>CM051240.1:155983628-158483628 GCA_027917425.1 Gastrophryne carolinensis
GGTCAGGCTGGCTTGAACCAGGGTTAACAAGCCTCATGAATTGATGTGGGCCAACGCGAGAGCTGTGGACCAGCTGACGCCACTGGGCATTGCAGAATGCTTGTCATGCAATGTCCCAATGTGTAAGTCAAAGTCCCAATTCTTGGGACTTTCAGTCTGCTTTCAGCCTAGCCCAGCTGCTCTTGCATCAAGGCCGATCACATGGCAAAAAACTGCCTGGACTAGGCGTATAGCCTTTATCCCACCCACACTACAAAGTCTCTAAGTGCCAAATCCCAGAACATATTTAAAAAAAAACAGAACTAGAAGGAAAATGACATTTTTTCCTCCCTTCCATGCATAGGCTTGAAGCCTCTGGCTCTTACCAAATGCAGGTGCAAATTTAGAAGGAATATATATATACTCCCTCTATCACTTTTCCTTTAATTCAGTTGATATCATTCCACCATCAAGAGCATGAAGTGGTTAATAACACAACCATTTTGTATCTAAAACACATATAACTTCATCAATAGCTATTGAGTCATTAACGTCATTGTTGTGTCGGCGGCTGATTTTACTGATTACAGATAGGAGAATATCCATGAAATGTAACATTTAAACATATGAAACTGTTAATTTGAAACATTTTGTGTTTATGCTCAAAGTTATAAAACAAAAATGACGGAGCATGCACTTAAAATTTTAATGTGTACACGGACATTAGGATGTGACAGCAGCAAGCAGAAAATTGATCCACATGGAAGAGATGTACAAATTAGGTAAAATTATTTAATCTGCATTTGCTCGCTTCCCTCCAGCTCCTTAATTGACACATTAACATAACCAACTGCTGGGTCAATGCTCCTGCCTCCAGTCGTGTCACATTGCAGATAGAGCCAATATTGCTACAGGCCAGAATTGATAACCAAAGCATGCCGGCTAAATGTTTAAAAAGAATATTGCATACCTTTAAACATGACCTTTTCCTTACAGCAACCAATTCATTAATAGAGCACAGGTTGCTGTAAACGAAAAAAAAGATGGAAGAACAATTGAAGGTTGCCATTTTAACAGTTTCAGTTGCATAGAACGAAATTAGGTTAAACTAAAGAAATACTGTTGGCAAAAATATTTAGCATTAAAATTGACCTAACCGGAGAACATATACCTTATGAATGTCATTGAATGTCATTTTACCATTTATTTTCAGTATCTGAATGATTGCTAGCTGAATTTATGTGGTTGCAGGCAGGGCCGGATTAAGTGTGGTGGAGACCCCTGGGCACAAAATTTGGTGGAGGCCCCAGATACAGTTTTTTTCCTTTAAAATAATAGTCCAGCCAAGTAACTGATTGGTGGCTGTCCTACCTATTGGAATGTCAGATCGATTCCCTTGTGCCACCCTTCTGCAGGTGCGTGCTGCTTGGGAACTCCTGCTTTTCCCATTTCGGGTGGGGGTAGTGTAGTCACCCAGCTGATCCAGCAGATAACAGTTCCCTGCATTAAGCTGCCAGCGGCTGTGCTTGGTGGCATATGTGTTGTGATCGGCCGCCTATTGACAGCTCTGCACGCACACATCACTGTAGTGTTGCTGACAGGGGTTTTGCTGCTCTAGATTCTCCTTCCTGCCCTGTGGTGGCTTTGGCTGCAGGTTTGCAAAGACAAGACAGGCACAGGGGTCCCCACTGCCACTGAGAGAGACTGAAAAGCCTCCTGGACCAGAACATAACCCAATCGTTGGTGGTGGTCCCCTTTGCAGGGCAAGTGTTGAAGGCCCTGGGGCACTGATGATCCATGGTGAAGGGAGGGAATGCAGGTTCTATAGTCTTGTTCCAAAGCTGCTATTGTGACACATAGTCACAACCACAAGCACACAGTCAGACATGGGTAAATAAAAAGCCAATTAGATGAGATGGTGATTGAAACACTTAGGGTCAAGTGGAGGAGGAGCTAGAGACCTTCAGTCAAACCCTATGATTGGTGGTCCATGGCAAAGGAATTCAGAGGGTGTGCCACCACTACTCTTTGCATTGTTTCTACTTCCAGGAGCAACTGCGTTCTGACAGGAAGGGAGAGGGCAGCCATGACAAGGTGAGCTGCTGAATGATAGTTTATGCACTTTGCCTATAGAGTCCTTTTAAGCAAAACAATCACATAATAAGCAATAGTTACCAAACATCATCAAAAGATTTTGCCTAAATTTAGTACAGAGGAGCAAGCAGGAATGGACATGGACTCTTTTAAAGGGTAATTATATTTTCAAAGGCATTTTTAAATGCCCATTATTTTCTGCTACAATTATTCTTCGCGGTGCTGAGTTTATCTGTTACTTTTTATTTTGTATATGTTTGTGTGTTTTAAAAAGAATATTTTCTCTAGTAACAATGTTTTTGAATTAGCAACAGTACACAAAAGTACTGTATTAGTGTACAGAGCAGAGACTTCCCATATCTGTCATAATCAACTAATTGGCTGAGGCAGAGACAAGCTTCACATTGCTGTCCAGTTGATCCCAAAACAGTGTGGATCACTGGACATTTCCTGGGTCCTCCAATGGTCATTCCACCTTTGGGAGCATGCAACCTTAGGGAGAGCCCCCTGTTTCTTGGCTGTGAGGGGTAAAAAGGAAAGCCAGGTACAGGGGAGCTGCGGGACAGTGCAACAGCATCAGAAAGTGCCCTTCACCCATGACTGACATATAACAGAAAGAGGGCTTGGCAAATGGCCATATGGCCAGCACCACTAGCAATGGCCCTAAACTCCAAAAAACAATTACTGCACTAATGACAGGGAGGTTAATTTATTATAAGGTGCGGGCTGCGCACTTGAGCGCGTTGTCCGGGAGGCTCGGCTGCGCCCGCACCACGATGTTGGCTTCAGGATGCTGACGCTGCATGGCCAGGCAGTGTTCGCAAGTCATGGCTTTTACATGCCTACACGCTAGCGACACCTAGCGCTGACCGGGAGTGCTGCAAGTTGATGGTATTTAAGGAAAAAACAGAGGTGCTAAAAGACAGAAGGCTCACAGTGCCTGTTGGAATCCCAATTTTTAATTTTTTAGGGTGATGGATTTTTTTTGTAAATGGGAAGTGCATTGGGGACACTTGAAAGACATGACACAGCTTTCTCACGGCCCAAATCACACGTTCGCAGCGCAACACAAAAGTGCTAAAAATGCATCCAAAAATAATCCCAACCAGCCCAGTGATCCCGTGTCACATGCACCAGCAAAAAAAAAAAAAATCTAAAACGCCTAAATAATTGTAACCATCCCAGCCCATTGAAATGTATGGGATACAGCCACACAGCATGGCGGGCTCCTGGTCTTATCAGACAGTGTAGGGAACTATCACACGCACTCTGGATTTTTGACTTGATAAATACACTGTTTTCACTGGGACCTAACTTTCACCTGACATTCATCTGCCACTACGTAACTTTACCGTTTCCTAAATAAACCCCATAGTGTAATTACCTCTAATTCTTCCCTAGACCTTGAATCCCAATGTTATGTAACATATGTATGTAACATCTCTCCTATTGTACTCCAATGTACTGTATATGTAATGGTTTACACTACCAAAAGAACCTCCTTGTGCACACTGTGCACTTAGAGGATAAAGTATTCTTATTTTTCTAATTCCTATTCTTATTATTATGGTATTTGAGCCTTTTATCCAAGCTCCTGCTTGAAGTCATTGTCCATGCCCACTCAAAACATTTTCCATTGGCCAGGGCTATTCACGGCAATGATCTCATTTTCTTCCTCTCTTCTGGGGGTGAGAGTGGTAGGGCTTGTGGAGGGATCTGTTCTAGCCTACCTCATATTGTGCTGTCTTCTGTGATGGGAGTGGCAAGTGGCAGGGCTTGTGGAGGGTTCTGTTCTAGCCTAGCACTAACAGAGGGGTGTTAACTTGACACAAGCCTTAGGATTGAATTTGTGGTCTAGATCAGGGGGAGGCACTGGAAGCGAAGAAGAAGAAAATCCCCTTCCTTTCTGTGACTGGAGCAAAGAGGCATCAGGTAAGCTTCTAAGCAATTGATTGTTTGTCGTTTGACTGGTCAACACTTTGACTCCCTTTGACTGGTTAATCTCCTAAAGACTACCTGACTACTCACCTTATCTACCCCTGCTGACCTTCATGAACAGAACAGTGGAGACGTTTCCTAGCTGCACTGCACTCCCCTAGCAACTAAACAAGTACACCTTAAAGACATTTGATTTTTTCCAGGAAAAATTACAAACTTTGATGTGCCACCTTGTAAGTATAAAATAACTTTAGCATTAGTTCTAGTATTAGATCTTATTTTAAACCCCAATCTGCTGGTCCCCTTTAGAGACTCTACAAATGGTGTATTTTACCAAATGTGTTCCTCTCGTTCACATATATCCTATAAATATCCATTGCAGTCGTTTATTATATGAGCACTGGAGCTTGCATCTGATCATTTGATTTCCTTGCTTGTTTTCCACCCATATCCCCAGAAGCACATTTCAAGCAGCATGTTACATATGTTAGACACTGTGGCTGAAGAGCAACAAGGACATTTAATCTGATTTGCAGAGGATGCTCTAAATATTTAATAAACAAACATATATCCATACATAGCACTCTTCTATTTGCAGTAATATTGATTCAGAAAACAGTTATTCCCAATTGTTCCTAGCGTTTGTGTGTCTGCTATTTGTACTTTACCAAAGGCAAAAAAAATGTATTCTTAGGTTAAAGACAAGGAAGTGGGAAATTTGTGCACATTAATGAATTATCTATCAGGGTTTGTTTTTTAGAGGGAGGGTTACAAATGTATTTTAGAACACATTCCTTTTGGACTCAGTTATTCACTCATAAAATTTCCCTGTCAACCAATTCTATGAACATTAGGTACATTGTACCCTAACAAAAACGGCCCATTTCCCTTTACATCATAAAATATTCACAGACATGGACGAAAAATATAGAGATTTGTAGAGCTGGGTTTTACCATTTCATGCTTTTCCTGTTCTTAGTCAGCCACTATATAGTAACTCTGCCCACTGTCTATAACACTACAACTCCAATGTTTCCTTTTAGCAACCTAAGTAAAGACTCCATATACCCAGCCATGCAAAAGCATAACTAAATCATTTAACTGATTTGGAAACAATAAATACTAATAAATACTAAACTGTCAAGACAAATGATGTAAATTGGGGGAACATCTGACCTCATGGTCCCTCATCTGGTCACTATTGCACATTCCTGGCTAGGCCTTGACTGATTAATGATTTCCAAAGCAGATTTACCAGAACAATCTCACACCCAGTGTAGTTGCTGGGAGGAAGGATGAGGAATCATAACTGAGACTGGGAGCTGGGTGAAATTGAGGACCAGAATGGAAACCAATGGCTAAAGCTGAAAGCTTTTGGTGAGAAATTATTACTATAGGCTAGTGAAAGAACTGCAGCTGGCACTAGAGGTGTTCTCACTCATGGGAGCCAGCAGCCATCTTTCTGTTGCCCCGACTGGGGCCAAATTTAAGACCCCGCTCTGCCTCTGCCGCCACTGGGGAAGAGGATCAAGCTGAGGTAAGTTACAGCAGCACACTTACTACTGCACACTCTTTGCCCACAGCCATCCCCCAAAGTTCAGGTCTCCATTGATTTTAATCGGGACAGGGTTCGGGTCCCCGAACCCAAACATTTCTTCAATGTTCGGCCGAAATTGCTGGACCCAAACTTTGGGGGGTTCACTCATCCCTACTTCTACACTAAAGTAGTCAATCTAGACTGAAAATCAGTTTTATAGTCTCATGCCAATACGGGGCTTCAGATATACTACATTTAGAGATGAGCACATTTTTTAAAAATTTCATTTCGGCCTATTTACCAAATTTTCCACAAAAAATCTGCTTCGGTACGAAACTGGCCTACCGAGAGCCTCAATAGGGTTGTAGAACATTTTGCCTTGCTGTAACATGCATAGGATGTGTGCTGGGTTAGTGAAATAATACTGTAAAGAAGTATGACATGCAGATCAGAGGCATTGCTATTAGAATCGCTGTCGCATAGCGGCACAATTACAGAGCCTTGAGGTGGCATCAGCATGAGGAGACCATATATTGCCTGAAAGACACACCCTGGAGTTGGTAGCAGCACAAGGAGCCCATATATTGCCTGAAAGACACATCCTGGGGTTGGCAGTGGCATGGGGAGCCCAAATATTGCCTGAAAGACACACTGGAGTTAGCAACAGCATGGAGAGCCCATATATTGCCTGACATACACACCCTGGAGTTGGCAGCAGCATGAGGAGCCCATATATTGTCTGAAAGACACACCCTGGAGTTTGCAGCAGCATGATGAGCCCATATATTGCTTGAAAGACACACACTGAAGTTGGCAGCAGCATGAGGTGCCAATATATTGCCTGAAAGACACACTGGAGTTGGCAGCAGCTTGAGGAGCCCATATATTGCTTGAAAGACACACCCTTGAATTGGCATCAGCACGAGGAGCCCATATATTGCCTGAAAGACACACCCTGGAGTTTGCAGCAGTATGAGGAGCCCATATATTGCCTGAAAGACACACCCTGGAGTTGGCAGCAGCACGAGGAGCCCATATATTGCCTGAAATACTCACTCTGGAGTTGTCAGCAGCACGAGGTGCCCATAAATTTCCTGAAAGACACACTGGAGTTGGCAGCAGCATGAGAAGCCCATATATTGCCTGAAAGACATGCCCTAGAGTTGGCAGCAGCATGAAGAGAACATATACAAATTTTAGGCACATATATGTTATCCTAAGAATATTATTAAAAGTTAAGCTTTACGTAAAGCATTTCCTCAATAACTTGTGGCCTGATGCGGAGGAATGTCTGTAACTGGAGAGCAGTGCATCTGTTTTGCACTATCCATATTTGTGAAGTGTTGGTGTGACACCATGATCAATCTACTCTGATGCATCAGGCATTGGTGGGTGGAAATCTTGGCTAATCCATGCCTGATTCATCTTCACACTGGCCAGTCTCTCCATAGTTACACACCTGCTGCTGTTGTCCAAAAAGCCTACTGGAGCACATTGAACTGCCCTCATCAGTGCATACCACATACGCACATCTAAGAGTTTTACCAATTTGTTCCTGTTAAAGTCTTCAGGGCCTAGTTACTACTTAGTGAAAGGCCAGACATAGTTACACACCTGCTGCTTGTCGACAAATCCTGTTTTAAACTAGTGTAGCGTTTTTTCCTCCCCTCATATAGGTACTAAGTATGTCAGGCAGACAAGTGCCAGGATGGGCACAGATGAGTGGCAGAGGCCTAAATTCATCAAGCAGAGGTCGCAGCAGACTAGGGATGAGTGACAGCAGAAGTCTCAGCGAGAGGCCTGATCTCCCGGTATCAGCTAGCGGTCGTGTCTCGACCAGCAACACATCTGCCTTCATCGATTGGTTAACACGGTCATCCACTTCATCACAAGTGACATCTGACACCCCCAGTCAACTGTCGGTTGTACTTTATGCTTTGGGTTCAGCTCCACTATTCAGTGAGGATGATCTGATAGAGAACATTCAGCAGCTACTGCCCAACCAAGAAGTGGAGGAGACACTCGGGCAAGTAGTGATGAGGAGAGTGGCATGGGAGGTGGTGTTGCAAGCATTATAGCTTTTAAAGCAGACACTGTTGAGGAACCTGAGGAGGACATCAGTGACGGGCAGACACAACTCGATGATTATTATTATTATTATTATTAATAATAATAATAATAATAATAATAATAATAATAATTTTATTTATATAGTGCATTCATCTTCTGTAGCGCTTTACAAGGTATGATTACAAACAAAGTAAAACATACCCCTCGATTCAAAGAGCCAAAGTTAATTGATTTCGTATCGAGAATCGTAAGTTTGGGTGGGTGTTTGTCATTTTTTCTTGTTTTTTGGGCCATTTCGTATTCGCACGATCGTTCGCGCATAGACGTATATGAACATACGCATTTCGTACGAGAATCGTATAATTTGCGTTAGTTCGTGTGTTTTTCCCGTCCAAATCGTATTATTTGCGTCCGATCCTATTTTTTACGTCCTTCACATGGGCTTGCGCCCAATTCAGAGAGGTGATTGCTAATTGTTTTGAAGCCCATTAAAGAGCTGCTTTACGAAATGTTTGCCGGCAGCTATTTGGCCTCGGGAGTAGGATGGAGCGGAGCGAGTTTGTGGCACATCAAGGGCTTATGCTTTTTGGCATTGAGTTGATCGAGATGTCTGAGAGCAGATTGCCCCTGCGTCGTCGCATGAACATCGATAGCATGAATGATGTTGAGCTGTTCGAGCTGACCAGGCTTAATCGCGCTTCCCTCCATAAATTATATAGTGAGCTGCGGCCATGGTTAGCCCGCACCACAAGGAAGGGGCATGCAATTTCAGGTATGACCAAGATGCTTGGCTGCCTGCAATTTTTGGCGAACGGCTCGTTCCAGAGGCTGGGTGCCCTCTCCGTGGGGATGTCACAGCCTACGCTGAGCCGCGCACTCTCTAAATTTTTGGAAGGCATGGCTGCCATAACTCAAAAATATATTTTTTTCCCTGATGATATGGCAGCCAGAAACGCCATTAAGCTTGGGTTTTATAATGTGGCCGACATGCCCAACGTTATTGGTGCAATTGACTGCACACATGTGGCACTCGTACCTAGGGCAGCCGACGAGTATATATATAGGTATTGAGATTGGTTATTATGTTGCCCAACGTGTCATGTAACCTGTTTTCCTTTGCGGCAGCATATTTGTTTATCCCTCATTTGTGTAGCTGCTTTATCTAGGCTTTTCATTAGTCTTTCACAATAGAGTGCAGACATGTTTTGTGGTTAATTTATTATTTTGGTTCAAATATCAATTACCCTTTTTGTCTGTTTTTGCCCTAAGGAATCGTAAAATGGGACACTCCCTTAATGTCCAGGCCGTGGTTGGTCCGGATATGCGGTTTATGAGTGTCCTTGCCGGCTACCCCGGATCGTCCCACGACTCCTATATCCTCAGGCGATCTGGGTTGTTTCGGAGATTTGAGGCAGGTGAATTTTTGGGGGCATGGCTGCTTGGTAAGTGTGTCCTATTTGTGTGTTCTTAAATGTGGCATTAATCTTGTATTTGTTGATATGTTTGTTTTGGAATTCTTTACATAAGCGTCCAACTGCCTTTTTCTTGGCTGATATATTAGGAACTTTAAAAAAAAATGCTTGCCTCGCTTTGGCCTTCAGAATGTTTTCCCTTTAGTTAGGATGTCTGTAAGTTCCTTGTGCCTAAATATATTGGTTTGGAGTTTATACCCAAGGATCTTTGACCTTTGGCTCCTTTTGTACTATTGGTCGTTAAATGTCAAAGTGGACTTAAACTGCATACATTGTAGTTTCCAGTGAAATGTGGATAGGGATCTTTGACCTTTGGCTCCTTTTGTACTATTGGTCGTTAAATGTCAAAGTGGACTTAAACTGCATACATTGTAGTTTCCAGAGAAATGTGGATAGGCCCTCAGCAGCATCCTAATTGTAACATGTCTGAAAACTACAAATATATGTAAAATCCAAATAGCCTTGGCCGTGCAGATGTTTGTTAATTAATTGGTATATAGAAGTGCCATTTTTATTTAGGTTATACCTTAGTGGAATTTTTGGGGGCCCTAATGTGCCCTTTTTTTTTTTGGAAACACTTTACCTTACATCATTATGATATCTGTTAAATTTTTGGTGTTGGTTGTGTAGCCTTTTTAATTTTGATTACATTTTATTCTGTGTTTAAGGTGATTCCGGGTACCCACTTCTACCCTGGCTCATGACGCCTGTGCTGCGGCCCCAGGATGCCTCTCAGGAAGCGTATAACCGTGCGCATCGCAAGACCCGGGCTGTTGTGGAGAGGGCCTTTGGTCTGCTGAAGACACGTTTTCGTTGCCTTGACCATACTGGGGGGGCCCTGCAATATGATCCCAAGAAAGTGATTGACATTATAATGGCATGTGCTGTTTTGCACAATTTTGCCATCATGGAACGTGTCCCACGTTATGTGGACAGCCTGCCCTCTTCAGCCGTCGAGGATGAAGTCGAGAATTTTGTGGGGCCCCCCAGTGAGTCTGGCCAATCTGTTCGAGCCAACCTGATCAGCCAGCATTTTACTTAACTTTTTTCCCTGTCTCACCATTCTGTGTGTCTGTGTTATCCTTTTTGTTACATATGTTGTTTTGCCGTAATGTGGCATTACCTCTAAGTAAAACATTTAGACCTTAATTGTTGCCTAATGTATTTCATGTCGTTTCCTTAGCTTTAGCTTGGCATTGTTACACCTCTTCCAACCCAAATTATCTGGTTTAGCCCAAGCTGTTTAAAATGTCTTCCCACTAAAAACGCCACAAGTATTGTAAGTGAAGTTGTTTTTTTACTTTGAACAGGAAAAATTATAGTGCTTAACAGAAATCAGTCCACATACATCTGTGGTTACAAATGGATAACATTCCAAAAAAACATCGAGCACATCTACACCTGGAAGTGAGTGGCACAACCAAACAAGGACACCCAGTCCAAAGGCCAGCCTAGTCCAGTCATTAATCTTGCCTGTGCCCAGGGATATTTGGGCATGGCCATAATGTCACACAAACATGTCTGCAAACAGGAGGAGCACCAACCAAATACATAGGTAAAGCCATAAGTGGCCATATACACTCCACATAGACCTATGGCATTGGCTAGTGGCCTTAAGCATTACTCTAAGGAGCTATATGGGAGCAAATACAAAACACAACCTTCCAGAGCAACACAAAATGGATTGTTTGAAACCTCAAAGGACAAGTAAATACAGTGGGGGTTAAGAGAAAAGATGTCCCACACACCCATGGCTTAATAGGGTGGCTGCCCATAATACCCAGGTGGAGGTCCAGGTGGAGGTCCATGTGAATGGGACCTAGCCTGGGCCATGGCAGCATTGTGAATTTGAAACTGCTCCACAATGTTTCTCTGCATATTGGTCATCTCAGCCATGGCTGACTGGATGCCATTACTTGCATTGGCCACGTTGCTGTTGAGGGTACGCAACTCCGCGAGGATGCCCTGTAGACTGGTATGGATGTTCACCATGTCGGCATGCCTTTGCTCACGCTCTGTAACGAGCTGGGCGTCATAAGAGTCCCTTTGTTGGGTCCATAATTGAAGCAGGGCACTCTGCCTCCCCTGGGAAATTGTGGGGCGGCGTAATGGCGTCCGCCGCACAATTACCCTGGCTCTTGGGCGTGCCCTGCCGCGTGGTGTCGTACCCTCAACAGCAACCGGCCTGCTTTGCAAATCCTCAGCAGCAGAGTGAACACTGGGGACTGTAGTGTCAGTCTCCCCATGTGCAAGCACAATGGATGGAGATTCACTCTGCTGCTGAGGATTGGCCAGAGAAACATTATGGAGCAGTTCCAAATTGGGACCCAGGGGGAGTTCATCCGACGTGCCCTGTACGGAGACATCATCATCTTCCTCCATGTCCTGGATCTCTTCCATGAGTGTGCGGGTCTGTAGGGACATATCAAAAAAAAAAGGCTAAGTTTGCGTCCAAATTTTGGATTTCAACAGTTTAACACATTCTTAAGCACTTGTTAGTATTTATGCTACTAAATTAACTTACCGAAAATCTCTGATCTGGGCTCCTATGCTGTACGGACCTGGTAGGCATAACCAAACTGGGGGGTGAGTTTACCCTTGCTGAGGGATCATGCTGGGCTGAAGAAGAGAAAAACAAACCACGTAAACACACACACATAACCTTTTTTTGGATAGGTAATCAAATATAGCTCTATTTGTAATATTATTCAACTCTAGAGCAATGGTGACCTTTGTTCAAACACACGCAAGTTTACATAGGTGCAATGGCTCTGAAAAACTGCTAACTGACCTCAGTTCAAAGTCAGGAAGTGTACCCAGTCAGCATACAACTTTCAAGGCACATTTTTGGATTTAGCCTACCATTCGCTCGGTCCGTGGTACTCAAACAATTGTAAAGGCCCATTTCAAGGTATGTGGTGAGAGGTGAATGTCTGGCCATGGTGCTGACGCAGGGGGTGTCTAGTTAAAAATAAATACACTGGTGGAGGGGCTGGAGATTTCAAAGTGCCAACTAATAAAGGCTGCTTGCCCTTGCTGGGCTGGATGGGCCAGAGCTGAGGGGACAGGGATTGGATGGCTAAAGGGGGGAGTTAACGTATTGATGGTGATGGGATGGATGGAGCCAATCTGTTACAAATGTATGGGGCTTATGTTGGGGGGGGCATGGGGGGACTGTGGCAGATGGGCCAGAGCAGGGGCAGCGGGACACGATTGTGGCCAGATACATTTTTACAAAGTTACTGTGTACCTTGCAATGCCACTTCCTGTGCAGTACTTCATATTGCAATGCTATGTTTCAGGGAGCCATGACATTGGGCAGGAGACCAACCACTACATCGCCGATCAAGGGGGCAGCTCTGAGCACGTCAACACAGAAGTAACTGAGTGCAGGGCTGTCTGGGCAGGGGTCCTTGAATGTGGTGCCAAGGTCCGCATTGGGACCCCGGGCCGCCAGTTGAGTCTCGCTGCTCTAGGTCAGATATGTTTGTGGGTGGCTAATTAAATTGTTAACTCAAACACAAGTCACACAACCAAAAGGCAACCCATACATAATGATGTGAGTTTTGTGATTGATTCCAAATATATCACTTATCTTGCGAAACTTCATGACTTTAACAATCCAATTGGACATTTGAACTTTGCCATAATGGCTGTGGGCCTAAATGTGTGATTCCCAGGGACCAAAAGAGGACACAAGCAGCCACAGTAGTGCGAGGCCAAGCAAGGCAAACCATAGGGGCATCCCGTTATCTTGTTACTAGTGAACTGTAGATTATTTAGCAAACAGGCAAACATGCAGATTTAAGAGTACTCACCGTGGGTACGGGTCGGTGAGTCTGTGTCCCTTAGACCAGCATGTCCACCGACCGCGACCGGATGGAGAAGTCCAAGCACAATCTCCTCAGCAGGGGTAAACTCCAATTTAGATGGAAAGCCACCTCCAGTTTTCATGCTGAAAAGAGAAAATCGTTTGGTACTCAGAAAAGGTGCATACAGTACATCCAAAACATTATATTTTGCAAAAACATTTATTTACCTGTAATTATGCCTTTTAATTTCTTTTTGCCGTACAGCATACTTCAGATCAGAGATTTTCTTCTGAATTTGGGACACATCTTTCCTCTCTTCCCCCGCTGCATTTACTTGTCGGAGGATGGTTTCAAACAATTCCATCTTGCGCTGCTTGGTGGTGTGTTTGGATTTGCTCCCATATAGCTCGTCATAGTATAATGTAAGGCCACTAGCCAATGCCATATTTTGGTCATGGGAGAATCTCCCACTCAACTGGCCGCGGCGCAATGTGCGGCCAGATGGTTGGCTTGGCTGCTCCTCCATGTGTGCAGACACATGTGGTGACATTATGGCCTGGGGCTGGGTAGGGGAATGGCCGGATTGGTGGCTTCCCAATGACTGGACTGAACTGGCCAAGGGACTGGGTGTTCTTGCGTGGCTGGCCACCGAACTTCCAGGTGTAGATGTGGTCATGGTTGTAATTCGGGGCCCTCTTGGGGGGCTAGGTTCCCGGCTGGTGCCAGGTCGGGGGCTCTGTTCCCGGCTGGTGCCAGGTCGGGGGCTTCTGGCCCTGGATTGGGTTCTGCGGGCCCTGTAGGGGCTTCTGGCCCTGGATGGTGTTCTTCTGGGCCTGTAGGGGCTTCGGGCCCTGGATTGGGTTCTGCGGGCCCTGTAGGGGCTTCTGGCCCTGGATGGTGTTCTTCTGGGCCTGTAGGGGCTTCTGGCCCTGGATGGTGTTCTTCTGGGCCTGTAGGGGCTTCTGGCCCTGGATTGGGTTCGGCGGGCCCTGTAGGGGCTTCTGGCCCTGGATTGGGATCTGCGGCCTCTGGCTGGGCTTCGGGCCCTGGCTGGGCTTCGTGCCCTGGATGGGCTTCGTGCCCTGGATGGGGTTCGGGCCCTGGATGGGGTTCGGGCCCTGGATGGGCTTCGTGCCCTGGATTGGGATCTGCGGCCTCTGGCTGGGCTTCGGGCCCTGGCTGGGCTTCGTGCCCTGGATGGGGTTCGGGCCCTGGATGGGGTTCGGGCCCTGGATGGGGTTCGGGCCCTGCTGCGGGGCATGGGTTTCCGAACTGCCCTACTTGAAGGCATGGCCGGTGTGGGCTCACTTGTGCTGCCTGTTCTGGGGGCAGAGGTGGTGGGTGCTGCAGTTGCCAGCTTTTTGCCTGCAGGGGCACGGGGCTTGGGGCCCCTTTTTTTGGTACCTGAGGGTCCAGGGTCCCTTGGTGGGGCCGAGGTGGGAGTCTTGGCTCTCAGTTTGCGCCGACCTTGCTGGGACCTTGTTGTGGGGCCCTCCGCGGTCTTGCTTGGCTGGGGTCGCTTGCTCATCGCCTTTTTCGGTGCCATCGTACACAAATGCTCAAAGAGAATGAGCTTTGGGTGCAGGGACCTTTAAATAATGAGCCCAGCGTGTGACGCCTATGCGCACGACTACGCGCTCGTACGAACGTACGTTCGAGCGGAACCAGGAAACCGCTGGGGTTTCACTTATCTGCTGCCTGGAAGAAGCATAAAGATGGCGCCCACTATCTTCACCCGTCAACAGGAAGAGATCCTCATGCTGGTAAGTGGCTGCCTGTGCATTTTAATCGAATAGTCAATGATGGCCTAAATGTAAATGATGCGTTTGGAACTAGTTTGGGGTCTCTTAATGTTTAATCACTGGCTCCTCACACTTCATCCTCAAGGGCCGAGCCTGGCCACGTTTTCAACTGTCTATGCTGATGTCCTAATTCGGCCAATTGCTCCGGCTTAGCAACAGTTAATTAACCTGTGGAGTAGCGGGGCGAGCTGGCAAACCTGGCCTGTCTCGGACCTTGATGCGGATGTTTGAGGAACACTGTTTTCCTAAGCCAAAAAAACACAACGGGAAGCCACACACGTGGTCCAAAAGCCTAAGCATTAGGCTACATCTTGGATGTTTAAACCATCCTAACATGCCATAGATGCAGGTGGCCTGATTCTTGATGTTGGCTATTATCTGTATGTACATGGTGTGTGATACATATAACATAAGACCAGACTGTCAATCACAGTCAACGTCCTCTTTAAGGCACTCCCCAAAAATGGCTTCCACTCGAAATGTGTGTGTTAATGACATTAAATTCTCAACTTGTGATGCAACACATATGGGTCTGTGTGTAAAAGTAAAAGCTCTGTGTCCATTATGTTTTCCAGATCATGCTTCAGCGCCGGTATGACTTCGCGCCCAATGTGTGCGAGAAAAGGGACATCGCCCGGGAGATCATCGCGGAGATACACCGTGTCACCAGCACCACCTTCACTCACACCCAGATAATGCAGCATTGGTCGGACCTGAAGCGTCTGCACATGCCCCGGGTGCGGAGGTATTTTGGGATCCATTTCCCAAGTAAGTACAAAGCAATAGCATGGTATATGTTCCAAATGTCTAAGTTATGCCTTTATTTATAATGACTTTTCTTTGGTAGTGTTGGAAATGGATTTCAGAATTCGCCGCACCCGGAGACGTACAGGCCGACCAGTGCTGCATGACTCTGCATCTGTGAGTGAAGGTGGTGGATCTCCCGGGCGACGGACCTACCCCTCCTCTGTGGCCTCCTCAGACCAGCCCCTGGACCTTACCACAGAGGAGGGGCCAAGGCGCGTGGGCGTGGAGTCATACCTGGCCACGCATGGGGAAGGCTCTGGTATGTCACTCTTCATGTATAGGCACAAAGATATACATGGCAGGCCAAAAACTAAGTTATCCTTTATTATGTATTTGTAGAAGCTTCTGGAGCGGGTGAGATAGTGGAGGAGGAGGCAGCAGAGATGCTTGAAGTCGATCCTGGCGAAGGTGAGTGATGTCAGCCAGACTGGGAGCCAGATATGTTGGGAATAGTGACTCTATACAAGTACTAACCAAATGTCACATGTTTCTCCAGGGACTTCTTCACAGCAGAGCCAGGACCAAGGGCAGCCTGTTGGCCCCAACCAGCCATCTGTCGGCCACCAACTCCGTAAGTCTCCATGCCATTATTCATATTAATGTTTGCTTAGCTAATAACACACACATAACTAAAGGCGTAGCCAATGTGTAGTTCACACTTTCATGTGGGCACTTCGTTAGCTTAAAGAGGACCCTAACTAGTATTAAGAACCAAAGACTTAGCCATCACACTGTACCTACAGATTAGAACCATGGAAAAACACCCTTCACCCATCTAATGCATGTTATTAGACTGAACAAAACCAATATTGGGGAATATGGAATGCGCAATATTTACAGGCAGCATGGGATACAGATTGAAAAAAGGAAGGTGCTGCCATGCATTGTGGGAGTGATGACCTTTCCCTCAACCCAGCTATGCTCGGGATTCCCAACGCACCACTGTAACCTACTCCCCTGTACTTTATCCAACTCTCCACTCCTCATTAAGTGTTATGCTTCAGAGTCCAGATGGCGGCGCTGTAATCCCCAAAAAACCCTAAATAACTTTGAGGTGGTGCAGATTCATTTGTGAATAGTTATTGGTTTTCATTAAATAATGTTGAAGGTCCGGTTTAAGGAGTTTAAACACTTACCTGTGGGAAATGCATTAACTGTATCCCTTTGAAGAAGGACATATGTCATGCATTTACATGTATTTGATTAACCCTAAATCTATTTCCAGCATACAAACCGGTCTGGGACTCCTATTTATGTTTCTTTCTCTATTGGTTACAGGGATGATCCCCCAAACCTTGGCGGGGAAAAAAAAAAAAGAATGAAGGAGTTGGTGGCCGAGCTGCTGGCCATACAGGCGACGTTGGGGCCAACAGATGAAGAAGAGGATGATGAATAGTGCCCTTGGTCCTGGCTCCTTTCTTTAACGTGTTTTTAAATTTTTAACAATTTAAAAAATTGTTTTATTGTTTTTAAAAAAAAAAAAAAAATATGTTTTTTAAAAAAACACATAAAAAAAAAAAAAAAAGGGTTTTACTGTTAAAAACACAATTAAAACTTATATGTGTTTTACGTTGAAAAAAAAATTAAAAAAAGTTTTTAAAATTCTTAAAAACAAAACAAAGAAAAAAATTTAAATAAATTAGATTTTAAGCCTTCCTAAATGTGTCTTTTCTAATATGCACACACCCAAAAAATTACACAAACCAGAAACAACACGCTTAGAAACATATAGACATATGTAAATTATGTGATTTGCTTACGTTTTATGGACCGAGAAATGAAGTTGGATGCAAGCGCTAAGGGGTTTAGGTAAGTTTGAGGGACCGAGAAATGAAGTGGGATGCAAGCGCTAAGGGGTTTAGGTAAGTTTGAGGGACCGAGAAATGAAGTGGGATGCAAGCGCTAAAGGGTTTAGGTAAGTTTGAGGGACCGAGAAATGAAGTTGGATGCAGCCGCTAAAGGGTTTAGGTAAGTTTGAGGGACCGAGAAATGAAGTTGGATGCAGCCGCTAAAGGGTTTAGGTAAGTTTGAGGGACCGAGAAATGAAGTTGGATGCAGCCGCTAAGGGGTTTAGGTAAGTTTGAGGGACCGAGAAATGAAGTTGGATGCAGCCGCTAAGGGGTTTAGGTAAGTTTGAGGGACCGAGAAATGAAGTGGGATGCAGCCGCTAAGGGGTTTAGGTAAGTTTGAGGGACCGAGAAATGAAGTTGGATGCAGCCGCTAAGGGGTTTAGGTAAGTTTGAGGGACCGAGAAATGAAGTTGGATGCAGCCGCTAAGGGGTTTAGGTAAGTTTGAGGGACCGAGAAATGAAGTGGGATGCAGCCGCTAAAGGGTTTAGGTAAGTTTGAGGGACCGAGAAATGAAGTTGGATGCAAGCGCTAAAGGGTTTAGGTAAGTTTGAGGGACCGAGAAATGAAGTTGGATGCAAGCGCTAAGGGGTTTAGGTAAGTTTGAGGGACCGAGAAATGAAGTGGGATGCAAGCGCTAAGGGGTTTAGGTAAGTTTGAGGGACCGAGAAATGAAGTGGGATGCAAGCGCTAAAGGGTTTAGGTAAGTTTGAGGGACCGAGAAATGAAGTGGGATGCAAGCGCTAAAGGGTTTAGGTAAGTTTGAGGGACCGAGAAATGAAGTGGGATGCAAGCGCTAAAGGGTTTAGGTAAGTTTGAGGGACCGAGAAATGAAGTTGGATGCAGCCGCTAAAGGGTTTAGGTAAGTTTGAGGGACCGAGAAATGAAGTTGGATGCAAGCGCTAAGGGGTTTAGGTAAGTTTGAGGGACCGAGAAATGAAGTGGGATGCAAGCGCTAAAGGGTTTAGGTAAGTTTGAGGGACCGAGAAATGAAGTGGGATGCAAGCGCTAAAGGGTTTAGGTAAGTTTGAGGGACCGAGAAATGAAGTTGGATGCAGCCGCTAAAGGGTTTAGGTAAGTTTGAGGGACAGAGAAATGAAGTTGGATGCAAGCGCTAAGGGGTTTAGGTAAGTTTGAGGGACCGAGAAATGAAGTGGGATGCAAGCGCTAAGGGGTTTAGGTAAGTTTGAGGGACCGAGAAATGAAGTGGGATGCAAGCGCTAAAGGGTTTAGGTAAGTTTGAGGGACCGAGAAATGAAGTGGGATGCAGCCGCTAAAGGGTTTAGGTAAGTTTGAGGGACCGAGAAATGAAGTTGGATGCAAGCGCTAAAGGGTTTAGGTAAGTTTGAGGGACCGAGAAATGAAGTGGGATGCAGCCGCTAAAGGGTTTAGGTAAGTTTGAGGGACCGAGAAATGAAGTTGGATGCAAGCGCTAAGGGGTTTAGGTAAGTTTCTGTTTGAGGGTGCGCATGCGCAAGATCTTATAAACATACGAACGCACGAATCTAAGAGGCCAAAAACCAATGAAAACCAGAGGCAAACGCAAGTAATTGGAAGAGGTTGACGATGGAAGCAGCCGAAAAAACAGGCTGCCGCCGCAACAGGTGAGCACATGAACGTGATTTTTACGATTGCCAACTGACTGAGGCAAGTTCGGGAGATATCATACGAACGGACGTATCTTTTAGGATAGAAACGTATTTGCTTATAGAATCACTCGCAAGTTCATACGAACGCACGAGCGGACGTGAAAAATAGGATGATCGTGAGCCAAATCCAAGCTGTTACATGTTTCTTTGAATCAACCCAATATAGTACAGAGAACAATACAAAACTCGAAGCTACAAGGTTCAAACCAAGTGTCGTGAGCAGAGGAGACAATAGGAAAGAGAGCCCTGCCCTTGCGAGCTTACAGTCTAAAGGATGGGGGTGGAGACAAAAGGTAGGGATCACAAGTGGTAGAGCTTTGGTTGGGCTGCATGTGCTGTTTGAAGGTTACAGGAGTTGCTTAAGTTAGGTTGTATGCCCTGTCTGAAGAAGTGAGTTTTGAGGGCACATTTAAAGGCTTGGTGTGATGGAGAGTGACGGATTTAGCGGTCAGCATGGTGGCAGAAGGGGAAAGTATGGAGGCAAATGTGTCCGGGCCAGGGTAGACCACTTGCTGCGCGGCAGGCTACCTTCCCGGGGGGTAGTGGAACAGGGGTTCCTGGAGTCGGCGGCAGTAACAGTGAATTAGTGCGGACTGTTGGTGGGAAAATCAGCTTCTCGGCGGTGGCCCACTGGGTTATTGTGGTTCCTGCACAACCACAACAGCAACTTGGACAGGTCACACCACTTCGGCCTCCACACTCCTAGGCCGTTGTGCCTGTGATAGTGTGTGACTCCATCTCCTCTACCGTCTCCGCAGCCTCCACTGCATGGAAAAGTCTCAGTGCCCCTCCAGCTTACCATGTGTGCAGGACATGGCGTTGTCATACTGTTCTTCAACCGGACCTTCAGCGTCATTTAATGAAAAGCCCAAACTCTTAAAAAACGATTTCCCAGCATCTAAAATGCAACTCTGTTCAGGAATTTAGGATACAGGCGCCGCCATCTTGACTCAGAAGCATCACACTTACTGAGGAAAGGAGAGTGGGATAAGGTACAGGGGGCGGGTTATAGCTGTGCTTTGCTCAGACAGAGCAGAGCTGGGGTCAGGTAAAGGTCAGCAATCCCAGAATGCAGAGCAGCACAGTCAGGAGGCACTTCCTGCTTGCAGGATGCCTGATAAGATGGCGGCTTCCATAAGCCGCCATCTTGGATGTTTAAAAATCATCCTACCTGCATCTACTGCATGTTATGAGCCTTTAATGTGGACAATCTGTATGTACAGGGTGTGGGAAACATATAAGATAGACTCTAATTCAGAGTGAAGGTCCGCTTTCACATGATTTGCTTTGGCGAATGCAGTCACATCATGGCTTACTCCATGAAAACTGCAAATGGGAACCATGGTGACCGACAATGGGAGGAACATCTTGTCTGCGCTGAGACAAGGAAGCCTGAGCCATGCGCCCTGTATGGCACATGTGTTCAATCTAGTTGTCAAGCGTTTCCTGAAGTCTTCCTCACATCTGCAAGACATCCTAACAATGGGAAGGAAACTTTGCATGCACTTCAGCCACTCCTACACACTAAAGCACACCCTTCTTGAGCTGTAGCGCCAGAACGGTACCCCCCCAACATAGTCTGATTTGCGATGTTTCCATCTGTTAGAATTTCACCCTCCATAAGTTGGATCAACTACACGAACAGTGAAAAGCCATCACCAATTTCTTGATGATCCAAGCGAATAGGGGGACTCCCCTGTGTAACTTCAATGTAAACAGTGGCAGCTCATACGTGACACCTGCCATTTGCTCAGGCCCTTTGAGGAAGCCACTTTATTAGTCAGTCGCCAGGACTACGGGATGAATGATGTGATTCCACTGCTTCATGTACATGTTGGAAATCAGGGCTGATCAGGGCACTGGAGACATGGCGTCTACACATGAACCCTGTGGGGGCTGAACTGGAGGAGGAGGGGGTCGGGCACAGTGAAGTACAATTTAGGTTTGGCGAAATGGCTGGTTTTTCTAGCCATCTGACAGGAGAGGAGGAGCAGCCAGTGAAGCTAAAGGGTTGTGAGGAAGGTGAGACAGAGGACCCAGACACACCGTGGCAGTATGCAGTGGAGATGGAGACAGGTAGTCCCTCTGAGTAACTTGCACAAATGGCACGATGCATGCTCACATGCATGTGTAGTGACCGCTGAATTGTCACCATTTAGCAGCGGGCTGACTTCTGGCTCTCCACCTTATTGGACCCTTGCTCCCGGCACAAAATACTGTTTTAAGCCTACTGGAGAGCACTGAACTGCCCTTATACACAATATACATATATCTGAGAGTTGCACCATTCTTTTCCTGTTATAGTCTTTAGGGCCTAGTTACTGTGAAAGGCCAGACATATTTTTCGTGGACAGACAAGTTCTCCTTGTGGTTACTATGGCTCCTGCCACACTAAACCTGCCCTGATGGCACACTACTGACAGAGCAGGACAGCTTTCCCAGGGCAAACTCTGCTAGTTGCGGCCATAGATCAAGTTTGGCTGCCCAGAAGTCCAGTGGATCCTCAAGGTGTGTTGGCATGGTCATGTCAAGGTATACCACCACCTGCTGGTTCTGGTCCTGCTCCAGGTCTACCTACTGCTCATGAGTTGCCTCACTATGCGAATGAAGAAAGCTACTCATTAGCGACTGAAGACTCAGGCTGCTGCTGATGGAACTGGTACTGCTCCTTCCTCCCCACATCTTCCCAGCAGCCATTGCAGTGGAAAGTGAGCGCAGAGGACCCCTGAATCAGACCTGCGAGACGATGGATGATGGCGTAGATCAGTAGGTCAATTTGGCCTCCCTCTCAGTGGGTGTAAAAAAGGCCCCCATTTTTATACAACCACGGCAGGTGTGTAACTATGCCAGGCCTTTCACACTAACTAGCCCATCAGCATTTGAACATAAAACCAAATGTAAAAACTGTCAGATGGCTTTAAATGGGATGCCCCTTGTCAGAGTGAGTGAAATGCACTACAGAAAGCTTTAAAACGCGGTTTTGGTAGAAAAGCAAGAGCAAAATAGACAGGTGGGTGTGATCTGTAACACTAACTAGGCTTGCAAGGCATTGGAATAAAAGCTAATGCAAACACACTGCCAGATAGCCTGAAATGGGATGCCCCTGGTCAAAGTGAGTTAAATGCACTACAAGAAGTTTTAAAATGTGGCTTTGGTAGAAAAGCAAGAGCAATATAGACAGCTACTCTTGCTAAAAACAAATGCAAACACACTGCTCGATGGCCTGAAATGGGATGCCCCTGGTCAAAGTGAGTTAAATGCACTACAGAAAGCTTTAAAACATGGTTTGGTAGCAAAAGCAGAGTAGGCAGGTGGGTGTGATCTGTAACACTAACTAGGCTTGTTGCAAGGCCTGGGAATAAAACCAAATGCAAACATACTGTCAGATGGCCTGAAATGGGATGCCCCTGGTTAAAGTGATTTAAATGCACTACAGTAAGCTTGAAAACGTGGTTTTGGTAGAAAAGCAAAATAAGCAGGTGGGTGTGATCTGTAACACTAACTAGGTTTGCAAGGCCAGCAATAAAATCTAAAGCAAACACACTGCCAGATGACCTGAAATGGGCTGCCCCTGGTCAAAGTGAGTTAAATGCACTACAGAAAGCTTTGAAACAGGGTTTTGGTAGAAAAGCAAAAAGCAACATAGACAGGTGCTCTTGCTAAAAACAAATACAAACACACTGTCAGATGGCCTGAAATGGATGCCCCTGGTCAAATGAGTTAAATGCACTAAAGCAAGCTTTAAAACGTGGTTTTGGTAGAAAAGCAAGAACAATATAGGCAGGTGGGTGTGATCTGTACCAATAACTAGGCTTGTTACAAGGCCTGGGAATAAAACCAAATGCAAACACACTGTACACTGTCTCTCTCTGTCACTGTCTCTCTCTTTTTCTCTCCCTGGCTCTATCTCTCCCTAGCTCTAACTCTCCCTGGCTCTAACTCTCCCTGACCCGTTCTCGCCGCAAAACACAGCTGAAATGAGCACCTGCAAGATGGCCGCCACTTATATAGGGATGTGACATCACCGGGAAGCCTGGCTGTGATGCCTACCTAGGATTCTTTGCCCCATGGGACATGTCCTGACATGTGGATCCACCATTTTAGATAGTCTGGACCTCACTAAGTTTAAGTTTAAGAAAGCGATTTGAGCAATCGAATCTCGACAATATCGGAACAATCGGATTCGTTTAAAATCTATTTTTTCCTAAAATTCGTAACAAATTCAGATTCATAAGATTCAATTCGCTCATCTCTAACTACATTGCATACATAAGTATTCTAATTTTTTAAGCAAAAATGCAAAAAGGATTACAGACACATGTATTGCATACCCTGCATAATTGTTATCAGTCCCCCACCCCCTTTTTTGTCTCTTAAATACTCTAAAGCCTTTCGTTTTCAACGTCAGACCACTATGGCTCAGTGAACTGCAAAGAGCCATTACAAAGCACTGTTAAAAGAGAATGTTATTTCCTTTTAATGAACTAAATGGCGTCATATAAAACACATCCAGCAAAGCCTATTGAGGGATTTGTATGGTTCAGTAGTGGCTGACTAAACTGCATATTGTGTAAAGATAACTTTTCAAACTGTTCAGATGCAAATGTCAACAGAGAATGGTGTGTCAAGCCAGTAACCTCTCATGAGTTTAACAGGAATGTAACTTTTTCTAAAGTATCTTTTAGGTCTCCAGCAAAGAAAGCCCCATCTTCCCACCAACTCTCGTGGTGCTTACAGACAAGTATTTATAAAATAAAACTCCTAGATTTATCAGTTTTCTAACTCAACTCAAAATTGCATATTTTTTTATTTTATTTTATTGAATACACTGCATCTGATATCCTCATAAGATATTCAAACACACTTGTTAAATCTGTATGGATGTCCCATAAAAAGCATTTAGGAGGTCCTCAAGATCGAATTGTATTACCTCTCCCTACCTATATATTATTGTCAGTTGTAGTGTAACTTTAATAATTAAAATTATTATATCATCAAATCAACATAGTTAACAACTCCATGATGGTTTAAAAAAAAACATGTAATATTTAGACGCACGATTTGCATGGCATATCTATAGATAGAAGTAGATAGTGGTGGACTGGGATCAAAGATCGGCCTGGGAGTTTATCAGCCCATGGTCGAACCCAGACATCCCTGCTGAGGCTGGGTACATGGGGCTCAGAGGGAGACCAAGGATTGAACGTGGGTGTTAGATGCAACAGCCCAAGTGGCCCCAAAGCAGTGCGGCCCACTGGGAATTTTAACAGGTCTCCTTATGGCCTGCCCCCCGCCCCGGGATATTGCCGAACCTGAATGGTTGACATGCATAGTGCATACGGGTGCATGTATTTAAGTTTGGGGGGGAGGGTAGGGATTAGACCCTGTGGTCATACCCTTCCCTGATAACACTGATAGCAAGATATAATCTTTTCCCAAAACTCTATTTTGTGATTCTTGCAAGAAAAAGGGGGGGGGGGGGGGGTTGGTTGTACCAACTTTCCTCTAAAGAGTCTTTAAATTGGGGATAAGGTGTATTTCGTATACAGTAAGTGCATCTATACTGTATTAATATTCAACATTTTATTAATGCACATATCATACATAGATTACATATTTACAGAAAGTACCTGGTATGCACATTGCAATAGGTTACAGAGAAAAAAGGATTCCATATAGGAAATGCAGGACATTCCTTCCATCCATGTCTGTAGAGCTCCTATTAGGCTCTATTTTGGCCCTTATTCATCAAGCGATAGCGCCAGGTAGTGTCTGACGAGCGCCAGGTCCTGCCAGCCACAATGACGCATTTATCAAGCTAAATGAGGCTAGCGCCGGCGAGAGCGACGGCTAGCGCGGGATTCATCATGTAGCCAACTGCAACGAACAGCGCCGCTGCTAATCCCATCACAGCGACAGGTATGACCTGGCGCTACCTGCCGCTCTCCCATACATTTCAATGGCAGACGCTGCAATGATTGTTTTAAGTGGTTTTTGTGTTCTTGTCTTTGGCACAAAATTCAACACATGTTAATTGGGATATGTTTTATTAATCTGTCTTGTTATTTTTCTTTTTTAGATGAAAGTTGTTATTTTTACACTGTAATGTTGTGAGTGACATCTAAAATGCATCTCCTCCCACAAAACTCATTGGGCTGAAAATCGCTTGTTTTCACAACACACGGGGCTTGTAAAGCTACTTTTTAGTCAGTCATGTTTGGCGCTCACATTCGCTCTTCGAAATTGTCAGCGCCCAAGCTATTCGGCAGCCCTGTCCTTGATGAATCTGTGGTGGTCAGAGTTTGTGCAGTCGCTGTTTTGATTCGCTATGTGGCGGCGCGAGCGTCGCTGTGCTGCGCTGTGCTGTTCATACATGTGCCCTTCTGCCATTTTCAAGGAATTCACTTCCCGCGACCCCAGTCGTTCTTAATGAATACACTGTAGTTGTGAGCGTGCATGTCCACATTCTGCAGGATTTATTCAGGCGTACAAGCTCATAACAACCCGTTATGCATTCTCCTGTGTGCCACATTATCATGTAGTTGGATAGTTTTATTGTGTGATGATTTTATGAAGGAATAAGATTTGTATTTTTAAGCACCAAGCTTTTTGGTTTTCAAGGACCTATGCATTACAGTATCTTGAACCCCCTGCTAAATCAAGCTAATAATTAATGGCGTCTTTGCCAATAGCTTGTTGTAATGCGTCAATTTATTTTTTCCGCCACTTAGCTTGCACATAGCTGATATTAGCTTGGTCCTGGTGCGCGGAGCTTTTTTTTTTAAATTTATTTCACAGTTGCTTTGGTCATATCCGGTTCCGGTTTCCTCCTTTGCGTTTCAAAGCCACCTAAAGCTAAAAATGACTAGCGCTTAGGCCAATAGCTTGTTGTAATGCGTCAATTTACTTTTTCCGCCACTTAGCTTGCACATAGCTGATATTAGCTTGTTCCTGGTGCGCGGAACGTTTTTTTTTTTGGTTCCCTGTCGCTTTGGTCATATCCGGTTCCTGTTTCCTCCTTAGCGTTTCCACCATGCTGCCCAGGAGACGGATTCAGCGCCTCCCCAGCTCCTCCTCCGAATCTGACCCCACCACCCCTCCCCCACCTCCCCCACCTACCTCACCTCCCCCACCTAACACCCCTCCCACCCCTTCCCCTCCTGGGCAAGCTAAAAAAAATGCATGCGCGTGGATAGCCGCGTAAATGGCCAGGTGGTCAAAGTGAATATGTTTTTCTTGCATTTTATGTTTAAAGTGGACCAACACACAGGGGGTATTGGCCCTGAAATCTCTTAGTTTTCAGGACCAATCTGATCACTCCCCGCGGGGCATCCCCAATCTGGATGTCCTGCGGGGATGAACCCCCCTGGAGGCCCATAAACCTTACCTCAGCCCCGTCCCATCTGTGCATGCGTGAGCTGCGGATGCGTCTTGCGCTTCCCTCTAGCAGGGTGGTCCCCTGCGCCAGACATTTGTTAATGGCCTGCGCAGGCGCCCTCCCTGTTAGAGTCAAACACCACACGCGTCCTTCGGCGCTCAGAGGCAGCTGAGCTGGTATGCATGTCCAAACGGCCTTGGATGCGCATACCACAGCGGCGCAGAGCGCTGTGCTAGCCTGGCGCAGTCACGTGGGAGCGTGGTCAGTGGTGTATTTCTGGCCTTCCAAGGGGGTTTCAGACAGCGGACCACCCCCGATTGGTGTGCCCCACCAAAGTGGACCCAAACCCAGAATAGTCAAAATCCGGGGTGTGGGTCCACTTTAATCTGGTCTCAGTATAACTGTTTATGCCATTGTTCTGATGTCATGTATTGATTTGTGTTTGTTTTTCATTTCTCATAGGATTTCTGCATCAAGCAGTATGACTATGCCCGTGGGGGAAAAAAAAGAATAGCCATGGAGGTGAAGGCCACAGTGTCCCGGCGCTTCAACACCCAGCTCTCCGTCCGAGCCATACAACAAAAGTGGTCGGACTTCAAGCGCCGGGACCCTGAAGGCGTGTACCGCCGATATGATGCCTACGCATCAGGTAAGTTTAAGTTTATGCTATGTTTATACTTTTGTTTAAATAATCTGCTAAGCTGTGTCCATTTGTGGTCTTAATATTAATTATTTTCTTTCACCCCCTCAACACAGATAAGCGTCCTCCCCTGGGGAAACGTGGGAAGGGATTCCTCCCCCGAACCAGGCAGGCGGACTCGGGGGAGTCATCGGGGGAGGGTCCCTCTCGCGGATCCTATTTGGAGGACCCAGAGTAGTGTGCTGCTGGGGGGCTGGCAGGATCAAGCCTCAGCTCCTCACACTCTGACTCTGAGGAGTCTCACCAGCCAAGGGGCCACTCTCAAGTGGGGAGTCCAAGTGGGGTGGAAGGAATGGACTCTCCCACACTCCCTGAAAGAGCAGGGAGTGAGAGGGAGGAGGGTGGCCCTTTGCCTGGGGGATCTTCCGAGCAGAGTGTGAGGAGCCGAGGCTCCCCGCCTCCTCCTCAGAGCCCTCCCTGGGCTTCAAGTGGCGGATCATCCCCTGGTGAGTGCACATTTTGTCATTGTTAGTCTGTGACAGGTTTCATCTGGCCATTTGTACTTAGCCCTTGCCATTCCTCTCTAATTTGCAGGGCATCATATAGGCGGCACCTCCATGGCCTTTTGGCAACGCCTTCTCCACGGGCATAGTCATGGTAAGTGTTTGTTGTTATCCATCACATTCCCTATGTTATGACATACCTTAAAGTGGACCAACACCCATTGTTGATTGTGCTTGGAATCTCGAAGCTTCCCTGCCCAATCACCTCCCTCACCCAGGCCCCCCCCCCAAAAAAGCCTACAAACTCCTTACCTCATTGGGGGTGGCAGAAGCCACCGGCGCAGCCTCCTGCGTGCCCCTCTAGATGTGTGTGCGCCTGCGCTCTCTGTTTCCTAATGGGCTGCGCGTGTGCACACACTGGAGGAGTGATGTGCGGAAGGCAGCGGCGGTGGACGGTGTCTCACTCAAATTGTGGTGCTCTGCCAAAGTGGACCAAAACACAGAATAGTATCAATCCTGGGTCTTGGCCCACTTTTAACAGACACATGTTTCCTGGTCCATAGTACAAGCTGGTTTGATAATGTACATTAACATCACAAACCCCACTACAGTGCTATCCAACTGGCAACCACCCCTATGTTTCTGCCCACACCATGATGGGGGCTAGCAAATGTGTTATTTGGTTAAGTTGTTCCGGCTAACACATGTTGCACACTAGTAACATTCGACAATCATATGCAAATTAGTCCTTAACATTACACTGTCAAGGTTATTGGCACATTATCTTTAGGGGTCCATGTTGCAACCATAAATAATTTACATGAACTCATGGACCAGGAAATATGCTAATGTTGGACAACATGTGTGTAACCATGCAAGCATTTGATTTTTCAGACTCCCTAACCAGATGGATGTCAAATAGTCAGGTGTCATTGGCCCACTAATTTTGCTTTTCTCTATTGCTTTCTCCTGACAGATGTTGCTACGCAGACGGAGCCGGTGACCATCCTCCCCACCCCAGCTCCAGGGACGGCCAGCAGCATGGGCCCCCGCCACAGCTGCGATGGTGAGTACATCCCACTTCATATGCCTAAAGACTTGTGAACCCTATGTCTTCTAGTCAAATCTGCAGACATTTACAATGTACCTATGTGTTAATTTAACACACATCTAGGTTACATGTGTTTGGGCAACAATCCTACATGCCTGTCTGCATGCTTGATTGTTGCCTCACATTCTTGAGTTTGCCACATAGAGACAATTTGTGGTTTAAACACAACCAAATGGGCCTGCTTAGGTCGTGACCTCTAAGATTCTGGGACAAACTAGTTTACTCGTTAGGACTTAGGCCCTGATGTTTGGCTGTGACTAAACACATAAATGTCCACACTGGGACTTATACCTTCTTTGATTCCCAAGAGTTAAGAGTAAATGTATGCTTGGGATGTGGTGGCCACATTTAAGCCAGCCACTAGTACTCATATAATGTTAACAACTAAGGGCACAGTGGGCAACAATGTTAATGTGAGTGTCAGCTAATTGGACCCACTGACATTACATTGCTACATCTGTGTCTGTTGAGGTCACATTCCATTTATTAAATCTGTTTTTTTTTTAAATCTCTACAGCTTGTGAAAACCAGCATCGCAGACTGTGGCGGTCGATCCGGCGTCTGAAACTTATGCTGCTGGCCAAGAAGAGGCGGCGGCGTCGTTAGGGTGGGGGGATGACTGGCCCCTTGCTGGAGGCCCTTTGTGGGCCAATGTTGGGCCTGTTGCCCACCTTTAGAATAAATAATTTTATATTTTGATAATTACAGTGTTGTGCCTTGTCAAGCATAGTTTAAGTGTCTACAAACACATTTGTGTGTAAATTTAGCCATACCTTTGGAGCCATTTAATGTGTAAACCATAGTAAGCTATGATCACAAATGTGTGGCATAAATTTGGGACTACATTTACATATGTAGATCAAGATACTCATCCCTGACTGTGTTCTTAGCTATGTCTTAGGAAAAACACAATTTAGAGGTGGGTTAATCAAATCTATTTCCAGAAAAAAAATATAACCACAAACAAATTAATATTCTTGGCTGGGTGGCCGGGGAGGTTGGGAGTCATTGCTAGGGGCGGTGTTGGGGGACAACAGTGCAGTAAAAAAAATAGACTGCTGTTGTATGAGCTGTTGTATCAACAACAAAGTTTGGTCCTGTCGCTGGAGAGATTGCTCCATTAGATTGCCGAGGCGACCTGGGCCTGCTGGGCCTCATTTTGTTGCTGACACATCAGCACCTGATGTTCCAACGCCGCAATGCGCTCATTAGTTCCATCACGCGGCTGTTGGCGACTGTAGTCCTCCAGCATCCGGACCCCTAGCTCATAAAAATCCTGACTGGTTGGTGCCACACCTCCTCTTGCTGTGGTTTGAGGCTAACAAAATAGAAAACCACATTTTAGTCAAACAGAACAAATGCAGCTATGCCCCTCCAAATCATTTGCCCAAACTGTAACAATACAACTTACCCTTGTTTGAGCCTCTGAAGCTTGGCCGCATGGCACTTGGGAAGAGGTCCCAGCTTGGGGTTCTGGTCCCGCCTCCTGCAAAAACGACCAAGAAAGGAAATGTGACATGTTGGTTCATCGCCTACCCACGAACATGGCAATGTGATTATTGGTCCTCTAAATCAGCCATGTTACCTCCGTGTCGTCCGGCACAGGTAGGAGCGGGGTATCGCTGCCAGAGAGGGGCAAATCCACATCCGAGATATCCGGCAAGTTGGCATATGCTAAACAGGAAAGTCAGATTAGTAGGTCAGTGGACAAAACTCAAATGTAACATGGATAGCCTTTCGAGCCCATACCTCCACAAAGTGCAAGATTACACACTAGCCAAAAGGTATATTAGAAACTCAGATTGCTAACATGTATGTAAGAGGAATATGAGGCAATAATTGGGCCAAATAAGATCAGACACATTGCTAAAATTACACATACCCGCAATCTCCCAGATGTCTGGAGTGGGGCCCTCACTCGAGCTTTGCCCTGGAAAATACATGTTGAAACACAAGTTGCCTGAAGAAAGTGCCACAAAAGTAGACCCAAAATACAGACTAGATCATCAAGCCAAAACAACTTACCCTCATCTCTGGCAGCCTGAACGTGAAGGGCCCTTTCCGGACAGCCACTTCCGATATTCTGGCCAACTAAAAAACACAATTAATGTCTCAAAATATTCCTCCAACTACTTGGGTGAATGTTTGTCTAAAAATATTTTTAAAAAAATGCATTGCAATCACTCCAAAAACTATTAGACTGACCCTGGGGATGGAATAAGCACTCAAAATAGGCATCTTCAAGTTGACAGAGCAAACATGTAGATTATTAGACTAACCAAATAGAACCAGTGTAACATAAACAGCATAAAGGATACATTATTTATTGCTATACACACCAACAGGGTCCTGTTGACCGGCAACATCGGAAGTGGGGTCCAAAGATGAACCAGTCACTTGGCCTACAAATAAAACAGAGGAATGATACACATGCACTTGGGTTAAAGCGGATAAAGCAAGGTTGACACATGCACTTACCGACATCCAAAGAGTAGCTTGGCTACCGAGGAGATGCTGGGGCCAATGGCGGGGCAGCTAGGCAAAAACAAAGCAAACATTGAGCCATTGGTAATGTGCGGCCAAAAATCATACATGCATTAAGGTGTATGTGAGCAGCTCATTCACTAATATTCACTAAGCAAGGCCAGTGTGGCTTCCACATGTATATGCAGATATATGGCCACACATCTCTGGCTTCCAACATAGCTACACATGTTAGGGCCTTGTTAGTTAGTTGCTGTGAGGGTTAAAGTGGCCGTGAAATTAGGCCGCCGGTCCATATTATTAATCCTCAACAGTGCCCCACTCTATTGTTTGAGGTGCACCCACACCCATTTGGTCCCCAAACAACCAGCACCTAAATTAGTGTTAAATACCTTCAATGGCAGACTGGGTTAGGCTGGAGGTTGGTTGAAGGGCAGGAGTTGGTGTGTCCTCAGCCAAATCCTGGACAGCACCATGTGCACCTATGCAGAAAGCAACAGACAGGAAAGTAAAACATTTATGAGGTATAATGTACTACTTCACAGGTCCTACTGTTAGTTGGCCAGAAAGAGAAAATGCAAATCACATACATTAACATTAGCTGGAAAAAAAATGCAGAAAATATGTACCTTCAGTCCAACCTGTGGTGTCATCCCCAGGATCCACACCCTGCAGCCGAGCAAGTGGAATTTTGGCCTTCAGCATCTCCTCATACGGCCTGTAGGTACTCTTTGGAGCCTGGATGGTCCCACTGTCCACATCAAGATCGTGATTCATCTTTTTGATAAGGGCCCCTCTCAAAGTGTAGAAGCGTTTCCTGCAGGATGGGCCACTACGTGGGTGTTGAGCAGTGCTACTAAGCTCAACACCAATGGCATCCCACAGTTTGCTTCTTTCTTGTTTGCCTATTGACTTGCTTTGGGAGCCAAATATCAGCTCCCATTTAGCAAGAGTAAGGCGCACAAGATGATTATTCTCCGCCAAATTAAATTCAGGCTCCCTCTTGGCACCTGGGCGCTTAGCCTGGGGTGCTGCACCACCTTCAGGCTGGGCCCTTTTCCGTAAGGGAGGTCTGCGCACAGCACCCACCACACTCCTACTTGGGCCTGCTGTGGCCGGCAGATGTCCTGAATTTGGCTCCATCCTGTAGCTGCACACACACACCAATACACAACCAACAAGCGCGCATGCAGACTACAGAATGGCATCGCACTCTCTTTGGGTTGACCAGGTTTTATGTGCTCTAACAGCCAATCACAAACCAGTCCACTTAATAGATTCACACATACTGGCCAGGTGCTTGTAGACACACCTCCACTGCACTGACTGAAGCATGTGTGTTAGCCAATTAACTAATTACAGACCTCATTAACCAAACAACACACAACCAAATACAACAATGTACTCATGTATATTAAACACTTGTGACATGTGGCTATCCTAATGGCTATTTAAATAAACAGCAGCTTACCTTTCATTGGCCCACCACTGAATTTTCTGCCATGTGCGTTAATGCACGCGAGTTTCGGCTCACGTACGCTAGTAGCGCTACTAGCGTGCGCGTGCGCACTCCGTTTCACGCACACCTGGGTCAGCTAATTGGCGCCCGGAAATAGCAGAGCAACGCAAAAGGCGGCAAAGCGGAGCTGTCCTTTTTGAAAGTGAAGTATAAATGGAAGGATTTTGAAAGCTTCTGGTATTGTTACACTGTGGCAAAGGCTGTGGTGTGGTGCTTGTTTCCCTTAGCTCATTTGAGTGTCTGTCTGGGTTTGGTCCTCACTCTCTGTGGCTTGTTGGGTGATTTCTGACATCAGTGCTGTTTCTTTAGGAGATTGATTTTGTTGGCATATGCAAATATTGTGGAGCATACAGCAAGTGAGGCTTGATTTTGGGGCCTTTTGTGGGCTGTGCAGCAACTCCCCTCTTGGTTGTGCCTAACTTAGAAAGCTGTTTTTCAGCAGGCTGGTGGTTTGGACCACTATACTTCTGGTTTTGTGGTGAGCTGCATTGTAGTGAGTGTGTGAGGAGTATGATTGTTTGTGTGTGTGGTGTGTTTGTGGTTTTTGTTTTTGTTTGTTTGATTTTGTATATCTGTTGAGTGTGTGTGTGATGGATAAGAGGGTGATGTATGGTGTCTGGGTGGGTGGATGTATGCGTATGCTGGAAGAGCAGGAGGACAGGGAGCGGGGTGTTGTGAGGCTTAGGGCACCCCGCTCCTTTGGAATCTGCCCTTCAGTATGGGACTTAAGTGACGAGCAGATCAGGAGCCGCTTCCGTCTGAATCGTGCTGCACTACAGTCCCTATATGATCAGATTAAGCACAAAATCGAGCCATCCACCAAACGCACTCAATCCATTCCAGGCATAGTACGCCTGTGTGCCACTCTTAATATTTTGGTACGAGGGACCTTCCAGGCAACCTCTGCCCTCCTCAGCGGGATCAGCCAGGCTACTATGAGCCGCATATTAATCCAGGTAGTTCTGGCGATTTGTGATTTGATCCCAATTTACATCAAGTTTCCTGAGGATGAGGAGGAGGTTGCCAAAATAAAACATGCTTTCTATCTAATGGGAGGGATCCCGAATGTGCTAGGGTGCGTTGATGGTACACATATCCCTTTCCGCCCTCCCCGTGCACAGGAGCTGTATTACCGAAACAGAAAACAATTTCATTCCTTAAACATCATGGTGGTCTGTGACCATGAAATGAAGCTGCGGGCGGTGAGATCGGGGTTCCCCGGCTCATGCCACGATTCTTACGTCTTGCAGCGGACAGTCCTGTGCCGGAAGTTTGAGAACAACGAAATGCCAGCTGGCTGGCTACTGGGTAAATAAGTACCCATGTCAAAGTATTTTGCCTAAAATATGTGGCCTAGTAAGCCAAATTATTAAAAATGAAAACAAAAACATGTACTAGTACTAATTGCTGTCTCTCTCCTTGTGTTTTTTCAACAGCGGATAAGGGATATGGGCAGAGAACGTGGGTGCTGACTCCGGTCAGGAGCCCACAGACCTCTGCCCATGAACGCTACAATGCAGCACACCGCAAGACCCGAAGCATTGTGGAAAGAACCATCGGCCTGCTGAAAGCACGCTTTCTATGTTTGGCACGCCCAGGAGGAGAGATGCTGTACAGTCCACAGAAGGTCTCCAAGATCATCCTCGCCTGCTGTGTGCTCCACAATATATGTATATGCCACAGAATTCAATCCCCTGAAGAGACAGCACTGGTGCCCGAAATCCCCAACTTGCCCGCAGAAAGAAGTGAGGACACCCAGACTGGCGATGAGCTAAGGGAAAGGATGATCACTTCCTTTTTTGCGGTAAGCTAACTACCCTTCACTCTAATCCAAGTACTGCACTACCGGGAAAATTTATTTGACCTCCCATCATAATTTGGCAAAAACCACTCTAAGGGGGTGTGTAAGATGACCCAAACCACTATAAGGGGGGGTGTAAGATGACCAAAACCACTATAAGGGGGGTGTAAGATGACCAAAACCACTATAAGGGGGGTGTAAGATGACCCAAACCACTATAAGGGGGGTGTAAGATGACCCAAACCACTATAAGGGGGGTGTAAGATGACCCAAACCACTATAAGGGAGGTGTAAGATGACCAAAACCACTATAAGGGGGGTGTAAGATGACCAAAACCACTATAAGGGGGGTGTAAGATGACCAAAACCACTATAAGGGGGGTGTAAGATGACCAAAACCACTATAAGGGGGGTGTAACATGACCCAAACCACTATAAGGGGGGTGTAAGATGACCCAAACCACTATAAGGGGGTGTAAGATGAACTATAAGGGGGGTGTAAGATGACCCAAACCACTATAAGGGAGGTGTAAGATGACCCAAACCACTCTAAGGGGGGGTGTAAGATGACCAAAACCACTCTAAGGGGGTGTGTAAGATGACCCAAACCACTATAAGGGAGGTGTAAGATGACCCAAACCACTATAAGGGGGGTGTAAGATGACCCAAACCACTATAAGGGAGGTGTAAGATGACCAAAACCACTCTAAGGGGGTGTGTAAGATGACCCAAACCACTATAAGGGAGGTGTAAGATGACCAAAACCACTATAAGGGGGGTGTAAGATGACCCAAACCACTATAAGGGAGGTGTAAGATGACCAAAACCACTATAAGGGGGGGTGGAAGCTGAACAACATAACAATTAGGGTTGTTGTGCAAGTTGGACCCAAATGTTGGTTACCAATTAATGCAATATTTTTTAACAGCGAAAAAGCCAATTTAAATATATATACTAACTGCACTTTTTAATCTTTTTCAGGCACCCCGAGATGCAGCATGACAGGCGTTTTGATTTGCTTGAACATTTAATTAAATTTTCTTTACTTTTCCAAACAAAATAAAAAAAAACAAAAGAAACATGTTGCAATGTGTTTAATTCTGAAGGTACTTGATTTCAAGCCCACAGCAAAGCAAAGCGCAGGCGCTGTGTTGAATAGCGTGGTCAAACTGACAGCGCCTACAAAGCTGAGCTCCAACATCATATTCAGCAATGTAGGCATTGTTCCCAACAACGCCAGGTAGCGACTGAGGAGGCCTGCTATAGCGAATCGCTACCGCCCGCGGCGTACGCTAGTGGCGCTCATAGCGCCATACTTCAGTCGCTCATCTGTCGCTACCTGGCGCTATTAATGAATCGGCCTCCCCGTCTGCAATAACAGTTTGTAGCAAGTAAGATTTAACAGTTTGTAGCAAGGCAAAGGTTTGTTCCTTCAGTTTGTAGCAAGTGTATATCCAGTGCAAACGTTTCGCTATTCTGCTTCTTCAGTGCACATATATATATACTCGGGGAGGCCGATTCATTAATAGCGCCAGGTAGCAACAGATGAGCAACAGTAGCGGCATTTTCAGAGCGCCCGCTAGTAGTCGCTGTGCTTGGCCGTTGTTCTGTTGTTGATATCGACTCAGTCGGTTTGCCGTAATGTTGAATATTGGGTGAGTAGTCGCTATTTGGGAGCGCGTGACAGCGAATGACAATTTTATTTATAATTTTATTAGACAGGCAGTTTATATACATTTGTTTAGAGTCATAAAGAGGGCTTGCCACCGGAGGGCGTTGTCCTTCATGTTTTTTAAATAGTCCGTTTGTGTGTGTATGTATAGTTTTGTTTTCATTGTATTGGTACCTTTTTGATATTAAATATAAAAATCTTTTTAATTTTGGTTTGTGCGGCCTCATTTCTAAGGTACCTTTTTGAGCTTGTGCTGGCAAACTCATCGGTTTGGTGTGTAAATTGGGTGGTACTGCGTACCTGGGTGCCTTTGAGGCCTGCACCCTTATATGTATTTTGATAGCTGTGCATTACATTAGTATCCTTTTGTTCTAAACTCCATATTGGGAGCCTTATTTAAAAAGTCTCAGAGCCACATAGCATCACTTTCTTGACCTCAGTGGCACTCAGCGTACAATTTAACAACTAAAAAAATGCTAATGCCAATGTGGTGGCCGCCTAGCACCTTATTTAACACTAGCATCAAAAAAGATGCAGTGCCAGATGCTGTGGTTAAAGATACCATAGAGCACAGTGGGTAGAACTGGACTAAAGTGTTTAATGATTAGAATTAATATTAAACATATTTATTAGTACATAACTTGCATTGGAATGTGTCAATAATTGAAATGCAGGACCTAGATGTAACAACATTTTTTTTTTGGTTTTGGGTTACAAAAATTGATTTTAATGGATTATTTTGCTTAACAATGTCACCAACAACAGAAGGGCAGAGAACAGAGGGCATGAGAAAGGCACAGCAAAAGGCTCTGATTGGATGAGAGCCTGCACATGCATCGTTGGATAAGGTAAAGGTAAACTGTTAAAGGTGAACTGGGAAGTGGTATTCCATATTGGGATGCCCCTGGGCACTGAACAAAGCCCTGGAGAGTAAGCTTTTGTGTGCCAGTCTTATCACTTTAGGGACTTCCCCATAAGGGACAGTTATTCCTTTGCATATCACTTCTGAAAGCTTTCATATCACATCTGAAGACCTTCTTCACTTCAAAATCGGGTGCATGAATACGAAAAATATATATATATTTGTTTGCACTTTGTTGTGTGCTGAACTGAATGAATACCCCTACTTAGGGCTGGCTCCAGGTTTATGTTGGCCCTTGGGCGGCATGGCCTCAGTGCTCCCTTTGTGGTGGAGAGTCATGGGTCAGGGGTCTATAAATTCCATGGCCAAAACTAAGAAGGGCTGCTTGCCCTCCAATCCCCTATTGGAGATGTTTTTTAGTTTGGCCCCACATGAGTGGGCAGAGTATTGAGGGGATGGGGCAGAGCTGAGGGTAGAGGGGTGGATCGGACAGGGCTGTGGGGCAGAGCAAAGGGGACAGGGATGAATGGAGGTGAACTGGGGGGACGTGGATGGATGGGGCAGAGCAGAGGGGACATGGATGGATGGGGCAGAATTGGGGGGACATGGATGGATGGAGCAGAACTGGGGGGACATGGATGGATGAGGCAGACCTGTGGGGACATGGATGGATATGGCTGAACTGGGGGGACATGGATGGATGGGGCTGAGCTGGGGGGACATGGATAGATGGGGGAGAACTGGGGGGGGCAGGAATGGGGCATATCTGAGGGGGATGCAGCGCAGGGGCCCGATGCAATGTTAGTGGCAAATAAAGTTTAAGTTCTTTAACCCCATTGTGTCAGCTGTCAGTGGGCCCCCCGGGGGATGGGGGCCCCCGGCAGCTGACCGGGCTTGCCGGGTGCTGACGCCAGCCCTGCCCCTACTGGCTGCTAAGATATTTTTTGCTATATTTTAGTTATTTTTTATAGCTATGGGCAGAACCTATCCATCTTATTGGGGAATTTCTTAACTTTAATGAAGAATCTCGGACTCGTGTATAGAGTTCTCCACACACCATTTTTACAGGTTATATACTTAATTGGGAAAAATGTCTAACCCTTACCTTGAGAACTTTTCTACACCTTAAAGTTATACTAAAGGCAAGCTGATTGTTGTCCCATTGTCTTGGGCTACACGTTGCACTGTCCCAAACTTTAATCCATTTTCAAAAAGACCCTGTTTATATGTTATTTGTAAAAGTTAAAGATACATATAAAAATGAGAAGTGACAGTGGGTTTGGCAACATCGATGTGATGTAAGCACACTGTGTGCTTTACATATATCATAGTAAAAAAAAATACATTGTTGAGCCTATAGCTATTCATGTCAGCAAATAGTGTCACCAAAAACAGGGGGTGAGAGATGCTGCAGGCTAAGAGCATCTCCAGTCTGCCAGCATATAGTGTGACCGGAGAGGAGAGAGGAGGGTGGGGTATTATAGCTGCAGAGAGAGGCAGCTAATCAGGACATCTGGGGAGGGAGTGGGGGGTGTTTCTGTTCTTGGTCCACTGAAGGTTGGTTGAAGGACCAGGTCAGCAGGGTGAAAACTAAAAGCTGAATTAGGATGTGATTTCCTCACTAAGTAGACCAACATAGCAGGAAGTTGAGCACTGGAGGGACTCAATGTAAGGTTAGCTACTTATATTTATTTTTTAACTTGTGACTTGCCAATCACTTTAAAAACCAGTCAGATGCAAAGGGTTTTTTTTTTATAAATTTACTGTGTACGGATGAGTGGTGTCCTGGTGGCCGCTTTAATAACCCCCCCTAAATGGAGCAAGCATTTTATAGGCCGTTTTAAAGAAAAACTGAGAAATGTTAGGGGGGTGTGTAATTTACATTGAGGAAAGTACAGCTGGAAACTAAGCTCATATACCACTAAAAGCATTTTAAAGTGGCTGATATATTAAAAATGATCCATATGGTAGTATAGAGGGAATAGTGTGATTAATATATCATTACATTCTTTTTTTTTCTACAGATTGGTCTCAAAATGTTATTGATTAATGGAAAGTTGTCAATCAACAACTGCATGCTGTATGAAATATGTGTTCTAATGGATCTCTGTGTCCTCAAATTTCACAAGGTATACTTGGCACATGTGATCAGTAAGATGTATTATATTTAGAGGAAGTGATTTATTCACCCCTACAAAAAGTCCCAGTCATGAATAATGAAATCATGCTGTATGATAATGTACATTTTATTGGACATGTTTATATAAATGGTCTAAAGATGGAGTTAAATATTTAAGAAGATCTCCTTCAGGCATAATGCATCAAACCTAGTCACACAGCCACATCTCAGATTCAGACAGACGCCAAATCCATTGGATTGCAGTACCCTGAGAGGTGGGCCCTGCATTCTAAGATTTTAAACATCTCCATATTGTATGAAATACCACATATGTGATATATTTCTCTCACACTGGAAAGATGTTTGAAAAAATATTTTGGACTTTATTAGGTGCTGAGCTGGAGAGACTCACACTGGATTATGGAGGAGAACCTACCACTTTCAGGTTCCTTTGTGAGAATATGCGGTGAAATGCGCCAACACTGCAGTTGGAAATTAATTCTCAGTCCACACACTGATTGTGGCATTTCCACTAGGAATCCAAAAAACAAAAAAGACCAGCACTCAACTTAAATTTATAAAAGCTAAGAATAGATTGTAAATTAATTGAAAAAAGTTTTCAAACCCAACATTTTAGAGTCACGGAAGACCCCTCTATCAACTGATAACCGCATAGTGAAGTACCAATAAATCACAGTCCACACAATAAATCACTACTGCAAGAATATATATATATATATATATATATATATATATATATATATATATTAAAGGCAATGAGCACCCAAAGTGAAATATTTTTAACATTATACGAACTACAGCAAGTGATACTCCCAGGACCCAGCCAACACTGTCATTGACTACTGCCCCAATGGAGTGAGGCCTGTTAATCTATTTACTGTACCTGCCTGGCATTGCTAGGCTAAATGGTGTTCCGGCTTATTTTCACTACAGTTCTTAAGTGACAAAATGACTGCTAACTTTTACTTTTTAGCCCATGGTCTATGTGGTGCATATCATGTGAGGGATAAGCAAAGTATAACACATGTCTATGATGACAAACATTGTTTTAAACTTCCAATGTAGTATCTCAAGTGCAATCTTGGCGATTTGTTTGGGTTGTCAGTCAAATAAAACACACAAAACAGACATAATTAAAATGTACACAGGAAGACGTTTTGGAGCAGTTTCATACTGTAGCAAATCAGGCTTGGGTAAAGTAAAGATGACAGGAGGTCAATGTAGCACACGTGGACCTGAGGGGTTCAGCTCCTTAGGCGTGTGGTGAGTGGGTTCTTTGTTAACGGGCTTGGGGGACCTCCTGATGTGGGCTTGCATCCAATAACTCCAAATGAGACTGACTTTATCAAAAGAGCACTAACTTTATTAGCAGGACTTTAGGTACACTTGATGATTCACAGTGGGTCATACAGTCATAATCCACAACAGTTCCATTAGCAGTTTCCATAGCACATTACATCCAGATGGGCTTCAACAGGTGGTGGGCACTCATTCTGGTCTCATAGCAGAATACTGAGGCTTTAGCTTCCTCCATCAGCATCTCGGGTGGAATCATTCACCTTTCCTCTGGTCACTTGTTAGGTATGAATGTGGCTCTCCTGCTCTCTCCTACAACAGTAACTGCGGACTGCTACCAGTTGAATCTGCTGGTACCTCCCTCACTCCTATTTACTACAATACTATACTGAGGTGACCTCTGGTTGGCTTCTAGAACCTTCTCTCTAGTCTTACTCACCTCAGCCAATGGCAGCTGTACCCCTATGTGGTTAGGTTATAGCCAACAGTTCGGTAGACCTGCAGTGTCACAATCCATTAGCAATGGCCCATGTGTGTGCTGAGGGATTGCTGGCGGGGTGAGAATACCGGCAATCCCCAGGGATTTCACACATCAGGGCATCCTAAATCAGTATGCCCCAATAACAGGGAATCAATCTGCCTTGAAGTATACAGGGCTGACCAACACCCCACTTTGAAAGATGAATTGTTGTGCTCCGAAAATACATTATTTTGATCAAGAGAAACTAAAGCATTATATACACCTGTTTTACTCTAGTTAAGGTGGTGTCATTCCTTTTTAAAACACAATATTTAGTTAAGTACATCTAGCTTTATACTGTATATATAGATGTTTTTGGGGTGTTAAAGGTGACTCCTTCTGCTCTAAAAAAACATTTATTTTGGAAACATTAGTATAGTATTAACATTAGTTTATGCAATTGTTTTTCTGGTGTTACATAGAGTTTACTTTATTCGGACACCCAGCCATGCATTCTGTATCCCTACTTCCCTATCAGTAAGGCCGCAGCAGTTATGTTTATTCCAAAGTTCTCTCATAACAGTATTTATGTATTGGTATTTTCTGTTCTGATAAAATATTTATGATATTATATTAAATTATTTCAATGGCCAGTAGTGCGTATGCCTTTCTCACCCCAGGGAAGGTCCCCATACTCTTCATAGCTATGTAATATTAATAATTATAGGTCAAGAGATAAGATCAATAATGGTAAACGATTACTTGTATCATTGAGTATATTATTGAATCTTATATGTGACAAGGCAGCCCTGCTTTCTACGTGTTAGCAGTATCTGTCTGCTGTTAACAGGAAATCGCCATGCAGATGGAGTACACTTCCATTTTACCTCCAGGACTTCTCAATAACAGCAAGCTGCTAGTCTTTAGATAACAGCCGGCAATAAGATGTGAAAGCTGTTCACCTCAAACTTTCACATCTCACATTTTCTGCATTTGGGCAAGATTTATATTTGCAGAGCCCAGCACAATTCACACCTACCATGTGCAATGTTTCTGGAATGCACAGCGCTTGGGTCAACCATTTATAATTGAAAAAAAACCTTATCTAGGTAATGTTAGCCAAGAAGACAGTCCAGTATGATTATTTGCCAGCATTAATCATTAAAATACTACATCAATCTCAGTTCATAAAAGTGTCTTTGGATATAACTAATTTGATGCATTCCAGAATTGAATAGGTTTAATTCGTTGAAGAGGTCACTGAAAATTGGCATAAGATGTGTGACTATATTATATTTCTTTATCCAGACTGTCTTGAATGAAATTTACATATCCTTACATACAAAGGCTTGCAAAATTACCCCCCACCCGGGTTCTTATCGATTTTGCTATATTACAACCTGTATTTCAATGTTTTTTTCATCTGAATTGTGTGTGATGCATCTGCACAATATAGTTTAATTTGACAAAGTGAAATGTGAAAAATATACCTACATAACAGGTTTTTGGAATAAAAAAAACTGAAATTTGCATAGGCATATGTATTCAGCATTTGCTATGAAGCCCCTAAAAAGTTCTGGCACAAATACCTTCAGAAGTCACATTTTTAGTGAAATGAAGTCTATCTGTGTGCAATCCGTTAAGTAAGGGGCAACACAAATCAAAGAACAACACCATGACGAACAAGGAGTTCTGCAAACAAGTCAGGGGCAAATTTGTTGGACAGGGTTGGACAATAAAAGAAAAATTAACATTTCTGATGTTAACCCAGAGCACTAGCAATCCATTATCATCAAATGCAAAGAACATAGTACCTAAAGAAACTGCCAGAGCCTTCCACAAAAACCTATTCTGAGTTTAAACAAGCAGATCAATTGGCTGTTTGCTCAGCGACCATATGAATCTTCTGCAACTGAGTGAATGTGTTCAGGTACCAAAGATTTGTTGGTTGGTCATTAGTGTTCCTCACATTTTTTGAGAGCGATCTCTGTTATATATTCTAATATATATATATATATATATATATATATATATATATATATATATTCCAACCATCAAGAAATGAACGAGAAATTGTTGGCCAGCCAAAATAATACAACAGGCGACCGATTAACCAATTCTAGTCCATAAATTGATTGCAGCGACTGTTTCTACAAAGCGATTATCACTAAATTACGGTTGCTTGAGCGATTTCTCACTCCGTTTAAATGCCATTAGAATGGCCAAGGACATTAATCAGAGAGGCAGCACAGAGATCCAATGTAACCCTGAAGGATCTGCAGAGTCCCCAAGGAGAGACAGGAGTATCTGTCTATATGACCACAATAAGATGATGGATTTTTACCAGTATGTTAGGGCTTTTTTGAAAAAAGCCTTAACTTGCAGGTAAAAATTAGAAGGCTCATTTTGAGTTTGCTAAAAGGTATGTGGGAGATGCCCCAAATGCATGGATGAAGGTGCTTTGGTCAAAAAAAGACCAAAAGACCAAAATTTAACTTTTTAGCCACCAAGGAAAATGCTATATCTGTCCCAACACATCTGATCACCCCAAGAACACCATCCCCCACAGTGAAACATGGTGGCAGCATCATCCTGTCGGGACAGGAAAACTGGTCGAGGGGAAGATGGATGGTGATAAATACAGGAATATTCTTGAGCAAAACTTGTTTCTGTCTGCCAGTGATTTGAGACTGAGGCGGAGGTTCACCAACAGGACAATGAGGCAATATTGCTAAAGTACCACTCGAGTGGTTTAAGGGGAAACCTGTAAATATATTGGAATGGCCTAGTGAAGGCCCAGACCTTAATCCAATTGAGAATCTGTGGTCAGAGTTCATGATTGCTGTTCACCAGTGGAAACTATCTAACTTGAATGCGATGGAGCAATTTTGCTTTGAGGAATGAGCAAAAATCCCAGTGACAAAATGTGGCAAGCTCACAGAGATTTATCCAAAGCGAATTGCAGTTGTAATTGTCCCAAAAGGTGGATCTACAAAATACTGATTTTAGAAGGGTGAATAGTTATATCCACTGAAGTTTTCATTGTATTTGCTGTTTGCTTCACATTAAACTTGCTGGTCATTAAACAAGACTACCAAGATTTCATGTGAGTTCTTACAGTAAGGAATAACTTGCCTTGAATAATCTGAACACACAAAGAGATACTGCAGGGCAGTCATATGCTAAAGCACTTCTGTGCTGCTTCCAGTCCCCAGGCGGGCACTACATGCCCAGGCCAGGTACTTGGTGGACACTTGAAAGGAAGAATTTTAGCTTGGAAAAGCCATTAATATTTTAATGTACAGTTGATACAGGAACAGCTGCATGGACAGGCGGGGAAAATGTTTGGTTTATAGGTAGAATAGGTTTACATTATTACAAATGCTTATTCCTTTAACCATTAAAGTCATTTTCAATGTGGCAGCAAAAAAGGCATTTAACTACCAGCCCACAGGCACAATCCCATTAAGTTTAGCAGCTTCTCTTATCCAACTTTAACACTGTTGCCTTGATACTCACGTTCTTTTGCCCTGGTTTCACTGAGCATCTCTGCTGATAGTCTCTGCTCATAATACCTATTTGTGATGTTCAATAAATGGTGGTAATAGGCTGATCTTCTTAGAGCTGATCTGTAAGTGAGCTAATATTAAGCCTCTTTGTTGTGCCACATCTAACTAGCGCGTATCCTACTGCATTTAGTTTATAATGTAAGTCATTTTATGAGTTAATGCTATTGTAAGCTCGTCACTGTTGGGAATTTAGGGACACACTGTGTGCTTATGGATTTTAATGGTGTACAATAAAAACTAGATTTAATGCTGCACTTGAAGCACTGGACTTTCTCTTACTATTGGATCCTGGGCGACCAGAGCCATTCCTTGCACACAGGGATTCGGCAAGTGGGTGAGCTGTATTTTCCTATTTTTTGCCAAAGAAGAACAACACCAAGAAATTGACTTTCTTGGTGGTTGTCTCTCTCCGGTTGGGAAGCCCTGCTGTGTTCGCACGTAAATGCACCTTTTCCCTACTTCCACAGTGCATGTGTGAACTGCTCACCCATTCAGCGGTGCCTGATTGATTCAGGTCAGGAAATCTGAATGGAGAAATTTGTGATGCACCATAAAGAGGTAGACCAGCTCCCCAAGAGCCTTATAGACTTGTGGGCGTGTTGCTTCTCTTTAATAGTGCTGAATGTTCTTTTTAAGTCGTTTTGGGCTCAGCTGGCAAACTAACAGGCTGATTCATCACTAACGCCAGGTAGCGACAGATGAGTGTCTGTAGCAGGCATTTCAGAGTGCCCGCTAGTAGTCGCTGTGTTCGGCTGTGGGTCGCTAGTTCATAGCTGTGCAGCAATGATGAATACATTGTGAGGAGTCGCTATTTGACCAGTACAGTGCTGTATGGGAGCGCATGTTAGCGACTGGTCAGTGCGACCGACTCACAACATATTCACAAACCTTAAGACCACAGGCCTATTTCCTGAATTCTGGGTGTGGGGATATCAATGAAAAAGAATAAAGAGTGTGAGGGGTAACCAGTCTTTTTGACAAAAGTAATCCTAGGGGGTTATGCTACAGGGTCATCCAGGGGCAGAACTGTAAAAACTGTAAAATCAGCAATAGAGAAAGGTACATATGATGTTCCTCCAAAACAATGCATGTATCCTAATCTAATTCAGTAATACTTATATGAGAGAATCAGATAATACATCATACTGCAGACCCTGAACCTTTGGTAGCACCCTAGGTAACTTATTCTTATTTTGATTCCCTCTTATGTAGAAATTATTTAAAGAGGGCTAAAGTCTAAAACATTTCCTCAGGCAGCATTCCAAATCAGGATGCCCTGCAAAGTGAAACGTTCCTAGTCCTGAGATCCCGCGGTGGCAGTTTTCGCCAATAAGCAGAGCATTGCCATGGCATTCCCACTGTGTGGTCTGTGTGCTGCATTGCAGAGTGCTCTATTGTCGTATATAACCCCTATGAGATTTGGAAGCTAGGAAAATTTCTCAATGTGGGGTATTTTGCTTTGGGAGGAGTTTCTGTCTAAAGGATTTTAGACCTTAGGCCTGGTTTTGTTCCTCTGTAATAAACCACTGCAGTCCCAACACAGAAGCAATACAGGGGACTAAAATAAGCTTTAACTACTTTTCTCTACCTTCACTAAGCTTTCAGTTTGTTTCAATTGGTTTTCTGTGTGGAATTACATCTCTTTCTCAGATTTTTTCCTTACAGAATCAGTCAAAATCTAACAGGAAAGTGAAAAAGCCCTAAGGCTTATCCTTAGTAAGACATTGTTTTGCTTTGCAAATGCAAGGATGGATCTAAGCAGCAAAAAAGGACATCGTAGCAGCCCTGCCGCAGAGTGAAAAACTAGGTCATGAAAGTTGTTCGACATAAGTGGGAATTGAACTAGTCACATTGGAAGCCTATTGGTGTAGAGAGCGAAAGCTGGCACAGCAAAGGAAAGGCTTGCGCCAGGACACTGTGAATAGCAGCAGGCAGGAGGAACCTGTGCCCTCCCGGTCTCCCTCTAATCTCTCTGCTAAGTAAGTCAGGGGGGCTTGCTGAGGCTGCAAAGCTGTTAGGGCCGCGGGAACTCTCAGAGGAGAGAAAATGCTTCACTTGGCAAACATGCAACCAGACCAGCTTTTAGGTCTCGGCAGATTTAAAACCTTCAGCTTCTCCACTTAGAAACTAAAAATGCTTCTATATTTAATAGTAAAGGTCATATCAGGCTCAGGCTGCAGTTTCCTTTCTCAATAATCACACGTTTTAATTCTAAAGATTACACTTGTCCTCTACAAGCAGTTAAATTGGTCACTGTAGGTTACAATCCACATTTCTGCCCACAGCTACAAAAATAGACAACTCGTGTAGCAGCTAATGATGCCGCTATAAAATCTCGTGAAATGGGAGCCAAAATAAGATCGGATAAAAATAGAGCAGCACAATATTATGTGATATACAATTTCATTTTAACTACCTTTCCTACTGCAGCCTTCGCAAATCCTTCTCATCAAGTAGGATCATGCAGATTTATCAGCTCATAGTAAGTATTGGGCTGTCATTTATTAAAAATATAAGCAAACCTCATGAATGTGTGTCTATGTATTCCTGATCTAATCTAAGTATATCTGTACTGATCATCATCCAAACCAAATTAGCACTATACACGTAATAAATATGTGATGTACAGATGTAGCATACCAATCTTTTTTAATATGAGAGCCCTTAAAAAGTTTAGGAGCTAAATTTGAACTGAATAGATCATTGAAGTACAGAGGCAGCAGCATAGAGTGCAATAAAGCAACACAATGCTGTGCTGTACAATGTAACACGCAGGAAAAGCGTCTTGTTGTTACTAGAGATGAGCGAGTAGTGAAATATTCGAAATTTCGAATTTCGATTCGAATAGACCGCGTTACTCGACTACTCGACCGAATATCGAATCCCATTATAGTCTATGGGAAAAAAATGCTCGACACTTGGAAATCTCAATTCGACCACTTGGAGGTCACCAAGTCCAACCTGAAACATCAGAAAATGATGCCAACACTGCTGGAATGCAACTGGGACAGCAGGGGAAGCATGTCTGGGTGCATATAACGCGCCCAAGTCGCACTATTACGCCACTATCACAGCCTCTCAACAATACACTCCAAACACAATATTACTTCTACGTAAAGTGAGACAAGACAAGGAAACCTTCTTTCCTCTACATTGCCATGGACCCCAAGCCAAACTGTACAAAAAAGAAGAACAAAATTCTGCACCCCTTAAAATCACGTTGCCTAATGACAACCACAGATGGCATAGGCAAGGGGGAAAATAAATATACCCCACCCCTAATTGTCATTGTGTGTGTGTGTGTGTGTGTGTGTGTGTGTGTGTGTGTGTGTGTGAGATGTGGTCAGACATGTCCTCTTGTGTCATTGTGTCACCCCAGCAGTAAGGGAAGCTTAAAGGAGGAGGTTTGTTACAGTGTGTCACCCCAGCAGTAAGGGAAGCTTACAGGAGGAGGTTTGTTACAGTGTGTCACCCCAGCAGTAAGGGAAGCTTACAGGAGGAGGTTTGTTACAGTGTGTCACCCCAGCAGTCAGGGAAGCTTACAGGAGGAGGTTTGTTACAGTGTGTCACCCCAGCAGTAAGGGAAGCTTAGAGCTGAGACCTCTTAAAAATTGTGTGGAGGCCCAAGAGCTGAGACCTTTTAAAAATTGTGTGGAGGCCCAAGAGCTGAGACCTTTTAAAAATTGTGTGGAGGCCCAAGAGCTGAGACCTCTCAAACATTGTGTGGAGGCCCAAGAGCTGAGACCTTTTAAAAATTGTGTGGAGGCCCAAGAGCTGAGACCTCTCAAACATTGTGTGGAGGCCCAAGAGCTGAGACCTTTTAAAAATTGTGTGGAGGCCCAAGAGCTGAGACCTTTTAAAAATTGTGTGGAGGCCCAAGAGCTGAGACCTTTTAAAAATTGTGTGGAGGCCCAAGAGCTGAGACCTTTTAAAAATTGTGTGGAGGCCCAAGAGCTGAGACCTCTCAAACATTGTGTGGAGGCCCAAGAGCTGAGACCTTTTAAAAATTGTGTGGAGGCCCAAGAGCTGAGACCTTTTAAAAATTGTGTGGAGGCCCAAGAGCTGAGACCTTTTAAAAATTGTGTGGAGGCCCAAGAGCTGAGACCTTTTAAAAATTGTGTGGAGGCCCAAGAGCTGAGACCTCTCAAACATTGTGTGGAGGCCCAAGAGCTGAGACCTTTTAAAAATTGTGTGGAGGCCCAAGAGCTGAGACCTCTCAAACATTGTGTGGAGGCCCAAGAGCTGAGACCTTTTAAAAATTGTGTGGAGGCCCAAGAGCTGAGACCTCTCAAACATTGTGTGGAGGCCCAAGAGCTGAGACCTTTTAAAAATTGTGTGGAGGCCCTAGAGCTGAGACCTCTCAAACATTGTGTGGAGGCCCAAGAGCTGAGACCTTTTAAAAATTGTGTGGAGGCCCAAGAGCTGAGACCTCTCAAACATTGTGTGGAGTCCCACGAGCTGAGACCTCTTAAACATTGTGTGGAGGCCCAAGAGCTGAGACCTTTTAAAAATTGTGTGGAGGCCCAAGAGCTGAGACCTTTTAAAAATTGTGTGGAGTCCCAAGAGCTGAGACCTTTTAAAAATTGTGTGGAGGCCCAAGAGCTGAGACCTCTCAAACATTGTGTGGAGGCCCAAGAGCTGAGACCTTTTAAAAATTGTGTGGAGGCCCAAGAGCTGAGACCTTTTAAAAATTGTGTGGAGGCCCAAGAGCTGAGACCTTTTAAAAATTGTGTGGAGGCCCAAGAGCTGAGACCTTTTAAAAATTGTGTGGAGGCCCAAGAGCTGAGACCTCTCAAACATTGTGTGGAGGCCCAAGAGCTGAGACCTTTTAAAAATTGTGTGGAGGCCCTAGAGCTGAGACCTCTCAAACATTGTGTGGAGGCCCAAGAGCTGAGACCTTTTAAAAATTGTGTGGAGGCCCAAGAGCTGAGACCTCTCAAACATTGTGTGGAGTCCCACGAGCTGAGACCTCTTAAACATTGTGTGGAGGCCCAAGAGCTGAGACCTTTTAAAAATTGTGTGGAGGCCCAAGAGCTGAGACCTTTTAAAAATTGTGTGGAGTCCCAAGAGCTGAGACCTTTTAAAAATTGTGTGGAGGCCCAAGAGCTGAGACCTCTCAAACATTGTGTGGAGGCCCAAGAGCTGAGACCTTTTAAAAATTGTGTGGAGGCCCAAGAGCTGAGACCTTTTAAAAATTGTGTGGAGGCCCAAGAGCTGAGACCTTTTAAAAATTGCGTGGAGGCCCAAGAGCTGAGACCTTTTAAAAATTGTGTGGAGGCCCAAGAGCTGAGACCTCTCAAACATTGTGTGGAGGCCCAAGAGCTGAGACCTTTTAAAAATTGTGTGGAGGCCCTAGAGCTGAGACCTCTCAAACATTGTGTGGAGGCCCAAGAGCTGAGACCTCTCAAACATTGTGTGGAGGCCCAAGAGCTGAGCACTTATTAGTGCTGCAGCTACGGCTGCTTTAGTGAGGGGTAGCTGCTGCTGCTGGAATAGGGACAGAAAGACTTCAGTGGTGTATTACCACCTATATACAAAACTATATACACTCTGCTCAAAACGGCTGCTTTAGTGAGGGGTAGCTGTTGATGCTGGAATAGGGACAGAAAGACTTCAGTGGTGTATTAGCACCTATATACAAAACTATATTTTGCACTACTGTTTTGTGTCCTCTGTGCCAACAAAACACTGTTTTATACACGGTGCGTATAGGCACCATTTCACCTTCTGGCAGTATACGGCTGTATAGCCAGGTGTTTTTCTTAAAAATATTTTTTATATTTGGCACTACTGTTTTGTGTCCTCTTTACCAACAAAACCTTGTTATATACCCGGTGCGTATATAGGCACCATTTCACCTTCTGGCAGTATACGGCTGTATAGCCAGGTGTTCTTAAAAATATATTTATATTTGGCACTACTGTTTTGTGTCCTCTGTGCCAACAAAACACTGTTTTATACACGGTGCGTATAGGCACCATTTCACCTTCTGGCAGTATACGGCTGTATAGCCAGGTGTTCTTCTTAAAAATATTTTTATATTTGGCATAACGCGTGGCCAAAAAAGTAAAACGTCTGAAATGCGGAGGGCTAGCGCAAAGGGACGTGGACGAGGACGGGGGCGCGGAAATGCTGGTGGGGGCACAAACCGCGTTGAAGCCAGTGGGGATACAATGCGTGCTGGTGAGGGGCAGCCAGCATTACGCTCATCCAGCTTCCCTGCCTTTATGGGACAGTTATGCGGGGGGCGGGGTACACCTCTGTTAAGGCCTGAGCAGCGTGAACATGTGGTGCAATGGATGGCCGATAACGCTTCCAGTCACTTGTCCACCACCCAGTCATCCACACAGTCTCACTCTGACCCTCCTTCCTCCCAACCTGGCCAACAGAGTCAGCCCAACCTTGACCCCTCCCAGGACCTCTTTTCGGGTCCTTTTCCAGATGTGCTGCAAGAATCCCAGGAGCTAGCAGAGGAATTTGTTTGTAGTGATGCCCAAACACTTGAGTATCCGCCATCTGCTAGTGATGTGGACCCGGAACCAGCATCTGCTATCATGAGCGATGATGATGATGAGACGAAGTTGCCATCAAGGGAGGCTGTTGGAATGTCCAGTGGGCAGGAGGAGGAGCAGAGAGAGGAAGTGGAAGAGGAGGTGGTGGACGACGAAATGACCGACCCCACTTGGACAGGGGTGATGTCCAGCGGGGAAAGCAGTGGAGATGCGGTCTGCGCATCACCGAATAAGGCAGCAAAAAGCAGAGGACAGTCCAGAGGCAGAGGACAGTCCAGACAGAGAAGGCAGGCCACAGCCAGCAGGGCTGAAGCTCTTCCCGGCAGCAGGCAGTCGCGCGAAGCTCCCCCATCGAGGCCTCGTACTTCTGTGGTGTGGAGATTTTTTAACGTTTGCGCGGATGACAAACTGAGCGCGGTTTGCGCAATCTGCCACTCAAAACTGAGTAGGGGCTCTGAGAAGAGCAATCTGACCACCTCAGGCATGCGCCGTCACTTGGAATTCAAGCACTGGGCTGAGTGGGAGAGAGCAAACGCAATACAACCTGCGCCCCGTCTTGCTGCCACTGCCTCTTCCCCTTTGTTGTGTGCTGCCACTGCGGTCCAGACCTCCAGCCAGGACACCTCCACATCTGCCTCTGCCTCGGCTACTTTGGGGCCTTCTCCTTCAGCCCCACCTTCCGCCGCATCTTCGTCTGCACCTTCCATCTCCTCGTCCCATCAACTGTCCATCTCGCAGGCGTTCAACCGCAGGCGGAAGTACGCCTCCAGTCACCCCCAAGCCCAAGCCTTAACCTGCCTCATCTCCAAACTGCTGGCCCTGGAGATGTTGCCGTTTAGGCTTGTGGAGACGCAGGCCTTCCGCGACCTGATGGCGGCTGCCGCACCTCGCTATTCCGTCCCTAGCCGCCACTATTTTTCCCGGTGTGGCGTCCCCGCCCTGCACCAGCACGTGTCGCGTAACATCAGGCGGACCCTGAGGTACGCAGTCAGCGCAAAGGTCCACTTGACCACCGACTCGTGGACAAGCGCTTGCGGCCAAGGACGCTACATCTCTTTGACGGCACACTGGGTGAATGTTGTGGAAGCGGGGACGGGGTCGCAAACAGGGACGGCCTACATACCACCCCCGCCCAAGATTGCCAGCACAGGTTCTGATAGACCCCCCTCCTCCTCATCCTCCTCCTCCTCCTCCTCCTCCTCCTCCTCCTCCTCCTCCTCCTCCTCCTCCTCCTCCTCCTCATCCTCCTCATCCTCCTCCTCATCCTCCTCCTCATCCTCCTCCTCCTCATCCTCCTCCTCATCCTCCTCCTCCTCCTCCTCCTCCTCCTCCTTTGCCTTAACATCGCCCTCAGCCCCTAGCTGGAAGCGTTGCAGCACTGGCACGGGGAGACGTCAGCAGGCGGTGCTTAAGCTCATCAGCTTGGGCGACAGGAAGCACAGCGCCGCAGAGGTGAGGCACGCCATATTGCAGCAGACAGAGATGTGGCTGTCGCCGCTGCAGCTAGGACCAGGCATGGTCGTGTGCGATAACGGCCGTAACCTGGTGGCGGCTCTGGAGCTTGCAGAACTCAATCACGTACCATGCCTGGCCCACGTTTTTAATTTGGTAGTACAAAAGTTTCTAAAGACTTACCCCAACCTGGCAGAGCTACTGGTCAAAGTGCGGCGCTTGTGCGCTCACTTTCGGAAGTCAACTGTAGCTGCTGCTAGCTTAAAAAAAAATCCAGCAACGCCTCCATTTGCCTCAACATCGGCTGTTGTGCGACCTGCCCACTCGCTGGAATTCCACCTATTGCATGTTGGCCAGGGTGTGTGAGCAGCAGAAAGCATTGATGGAGTACCAGATGATGCATCCACGCGTGCCTCCAACTCAGCTCCCTCAGTTTGCCAACCACGAGTGGCCATGGATGGCAGACATATGCGATGTATTGCGTATCTTTGAGGAGTCCACTAAGAAGGTCAGCAGCGAGGACGCTATAGTGAGCGTAACCATCCCGCTCCTAGGCGTCCTTAAAGAATCGCTCATCGCAATAAGGGAGAACGCATTGCACACAGAGGAGATGGGGGTAGGAGGAGACGCAACGCAGGTAGACAGTCAGACCACACTTTTGTCTGCTGCTCGGTGGCAGTTGCAGGAGGAGGATGAGGAGGAGGAGGACAACGTGGAGGTGGCTGTGGAAGAGGATGCTGGCGGCGAGGGTAGCAGTCAGGCTGTGTGCGTCCCATTGGTTCAGCGCGGATGGGGCGGAGAGGAGGAGGAAGAGGAGGAAATGGAAAATGATCCTTCTGGTGGGGGCAGTGACGTCATGCCTACTCAGAGTCTGGCACACATGGCTGACTTCATGCTGGGCTGCTTTTCCCGGGACATACGTGTTGTCCGGATATTGGAGAACAAACTATACTGGGTCTTCGCACTCCTGGACCCCCGGTATAAAGATAACTTCTCCTCTTTTATTCCGGTAGAGGAGAGGACGAATCGATTACTGGAATACCAGAGGGAACTCTTGCAGAACATGATGCAGATTTTCCCACCCAGCATCGCTGGCGGCAGAGAGGAGAGTGTCTCCCAGAGTCTGACAACATCGATCAGGCCCACAGCCACCAGGGGAACACTCTCCAAGGTGTGGGACACGTTCATGTCACCCCCTCGTGCAACTTCCATCACTGCGGGGCCCGCTATCAGCAGGAGGGACAAGTATCGGCGGATGTTGCGGGACTACCTGGCAGACCACACCCCTGTCCTCCCCGATCCCTCGGCGACCTACACTTACTGGGTCTCCAAGTTGGACACGTGGCTGGAACTGTCCCTGTACGCCTTGGAGGTGCTTGCCTGCCCTGCCGCCAGCGTGCTATCAGAAAGGGTGTGTTCAGCGCAGCCGGGGGCATTATAACCGATAAGCGCAGCCGCCTGTCAACTGACAGTGCCGACAGGCTGACGCTAATCAAAATGAACAGCAAGTGGATTGACCCGGACTTTGCTTGTACAACAGTGGAAAGCAGCCAAGAGTGAAGTGCCATCTGTATGAAGTGCCATTTCCTCCTCCTCCTCCTCCTCCTCCTCCTCCTCCTCCTCCTTAACCGCCGTAGAATTGCTGTATTAATGAAAAAAATTATGGCTCACCTCTTAGGCTTAATACAATCAATTTTTAAGAGGTCTCAACTCTTGGGCCTCCACACAATTTTTAAAAGGTCTCAGCTCTTGGGCCTCCACACAATTTTTAAGAGGTCTCAGCTCTTGGGCCTCCACACAATTTTTAAGAGGTCTCAGCTCGTGGGCCTCCACACAATTTTTAAAAGGTCTCAGCTCTTGGGCCTCCACACAATTTTTAAAAGGTCTCAGCTCTTGGGCCTCCACACAATTTTTAAAAGGTCTCAGCTCTTGGGCCTCCACACAATGTTTGAGAGGTCTCAGCTCTTGGGCCTCCACACAATTTTTAAAAGGTCTCAGCTCTTGGGCCTCCACACAATTTTTAAGAGGTCTCAGCTCGTGGGCCTCCACACAATTTTTAAAAGGTCTCAGCTCTTGGGCCTCCACACAATGTTTGAGAGGTCTCAGCTCTTGGGCCTCCACACAATTTTTGAAAGGTCTCAGCTCTTGGGCCTCCACACAATTTTTAAAAGGTCTCAGCTCTTGGGCCTCCACACAATTTTTAAAACATAGCAGCCCTAATAAGGGCTCTCAATGACTCTCTTGTCTTCTGGTAGCTGGTATATATGGTGGTAAATGCGATATTCTGAGCTTCTGGGGCCCTGCCTGACTACATAGGATATGAGATATATACTGTTCAACATAGCAGCACTAATAAGGGATTAAGGACTGTCTTGTCTTCTGGTAGCTGGTATATATGGTGGTAAAAGGTATATTCTGAGCTTCTGGGGCCCTGCCTGACTAAATAGAAAATGAGCTATATACTGTTCAGCGTAGCAGCCCTAATAAGGGCTCTTAAGGACTGTCTTGTCTTCTGGTAGCTGGTATATATGGTGGTAAAAGGTATATTCTGAGCTTCTGGGGCCCTGCCTGACTAAATAGAAAATAAGCTATATACTGTTCAGCGTAGCAGCCCTAATAAGGGCTATTAAGGACTGTCTTGTCTTCTGGTAGCTGGTATATATGGTGGTAAAAGGTATATTCTGAGCTTCTGGGGCCCTGCCTGACTACATAGAATATGAGCTATATACTGTTCAACATAGCAGCACTAATAAGGGATTAAGGACTGTCTTGTCTTCTGGTAGCTGGTATATATGGCGGTAAAAGGTATATTCTGAGCTTCTGGGGCCCTGCCTGACTAAATAGAAAATAAGCTATATACTGTTCAGCGTAGCAGCCCTAATAAGGGCTATTAAGGACTGTCTTGTCTTCTGGTAGCTGGTATATATGGTGGTAAAAGGTATATTCTGAGCTTCTGGGGCCCTGCCTGACTACATAGAATATGAGCTATATACTGTTCAACATAGCAGCACTAATAAGGGATTAAGGACTGTCTTGTCTTCTGGTAGCTGGTATATATGGTGGTAAAAGGTATATTCTGAGCTTCTGGGGCCCTGCCTGACTAAATAGAAAATGAGCTATATACTGTTCAGCGTAGCAGCCCTAATAAGGGCTATTAAGGACTGTCTTGTCTTCTGGTAGCTGGTATATATGGTGGTAAAAGGTATATTCTGAGCTTCTGGGGCCCTGCCTGACTAAATAGAAAATGAGCTATATACTGTTCAACATAGCAGCACTAATAAGGGATTAAGGACTGTCTTGTCTTCTGGTAGCTGGTATATATGGTGGTAAAAGGTATATTCTGAGCTTCTGGGGCCCTGCCTGACTAAATAGAAAATGAGCTATATACTGTTCAACATAGCAGCACTAATAAGGGATTAAGGACTGTCTTGTCTTCTGGTAGCTGGTATATATGGTGGTAAAAGGTATATTCTGAGCTTCTGGGGCCCTGCCTGACTAAATAGAAAATGAGCTATATACTGTTCAACATAGCAGCACTAATAAGGGATTAAGGACTGTCTTGTCTTCTGGTAGCTGGTATATATGGTGGTAAAAGGTATATTCTGAGCTTCTGGGGCCCTGCCTGACTAAATAGAAAATGAGCTATATACTGTTCAACATAGCAGCACTAATAAGGGATTAAGGACTGTCTTGTCTTCTGGTAGCTGGTATATATGGTGGTAAAAGGTATATTCTGAGCTTCTGGGGCCCTGCCTGACTAAATAGAAAATGAGCTATATACTGTTCAACATAGCAGCACTAATAAGGGATTAAGGACTGTCTTGTCTTCTGGTAGCTGGTATATATGGTGGTAAAAGGTATATTCTGAGCTTCTGGGGCCCTGCCTGACTAAATAGAAAATGAGCTATATACTGTTCAACATAGCAGCACTAATAAGGGATTAAGGACTGTCTTGTCTTCTGGTAGCTGGTATATATGGTGGTAAAAGGTATATTCTGAGCTTCTGGGGCCCTGCCTGACTAAATAGAAAATGAGCTATATACTGTTCAACATAGCAGCACTAATAAGGGATTAAGGACTGTCTTGTCTTCTGGTAGCTGGTATATATGGTGGTAAAAGGTATATTCTGAGCTTCTGGGGCCCTGCCTGACTAAATAGAAAATGAGCTATATACTGTTCAGCGTAGCAGCCCTAATAAGGGCTATTAAGGACTGTCTTGTCTTCTGGTAGCTGGTATATATGGTGGTAAAAGGTATATTCTGAGCTTCTGGGGCCCTGCCTGACTAAATAGAAAATGAGCTATATACTGTTCAGCGTAGCAGCCCTAATAAGGGCTCTTAAGGACTGTCTTGTCTTCTGGTAGCTGGTATATATGGTGGTAAAAGGTATATTCTGAGCTTCTGGGGCCCTGCCTGACTAAATAGAAAATGAGCTATATACTGTTCAACATAGCAGCACTAATAAGGGATTAAGGACTGTCTTGTCTTCTGGTAGCTGGTATATATGGTGGTAAACGGTATATTTTGAGCTTCTGGGGCCCTGCCTGACTAAATAGAAAATGAGCTATATACTGTTCAACATAGCAGCACTAATAAGGGATTAAGGACTGTCTTGTCTTCTGGTAGCTGGTATATATGGTGGTAAAAGGTATATTCTGAGCTTCTGGGGCCCTGCCTGACTAAATAGAAAATGAGCTATATACTGTTCAGCGTAGCAGCCCTAATAAGGGCTATTAAGGACTGTCTTGTCTTCTGGTAGCTGGTATATATGGTGGTAAAAGGTATATTCTGAGCTTCTGGGGCCCTGCCTGACTAAATAGAAAATGAGCTATATACTGTTCAGCGTAGCAGCCCTAATAAGGGCTATTAAGGACTGTCTTGTCTTCTGGTAGCTGGTATATATGGTGGTAAAAGGTATATTCTGAGCTTCTGGGGCCCTGCCTGACTAAATAGAAAATGAGCTATATACTGTTCAGCGTAGCAGCCCTAATAAGGGCTCTTAAGGACTGTCTTGTCTTCTGGTAGCTGGTATATATGGTGGTAAAAGGTATATTCTGAGATTCTGGGGCCCTGCCTGACTAAATAGAAAATGAGCTATATACTGTTCAACATAGCAGCACTAATAAGGGATTAAGGACTGTCTTGTCTTCTGGTAGCTGGTATATATGGTGGTAAAAGGTATATTCTGAGCTTCTGGGGCCCTGCCTGACTAAATAGAAAATTAGCTATATACTGTTGAACATAGCAGCACTAATAAGGGATTAAGGACTGTCTTGTCTTCTGGTAGCTGGTATATATGGTGGTAAAAGGTATATTCTGAGCTTCTGGGGCCCTGCCTGACTAAATAGAAAATGAGCTATATACTGTTCAGCGTAGCAGCCCTAATAAGGGCTATTAAGGACTGTCTTGTCTTCTGGTAGCTGGTATATATGGTGGTAAAAGGTATATTCTGAGCTTCTGGGGCCCTGCCTGACTAAATAGAAAATGAGCTATATACTGTTCAGCGTAGCAGCCCTAATAAGGGCTATTAAGGACTGTCTTGTCTTCTGGTAGCTGGTATATATGGTGGTAAAAGGTATATTCTGAGCTTCTGGGGCCCTGCCTGACTAAATAGAAAATGAACTATATACTGTTCAGCGTAGCAGCCCTAATAAGGGCTCTTAAGGACTGTCTTGTCTTCTGGTAGCTGGTATATATGGTGGTAAAAGGTATATTCTGAGCTTCTGGGGCCCTGCCTGACTAAATAGAAAATGAGCTATATACTGTTCAACATAGCAGCACTAATAAGGGATTAAGGACTGTCTTGTCTTCTGGTAGCTGGTATATATGGTGGTAAAAGGTATATTCTGAGCTTCTGGGGCCCTGCCTGACTAAATAGAAAATGAGCTATATACTGTTCAACATAGCAGCACTAATAAGGGATTAAGGACTGTCTTGTCTTCTGGTAGCTGGTATATATGGTGGTAAAAGGTATATTCTGAGCTTCTGGGGCCCTGCCTGACTAAATAGAAAATGAGCTATATACTGTTCAGCGTAGCAGCCCTAATAAGGGCTATTAAGGACTGTCTTGTCTTCTGGTAGCTGGTATATATGGTGGTAAAAGGTATATTCTGAGCTTCTGGGGCCCTGCCTGACAAAATAGAAAATGAGCTATATACTGTTCAGCGTAGCAGCCCTAATAAGGGCTCTTAAGGACTGTCTTGTCTTCTGGTAGCTGGTATATATGGTGGTAAAAGGTATATTCTGAGCTTCTGGGGCCCTGCCTGACTAAATAGAAAATGAGCTATATACTGTTCAGCGTAGCAGCCCTAATAAGGGCTCTTAAGGACTGTCTTGTCTTCTGGTAGCTGGTATATATGGTGGTAAAAGGTATATTCTGAGCTTCTGGGGCCCTGCCTGACTAAATAGAAAATGAGCTATATACTGTTCAACATAGCAGCACTAATAAGGGATTAAGGACTGTCTTGTCTTCTGGTAGCTGGTATATATGGTGGTAAAAGGTATATTCTGAGCTTCTGGGGCCCTGCCTGACTAAATAGAAAATGAGCTATATACTGTTCAACATAGCAGCACTAATAAGGGATTAAGGACTGTCTTGTCTTCTGGTAGCTGGTATATATGGTGGTAAAAGGTATATTCTGAGCTTCTGGGGCCCTGCCTGACTAAATAGAAAATGAGCTATATACTGTTCAACATAGCAGCACTAATAAGGGATTAAGGACTGTCTTGTCTTCTGGTAGCTGGTATATATGGTGGTAAAAGGTATATTCTGAGCTTCTGGGGCCCTGCCTGACTACATAGAAAATGAGCTATATACTGTTCAACATAGCAGCACTAATAAGGGATTAAGGACTGTCTTGTCTTCTGGTAGCTGGTATATATGGTGGTAAAAGGTATATTCTGAGCTTCTGGGGCCCTGCCTGACTAAATAGAAAATGAGCTATATACTGTTCAACATAGCAGCACTAATAAGGGATTAAGGACTGTCTTGTCTTCTGGTAGCTGGTATATATGGTGGTAAAAGGTATATTCTGAGCTTCTGGGGCCCTGCCTGACTAAATAGAAAATGAGCTATATACTGTTCAGCGTAGCAGCCCTAATAAGGGCTATTAAGGACTGTCTTGTCTTCTGGTAGCTGGTATATATGGTGGTAAAAGGTATATTCTGAGCTTCTGGGGCCCTGCCTGACTAAATAGAAAATGAGCTATATACTGTTCAGCGTAGCAGCCCTAATAAGGGCTATTAAGGATTGTCTTGTCTTCTGGTAGCTGGTATATATGGTGGTAAAAGGTATATTCTGAGCTTCTGGGGCCCTGCCTGACTAAATAGAAAATGAGCTATATACTGTTCAGCGTAGCAGCCCTAATAAGGGCTCTTAAGGACTGTCTTGTCTTCTGGTAGCTGGTATATATGGTGGTAAAAGGTATATTCTGAGCTTCTGGGGCCCTGCCTGACTAAATAGAAAATGAGCTATATACTGTTCAACATAGCAGCACTAATAAGGGATTAAGGACTGTCTTGTCTTCTGGTAGCTGGTATATATGGTGGTAAAAGGTATATTCTGAGCTTCTGGGGCCCTGCCTGACTAAATAGAAAATGAGCTATATACTGTTCAACATAGCAGCACTAATAAGGGATTAAGGACTGTCTTGTCTTCTGGTAGCTGGTATATATGGTGGTAAAAGGTATATTCTGAGCTTCTGGGGCCCTGCCTGACTAAATAGAAAATGAGCTATATACTGTTCAACATAGCAGCACTAATAAGGGATTAAGGACTGTCTTGTCTTCTGGTAGCTGGTATATATGGTGGTAAAAGGTATATTCTGAGCTTCTGGGGCCCTGCCTGACTACATAGAAAATGAGCTATATACTGTTCAACATAGCAGCACTAATAAGGGATTAAGGACTGTCTTGTCTTCTGGTAGCTGGTATATATGGTGGTAAAAGGTATATTCTGAGCTTCTGGGGCCCTGCCTGACTAAATAGAAAATGAGCTATATACTGTTCAGCGTAGCAGCCCTAATAAGGGCTATTAAGGACTGTCTTGTCTTCTGGTAGCTGGTATATATGGTGGTAAAAGGTATATTCTGAGCTTCTGGGGCCCTGCCTGACTAAATAGAAAATGAGCTATATACTGTTCAGCGTAGCAGCCCTAATAAGGGCTCTTAAGGACTGTCTTGTCTTCTGGTAGCTGGTATATATGGTGGTAAAAGGTATATTCTGAGCTTCTGGGGCCCTGCCTGACTAAATAGAAAATAAGCTATATACTGTTCAGCGTAGCAGCCCTAATAAGGGCTCTTAAGGACTGTCTTGTCTTCTGGTAGCTGGTATAGATGGTGGTAAAAGCGATATTCCGAGCTTCTGGGGCCCTGCCAGCGACAGCCTGTCTTTCCCTGCTGTGAGCGTCTGTCCCTCACTAAGTTCAAGCTGCTAATGCTGACGAAGAGGAAGTGCTGAGTTTTGTATATTCGAGGTCACATGGTTTTTCCAGCCAATGCGTGTAGACGCCGTTTTCGCGATGCCAGCGTCCTCCCAGGACCTGTCCCACCCCCCCTGCATGGTGATTGGTGTAAAAAACGCGCCAGGGAAGGTGGGAGGGGAAACGAATTGTGAGTGCGCCATCGCCGCTGTACTCGATCGAAATCGAGTATGACGAACAGCGTAGTATTCGATCGAATACCGGCTCGGTCGAATACTACTCGCTCATCACTAGTTGTTACATTGTAAACTGCCGGCCAGCTCCCTGCTGTGTTACACAGTAAATAGGTAAATGACAGCTGTTATGGTGTAACAATCAATTATACCTGATGTTTTACATTGTAGAGCAGCCAGACGCCATACTGTTACAATGTAAACCGATTCACACTTGACAGCGATGAGTAACTGGACTAAGAGCTTGAAATATTTTTTTCCCTAAAGGCTTCCCCCACCCCGCTATGTACAGATTTTTTATCAACATATTTAAATTCCCTTAGCTGATTTACTGATCAGCTAAAATATTTCTTAGTAAGTCAGTGGCAAGCAGACTGGAGGAATAAGATTTCCAGCTTCCCTTTTATGGCCGAGCGGCGCCAGGACTTGTGCATGCTCTGATGACAGGGAAGCTGTGTGTGGAACCTGCAGGCTGGGCAGGTGGTGGTGGTCAGTCAGGGGTGGAACCTTACACGCATTTTGAGCACCATACAGCCAGGCAGGTGGCGGCCAGGAGACACCGTAGCATCTTCATTATAGTCTGAGATCGGCAACTTCTCTCTAGGATGTGATCTGATTGCAAAATCCCACTCTGCCTTCTCCCAACTCTGGCACGCCCCCACCAACCTGCTATAGGCCAGCTGTCTTCCCATAACCCCCTCATTGCTTAGTCACTGCACAGCAAGCCAGCCCAGCGGTGCTGGTGACAGAGGAACATTCACAGCACAGGCAATGGATTTCGCTCAGCTGGGTGCTTCAATATGGCGGCACTCGCCGTTTTGAAGAGAATGGGCATTTCAGTGTGGCGAGGCAAGGTAAAAATACATTTATGAGTATTCATGTTAATTATGTTTTATGCCAAAAGGTAATATATTTTGGTGGAGTTTCAAATGCTCTTTTAGAGTATGTTGGTCCAGATTAGGTTGCCCTTCTGTGTGAAACCCTGCGAGTTGCCTGCTTTTCTTACCTGACCACTGAGCCCACAGCACATGTATGGCTGGCAGCAGCATCTCTTGCATCTTTCTCGGGCTGTGCACAACCACGTCTGCCATGACTGAATGACTGTGCACAGCCAAGGGATGCAGGAATTAAAGCGGAACAAAACTCAACATGGCCAGTCCTGGAATTTAAATCATTCAAGGGCCAGTTGCTGGCATTCTCCAGGGGCATCCTAAATCAGAAAGGCTCAGCTGTGTGTTGAGCCGCAAAATTCGACTGCTTCCTGGCTATCTCACCGATCTGAACATCGGGCAGCCACATCCTCTGCATCTTTGGGCTGTGTACGCACTCCCCCCCCCCCCCCCCCATTCAGACAGGCTGGAAGCCGGAGTGCCCCTAATACTGGGAATGCGTCCATTTTCCCAATTGCCCTAAACAGAGCTGTTTACTGAACATTGGATATGCACAGCATACGACTCTGTTTAGACAAGAGCCCACGCATGTGCAATAGGAGAAAGTGAGTTATTATGTGCAATTTCACACATTATGTGGGAATGTCACACAGTGGGGCATCACCAATCACAATGCCCTGGGGCAAGGTACAAAACCTGGGAGGCTAACTTTCCCTGGCATTATTCCATGCCTCCAGGGCATCCCGAATTGGGTTGCCCTGCTGTTTGAAATCCCCCAGAACACCTCGTATTACACCTTTCCTTGGGCCAACGGTGCATGTTCTGTCTCTCGTCCAATCAGGGCTCTGACAAAATTAAATGGGGAGCGCATTCATTGTAAACAGTCAGAGCCATTTGTCTTCCTATGCAATCTGGAGGTAGTTAATTGCTTTCTGAACTGTGCAATCTGAATTTTCCCTGTATAGAATAATATTCAGATTTGGGTGGCTACCAGATCAGAACATTCTAAAACAGAACAAAGGCATATTCCTATTTCTCACTGAATAACCACGTGGTAGGTTTTATTGCTTATCTATTTATTTATTTATTTATATTGAAATACCTGAACCAATAACAATCCATAATGAATGTCTTATATTTGACAGGATTTGTCTGAAATTCCTCATCCCAAAGTCTACATCAATGACTATGACTTTCCATTTCATGCACATCCTGTGATATTGCTTTTAGCTCATGTACTGTAGATATAGCTAGCCCAGAACCAGCAGTAATAAACACTAGCATTCAGGATTTGACCATTTAAATTCAAGATATGTGCATCTTGTAGAGAAAAGCAGCATGTAAAGCATATGAGTTTATGCAGCACCACATGGAACATCACATACCTATAATGTCGTTAGGCGAGATTGATTTATTATACAGATACTGTACACTCAATAACAAGTAAAAGGTTTATCTTGTATTGATTGTACCAATATATGTACAAAGCTCTCACAATAACAGCCAGATGTGTTTCCTCCTCAGCATCAGTAAACAGTGTTTTAGGTTATGTCTTGTGAAAACATTCATTAAAAAAATGTTTGGGATTTGCACTCCATTGACAACTTGTTACAGAGTTACAAAGTTACACAGTAACATTGTAAAAGTACATTTACAGCCAAAAACAAAAAAACATTATACTCACCTTTTCTCCCATGCTGTACGTTTCTCCTAGTCTGGAGCTGCCGTGCTTACCTGGAAGGCTGGATGCAGGCCCCCCCTCTGACACAGCGATGCCCCCTTCATCAGTCACGGTGAGCTGCCACGCCCCCTCCATTGCACTCTTCTCCGCCCGGCCCTTGGCCATTCAGATGTGCGGCCACGTCCATTGTCAATGTTATCTTGGCATGGGTGTTGGGCTTGAAGTCATAGCACACAGTCATAAAAGTATTTACTGTAGTCCATAGATTGTCCTAGTTTAGGTCCACATGCACACTAACCTTCCCTTTAAATACCTGTGTCTCACATCTCCCCCATGTGCATCAAGCCAATGCATGTATTGGCCTATCCATCTGGGCTGGGTAGTAATCTCGCCAGTATGTGCATATGCACCACTGAGTAGGCGCATGATGCTACTCCAACCAGCACTGGTGGATTGTACTCGTTGACTCACCTAAACAATCTGGCAGACCCAGCTCTGCAGACCGCCATTACTGGTGGATTGCAAGCGCTATAGGCTTGCTCCTGTATCATCCTGCAACAGTGTCACCTACCCCTCGGCCTACACACATCTGACCCCCCCCCAGCATCCTCTATAAACAGGCAAGGGTGGTACATGTTACTGTGGCCTGTGCGTATAACTGACGCCATGTTTACTAAGGCACATGTGGGGTGGCAGACTAATGGTGGTGGCCTTCAGCAGGCAGAAAGGGTTGTGGGCTGCACATTTTTGCTCTCTCAAGTCATCCAAAACCCTGTCCGACTTTGAAGACCAGGCCTCCACCATTACTGTGTGCCCCGCCATGTGCCTTGGTTCTTATAACATTGCTCCAGCAAACAGTCTGTCACCCGTCCACTCATTTCTCTGCTTGTAAAGTGGCAAACATGTGTAGGCAAAGCATGGCACAGCATGGCATAGCATAGTTACCAGTATAATGTACTCCTACTCTACATGGGTAAACAGGGATGGTGCCATGGTGCAGAGGGTCTCTTCGGCTTCAGTTTCGGCTTCTTCCAGCAGCGTGATACACCCCAGTGGATTCCAGAAGTGTGCTGGCCAACATGCAGACGCCCATGATGTTGTAGCTTCTAGGTTGCAAGTGCCTATGCTCGCCTGTTAAATAGTCTTAATTGGTGTCCAATTACCCACCCATTTGTGTATAAAAGCACACACCTGACCCCTGTACTGTTGCCCAACAGGATGGCTGGGCAACGGTCCCTTAAATGAGGTAAATGTGGGTCTGCAATGTGCCGAGGGAACAGAAAATGGGAATATGTAGGCTCCGGCTAATGAAACGAAGTAATGTATTTGCTTTGTGGGACAGTGGCCCCAGACACACACTAATGTTTACCTTTATCCACACAGACCCCACTTCTCCTGGAATCCATACAGTACTTGGAGGCGTCCCAGGGACAGCTCAGCTAGCGGATGTCCCCAAATAGGCTGAATACACCACCAACAACTCCGACACCCCGGGAACCCAGGCACCCTCCCAGCTCTGACCCCTTGGACCATGGGCAGGATTCCAGCACCTCCAAGTCCATCCAGTGCCCCGGAGTCAGCTAGCCAAACCATGCAGCCCAACGTGAAAGACCAAATCAGGGCTCATAATTATGCGTAAATGTAGGCTAAAGTCATAAACTTATGATATCGAGAATGCATAGACTCGGTCTGACACATATCAGTAAGTCAAACACTCGTTTTCACGTACACAAACCGGAAATTCCTGGAAAACAGCAAACACGGTAAAAAAACAAGAATTGCAATTTTAAGCATTCTTGTGTGCAGGGATGCATACGGGAGAGGCTATGAATCAGGCTTATTGCCTGTGGATAACCCTCCAACAAGTGATCTGCTGGGCATGGATTTAGAAACTAGATAGCAGCAGACTGACTCAACAAATCTATTATTGCTGGAAGTGACCCTCTAGCAGAGTACAAGATGTTGTCAAGCATTAAAATGGAAAACTATATTGTGTATTTTGCCTTTTGAGAGGTTTGGGGATTTTCTTTGTAAATTTGGACATCATTCATTCACAAAGGCAACAGCAGCAGCAGATATATACAGATTTTATACATGGTAAATCTACAAAAATATCTATGGCAGACTACCATCAGTCATGTTTTTGCAGCATTGATTTATAAAACACTTGTGACATGATAATGAATGCTGACATCATTTCTGAGTCAGGGAGCTCTGCCTCATAATATGGTCACCATACATATTTAGCTTTGATGGCTGATGATGGCATACTGAATAACTTTCTGCGGTTGATTCCAGCAGTGATTCGTTTTCTCAGGACAACAGTAAATATGGAAATTATAATTAAAGCACTTGCCCAGACTAATTCATGAAGTGTTGTTATGTTTTTTGCATGCAGTTGTCTGGTTGCATGGTTCTGACATGCCTTCCTCTAATCCCATGCCTTTCAGCAATTGCAACCCCCAGCCTTCACAAAATAAACTTTCTGTAAATTAATGTGAAACATAGTCGCAAGCCAGTATGTGGAGAGACCCATGTTAGGCTTAATATAGGGGGCTAAAGAGACCAAAAAACCCTCTACTTAGATAAAGGAAAAGAGTGGCTTTCCTAGAACGGAAAGTATTTGCACAGTACCCAGTCCAAGGACAGATAGCATTACCCTTCTACCCTTGCAGAAGGCGGAGCTAAATCATCTCTTTACATCTCTGTATTGGATGTGTCTGGCTGTATAAAATTTAAAGCTAATCCTTGGCATTGCTCCCTTAGCGGTTCTAAGGGCCTTGGATGGCACAGAGATGTAAAGAGGTGATTTGCATAGCTCCGCCTACTGCAAGGGTAGATGGGTAATGCTATCTGTCCTTGGACTGGGTACTGTGCAAATACTTTCCGTTCGAGGAAAGCCACTCTTTTCCTTTATCTAAGTAGAGGGTTTTTTGGTCTCTTTAGTCCCCCTATATTAAGCCTAACATGGGTCTCTCCACATACTGGCTTGGGACTATGTTTTGGTACTCACCCCCCATACAGCAAGAGGCATCTGCCCTAGTGCTGATGAAAGCCTAAAGCTTGAAACATGTATTTATTAGTTGGATGTGTCTGGCTGTATGAAATTTAAAGCTAACCCTTGGCATTGCACCCTTAGTGATTCCAAGGGCCTTGGATGGCACAGAGATGTGAAGAGATGATTTGCATAGCTCTGCCTACTGCAAGGGTAGATGGGTAATGCTATCTGCCCTTGGACTGGGTACTGTGCAAATACTTTCCGTACTAGGAAAGCCACTCTTTTCCTGTAAATTAATGTGCAATCCTTTCTATGTCCTTGTATTTACAGTTGCTTTTAGGTATTAAAGAGGGCCACCTTAAAATCCAATTTGGGGTGCCCTGCTGTGTGAAACCCTGCAGGCTGCCTGTTATCTTGCTTTCCCACAATCTCATGCGTATGCACAAGCCAGGTACATGGCTAAATAGAGCACATCCAAGCAAAATATGTTGCTGAAATGCACTTAGGGAAAAAAATCAAAAGAAAAATAGTTTACTCTCCAACAAACGTGAGTAACAAAATTGTTCAGGGCCTATAATCAACATATTGATACATCTTGGTTAATGTGGGCTGTTTGCAGGAAGAAACACAGCCCTTTACCATGCTGGAATACTATTCTATAGTAGCTGTACATTTTGTGGTGTACATAACTTCACCACTTCAAAAACATTCTACAAGAAAGAGGCAATTAGATAAAAATATCTGAAATTGGGTTAAATCTTCTGAGTTCCAAAACCTCTCCTGCCAAGAGTTTATAATGCACATTTTTATGTAACCTGGATTACAGCCTTTTCTGATGTCATAATACACATATCAACTACAAATTATGGGGACATCAATTGTTACAAATGATTTTTTCGTATGAAAGCAACCAGCACTGACACACCTGGCTGAGTCTGTGTCCCTTGAAATCTTTGGAGAAGTAGCAATCAAGGTAATTGAAGCTCACCTCTAAATTATTTACTTCCTTCTCAGCATATCTGTAATGTGGGTTACTCGCTAAATGACAGCAGTTTGGCTGCATTCGCTGTGTGTGTGTTTTTAAGATAACTTGGCAGTCTCCCTAGCTTTGCTGCTCTGCTCCTTTATTGTGCAGGTCATCTGACCTTTTACGTCAAAAAAGATATGACAGCAGGAGGGCCAAAGATTTCTTTGAAAGGAAACCAAAATGGCCATTTTTTTTGGCCGACTTCCATGTGTTCTGAGCCAGAACTTCCAGCTGAATTTCAAAGTTGTCCTTCTGCTTTCTGGACACACTGCATTTGTTCAGAACACTAAAAGAAATTAAATGAATGAACCTTCTTACTCTGGAGGACTGTAAAAATATGCAGGCTTTAATCTCTGTAACGTTCTTGGGAACAACTTTTGAAGTAAGCTGCACAAATCCAGGATTTAAAAGCAACTGACAATTTGGTGAAGATAATTTAAACAATAACTTTCAGGGTTCATGAACTAGTTCTAATGGACCAGGAAAAATAAGTTGTACACACACATAAGTTAATAGAGATTTAGAAAATAATGTGCAGACCTCTTTTGCTGGAACATTTTACAATTGTTTAGCTACTTATTTGGCATAGCTATAGCTTGAGCAAGAACCAGTTGAAAAGTAATGTAAAAATGTATTACTCTTAAACTGGACCTTCAGCATGATTTGATGAAAAGTCACTTACTTATTATTCTTTCCCCCACCGGGCTGCAAATCTGTTCAGTACTCTAGGATATGGGCGCCGCCATCTTGACTTAGAAGTATCAAACATACAGAGGAGAGGAGAGCAGGGTAAAGTACAGGGGGCGGGGCTATATCTGTGCTTTGCACAGACAGAGCAGAGCTGGGGTCAGGGAAAGAACAGCAATCCCAGAATGCAGAGCGACACAGTCAGAAGACACTTACTGTTTGCAGGCTGCCTGATGCTCCATGAGCCGCCATCTTGGATGTTTAAAGGCTCATAACATGCAGTAGATGCAGGTAGGATGATTTTTAATGTGGGTAATCTGTATGTACAGGGTGTAGGAAACATATAAGATAAGCTCTTATTCAGGGTGAAGGCCCGCTTTAATTAACCTTGCTGTCCTGTGGCCTATTCCCGGTCTGTTACAATAATGCCAGGGGGTGTCTATGAGATTCTCCAGAGCCATTTGGAGTGACGAGGGACACAGGTCCCCCCTACTCCTTCCTTGGCTTCCAACCAAGGTTAATGACAGTTTCCATTTAAGGGGTGCTTTTATATTAGAGAGGTGAAGCCTCTCTAGAATCTCCCCCATGTGTCCATGAAGGGAAGAGAGGGTGACTGAATACCCTTGAAAACACCCTCCAGACCCCTCCCCTTCAGGGATGTAGTAATTCACATAGGAGGAATTCTATTAGACTCTGCCTCTGAGGTATAAGAGCTTTCTTGCCTGGCTTTCAGCCATTATTCCCAGCTGGGATAGAAAGAGGGGGGACCTTTACCTCATTATTAGAAAAGGTTGTAGCACACTGGCATAGTATTAGTTTAAGTAACATAAGTTCATAAAAGGAAAGCAAAAAAAGTGTGGGTTCAATACTCCCCGGTACCTCTGTCTAAACAGGTACCTAAATAATCCATATAAACAAATAGGGAAGAATGAACACCAAAGAAAGTTATGCAATTAAAGTCATGTTTTAATGCCCATAAGTGTATTTGTACAAGAAAGTGCAATCTATTTACAGTGTAAGTAAAAGGGTTCTATAGCAAAACAATAATGACCTACAATAAGGCATATGGGTATGCAGACTTCACAAGGGATCATACAGACACAGGTGATATGGGAGAGTCCATAGTAGAAATTTCATTCATTGTGGTATGACCCTTTAACATGGAAATCAATAAGCATAACAAGCAAAATGGAAGTAAGCATAGGACACAAGAATTAGGCTTACAGGATGACCGCAGGGCGATAATAAACCTCAACGTTTCGGGGACCTTTTTCAAGAGGATGCGGTATATGAGAAAAGACAAAGCAGCTTTTTATAATGCAGAGGTCTCCAGCTATTTACCAGAAATGGAGCCAGGAGCGACGCACACGCAGGCGCCGGATCATGATGTCATCCCCGACATCCGTGCAATGTCCCGATCATCCCCATAGGCAGACCAAGTTGTCAGCCAGAGGAGGAGATGACACGTGGGGCAGGCACAGCGTCGCGTAGGGGAAATGTGTAGCAGCAAAATGGCGGAACCCATCCGAGCACTGAAAATAACCAATAAAATGGCGGCTCGCTGAAGGAAGACACAATGAGGCAGGAAGCGCTGTATTCATCCGTCACTAGAGGGCGTGCAGCTCGTATAGGATGTTGCCACAGTATAACCAGAGAAAGAAGGCAGCTGGAGACCAGGTTGGAGACCTTGCATAGAGACAGCTAATCATGCGAACGTAGTTTGTAACTGCTGTAAACAGGGAAAAAATAAACATAGAACCATTAATGAGGGTAGTGAAGATAAAATTAAAAGGATATTGCAAAGGAATGCGGAAATGCCACAATTCCTATATATACAATTATTGCACAATATTCCAAGTGATGAGTGATGACTAGATGAGCTAGTCAAAGTTTGGAAAGCTGAAAAAAGAGTACCTAAACCAAATTAGGGAAACACTGTGAAGTCCAATTCCTCATTCAGACAGTGTGGACTGCTTGTACCCAATTGGATTATCCATGGGCATTAACCCTTTAAATGCCAGCCACGTAAAATTTACGTGGTTGCCTCTCCGTCACTTAAGTGCCAGCCACGTAAAATTTACGTGCCTGGCATTTACCCCTGCTAGGGCAAAAAAAAATACTCACTTGACCCCTCGTCGGATCCACCCGGGTCTCCTCTTTAATTTGGTGCCATCCGATCCCCTGTGGGGGCTCGGATGGCTCCAGGAGAACCCCCGGAATAGGCCGCCCCCCCCCGCTTCTGCAGCAGCAGCTGCTAACTGTAAAAAAAATAAATAAATAAAAATGACATTCACTTACCTGCATGTGTGCTGGCTCCCGCTGTCCCTCCTCTTCACCTGGGGGGCCTCCGATCCGCCCACCAGGACTTACCGATCTTCAGGAGAGAGCCCGGGAGGCTCTCTCCTCCTCGATGGCGGCCGCCATCTTGCTGCTAATCTGCACCCCTTTGGGGGTGGGGCTAATGACGTCATCCCGGCCCGATCACCGGCTCCAGCCTTCTCAGCTGTCAGATGCCGGTGATCGGTGCCCTGGAAGGAGGTGGCAGGAGATCCTCTGATCTCCTGCCTCCCCCTTCTCTGGATGCCGATCACTGGCATCTGTCATCAGAGCGGCGAGGGACAAGAGCTTGCAATCGGAGGTAAGTACAGTAAAAAAAATTTTTTTTAAATAAAATACTTTTTCTTAAAGTGTGTTGTTTTTTTTTTTTTTTTTTACCAGTTAACCCTTTGTGAGCTGGTAAGGGGTCCATGAGACCCCTTATACCAGCTCACAAGGCTCTGGGTCTGGCAAGTCACCTGCGGCTAGCGGGTGACTTACCATTAACCCCCAGCCCCCATTACCTGCCTCCCCAACGGCCAGGGGGGGGCAGAAGGGCCCGGGCCACTTAGTGGCTATGTGGGCTAGTAGCCTGCAGGGCCAGGGGCCACCAACGCTGGCCCCTGCGCCCTGTTCTACAAGCCCCTATAGCTGGCCCGGGTCGGTAATGCTGGGTAGGGGGGACCCATGTCATTTTTGGGGGGGATTTTTAAGGGTTTTTAACCCTTAAAATTCCAAAAAAATGGGGTCCCCCTCCCTGGGAGGGGGAACCCTATGTCATTTTTTTTAATTAACCCTTTTGTGTTCTGTCATCCAGCAGCTATAAAAGGCTTCTAGCAAGTGAGCAGAAGCCAGTGATCGCCGAGGGACAGAGTGCTCCAGTATGGATGGGAGGTAAGTATTTAAAAAAAAAAAATAATAATAAAATATTTTTTCTCTTTGTGTGTCTGTGTTTTTTTTACATTTAACCCCTTGTGACCTGGTAAGGGGTCCATGAGACCCCTATACCAGTTCTCAAGGCTGGGGGGATGGCAAGTCACCTGCGCTAGCCGGTGACTTGCCATTAACCCCCGGCACCCCCATTACCTGCCTCCCCAAAGGCCAGGGGGGGGCAGAAGAGCCCGTGGCCACTGGCTATGCGGGCTTGTAGCCTGCAGGGCCGGGGGCCACAAAAACTGGCCCCTGCGCCCTGTTCCTACAAGCCCTGCATAGCTGGTCCCGGGCTGGTTACTTTGGGTAAGGGGGGCCCCATGTCATTTTTTTTTGGATTTTTAAGGGTTTTTATCCCTTAAAAATCCCCCCAAAAAATGCCCCCCGCCCCATGTCATTTTTTCTCTCGATTTAACCCTTTGTAGTGTGGATGGTAGTTGTATTTTATTTGTAAATGTTAAAAATTACTTGTTTCAGTTAGGGGGGTCTCGTGGGCAGGAACAGGGGGCTACCGATAAATATGTGGTACCGTTCTAATCGGTAGAAATGGTGCTTTCACATGCAATATGGTTTTCCCTAATAAAATACATTTTTTATTTAAAATTAAGGAGGCAATTTTCTAAAAAAAATTTTTATTTATTTTTTTTTTACTTAATAATAAATAAAATTAATAATAAATACAATTTACAAACAAGACATTTCATGTTAAAGCCTAAACTCTGCTGCAAAATATATATATATAATTTTCCTGAAAATTCCAGCAAAAATGTCGCAAAACATGGCGCAAAATGGGGAAAAATGACCTGTCAACAGAGGGTGACAAAATCTCAAGTAGGCTGGCAATTAAAAGGGTTAATAGTACCTCTGCATGTTGGGTATTGTCCTGCTCGGGGGACCTTGCGCTTTCAGACTTAGCTTGTTTTTTCTTGTTTGCATATTTATATTTTAGGAAAAGGTGTTTTTTATTCACCTTTTTTATACATTTTTTAGGGAAACCCTGCGCAACCAAAGAATTCTTTGAGGGATCAATTCCAGAAAGATGAGCCCACTACAACAAGCTGGGTACGCTTAGAAAGCTTAACATGTGTACTTTCAGGGAATATATGGTTTATGGGGGATATTCCAAATGTAAAGGGTTATTTTGGTTGAAAAATCGCAAGGTGCGTGTCAGGAACCGCTTACCTGATCCCCGTTCCAGCGACGTCTCCAGGTGGCCAGCTGCAGCTGTCACTGTGCGGCGGCCGCGCCGGGCGGCATCGGCTCGAGCAGCGTTGGCTCGAGCGGCGCCCAGCTCAGCCACGCCCCCCGCTTCCTCCTCCAGTAGACGTGCTCGCGTGTCTGTTATGCCCTCCGGCGGCGCTGTGCTGCGCGCACCCGCCGGAGGATCAATTAAAGGGTTAATGAATCCTAGGGGATTGAGGGCTTCGCCCTCTTCTGCTCTGCAGGCCAATCAGCCCCATTGATATCTTGGCCTTACCTCCTCCCTTGTTGCCAGCCAATTACCCTTGGAATCCTATGTGCTCCAATCAGTACACTGTTTCCTTCAGACCTGTCCCTATAAACGCAATTCCCTCTCAGTTGTAAATTGCCTGTGATAGCGCTCAGAACCCTGTGTTACCTACTCCTGTGAAGTCTAGCCTGTTGCCGATTTGATTGTACGACCACTCTCGATCCTGAATCCTTGTTGTCGACCTCTGCCTGTATTGACGCCTCTCGATCCTGAATCCTTGTTGCCGACCTTTGCCTGAACTGACGCTTCTAGATCCTGATCCCCAGTTGCTGACCTCTGCCTGAACCCCGACTACGTCTTGCCTGACCCCTGGTGCCGCTACAATCTCTGCCTTCCCGTTATCGACCTATTGCCTGTCTCTGGATTTCCGTCACTCACGTTCTTGCTATTGGTTCTCCAGTCCTCCCACATATAAGCTTACATCCTTTGAGCCATTAAGTCCTGGGGGCAACCGATCCCGGGTAGGCGTATCTTGCGTCCCGGCAAGCGGGGGCTCCTACAGGTGAAGCTGGCTGTGGAGATTGGGGGTTGTGAGCTTATTAAGAGGGCTGGAGTTACCCCGAGCGTGACAGTGCGCACTTTGTCTGCAGAGCTGAAATTTTCAAGAAAAATTACCGTTATGCTCATGCTTTACTTTGGGGTGTTTGGCAACTCTTCCCTCGACAGTAGCTATGCATGTTGGGTATCGTTCTGTTCAGGGGATGTTTCTTTTTCAGATTATACTAGTTTTTTCTTGTTTGTATATAGTTTTTTTTCAGAAAATGTGGCTTTGATTCTGCTTTTTTATCCTTTTTTTAGGGAAACTCTTTGCAACCAAAGAATACATTGAGGGATTACTTCTAGAAAACTGTGGCCACATCAACAAGCCTGGTACAAATAGAAAGCCTGAGGTGTGTACTTCCAGAGAATATATAGTTTGTGGGGGGTATTTCAAATGTAATGGGTTGTTTTTCTGGTAAAACTGCAAGGTGCGCATATTGCATAGCATAGTTGTATTTTTTCTGAAAATCCCCTAAAGCTCTGTTTCAGTTTGGGGGAGTCTCCTGGGCAGGAAAGGGTGTCTACCTATACATATGTGGTACCACTGTAACCGGGAGAAATTGGGGTTTCACACGCAATAAGATTTTATTGATAAACTTACTTTTTTTATTACAAAAAAACACTACAAATTGTAAAAAATAGATTTTTTTTATTTTTTTTGCACATATTTCGCCAAAAAATATTGATAATACACCTAAAAATTACAAACAAGACATTATATGTTAACGCTTAGACTCTGCTGAAAAAAACAATATATCTGGGAAATCCATTCAAAAATCACATTTGAACATGGGGAGCGCAAAATAGTGCAAAATGGTCTGGCAACAGAGTGTGACTCCAGGTAGGCTGGCACTTAAAAGGTTAAAACATGACTTTAATTGCATAACTTGGTGTTCATTCTTCCCTATTTGTTTATAGGGACCTTTACCACCCCATATTCTCCAGACATCATTTTTGATGCTGCCACCATCCTAAGAAGACCACAGAAGGAAGCTAGAATACCCTGAATTCTTTACCAGTTCAAAGCGTTGGGGGCGGGGGGCGGGGGGGAGACAAGCCACCTGTTGGCATGTGGTGGGTGTTGTTCATGTTGTTCATGGTTGCTTTGTATCCAAGGGAGTGACTGACTCACTCATAGTTTTACCTATAAACACTGCCATGAAACAATGAGGTCTAAATATCCTTGATGAACAATGCTTTTTCCAGTACCATGTCACATGGTAAAAGTGATAACTAAGTCGCTCAAAACATTGACATTTTGAGTCCATGGCCAGGGAACTCCCTAGAATTCCATACCATTAAGAACCTGATGTCCAGTGGTCTTTAAAGGCACTGTAAATATTATTTGCATAAATATGTATAATATATATATATATATATATATATATATATATATATATATAAATATATGTTCGGAGGGGGCTAGTGACATGGGTGAGTTATCCTTTAACTTTTCTTTATCCGTTTACCTTTCTATCCTGTGTTGAGGATATAAAGCAATACCTTAAAGAGGAACATCAGAGTCACATTCAAAGCCTCCAAATCCTCACCAGCCTGTTGCCCCCCCCCCCTCCGGTTTGCATTTTAGGCATTCTTTACTTACCTTACTGGGGCATCTGTATTACTTGCCCTCGGATTCTGGGTGCCTTCCGTTGGGCAGTGCCATTTTTTTTCCATCAGGGACTGCACACAACTCCATCTCGTGCATGCACAATGCTGATGTAACGTGCTGCTGTGGGAGCCCGAGGAAAAGCCGTAAGAGTTGAAGAGCAGCATTCTTACAGACCTGCTTCTTGATGAGGATGGCTAAAGATGTAGTTGTCTATTTCAGATGGCTAAGCGGGCAGGGTGCAGAGAAATGGCCCTGAAACAGCAGGATGTTGCCACCCCTACTATGGCAACATCTTGCAAGTGATTTACAAGCTAAGCAAAGGAATATCATCTATAGTGATCTACAGACATATTCTAGTGCATATTAAAAAGATAGCTGCAGTTCAAGACTTAGTTTGTTAGTAATACAGAATAATTTATACAACATACATTTTTACACTAGTTATATTACACTATAAAACTACTAAACTATTGAACTATTCATGATGGGTTTGGTTGATACCTCAGAATGCGCCCGCAGAAAGGGCAGATCTGTATCATCTTTGCTGGACTTTCCCAGTAACAATTGTGTTCTGGGGTCGTATTCACCAACTGTTGAGTGAGATACTGGATTTTAATAGGCCCTTTTGTGCTCGATGCCATGCTTTTTTCTTTGATTAATACATTTGTGTTAAAAGCTGGCATGTAAACAATGTACCAGCAAATTCTATGTTATGCCCAGAAAGTCAATGTTTAAAAGTGGAGAGCTGCAAAATGATAAACGATATGGTGTCTAAAAATAAGCTGTTATGTCTGTCTGGATCCTATTCAGAGGAAGAATGTGGATGCATTGGATGGAAAGTAATCAGAGCTCTTGGCTCTTGCATAAGGGTAAAGGGGTTAATAGTCACAGTTGATATGTTAGTGGGTTTAGGGCTGAAGAGATGAGACAGTGTGTGTAAGAATGGTTGTTTCTTTGTTCTATTTTATTTTATAATCTGTCAATTGTATTTTAGAAGTGTTGAATTGTTGTATACTTGCAAAACTAATAAATAAAGATTTTTTAAGAACATTCTCACTATAAATAACTGCAAATACTGAGTATGTTTATTCTACAAGGTGATTGCTATATTATAGGTAAAAGAAAAACAATTTGAAATTTGGAATGATGGTAGTGCCCTTCTAGCCCACATGACACATCTCATAAGTGATTTCTGATCATGTTACTTATCTCAGAGATGGTTTATTAAATAAGTGACAGTGGCCATCAGATGCTACCTGCAGTGAGATTAATCACATCTGCTTTCAGCTAGAAAAAGGCAGTTGATGCAGAAATGTATGCTGATGATAAGTGTTTCTCAAAATAATAGACAATATACCACTTTACAACTAAAAATGTTTATTGAATCAATGGTTGTTTGCACCTCTTCACTACGATATTTATAAAATGAAGTCAAAATACATGAATGTCAGGGTTGACACTTTTTGGGCTTCTACACTCCTATACACTATAATGAAATAATGCAACAGCATCCATTACCTCTATAATATTATTTATCATACAACCAATACATTGCATAGGAGGCTGGATGGCAATATCAAAGCAAGTTAAACACATTTGTCAGGTAACAAACATCTATTTTTCAAAGCTGAAAGAAATAACATAGAACATGAGCCAGAGCTATCTAAGTTCCAAAGATTCCTTGAAATAAATATATGACATTATGGTTGATTCAAAGCCCTTTTCTGTATTGTTTTTTGGGAGGCCTTGCTACCAAATGAAAAATCATGCCTAAATGAAAACATTGCACACAAAAATTCTTGCTGAAAAAAGGCTCTGCTGAATCAGACGAGGGAGAAAAATGGCCGAGAACAGAAATTTTCATGCAAAAAAATGGCGAGAAAGGGGCTCTGAATCAACCCTATTGTCTTGAAATAAAGGACAATCAAGGGCTAAGTGAAATATCCAGTGTGTTTTCAAGCACTGCTGGTATGAACACACCCTAAACATACATCAGTGTTTTTCCTAGTTAGTCTGTAAAATTTTAAACTACTTAAATACTGTACCTAATCTATTCCTCACCTTGTTAGTAATTTCACCACATTCAAAAGAAATTACTTTTTTTATCCTCCTATGTCTCATTGCACATTTAACATTAAAGACTCTCAGGGCCTATTTTCCGAACTCCATTACACGGTTGCTGGTCCCACACAGCCAGCAGACACAATATCTCTCCCTGACACTGAATTGTCCCCAAAGATTTATTGTGTAAGGAGATAAAGACCAACAAGCTACCATGGTAAAACAGAATATGCAGACAGTGCCTATATAATGGTCCAGAAACAGTTGTAGAACACACAAGCCATGAATTGGTAACTGTAACATTCGGAAGGCATCATGGGCATTAGCCATTTCATTGATTTGTCCTTTGAATAGAAATATATATTAGAATTCATCTGTGATTATTTCTGCTAAGACAAGGGTTCTCCCAGGGAAAAGGGCTCAGTGTTAGTGTTAGTAACATATTAAAATGGTAACCACACATGTACAAAATCACAAGCTAGGAATCAAACATTGAACAAAGCAAAACAAAAGCATTAGTTAAACCTAGTGTAAACATTATACTTAGTCCACAGAAGAATAGTAGTAGAACACAGAGACAATAAGAGCTACCAGAATAGGGGATTTTAGGTTACGGGGTTACCAGGATACAGAGATTCCACAATTCAGTGATTCCAGGATTTAGAGGCTGGCCAGCTAGCAAGTCTAGGTGGAAGGAATTATGAGCAGCTCTAAATATCAATTAACCTCCAGGCCTCTGGCTTTACCAGAAGAAGGTCAAAGAATGACACAACCAAAATTCACCCCTAATATCCAAATGAAAATATTTAAGTTAACCTAAAGAGGGTTGTATTTAGGAGCTGAAAGATTTAGATTTTTGGAAGAGTGGGCAAAGATTGGCAGGTCTATATGTGCCATGCCTATATACTACTACCCAAATAGACTGAATACTGTCATCAATTTAAAGAGTTATTCATTTAAGGATGTGCCTATTTATGGAACCACATTTTTTATTTTTATTTTTCCATCCTAAAATATGTAAGTTTGTTCTATAATGGAACTGTAAAGCCCTTCCTAACTGAAGGGCTGGCTCACATGGATGGCTGGCTCCGAAAGGGGCTCACATAGTGGGGTATCCTAAAACCAGGGGCAACCAGAGGAACCTAGTTGGTCAGCCCTGGAGTATTTTAGACTTTAAAGGTGGTCCACATTAAAGATGGAAAAAGTTCTGAAATAATTTTTGTCGTTTGATTTTTTTATACAACAAAATCTAGACACGGGGATGGATCCATTTTTATAGCCACTGTACATGAACAGGGCACATTAATGATGTACAATATAATGCAACATGCCTTCAACAGGGAAAACTAGGAAATGTGGGCGGAAATGGAAATGCCAAGTAGAATGTGAAGCTGCACAAATAACAGGCGTCCAGAACACAAAGGGGACTGGCCACAGAAAAGTAGAGGTTAGGTTAAGCAAGATACTTATATCCTCCAAAAAGTCCTCCTGCACTTGTCAAATTATTATCCTAGCATTTCCCAAAGAGACGTTCAATATTTTAATCCATATGTGAGGCCACATCTTAGGGGCTTACTGGCAATTTTTTGGTAAGTTTTTGTTTTCTTACCATTTTCTAATGTAGTTATAGATGGCTGAGAAATGAAACTCAAGTGTGTCCATAGTGCTGCAGTATTAAGGTGAGTGATTCTTGCCTTTAATTTCTACTACGCCGTTGTAAAGCTTCAGACCAAAATGTAAAGTTGTCATGAAAGATCTGCCTGAAGTGGGCTATAGAAATAACACTGCCGAAGATCAGTTTAAGTCAAAAGTAAAATAAATGACTATCATTTTCTAATTCTTCGCTATGAAGTCGCAAGCAGTTTAATATGTTTGTAAATAAACTTGTTAAAGGTGGCAGTTTGATTTTCATGATAGATTTCTTTTATGTTCATATTTGAGAAGCACCACATTTGGGCAATATTTCTACATTTCGCTAGGTGGTTGTCAGTTGCTGCTTGAGCAATGCCTAAGAGATATGTTGACAAGCAGCTTTGCAATATATATAATTATAATAGACTGCATCATTCTCTGCCTTTGAGCTTCCATTTTCTTTTTTTACAAAAACAACAATGTAAGGTAATATATACTTCAATGACAGACAATGTATTATTATATTCTTCCCCTCAGTATCAAGCACAATGTGTCGCCATGTATCAAAATGAAGTTTTCTTTTTTTAAATCTGCATTAGTTTCGTGACATATAATTTTATACCATTTACCAAATTTCTGCAGAGGTTGGACAGATAAGTGATGCCGTTGTTTTGTTGGTTTGTTTTACTATTTCTGTGTATAACAAGGTTTAAGAATTTGTCTTCCGGTGTTCATATTATATATTCTTGTAACACTCATACATATTTTATGGAATATGCTCAAAAGTCCGCCTAGGAGCCAATATCAAGTATACCAGAACTGTAAAGAAATCATATATCATGGGCAAATATTGCAGTACAGGAAACATTTTGATTATAAATATGTACAAGGGGCTATAGACGTACACACATACATAGGTTTATGTAAGGATTTGTGAATTGTCATTTGTGATGACAACATATATAAATATTAATACTAGGCAGCTATGAGATTCCATGTATGCTAAGCCCGGTTCTTAATATAGCGTGAAAATAATGCCCCCCTATAGCGGATGTCTAAGCAAAAGGTACATTTGTGCTATAGTAATATGGAGTTTATTCCCCATCAGGTTTTTTTGTGTTTTTAGGCGATGGGAGATCCATCTAATTATGTTGATGAGACGTTCCTCTAGACCAGAGATGCACAACCTGCGGCCCGCAGTGCCCTCAGTTGCGGCTCCTGGCTTCTTAGTTTTTTAATGAGTTGCAAAGCTGCGAAAACCTTGCCTTCAGGTAGCTGGCACTAGATGCAGTGCAGGGCTAATTCCAAAAACAGGGCTTTTCCCGTCTCACCTCACTTCTGTCTGACACATATCTGCCCACATGACCTCAGCTTGCTGCACCTTTGCCTACCACTATCTATCTCTTCCCTCCTCGCCTATGCCTACCTCATCTCTGCTCACTTCTTTTCACCTTACATAGAATTTGACTTTTCCAGGTTTTATTCCATTCCCCGGGGCATCCTAATTTTGGACTCCCCGCTGTGTGAAACCCACCCAGAATGCCCAGTACAACTCACCTCTTCCTTGTTCCTACAGTGCATGCACGGGCTCTTGGCCAATCAGGGGCATTTGCTGTGTTTACCTCTTTTGGCAATTGGCTCTCATTGACTTTAATGGGGAGAATGCACTGCCGCATCCCCGGCCTTGTGCATGCTCCTGCTCCCGCTGGGGTTCAGGGGATGCAGCGGCGCATGCTCCCTATTCAAGACAATGCTGCCCACTGAATTATGTACTCACGGCCTGGCTGCAATAAACTGTTTGCGTTCTTGCTGCTTCCATTTTATTGCAGCCACTTGAGGGGAAACTGTGAGACAATGCAGCCCCTAGATCACAAATGGTTGTGCACCCCTGCTCTAGACTAAGCTAATACGCTATCTGAGGATCACAAAATGAGCATGAGGGTCAAGGCAGCACCAAGGTCAGCTGGGTCAGTTACTTTTTGAAGTAAGTACCTATGGCTTTAAACATGTTATAATAAGGTGATTAGGGTTCTGCATATTGAAGTAGGAGTATGCTTTTGGTTTATATGCATATATTATATATGTATTATTATGACACTAGTGCCTTGATTTAGTAAAGTTGCAGTAAAATATCTAATGAGAATAAGGGAAGTTTTTTTGCTTTATTTCAACACAGGGCACAAGTTAAAATAAGATACAATTCTGTTAGGGGAGGACAACTTTTTTGTTTGCTTAGCTTAAGTACATAAACTATCATTCAGAAGCTCACCTCCTAATGGTTGGCCTCTCTCTTCCTCAGAATGGAGCTGCTCCTGAAAGTAGAAACAAGGCAAAGAGTAGTGCCACAACCCCTGAAATCCTGTGCCATAGACCACCAATCATAGGCTAAACTGTTTGTCTATACCTCTGCCCCTCTTTGTCAGCTCAGCAAGAATGAGCATTAATATTATAGTATTCTGCAGCCTTAGCCATCTTTCCATTCAGGATCTCTTTTCTCTACCCTCCTTGTGCCTTCCACCCTCGGCTGCTTCCCTCAATTTGCATATAGATATCTGTGCCTAATTTGTGTTTCAATCACTGATCCACCTAATTGGTGTTTCAATCACAAGTGAGTCACCTGTGGCTGCCTCTATGCTTGTGGTTGTCATTAGGTGGCACCATCCTGCACTCCCTTCCTTCCTTTACTATTGATCATCAGACTGTGGCTTAGAAATGCTGGTGTATAAAATTATTCGAACCAATATCTAAAAACTTTAGCAACAGGGAGAGAGAAGAACAGCCAGGGTGTCTGAACTACAATATTGGGCTCTTACAGACCACACCCGTTATGTTAATTATCATGCATCATCACAGCTCCAAGAGCCACACCCACTTGCTTCCAAAAATAAATAATAAGGTGAAACCTTGATACCTCTGCCATTTCTTCTTCAAAATGGAAAATAGTTTAGGACAGTGCCAAATGTAGCCCAACACAAATGTCTAACAATTGCCTTTGCCTGCTTTTTAGCACCAAGGAGTAAGGCTCTATTCACACCTCTCAGCTTGCGCTGCGTTGGGCAATGCAGTTACAATGCAAGGGAAATTGTGTATACACGTATATACACATATATGTGAACAGGCAATTGGGTACAATGGGTAGCATTTTCCCTTGCGCTGTAAATGCATTGCCCAACGCAGTGCAAGCAGAGGTGTGAATAGAGCCTAAAGATTTTAGTGGTAACTAGTAATGAGCCAAATCTGCCTTTATTATGTTCTGGTGCAATTTTTCCAAATAGTAAGCATTACTTTGGTTCTGCATCAGAACACCTGAAGCAGGCAAATGCTCACTGTATGCATGATGGAAAGACTACATAATCTGGAGTAATTAATAACTAGTACATCAGAGGTCACCTTAGCCAAGTAATGCTTTTGGTGTAGGAAAAATCTTCTCCCTTTAACTCATTTAAAATATCTTTATGGAAAGGTAGAGCTAAAAAAAAAAGAAAAATCCCTACAATTAGATTCACCAATGGCAAATGATTACAATACTGAAAATTGCTATGTGCAGCGACCCGAGTAACTTGATTCCACTAAGAACAAAAGCCATCTTTCTCTGGCACAAAAAGGCGCACTATTAGCAACAATATCTAAAAAACAAATAGCAGAGCTACTGATTATTATCGCCTGGGCATCCCAAACAGCTTAATTTATAAAGTGCTCAAAAACTGATTATAAACAAAGTGCAAGTGCCTAATTATGTGCAGACACAGCTCAAAATTGGGAAAGTTCCAATAGTTGCTCCCATATCACCTATAGATATGAACAGGCAAATGCCTGATTACAAAGTGCAAAACAAAAAGAGGTCAATCATGAAAACAATCAAGGTATTGTGCATATAAAATGCTGCAATGTCCCCGCTCCCATGCATTCTGTTGTCCAAATATGGCACCTGACATTGGTAGGAGCTGCCTTTATATATACAATTCCCACCATTACACACAAAAGAGGATGGCACACTGTCAGTGTGAGGCCCACCGCCAGCACATGCCCAGGCAGCAAGATTAAAAAGGAAACAATGACCTACAAATAAATCTAGATTAACAGTCAACCGAAATACTCATGAATATAACATTAAATATGATAATAGAATGTAATTAAGGAAAGGCATTGTCAAAAAAGAGGACGGCACACTGTTAGTGTGAGGCCCACTTCATAACTGATGTAGGCAACAGATCCACATGCCGCAGCTACTCCAATGTGTGTGGGTCAGCACAGAAACAAGCACGGAGGTGGGAGGGCAATATCAACATGTGTGATATCCCCGCTGGTGACATCACAGGGGGCAGAGTGGGCTACGCCCAGAGGAGAAGTCTCCCCTGGTGGAGGGTTCTCCAGCCAGCAACGCTGCAATGCGCGGCAACACAAACACCGCCCGGCAGCGTGCCCACACTGGCCACCGCCAGCACATGCCCAGGCAGTTATACAAAGGCAGCAAGATTAAAAAGGAAACAATGACCTACAAATAAATCTAGATTAACAGTCAACCAAAATACTCATGAATATAACATTATATATGATAATATAATGTAATTAAGGAAAGGCATTGTCACAATAATACCACCACATGCTATATACATCCTATACTAAATAATTAATAATCAGTCCACACCTACTATATTACCATGAACATAATGCTCCTCACTTCCGATCAATATCTCAATAGACGGCCCTAATGTTCAACAATTGTCCATTGCTCTATTGGCCCATCCCATATTACGAGGATATCATCTATGAATCTGTACCGGCTCCAAAAAGTACAGTACAGTCTTAATGGCTAAATCATGTGAAATGTCAGAATATAGTGATTCCACTGGTTGTTATTAAAATGCAGCCTGAGGACAGATGTACCCCCTTCAGCTGTGTTAAGAGGTCCATAGAATCCCTCACGTACGAGGGAAGACCTAAAATGTGGTGTTGAGGATAATTCCACTCAGGATACTGTAGGGTGTTCCGGTCGACATTGTAAGTTCTTATGAATCTTAGGTAAGACATAGAACATTGGTGTAACTGGATGTTCCACTCTTAAAAATCAGCCTCCTTCTAAGTGATGACTGCATGTTCTTTTGTGTCAGATATAATCATGTCCAAGGCACGTTTATAATTAGTGGTAGGATTTCCTTCTAATTTCTCTTAAATAATAATGTTATAAAGCTGGCGTAAGACCTCCCCAAAGTATTGTTCAAGGTGGAGGATAACAATATTACCCCCCTTGTCTTCACCCAGGTGGAACGGGGAGAAATGTAAGAAGTCTCCCGCTAGCGCCTGGTAACGCATGGGGGGGGATGGGGGGGGCATCCGCAATCAGGATGCAGAATGCGGATAACATTAAAAAGTAGCTGGAGATGCCTATTTTATTAGTACACCATTAAAGAAGTCAAAAAATCAAGGCTTAGTAAATTGTACACCTAAAGACCTCCTCTGGCAATCAGTGACATAAGCTATTTGTGAGGGTTTAACTTCATGCAGATGTGGAATAGAATGCAGATGTTGCACTCCGGAACTGCATGGGAGCGGTAAACTTGCTATACATCTGACAGCCCTGCTTCTGAAAAACTCATAATTGCCTCAAATTTCTGTGCAATGATCACTTATTTCTAGCCAGATGTAGAAAGCCATAACCTGTAATGTGTGTGTGTGTGTGTGTGTGTGTGTGTGTGTGTGTGTGTGTGTGTGTGTGTGTTTGTGAGTGTGTGTGTTTGTGTGTGCGTGTGTGTGTGTGTGTGTATGTGTGTGTGTTTGTGTGTGTATGTGTTTGTGTGTGTGTTTGTGTGTGTGTGTGTGTGTGTGTGTGTGTTTGTGTTTGTTTAGAATAATAGACATGCTGCCCGGTGTTTCGGAGGCATAATTTTCAGTTTGGTGTGGGCTGCTGCTGGCACAGCTTCCTATGCTCTTGTATAAGCAGGACTGTCAGGTGTGTAGCAACATGGCCCCTCCCATGTGTTTCAGGAACGAAGCATCTGCCTGCAATTCTACAACATCTGCATGGAGTTAAGTGCTCTCAAACCACTGTTCATTGGGGAGGGGGGGTTAGAGAGTAATTTAGTAAACTTTCTATTTTACCTACTTACTTAATAGTGTGAATTGTCTGTGCTCCAATGGAGGGTAAACCAAGGAACCCTGCTTCAACTCCCAGCTTGTACAGTTAAATGGTGGCAAATCCTCTCAAAAGTACCCTGTGGCATCCATGCACTGTCAGGCACTTAGGTCTGCCTGCTGCAGCAAATGGGGAGACTGGAGGTGATGATGAAGGCTTGTGCATGTACCATGGGATTGAGTTTTAAGGTGATTATTAGGATTAGGATATGGGAGGGTAGGCAGATTCTTAGGTTTTGGTCCTCTTTAAAAGTAAATGGCTTTTTGCACTATGTGAAAAGTGATCAAAGTTTAATTAATAAAACACATACTGTATATGTTAGTGCACATTGCTAGTACAATGTTTTATGACCTTGACAACAAAATGTTACCTTCTGTTACAATATTTACCAAATTACTGATTGCCTGAGTGCATCTGATCCACATTCTAATGACCTTCTTTCAAAATAAACAAGGATGTGGTTGACATCCATAAGCATGCATTATTATCTTTCTTTATTTACTGTTAACATGACCTCTTCCATGCACCGAAAAATTAATTAATACGCAAGACGTTTTCTGCTGATACATATAAATAATACATCGTTTCACAGTCTCGCTAAACAGCACAACTGCAATGTTAAATCACCAAGCGAGTGGCTAAGCACAAGGGGGGGGGGGGGGGGAGAGCTGGCTTTCACTGGGTAGAAACACACACAGTGATCACCTCTCCTGACATTTATGTCTGTCCCACCAGCCTGGCCCTGGCAACAGTATTAACCTGTAAATGGTTGGGTGCTACCATTTCTAAACCTCTTTCAAAAAATGTTAGTTGCTGGTCTGGCATCTCTAATAATGCTCAGTTACTCACCCACCAACAAAGTTCGCTGAAAGCAAAATAATAGTAAACAATAATAATGCTGTTATATCTATAGGAATAAATCAAGGCAGCTGGCCATGCTACTTTATTCTCTTGAAGATGTTAAACTTCTTCACCCAGACGGTATCGTTTAATTCTTTACTTTCTACTAGTCTCACAATTTATCATCCACCCACAAGCATGGTTAGAGAGTCAACTGATGTACCACAGGTCCTAGTTTAACACCAGCTGTGTATATATTATATGAGATTAGGATTTGTTCTTGAATGGAAAGCTAATATTCTGGAAAGCTAGAATTCTGTAGCGGGGGGAGGGGAGTAGCACTCAATATGATGTTATCCCCTCAGGTTCAGGCTAAACTTGTAAGATTGAGTTTGTGTCATTATTGTTTTAATACTTTTCAGTTATAGCATATAAAATAAAAGAGAAGAAAAGAAAAAACAAAAAATACATTAAAGTAAAATAAATCCGTTTGCAATTAAAAGTACATGTGATTTGTTTTTCTGTTGTCGGTTTGTAGCAAGTTATTGATAGTTTGTAGCAAGCAGTCTGTAGAAAGTGGTATAGGTTAATTCACAATAAGCTTTTATGTAGACGTGTTTCGCGGGGGTACCTCTTCTTCTTCTACCGATTCTTCTAATACATATATCAAGTACGAATAGAAATTCCTTTGTGCACTTACTTGAAAAAATGTAGTTCCTGGCATATTGTTTTCTGGGGCTTGTTGTAGGAGGTATCACCTAGTGATTCAAATATATATATATTTTCCTTTTTGGTAAGGTCACATTTAATTATAGGTAGTTGTGCAAGGATGTTGGTTTTACCTTGTTATAGGTTAAAATGTTGTGCCACACAAATTGTCATAGATTGAAATGGTAGGAGTCTCTTTAAAAGAGGATTGATATTATTTACAACCAGGTCTTAGAAAGAAGTGAGAATCAGGTTTAAGGTTTAAAGTTTTCACTTACTATGCAACTGGAGGGCCTGTTTATCTTTTCAGGTAATATCAGCTGCAGGATACATCTAACTGAAAACTAGTCCTTAGAAATGCAGCAATACATACCCTAAAGATATCTTTCCCTGTTTTCCCTCCAAAGCTAGAATTCTTCAGTCCCAGACCCTAAATGTGTTAACTAAGGGCCTGGTTTATCAAGCATGTATTTAAGACAGTGCCTCATTGGCCAAATTAGAGTAAAGAAAAACATAGTTTATAATTATTTTTTCACACTTGCACCTGTTGCTGAACTACAAGAAGCACATTTAGTAAAAGTGAATTATTGGTGTTAAAAGGCAAAAGGGTTTTTCCACGCAGGAACTGTTCGTGTACGCCAACGAGAATGCAATTTTTCAGCTCTCGTTGCGTTCTCCAGAGGACGAGGTTTCCATTTACTTTGCTTAGTAAACCTTGTATACTACAGTTTTTCAGCGTTTTCCAACGTAGCTTCCAACGAAGATTTTCAGTGTCCTGCGATATTCACCATTCATCTTTCTCAAAAGTCCAAACGGAAATTTGTTGGACAAGCTGCTATGTTTGCATGCATGTACGCATGCGCACAGCTATTTAACTCATTCATGTCCCCCGTGTCAACTATTCTCTCACTCACTTCTGCTTCCATGCTTACCTGAACTCACTAGCAGTTGTTGTTTTTGTCTTCGTCCCCCGTGATTCATGCTTACCTAACATCACTAGCAGTTGTTGTTTTTGTCTTCGTCCCCCGCGATTCATGCTTACCTGAACTCACTAGCAGTTGTTGTTTTTGTCTTCGTCCCCCCGCGATTCATGCTTACCTGAACTCACTAGCGGTTGTTGTTTTTGTCTTCGTCCCCCGCGATTCATGCTTACCTGAACTCACTAGCGGTTGTTGTTTTTGTCTTCGTCCCCCGTGATTCATGCTTACCTAAACTCACTAGCAGTTGTTGTTTTTGTCTTCGTCCCCCGCGATTCATGCTTACCTGAGCTCACTAGCGGTTGTTGTTTTTGTCTTTGTCCCCCACGATTCATGCTTACCTGAACTCACTAGCAGTTGTTGTTTTTGTCTTCTTTACCCGCAATTCATGCTTACCTGAACTCACTAACGCTTGTCGTTTTTGTCTTCATCCCCCGTGATTCATGCTTACCTGAACTCACTAGCGGTTGTTGTTTTTGTCTTTGTCCCCCGCGATTCATACTTACCTGAACTCACTAGCAGTTGTTGTTTTTGTCTTCGTCCCCCGCGATTCATGCTTACCTGAACTCACTAGTGGTTGTTGTTTTTGTCTTCGTCCCCCGCGATTCATGCTTACCTGAACTCACTAGCGGTTGTTGTTTTTGTCTTTGTCCCCCGCGATTCATGCTTACCTGAACTCACTAGCAGTTGTTGTTTTTGTCTTTGTCCCCCACGATTCATGCTTACCTGAACTCAGTAGCGGTTTTGTTGGATTTGTTGGACAAGCTGCTATATTTGCATGCATGTACACATGCGCACAGCTATTTAACTCATTCATGTCCCCCGTGTCAACTATCCTCTCACTCACTTCTGCTCCCATGCTTACCTGAACTCACTAGCAGTTGTTGTTTTTGTCTTCGTCCCCCCGCAATTCATGCTTACCTGAACTCACTAGCGGTTGTTGTTTTTGTCTTCCTCCCCCTGCGATTCATGCTTACCTGAACTCACTAGTGGTTGTTGTTTTTGTCTTCGTCCCCCACGATTCATGCTTACCTGAACTCACTAGCAGTTGTTGTTTTTGTCTTCTTTACCCGCAATTCATGCTTACCTGAACTCACTAACGCCTGTCGTTTTTGTCTTCATCCCCCGTGATTCATGCTTACCTGAACTCACTAGCGGTTGTTGTTTTTGTCTTTATCCCCCATGATTCATGCTTACCTGAACTCACTAGCAGTTGTTGTTTTTGTCTTTGTCCCCCGCGATTCATGCTTACCTGAACTCACAAGTGGTTGTTGTTTTTGTCTTCGTCCCCCGCGATTCATGCTTACCTGAACTCCCATTGCACTCTTTGGTGTTTTCTCTCCACATATTTTCATACTTACCTTAATGTTCTGGATTCTGTACATATTTTTCAGTTCCTTCTAGATGTTTTCTGATTTATGTTATTTAGTGGATGTGTGCAAGCATTACATTTTAGTTGTTGTGAGAAATGAACGACAAAACCTGGTTAAGTTTATAAAAATGTATTTGCAAATCTGTATGTTTTAAAATTTTCTTTAAAACATTTTTTAAAAATGTTTTTTTTTTTCATAGTTATAAAAGGTTTTAAACACTTATTTAAATTTTGTTTTTTTCGTAAACATTTGTAACCAATTTTTTTTTGTTTTTAACATTAAAAATGTAACAATAATTTCACATATTTAAAAAACACATGGCAGGCCCCAGGATTCTATTCTTCGCTGATCCCCAATGAAGCTGCCAGCTCCTGGATGTCGCCCACCAGCCTATGTACATTAGCCGTCAAGACTTGCAATCTCTGCTGCGGGGTTGCTGTGAAAAGAAATACAAACTTAATTTTTCGTATACGCATTTTGAATACCTGTGGAATATTCCATTTTCTAGCCTAGGGATTGGGCCATAAATGTAGCTAAGTTTGTAGGCTAGGGATTGGGCCATAAATTAAGCTAAATTTGCAGGCTAGGGATTGGACCATAAATTAAGATAAGTTTGTAGGCTAGGGATTGGGCCATAAACTAAGATAAGTTTGTAGGCTAGGGATTGGGCCATAAATAGATCCTGGGGGGGCAGCCTCCTCTCTGGGGCCTGCCACTCCTCCTGCTCTGGAGTGGTGCTGCTCCGCCAGATGTTGAGGCTCTCTGGCGAGCAGCTGATGCCCCTCCTCTGTTGACAGGTCCAGTGGCTGGTCGTCGGCACCTGCAGAGGAGGGGGAAGACCTTGGCACTGGACTGCCACCACCTTCACTTGGCCCAGATCTCTCCAGCACTGGCCGGACTGTTCGCCTCTGAGTGGGTCGGATTGTGTATTCCCATTCCCTGACTAGAAGAGAATAGCAATCATAAACACAGGCCTGCCTAAGGGCATTGTATTTCTAACATGTAATAGTAATGTACTTACTTGGGAAATGTTTACAGAAGAATCGCCTCTTCCTGCATTTCAGGTCCTACCAGCGTTGAATTATCTGGGTATAAGTGAAGGTGGTGTCCGTATCCTGGGCTATTTTGGCCACTATCTCCAGTGCCAAGGTCTTCTTTTCGAAGCCGCTCGCCAGATAGTCGTATCTGTTCGACATCATCATCTAAAAGGTGAAAGAAAAACAGATTTCATTAATTCAAACATCAAACAAATGATAGCAGTTTAATAATTATCATTCCCCATAACATTTCAAGGCTTTAGCTATCCTTCTAGACGCCATTTTAGTGTTGCGCACATGTGCGCACTAAGTTTCGCTTGCCGCAGCGTTTCGAAACAAATTTGGTCCCCACTTTTTTTGCCTGCGCTACCTAATCGCATATGCATGCATTTCGCGTACAAATAAATGCCTGCACAAACACTTACTAGCATGATTGTCTCCTGTTGCTCGCGGGTGAAGAGCGTGATATTTGATTACTGCAATAGCAGATGTGTTACGCCCCAGCAGTTTCCGGGATGCGCACGGCTGTACGCACAACGTCATACACAGTCAAAACTATTTAAAGGGTACCTGTACACACAGCTGAGTTTCTTTACAGATATCGATATGCCTGCCAAGTAAGGTAGCCGCCAGACCCCCAAGCCCCATGAACGGCATGATCGGCGTGGCCTACGCCAGGAGAAAACTTCAAGCCAACATAGTGGCAGTCCTGCAACTAGGTCCCACAAAACCAGTGACCACTCGCAACCTACAAGGACATCCAGTAGCCAAAGGAAGGATCCATTGGCCAAGACCCCAGCACCCTCAAAATCTGGCACATCCCGGAAGGCGAAGGAGACTTCCTCCAGGCATAATGCTCCCCGTCCAACAACATCCAGAACCCAAGGGAGCACTACTACTAAGGGCAAGGGGAAGACTAGGTCTAGAATCCATAGCCCCCCCAACAACACCCTCTCCTGCGCGTGGCCAATTTGAGCATTGCAACGTGAAGAGCCCTGAGTCACCGGGCAGCTCAATGGCTGCAACTTCTTTTGCCAGCCAGCCTATGACACCCAGCCCCCATGCAAGTCCAGCCCAATCCTTTGTGAGCAAAAGGTCTGGCTATTCGTCGGCTGAAAGTCAGCCAAGAATGTCACCTACTATGCCACCGACCCAGGAAAAGCCAGGTAGGACAACATTAGCCAGAAACCTGCGGTGTGGGACCTTGAGCGTCCGCTTTGCTGAGCCTCAAACTATGGCTTTGGCAAGTGGGGTATCTGACCACTATAACAAGCTATATGGTAGAAATTCAAAAGCCACCAGAAAACTCAGAAAGACACAAATCTGGGAGGACATCACCAGACAAGTGAATTGTGCTGGGACTGAGAGGAAAGATGTGGAGCAAATACAGCACAAATTCCCAGACCTGAAATATGCAGTTCGCCAGAAGCAAAATAAGCACAGGCAGCATGGGTGCAGATGGGTGTTTGAGTTGGACAGGATGTTGTTGTGCATGACCTTATAAGTCATGTTTTTTCTTTGTTTTAAGGTTTAAGGTTGCAAACAGGAGGTGGCTTCCCATCCAAACTGCAGTTCACCGCAGCTGAGTAGCTGGTTCTGGGACACATATACCCGTCTTCACTTGAGGGATTGGCCGGGGCCATAGACACTGACAGTAATGTCATGCCAGCACGTATTTAAAGGAATAGTTCTTTGGCTTTGTGGAGCAAACATTTAGATTAAAAGCTTAGATACACATAGGGGCGTAGCTAGGGGGGAGCAGGGGGGGCAACGTTCCCCGGGTACAGCAGGTCAGGGGGGCGCCAAAGGAGGTCTTGAGAACAGGTGGGGGACACCATTTTTAAGCTTTGCCCCAGGTGCAAGAAAGCCTAGCTACTCCTCTGGGTACACAAGGAATGTGTATGTGTTAACTTGACTTTACTTTTAGATTCCAGCTCATCAAACTCAAGCTAGTGTGCAACCCTCAACTTCTTTGGCCAGTGCCAGTACGTCCCGCCAGCACTCTGGTAAGTGTACTCTGCACTAACTGGTGATGCATGTAAAGCAAGATGACTACTTGCCACAACATATATTTGTGCAACAAACTCAAACCTTTTTTTGAATGTCCCTACAAACACTACCCATAATGGAAGCTAAACACCATCTGGAGAATGAGGAGAACATTTCGATGCCCCCCCCAAATTCAAACCCAGCATCATCATCTGCCACTGCACCAGCAGCAGCCGACCACAAATCCTCTGCAGCAGAGTCAATCACGCCCTCTGCTGGCAGACCAACAACAACACCAGCATGACCAGCAGCACAAGACAAAACCAACTGTCCCATGTGCTAGCTCTGCTGCAGAGGATTTGCCAACACCATCTGCTCCTGTTGCTAGGCCTAGACCTCCATCAGCTGCACACGACCAAACCCGGGGAAGAGGAGTACGCCCTCAGCCACACCGCCATGTAACCCAGGTGAGGCGTGTGCTGCTGATGGAGACAGCATGGAGAAATGACAGCCGCTACTTCAGGGAAACTACCCAAAGATTAAATGAAGAGCTGGCTGGACAATTACATAACATAAATAACAACTTAAGCACCATGCTGGATGAAATTAGGACTAGCAACAGGCAGAGGGAGGCTATGCTGGAGCAGTGGCAGATGATGAATGCCACCCATGCACAGTTGTTGGGCATCCTACAAGCACAACAACAGCCTTATTATGGAAATCCACCATATTAAGAATTTGCGTTGTATTTGCTCCACATCTTTTCTCTACATCCCACCACTATTCACCTGTCTGGTGATTTCCACCCATATTTGTGTATTTTTGCCTCTGCTGATGGCTTTAAATTTCCCACCATGTAGCTTGTGATAGTGGTCAGAAACTCCACTTGCCAAAGCCATTGTTTGGGCCTCAGTAAAGCACCCGCTCAAGCTCCCACGCAGCAGGTTTAGGCCTAATGATGTCCTGGCTGGCTCATCCTGGGTGGTTGGCATAGTAGGTGACATTCTTGGCTGACTCACACCCGGCGAATAGCAACAACTTTTGCTCTGAAAGGATTGGGCTGGACTTGCATGGGGGCTGGGTGTCATAGGCTGGCTGGCCAAAGAAGTTGCAGCCGTTGAGCTGCACGCTGACTCAGGGCTCTCAACATTGTAATGCTCAAATAGGCCTCGAGCAGGAGAGGGTGTTGTTGGGAGGCTAGGGATTCTTGGGCTACTCTTTACCTTGCCCTTAATACTAGTGCTCCCTATGGTTCTGGATGTTGTTGGACGGGGAGCATTTAATATAAGTCAGGATGTTCACATAAACTACATACCGATAGAGATATTCCTCAGCTGCTGAAGGCACCAACGCTACTGGCGTACAATCGATAGCACCCATGATGTTAGGCATATCGGCTATATCAAAAAAGCCCAACTTAACAGCATTCCAGGCTACCATGTTGTCAGGGAAAAATATGTATTATTGACACAGGGTATCCATGCCATCTAAAAACTTGTTGAGCGTGAGGCTCAGCATAGGCTGGGACATCCCCATGGAGAGGGCACCCAGCCTCTGGGACGAGCCGTCCACCAAAAATTGCAGGCAGCCAAGCATTTTGGTCATACCTGCAATTGCATGCCCCTTTCTTGTGGTGCGGGCCAACCATGGACGCAGCTCACTATACAAGTTATGGAGGGAAATACGGTTAAGTCGGGTGAGCTCGAATAGCTCAACGCCATGCATGTGATCGATGTCCATATATGCGCAGTGCAAACTGGATTCGCCCATGCTCATGCAGAGCATGCCATGTAGTTGCAATCGTTCGTATTCCTCCACGTACTAAGCAAACATCATCTCTGATCTTAACAGCTAACGTTCTCCTACAAACCGACCCCATAAGTTGAACGAAAACAAACTTGTTTTATTGGCTGAGTTATAATCAACAATCAAGGCTCTGAATCATGTGCAAGCCCAAACCAATAACGTAAGTTGCCCGACGTAATGGAAATATTACGATAAAGATACGACCATCGAAAGTGTGTATTCGCGTTAACATAAACGCATATACGCATGAAAAAGCATGGAAGAACTCACAAAACGTATTCAAACACATGCGAAAGTGCATGTGAAGAGGTTGAATCAACCCTATTGTTAGGTATAGTATTTGATATAAGAAAATTGTATTTATGACGAAGCTTTTATTTTAAGGCACACTGCATCCCTAGTCGGTTAAGTGATGAATGTTATTAAGTGGGTTTTATTAAAAAACATGATAAGAAAAGAATTATTATAATAGTTTGATCTCAATCCCCATATAAAGGAACTTTCCTTTAGCTTTAATCTAGTTGAATTAATGGTCGGTAGAGATGAGCGAACTTTTGAAAAATTCGATTCGACTGATTCGCCGAATTTTCCGACAAAAATCGTTTCGACCCGAATAAATTCGCGACGAATCGCTATTAAAAACGGCTATTTCTGAGCCTCCTAGAGCCTCAATAGGGTTGTAAACCATTCAGCCTTGCTGTAACACGCACAGGATGCGTGCTGGGTTAGTTAAATAATACTTTGAAGAAATATCACATGCAGATCAGAGGCATCGCTAATAGAATCGCAGAGCGGCACAATTGCAGAGAGTTGAAGTGGCATCACTATGAGGGGCAGAAGGAGCCCAAATATACACTGGAGTTGGCCTCAGGAGCCCAAAAATTGGATGAATCACACCCTGGAGTTGGCAGAAGTTGGCAGCAGCAGCAGCAGGAGCCCAAATATACACTGGAGTTGGCTTCAGGAGCCCAAAAATTGGATGAATCACACCCTGGAGTTGGCAGGAGTTGGCAGCAGCAGCAGCAGGAGCCCAAATATACACTGGAGTTGGCTTCAGGAGCCCAAAAATTGGATGAATCACACCCTGGAGTTGGCAGGAGTTGACAGCAGCAGCAGCAGGAGCCCAAATATACACTGGAGTTGGCTTCAGGAGCCCAAAAATTGGATGAATCACACCCTGGAGTTGGCAGGAGTTGACAGTAGCAGCAGCAGGAGCCCAAATATACACTGGAGTTGGCCTCAGGAGCCCAAAAATTGGATGAATCACACCCTGGAGTTGGCAGGAGTTGACAGCAGCAGCAGCAGGAGCCCAAATATACACTGGAGTTGGCCTCAGGAGCCCAAAAATTGGATGAATCACACCCTGGAGTTGGCAGGAGTTGACAGTAGCAGCAGCAGGAGCCCAAATATACACTGGAGTTGGCCTCAGGAGCCCAAAAATTGGATGAATCACACCCTGGAGTTGGCAGGAGTTGACAGTAGCAGCAGCAGGAGCCCAAATATACACTGGAGTTGGCCTCAGGAGCCCAAAAATTGGATGAATCACACCCTGGAGTTGGCAGGAGTTGACAGTAGCAGCAGCAGGAGCCCAAATATACACTGGAGTTGGCTTCAGGAGCCCAAAAATTGGATGAATCACACCCTGGAGTTGGCAGAAGTTGGCAGCAGCAGCAGCAGGAGCCCAAACATTACTTTAAACAGACCCTGGGGTTGGCCTCAGGAGCCCAAAAATTGGATGAATCACACCCTGTGGAGAGTCATGTGGAGAAAAAGTAGCTTAGTTAGTAATATCTACATAAAATTATGAATAAACAAATGCAAAAGTTTGCCAAAGTGAAGTTTTGTTTGAGGGTGTGTTTCCACCTTTTAATTAAATCAGAAACAAGAAGGTGTCATTGCCTCTGACTAATTAGCCCTCAAAAATTCTTGGAATTTTTAATCTGGAATCATGTCTGATCCGTCTTATCCGAAGAATATTAATAAAAAGTAAGAGTAACGTAAAGGATTTTTTATCAATACTTACTTGTGGTCCGATGCGGAGGAATGTCTGTAACTTGAGAGCAGCGCCTTAAATCTGTTTTGCACGATCCATCTTTCTTGGTCTTGCCCCGTCATCAATCTACTGGAATACATCAGGCATTGTTGGGAGGAAAGCTTGGCTGATCCATGCGCCATTCATTTCCACGCAGGGCAGTCTCTGGAAAAAAAAAGTCTGTATAAACCAGGGTCTTTTTCATATAAAAACAAATGGTTATTCTTGCTTTTCAACCATATGTTCCACAGCTTTACCAGTCATTGTGTCAGCCAATGAAGCAACTTTGTCTGGAAGTGCTGCAAAAGCAGTCCACTGCATCACAAGTGGCATCTGACACCCCCAGTCAACTGTCTGCCTGTTATGCTTTGGGTTCAGCTCCACTATCCATTGATCTGATATCCAAGATCTGATAATCATAAAATTCAGCAGCTACTGCCCAGCCAAGAAGTGGAGGAGACACTCGCCTCTTCTTCCACTATCCGGCAACTAGTGATGAGGAGAGTGTCGTGGGAGGAGGTGTTGCAAGCCGAGGTAGTGGAAGAGGGTCCCTGGAGTCTGCGGCGGTGGCGGCGGCAGCAGCAGCGAATTATTGCGGACTGTTGGTAGGAAAAATCAGCTACTCAGCGATGTGGCAGTGTTCCATGCAGCATCCTGTGGAGAAAAAGTAGGTTAGTTAGTGTATATACATAAAATTATGAATAGACAAATGCAATAGTATTGCGAAAGTGAAGTTTTGTTTGAGGGTGTGTTTCCACCTTGCAATTAAATCAGAAACAACTAGCTATCATTTGCCTCTGAATAATTAGCCCTCAAAAATTCTTGGAATTTTTAATCTTGATGTCTGAGGGATTTCTCCTCTCAGACAGCGTCACCATAAGTCCAGCCTGCTGCATTACCCAGTGGTGGACCTTTCAGAGAACTGATGGCTTGTGCCGAGCCGAGGTGGAGAGTCACATGGCATGGTTGTTGAACAGAAGGTGGGCCAGTCCTTTAGCCTGTCAGTGTGTACCAAAGTGCACAGTGTTGTCTACGCCTGGAGCTGTAACTATAGACTCATGGTGGACAATATATATCCTTTTAGGCCCCCTTGGTGATTGTGGTTTCACGCTGTTCTTCACATGGTTTTCCTTGACCATCAGAGTCACACATGGGAGGAACTACTAAAAATGAGAACTCAATCCATGAAAGCATTGCTTAATCCACGAAAACTGCAAATTTGGACCCATGGTGACTGACACTTGGAAGAACATCTTGTTTGCGCTGCGACAAGGAAGCCAGAGTCATGCGTCCTGACATGGCACACGTGTTCAGTCTAGTTTTGAAGTCTTGCCCCCATCTGAAAGACATCCGAACAACAGGAAAGAAAGTTAGCATGCACTTCTGGCACTCCTACACCACCAAGCACAACCTTATTGAGCCTCAGCGTCACAAAGGTGTACCCCACCATAGTCTGATTTGCGATGTTTCCACCCGTTGGAATTCCACCCTCCATATGCAGGATCCACTATAGCAGTGGTCCCCAACCCTGTCCTCAAGGCCCACCAACAGGCCAGGCTTTGCAGATCTCCACAAAGATGCTCAGGTGGAGTAATTAGTGCAGCTGCAGAGCAATAGAGCTGGCTATTTGGAGATCCAAAAAACATGACATGTTGGTGGGCCTTGAGGACAGGGTTGAGGACCACTGCACTATAGGAACAGAGAAAAGCCATCACGGATTTCTGGATGATCCAAACGGATAGGGGGACACCCCTGTGTAAATTCAATGTAAACCATTGGCAGCTCATACGTGACACCGACCGTTTGTTTAGGCCCTTTGAGGAAGCTACATTATTAGTCAGTTGCCAGGACTATGAGATGAACGATGAGATTCCACTGCTTCATGTACTACAACACATGTTGGAAAGCATGGCTGGTCAGGGCACTGGAGACATGGCACATACATTTCACAGCCACATGAAGCCTGTGGGGGCTGAAGTGGAGGAGGAGGAGGGGGTGGGGCACAGCAAACCACAGTTTAGGTTTCACAAAATGACCATTTTATCTAGTCATCTGACAGGAGAGGAGGTGCAGCCACAGGAGCTAGAGGGTTGTGAGTAAGGCGAGACAGAGGACCCAGACACACCATGGCAGTTTACAGTGGAGATGGAGACAGGTAGTCCCTCCGAGTCACTTGCACAAATGGCACGATGCATGCTCACATGCATGCGTACTAGTGAGCGCAGAATTGTCTCCATTTGTCAGCGGGAAGACTTCTGGCTCTCCAACTTATTGGACCCTCGCTTCCGGCACAAAATGGGGGCATTTTTTACGCCCACTGAGAGGGAGGAAAAACTGACCTACTACAGAGACATCCCACGTAGTCAGTTGGGCGATGTCTATTTGCGCCATGGCCCATACTCCCGCAGGTCTGACTCTAGGGGAACTTTGCGATCACCTTCCACTGCCATGGCTGCTGGGGGGGTGGAAGGAGCAGCAGCAGCTCCATCAGCAGCAACCTCAGTCTTCAGTCGCTAGTGAGTAGCTTTCTACACCCGCATAGTGAGTCTACTCATGAGAAGCAGGAAGACCTGGAGCTGGACCTCAAACAGCAGGTCATGTCATACCTTGACATGACCATGCCAACACACCTTCAAGATCCACTGGATTTGCTGGGAAGCCAAACTTGACTTGTGCCCGCAACTAGCAGAGTTTGCCCTGGAAAAGCTGTACTGGCCGGACAGTAGTTGATTTAGATGGCAACTGGGCTGCTCTATATAACGAAGCAAAATGGCAAATTTACCTCACTATATAAGCTATTGCCCCTCAGATTTACACAGGGGCTGCTCTATATTATGCTGCAAAATGGCAAATTAACCTCACAATATAAGCCATTGCAGCTCTATATAAATAAAAATAAATAAATAAAAAAAGGGCCTGTAGAAGCTTATTTAGTATAACAGATAGGGTGACATGTGCTGGTTTGGGATGCCCATATGGGCTAGTGTTTTGGCAGCAGTACAAAAACCAATGCAAAATGCAATAGCTTAATAAAGCTGATGCTGATCAACGCTTATTTAGTATAACAGATGGGGTGCAACATGCAGGTTTGGGATGCCCTGCGGCCTGGTGTATTTAAAGCAGACCAAAACCAATTCAAAATGCAATAACTTAATAAAGCTGAGGCTGTAGATGCTTATTTAGTATAAACAGGTAGGGTGCAAGGTGCAGCTTTGGGGTGCCCTGCGGCCTGGTTAAATGAAAGCAGTCAAAAAGGAAGTGCAAACTGAAGTAGCTTAATGAAGCTGATGCTGATCAACGCTTATGTTGTATACCAGATAGGGTGCAAGGTGCAGCTTTGGGGTGCCCTGCGGCCTGGTTTATTAAAATCATTCAAAAACAAGTGCAAACTGAAGTAGCCTGATCAACGCTTATGTTGTATAACAGATAGGTTTAAAATAGCATGTGCCTTGGGATGCCCGTGTGGCCTGTTATATTTCAAGATGAACAAAAAGTAACAATAATCCAAGTATGAGACATCATTTTGACCTTCTTCACAGCGCCATACTTTGAAAAAAAAAAATTAATTTCATGCCGATCAATCCAAAGGTCAATCAATGCCCCTAACAAAAATAGTGTTCGGCATAAGTTTTCCTTCTGGAAGGACGTAACCTTTAGTTTACATGGTTGGGGTAGGTTATCTTACAAATTGGGATACCCCAGGCAGCAGTGTCATTGAAAGAGACAGATTGTAATGCAGGCCATACGCAAGCAGAGAAACTCAGGCTGCAACAGGCCTATTTAGTTTACATGGTTGGGGTAGGTTATCTTACAAATTGGGATACCCCACTGTATATGAAACCGAATATAAATGCACACCCAAAAGTGGACACTCAGCCTCCAAGAGGCCTGCTTAGTTTAAATAAGAGAGCTGCTTAGTATGGTAGGTAGGTTATGTTATGTTACAGAATGGGATGCCCCAAGCAGACTTGAGATCAGTATATATGCACACAGCAGCAGTGTGTTAGCAGGCTCATACAGGCCAAATTTCTTTAAATAAATGTGCAGCTTACAGTAAATGCAGAGGCTAATGGTATGTTACAGAATGGGATGCCCCAAAGCTGACTTGAGATCAGTATATATGCACACAGCAGCAGTGTGTTAGCAGGCTCATACAGGCCAAATTTCTTTAAATAACTGTGCAGCTTACAGTAAATGCAGAGGCTAATGGTATGTTACAGAATGGGATGCCCCAGAGCTGACTTGAGATCAGTATATATGCACACAGCAGCAGTGTGTTAGCAGGCTCATACAGGCCAAATTTCTTTAAATAAATGTGCAGCTTACAGTTAATGCAGAGGCTAATGGTATGTTACAGAATGGGATGCCCCAAGCAGACTTGAGATCAGTATATATGCACACAGCAGCAGTGTGTTAGCAGGCTCATACAGGCCAAATTTCTTTAAATAAATGTGCAGCTTACAGTAAATGCAGAGGCTAATGGTATGTTACAGAATGGGATGCCCCAAGCAGACTTGAGATCAGTATATATGCACACAGCAGCAGTGTGTTAGCAGGCTCATACAGGCCAAATTTCTTTAAATAAATGTGCAGCTTACAGTAAATGCAAAGGCTAATGGTATGTTACAGAATGGGATGCCCCAAAGCTGACTTGAGATCAGTATATATGCACACAGCAGCAGTGTGTTAGCAGGCTCATACAGGCCAAATTTCTTTAAATAACTGTGCAGCTTACAGTTAATGCAGAGGCTAATGGTATGTTACAGAATGGGATGCCCCAAAGCTGACTTGAGATCAGTATATATGCACACAGCAGCAGTGTGTTAGCAGGCTCATACAGGCCAAATTTCTTTAAATAAATGTGCAGCTTACAGTAAATGCAGAGGCTAATGGTATGTTACAGAATGGGATGCCCCAGAGCTGACTTGAGATCAGTATATATGCACACAGCAGCAGTGTGTTAGCAGGCTCATACAGGCCAAATTTCTTTAAATAACTGTGCAGCTTACAGTTAATGCAGAGGCTAATGGTATGTTACAGAATGGGATGCCCCAAGCAGACTTGAGATCAGTATATATGCACACAGCAGCAGTGTGTTAGCAGGCTCATACAGGCCAAATTTCTTTAAATAACTGTGCAGCTTACAGTTAATGCAGAGGCTAATGGTATGTTACAGAATGGGATGCCCCAAGCAGACTTGAGATCAGTATATATGCACACAGCAGCAGTGTGTTAGCAGGCTCATACAGGCCAAATTTCTTTAAATAAATGTGCAGCTTACAGTAAATGCAAAGGCTAATGGTATGTTACAGAATGGGATGCCCCAAAGCTGACTTGAGATCAGTATATATGCACACAGCAGCAGTGTGTTAGCAGGCTCATACAGGCCAAATTTCTTTAAATAACTGTGCAGCTTACAGTAAATGCAGAGGCTAATGGTATGTTACAGAATGGGATGTCCCAAAAACCAGAGAGCACCTGGCAGGCAGCAGTAAGACTATGCACAGCAAAAGTGTCTTTATCATGCCTAATTTCAATTAGAATAGGTGCAAATGGTTAGGTTCTTAAATAGAGGCTGGTGTAGTCACAGAATGGGATGCCCTAAAAACCAGCAGTAAGTACACCTGGCAGGGACAAGTAGTGCTATGCCCAGCAAAAGTGTCTTTATCAGGCTAATTTCAAATATGATAAGAGCAAATGCTTATATGGTCTTAAACAGAGGCTGCTTTAGTCACAGAATGGGATGCCCCGGGCAGGAATCGAGCTGCCAGGGTACAGTAGTGCTTTGACAAGCAAAAGTGTCTTTATCAGGCCTAATTTCAAATATGATAAGAGCAAATGCTTATATGGTCTTAAACAGAGGCTGCTTTAGTCACAGAATGGGATGCCCCGGGCAGGAATCGAGCTGCCAGGGTACAGTAGTGCTTTGGCCAGCAAAAGTGTCTTTATCAGGCCTAATTTCAAATATGATTAGAGCAAATGCTTATATGGTCTTAAACAGAGGCTGCTTTAGTCACAGAATGGGATGCCCCGGGCAGGAATCGAGCTGCCAGGGTACAGTAGTGCTTTGGCCAGCAAAAGTGTCTTTATCAGGCCTAATTTCAAATATGATTAGAGCAAATGCTTATATGGTCTTAAACAGAGGCTGCTTTAGTCACAGAATGGGATGCCCCGGGCAGGAATCGAGCTGCCAGGGTACAGTAGTGCTTTGGCCAGCAAAAGTGTCTTTATCAGGCCTAATTTCAAATATGATTAGAGCAAATGCTTATATGGTCTTAAACAGAGGCTGCTTTAGTCACAGAATGGGATGCCCCGGGCAGGAATCGAGCTGCCAGGGTACAGTAGTGCTTTGGCCAGCAAAAGTGTCTTTATCAGGCCTAATTTCAAATATGATTAGAGCAAATGCTTATATGGTCTTAAACAGAGGCTGCTTTAGTCACAGAATGGGATGCCCCGGGCAGGAATCGAGCTGCCAGGGTACAGTAGTGCTTTGGCCAGCAAAAGTGTCTTTATCAGGCCTAATTTCAAATATGATTAGAGCAAATGCTTATATGGTCTTAAACAGAGGCTGCTTTAGTCACAGAATGGGATGCCCCGGGCAGGAATCGAGCTGCCAGGGTACAGTAGTGCTTTGGCCAGCAAAAGTGTCTTTATCAGGCCTAATTTCAAATATGATTAGAGCAAATGCTTATATGGTCTTAAACAGAGGCTGCTTTAGTCACAGAATGGGATGCCCCGGGCAGGAATCGAGCTGCCAGGGTACAGTAGTGCTTTGGCCAGCAAAAGTGTCTTTATCAGGCCTAATTTCAAATATGATAAGAGCAAATGCTTATATGGTCTTAAACAGAGGCTGCTTTAGTCACAGAATGGGATGCCCCGGGCAGGAATCGAGCTGCCAGGGTACAGTAGTGCTTTGACAAGCAAAAGTGTCTTTATCAGGCCTAATTTCAAATATGATAAGAGCAAATGCTTATATGGTCTTAAACAGAGGCTGCTTTAGTCACAGAATGGGATGCCCCGGGCAGGAATCGAGCTGCCAGGGTACAGTAGTGCTTTGGCCAGCAAAAGTGTCTTTATCAGGCCTAATTTCAAATATGATTAGAGCAAATGCTTATATGGTCTTAAACAGAGGCTGCTTTAGTCACAGAATGGGATGCCCCGGGCAGGAATCGAGCTGCCAGGGTACAGTAGTGCTTTGGCCAGCAAAAGTGTCTTTATCAGGCCTAATTTCAAATATGATTAGAGCAAATGCTTATATGGTCTTAAACAGAGGCTGCTTTAGTCACAGAATGGGATGCCCCGGGCAGGAATCGAGCTGCCAGGGTACAGTAGTGCTTTGGCCAGCAAAAGTGTCTTTATCAGGCCTAATTTCAAATATGATTAGAGCAAATGCTTATATGGTCTTAAACAGAGGCTGCTTTAGTCACAGAATGGGATGCCCCGGGCAGGAATCGAGCTGCCAGGGTACAGTAGTGCTTTGGCCAGCAAAAGTGTCTTTATCAGGCCTAATTTCAAATATGATTAGAGCAAATGCTTATATGGTCTTAAACAGAGGCTGCTTTAGTCACAGAATGGGATGCCCCGGGCAGGAATCGAGCTGCCAGGGTACAGTAGTGCTTTGGCCAGCAAAAGTGTCTTTATCAGGCCTAATTTCAAATATGATTAGAGCAAATGCTTATATGGTCTTAAACAGAGGCTGCTTTAGTCACAGAATGGGATGCCCCGGGCAGGAATCGAGCTGCCAGGGTACAGTAGTGCTTTGGCCAGCAAAAGTGTCTTTATCAGGCCTAATTTCAAATATGATTAGAGCAAATGCTTATATGGTCTTAAACAGAGGCTGCTTTAGTCACAGAATGGGATGCCCCGGGCAGGAATCGAGCTGCCAGGGTACAGTAGTGCTTTGGCCAGCAAAAGTGTCTTTATCAGGCCTAATTTCAAATATGATTAGAGCAAATGCTTATATGGTCTTAAACAGAGGCTGCTTTAGTCACAGAATGGGATGCCCCGGGCAGGAATCGAGCTGCCAGGGTACAGTAGTGCTTTGGCCAGCAAAAGTGTCTTTATCAGGCCTAATTTCAAATATGATTAGAGCAAATGCTTATATGGTCTTAAACAGAGGCTGCTTTAGTCACAGAATGGGATGCCCCGGGCAGGAATCGAGCTGCCAGGGTACAGTAGTGCTTTGGCCAGCAAAAGTGTCTTTATCAGGCCTAATTTCAAATATGATTAGAGCAAATGGTTATATGGTCTTAAACAGAGGCTGCTTTAGTCACAGAATGGGATGCCCCGGGCAGGAATCGAGCTGCCAGGGTACAGTAGTGCTTTGGCCAGCAAAAGTGTCTTTATCAGGCCTAATTTCAAATATGATTAGAGCAAATGCTTATATGGTCTTAAACAGAGGCTGCTTTAGTCACAGAATGGGATGCCCCGGGCAGGAATCGAGCTGCCAGGGTACAGTAGTGCTTTGGCCAGCAAAAGTGTCTTTATCAGGCCTAATTTCAAATATGATTAGAGCAAATGCTTATATGGTCTTAAACAGAGGCTGCTTTAGTCACAGAATGGGATGCCCCGGGCAGGAATCGAGCTGCCAGGGTACAGTAGTGCTTTGGCCAGCAAAAGTGTCTTTATCAGGCCTAATTTCAAATATGATTAGAGCAAATGCTTATATGGTCTTAAACAGAGGCTGCTTTAGTCACAGAATGGGATGCCCCGGGCAGGAATCGAGCTGCCAGGGTACAGTAGTGCTTTGGCCAGCAAAAGTGTCTTTATCAGGCCTAATTTCAAATATGATTAGAGCAAATGCTTATATGGTCTTAAACAGAGGCTGCTTTAGTCACAGAATGGGATGCCCCGGGCAGGAATCGAGCTGCCAGGGTACAGTAGTGCTTTGGCCAGCAAAAGTGTCTTTATCAGGCCTAATTTCAAATATGATTAGAGCAAATGCTTATATGGTCTTAAACAGAGGCTGCTTTAGTCACAGAATGGGATGCCCCGGGCAGGAATCGAGCTGCCAGGGTACAGTAGTGCTTTGGCCAGCAAAAGTGTCTTTATCAGGCCTAATTTCAAATATGATTAGAGCAAATGGTTATATGGTCTTAAACAGAGGCTGCTTTAGTCACAGAATGGGATGCCCCGGGCAGGAATCGAGCTGCCAGGGTACAGTAGTGCTTTGGCCAGCAAAAGTGTCTTTATCAGGCCTAATTTCAAATATGATTAGAGCAAATGCTTATATGGTCTTAAACAGAGGCTGCTTTAGTCACAGAATGGGATGCCCCGGGCAGGAATCGAGCTGCCAGGGTACAGTAGTGCTTTGGCCAGCAAAAGTGTCTTTATCAGGCCTAATTTCAAATATGATTAGAGCAAATGCTTATATGGTCTTAAACAGAGGCTGCTTTAGTCACAGAATGGGATGCCCCGGGCAGGAATCGAGCTGCCAGGGTACAGTAGTGCTTTGGCCAGCAAAAGTGTCTTTATCAGGCCTAATTTCAAATATGATTAGAGCAAATGCTTATATGGTCTTAAACAGAGGCTGCTTTAGTCACAGAATGGGATGCCCCGGGCAGGAATCGAGCTGCCAGGGTACAGTAGTGCTTTGGCCAGCAAAAGTGTCTTTATCAGGCCTAATTTCAAATATGATTAGAGCAAATGCTTATATGGTCTTAAACAGAGGCTGCTTTAGTCACAGAATGGGATGCCCCGGGCAGGAATCGAGCTGCCAGGGTACAGTAGTGCTTTGGCCAGCAAAAGTGTCTTTATCAGGCCTAATTTCAAATATGATTAGAGCAAATGCTTATATGGTCTTAAACAGAGGCTGCTTTAGTCACAGAATGGGATGCCCCGGGCAGGAATCGAGCTGCCAGGGTACAGTAGTGCTTTGGCCAGCAAAAGTGTCTTTATCAGGCCTAATTTCAAATATGATTAGAGCAAATGGTTATATGGTCTTAAACAGAGGCTGCTTTAGTCACAGAATGGGATGCCCCGGGCAGGAATCGAGCTGCCAGGGTACAGTAGTGCTTTGGCCAGCAAAAGTGTCTTTATCAGGCCTAATTTCAAATATGATTAGAGCAAATGCTTATATGGTCTTAAACAGAGGCTGCTTTAGTCACAGAATGGGATGCCCCGGGCAGGAATCAAGCTGCCAGGGTACAGTAGTGCTTTGGCCAGCAAAAGTGTCTTTATCAGGCCTAATTTCAAATATGATTAGAGCAAATGCTTATATGGTCTTAAACAGAGGCTGCTTTAGTCACAGAATGGGATGCCTCACAGCAGACTTAAGATCAGTTCAGTATATATGCACAGTTAGTTACTATAAGCAGCCTGAAAACGCTAACAAAGGCTGGATGAAAAAAAAAAAATCTCACTGTCAGCCAGCTCCGTTTTTCCTACCTTTCCCTGGCTTTCTGTCTGTCTCCTGTCTGTCTCCTGCCTGTCTCCTGCCTGTCTCCAGCCTGTCCCTGTCTGTCCCTGTCTCCAGCCTGTCTCCAGCCTGTCTAACTGCCTCAGCTACACAGCGTTCTGTCTGTCTGTCACGAATGCAATAGAGAAATGAGGAAAAGCAAGATGGCCGCCGTTAAATACCGCTGTGTGACGTCACCGGGCTTGCTGGCTGCTGATAGGCTGCATGTGACTGCCCCAGCTTGCACTGGCGCGGGATACATGTCCAGACATGTCCCGCCCGCCATCTTAGAATGCCTGTAATGTAAATGAATGGATGTTAAAGGAAAACTTCGAGTGATCGAATCGCGGGGAAATTCGGATTCGATCCGAATCGAATTTTTCCTGAAATTCGGATCGAATCCGGGTTCGTCCGGATCGATTCGCTCATCCCTAATGGTCGGTATAATAGGATTTAAGGAGTTAAAATCACAACACTTGTGGCTCAAAAACAGACACACTGCCTGTCTCCTCAGCCCTGAGTTCAAGTCCCAAGTGACGAAACATGTTGGGTGGAGCCAGACAGCGTGCCTCTAGGGCGCTAGCGGGAGGAAGGGAGAGCAAGGTTACCGGAGCCGCGCAGCTTTCATCTCCCCTCAGCCTTTGCCACCCTGCCCGGGAATAAACAAAGGAGGGTGAGATAAACGGAGGAGATGGGGTATATTTTTTTATTGATTATGGATGCCGTATCTTGTTGATTTTATAAGCGCTTGTACTTAAGATTTGGTATGCAATAAATGAATGCGCAGGTCGCGGTTTTATATTTTAAGCTTGTTGCTTGGTTCCTTTTTCTTGTTTCCTTTGCATGAGAAAAAGTTTGATTAGACAAAATCGGAGGAAACATGTCTTGTTATAATAACCACCTAAAGAGAATCTGAATTCATTGTGTTTGAAGCGTGTGGACAAAAACATTTGGCTCTTTGAAGAAAAGCATTTAGGATGATTTAAAGAAGACCTGAAGTCTCTGTATCTTGAGGTGTGGTTAAAGATACAATCTGGTACAAAGAAAATGTAATGTGCCACATAATGTAGAGATTTCAAACTGGTAGTGTCCTCACTAATCAGTTCAAGGTAAGTGTTTCTCTTTTAAATATAAGTTATCACCTACATGTCACCTACTTATTAACAGATAATATGGCCAAAGTAATTCAAACTTTCTGTGATGTATTTCTAAAATTAAATTCTTGCCTAAAGGAAGTTTATCTTGTAAAATATAAGTTAAAGTATACTAAGTTGGACTGAGGAAGTTGATATAGAAGAAAGCTTAAGTATTTGGCCAAGTAGGTTTTCAATCTATCCATTTGTGGCTTAATACTGTTGTGTATTGGAGGAGAGTAGACCTGAGCGCACTGGCGGCTGCTTCCGACGCTACCCTCTAACATGGAGCGTGCCCACATCGGCCATTCACAAATGCATCAGGGCAACTAACCATCCCCTGCATGACCCACACACCTGCCAGGGGATCAAGCCCCTTCCACCTAAGTCTGGGGAAAAGGGGTCCTATGATCAACTAATGTATAATCAAATGTTGGCAAAATTATCTTTTCGAACACATTGTTATATGTATCTTTTGTTAATAAAAAGCTGCTGCACAGCACCAGCCTACAGTATGTACTAACACTAACTAATAACTAATAGCTACTATGGGTCAGTATTATTTTCCATAAACATGGGGGCAAAGCCTTCTTATCATATTTATAATATGACTTACCCGCATTTTTCGCCTATAAGATGCACCTGCCTATAAGACGCACCTAGGATTTGGGGTAGGAAAATTTGAAAAAAAATATTTTAAACCAAAAACGCACCATTACAGACAGTGTGGCATCCCCCCTCCCATTCCCATAGGCCGTGTGGGATGCCCCCATTCCATTCCCCATATAGGCAGTGTGGCATTCTCCCCCTCCCATTCCCCATATACCCAGTGTGGCATCCCCCTCCAATGCCCATATAGGCAGTGTGCACCCCATTATCATAAGCAGTGTGGCATTGCCCCCTCCTATTCCCCATATAGGCAGTGCCCCCCCATTCCCATAGGCAGTGTGGCATCCCCCTCCCCCCATTCCCATTGGCAGTGTGGCATCCCCCTCCCCCCATTCCCATAGGCTTTGTGGCATCCCTCTCCCCCTATTCCCATTGGCAGTGTGGCATCCCCCTCTCCCCCCATTGGCAGTGTGGCATCCCCTCTCCCCCCATTGTCAGTGTGGCATCCCCCTCTCCCCCCATTGGGAGTGTGGCATCCCCTCTCCCCCCATTGTCAGTGTGGCATCCCCCTCTCCCCCCATTGTCAGTATGGCATCCCCTCTCCCCCCATTGTCAGTGTGGCATCCCCCTCTTCCCCCATTGTCAGTGTGGCATCCCCCTCTCCCCCCAGTCTCAGTATGGCATCCCCCTCTCCCCCCATTGTCAGTATGGCATCCCCCTCTCCCCCCATTGTCAGTATGGCATCCCCCTCTCCCCCCATTGTCAGTATGGCATCCCCTCTCCCCCCATTGTCAGTGTGGCATCCCCCTCTCCCCCCATTGTCAGTATGGCATCCCCTCTCCCCCCATTGTCAGTGTGGCATCCCCCTCTTCCCCCATTGTCAGTGTGGCATCCCCCTCTCCCCCCAGTCTCAGTATGGCATCCCCCTCTCCCCCCATTGTCAGTATGGCATCCCCCTCTCCCCCCATTGTCAGTATGGCATCCCCCTCTCCCCCCATTGTCAGTATGGCATCCCCCTCTCCCCCCATTGTCAGTATGGCATCCCCCTCTCCCCCCATTGTCAGTGTGGCATCCCCCTTCCCCCATTGTCAGTGTGGCATCCCCCTCTCCCCCCATTGTCAGTATGGCATCCCCCCTTCCCCCATTGTCAGTGTGGCATCCCCCTCTTCCCCCATTGTCAGTATGGCATCCCCCCTTCCCCCATTGTTAGTGTGGCATCCCCCCTTCCCCATTGTCAGTGTGGCATCCCTCTTTCCCCCCATTGTCAGTATGGCATCCCCCCTTCCCCCATTGTCAGTATGGCATCCCCCCCTCCCCCATTGTCAGTGTGGCATCCCCCTCTCCCCCGATTGTCAGTGTGGCATCCCCCTTTCCCCCCATTGTCAGTGTGGCATCCCCCTCTCCACCCATTGTCAGTGTGGCATCCCCCTCTCCCCCCATTGTCAGTATGGCATCCCCCCTCCCCCATTGTCAGTGTGGCATCCCCCCTTCCCCCATTGTCAGTGTGGCATCCCCCTCTTCCCCCATTGTCAGTATGGCATCCCCCCTTCCCCCATTGTCAGTGTGGCATCCCCCCTTCCCCATTGTCAGTGTGGCATCCCTCTTTCCCCCCATTGTCAGTGTGGCATCCCCCCTCCCCCATTGTCAGTGTGGCATCCCCCTTTCCCCCCATTGTCAGTATGGCATCCCCCTCTCCCCCCATTGTCAGTATGGCATCCCCCTCTCCCCCCATTGTCAGTATGGCATCCCCCTCTCCCCCCATTGTCAGTATGGCATCCCCCTCTCCCCCCAGTCTCAGTATGGCATCCCCCCTTCCCCCATTGTCAGTGTGGCATCCCCCCTTCCCCCATTGTCAGTATGGCATCCCCCCTTCCCCCATTGTCAGTGTGGCATCCCCCTCTCCCCCCATTGTCAGTGTAGCATCCCCCTCTCCCCCATTGTCAGTGTGGCATCCCCCTCTCCCCCCATTGTCAGTGTGGCATCCCCCTCTCCCCCCATGGTCAGTGTGGCATCCCCCTCTCCCCCCATTGTCAGTATGGCATCCCCCCTCCCCCCATTGTCAGTGTGGCATCCCCCTCTCCCCCCATTTTCAGTGTGGCATCCCCCTCTCCCCCCATTGTCAGTATGGCATCCCCCTCTCCCCCCATTGTCAGTGTGGCATCCTCCCTCCCCCCATTGTCAGTGTGGCATCCCCCCTCCCCCCATTGTCAGTATGGCATCCCCCTCTCCCCCCATTGTCAGTATGGCATCCCCCCTCCCCCCATTGTCAGTATGGCATCCCCCCTCCCCCCATTGTCAGTGTGGCATCCCCCTCTCCCCCCATTGTCAGTATGGCATCCCCCCTTCCCTCATTGTCAGTGTGGCATCCCCCTCTCCCCCCATTGTCAGTATGGCATCCCCCCTTCCCCCATTGTCAGTGTGGCATCCCCCTCTCCCCCCATTGTCAGTATGGCATCCCCCCTTCCCCCATTGTCAGTGTGGCATCCCCCCTTCGCCCATTGTCAGTGTGGCATCCCCCTTTCCCCCCCATTGTCAGTATGGCATCCCCCCTTCCCCCATTGTCAGTATGGCATCCCCCCTTCCCCCATTGTCAGTGTGGCATCCCCCTCTCCCCCATTGTCAGTGTGGCATCCCCCTCTCCCCCCATTGTCAATGTGGCATCCCCCTCTCCCCCCATTGTCAGTATGGCATCCCCCCTCCCCCCATTGTCAGTGTGGCATCCCCCTCTCCCCCATTGTCAGTGCGGCATCCCCCTCTCCCCCCATTGTCAGTATGGCATCCCCCTCTCCCCCCATTGTCAGTGTGGCATCCTCCCTCCCCCCATTGTCAGTGTGGCATCCCCCCTCCCCCCATTGTCAGTATGGCATCCCCCTCTCCCCCCATTGTCAGTATGGCATCCCCCCTCCCCCCATTGTCAGTATGGCATCCCCCCTCCCCCCATTGTCAGTGTGGCATCCCCCTCTCCCCCCATTGTCAGTATGGCATCCCCCCTCCCCCCATTGTCAGTGTGGCATCCCCCCTCCCCCCATTGGCAGTCGGCATCCTCCCTCCCCCCATTGGTAGTCGGCATCCCCCGTCCCCTCATAGTCGGTATAATTAAAAAAAAAAAAGTATAACTCACCTCTCCGCTGACAAGCGGCTGGCTCCGTGAATCGGGTGGGCATGGCCTGCACCGCATCAGCGTCGGCGCAGGCCACGCCCACCCGATTTACGGAGCCGGCCGTAAGAAGCAGCGGCGGGCTGTGTCCCGGCCCCGCCACTGCGATCGCTGTCTTTTCAGCTAGCAATAGCAGCGGCGGGGCCGGGACACAGCCCGCCCGCTGCTCCATCTGCTGCCTCTTCCTTGCCACACGCGAACACCCAGGTCAGAGCAGCGGGTGGGCGTGGCCTGCACCAAGTCAGTGCAGGCCACGCCCACCTGCTGCGCTGACCTGGGTGTTCGCGTGTCACCTGACAGGAAGAGGCAGCAGATGGAGGAGCGGGCGGGCTGTGTCCCGGCCCCGCCGCTGCTATTGCTGCCTGAAAAGACAGCGATCGCAGCGGCGGGGCCGGGACACAGCCCGCCGCTCCTCTGGCCTTTCTCAGTGTGACGGGCAACGCGGGAGCGCCGGGAACGGGTGAGTTTTTTTTTAATATTTTTTTTTTTTTTTTACATTCGCCCGATAAGACGCACGGACATTTTTCCCCCACTTTTGGGGAAAAATAAGTGCGTCTTATAAGGCGAAAAATACGGTATATTTCAGAATTTATAAAAGATTATACTGACTTTTTGTCTCCTACAGATGATTGCTCTTACTACAGTGCTCTGTATCATACCTGATCTCCAGATCTGGGTCCCGCAATGCCTGGGACCAACCATCAGTCACAGTGTTGCTGACAATTGTTGCAGTCAATGGATTGCGCGTGCTCTGGACTTTGTCACTGAAAGCAGGGGGCACTTGTGACTGACAGTCGAACCTGGGTGGCACAGGACCCGGATCTGGCAATCAGGTATGATACAGAGCCCCAGAGTATTAGTGATCCTCTTTGGAATACATAGGGGTATTTTCAGAGCCAACTGAGAATTCTCACTCCTTTTTAGGAGAGAAAACTGCCATTAACTCCCATTGTCTACCTGATTCAGAGCCAGTTGAAAATTTTCACCTGGTAGATAATGAAAGTCAATGGCAGTTATCTCGCCTAAAAAAAGAGAATTCTCACCTGGCTCTGAATAGACCCCAAAGGGAGGCCATAACAATTTTGTTTATTTGTTATTTTTAAAGCCATTGTACTTTAAGTTATATTGTCTAAAAAGATGTTATGACTGAGGTGGTTCTCTTTTGTGGTGGGGCAGTTCTTAGCTTTTGAAAAACTGTTTGTATGCTGTTTGTCTGTAACACGTTTGTGTATGTTTGTTGTGCACTGTTTGTATGTCTGATTGTACAGCTTCATGTCTTCTCCAAAAAATATACCATATTTTTCACCCTATAAGACGCACTTGCCTATAAGACGCACCCTGGATTTGGTAGATAAAAATTAGAAAAAAATATTCTGAACCAAATACCCCCTACCAAACACCCCATTATAGACAGTGTGCAGAATTCCCCCAATAACACCATTACAGACCCCACATTACAGGCAGTAAGCAGTATTCCACATTAAAGGCAGGAAGGGGCATCCCACATTACAGGCAGTGAGCGGCATCCCAAATTACAGACAGTGTGCAGGCATCCCCAATACAGGCAGTGTGCAGGCATCCCCAATACAGGCAGTGTGTAGTCATCCCCAATACAGGCAGTGTGCAGGCATCCCCAATACAGGCAGTGGGCAGGCATCCCCAATACAGGCAGTGTGCAGGCATCCCCAATACAGGCAGTGTGCTGGCATCCCCAATACAGTGTGCAGGCATCCCCAATACAGGCAGTGTGCAGGCATCCCCAATACAGGCAGTGTGCAGGCATTCCCAATACAGGCAGTGTGCAGGCATCCCCAATACAGGGAGTGTGCAGGCATCCCCAATACAGTGATGTGCTGCAGGTCCAGCTCACCAAGTGTGATAAAACATAACATTTAATGTAACATTTTAAAATATAGCATGACCTGTGTGGAGTGAATATCCTGGGCTCCCCATTCAAAGGTAACGCGTTTCGGGGTTACCCCACCCCTTAATCCTACCTTAAAACAGATGGGGATCCATTGCTCCTTTTAAGAAATCCCCAATACAGTGTGCAGGCATCCCCAATGCAGTGTGCAGGCATCCCAAATAGTGTGCAGGCATCCCCAATGGCATCCCAAATAGTGTGCAGGCATCCCAAATAGTGTGCAGGCATCCTCAATGGCATCCCAAATAGTGTGCAGGCATCCCCCAATGGCATCCCAAATAGTGTGCAGGCATCCCAAATAGTGTGTAGGCATCCCCAATGGCATCCCAAATAGTGTGCAGGCATCCCAAATAGTGTGCAGGCATCCCCAATGGCATCCCAAATAGTGTGCAGGCATCCCCAATGGCATCCCAAATAGTGTGCAGGCATCCCCAATGTGCATTAAAAAAAACAAACAAAAAAAAAACTTACCGTGTACTCCCCGTTCTTGTCGCTCCCCACCGCAGGTTCAGAGCTGGATGATTCCCGCCCAGGGGGGCGTTGCCTGTGACTCCTGCCAGTGTCCAATGACGCTAACAGGAGTCACAGGCCACCCCCGACCTGAACGGGCCCGCTGTGAACTTGCGGCTGGCTGCCGCTTCCCGTCGCCGCTCCCCATCGCCTCTGTAAGAGTTTAAGAGGCGGTGGGAGCGGTGGCGGGGAGCGGCAGTCAGCCACAAGTTAAGAGTGAGCTGATATCGGGCCCGGGTGGGCGTGGCCTGTGTCTCCTACCAGCGTGACGCTGGTATAAAATTGACAGGTCATTTTTCCCCATTTTGCGCCATGTTTTGCGCCATTTTTGCTGTAATTTTCAGGAAAATTATATTTATTTTTTTTTGCAGCAGAGTTTAGGCTTTAACCTGAAATGTCTTGTTTGTACATTTTATTTTGTTTTTTACAATATTATTAAGTAAACAAAATAAAAAAAAATAAATAAAAACATTTTTAGAAAATTGACTCCTTTATTTTAAATAAAAGATTTATTTTATTAAGGAAAATCATATTGCATGTGAAAGCCCCATTTCTACCGATTAGAACGGTACCACATATTTATCAGTAGCCCCCCGTTCCTGCCCAGACCCCCCTAACTGAAACAAGTAATCTATAACATTTACAAATAAAATACAACTACCATCCACACTACAAAGGGCGCCGGCCGTTTGTGAATGGCCGGTGCGGGCGCGCGCACTGTCTTGTCCGCCGCTATCACCCGCTTGTCCGTGGCTACGTGGGAGCGTGGTGAGGTGAGTTTTGGGGGCTTTCTGGGGGGTTTTACACAGCGGGGCACCCCTAATCGGGGTGCCCCCCTGAAGTGGACCAAAACCCAGGATAGTCAAAATCCCGGGTGTTGGTCCACTTTAAAAATCCAAAAAAAAAATTGACATGGGGTCCCCCTTACCCAGATTAACCAGCCCGGGACCAGCTATGCAGGGCTTGTGGAAACAGGGCACAGGGGCCAGCTTTTGTGGCCCCTGGCCCTGCAGGCTACAAGCCCGCATAGCCCGTGGGCCCGGGCTCTTCTGCCCCCCCCTGGGCTTTGGGGAGGCAGGTAATGGGGGTGCCAGGGGTTAATGGCAAGTCACCTGCTAGTCACAGGTGACTTGCCACCTCCCCCAGCCTTGTGAACTGGTATAGGGGTCATGGACCCCTTACCAGTTCACAATGGGTTAAATGTAAAAAAAAACACACACACACACGCAAAAAGAAAAAATTATTTTATTATTTTTTTTTTTTTAATACTTACCTCCCATCCATCCTGGAGCACTGTGTCCCTCGGCGATCACTGGCTTCTGCTCACCTGCTGGAAGCCTTTTATAGCTGCTGGATGACAGAACACAAAGGGTTAATTAAAAAAAAAATGACATAGGGTCCCCCTTCCCGGGGAGGGGGACCCCATTTTTTTTGGGATTTTTAAGAGTTAAAAACCCTTAAAAATCCAAAAAAAAAAATGACGTGGGGTCCCCCTTACCCAAAGTAACCAGCCCAGTAACCAGCCCATGACCAGCTATGGGGGCTTGTAGGCACAGAGTGGGGGGGCCAGCTTTGGTGGCCCCCCACCCTGCAGCCTACGAGCCCACATAGCCTATGTGGGCCCAGGCTCTTCTGCCCCCCCCTGGCCTTTGGGGAGGCAGGTAATGGGGGTGCGGGGCAGGTGACTTGCCACCCCCCCAGCCTTGTGAACTGGTATAAGGGGTCTCATGAACCCCTTACCAGCTCACAAAGGGTTAACTGTTAAAAAAAAACACCACACAATAATAAAAAGTATTTTATTAAAAAAAAAAAAAATTTTTTTTTACTGTACTTACCTTCGATTGCAAGCTCTTGTCCCTCGTCGCTCAGCTGACAGATGCCGGTGATCGGCATCCAGAGAAGGAGGAGGCAGGAGATCAGAGGATCTCCTGCCACCTCCTTCCCCAGCGCCGATCACCGGCATCTGAGAAGCTGAGAAGGCTGAAGCCGGTGATCGTTCGGGGCCCCAAGGGGGCGGGGCTTAACGGCAAGATGGCGGCCACCATCGAGAAGGAGAGAGGAGAGAGCCCAGGAAGATCGGTAAGTCCTGGGGGGGGATCGGAGGCCCCCCAGGTGAAGAGGAGGGACAGCGGGAGCCAGCGCACACACAGGTAAGTGAATGTCATTTTTATTTTTTTATTTTTTTTACAGTTAGCAGCTGCTGCTGCAGAAGCGGGGGGGGGGCGGCCTATTCCGGGGGCTCTCCTGGAGCCATCCGACCCCCCACGGGGGATCGGATGGCACCAAATTAAAGAGGAGACCCGGCCGGATCCAACAAGGGGTCAGGTGAGTATTTTTTATTTTTATTTTTTAAACTAGAAGCGAGGAAATCAAGCACGTAACACCTACGGGCTTGGCACTTAAGGCCCAGCCAAGCCAGCACGTAGGTGTTACGTGCTTGGCAACAAAAGGGTTAAGGCAAACAAAATGCTCAAGTTAAAATGTAAGTTTTAATGCTAAAGCACACTAGGCAGTGATAACAAACATTTGGCTATGATGGAATATGAAATGATACAGATGATACAAAATGTTGTTCTGAGACGGTTACAGGATAGAGTGAGTTACACAGAGAAACAATATTCAGTTACCTTAGTATGCAGTTTGCAGAGTAGTGGTGATGACGGGCTCTCACAAGAGGTAAGTGAAGAACTTACAGATGATTTGGGACACCTCCGGCACGTGCGAACCATGACCTCTCCAGATAAGTGACAAATGCCTGGCTCAGGGTTACCCTATTTATGCGGAGGGACCCCTCCACCCCCTCCCCTTTGTGGGATGGGTTGTCACCTCCCACTGTTCTGGGGCTCGCTTCAGCCCCTAAAACCCTTTAAGGGTTATAACTTTGAGCAGGGGGGGTTGTATGGCTTTGGAAGTGGTACCAAACGATTGGGCTGGACGCGGGGCAACCGATGAGTCCAGAAATGGGGTCCCTAAGTGGGTCAGAAACTTAGATCTCCGTTTACCTGGTTTTCCTTTATTGCTGAGCCCGCAGTAACCTATCCCTGTGTGCAGTTTTGTGAGCCGGTTCTGATTCTGTACCTGGTTTGGTGCTGGGACACATGGGGGAGCAGCTATGGTCCGATTTGTGTTGGTGCCGGATGTCTGCAGCTCCCCTCTTTCTTGTGACAAATTCACAGCCAGGGGTCCAGCGAGCTGCAGACCAACTGGAGCCGTAACCAGGCTAGAGGTGTGACAGTCAGCGGGGGGGGGTCTGTGATCTGCCTTGCTTAACCTGTAAATGCTAATTCCTTTTTCTGAGTGCATTTTGATGACTAGGAGGGAAATAAAGGGGAGCTCCGGACTTGCATCTGTGATAAAATGCAATGTAATATTTGCCCTGTTCCTCACACCTCCCCCTCTAAAAGGGTGCTAAGGGGCTGCACTTCCTGGTGCTGACCCGTGTGCCCATGTGCAATCTATCCCTGTCTGGAGAACTCCGAGGCAGCACCACGGTCATAGCGCTGTTTCGTGTTGAGAATTTTGGGCGAGGTCCAAATGCTGTGGGAACTTGAGGGGGGGTTTCGCTACCAGCCTTGTACTGCTGCCCCAGAAGGGAGGCCCGAACCATACATGGATAGTTTCGGGGGGTCCCCTCCAGGGTTTATGTGCCAAACTGCAGTCCACATCCCTCCAGAGTAATGGTTGGACCACTCCCGGAAGGGGTGTAGGGTCCACAGGCGGGTCCACAGTCGGCCCATGGCAACCCATCCCTTTCTGCTTTACCCGAGCGAGGGGCCCTGGTGCATGTCGCCAACACAGTTTAAGGAGGTAGCCTTGAGTTGGTGCCTGCCTAACCTCCAGCGCCATGAACTGGATCCCCTGGATGGAGAGTCTACCCTGGGGGGGATCTTCCTTGGGAAGGATCTACCACAGGGCAGTACCCACCCTGTCAGCCCAGGTGAGTGACAAGGCCACTGAATGTGGGCCCTGGGTGGCATAGCCCACTGACATTGGTACGAACCTCTTTCTGTGCAGCAGAGTTTTCGGTGGGCTGCTGGGACTTGGCCCTGCCACCCCAACCCTCTGACAGGTATGGTACCAATGGCAGTAGGCAGCCAGGTCAGGCCCCACTTGCTTCTTGGTGATCCCTATGTGCCCAATCGTCCAGCTCTCTAAGGCATAGCACTTCTTGGCCCTGGACAGGTAGGAAACCACCAACCGCTGGTCCTCGGGCCATTCTCCTGGTGACCTTGGCTTGACCATTATTGGGTACAGCCGCCCTTGTCTCCAGACCACCCGTCTGGTGTCTGGGCCCAAGTGGAGCTGCATCTCCTGTTTGGGGAGAACTCTCTGGGGGTCATCAGTGTCTGATGCTACCTCACATCTCTGCCCAGACATGGTCGGGACCACCATGTCCTCAGTCAGTTTCACGGGACCCACCTCTGGGCTTCCGCCTGTCTCAGCAGCCTCTTGGGAGGAAGGGAAGGAGCTGTCAGTCCCCTGAGGGGACTCTGGGCCCCTGCTGTGCTTGTCAGTGGGCTCAGCCACTGACATACCAGATAGCATCTGCTCATCCACTACTTCCGCCCAAGTTGCCGGTTCAGGCAGAACACCCTGGTCCCTTAACACCCCAGGTGTGATGAACCCCTGCAGTGGGGACTTACTTAGGGGTCCCATCTCTCCATGGACAGCCCTCACCCCACCTGCAGGTTCCACCGCCCCTGCTTTTTGGCCTGGACTGGTCCTCTTGGGTTGAGGTGCCAGGAACCCCGGACGTAGGGTGGTTGGAATAGAAGAGACCATCCCATCCCCTGTCCGTTTCCCAGGACCTCCCTCCGGACCTCCGTCGGCCCTGGCAGCCACTTGGTTTGGAGGAAGGGAGCCATTAGACCCCTGTGGGGCCCCTAGGCCAACCAGCACTCCCACTATGCTTGATAGTGGCCGGAGCCACTGTGGCCTCAGGTAATGCCTGTCCCCCTTCCATTTCCATCCAAGCCGCCAGTCCAGACAGACTAGCCTGGCCCTTTGACAACCCAGTGGTGAAACCCTGCAATGTGGACTTACCTAGGGGTCCCATGTCTCCTGGAACAGCCCTCACCTCAGTCGCAGTTCCCTCCCCAGCTGTTGGGTAACCCTCCTTCCTCTGGGAGGAAGAAGCACACTTTATACCCCCTACCCCCACATTCCCAGTAGCAGGTAGGTTACACACATTACTCATATTAATTGCACACCTTGGAGTATAAATGTTATTACATTCTGGGGGACCAGACCTCGGGGGTTCATTGGCCACATACTGTACTGAGACCCTAGCCGCCCCAAGTCTGTCCCTAGCAAAACACCGGCAGGGATATTCGGCGATACCCCCACCTCCCACACACCCCCCCCCGGCACCCCAGTCCAAATAAACCTTTGCCATGGGGAGTGCCAATGCACCTCCCTCAATTCCGGAGACTGAGACAGTCTTTCCGGGGATGAAGTCCGGTGGGGACACCATCTCAGGGCGCACAAGAGTCGTCTCCGTGCCTGTGTCCCTAAGTCCCACGGCCACAGCTTGGCCCACAGTGACGAATTGCAAGTTGTCCCTGGACCTCCCATCAACCCTACCCACATACAGCACCGTTGAGGAGTTTTGGGACGGGCCCTGCTGGCGCTGAGGACATGTAGCTTTGAAGTGTCCTGGTTGGTTGCAGTGGTGACACAGTTGGGACCCCCATTGCCGGGAGAAGGGAGTAGGGACAGGGGTCTTGGGCTGATGGGCATGGACAACAGACACCGGCGGCGGCTTACCCACTTTCCAGCTGACAGGTTTGCGGGGCTCCTGGGCTCTGTTGTGACTGTAATCATCGGCGAGGATTGCAGTTGCTGAGGCTCCTTTGGGCTTCCGGTCACTCAGAAACTGCTGCACCTCCTCAGGGCAATTCCAGAGGAACTGTTCTGTGGCAATCAGCTCCTTCAGTTGCTGGATGGTGGTGATTTCTAAGCCGGTGGTCCACTGCTCGACTGCTCTCTGTAGCGCCCTCATGTGGTCAGCCCAGCTGTCGGTGGGGCCCCGTCACAAACTCTGCAGTTTCTTGCGATAAAATTCCGGGGTAAGGTTATATTGATGGATCAGAGCTTGCTTGACCCCCTGGTAGCTCAGGGTGGTCTCGCTGGGTAGGTACCCAAAGATTTCCAGGGCTTTACCCCTAAGTCGAGGGGTTAAGTACCTGACCCACTGATCCTCCGGTACATGGTATTTATGGCAAACAGTTTCAAAAGCCAGCAGAAAGGTGTCCAGATCTGTACCTTTGTCCAAGACGGGGAAATCCTCCGCACGCAACTTTGGGGCCTGGTTCTCAGGGGGCCGGCTACCATCTGTGCTGGGTTGAGGGTGCTGAAGCTTTAGCTGCAGTACTTGGAGCTGGTGTTCACATTCAGCTTGCTCCCGGCGTTCCTCACCTTCCGCTTGGTGCTGTGCTTGGCGCTCGGCAGCCTCAATCAGGACCTCAGAGGTGGCGCGGTCTCCAGCTCGTAGACTTGCCAGAGCATCGTGCAGGAGAGCGTCTGAGCCTGCTTGGCTGGGGGGACCGGCAGGCGGGGCACGGTCCTCCGGGATGCTGAGGGTCGGTGATTGGCTTCTGGGAGAGCCCTGGCTAGGTCCCTCCACACCCAGTGCAACATTGGCAGCCACATCCTTGCTTCTGGCCCTGGTACCACTTGCCATGCCTGCAGCTGCTGGTCACTGACAGATATTGCACACTGTTGTAATCACACAACCTACTGTAACCACTCTCAGAATTTGCCTAGTGTTGAGCCGATCTTAAGATCCCAGCAACAGAAAAGCCACTGCTGGTAATCTTTAGTGTATGAGAGTATGGGGTTCACACTCACTTACACTATTTGCCTTATCCCACCACGCTGCCACCAATTTGTCAGGGAACTGCGGGTCTTGTGATCCAACTATAATCCAGGGACCTCCTGACACACAGACCACATTCCCCAAAACCCTTGTCCCTCCAATCAGGAATACCAGGCCCAAAGCCTGCAGACACACAGATTCTTGGTTTAAGGCAAACAGATCTCTCAAGTTAAAATGTACGTTTTAATGCTATAAGCACACTAGGCAGTAATAACAAACATTTGGCTATGATGGAATATGAAATGATACAGATGATACAAAATGTTGTTCTGAGACAGTTACAGGATAGAGTAAGTTACACAGAGAAACAATATTATGTTACCTTAGTATGCAGTTTGCAGAGTAGTGGTGATGACCGGCTCTCACAAGAGGTAAGTGAAGAGCTTACAGATGATTTGGGACACTTCCAGCACGTGCGAACCGTGACCTCTCCAGATAAGTGACAAATGCCTGGCTCAGGGTTACCCTATTTATGCGGCGGGACCCCTCCACCCCCTCCCCTCTGTGGGACGGGTTGTCACCTCCCACTGTTCTGGGGCTCGCTTAAACCACTAAAACCCTTATAACTTTGAGCAGGGGGGGTTGTATGGCTTTGGAAGCGGTACCAAACAATTGGGCTTGACGTGGGACATCCGATGAGTCCAGAAATGGGGTCCCTAAGTGGGTCAGAACCTTAGATCTCCGTTTACCTGGTTTTCCTTTATTGCTGAGCCCGCAGTAACCTATCCCCGTGTCCGGTTTTGTGAGCCGGTTCTGATTCTGTACCTGGTTTGGTGCTGGGACACATGGGGAAGCAGCTATGGTCCGATTTGTGTTGGTGCCGGATATCTGCAGCTCCCCTCTTTCATGTGACAAATTCACAGCCAGGGGTCCAGCGAGCTGCAGATCAATTGGAGCCTTACCAGGCTAGAGGTGTGACAGTCAGCAGGGGGGGTCTGTGATCTGCCTTGCTTAACCTGTAAATGCTAATTCCTTTTCCTGAGTGCATATTGATGACTAGGAGGGAAATAAAGGGGAGCTCCGGACTTGCATCTGTGATAAGATGCAATGTAAAATTTGCCCTGTTCCTCACAGTATGTTTTTTATATTTGTCTTTGTTTACAGATTCTTTTCAAGAGAAGGGAGCTGTAGAGGATTTTGCTATCTCTGTGATTTAAAAATCCAGAAAATAAAAGTAGAATGTTAGTCAGATACTCTTTATCATACAATGCTAAAGAAATACCCATTGTGTTAACACTGCAGTTAGGAATGATAACTGCCTTAAAACTAATATAGATAAGGGTATAAAATAAAGAATATGTATTATCATTAAAAGTCACATAAAGGAAATTAAAACTTAAAAAGAAAACAATTCAGCCAGGAACTCTTTACAGTAAAATAATTACTATGGCTAATTTGAATAGTAGCATTTTGATAGGGGGTTCACTGCTTTATTGTTTACCCCAATAATTAATGCAGTTTTTGCCAAATAGTTACCATAAAAACTGTTCTCAAAATGAGTTTCTTAAAGCGGACCTTCACTCTGAATAAGAGTCTATCTTATATGTTTCCCCCACACTGTACATACAGATTGCTCACATTAAAAATCATCCTACCTGCATCTACTGCATGTTATGAGCCTTTAAACATCCAAGATGGCGGCTTATGGAAGCCGCCATTTTATCAGGCAGCCTGCAAACAGGAAGTGCCTGCAAACAGGAAATGACTGTGCTGCTCTGCATTCTGGGACTGCTGACCTTTCCCTGACCCCAGCTCTGCTCTGTCTGAGCAAAGCACAATTATAACCTGCCCCCCTGTACCTTATCCCACTCTCCTCTCCTAAGTGTGATGCTTCTGAGTCAAAATGGCGGCGCCCGTATCCTAAATTCCTGAACAGAGTTGCAGCCCAGTGGGGGAAAGAATAATAAGTTAGTGACTAAAAACGTAAAATATATTAATTTTAGATGCTGGGGAATCGTTTTTTAAGAGTTTGGGCTTTTCATTAAATCATGGTGAAGGTCCGGTTTAAATTAACCAAAAAATAGTGTAAGAATGTAATGTAAGTAAATGGAATATACTGTAATTTTAGTTTCCTAACATATACATCATTATGACATGGGTATTATATGGCATGAATACAGAAACGCTGTATGGACATAGGGGGAAATAAATGTCTGGCTTTGCCTAGTACAGTCAGCATATATAATGGAATGAATGATATATGTATGTAGCGTTCAGATTTGCCTTATTTGTAGACAACACCTTATCTGTTAAATGTTCTCTTAGGTTAACAAAACTGCTTGTGACTTATTTTCTTTTTATGGGTAGGTAGAGTATTCCAACATACATGTGTTTTTTAACTGAATAAACCTTTTTGTTGTGGGTGATATGCTAACACCTTGGATTTTATATTCAAAGCTTTTGCAAAGTATTTATTTTTTGTGATCTCCAAGTCCAGTAGACTATAGAATAAAGAAGCTAAACTCAGCCTTCTCAAATAAAATATCTACAGAGCGACAACCTGGCTTCTGCAAGAACTTTATAAATAGCAGGTATGCTAGCTGAATAGCAAGAAGCTGAAATTCAAGCAAAAAGCTGTTAAAATAACTGTAAAATATGTTTCAGTACTTTATGCCCTTCAGTTTGGTCTTGTGTGTCTTAATATTCTTTCTTAGTATAAGTTTTGCAGTGTCTCTTTCTGACCCTGAACCACTTTTTGTAACAGATACAATCTAGAGAAATAAAAAAAGAATTGAATTGACAATAAACAATGTAAGCCATATACAGAGAATTTGGATGAATAATGCATGCCAATAACACAAATTATTAGTAAGTTCTAACCTTGTCTTGACAATAAAATGAGAGGCCAGCACCCCCATCACAATATCACCGCTGTTAGCAAACGAAACAAAAAAAACTATGTGATTTGACCCGAGCTGGACAAATCAAGGCTCATTTTACCAGTCACCGCAAAGAATGATAACCTTAAAAGATCATGTTAGCCAATAGTACACCACCATAGGTCCCATCACCAATTTCTGGAACCACGATATACGTGGGAATTGCCTTAGGATTGCTGTCTGGGAACCCCCTGCTGTACCCCCCCCCCCCTTACAGTGATGTTTTTGTGATATGCACTTGTACTTTCTTCCCTCTCTTTTTGGATTTAGTGAGGGTTGTATATAGTAGCACCTCACTTACTTATTGTGCATTGTTTTTCCACTTTATATTTATGTCATTGTACTTTACATATTAGATATGCACTATGGGAATCTTATAGCAGTCCGTGTGGGTTCTTACCCAGTCTGCATGTTATTAACAGGATGTACCTTTTATTTATTATTTATTGACCAGCTGGACTTTATTTGGTCTTCATGATAGGTAGCATGTTATGAACCTGCACCAGGGGCTCTGGACACATTTAAAGAACTGATTGATGACCCAGTGGTCCTAAGTACATCTGAAAATTATCAGATGGAAATGGACTGTGTGCTATGCCCTGAGCAAGTCTCCCATGCCGGAGCTGGACCATGGCCTCACATCTGGGAAAATAAGTGGTCTGACTGATGGTTGAAATGTAATGTAAATGGTAGACATGCCCTCTGTCTCCATGATCAATCACAGCACCCACCGGTCCTTCCCCTGGGCAATGCCCACCTTGGTAGAGGAATTGTCCTTAGAAAGTGTTGTTCTATCTGGAATAGACCCTTCTATTACTGAGGGGCTGGAGTTCCCTCTGCCTCGTAGTTTCTTGGCACCCCCACCCCATTACCTGCTTCCTCAAAGCCCAGGGGGGTGCAGAGGAGCCCACAGCCCATAAGGGCTATGCGTACTGGTAGCCTTCAGGGCTTGAAATTCCAACAAAAATCACAGTTAAAAAAACAGTGCAAAAATGTTGAAAAATGGCCTGGCAACAAAGTTTGACAAAATCTTCAGGTAGTAAAGATGATCCAGAACCATAATAAAACCATGCTTTATTCCATCTTCTCTAAAATAGCGGATACAACATCCATTTCATGTTATAACCGACAGAGCACTCTGTGTAGTGTTTCAAATACAAATCCTTAAACTTACAAATTGATGGGGTGATTCTCCATGTGGATATACCTCCCATGCTTCAATCCCTCCCATCAACTTCCAAATCACAAATGATCCATTATTTATTAAAATCAGTAATTTAATCGATCTGGGGGGTATGGAATAGCATGATATTGAACAAAATGGCCCGATACTTGATACTTGATTAACTTAATCAGCAACAGAGTCTAAAACATCATATCCTGTAACATCACAAGCAAACCTCACAGGACTCAAATAATCTCAATATAAAGAACTATACTCACTTTCCTAAATGCTTACTGCAGGATACAAATGCTCAACCCGCATCCGCAAGAAGATTCCTTACACGATCTCTGTGGGATAAGTGTGATTACACAATGAAGGAGGACAGCTCCGGTCGATGGTGCTGACACACCCAGTGTGCCTATTGGCTGTAAATCCATGGACACTCCTAGCTGGACACACCACCACCAATGGCACTACCCAGCCACATCCTTTAATCATATCGGACTGTCTATAACCTAACCTAATCCTTGACTGTTTAATCACACTCGTCCTACGGGCATTGTGCAAGAAAGAGTATAGTTCTTTCTTTATATTGAGATTATTTGAGCCCAGCAAGATTTGCTTGTGATGTTACAGGATATTATGATATTTAAAACCTTCCAGATCGGTAAAATTATCGATGTCGTATTTTAATGAATAATTGATTGCTTGTGGTAATGTTTGACAGAAAGTTGATGGAAGGGGTTTTGAGGTATATCCACATGAAGAGTGCCCCCAGCAATTTGTAAGTTTAAGGATTTGTATCTGAAATGTGTCACAGAGGGCTCTGTTGGTTTTAATATGAAATGGATGTTGTACCACCTAGGATGGAATAAAGCATTGACGTTTTATTATGGTGCTGAATCATTCCACATTGTGTAATCCACTGTGACAGCGTTATCCAGGCCCTGTAGCTATATGAGTTAGTGGATGACGGGTTGAGCTGGCCTTTACTACTTGTTTTTGAAAAACTCCAGGTAGGCTGGCAGCAAAAGGGTTAATCCTAAATAAGCGTTACATTTATATTTATCATTATCCAGAAAGCTCCAATGGGTTTTTAACAATGGATACAATTCCAGCATGATAGAATGGTGCATTGTCTAAAGTTGATCTGATAGTCATTGTTCAGTCAGGTCTGGCAGTTCGGGTAACCCAAAAACTGCTCCTGTTTAAAATGCATTTTCTTCCATTTGTAAAATATAATTTACAAGCACGAGAATATTAATTTCAAACCGGTAATTTAAACTGCATTGTTAATAGATTCATTCAGAGAGACAATGCTTTCAGATTATTACAAACACATGCTGATATTAAAATAAAGCATGCTGATAGGGGGGAGCCTTGAATATTTTGAATAAGAATTATGTTGTGGCTTGGAGTCTCTCTCAGCTTCTTACCATTACTACAATTCTTGATCACAGTTTAGTCAGTCTTAGAAAAATTACGACATTGACTTTGGAATTTTAAACCTAAAGTATGCAGGGAAAACTTACGCACAAGAATTATATAATAAAAGGCTAATGATGACTAAATAATGGTTATTGACTGGCATGATTCTCCGCTTTGATGCAATTAGTGGTATAAAACATAGCTGTGAATTGCATATTAATTGATATGGTGATAAGCAGCTGTTCAATATAGAACACACCTTGATACCGCTTTCAAGATATACTCATTTCAAAAGTGTAGCCAATAGTCAGCCATCTGACTTATACCATACTTTTTAGTTTAATGCAAAATAGTAAGATTTGGAGCCTTCCTTGTCCCCCCCCCCCCCCCCCGTACTGGCCCTACCACTGCAATACTATAACTTGAGAATCATGGCCACATTATCTGCCCCTAGAATAATTTAGCTTTAGTACCATCGCTTCAAGAGTGGCCATCCACCATGATCTGTGCTAGCAATGCTATATCCTCAGCGCACAACACACATGTTGACCAGCTGGAGCCCACACCGTGGAAGGCTGGTAAAATCCCAGGCTAATTTGTGGCCCCAATCCTTTATTGGCCCCCACCTTGTACCTTAAAAATGTAGGCAACTTAACCAGATTTTATTAATCCCCATACTGTAGGAAAGAAGGATGATCTTATTCAGGGTGTTTAAATTTGTTTTGTGTCAGATTTAGCCAAATCATTGTTATAGTATATATAGGACATACTTTTCTCTAATGGCACCAGGTGGTGAGCCATTCCTCCATCCATGATTAGAAACCTGCCATTGGGAGCGTGACCAATCAGCTGAGGGGCCACTCCAAAACCATCCCAGATTCCTATGTGGGGGGGGGGGTCAAGTCCACATAATGCAGCTGATGGCCCCTTAACATTTATCCACCTGCACTCACGACACCACAACAGACAAAAGAGAAATGGCAAGCAAGCGTAATCAACTTATAGCTGGACAGTGCTGGGCAATTAGTCACAGACAAAACAAATGAAGTACCCCGGCATCCAAATCCCCACTAACCTGCAACAAAACCTACAATCTGTATACCTGTAAAAAACAGCAAGGGTTTTTTTTTACAATTTAGACAGATTGTAGGATTTGTTGCAGGCTGGTGGGTATTTGAGTGACAGGGTACTCCTTTTTGTTTTGTCTGTGACTAGAGGGCTATTCTCCAGCACCCTACTATTCCTGACCCTAATGGTAGCTGAACTAATGTGGGAACACTTTAGTCATCTTGGATCACCTGATTCAAACTTCCTGCTCTATTTATTATCAACAGCTTGCAATAACCCCCCACCCCCAAAAAAAAATCACAGCCATTAAAATCCATTGTGGAATCCCTTAAATTCCTCCTCTTCATTACCAACAGTTCACTGTGGTGGAGGCAATTAGAAATGAGCGAACATCCAAAAACTTCGATTCAGGCAATTCGCCCGCCGAATTTCTCCAAGAAATTCTGCTTCGTCCGAATCGAATCTTTGAGAATCGCTCACCTCTGGAAAACACACCACGCGATGGGAGCGGGGGAGGCCGGCTGCACATCTGATAGTGCAGCTGGCTTCCCCTGCTCCCACCGTGCGATGTGTAGCTTACCTACATACTGGCACCATCAGCGGGCGGCAGAAGCTAGCTTGCACAGCTGACAGCACAGCCGGCTCCCCCCCCTTCCTTCGTGCAGGGGAGGAGTGGAAGCTGCGCACACTGGATCCAAGCGTGGCGGTGGAACGAGGATGGTGATGAGCTTTTTTTTTCTACCCTCCGTCCAGTGCATTTCAGGAAAAATTTGGTCAGCACAAACCCCCCAAAAATTAGGTTTCATGCTGAATCGAACCAGTTCGCTCTTCCCTAGAGGCAATATGCAGCTTACACATGCCACCAGGTTTTATTCTATAGAGGAACTTCTAGGAAGGGAGCACCAAGAATACATCCCTAACATGTCCTCCTGGTGTGCCAGGATTTAAAATGCTGTCAGAACTAAGAGCCCTAGAATGATAAACATTCAGAGGAGAGGAAGAAGAGCTGAAGCCTTGGGTGAAAAGGAGAAGGTTTAGGTCTGCTCTTCCCTCTCTTCATCTTGCTAACATTCGTTCAACACCAAACAATCTTTATTGTACTGGTTGACTTGTCTCGGTCTCTTCCTAAATTTATGCAACATGTCCCAGCACAGGAGGGAGTAATTTGGACAATTGCTACACCGCAATGAAAGGGATCCCCAGGGCAATATCATCAGCAGTGCCAGGATATTTGGACCATTGCCTGCTGCACCTTCTCTATCTGCTCTAGGAGCATGAAACCACTCACTACAACGATCAGGAGATGGACCCTAGAACAACATCAGGGCTGCTTCAAGACCATAGATTGGGAGGTGTGCAAAGCCCTCTGAATTAAAAGAATGGACTGATATTATGCTTTCCTACAGTAATTTCTGTGAGGATATTATTGTTTCAGTAAGGAACTTACACAGCTATTGACAGTACAACAAGCCCTAGTTTAACAGCAAAATTGGGCAGATCAGAAGACAAAAGGAGGAAGTGTCACATCTCCTGCCACATCTCTCCTGACTCGTCTGCAGAAAATAGGATGGCTGGGCTGGGCGCCCCCCGATTGGTTGCCTTACTTGCCCTCCCCTAGAAAGAGCCTGGGCTGAGCTGGGGACTTTAGAAGCAGTGAAAACAAGGGGACTACAATAAAATTATTTATTTATTTCTAACTTTGCTTCACTAATTGTACTTTTGAACTGGTAAGCGATACAAGGGATGCCCCTTTCAGATTATCAGAAAATGTAACACAAAAAAAATGTACAAAAAAACGCCCCAGATTTGGTAGCAATTCGCAATTTAAGGATCTTCAGACCGAATTCTGAGGCAATTTCCACATCCTGTCCCTATCATTGACAGTCAAGGGGTAACTTAAGGCATACTGTGTGATTTCCTGGACAGTACAGTTCCTCTGTATTTACAGTATGATATCAGACAGAGATTGCATGGTATAGAGCATGAAGTACTTAAAAGCTAAAGCTCTGAGGCATATTGTATAAATGCAAACCTGCCAGAACACATACAGTTCTCTGTGCCACTTATTCTGCCCAGCGGTGCTGAAAGCTTAAGCAGGCTGGCCAGTTGCCCGCAGTTTATTCAGAGCTGTGGCTTTCTCTATGTCATGTCATAATCCAAACATGCTAATGAATAGACTTGAGACAATACATAGATGCGATCTCTAACCAGCAGATCATCATTTATTCACAGGAGTTGGTGCCTATGTAGCAGACCCCTGCTGTTTCCCACCCTGCAGGGGATGTAGATGTCATGGCTACCCACTGAAGCAGAAGATGTCGTCTGTATCACCAAGAGTGGCTTAAATAGCAGTAAAGATGATTTCATGACAATGTAGTTCTTAGTACGACTTCCGTATATCATCTTTCACCTCTTCCTCATTTGTCAAAGTGGTGGAGCAACTACATTATAGTGCAAACAAATATGTCCAAATCATTTCTTTAACATCTGCCTTCTTTTAATTTTTTTCCTTTCACTTAATAATCTACTATAGGTATACACTGTATATACATTTTACCCAGTATTACCTAGATGATTGAAATACAAAATGCAGTATGTTAAAGAGGCTTTTTAACCCCTTTGCAACCAAGGTTGTTTTAAAGCCTCTGGGTTTTGATATGCATTAATCTGTAATGCATTTGTAAACTGTTTCACATAGAGTTTCAGGGCATTTAAAGTTTGGTGTGTCATGAAAATTGGGCTTTCAGAGCATGTAAAGTTGGTTGCATCATGGAAATTGGGCTTAAAGTGGACCAAAACCAACCATGGAATCTATGAGATTCTAAGGCAGGCTTACTTCCTCCCTGGGGGAATCTTGAGCTGTGAAACCCCCCAAGGTGCCCAGTAAACTCACCTTCCCCTGAGCCCATGGTGCATGCATTGCTGGTGCCAGCATCACTCGCCTTCCTTCTTGGCTGTGCATAGCCCCATCCACCGCAACTGAATGGCTGTGCCTGCCGAAGGGAGAAAGTGATGCCACACACCGCTCGTAAGTGCAGCTAGGAATTCCTTTAAGCTTCTCTAGCCTTGCCATGGGCTTGAAGAGAGGTGAGTTAGCTTGGTGTTCTGGGGGTTTCACACAATGGGGCACCCTAAACTGGGTGGGAGGAGGACCAAAACCCAGGATAGTGTAAATCCTTGTTTTTTTGTCTAATTAAAAAAAAAAACCTTAAATGCCTGTAAAGGGACAGATGAAACAATTTACTCCAGAAATTCACAACTATAAAGGATACTTCTGAGGATTAGCTGCAGATCATAGGGACTTAAAGTACATTTTCATGAGCCCCATAAACTGCCCCAAAATCTAAATGACTACTATAATATATACATTTTCTGCAGTCAACGGGCTAAAACGGGCAACATTTAAACTGTGCAGATATAATCCCCTTTGCCGCTTTAATTATTCAATGTCCTATAATAAACTGGCCTCTCAGAACCACAACATGTTTAGTTGTAGTCTTAAGGAGCAACAGGCCTTGGAGGCTTACCATCACTGAAGACATCAGAGGCTGAATATGTATGCATGGTGGAAGGTTAATATAATCCAACAACCATTTTCTACATAATGGGTGCGGAGGGATTCACCAATAGGCAGAGACTAGCATCCCTTTTGGTCTAAAATGGGTGTTTATCCTCTTTAAGGCCTATTTTTCATGATGGATAACTTGCTTCCTACTTGCCAAGGGACCACTGAATCTACCTTTTCTTGAGTCTGTCATGTTGACTCATGGTCAATTTCTGTATTTAATATGGCACAATAAAGGGTTAAACCGGACCAACAGCCTTGCACAGTTGAAATAAAAACCTTCCCAAAACTCACTTGCCCCATCTGCATGCAAGATACTGAATTCTTGCCAGCACTTACATTTGCTCCAGTTTATTAATGATCACATATTAGACATTATAATATTTATCAGTGCTCAGACTACTGTCTACTGTCTTGGAGCTGGTTAGCTGATCACATATTGTGATGGCATTTTGTATGTATGCCATTTTAATGCAGTTTTCTCATGCCATAATAACCTTGCAATTGATTGTTTTGTGGAACAAAATGGAGATTGTAAGGGTCATATTCAAGGTGTGGTTGTTTTGCGAGACACTGGCAAATAGCAGCACATCTGCACATCCACACAATATCTACTGCATGTGCGCAATGCAGTCAGAGGTGCTGTCGCAGTTTTTGGTCAGAATTTGGGACGAGCGAATCTATCCGGACGAACCCGTATTCCTTCCGAATTTCATGAAAAATTTGATTCTGAACGAATCCGAATTTCCCCACGATTCGATCGATCGATCGAAGTTTTCCTTTAAACTCCATTAAACTCCATTTATTTCAATTACAGGCATTCTAAAATGGTGGAAGCACATGTCCGGACATATCCCCTGGGGCAAGGTATCATGGGTAAGTCACATGCAGCCTATCAGCAGCCAGGATGCCCGGTGACGTCACCGTGCTATATAAAGCGGCGGCCATCTTCCTTGTGCGTATTTCAGCGTTCTATTGTGGCCAGAGCACAGCTCGTTACAGACAGGGACAGAGAGTTAGAGATAGGTAGGGAGAGTCAGAGAGGCAGACAGGGAGGTAGACAGAGCCAGGGAAAGATAGGGAAAGATAAGGAAAAACCGGAACCATGCAGCCAGGGACAGCTTAGAAGTGACAGTGAAAATTTTTTTTTTCATTAGCCAGATCAGTTTTCAATTCAATTTCAGTTCTTTGTGCTGTAAATCTGCCTTGCCACTGTGCATGCCATCTATGCAGTGGCTTCTTTAACCCTATCTGTTACACACAAGCATTTTTCATAATATAACTGGATTAGTTTTAATATTTTTTGGTCTGCCTTTAACCAAAAAAACACCAGCCCACCTGGGTATCCCAAACCTGCACTTAGCAGCCTATCTGTTATACTAAATACGCTTGTTGATCCTCCTCAGCTTAATCAAAGTATTGCATTTTGAATTGGTTTTTGGTCTGCTTGTAAAAAAAAAAACAGCCCCCCTGGGTATCTCAAACCTGCATTAGGCAGCCTATCTGTTATACTAAATGCGCTTGTTCATCCTTCCTCAGCTTAATCAAAGTATTGCATTTTGAATTGATTTTTTGGTCTGCTGCCAAAACACTAGGCCGCAGGGTATCTAATATTGCCAATTTTCATAGTATCTGGTGCAGAAAAGCAGTCCCTCAGTTTATTTAGCTTCTTCTTTTTAAAGTAAACACATTTATCGTACCTATTGCGCATTTCAAATACAAAAAAATGTCAGGCAGACAAGTGCAAGGATGTTCAAAGAGGAGTGGCAGAGGCCAAGATTCAGCAGGCAGAGGTCGCAGCAGACTAGGAGTGAGTGGCAGCAGGAGTCACGGTGAGAGACCTGATCTGCCAGTATCTGCTAGCGGTCGTGTCTCCACCAGTAACGCATCTGCCGTGGTAGATTGGTTAACGCGCTCATCAACATCATCACAAGTTACATCTGAGACCCCCAGTCTAGGGTCGGTAGGTTCCTCTGACACAACCCTGAGTTGGCATGCCCCGAGAGCAGTCCCTGTTCTCCCATTGCCTCTGTCCTACGCCATTCCCTCCCCCAGCGACGTATCCTATGCTTTGGGTTCAGCTCCACATTTAGTGAGGAGGACGATCAGATAGAGGACAGTCAGCAGCTACTGCCCAGCCAAGAAATGGAGGTGGCTTCTTTAGCTAGGCAGACAAATAGTGATGTGGACAGTGTCGTGGGTGTTGCGAGTGTTCCAGCTCCTGTGCCAGACACTGTTGAGGAAACCAAGAACATCAGTGACGTGCAGCCACAACTCGGTGATGATGATGATGATGAAGCTGATCGCACTTGGGAGCCGGGTGATGAAGGGGCTTCATCGTCGTCATCAGGAGAAGAGGGGCACAGGTTGCCCCGGAGTCAGCAGCTGAGGCAGCAAGGTGTTAGCAGCATGGTTGGCAGTCAGCATGGGGGCACAATTGTAAAGCCTGGAGCCAAACGGGGCCGGGGCCGGGGTAGAGCACCTGCTGTGCGGCAGGCTACCTTATTGGGAGGTAGTGGAGCAGGGGTTCCTGGAGTTGCCGACAGTAGCAGTGAATCAGTGAGGCCTGTTGGTGGGAAAAGTAGCTACTCGGCAGTGTGGCAGTTTTTCCTCAAGCATCCGCGGGAGGGTAACATGGCCACATGCAAGATATGTAGGCAGAAGGTGAAGCATGGCCAGGGCCCAAATGTTGGCACCACGGCCCTGCATCAACATATGATGCGTCACCATAAAGCGGCCTGTGAGAACCGAGGCTCAAAGAGGTGGTCCAGCCTGCTTCCTCACCAAGTGGCATGCCGCTCCCAATTTCTGCCAGCCAAGGCTCCAGCACCTCAGTCGAAGGCAGCTGTGCGTCATACCCATCCTCTGTCGCTCCTGCTCCTCCTCCTCCAAGTCATGCATCCTGGCAACAATCCATCAGCGAAGCCATGTCCAAGAGACAGCAGTATGCGCCCACTCATCCTACGGCGCAGAAACTGAATGTGCTCCTGTCCAAGTTGCTGGTGCTGCAGTCGCTCCCTTTTCAGGTGGTGGACTCTGCACCTTTTAGAGAACTGATGGCTTGTGCCGAGCCGAGGTGGAGAGTCCCAAGCCGTCATTTCTTTGCCAAGAAGGCAGTACCAGCGCTACACACTTTTGTTGAACAGAAGGTGGGCCAGTCCTTGAGCCTGTCCGTGTGTAGCAAAGTGCATGGCAGCGCCGACATCTGGAGCTCTAACTACGGTCAGGGACAGTGCATGTCGTTTACGGCCCACTGGGTGAATGTGGTCCCTTTGCAGCAGCAGCTGCAACTTGGACAGGTCACGCCGTTTCGAGACTCGGCCTCCTTAATCTCCGCCATCTCCTCACCCTCCACTGTAGGCTCAAGTCTCAGTGCCCCTCCAGTCTACCATGTGTGCAGGGCACGGAGGTGTCACGCTGTGCTTCACATTGTTTGTCTTGGCGAACGGAGTCACACAGGGGAGGAACTGCTTAATTTATTCATCAGGAAATCCAAACATGGCTTACTCCAAGAAAACTTAAAATGGGAATCATGGTTACCGACAATGGGAAGAACATTTTGTCTGCGCTGCGCCAAGGAAGGCTGACCCATGCCCCCTGCATGGCTCACGTCTTCAATCTGGTTGTCAAGCAGTTTCTGAAGTCTTCCCCCCATCTGCAAGACATCCTAACAACTTCAAGGAAACTTTGCATGCACTTCAGCCACTCATACACCGCCAAACACACCCTTCTTGAGCTACAGCGTCAGAACAGACGCCCCCAACATAGTCTGATTTGCGATGTTTCCACCCGTTGGAATTCCACCCTTCACATGTTGGACCGATTATATGAACAGAGAAAAGCCATCACGGATTTCCTGATGATCCAAGCGGATAGGGGGACTCCCCTGTGAAACTTCAATGTCAACCAATGGCAGCTCATACGTGACACCTGCCGTTTGCTCAGGCCCTTTGAGGAAGCCACTTTATTTGTCAGTCGGCAGGATTACGGGATGAACGACGTGATTCCACTGCTTCATGTACTACAGCACATGTTGGAAACCATGGCTGGTCAGGGCACTGGAGACATGGCGTCTACATCTTACGGCCACATGAACCCCGTTGGAGCTGAACTGGAGGAGGAGGAAGAGGAGGAGGAGTGGCCCAGTGAAGCACAGTTTAGGCTTTGCGAAATGGCTGTTTTATCTAGTCAGCGGACAGGAGAGGAGGAGCAGGAGCAGCCAAAGGAGCTAGAGGGTTTTGAGGAAGGCGAGACAGAGGACCCGGACACACCGTGGCAGTATGCAGTGGAGATGGAGACAGGTAGTCCCTCCGAGTCACTTGCGCAAATGGCAGGAAGCATGCTCACGTGCTTGCGTAGTGACCCCAGAATTGTTTCCATTTGTCGGCGGGATGACTTCTGGCTGTCCACCTTATTGGACCCTCGCTTTCGGCACAAAATGGGGGCATTTTTTAAGCCCGCCGAGAGGGAGGACAAACTGAACTACTACAAAGACATTCTGCGTAGTCAGTTGGCCGATGCCTATCTGTGCCATGGTCCATACTCTCGCAGGTCTGACTCGAGGGGACCTCTGCACTCACCTTCCACTGCCATGGCTTCTGGGGGGGGGGTTGGCAGGAGCATCAGCAGCAGCTCCATCAGCAGCAGCCTCAGTCTTCAGTCGCTAATGAGTAGCTTTCTACACCCGCATAGTGACGCTACTCATGAGCAGCAGGAAGACCTGGAGCAGGACCTCAACCAGCAGGTCATGTCATACCTTCACATGACCATGCCAACACACCTTGAGGATCCGCTGGATTTTTGGGGCAGCCAAACTTGGCTTGTGGCTGCAACTAGCAGAGTTTGCCCTGTTAAAGCTGTCCTGCCCGGCCAGTAGCGTGCATCTGAGCGGGTGTTTAGTGCGGCGGGGGCCATAGTTACGGCGAGGAGAACTCGTCTGTCAACTAAAAATGTGGAGAGACTCACCTTTGTAAAAATGAATCAGGGATGGATCAGCCAGGATTTCCACCCACCAATGGCTGATGCATGCGACTAGATTCAGCATGGTGCCACGTTTTACATTTTCCAAATGGTGCAAAACATATTTATGTCTTTAGACCAATTTTTGTGCTCCTGCTGATGCCAACTTCAGGGTGAGCCTTTCAGCCAATTTTTGGCCTCCTGCTGCTGCTGTCAAGCAATGTTTGGGCTCCTGCTTATGCTGCTGCCAACTCCAGGGTGAGCCTTCCAGCTAATGTTTGTGCTCCTGCTGCTGCTAACTTCAGGGTGCCTTCCAGCCAATTTCTGGGTTCCTGCTGCTGCCAACTCCAGGGTGTGTCAGTCAATTTTTGGGCTCCTGCTGCGGCTGCTGCCAACTCCAGTGTCTCTTTAAAGCAATGTTTGGGCACCTGCTGCTGCTTGCAACTTCAGGGTGTGATTCATCCAATTTTTGGGCTCCTGCAGCAAATTCCAGTGTCTCTTTAAAGTAATGTTTGTGCTCCTGCTGCTGCTTGCAACCCCAGGGTGTGATTCATCCAATTTTTGGGCTCCTGCAGCCAACTTCAGTGTCTCTTTAAAGCAATACTTGGGCTTCTGCAGCTGCTGCTGCTGCTTGCAACTCCAGGGTGTGATTCAGCTAATTTTTGGTCTCCTGCTGCAAACTCCAGTGTCTTTTTCAAGCTATGTTTGGGCTGCTGCTGCTTGCAACTCCAGGGTGTGATTCATCCAATTTGGGCTCCTGCTGCCAACTCCAGTGTCTCTTTAAAGTAATGATTGGGCTCCTGCTGCTGCTTGCAACTCCAGGGTGTGATTCATCTAATTTTTGGCCTCCTGCAGCCAACTCCAGTGTCTCTTTCAAGCTATGTTTGGGCTCCTGCTGCTGCTGCTTGCAACTCCAGGGTGTGATTCAGCTAATTTTTGGTCTCCTGCTGCCAACTCCAGTGTCTTTTTCAAGCTATGTTTGGGCTGCTGCTGCTTGCAACTCCAGGGTGTGATTCATCCAATTTGGGCTCCTGCTGCCAACTCCAGTGTCTCTTTAAAGTAATGATTGGGCTCCTGCTGCTGCTTGCAACTCCAGGGTGTGATTCATCTAATTTTTGGCCTCCTGCAGCCAACTCCAGTGTCTTTTTCAAGCTATGTTTGGGCTGCTGCTGCTGCTGCTTGCAACTCCAGGGTGTGATTCATCCAATTTGGGCTCTTGCAGCCAACTCTAGTCTCTCTTTAAAGTAATGTTTGTGCTCCTGCTGCTGCTTGCAACTCCAGGGTGTGATTCATCCAATTTTTGGGCTCCTGCTGCCAACTCCAGTGTCTCTTTAAAGTAATGATTGGGCTCCTGCTGCTGCTTGCAACTCCAGGGTGTGATTCATCTAATTTTTGGCCTCCTGCAGCCAACCCCAGTGTCTCTTTCAAGCTATGTTTGGGCTCCTGCTGCTGCTTGCAACTCCAGGGTGTGATTCATCCAATTTTTGGGCTCCTGCTGCCAACTCCAGTGTCTCTTTCAAGTAATGATTGAGCTCCTGCTGCTGCTTGCAACTCCAGGGTGTGATTCATCCAATTTTTGGCCTCCTGCAGCCAACTCCAGTGTCTCTTTCAAGCTATGTTTGGGCTCCTGCTGCTTGCAACTCCAGGGTGTGATTCATCCAATTCTTGGGCTCCTGCAGCCAACTCCAGTGTCTCTTTAAAGTAATGTTTGTGCTCCTGCTGCTGCTTGCAACTCCAGGGTGTGATTCATCCAATGTTTGGGCTCCTGCTGCCAACTCCAGTGTCTCTTTCAAGCTATGTTTGGGCTCCTGCTGCTGCTGCTTGCAACTCCAGGGTGTGATTCATCCAATTTTTGGCCTCCTGCAGCCAACTCCAGTGTCTCTTTCAAGCTATATTTGGGCTCCTGCTGCTGCTTGCAACTCCAGAGTGTGAATTATCCAATTTTTGGCCTCCTGCAGCCAACTCCAGTGTCTCTTTCAAGCTATGTTTGGGCTGCTGCTGCTGCTGCTTACAACTCCAGGGTGTCATTCAGCCAATTTTTGGGCTCCTGCTGCCAACTCCAGTGTCTCTTTCAAGCTATGTTTGGGCTCCTGCTGCTGCTGCTTGCGACTCCTCCAAGACAGATGCAGACATAGAATTATTTTGGCCATTAAATATACAGAATTATTTTGCCCAGGACAGATGCTGAATTATTTTGAATGAGTGGGTACAGCTCCCCACTCATGCTCATGTGTAAGCAGGACTGTCAGCTGTGTAGCAAGATGTCCACTCCCTTGTAGTTCAGGAGTGCATAATTTTCATGCTATTTCACAAATGTATGCAGTTAAAGTGGACCAAAACCTATGGTCAGCAGCCCTGGAATCTATAAGATTTCCAGGCTGCCAGATTCCCTTCCCTCAAGGCAGTCCTGAGAAAAACCTACTTTTCCCTGATCAAACGACCCATGTGTGAGCAGTGCTCACACTATGCTATAACTTTAGCTGGGAGAGCGCCCACGCCATGCATTAGTGTGTGTGGGCATGCGGGGATGAGGGCGCGGCCGTGCTCAGTTCTGCTCAGCTGCTTTAGGCTGGAATCATCCCTATGCATGCTGATTGGACCATAGGACCGGGGAAATGTGAGTTTCACTGGGGTTTCACACAGCGAGACATGCTGAATCAGGGAGCATGAGGGGAAAGACCAAAACCCAGGATAGTCAAAATCCCGGGATTCGGTCCACTTTAAAGTGGACCTTCACCCTGAATAAGAGCTTAGCTTATATGTTTCCTACACTCTGTACATAAAGATTGCCCACATTAAAATCATCCTACCTGTACCTACTGCATGTTATGAGCCTTTAAATATGCAAGATGGCAGTTCATGGAGCATCAGGCAGCCTGCAAACAGGAAGTGTCTTCTGACTGTGTCGCTCTGAATTCTGGGATTGCTGTCCTTCCCCTGACCACAGCTCTGCTCTGTCTGAGCAAAGCACAGCTATAACCCCGCCCCCTGCACTTTATCCTGCTCTCCTCTCCTCAGCATGTGTGATGCTTCTGAGTCAAGATGGCGGCACCCGTATCCTAGAGTCCTGAACAGATTTGCAGCCCAGTGGGGGAAAGAATAATAGTTAAGTGACTTAAAACTTAAAATATATTAATTTGAAATGCTGGGGGATAGTTTTTTATGGGTTTGGGGTTTTCATTAAATCATGGTGAGGGTCCGGTTTAAGCCCTCTCAAACAGTTTATACCACTGATCAAGAGAGGATGGGGTTTAAGGAAGCAATTGACAGGCAGGCTGATTCATCAATAACACCAGGTAGCGACAGATGAGTGTCTGTATAGCGGCGCTATGAGCGACCGCTAGTGGCTGCCACGATCAGCTGTCAGTCGCTATTACAGGGCTCCTCAGTTGCTACCTGCCATTATTGGTAATCACGCTGCCAATGTTGAATGTGATGTATCAGATGTGCTTTAGAGGCGCTGTTGAGTTGTGACATTGTATTCAATACAGCGCCTGAGCTGTTGGATAGAAATCAATCTGCTAAATTTGGAAATGTGATATAACATTATGCCAATAACACATGGAACCAGATTATATATATATTTTTTTTTTATTTAAAGAAGCAGATTATTTTTTGGATTAGGAAAATCAAAAAACAGATGTTGCCATCTTCATGGTGCCTGAAATGGAGAAAAAATTGTAGTTAGTTAATGTAGTTGCTTAAAAATATATTTACCAAAATCCCCTTTGTTTGGTGTTGTTGAATTTAATTACATACAAAACACCTTGGAACTTTATAGAATGAAAGCAAGCCACTTTGTATTTATCAATATAAACTACCACCCACATATATTTTATTTGGATTAATTTAAGCTACACATTTTTCTGTTTACTAATATTTTTAAAGTAATGTTTAGAAGGGCCCGGTAGTACAGTAGTTGTAGTATAGTTAAGGTGACCAAGCTTACTGAAAAAAAAGAGCTAATCATGCTTTGCCGTCACTCAAACCCATTCTGGGTGTCCTCGTTACTGTCTGCGGCCATGTTGGGGACTTCTGGCACCAGTGCTGTTTCCTCGGGTGGTTCGATTCGGTGACATATGCAAATATTGTGTAGGACACAGCATGCGAGGATGATTTTGGAGACCTTTTGTGGACTGTACAACATCTCTCCTCCTGGGCGGGCCAAACAGAGAAAGCGTGCTTTCAGCAGGCCGATGGTTCTTTCCACAATGCATCTGGTTTTGCAATGTGCTGCATTGTAGCGTACTTGGGCAGTGGTCTGTGGGTTTCTGACCGGAGTCATTAGCCACGTTTTCTGCCCATATCCCTTGTCCGCTGTTGAACAAACAAATTGAGAGAGAGCAATTAGTAAAGTACCATGAACATAATGTATACATTAAAGCTTCTGTGATCTAGTTTTCAAATGTACTTGTCCACATACTAAACTTGTAATTATGTCAAGGATTATTAATTACCCAGTAGCCAGCCAGGTGGCATTTCATTGTTCTCAAATTTCCGGCACAGGACTGGTTGCTGGAGCACGAATCATGGCATGAGCTGGGGAAGCCAGATCTCACGGCCCGCAGCTTCATGTCACGGTCACATACTACCATGACGTTCATGGAATGGAAATGTTTCCGATTCCTATAATGCAGCTCCTGTGCACGGGGAGGGCGGAAAGGGATATGTGTACCATCCACGCACCCTAGAACATTAAGGATCCCTCCCATGTGGTAGAACGCACGTTTTATATTGGCAACCTCCTCCTCATCCTCAGGAAATGTTATATAAACAGGGATAAGGTCGCAAATAGCCAGGACTACCTTGTAAAATATGCAGATCATTGTAGCCTGGGTGATCCCGCTGAGGAGGGCAGAGGTTGCCTGGAAATTTCCCTGTGGCACTATATTGAGCATGGCACATAGGCGAACTATGCCAGGGATGGATTGGGTGCGTCTGTTGGATGGATCGATTTTGGACTTAATCTGATCATATAGGGACTGTAGTGCTGCACGATTCAGACGAAATCGACTTCTGATCTGCTCGTCACTTAAATCCCATACAGAGAGGCGGATGCCAAAGGATCGGGGTGCCCTAAGCCTCACAGCACCCTCCTCCCTTGACTCCTGACCTTCCTGTATGCTCCCACAACAATACATCCATAACCCAAACATCACCCTCACATCCATCTCACAATCACTGGCCATAGCTCATGCACTGGCCCAAAAAAAATACAAAATCTCAACACACACACAAACACAATCCTCACACAATCACACAAATGCAGCTCACCACAAAACCAGATGTATAGTTGTTAGAACCATCAGCCTGCTGAAAGTATGCTTTCAAAGTTTTGTACAACCAAGAGGGGAGTTGCTGCACAACCCACAAAAGGTCCAAAAAACAATCCACACTTGCTGGATGCTACACAATATTTGCAGACGCCACCAAAACAAATCTCACAAAGAAACAGCACTGATGCCAGAAAAGCTCAACAAAGTCACAGAAAGTAATCACTAAACACAGCAAGCCACTTTGTGCAAGCTAGGGCAAAGTAACACCAAACACCACAGCCTTTGCCACAGTGTATCAAGAAAAGAATGATTAAAGTTTTTTGAGTTTATACCTAACTTATCCAAAGGACTGGTCCGCTTAGCCGCCTCTTGCGTTTGTTTGCAGTTTCTGGTCTGTAATTAGCTTACCACAGGTGTTGCGGAAACGCCTAGCGCTTCCATAATAGCGTACTTTTGCTGATCTGGTTGCACAGACATCTTTTGCCCAATCCAAGGTAAGCTTTTCAAATTTCAAGTAGCCGTTTTTGGCACATCATTTCCAATGTTGTTAAGAGACATGGGTCCCATTACTTCCTAATGTCTATCTGGCTTGGTAAGTAGATAATTAATTAGTTTATTGACTGCAACACATGTTTGGCTGAAACAACAGTCATTGCAGTCAAGATGTATCTCCAAACATCTGCACAGTATGTGTCAATCAATTAACTGGGCCTGTTTGTGATTGGTTACTAAAGCACATAAATTCGGCCAGACACATTCAGCAGTTGTTGCCATTCTGTAGTTTGCATGCGTCCTTCTGTGTTTGTTGTTTGGTGGTGTGTGCAGATACAGGATGGAGCCAAATTCTGGACTTCTGCCAGCCACTGCTGTGTTCCTGGAGGGCCCAGTACCAGTGGTGGACTGGTGGACCTTCCTCAAGGAAAAGGGCACAGCCTGGAGGTGAAGCCCCACCCAAGGCCAAGCGTCCCTTTGCCAAGAGGGAGCCAGAATTTAATTTGGCGGATAATAATACTCTTGAGTGTCTGACACTGGCTAAATGGGAGTTATTATTTGGCGCCCAAAGTCAGTGTTTAGGCAAACAAGAAAGGAGCAAATTGTGGAATGCCATTGGTAAGCAGCTTACCAGCACTGCTCAATACCCACGTAGTGGCCCAGCCTGCAAGAAACACTTCTACACTTTACAAAGGGCCCTTATGCTAAAGATGAAGAATGATCTACTTGTAGACAGTGGGACGAAGCAGGGTCCAAAGAGTAAATACAGGCCATATGAGGAGAAGTACAAGATTCCACTCTGTAGAGTGTGGATGCTGGGGATGACACCACCGGTTGGGGAGAAGGTACATTGATTTAACCTTGTAAATTATTGTTGTTAATAATGTTGACCCATTTCGGTAACAAAACTCTTTCTCATACTAAAAGTAGGTCATGGTAAATATCATATTATAGCTATGTATTTTTTTAAATCACATTTCTCTTGATTTATGCATAGTGGCACATGAGGACTCGCAGGAGTCGGGTGATGAGGGGTCCCAGAATCCTGCCCTTCCCCCAGCCTCAACCTTAACCCAGTCTGAGGTTGAAGGTAAATAGTCTTGATAATGTGATTTTATGATATTGTTGTTGCTGTTTCTTTTTTCGAGCGCACATTAACAATGCATAATTATTTTAATTTGTTTCACATAGATGCCCTCAGAATTGCACCAGCATCTCCTCATGAGTCTACCTACTCTTTGGATGCCGGTAAGTGCATGTGGCAACCTGGCTTTTGTGAAAGTAATTTAAATGTGTGAATGTATCTCAATCCTGCTTCATCTTTGCTATTCTAATACATTTACATTAACACTACTATGGCAGCTTAAAGTAATACCAATTCTGCTTTATGTTAGGCCCAAATACAGGAAGTGCTGGTCCGGAAAGGGCCCTTCACCGCGTGGCTGCTAGGGATGAGGGTAAGAATGTGTTTGAATTTGTTAAGGTGAGGATGTTGTTTTTCATGAAATGTTGTGTGCCCCTTTACATTTGCTCTGAACCATGTATTTTTAGGGCAAAGCTCTAGTGATGGCCTAAGTCTGGACATATCCGAGGTGGCGGGTATGTGTGTTTTTAGATATGTGATTATGATCTGTGTGAACACAATGAGTTTAGCGTGTTTGTTTAACAGAGATCTTTTTGCCTAATATCTACTAAATGTAAAGGGTGTGTGTATTGGCCAATGGGTAACTTTGGACAGGTATTGACTCTATACTGGTTTGAAAAAGTAGAAACACAATAACAACAGCCAAACAAATAAAACAACTTTTCTCTTTAGCATATGTGATGTTGCCGCCACTCTCGGATGATGATTTGCCCTTTTCTGGCAGCCAGACACCTGTACTATTTGAGGAGGAGCACACTCAGGTACCATTGATGAATTGTTTATCGTTGAGCAATGGTTACATGTTTTTGGGACACTCAGGTGAACCCATGTAACATACAACATACTTTGATCTTAGCAGGAATCCTTGGCGCCAACCCAGGATGTGCCCTCCTCACAAGTCCCATGTGGCCAGGCTACAGAGGCAGTACCAACGGTACATGTTAATCTAACCATAAATGTATTAGGTTTTGTTTTATCTGCTAAATACAATCTGGAAAATAATATATTGCTTTCTATTTTAGCCTGCGTAACAACCAACTGCCCGAGTTGCCCCCACAAGTGCCGACCTTTATGAGTTAGGGGGCCAGATGCTGGAGGCCTACAGTTGCCAACAGCCGCGTGATGGAACTCAGGAGCGCATTGCGGCATTGGAAACCCAATCGCTGGTGGACCAACAACAAATTCGTAAACTGAGGCAAGAAGTTAGAGATTTGCGAAACCAACCACAGGCCGAAATGATGCATGCCATCCAACAAATGATGCATGGCATCCAACAATCTATAGAGCGCCAGGACGAAACTTTGTTGTTGTTACATCAGCTAATACAGCAACAGTCTATTTTTTTTATTGCACTGTTGGCCCCCAACACCACCTCTAACAATGAGTCGGCACCACCAAGGCCACCCAGGGACTAATTTTTTTTTTGGGGGGGGGTCAAATCAAATGCCTGTTATAATTTGGTTTGACTATTTAATTTAATAAATTCTTGTATATCTTGAATAATGTGTGTTTGGTACCTAATTACATAGCTACTAACCCAGACATTAACACCTCTCTATATCTATATATGTGAATGTTTGTGAAAAATGACTACAGTAATAATTTGGGCTACATTACAATGCTTCAAGAATGTAAGGCCTAACAATGTGTTTCAGAATGAAATAACTAATGGGTTCACTTTAACTATGGTTTCAAGGTCAACACACAATTAAAGGTAAAAAAGTGTAACATTTTTAATGTTTAAAAAGAAAAGGCCAACATGGCCAATTACAAATTCCGCAGAGCGGCAAAACCCATACCCCCACCCTACGGCTGTTTTCTCTTTCCCAGCAGCAGATATCGGGTCCGGCGGATATACTGCCACAGTCTGCGATGCTCATTATTGCAAGCTGTAAGGAGAAAAAAAGCTCATTATTGTTGTGAAATGGATAAAAACATAAGCATATTAATTACAATTTAATAGTTGTTACTCATTATGTTGCCACATTCTTCACATTATGCTAAACTCTGTGAATATCTGGTTACATGACATTAGTTTTTTGCCTTACATGTGCAAATTCTCGCAATACCCTATATGTTTACATTACCTCTTTTATGAATGAGTACTCAAGTACTCATGTCCATAGTACTAACTAAACAAATCCTTCTGCTATTCCTATTATAGTTAGCAAAATTAATATTGAATGAGTTTGTTATTGAACAAACACACTCACAGGCCGAATGTATTATGTGTTTACGTTTAAAGAAAGGGGAGGCAACAATCTAGCATGCATATATGCATTTCTGATTGTGCTTCGGCCGAATGTCATCTACATGTCTGCTAATTAACCCCATAATGACATTAACCCTTATGCATGTTTTTTTCTGAAGACAAATGTTGTAAAAGTATTTATTGCAAACAAGTAATTGGACTTACCACCGCAGCTGTGGCTAGGGACCATGCTGCTGGGGGTTCCTGGAGCTGGGGTGGGGAGTATGGTGACAGGGTCCGTCTGCGTGGAAACATCTGTGTAGACAAAAATCCAACAAAAAACTTCATAAGCTTAGTCCCTGAATCTTATTCTTCTACATCCACCTGTTTTTTGTCTGATCTAAATCATGCTAACAAGGTTTTACACATGTTTAGAAGACATTAGCATGGTATTTAGTGGTTCATGAGATCAGCTGTACAATTTAATTAGGCCACATGGATCACTCAATAACATTGTCATGTTTTTACATACATTCTTTGTACACATTCCCAGTGCAATGCAAATTACTGAATTTAAATGGACATGAACATATTTATATTCTAGTCTGGCACATGTGGTAGCCAAAAAAAGTGTACATTTGCTAACACATTTGCAATGCAGCATCATGCTGTAATCACTAAAAAATGTATTTGTGCTTGCTTGCATTTGTATTAAACTGGAGTGGTGTGACTGAAGTGTCTGAAAATCTCAACACAATCTAATGCTGGGTAGCATAAAACATGTGTATGTATTTTATAATCTCATTACATACACCATGTGACTGATAACCAAAAACACTTACCACGACTATGCCCGAGTGCAAGGTCTGGTGCATAGCTGCTGAAAAACAGATAATGATGGCACAGGATATTTAACACAGCACAGATTCAACCTGGAACAGACAAACAACAATTAGAAATGCACTCACCAGGGGATGAACTGCCACTGGTATCCCAGGGAGGACTCTGAGGTGGAGGGGTGGAGCCTCTACTCCTCACAATCGGCCCAGAAGATCCCCAAACCGATGGGCCACCCTCCTCCCTCTCACTCCCTGATCCTTGAGGGAGTGTGGGCGAGTCCATGTCCTCCTCCCCACTTGGACTCCCCACTTGAGAGTGCCCACAAGGGTTTTGAGACTCAGCTGAGTCCGACTGTGAGGAGCTGAGGCTCCATACTGCCCTCCCCCCAGCAGCACGCTCCTCTAGGGCATCATCCCCTTCCTCCCCTGGGTCCTCGAGATGGGACTGATGAGAGGGACCCTCCCCCGCAGACTCATCTGAGTCCACCACTCTTGTGCGGGGGAGGGAAAGGTATCCCTTTCCACGTTTTCCCAGGGGAGGACGCTTATCTGTGTTGAGGAAAAAAAAAAAAAAGGACACCTCAAAATAAAATCCCAAATACAACTACATTATGTTTAGTACTAACATGTTGTGATGAGAAACTTACCTGAGGCGTAGGCATCATAGAGCCTATAAATGCCCTCATTGTCCCGGCGTTTGAAATCGGACCACTTCTGTATTATGGACCGGAGGGTCAAATGCGTCTTAAAGCGCCGGGACACGGTGGCTTGCACCTCCAACACTATGCGCCTTTTTGCACTACGGGTATAATCGTACTCCATTACAAAAAAGTCCTAAGAAAACACGAAAAAAAAACCAAAATCAATACATGTACATATCAGTGATAACACATATATACCAAGCAACATTATCGCATAAAAAAAAGATAACAAATACTCACTTTAACAACCTGACCATTCACCTGAGGATCCACCCTTTTGCACGTTGTCTTTGAGCATGCGGGAGGAACAGGGGATGTTGAAGGGTCAGGGGGGACAGGGGGGGTGAGGGAGGGGTGGGGGGGCAGAATCGGAGGAATAGCTGGAGAGACGTCTGGCAGGGTGTCTGGGCCGCATGATGGATCCTCGTAGGTGGAAGTAGCAAAAAACTAAAGTGAAAGCTAAAAATCTGACACTCCTCGCATTAATAATACGCTAACATACGCCTATGATATTGCAAGGATACGCAAAGGTTAAAATAGCATAAACATAACAAGCTCAACCGCTCCATACACACAAGCTAAAATGTATTTTTTACATATTTTTGTTTATGTTGCGTAATTCTTTTTGGCAAAGTAATTCCAGAGAGAGTAGCACATACATTAAGACCTCTTTATATATAGATATGTGAATGTGTTAAAAAACATGACTACAGAAATAGGTTGGGATACATTTGAATGCTTCAAGAATATAAGGGGGAACAATGTGTTTCACAATGTTATCACTAATGGGTTAATATTAACTTTAAAGTTGTCCTTCACTCTGAATAAAACTTATATGTTTCCCACACCCTGTACATACAGATTGCTCACATTAAAAATCATCCCACCTGCATCTACTGCATGTTATGAGCCTTTAAACATCCAAGATGGCGGCTTATGGAACATCATGCAGCCTGCAAATAGGAAGTGCCTTCTGACTGTGCTGCTCTGCATTCTGGGACTGCTGACCTTTTCCTGGCCCCAGCTCTGCTCTGTCTGAGCAAAGCACAGCTATAACCCGCCCCCCTGTACTTTATCCCGCTCTCCTCTCCTCAGTAAGTGTGATGCTTCTGAGTCAAGATGGCGGCCCCCGTATCCTAAAGTTCTTTACAAAGTTGCAGCCCAGTGGGGGAAAGAATAATAAGTAAGTGACTAAAAACTTAAAATATAGTCATTTTAGATGCTGGGGAATCGTTTTTTAAGGGTTTTGGCTTTTCAATAAATCTTGGTGAAGGTCCAGTTTAACTATGGTTTCAAGGTCATGCTAGTGCACTCAGATACGCGAAAATCTTTGCCGCTTATTCAACAACAGCGACTCTTGGCGTTACAAGGAATTTCATGGGCCAAAAAAAAAACAAAACACATGTATGAACAGCACAGCGCCACAGCCAGCGACAGGTAGCGACTGGGCATAGCGACTGGCCCTCGCCGCAATAACCCAGATTCAACAAGAAATTTCTAGGAAATAGCGTGGGCGCTGTTTTTTGGCTGACTGCGGCATAGAGCGCCAGACACGGTTAGATTAAAGTGATTTTTTGTGGTGTAAACAAAAGTTAAAAACTGGAAAAATAACGGGAATGACATAGGGGTAGGGGTGTGAGTTTTTCATTTAAGTGGCACACTACAAATTAACTTTTCAAAGTTAAAAAAAAAACATTAGAAACATTACATACACTTCAGGAATAATGTCTAACACATTTGTATTTTGGAAAAAAAAGAAATATAATACACAAAAAATATATTTGAGTCTCTGCTATAGAAATGTATGGGAGAGCGCCAGGTAGCAAGAGGTAATACCTGGTGTTCGGCAAGGCGGAACGCAGGCGCTGTTCGCTGAGGCTGGGATCATGTTGAATCTAACGCTACATGGCGTTCACCCAGTCGCTAAACAGGATCGGCTTCATAAATGTGTAATTGCGTATTTGAGCTGGCGTTCTCATGCCGATACCTCTCGCTACCTGTCGCTATAGAGTCACTACCTGACGCTATCCCTTCATAAATAAGGGCCTCAATATTATTTCTTTCATTGATTGGAGGTCCACTTTAAGGTTGCAGATCACTGCTGAAAACAACATGACCGATTCAGTAAGTAGAGAAGTCTCATTCTATGCAGGAGACATTTTTCAATCTGTTTTACAGACATATGTAGCACTTTGGCAGGCATATTTTAATCCACATTATAGGTGTAAAGGCATCATCTTGTGCCCGATAAATAAGGCAATATTGCATGTTTGCAGTATGGAAAATTAAGAAAATGAAGGCTTTAAGGCAGTATTAGAATGCGTGTTAGCAGCTGTTCGCCCTGTTTTGTACAAAGGGTCAAAGCCAGCACGCCATGGCAGGTGAATATGAAATGGGAGCAGGCTAATGCACTATTTTGCATGCATGAATGTTCCTTTTATAACACTGCCAGATTCTGTATTCTGATGTAAGGACAAAGAAAACAGGAACAACAGCCAACCACACTTTTAAATAAAATAATTGATCAATATACTTCTATTAAGCTATGCATTTAATCAGGCATAAATGGAACTACCTGCGGCCTCTCCGCCACCCTCATTGGCTTCTGTGTCCAGTGTTTTGGCCTGTTTAAACACCCAGGAACTGTAGTTGTCCCATGATCCTCCCAGGTGCATGCAGAACAAGCAGCTCCTTTGGCAACCCAGCCCCCGCCGTCATCAAAGCTGTGCTGCGCATGCACCCCATATCACAGGTGCACGCTTGACTCATTCCTCAGACGTGAGGTCCGGGTGCACGTAGATCAAGTATCTCCCATGGTCACCCTACCCCTGAGACCCTTTCCATTTTTCTGTCTGCTGCATGGACAGCGGCTGCCATGACATGGCTCCAGAGCAGAGGAGTCTGGCAGCATTACAGAAGTTGAGAAACAGAATCATTCTCACCAATCATGATGGACCTTGGTTGCTGGAAGGGTGCTGCTCCACTTGAATGTACCACAATTGTAGAGAGCATTGTCACATATCTTGCCAAGCAAATACGTTGTGACACCAATAAAAGATACATCTAGGTCAAGGAAGACCTAGGTCAAGATGTAGTGTTGTTCTGAGAAGGTGTCTCCCCTGCAGCTCTCAGCAGGTATGTGCTCGCCAACATTCACAGAGAAAAGAAAATGAACAGAACCTAGGCACAGTAAAGCAGCAATTCCTATAAACCCATATTGATTTCTATCTTACTGCTCACTCACATCAAGGTGAGGGCAGCTTCAAAGCAGCAGCGTGGAGTTCTCAAGATTCTCTGGCAGTTACTGCTACCGGCAGAGGTACAAAGTGATGTTTAACTGCATGAAAAGACCTTGCAGGAGCAACATGATGGCTGATTGAAGACTCATAGATCTTGGTAGCAGCAAGTTCTACTCTTTAGATTTAAGTTGAAGTTAGACTGGTAATGCTCTAATGACACAGCGTACTGTCCTTGAGGAGAGACTCTCTAAAAAATAATGTACCAAGGTTCAAAATGTAGTATGTTTTCTGCTCTTTGACATATTATAAAAACATTGATGTGACCTTTTAGTTTGATTTAGTTTAACCCACATTCCAAAAATAAAGTGCTGACAAATCCAACTTAGCCTTATTTGGGACTAACTCTTTAAGTGCCAGCCTACCTAGAGATTTTGTCATCCATCCAGGCCATTTTTTACTATTTTGTGCTATACCTGTTTTTCTTTCCAGGGTTTCAATTGTTTTTTTCAGCAGTTTGGGCTGTAACATGAAATGTCTTGTTTGTTACCTTTTTATTTTGGGGTGAAATATGTTGGAAAAAATAATATTTTTAAATGTTGTAGTTTCTTTTAAAAAAAGCTATATTATAAAATTAAGTTGCGTGTAAAAGCCCCATTCCTCCCGGTTACAACAGCACCCATATGTATTCGTAGACACCCCTTCCTGCCCAGGACACACTCCAACATGAAAAGAGTGCTTTAAGAGATTTTCAAAGAAAATACAACTGCTATGCTCACCTTTTAGTTTTTCAAGAAAAACAACCCTTTATATACCACCCACAAACTATATATTCTCTGGGAGTATACAGCTCTAGCTGTCTAGGCATACCAGGCTTGTTGACATGGGTGCAGTTTTCTGGATGCAAACCCAACATGCATAGGTTCTTTTAACCCTTTTAGTTGGCAGACTACTTGCGATTTTGTCCCCCTGGTTGCACAGCATTTCCCTAAAAAATGTATAAAAAAACTGAATAAAAACCCAATTTTCCTAAAATATCAATATGCAAACAGGAAAAAACAAGCTGAATCTGAGAGAGCAAGGTCCCCCCCGACAGAACAATTGCCAACATGTGTAGGTTCTTTAGTTGGCAGCCTACTTGCGATTTTGTCATCCTCTGTTGACAGGCCACTTTTCAGCTGTAGCTTTAACTGTGAGTTTTGCAGGAATTTCCAGGGATATCCAGGAAAATAAGAGCTTGTTTTTGGCCTAAGGACTAATATGAAATGTCTTGTTTGGATACTGCAGCTGTCAAATGTGACATTCAGCAGGGTGCGCTGCAGAGTTCCGCGAGAGAATCGGCACGCAGGGCCCGGCACTTGGTGAGTATGTAGCACAACCCCTTTTATCTCTAGCAATCGACACTGTGAGGCATCCCAAAATTGGGTGCCCCCTAGAGCCACTGCCAGTGGGCCAAACATCTATTTAAACGCTCAGTCCACTTGAAAAAGAAGGGATTTTTGTACCGTACCTGCCAACATGGACATAGGCTTGCTTCATTAAATCATCAGTTCAGAGTCTTATGTAGGATATGTGAGTATTGACAAAAAACCTGACCTTTCTGACATTTTTGCATTTACTTAAGCTTTAAATGTCAGCTTAGATTTGTCTCGTATAGTCATGGGAAGGATTTACATGGTACACCTATTACATTGTGATTAATCAAAGTCTACACCACTGTAAAATTATTTTCACATTCTGTTAGTAGAAAAATTCCACTGAGAGGCCTAAAAGCTCAATAGCTATTAATCTATCTCAAAAGTAAGAAACATGAAGTGTCATAAAGAACCAATGTATGGTCCTGCAAGATAGGTTGCAGCTTTCCAATCTTAGAGAGGTTTAATGTGGAAAGCTATTTTGCTTGAAAATACATTTGTTAAAAGCAAACTCGAGCATATACAGATGTCTAAAATTCTTTCCCTGTAAAAAAAAATCATATCTGACTTTTGGTCCAGTATGCATGAATCTTTGGCATTGGGAAATAAGCCTTTCCTTTTTACCTGCAAACATAGGCAATGTCTCTATGGCTGTAGTTGTGTCTCATCTGACCAATGGTAATAAATCCATTATGCATAATCTTTCTCCTTAGTATGCTTCTTCTGAATGTGTCTTTCTGCACAAGAGAAGTTTTTTGTTGGTGTGCTGCCTTGTAGGCCTCTAGAGAGGCTCTAGTGATGCAATAATTCCTGACTTGGCTTTCACTAGTGCCTTGTCAGTTGTTCAGGGTTCTTTACATACATCTCTCATCAGGTCTTTTTCCAGGGCCTGTGAAATCTTGCACTTCCTACCTCTGCATTGTGTGGCTTTCTTTGAATTTCTTCTCACTTCAGTTCTTGAAACTTGAAACACAGTGATAACTTTGTATATACTTCTCCTGCTCTGTAAGCAGAAATGATGCTTTCTCAAGCGAAATCTCAAACACTTACTGAAGCTTTTATATTGTGTGTAAATTGGGAGATAACCCTCAGCTGTGATTTGATTTAAAAAGCCTTCATCATTACAAAATTAAAGCACACCTTTAAACAGCAGTGGTTCCTGTTATGACTCAATAAAAAGTCAATTCTTAGGGGGGACTAAAAATATTGTCATTTAAATAGATATGGTATGCAAATTAAAAGTATTTATGCTTTATAAAGAAAACTAGTATGTTTACTATTGTTATGTTAAAAAAAGCCTTGCTCTGCTATTAAAAACTTAGTAACGTAAATTCGGAAAAAACTCCATTTCATGGGGGGGGGGGGGGGGCGGGTTGATAATTTCAAACTGAAGGTGACGTCCACTACTTTGATGCACCATGTTGTATAATGGCTGAAACCGGAAACAATAGTAGCATTTGAATCATGTGTTCAGGGGTAACCTGAAGAGAAGACTGGAACAATATGAAACTGAATGGATTTTCAAATTAGGCAAGAGAGGACCCTGGGGTATGAATGAGGACTTCTCATTCACACCCTTCCTAGAGCATGACTGACACTGTAGGCAGCTAATGTGGCAGCAAAATAGTCCACAGTACCTTTATAAATCCTTCTAACAGGCACCAAGAGCCAGGTGGAAACATGGCTAGAAGTAATACCCATAGTCTGACCCAAGAATATTTAGAAATTCACTATCATGTCAGGGAAAAGGAAACATACAGTAATGAACCAAGGAAAGTTCAAGTGAAGCATATCCTTCACCCCAGAGAGCTGGGCAGAAGCCATTCAATAGAGCACTCTCAGCAGACATCCTGTACGACTGGATCCATGTGCAGTGGGAAAAGTCCACAGAAACAAGCTCATAGAAAATGGGCAAAACCTCTAGTCTTGAGACACTCTAGTAGGCAGCTTTTGAATGTGGCATTATTTGCTTGTACAGCAGTAAAAGTTCATCTTCATCCAGACTACAGAGTTCAGTCAGCCAGGTTAGCACCCTGGTATATTGTCTTTCAAATGGCACTGGGTATCAGATGAGTGTTCAAAGATCTGTAGAGATGTAGTTGTCAGTTCTTTAATAATACAATAGATATTATGGGGTGCACCACCTATCAAATGTTAACTTGTGCTCACACCCTAGGTAAAGACAACGAATTTATGGAGTGGACGTGGTAACTGGTAACACCACACCTCCCTCACATTATGGAGCACCAAACAATAAACACATCAAATAGTTGATACTCAAAAAATGAAACATTTTATTAAATGACCAAAAATGTTTAAAATACATACACAACACAAGACATTTAAAACCAAGGCAAATCCCCCTGAATAGTCTCTATTAATATCTAATAATAACAATAAGCCACTGCTACTAATATAAATCTTGGTGGGCTGTGGGTAAACCCTAAAAATCCTACTGTACTAAGGTATTATTTGTGCCGGCACAAATAACCCATTTAAGCCTATATCTCATAATTCAACCACCTGTCTAAAAACACCCATATATAACCGTGATATAATAATTCCTAACAATATAATCCAAATATAACCAAAAAATATAATAAGGTCGTGCAAAATGCCCAGTGTAAGAAAAAATGTATATATATATGATATATAGTATACAATGCACATACACATATATACAAGGAGCAACAAATACTAAATATAACAATTAATATACATAAAATCACCTCGTACACCCTAACATTGTACTATGTAAAGTGCAAGCTAAATATGAAACTGTAATTGATACAAAACTATGAATGCACATATACAAATGAACCACCCATAACCTGCCCCAAAAGAGCAAGAGGTCAGTAATCACCAATAGATGCCAGCAGGTGATGATACAATACCAGTGTGACACAAATAAAGTGCATGTGCCAGCAAGTCCCATAAAGTATACCACTTGATAACAGAGCAGCCCACAGCAACAAGTGCAAAGAGGGGGGAATGCCGAGAAGCACCCGCGCCTGCCGCTCCCGTGTGGCTTCAAAGGGTGAGGGTAGGGTCATAAATGTGCGCTGTGTCTTTATATGTTCTCTTACCCATCCGGCCATTCATTCTGCAAGCCCCGCGTCAGACGTAGATAACGTGAGCCTCATCTTGCGCTCACGTGATGCAGTCACATGGCCACCACCCTCAGCTGACGTGCTGGCGCGGGTCAGGTGTTTGTATAACAACAAAAACGCGCTGTCATGCGCATAGTGAAGAAAATGACAGATAGTACCTAGTACACTGTCATGTGTTGATATAACAACCCACAAGAACAGGAGCAGGAGCGCACAATGGGATGACAAAGAGAACATCACCAGCTATATCAAAGCACTTCATCGGCTCTTTCTTGAATAATAATAATGCTTGTTAATTAATCACATATTCTAAGTAATCTAAATTGCATGGAAAAACATTTCTATAAGCTAAGCAATATCAGTAGTAATCAAACAAGAACAAGAAATCAAACAAAAAAACAAAAAATCTAAAAGATTAAAAAATGTAATAAAAAAAAATATATATATATGTAAACTAAAATGAAAAATCAAAAAATATATGTTTTAGCAGCAGAAGAACTGGAACAGGAGATTACAGATTTACAATATCCAAATATTGAACACCCACATAACCTCACATCAACGTGCCAATTTCTATGTTCCACCAGAGTCCCCTTCATCACGAGGATACCTGTAAGGAGTTGTTGCATTGCTTGATAATTCATCCCCACATATCCTCTCTAGTATGGGCTATGATGTTACTTAAAATAGACCATCATCCGCACCGAACAGATCTTCCTGTGTAGCTTCAAAGACAACTGCTCCTGGATCTTCATATGTGAAATTACTGTGAAAAGTGTGAAAAACATGCGAAAAGCAGTGTAAATAAGTAAATAGTTGTGGAAACCCACAGCTATTTAAAAACATCTATGGAAGCTGAAACCCAGCTTCTGTAAACATACCCAACTATGCAGACAATGTAAGTGCATACAATAATATGTGGAGGACTGCACCCACGTAGGACTGCACGTAGGACTGCACCCACGTACAGACAGACACACCAAAAGGTATGTACACCTTGTATGTAAAGGTATGTGTGCACCCGTCGTGCATGTAACCCACAAACCCCAAAACATCAATCCCTAAGGACCCCAAATAACCCCCTTATAAACTAAAAAAACACTAGATAAACTAATATGCCAAAGTGTGCTAACCCCAAACTCCCAAACTTTAAATGGGCAGCGCCTGAGGTAATCATACTCTGCCGGGGTGAGTGGCCTATACCATACAGTCCGGGTCAATCCTATACCAATAGCCACACGGCCCCAAAATCAAAGACTGGTCCATCTAAACCAACACTCATCCCAAATAAGGGGTGAAGGACCAATCCTCATTCAGTCCACCAGGTGATCTCGTGTCTAATTGAAAAATCCACCGCAGTTCACGCTGTAACAGGCAGCGTTTCAGATGTCCCCCTCGTGGTCCTAGGCGGACTCTTTCTAATCCAACAACTCCAAAGGAGGAGTAATCCCCCCATGGGCCTCCAAAAATTGTCGGGCCACTGGCGAGATAACCTTGCCTGTATCTGCGTCTCACCTGGCCAGTCTAATGTTCGACAGGTGTCCTTCCAATCCCAATGCAACCCCGGCAGAACAGTCAGTGTTATCAAGAGGACTCTCTTTTTCACCAACCCACAGGGTAGATAAGTTTGGCCTAATCAAGGATGTGTATTTATTTTGCAGGAGGATATTATTAAGAAAACAGTTCGGCTCAGCGGATAATGGGAATTGATAGTTGCATTGGGATTGGAAGATCGGGATGCCCTTCTTAATTTGCACATGTTACTACATGAGCAGGATCCAGAAGTATCACTTGATCAAGGCCTGGTAAGAGAACACAGTGGATTGAAACGTCCTTCTACGTATTGCCCACCCTTATCAGGCACACCATCTGTCCAAGTGTTCTTTGATTTAGTAATCAAGGACATTATGGACATGCCATTAACATTTGGCAGGGATAATCTCACAAGAGAAGAACGACAGGCCTTGAAAAACTTACAAAGTAATGAGGCAATAATTATAAGAGAAGCAGACAAGGGGGGCAATGTAGTAGTATGGTCTAGGACCAAATATATTGCAGAAGCCAATCGACAACTGGGTAATGAACAACATTACATCAAACTATCCAGTAATCCCACTGGTGTATTTAAGGCGGAATTAGATTCCCTAGTGCTTACTGCACAAGAGGAGGGTATAATTAACAACAAAGAATCCCTCTTCCTTCAAGTGCAACATCCGGTTACCCCAACGTTCTACTTGTTACCAAAGACGCACAAGAGTCTGGTCTCTCCACCGGGCCGCCCGATTGTGTCGGGAATTGGCAGTCTTTTGGAGCTTGCGTGTACTTTTGTGGATTCCTTCCTACAACCCCATGTACTTAGTCTCAGTTCTTACATTCGAGACTCAGCAGACCTACTGTTAAAATTAAAACATGTTCAATTGTTACCGGAGACGTTGCTTATCACTTGTGATGTTGAATCCTTATATACTGTAGTATCTCACCATTTAGCTATGCGATCGGTCCAATTTTTCCTAGCAAAGGAATCTCAAGAGAGAATACGATCACATCAATTTATTTTATCTCTTGTGGACTTTATTCTGACTCACAATGTGTTTACTTTTAATGGAAACTTTTTAAAGCAAATCTCTGGAGTCGCGATGGGAGCTAAGTGCGCTCCATCGATCGCAAATTCATTCTTGGGTTGGTGGGAGGAAACATTTGTCTTTAATTCTGACTGAGAACGGTACCACCCCCATATTGTGGGGTGGTTCTGTTTCGTTGACAACATATTGATTCTGTGGCAAGGACCAGAGGGGGTCTGTCGGGATTTCTTGGAACATCTTAATAATAATGATGTGAATGTGGTACTAACAGCAGATATTTCTCCTAGAGTGGTTACGTTTCTGGATTTGAGACTTAACTTGGAGCCTGATGGGTCAATCAGCACGGATTTACACAAGAAACCCACAGCGGTGAACAGCTTCCTCAACTATAGTAGCTCACACATTACACATCTTAAAGATGCAATTCCCTATGGGCAATTCCTAAGGGCCCGACGCAATTGTACCCATGAGGAGCAATTTGAAGAACAAGCAGAGATATTGAGGAGCAGATTTTTGGATTGAGGGTACCCTTCAAGGGTGGTAGAGAATGCCTATGTAAGGGCACGAAATACCAATAGACCGGGCCTTCTACGACCAAACATCCCTTCTAAAAGGACAAAGGGGACAAGAGATGTGGTAAGATTTATCACGGATTTTAATGTACAATGGCAGCCAATGAGACATTTAATGTCTAACCATTGTCACATACTTACCTCGGACCCTGTGATTTCCCCATTTGTGGGTGGACAAATAAAGATGACGGCCCGGAGGGCCCCCAACCTCAGAGATAGGCTATGCAGGAGCCACCTATCGGTGTCGAAGACATGGCTGTCAGAAACTGGGGTTAGCGGGTCTTTTCTTTGTGGCAATTGTTCTATTTGCCAATAGGTGGTAAAAACAACTGAGATTTGGAATGATCGGACCAATAGATGTTATAAGATCTCATCTTTTATTAACTGTAGGACCCGGTCTCTGGTTTACCAAATCTGCTGTGACTGTCCTAAGAGGTACATAGGAGAGACTCAAAAGGCGTTGAGGACCCGAATACAAGGACACCTGTCGAACATTAGACTGGCCAGGCGAGACGCAGATACAGGTAAGGTTATCTTGCCAGTGGCCCGACATTTTTTGGAGGCCCATGGGGGGGGGGGATTCCTCCTCCTTTAGAGTTGTTGGATTAGAAAGAGTCCGCATAGGACCACGAGGGGGACATCTGAAACGCCGCTTGTTACAGCATGAACTGCGGAGGATTTTTCAATTGGACACAAGATCACCTGGTGGATTGAATGAGGATTGGTCCTTCACCTCTTATTTGGGGTGAGTGTTGGTTTAGATGGACCAGTCTTTGATTTTGGGGCCGTGTGCCTATTGGTATGGGATTGACCCGGACTGTATGGTATGGCCACTCAAACCGGTGGAGTATGATTACTTCAGGCGCTGTCCATTTAAAGTTTGGGAGTTTGGGGTTATCACACTTTGGCATATTAGTTTATCTAGTGTTTTTTTAGTTTATAAGGGGGGTATTTGGGGTCTTTAGGGATTGATGTTTTGGGGTTTGTGGGGTACATGCACGAAGGGTGCACACATGTACATACCTTTTGGTGTGTCTGTCTCTACGCGGGTGCAGTCCTCCACATATTCTTGTATGCACTTATATTGTCTGCATAGTTGGGTATGTTTACAGAAGCTGGGTTTCAGCTTCCATAGATGTTTTTAAATAGCTGTGGGTTTCCACAACTATATACTTATTTACACAGTTTTTCGCATGTTTTTCACACTAATACATATATATTTTTTCACAGAAATTTCACATATGAAGATCCAGGAGCAGTTGTCTTTGAAGCTACACAGGAAGATCTGTTCGGTGCGGATGATGGTCTATTTTAAGTAACATCATAGCCCATACTAGAGAGGATATGTGGGGACGAATTATCGAGCAATGCAACAACTACATAAGGGTATCCTCGTGATGAAGGGGACTCTGGTGGAACATAGAAATGGGCACGATGATGTGAGGTTATGTGGGTGTTCAATATTTGGATATTGTAAATCTGTAATACTCACTCTATACATCACCATTTATACATGTTCTCCTGTTCCAGCTCTTCTGCTGCTGACATATATATTTTGTTTATTTTTTTATTTTTTGTTTGATTTATTGTTCTTGTTTGATTACTACTGATATTGCTTAGCTTATAGAAATGTTTGGCTGTGTAATTTAGATTATTTAGAATATGTGATTAATTATCAAGCATTATTATTATTCAGGAAAGAGCCGATGAAGTGCTTTGATATAGCTGGTGATTGTTAGGGCGAGCGCTGAACGCCCATCTCGCAGCACTTCACTTACCTCCATGGCTGCATCCAGCCGTCGTCCATCTCACAGCATTTCCCTCACCTCCATGGCTGCTCCCAGCCGTCTCCCTTCCCCCCTTGCTTCCTCCTCCTCGCATGGTCAGGTGCGCGCACGTCCCCGTCCAATAGAGGGCGAACGCACTGGATTCCTGAGATTTAAAGGGCCTGTACAGCACTGATTGGTGCCTGGTCATCCAGTCCTGCATACACTTCCCCTATTTAAAGAGGCACTTCCTTTCCTTCAGTGCCGGATCTTGGTCTTTCCATGCCAGTTGTAAATCAGTTGCTTTTGGATTGCTCACCCGTGTACTGACCTCTGCCTGTCCTCGACGCTGAACCTTTGCTGCCTGCCCTGACCTTGGCTACTCACCTTTACTACGAACCTCTGCTGCCTTCCCTGACCTATGCCTGTGTGTACTACGCCTTTTGCCTGCCTCTTGTGTACCCCGCTGAGCCTCAGCTAGCTGTGGGACTGGGCCGCTGTTTGGGGGTAGCGACCTGGGGGTCACTTGCTGCACAAGACCAACCTGCCTTGTGGTGGGCTCTGGTGAATACCGGTGGCCTCTTAGACTCCGCTCCCCTGACGCTGTACCTGCCATCTGTTCCACAGCTAAAGCGGATCCACACCCGAGTCCGCTCCACCCGATCCGTGACAGTGATGTTCTCTTTGTCATCCCGTTGTGCGCTCCTGCTTTTGTTCTTGCGGGTTATATCAACACATGACAGTGTACTAGGTACTATTTGTCATTCTCTTCACTTCGTTTTTTGTTGTTAAACAAACACCTGACCCGCGCCAGCATGTCAGCTGAGGGTGGCGGTCATGTGACTGCATCACGTGAGCGCAAGATGAGGCTCACGTTATCTATGTCTGACGCGACCGCACTTCCGGGTGCGGCGGGACATGCCAGGGCTTGCAGGATTAATGGTGGGAGCGCGGGCGCGCGTCGGGATAGGTAAGAGAACATATAAAGACACAGCGCGCATTTATGACCCTACCCTCACCCTTTGAAGCCGCACGGGAGTGGCGGGCGCGGGTGCTTCTCGGCATTCCCCACTCTTTGCACTTGTTGCTGTGGGCTGCTCTGTTATCAAGTGGTATACTTTATGGGACTTGCTGGCACATGCACTTTATTTGTGTCACACTGGTATTGTATCATCACCTGCTGGCATCTATTGGTGATTACTGACCTCTTGCTCTTTTGGGGCAGTTTATGGGTGGTATTTGTATATGTGCATTCATAGTTTTGTATCAATTACAGTTTCATATTTAGCTTGCACTTAGCACTTTACATAGTACATTGTTTATTAGTGTGTACGAGGTGATTTTATGTATATTAATTGTTATATTTAGTATTTGTTGCTCCTTGTATATATGTGTATGTGCATTGTATACTATATATACATTTTTTCTTACACTGGGCATTTTGCACGATCTTATCATATTTTTTGGTTATATTTGGATTATATTGTTAGGAATTATTATATCACGGTTATATATATGGGTGTTTTTAGACAGGTGGTTGAATTATGAGATATAGGCTTAAATGGGTCTTTGTGCTGGCACAAATAATACCTTAGTACAGTAGGATTTTTAGGGTTTACCCACAGCCCACCAAGATTTATATTAGTAGCAGTGGCTTATTGTTATTATTAGATATTAATAGAGACTATTCAGGGGGATTTGCCTTGGTTTTAAATGTCTTGTGTTGTGTATGTTTTTTAAACATTTTTGGTCATTTAATAAAATGTTTCATTTTTTGAGTATCAAATATTTGATGTGTGTATTGTTTGGTGCTTTATAATGTGAGGGAGGTTTGGTGTTACCACGTCCACTCCATAAATTTGTTTTCTTTAATAATACAGCCATAACATTTGTGGACATTTTAAATACAAAAACACACACATTTAGGAGGAGAATATACTTCTGTTTGCTGTGGGAGAAAGCAAAGATGATACAACAGATTCACAGTCAACATGAAGGACATACAATAAAAACCTTTGTATGAAATAAAGCTGTGACCATGCATTGTGAACATAGCCCCAGCTATAGGGGACATTGAGAACAGCAATGATATTTTGAATTCTGAATTCTAGCTCTTGTGAACCAGTCCCTAACTGCAACCAAAAGCTGTAAAGCAATCCCTCGAATCGTCCACCGTCCTGGTATGAACAGAAAGGACAGTTAGAATCACCATCTCTGCTTGAGTGGATAACAGTTGGATCAGGAGGGTAGGTTGTCACTTGTAGGGGAGTTATTTTTTTGAGCTTCCATGTTTTCATGTGTACTGTATGTGATGTTTGAAGCATAGCAGTCTGTACATTGTCAATTAAAAATACTGCAAGAGGAATCCCTGTAGAAGTTCAGAACATTAATTTTGAAAAAAAAAATGCAATAGTTTATACTGAGCATATAGCACTACAAGGTGCTTTCGATTCTATGCTCCGGTGAACCATTCCTTGGTTACCACCAAAAGATGTACAGTAATAACTTGGACAAGCACCATGCTGTACTGGTATGAACAGAAAGAACAGTTAGGCTCCACATATCTGCTTTAGAGTATGAGGCTCTCATTACCACACTGCAGAAATGAGGGTCGAAACAGTTCCCTCCAATGCCTCAAGGTGGCAGGTGGTACTCACCCCCTACCAACATACGGTCTCCCACACACAGGACAGCTTTCCTTTATACACACACACACACACACACACACACACACACACACACACACGCACACACACTATACTCCACATTACTCACTTCCTTCCCCCCACACACTCACCCCTCTCCCCATGCTCATAGTCCTTAGGCCTTCCCCCACACACACAGTTCTCACCCCCCACATAAAAGTATTCAGCATCCACCCCCCTTTCCCATACACACAGTACCTACCTCTCTCCCATGCTGTAGTGAATAAAATGATGCATGTTCCAGTCACTGTGACTCATTCCGGCTGGCAGGACCACATCCCTCACTTTGATAAACAGTTAACAGTACATCTTAATATGGACCTTTAAACTGGACAAACAACCTGGCACAGTTGGAAAAGAAAACTCCCCAAAACTCCCTTGCCCCATTTGCATACATAACACTGAATCTTTGTCAGTACTTACATTTGCTCCTGCATCCACTCAAAGCTAAAACACTGCCTCACAGATTTCCTAGTGGTAGTGGCTATTTAGGAGCTTGCTTTCTGAGCACCCCAGCAATGCTCCTGCCTGAATTCAACTGATATAACTGAAAACGCACAGTAACAGGAAACCCATCAGCACGTCCTGTTTGCAGGTGGCCTGCAGCTCCAGGAGATGGCATTTTGTTTTTAAAATTGACCACAACAGGAGTTAGAAGAAGGTAAATGCCCTGGGGACGGATGCATATGAGCACTGTTTGTTGTGAGTGTTGATCCAGTTTGAAATCAGAGTTGGAAATCCTGAGCTACTTTTTTAAATACATAAAAGAGTTAAAGTACCATGATGTACATGTTTTTAAAGATAAATACACTTTAAAAATGTGAAAACATTTCTCCAAATTAATAATTACAATTGTTTGACATGCTGAAACCAAAAATTTCCTAGATTAGTGTCTCACTTCATAAATTCCACTTAATGCATTGAGTATCGTTTTAAATAGCTGACCTGAAACGATCAACTAGATAGGTAAGAATATCTCTTTCCTGGATGTGGGGACACCCTAATTTGGGATTCCCCCTGTATAAAGCCCTCGGTGACGTCCCTACATTGCAGATGGAATCTGCTCTAATCAGCTTATTTGATTGGGTATACTAATGTAAGTGTTATGCGGGCTGTACATTTAATGTGGATTCACTGGCAAGGTAAAAATATCAAGCAACTGTCAGGGTTTCACACAGTGGGGCATCCTAAGCCCTGGGGGTATTTAAAGCATTACGAAACCCACTAGTGCCTCGACTGCAATCTAAACATCTCAGGGTGGGCAGCTGGCTTTCCCTTGGGGTATTCCGAATCAGGATGTTGCACTGTATATGCCCCCAGGGCGCCAGTAATAACTCACCTTTCCCAGCACAATGGCGAATGTGCAGGATCTTTTCCAATCAGAACCATTTCCCTTTTGGCACTAATACTGTTGGGAATTCAATCAGAGACCTTTGCTGAATTACGCAGTCAAAGCAAGGGACTCTAGGTTTCACACAGTAGGCATCTCAACTTGGGATGCCCCCAGGGCATCAAAACCTGGGAAAGTCAAATGGGGAAGTCAAATTCCTGAGTTTTGTTCCACTTCCCCCTGACCTAGCGTCTTATATATGCTAGGTCTGATTATGGTCCACTTTCAGACTGGCTAGAAAATTGAAACTTGCATTTTCACCTCCATTGTGTATACACTCACCCGACTCTCACAATATACAGCATACAGTTAAAGTGGACCAACACCCAGGGGTGATCGGCCCGGAAATCTATAAGATTCCCGGGCCGATCACCTCCCACCCCGCGGGACATCCAAGATCGGGATGTCCCGCGGGGTGAAACCCCCCGCCGCCGCTTCCACCGCCGCCGCCTCCCGCGCGCCCCTCCAGACGTGCGCGCGCCCGCGCCGGCCCTCTGTGAATGGCCGGCGGGGGCGCGCGCGCGCCGAGAGTGACGCGCGGGAGGCGGCGGCGGCGGAAGCGGCTTGGACGTTCCTGTCCCCCGCCTGGACGTTGGCGGGGATTGGCTGCGGCGTTCACGTGGGAGCGTTGAGAGGTGAGTTTTTTGGGGTTTCTGGGGGGTTTCACACAGCGAGGCACCCCCGATCGGGGTGCCCCGCCGAAGTGGACCAAAACCCAGGATAGTCAAAATCCTGGGTGTTGGTCCACTTTAAGTACGCAAGGTGATCCCTTCTCCAGGCCAGTAAAAGGTATTTTCCCACCAGCAAGTCCTAAACAATAATGTACAAATTATTTTAGTGTCAGTTGTAATGTGTAGGAAAGTGAGAAGTCTTCTTTAAAATAATAGAACTAATTACCATTATGGTTTTTAGATCACATACAAAGGAGTGATATACAATTAGTCAATAAATATTTCCCTCAAAACTAACACTCTCATGCAAACCGATAAATATTTAACACAAAATGGTTCTAATAAATACATTCAGCACTTTCCGCTGTACAACACAGCCATTATCCCTGACATATATTCAATAAAGGCAGAGTACAGATCTGCAGTAATTTACACTTTCATTTTGTCTCTAATGGTGTCTCTTCGCATTGCGTTTGGTATATGTTTCAGTCTCCGGGGTTGCTGTGTGTGAGGGGCACATGTGCTGGAGAGGGGAGCCATGCCGCCGCTTTTCACGCCCCTGCAGCAGCGAGAAGAGATGCGGGGAAGCGGCGGGAACTGCTAATGAATGCACCAGCTGTGCAAGGAACTCGAAGGCCCCTCCAGCCTCTGGGCTTTCATTTTTCCACTCGGATTCTCAGCCTAGACAAGCTGGCAGGATGGAATAAAGGAGAAGGGCACACAAGAAGCAGTGCTGCCAATAATGGGATTACATTGGAACATTGATTTATTGGTGCTTGCAAAGCATCGGGTTCCTGGTGGCACCACACAGATGCAGTGTAGTCACCGGGAAACACTAAACAAGCAGCTTATTAGTAACCCTCATTGATATGGTTCAAAGGCATCCAACTTTCCAATCTTGCTGAAAGAGGCAATCTCACTTAATAAACTCAGCAATTTATTTCCTCAGGCCTTTCGCACAGCAGTGATTATTTAAAGCACAGCATTTCCATTTGTAAGCCAGGGAATTCCATGTTCATTCTTTATACATCTTAGATCGCTATCTGTTTTTAGGAGAATGACATTAATTCTGCTAAAAAAAGAGTCTGATTTTGGAATAAAAAGTTTACTTTTGCACAATTCATTAACGTAAAAAAATCCTTTTTTGTGCATATGCATGGATTTGCAAAATGTGCATTTGCAGTGTTTGTATATATATAATGAGTATGTAAAAAAGCCACAGGGGCTTTAACCCTTTAAACCGGACCCCCACCCCCTTTTATACCTTAACAGGTGTTGGTGCCGGTGTCTGTGCTTTAGAATAGCCTCGGGGCGGGCATCCAGAATGCCAGAGCCCCCTCGCAGGTAACTTAAAAGAACGCTCAGAAAACTCACCTGCATTCTGAGCCAGCGCCGGCAAAGGAGTCCCGCGATTGGCCGCCGGGCAGGCAGGCGGCCAATCGTGGGACTCCTTTGCCGCCGCTGGCTCGGAATGCAGGTGAGTTTTATGAGCGTTCTTTTAAGTTACCTGCGAGGGGGCTCCGGCATTCTGGATGCCCGCCCTGAGGCTATTCTAAAGCACAGACACCGGGACCAAAACTGTTAAGGTAAAAACGTGTGTTGGACCGGTTTAAGTGCCAGCCTTCCTAGAATTTTTGTCACCCTTTGTTGCCAGACCACTTTTCACTATTTTGCGCTACATATGTTCAACTTTGATTTTTGAAGGGATTTTCAGGGATTTTCCAGGAAAATTATATATTGTTTTTTAAGCAGAGTCTGAGCTTCAACATGAAATGTCTTGTTTGGCCTTTTTTAGTGTATTCTCAATACTTTTGTGTGAAATATGTGCAAAAAAATAAAAAAAAATCATTTTTTTGCAATTTGTAGTGTTTTTTTAGAATAAAAAATTTAAGTTTGTCAATAAAATCTTATTGCGTGTGAAACCCCAATTGCTCCGGTTACAGCGGTACCACATATGTATTGGTAGACACCCTTTCCTGCCCAGGAGACTCCCCCAAACTGAAATAGAGCTTTAGGAGGTTTTCAGATAAAATACAACTGCGATATGCGCTATGCGCACCTTGCAGGTTTTCCAGAAAAACAACCCTTTACATTTGAAATACCCCCAACAAACTATATATTCTCTGGAAGTACACGCCTCAAGCTTTCTAAGCATACCGGGCTTGTTTATGTGGGTGTAGTTTTGTGGAAGTAATCCCTCAATCAATTCTTTGGTTGCACAGAGTTTCCCTAAAAAAGAAGAATCAAAGCCACATTTTCCTAAAAAAAACTATATGCAAACAAGAAAAAACAAGTAAAATCTGAAAAAAGCAACATCACCCAAACAGAATGGTACCCAACATGCATAGCTACTGTCAAGGGAAGAGTTGGCCAAAGTAAAGCATGTGCGTAACGGTAATTTTACTTGAAAATTTCAGCTCTGCAGACAAAGTGCGCACCTTGCAATTTTTCAACCGAAACAACCCTTTACATTTGGAATACCCCCAACAACTATATATTCCCTGAAAGTACATATGTTAAGCTTTCTAAGCGTACCCAGCTTGTTGTAGTGGGCTCATCCTTCTGGAAGTAATCCCTTGAAGAATTCTTAGGTTGCACAGGCTTTCCCTAAAATAATTATAAAAAAGCAGAATAAAAAACATGTTTTCCTAAAATATAAATATGCAAACAAGAAAAAACAAGCTAAATCTGAAAGCGCAAGGTCCCTCCAGCAGAACAATACCCAACATGTATAGGTACTATTAACCCTTTAAATTGCCAGCCTACTTGAAGTTTTGTCACCCTCTGTTGACAGGTCATTTTTTCCCCATTTTGCGCCATGTTTAACCGTGATTTTTGCCGGAATTTCCAGGAATATATATATATATATATATATATATATATATATATATATATATTGTAGTAAATTGTATCAAAATGTCTATTCCTTCCCTGCTTGGCTGTAGAAAGCACAATCCGGCCCGGGTTTTCAGGACCCGGGTCACTTCCCCAATTCCCTAATGAGTTGTTACATGTTCTAAGGCCCTCCACAAGTGTGCACGCTGATTACAGGGGAAGCCTATATAAGAAGAGAGCACACGGCCTTTTCTTGGGAGATGACCAGCCTGTTGGAGTGAGCCCAGGCTGAGCTGCACCGTGGTGAAGGATAACACTGGACATTGAGGGCTGATACGCCCTGTAAAGTGGACTGGAATTGATCAGCTTGCTGGAGTACCCAGGCCAGGACTATTTGGTTGGTGAAGTAACCCTTTTTGCTTTCTGCATTTATGCTGCAATCTTTGGACTATCTACTGAACTTTGCTGAATTAAATCCGTTGTCCGTCACTGCTGATTGTTTACAATTGGTGGAGGATGCGAGGGGCACAGTGACTGTTGCTAGGGGCAACGGAGTGACAAAACTCACTGCATTTTGCTTGTCGTTGGCGAAGGCAGCAATCAAGATGTCTCAACAAAAGCAAATGGAGGAGGTGATAAAACACCTAATACAAGCTGACCTCCGGCATGAGCAAGCTCTGGCCCAACAGCAGCAAGCCCAGCAGCAGGCCCTCGCACAACAGCAGCAGACCCTCGCACAACAGCAGCAAGCCCAGCAGCAGGCCCTGGCACAACAGTTCCAAATGCAGCAGCAGACCGTGGCTAACCAGCAGGAGACAAATCGCCTGTTGATTGAACAGATGGCCGCGCTTAGAGAGACTGTTGGTGCCAAAGTTTCACAACCGGAGAGAAGCCCAGTTGAGTCGGAGGGTGCGAGGAGAGTTGTACAGCGGGTCCTACAAAAGCTGACCCATGAGGATGATGTGGAGGCCTACCTCACGGTGTTTGAGCGCATGGCTGAGAGAGAGCAGCTGCCAGTCACGGAATGGGCTGACGTGATTGCACCATTCCTGTCAAGTGAGCCGCATAAAGCATATTTTGATCTCAGGGAGCAGGATGTGCGGGACTATGCCAAGCTAAAAATAGAGATCCTTGCTCGCCTGGGAGTCACGCCAGCGGTTTGGGCAAGGCGAGTACACAACTGGACTTTTTCTGTTGATAAACCTGCCCGATCGCAGATGTATGACCTAATTCATCTGGTCCAAAAGTGGTTGGAGCCAGAGCGTTTGACCCCTGCGCAGATCATCGAAAAAGTCGTGGTGGACCGTTTTGGTCGTGCACTGCCGCCGAAACTACAGCAATGGGCTGGACAGGGCGACCCACAGACTGTTGAGCAGCTAGTTAACGTCGTGAAACGATTTGTCACGACTGAGGACCAACTTCGGGATGCCCCTGACAAGACCGGCAGACCAGTGGGTAAACAAGTTCCCCTGAGAAGTGTGTGGAGCACTGTGAGAGGGCAAAAGACTGTCCCTGACCCCCAGAGGCCCACTAACCCTAGGGAAGACGTCCGGGCAAGGAGGTTCCGGGGTTCCCAGTGTTGGAGGTGCCGTGAGTGGGGGCACATAGCCGCGGATTGCCCCCTCGGCCCTGAACCCATGGAGTGTGACGCGGGTCGCAGAAGATCCCTGCTGGTAGACCCCGGTTGTGCCACCAGTCAGCGGTCAAAATCTGAAACGCAGGTTGTGTCTTTAAAGATGAATGGTCGCCCAGTAAAGGCATTATTGGACTCAGGTAGCCGGGTAACTTTGGTCCGGGCCAACCTGGTGCATGGTGGTTGCAAACCAAAGAAAAAGCTGAGCGTGCTCTGCATCCACGGGGATGTTGTGACTTACTCGGTTGCAGTGGGTACGTTTGAGACCCCCGCGGGAACATTGTCCCATGAGGTTGGCGTAGTAAAACGCCTGGGCTATGATGTCGTGGTTGGGTGGGATTTCCCCTTGTTCTGGCCCTTGTGGGAAAGGTGTATCCCTCCTGCCAACAATGGAGTACCCCCGGCAGAACTGGTAACCCTCCCCATTAAGTCCGTTAGACGTGTGGTCCCGAATACATTATGTAATAGGCCGACCAGGGTGAGGGCCTGTAATCAGGGTGACCGAGTGCGGAGAATAGTACCCATGGCTGGAAAAGTAAACTTTAAAGCGGAACATAAGCCGGGGAATGTAGTCGCTGTGTCCCGAACCCACTGTATGGCCGCTGAAGGTTGTCAGACCGTGGGTCTGAGAATATGTAGTAAATTGTATCAAAATGTCTATTCCTTCCCTGCTTGGCTGTATAAAGCACAATCCAGCCCGGGTTTTCAGGACCCGGGTCACTTCCCCAATTCCCTAATGGGTTGTTACATGTTCTAAGGCCCTCCACAAGTGTGCACGCTGATTACAGGGGAAGCCTATATAAGAAGAGAGCACACGGCCTTTTCTTGGGAGATGACCAGCCTGTTGGAGTGAGCCCAGGCTGAGCTGCACCGTGGTGAAGGATAACACTGGACATTGAGCAGAGGGCTGATGCGCCCTGTAAAGTGGACTGGAATTGATCAGCTTGCTGGAGTACCCAGCCCAGGACTATTTGGTTGGTGAAGTAACCCTTTTTGCTTTCTGCATTTATGCTGCAATCTTTGAACTATCTACTGAACTTTGCTGAATAAAAGCCGTTTTTGCCATTTAAATCCGTTGTCCGTCACTGCTGATTGTTTGCCCGCTTACAATATATATAATATATATATATATATTTATTTATTTTTTTTTTTGCAGCAGCAGCAGCAGAGTTTAGGCTTTAACATGAAATGTCTTGTTTGTAATATTTCTTCTGTTTTTTAAATGTTTCTGCGTAAAAAACAAAAGAATAAATAAAATAATAATTTTTAGACAATTGTCTCCTTTATTTTAAATAAAACATTTGTTTTATTAATGAAAACCATATTGCATGTGAAAGCCCCATTTCTCCCGATTACAACGGTACCACATATGTATTGGTAGCCCCCCATTCTTGCCCAGGAGACCCCCCCCAAACTGAAAAGAGCACTTTATAACAATTACAAATAAAATACTACTATCCACACTATAAACATAAGGGGTTAATTTAAAAAAAAATTACATAGGGCATTTTTGGAGAATTTTAAGGGTTAAAAATTCCCCCCAAAAATGACGTGGGGTCCCCCTTACCCATCATAACCAGCCCGGGAGCAGCTATGGGGGCTTGTAGGAACAGGGTGAAGGGGCCAGTTTTGGTGGCCCCCCGCCCTGCCGGCTACAAGCGCCGTGGGCCGGGCTCTTCTGCCCCCCCGGGCTTTGGGAAGGCAGGTAATTGGGGGTGCCAGGGGTTAATGGCAAGTCACCCGCTAGCTGCAGGTGCCAGCCCCCAGCCTTGTGAACTGGTATAGGGGTCTCATGGACCCCTTACCAGTTTACAAGGGATTAACAGTAAAAATAAACCACACACACACACATTAGAAAAAATTACATTATTTTTTTTTTCTCCTCACCTCCGATGTCCCGATCCTGTCCCACGGCGCCCCGATGACAGCTGCTGGAGATCGGTGGAGGAGGGCTGGTGGGGGGTGAGAGATCAGAGGCATCTCGCCCCCACCAGCCCTCCTCCTGCGATCTCCAACAGCAACTGAGCTTCTCAGGTCCCGGCTGCTGGGAGACAGGTGCCGGGTCACCGATGACGTCATCCGGCCCTGCCCCAAGGGGTGGGGCTAGCAGCCGCGAACCAGAAAGTGAGTGAGAGGGCTCGCCCTCTCCTCACCACGGAAGAGCCCGGGGGGGGCGATCGGAGGCCCCCCGGTGAAGAGGAGACCCCACAGGAGGAATCGCGGCCGTAGGTGAGTAAATGTCATTTTCTTTAACAGTCTATTGTGCCAGCGGCCAAAGCGGGGGGGTGCTATTTCGGGTGCCCTCCTTAAGACAAAAGAGCCCCGGAGGGGGGGATCGTATGCCTCCCGGGTGAAGAGAAGACCCGGCCTAATCTAATGAGGGGTCAGGTGAGTTTTTAACTTTTATATTTTTTTATTCTGTGGGGGTTTAAAGTCAGCTACGTGAGTCTCACGTAGCTGGCACTAGAAGGGTTCAAACTTTAAATGTAAATTCAAAATGTGTGGGGTTCATTTTACATGGATCACCAGAACGGAGACTGTAAAAAAACACGTGGAGGCAGTGATTCATTGCATAGCCAGTGGAGAACCCGTGTCCTAAGGTCAAAGTGCCCAAGACTACACCGCATCTAACAAGAGGACAACGCTGCAGCAAGCGATAGGTAGCACCAGCTCAGTGCGTCCATCAATCGGCGCTCCACACCATATTTAACAAAAAACTACACAGACACAGCGTTGGAACTCTAAAGCTGGGCGCTCCAGCATAGAGCGCCAGACGCTGGGTGATCAAAGTCTTTGAACACATATACATCAGTAACAAAGCGAAAACACATGGAATGAAATTGTTTTAACACTGTGACAATGACACTTTAGTGGCAGACCTGCACATACAATTCTGCATAAAAATATTTTTAAAAAAATGTATAAAAGTGTTTGTTTGCAGGCCAGGAGAAGTCACACAATGATTGAAATGTATGGGAGAGCGACACTGAGCGAAAGGTACTCCTGAACCTAGAGCACCAGTGCTATACGCTGAGCCGCCTCTAGTAATACATGTGATGCTACATGGAGGTGTTAGAAGCGCTCACCAGATTCGCTTTCTTAAATGTGGTTCCACATACAGCGCCCAACGTTCACCGGATGCTAGGTGCCGCTAGGTAGCATTACCTGGCGCTAGCCGTTCTTAAATAACCCCCATAGCTGGGTGCTGGCCATGCCTGGATAGCAGGCCATATGCATTTTCTAAGGGCCCCTATACCACTTGGTCAGTTAACCAGCCTATTATGTTCATAGAGAGGATGCTCTGATTATGTAAAGTGTGCAAGGAAAGGGGAATAAAGTATCTTAGTTCTGAAGAATGATTACAGGAATCACTTATTTTTAGTCTAAGGAGGAGACACCTTGGGGGGGGGGGGGTGCTTAACTTATGGTGGTAGAAATATATGTATATGGCCAATACAAAAACATGGATACTTTAGGTAAAATGCCCTCTAAAGACAAGGGGGTACTCCATCTGTCTGAAGAAAAAAAAAAAGCTATGAGAACTATAAATATGTGAAACAGCCTTCCACAGAAAGGTGTTAGAGCATGAACAGCTGCCAGCTTCAAAAAAGGATTAGATGCTTTTTTTTAGAAGAAAATAACTTTAGCAGTTACTAATAGATGTTATCTGCAAATAATAGAAAACACTTTCAGCAACCCTGTTTTATATGGTGGAACTTGATGGATAGATGTCCATGTCAACCATATTAACTATGTAGCTATGTCGGCACATATTATGCACGCCCTGGCATGTGGCATCCAAGCCATATAGAACCCAGCCCCTATGCTTGGTGCGTCAGGTTGGTAGGCTCAGTGAGGGGGTCTTTTAAAAAATAAAAAAAGTTTAACAAAAGAAAAAGAACGGGTCCTAGTGACCCTTGCCACATGGAACCTGACACGGGACTAAACAAAACTGCACAACTACACATTGCATGCTTTATTTATCTTAAGCTGTTCAATGCTGGCTTAAAACGATAACACCGCATGTGATCACACAGCAACACAAAGGGCATAATCACAACTCATTCACTTTAGCTCACTATGGGAGTGATTTAATGATTTTATTTTGGATATTTTTGGATATAGCAAAATACTGATGGAGAATGATACATTATTGACCCTAAGTGCTATAACTCATCCACAAACTTTTCCTACATACAACAAACCATTTCCTCAGCTTAAATGAACTTGGATCATTGTTTACTCCATACACTGTTTACTACCATAAAATGCAGTACAATTAATACTTCATAACAAATAACTGTATACAACACATAAAATCATCCACATGGATTAGGCAGAGAATTCATTAACTTGTGTGTTGGATCATTTATCCCTTTAGGATTCAGTTGTCTGGTTGTGGACAAACCTCTATGAAGCATTTTGCTGTCTAGGATTTATCTCAATCCTTTGGAATGCCATCAATGACAAGTGTAACACGCTTTGCCTTCCTGCTGCTATAAATAGGACAATCCCAAGCTTTAAAGTAGCTCAAAAGCCTCATGCAGCTGCCCTAATGTCTAGTTTCTCAGGCCAGTAGCCCTAGGGCATCCAAAATTTAGATTTTCTGCTGTGTGAAACCCATGGGGTCACCAGTAAACTCACTTTTAGCAGTGGCCCCCATGGTCCTAACAAAAGGCATTCTGCCCCTAGCCTGTGCCCATTCTGATTCCTTTGTCTTTTCCACTGTTTATTTTCTTCTCTGTCAACACTCAATCAAAACTATTGACTATCCTGGGTTTTGGCCCACTTTATAGGCCTAACAAAATTATTAGCAAATCTTCCTTCACCTGTTCAGTTGAGGTGCAGAATTTTCCCAGTGAGCTAAATATATTTTTCACAAATGTACAATGTGTAAATAAGAGGTCCATCACAGCACTCAAACAGATGCAGCAGAATTGTATTGATAATTTCTTTGAAGTTCATAGTGTGTTGCGTGAGAAAAGCTCTCCAAACTCAGTGCGCAGGAAAAAAAAAAGAGAGACAATCCCAAAGTGTTAAAGGAGCACTATCATAAAATGAGGGGAGGGATCACTTATGTGTCCGAACAGAATAAAACTTTCACCAAGTTTGTGGTTTTCCTCTCCTTGTAGGAATAAAATCCAGGGGTGTCAGGTTTGGTCTATCAGGGGTGACAGAGCCTGTCACCCCAGATGTCCTTTTCTGTTCACTAGAAGAAAGAAAAACACGCCTGTCTGGATATTTATTGATGCAGGGTGTAAAAGTGAACCTTAGCCCCACAACCCAGCAAATTTATATGCATTTTTATAATTAGGTCACTTTTCGTGATAGTGAATAGATAATCAGCATCTTTGATAAATGCAATTTGCACATAAACTGGAGCACCATGACCTGTACCTGCGATGGGAAAACAACTTTTTGAGTATCGTCAGTTTTCCACAAGATTGCCAGCAGCCAATGGCATTTACTGGACATGCATGTGTTGTGTGAAACCCTAATGAATTTCAGCAGTCACTTTGGAAACTGGGTGCTGATCTATCAATATTGTTCTCTTTTTAACATCAAGAGGCCGATTCATCAATAGCGCCAGGTAGCGACAGATGAGCGACAGTAGCGTTATTTTCACAGTGCCCGCTAGTATTCACTGTGCGTGGGCGTTGTTCGGCTGTTGACAGCGACTCAGTCGGTGTGCGGTAATGTTGAATACGGGGTTAGGAGTCGCTGTTTGACAGGTTCCGCGCTGTATGGGAGCGCATGACAGCGAACGGCCATAGCGAACGGCTCCCAGCATATTCATTAACAAATCACGCTCCAAAAATTCTCGCGCTGTAAAATGCATGTTTAAACCCCTGAGCGCTGGCGGCGATGTGTTAAAAGCAGTTTTTTAACCCCCAAACAACCTTATTTTTGGAAAAAAATAATAAACAAGTTTTTATAAACATTTTGTAATATGAATACATTAATATCAGACCTGTAATATCAATTCTGCACAATTTTTTTTTTTTTTTTTTACCTTAAAAAAAAGATATAACATTGCAGAAGTGGTCACCGAATTTTTGACATTTAAAAAAAAAAAAAAAAAAAAACATTAATATCAATTAATTATGAATATTTAAAGATTGCTCCATTGAAATGCATTGGAGAGCGCCAGGTAGCGAGAAGTCATACCTGGCGCTGTGATGGGATTAGCAGCGGCGCTGTTCGCTGAAGTCTGCAACATGATGAATCCCGCGCTAGCTGACGCTCTCGCCGGCGCTAGCCTCATTTAGCATGATAAATGCGTGATTGTGTTCGCAGCCTGGCGTTCTGGAGTCGGTAGCCGCCGATAGCTGGCGCTACCTGGCGCTACCTGGCGCTACCTGGCGCTAGTGAGACACTACCTAGCGCTATCCCTTGATAAATAAGGGCCTTAGTCTAATCCTCGGCTCCAAATCTATATTTGTTCTGGAGCAATGCCCAAAAATGAACCTGTTTTTTTTTTTTGCACGTTACATGATTAGGGGCTACAGCTATTATTGCATGAAAAAACATAGGCACTGTGAAGATACAGAAAATAAACACATCTATATACAACTGAATTATATTGCAAGAGCAATTTTGTAAGTAAAATTTGTTTCTCAATCAGAATGTAACTTAAGCTACACTGAATACCAAAACAAAGCTATAATCAGTTTCCATAGCAACAACTCTTTCTGTGTAGAGTTAATGCTGCCACAGTCTTGGTGGTTCCATGTTGGATTGCATTATTGTATTTTAAAAGGGTGAAAACCAGCAGACCATCTGGCTTGATTCATGAAAATTCCCTGATATATATGTAATATAATATATATATATATTATATATATAATATATAATAAATATATAATATTTAATTCACATGAGATCTCTTCTGTCACCTGGATACAATCTCTTGGGAGATGTGGAGAATTCCATTCCTGACTCTTTTCCAAATGACATTTCATACATCTGCTTAATAACATGATACAACAGTAATGGGGCTGTACTCCCCCACCATGGGCCCCCTTAAAGTGTCTTGAAAGGTTAGAAATACTCCTCCAATTAGTATCTATTTTTGCTCCATAGACATGCTCTGCATTTCTTACTTTCAACTTTCTAGTTGTAAATCCTACATATTGGCATTTGCATGTAGCACATGAAGCACAATATATTACATTGCGGGTGCTACATTTACTTACCTGTCTGCTCTCAAAGACTGCCCCTGTGCTCATAGCTTGTATTGTACTCCCCTGATCAATGTACCTACAGCATTCAGCATTGACATCTGTTCAATCCACATCTATAGGTCCCCATTAGGGATGAGCGAATCTATCCGGACGAACCCGAATTCTTTCCGAATTTCAGGAAAAATTTGATTCTGAACGAATCCGAATTTCCCCGCGATTCGATCGATCGAAGTTTTCCTTTAAACTCCATTTATTTTAATTACAGGCATTCTAAAATGGTGGATGAACATGTCCAGACATATCCCCTGGGGCAAGGTATCATGGGAAAGTCACATGCAGCCTATCAGCAGCCAGGAAGCCCGGTGACGTCACTGTGCTATATAAAGGGCGGCCATTTTCCTTGTGCGCAGTTCAGCGTTGTATTGCGGCCAGAGCAGAGCTGGTTACAGACAGGGACAGAGTTAGAGATAGGTAGGGAGAGTCAGAGAGATCGGCAGAGAGGCAGAAAGAGAGGTAGACAGAGCCAGGGAAAGATAGTGAAAGATAGGGAAAAACCGGAATGATCCAGGCAGGGACAGCATTGAAGTGACAGGGAAATTTTTTTTTTTTTCATTAGCCAGATCAGTTTTCAATTCAATTTCAGTTCTTTGTGCTGTAAACCTGCCTTGCCACTGTGCATTCTATCAATGCAGTGGCATATTTAACCCTATTTGTTACACACAAGCAATTCTCATAAATGAATTAGTTTTAATATTTTTTGTCTGGTTTAAATACACCAGCCCACATGGGCATCCCAAACGAGCACATGTCACCCTATCTGTTATACTAAATAAGCGGTGTTCAGCCTCATTTTAATTAAGCTATTGCATTTTGAATTGGTTTTTGTCTGCTTTAAATACACCAGCCCACATGGGCATCCCAAACCAGCACATGTCACCCTATCTGTTATACTAAATAACGTTGTTCAGCCTCATTTTAATTAAGCTATTGCATTTTGAATTGGTTTTTGTCTGGTTTAAATACACCAGCCCACATGGGCATCCCAAACCAGCACATGTCACCCTATCTGTTATACTAAATAAGCATTGTTCAGCCTCATTTTAATTAAGCTATTGCATTTTGAATTGGTTTTTGTCTGGTTTAAATACAGCAGCCCACATGGGCATCCCAAACCAGCACATGTCACCCTATCTGTTATACTAAATAAGGGTTGTTCAGCCTCATTTTAAATAAGCTATTGCATTTTGAATAGTTTTTTGTCTGGTTTAAATACACCAGCCCAAATGGGCATCCCAATCCAGCACATGTCACCCTATCTGTTATACTAAATAAGCGTTGTTCATCCTCAGCTTAATCAAGCTATTGCATTTTGAATTGGTTTTTGTCCTGCTGCCAAAACACTAGGCCGCATAGTATCCCAAACCTGCACGTAGCACCCTATCTGTTATACTAAATACGCTTGTTCATCCTCAGCTTAATCAAGCTATTGCAATTTGAATTGTTTTTGTCTGGTTTAAATACACCAGCCCACATGGGCATCCCAAACCAGCACATGTCACCCTATCTGTTATACTAAATAAGCGTTGTTCAGCCTCATTTTAATTAAGCTATTGCCTTTTGAATTGTTTTTTGTCTGCTTTAAATACACCATACCACATGGGCATCCCAAACCAGCACATGTCACCCTATCTGTTATACTAAATAAGCGTTGTTCAGCCTCATTTTAATTAAGCTATTGCATTTTGAATTGTTTTTTGTCTGCTTTAAATACACCAGCCCACATGGGAATCCCAAACCAGCACATGTCCCCCTATCTGTTACACTAAATAAGCGTTGTTCAGCCGCATTTTAATTAAGCTATTGCATTTTGAATTGGTTTTTGTCTGGTTTAAATACACCAGCCCACATGGGCATCCCAATCCAGCACACGTCACCCTATCTGTTATACTAAATAGGTGTTGTTCAGCCTCATTTTAATTAAGCTATTGCATTTTGAATTGGTTTTTGTCTGGTTTAAATACACCAGCCCACATGGGCATCCCAAACCAGCACATGTCACCCTATCTGTTATACTAAATAAGCGTTGTTCATCCTCAGCTTAATCAAGCTATTGCATTTTGAATAGTTTTTTTGTCCTGCTGCCAAAACCTGCATGTAGCACCCTGTCTGTTATACTAAAATATCCTTGTTCATCCTCAGCTTAATCAAGCTATTGCATTTTGAATTGGTTTTTGTCCTGCTGCCAAAACACTAGGCCACAGGGTATCCCAAACCTGAACGTAGCACCCTCTCTGTTATACTAAATACGCTTGTTCATCCTCAGCTTAATCAAGCTATTGCATTTTGAATTGTTTTTGTCTGGTTTAAATACACCAGCCCACATGGGCATCCCAAACCAGCACATGTCACCCTATCTGTTATACTAAATAAGCGTTGTTCAGCCTCATTTTAATTAAGCTATTGCCTTTTGAATTGTTTTTTGTCTGCTTTAAATACACCATCCCACATGGGCATCCCAAACCAGCACATGTCACCCTATCTGTTATACTAAATAAGCGTTGTTCAGCCTCATTTTAATTAAGCTATTGCATTTTGAATTGTTTTTTGTCTGCTTTAAATACACCAGCCCACATGGGCATCCCAAACCAGCACATGTCCCCCTATCTGTTACACTAAATAAGCGTTGTTCAGCCGCATTTTAATTAAGCTATTGCATTTTGAATTGGTTTTTGTCTGGTTTAAATACACCAGCCCACATGGGCATCCCAATCCAGCACACGTCACCCTATCTGTTATACTAAATAGGTGTTGTTCAGCCTCATTTTAATTAAGCTATTGCATTTTGAATTGGTTTTTGTCTGGTTTAAATACACCAGCCCACATGGGCATCCCAAACCAACACATGTCACCCTATCTGTTATACTAAATAAGCGTTGTTCATCCTCAGCTTAATCAAGCTATTGCATTTTGAATAGTTTTTTTGTCCTGCTGCCAAAACACTAGACCGCAGGGTATCCCAAACCTGCATGTAGCACCCTGTCTGTTATACTAAAATATCCTTGTTCATCCTCAGCTTAATCAAGCTATTGCATTTTGAATTGGTTTTTGTCCTGCTGCCAAAACACTAGGCCACAGGGTATCCCAAACCTGAACGTATCACCCTCTCTGTTATACTAAATACGCTTGTTCATCCTCAGCTTAATCAAGCTATTGCATTTTGAATTGTTTTTGTCTGGTTTAAATACACCAGCCCACATGGGCATCCCAAGCCAGCACATGTCACCCTATCTGTTATACTAAATAAGCGTTGTTCATCCTCAGCTTAATCAAGTTATTGCATTTTGAATTGGTTTTTGTCCTGCTGCCAAAACACTAGGCCGCAGGGTATCCCAAACCTGCACGTAGCACCCTATCTGTTATACTAAATACGCTTCTTCATCCTCAGCTTAATCAAGTTATTGCATTTTGAATTGGTTTTTGTCCTGCTGTCAAAACACCAGGCCGCAGGGTATCCCAAACCACCACGTTGCACCCTATCTTTTATACTAAATCAGCTTGTTCATCCTCAGCTTTATCAAGCTATTGCATTTTTAATTGGTTTTTGTCCTGCTGTCAAAACACCAGGCCGCAGGGTATTCCAAACCTGCACGTTGCACCCTATATGGTATACTAAATAAGCTTGTTCATCCTCAGCTTTATTAAGCTATTGCATTTTGAATTGGTTTTTGTCCTGCTGTCAAAACACCAGGCAGCATGGTATCCCAAACCACCATGTGGCACCCTATCTTTTATACTAAATCAGCTTGTTCATCCTCAGCTTTATTAAGCTATTGCATTTTGAATTAGTTTTTGTTCTGCTGTCAAACCACCATGCCGCAGGGTATCCCAAACCACCACGTTGCACCCTATCTGTTATACTAAATAAGCTTGTTCAGCCTCAGCTTTATTAAGCTATTGCATTTTGAATTGGTTTTTGTCCTGCTGTCAGAACACCAGGCCGCAGGGTATCCCAAACCTGCACGTTGCACCCTATCTCTTATACTAAATAAGCTTGTTCAGCCTCAGCTTTATTAAGTTATTGCATTTTGAATTGGTTTTTGTCCTGCTGTCAAAACACTAGGCCGCAGGGTATCCCATATTGCCAATTTTCATAGTATCTGGTGCAGAGAAGCAGTTCCTCACTTTATTTAGCTTCGGCTTTTTAAAGTAAACACATTTTTTAAAGTACCTATTGCGCATTTCAAATACATAAAAATGTCAGGCAGACAAGTGCCAGGATGTTCAAAGAGGAGTGGCAGAGGCCAAGATTCAGCAGGCAGAGGTCGCAGCAGACTAGGGGCGAGTGGCAGCAGGAGTCACGGTGAGAGACCTGATCTGCCAGTATCTGCTAGCGGTAGTGTCTCCACCAGTAATGCATCTGCTGTGGTAGATTGGTTAACGCGGTCATCCACATCATCACAAGTTACATCTGAGACCCCCAGTCTAGGGTCGGTAGGTTCCTCTGACACAACCCTGAGTTGGCATGCCCCGAGAGCAGTCCCTGTCCTCCAATTGCCTTTGTCCTACGCCGTTCCCTCCCCCAGCGACGTATCCTATGCTTTGGGTTCAGCTCCACTCTTTAGTGAGGAGGACGATCAGATAGAGGACAGTCAGAAGCTACTGCCCAGCCAAGAAATGGAGGTGGCTTCTTCAGCTAGGCAGACAAATAGTGATGTGGAGAGTGTCGTGGGTGTTGCGAGCGTTCCAGCTCCTGCGCCAGACACTGTTGAGGAAACCGAGAACATCAGTGACGTGCAGCCACAACTCGGTAATGATGATGATGAAGAAGCCAATCGCACTTGGGAGCCGGGTGCAGAAGGGGCTTCATCGTCATCATCAGGAGAAGAAGGGCGCAGGTGGCCCCGGAGTCAGCAGCTGAGGCAGCAAGGTGTTAGCAGCATGGTTGGCAGTCAGCATGGGGGCAGAATTGTAAAGCCTGGAGCCAAAGGGGGCGGGGCCGGGGTAGAGCACCTGCTGCACGGCAGGCTACCTTATCGGGAGGTAGTGGAGCAGGGGTTCCTGGAGTTGGTGACAGTAGCAGTGAATCAGTGCGGCCTATTGGTGGGAAAAGTAGCTACTCGGCAGTGAGTCAGTTTTTCCTGAAGCATCCGCAGGAGGGTAACATGGCCACATGCAAGATATGTAGGCAGAAGGTGAAGCTTGGCCAGGGCCCAAATGTTGGCACCACAGCCCTGCGTCAACATATGATGCGTCACCATAAAGCGGCCTGGGAGAACCGAGGCTCCAAAGAGGTGGTCCAGCCTGCTTCCTCACCAAGCGGCACGCCGCTCCCAATTTCTGCCTCAGCCAACATAGTCTGATTTGCAATGTTTCAACCCGTTGGAATTCCACCCTTCACATGGTGGACCGATTATATGAACAGAGAAAAGCCATCACGGATTTCCTGATGATCCAAGCGGATAGGGGGACTCCCCTGTGTAACTTCAATGTCATGAACCACACGAAATACCGACAATTGGTTAATTGCTGGGCTGGCCAATAAACATACTGATATGAGCAAAAAAGAAAAATACTTTAATGATAGTGCACAGGGGCACACAATGCATTTGACAAACAGGACTTAAAGACACACATTAATTAAAATCGCAATGCGATAACACATATACAAATAAATGGAGGCCCCTGCCAGGGAGATGATTGGCTTCTGCTCTATCCAAGGCCGCCTATAAAGATGACGCAATTCAGGTAGCCCCTCCTACCCTGACGAAGCTCCCGAGCAGGAGCGAAACAGCTGTTGGTTGGGGCCCTTGACCACACCCACTACACGTGCTCGCTCATAGCATGGCCGCACTTGCAAGCAGGCTCTAGCGCTGATACTCCACTGGCGGGAACGACCAGACAAAGGAAAAGTGGCAAGACTGCTGGCGGCCCACGCCGCAACAGTACACCTGGATGGCTTGAGGAACCTCTTATGGAGACAGGATGGGGATGTTCCCTGCACGCCGGCACCGGCCCTCATAGGAGACCGCAAGTATTTGATGTCTGAGTGTCGTGTTATATGCCCCCTGCTGCTTCGTTTGAAAGATTATATTGGATCTTCAGCAGGGATATGGACCCTAATGTGGAGGGACTTAAGGCGTTTTCAGGATGTTGAATAATACAAACCCATCCACACAGGATTGCCTTTAAATGCCTTTGGTGTTGAGCTCTGAATTAATCAGTCTGTCATTTTGCCACCGCTCCTTACCACCTATACATGCTGGATAGACATATAAGATTTCATCAAAGTGCCCTGTGATCAGAGCCTCTATATAATCAACTCAATATATTTCTCTACCAACTTATTACATACTGGACTAGGTGGATAGTACTAGCAGTCTGGCGCCCCCAGAAAATATGATTCCAATATATGCTACTGCTTGCTCTTACTGAGGATAGATTTTTTCATCCCTATATCATATGCTGGCCAGCATTTTTTGCTATGAATGGAGTGTCTGTGTATGTGAGTGTGGAGTCCAGGTTGTCCTGGCAGGGGCCTCCATTTATTTGTATATGTGTTATCGCATTGCGATTTTAATTAATGTGTGTCTTTAAGTCCTGTTTGTCAAATGCATTGTGTGCCCCTGTGCACTATCATTAAAGTATTTTTCTTTTTTGCTTATATCAGTATGTTTATTGGCCAGCCCAGCAATTAACCAATTGTCGGTATTTCGTGTGGTTCATGCATTAGTAGGGTGGTTAGCTGGGCGCCCCACATTTACACGGTTAAAGGGGCAGTGCCTACATACCAATATACTAATATTTCCTAGGGGTGTCTCCCATTCTTCCTTTTTTAAGTTTTTCATAACTTCAATGTCAACCAGTGGCAGGTCATACGTGACACCTGCCGTTTGCTCAGGCCCTTTGAGGAAGTCACTTTATTTGTCAGTCGGCAGGATTACGGGATGAACGACATGATTCCACTGCTTCATGTACTACAGCACATGTTGGAAACCATGGCTGGTCAGGGCACTGGAGACATGGCGTCTACATCTTACGGCCACATGAACCCCGTTGGAGCTGAACTGGAGGAGGAGGAGGAGGAAGAGAAGGAGGAGTGGCACAGTGCACAGTTTAGGCTTGGTGAAATGGCTGGTTTATCTAGTCAGCGGACAGGAGAGGAGGAGCAGGAGCAGCCAGAGGACCCGGACACACCGTGGCAGTTTGCAGTGGAGATGGAGACAGGTAGTCCCTCCGAGTCACTTGCGCAAATGGCAGGAAGCATGCTCACGTTCTTGCGTAGTGACCCCAGAATTGTTTTCATTTGTCACCGAGATGACTTCTGGCTGTCCACCTTATTGGACCCTCGCTTCCGGCACAAAATGGGGGCATTTTTTAAAACCTGCTGAGAGGGAGGACAAACTGACCTACTACAAAGACATTCTACGTAGTCAGTTGGCCGATGCCTATCTGCGCCATGGCCCATACTCTCGCAGGTCTGACTCGGGGGGACCTCTGCGCTCACCTTCCACTGCCATGGCTGCTGGGGGGGTTGGCAGGAGCAGCAGCAGCAGCTCCATCAGCAGCAGCCTCAGTCTTCAGCCCCTAATGAGTAGCTTTCTACACCCTCTCTATGCGGGTGTAGAAAGCTACAGCAGCAGCAGGAGCAGGAGCTACTCATGAGCAGCAGGAAGACCTGGAGCAGGACCTCAACCAGCAGGTCATGTCATACCTTGACATAACCATGCCAACACACCTTGAGGATCCGCTGGACTTCTGGGCAGCCAAACTTGGCTTGTGGCCGCAACTAGCAGAGTTTGCCCTGGAAAAGCTGTCCTGCCCGGCCAGTAGTGTGCCATCTGAGCGGGTGTTTAGTGCGGCGGGGGCCATAGTTACGGCGAGGAGAACTCGTCTGTCAACTAAAAATGTGGAGAGACTCACCTTTGTCAAAATGAATCAGGGATGGATCAGCCAGGATTTCCACCCACCAATGGCTGATGCATGCGACTAGATTCAGCATGGTGCCACGTTTTACACTTTCCAAATGGCGCAAAACATATTTATGTCTTTAGGCCAATTTTTGGACTCCTGCTGATGCCAACTTCAGGGTGTGCCTTTCAGCCAATTTTTGGCCTCCTGCTGCTGCTGCTGCCAACTCCAGGGTGTCTTTCAAGCAATGTTTGGGCTCCTGCTTCTACTGCTGCCAACTCCAGGGTGTGCCCTCCAGCTAATGTTTGTGCTCCTGCTGCTGCCAACTTCGGGGTTTGATTCATCCAATTTTTGGCCTCCTGCAGCCAACTCCAGTGTCTCTTTCACGCACTGTTTGGGCTCCTGCTGCTGATGCTTGCAACTCCAGGATGTGATTCATCCAATTTTTGGGCTCCTGCAGTCAACTCCAGTGTCTTTTTCAAGCTATGTTTGTGCTCCTGCTGCTGCCAACTTCAGGATGTGATTCATCCAATTTTTGGGCTCCTGCACCCAACTCCAGTGTCTCTTTCAGGCAATGTTTGGGCTCCTGCTGCTTGCAACTCCAGGGTGTGATTCAGACAATTTTTGGCCTCCTGCAGCCAACTCCAGTGTCTCTTTCAAGCTATGTTTGTGCCCCTGCTGCTGCCAACTTCAGGGTGTGATTCATCCAATTTTTGGGCTCCTGCACCCAACTCCAGTGTCTCTTTCATGCAATGTTTGGGCTCCTGCTGCTGCTGCTTGCAACTCCAGGATGTGATTCATCCAATTTTTGGCCTCCTGCAGCCAACTCCTGTGTCTCTTTCAAGCTATGTTTGGGCTCCTGCTGCTGCATGCAACTCCAGGGTGTGATTCATCCAATTTTTGGGCTCCTGCAGCCAACTCCAGTGTCTCTTTAAAGTAAAGTTTGGGCTCCTGCTGCTGCTTGCAACTCCAGGGTGTGATTCCTCCAATTTTTGGCCTCCTGCAGCCAACTCCAGTGTCTCTTTCACGCAATGTTAGGGCTCCTGCTGCTGTTGCTTGCAACTCCAGGGTGTGATTCATCCAAGTTTTAGCCTCCTGCAGCCAACTCCAGTGTCTCTTTCAAGCTATGTTTGGGCTCCTGCTGCTGCTGCTGCTGCTTGCAACTCCAGGGTGTGATTCATCCAATTTTTGGCCTCCTGCAGCCAACTCCAGTGTCTCTTTCAAGCTATGTCTGTGCTCCTGTTGCTGCCAACTTCAGGGTGTGATTTATCCAATTTTTGGGCTCCTGCAGCCAACTCCAGTGTCTCTTTCACGCAATGTTTGGGCTCCTGCTGCTGCTGCTGCTGCTGCTTGCAACTCCAGGGTGTGATTCATCCAATTTTTGGCCTCCTGCAGCCAACTCCAGTGTCTCTTTCAAGCTATGTTTGGGCTCCAGCTGCTGCTTGCAGTATGATTCATCCAATTTTTGGGCTCCTGTAGCCAACGCCAGTGTCTCTTTCAAGCTATGTTTGTGCTCCTGCTGCTGCTTTCAACTCCAGGGTGTGATTCATCCAATTTTTGGCCTCCTGCAGCCAACTCCAGTGTCTCTTTAAAGTAATGTTTGGGCTCCTGCTGCTGCTTGCATTATGATTCATCCAATTTTTGGGCTCCTGCGGCCAACTCCAGTGTCTCTTTCAAGCTATGTTTGGGCTCCTGCTGCTGCTTGCAGTAGGATTCATCCAATTTTTGGGCTCCTGCAGCCAACTCCAGTGTCTCTTTCAAGCTATGTTTGTGCTCCTGCTGCTGCTTTCAACTCCAGGGTGTGATTCATCCAATTTTTGGCCTCCTGCAGCCAACTCCAGTGTCTCTTTAAAGTAATGTTTCGGTTCCTGCTGCTGCTTGCAACTCCAGGGTGTGATTTATCCAATTTTTGGCCTCCTGCAGCCAACTCCAGTGTCTCTTTCAAGCAATGTCTGTGCTCCTGCTGCTTGCAACTCCAGGGTGTGATTCATCCAATTTTTGGCCTCCTGCAGCCAACTCCAGTGTGACTTTTCAACTCCAGGGTGTGTTTTTCAGGCACTATAGGGGCCCCTCATAGTGATGCCACTTCAACTCTCTGCAATTGTGCCGCTCTGCAATTCTATTAGCGATGCCTCTGATCTGCATGTGATAATTATTTACAGTATTATTTCACTAACCCAGCACACATCCTATGCGTGTTACAGCAAGGCAGAATGGTTTACAACCCTATTGAGGCTCTAGGAGGCTCAGAAATAGCCATTTTTAATAGCGATTCATCGCAAATAAATTTGGGTTGAAACGATTTTTGTCGGAAAATTCGGCGAATCGGTCGAATCGAATTTTTCAAAAGTTCGCTCATCTCTAGTCCCCATAATGGAAAGCCAATTTTTATTTCCTTTTACCTTATTGCTTTGAATTAGACTTTGGGACAGTTTTGAACCCAGACTTGGTTACCTTTTACTAATAACTTTTACCACCTCTTGTAACACATCATTTATACCGGGATCCCCATATAAAACTGGTAGATTCTTATATATGATTTCTTTCACCTCATTGAAATCTGAGGAAAATGACATTGTAAATCGAATTGGATTAAGCATACATTTTCTGTCCTGTTTCTTATTGAGGGTCTCCTGCTGAGTTTTATATTGGACCCTCCCCTCGGTGATGTCCAAAACCCATCTCTGATCCCCCCGTCGCAGTAAGCTGCACCTCCCTCTGATAATCTTCATCCTTGGTGTAATTCCGGTGTGCTCTTACCATTTCACCCACAGGCAAACCAAGAATAGTCTGCCTGGGGTGGCAGCTATGGGCATGTAAAAGTGTTACCCGTTATTTTTTTCTGGTATGAACTAGTCATAATTCTGTTGATATCCAAATCTATCTCCAACATTAAATCCAAATATCTTATTTTGATCTCATTTTACTTGTATGTAAAATGTAAATTGTCATAATTAGTACTGATATGTTCTATGAACAGGGGCAACAATTCTTCCCCCCGTCCATATCCATACCAGATCATCAATGTACCGACCATACCATTTTATATATGGGGTGAAGGGGTTCCGATCTCCTCCTCCCACCAACCCATATATAGGTTGGCGAGAGGAGAAAACGGGGCCCCCATGGAGGCCCTGCACTTCTGGAAATAGAAACCCGTATTCAAACATGAAAATATTATGCGTCAAAAGATAATCCGTCATCATAATTATGAATGAATTCCTATCCATGTGGAATTGGATGGCCCTAAGGGCCCGGTCATGAGGTATGGAGGAGTACAGGGAAGACACATCCGATGTGCACCACATCCCACCACTCGGCCAAGACACTGTTTGAAATTGTGAGATCACATCCTTGGAATCCCTAATGACCCCTGGGAGGCGTGATACTAGTGGCTGCAATATACGGTCCAGCCACTGTCCCAATCGTTCATTCAGGGAATCAATCTCAGCCACAATGGGCCTGCACTTGAGTGGAAGATCCCCTTTATGTACCTTGGGCAAGTGGTGGAAGATGGGGCACACCGGAGCGTCCACCTCTAGAAACTCCGCCATCCTTACTGTCAAGACCCCCAGGGCCACCCTCTCCCCCAACAAAAGATGTAATTCCTCTTTAAATTTGTATGTTGGGTCCCCAGAAAGGCACAAATAGGTATCTGTATCCTCTAATTGACAATAAGCTTCTGATATATAGTTCTGCTTATTCTGTACAACTATACTACCCCCCTTGTTCGCATTACGGATTACAATAGACTCATTTTGTTCCAATTCCTTGAGCACTTTATAATCTGATTTGGACAAATTCGAATATTTTTCTTCTTTTTGTTTTTTTCTAATATCCTCAGATCTGCTTCAATCTGATCTTGAAATTGATCTACTACTAGCGATCGGCTTATCAATGGATAAAATTCTGGATTACCAATTCTCATTTACTTTGGTTCTGAATCCTTACTGCCATTTCCTCATGAATATCCAAGCATTGATCAGAATCTTTTTTCAAAGAGACAGTATGTTGTGATACCACTTATTCAGAATAACTGACAGGATCCATTTTCTCTTCTACATGTGTTGTTTCCCCTCCTTTTTTCTTCCCTATTTCTTTAAAATGCTTTTTCAATAGAACAGAGCTGACGAAATTGTTAGTGTCCAGTGTCCACAATGGTATAAAATACATTTACATTAGAGTAAGTAGTAAACACCAGTGAACACAGACTTGTATTTTGTTGTGTTTTCTCTGCAATTAGCTGGCGAAAGTCACAGGTATTTACATTGAAAAGTGGCTTGGAGAATGCCAGCTTTTCGCCGGATAACTGCTGAGGCAGAATTCCTCATGAAAACATGAAATCTTGCTGAAAGCACACTTTAGCATATGTCGGCATTGGAGGGATCTCACAAAATATGTGTGGCATCTTGGGAGTGTCTGGGTTGTTTGAAAAGCTTAAGAATAAAAGTTTATTTGAAAATATAAAAGTCATCTAAAAACATTATCATTAGTTGTTTTTCACATACTGGGTAACTTTTTAATGTTCACTCTCAAGTTAAAGATGCTAAAAAAAGTGACAATCTCTCCCTTAATAACATTGATTCCTATAGGATTCTCCAGCATTCGCCAATCCAAACTGAAGTAGAAGTAAATACAAAAAAAATGGACATCTCCGGCGGAACAAGCAAAATTTCACTTGATAAATGTGTAAACCGGCGGATACCCCGCAGATGCACGACAGATGCCGGCGAATTGTTTCATAAATTACCCCTTAAGTGTTAGAATTGAATAAACAAGGATAAGAAGTCTTTGACGATAAAATAAGGTGACAGTTAAGTTCACTCCTTTTCAAGCTAAAATAGGTTATTGGGATTATTCTTTTTTTGTTTTTAAGAAGAACTCTAGGTTTTATATGCAAATGTTATACTAAAGAAAAGGGGGACATTCTTCCATACCACTGCATTATTCTATTAAGGGAAACCTCTAGCTTTACAATTATTTAAAAAAGAGATTATTTTTCCTATTTCAAAAATACATTATTCAGCACATGACACCAGAACAGAAAAGAGGCAGATTCAGTTCCAAATGACAAACTCACTTTAAGGAAGCATGTTTAGATGAATGAAGTAGTAGAAGAGATAAAAATATAAGAAAAACTGGGGCCAGAATGGCCTATTTTAATATTGTCTGTTAGCAACACTTGAAACCTAATTCATTTCTGTTGGCCAAACCATGTAGGATGAGAAGAGTGAGAAGAGTTGGGCTTTCATTACAACAATGTGTGGTACACCATCAGACAAAGGGCAAAGAAAAGAAAAACTAAATGTGGAATCAGAGAAGTAGAAGGGGAACCAGGGGCGTGTAGGACCTTGAAAGCCTATTTGGAGTGGCAAGAAATGGTTAGTGGTGTAAAAAGCTGAGAATGGATCAAGCAGAATGAGAATGAAGTAGTGGCTTTAGCTGTAGATTTAGTTGCTGAAAGGTCATTGTTGACTTTGGTGAGGGCAGATTTGCTGGGGTGGACCATGTAAGGAGTTGATGGCAATATAACTTAACCATTTTAACAGTGGCCTTGACTCATCTGCAGAAAACAGGATGGCTGAGATAAAGGTGCCCCCAATAGCCTTGGCGCCCAGGATGATGGCCCTGCTCGTTCCCTAGAAACAGCCCTGTTGGTATGGATTGGCATGTTAAAGTTTCCCTTTATGTTAGTGAGGAAGTCAGTAGAGAGAAGCCAAGCTGAGAAGAGGATCAAAGTGTAGCTTTAGCAGTATGCTTTGGGTCATTGCCCTGTTGAAATGTGAAGCTTTGTTCATGTCTCAAATCACTGGCAGACATTCTCCTTGACTCCTTGCCGGTTAAGCGGCATTCATTAAAACAAGGAAAGGGGACCCAAAAAAAAATTTTTTTAAAGTTCGGAAAAATATTTTTGATATGAAAAATCAATATTTTTTTATTTTGAAAAATGCAAAGAAAATGGCAAAAAATATAATAAAATACACCTGCTGTAATTTTCAATGTTAAATTGAATGTTAGTAAAATTGACATTTAGTAAAACACTGAAAAACTAAAAAATACAGTAAAAAAATAAGTCAGGCTATTTTTCATTAGATAAAAACTATTAGATATAATAGATATAAAAAAATACCACAAAAATGACAAAAGAAAGCCCACAAAAAGCTTGCTGGCAGTTACCCGCAGCTGGAGTGTATTCAACACAGGAAAATTTGCCTTAAGATGCACTCTCATAGGTAAAAAACGTAAAGGCTTGTTTTGAATGAAAGCTTATGCCAAGCACTTTCGCTGGCATTTGAACGGGTGAACTAAACTTGCAGGCAGCTGAGAATCACAGAAGCATTCGGGAATTCATGTGAGTTTTCTTTCATACTAAAACAAGCCTTTACATAGAGGCTCTGAATCAGACTTATTGTCTAGCATGTGCCCCTGAAACATGGGAGAGAGTGAGAATTTTCGCATGAGAGATTAGGTTGTTTCAGAGCCTCTTTCTCAATGTTTTTTGGAGGTCCTGCTACCAACCAAAAAAAATCACACAAAAATAAAAACATTTCACACAAAAATTCTAACAGAAAAAAAGGCTCAGCTGAATTAAACGTGGGGGAAAATGGACGAGAACGGAAATGTTCATGCAAAAAAAAAAATGCGAGAAAGGGGCTCTGAATCAACCCTATTTTTGTTGGAAAGTGAGTATTTCCTGACTCGGGATGAATCGACCCTATAGTGATAAATGTAATGATATGAAATAGCAACTTTGTTCATGCACATGTTAAGACAAGAAAACATGATTTCGCTGGAACATTAATGATAATGATCTAAATTAGGGATGAGCGAATCGATCAGGACGAACCCGGATTCGATCCGAATTTCATGAAAAATTTGATTCGGATAGAATCCGAATTTCCCCGCGATTCGATCGCTCGAAGTTTTCCTTTAACATCCATTCATTTACATTACAGGCATTCTAAGATGGCGGACGGGCCATGTCCAGACATCTACCCCGCACCAGTGCAAGCTGGGGCAGTCACATGCAGCCTATCAGCAGCCAGCAAGCCCGGTGACGTCACAGCGCTATTTAAGTCGGCGGACATCTTGCTTTTCCTCATTTCTCTATTGCATTCGTGAGAGACAGGACGCTGCTGTAGGCAGGGAAAGACAGTTAGACAGACAGGGACAGACAGGGACAGGCTGGAGACAGGCAGGAGACAGGCAGGAGACAGACAGAAAGTCAGCGAAAAGCAGGGAAAGTTAGGAAAAATCGGAGGCAGTCACAGGGAGATTTTTTTTTTTTCATCCAGCCTGAGTGTTACTGGCTGGCTGACTGGCTTTGTTAGCGTTTTCAGGCTGCTTATACACTAACTGTGCATATATACTGAACTGATCTCAAGTCTGCTGTGAGGCCTCCCATTCTGTGACTACACCAGCCTCTATTTAATACCATAACCATTTGCACTTATTCTAATAGAAATTTGGCCTGATAAACACACTTGCTGTGCATAGTAGTACTGCTGCCAGGTGCTCTCTGGTTTTTGGGGCATCCCATTCTGTGATTACACCAGCCTCTATTTAATACCATAACCATTTGCACTTATTCTAATAGAAATTTGGCCTGATAAACACACTTGCTGTGCATAGTAGTACTGCTGCCAGGTGCTCTCTGGTTTTTGGGGCATCCCATTCTGTGACTACACCAGCCTTTATTTAATACCATAACCATTTGCACTTATTCTAATAGAAATTTGGCCTGATAAACACACTTGCTGTGCATAGTAGTACTGCTGCCAGGTGCTCTCTGGTTTTTGGGGCATCCCATTCTGTGACTACACCAGCCTCTATTTAATACCATAACCATTTGCACTTATTCTAATAGAAATTTGGCCTGATAAACACACTTGCTGTGCATAGTAGTACTGCTGCCAGGTGCTCTCTGGTTTTTGGGGCATCCCATTCTGTGACTACACCAGCCTCTATTTAATACCATAACCATTTGCACTTATTCTAATAGAAATTAGGCCTGATAAAGACACTTTTGCTGTGCATAGTTGTACTGCTGCCAGGTGCTCTCTGGTTTTTGGGGCATCCCATTCTGTGACTACACCAGCCTCTATTTAATACCATAACCATTTGCACTTATTCTAATAGAAATTAGGCCTGATAAAGACACTTTTGCTGTGCATAGTAGTACTGCTGCCAGGTGCTCTCTGGTTTTTGGGGCATCCCATTCTGTGACTACACCAGCCTCTATTTAATACCATAACCATTTGCACTTATTCTAATAGAAATTACGCCTGATAAAGACACTTTTGCTGTGCATAGTAGTACTGCTGCCAGGTGCTCTCTGGTTTTTGGGGCATCCCATTCTGTGACTACACCAGCCTCTATTTAATACCATAACCATTTGCACTTATTCTAATAGAAATTTGGCCTGATAAACACACTTGCTGTGCATAGTAGTACTGCTGCCAGGTGCTCTCTGGTTTTTGGGGCATCCCATTCTGTGACTACACCAGCCTCTATTTAATACCATAACCATTTGCACTTATTCTAATAGAAATTACGCCTGATAAAGACACTTTTGCTGTGCATAGTAGTACTGCTGCCAGGTGCTCTCTGGTTTTTGGGGCATCCCATTCTGTGACTACACCAGCCTCTATTTAATACCATAACCATTTGCACTTATTCTAATAGAAATTTGGCCTGATAAAGACACTTTTGCTGTGCATAGTAGTACTGCTGCCAGGTGCTCTCTGGTTTTTGGGGCATCCCATTCTGTGACTACACCAGCCTCTATTTAATACCATAACCATTTGCACTTATTCTAATAGAAATTTGGCCTGATAAACACACTTGCTGTGCATAGTAGTACTGCTGCCAGGTGCTCTCTGGTTTTTGGGGCATCCCATTCTGTGACTACACCAGCCTCTATTTAATACCATAACCATTTGCACTTATTCTAATAGAAATTTGGCCTGATAAACACACTTGCTGTGCATAGTAGTACTGCTGCCAGGTGCTCTCTGGTTTTTGGGGCATCCCATTCTGTGATTACACCAGCCTCTATTTAATACCATAACCATTTGCACTTATTCTAATAGAAATTTGGCCTGATAAACACACTTGCTGTGCATAGTAGTACTGCTGCCAGGTGCTCTCTGGTTTTTGGGGCATCCCATTCTGTGACTACACCAGCCTTTATTTAATACCATAACCATTTGCACTTATTCTAATAGAAATTTGGCCTGATAAACACACTTGCTGTGCATAGTAGTACTGCTGCCAGGTGCTCTCTGGTTTTTGGGGCATCCCATTCTGTGACTACACCAGCCTCTATTTAATACCATAACCATTTGCACTTATTCTAATAGAAATTTGGCCTGATAAACACACTTGCTGTGCATAGTAGTACTGCTGCCAGGTGCTCTCTGGTTTTTGGGGCATCCCATTCTGTGACTACACCAGCCTCTATTTAATACCATAACCATTTGCACTTATTCTAATAGAAATTAGGCCTGATAAAGACACTTTTGCTGTGCATAGTTGTACTGCTGCCAGGTGCTCTCTGGTTTTTGGGGCATCCCATTCTGTGACTACACCAGCCTCTATTTAATACCATAACCATTTGCACTTATTCTAATAGAAATTAGGCCTGATAAAGACACTTTTGCTGTGCATAGTAGTACTGCTGCCAGGTGCTCTCTGGTTTTTGGGGCATCCCATTCTGTGACTACACCAGCCTCTATTTAATACCATAACCATTTGCACTTATTCTAATAGAAATTACGCCTGATAAAGACACTTTTGCTGTGCATAGTAGTACTGCTGCCAGGTGCTCTCTGGTTTTTGGGGCATCCCATTCTGTGACTACACCAGCCTCTATTTAATACCATAACCATTTGCACTTATTCTAATAGAAATTTGGCCTGATAAACACACTTGCTGTGCATAGTAGTACTGCTGCCAGGTGCTCTCTGGTTTTTGGGGCATCCCATTCTGTGACTACACCAGCCTCTATTTAATACCATAACCATTTGCACTTATTCTAATAGAAATTACGCCTGATAAAGACACTTTTGCTGTGCATAGTAGTACTGCTGCCAGGTGCTCTCTGGTTTTTGGGGCATCCCATTCTGTGACTACACCAGCCTCTATTTAATACCATAACCATTTGCACTTATTCTAATAGAAATTTGGCCTGATAAAGACACTTTTGCTGTGCATAGTAGTACTGCTGCCAGGTGCTCTCTGGTTTTTGGGGCATCCCATTCTGTGACTACACCAGCCTCTATTTAATACCATAACCATTTGCACTTATTCTAATAGAAATTTGGCCTGATAAACACACTTGCTGTGCATAGTAGTACTGCTGCCAGGTGCTCTCTGGTTTTTGGGGCATCCCATTCTGTGACTACACCAGCCTCTATTTAATACCATAACCATTTGCACTTATTCTAATAGAAATTTGGCCTGATAAACACACTTGCTGTGCATAGTAGTACTGCTGCCAGGTGCTCTCTGGTTTTTGGGGCATCCCATTCTGTGACTACACCAGCCTCTATTTAATACCATAACCATTTGCACTTATTCTAATAGAAATTTGGCCTGATAAAGACACTTTTGCTGTGCATAGTAGTACTGCTGCCAGGTGCTCTCTGGTTTTTGGGGCATCCCATTCTGTGACTACACCAGCCTCTATTTAATACCATAACCATTTGCACTTATTCTAATAGAAATTTGGCCTGATAAACACACTTGCTGTGCATAGTAGTACTGCTGCCAGGTGCTCTCTGGTTTTTGGGGCATCCCATTCTGTGACTACACCAGCCTCTATTTAATACCATAACCATTTGCACTTATTCTAATAGAAATTAGGCCTGATAAAGACACTTTTGCTGTGCATAGTAGTACTGCTGCCAGGTGCTCTCTGGTTTTTGGGGCATCCCATTCTGTGACTACACCAGCCTCTATTTAATACCATAAGCATTTGCACTTATTCTAATAGAAATTTGGCCTGATAAACACACTTGCTGTGCATAGTAGTACTGCTGCCAGGTGCTCTCTGGTTTTTGGGGCATCCCATTCTGTGACTACACCAGCCTCTATTTAATACCATAACAATTTGCACTTATTCTAATAGAAATTTGGCCTGATAAACACACTTGCTGTGCATAGTAGTACTGCTGCCAGGTGCTCTCTGGTTTTTGGGGCATCCTATTCTGTGACTACACCAGCCTCTATTTAATACCATAACCATTTGCACTTATTCTAATAGAAATTAGGCCTGATAAGGACACTTTTGCTGTGCATAGTAGTACTGCTAACAGGTGCTCTCTGGTTTTTGGGGCATCCCATTCTGTGACTACACCAGCCTCTATTTAATACCATAACCATTTGCACTTATTCTAATAGAAATTTGGCCTGATAAACACACTTGCTGTGCATAGTAGTACTGCTGCCAGGTGCTCTCTGGTTTTTGGGGCATCCCATTCTGTGACTACACCAGCCTCTATTTAATACCATAACCATTTGCACTTATTCTAATAGAAATTTGGCCTGATAAAGACACTTTTGCTGTGCATAGTAGTACTGCTGCCAGGTGCTCTCTGGTTTTTGGGGCATCCCATTCTGTGACTACACCAGCCTCTATTTAATACCATAACCATTTGCACTTATTCTAATAGAAATTTGGCCTGATAAAGACACCTTTGCTGTGCCTAGTAGTACTGCTGCCAGGTGCTCTCTGGTTTTTGGGGCATCCCATTCTGTGACTACACCAGCCTCTATTTAATACCATAACCATTTGCACTTATTCTAATAGAAATTTGGCCTGATAAACACACTTGCTGTGCATAGTAGTACTGCTGCCAGGTGCTCTCTGGTTTTTGGGGCATCCCATTCTGTGACTACACCAGCCTCTATTTAATACTATAACCCTTTGCACTTATTCTAATAGAAATTTGGCCTGATAAAGACACTTTTGCTGTGCATAGTAGTACTGCTGCCAGGTGCACTGCTGGCTGTTGGGGCATCCCATTCTGTAACATACCATAACCCTCTTTATTTACACTAAGCAGCTCTCTTATTTACACTAAGCAGGCCTGTTGGAGGCTGAGTGTTACTGCTCACTTTTGGTGTGCATTATATTCTGTTTCATATTGACCCACCGCTGCCTGGGGTTCTTAAAATATCACCTACTACCACGCCAGTTAGACTATGTCGGGCAGACAAGTGCCTGGAAGTGAAAAGAGGAGTGGCAGAGGCCAAGATTCCGCAGGCAGAGCTCGCAGCAGACTGGGGGCCAGTAGCAGCAGGAGTCACGCTGAGAGACCTAATCTGCCAGTATCTGCTAGCGGTCGGGTCTCCACCAGTAACGCATCTGCCGTGGTAGATTGGTTGACGCGCTCATCAACAACATCATCACAAATTACGTCTGAGACCCCCAGTCTAGTGTCGGTAGGTTCCTCTGACACAACCCTGAGTTGGCATGCCCCGATAGCAGTCCCTGTCCTCCCATTGCCTCTGTCCTACGCCGTTCCCTCCCCCAGCGACGTATCCTATGCTTTGGGTTCAGCTCCACTCTTTAGTGAGGAGGACGATCAGATAGAGGACAGTCAGCAGCTACTGCCCAGCCAAGAAATGGAGGTGGCTTCTTTAGCTAGGCAGACAAATAGTGATGTGGACAGTGTCGTGGGTGCTGCGAGCGTTCCAGCTCCTGCGCCAGACACTGTTGACAAAACGAACATCAGTGACGTACAGCCACAACTCGGTGATAATGATGATGATGATGAAGCCGATCGCACTTGGGAGCCGGGTGATGACGGGGCTTCATCGTCATCATCAGGAGAAGAGGGGCGCAGGTTGCCCCGGAGTCAGCAGCTCAGGCAGCAAGGTGTTAGCAGCATGGTTTGCAGGCAGCATGGGGGCACAATTGTAAAGCCTGGAGCCAAACGGGGCCGGGGTAGAGCACCTGCTGCGCGGCAGGCCCCCTTATCGGGAGGTAGTGGGGCAGGGGTTCCTGGAGTTGGCAACAGCAGCAGCGAATCAGTGAGGCCTGTTGGTGGGAAAAGTAGCTACTCGGCAGTGTGGCAGTTTTTCCTGAAGCATCCGCAGGAGGGTAACATGGCCACATGCAAGATATGTAGGCAGAAGGTGAAACGTGGCCAGGGTCCAAATGTTGGCACCACGGCCCTGCGTCAACATATGCAACGTCACCATAAAGTGGCCTGGGAGAACCTAGGCTCCGGAGAGGTGGGCCAGATTGCTTCCTCACCAAGTGAGCTCCCAATTTCTGCCAGCCAAGGCTCCAGCACCTCAGCCGAAGGCAGCTGTGCGTCATACCCATCCTCTGTCGCTCCTGCTCCTCCTCCTCCTCCTCCAAGTCATGCATCCCGCCAGCAATCCATCAGCGAAGCCATGTCCAAGAGACAGCAGTATGCGCCCACTCATCCTACGGCACAGAAGCTGAATGTGCTCCTGTCCAAGTTGCTGGTGCTGCAGTCGCTCCCTTTTCAGGTGGTGGAATCTGCACCTTTCAGAGAACTGATGGCTTGTGCCGAGCCAAGGTGGAGAGTCCCAAGCCGTCATTTCTTTGCCAAGAAGGCAGTACCAGCGCTGCACACTTTTGTTGAACAGAAGGTGGGCCAGTCCTTGAGCCTGTCGGTGTGTAGCAAAGTGCATGGCAGCGCTGACATCTGGAGCTGTAACTACGGTCAGGGACAGTACATGTCGTTTACGGCCCACTGGGTGAATGTGGTCCCTTTGCAGCAGCAGCAGCAACTTGGACAGGTCACGCCGCTTCGGCCTCCGCGCTCCCTGCCCGTTGGGCCTGTGACACCGTGCGACTCGGCCTCCTCATCCTCCGCCATCTCCTCACCCTCCACTGTAGGCTCAAGTCTCAGTGCCCCTCCAGTCTACCATGTGTGCAGGGCACGGAGGTGTCACGCAGTGCTTCACATGGTTCGTCTTGGCGAACGGAGTCACACAGGGGAGGAACTGCTTAAATGTATTCATCAGGAAATCCAAACATGGCTTACTCCGAGAAAACTTAAAATGGGAATCATGGTTACCGACAATGGGAAGAACATTTTGTCTGCGCTGCGCCAAGGAAGCCTGACCCATGCCCCCTGCATGGCTCACGTCTTCAATCTGGTTGTCAAGCGGTTTCTGAAGTGTTCCCCCCATCTGCAAGACACCCTAACAACTTTAAGGAAACTTTGCATGCACTTCAGCCACTCATACACCGCCAAACACACCCTTCTTGACCTACAGCGTCAGAATGGTATCCCCCAACATAGTCTGATTTGCGATGTTTCCACCCGTTGGAATTCCACCCTTCACATGTTGGACCGATTATATGAACAGAGATTTCCTGATGATCCAAGCAGATAGGGGGACTCCCCTGTGTAACTTCAATGTCAACCAGTGGCAGCTCATACGTGACACATGCCGTTTGCTCAGGCCCTTTGAGGAAGCCACTTTATTTGTCAGTCAGCTAATGAGTAGCTTTCTACACCCGCATAGTGAGGCTACTCATGAGCAGCAGGAAGACCTGGAGCAGGACCTGAACCAGCAGGTCATGTCATACTTTGACATGACCATGCCAACACACCTTGCGGATCCGCTGGACTTCTGGGCAGCCAAACTTGATTTGTGGCCGCAACTAGCAGAGTTTGCCCTGGAAAAGCTGTCCTGCCCGGCAAGTAGCGTGCCATCTGAGCGGGTGTTTAGTGCGGCGGGGGCCATAGTTCGGGCGAGGAGAACTCGTCTGTCAACTAAAAATGTGGAGAGACTCACCTTTGTCAAAATGAATCAGGGATGGATCAGCCAGGATTTCCACCCACCAATGCCTGATGCATGCGACTAGATTCAGCATGGTGCCACGTTTTACACTTTCCAAATGGTGCAAAACATATTTATGTCTTTAGGCCAATTTTTGGGCTCCTGCTGATGCCAACTCCAGGGTGTGAATCATCCAATTTTTGGGCTCCTGAAGCCAACTCCAGTGTCTCTTTAAAGTAATATTTGGGCTGCTGCTGCTGCCAACTCCAGGGTGTGATTCATCCAATTTTTGGGCTCCTGAAGCCAACTCCAGTGTCTCTTTAAAGTAATGTTTTGGCTCCTGCTGCTGCTGCTCCCAACTCCAGGGTGTGATTCATCCAATTTTTGGGCTCCTGAAGCCAACCCCAGTGTCTCTTTAAAGTAATGTTTGGGCTCCTGCTGCTGCTGCTGCTGCTGCCAACTCCTGCCAACTCCAGGGTGTGAATCATCCAATTTTTGGGCTCCTGAAGCCAACCCCAGTGTCTCTTTAAAGTAATGTTTGGGCTCCTGCTGCTGCTGCCAACTCCAGGGTGTGATTCATCCAATCTTTGGGCTCCTGCTGCCAACCCCAGTGTCTCTTTAAAGTAATGTTTGGGCTCCTGCTGCTGCTGCTGCTGCCAACTCCAGGGTGTGATTCATCCAATTTTTGGGCTTCTGAAGCCAACCCCAGTGTCTCTTTAAAGTAATGTTTGGGCTCCTGCTGCTCCTGCTGCTGCCAACTCCAGGGTGTGATTCATCCAATTTTTGGGCTCCTGAAGCCAACCCCAGTGTCTCTTTAAAGTAATATTTGGGCTCCTGCTGCTGCTGCTGCCAACTCCAGGGTGTGATTCATCCAATTTTTGGGCTACTGAAGCCAACCCCAGTGTCTCTTTAAAGTAATGTTTGGGCTGCTGCTGCTGCCAACTCCAGGGTGTGATTCATCCAATTTTTGGGCTCCTGAAGCCAACCCCATGGTCTCTTTAAAGTAATATTCGGGCTCCTGCTGCTGCTGCTGCCAACTCCAGGGTGTGATTCATCCAATTTTTGGGCTCCTGAAGCCAACCCCAGTGTCTCTTTAAAGTAATGTTTGGGCTCCTGTTGCTGCTGCTGCTGCTGCTGTCAACTCCTGCCAACTCCAGGGTGTGATTCATCCAATTTTTGGGCTCCTGAAGCCAACCCCAGGGTCTCTTTAAAGTAATATTTGGGCTCCTGCTGCTGGTGCTGCCAACTCCAGGGTGTGATTCATCCAATTTTTGGGCTACTGAAGCCAACCCCAGTGTCTCTTTAAAGTAATGTTTGGGCTGCTGCCAACTCCAGGGTGTGATTCATCCAATTTTTGGGCTCCTGAAGCCAACCCCAGCGTCTCTTTAAAGTAATATTTGGGCTCCTGCTGCTGCTGCTCCCAACTCCAGGGTGTGATTCATCCAATTTTTGGGCTCCTGAAGCCAACCCCAGTGTCTCTTTAAAGTAATGTTTGGGCTCCTGTTGCTGCTGCTGCTGCTGCCAACTCCTGCCAACTCCAGGGTGTGATTCATCCAATTTTTGGGCTCCTGAAGCCAACCCCAGGGTCTCTTTAAAGTAATATTTGGGCTCCTGCTGCTGCTGCTGCCAAATCCAAGGTGTGATTCATCCAATTTTTGGGCTCCTGAAGCCAACTCCAGTGTCTCTTTAAAGTAATGTTTGGGCTCCTGCTGCTGCTGCTGCTGCTGCTGCTTAAAACTCCAGGGTGTGTCAGATAATTTTTGGGCTCCTGAAGCCAACCCCAGTGTCTCTTTAAAGTAATGTTTGGGCTCCTGCTGCTGCTGCCAACTCCAGGGTGTGATTCATCCAATTTTTGGGCTCCTGAAGCCAACCCCAGGGTCTCTTTAAAGTAATATTTGGGCTCCTGCTGCTGCTGCTGCCAACTCCAGGGTGTGAATCATCCAATTTTTGGGCTCCTGAAGCCAACCCCAGGGTCTCTTTAAAGTAATATTTGGGCTCCTGCTGCTGCTGCCAACTCCAGGGTGTGAATCATCCAATTTTTGGGCTCCTGAAGCCAACCCCAGTGTCTCTTTAAAGTAATGTTTGGGCTGCTGCTGCTGCCAACTCCAGGGTGTGATGCATCCAATTTTTGGGCTCCTGAAGCCAACCCCAGTGTCTCTTTAAAGTAATGTTTGGGCTCCTGCTGCTCCTGCTGCTGCCAACTCCAGGGTGTGAATCATCCAATTTTTGGGCTCCTGAAGCCAACCCCAGGGTCTCTTTAAAGTAATATTTGGGCTCCTGCTGCTGCTGCTGCCAACTCCAGGGTGTGATTCATCCAATTTTTGGGCTCCTGAAGCCAACCCCAGGGTCTCTTTAAAGTAATATTTGGGCTCCTGCTGCTGCTGCTGCCAACTCCAGGGTGTGATTCATCCAATTTTTGGGCTCCTGAAGCAAACCCCAGGGTCTCTTTAAAGTAATATTTGGGCTCCTGCTGCTGCCAACTCCAGGGTGTGAATCATCCAATTTTTGGGCTCCTGAAGCCAACCCCAGGGTCTCTTTAAAGTAATATTTGGGCTCCTGCTGCTGCTGCTGCCAACTCCAGGGTGTGATTCATCCAATTTTTGGGCTCCTGAAGCCAACCCCAGGGTCTCTTTAAAGTAATATTTGCGCTCCTGCTGCTGCCAACTCCAGGGTGTGAATCATCCAATTTTTGGGCTCCTGAAGCCAACCCCTGTGTCTCTTTAAAGTAATGTTTGGGCTGCTGCTGCCAAATCCAGGGTGTGATTCATCCAATTTTTGGGCTTCTGAAGCCAACTCCAGTGTCGCTTTAAAGTAATATTTGGGCTCCTGCTGCTGCTGCTGCCAACTCCAGGGTGTGATTCATCCAATTTTTGGGCTCCTGAAGATAACCCCAGTGTCTCTTTAAAGTAATGCTTGGGCTGCTGCTGCCAACTCCAGGGTGTGATTCATCCAATTTTTGGGCTCCTGCTGCTGCCAACTCCAGTGTCTCTTTAAAGCAATGTTTGGCTCCTGCCCCTCATAGTGATGCCACTTCAACTCTCTGCAATTGTGCCGCTCTGCGATTCTATTAGCGATGCCTCTGATCTGCATGTGATATTTATTCAAAGTATTATTTAACTAACCCAGCGCGCATCCTATGCGTGTTACAGCAAGGCAGAATGGTTTACAACCCTATTGAGGCTCTAGGAGGCTCAGAAATAGCCATTTTTAATAGCGATTCGTCGCAAATAAATTCGGGTCGAAACGATTTTTGTCGGAAAATTCGGCGAATCAGTCGAATCGAATTTTTCAAAAGTTCGCTCATCTCTAATCTAAATGTCAAAATGAAAAAATATTCCCAAACGTTCAGACACAAAAGTAAGATAAGTGTAATATAACATATCTTGAGAAATAATGCTAGATTCTTCCAGCTTTCTCTGCAGAAGGGATAAAAAATATGTCTGTTTGTACAAGATATGAAAGTTTACAGTGAGGGTGGTAAATATGGAATAATATGTGAGCAGGCAATGGTCGGTTTTTATACACAAGTTCAACAACATTTGTGATAACGGCAATCTCTTGCTGAATACAGATCAAGCCAAGGTTCAGGCGTAATGTTTTATGATTGCCTAATGTTGTATTACTTTCTGTTTGCACCGATGCATCCAATGACCTCTTACGTTCCTCATAGAAGGATCCCTGTGGTTGCTGATAAATTAGGCCAGCAAACCTGTATATAGTGTTCTTTTTTTTTAACTGCCAAAAGTGTTTTCTTCAAATTGTTTGCATGTCTTAAATGCAATCATGAAAGAAAAATAGTTCTTAGCAACTGTTTTTTTCTACTACTACTTTTTTGTTCCACATGTGATTGAAGTATGTATCTTTTACATAAATACATTTATAAACAAATGTTCTTCTTTGCCACCTTGGGAGATATGAAGAAACAAAACGACTTCAGCCGAACTTACTGCAAACTTTGGGTCCAGGACCCGGAATCCGAACCCGAGCCCCATTGAAGTCAATGGAGACTTGCTTTCCAGAAATGGCTGTAAAATGGGGCCAGCAAGGGCTAATCGAGGGGAACACCAGGGCACCTGCACAAAAGGGCTAGGGAAAACTACTCAAAACATTAACAGAAAACAAAAAAAAAAATTAAAGAAAAACATACAGAAATTAACAAAATAAAATATTATTTTTTTTACGTGTGTGAGAGGTCAAATTGGGGGGTAACGCCGGGGAAATTGCCTCACAACAATAACAGAATTAATACATTTTTAAAATTTGAATATTAGTTTTTTTCGTGTGTCGGAGGCCAAAATGGGGGGAAATAAAAAAAAAATAAAGAAATACATACATAAATACATTTAAAACAAAATAATATATTACTATTTTCATAGCTTTCAGACTCAGAGGCCAATTTGAAGGGTAACACCAGGGCAATTGCCCTGCACAAAATGGGGTAGGGAAAGTACTCAAAATAATAAAATACCTAAAACAACAAAATTAAATAAATACAAAAATAAATAAAAAATACATGTTAAAAAACTAAACTAAAATATTATTTTTAAAAGAGGTCAGAGGTCCAGGTGGAAGAGGAGGTGTGGTGGTAGGTGGATGAGGCAAAGGTGGAGGTAGCCAACACTAAAACCATTAACTCAGGTGCTGGCACATCCAAGTCCCATGGGATCCATGCCTGGTTCATCTTAAGGAATGTAAGTATGTCCATGTTGGCTGTGAATAGGCGGATCCTCTTGTCAGTGACCCCTACAGTGCTGAACATATGTCCTGATAAGACACTTGCCGCAGGGTAGGCCAGCACCTCCAAGGCATAGAGGGCAAGCTCTGGCCACGTGTCCAGTTTAATGTCCCAGAAATTGAATGGGGAGGACCCATCATTTAGTACCAGGAGACGTGTTGACACTCATTCACCTTGTGAGGTGGTGCCAGTGACCCTGCTGTTTTGCTCCTACTCAGCCTCTTGCCGCCATCTGAGTCCTCAGATTCAGCTGGCAACTCCAATATTGCATCCACTAGACTGTGTTTGTACTCCCTGATGGATCCTTATAGCGGGGATCCAGCAGGGTGGTCATCCAGTAATCGGCACTGGTGACTATGCAGGCCAATCTGCAGTTGTCCAGGCACTGGAGAATTTAGTGGCTCAGATGAGCCAAGGAGTCAAGGAGAAGCTGTCCTCAGTGTCAGGTGTCCTTTCCTCCTCCTCCTGCTCCTCCCTCCAGCCATGCTCCAGTGATGCCCGTGAGCTGTGCTGGGTGCCACCCTGCTGTGAGAGAAAGCTCTCCTCCTCCTCTGAATACTTTAAAACTATCCTGATGCCTGGGAAAATTAGTTTTCATTCTCCTCCTCCTCTGCTTCCTCCTGTGCCACCATCGCATCCTCCGTCAAGGCCTGAATGTTTTTTCCAGCAGGCAAAGGATGGGGATGGTAGCGCTGACAATATTGGTGGCGTACCGGAAGCACTGCAGCACCACGCAGATGTCCCTCATGGAGGTTCACTCATTGGTGCTGTTGGTCTGCACTTCTACTCACCTGGGCATTTTGGATCTGGAACTCCACTATTGCCTGCTGCTGCTGCTGCTGCTCACACAGCCTTTCCAATATATACAAAGTTAAAATACGCCCATTGTCGTACACCACCTTGCCGGGATAGGTCAATATTAGCACTGTATGCCGCCGTTTCCCCACGGCTGTGCTCAAATTGGTGTTGGAGACACTGCAGGTGCTGACTCCATGAGGAGGAAGCAGAGTAGGAGGAGGAGGCAACAGTAGGCACCAAATGATGTCCAGCAATTCCTGGTGGTGGAAGGATATGCGCCAAAGTGCTTCCCGTCTCAGTCCCAGACAACACTGGAATGGCATATTGTGGGATAGCCGCTGCCATCAGATCTTTAAAACTAGCCATCTTCACCAGGTGGAATGGGAGCATTTCAAAGGCCAGCAATTTGGAAATGCTCGTATTTAGGGCCAGGGCTCATCGTTGAGATGAGCACAACTTCCTCTTTCTCTGTAAAGTTTGAGGGATGGAAAGCTAAACGCTTCCCTGGGATGGTGTGGACAAGCTTGGTTATGGTGGTGCTGCTGCTGGAGGGGTTGGTGTTGGTGGTGGTCTCAAATCCCCCCTACGGGGGGAGACAGGTGACCTTGTCGTTGGGGAGGTGGTGGTAGCAGATGAGTCAACTGTAGCAGCAGAGGGAGCCTCAGGTGTTTGCATGTTTTTTAGGTGTTTCTGCCACTGCAGCTTGTGTTTGAATTGAAAGTGTCTGATCATGTAATTGAAATTGAAAGTGTCTGATCAAGTAATTTGCCCTCGATCCAGCCATGGGTGACACAGCATGCAAATTTCCCATGTCTTGTCCTCTGTTCACTGCTTGAAAAAATGCCACGCAGGTTAGATCCTTTGAACCTGCCTTGGCATGCTCAGTCCCTGGGCGTGGTGGGCAGTAGTAGCAAGGGGCTGACTGCTGAGGGTTGGCACCCTTCTCCCTCTTCTGCTTGCTACCTGGGGATATGTGACCACCACATCTTCCTCCAAACTCTGATGGCGTTCAGTCCATGTTGGGTCTTAGACGTTGTCATCACTCCTAGGATCATCTTCCACTCCGTCTTCCACACTACCTTCCCTCTCAGCCTCCGCAAACACACAGAGAGCCATAGGTGTAAGTACTAGAGTTTCATCACTATCGCAGGTGTCCAGCGATAGTCCGCTGGCCACATCCTCATCCTCCAACATAAGTTGTTTGGCATCTGGGCACCCTAGGTCTACAACTGGGGCAGGTGGATTGCCCACGGTAAGCCAGATAGGAGTGTCATCATAGAGCTTTCATGACCTGTGGCTGGGACAGCCTTGCTGATTTTAAGGAGAGGTGAGGTCGAGGGCTCTGCACTTTCACCAGTGGGTGCAAGACAATCAGATGGAACTGGTAGCACTGCGTGCCATATAATCTACGACTGCCTCAACTTTTTCTGGCCTCACCCCTCTGGCAGCGGTACTGTGGCTATGCTGAAAACCCTGGTGTCTGCTTGCACAAGAGGCACAGATGAAACACATCCTCTCCTTGAAGCACCAGCTCCATCACCACCACCAGCAGCACCATGGCCGCGTCCCTGTCCCTTATTTGCTATTTTCTGCATTGCATATGCAGCCTGTCCTAGTAAGTTCAATACAGGTGGGCAGACATGAGCAGTAAGTTGAAGGCAAGAGGTGCCCACAGGTGAGTCGTTTTTTCGAAACCCTAGCAAGTAGAATGCAAGTGGTGCCAACAAGTGAATAGATTTTTTCTAACCCCAAAAAAGTAGAATGCAAGAGGTGCAGACAGGGAAGTCATTTTTTCTAACCCTCAATAAGTAGAATGCAAGGGGTGCCAACAAGTGAGTAGTGTTTTTTTTAGTAAGTAGAGTAAGTAAAATGCAAAACGTACCAACAGGGGAGTATTTTTTTCTAGCCTTCAGTAAGTATAATGCAGGGGGTGCCAACAGGAAAATAGTTTTTATTAAACCCCAGTAAGTAGAATGAAGGTGCAGCCAACAAGTGAGTAGTTATTTTTCTAACCCCGGGTAAGTAGAATGCAAGAGGTGCCACCAGTGGAGTATTTTTTTTTCTAAACCCCAGTAAGTAGAACGCACGCTGTGCCAAAAAGTGGATAGTTTTTTTCTAACCACCATTAAGTTGAATGCAAGAGGTGTCAACAGGGGAATAGTTTTTTCAAACCCCCAGTAAGTGGAATGCAGGTGGTGCCCACATATGAGCTGTATTAAATGCCCAGATTTTCTCCATCAGCTGCCCGTCCGTGTGCAATGATTACAGGCAGATGTCCCTCCCCTAGCTCTCCCTCACTAACGCTGTCCACTCTCCCTAGCTGGGTGCCCTGAAAAGAAAAGTTTGAGATGCAGCCTCCTCTCCCCTCCTATGTGTCCTTCAAAGAACAATTGTTTTTATTTTTTCCACAGCTCTTTCTGTCTCTCACTAAGCAACAGCAACCTCTCCCTATCTACTCACCACTGAAATGGCAATGGTGGGACATGTGACCCCGTCTTTTAAACAATGGGGTCACATGTCCCACCTGGCCAATCACAGCCATGCCTATCATGGGCATGGCTGGGGTTTCTGGATGTAAAAAGCTGGTTGATTGGCTGCTGAGCAGAAAATCAACCAGCTTTCTCGATTGGGTTGAACACAGAATGTAGGCACCAACTTCTTGTTGAAGTTTATGTTCGGCTTTGTAAACCCAAGCTCGCAAAGTCATCAACACAGGCCCGGACTGACCTGGGGGACAACTGAAAAACTTGGTTCACCTTCCGTCTCTGTTAACAGACGGCATCTGTCTAAACAGGCTTTCTCCCCGTCACTTTGTTGCCGGGGGTAGCGGCCAATCGGCTGGGAGTTTTCTGCTCTCTCCTGATTGGTCCGACTGCGGGTGTAGCGGCCAATCGGCTTGGGGCTTTCTGCTCTCTCCTGATTGATCTGCGTCTCTTGCTTCCCATTGGCGGTTGTGTTGGCGGCGCCGGCGGTGACGTCACCCCTTTATTGACGGCCTGCGAAACCAGATGTCGGCTTCAGCGCTGCTCCTATGGGGTAAATTTATTCATTTACTATTTTATATACAAATGTTTATTAATTTATGCCAGCTATCAGTGACTAAGGCCCAGGTGGCGTCCGAAATGCGTAAGAGTTGCACGATTTATCACACTGTCGGGGTCTGGTAACATGCTTTTATGGCTTTTGCTTTTGTGATTTACATGGTAGACATATATTTTAATGGACTTTAATAAAATGTAATTTTTAAAGAGTGCTGACCCAAAATCGTTTTCTGTGGCTAACTGTAGGGGCTTGGGATGCCCCAGGTCATGCACCCATTTACAATTCTCTAATCAGAGTGCATTTACCTCTCCAAATCAGCAAGTGGGTGGACCATTTTAATTTGACCAGATTGTGCAAAAGGAGTGGCCAGATGTAAAACAGGGCATAGGGCACTGCTTTCTTTGCAATTTAGGAGTGACAGGATAGAGTGTAAAGGAAATTTTGGTATGATTAATCACACTAACAATACATTTTTCTATTTTGCATCTGCTGATCCTTGTGCTTTACCCTCTTATGAACCTTTGCAGCTGTTACATATTTTAAAAAAATATTTGAAACAGTAGGAAATGCTCTCTCCTTTAGCATTATGATGCCCATATGTGCGAAACTCCATGCTTCGCCCCCATTCACTCACCTCAATCCACACTCTCACAGCGCATTTGCATACTCTCCTCCAATCAGAACTCCTTCCACTGTCCCCTCCCATCCATTCCACAAACCCACTGCCAGCCATTCAGATATGCTTGCTGGGTGTGCGCATCAGATTGAGGAGTGCTAAAGATGCTGTGGAGGCCTACGCATGTGCCGTGGGATTGTTTCCTGAGCTAAATATCTGGCGAAACCAAGGGGGTTTCACACAGCCTTATCCTAAATAATGCCCCAGGGGCCAGCATTAACCTTTTAGATGTCCGGGCTAGGTTACAAGATTTTTGGTAAGCTTTAAACCGCAACAACGTTTTTAAAAAGTGGATGTTGTTACTACACTGGGGGGGGGGGGCATGCTGATTGCTAATGCCCCCCCCCCCACATTGTAACACCCAAGAAAAGACAAAAACATCGTTCCCCAGGCAATATCGAGCTTGCCACATGCGTGTCTCCTCTATTTCTTCAGCACAGGGTAGTAGCCACAGTAGGGTAGTAGGGCTCCAAAGTTTTCTCTCCTATCAATTCTATTCTTGCATGACCACAAAAAAGGGTCTAACTGCCACTCTGTACAGCTCAGCTCTAAGCACAAATGTGCACAGCAAGCCACAGTGATCCCCCAGCCAGTTATGACCATAGCACAATATGCTCATGACATATACATTTTGTCATGACTCTTTCCAACTCAGCTACACCCAGAAATGGAAGTAAAGCCAGTAGCTTTACCTAGAATGCATAAGGTATTTATATGTACTTATAGATTTTGAGATGTCCCCTTTGGAGATAAGGTAGGAGAAATTTAGTGGGTGCATGGCAGGGAAAATATCTGAAAGTATGGTGAGTCCCTTCATCACTTGAATTATAGGATGAAGCTAAATATTAGGAGCACTTGTAATGGTATTTCTATCATTTCATTACTATTTGAAAAATATTCTGAAAAGTCAGATGTGAAGCATTACACATCCGAGTTCCGCTTTGTTCACTGTGTAAACGCATTCCCTTTAGTGATCATAACACATTCTCTCCCTTACAATATTGATATCTCTGTGCATGCAGATAATTACTGCACAGCCTAGATAGCTATCCAGGGATACATTGGGCATTCCATCTTATTACTAATAAAATGACCTTCAATGCTATTCCTATCGCTTAAAAACACTACACCCACAGCTACAATTTCAGTCATAACCCATAGTCTATTTCAAAAAGAATCTATTTCCTACAAAGGAAATGAGTCTCAGGAAACACATTAGAAGCTGAGGTATAAATTGGCTTCAAGAGAGTGATCAAAAGGCTGGGCATGGGGGGAAATGACACAGGGATTTGCCAGCTAGACATGGCTATTATGGCGAGCAGCATATTTGGTGCTGTGTGTCACTCTGTATCCTGTTCTTTCATACATGTGTTTGTTGTGATCTTTTTGGATGACTGGTACAGCTTGGATCTCCCATCCTGACAATGAACAGAAAAAAAAGAAATCCTGAAAGACACAAGGGACACAGGACGTGATTAGAAAATCATTACATTAGTATGGATTGTCTGTTGTGTCTCTGAAGACTTTACACTGAGGCATATTGGCTTTCACCAAGAGCCTCACGAGGGACCCATGCATCCAGATCTACTTTGTCCTTTTTGCTTTAAATCTGATACTCTCCTATTCAGGAAGTCTAATATTCCCAGAAATAATTAGCCCCTCTTTTTAATAGGTCTTATTAATCATTTTAAAAGACAAAGGGATCAGCACTCAGAGCTAAGCCCCTTGACATCAGTACAGTGTTGTCACAATTAAGATGTAATAATAGCCATCATTTTACATTTTTCTAATTAATTATTCCCATAGTGTGACCAATCTTGTGAATCATACTTTGGTTACAAAGAGTCAACTTTTGTCACATAAGTAATGTTATATATTTTTTTGGTCTTTAGTTTAAGGTGAAAGTGTTTTTGCACCCTTTTTTGCTAAGCACAGAATGGTTTAACAACCAAAGCAATCAGCCAGGATTATATACAGAAAGGGGGTGCTAGCAATACTCCAAAGTATACTCAAAACTACACTGGAAACACCACAAGCACTGCAAACTGTTTAACCAGGGGCACAGCTAGGGGGGAGCAGAGGGGCATTTGCCCCTGGTGCAGCAGGTCAGGGGGGCGCCAAAGGGTTGCCTTTGGGGGTGGAGGTGGGGGGCGCCATTTTGAATCTTTGCCCTGGGTGCCAGAAAGCCTAGCTACTCCACTGGTTTTACACGTAATTATACACAAGACAAATCTAAAATGCCGTATAAGCCATGAACATAAAAACCCAGACGGGAGTGGAATTGTAGTTATTTAAATATTCAAAAAATTATAGAATGACAGTAGTAAATAATGTAACTGGTCCCTTACAATATACCATGCATAAGATCTGGATCTTTTCGCAGTAAAAAAAATCTTCCTTATAATCCTCACAGTGAATATTGAGAACATGCTTGCTTTTCTCTAATATCAATCTAGAGCCACAATAAAAACAAAGTGTAACAATACTGAGAATAAATAGTGATTAAATAAATATTTGCATAATATCATGATACATATATACAAACCTAAGTACACAAAACACTATACAAGTGCCAGACTATAAATATGTAAAAAGAGCAGTATAGAGGAAAAAGATAACAAATAAGAGGAAAAAGATAACACACTGCACCCTTATGAGGACCTCCAATTGCCACCTGTTCCATTTAAACTTCAACTGACCGTGCACATGTTTGCATGCTGATAATAAATACCAACAGTTTCGCCGTAAGGTCTATTTCACATCTTCCCATTTGCAATGAAGTAGAAATATTTCAACAAGTTGAAAGGCGGGAAAGAAACGTAGTCTATAAAGTAAATGGGGCCTTTCACATCAGTGCATGTATTTGTGCTTTACCTGTGCTGCGCTACACCTCAACATCGGCAAACCACAGCACATAGTTGCAATGTGGAGCCTAACTGAGGATGCTGTACAGAGGCAGCAAACATTAACCCTTTTAGTGCCAGCTACGTGAGTCTCGCGTAGCTGACTTTAAACCCCCCCCAAAAAAAATATATAAAAGTAAAAAACTCACCTTACCCCACATTGGATCAGGCAGGGTCTTCTCTTCACCCAGGGTCTTCTCTTCATCTGACCCCCCCCCCCCCCGGTGCTCTTCTCGCTTCCAGAGTGCGCTTGAAAAAGCGCCCCCCCTCTTAGGAAGCTGCCAGTTAACAGTAGAAAGAAAAATGTAAAAAAATGACATTTACTCACCTGTGGCCGCGATCCCTCCCGCGGGGGCCCTATTCACTGGGGGGGGGGGGGGGGGGCTCCGGTGGTTTTCATTAATTAAACAAATGTTTTATTTAAAATAAAGGAGACAATTGTCTAAAAAAATTTTTTTATTTATTTTTTGTTTTTTTACGCAAAAATATTTAAAAAAACACTAGAAAAATTACAAACAAGACATTTCATGTTAAAGCCTAAACTCTACTGCAAAATATATATATATATATATATATATATATATATATAACTTTCCTGGAAATTCCGTCAAAAATCACGGTTAAACATGGCGCAAAATGGGTAAAGGGTTGTTTTGGTTGAAAAATTGCAAGGTGCGCACTTTGTCTGCAGAGCTGAAATTTTCAAGTATAATTACAGTTATGCGCATGCTTTACTTTGGGGTGTTTGGCAACTCTTCCCTTGACAGTATCTATGCATGCTGGGTATTGTTCTGTTCGGGGCATGTTGCTTTTTCAGATTTTACTTGTTTTTTCTTGTTTGCATATAGCTTTTTTAGGAAAATTTGGCTTGATTCATACTTTTTATTCTTTTTTAGGAAAACTCTGTGCGACCAAAGAATTGATTGAAGGGTTAATTGAAGAAAACTACGCCCACATAAACAAGCCTGGAACGCCTAGAAAGCTTGAGGCGTGTACTTCCAGAGAATATATAGTTTGGGGGGGGCATTTCAAATGTAAGGGGTTGTTTTTCTGGAAAAACTACAAGGTGCGCATGGCGCATATCACAGTTGTATTTTATCTGAAAATCTCCTAAAGCACTGTTTCAGTTTATGGGAGTCTACTGGGCAGGAAAGGGTGTCTACCTATACATATGTGGTACCGCTGTAATCGGGAGAAATTGCGTTTTCACACGCAATAAGATTTTATTGACAAACTTACATTTTGTATTACAACATTTTTCAAATTTTTTGCACATATTTCAACCAAAAGAGAATACACTAAAAAAAAGGCCATACAAGACATTTCATGTTGAAGCTGAAAAAAACAATATATAATTTTCCTGGGAAATCCCTGGAAATTCCTTAAAAAATCAAGGTTGAACATTTGTAGCGCAAAATAGTGAAACGTGGTCTGGCACTTAAAGGGTTAAAGGACACTATCATTAAACTCCCATGAAAAAGAAATGTAATTATATATTAGGTTACAAAAAATAAATATATGACAACTATAATGAGCAACAAATATATCAGGTCCCTTAACACAAACACAGACTTCCCATGGAAGTTGGGGGTCTTGTTTGAATTTCAGAAAATGAACTGGGGTCCTCTGGGGACCACAGCGGCAGATGCGGCCCAGGCAGCAGGGAGTGGGTGGGGCGGCCAAGAGGATTTCTCCTGGAGTCTGAGCCAGCCAAAATGGGCCTGTTCCAAGTATACCAGGTATATCCACAGCCACAGGGGAATGAATGCAGAGATTTTGCCATTCTTCATGCATTAAACTTTTATGACTCTCATTAATAATCGTTGCACATATTAAATTTCCTGTGTCTGATTGGCATATAAAGAAATTTGAAAGCCAATCTGCAGAATTTTCTATTGTGGGTGGGGTGGATTTTGAGACAAACTTGTAAATAACAACAGCCTATTGGCTTTTCAAATCAGGAGAAGCTCTATATTTTAGAGTGAAATGGCCTAGAGAGAAGTGAGTGAAGAGTGTGCCTTTTATTTAAAGTGTACCAATCACGACCCCAGCTCATATAAAAGACTCCAGGGCCAGACGACTAGGTGCCCCTGGATGCCCCAATGTGTAACCCCCCCCCCCCAGATCACCCACAAACTCCTATCCTTTCTACCAGTCCCTTGTCCCAATCGCTGGCCAAGGCTGCATTCCCGGCATCCCTACCCCTGCATGCGCTCCCATGCCTAGCCATTCAGATGAGCCGACACAGTGGAGCCAGAGATGTAGCCGTTGGCATTTCCTATGCTGGCATGCAGCCCAAACCAGGGGCTTGATGACATGAATTAGTATGCAAGGCATTAAGTGCTGATAGCACCCACGCATATGCCATGGGAATAGCAGATAGGTGAGTGGAGTGGGCGAGCTGGGTGGTTTCAAAAAGCAGGGGACCCCAAATCTCAATGACCAATCACCAGGATAGTCAAGATCTTGTGTTAAGCCCAATTTGAGCAACAACATAAAAAACTGTTCATTTGGGGGTGAGTAATCTGCATGAAAGCAGAAGGTTAGACCTTGAGTAACAGGTCAGTCACCCAATCCCATGCAGCAGTGTGACTGTTATTCAAGTATATGGCTACAATGCAGAGCCCCCTCCACTGGCCCAAATTGTGCATAAATTAGACTTTCTCCTAAAGATCTCCAAAGAGCTGTAGACCAACCAGGACTGCAGCGCCAAGTTTCAGGGGGCAGCTGAGTATTTTTTTTTATTTTCTTTGTCCCTAATACTAATTGTCAATTGTGAGGGGAGGGGGTACGGACACAAGCAAGGAGGGGGCATCTTTGGCTTTTATGCCCACTTTTAAAATGTGAAAAACCATCATATTCAGTTAAACTACTTCTGATCTGTTCAAAATATACATGATTATACACTATTTACATAAATTATGTTTGGGGAATATATTAACCGCATTTTACAGTAAAGCTCATTATGTGCTAAGTATCTGATACGGAAGATGACTCCATAAAGTTTTACATCGGCCTGGGTGCTTTATTTTGTAATACATTCTAGGCTATAAAGTTTTCTAATGAATGGACTGCATCTGTTATTAGGTTGTAATTAAAGCAATCATTCTTAATAACCTACAGAAACATAATGCATAATCTTTTATTTTAGAGTGGCATTACATGAACTCAAATTAGGACATTCATTTTACTAGTTGTGCCTGGAATGCTCTATACTCAGGAGTGAATCAATCATCTAAGTAAACTGCAAACTATTTTTGAAGAGAATCTAATGGCTTAAAATGATAATGACATTATTAACATTTAATACTATGTTAATTCATGTACCGAAAAAAAACTTCTACTACTGCTAGACTGCTGCCTATTAACTAAGAACTAAATTTAGTAAACTTTCTGTAAAATATTATTATGAAAATGAATGCCATTTCAAGCGAAATTTTAGAATAAGGCATGAGGTAAAATAATGAGCATTATGGGTGCTTATAAATGTATACAATTGATCATATGTTATTAACACATTACACTTTTACTGCCACACAGTAAAAAAAAAATCCACTGGCTGTGAAACTGGAGAGAATAAAATCCAGGCTTAGGGTAAACTCCCTCTCCTGCCACCCTCTCCTGGCACTAAGGCAAAATGGGGAGGATCCAAACAAAAAAACCCTAACCTCGCCAGCAGTTCAGAGTTGTTCTCCTGGCACTTCAGGTTCTGGGCGTCCTTGGGAAACAGCACAGAGCAGTTTCCCCACGAGCATATTATAGGGATGTTGAACTTGAACTTCCTCTTTAAAGTGGACCAACACCCACCGGTGATCGGCCCGGGAATCTATAAGATTCCCGGGCCGATCACCTCCCTCCCCGCAGGACATCCGAGATCGGGATGTCCCGCGGGGTGAAACCCCCCCAAACACCCCAAACTCCTTACTCACCCCAAACTCCTTACCCGGCCGCCGCCGCCTCCCTCGCGCCCCTCTAGACGTTCACGTCTGTGAATGGCCGGCGCGGGCACACGCGCGTCAACAGGGACGCGCGGGAGGCGGCGGCGGAGGAGCCGCTTGTCCGCGGCTTGTCCGTCGCCGCGGACAGAGGTGAGTTCGGGGGGTTCGGGGGGGTTTCACACAGCGGGGCACCCCGATCGGGGGTGCCCCACCGAAGTGGACCAAGACCCAGGATAGTCAAAATCCTGGGTGTTGGTCCACTTTAAGTAATTGTCAAGAAGGGTGGTGACCAGCAAAAAGCTGTTGGCTTTATGCAATCTATATTCGTAATTAAGTATCTTATGTATCAACCACATTCTCTACCCTATCGAAATCAACAAAATAAGATATTTTTGCTTATCCTCCCACCTAGCCTCTCTGATACGACATGTATGATGCATGAAACAATCATCATATATAACCTCACAGTCTGAAGCCTCAGTTATGCTGTCAAGTAAAATTAACTTATATATGTCCCAGTGCCAGGATATGCCATGCTATTAGAGAATCTATCTATTATCCTTAAAAAAAACATCCATTACTTAATAAACGAGATTACGTTTTATTTTAGAAACTGGTTCCTAAACGTAGAGAAACCCATTTTGAACATTTGAATTGCCTCAAGGCTGGATCTGCTTAAGAAACTGAGATGGTATATTACCACCTTATATGTCACACAGCAGCCAATAGCATAGTCTTTGCTACAGGTAATGATCCAGTTGGGTTATTGTCTTTATTAAGCACTGTATGCTTTTGCACACATATAACTGTTCCTCCACATTTAACCCATCAATATAGTGGTGGCTGCCTTAGCAACGGCACCCTGGGGGAAGTTAATGGGTTTAGTCTCCAGGATTCAAACCTGCCACCTTCCAGTCACAAGGCTGCTTCCTTAACTCCTATGTCATGACTGCCCCATGTTCCTTCTAAGCCTCTAATACCTGAGCTGACCATAGCTTTTGCCCCCAGCCCCAGCTATCTTTTTGCTGCAATGCAATTTGGGCAGTAATGAAATTTGGGGATTAAAATAACAACTCACCTGATGGATGAAACCCTCCCTTAAAGCCAGTGGAGGGGGTGGGTGCTCTGCATGGCAGTCACAGACTATCATAGACTGTCATTTCATATTGTAAATTGCATATATTGTAACACAGGCTGATTAGCATGGCTTTGAAAATCTTTATAATGAATCACTGATAATGTTTAAAGGACAGAGTACTAAGGAAAATCCGAGGGCTGCCGTTGCTAATCCCATGTGTGGGCACAAGATGTGAAAGGCAACCACAAATACTTTTTACATCTCTTTTTACTTAGTAGACAGCAGAGAAAAATATTGTTTTTTAAACACTGCAACAGTAGGACCTGTCACTTTTGAAGCTATGTAATAGGATTACAGAGGAAGTAGTCAACAGCATATTTGGGGAATAGCAGCCTAATAATCAGTAGCCACAGTAATGGTCACCGATGAGTGGTAAATGGGTTTCACACTTACAGTAAACAGTCCTAAACTTTCATCATATGCTAATTGATTCCACCTGTACATTTAACCCTTTTGTTGCCAAGCACGTAACACCTACGTGCTGGCTTGGCTGGGCCTTAAGTGCCAAGCCCCGTAGGTGTTAGGGGCTAGACTTTCCCGGCTGCTAGTTTAAAAAATAAAAATGAAAAATACTCACCTTACCCCTCGTTGGATCCGGCCGGGTCTCCTCTTTAATTTGGTGCCATCCGATCCCCCGTGGGCTCCAGGAGAGCCCCCGGAATAGGCAGCCCCCCCCCCCCGCTTCGGCAGCAGCAGATGCTAACTGTAAAAAAAAAAAAAAATGACATTTGCTTACCTGTGGCCGCGCTGCCTCCCGCCGGGTCTTCTCTTCACTGGGGAGGCCTCCAATTGCCCCCCCCCAGCCTCTTCGGTGGCGAGGAGAGGGCAGAAAATGCCCTCTCCCCCCACTTCCTGGATCGCGACAGCTAGCTATCATTGTGATGTCACCAGCAGCCGGCATCTTAACTCCAGCACCTGAGACTATGAATCAGTCTGCTCGGTGCTTGGAGCAGAGAGCAGAGGAGGAGGAGAGGGCTGTGATCGCCCCCCCCCCCAGGCTCTCTCTTCCAAACATGCAAGCAGACTGTCAGCGGAGATCGCCGGGGGACACAGGATCATTTTTTTATTTATGTGAGTTCACAAGGCTGGGGGCTGGCAAGTCACCCACTTGCCGCAGCGGGTGACATGCCATTAACCCCCTGCACCCCCATTACCTGCCTCCCCAAAGCCCAGGGGGGGGGCAGAAGAGCCCGGGCCCACATAGGCTATGTGGGCTCATAGGCTGCAGGGTGGGGGGGCCACAAAAGATGCCTACAAGCCCCCATAGCTGGTCCCGGGCTGGTTACTTTGGGTAAGGGGGACCCCACGTCATTTTTTGGGGGGATTTTTAAGGGTTTTTAACCCTTAAAAATCCAAAAAAAATGGGGTCCCCCCCGGGAGGGGGGACCCTATGTCATTTTTTTTTAATTAACCCTTTGTGTTCTGTCATCCAGCAGCTATAAAAGGCTTCCAGCAGGTGAGCAGAAGCCAGTGATCGCCGAGGGACACAGTGCTCCAGGATGGATGGGAGGTAAGTATTAAAAAAAATAAATAAATAATAAAATATTTTTTTCTTTTTGCGTGTGTGTGTGTTTTTTTTTACATTTAACCCCTTGTGAACTGGTAAGGGGTCCATGACCCCTATACCAGTTCACAAGGCTGGGGGAGGTGGCAAGTCACCTGTGACTAGCGGGGGATTTGCCATTAACCCCTGGCACCCCCATTACCTGCCTCCCCAAAGCCCAGGGGGGGGGCAGAAGAGCCCGGGCCCACGGGCTATGCAGGCTTGTAGCCTGAAGGTCCAGGGGCCACAAAAGCTGGCCCCTGTGCCCTGTTTCTACAAGCCCTGCATAGCTGGTCCCGGGCTGGTTACTTTGGGTAAGGGGGACCCCATGTCAACTTTTTTTTGGAATTTTAAGGGTTTTTAACTCTTAAAAATCCCCTCCCAAAAAATGGGGTCCACCTCCCCGGGAGGGGGGACCCTATGTCATTTTTTTTTCTCGATTTAACCCTTTGTAGTGTGGATGGTAGTTTTATTTTATTTGTAAATGTTATAAAATGTTATAAAGTAGGAACAGGGGGCTACCGCTAAATATGTGGTACCATTCTAATCGGTAGAAATGGGGCTTTCACATGCAATATGCTTTTCTATAATAAAATACATTTTTTATTTAAAATTAAGGAGTCAATTTTCTAAAAATGTTTTTATTTATTTATTTATTTTTACTTAATAATATTGTAAAAAAAACAAAATAAAATTTACAAACAAGACATTTCATGTTAAAGCCTAAACTCTGCTGCAAAAAAATATAAATATAATTTTCCTGAAAATTACAGCAAAAATGGCGCAAAACATGGCGCAAAATGGGGAAAAATGACCTGTCAACAGAGGGTGACAAAATCTCAAGTAGGCTGGCAATTAAAAGGGTTAAAAGTAGCTATGAATGTTGGGTATTGTTCAGTTCGGGGGACCTTGCGCTTTCAGACTTTCTGGTTTGCATATTTATATTTTAGGAAAAGGTGTTTTTTATTCAGCTTTTTTATAAATTTTTTTAGGGAAACCCTGCGCAACCAAAGAATTCTTTGACGGATTAATTCCAGAAAGATGAGCCCACTACAAAAAGTTGGGTACGCTTAGAAAGCTTAACATGTGTACTTTCAGAGAAGTTATGGTTTATGGGGGATATTCCAAATGTAAAGGGTTGTTTTGGTTGAAAAATCGCAAGGTGCGCACTTTGTCTGCAGAGCTGAAATTTTCAAGTAAAATTACCGTTACGCACATGCTTTACTTTGGGGAATTTGGCAACTCTTCCCTTGACAGTAACTATGCATGTTGGGTGTTGTTCTGTTCGGGGAATGTTGCTTTTTCAGATTAAACTAGTTTTTTCTTGTTTGTATATAGTTTTTTTAGGAAAATGTGGCTTTGATTCTGCTTTTTTATCCTTTTTTGGGGGAAACTCTTTGCAACCAAAGAATACATTGAGGAATTACTTCCAGAAAACTATGGGCACATCAACATGCCTGGAACACCTACAGGCTGATTCATTAATAGCGCCAGGTAGCGACAGATGAGTGTCAGTAGCGTTATTTTCACAGCGCCCGCTAGTATTCGCTGTGCTTGGCCGTTGTTCGGCTGTTGACAGCGACTCAGTCGGTGTGCGGTAATGTTGAATACGGGGTTAGGAGTCGCTGTTTGACAGGTTCCGCGCTGTATGGGAGCGCATGACAGCGAACGGCCATAGCGAACGGCTCCCAGCATATTCATTAACAAATCAGGCTCCAAAAATTCTTGCGCTGTGAAATGCATGTTTAAACCCCAGAGCGCTGGTGGCGATGGGTTAAAAGTAGTTTTTTAACCCCCAAACAACCATATTTTTAGAAAAAAAAAACAACATGTTTTTCAAAACATTTTGTAATATGAATACATTAATATCAGACTTGCAATTCTGCACATTTTTTTTTTTTAAGCTTAAAAAAAATATCTAACATTGCAGAAGTGGTCACAGAATTTTTGACATTAAAAAAAATAAAATAAAATAATAGCAATTAATTATGAATATTTAAAGATTGCTCCATTGAAATGCATTGGAAAGCGCCAGGTAGCGAGAGGACATACCTGTCGCTGTTCAAGGTCGCTCGCTGGCGCTGTGGGGTGAGGCTGGAATAATGATGAATGATTCGCTATCTGGCGCTCTGTCAGTCGCTAAGCAGGATCGGCTTGATAAATGTGTGATTGCGGAGGGGAGCCGGCGTTCTCGTGGCAGTGACCGTCATTACCGTTCGCTCACCATTCGCTATCTGGCGCTATCCCTTGTTAAATAAGGGCCCTAGAAAGCTTGCGGTGTGTACTTCCAGAGAATATATAGTTTGTGGGGGGTATTTCAAATGTAAAGGGTTGTTTTTCTGGTAAAACTGCAAGGTGCGCATATTGCATTGCATAGTTGTATTTCATCTGAAAATCCCCTAAAGCGCTATTTCAGTTTGGGGGAGTCTCCTGGGCAGGAAAGGGTGTCTACCAATACATATGTGGTATCGCTGTAACCGGGAGAAATTGGGATTTCACACGCAATAAGATTTTATTGACAAACTTACATTCTTTATTACAAAAAAACACTACAAATTGTAAAAAAATATTTTTTTTTAATTTTTTTTCACATATTTCACCCAAAAATATTGAGAATACACCTAATAATTACAAATAGAGATGAGCGAACTTTTGAAAAATTCGATTCGACTGATTCGCCGAATTTTCCGACAAAAATCGTTTCGACCCGAATAAATTCGCGACGAATCGCTATTAAAAACGGCTATTTCTGAGCCTCCTAGAGCCTCAATAGGGTTGTAAACCATTCTGCCTTGCTGTAACACGCACAGGATGCGTGCTGGGTTAGTTAAATAATACTTTGAATAAATATCAAATGCAGATCAGAGGCATCGCTAATAGAATCGCAGAGCGGCACAATTGCAGAGAGTTGAAGTGGCGTCACTATGAGGGGCAGAAGGAGCCCAAACATTGCTTTAAAGAGACACTGGAGTTGGCAGCAGCAGGAGCCCAAAAATTGGATGAATCACACCCTGGAGTTGGCAGGAGTTGACAGCAGCAGCAGCAGCAGGAGCCCAAATATTACATTAAAGAGACCCTGGGGTTGGCCTCAGGAGCCCAAAAATTGGATGAATCACACCCTGGAGTTGGCAGCAGCAGCAGCAGGAGCCCAAATATACACTGGAGTTGGCTTCAGGAGCCCAAAAATTGGATGAATCACACCCTGGAGTTGGCAGGAGTTGGCAGCAGCAGCAGCAGGAGCCCAAATATACACTGGAGTTGGCTTCAGGAGCCCAAAAATTGGATGAATCACACCCTGGAGTTGGCAGAAGTTGGCAGCAGCAGCAGCAGCAGGAGCCCAAATATACACTGGAGTTGGCTTCAGGAGCCCAAAAATTGGATGAATCACACCCTGGAGTTGGCAGGAGTTGACAGTAGCAGCAGCAGGAGCCCAAATATACACTGGAGTTGGCTTCAGGAGCCCAAAAATTGGATGAATCACACCCTGGAGTTGGCAGCAGCAGGAGCCCAAATATACACTGGAGTTGGCTTCAGGAGCCCAAAAATTGGATGAATCACACCCTGGAGTTGGCAGAAGTTGGCAGCAGCAGGAGCCCAAATATACACTGGAGTTGGCTTCAGGAGCCCAAAAATTGGATGAATCACACCCTGGAGTTGGCAGGAGTTGACAGTAGCAGCAGCAGGAGCCCAAATATACACTGGAGTTGGCTTCAGGAGCCCAAAAATTGGATGAATCACACCCTGGAGTTGGCAGGAGTTGACAGCAGGAGCCCAAATATACACTGGAGTTGGCTTCAGGAGCCCAAAAATTGGATGAATCACACCCTGGAGTTGGCAGAAGTTGGCAGCAGCAGCAGCAGGAGCCCAAATATACACTGGAGTTGGCTTCAGGAGCCCAAAAATTGGATGAATCACACCCTGGAGTTGGCAGAAGTTGGCAGCAGCAGCAGCAGGAGCCCAAATATACACTGGAGTTGGCTTCAGGAGCCCAAAAATTGGATGAATCACACCCTGGAGTTGGCAGGAGTTGACAGTAGCAGCAGCAGGAGCCCAAATATACACTGGAGTTGGCTTCAGGAGCCCAAAAATTGGATGAATCACACCCTGGAGTTGGCAGCAGCAGCAGCAGGAGCCCAAATATACACTGGAGTTGGCTTCAGGAGCCCAAAAATTGGATGAATCACACCCTGGAGTTGGCAGCAGCAGCAGCAGGAGCCCAAATATACACTGGAGTTGGCTTCAGGAGCCCAAAAATTGGATGAATCACACCCTGGAGTTGGCAGAAGTTGGCAGCAGCAGCAGCAGGAGCCCAAATATACTCTGGAGTTGGCTTCAGGAGCCCAAAAATTGGATGAATCACACCCTGGAGTTGGCAGCAGCAGCAGCAGGAGCCCAAATATACACTGGAGTTGGCTTCAGGAGCCCAAAAATTGGATGAATCACACCCTGGAGTTGGCAGCAGCAGCAGCAGGAGCCCAAATATACACTGGAGTTGGCTTCAGGAGCCCAAAAATTGGATGAATCACACCCTGGAGTTGGCAGAAGTTGGCAGCAGCAGCAGCAGGAGCCCAAATATACACTGGAGTTGGCTTCAGGAGCCCAAAAATTGGATGAATCACACCCTGGAGTTGGCAGGAGTTGACAGTAGCAGCAGCAGGAGCCCAAATATACACTGGAGTTGGCTTCAGGAGCCCAAAAATTGGATGAATCACACCCTGGAGTTGGCAGGAGTTGACAGCAGGAGCCCAAATATACACTGGAGTTGGCTTCAGGAGCCCAAAAATTGGATGAATCACACCCTGGAGTTGGCAGAAGTTGGCAGCAGCAGCAGCAGGAGCCCAAATATACACTGGAGTTGGCTTCAGGAGCCCAAAAATTGGATGAATCACACCCTGGAGTTGGCAGAAGTTGGCAGCAGCAGCAGCAGGAGCCCAAATATACACTGGAGTTGGCTTCAGGAGCCCAAAAATTGGATGAATCACACCCTGGAGTTGGCAGGAGTTGACAGTAGCAGCAGCAGGAGCCCAAATATACACTGGAGTTGGCTTCAGGAGCCCAAAAATTGGATGAATCACACCCTGGAGTTGGCAGCAGCAGCAGCAGCAGGAGCCCAAATATACACTGGAGTTGGCTTCAGGAGCCCAAAAATTGGATGAATCACACCCTGGAGTTGGCAGCAGCAGCAGCAGCAGGAGCCCAAATATACACTGGAGTTGGCTTCAGGAGCCCAAAAATTGGATGAATCACACCCTGGAGTTGGCAGGAGTTGACAGTAGCAGCAGCAGGAGCCCAAATATACACTGGAGTTGGCTTCAGGAGCCCAAAAATTGGATGAATCACACCCTGGAGTTGGCAGGAGTTGACAGCAGGAGCCCAAATATACACTGGAGTTGGCTTCAGGAGCCCAAAAATTGGATGAATCACACCCTGGAGTTGGCAGAAGTTGGCAGCAGCAGCAGCAGCAGGAGCCCAAATATACACTGGAGTTGGCTTCAGGAGCCCAAAAATTGGATGAATCACACCCTGGAGTTGGCAGAAGTTGGCAGCAGCAGCAGCAGGAGCCCAAATATACACTGGAGTTGGCTTCAGGAGCCCAAAAATTGGATGAATCACACCCTGGAGTTGGCAGAAGTTGGCAGCAGCAGCAGCAGGAGCCCAAATATACACTGGAGTTGGCTTCAGGAGCCCAAAAATTGGATGAATCACACCCTGGAGTTGGCAGGAGTTGACAGCAGCAGCAGGAGCCCAAATATACACTGGAGTTGGCTTCAGGAGCCCAAAAATTGGATGAATCACACCCTGGAGTTGGCAGCAGCAGCAGCAGCAGGAGCCCAAATATACACTGGAGTTGGCTTCAGGAGCCCAAAAATTGGATGAATCACACCCTGGAGTTGGCAGCAGCAGCAGCAGGAGCCCAAATATACACTGGAGTTGGCTTCAGGAGCCCAAAAATTGGATGAATCACACCCTGGAGTTGGCAGAAGTTGGCAGCAGTAGCAGCAGGAGCCCAAATATACACTGGAGTTGGCTTCAGGAGCCCAAAAATTGGATGAATCACACCCTGGAGTTGGCAGGAGTTGACAGCAGCAGCAGCAGCAGGAGCCCAAATATTACTTTAAAGTGACACTGGGGTTGGCTTCAGGAGCCAAAAAATTGGATGAATCACACCCTGGAGTTGGCAGAAGTTGGCAGCAGTAGCAGCAGGAGCCCAAATATACACTGGAGTTGGCTTCAGGAGCCCAAAAATTGGATGAATCACACCCTGGAGTTGGCAGGAGTTGACAGTAGCAGCAGCAGGAGCCCAAATATACACTGGAGTTGGCTTCAGGAGCCCAAAAATTGGATGAATCACACCCTGGAGTTGGCAGCAGCAGCAGCAGGAGCCCAAATATACACTGGAGTTGGCTTCAGGAGCCCAAAAATTGGATGAATCACACCCTGGAGTTGGCAGAAGTTGGCAGCAGCAGCAGCAGGAGCCTAAATATACACTGGAGTTGGCTTCAGGAGCCCAAAAATTGGATGAATCACACCCTGGAGTTGGCAGGAGTTGACAGCAGCAGCAGCAGCAGGAGCCCAAATATTACTTTAAAGTGACACTGGGGTTGGCTTCAGGAGCCCAACAATTGGATGAATCACACCCTGGAGTTGGCAGAAGTTGGCAGCAGCAGCAGCAGGAGCCCAAAAAATGGCCTAAAGACATAAATATGTTTTGCACCATTTGGAAAGTGTAAAACGTGGCACCATGCTGAATCTAGTCGCATGCATCAGGCATTGGTGGGTGGAAATCCTGGCTGATCCATCCCTGATTCATTTTGACAAAGGTGAGTCGCTCCACATTTTTAGTTGACAGACGAGTTCTCCTCGCCGTAACTATGGCCCCCGCCGCACTAAACACCCGCTCAGATGGCACGCTACTTGCCGGGCAGGACAGCTTTTCCAGGGCAAACTCTGCTAGTTGCGGCCACAAATCAAGTTTGGCTGCCCAGAAGTCCAGCGGATCCTCAAGGTGTGTTGGCATGGTCATGTCAAAGTATGACATGACCTGCTGGTTGAGGTCCTGCTCCAGGTCTTCCTGCTGCTCATGAGTAGCCTCACTATGCGGGTGTAGAAAGCTACTCATTAGCGACTGAAGACTGAGGCTGCTGCTGCTGATGGAGCTGCTGCTGCTGCTCCTGCCAACCCCCCCAGCGGCCATGGCAGTGGAAGGTGAGCGCAGAGGTCCCCTCGAGTCAGACCTGCGAGAGTATGGACCATGGCGCAGATAGGCATCGGCCAACTGCCTACGTAGAATGTCTTTGTAGTAGTTGAGTTTGTCCTCCCTCTCTGTGGGTTTAAAAAATGCCCCCATTTTGTGCCGGAAGCGAGGGTCCAATAAGGTGGACAGCCAGAAGTCATCCCGCCGACAGATGGAAACAATTCTGGGGTCACTACGCAAGCACGTGAGCATGCTTCGTGCCATTTGCGCAAGTGACTCGGATGGACTACCTGTCTCCATCTCCACTGCATACTGCCACGGTGTGCCCGGGTCCTCTGTCTCGCCTTCCTCAAAAACCTCTAGCTCCTCTGGCTGCTCCTGCTCCTCCTCTCCTGTCCGCTGACTAGATAAACCAGCCATTTCGCCAAGCCTAAACTGTGTTTCGCTGGGCAACTCCTCCTCCTCCTCTTCCTCCTCCTCCTCCAGTTCAGCTCCAACGGGGTTCATGTGGCCGTAAGATGTAAACGCCATGTCTCCAGTGCCCTGACCAGCCATGGTTTCCAACATGTGCTGTAGTACATGAAGCAGTGGAATCACGTCGTTCATCCCGTAATCCTGCCGACTGACAAATAAAGTGGCTTCCTCAAAGGGCCTGAGCAAACGGCAGGTGTCACGTATGAGCTGCCACTGGTTGACATTGAAGTTACACAGGGGAGTCCCCCTATCTGCTTGGATCATCAGGAAATCCGTGATGGCTTTTCTCTGTTCATATAATCGGTCCAACATGTGAAGGGTGGAATTCCAACGGGTGGAAACATCGCAAATCAGACTATGTTGGGGGATACCATTCTGACGCTGTAGCTCAAGAAGGGTGTGTTTGGCGGTGTAGGAGTGGCTGAAGTGCATGCAAAGTTTCCTTGAAGTTGTTAGGATGTCCTGCAGATGGGGGGAACACTTCAGAAACCGCTTGACAACCAGATTGAAGACGTGAGCCATGCAGGGGGCATGGGTCAGGCTTCCTTGGCGCAGCGCAGACAAAATGTTCTTCCCATTGTCGGTAACCATGATTCCCATTTTAAGTTTTCTCGGAGTAAGCCATGTTTGGATTTCCTGATGAATACATTTAAGCAGTTCCTCCCCTGTGTGACTCCGTTCGCCAAGACAAACCATGTGAAGCACTGCGTGACACCTCCGTGCCCTGCACACATGGTAGACTGGAGGGGCACTGAGACTTGAGCCTACAGTGGAGGGTGAGGAGATGGCGGAGGATGAGGAGGCCAAGTCGCACGGTGTCACAGGCCCAATGGGCAGAGAGCGCGGAGGCCGAAGCGGCGTGACCTGTCCAAGTTGCTGCTGCTGCTGCAAAGGGACCACATTCACCCAGTGGGCCGTAAACGACATGTACTGCCCCTGACCGTAGTTACAGCTCCAGATGTCGGCGCTGCCATGTATTTTGCTACACACCGACAGGCTCAAGGACTGGCCCACCTTCTGTTCAACAAAAGTGTGCAGCGCTGGTACTGCCTTCTTGGCAAAGAAATGACGGCTTGGGACTCTCCACCTCGGCTCGGCACAAGCCATCAGTTCTCTGAAAGGTGCAGATTCCACCACCTGAAAAGGGATCGACTGCAGCACCAGCAACTTGGACAGGAGCACATTCAGCTTCTGCGCCGTAGGATGAGTGGGCGCATACTGCTGTCTCTTGGACATGGCTTCGCTGATGGATTGCTGGCGAGATGCATGACTTGGAGGAGGAGGAGGAGGAGGAGCAGGAGCGACAGAGGATGGGTATGACGCACAGCTGCCTTCGGCTGAGGTGCTGGAGCCTTGGCTGGCAGAAATTGGGAGCTCACTTGGTGAGGAAGCAGACTGGACCACCCCTTGGGAGCCTCGGTTCTCCCAGGTCGTTTTATGGTGACGCATCATATGTTGACGCAGGGCCGTGGTGCCAACATTTGGACCCTGGCCACGCTTCACCTTTTGCCTACATATCTTGCATGTGGCCATGTTACCCTCCTGCGGATGCCTCAGGAAAAACTGCCACACTGCCGAGTAGCTACTTTTCCCACCCCCTGGCCTCACTGATTCACTGCTGCTGTTGCCAACTCCAGGAACCCCTGCTCCACTACCTCCCAATAAGGTAGACTGCCGCACAGCAGGTGCTCTACCCCGGCCCCGGCCGGCTCCAGCCTTTGGAATTGTGCCCCCATGCTGACTGCTACCACCTTGCTGCCTCAGCTGCTGACTCCGGGGCAACCTGCGCCCCTCTTCTCCTGATGATGACGATGAAGCCCCTTCATCACCCGGCTCCCAAGTGCGATCGGCTTCATCGTCATCATCATCATCATCACCGAGTTGTGGCTGTACGTCACTGATGTTCGTGGATTCGTCAACAGTGTCTGGCGCAGGAGCTGGAACGCTCGCAGCACCCACGACACTGTCCACATCACTATTTGTCTGCCTAGCTAGAGAAGCCACCTCCATTTCTTGGCTGGGCAGTAGTTGCTGACTGTCCTCTATCTGATGGTCCTCCTCACTAAAGAGTGGAGCTGAACCCAAAGCATAGGATACGTCGCTGGGGGAGGGAACGGCGTAGGACAGAGGCAATGGGAGGACAGGGACTGCTCTCGGGGCATGCCAACTCAGGGTTGTGTCAGAGGAACCTACCGACCCTAGACTGGGGGTCTCAGACGTAAGTTGTGATGATGTTGTTGATGAGCGCGTCAACCAATCTACCACGGCAGATGCGTTACTGGTGGAGACCCGACCGCTAGCAGATACTGGCAGATTAGGTCTCTCAGCGTGACTCCTGCTGCTACTGGCCCCCAGTCTGATGCGAGCTCTGCCTGCGGAATCTTGGCCTCTGCCACTCCTCTTTTCACTTCCAGGCACTTGTCTGCCCGACATAGTCTAACTGGCGTGGTAGTAGGTGATATTTTAAGATCCCCCGGGCAGCGGTGGGTCTATATGAAACAGAATATAATGCACACCAAAAGTGAGCAGTAACACTCAGCCTCCAACAGGCCTGCTTAGTGTAAATAAGAGAGCTGCTTAGTGTAAATAAAGAGGGGTATGCTATGTTACAGAATGGGATGCCTCAACAGAAGTGCACCTGGCAGGCAGCAGTAAGCCTATGCCCAGCAAAAGTGTCTTATAATATAAATATAATAAGAGCAAATGGTTATATGGTCTTAAACAGAGGCTGCTTTAGTCACAGAATGGGATGCCCCCAAAAAAGATCCAGTAGTACTATGCCCAGCAAAAGTGTCTTTATCAGGCCTAATTTCAAATATGATAAGAGCAAATGCTTATATGGTCTTAAACAGAGGCTGCTTTAGTCACAGAATGGGATGCCCCCAAAAAATATCCAGTAGCACTATGCCCAGCAAAAGTGTCTTTATCAGGCCTAATTTCAAATATGATAAGAGCAAATGCTTATATGGTCTTAAACAGAGGCTGCTTTAGTCACAGAATGGGATGCCCCCAAAAAAGATCCAGTAGTACTATGCCCAGCAAAAGTGTCTTTATCAGGCCTAATTTCTATGAGAATAAGTGCAAATGGTTATTATGCTATTAAATAGAGGCTGGTGTTGTCACAGAATGGGATGCCACAAAAACCAGTAGTGCTATGCCCAGCAAAAGTGTCTTTATCAGGCCTGATTTCTATGAGAATAAGTGCAAATGGCTATTATGCTATTAAATAGAGGCTGGTGTTGTCACAGAATGGGATGCCACAAAAACCAGAGAGCATGCACAGCAAAAGTGTCTTTATCAGGCCTAATTTCAAATATGATAAGAGCAAATGCTTATATTGTCTTAAACAGAGGCTGCTTTAGTCACAGAATGGGATGCCACAAAAACCAGAGAGCATGCACAGCAAAAGTGTCTTTATCAGGCCTAATTTCAAATATGATAAGAGCAAATGCTTATATGGTCTTAAACAGAGGCTGCTTTAGTCACAGAATGGGATGCCCCCAAAAAAGATCCAGTAGTACTATGCCCAGCAAAAGTGTCTTTATCAGGCTAATTTCAAATATGATAAGAGCAAATGCTTATATGGTCTTAAACAGAGGCTGATTTAGTCACAGAATGGGATGCCCCCAAAAAAGATCCAGTAGTACTATGCCCAGCAAAAGTGTCTTTATCAGGCCTGATTTCTATGAGAATAAGTGCAAATGGTTATTATGCTATTAAATAGAGGCTGGTGTTGTCACAGAATGGGATGCCACAAAAACCAGTAGTGCTATGCCCAGCAAAAGTGTCTTTATCAGGCCTAATTTCAAATATGATAAGAGCAAATGCTTATATGGTCTTAAACAGAGGCTGCTTTAGTCACAGAATGGGATGCCCCCAAAAAAGATCCAGTAGTACTATGCCCAGCAAAAGTGTCTTTATCAGGCTAATTTCAAATATGATAAGAGCAAATGCTTATATGGTCTTAAACAGAGGCTGCTTTAGTCACAGAATGGGATGCCCCCAAAAAAGATCCAGTAGTACTATGCCCAGCAAAAGTGTCTTTATCAGGCTAATTTCAAATATGATAAGAGCAAATGCTTATATGGTCTTAAACAGAGGCTGCTTTAGTCACAGAATGGGATGCCCCCAAAAAAGATCCAGTAGTACTATGCCCAGCAAAAGTGTCTTTATCAGGCCTGATTTCTATGAGAATAAGTGCAAATGGTTATTATGCTATTAAATAGAGGCTGGTGTTGTCACAGAATGGGATGCCACAAAAACCAGTAGTGCTATGCCCAGCAAAAGTGTCTTTATCAGGCCTGATTTCTATGAGAATAAGTGCAAATGGTTATTATGCTATTAAATAGAGGCTGGTGTTGTCACAGAATGGGATGCCACAAAAACCAGTAGTGCTATGCCCAGCAAAAGTGTCTTTATCAGGCCTGATTTCTATGAGAATAAGTGCAAATGGTTATTATGCTATTAAATAGAGGCTGGTGTTGTCACAGAATGGGATGCCCCCAAAAAAGATCCAGTAGTACTATGCCCAGCAAAAGTGTCTTTATCAGGCCTGATTTCTATGAGAATAAGTGCAAATGGTTATTATGCTATTAAATAGAGGCTGGTGTTGTCACAGAATGGGATGCCACAAAAACCAGTAGTGCTATGCCCAGCAAAAGTGTCTTTATCAGGCCTGATTTCTATGAGAATAAGTGCAAATGGTTATTATGCTATTAAATAGAGGCTGGTGTTGTCACAGAATGGGATGCCACAAAAACCAGTAGTGCTATGCCCAGCAAAAGTGTCTTTATCAGGCCTGATTTCTATGAGAATAAGTGCAAATGGTTATTATGCTATTAAATAGAGGCTGGTGTTGTCACAGAATGGGATGCCCCCAAAAAAGATCCAGTAGTACTATGCCCAGCAAAAGTGTCTTTATCAGGCCTAATTTCTATGAGAATAAGTGCAAATGGTTATTATGCTATTAAATAGAGGCTGGTGTTGTCACAGAATGGGATGCCACAAAAACCAGTAGTGCTATGCCCAGCAAAAGTGTCTTTATCAGGCCTGATTTCTATGAGAATAAGTGCAAATGGTTATTATGCTATTGAATAGAGGCTGGTGTTGTCACAGAATGGGATGCCCCCAAAAAAGATCCAGTAGTACTATGCCCAGCAAAAGTGTCTTTATCAGGCCTAATTTCTATGAGAATAAGTGCAAATGGTTATTATGCTATTAAATAGAGGCTGGTGTTGTCACAGAATGGGATGCCACAAAAACCAGTAGTGCTATGCCCAGCAAAAGTGTCTTTATCAGGCCTGATTTCTATGAGAATAAGTGCAAATGGTTATTATGCTATTAAATAGAGGCTGGTGTTGTCACAGAATGGGATGCCCCCAAAAAAGATCCAGTAGTACTATGCCCAGCAAAAGTGTCTTTATCAGGCCTGATTTCTATGAGAATAAGTGCAAATGGTTATTATGCTATTAAATAGAGGCTGGTGTTGTCAGAGAATGGGATGCCACAAAAACCAGTAGTGCTATGCCCAGCAAAAGTGTCTTTATCAGGCCTGATTTCTATGAGAATAAGTGCAAATGGTTATTATGCTATTAAATAGAGGCTGGTGTTGTCACAGAATGGGATGCCACAAAAACCAGTAGTGCTATGCCCAGCAAAAGTGTCTTTATCAGGCCTGATTTCTATAAGAATAAGTGCAAATGGTTATTATGCTATTAAATAGAGGCTGGTGTTGTCACAGAATGGGATGCCCCCAAAAAAGATCCAGTAGTACTATGCCCAGCAAAAGTGTCTTTATCAGGCCTGATTTCTATGAGAATAGGTGCAAATGGTTATTATGCTATTAAATAGAGGCTGGTGTTGTCACAGAATGGGATGCCCCCAAAAAAGATCCAGTAGTACTATGCCCAGCAAAAGTGTCTTTATCAGGCCTAATTTCTATGAGAATAAGTGCAAATGGTTATTATGCTATTAAATAGAGGCTGGTGTTGTCACAGAATGGGATGCCACAAAAACCAGTAGTGCTATGCCCAGCAAAAGTGTCTTTATCAGGCCTGATTTCTATGAGAATAAGTGCAAATGGTTATTATGCTATTAAATAGAGGCTGGTGTTGTCACAGAATGGGATGCCCCCAAAAAAGATCCAGTAGTACTATGCCCAGCAAAAGTGTCTTTATCAGGCCTAATTTCTATGAGAATAAGTGCAAATGGTTATTATGCTATTAAATAGAGGCTGGTGTTGTCACAGAATGGGATGCCACAAAAACCAGTAGTGCTATGCCCAGCAAAAGTGTCTTTATCAGGCCTGATTTCTATGAGAATAAGTGCAAATGGTTATTATGCTATTAAATAGAGGCTGGTGTTGTCATAGAATGGGATGCCCCCAAAAAAGATCCAGTAGTACTATGCCCAGCAAAAGTGTCTTTATCAGGCCTGATTTCTATGAGAATAAGTGCAAATGGTTATTATGCTATTAAATAGAGGCTGGTGTTGTCACAGAATGGGATGCCACAAAAACCAGTAGTGCTATGCCCAGCAAAAGTGTCTTTATCAGGCCTGATTTCTATGAGAATAAGTGCAAATGGTTATTATGCTATTAAATAGAGGCTGGTGTTGTCACAGAATGGGATGCCACAAAAACCAGTAGTGCTATGCCCAGCAAAAGTGTCTTTATCAGGCCTGATTTCTATGAGAATAAGTGCAAATGGTTATTATGCTATTGAATAGAGGCTGGTGTTGTCACAGAATGGGATGCCCCCAAAAAAGATCCAGTAGTACTATGCCCAGCAAAAGTGTCTTTATCAGGCCTAATTTCTATGAGAATAAGTGCAAATGGTTATTATGCTATTAAATAGAGGCTGGTGTTGTCACAGAATGGGATGCCACAAAAACCAGTAGTGCTATGCCCAGCAAAAGTGTCTTTATCAGGCCTGATTTCTATGAGAATAAGTGCAAATGGTTATTATGCTATTAAATAGAGGCTGGTGTTGTCACAGAATGGGATGCCCCCAAAAAAGATCCAGTAGTACTATGCCCAGCAAAAGTGTCTTTATCAGGCCTGATTTCTATGAGAATAAGTGCAAATGGTTATTATGCTATTAAATAGAGGCTGGTGTTGTCAGAGAATGGGATGCCACAAAAACCAGTAGTGCTATGCCCAGCAAAAGTGTCTTTATCAGGCCTGATTTCTATGAGAATAAGTGCAAATGGTTATTATGCTATTAAATAGAGGCTGGTGTTGTCACAGAATGGGATGCCACAAAAACCAGTAGTGCTATGCCCAGCAAAAGTGTCTTTATCAGGCCTGATTTCTATGAGAATAAGTGCAAATGGTTATTATGCTATTAAATAGAGGCTGGTGTTGTCACAGAATGGGATGCCCCCAAAAAAGATCCAGTAGTACTATGCCCAGCAAAAGTGTCTTTATCAGGCCTGATTTCTATGAGAATAAGTGCAAATGGTTATTATGCTATTAAATAGAGGCTGGTGTTGTCACAGAATGGGATGCCCCCAAAAAAGATCCAGTAGTACTATGCCCAGCAAAAGTGTCTTTATCAGGCCTAATTTCTATGAGAATAAGTGCAAATGGTTATTATGCTATTAAATAGAGGCTGGTGTTGTCACAGAATGGGATGCCACAAAAACCAGTAGTGCTATGCCCAGCAAAAGTGTCTTTATCAGGCCTGATTTCTATGAGAATAAGTGCAAATGGTTATTATGCTATTAAATAGAGGCTGGTGTTGTCACAGAATGGGATGCCCCCAAAAAAGATCCAGTAGTACTATGCCCAGCAAAAGTGTCTTTATCAGGCCTAATTTCTATGAGAATAAGTGCAAATGGTTATTATGCTATTAAATAGAGGCTGGTGTTGTCACAGAATGGGATGCCACAAAAACCAGTAGTGCTATGCCCAGCAAAAGTGTCTTTATCAGGCCTGATTTCTATGAGAATAAGTGCAAATGGTTATTATGCTATTAAATAGAGGCTGGTGTTGTCACAGAATGGGATGCCCCCAAAAAAGATCCAGTAGTACTATGCCCAGCAAAAGTGTCTTTATCAGGCCTGATTTCTATGAGAATAAGTGCAAATGGTTATTATGCTATTAAATAGAGGCTGGTGTTGTCACAGAATGGGATGCCACAAAAACCAGTAGTGCTATGCCCAGCAAAAGTGTCTTTATCAGGCCTGATTTCTATGAGAATAAGTGCAAATGGTTATTATGCTATTAAATAGAGGCTGGTGTTGTCACAGAATGGGATGCCACAAAAACCAGTAGTGCTATGCCCAGCAAAAGTGTCTTTATCAGGCCTGATTTCTATGAGAATAAGTGCAAATGGTTATTATGCTATTAAATAGAGGCTGGTGTTGTCACAGAATGGGATGCCCCCAAAAAAGATCCAGTAGTACTATGCCCAGCAAAAGTGTCTTTATCAGGCCTAATTTCTATGAGAATAAGTGCAAATGGTTATTATGCTATTAAATAGAGGCTGGTGTTGTCACAGAATGGGATGCCACAAAAGATCCAGTAGTGCTATGCCCAGCAAAAGTGTCTTTATCAGGCCTGATTTCTATGAGAATAAGTGCAAATGGTTATTATGCTATTAAATAGAGGCTGGTGTTGTCACAGAATGGGATGCCCCCAAAAAAGATCCAGTAGTACTATGCCCAGCAAAAGTGTCTTTATCAGGCCTAATTTCTATGAGAATAAGTGCAAATGGTTATTATGCTATTAAATAGAGGCTGGTGTTGTCACAGAATGGGATGCCACAAAAACCAGTAGTGCTATGCCCAGCAAAAGTGTCTTTATCAGGCCTGATTTCTATGAGAATAAGTGCAAATGGTTATTATGCTATTGAATAGAGGCTGGTGTTGTCACAGAATGGGATGCCCCCAAAAAAGATCCAGTAGTACTATGCCCAGCAAAAGTGTCTTTATCAGGCCTAATTTCTATGAGAATAAGTGCAAATGGTTATTATGCTATTAAATAGAGGCTGGTGTTGTCACAGAATGGGATGCCACAAAAACCAGTAGTGCTATGCCCAGCAAAAGTGTCTTTATCAGGCCTGATTTCTATGAGAATAAGTGCAAATGGTTATTATGCTATTAAATAGAGGCTGGTGTTGTCACAGAATGGGATGCCCCCAAAAAAGATCCAGTAGTACTATGCCCAGCAAAAGTGTCTTTATCAGGCCTGATTTCTATGAGAATAAGTGCAAATGGTTATTATGCTATTAAATAGAGGCTGGAGTTGTCCGAGAATGGGATGCCACAAAAACCAGTAGTGCTATGCCCAGCAAAAGTGTCTTTATCAGGCCTGATTTCTATGAGAATAAGTGCAAATGGTTATTATGCTATTAAATAGAGGCTGGTGTTGTCACAGAATGGGATGCCACAAAAACCAGTAGTGCTATGCCCAGCAAAAGTGTCTTTATCAGGCCTGATTTCTATGAGAATAAGTGCAAATGGTTATTATGCTATTAAATAGAGGCTGGTGTTGTCACAGAATGGGATGCCCCCAAAAAAGATCCAGTAGTACTATGCCCAGCAAAAGTGTCTTTATCAGGCCTGATTTCTATGAGAATAAGTGCAAATGGTTATTATGCTATTAAATAGAGGCTGGTGTTGTCACAGAATGGGATGCCCCCAAAAAAGATCCAGTAGTACTATGCCCAGCAAAAGTGTCTTTATCAGGCCTGATTTCTATGAGAATAAGTGCAAATGGTTATTATGCTATTAAATAGAGGCTGGTGTTGTCACAGAATGGGATGCCACAAAAACCAGTAGTGCTATGCCCAGCAAAAGTGTCTTTATCAGGCCTGATTTCTATGAGAATAAGTGCAAATGGTTATTATGCTATTAAATAGAGGCTGGTGTTGTCACAGAATGGGATGCCCCCAAAAAAGATCCAGTAGTACTATGCCCAGCAAAAGTGTCTTTATCAGGCCTAATTTCTATGAGAATAAGTGCAAATGGTTATTATGCTATTAAATAGAGGCTGGTGTTGTCACAGAATGGGATGCCCCCAAAAAAGATCCAGTAGTACTATGCCCAGCAAAAGTGTCTTTATCAGGCCTAATTTCTATGAGAATAAGTGCAAATGGTTATTATGCTATTAAATAGAGGCTGGTGTTGTCACAGAATGGGATGCCACAAAAACCAGTAGTGCTATGCCCAGCAAAAGTGTCTTTATCAGGCCTGATTTCTATGAGAATAAGTGCAAATGGTTATTATGCTATTAAATAGAGGCTGGTGTTGTCACAGAATGGGATGCCCCCAAAAAAGATCCAGTAGTACTATGCCCAGCAAAAGTGTCTTTATCAGGCCTAATTTCTATGAGAATAAGTGCAAATGGTTATTATGCTATTAAATAGAGGCTGGTGTTGTCACAGAATGGGATGCCACAAAAACCAGTAGTGCTATGCCCAGCAAAAGTGTCTTTATCAGGCCTGATTTCTATGAGAATAAGTGCAAATGGTTATTATGCTATTAAATAGAGGCTGGTGTTGTCACAGAATGGGATGCCCCCAAAAAAGATCCAGTAGTACTATGCCCAGCAAAAGTGTCTTTATCAGGCCTGATTTCTATGAGAATAAGTGCAAATGGTTATTATGCTATTAAATAGAGGCTGGTGTTGTCACAGAATGGGATGCCACAAAAACCAGTAGTGCTATGCCCAGCAAAAGTGTCTTTATCAGGCCTGATTTCTATGAGAATAAGTGCAAATGGTTATTATGCTATTAAATAGAGGCTGGTGTTGTCACAGAATGGGATGCCACAAAAACCAGTAGTGCTATGCCCAGCAAAAGTGTCTTTATCAGGCCTGATTTCTATGAGAATAAGTGCAAATGGTTATTATGCTATTAAATAGAGGCTGGTGTTGTCACAGAATGGGATGCCCCCAAAAAAGATCCAGTAGTACTATGCCCAGCAAAAGTGTCTTTATCAGGCCTAATTTCTATGAGAATAAGTGCAAATGGTTATTATGCTATTAAATAGAGGCTGGTGTTGTCACAGAATGGGATGCCACAAAAGATCCAGTAGTGCTATGCCCAGCAAAAGTGTCTTTATCAGGCCTGATTTCTATGAGAATAAGTGCAAATGGTTATTATGCTATTAAATAGAGGCTGGTGTTGTCACAGAATGGGATGCCCCCAAAAAAGATCCAGTAGTACTATGCCCAGCAAAAGTGTCTTTATCAGGCCTGATTTCTATGAGAATAAGTGCAAATGGTTATTATGCTATTAAATAGAGGCTGGTGTTGTCACAGAATGGGATGCCCCCAAAAAAGATCCAGTAGTACTATGCCCAGCAAAAGTGTCTTTATCAGGCCTGATTTCTATGAGAATAAGTGCAAATGGTTATTATGCTATTAAATAGAGGCTGGTGTTGTCACAGAATGGGATGCCCCCAAAAAAGATCCAGTAGTACTATGCCCAGCAAAAGTGTCTTTATCAGGCCTGATTTCTATGAGAATAAGTGCAAATGGTTATTATGCTATTAAATAGAGGCTGGTGTTGTCACAGAATGGGATGCCACAAAAACCAGTAGTGCTATGCCCAGCAAAAGTGTCTTTATCAGGCCTGATTTCTATGAGAATAAGTGCAAATGGTTATTATGCTATTAAATAGAGGCTGGTGTTGTCACAGAATGGGATGCCACAAAAACCAGTAGTGCTATGCCCAGCAAAAGTGTCTTTATCAGGCCTGATTTCTATGAGAATAAGTGCAAATGGTTATTATGCTATTAAATAGAGGCTGGTGTTGTCACAGAATGGGATGCCCCCAAAAAAGATCCAGTAGTACTATGCCCAGCAAAAGTGTCTTTATCAGGCCTAATTTCTATGAGAATAAGTGCAAATGGTTATTATGCTATTAAATAGAGGCTGGTGTTGTCACAGAATGGGATGCCACAAAAACCAGTAGTGCTATGCCCAGCAAAAGTGTCTTTATCAGGCCTGATTTCTATGAGAATAAGTGCAAATGGTTATTATGCTATTAAATAGAGGCTGGTGTTGTCACAGAATGGGATGCCCCCAAAAAAGATCCAGTAGCACTATGCCCAGCAAAAGTGTCTTTATCAGGCCTAATTTCTATGAGAATAAGTGCAAATGGTTATTATGCTATTAAATAGAGGCTGGTGTTGTCACAGAATGGGATGCCACAAAAACCAGTAGTGCTATGCCCAGCAAAAGTGTCTTTATCAGGCCTGATTTCTATGAGAATAAGTGCAAATGGTTATTATGCTATTAAATAGAGGCTGGTGTTGTCACAGAATGGGATGCCCCCAAAAAAGATCCAGTAGTACTATGCCCAGCAAAAGTGTCTTTATCAGGCCTGATTTCTATGAGAATAAGTGCAAATGGTTATTATGCTATTAAATAGAGGCTGGTGTTGTCACAGAATGGGATGCCACAAAAACCAGTAGTGCTATGCCCAGCAAAAGTGTCTTTATCAGGCCTGATTTCTATGAGAATAAGTGCAAATGGTTATTATGCTATTAAATAGAGGCTGGTGTTGTCACAGAATGGGATGCCCCCCAAAAAGATCCAGTAGTACTATGCCCAGCAAAAGTGTCTTTATCAGGCCTGATTTCTATGAGAATAAGTGCAAATGGTTATTATGCTATTAAATAGAGGCTGGTGTTGTCACAGAATGGGATGCCACAAAAACCAGTAGTGCTATGCCCAGCAAAAGTGTCTTTATCAGGCCTGATTTCTATGAGAATAAGTGCAAATGGTTATTATGCTATTAAATAGAGGCTGGTGTTGTCACAGAATGGGATGCCACAAAAACCAGTAGTGCTATGCCCAGCAAAAGTGTCTTTATCAGGCCTGATTTCTATGAGAATAAGTGCAAATGGTTATTATGCTATTAAATAGAGGCTGGTGTTGTCACAGAATGGGATGCCCCCAAAAAAGATCCAGTAGTACTATGCCCAGCAAAAGTGTCTTTATCAGGCCTAATTTCTATGAGAATAAGTGCAAATGGTTATTATGCTATTAAATAGAGGCTGGTGTTGTCACAGAATGGGATGCCCCAAAAAAAGATCCAGTAGTACTATGCCCAGCAAAAGTGTCTTTATCAGGCCTGATTTCTATGAGAATAAGTGCAAATGGTTATTATGCTATTAAATAGAGGCTGGTGTTGTCACAGAATGGGATGCCACAAAAACCAGTAGTGCTATGCCCAGCAAAAGTGTCTTTATCAGGCCTGATTTCTATGAGAATAAGTGCAAATGGTTATTATGCTATTAAATAGAGGCTGGTGTTGTCACAGAATGGGATGCCACAAAAACCAGTAGTGCTATGCCCAGCAAAAGTGTCTTTATCAGGCCTGATTTCTATGAGAATAAGTGCAAATGGTTATTATGCTATTAAATAGAGGCTGGTGTTGTCACAGAATGGGATGCCCCCAAAAAAGATCCAGTAGTACTATGCCCAGCAAAAGTGTCTTTATCAGGCCTAATTTCTATGAGAATAAGTGCAAATGGTTATTATGCTATTAAATAGAGGCTGGTGTTGTCACAGAATGGGATGCCACAAAAACCAGTAGTGCTATGCCCAGCAAAAGTGTCTTTATCAGGCCTGATTTCTATGAGAATAAGTGCAAATGGTTATTATGCTATTAAATAGAGGCTGGTGTTGTCACAGAATGGGATGCCCCCAAAAAAGATCCAGTAGTACTATGCCCAGCAAAAGTGTCTTTATCAGGCCTGATTTCTATGAGAATAAGTGCAAATGGTTATTATGCTATTAAATAGAGGCTGGTGTTGTCACAGAATGGGATGCCACAAAAACCAGTAGTGCTATGCCCAGCAAAAGTGTCTTTATCAGGCCTGATTTCTATGAGAATAAGTGCAAATGGTTATTATGCTATTAAATAGAGGCTGGTGTTGTCACAGAATGGGATGCCACAAAAACCAGTAGTGCTATGCCCAGCAAAAGTGTCTTTATCAGGCCTGATTTCTATGAGAATAAGTGCAAATGGTTATTATGCTATTAAATAGAGGCTGGTGTTGTCACAGAATGGGATGCCCCCAAAAAAGATCCAGTAGTACTATGCCCAGCAAAAGTGTCTTTATCAGGCCTAATTTCTATGAGAATAAGTGCAAATGGTTATTATGCTATTAAATAGAGGCTGGTGTTGTCACAGAATGGGATGCCACAAAAACCAGTAGTGCTATGCCCAGCAAAAGTGTCTTTATCAGGCCTGATTTCTATGAGAATAAGTGCAAATGGTTATTATGCTATTAAATAGAGGCTGGTGTTGTCACAGAATGGGATGCCCCCAAAAAAGATCCAGTAGCACTATGCCCAGCAAAAGTGTCTTTATCAGGCCTAATTTCTATGAGAATAAGTGCAAATGGTTATTATGCTATTAAATAGAGGCTGGTGTTGTCACAGAATGGGATGCCACAAAAACCAGTAGTGCTATGCCCAGCAAAAGTGTCTTTATCAGGCCTGATTTCTATGAGAATAAGTGCAAATGGTTATTATGCTATTAAATAGAGGCTGGTGTTGTCACAGAATGGGATGCCCCCCAAAAAAGATCCAGTAGTGCTATGCCCAGCAAAAGTGTCTTTATCAGGCCTGATTTCTATGAGAATAAGTGCAAATGGTTATTATGCTATTAAATAGAGGCTGGTGTTGTCACAGAATGGGATGCCACAAAAACCAGTAGTGCTATGCCCAGCAAAAGTGTCTTTATCAGGCCTGATTTCTATGAGAATAAGTGCAAATGGTTATTATGCTATTAAATAGAGGCTGGTGTTGTCACAGAATGGGATGCCCCCCAAAAAGATCCAGTAGTACTATGCCCAGCAAAAGTGTCTTTATCAGGCCTGATTTCTATGAGAATAAGTGCAAATGGTTATTATGCTATTAAATAGAGGCTGGTGTTGTCACAGAATGGGATGCCACAAAAACCAGTAGTGCTATGCCCAGCAAAAGTGTCTTTATCAGGCCTGATTTCTATGAGAATAAGTGCAAATGGTTATTATGCTATTAAATAGAGGCTGGTGTTGTCACAGAATGGGATGCCACAAAAACCAGTAGTGCTATGCCCAGCAAAAGTGTCTTTATCAGGCCTGATTTCTATGAGAATAAGTGCAAATGGTTATTATGCTATTAAATAGAGGCTGGTGTTGTCACAGAATGGGATGCCCCCAAAAAAGATCCAGTAGTACTATGCCCAGCAAAAGTGTCTTTATCAGGCCTAATTTCTATGAGAATAAGTGCAAATGGTTATTATGCTATTAAATAGAGGCTGGTGTTGTCACAGAATGGGATGCCCCAAAAAAAGATCCAGTAGTACTATGCCCAGCAAAAGTGTCTTTATCAGGCCTGATTTCTATGAGAATAAGTGCAAATGGTTATTATGCTATTAAATAGAGGCTGGTGTTGTCACAGAATGGGATGCCACAAAAACCAGTAGTGCTATGCCCAGCAAAAGTGTCTTTATCAGGCCTGATTTCTATGAGAATAAGTGCAAATGGTTATTATGCTATTAAATAGAGGCTGGTGTTGTCACAGAATGGGATGCCACAAAAACCAGTAGTGCTATGCCCAGCAAAAGTGTCTTTATCAGGCCTGATTTCTATGAGAATAAGTGCAAATGGTTATTATGCTATTAAATAGAGGCTGGTGTTGTCACAGAATGGGATGCCCCCAAAAAAGATCCAGTAGTACTATGCCCAGCAAAAGTGTCTTTATCAGGCCTAATTTCTATGAGAATAAGTGCAAATGGTTATTATGCTATTAAATAGAGGCTGGTGTTGTCACAGAATGGGATGCCACAAAAACCAGTAGTGCTATGCCCAGCAAAAGTGTCTTTATCAGGCCTGATTTCTATGAGAATAAGTGCAAATGGTTATTATGCTATTAAATAGAGGCTGGTGTTGTCACAGAATGGGATGCCCCCAAAAAAGATCCAGTAGTACTATGCCCAGCAAAAGTGTCTTTATCAGGCCTGATTTCTATGAGAATAAGTGCAAATGGTTATTATGCTATTAAATAGAGGCTGGTGTTGTCACAGAATGGGATGCCACAAAAACCAGTAGTGCTATGCCCAGCAAAAGTGTCTTTATCAGGCCTGATTTCTATGAGAATAAGTGCAAATGGTTATTATGCTATTAAATAGAGGCTGGTGTTGTCACAGAATGGGATGCCCCCAAAAAAGATCCAGTAGTACTATGCCCAGCAAAAGTGTCTTTATCAGGCCTGATTTCTATGAGAATAAGTGCAAATGGTTATTATGCTATTAAATAGAGGCTGGTGTTGTCACAGAATGGGATGCCACAAAAACCAGTAGTGCTATGCCCAGCAAAAGTGTCTTTATCAGGCCTGATTTCTATGAGAATAAGTGCAAATGGTTATTATGCTATTAAATAGAGGCTGGTGTTGTCACAGAATGGGATGCCACAAAAACCAGTAGTGCTATGCCCAGCAAAAGTGTCTTTATCAGGCCTGATTTCTATGAGAATAAGTGCAAATGGTTATTATGCTATTAAATAGAGGCTGGTGTTGTCACAGAATGGGATGCCCCCAAAAAAGATCCAGTAGTACTATGCCCAGCAAAAGTGTCTTTATCAGGCCTAATTTCTATGAGAATAAGTGCAAATGGTTATTATGCTATTAAATAGAGGCTGGTGTTGTCACAGAATGGGATGCCACAAAAACCAGTAGTGCTATGCCCAGCAAAAGTGTCTTTATCAGGCCTGATTTCTATGAGAATAAGTGCAAATGGTTATTATGCTATTAAATAGAGGCTGGTGTTGTCACAGAATGGGATGCCCCCAAAAAAGATCCAGTAGCACTATGCCCAGCAAAAGTGTCTTTATCAGGCCTAATTTCTATGAGAATAAGTGCAAATGGTTATTATGCTATTAAATAGAGGCTGGTGTTGTCACAGAATGGGATGCCACAAAAACCAGTAGTGCTATGCCCAGCAAAAGTGTCTTTATCAGGCCTGATTTCTATGAGAATAAGTGCAAATGGTTATTATGCTATTAAATAGAGGCTGGTGTTGTCACAGAATGGGATGCCCCCCAAAAAAGATCCAGTAGTACTATGCCCAGCAAAAGTGTCTTTATCAGGCCTGATTTCTATGAGAATAAGTGCAAATGGTTATTATGCTATTAAATAGAGGCTGGTGTTGTCACAGAATGGGATGCCACAAAAACCAGTAGTGCTATGCCCAGCAAAAGTGTCTTTATCAGGCCTGATTTCTATGAGAATAAGTGCAAATGGTTATTATGCTATTAAATAGAGGCTGGTGTTGTCACAGAATGGGATGCCCCCCAAAAAGATCCAGTAGTACTATGCCCAGCAAAAGTGTCTTTATCAGGCCTGATTTCTATGAGAATAAGTGCAAATGGTTATTATGCTATTAAATAGAGGCTGGTGTTGTCACAGAATGGGATGCCACAAAAACCAGTAGTGCTATGCCCAGCAAAAGTGTCTTTATCAGGCCTGATTTCTATGAGAATAAGTGCAAATGGTTATTATGCTATTAAATAGAGGCTGGTGTTGTCACAGAATGGGATGCCACAAAAACCAGTAGTGCTATGCCCAGCAAAAGTGTCTTTATCAGGCCTGATTTCTATGAGAATAAGTGCAAATGGTTATTATGCTATTAAATAGAGGCTGGTGTTGTCACAGAATGGGATGCCCCCAAAAAAGATCCAGTAGTACTATGCCCAGCAAAAGTGTCTTTATCAGGCCTAATTTCTATGAGAATAAGTGCAAATGGTTATTATGCTATTAAATAGAGGCTGGTGTTGTCACAGAATGGGATGCCCCAAAAAAAGATCCAGTAGTACTATGCCCAGCAAAAGTGTCTTTATCAGGCCTGATTTCTATGAGAATAAGTGCAAATGGTTATTATGCTATTAAATAGAGGCTGGTGTTGTCACAGAATGGGATGCCACAAAAACCAGTAGTGCTATGCCCAGCAAAAGTGTCTTTATCAGGCCTGATTTCTATGAGAATAAGTGCAAATGGTTATTATGCTATTAAATAGAGGCTGGTGTTGTCACAGAATGGGATGCCACAAAAACCAGTAGTGCTATGCCCAGCAAAAGTGTCTTTATCAGGCCTGATTTCTATGAGAATAAGTGCAAATGGTTATTATGCTATTAAATAGAGGCTGGTGTTGTCACAGAATGGGATGCCCCCCAAAAAGATCCAGTAGTACTATGCCCAGCAAAAGTGTCTTTATCAGGCCTAATTTCTATGAGAATAAGTGCAAATGGTTATTATGCTATTAAATAGAGGCTGGTGTTGTCACAGAATGGGATGCCACAAAAACCAGTAGTGCTATGCCCAGCAAAAGTGTCTTTATCAGGCCTGATTTCTATGAGAATAAGTGCAAATGGTTATTATGCTATTAAATAGAGGCTGGTGTTGTCACAGAATGGGATGCCCCCAAAAAAGATCCAGTAGTACTATGCCCAGCAAAAGTGTCTTTATCAGGCCTGATTTCTATGAGAATAAGTGCAAATGGTTATTATGCTATTAAATAGAGGCTGGTGTTGTCACAGAATGGGATGCCACAAAAACCAGTAGTGCTATGCCCAGCAAAAGTGTCTTTATCAGGCCTGATTTCTATGAGAATAAGTGCAAATGGTTATTATGCTATTAAATAGAGGCTGGTGTTGTCACAGAATGGGATGCCCCCAAAAAAGATCCAGTAGTACTATGCCCAGCAAAAGTGTCTTTATCAGGCCTGATTTCTATGAGAATAAGTGCAAATGGTTATTATGCTATTAAATAGAGGCTGGTGTTGTCACAGAATGGGATGCCACAAAAACCAGTAGTGCTATGCCCAGCAAAAGTGTCTTTATCAGGCCTGATTTCTATGAGAATAAGTGCAAATGGTTATTATGCTATTAAATAGAGGCTGGTGTTGTCACAGAATGGGATGCCACAAAAACCAGTAGTGCTATGCCCAGCAAAAGTGTCTTTATCAGGCCTGATTTCTATGAGAATAAGTGCAAATGGTTATTATGCTATTAAATAGAGGCTGGTGTTGTCACAGAATGGGATGCCCCCAAAAAAGATCCAGTAGTACTATGCCCAGCAAAAGTGTCTTTATCAGGCCTAATTTCTATGAGAATAAGTGCAAATGGTTATTATGCTATTAAATAGAGGCTGGTGTTGTCACAGAATGGGATGCCACAAAAACCAGTAGTGCTATGCCCAGCAAAAGTGTCTTTATCAGGCCTGATTTCTATGAGAATAAGTGCAAATGGTTATTATGCTATTAAATAGAGGCTGGTGTTGTCACAGAATGGGATGCCCCCAAAAAAGATCCAGTAGTACTATGCCCAGCAAAAGTGTCTTTATCAGGCTAATTTCAAATATGATAAGAGCAAATGCTTATATGGTCTTAAACAGAGGCTGCTTTAGTCACAGAATGGGATGCCCCCAAAAAAGGTCCAGTAGTACTATGCCCAGCAAAAGTGTCTTTATCAGGTCTGATTTCTATGAGAATAAGTGCAAATGGTTATTATGCTATTAAATAGAGGCTGGTGTTGTCACAGAATGGGATGCCACAAAAACCAGTAGTGCTATGCCCAGCAAAAGTGTCTTTATCAGGCCTGATTTCTATGAGAATAAGTGCAAATGGTTATTATGCTATTAAATAGAGGCTGGTGTTGTCACAGAATGGGATGCCACAATAACCAGAGAGCATGCCCAGCAAAAGTGTCTTTATCAGGCCTGATTTCTATGAGAATAAGTGCAAATGGTTATTATGCTATTAAATAGAGGCTGGTGTAGTCACAGAATGGGATGCCTCACAGCAGACTTAAGATCAGTTCAGTATATATGCACTGTTAGTTAGTGTAAGCAGCCTGAAAACGCTAACAAAGCAGGCTGGATGAAAAAAAAAAAAAAAAACTGACAGCCTCCGATTTTTCCTTCCTTTCCCTGTTTTTCGCTTACTTTCTGTCTGTCTCCTGTCTGTCTCCTGCCTGTCTCCAGCCTGTCCCTGTCTGTCCCTGCCTGTCTAACTGTCTATCTCTCCCTCAGCTACACAGCGTTCTGTCTGTCACGAATGCAATAGAGAAATGATGCTGGAAAGCAAGATGGCCGGCCTTAAATATCGCTGTGACGTCACCGGGCTTGCTGGCTGCTGATAGGCTGCATGTGACTGTCCCAGCTTGCACTGGCGCGGGGTTGATGTCTGGACATGTCCCGTCCGCCATCTTAGAATGCCTGTAATGTAAATGAATGGATGTTAAAGGAAAACTTCGAGCGATCGAATCGCGGGGAAATTCGGATTCGATCCGAATCGGATTTTTCCTGAAATTCGGATCGAATCCGGGTTCGTCCGGATCGATTCGCTCATCCCTAATTACAAACAAGACATTTCATGTTAAAGCCCAGACTGCCCCAGACTGATGAAAAAAACAATATATAATTTTCCTGGGAAATCCCTAGAAATCCTTTCAAAAATCACAGTTGAACATGTGTAGCGCAAAATAGTGAAACATGGTCTGGCAACAGAGAGTGACAAAAGCTGCAGGTAGGCTGGCAGCGAAAGGGTTAAAGGGCCTTAACCAGATGCTGCTAATCCCACAGTATAGTGTCTGTGTCTGGCTTCTTCCAACCTAGTCAGTCACACTTCCAATCAGGCCAAGCCAGGACTATTATCTAGAGATGGCGAATGTGTGGATGTGGCAGCTGCAGGAACATTGATAATTTGAATGATTTCCCAGGTGCTCCTGCTCTTGCTGACCTCTGAGGTCAGGCAACCACTCTCCACACCTCCCAAACCTTCATTCCTCTGCTCCTGAGATGTGTCCCATGCTCTATGTTTATGTTCGGGGGGGTACTAGCAATCAGGATGCCCCTCTGCCATAAGAACAATACCCACTTTGTTAAAAATGGGTGTTGTTTTGGCTAAATGTGCTCAATTCTCTTCCTCAGGGGCCACCAACAGGCCATGTTTTGTGGATAGCGACACAGATTAAGTAATCAGTGCCCAGACAGGGCAATATAATCAGCTATAGGGAAAACCACAAAACATGGCCTGTTGGTGGCCCTTGAGGAGAGTGTTGGATACTTTAAACAGTACAGGCTGACCATAAAATCACTGTATACATGTCTTACATCCCTGAAAGTTGATTTCTGATTTCTCAGACTGAATTGTTGGGATAATTTAACGTCTTTTGTTTAGCAGCATTGATAGCATTTCTTGTCTCTCTGTTAGGAAAGCTGTGATTAAACCATAAAGGTCTATGGAAGCAGGGAGTGTTCCAAGTTTCTCCATGTCTGTGTATCTCTTTTTTACTCAGACTCTATTTTTGCTGCTCAAAAGCACAGAAGAGACAGACAAAAAAATAAATAATCTATACCCTCCCTGCAGGCACAGGAAATGGTGTGTCCCAGTCTGCAAGAGAGATGGAATAAGTCCCCCTCTCCAAGTGAAAAAAGGTGGCAAAGCATGAGTAAATTCTAGGGGCTGGGTTACAGAAAGGTGGCTAACTGGGTTATCGAAATTATATTCCTGGAAAGGCTGAGTTTTGGACGGCCATCAAAACGTTTCTCTCTTAGCACACCCAAAGGTGAAATTGTTTTCTCCTAAATAAAATACAACATTCCCCGCCCGCAATGGGGCAGTTCCACAGGTGAGAGGAAAATTATTTTAAAGTATGTATTTATTTTATAAGTTATAAAATAACAGCTGCCCATGGGGAATCCGAACTAAAACATTAAAATGAGCCCTTAAAATTTGTGTAGATTTTTCATAGGCTGCTGTTATTTTCTAATGTCTAAAATAAAATATCTGCCCCATTAAAATTTGTACCACTGCAGGGTTTATTTTTAAATAGAAGAAAACAATTTTTCCTTTTATTGTGTGCTAAGTGGGAAAAAAGGGTCTCACGGCCTCTCAAAATTCAGTCGCCCCAGGAATATTTAGGTAAAGCAAAATGTCATTTGTTTCTCTTTAGCCCAGACTACCTTTTAATGAGAGCCCTGGGTTGTATGTTAACATTTTCTGGTTAAAATCTCCCCCAAACCCCATTGATCTGCTGCCCACCCCTCTGGTTTTAACTTTGGGCACTAAATACTCACCTCGCTGGGTGATCCATATTCTGAGTCCCTCGGATTCCGGGCAGCGCCAGCTTGCATCCCATCAGGCACTGCGTGCGCCCCCCGATTGTGCCCCTGCGCAGTGCCCATGAATTGGATACAATGGGGGCCTCTTGAAATCCTGCGAGACTTTGCTGATCGGCGCAGAACTTTGAAAAGCATGGCTAAAGTTGTACTGTCATTTACAGATGGCCAAGCCAGCGCGGGGGGCAGTGATTGGACCCTGAAGTAGCCGGATGTTGCCACAGCAGGTAGTGGCGACATTCAGAAGGTAGGTAGGTAGGAGCCGATTGGGGAAGTCGGCCCCTTTCTATTTTCGGTCCCATGTTCCTCTTTAAGTGCATCCAGACATATGAGGGGTGTTTAATAAGTTATCTACCTAAATATGAAAATGACATTTTCTGAGAAAATGTAACTTTCTGCTTGTTCATTGGTGCATTGCTGTGAAGCAGCAACACACCTGCTGACAACTTTGCCCCAAATAATTCACTGTTGAAGCATAGGTGTCTCCCAAAAACGTATGGCATGACCTTACCAGCTGACTGCTGCACGCAACATTTCTTTGACGTTGGTGACTGCTTGTGCTTCCGTTTCATTTCATGGAGTGTTGGTTGGTCTCAGGATGTTGTTTTGGTGGTGGACTCATGCTTCATTGCCAATTTGAGTATAAAAGTCTTGGGGTTTTCTCTAAGCATGTGCAAATTCTTTTGACTAAATTGCTGAAGGTCATGTTTTTGATCAGGCAGCAACATTTGTGGCACGCACTGGGAACTGACCTTGGACATCATAAAAACATCATGAATGATATGGAAACCATGTCATCTGAAATGCCTATTTCATGAGCTATAACAGTATTTGACTCACCGATCTTCTAAAATCATGGCCTCCCCCTTACAGCAGATTTCCTCTGAAGATACCTCAATAGGTCACCCTGAACAAAGGTCATCTTCCATAGAGACCCTACCCTATTTAAACTGCTTGTCAAACCTCGGGGACACCCATCTTCTTTTTGAGTTTACAACTCCCAATCTCTGCAGCTAGCTTCACCTTTAGCCAAGCCCCTCAGCCACCTTTAGCCAACGCCTCACTGGACACAGTTGCCCCAGGATGTAAACTCACGGGGTTGAAGACAGATGAACCGAAGGTAAGCCATTGGGTAGCCAATGTATATACAGATTACAGTTCTTGTAATAGCAACTCCGAGGGAGGATACAGGTAAGGTCAAAGGTCACGCCAAGGGCCAAACCATGAGATCAGAGAGCTTCTTGGCACCAGGGATTAGAAGGGTGCGTAGTCGTAATTCAGGCTGAGGTTGGTACCGGTGGCAGTCGGCTAGCAAGGTCGGCAATAGATAAACAACACTGGAGTCTCAGGAATATCACACCCAGCTAAAGCTATCATGGGCGATGACTGAAAGACCTAGGAATACTTTTATGGGACATGGGTGCAGGGGATAGGATGGGAAGAAATTGACCACATTGGTTTACTAATAATCTGTGGGCTGATTGCCCCGTTTAAACTTTTAGGGCGTTTTGCCCACAGTAATCTTTGGGCACATTGGCCCTTTAAATCAACACAAGACAGCCCAAGCAAGTGCAGAGGAGCAGGGGAAGTGGCGAGAGGAGGAGGCAGGTACGTTCGGCGCTCAAGTCGGCATCAGGCGTGGATTCGGCTGCTGGGTGGAAGAAGTCCCGGCCAGCCGCCTGAGCCCACATTACCCGAGGGAGCCACGGGACTGGGCTGAAGGTAAGCATGCCATGACACTCCTTATCTCAAAACTTTATCCTTTCTTTATCCTTGAACGGAGCTCCAGATTCCTCACTTTATTTGGGAACCTGCACACAACTGCACCCACCATCCTGTCACTTTCAGTGCTTTCATCAGACTGAACTGCTACAATATGTTGTGTGTTTAGCCATGTCTCCACCTGCATAGACAAGACAAGATCAGCTCTCTAACACTGACAGCGCATACTGTGGAAGATAACTTATTGCACTCTCCTCGTATTCTAGACTTAAATGCGTGGCACATGCACATTTCATTAATTTACTCAATGATCCCTAATGTCTCCCTGTTAAACATACAGTATTCAGCTAAGCAGCCCTATTCAATCTGCATTGTATATATTTGAATGCGTAAATAATGCTCACTCTTTTATATGCAAAGTTCGCTCATACAGTAGAAATGTGTGGTGCCCTTTGGTGGCCTGCACGCAGCACGTGAGGAGGGTCTTTGTCTTAGACAAGCATGGTCCATCTGCAGGGTTCAGCTGGTGTGCTGACAAAGTTGTTTCTGAATAGACAGACCATTATGTGCTCCAGCACAAGCATCTAATGCCGGAGTCTAAATAGACTGCAAAGTATAATCAAGACTCTTCCAGGATACTTAGAGTCCATCTTAAGCATCTGAAATAGATGGACACCTGAATACCTGTCATAAAGTATGACTTGACATAAGATAATTTCTTCTCCTCTATTTCCCCTCCACTTTCTTTTTCACAAAGCAATTGGCCAATAATTCAAATCCGCCATAATGCACAAGTGCTGGCCTCAGCTGAACAAAAAAGCTGTTTATATTCTTTATGTTATGCATTCTATGTTGCAGTGAGAATGTGATAATGAAAGCGGCTAAAATCCAAAATATCCATGGACTGAAATGGTATTATTACACTGGATGCATACTTTACCTTAATATAATTTATTCTAAAATAATGCGGTACTGCTGTTCCACTGGGAGCAGGACCAAAATAAAATTATTTAGCAGCGAGTTTATATCCAATAAATCAAACAGAATAGCCATAGATAATTAGAGCTGTTTCCTTTCTAATACATTTCTAATAAGGCCCTGTCAGGCCCGCAAAGTTAGGCAGGGATTGATTTATACTGCATCGCATTGTGTTTATTTTACACCTCTGGAGGCAGCTTTTGCAATTCAATTACATAATATGATAAAAGCTCCCATGATATGAGCCAGACGATGCACCAAGAAAGACATCTAGAGGCAGTGTCATCTGCTGGCATTCGCATTAAACTGATCCTGAGCGACTTACCAGGGGCAATGGTAATTGGCAGGATGGTGGTATTTAAATGCTATGAAGATTCATGAGATGTTCACTGAATATACTTTTTGGAGCAAGCAACACATTGGTATGCATTAGCCAAACTAAAATCCACAACAAATATTTAAAGGCCCTTTGCTACATGTTAAACCTCCCTGGCCGGTAGCTCGGCGTGCGGTGTTGTGAATGTAAATGTCAGGATGCATAATAAATGAGCACATTTGTAAAGAGCGCGCAATGTCATTTACTAGAGCTGGTGACTGTGCTGACAGGAAGCATTTCTCCACCATAAGTGTGCTGGGATCGTCTTTGAGAAGAAATTGAAACAAAATGTATGCAACACATTATTTTAAAGTGGTTTGTCTTCTCTGAACTGTGCCTATTGACTGATGTTGTCGTAAAACATGAATTGTTAAAACCCTTTTACTGCTGAAAAAATTTAGCAAAGAGCAGTTCAGAGGAAGAGAAGGTTGGTATTGCACTACTAAAATCATGCCTGTACATTTTAGTACATACATACCAAAGACACTATTGGTATAACAATATATAACATGAGTGCACACACAAACACAACATGTGAATATATTTGTTTTCCATTTGTCCTGAATGCAGAAAAAAGGGTTAGGGAATGTAGCAGGTAGGATGCAGCAGGGATACGATTGAAACTACCATGTATGATTAGGGTTGCCATCTGGCCAGTATTTTTCTTTTTACTTACTGACCACTAGCCTGGCGGTGCCAGTATTTTTTTTTTTACACGTATAAATGAGGATGGGAAAAGTATATATTACAATTGCCATTAAAAATACAATTCCAGCCACCACCAGGCCATTAGACAGTAAAGTAAAAAAAAAAAAATACCGTCAGGTGGCAACTCTATGTATGATCAGCAAATTATTAACGTATGTGAATGTTTTCTAAGCTCATGAATAAACGGTCAACATTTTAATTGAATGGTAAACATGCTATTGTGGGTGATAGCCAGTAATGTATAGGAAGTAGGTAGGCAACATGTCATCTCCTCCCTCCTCAGGAGACCTCAGGGCCTAGAAGACTCCACACGCACCCCCTGTTATTACCTTATCAGCTTCTCCTGCACAAGGTGCAGAATGTATATGCTATCTGGCTTCTACCCATGGACGATGTAGATTGGTGGTTGATTTTGAATTTGAGTTGTTGAACATTTATCCACTCATAATAAGCATCATACCAGCTGCTGGTCTCCATTACTATTCAATTCATTGAGCTGAAGCAGATTAGAGCGAGTTTGTTGGTAGTATGAATCTGGGATGCCCAGCGTGTAAGTGTTGAGGTACCTCATTTACTATTTTTATGGACAATCTTGTTAATAGATAATAGGTTTATAAAAAGTACACAAACTAGGAGAAGATTGTCTAACAGAACCAATACAATCATTGTAAAACTGGCAGACAATAACATCTTCTCCTACTTGTTTTTTTTAACTAGAGGTGGTACGTTGAGAGGATGTCCTTTGGGGTTAGGGGGTTGAGATCCACTTAATTATTGTTGATGCACTACCCGTTTTGATACTGTCTTTTTCTATTCCAATACATTTGATTATTTAAGCAGTATAGCAAGTATTTTATCCACAATTTACCAGAAGTTAGGGGTTCTTGTAATTATGATATTGAGGTTAAGCTCTAGGCCCAATATGTGGACGGGGGAAGTGTCTAGGAAGTAGGTAATTCTGATACAGGTTAGAGGTAGTTAGTTTTGATACAGGTTGGGGACCCCTGATGTTTATGAAAGGCGGGAAACTGGGACTCTTTGGAAAAAAATATAATTTTATTTGCAGGTAGGGTTGAATTTTAAAAGTAAAACTGTAATCAGAATTTAAAAATACCTCCCACCTACTTCTCTGCAGCTGTACTTGAAGCCATTGCTTCCCTCATCTCCATGGGCATTCTAGTTTGGCCTGGCTCATTCCACAAATCAGACTAATTTACTCACCTGATCTGTACATGCCTCATGTGACTGATAGCCGCCACTATATTTCACTAGGCAAGCATGATGCCACATAATGTATGTTGCATACAAACCCACATGTAGAACCTTAGTCACTAGCAGAAGAGAACATGGAACAGAATATGGAAGGCTGAGTATAAAGTCTGATTTTTTTAAATGTAGGGTCTTAAAGTGGACCAAAACCCACAGCAATCGATCTGGGAATCAATAGGATCCCCGGACCAAAACCCACAGCAATTGATCCGGGAATCTATTCGATCCCCTCCCCTCAGGGGATCCAAAATTGTGATGCCCCACATTGTGAACCCCCCGATTGTTTATACACTTACCTTGTTTCTCGGTCCAACAGCGCATGCGAGAGCAGCTGCCGCATCCCCGATACCCCTCTAGCGGGCGCGTTCCCACACCAGGCATTTGTGAATGGCTATGCATCCATAGTAATGAATTTACTATATATTACTATATACCTAGGGTATAATTACTATGAGGTCCATTTGGGCCCATTAGTGACAACTACTTTTTTCTGCCCTGGGTAAAGTTTAATTATCTATATTATCTCTGGGATCCCTTGATTCCCTAGTGTGACTTATCTTTAATGGTCTGTTATCTTTATATTTTTCCTTGTATCTCTTATTTAAGTACAATGTGATTCAGTAGTCTGTTGATTAAACTCTGTTAGGCATAACATACTGTACGAATCGATGGACCAATTAATTCTGTTAGTCATAACATATTGTACGATTTGATGGACCAATGCTGTTGCTCTGCCTTCCATTGTTTAAATTAATTATGGTTTTCTATTTTCTGTCCCATAAGTTATACTGGCCTCAGGGCCCCTCTAGTTGGCAGCCTTAGACTGTATTTGGGGATGGTTGCCGTTGTGTTCACTGTTCTGCAATATCCATGGTAATGTTTGACAGTATTAACTGTGCCCTATATGCTTGGGGGTATGCTGAGCTGGTCCCTCCCCAATATGTGGGTTTTTCTTTATTACACACAGATAAACCCCTTAATATTTGGGTTTTTCTTTATTACACACAAATAAACCCCCTGTATTTCTGGGCTTAATATAAGATTTTAGAACTTTTTTCGCCATTTTGTAGGAGTCCAATATATTTTTTGCAGCATTGATCAAAACGGTTGGGTGCCGCGTCACTTCCTGCTACCGCTTGGAGCGCAGATGCGCTCAGGCTTCTATCTGTCCCTGATGCGCCTGCACCCCTGTTACCATGGGATGAGTGACAACATGCCCCACTTCCGGTATCAGCATTACGGCCTGAACCGGCCGCATGCAGTACAGGTTAGTGACGTAATCGCGCACACCGCCCCCCTAAGCTGCATACAAAGCGCGGCTGATTTACATCAGAGGGGGCAGTGTCAGCGCGTTTGTCAAGCGTAACACACGTGGGCCTGTGTGTCAGGCCGCCTTTCCAACTTCCCGGCTCGGCCCGATGTGAAAGCGCTGACTTTTTGTGGCACCCGAACTGGTGCATGCGGGGACCCCCTAGGATCTGATAAGTATTGTACTTATCTCTCATTAGACGGTGATAGGCTTCGCCATTGGCTTCTCCTTATACTCATGGCAATCTTGCATGATAGCGTCTTTATGATATGATGACTGGCTTCATTTTGAATGCCTTTATTTCTATGTATGATATGGCCTGGAGATATCGCATCTATTTATACTACATTGACAGGCAATTTACCCTTTGTCTAAAGTACCAAGATGGGATACCCCCAAGTCACCAGTACCATCCCAAATCTATAGGCACCTGGAGAAGCATATGGGACGGGCTTCATTTATTATCCTTAACCCCTGAACTTAGATAGTTAGGAATATGGAATGCATAGATATATGGTGTTCTTTTGTCTTTCCCAGCAAACACAATTATCCACCTGGGAAATCAGATATTATCTCCTATCGGATCGATATTTAACATTGGCAAACCTCAGGAGGGGGCAATCATATAGCGAGCATTTGTCCATCATATCCAGGTACCTTAGTGATATGTCTTTGATATATATATATGATTATTTTGTACCAAATTTAATAACATGCAATGGTGATTTGTAAAACTGTCTTATTTTTATGTCATGTACAGCTATGTTCATCAACCTAAATGGGTACTGAAGAAGCCATTTTGGCGAAACTAGTCTACCCAGATAGATGAAGAAAGATACAATTGAAATTGTTCATGTATGACTAAATATCCCTCAAAAAATCTGTTTTTAATTTGTGTATATTGTCTATTTATATAGAGGAGGTGCTTTACCCCCACTTTTTTATGCAGATGTCAAGTCCTAATAAAGTGATTGTATTATTGGTACATTTAGACATTTATTAATCTTCAATATATGGTCGGTATCTGGTGAGCCCCATTTAATCTTTTCAGAGTATGAGAGAAGGTCCAATGACTCCCATGCTCAATATTTATTCATGTACACATTTATACCTGCCAAAATATGTTTCTGATTCTGAACGACCATCTGTACTGAATTTAGTATTAGGTTGTTTCTGCTCCAGTTTTCACCTTAGAGTCATTAGCGAACTATAGTCTTGATTGTGTGTGCTGTGAATTAGCAATTATTTGTAAATAGGGAACGAGGAGAGCAACCTATTGGCCTGTAAGCAAAATGGAAAGGGACCATTCTGCTGCCTGTAATGCGTTCTAAGAATTGCAACATCCATCCCTCAAATGACTTCATTCCTATGAATGCTAACTCTATGGGTATGTAGTCATTAGGGTCCCTGTGATTGGAGTCATTTGAAATGGGGATTATGAGGAATAATTTTAGACGTGAAGGTATGGACCCTTTTTCAGATAAGGGGAGACATGAGCCAGAGACACTTGACTGGCACAAGATTTTAGACAATGTTCTAAAATCCCATCTGGGCCTGATGCCTTCCTGATTATATATACCTTATGTATTCTAAACGAAGCAGCTTTATATGTTTCTGGCCCGTGGCTAAGCAGGGAAGGGCATATCATGATGCAGATTTATGAGCATTGAGCACACTTTGCTGTAGTCAGAAACAGCTGTGGGACCACCGTGGCGAGTGGCTGTTAGACCTTTTTCTTGCATGTCCTGGAGGAAACCTTGGGGCCCTGCTATAGCCTCTACCGAACACTGCAGGAAATAGAAGAGAGGCAAATGGGACAGGCTTTAGGTAAGCTGCTTGTTGCTATGATATTGCTGTTGGGTTTACAGTCCCTTTAATGAGGTTCTCTTGAAGTCTGCAATCTGCTGGAGGCCTTCCCATGCTGCTCTCAGATCGCCAGAGGAATAGGAGAAGTTTTCATGCATTTCATGCCTACATTTTTTTGAAAACATCGAAAAAATGTTAATTTCTTTAAACATACCTAAGATGTTCTAGAGTTCTTCTTTGCCTGCCATTTGAAATATTTACCATCATCTTTCTCCTTGGGCTCAATGCGGATGACAGTAAGCATTTCCATCTCTTCCCCCCCCCCCCCCCCCCCCCAGCCAGCAACTTGTCTTCCTATATGTCTTCTACTGAGAGTAAGCACTAATATTCCTGCGCTTTCTCTGCCTCCAGCAAGATCACAGTCGATGTGTTTGGTGGTACTGGGTTGGTGATTAGCCCCTAGGAGGAAAAAGGCATAGGACTGGAAAAGGACACAGTTCCACAATATTGAAATGTTGGTGCTACCAACCCTGCTGTCGTGGACTAAACATGGCTTTTTTAACATATATGGTTGATGTATTCTTACGCACAAAAGGGATTATTCCTCCGCTTTTAACCCATCCGTGTAGCGAGACAAACACAAGCAGTGAGTGCACACACGTCTGCAGCCCTGATCTAGAGCACTACAGTCAGGTCCCAGATGGGAGTTAAAACAGCAATCTTCCAGTCACATGGCCACTTCCTTAACTACTCGGCCACGACTGTCAAAAGGACTAAGCCCTGGTTCCAGGTATCACTGACAGAATGCATTTAGCCCCACATACAGAATTATATCACCAAACGGAAGTTTTTGTGTAGAGAGCCCCATTGAAGCCAAAGAGAGTGCTCTGTACTGAGGCCATGGCCACCCGCCGCACCGGCTTCTCATACAAGCACTGCGGGTAAGTGCGTGGCAGGTAAGTAGGGAGTCTCATCCCTCATCCCAGCTGATCAGGGGTCTGACGGGGGTAGTGGGGTTCCATGTACTTCACAGTTCCTGCAAAAGATGCAGGATTTGTCGGAGTCACACCTCACCACCCTATATTCTATATCATGCTTGAGCAACTGATAGGACAGTGAGGTTAGACCTTTTTTTGAAAGTTAATACACATATTGTACTTTTGCAGGTCATACAGCTTTTTGAATTTTAAGGTAGGTGTGAATCAACGACTGCTTTTTCTGGATAAAATAACAGATAAAGTACCCTTTATTACAAAACTATCTGATATAAAAATCCTTATAAAAATGCTGGATATTGAAAGGGTTGGCTAAATGTACACCCTAACTGAAAAAAATCTCACTACGCCTGATTTTATCCACTGGTAGGGTTAGGTCCTTGAGTACAAAACTACACTCTTAAAGGGGGGACCTGCTCAACTTTAACTGGCTCCTGAGTCAAGGGAAAGATTAGCATTAATGCCTCAGCACAAATCATTGCATGATGGATAAAAGTGTCTACATATAGCAACATACAAGAATTGCAATAGCAGTAAGTCAGCATTGCAGCACATGCTAATGCAGGAGATGGGCTGTTAGATTTGAGCGGGTCTCCCATATAAAGGCAGAATGGTAGATTCAAAACCTGTCACCCCTAATTCTTTCCATTTAGAGAAAGAAACAATGAAAGCTGGAATGTCTGTGATGCTGGGTGTATATGTATCCCCTCCTCTCGCTATCGTTTTTTTGCTGTGTCTGGTGCAATGACTTCTCAGTCCCTCCCTTTCTGAACTCTCCTTTTCCTCTTCTCTAGGTTTAGTGTTGGGTGACACCCCCCCCCCCCCCAAGGTTCGAGTTTGGCAAGTTCAGCAAAACTTGCAATAAAAACTTTAGAAGCCCATCAACCAGCTATTCCGTGTTCGGGGAGAACGCCAAATAGAACATAGACTTCTGGCTGCAGCTAGTGTTTGGGAGCCCGCACTCGCAAAGTTTGATACAAACCCAAACTCTGTGGTTATCTGACATTTTAATATTTATGTCTGACCCCTATTTTTTACTGTGTAATCTCCTGTTGGTCCAATGTATTCATCATCCGGTCTGACCTCTGAAAGCCCTAGGTGATATATGGTCTCAGCTACCACCAACATACCCATAGCAACACTCCTCCCTTCTGGGATATTTTCATCCCCTGCTGAAAACACTTGTCTTCCTCTTCCCATCTACTGTCGATACTTTTTATCCACTTCCCATCTACTGCAGCCGCTTATCGTCCTGTTTGTGTCTACTAAGCTGATTATCATCCTTTTCCTACCTCTTGCAGCCACTTGTCATCCTTTTCCCACTTACTGCGGCCAACTTTTATCCTCTTCCTAGTTACTCCAGCCTCTTGTTATGCTCTAACTTCCTGCTGCAGCTTACCATCCTCTTCCCAACTACTGCTGCTGCTTATCTTCCTTTTCCAATCTATTGCAGCCACTTGTCATCCTCTTCCCACTTACTGCAGTCAATTGGGACCCTCTTTCAACCTACAATGGAGAGGGTGTATCGAGACCTGACAAGCCTGCTACATTGTAGTAAATGAGGAAGACGTGGCTGCACACCTGTCACTGATGGCGGAAAAGCAAGATCTCAAGAAGGATGTGTTAACATAGGGCAAATTAAAAAAAATACTAGATAAGCTCAGCACCCTGAGGTCATTCTTTTGGCACAAAGAACTATACACTTTCAAATATGCCATCAGAAGTCGACTTTCCCTTTAAGGAAGGTTAGGAACAAGATTGGACTATTTTTATTAATAAAGACAATGGCGTTGATTCAGAGCCGGATGAGAAAACTCCATCTTTGCTAAAAGAAAATACTGCTATTCACTTACTTCATTACTTACCTTGGGGCTGAATTAACACTAGGCGAAAATGTGCATTCGCTTATTGAATCACCCCCAAGGTAGACAAAAAAAGTAAAGGCACCTTATCTCCTAAAAAAAGAGTTTTCTCGCCTGGTTCTGACCCCAATATCATCATTGAATGATAGGAGGTACAGGCGGAATTCTGGCTTTAAACTTTGGGGTATCAGGGTATCAGCACCCCCACAGTGACATGTGGAGCTGTGATGATACTACTGTTGGACTCTTGTCTATGTAGTCCACAATATCTGATGTGTGGTTGGGATTATTGGCTTTGCTTCAAGTTACTGTGCAGTTCTGGCATTGTTTCCTGATCTTCATTATCCATCCTTATCACTGGGTAATTGAGGCAGGAGCATAGCATTTCTGACATGGCCACCAGCCATCACCCTTCGCACATATTTACATGTATGGAAAACATGGAAAACATGGCATGTAAATATTCATATACTGTTAATTTCAATATGCACACATTGCCGAGGCTGATGACTTTCTGTAGTACAAGCCTCCCTGTTGATAAAGAGTGGGTTTATGCTGCAATTATTTAGCAATTATAACAATATAAATGTTAATTTGCAAGATTATAAGCCAGAATGTGTTAATCTTCTCACTCTCCTACTAAAATAAGATATACAACAGATAATTACTGTGCAAGTTGTTTTGTAATGTCTTGTTTGTAGTAATGACCTTTTAATTTTAGTCTGCAACCTGTCACATTTTTCTTAGTCTGCTGGAAACTATAAAACAGAATTTTGAACATCTCTTGTCTAATTATCAAACAGGCCAAGTTTGGGGAAAGCTAAACATTTTTTTGTCCAAAATCAGAAACAAGGTCTTAATAAACAATGAGAAAACACAACATTGTTATCTTATAATATACAGATGAAGCAAATTTTAACTTACTAAATGTGTTATATTAACTGTTATCCTAAAATTTCAATTGTTGCCAAAGGCTTCTGTGTTGAGTAAACTCATTGCAAGAATGTATTACCATCAGTCCTTAGGTTATGAAGCACAGATTTGTAACCACAATATAAAATGTGATGGCTGTTTTACTTCTAGCAGCAGGTATTACATGTGAGCATCTCTATAGCGGCGCTTAGAGCGACCGCTAGTAGACGCTGCAAGCCGGTATCGGGCGCTGTAACCTAGCGTTGTAGTAACCTTGCCCGCATTGATGAATGTGATGTGTTTTGGGCGCTCTAACAACAGTATCATGCTGCAGGGAGTGAGAGGTAGCAGCAGCTCAATGTGCCCGGCACTCGGTGCTCAACACCATACTTAAGCAAAAACTACACACACAGCATTGGTGCTCAAAAGCTGGGCGCTGTAGCATAGAGCGCCAGACGCTGTGTGATCAAAGACTGTTTTTGAACACACTGTGACAATGAACCTTTAGTGCCAGACCTGTAAATACAATTCTGCATAAAAATATAAAAAGTAAAAAAAATGATAAAAGTGTTTGTTTGCAGCCAGGAGAGGTCACACAATGATTTCAACAAAAAAAAAAATTGCCAAACACGCTATTTTAACACAACCAAATGAAAGCCCATTGAAATGTATGGGAGAGCGACACTCAGCGAAAGGAAATACGTGTCGCACTTGAACCTAGAGCGCTGGCGCTATATGCTGAGCCGCCTCTAGTAATAAATGTGAAGTTACATGGCGCTTAAATGTGGTTTTACGGCCAGCGCCCAGCATTCGCCAGATTCTATGTGCCGCTAGGTAGCATTACCTGGGGCTAGCCGTTCTTAAATAACCCCCATAGTTAGAATTGTTTTCAATACGAATTTGAGTTAAGGTCCATCATAGGATGCTGCATACAAGCAGCAGTGCTCAAATATGACTCTGCTGGGTTTACTGCAGTTCCATTGTCGAAAATGTTCTGGATCCAGCAGGCCCTGAACTGATATAAGTCTGTAAATTTGTGCAATGGAGGTTCTCAGTCTAACACCCCACGGATTCACTCCATTCTGCTGCTTGTAAGTCTGGTAATAAAGAAATACTGTACCTACCTTTTACTACTACAGCTCCATCCAACATAGTATTCTGGAAACAGATGTACACTGTGATGCTTTATGCTGGGTGTCCCATTGAAAGGAACTTTAGGGGTAAAAGTTAGACATGTCTTCATTGCTTGGCTTACCAGCAGCTTTAGGGTCCCCTGCAGACCAGGACACTATGATCTGGTACAGATAGACTCACTTTAAAGAGTAACCCAAAGTATAAAAATACAGTAGTAGTTTCAGGGAAAGAAATTTGGGTGCATTTACAGTTAATCTTTATATATGGATATGTAATATATATATGTACATGTTTATTACAGCATGGCATTATGAGCAACCAAAAGTTGTTTGCAATGTGGAAATGGCTGGGAGGAGATAGGCCTTTAGGGCTAACCTGCCTTTTAGAATCTCGAGAGACATAAAATGTAGTTGACATCAGGAATAATCTAGAATTCAGGGGAGCTTCATGATAAAATCAGGAAAAACTTTTTGGGAGCAAACTTGACAGACAAGTCTAGTGGTCTCAAGGCGGAGCATGAGGCACAGATTTTAGTTGTTTCAGGATTAAGTAGTGGATCAGTTTCGAGCTGCAAAATAAATATTTGTACATAAACTGGGGGCCTGAATAAAATAGGGATGGGATAGCCTCCTGCAAAGGGCATTCCAGGGTCTCTCTAGAAAGAGGGAAGCTCGCAGTGAAAGAGCAGTTATCCATAAGAACGGGTAAATATGAGCCTTATTTATGAAGCATCAGAGCCACACAGCACCACTTTTTTGGCCTCAGTGGCACTCAGCGTACGATTTAGGAAACAAAAAAACAGCAGCCCAGCGCCCAACAGCTAGTGTCCTTTTTTAGCCCTAGCACCCAAAAGGTTGCAGCACTGGCGCTGTTGATCAAGATCCCATAGAGCACACTGTATAGAAGCGTTTTATGCTTATAATTAATATTACAACCACTTATTTTCATACTTTAAAAAAGGAAAGAAAGAACCGCACCAGCTAGTGTTAAAGTACCTAGTAGTAACTGGTGTGCCTGGTTGGCAAGAAATTACAATAATCTCCAGAGCATGGGATCCCACAAGAGCCCAAAACAATGCCTAACCAAACAACTGGCACCACCATATACTCTTATAACAAAATGTATTCAATGTATTATTAATCCAATACAAAAAAAGTTTAAAAACAATTAAAAACATACATCTCATGAGGGGGAGGACTACAAGAACACATGTATGCCTAGTACATCTATATACATACAATTATTAACCCTGTGTTATCTTCAAAAACATCAATATACAATATCAACCAACTTATATAATGTGTATAAACTATCCTATATACATCTATATACATACAATTATTAACCCCGTGTTGTCTTCAAAAACATCAGTATACAATATCAACCATCTTATAAAATGTGTCTAAACTATCCTATATGCAATCCTATTTTATACAAATATACATCAGTAAAGTGCAATCCAGTGCTATCAGTATCACTCTACCCTAATGAAAACACCGAGGGGAAAAAGACATAGAAAAACAGTGCAGTAAATCATAACATGTGCTATGTGTACTTCACCAGGCAGACATGCGCCGAGCGCCTCACCCCGTCCCAGCCAGCATGTCTGCCTGGTGAAGTACACATAGCACATGTTATGATTTACTGCACTGTTTTTCTATGTCTTTTTCCCCTATAAAATATAGGATAGTTTAGACACATTTTATAAGATGGTTGATATTGTATACTGATGTTTTTGAAGACAACACGGGGTTAATAATTGTATGTATATAGATGTATATAGGATAGTTTATACACATTATATAAGTTGGTTGACATTGTATATTGATGTTTTTGAAGATAACACGGGGTTAATAATTGTATGTATATAGATGTACTAGGCATACATGTGTTCTTGTAGTCCTCCCCCTCATGAGATGTATGTTTTTAATTGTTTTTAAACTTTATTTGTATTGGATTAATAATAAATTGAATACATTTTGTTATAAGAGTATATGGTGGTGCCAGTTGTTTGGTTAGGCATTGTTTTGGGTCTTGTGGGATCCCATGCTCTGGAGACACTTATTTTCATACAACTTGCATTGTGACTTGTCAATAATAGAAAAACAGAACCTAGATGTCATCAAATGTCTTTTTTTTTTAACTAAAATAGATTTTCAAGTCTTCTTTTCCTTACCAAAGTGTAATCTGGACAAGAACAACAAATAAAAGGCAGCCTAAAAGCACTGCAAGGGCACACTAAAAGTCTTGCACAAAATACAGGGTTATCATGACACCCCTTTGGTCCTGGTCACACATATTTCTGTTTTTGAACTTTGGTCACCTCAGTTAGGAAGTTAGGCTTAAATAAATGTAAAAAGTTCTCTTCCCCCCACCCCCCAAAAAAGGAATAAACTGGCTTTAAAATATTCATTTATGCAAACTAATATGTGCCTTCATGTGTGATGTCACATTAAACACCCCAAATTTCTTAACATGCATTACAACTAAGTGAGAATAGGGCTAATTGATGTAACCCTTTAATGCACATTTATAAGAAGGCTATTGCTTTTGTTATTGTCCTTTTGCACACTTAGCACAGATCATATTATTTAACACTTTGTTACATTAACAATAAAGGAAGATTACCAATGAGCTTTTTACATTTCATGCAGGTGGATGTTACACGGGGGACTATGGCCGGAGCAGGTGCCGTGTCAATTAGGCAAGCAAGACTGACCAGCAGCCATTCACACTGTAATGAGATTACAATTCAGAGGAGGCCTCCATACTTCTTTAAAAGGTTATTTGCCTCTTGTTCTGTAATGGAAATGGCAGGCATTGCTTCTCCTTTAACTTGCAACTGCCGCATATGTGTCTGCCATTAGTCATCTTCTTGGCAGAATAAATTAACTGTTCACTGTGGCTTTTTATGGACACACAAATCTACATTCATATTAATATCCAGAAGGAACATGAACAAGGAGTTAACTATAAATGAAAAAATATACTAAATGTTAACATTTTAAAAATATTGAGGCCAGTTATACCATGGTAAGGCAGGTGAAAGTGTATCCTAATGGGAGAAAACCCTGCCCATAGCATATATGCTTTAAAGCATTTTGCTGACATAGGAGCGTCTGCTGAACAAATGTGAAAATGGGTTAGTCACAAAGCAAGGTCAGCTATCTAACGCCTATGAACAAAAGATTCTGCTTTGAGCCATCACATAAAAAGTATACATTCCACCAACTGACAGACGACTTGAGAGGACATAGCTGTTTTTTTTCCTTAGGCAGATACATAAATAAATGTTAAAAGTCTGTGACAAAAGTGACAAGTATAAACCATTACCTATTTTCACTGACAAAGAAACAATCTTATGCAGACCAGCGCTATGCAATCCAAGGAATTCATCAAACTTTATAGCATGTTTTTCTGTTTTTGTTGTAGAGATATTGCTCTTGTATATGGCTCATTTCAGTTCACTACAGAATCAGATCTGTACTTCTATTATAATTTGTTTCACTGTTCCTGCTGGAAGTCCTTTAGTAAGCTCCTATTGCAGAACTGTTGATGTTCTAGATGACAACCTTAACAGAAATCTTTAGGGAGGGTGGAGGTAAATTCTGTGCAATAAGCTCCACGGGTTATAAGCCACTTTAACACACGGTGGGGTACTCCCTATTGCTCATAATAACTCCTACCTAATCATTCTTAATATTGCAACTGTGTGGGATGCAACTTTCCTCTTTTACCACCCTGGCTGGTCAGAGTAACAACAAATTTTGTATCTCTCTATCCTATTCCTGCTCAGGAGGGAGCATGCATCTCTGTAGGGCCCCAAGGATTTGCTGTGTGTAAAGCTACAGTCAATGTGGTCAATTCAAATCCTGATGAGTAAACGCAGTATTCCCTTTCATTGTTTACCTTGGGGCTGATTCAGAGCCAGGTGAGAATGTACACCCAGTAGACAATGAAAGTAAATAAAAGTTTTCTCTCCTAAAAAAAGTGAATTTTCTCAGCAGGCTCTGAATCAACCTCAATATGTCTGTGAATGTTATCATTCATCCAGGTCATGGTATATCTGGAGGATTGCAGTTGCCTTTATTTATTACTATAGATTTACAGTCAATAATGGTTCACGTTCATTGGTTCAGAAGTTCCGGTTACATTGGTGAAATAGTATGGTGCTCAATGGCTGTCTTAGCTTAGCTCACGACTGACAGCTGACAAAATGTTGTCAAGACGTAACAGAAGTCGTGGGCAAGTAGCTGAAAAGACAGGGTCACCAACAACAATTTGTCTGCACCACCACAGTGTGCTTTCAGGCCTTATATGGTCCTATAACCCCCTAACATTGCTCTAAACAGACCATATGGCAGTGCCAATGTGTAAGGCTCACCAGTTAGCAGGTCCAGGTTAGTAGATAATGCCCAATCTCTGATGCTACCTTTATCTTTAGACAAGCCCCCGTTTCTCAGGACACAAGCAGAACTCACTGGGCACTGTTGCCCCCAAGTCTTAAGGTCTTACAAGCACAAATATTATCAACTGAGGGCTGGGCCTGCAAGTGGGTGAGCTTAAACTAGGGTTCATGGGAGGTCAGACGAAGAAAGGGTAATACACAGAAAGTCAGTACAACAGGCGTCAGTGCAGAGGGATAACCGAAGGCAAGGTCTGTGGGCAGGCTGAAGTTCAAAATCATAGAAGAACAAGGTACCTGAGGGAGCAGGTCAGAAAATCTGAGGTCAACAGTTGAGGGTTCAGAGGAGGCAAGGTCAAAGCTCTATCTGGGTCAAGCACAAGTATGCTAGTAACAGATCACAGCACAACACCCAAAGAACAAGCATTCACGGGCACTAATGACAGTGGCTGGGATATCTTTATAAGGGGCGGTGGTCAGGGATTGGCTGGGGCAACTTAGGGCTATTGACCCATTAACAAAATCATGGCTGATTCGCCCACAATGACTAAGGGCTAAGAGTCCCTTCGGAGGCTGTGCTGCTTGTAGTGCCACCGCGCACACGAGTAGAGATGTCAGGGATGCGGAAGGAAGAGGAGACATGTAGCACCACTCAAGCCCGAGCTGCTCAAGCTGGCGTCTGAGACTGAAGTGTCTGCCAGGTGATGGTCAGCGTGTCACCTGAGGACACCACTGGAGCGATAACGAGGTGAGTGAACTATCGTGACACACAGATTATGTTAAAGTAGGGTTATCAAGGGTATGTAGCTTGCAAGATATGGTCAAAACATGTCAGAATTTGGCAACAAGGGTTTAAAAAACTGACAATCATAACAGCATAGCAACCTGACAATGCACGCAGCACAATGATAGTTCTGGAGGAAGCTTTAGAACTGGCCATCTCCAAACAGCAGGAGTGCCAGACCCATGGTCGCTGTCGTGTTAAGGGTTGCACCAGTCAGGAAAGCAGCAGGTAAATGGTGCAGGGTAATTCTAGTAGTACTTTTTGGGCCCAAAATACCACTCCAGCCTGCAGGCTCAGAGCTAGAAGCCACACAGGAAACACCATATATGCATAAAAATTACATTATGTGCCTACAGATGTCATTTAAAGTTAGTAAAAAAGCTTAAAATGGACCACCCTGTGTGGTGTGTATGAGGCCCCAGAACCCTATTCGATGCCATGCTGTGTGAAATCCTCCCTGGTATCGCTGTAAATATTTTTCAGTGATCCCATGGCGCAGGCATGGGCTGTATCTCTGACATTCTGCCAGGCATATCTGAATAGTCACAGCTGGATGGAGTGGCCCTGCTTCTTCTCCTGCTTCCTTTCCAAGTCTCCATAGCTGAGCAATATCTTCATGTTAATAATCTGTACTTAAACCGGACAAACAGCCTGGCACAGTTGGAAAAGAAAGGTAGCGGCCATTTTGGAGCTTCCTCTCCCAACTGACCTAAACGAAATGCACAGCAACAGGAAGCCCAGCACGACTTCCTTTTTGCAGGTGGCCTGCAAGCCCATAAGCTGCCATCTTGTTTTTAACATTTACCCCAGCAGACGTTAGAAAATGGTAAATTATTTTTTATGTGCAGTAATCGCCCCGGAAGAGGGATGCATATGAGCACTGTCTGTTGTGTTGGTCTGATTTAATTTATTTTGACTGTTGGTCTGCTTTAACTGCCCAGACTGAGCAGCCCTGGCAGTGTAGATAACCCATCACCACTCAGACCTCCTCATCTGTTTTCCTGGCTCACTGCTTTTCTATAACTTCAAAGCACGCAGTTATACTGCAGTCAGCCACTGTGACTCATAAGGTAGCTGGGGAGGGGAAACATTAAAGAACTAGTCTCAAGTCTCAAACTGCCAAATAAGCATACTAGACTTCCTGTATGCTAAGTAAACCCATATATACAAATGGGAAGAATGTTATGGAAGGTTTTTATTTTCTTCACAATCACTGTAGTATTATTATTATTGCAACCAGCAGCATGGGAAGCCGCTTTAACATAAAATGGTAAGCAAAAGAAGATATATGTCCCAATTCAGGATGCCTGAGGGGGGATGCAGCAACCCCATGGGCCACTAATGGGTATAGGTCTGCTTAAATTAAAGTCTCTTTGGGTTAGATTTGGGTTAGATAAGGACCAGATACAAACGTTATGATGATAGAATAGTAACTCAGTCACAAATATTTAACCTTCCCAACTGAAAATGGTAACAACGTGAACCTGTGACAGGGTCAAGGATAGTAAGATATGATGTTTGGCAACACATTAAGATGAGCCTTAACTATATTACTAGTTTCTGGCCCATTCTGGGAGAATTCAGATGCCTGTGCTGAACATTGGTTCCAAACCAGTGGTAGTGGTAGTGGTACACGAGATGGTTTCATGTGGTACTTGGCAAGGAGTGTAGCGTGATCTGTACCCCAATCTAATTTGCTGCCATCTATACTTTTACAAAAGCCTGGAAGTAAAAAACTATTTGCATTTTTGTATGTTGTATCTTTAAATGATTGCTTTGTATGTTTTTAACACGGCTTTAGGTTATTGGCAACCCATAAGTAACACCAGGCTGGTACCTAAGAAAGCAGTACTTAATAAAATGTTGGGAACCCCTGGGCTAGAATATTAGAAATGTGTGTCCACTTGTGCATGTGAAAGAAAGGATGGTCAAATTGTCAATCCCAACTTTAGCCCCACAAATATTATTATTTATAGATAGCGTCCAAAAAGGCAACTTAAAAGAGAATTATCTTTAAAAATGGGCCAATGATAAAAAACCATATAAATATGCTGGACGGGGGGAGGAGGGGTCATTTATATACCCAACATCAAGAAATATCCAGCCAGGCTTGTTTTTGTTTTATTAATAGGAAGAAGAGGAAATCAGGGGTGACAGGTTTTGTTACAGCTGATACACTAAACCTGTCACCCCTGGATTTTATTCCTACCATGAGAAAATAAACCAAAAGCTTAGCAGGAGTTTTATTCATTCAGTAGGGCTTTAGATAACGTGTTTTTAATATTATGCCGTTTTGTGATAGTACTTCTTTAATATCATTTTGCTGTCTGACTTCATTGGAGAGTTACAGACTTACAGCCAGCAGTAGCTTGTCTAGCAAAAATGACATGAATGTTACAGGTACCTAAGAGGTATTACTTGAAAATGTTGTGCTTGTTACTATCTTTCAATCTTAATAGATATCCATAGGTTTTGTATCAACCTTTCTGTCTTTTGGAGACCAAATAGGAAGTAAGGCTAGATCTTTGCAGATATTTTTTTTTCTAATGCTTCCTCTGTCTCAAACTGAAAAGGAGTTTGGCTTTGCAATCTGACACAGACAGCAAAATGTTGGGATATTGAAGTAAACACCTTCTCCCAGAGCTGTAACAGAAGTAGCCACAAAAATGTATTCCCGCTATATGAATTGTACCTGTTCTAAGATAGAGGCTTAAGTGACCTACCAGCCCACGTGATCCTGGGAAGGAACACTCTGTCTGAGTCGCTACCTGTCAGGGGTCACCATGTGTAGTGGACTCCCCAAACTACTTTGGGATGCCCCCACAAGGGATAAAGGTCCATATAGGAAGGGGACAGGGGAGACTCTAGTGCAAAGGTAGACTCCAAGGGATGATACACTAAAGGCTTAAGCATGTGGGGATGTAATACTCAGGTTCCCCGACAACCAGCTGTCCATGGTGGGTCTGGACTCCAGGAAGGTCAGCAACACAAAAGCCACTCAGTCATAAATGTCTTTCTTGTGCAAGCGCCCCTTTAATTGGCACTTCAGTATTCTAGGCAGGGGGTCCCTGACACTTTCCGGAACACCCGGAACAGCTTCCCCATGTAGGACAGGTGCCCACACAGGCACTACCTCTTCCTCTGGGCTTCTTCATGGGGACCCACCCCTTGTATTCCCCAGACAGTATCAGCCTCCTCACAGCCATACTCACAGCCCACATATGCACATCTGTATGGCTCTTCTGCTGTCACCGGACAAGGCCAGCACTTGCTAGCCCTCCCTTTTATAGGCCCAACTGCCAATCCATATTGAGGGCTGAAGCCTGACTCATCTACCCTAAAAAACTCCACCCCCTAGGGGCAGGGAGTCTGTTGACCCTTGGAGTTCCTGCCACTAGCCTAACTCAAAGACCGCACAACATGTACTACCCTAACAAATTAATGCATCCAAAAGGTGGTGGCTAACCCGCCATCCCTTCTACACATACATCTTGCTGCTTACCAGGTGGAAAAGTAAGTTTTGCCTGAGAAAAACTGGGAGAAGTTAGAGGATGATCTAAGTGTAACAATTTGATAAAGTGCACATACTACAGGTCCACATTTACATTTTCTGACATGGGCATAACTTTGATGACATGGGTTTGGTTACATAACTCTCATAACCTAAAAGCACAGAAGTGTGCCACAGACCAGGAATACTAACCAATAGGTTCTAGCAGGACTATGGGACTAAACTCCCCAGGAAGTGGTGCCAAAGACCAGGACCAATGAAGCCAAGATGGTTGCACATCCTTGTCTAAAACTTAGGAGTCCAGTATCAAGTTCTGTGTATGAAAGAAAAAGTTTGGAGACAGAACAAACATTAAAAAAACAGCAAAAGAACAAAATATGTGCTTGAATGAATGAGCCCAAACTTACAGACCAAAAAATTGTTAGGACTAAGGAATATACAATTTCAAAGAGTGTGGTCAACTTGGTTTTTATCTACATCAGCTCTTTAAATATTTCAAACAAACCCCCTCATTCACTATTACTAAGGCTGGGCAATAAGAGGGTTCTGTTCCCAGGTTTTAAAGGTGTCACCCACCATCCTCTACTAACAGAAACAAGCTTTCCTGTCCTTTTCATTAGTGGCATGCTAAGATCAAATCTACACTTGACCTTAACCAAAAGGCAGAAAAGCACAAAAAGGCTGAAATAGTAATGTAGTAGCCTAATGGGATTAGCTGACCATCTTTGACTTTTCAAAGCTAATGTAGAGTAGCTTGTCAACATCTTCATTTAAGAAAGTAAATTGGCTGCAACAATGCTATTAGAAACAATCTTTAATTAAAAAGCCAGTGGCTGGATTTCCTCATCTACCCCAGGGAGGCTTATTTAACCCCCTCAAGACCACAATTTTTCATGCTGTCCCAGAAGGATGATATGTTTAAATGTATGGGAAGAAAGGTTAAAAGAGGAAAGGGTCATTTATATATCTAATAAATTAAAAAAGTTATTAAAGCAGCCCATCATTGTGTAATTGTGATATGGTACTGAGGTTTAGTGCACTGCTGACTCAGGTTACTTTCATCTATAATGCTGATTTAGGGGATTTGATGTAGGATTTTCTGAAGAGACTGGGCTTTGCGAGGCAGTGAGAGTTTTTTCCACACAGCACATGGGGGAAAAGTATTTTTTAACTTACCAATTGAAAATACTCTGCACCTATAACCTATAAAATAAGTGAAAGACAAATAATGTTTAATGTGGTAGATATTTTATTCTCTATACCACTTTTCCCCAGCCCTTTCTTACAAGGTTCACCAACTGCTCAAATTTTGTGGATCTCAACATAGCTGCAGCTATAGCTTCGATGCTGCACCAATGACTTCACCTGTGCATCTCTGCGGAGATCTGAAAAACCTGACATGTTGGTCAGTCTTAGAAAACCCTAGAAAAGGGTTAGGGACCCCTGCTCTATACTGTCCCTAACTCTGGAAAAATACCTCTTCCCCATTGCTATCAACCTCAGAAAACAGAGCTACCCCAAGCTAACATGATCTGAACATTCATAAAGCTACCCTAACTACCTCAAACTGACTATCTACTAACAGGCTGATTCATTACTGGTATAATTCAAGTACCGACAGATGACCGTCTGTAGTGAGGCATTGAGAGCGACCGCTAGTAGTCACTGTGCTCGGCCATGGTTCGCTGTTTCAGAGCGTCTCAGTCGCTAGCCGGCATTGATGAATACATTGTGTGAGTCGCTCTAACACCTGTACAGCGCTGTATGGGAGCGAATGACAGCGCCAGCTCAGTGCGACCGTCTCACACCATATTCATAAAAAAAATAGCCTCACACAGCACCAGTGCTCAAAATCGGGTCATTGTAGCCCAGAGCGCCAGAGGCTGTGTGGTTAAAGTCTGTTTTTGAACATGTATCCACTAGTAACAAAGCAAAAACATATGGAATGACATTGTTATTACATTGTAACATGAACACTTTAATACCAGACATTTAAGGACAATTCTGCATAAAAAAATTATAAATCAAAAAAGTTTTCAAAAATGACTTTAAATCGACCAGGAGAGGTTAAATAATTATTTGATAATTTAAAACAAAAAAAAGAAAAGAAAAACCTGTTTAAACAGCAGAAAAGGATCGTTCATTGAAATGTATGGGAGAGCGGCAGGTAGCGACCAATAATACGTGGTGCTCTGCAAGTCTGAACGTCGGTCTTCTTCGCTGAGCCTTGGGTAATGATGAATCGTATGCTACATGGCGTTGTTCCAGTCGCTCACCAGACATCGGCTTCTTAAATGTGGAATTGCGTGCCGTAGCCGGAGTTCACCTGCCGCTACCTGTCGCTTACGAGGCATTACCTGTCGCTATCCCTTGATGAATAAAGCCCTAATTCTTGGGCCCTTATTCATCAAGCGATAGCGCCAGGTAGTGTCTGACGAGCGCCAGGTAGCGGCAGCTAACGGCGACTACCGACTCAAGTACGCCCGGCGGCGGTCACAATGACGCATTTATCAAGCAAAATGAGGCTAGCGCCGGCGAGAGCGACGGCTAGTGCGGCATTCATCATGAAGCCGCCTGGACCGAACAGCGCCGCTGCAAATTCCCTCACAGCGCCAGGTATGAGCCGTCGCTCCCTGGCGATGTCCAATGCATTTCAATGGAGCAATCTATAATTATTCATAATTAATTGGTAATAATTTTTTTTTTTTTTTTTTTAATGTCAAAAAATCGGAGACCACTTCTGCAATGTTAGGATTTATTTTTAAGTAAAAAAAAAAAAAAAAAAAATATGTGCAGAATTGATCTAACAGGTCTGAGATTAATGTATTCATATTACAAAATGATTCTAAACACATGTATAATGTTACATTCAAAAAATATGGTTGTTTAGGGGTTAAAAACTAGTTAATACACATCGCCGCCAGCGCTCTGGGGTTTAAACAAGGAATGGACAGCGACAGCACATTCGGAGCGTGATTTGTTGATGAATATGAAGCTAGCCGTTCGCTCTGGCCATTCGTTGTCAGGTGCTCACATACAACGCTGGACCTGTGAAACAGCGACCCCCCAGCCCGTATTCAACATTACCGCACACCGACTGAGTCGCTGTCATCAAGCAAACGCCGGCCAAGCACAGCGAATACTGGCTGGCGCTGAAAAAATCACGCTACAGTCGCTCATCTGTCGCTACCTGGCGCTATTGATGAATCGGCCTCCCCGTATAGGCAGAGGGATAGAGGGTACATATGTGCAATATGTTCACCGGCATTCAATTGCCCTTTTGTCTTCTTTACCCTTGTTGTCCCTTCCTGCTCCCCTCGAAACCAGCCACAAAAAATCCATTGGGATCCTTTGGAATCTAGCATATGTACTTTATGAAACGTGATTACAATTAATGTGTTTGGATTCCTAATAGGCTGCTGTTATTTCCAAACTAAAATAAATAAATAAATAAATAAGTACCATTTTGCAGGTGTAGGAAGTTTTGATTTTTAAATCATTCAATGTTTTTTTACTTTATTGTGTGCTGAGTAAATTAAGCACCACTGCCTCCTAAAACAGCCTCAAAATTATTTAGATACCCCCTTAAAAAAATTCTACTTGTTTAACTGTAAAATGAACAATGTTACCAAAACCAATAATCTTAACGTGCAGATTACTTTTAACTGGTGATCTGTATAGCAGGCTAAGGCTGCATCATCCTAAATGCATATATAGATATATAGCACACATTTAATTATTATTATTATTATTATTATTATTATTATTAGGGATGAGCGAATCGATCCGGACGAACCCGGATTCGATCCGAATTTCATGAAAAATTCGATTCGGATCGAATTCGAATTTCCCCGCGATTCGATCGCTCGAAGTTTTCCTTTAACATCCATTCATTTACATTACAGGCATTCTAAGATGGCGGACGGGACATGTCCAGACATCAACCCCGCGCCAGTGCAAGCTGGGGCAGTCACATGCAGCCTATCAGCAGCCAGCAAGCCCGGTGACGTCACAGCGCTATTTAAGTCGGCGGACATCTTGCTTTTCCTCATTTCTCTATTGCATTCGTGAGAGACAGGACGCTGCTGTAGTGAGGGAGAGACAGAGAGCCAGGGACAGACAGGGACAGGCTGGAGACAGGCAGGAGACAGGCAGGAGACAGACAGAAAGTCAGCGAAAAGCAGGGAAAGATAGGAAAAATCGGAGGCAGTCACAGGGAGATTTTTTTTTTTTCATCCAGCCTGAGTGTTACTGGCTGGCTGACTGGCTTTGTTAGCGTTTTCAGGCTGCTTATACACTAACTGTGCATATATACTGAACTGATCTCAAGTCTGCTGTGAGGCATCCCATTCTGTGACTACACCAGCCTCTATTTACTGCTGTAACCCTTTGCACTTATTCTAATAGAAATTTGGCCTGATAAACACACTTGCTGTGCATAGTAGTACTGCTGCCAGGTGCTCTCTGGTTGTTGGGGCATCCCATTCTGTGACTACACCAGCCTCTATTTAATACCATAACAATTTGCACTTATTCTAATAGAAATTTGGCCTGATAAACACACTTGCTGTGCATAGTAGTACTGCTGCCAGGTGCTCTCTGGTTGTTGGGGCATCCCATTCTGTGACTACACCAGCCTCTATTTAATACCATAACCATTTGCACTTATTCTAATAGAAATTTGGCCTGATAAACACACTTGCTGTGCATAGTAGTACTGCTGCCAGGTGCTCTCTGGTTGTTGGGGCATCCCATTCTGTGACTACACCAGCCTCTATTTAATACCATAACCATTTGCACTTATTCTAATAGAAATTTGGCCTGATAAACACACTTGCTGTGCATAGTAGTACTGCTGCCAGGTGCTCTCTGGTTGTTGGGGCATCCCATTCTGTGACTACACCAGCCTCTATTTAATACCATAACCATTTGCACTTATTCTAATAGAAATTTGGCCTGATAAACACACTTGCTGTGCATAGTAGTACTGCTGCCAGGTGCTCTCTGGTTGTTGGGGCATCCCATTCTGTGACTACACCAGCCTCTATTTAATACCATAACCCTTTGCACTTATTCTAATAGAAATTTGGCCTGATAAACACACTTGCTGTGCATAGTAGTACTGCTGCCAGGTGCTCTCTGGTTGTTGGGGCATCCCATTCTGTGACTACACCAGCCTCTATTTAATACCATAACCATTTGCACTTATTCTAATAGAAATTTGGCCTGATAAACACACTTGCTGTGCATAGTAGTACTGCTGCCAGGTGCTCTCTGGTTGTTGGGGCATCCCATTCTGTGACTACACCAGCCTCTATTTAATACCATAACCATTTGCACTTATTCTAATAGAAATTTGGCCTGATAAACACACTTGCTGTGCATAGTAGTACTGCTGCCAGGTGCTCTCTGGTTGTTGGGGCATCCCATTCTGTGACTACACCAGCCTCTATTTAATACCATAACCATTTGCACTTATTCTAATAGAAATTTGGCCTGATAAACACACTTGCTGTGCATAGTAGTACTGCTGCCAGGTGCTCTCTGGTTGTTGGGGCATCCCATTCTGTGACTACACCAGCCTCTATTTAATACCATAACCATTTGCACTTATTCTAATAGAAATTTGGCCTGATAAACACACTTGCTGTGCATAGTAGTACTGCTGCCAGGTGCTCTCTGGTTGTTGGGGCATCCCATTCTGTGACTACACCAGCCTCTATTTAATACCATAACCATTTGCACTTATTCTAATAGAAATTTGGCCTGATAAACACACTTGCTGTGCATAGTAGTACTGCTGCCAGCTGCTCTCTGGTCATTGGGGCATCCCATTCTGTGACTACACCAGCCTCTATTTAATACCATAACCATTTGCACTTATTCTAATAGAAATTTGGCCTGATAAACACACTTGCTGTGCATAGTAGTACTGCTCACAGGTAAACTCCTGTTGGGGCATCCCATTCTGTGACTACACCAGCCTCTATTTAATACCATAACCATTTGCACTTATTCTAATAGAAATTTGGCCTGATAAACACACTTGCTGTGCATAGTAGTACTGCTGCCAAGTGCTCTCTGGTTGTTGGGGCATCCCATTCTGTGACTACACCAGCCTCTATTTAATACCATAACCATTTGCACGTATTCTAATAGAAATTTGGCCTGATAAACACACTTGCTGTGCATAGTAGTACTGCTGCCAGGTGCTCTCTGGTTGTTGGGGCATCCCATTCTGTGACTACACCAGCCTCTATTTACTGCTGTAACCCTTTGCACTTATTCTAATAGAAATTTGGCCTGATAAACACACTTGCTGTGCATAGTAGTACTGCTGCCAGGTGCTCTCTGGTTGTTGGGGCATCCCATTCTGTGACTACACCAGCCTCTATTTAATACCATAACCATTTGCACTTATTCTAATAGAAATTTGGCCTGATAAACACACTTGCTGTGCATAGTAGTACTGCTGCCAGGTGCTCTCTGGTTGTTGGGGCATCCCATTCTGTGACTACACCAGCCTCTATTTAATACCATAACCATTTGCACTTATTCTAATAGAAATTTGGCCTGATAAACACACTTGCTGTGCATAGTAGTACTGCTGCCAGGTGCTCTCTGGTTGTTGGGGCATCCCATTCTGTGACTACACCAGCCTCTATTTAATACCATAACCATTTGCACTTATTCTAATAGAAATTTGGCCTGATAAACACACTTGCTGTGCATAGTAGTACTGCTGCCAGGTGCTCTCTGGTCATTGGGGCATCCCATTCTGTGACTACACCAGCCTCTATTTAATACCATAACCATTTGCACTTATTCTAATAGAAATTTGGCCTGATAAACACACTTGCTGTGCATAGTAGTACTGCTCACAGGTGCACTCCTGTTGGGGCATCCCATTCTGTGACTACACCAGCCTCTATTTAATACCATAACCATTTGCACTTATTCTAATAGAAATTTGGCCTGATAAACACACTTGCTGTGCATAGTAGTACTGCTGCCAAGTGCTCTCTGGTTGTTGGGGCATCCCATTCTGTGACTACACCAGCCTCTATTTAATACCATAACCATTTGCACGTATTCTAATAGAAATTTGGCCTGATAAACACACTTGCTGTGCATAGTAGTACTGCTGCCAGGTGCTCTCTGGTTGTTGGGGCATCCCATTCTGTGACTACACCAGCCTCTATTTACTGCTGTAACCATTTGCACTTATTCTAATAGAAATTTGGCCTGATAAACACACTTGCTGTGCATAGTATTACTGCTCACAGGTGCACTCCTGTTGGGGCATCCCATTCTGTGACTACACCAGCCTCTATTTACTGCTGTAACCCTTTGCACTTATTCTAATAGAAATTAGGCCTGATAAAGACACTTTTGCTGTGCATAGTAGTACTGCTGCCAGGTGCACTGCTGACTGTTGGGGCATCCCATTCTGTGACTACACAAGCCTCTATTTAATACTATAACCCTTTGCACTTATTCTAATAGAAATTAGGCCTGATAAAGGCACTTTTGCTGTGCATAGTAGTACTGCTGCCAGGTGCTCTCCGGTTGTTGGGGCATCCCATTCTGTGACTGAACCTGCCTCTATTTAATACTATAACCCTTTGCACTTATTCTAATAGAAATTTGGCCTGATAAAGACACTTTTGCTGTGCATAGTAGTACTGCTCCCAGGTGCTCTGCTGTTGGGGCATCCCATTCTGTAACATACCATACCCCTCTTTATTTACACTAAGCAGCTCTCTTATTTACACTAAGCAGGCCTGTTGGAGGCTGAGTGTTACTGCTCACTTTTGGTGTACATTATATTCAGTTTCATATAGACCCACCGCTGCCTGGGGGTTCTTAAAATATCACCTACTACCACGCCAGTTAGACTATGTCGGGCAGACAAATGCCTGGAAGTGAAAAGAGGAGTGGCAGAGGCCAAGATTCCGCAGGCAGAGGTCGCAGCAGACTGGGGGCCAGTAGCAGCAGGAGTCACGCTGAGAGACCTAATCTGCCAGTATCTGCTAGCGGTCGGGTCTCCACCAGTAACGCATCTGCCGTGGTAGATTGGTTGACGCGCTCATCAACAACATCATCACAACTTACGTCTGAGACCCCCAGTCTAGGGTCGGTAGGTTCCTCTGACACAACCCTGAGTTGGCATGCCCCGAGAGCAATCCCTGTCCTCCCATTGCCTCTGTCCTACGCCGTTCCCTCCCCCAGCGACGTATCCTATGCTTTGGGTTCAGCTCCACTCTTTAGTGAGGAGGACGATCAGATAGAGGACAGTCAGCAGCTACTGCCCAGCCAAGAAATGGAGGTGGCTTCTTTAGCTAGGCAGACAAATAGTGATGTGGACAGTGTCGTGGGTGCTGCGAGCGTTCCAGCTCCTGCGCCAGACACTGTTGACGAATCCACGAACATCAGTGACGTACAGCCACAACTCGGTGATAATGATGATGACGATGAAGCCGATCGCACTTGGGAGCCGGGTGATGAAGGGGCTTCATCATCATCATCAGGAGAAGAGGGGCGCAGGTTGCCCCGGAGTCAGCAGCTGAGGCAGCAAGGTGGTAGCAGTCAGCATGGGGGCACAATTCCAAAGGCTGGAGCCGGCCGGGGCCGGGGCCGGGGTAGAGCACCTGCTGTGCGGCAGTCTACCTTATCGGGAGGTAGTGGAGCAGGGGTTCCTGGAGTTGGCAACAGCAGCAGTGAATCAGTGAGGCCAGGGGGTGGGAAAAGTAGCTACTCGGCAGTGTGGCAGTTTTTCCTGAAGCATCCGCAGGAGGGTAACATGGCCACATGCAAGATATGTAGGCAAAAGGTGAAGCGTGGCCAGGGTCCAAATGTTGGCACCACGGCCCTGCGTCAACATATGATGCGTCACCATAAAGCGACCTGGGAGAACCGAGGCTCCCAAGGGGTGGTCCAGTCTTCTTCCTCACCAAGTGGCACGCCGCTCCCAATTTCTGCCAGCCAAGGCTCCAGCACCTCAGCCGAAGGCAGCTGTGCGTCATACCCATCCTCTGTCGCTCCTGCTCCTCCTCCTCCTCCTCCAAGTCATGCATCCCGCCAGCAATCCATCAGCGAAGCCATGTCCAAGAGACAGCAGTATGCGCCCACTCATCCTACGGCGCAGAAGCTGAATGTGCTCCTGTCCAAGTTGCTGGTGCTGCAGTCGCTCCCTTTTCAGGTGGTGGACTCTGCACCTTTCAGAGAACTGATGGCTTGTGCCGAGCCGAGGTGGAGAGTCCCAAGCCGTCATTTCTTTGCCAAGAAGGCAGTACCAGCGCTGCACACTTTTGTTGAACAGAAGGTGGGCCAGTCCTTGAGCCTGTCGGTGTGTAGCAAAGTGCATGGCAGCGCCGACGTCTGGAGCTGTAACTACGGTCAGGGACAGTACATGTCGTTTACGGCCCACTGGGTGAATGTGGTCCCTTTGCAGCAGCAGCAACTTGGACAGGTCACGCCGCTTCGGCCTCCGCGCTCCCTGCCTGTTGGGCCTGTGACACCGTGCGACTCGGCCTCCTCATCCTCCGCCATCTCCTCACCCTCCACTGTAGGCTCAAGTCTCAGTGCCCCTCCAGTCTACCATGTGTGCAGGGCACGGAGGTGTCACGCAGTGCTTCACATGGTTTGTCTTGGCAAACGGAGTCACACAGGGGAGGAACTGCTTAAATTTATTCATCAGGAAATCCAAACATGGCTTACTCCAAGAAAACTTGAAATGGGAATCATGGTTACCGACAATGGGAAGAACATTTTGTCTGCGCTGCGCCAAGGAAGCCTGACCCATGCCCCCTGCATGGCTCACGTCTTCAATCTGGTTGTCAAGCGGTTTCTGAAGTGTTCCCCCCATCTGCAAGACATCCTAACAACTTCAAGGAAACTTTGCATGCACTTCAGCCACTCATACACCGCCAAACACACCCTTCTTGAGCTACAGCGTCAGAACAGTATCCCCCAACATAATCTGATTTGCGATGTTTCCACCCGTTGGAATTCCACCCTTCACATGTTGGACCGATTATATGAACAGAGAAAAGCCATCACGGATTTCCTGATGATCCAAGCAGATAGGGGGACTCCCCTGTGTAACTTCAATGTCAACCAGTGGCAGCTCATACGTGACACCTGCCGTTTGCTCAGGCCCTTTGAGGAAGCCACTTTATTTGTCAGTCGGCAGGATTACGGGATGAACAACGTGATTCCACTGCTTCATGTACTACAGCACATGTTGGAAACCATGGCTGGTCAGGGCACTGGAGACATGGCGTTTACATCTTACGGCCACATGAACCCCGTTGGAGCTGAACTGGAGGAGGAGGAGGAAGAGGAGGAGGAGTTGCCCAGCGAAACACAGTTTAGGCTTGGCGAAATGGCTGGTTTATCTAGTCAGCGGACAGGAGAGGAGGAGCAGGAGCAGCCAGAGGAGCTAGAGGTTTTTGAGGAAGGCGAGACAGAGGACCCGGGCACACCGTGGCAGTATGCAGTGGAGATGGAGACAGGTAGTCCATCCGAGTCACTTGCGCAAATGGCAGGAAGCATCACGTGCTTGCGTAGTGACCCCAGAATTGTTTCCATCTGTCGGCGGGATGACTTCTGGCTGTCCACCTTATTGGACCCTCGCTTCCGGCACAAAATGGGGGCATTTTTTAAACCCACCGAGAGGGAGGACAAACTGAACTACTACAAAGACATTCTACGTAGGCAGTTGGCCGATGCCTATCTGCGCCATGGTCCATACTCTCGCAGGTCTGACTCGAGGGGACCTCTGCGCTCACCTTCCACTGCCATGGCCGCTGGGGGGGTTGGCTGGAGCAGCAGCAGCAGCTCCATCAGCAGCAGCCTCAGTCTTCAGTCGCTAATGAGTAGCTTTCTACACCCGCATAGTGAGGCTACTCATGAGCAGCAGGAAGACCTGGAGCAGGACCTGAACCAGCAGGTCATGTCATACTTTGACATGACCATGCCAACACTCCTTGAGGATCCGCTGGACTTCTGGGCAGCCAAACTTGATTTGTGGCCGCAACTAGCAGAGTTTGCCCTGGAAAAGCTGTCCTGCCCGGCAAGTAGCGTGCCATCTGAGCGGGTGTTTAGTGCGGCGGGGGCCATAGTTACGGCGAGGAGAACTCGTCTGTCAACTAAAAATGTGGAGAGTCTCACCTTTGTCAAAATGAATCAGGGATGGATCAGCCAGGATTTCCACCCACCAATGCCTGATGCATGCGACTAGATTCAGCATGGTGCCACGTTTTACACTTTCCAAATGGTGCAAAACATATTTATGTCTTTAGGCCAATTTTTGGGCTCCTGCTGATGCCAACTCCAGGGTGTGAATCATCCAATTTTTGGGCTCCTGAAGCCAACCCCAGGGTCTCTTTAAAGTAATGTTTGGGCTCCTGCTGCTGCTGCCAACTCCAGGGTGTGATTCATCCAATTTTTGGGCTCCTGAAGCCAACTCCAGTGTCTCTTTAAAGTAATATTTGGGCTCCTGCTGCTGCTGCTGCCAACTCCAGGGTGTGATTCATCCAATTTTTGGGCTCCTGAAGCCAACTCCAGTGTCTCTTTAAAGTAATGTTTGGGCTCCTGCTGCCGCTGCTGCCAACTCCAGGGTGTGATTCATCCAAGTTTTGGGCTCCTGAAGCCAACCCCAGGGTCTCTTTAAAGTAATGTTTGGGCTCCTGCTGCTGCTGCCAACTCCAGGGTGTGATTCATCCAATTTTTGGGCTCCTGTAGCCAACTCCAGTGTCTCTTTAAAGTAATGTTTGGGCTCCTGCTGCTGCTGCCAACTCCAGGGTGTGATTCATCCAATTTTTGGGCTCCTGAAGCCAACCCCAGGGTCTCTTTAAAGTAATGTTTGGGCTCCTGCTGCTGCTGCCAACTCCATGGTGTGATTCATCCAATTTTTGGGCCCCTGAAGCCAACTCCAGTGTCTCTTTAAAGTAATATTTGGGCTCCTGCTGCTGCCAACTCCAGGGTGTGATTCATCCAATTTTTGGGCTCCTGAAGCCAACTCCAGTGTCTCTTTAAAGTAATGTTTGGGCTCCTGCTGCTGCTGCTGCCAGCTCCAGGGTGTGTCTCATCCAATTTTTGGGCTCCTGAAGCCAACCCCAGGGTCTCTTTAAAGTAATATTTGGGCTCCTGCTGCTGCTGCTGCCAACTCCAGGGTGTGATTCATCCAATTTTTGGGCTCCTGAAGCCAACTCCAGTGTCTCTTTAAAGTAATATTTGGGCTCCTGCTGCTGCTGCTGCCAACTCCAGGGTGTGATTCATCCAAGTTTTGGGCTCCTGAAGCCAACCCCAGGGTCTCTTTAAAGTAATGTTTGGGCTCCTGCTGCTGCTGCCAACTCCAGGGTGTGATTCATCCAATTTTTGGGCTCCTGAAGCCAACGCCAGTGTCTCTTTAAAGTAATATTTGGGCTCCTGCTGCTGCTGACAACTCCAGGGTGTGATTCATCCAATTTTTGGGCTCCTGAAGCCAACTCCAGTGTCTCTTTAAAGTAATGTTTGGGCTCCTGCTGCTGCTGCTGCCAACTCCAGGGTGTGATTCATCCAATTTTTGGGCTCCTGAAGCCAACCCCAGGGTCTCTTTAAAGTAATGTTTGGGCTCCTGCTGCTGCTGCCAACTCCAGGGTGTGATTCATCCAATTTTTGGGCTCCTGAAGCCAACTCCAGTGTCTCTTTAAAGTAATATTTGGGCTCCTGCTGCTGCTGCCAACTCCAGGGTGTGCTTCATCCAATTTTTGGGCTCCTGAAGCCAACTCCAGTGTCTCTTTAAAGTAATATTCGGGCTCCTGCTGCTGCTGCTGCCAACTCCAGGGTGTGATTCATCCAATTTTTGGGCTCCTGAAGCCAACCCCAGGGTCTCTTTAAAGTAATGTTTGGGCTCCTGCTGCTGCTGCTTGAAACTCCAGGGTGTGTCAGTCAATTGTTGGGCTCCTGCTGCTGCCAACTCCAGTGTCTCTTTCAGCCAATGTTTGGGCTCCTGCTGCTGCTTGCAACTCCAGGGTGTGATTCATCCAATTTTTGGGCTCCTGCTGCCAACTCCAGTGTCTCTTTAAAGCAATGTTTGGGCTCCTGCCCCTCATAGTGATGCCACTTCAACTCTCTGCAATTGTGCCGCTCTGCGATTCTATTAGCGATGCCTCTGATCTGCATGTGATATTTATTCAAAGTATTATTTAACTAACCCAGCACGCATCCTGTGCGTGTTACAGCAAGGCAGAATGGTTTACAACCCTATTGAGGCTCTAGGAGGCTCAGAAATAGCCGTTTTTAATAGCGATTCGTCGCGAATAAATTCGGGTCGAAACGATTTTTGTCTGAAAATTCGGCGAATCAGTCGAATCGAATTTTTCAAAAGTTCGCTCATCTCTAATTATTATATAAGAAATAACACCTAAAATGTGGTGCTTTAATAGTTAGCACAATATTCTCATTTCCACATCCAGTTTTAATTGTCTAACAAAACACCGAAACATCGTCTTAAAGATAAAACAACAAACAACTACAGTAAGTATGAATAGTGTGGGATATTGTGTGTCCATTGGATAAATAATGAGTCCTGTAAGGTATTACTAATGCTGGTAATGAGATGGTAGATCTGGTGAATGATTGCCGGTAAAGGATGGTGACAGTCACTATTAGCGCATAATGCATCACCCCATCCAATACATTCCCGCTTACATGTACACAGATTGCCTTTCTAGTGATATACACCCTGACTGTGCACAAATTTGTAGCCTTATTTAAGATTAGCGCCATCAAGCACCTTTTGAGCATCCCTGGAGAGACGCTCTTGGCACCTGAGCCCCAACGTCGGCCGCAGGCAGCATGCGCTCTGTGGTGTGGCACTGAAGTCTCTGCACCATGACGCTGCTGTTTCTTATGGGCTAGCGACAGGCAGCGCCGGGGGATCTCTGCCAAAAAACAGGGTATTTATGAAAATAAATCACAGCACCTGCACTGGTGCTAATAGAGACGAAAATGGGGGCATACAGAACATGGAGAGATTTGTAAAAAAGCCTTTTAAAAAGTCTGGCAACCCATTGACAATGCACAAATACAAGGACTGGCATTGAGGACACATGATTTGCGTGGCACAAAATGCATTTTTGCAACGGAAAAAGCCTAAGTGCAGAAACTGATTGAAAAAAATAGTCCAAACTGGCCAGGGATCCCGTGGCACAGGCACAAGCCAAAAAAAGGCCAAAATAAGGAAGCCCCAAAATAGGAGAGTGCATGGTGTGCGCATAGTGGGATGTGGCACTGTAGAGAGCACAGCGCCAGTGCTCAAAAATTGTCTAACGCTGTTGATACATGGGACGCCACATGGCCTTTTAGGGGCACTATTTGATTTTTCATTCATAAATACAGATTCTAGCGCACGGACCTGATGGGGACCCGGTGCCAGGCCGCGCTAGTGCTTATTAAATAAGGCCCTAAGAACACATAAATCTACACCAGTAATATCACTCAGCAGTGCAGTGAATAAAGCACGCAAGATGCGTTGACTTATAGCAAGCAATCAGGTTTCCCATCCCCCCCATCTCATCATGCATGGTTCACTTACAGGCAAGCCTCATGAGGGATACCAAGCACTCAGGTGCCCTAAGAACTTAAAGTGGACCGAAACACTCCCTTGCAACTTTGTGCAAGAGAGGACCTTAGTTCACATGAACATTAAATTAACCTAATCCCTGCTCATGCCATTAGTCAGTTTTTGTCATTATTGTCAGTAGACTGAGGTCTGGACAAAAGCAGACTCCCCCGGAGTTGCAGCTAGAAAACAATGGGGTCATGCAAGTTATTTGGCAAAGCAAGTTCAACTTTGGGTTTGAATTGCAACCTGCATCTCTGAAAGTTTTGTAACTTTTACACACAGAAAATGTTTGAATAAAAAATGACCTATACATCTGACAGGGCATTTTCACAACTGAAGAGCATTTTTTTTTTCTAGTGAGATAAGGCATTATTTAAAGGTTTGAAAACAACAGCATCCTATATTCTATGCAGCAAATGCCAAATTATTCTGCACAGCCCCATGCTGGCTGTCAGAGGCTACACTTCCATTTACCAGCACTTTGCAGAAATACAAAGCAAGCTGGATGGAAGATGCAGCCCCTTGCAGCCAGCACGAAAGAGCAGAAAGCAAGCTAAAATAACACTTTGCCTTTCCTTTTTATGCTGGAGTGTATCCTTACTGTACATGAATGGGTAAAATGATACCATAATTTACTAGCACCACAGGTAGACTATGAAATGCTAGGATGCATGGGACAACCTGTCACATATGTACCTCCAAAAACTAATTGCGAGTGTACCAAAAAAAGTTGCTCTCATAAAGCAGACCTAAACCTTCCCTTGCAGTTCTGTGTCAGGGGACTCCTGGTCCACACTAAACTAACCAAATCTAGCCTCACATCATAAGTGAGCACTTTATTAAAGAGATTCTCACCTTTACTGAGTCAGTGCCAGCTGATGCGGTAATGGATACAGCTGGACAAAGATGGAGCATCTGCAACTCTTCCAATAGGAGAGTGAAGCCTGTAGGGGCATCCCAAATTGGAATGCCTTGAGGGCAAGTATTAAAAAGGGACCTAGAGTCATAAATACACTTTAAAGGCAATTGCTTGCCTTGTCAAATATTGATTTCACGTATGTTATATGAACCAGAAGAAAGCCAGAGACCGCACTCGCCAACTATTATAATGGGTGTGCACAATCTAGGGGTGGAGGCACAATTGTGCACTGCTATACACCACACAGAACAAGGAGTCCCAAACTCCCCAATCCACTCCCTATAGTGAATGGCACCACTCTAAATGATTAATCGATATATGTTACTTTATTTGAATAAATCCACTATGTACATACATATATATTAAAAAACATTAGTTAAAATACATATATTTACACACAATTTACACACAATCCCCTACACATAAGGGGAAAAGATCAAGGAGAACCAAAATGTATGGGGGGGGGGGAGGGGGAAGAGGGAAACAGGCACTCTACACAGAGTATCCTGATAGCCCCACCCCTATGGCTGAATAATTAAAGAATCCTATAATATTAATGCTGCTCTGTCCTTCAACGGCCGTTTATACATAAGTGTCCAATATACAATTAATTATATTCATATACAAAGATTTGTGCAAAACCATTAATATATCTACTCATATAAAGTGCCAAGTGCTATTAATTCAAAACCTAACTATTCAAGGACAGCCGTAGGGAGAAACAGGCAAACATGTATGTAACACAGCACAATAACTTACATAACCGGCCACAACCACCCCAGCCTCACCCGGGACCGACGCGTTGCGTGACTCCTCGCGTCACTTCTCCGGGGTCAATTAGGACATTAGAATGTCTTTTGCACAAATCTTTGTATATGAATATAATTAATTGTATATTGGACACTTATGTATAAACGGGCGTTGAAGGACAGAGCAGCATTAATATTATAGGATTCTTTAATTATTCAGCCATAGGGGTGGGGCTATCAGGATACTCTGTGTAGAGTGCCTGTTTCCCTCTTCCCCCTCCCCCCCCCCCATTTTGGTTCTCCTCGATTCTATCGATTAATCATTTAGAGTGGTGCCATTCACTATAGGGAGTGGATTGGGGAGTTTGGGACTCCTTGTTCTGTGTGGTTCACGTATGTTATAGTAAAGCATTTTTTGCATTTGTTTAAAGCATTTCAGATTGTATAAACCTTCTCAGCAATTTATTCTGCTCAATACATTATGTATCTGGGCAGCTGAAGAGCAGACCAATGTTAATACAACTAATGCCTGGCTCTCCCTAACGTTGTCGACCTTTATGTTCTATTCCAGGCTCATCTAAATAATACATGTAAAACATAGAGCTGATTAATAATGAAGCGCAGGAAATATTTCATTTGATAACCACACTTAGATATTAGTCTATTGCAAGAGTTTGGGTTTTTATTTAAAACAAGAAACATGGTATCTGACTTCCCTATTGCCAGACAGAGAGGTATTTCCTATTTCGGAGCCGTTTGGGTATCTCATTACAGACATTGTATGTAGTGATGGGTTCTTCTAGTTTATATGCCAGGAAATGTGTAAGTAATCAATATTTGACAGCTGCTGTTGGTCTTTGAGTTTCCATGGTTACTGGAGGACACATGGCAACGGTGGCCTAACAGGTCACACCCTCTACTGAGCTTTAGTCTCTCTGGAGAGATGACCTTTTGTTGCTTCTCTTTTTTTACACTTTCTCTATAAAGACTTTTTTTTGCTCTCCACCGTCTCTAAGCACTAAATTGGCATTGTAGACACAATTATAGATTGGGAAAAAAAAATATCTGTCATACCAACACCTGTCATGGCAAAGCTTGTTTTTCAATCTATAACTGTGCGTGCAGCGGCAATTTAGAACTTAACAACAGGAGGCCAAGCCACATGGCATAGTGGGACATATTAGCTAATAAGCCGGCTTGATTGACCCTGATGCGGGATGGTGGCTGAGCATTGCTCAGGCTATGCCTTGTGCAACCAAGTGTGCTAAATAAACTGCTTTGATGACAGACGTAATGATAATAAATGATGCAGAGGGCAGAGCAGGAAAATAACTGGAAAACAGGTGGCAATGGTGTATTTTTCATTTTGGGAATATATGAATAAGGGAAGCCATACCACAATACACAGCAGCTGTGATGCTGCATTCCTGCACATCAAATCATCCTCCGGACAGGAAGACACTTACCTCCAAACATGGCTAGAATTCAATTTAACAGCAATGTGGTGCTTGTCTGCAATATTAACCATGTTTGGAGGGTTTTTACCTGCGTTTTTGGTACGTTAAAAATGTGTTTGCGTTGAGTTTTTTGAAAGAAAAACATTTTTTGCATAAATAAATGTCGATGGCAACACAAACGCAATGTGGGTACACTGTGTTATATGTGTGTTGCGCTTGCTTTGCCACAGACTTCTATTGATCTGCGCTGTTGCACAGATATGTGAACTATCCCATTTAGAATAATGTACAAAATTTCCTTTGCATTTTAACTGCTTTGCAATGCAGCTCAACAATGCAGAGAAAGCGCATAGGTGTGAACAGAGCCATAAGGGCCCCTTTTTCATTTCTGCCATCCTGCCATAGAAATAACACTGCTGCCATGGGATGAAGCTTTTATAACTCGGTGGCAAGGCTTCTGCCGTCTTCTTCAAGCATCACATTATTTGGCTCATATATATATTATCCTCCAGATTTGGGATTCAGTGTAATGTCTATTGTTATATTTAGCGCGCTGTTTTAGAAATTAAATGACAATTGTTTCTTTAGCTGATAAAATACTTATTTTAATTCTGTAGATAAAATGTTATTCTGTGAACAAAATGGTTTGTTGTCTGTAGTAAAAACACATATAGATTTTCAATCAACCCACAGCACACATTCAAAACATTTTATTGGAGTAATAAAGCTATTATACTGCAGACTGTAAAGTATATTTACTTTCAGTTTGTCTCCATATGAGTCACCTTGTCCTGTATCTTCTTCAAAGGTAGATTGTTTGAGTTATTTTATGAATCCATTAAAAACAGAATTCATAATTGCGCTAGAAAAAAAACTTGCCAGATCCCATGGCAGAAGTGGGCGCCTGGGGCCTGCCTTTGGTGTGACAACAAAAATCACAACACACTGCCAAAGTGGTGGCCATGCTGTAGTCGTAAATTGGTGACTAATGAGTCACACACCATTCTTGGAAGCTAGATACTGTATTAGAGTATCGGTTGCCTGGTCTTTGCAGAAGGTGGATGCGCCCATATTGCAAATATGAAATGTTTAGTCTAGTTTGACTGGACTTACTTTTTACAAAAAGTTTTAGTATCATGCCCTATGGTCTAGAAAAGTAAATTGTCATACATGTGGTATGGATCAATGCACAGGAAGTTAAAATGGTGCATCCATCATTTTCCATAAAAATGACATGTTGGCACAGCCCAATTCTTGAGCCCACCCCCTGAGCTGAACCATCAGTAATCTTTGCAAAAATGACTGTTGGTTCATTTTAAAACCTAGACCTATAATGGCTGTAACTAGGAAATTATATTCAGACAAATGTGAGCATGGTACTCTGATTTGGATGGGTTTTGGGTTTCCTGCACTAAAACCGATAGCAGCACACATTAGGGATCTTAGTAAGCCAGAATCAGTAGTGGCACTGTATATTAGATTACGCTCTACACCATTTAGCATAGCTACATAGTTATTTAGTTTGAAAAATTCATATGTATCAAACTGAACCAGTTTGCCTCAAGGCAACACCTTGCTCCACTACAACAGAGCTTATACTTATTCAGCACATAAACACACAGATTTTACATTAAAAATCTCAGGAGTGATCTCCCTAGTAGCTGCACATTTTTCAGTTTAAAGAAAGAAAAGAATGGGAATATCATGGATGCCATTTCAGGCCTTACAATATGGTCTTCACATACATGCAAGCTATATGAATCCTATGTCTGAACTGTGCTGGAGTGTATGCAAACTGTCGTATATTGTAACTCAGACAGGGTATTCATAAGAGACCTAGATTTAGGCCCTTATTTATGAAGGAATAGCGACAGGTAGCGACTGGTGAGCGGCCGGTAATGACAGGCCCCGCCACGAGAACGCCGGCTCCCCACCACAATCACACATTTATCAAGCCAATCCTGCTTAGCGACTAAGATAGCGCCATATAGCGACTCATTCATCATTATTCCAGCCTCAGCCCACAGCGCCAGTGTCCGACCTTGAACAGCGACAGGTATGACCTCTTGCTACCTGGTGCGCTCCAATGCATTTCAATGGAACAATCTTTAAATATGAATAATTAATTGTTATTAATGTTTTTTTTTTTTTAATGTGAAAAATTCTGTGACCACTTCTGCCATTTTAGATAATTTTTTTAAGGGAAAAAAAATTAAAAAAAAAAATTGTACAGAATTGATCATTTAGGTCTGATTAGAGATGAGCGAACTTCTTGAAAGTTCGATTCGGGCAATTCGCCGAATTTCCCCAAGAAATTCGGGTTCGCCCGAATCGAACTTTCACGAATCGCTCATCTGAAAAAAAAAATGCCGGCATGGTTTAAGCAAAAATGCCGCTGACAGCGCAGCCGGCCTGCCCGCTCCCACCATGCCGGCATTTGTTTAAAAAGCAAACACTTACCTGCATGGTCGGAGCGTGGAGGCCGGCGCCGCTCTCAGTCGCCCTCTGATGACGCGTCCTATGATGACAGCTGAGAGCGGCGCCGGCCTCCACGCTCCAGCTCCGCTCTCAGCTGTCATCAGAGGACGCGTCATCAGAGGGCGCCTGAGAGCGGCGCCGGCCTCCACGCTCCGACCATGCAGGTAAGTGTTTGCTTTTTAAACAAATGCCGGCATGGTGGGAGCGGGCAGGCCGGCTGCGCTGTCAGCGGGCTGGCTTCCGCTGACAGCGTAGCCGGCCTGCCCGCTCCCACCATGCCGGCATTTTTTTTTTTTATGTCAGGGAAAATTCGATCGGCACGAACCAAAAAAAAATTCGGGTTCGTGCCGAATCTAATTTTCCCTGAAATTCGGAGCGAATTCCGGTTCGTCCGAATCGGTTCGCTCATCCCTAGGTCTGATATTAATGTATTCATATTACTAAATTATTTAAAATACTTTTTTTTTTTGGTTTCCAAAAATATGGTGGTTTGGGGGTTAAAAAACTACTTTTAACACATCGCCTCCAGCGCTCTGGGGTTTAAACATGCATTTCACAGCACTTGAATTTTTTGAGCGTGATTTTTTGATGAATATGGTGGAAGCCGGTTGCTCTGACCAGTCGCTATCATGTGCACCCATACATCACGGAACCTGTCAAATAGCGACTCGTAACGTTGTGTTCAACATTACGCCACACCGACCGAGTCGCTGTCAACAACCAAACAACGGCCAAGCACAGTGACTACTAGCGGGCGCTGTGAAAATACCGCTACAGTCGCTCAACTGTCGCTACATTTCGCTATTAATAAATCTGCCTCCCCGTGCAACTTCTTCACACAATGCAAACAAGGAGCGAGGCCCCCCAATTGGACCCCAAAATATCTCTGCACAAGTGATGCCACATCAAGTGTAAATTAAATAGAAAAGGAAGGGTCTGATTCATCATAGCACTGCTCCGGCTTTACTCCAGTTTTGTGTGCAAGCTGCATTTATCAAAGTTTTCACATCGGTGCATGTTAATGCAAGTGTGAAACAGGCATTTGTTTTATATATTTTTATATTGAATGCACAGAAACTCAGCCATTTCACTGTGCCTGCTTTTTGTGGTGCATAGATTGCTACTCCCATAAGATATAATGGGCAAATGATGCAGCATATTATTTTACCTGTTTTTTGTTTTTAAATCTAATTTCGGCCATGAAATTCAGGACATAAGGAGGAACACATAAATATAGTTTATGATGCTTTTTGTTTTTTTTAACTTCTTGAAAATTATAGCATTATAGTTTTTCTGCTCAATTTTTTTGTACAAATAAACAACCTGTTTCATCAGAAGTTTGTGTTTTGTGTGAGCCAGTCTAAGCCACTCTGTGTCAGTTCATGGATGGACTGTATAGAAACACGCGGGCGCATTGGCGCTTTGTAGAGGCTGTTTCATCATTACTAGTTAGGCACTACACACGCCACATAGTGTGACAAAAAATGAGCAAGCTGTTTTTACTGTGGCGCGAAACTATGGTGTGAAAAAGCGCACATTGTTGGAATATTAATAAATCAGACCCGAAATGTCTAAGGACATAAATAGCACAAAACATGTAACATAAAGCATGGCAGAAACAACTAAAAACAAAACTAGAATCATCCCACTTGCTCAAATATACCAATCCATACATTTCCATAACCTACCTGATGAATACATGCCAATACATAGAATAAATATTGGAAAAGCAAATATTGGTACAGTACAAATATCATATAACGTGCCAGTGCTAAGTTAACAAACTAATCATCTAATGCTAATACCGATATTCCTGTATAGAGTGCCAAAGTGACAATACTAGCTATGTAAACAGGGGTGAGAGGAAACAGAGTAGGAGACAGAGAATGGACAGTTATCACCAATATTCGCTGAGTCCAGGGACCCAACAAGCAATAGAACCCACACATTATGCGGTAAGTTCTAACACTTTCCTATTGTAACTCAAATTGTTCAGTTATGAACTATTTACTCTCTTCTGATGCTACTAAGAACTCTATGATCTTACAGTAGCTCCTCTGGGGGAATAGATTGTTGATTGGTTATGTATTGTTTTCTGAATGTACTTTATTTATTACACAGTAATATAATAATTAATTACAGTGTGATAACATGTTTTTAATGTGGCTAAGTAAGCTTTTCATATTTTTTTCGTGTGCACTGAATGTGCTGAGTAGATTAGATTAGGGCCTTGACTGTATTAGTGTGTCCTTAAAGATGTTTCGCTCATACCAAACTCATGGTTTCTCCTACTGGTAGGAAAATTATCCAGGGGAGACAGGTTTTTTAGTGTACCATTCAAAACCTAAATGTATATGACCTATAAATAGTTTAAGCCTTGAAATGAATAGGAAAACCATATATGCCTTCAAAATATTACCATTAAAGACATTTTTACTATCATTTCAGAAGATACACTCACATGGGGCCCAATTTAATATTTATTTTACATGATTATGTTAATAAATATTTGATTCTTTAATAGTGAGCAGTGATACATCATGCTATAGAACTAATCAGGTCTTCTTCAAAGGTATGTGTTTTTAATTGTCACAATTGGCTTGTAATAAAGTTGCTTGCATTCAGATTTATTTAAACTCATTAATTTTATTCCTTTATCTTTAGTTCAGGCAAAATAAACATTATTGGATTTATCGGACATTGCTGACTAATGAGGCCCAAAGGATAACAATTAAACATATGTCAGGTATGCTCATCATTATGCCTCTTATTAATTTCACAGGACTAGGTAAGAAGACTGCACAAAATACGATTTTTTTTCTTGAGCAAATAACAAAAAAAAAGAAATAATAAAAGAAGAAATCAAACATCTCCTTTGTAACAGCCGTTTTAAGCAGCTAATAATGGAGACATCTTCCAAGAGCAAAATATTGTATTTTATTTACTGCTCAATCACAAAGCAATAACTTTCAGGAAGCTATTTACACATTAAATATTTTTTATTGACCTTTGGTAATGTATGGAGCAACAGAAATTTAGCATATCCCATAAATAACTGACATTCATGTCCATTTTGCTGTTTGCAGTTATTTTATCCCTAAATGTGCATACTTAGGGGAAATCGTCTCTTTAATTATAAGGCGTTGCTTGAATTTAGGATCAAAACAACTGCTTGTAGACAGGGGTTATTGTGAAAGGTGACATTTGTGGGATTGTTAATGAGTACATGATGACATTTAAAAAAAGACCTAATTCTATGAAGCAAAGCAAACCATGCACTTAATTTCCTCATGGCCATGGAATGAGGCATAGATAGAGATACACGTATATAGAGCCCTTATTCTCTACATGCATGCATACACATGTTTCAGGTATGGCCAGTTCATGGATTTGTGGTATGGGAATGGAAGGTGCCAAAGAAAGAATAAGATATTTTAGACTTGATGAGGTAGACGAAATAATCCAAAAAGTCCCCCCACTAAAAAGGGTTAAAAAAATGATGCTTTTTACAATAATATTTTTTTTCTACATGTCTTTAAACCTCCTACCATATTGGTTGGCAGAGTCATGCAAAAAACTTCTTTAACCCTTTCGCTGCCAGCCTACCTGGAGTATTTGTCAGACCATTTTGCACTATTTTGCGCTCCCCATGTTCAAATGTGATTTTTGAAGGGATTTCCCAGGAAAATGATATATTGTTTTTTTCAGCATAGTCTGGGCTTTAACATGAAATGTCTTGTTTGTCATTTTTTAGGTGTATTCTCAATATTTTTAGGTGAAATATGTGAAAACATTTTTTTAAAAATCTATTTTTTACTATTTGTAGTGTTTTTTGTAATAAAAAATGTAAGTTTGTCAAAAAAATCTTATTGCATTTGAAATCCCGATTTCTCCCAGTTACAGCGGTACCACATATGTATAGGTAGACACCCTTTCCTGCCCAGGAGACTCCCCCAAACTGAAACAACGCTTTAGGGGATTTTCAGATAAAATACAACTATGCTATGCGCTATGCGCACCTTGACGTTTTTCCAGAAAAACAACCCGTTACATTTGAAATAGCCCCAACAAATTATATATTCTCTGGAAGTACACACCTCAAGCTTTCTAGGTGTACCAGGCTTGTTGATGTGGCCACAGTTTTCTGGAAGTAATCCCTCAATGTATTCTTTGGTTGCAAAGAGTTTCCCTAAAAAAAGGATAAAAAAGCTAAATCAAAGCCATGTTTTCCTAAAAAAAAACTATATACAAACAAGAAAAAACAAGTAAAATCTGTAAAAGCAACATCGCCCAAACAGAACGATACCCAACATGCATTGCTACTGTCAAGGGAAGAGTTGCCAAACACCCCAAAGTAAAGCATGTGCGTAACGGTAATTTTACTTGAAAATTTCAGCTCTGCAGACAAAGTGCGCACCTTGCGTTTTTTCAACCAAAACAACCCTTTACATTTGGATTATCCCCCATAAACCATATATTTCCTGAAAGTACACACGTTAAGCTTTCTAAGCGTACCCAGCTTGTTGTAGTGGGCTCATCTTTCTGGAATTAATCCCTCAAAGAATTCTTTGGTTGCACAGGGTTTCCCTAAAAAATGTATAAAAAAGCTGAATAAAAAACACCTTTTCCTAAAATATAAATATACAAACAAGAAAAAACAAGCTAAGTCTGAAAGCGCAAGGTCCCCCGAACAGAACAATACCCAACATGCATAGGTACTATTAACCCTTTTAATTGACAGCCTACTTGAGATTTTGTCACCCTCTGTTGACAGGTCATTTTTCCCCATTTTGCGCCATGTTTTGCGCCATTTTTGCTGGAATTTTCTGGAAAGTTATATATATATTTTTTTGCAGCAGAGTTTAGGCTTTAACATGAAATGTCTTGTTTGTAAATTTTATGATGTTTTTTACAATGTTATTATTAAGTAAAAAAAATATATATATATATATTTTTAGAAAATTGCCTCTTCTATTTTAAATAAAAAATGTATTTTATTAAAGAAAACCATATTGCATGAGAAAGCCCCATTTCTACTGATTAGAACGGTACCACATATTTATCGGTAGCCCCCTGTTCCTGCCCAGGAGACCCCCCAAACAAGTACTTTATAACATTTACAAATAAAATACATCTACCATCCACACTGCAAAGGGTTAAATCGAGAAAAAAAAATACATAGAGTCCCCCCTCCCGGGGGGGGGGGCATTTTTTGGGGGGGATTTTTAAGGAGCCTCAGGCCCTGTCTGCCTCATTACTTGATGTAGGATGTCCCCTAGCCCAACTGCAACTCATAGCAAAACAAATTATCTTTTGAAGCCATTTTATTATCTATCCACAGTGAGCAAACTTTAGGTAATGAATTATTAGAGACTTATTTTTGCGTCATATTGTATCATTTTTTTTTAAATCCAAGAAGTGGGAAGCAGAGAGTTCCAGATTTAACAGTAACTTGCTTAACAGAGGTTAATATAGGGCTCAACAGCTTCTGCTGGGTTGTTGTAGTCAGAGAAAGGTTAATTGACTAAAGGGCCTTAACCCTTTCAGTGCCAAGCACGTAGATTCTACGTGCTTGCTTCCACTCCACTTAAGTGCCAGGCACGTAGAATCTACGTGCTTGACTTCTCCCCCTGCTACAGTAAAAGTAAAATAACAAAAACACTCACCTGACCCCTTGTTCGATCCGGCCGGGTCTCCTCTTCATCTGGGGGGGCTTCGATCCCCTACCCAGGCCCCCCGTGTGCAGGGGAGGGCCCAGAATAGCCACCCCCCCTTCAGCAGCCACCGAAATACATGTAAAAAAAAAATAAAAATAAATGACATTTACTTACCTCAATGCTCGATCGCTCCCGCAGGGTCTCCTCTTCACCAGGGGGGCCTCCGATTGCCCCCTCCTGGCTCTTCAGCTTCAGGAGAGAGCCTGAAAGGCCCTCTCCCTGTCCTCCTCGATGGGCGCCGCCATCTTGCCGCTAAGCCCCACCCCGTTGGGGGCGGGGCTTATGACGCCACTCCCGGGTGTTGCCCTGACTCCGGCTGTCATTTCTGACACTTGTCATCGCTGGCCACAGGAGGAGGAAGGCAGGTGATGATCTGATCGCCTGCCTCCCTCCTCCACTGGCCAGCGATGACAACAACTGTCATCAGAGCTGCAAGGGACACAGGAGCTGAGCATCAGAGGTGAGTAAAGTGAAAAAAAAGGTTTTATTTTTTAATAAAGTCATTCTTTATTCTGGGTGTGTGTTTTTTTTTACTGTTAACTCCTTGTGAACTGGTAAGGGGTCCATGATACCAGTTCACAAGTCTCGGGGTTCTGGCAAGTCACCTGCGGCTACCAGGCTGGTACTTCCGGTAAGGGGGACCCCATGTAATTTTTTTTTAGCTTTTTAAGGGTTTTTAATATGTCATTTTTTTTATTAACCCCTTATGTTCTGTCACACAGCAGCTATAAAAGGCTTCCAGCAGGTGAGCAGAAGCCAGTGATTGCCGAGGGACACAGAGCAAGATGGATGGAAGGTAAGTATTAAAAAAAAAAAAAAAAAAATTTTCTCGGTGTGTGTGGTGTTTTTTTTTTACACTTAACCCCTTGTGAACTGGTAAGGGGTCCAAGAGATCCCTATACCAGTTCACAAGGCTGCGGGCTGGCAAGTGACCTGCGGCTCCCCTTATGTTCTGTCATCCAGCAGCTATAAAAGGCTTCCAGCAGGTGAGCAGAAGCCAGTGACTGCCGAGGGACACAGAGCAAGATGGATGGAAGGTAAGTATTTTTTTTTTTACACTTAACCCCTTGTGAACTGGTAAGGAGTCCAAGAGATCCCTATACCAGTTCACAAGGCTGCGGGCTGGCAAGTCACCTGCGGCTAGCAGGTGACTTGCCATTATCCCCCGGCACCCCCATTACCTGCCTCCCCAAAGCCCAAGGGGGGGCAGAAGAGCCCTTGGCCATGGGCTATGCGGGCTTGTAGCCTGCAGGGCCAGGGGCCACAAAAGCTGGCCCCCGAGCCCTGCATAGCTGGTCCCGGGCTGGTAATTTTGGGTAAGGGGGACCCCATGTCATTTTTTTTCAACCGGCCGGCCCGCTCCCACCATGCCGGCATTTAAAAAAAAAGCAAACACTTACCTGCAGGTCCGGAGCGTGGAGGCCGGCGCCGCTCTCAGCTGTCATCTGAGGGCGCGTCATCAGAGGCGCCCGCTGACAGCAGAACCGGCCGGCCCGCTCCCACCATGCCGGCATTTTTGATGGGGAACTTCGTAAAAGTTCGATTCGGCCGAACCCGAATTTCTTTGTGAAATTCGGCGAATCGGCCGAATCGAACTTTTCAAAAGTTCGCTCATCTCTAGTAATCACATCACAGCGGATCAAGCAACAATATATATGGGCAGGCTGATTCATTACTAGCGCTAGGAATCGGCAGATGAGCATCTGTACAGAGCTAGTAGACGCTATCGGGCACTGTTAAAGAGCGCCTCAGTCGCTGTAGTAACCTGGCCGGCATCGATGAATGAGATGTATGTTGGGTGTTCTAACACCAGTACAGCATTGCAGGGATCGAACGGCAGCGACTGCTCAGTGTGACCGACTCTCAGCGACTTACACCATATTCAACAAAAATCTACACTCACAGAACGCCGACGCTCAAAATTGGGTCGCTGTAGCCCATAGCGTCAGACGCTGTGTGATTAAAGTCTGTTTTATAACTTATATCCACTAGTAACCAAGCCATTGGAATGACATTGTTATAACATTGTGACATTAAAACTTTAATGCCAGACCTGTAATGACAATTCTGCATAAAAAAATAAAAAATCAAAACAGTTTTCAAAAATGACTTTTAATAGGCCAGGAGAGGTCACACAATGATTTAATAAATCCAGAGTGCCGGCGCTAAACACTGAGCCATCTGTAATGATGAATCGGACGCTACATGGCGCTGACATGGTTAGAGTCGCTCATCGGAATCGCTTTGATAAATGTGGTATTGCGTACAGCGCCAGGCGTTCGCCGTTTGCTACCTGTCGCTACGAGGCACTACCTGCCACTATCCCTTGATGAATAAACCCCATAGATTTTGTGTGATCTGTCTTATCTGCATTGTGTGCTGACCTAAGCTGAACTATGCCTAAAAGAGCACTTACCTGGTCAGAGGTCAGCTCAGCAAGCATGCCGGCTGCTTTATCTGTGTGATTTCTGAACCTATCGGCTATTTGTATAAATATAACCCTGAAATGGACTAAATTAAGACACTAGTTACATTTACCACTGTGAAATCTATAGCTCTGTGTGAGACTGGGCAAGGGTAGTTATCTTGATGAGCAAGACGTTTTATTGGCAATCTATATCTAGAGATCTTTTAGAAGCAAGCAGAATGGCAAAGATTACCCAGGGGGTAGCAATTTCCAAGGGCCCTAATTAGGGGCAGTACATATGCATGCAGAAAAATTGATTCTACACAAGGCTGCAACTTCTATTTTGGCTAAAATAGCACATTAAATCTGTGCAGTTAGATGGTGAGAATAACTGCTTCCGAGCAAACAAAAAGTGACTAGAAAAAATAAAAAAAGCTGCATGGGTTCATGCAAAAGCAATTCATTCTCAGAGAATGTGCAATCGATTTGCACAATTCAGGTTGCAATCCGCTTTAATGACCATGACGGGGGAAATTATTTTTATTAGGTTTTAAGGTGTGGATTTGAATTTTCACATGCATTTGTCTAAGCAGATGCAAGGCTGGTAAGATATCTAAATGCAGGGAGTGGCATTGGAGACAGGGGTACTCAATTGGTTGGTTCATTTTAATTAAGGTTAGTGATTCCAGGCTTGCTGGACACAACATAGTTCTTTTTTTTTGTCTTATAACATGCTGGAGACTGGGAGGGAGAAAGAACCTGTGCTACAAACTGTGCCACACATTCATGTCAAAGGGGTCATAAACTGGGCAGGATTTCCACCAGCATCCTTTGCAAGTGATGCCCATAATTGTAGAGAGGGGGGGGGGCAGAGATAAGAACTATGGCTGGCTATCCAAAGGAGTCCACAAGGATGGCACAGGTTGTGGTTCTATAAGATTTATCTTTAAGAAGCCAGACACGCCATCAAATATCTGTTACAAAAAGGCGTCCGTGGGACATTCATGCATTTCATTCTCATAATAAGATTCTTTCTTCAGGCAATCAAGAACACGAGTGCTGCATATATCAGGTAGTGGCACCAAATTGAAGACATTCCATGAAGCCTTCCTTTGACATAGTTACATAGTTAATACGGTTGAAAAAAGACATATGTACATCAAGGGTATTGGGGCAGGGGATTTTTTTTTTTTTTTTTTTACAGATAACAGCTAATAGTAACTGTTAATTTTACTTTCCTCTAAATAAGCATCTAATCCTTTTGAGAGGTTGATGCTGTAGCAAGCTTCTGTGGGAGGCTATTCCACAGATTTATAGTTCTTTTTTTCCAGTCGAAGGGACTGTCTCCTTGTCTTTAGAGAGGATTTTACATTCGTTTGGTGGCTCTCCTCTGCACCCTTTCCATAGTCAGAGCGTCCTTTCTATGAATGGCTGCCCAGAACTGGATGGCATATTCCAGGTGAGGGCACACCATTGTCTTCTAAAGAGCCAAAATTACATCCCTATCCCGTGGTTCCATGATAATATCTTGGTGGCCTTGAAAGCAGCTGCTTGACATTGCATGCTGTTATTTAGCCTATGATCTACCAGTACCCCCAGATCCTTCTCAACAAGTGTTTCTCCCAGTTTTACTCCCTTGAGGACATATGGGCTTCAGGTTATTAGACCCCTACGTGCATGATTTTAACATTTCTCCACATTGAATTTCATTTGCCAAGTAAATGCCCAGAAACTCAAAGTGTCCAAGTCAGCTTGAAGCTTGCAAACATCTTCAAAAGATTGCACTGTGTACACATATCTTTGTGTCATCTGCAAAAAGAGACAGTGCATTTAATGCCATCGTCTATGTCGTTTATAAACAAGTTGAATAATAGTGGGCCCAGCACTGAACTCTTCCCAGGTGGCAATAATGCATGGAAAGAATGATAGTATGAGTTTGTCTTCTATTTTCCAAGTTTGCATGGCTGATTAACTTGGCAGATTCTTTAAAAGAGCCCACACATTTTTTGCTGACCTCTTATGTTCCTTGTTGAGCACCAAAATCCATGATAATGCGTGGGCTAAATAACCATCTGCAGCATATTGTCACATTAGCAGCACCCCCCTTCCCCACAGCTCACCCCACATAAAGGTTTCTTGGAACTCTCTGTTGTTTGAAGTGTATAAGGAAGATACGCTTCCTTACACATTTCAACACATTGAGAGACTAGAAAGCCAACTTAGGGAGATACATGTTAGGTGTAAATGGTCACTAAGCCCAAGATAAAAAACAAGCACTTACCCACTCTCCCACACAACAGGTCTCAGCCAGTCTGCCACCCCAGGTACCTTGCTTGTTGTCCAGCCCCTCACGTCAATCAATGTACCTGTGCACAGTGCCATCCATTAATTGTCCAGTCTTCGTCCAGTGCCAAGCCTCTGCCTGTCCGACCATGTCCAGACAAATCTCTGTTGCTGACCCTATGTGCCTGACCATGCATAGTGCCAAGCCTCTGCTGTCACTCCTGCTTGCACTGTCATTGACTATGCTAGAGTACTCTTTGCCTAGATTCTGAACTTTTGCCATGTCTTATCCTGCCACCTGCATCTTGTACGCCACATCCAAGATTATTACCCTGTGCTGGCTACTACTACTGGGTCCTATGATAGCAGGCCTAATAACAAACTAAATAGACAAACTACATCCAAGGAAGCACTACTATATTTATTCCCAAAGTATATGCTTTGCACATATATAAAAACACCACATACAAACATTTAAAAACAGCTAAAATAAGAAAATCCCACAACAACAAAGGAAAGACAAGTGGGAGGAACAAGCAGCAGTATATCAAGATTAAGAAAACCGCAATCTCACAATTTACCACATGTAGCCAAATAATGTTGTTATACATGTGCGAGTAAATATATGTGATAGAATTGTCCTTTTCCTTCATCAGTTATTAGTTTTATTGCACTTTGTATTGACATTGTTCATTTGTTTTACTCACATTTGCAATGAGGTTGCAGAAGGTCTTGTGTAGATATATTTTTTATTTATTGTATTATATATAAAATCTGACACTGTGTATCCAACCCCTTAGGTTGTTGGTTCATGTTGTGTGCTTTGATAAATCAGCTTAGAACAGGTAAAGATGCAATCCTTTGATATCGTTTTAATATTCAAAATGCCCTGACATCCAATTTGTTGACATATTTTAGGCTTTTGGCCGTCATAAGCTGCTACAGAAAACTTGGGGGGGGGGGGTTAAAAGAATTTTAGCTTTAACTTAGAGCCCAGTTTATCATTACCACCATCTAGCACCACTTGAGCGTCTCCCAAGAGTTTCCCGAGTGCCTGGCTATGTCTTATTTTTTGTAGGAGGGGTGAGCGCAGGAGGAAAATGGGGGCTTTTACCAAAAAAAAAACACAGCGTCCGCACTGGCGCTCAAAAACCAGAAAACTTATATCTTGATATACCATTATTAATTTACCATTACATAATAATAATGTATGACTCATGCACTAACTGGAAACCCACAGCAGTATATCTTCAGTAAATGGAATCATGCAACCATTATATCATCTTTCGTATTGTTTTTAAGATATATTTGAGGTAGTCAGTCATTTTATTTAAAGCGGACCAAAGCCCACTGAACTTGTGAAATACATTTGGCCAAAGCCCTTGCCGATACTTTCTTGGGGCGTAGAATTAGAAATGGATATTTTGGCTAATCAAATCGCCCTAAAACACAGTTTCTTTGCTGCCCCCTCTCTGTAAGATTGCAGGTGATTAGTCATTGCATAAGTGTGGCAATGACATCATTGCCACACAGCAGTGGAAATGAATGGAGGAGGCGGAGCTTTACAGCTAAAACAAGTGGCATTATCTGGGATTAGAATGAAACAAAAGCAGGAAAAATAGCTATAAGTTGCTATTCATGGAAAGAGCATGTCAAGGGATGCTAGTTAAAAATAAGGGTTTTGGTCTGCTTTAATTACTTTTATTGCTATTATTTTAGTTCTTCAGTCTCAGGCCTGCAATTGATCTTTTAAAGCCTACAGAAGGCTACATTTGAAATATTAACCCCTTAACTCTTGATAAAGCAGACTTCATGCATGCTTGTAACTTCTCCCCAGAGAGCGGGTAGGTTTAACACACCTCATGTGGACCCAACCCCGTATTGTTGATGCATGGGGGTTTTAAGAATTATAGGAGATTTTTCCTGAGCCTGCACTTGGGTTTTAAATTTGACTTGAATAAAAAATGGCTAAGAAAAACAGATAAAGTGTCAAAACTGGATGATGCTTACTTAATAAATCAATCCAAAAATTGAATCAACAAGATCAAATGTTTTATACATGTGTAGTATAAGGGATTTGCAGGCTGGTATTCAGAGATCATTATTTTAAACCCAAGCATCTTAGTCTTTGGGGATATACTGATGAGTTACTGAAGAGCATTTATAGGTTCATTTTATGTTGAATATGTGTCCATTACAGTGAAAAGGTCATTTTGCTAAAAGTAAAGCGCATTTCATTTGTTTTCTTGATGATCTAAAGGTTTGTTGCCTTGATTTAAATCAAGGTCATGACATTTTAAATAAAGGTATCTATATCTTCAACATGCAAACAAAAAAAGCAAAACAAATATCATAAGCACCAAGAAATATACAGTACCTTAATTAAGACTAAGAGGCTGATTCATCATTAGCGGCAGGTAGCGACAGATGAGCGTCTGTAGCAGGCATTTTCAGAGTGCCCGCTAGTAGTCGCAGTGCTCGGCCGTGAGTCGCTACTTTACAGTCGCTGTTCAGTAATGTTGAATACATTGTGAGGAGTCGCTATATGACCAGTACAGCGCTGTATGGGAGCGCATGTTAGCGACTGCTCATAGCGACCGACTCACACCATATTCAGCAAAAAAACAGCCTCACAAATCTCTGGCGCTGAAAAATATTTGTTTGAAGCCCAGAGCGCAGGAGGCGGTGTGTTTAAAGTCTGTTTTCAAGCATCTATCAACTAGTAACAAAGCAAAAACATATGGAATTACATTGTAGGAACATTGTAACATGAACAATTTAATGCCAGACCTGTAATGTCATTTCTGAGGAAATATTTAAAAAATTATGAAAAAACTGCTATTTCAATGCCAGAAGAGGTCACGGAATTATTTGTGATTTAAAAAAAAAAAAAAAAAACGTTTAAAGAGAAGAAAAGGATCTTCCATTGAAATGTATGGGAGAGCGCCAGGTAGCGAGAGGTCATACCTGGCGCTGTGCAAGGCTGAACGCTGGCGCTGTTTGCTGAGGCTGTGAAAATGATGAATCAGACGCTACATGGCGCTATCCCAGTCGCTAAACAGATTCTGCTTGATAAATGTGTAATTGCGTGCAGTGTCCGGTGTTCACCAGTCGCTACCTGTCATTAACCAGCCACTACCTGACGCTATCCCTTCTTAAATAAGGGCCTAAGAGGATAATTCATATCAATATATATATATATATATATATATATATATATATATATATATAATGCTAATGCCATATAGTGCAATAAAAATGCAAAGCTGATCCTAAAAATAATCCTAAACACTTTGGAAAAGTGAACAACACAATAAAACTTAATATTAGGTTGTGCTGAGGGAGGTCCCCAAGAAGCACTCCGTGATTTCTATGATTACAGGTAGGTGTCAATCTTCATATGCAGATATAGAATATCAAACTACCACATACTCCAAGGGAGAAAGTAACCACCAGAAATACAATTTCCCAAGAAAAAGATAATACAATCATTGAATTCATGTTCCTCGTGGGGGACCACAGCTAAAACTGAAGTTATACCTATATTAACTCATATTAACTTATCTACATCATGCATGGATACTGCTCATCTTGACAAAGGTGTTAAATCGAAACGTTGAGGGTCTCTAGCTGTCCATCTAGTGACACTACCTGTAAGTCTGACTTCTTTTGTTCACCTTTTCTTTATATATACTCTTGTACTGTTTATGCCAAAATGTGTCTGGGTTTACATAGGTTACCCTGGTATTTTGCATATTTGTATACGCTCAGTGCTCTTAACTAACTATGGTATTACTCTTATATTGAATTCAGTTTAGGCTTAGGGTAGTCCTATGCTTTGCTGGAACACCAGGCAGCACTATCTAGTGGTCAATTTATATATTGTTGGTTTTTGTATCTCTTGTCCAGCATGATAAATATCTACTGTATACTGCACTGAATTGCAATGTGCACTAGATTGTATTAAACTCAACTCAATTTTTGCATAATCTACCTTGTTGTTGGAGTTCGTCCTTCCATATAACATTTCCAGTATTTATATGTGTGCTGGGTTAGACACACATTGGACAGGACAGAACCCAATTACCTTTCTCATCTTGTTCTTAAAAAGAACCCTACTCTCTGTTGTGATGGTGCTCTTCGCAATGAGAACAGTATGGCCCCTTCCTTGATTATAAAGTCTGCTTATGCAGTTCCCGCATAAACAAAGCCAATCGGAATACAATCTTTCCAAATCTTGTGAGAACTCCTATAGTCTAATAAAGCATTAAGTGCCGAGGCCTTTCAGAACAATGTTGTACCAATCGTTTCATGATTTTGTAAGATCATTTTATATCCAACAAATCCACAGATGTGGAAATGAGAGAATAAACCACAAGCTTGGAAGGAGTTGTATTCAGTTTGGGTGTATAAGTTACCCCTCCTCTCATTAGCCGAAGGGTTTTTATGGATTTTAAATGTTACACAATTTCAAAATAGTGCTCCTTTAAGACATATCTAGCTGGAGCTAATCTGGACAAGTTTTTACTCCTTAATAAATTCACAGGATTAGGTATGTAATCATATAGGGGTTTTTGTACATCCAGAGGATGAGTAATGTTGGGTATTAGCATTAATAATTGAACCAAATTTATCCCTGTTTCTACGAATTCTTCTGTCAGCCTTGAAATGATAAGTGAACATCAGATGGGCATGCAAGGCAGAAAAAGATCTCCAAAGGTTCAGATTCCCTTAAGGATGGTCTAGACACAACAGACATAACCAGTGAACTGTAGCATGTAATTGTTGGATTTTTTTCCCTTTTAACTTGGAAACATCCTTGCCAGCAAGAACCCAAAATGGAATCAGCTCGCTACAGTCATAATTAATGTATGTGGGCTAAAATAAGACATTTACTGCACCGGCCTCTATAATGGAGTCTCTCACGTGTCAGTTTTTTCTCTTTCTTTGTCAGCTTTGTGTAGAGGCAAAAGCCACAAGAAATTGGGTCATGAAAGAGAACCGTGAACACTGGAACAATTCAATTACAGTTACAAGCTTTAATAGATGACTGCATAAGAGCTGCAGAGTAAACATCTATTTTTTAGCCACATGGCATAAAGAATTTAACATATTCCATCACAATAACAAAATTCGGCTGATACTCAACAAGGCTGAATAAAATGCTTGAGCACTTTTCATAACAATCTTCCCTTTCTACATACATTTTGAATGTGTGAATTATATCTTGAGAAACAGTACATATACTGTATTACTAACCAGATACCTGCTTGTAGTTATCCTCTCTCAATGTTTGCCACTAATGGTGGACCAGTCCCATGGTCATCTGATTTAGCCCCAACATTAATTTATCCAGTACTTCGCATTTCACAGGAATGACTTTTTTAAGGACATGGTGACGTTTCCTGTTAGAGCAGAAAGGCAAAAATACATTTCTTCTACATGCACACCTAAGCAAAAGAACAGGTATGCAACACTTTTGTGAAAATGACACATAAATGTTAACGCTGAAATACAGAGTATGGAACCAAATTCATCCATCAAACCTACCAGGCCCTTCAACAGCATTTACTAAGAACAAACCACTATAGATTTCTTTCGCTAAAAACCTATCCTTTCACAATGAAAAAAAAAGTCTTTGTGAGTTCCTATGTGCATCTCTCGCTCTGTTTCTCTCTCTCTTAGCTAAGTCAAGAAGAATTTTAGCTGTCATAAAATGCATATTTAATCATGTTCCTCCAGCCAAAGCTGCACACAGAAGAGACACAATGAAGCTGATTTTCCATCTCTTAGTTTCTGTTGTTTTAAGCTGAAACTATACAAATTGTCTTTTCTACATCTGCAAGACATGTAAGCGTGTAAGCCTTTCAGTATAAATGTAATTAAAAAGTTAGGGATTTAGGATATTATAATACCACTGCTATTATTTGACTATAATTCACAGCTATTGAATTCTTTATAGATGCTGAATATTCTGACTTTACTTGCATAGAGATTGGCAAATTTCCCATTGCATAATACAGGACTATAAGTGGATCAGGCCAGATATGTAGGTCCCTGAAGGTCCCTGCTTCTGAATGAGGCATTTCTCAAAAGTGAATTTACCTGAGCATCTGATTCATCACTGTTCAGCCCTAGTTGCTGACTACCTGTATGCCTGCCAACATAGCAGAGCAAACATAGGCAGGAATGCAAGACCCAGGGACTCAGGCCTCTTGTTAGGCCCCCAAAACCTTCTTACTGGATGTTAGAAGTTTTAGGGGTCACACTCATTGACTCCCAAAGGTGATGGTGTGAAGTTGGACATCTAAATCCCTACTTAGAATTTCTTGATTTTCAAGGCTTCTGATTGCTAAGCCCAGACCTTGGGCTTTTCTGATGTGTTGGACAGAATACCTAGTGAATTGTCTTTATATGCAGACACCAACTTAGATTGACACTTTTTAATCTATTTTCAGTTGCTAAGTACGTAGTACTCACTGATATAGCTCTTCTTGTTCTGGCTAAAGGCCCTGTTTGAATATTGGGCCTGATTTATCAAGCACTATCGGCCAGAATACTCCACATTGGTGCAAATTAGATGCGAAAAAATACAATTCTGTAAGTACTCACCTGTAGAATTGTTTTTACTATGCCCAGCACGGCCTGTTTCATTTCATCCTTACTTCTGGGTATTCCGCCACAAGGTGGCGCAGTTGACTGCAGAAGATTTGTGGTTCCTCCCTGCCCTATAAAAAGCCAGGAATCTCCAATAGACCCCCAGTGTTGAAAAGCAGTTATGCAAAAAGTCGGGAGATTAACCAAGATAAAATACACAGCCTCTAAAAACTAAAAGTTTAAAGAAACCACCATACAGAGGCAAACAAAGATAACCATAACAAGAGAGGGATGAAACAGGCCGTGCTGTGCACAGTTAAAACAATTCTACAGGTGAGTATTTACAGAATTGTATTTTTCCTAATGCACAGCACGACCTGTTTCATTTCATCCTTACTTCTGGGACATCCAATAGCAGTGTCCATAAGGATAGGGTGGGATCCCCAAAAGTAACAGCAGGCAGTTCAAACCACTACCGCCTGAAGTACCTTGCGGCCAAAAGCAGCATCCGCTGAGGCCTTAACATCAACCTTGTAGAACTTGGAAAAAAGAAGACCAAGTAGCGGCCTTACAAACTTGTTCAACAGAAGCCTGGTGCTGAAAAGCCCAAGAGGCACCAATAGCTCTAGTAGAATGAGCAGTAACCCGGAAGGGAGGTTCCTTCCCTTTAACAGAATACGCTTGCACCACCGCCTGTCGGATCCACTTGCTGATAGTGGATTTTGCTGGAGGCAAACCCTTCCTAGGTCCAGCCGAAAGAACAAAAAGAGCATCAGATTTCCTAAACGACCAAGTAAAATTTGAGCGCCCTGACCACATCCAGAGAGTGAAGGGTCTGTTTCTTAGAATTAGAGGGATTAGGACACCAAGAAGGTAAAATAATGTCCTGATTGAGATGAAAGGCAGACACAACCTTGGCCAAGAAATCCGGCTTAAGAAGCTACCTTATCCTGATGACAATCAAAATAAGGAGGTTTAATGGAAAGAGCCGCTAGCTCAGAAACTCGACGCACAGAAGTAATAGCCACCAAAAAGGCTACCTTAAGAGTCAGAATGGACAAAGCAGCCTTGCTAATAGGCTCAAATGAAGCACCCTGCAAAGCGGACAACACCAAATTTAAGTCCCAACCGGTAGCAGAGGCTTACGCGGCGGACGCACATGAGTAACTCCATGGAAGAAGGTCTTAACAAGCCTGTGATTGGCAAAGGATCTTTGGAAAAAAGTTGAAGGCCCGAGTCCAGACCATGTTGTAAAAACTCCAGAATCCTGGGAATGGAAAAATCCCGACAAGATAAAGACTTGGACTCACACCAAGCAATGTAAGCATGCCAGACCCTATAGTATATAAAAGACGAGGATTTCTTCTGAGCCTGAATCAAAGTATACACAATGAAGGCCGGTAAACCCTTGCCATCAAGATGGAGGTTTTAGCAGCCAAGCCGTTAAAGCCAGCGTTTGTAAATTAGGATGGCGTAGTAGTCCCTTAGTGAGAAGCTCTGGATCATCGGGCAGGACGAACCGATCTACTGCCATCTGTACAACGTCCGCGAACCATACCCTCCTTGGCCAGCGGGGGACCACCAGAATGGCCGGTACCCCCTCCTGGGCTATCTTGTGCAGCACCCGACCCAGCAGAGGGAATGGAGGAAAGGCATAGAGAAGTCAAAACTCCATCCAGGGAATTGCTAGCACGTCCGTGGCGAAGGACAGAGGGTCCTGTGACAGGGAGACAAATCTTGGAAGCGTGTGATTGTGACGAGACGCAAACAGGTCCACATCCGGCTGACCCCAGCGGTGACATAGGGCGTGAAAAACCTTGTTGCTGAGAGACCATTCTCCCAGGCGAGATATCCCCCTGCTCAGGGAGCCTGCCTCCTGGTTCTCCACCCCAGGGATGGAACAGTCTCCTCCGCCCAAGACAAGATCAGGGACACTTCTTTGGGGGCTTGCTTGCTCCGAGTCCCTCCCTGATGATTGATGTAGGCAACTGCCGTCTGATTGTCCGAGCGGACTTGCACAGCACGACCCCGAAGGTGGAGGGTCAGCTGGGAGAGAACCAACCTGATCGCCCGCAGCTCTAGGATGTTGATGGGCGCGTGGGCCTCCAGGGGACCCCACTGACCCTGGAACTTCAGAGACTGCCAAACTCCCCCCCAGCCGGTCAGACTGGCATCCGTGGTAACAATTTCCCAGCGCTGAGGCAGAAAGGACCTGCCCACTAGAAGATTCCTCGAGTCCAGCCACCAGGAGAGGGACTGCCTGACCGGAGAGGACAGAACAAACTCCTGATCCAGGGACTCCTGATTCCAATCCCAAACCGACAAGAGATGTAACTGAAGAGTTCTCATGTGAAACTGAGAAAAAGGGACTGCCTTGAAGTAGGACACCATGAGGCCCACCAACTGCATCCCCTGCTGAATGAATGGGTGAGGACACGAAAGCAAAGCCTGTGCCTGCGTCTGAATGCCCTCCACCTTCTACTGAGGGAGAAATACCTTGACCCGAGAAGTATCCAGCGTCATGCCCAGGAAAGACCTCGCCAAAGACGGAGATAGTGAAGATTTGGGATAGTTGATCACCCAGCCGAAAGACTCGAGAGTGGACGTCACCACCTGAGTATCCTTCTTGGCCTGATGAAGAGATTGAGCAGCAATCAATAGGTCATCCAGGTAAGGAAGAATGCGAATGCCCTGGTTTCTCAGCAGAGCCATGACACCCGCCAGCACCTTGGTGAAAACCCGAGGGGCCGAGGTGATACCGAACGGTAAGGCCACAAACTGGTAGTATTGATCCCCCAGAGCAAACCTCAGGAACCTCTGGTGACCTGGGAAAATCAGCACGTGAAGTCGCTCGGCCGAAGGGAACTGACGGCCAAACATAACATCTCCATGCAAAAGTGCTTGAACCTGACAAACTTGTTGAGACCCTGCAAGTCCAGGATGGGCCTTAGAGAACCGTCCTTCTTGGGTACCGTGGATAGATTGGAGTAGTACCCCCGACCCGGTTCCTGACGAGGTACCTGACAAATGACTCCTGACGCCAGAAGACGTTGAACGGCCATACGGAGTCCCTGAGCCGACACAGGGTTTTGAGATATCTGAGATCTGAGAAATCTTGGGGGCGGCCAGGCTGCAAACTCTATCTTGTAACCGGAGGACACCACCTCCTGAATCCACCGGTCTGAGACGGGAAGCCTCCAGACGTGGGCAAAAAGCGGAAGCCGCCCCCCCCACCCGGTCGGCTGAGGGCGCCTCCTCATACCTGAGGGGTTTAGGCTTGGATCCCCAGGAGAGACTGGGACGACCGCGGGATCTGCCTTGGCCCCGGGAGTCTCTGCGATTACTCGAGAAAGGGAGACCACGACCTCCCCTTGAGGTACGAAAGGAAGAGGAGGACCCCCGATGAGGGAGCCTACCATCCTTGGCCAGAGCATCCAGACGCTCACCAAAAAGACGGAGACCCGTGAAGGGAAGCCCGGTGAGGGACTTCTTAGCTGCAGTGTCAGCTGCCCACTGGTGCAACCAAACAGACCGACGCATAGCCACCAGGAGGGCTGAGGCCTTACCACCTAGCCGGACGGCATCATCCATAGCAGCCAGCACAAAGGCAACAAAATCAGAGCAAAGCAAGAGGTCGCTATAATCCTCCTTTCTCTTACCAGACATGGCGGCCTCAGCAAGGCACTTGAGCTTCCTCTTAATGGCAAGCCTGCCCTCACAAAGGTGAAAGCGTGACACGCCAGTTGGTCCACACGCCGGTCCGCTCTATCATGCAGTGTAGTAACGTCAGGGGACGGCATAACCAACGTGTTAGACAGTCCCAGGACAGGAGTGTCCACCTCAGGAGGACACGACCAGCGCATAACCAAATCAGCTGAAAAGGGATAATTTCTGTCCAATCCCTTGGGCACCGAGGGTAATCTGTTAGGACGTTCCCACTCTTTAAGCACCATATTGGTGAAATGGCCCTGTTCTGGGAACTCCAAGCGTTGCTTGCCAGGGCGGAAAAGCTCGCCCTGCTTCTTCTTCGCTGCCTTGGGGGGGGGGGGGGGGGGGGCGATGTGCAACATCTCGAAAATCGCAGACAGATGCCTATCGGTGTCATCAGGGAGCCAGGTATTCTCATCAGAGGAGGACCCCAAGTCAATGTCGCATCCATCCTGAAGACCCCCAGAGGAGTCCGAGCCACGGAAAAGCTCCCCTCCTCCGGGGAGTCACGGCCACCAAACACATCAAGGCCCTCATCCTCCTCAGCAAATAGGGATAGCGCGACATCAAGGTGCCACTTCTGGCTAGAGGCCTTGCCGTTCAATGATGGCCACGCGCAGCTACAGATCTGATTGCAACCCCCTGCTAGTATCCCCCTCACTGGGGGCTAAATGCAGGCACGGAGGGCCAGGAGATGCCGTAGGCCCAGCCTGGTCCGCAATAATACTTTGGGCGCACGGCATACAAACCGCGCCACCACCACTCAAAGGGGATGCCCCACACAAAACACACAGCCGAGGTTGCCCAGAGGGCCCCCCGAGCTTGCTATCCCCAGAAGCCTCCATATGGTGATTATAGCAAGAGGGCACAGTCAGCCCACCAGGAATAATGGCTAAATCAGAGCCCACCCGGGATGCCCCCACTGAGCCAGGACAGGTGGAGGGGGGGTACTGGACCGGGAGAAACCACAATGCTGCTATCCTGTCTGCAAGACATAAGCAAGGACAATAGTGAGCATCCCACAGCACATGCACCAGGAAAAAAACCCAGTCGGATCAACTCATGGGCCAGCTACACAGCACCACAGCACGTGCAGGCGCTGTAAGATAACTCCAAGGTCGGCCACATGACGATAGGAGAAGACCGGCGCGGACTCAGTCCCAGTAGCAGCAGCAGCGTGGAACTCTCAAGATGGCACCCGAAAAGGAACCTCGAGGGGCGGGCCACAGAGGGATGACATGAAAATCATCATCCCGTAGCGCTGCCCCCCCCAGACGTGTCCCTCCGCGGAGCGCAAAGCGCCCACGCAGCGGAACAGAGGCCACATACAGTGGGGAGTGCCCGTGTGCACCCGACACCGCCACCCCCCCCCCCCCCCTCCCCGGGGCCGCGACAGGGCTGCGGTAGAGGAAAGCAGGAGGAGAGGAGGAAGAGGGGAGGAAGCGTGGGGGGGCGACCACGCGTGGCATGCGGCAATCAGGACCATAGGGAGAGGGGGGGGAGGGGGAACGGAGCCCCCACAGAATAAAGAGCCCCACATAAAGGCCCCCACAATAAAAACTACTCATCCCCTGAAGCACAAACACGGCAGCAGTGGTTTCTTCTTCCCCTAGGCTCGCCATGTGCCTATGGACCGGCTACCCTTTAGGAATAGGGTCTGCAGTCTGGAGCAAAGCTCACCGAGCACCCAGGTGCTCCCCTACCTTCACCCGATATGACAGCTGAGGCTGGGAGGCAGAAGGGTCCAGGAAGCGGGTGAGAATAGGCTTGCAGGGCCGCAGGCTTGGTTGCCCCGCTCGCCTGCGAATAACCATAGAGAGCCATCTTCTGGTCTTCGCAGTCATGACTGCAGAGAAACACTGGGGGTCTATTGGAGATTCCTGGCTTTATATAGGGCCGGGAGGAGCCACAAATCTTCTGCAGTCAACTGCGCCACCTTGTGGCGGAATACCCAGAAGTAAGGATGAAATGAAACAGGCCATGCTGTGCATTAGGAAAATTGAATTTTAGAAATTTCTATTTACATTTGTGCATAATCACAATAAAACATTAGCATTGCTGCAAAATGCACTACTATAATGTGCACCGATTTGGCAAATTCTGGCAGATGGTTCTTGATAAATCAGGCCCACTATGTTTTGCCCTGGTAGCTTATTTCTATCCTCTGTTTAACCCTTCTAGTGCCAGCTACGTGAGTCTCACATAGCCACCTCTCCTACCGTTAAGTGCCAGCTACATAGCTGATATTAAACCCCCACATTAAAAAAAGTATAAAAGTAAAAAACTCACCTGACCCCTCGTTGGATTAGGCCGGGTCTTCTCTTCACCCGATTGGCATCTGATCCCCCCCCCGGGGCTCTTCTTACTTCAGGAGGGCACCAGAAATAGAGCCCCCCCACTTCGGCTCGCTGCTGCAATTAAGTGTAAAAAAAAAATGACATTTACTCACCTGCGGCCGCGATCCCTCCCGCGGGGTCTCTTCTTCACCAGGGAGCCCTCCCCGGGCTCTTCCGGGGTGAGGAGAGGGCGAGAAACTTTCTCGCCCTCTTCCTCACATCCAGGATCATCGGCTACTAGCCCCGCCCCTTTGTGATGTCATTATTATGTCACCTGCCAGTCGACACCTCGCATCTGAGCCGAGAAGCTCAATAGCTGCGGGTGTTCGGAAGAGGAAGTTTGGAGGGGGCGAGATGACTCTGATCTCTGCCCCCCCAGCCCTCCTCCACTGATCACCAGCAACTGTCAGTGGAGCTTTGTGGGACATGATCGCCGGGGGACAGCTGAGGATCGGAGATGAGTAAAGAAAAAATAAATAAATGTTATTTTTCTGTGTGTGTGTGTATTTTATACTGTTAACCCCTTGTGAACTGGTAAGGGATCCATGAGACCCTTATACCAGTTCACAAGGCTGGGGGCTGGCAAGTCACCTGCAGCAAGTGGGTGACTTGCCATTAGCCCCCGGCACCCCCAATTACCTGCCTCCCCAAAGCTAAGGGGGGGGCAGAGAAGCCCGGGCCCACAGAGGGTATGTGAGCTTGTAGCCTGCAGGGCCAGGGGCCACCAAAGCTGGTTCCTGCGTCCTGTTCCTACAAGCCCTGAATAGCTGGTCCCGGGCTGGCTACACTGACACTGCATGTCATTTTTGGGGGGATTTTTAAGGGTTTTTAAACCTTAAAATTCCTCAAAAAATGTTGTCCCCCGGGAGGGGGGAACCTATGTTGTCGCCCAGCAGCTATAAAAGGCTTCCAGCAGCAGCAGGAGAGCAGAAGCCAGAGTCATCAGCATGGGACACAGTGCCCAGGGATGGGTGGGAGGTAAGTATTAAAATAAATAAATAAATACAACATTTTTTCTGCTTCTCTGTGTGTTTTTTACACTTAACCCTTTGTGAACTGGTAAGGGATCCATGAGACCCCTATGCCAGTTCACAAGGCTGGGGACTGGCAAGTCACCTGCGGCTAGTGGGTGACTTGCCATTAACCTCCCTGGCGGTTTTCCCGAGCGTGACTCGGGGTTAATTTTCACTGCAAGTAGCGGTAACCCCGAGTCACGCTCGGGGTAGATTAGGCAGAGGAGCAGAAATCTCCTTACCTTCTCCTTGCGATCCAGCGATGTCCCCGCTGTGATCGCCAGTGAGAGCCCCGGCGTATCCGTCCCTCTGACTTCCTGGTTACGTCACTGTGAGCCGCAGAGGCTCATGGGGGCGGAACTGGCCGGCAAATTCAAGTTTATAAACACAGTAAAACACACACACAAGGTGATACAGTGAAATCCTGTCAGATTACACTGTATCACCTCAGATTTGACATTGTATTTGCAATTTGATCATCCTACACTGCCCTGCCTGCCCTTTTTCTGCCCATAAAAAAAAAAAAAAAAAAAATTATCATGGCATCAAAGCGTCACTTTTGCATCTCCAAAGCGGTTTTGGATCAGATAAGTGACAGCGGCAGCGACACAGAGCCCCTCGCAGAAATGAGCGATAGCGATTCATGGCAAGATTCGTCATCTGACTCTGACACTGACCAGAGAAGCGACACCGACGATTCTGCACCCGACCTCAGTGATGTGCGCACTTGGTGCCCAATTGATTGCGGTATGGATGAGGTACCGCCGCCAAGATTTCCTTTTACTGGATCACCTGGGATGAAGGTAGACGTTGAGCACAATGATCCTTTGGCGTACCTAAAATTATTTCTAACAGATGACGTCATTGAAAAGATTGTCACGGAGACAAATCGCTACAACGAGCAGCAATCCGCAACTCTGCGTATCAAGTTTTCCAGGAACAGAAAATGGGAACCGGTGACTAAAGAGGGCATCTGGAAGTTCCTGGGGCTAATACTTCTTACTGGGGTGGTGGGGAAACCCCTGCAGAAATGGTACTGGACTACCAATAAATTGCTGGCAACCCCATTTTTTGGCACCATCATGTCCGAGTGCTGATTTTCCCTCATAATGAAGAATTTGCACTTCACCAACAATGAGGAATTTGACGAAGCCAAATCCAGCGCCAAAACTCAAGAAGATCTGGGAAGTATATCAAATGATCCTAAAAAATTTCCAGCAGTCCTATGTGCCAGATAGAGACATCAGCATTGATGAAAGTCTGATGGCTTACAAGGGACGCCTCAGCTGGATTCAATACATCGCATCCAAGAGAGCACGGTTTGGAATAAAATCCTATATGCTCTGCGAGTCTGCCACTGGCTATATATGGAATTCCGTCATATACACCGGTAAAGGAACACAATTCAACCCCAGGTACAGCGGCTATGGGATGGCAACATCATCAGTCCTCACACTGCTTGAGCCATTGCTGAATCAGGGGTATTGTGTGACAACGGACAACTTTTACACATCGCCTGAGCTGTACGAGTTTCTGATAAAGCACAAGACTGATGGATATGGAACCGTTAGGCCCAACCGACGTGACCTGCCATCTATGTTTGCCAAGAAAAAACTGAAAACAGGAGAAATGGTTTCCTGGCAGAAAGGAAAGATGATGGCAATGCGTTGGCGTGACAAAAAAGACGTGTGCCTAATGAGTACAGTGCATAACACCTCCACTGTTATGGTCCGCACAAGAGGTGGGAAAGAAGTCATGAAGCCACAACTTGTGATTGACTACAACAACACCATGGGAGGAGTCGATAGAGCTGATCAGGCGATGACATTTTATCCGGCTATGCGGAAACAACAAATAAAATATTACAAAAAAATCTTCAGGCATCTCCTGGAACAATGCCTCTGGAATGCCTATACACTGCACAGAGGAAAGAGTGACAAGCCTCTTGTTCATTCTGACTTTATCTGGAAGGTGGCGGAGCGGATTTTTGTGACCTACCAAACGCCATCAGTGGCCGTGAACAGATCTGGACGTCGTGCTGTTGACGTTGTCAACCCAGAACGCCTGACTGGTCGTCACTTTATGGATTACATCCCGCCAACCGCAAAAAAGGCAGCACCTACAAGGATGTGCGTAGTTTGCTGCTCAAAGCGAGATGGCAATGGAAAAAAAATCAGAAAGGAAACCAGGTTCCATTGCCCTGATTGTGACGTCGGTCTATGTGCAGTCCCATGTTTCAAAATTTACCACACCCAGGATGTTTACTGAATTTTCTTTGTTTGACAAATTTCATTATTTATTTCATTATTGAATAAAATTATATTATTTATTAGATTATAATTCATGATTTTATGTTTCGAACTTTATCACATCTGAGAGGTCTACTAGAGTCTTCTATGGTCAGATTTAAGTAAGTAATTACTAAGAATTGCAGGCCTACAATACATAACACCAAATTTCCATACAAAAAAATGGTAACGCTTTTGGTACAAAATTCCAGACATAATCATAACGCCAGGGAGGTTAACTCCCACCACCCCCAATTACCTGCCTCTCCAAAGCCCAGGGGCATGGGGCAGAAGAGTACGGCCCACGGAGCTTGTAGCCGGCAGAGTGGGGGGCCACCAAAGCTGGCCCCTGCCCCCTGTTCTACAAGCCCCAATAGCTGGTTTCGGGCAGGTTATGATGGGTAAGGGGGACCCCATGACATTTTTGGGGGGATTTTTAAGGGATTTTAACCCTTAAAATTCCCCAAAAAATGGGTTCCCTCCCCTAGGAGGGGGGACCCTATGTAGTTTTTTTTTATAATTAACCCCTTATGTTTATAGTGTGAATAGTAGTTGTATTTTATTTGTAAATGTTATAAAGTGCTCTTTTCAGTTTGGGGGGGTCTCCTGGACAAGAATGGGGGCTACCGATACATATGTGGTACTGTTGTAATCGGGGGAAATGGGGATATCACATGCAATATGGTTTTCATTAATAAAACAAATGTTTTATTTAAAATAAAGGAGACAATTTTCTAAAAAAAAAATTTAATTTTTTTTTTGTTTTTTTTTACGCAAAAATATTTAAAAAAACAGTAGAAAAATTACAAATAAGACATTTCATGTTGAAGCCTAAACTCTGCTGCAAAATATATATATATATATATATATATTATTTTCCTGGAAATTTCTGCAAAAATCACGGTTAAACATGGTGTAAAATGGTGACAAATGGTCAACAGAGGGTGACAAAACTTCCAGTGGCTGGCAATTAAAAGGGTTAATAGTACAAATGCATGTTGGATATTGTTCTGTTCGGGGGACCTTGTGCTTTCAGATTTAGCTTGTTTTTTCTTATTTGCATATTGATATTTTAGGAAAACATGTTTTTTTTTCTGAATTTTTATAAATTTTTTTAGGGAAACCCTATGCAACCTAAGAATGCTTCGAGGGATTACTTCCAGAAAGATGAGCCCAATACAACAAGCTGGGTACACTTAGACAGCTTAACATGTGTACTTTCATGGAATATATGGTTTAGGGGGGATATTCCGAATTTAAAGGGTTGTTTTGGTTGAAAAAATCTCAAGGTGTTTACTTTGTCTGCAGAGCTGAAATTTTCAAGTAAAACCACGGTTATGCGTATGCTTTACTTTGGGGTGTTTGGCAACTCTTCCCTTGACAGTACCTATGCATGTTGGATATTGTTCTGTTCAGGGGACCTTGCTTTTTCAGATTTTACTTGTTCTTGTTTGCATATAGTTTTTTTTTAGGAAAATGTGGCTTTGTTTCTCCTTTTTTATTCTTTTTTAGGGAAACTCTGCGCAACCAAAGAATTGATTGAGAGATTACTTCCCAAAAAAAGCCCACATAAACAAGCCTGGTACGCTTAGAAAGCTTGAGGTGTGTACTTCCAGAGAATATATAGTTTGTTGGGGTATTTAAATGTAAAGGGTTGTTTTCTTGCAAAACTGCAAGGTGTCTAGAACAGTTGTATTTTATCTGAAAATCTCCTAAAGCGCAGTTTGGGGGAGTCTCCTGGGCAGTAAAGGGTGTCGACATGTGGTATCGCTGTAACCAGGATGAATTGGGATTTCACACACAATAAGATTTTATTGACAAACTTTTTTATGACAAAAAACACTACAAATTGCAAAAAATAGATTTTTAATACAAATTTTGCACAAATTTCACCAAAAAGTATTGAGAATACACAAAAAAAAGGCCAAACAAAACATTTCATGTTGAAGCCCTGGCTGAAAAAAGACAATATATAATTTTCCTGGAAAGTCCCTGGAAATCCCTTCAGAAATCAAGGTTGAACATGTGGAGCGCAAAATGAGTGAAACGTGGTTTGGCAACAAGGGGTTACAAAAATTCTAGGAAGGCTGGCACTTAAAGGGTTAATATGCTATATTTGTGCACTCCTTTGGGCAGCAAGTTTTTTTTTCGGGGGGAACAATGTAGCAAAGGTAAGAGCAAGAAAAGTGTAATGGCAACATGCACCCTGCACATCAAATGATGCATAGAAAGGCTTGTGTACAGTAAATTTTGTAGTAGAATGTAATGTATACTAATATATATATATATATATATATATATATATATATATATATATATATATATATTAGGCAGCCAGATATGAATAGTTAATTTTAATCCTTTTTTGTATTCCAAAAACACATCAGTCAGTAAAGGGGACTTGTGCCATTATCTGCATCAGAACTAGGGATGAGCGAATCGATCCGGACGAACCCGAATTCGTTCCGAATTTCAGGAAATATTCGATTCTGAACGAATCCGAATTTCCCCGCTATTCGATCGATCGAAGTTTTCCTTTAAACCTTTAAACTCCATTTACTTCAATTACAGGCATTGTAAAATTGTGGATGGACATGTCTGGACATATCCCCTGGGGCAAGTTATCATGGGAAGGTCACATGCAGCCTATCAGCAGCCAGGAGGGCCGGTGACGTCACCGTGCTATATAAAGCGGCGGCCATCTTGCTTGTGCATATTTCAGACTTGCATTCGTGAGACAGCGGTGGTTGCTGCAGACAGGGACAGACAGTTAGCGATAGGTAGGGAGAGTTACAGATAGGTAGGGAGATTTACAGATAGGTAGGGAGATTTAGAGAGGCAGACAGAGCCAAGCAAAGATAGTGGAAAACCAGAACTATCCAGGGACAGCATAAAAGTGACAGTGACAGGGTGATTTGCCTGATCAGTTTTCAATTCAATTAGATTTCTTTGTGCTGTAAACCGTAATCTGCCTTGCCACTGTGCATGCCATCTATGCAGTGCCTTATGTAACCCTATCTGTTATACTAAATAAGCGTTGTTCAGCATCAGCTTTATTAAGCTATTGCATTTTGCATAGGTTTTTGTCCTGCTGTCAATACACCAGGCCGCAGGGTATCCCAAACCACCACGTGGCACCCTATCTGTTAAACTAAATAAGCGTCTACAGCCTCAGCTTTATTAAGTTATTGCATTTTGAATTGGTTTTGGTCTGCTTTAAATACACCAGGCCGCAGGGTATCCCAAACCTGCACGTTGCACCCTATCTGTTATACTAAATAGGCCTTGTTCAGCATCAGCTTTATTAAGCTATTGCATTTTGCATTGGTGTTTGTCCTGCTGTCAATACACCAGGCCGCAGGGTATCCAAAACCACCACATGGCACCCTATCTGTTATACTAAATAAGCGTCTACAGCCTCAGCTTTATTAAGCTATTGCATTTTACATAGGTTTTTGTCCTGCTGTCAATACACCAGGCCGCAGGGTATCCCAAACCACCGCGTGGCACCCTATCTGTTATACTAAATAAGCGTCTACAGCCTCAGCTTTATTAAGTTATTGCATTTTGAATTGGTTTTGGTTTGCTTTAAATACACCAGGCCGCAGGGTATCCCAAACCACCACGTTGCACCCTATCTGTTATACTAAATAAGCGTTGTTCAGCATCAGCTTTATTAAGCTATTGCATTTTGCATTGGTTTTTGTCCTGCTGTCAATACACCAGGCCGCAGGGTATCCCAAACCACAACGTTGCACCCTATCTGTTATACTAAATAAGCGTTGTTTAGCATCAGCTTTATTAAGCTATTGCATTTTGCATTGGTTTTTGTCCTGCTGTCAATACACCAGGCCGCCGGGTATCCCAAACCACCACGTGGCACCCTATCTGTTATACTAAATAAGCGTCTACAGCCTCAGCTTTATTAAGTTATTGCATTTTGAATTGGTTTTGGTCTGCTTTAAATACACCAGGCCGCAGGGTATCCCAAACCACCACGTTGCACCCTATCTGTTGTACTAAATAAGCATTGTTCAGCATCAGCTTTATTAAGCTATTGCATTTTGCATAGGTTTTTGTCCTGCTGTTAATACACCAGGCCGCAGGGTATCCCAAACCACCATGTGGCACCCTATCTGTTAAACTAAATAAGCGTCTACAGCCTCAGCTTTATTAAGTTATTGCATTTTGAATTGGTTTTTGTCCTGCTGTCAATACACCAGACTGCAGGGTATCCCAAACCACCACGTTGCACTCTATCTGTTATACTAAATAAGCGTTGTTCAGCATCAGCTTTATTAAGCTATTGCATTTTGCATAGGTTTTTGTCCTGCTGTCAATACACCAGGTCGCAGGGTATCCCAAACCACCACGTGGCACCCTATCTGTTATACTAAATAAGCGTTGTTCAGCATCAGCTTTACTAAGCTATTGCATTTTGCATAGGTTTTTGTCCTGCTGTCAATACACCAGGCCGCAGGGTATCCCAAACCACAACGTTGCACCCTATCTGTTATACTAAATAAGCGTTGTTCAGCATCAGCTTTACTAAGCTATTGCATTTTGCATAGGTTTTTGTCCTGCTGTCAATATACCAGGTCGCAGGGTATCCCAAACCACCACGTGGCACCCTATCTGTTATACTAAATAAGCGTTGTTCAGCATCAGCTTTATTAAGCTATTGCATTTTGCATTGGTTTTTGTCCTGCTGTCAATACACCAGGTCACAGGGTATCCCAAACCACCACGTGGCACCCTATCTGTTATACTAAATAAGCGTTGTTCAGCATCAGCTTTATTAAGCTATTGCATTTTGCATTGGTTTTTGTCCTGCTGTCAATACGTGGCACCCTATCTGTTATACTAAATACGCTTGTCCATCCTTCCTCAGCTTAATCAAACTATTGCATTTTGAATTGGTTTTTGGTCTGCTGCCAAAACACTAGGCCGCAGGCTATCTCATATTGCCAATTTTCATAGTATCTGGTGCAGAGAAGCAGTTCCTCACTTTATTTAGCTTCTTCGCTTTAAAGTAAACACATTTCTTATTGTACCTATTGTGCATTTCAAATACATAAAAATGTCAGGCAGACAAGTGCAAGGATGTTCAAAGAGGAGTGGCAGAGGCCAAGATTCAGCAGGCAGAGGTCGCAGCAGACTAGGAGCGAGTGGCAGCAGGAGTCACGGTGAGAGACCTGATCTGCCAGTATCTGCTAGCGGTTGTGTCTCCACCAGTAACGCATCTCCCATGGTAGATTGGTTAATGCGCTCATCAACATCATCACAAGTTACATCTGACACCCCCAGTCTAGGGTCGGTAGGTTCCTCTGACACAACCCTGAGTTGGCATGCCCCGAGAGCAGTCCCTGTCCTCCCATTGCCTCTGTCCTACGCCGTTCCCTCCCCCAGCGACGTATCCTATGCTTTGGGTTCAGCTCCACTCTTTAGTGAGGAGGACGATCAGATAGAGGACAGTCAGCAGCTACTGCCCAGCCAAGAAATGGAGCTAGGCAGACAAATAGTGATGTAGACAGTGTCGTGGGTGTTGTGAGCGTTCCAGCTCCTGCACCAGACACTGTTGAGGAAACCAAGAACATCAGTGACTTGCAGCCACAACTCGGTGATGATGATGATGAAGCCGATCGCACTTGGGAGCCGGGTGATGAAGGGGCTTCATCGTCATCATCAGGAGAAGAGGGGCGTAGGTTGCCCCGGAGTCAGCAGCTGAGGCAGCAAGGTGTTAGCAGCATGGTTGGCAGTCAGCATGGGGGCACAATTGTAAAGCCTGGAGCCAAACGGGGCCGGGGCCGGGGTAGAGCACCTGCTGCGCGGCAGGCTACCCTATCGGGAGGTAGTGGAGCAGGGGTTCCTGGAGTTGGCCACAGTAGCAGTGAATCAGTGAGGCCTGTTGGTGGGAAAAGTAGCTACTCGGCAGTGTGGCAGTTTTTGCTCAAGCATCCGCAGGAGGGTAACATGGTCACATGCAAGATATGTATGCAGAAGGTGAAGCGTGGCCAGGGCCCAAATGTTGGCACCACGGCCCTGCGTCAACATATGATGCATCACCATAAAGCGGCCTGGCAGAACCGAGGCTCTGAAGAGGTGGTCCAGCCCGCTTCCTCACCAAGTGGCACGCCGCTCCCAATTTCTGCCAGCCAAGGCCCCAGCACCTCAGCCGAAGGCAGCTGTGCGTCATACCCATCCTCTGTCGCTCCTGCTCCTCCTCCTCCAAGTCATGCATCCTGCCAGCAATCCATCAGCAAAGCCATGTCCAAGAGACAGCAGTATGCGCCCACTCATCCTACGGCACAGAAGCTGAATGTGCTCCTTTCCAAGTTGCTGGTGCTGCAGTCGCTCCCTTTTCAGGTGGTGGACTCTGCACCTTTTAGAGAACTGATGGCTTGTGCCGAGCCGAGGTGGAGAGTCCCAAGCCGTCATTTCTTTGCCAAGAAGGCAGTACCAGCGCTGCCCACTTTTGTTGAACAGAAGGTGGGCCAGTCCTTGAGCCTATCCGTGTGTAGCAAAGTGCATGGCAGCGCCGACGTCTGGAGCTGTAACTACGGTCAGGGACAGTACATGTGGTTTACAGCCTACTGGGTGAATGTGGTCCCTTTGCAACTTGGACAGGTCACGCCGCTTCGGCCTCTGCGCTCCCTGCCTGTGACACCGTGTGACTCGGCCTCCTCATCCTCTACCATCTCCTCACCCTCCACTGTAGGCTCAAGTCTCAGTGCCCCTCCAGTCTACCATGTGTGCAGGGCACGTAGGTGTCATACTGTGCATCACATGGTTTATCTTGGCGAACGGAGTCCCACAGGGGAGGAACTGCTTAAATGTATTCATCAGGAAATCCAAACATGGCTTACTCCAAGAAAACTTAAAATGGGAATCATGGTTACCGACAATGGGAAGAACATTTTGTCTGCGCTGCGCCAAGGAAGGCTGATCCATGCCCCCTGCATGGCTCACGTCTTCAATCTGGTTGTCAAGCGGTTTCTGAAGTTTTCCCCCCATCTGCAAGATATCCTAACAACTTCAAGGAAACTTTGCATGCACTTCAGCCTCTCATGCACCGCCAAAACACCCTTCTTGAGCTACAGCGTCAGAACGGTAGCCCCCAACATAGTCTGATTTGCGATGTTTCCACCCGTTGGAATTCCACCCTTCACATTTTGGACCGATTATATGAACAGAGAAAAGCCATCACGGATTTCCTGATGATCCAAGCGGATAGGGGGACTCCCCTGTGTAACTTCAATGTCAACCAGTGGCAGCTCATACGTGACACCTGCCATTTGCTCAGGCCCTTTGAGGAAGTCACTTTATTTGTCAGTCGGCAGGATTACGGGATGAACGACGTGATTCCACTGCTTCATGTACTACAGCACATGTTGGAAACCATGGCTGGTCAGGGCCCTGGAGACATGGCGTCTACATCTTACGCCACATGAACCCCGTTGGAGCTGAACTGGAGGAGGAGGAGGAGGAAGAGGAGGAGGAGGGGTACAGTGAAGCCCAGTTTAGGCTTGGCGAAATGGCTGGTTTATCTAGTCAGCGGACAGGAGAGGAGGAGCAGGAGCAGCCAGAGGAGCTAGAGGGTTTTGAGGAAGGCGAGACAGAGGACCCGGACACACTGTGGCAGTATGCAGTGGAGATGGAGACAGGTAGTCCCTCCGAGTCACTTGCGCAAATGGCAGGAAGCATGCTCACGTGCTTGTGTAGTGACCCCAGAATTGTTTCCATTTGTCGGCAAGATGACTTCTGGCTGTCCACCTTATTGGACCCTCGCTTCCGGCACAAAATGGGGGCATTTTTTAAACCCGCCGAGAGGGAGGACAAACTGAACTACTACAAAGACATTCTGCGTAGTCAGTTGGCCGATGCCTATCTGCGCCATGGTCCATACTCTCGCAGGTCTGGCTCGGGGAGATCTCTGCGCTCACCTTCTACTGCCATGGCTGCTGGGGGGGTTGTCAGGAGCAGCAGCAGCAGCTCCATCAGCAGCAGCCTCAGTCTTCAGTCGCTAATGAGTAGCTTTCTACACCCGCATAGTGAGGCTACTTATGAGCAGCAGGAAGACCTGGAGCAGGACCTCAACCAGCAGGTCATGTCATACCTTGACATGACCATGCCAACACACCTTGAGGATCCGCTGGACTTCTGGGCAGCCAAACTTGGCTTGTGGCCGCAACTAGCAGAGTTTGCCCTGGAAAAGCTGTCCTGCCCGGCAAGTAGCGTGCCATCTGAGCCGGTGTTTAGTGCGGCGGGGGCCATAGTTACGGCGAGGAGAACTCGTCTGTCAACTAAAAATGTGGAGAGACTCACCTTTGTCAAAATGAATCAGGGATGGATCAGCCAGGATTTCCACCCACCAATGGCTGATGCATGCGACTAGATTCAGCATGGTGCCACGTTTTACACTTTCCAAATGGTGCAAAACATATTTATGTCTTTAGACCAATTTTTGGCCTCCTGCTGATGCCAACTTCAGGGTGTGCCTTTCAGCCAATTTTTGGCCTCCTGCTGCTGCTGCTGCCAACTCCAGGGTGTCTTTCAAGCAATGTTTGGGCTCCTGCTTATGCTGCTGCCAACTCCAGGGTGTGCCTTCCAGCTCATGTTTGTGCTTCTGCTGCTGCCAACTTCAGGGTGCCTTCCAGCCAATTTCTGGGTTCCTGCTGCTGCTGCCAACTCCAGGGTGTCTTTCAAGCAATGTTTGTGCTCCTGCTGCTGCTGCTTGCAACACCAGGGTGTGATTCATCCAATTTTTGGGCTCCTGCAGCCAAATCCAGTTTTTCTTTAAAGTAATGTTTGGGCTCCTGCTGCTGCTGCTCCTGCTGCTGCTGCTGCTTGCAAATCCAGGGTGTGATTCATCCAATTTTTGGGCTCCTGCAGCCAACTCCAGTGTCTCTTTAAAGCAATGTTTGGGCTCCTACTGCTGCTGCTGCTGCTCCTGCTGCTGCTGCTTGCAACTCCAGGGTGTGATTCATCCAATTTTTGGGCTCCTGCAGCCAACTCCAGTGTCTCTTTAAAGCAATGTTTGGACTCCTGCTGCTGTTGCTCCTGCTGCTGCTGCTTGCAACTGCAGGGTGTGATTCATCCAATGTTTGGGCTCCTGCAGCCAAATCCAGTGTCTCTTTAAAGTAATGTTTGGGCTCCTGCTCCTGCTGCTGCTGCTGCTGCTGCTTGCAACTCCAGGGCGTGATTCATCCAATTATTGGGCTCCTGCAGCCAACTCCAGTGTCTCTTTAAAGCAATGTTTGGGCTCCTACTGCTGCTGCTGCTGCTGCTGCTGCTTGCAACTCCAGGGTGTGATTCATCCAATTTTTGGGCTCCTGCAGCCAAATCCAGTGTCTCTTTAAAGCAATGTTTGGGCTCCTGCTGCTGCTGCTTGCAACTCCAGGGTGTGATTCAGCTAATCTTTGGGCTCCTGCTGCGGCCAGCTCCAGGGTGTGTTTTTCAGGCACTATAGGGGCCCCTCATAGTGATGGCACTTCAACTCTCTGCAATTGTGCTGCTCTGCGATTCTATTAGCGATGCCTCCGATCCGCATGTGATAATTATTTACAGTATTATTTCACTAACCCAGCACGCATCCTATGCGTGTTACAGCAAGGCAGAATGGTTTTCAACCCTATTGAGGCTCTAAGAGGCTCAGAAATAGCCGCGAATAAATTCGGACCAAAACAAATTTTGTCGGAAAATTCGGCGAATCAGCCGAATCGAATTTTTCAAAAGTTCGCTCATCTCTAATCAGAACCACCAAAGTTTTGCTAAGATTCAGCTCAAGGGTTGGGTCTGACAAATATATTATCGGTGATATAAGTGCACTGGAATACAAATGTTTTGTATTTTTGGGGCAGATTATATCAGTTATATAGATATATCAGTTTAGATACTAGAGAGAGATGTGTTGACACACCACCAATTAGATGGGGATCAAATGCAACTGTACATTCCTCATTGCCAACTTCCGTTTTTTGCTAGTCAATGGGGAGGTCCAATAAAATGTGTACACCTGGGAAAGGGGATGGGCAACCCTTAAGACCTATTCTACCCCAGACCACACAAACATTACTTTGACAATAATGTTTCTATAAAAACTAGTAATAATAAAGATATGTTTTTTCTATAAACACCGTTGTCAAAGTAATTTTTCGTGAGGTATGGGGCAAAATAGATAATACCATTTTGTGAATACTCACCTTGTAAAATGGGTATTATAAGTATGTCACACACCCCGCTTCAAGATATTCATAACCTGTGGGTATACTGACCTGAAGAGGGCGATCTGCAGAGATGATTGGAGGAAAGTAAGCCCCTCCCGGTCCAGAAATACCTGGGACCTCCCACTCATTCCCCAGTATAAAGAAAGCAGTAAGGTAAGGGACCAGGAAGAGCCAAACATAAGTCATAACAACGCAAAGTTCACAAAATGAAGGATCCAGAATAAAAAAGGGGCGGGTTGAAGCGGGGTGTGTGACATACTTATAATACCCATTTTACAAGGTGAGTATTCACAAAATGGTATTATTCTAAGTATGTCACACACCCCGCTTCAAGATATTCATAACCTGTGGGACATCCAGTAGCAGTGTCCATAAGGGGTGGGGAACCAAAACAAGGTATAAAGCACAACTTAAACTACTGCAGCCTGCAGAACTTTGCGGCCAAAAACAGCATCCGCTGAGGCCCGAAACATCAACCTTGTAAAACTTTGAAAAAGTGTGAACAGAAGACCAGGTAGCGGCCTTGCAAACTTGCTCAACAGAGGCCTGGTGCTGAAAAGCCCAGGAAGCCCCAACCGCACGAGTAGAATGAGCTGTAACACGAAAGGGAGGATCTCTCCCCTTAGCAGAATAGGCCCCGACAATGGCCTGACGAATCCACCTGCTGATGGTAGACTTTGTGGGTGCTAGACCCTTCTTGGGCCCAAATGGCACCACGAAAAATGCATCAGTCTTGCGAAAGGCAGACGTTACCACCAAATAATACTTCACAACCCGAACCACATCCAAAGAATGCAGGGCCCTCTCCTTGTCATTGCTGGGATTGGGACACAGAGAGGGCAGAACAATATCCTGATTCAAATGAAAGGACGAAACCACCTTAGGAAGGAAATCCGTCTTAAAACGGAAAACCACTTTGTCCTGATGTCTTTCAAAATATGGGGCTTGAATAGACAGAGTCGCCAACTCAGAAACACGTCTAACAGAAGTGATAGCTACCAAAAGGGCTACCTTCTGCATAAGGGAAGACAAAGGAATATCATGCAAAGGCTCAAAGGGGGGACCCTGAAGTGCAGAAAGAACCAAGTTCAAATCCCAAACTGGAATCAGAGGCTTCCTAGGAGGCCGCACATGTGTAACCCCCTGGAAAAAGGTTTTAACCAAAGGATGAAGAGCAAAAGGCTTTTGGAAAAACACCGCCAGGGCAGACACCTGCCCCTTCAGAGTACTGAGTTGGAGCCCTAGGTCCAGACCATGTTGCAAAAACTCCAAAATTCTAGAAATAGAGAATTCCCTACAAGGGAACGCCCTGGTTTCACACCAATCAATATAAGACCTCCAAGTCCTATAGTACACAGACGATGAGGACCTTTTCCTAGCACTAATAAGAGTCCGAATCACAGCATCCGAAAGACCTTCCTCCTTCAAGATGGAGGTTTCAGCAGCCACGCCGTCAAAGCCAGCGTTGGTAAATTCGGGTAACGAAGATGACCCTGTGTGAGTAGATCTGGCAGCAGGGGCAGAACGAACTGATCTTCTGCCAACCTTACCACGTCTGCAAACCAAACCTGTCTTGGCCACCTTGGAGCCACCAGGATTGCTGGTGCTCTCTCCAGAGCAAGCTTGCGCACTACTCTGGCCACCATGGGAAATGGAGGGAACAGGTACAGAAACCCCAGATCCCTCCAGTTCAGAGACATGGCATCCGTCGCAAGGGCCAGAGGATCCTTCGCCAGAGACACAAATGACGGAAGTTTGTGATTGTGATGGGAGGCAAAGAGGTCCACCGCCGGTGACCCCCACCTGCGACAAATTGAATGAAAAACCTTGGGATTGAGAGACCACTCCCCTTTGCGGGCTGACAGCCTGCTCAGAGAGTCCGCCTCCGCATTCTCCACTCCCGGGATGTAAACTGCCGAGATGCACGGGACATGGCTCTCCGCCCAGTCCAGAATCAGAGACACTTCCTTGAGGGCATTCCTGCTGCGGGTGCCTCCCTGGTGATTGATGTAGGCCACCGCCGTCCGATTGTCCGACCGGACCTGGACCGGCAAACCTCGCAGTTGATGAGTTAAATGACAAAGAACCATCCTGATGGCCCTCAATTCCAGAACATTGATAGGCTCGTGGGCTTCCAGGGGACCCCACAAACCCTGAAATTGCAGATCCTTCCAGAAGCCCCCCCATCCCGAGAGGCTGGCATCCGTGGTGACTATCTCCCACTGGGGAGTCCGAAAGGATCTGCCCTTCAGCAGGTTGGTTGAGTTCAGCCACCACTGAAGCGGACATCTGAAAGAATTGATCCAGCGACTGAGGAGACCTGTTCCAGACCGACAACAGATGGAGCTGTAGTGTCCTTGTGTGAAACTGAGCAAAGGGAACTGCCTCGAAGGAGGCCACCATCAAACCCACCAGTCTCATCCCTAGTCAGATGGACGGTCGAGGAATGGACATAAGCGACCGAACCAACTCCTGAATCAGAAGAACCTTGGACTGAGGAAGGAACACTCTGGCCTGATCTGTATCCAGAGACATCCCCAGAAAAGATATTAACCTGGACGGGTGAAGGGAGGACTTGGGGTAGTTGATCACCCAGCTGAATCTCTCCAGAGTGGATAGAACCGTCCTGGTGTCCAATTCCGCTTGGCTGAATGACGATGCCAATATGAGGAGATCGTCCAGATATGGCACTATGCGAATTCCTTGAGCTCTGAGAAGAGCCATTACCCCAGCAAGTACCTTGGTGAAAACCCTTGGAGCTGTGGTGAGACCGAAGGGAAGAGCTACAAATTGGAAGTGCCGATCCTCCAGAGCGAACCTTAGGAACCTCTGGTGCGTGGGAAAAATGGGAACATGGAGGTAAGCGTCCTGGATATCTATGGACGTCATGAAGTCCCCCTGACGAAGAGAGTGGATAGCGGAACGCAACGTTTCCATGCGAAATTTTCGCAGCTTGATTAATTTGTTGGGAATCTTTAGGTCCAGGATGGGCCGCACGGAGCCATCCTTTTTGGGAACCGTGAACAGATTTGAGTAAAAACCCCGACCCCTTTCTAATGGGGGTACTGGACAAATGACCGCCATTTCTAGAAGGCTCGATACCGCCGCCCAGAGCTGCAATGCAGTCTGTACGTCCGGGGACACCCGAGAAGTGAGGAAACGCGGGGGGGGCGGGACTCGAACTCCAGCATGTAACCGGAAGACACCACTTCCCTGATCCATCTGTCCGAGACCTCCCGAATCCAGACTTGGGAGAAGTGTCGCAGCCGTCCCCCCACCCGCGCGGGTGAGGGCGCCCCCTCATTGTTGAGGGGGCTTGGCCGCAGGCTTGGGTTTTGAACCCCAATTGTATCCTGAACGGGCACGACCTCTGCCCCTGTTCCAGGAGTCTCCTCTTGTAGAAGGGAAGGCAAAACCTCTTCCCGCTCTAGGTCCCCGAAAGGAAGGGGTGAAGGAAGCCGCCCCTCGAAAGGGGCGACGTTGCTTCCTACGTTGAGGTAATTTTCCACCTTTAGCTACTGAGTCCAATTTTTCTCCAAAAAGCCTTAGACCAACAAAGGGAAGAGACGTCAGAGACTTTTTAGACCCAAAATCGGCCGCCCACTGGCGCAACCAAATTGAACGCCTAATGGTAACCATAAGAGCAGAGGCCCTGCTGTTCATCATCAATGAATCATCCAGAGCAGTTAAAATGAAGGAAAGAAAAGACTCACAACGTTTCTGGTTCCAAGCCGGACGAGGACAGTAAATCCCTGATCACCTTTCTAGCGGCCACCACCAACAGTGATGAGGCACAAACTGGCCGTATAGCTGCCCCAATACTGGCAAAACCATGACAAGCCATCTGGTCAATGCGTTTATCCTCACCATCCTTGAGGGAGGAACAATCAGGGTTATTCAAAACGGCAGAGTTGGATAACCCCAGTGGGGCGTCCACTTCGGGGGGGGGGGAAGCCCAGCGCTTAACCGCGTCCGCGGGGAAAGGATACCTTCTATCCCAACTCTGAGGAATGCCTGGGAGCCGAGCTGGTCTCTCCCATTCCTTGGAAATAATATTATCAAAATGCTTTTGATTAGGAAATTCTAAGCGCGGTCTGGATTCCTCATAAAACTCCCCTTGTTGTTGGGGGGCCTCCGCCAGAGGCGAGATTGCCAGAACCTCAAACATCTGAGTCAAAACGTTAGGGGTGTCCAAGGAACCTCCTGACCCCCTATCAGAATCAGCGCCAACAATTCGTTGATCCTCGGAATTATCCGAATCCTCATACACCTCCCCTTCCTCTGGAGGAGAATAATCTGACCAATCCAGACCATCCGTATCATCATATTCATAATGAGAAACCGTGTTTTCTCTTAGCCGGCGCCTTATTAGCTACCGTAGAGGAAATACATTTTTCAATACTGGCTAATCTGGCACATACATCAGATTGCGACTGCCCCCCCATGGTAACATCGCATGGAGCACGGGTTAAAATGGGAGGGGGAGAGGATGAAGCCAGCGGTGCCGACCCAGAAGCCTGGGGTCCTGACTGCCGCGTAATAGTGTGTTGTGCACAGGATATACATAAAAAGAAATCATCCCCAGTTAGGGATACCCCACACCCCAAACACTTCCGAGACTGTCCCGAGGGGAGCCCGGATTCCTGGGATGCCTCCATAAGGTGAACTTAATGAGTCGCTATGACAAAGGGAATTACGCTATGAAGCAACCCGGGATGCCCTTATAGTGTCATTTTTAAATGGGAGGAATTTTGTAGGAAAGAACCCAGTGAAAGTACCCAGGGACTTAGGACCAGGAGAAACCCCTTATAACTAATCCCTGAAGAATTCACCTAAAACACAGATAAAAAATAATTAGAAACCAAAAGCTATATTTGGATACTAATAAAAATGACAAAAGGCCCACAGGGCCACTCACAGAACCTCCGGACCAGACCAGAGCCCAGCAGCATGCAGCACAGATGCGTGAGGTAACTATATTCAGCACAGCAGTGAGAGACAGAGAAGAGGGGCGTGGCCTGCGCGGATCGCGCGCTTTACCGGCCCCGCCCCCCTAGAGATAGGCAGATAGGAGCCAAAGCTCCTCAGCGGTGCCCGGGCAAGATGGGGGCGGGCCGCGGCGGCGCGCCGCAAGTCCGGCTCCGCCCCCAATGACACAGCGCGTGAGGGGAGAAAGCTCCCCTCCGCTGACCTACAATCCACCGGAGACGCGGGGTATAGCTGCCCCCGTCTCCTCATAGAGCACATGAGACCGGCAGCACCCGCTGCCTGCGAGCCGCTGCCCGGCTAGATAGAGACAGGGCGCGGGCCGCGGCCTCTGCAAGAGGCCCGGTCCCGCCCCTGACAGAAGAGCGTGAGGGGAGAGCCCCTCCCCTCCGCCTTCTGAGGTAAAAACATAGCATTTGCCGCCGCGGTGTCTTATGAACAATGTTGCCAGTAAAAGTTACATTTAAAACAGACACACACACAACAAATAGCAGTGTAACCAAATTAATGAGGGATTACTCCTATACGTTCCTCAGAATCTAAGAAGGGAGGGCCCCCAGCCTAACTATGAGGGAGGAGGTAAATGAGGGAAATTTTTGAGGTAAAATTTTTAAGGACAGGGCATCCCAAACCGGGGTCACCAACCCGGCATAACCGCCTAGCCTCTAAATAGGGTCTCGCGGCGGAGCCTAGCTCCTAAGCACATGTGTGCTAAAATACCATCACCCGGACCGCAGTCAAAACTGAGGAGGCATGTGAATATTAAATATATTAAACAGGGATAATAAGTCCGAGTGGGAATAAAATAATATAGGCCGGGGGTAGACCCGGCTACCTTGGAAAACCCCCTTGCAAGGAGGAGAGATCATCTTCTGCTTGCTCGCCGTCCTGCAGAGATGAAGACTGGGGAATGAGTGGGAGGTCCCAGGTATTTATGGACCGGGAGGGGCTTACTTTCCTCCAATCATCTCTGCAGATCGCCCTCTTCAGGTCAGTATACCCACAGGTTATGAATATCTTGAAGCGGGGTGTGTGACATACTTAGAATATAGGGGTTGCCCATCCCCTTTACCCAGGTGTATAATCATTTTGACCTAGATCTTGCCTGTTTGAGGCAAACCAGAGTGAATTGGCAAGGTTTAGGTTGAATCTAGCTTCAGCTGGATCCGAAGCTTATCACTAATCAGGATCAAAAGATGGCAACCACTGCAACATATGGGTTTCTGTGACACTTACACCATTCTGATCCCTCTACTATGGTTTCACAGAAAACAAACTGATCTTCAAAGCGGTTATATCTCTACCTCATTCTATCTAATGCTAACATAACAACTTTAAAGCAGGCCTCCAGTCCAAAAAATTAAGTTTAGCAAATTGCTTCCCCTCTTATGATTAGTGGAAAAAGCAGTTTGAGAGTGTGCAACCCAATGCAGATGTTGTGGTATGGCATAAAGATTGTTCACTCTTGAATTACATAATGGCGGCCATCTGGCCACACACCACAATCCAGCTTACACATGAGAATTGTAGGGGGGGTGCTGCAGCAAGCAATTTACGCCATTTGAGAATTTAGAGAAATAAATGTCTCATAAACAAGGAGAAGCTTGTCTGTAATTTTTCACACATGCAAACACTAAGTAAACATCTAATGTAGCAATAGAAATCAGTGTCAGGGAAGCTGTTACAATGCATCTCTATGACGGCAGCCACTGCAAAAGTACTCAGTCAGGGGATGCAATGTATTCAGAAGATATCAGCAATGATAAGTCATTAAAGCTGAATGCTTACTACTTCTGGGTAGAAATAAGAGATGATTACACGGAGCTATGAGGCAATTTTGACTTGAGAAACTGAGGGTTTTTTAGAAGCAGGTCTTTGTGTGTGGTAAGATGGCCACTGCCATGCAAGTTTAAGAGTGCAGAATCTGCCTGCTATTTGAAACATCTGCATGTTGTTAATTCCTCTCAATATGTCACGGATTGCCAGAGGGGTTGGGGGTCCGCTTTAGTGGAGTTGGACTTTTGATACTGCTATAAACCTATTAACCTAATTGTGTCTGAGCCATCTGGATTGCAATGCTGAAAAGTAAAGGGTGAACTGTGTATGTAGATTTCCCAAACAATTACTACTTATCGAAATAACATGGCAAGGGGGTGAACTCTGCAGAAAGTGCCCAGTTAATCTCCGTTACAGTTCTTACCTTGAAGAAATACAAGCACCCGCTAAAGAAAAGTCAGAAATATATATGTCAACAAACATTTCCCAACCTTTGTGTGCAGGATATCTATATTGCATCTGTACAGAAGAAAATAAACAAAATGCCAGTGTAATATACTTTTGCCCCTCTATGACATTCTGCAGTGCTTTGAAGAAGTTGGTGTAGATCTCCTTCTGTATGACATTGTGCATACCATTTTAGCTACATGAAGGGCCAAAAAATTGCAGGCATCATTGCCTATTGGTTAAGCAACTGATCTTGTGCCTGGAGGGCTGCAGATTCGATTCTCAGCTGGGACAAGAAGAAAGTGCTCTTGAGCCTAATACCTCATCTGTTCCACTGGCACAATGTGTGTGCGGCCCACTGCTCCAGTCACATGTGCACTCACTGCTTGTGTTTGTTTTACTGAACGAATGGCTTAAATGCGTAGGGAAAGATTAATATGTGTGCGCAAGCAAGAGCCATATATGCATAAAATACCTGTACCATACCAGTATGTGCCATAATGTGACTCTTCCTTAGCATTAGGCAGTGTGCCCTCCACATTACTGAGCCCAAAATGTGGGGCCGGGTGAGGGGCCTGGAGTAAGGCTGGCACCACTAACCGTGACACTGACCATGACTAGGATACATACACAATGGTTGATCACCCTGCTGGGCCACCCCTAGAAAGGGCCATGACTATATTAATCCAAATTATAATTATTTTTTCTTATTATTAGTAATAAAGCACTTATTCCAAGATGCTGTAATGAAGGAAAAGAAACATTCACCCTTGCCCCACTATGGCACTAGTGTCCACACACATGCGCGATTTACAGTTTTTTCAGCCATTAATGAAAGAAGTAAAATCAAAAAGGACTTCCTCAACCAAATGTGTCAGACTGATACTACAGTAGGAGTGAGGATCCTGTCCCTGCAAGCTTACAATCTGAAACATAGGTGCCCCCAGACACAAATAGTATGCACTAAGCATGGTGGCAGCTGCTCTGAAGGCTTTCAAGTCTGTAAAACTGGATTTTTGAAGCCAGGTGTTAAGCCTTTCTAAATAGGTGAGATTTAAAAGAAGAGTTGGGGGTGGCGATAGGGGAGCATTCCAGAGGAGTGGAGCTGCATGTGTAAAGCCCTGAAGACAATAGGGATCATTCAGAGCCTCCTCAAAACTGTCTTGTATTTGTCTCGTAATGTGTATTTTTCACTTTTATTCCGTATGTATAGGTGCGTACGCATGATGCAGAGCCGCCATCGGGAGCCTTCTTAGCTGCGTACGCCAACGAGAATGCCATTTTCCGGCTCTCGTTGCGTCCTCGAGAGGACGAAGTTTCCGTTTATGTTGCTTAGTAAACCTCGTATACTATCGTTTTTCAGCATTTCTCAACGTAGCTTCCAACGAAGATTTTCAGTGTCCCGCGATATTCAGCATTCATCTTTCTCAAAATATACGTCTAAACGGAAATTTGTTGTACAAGCTGCTATGTTTGCACGCATGTACGCATGCGCACAGCAATTTAACTTATTCATGTCCCCCGTGTTAACTATTCTCTCACTCACTTTTGTTCCCATGCTTACCTTAACTCACTAGCGGTTGTTGTTTTTTTTTTCATCCCCCGCGATTCATGCTTACCTGAACTCACCAGCGGTTGTGTTTTTCTTCATCCCCCGCGATTTATGCTTACCTGAACTCACTAGCGGTTGTTGTTTTTTTCTTCGTCCCCCGAGATTCATGCTTACCTGAACTCCCATGGCACTCTTTGGTGTTTTCTATCCACATATTTTCATGCTCACCTTAATGTTCTGGATTCTGTAGATATTTTTCAGTTCCTTGTCTTCTGATTTTGTTATTTAGTGGATGTGTGCAAGCATTACATTTTTAGTTGTTTAGATAAATGAAAGACGAAACCTGGTTAAGTTTAGAAAAATGTATTTTAAAATTTTTGTTTTAAGAATTTTTTTACCACCTTTTTTAAAAAATATTTATTTTTTTGGTCTAAAATGTTTTAAACACTTGTTTATGTTTTTTTTTCTTTAAAATTTTTAACAAACTTTTTGTAAGATTTTTTTTTTTTTAAATTAAAAAAAAACATTTTAAATATTTACAAAAACGTGGCAGGCCCCAGGATTCTGTTCTTCGCTGGTCCCCAGTGAAGCTGCCAGCTCCTGTATGTCACCCATCAGCCTATGCACAGTTGCGGTCAAAACTTGCAATCTCTGCTGCATTGTTGCTGTGAAAAGAAATCAAAAATTAATTTTTCGTATATGCATTTTGAATACCTGTTGAATGAAATATTATTAATTTTCTAGGCTAGGGATTGGGCCATAAATTAAGCTATGTTTGAAGGCTATGGAATGGGCCATAAATTTAGCTAAGTTTGGAGGCTAGGGATTTTGAATACCTGTTGATGAAGGTATGTCAATGTAAATCAACTAAGTAGAGTACAAACGTACTAGGCTGGTGGACGACATGATCCTGGGGGACCAGCCTCCTCTCTGGGGCCTGAAACTCCTCCTGGTCTGAGTCTGTTGAGAAGGCAAAAATATGGTTACTTCTAATGTCATTTTTGGTAATGAAGAGATTTTAATTAGAATGTGTGTGTGACATCACCCACCTTCTCCATGCACCTCAGGTGCTTGGCTTTGTGGCATCTCCAAACCCGGCTCTTCACCCGCTACATCATCATCTAAAAGTATATACCTGTGTGTGCTTCTGTGTGATAATCATACCGGAGTAGTGCTGCTCCGGCATCTGTCCAGGTTCTTTGGCAAGCAGCTCCCCTCCTCTGCTGACAGGTCCAGCGGTTGGTCCTCGGCACCTGCAGAGGAGGGGGAAGACCTTGGCACTGGAATGCCACCACCTTCACTTAGGCCAGATCTCTTCACTGGCCGGACTGTTTGCCTCCGGGTGGGTCTTATTCTGTATTCCCATTCCCTGACTAGAAGAGAATAGCATTCATAAACACAGGCCTGGCTAAGGGCAGTGTATTTCTAACATGTAATAGTAATGTACTTACTTAGAAAATGTTTACAGAAGAATCTCCTCACACGGGGCCTCTTTTTAGGTCCGACCAGTGCTGAATTATCTGGGTATAAGTGAAGGTGGTGTCAGTATACTCGGTTATTTTGGCCACTATCTCCAGTGCCAAGGTCTTCTTTTCAAAGCCGCTAGCCAGAAAATCATATCGGTTAGTCATCATCATCTAAAAGGTTAAATAAAAACAGATGTCATTAATTCAAACATCATACAAATCACAATGTTAATAATAGCAGTTTCATAATTATCATCCCCCCTAACATTTCAAGGCGTTTGCTATCCTTCGAGACGCCATTTTAGGGTTGCGCACATGTGCGCACTAACTTTCGCTTGCCGCAGAGTTTATAATCAAATTTTGTCCCCACTTTTTTGCCTGCGCTGCCAAATCGCATATGCATGCATTTCGTTTGCAATTAAAAGCCTGCACAAAAACTTACTAGCATGATTGTCTCCTGTTGCTTGCGAGTAAAGAGCGTGGGGGCCATCTTTAATCACTGGTATAACAGATGTGTTGCGCCCCAGCGGTTTCCGGGATGCGCACGGCCGTACGCACGACGTCAACTTCATACACAGTCTATAACTATTTAAAGGGTACCTGTACACACAGCTGAGTGTCTTTACAGATATCAATATGCCTGCCAAGAGAGGTAGCCCAAGACCCCCAAGCCCCATTAATGGCATGATCGTCGTGGCGTACACCAGGAAGCAACTTCAAGGCAACATAGTGGCAGGCCTGCAACTAGGTCCAACAAATCCAGTGGCCACTCGCAGTCTACGAGGACATCCACTCACCAAAGGAAGGATCCATTAGGGCGGACTCCAGCCCCCTCAAAATCTGCCACATCCCGGAAGGCCAATTTGAGCATTCCAATGTTGAGAGCCCTGAGTCACCGGGCAGCTCAACGGCTGCAACTTCTTCTTCCAGCCAGCCTCTAACACCCAGCCCCCAAGCAAGTCCAGCACAATCCTTTCTAAGCAAAAGGTCTGGCTTTTCGTTGGCTGAAAGTCAGCCAAGAATGTCACCTACTATGCCACCGACCCAGGATGAGCCAGCCAGGACATTATTAGCCAGAAACCTGCGGCGTGGGAGCTTGAGCGGGCACTTTACTGAGCCCCAAACTATGGCTTTGGCAAGTGAGGTATCTGACCACTATAACGAGTTATATGGTAAAAATTCTAAAGCCACAAGCAAAATGAGAAAGACACAAATCTGGGAGGACATCACCAGACAGGTGAATTGCGCTGGGACGGAAAGAAAAGATGTGGAGCAAGTACAACGCAAATTCTCAGACCTCAAGTATGCAGTTTTCCAGAAGCGAAATAAGCGCAGGCAGCATGGGTACAGATGGGTGTTTGGGTTGGGCAGGTTGTTGTTGTGCATGACCTTATAAGTAATGTTTTGTCTTTGTTTTAAAGGTTGCAAACAGGAGGTGGATACCCCTCAAAACTGCAGTTCACAGCAGCAGAGGAGCTGGTTCTGGGCCTCATACACCCGTCTTCACTTGAGGGATTGGCCGGGGCCATAGACACTGACAGTAATGTCATGCCAGCAGGTTAGTATTTAAAGGAATGGTTCTTTGGCTTTGTGTAGAAAAAATGTAGATGAAAAGCTTAGGTACACACAGGGGCGTAGCTAGGGGGGAGCAGGGGGGGCCACGAGCCCCGGGTGCAGCAGGTCAGGGGGGCGCCAAAGGGGGTCCTGAGAACAGGTGGGGGACACCATTTTTAATCCTTGCCCCGGGTGCCAGAAAGCCTAGCTACTCCTCTGGGTACACAAGGTATGTGTTAACTTGACTTTACTTTTACATTCCAGCACTCAAACTACTCAAGCTAGTGTGCAACCCTCTCCTATACAGGATCAGCTCAATCTGGTAAGTGTACTGTGCACTAACTGGTGATGCATGTGAAGCAAGATGACTACTTGCCACAACATATATTTGAGCAACTATCTCAAACATTTTTTTTCCTGTCCCTACAGACACCACCCATAATGGAAGCTATCCACCATCTGGAGGAGGAGGAGGAGAACATTTCAATGCCCCCCCCCCAAATGCAAACCCAGCATCATCATCTGCCACTGCACCAGCAGCAGCCGACCACAAATCCTCTGCAGCAGAGTGAATCACGCCTTCTGCTGGCAGACCAACAACACCAGCATTGCCAGCAGCACGAGACACAACCAACTGTCCCATGTGCTAGCTCTGCTGCAGAGGATTTGCCAACACCACCTGCTACTGTTGCTAGGCCTAGACCACCATCAGCTGTATGCAACCACATCGCCATGTAACCCAGGTGAGGCGTGTGCAGCTGATGGAGAAAGCATGGAGAAATGATAGCTGCTACTTCAGGCAAAGTACCCAAAGATTAAATGAAGAGCTGGCTGGACAATTACATAACATAAATAACAACGTAAGCACCATGCTGGATGAAATTAGGACTAGCAACAGGCAGAGGGAGGCTGGAGCAGTGGCAGATGAAGAATGCCACCCATGCACAGTTGTTGGGCATCCTACAAGCACAACAACATCCTTATTATGGAAATCCACCATTTTAAGAATTTGCGTTGTATTTGCTCTACATCTTTTCTTTACATCCCACCACATATTTGTGTCTTTTTGCCTTTGCTGGTGCCTTAAAATTTCCCACCATATAGCTTGTGATAGTGGTCAGAAACCCCACTTGCCGAAGACATAGTTTGCGCCTCAGTAAAGCGCCCGCTCAAGCTCCCACGCAGCAGGCTTAGGCCTAATGATGTCCTGGCTGTCTCATCCTGGGTGTTTGGCATAGTAGGTGACATTCTTGGCTGACTTACACCCGACGAATAGCAACAACTTTTGCTCTGAAAGGATTGGCCTGGACTTGCTTGGGGGCTGGGTGTCATAGGCTGGCTGGCCAAAGAAGTTGCAGCCGTTGAACTGCACGCTGACTCAGGGCTCTCAACATTGTAAATGCTCAAATAGGCCTCGAGCAGGAGAGGGTGTTGTTGGGGGCTATGGATTCTTGCCTTACTCTTCCCCTTGCCCTTAATACTAGTGCTCCTTATGGCTTGGGATGTTGGTGGACGGGAGCATTCTGGCTGGAGGAAGTCTCCTTGGCCATCCTGGATGTGGCAGATATTGAGGGGGCTGGAGTCTGCCCCAATGGATCCTTCCTTTGCCTAGTGGATGTCTACGTAAGCTGCGAGTGCACTTCCCCACTTAATTTACCTACATAATTTTAACTATTTTTACTGAAGGTTTCTGTTCTTTGTTGTTTTTAGGGATTTTGGATATGTTTGGTTAGAAAAAGATTAGTGTTGTTCAAGGAAATATTTGTAAATAATAATTTATTAATCTCAAATCATTTTCAAAAGTTTTTTGTATTATTTTTTGCCAGCAATGTATAAATAATAGAAAATTGTTGATTCACAATGAAATAATATAAATAATGACACCAAAAATAAGCACCAATAAAGAAAGGTTAACTGAAATAATTTGAAATAAGGTGGGCCCAGACTGACTGCCCAGAAGCACTCTGGGTGCCGTCATATAACTCCTCTGGAATGTCCATTACTGCTGGAGAGGGGGACACGTCGAGATATTGGGGGACATTCTGCATAATGGAAAAATTATGCAAAACACAGCAGGCAATGATGATCTTAATGGCCTTGCTTGGATCATATTGCAGGGCCCCCCTGTATGGTCCTCTCCACCACAGCTTGGGTCTTCCTATGGGCACGATTATAGCCCTCCTGTGGCCACAGGATCGGTGTCATGAGCCACGGCAGCAATGGATAACCCGAATCCCCTAAAAATAATAAAACACAAAATTAGAGACAGGGTTATCAAAAAACATTCCAAATCAAACATTGAAACCCCAATTAAGCTGTTTTGTAACACTTACCCAGTAGCCCACCACCAGACAAGTTTCCTGATTCAAACCGACCATAGAGGCCAGAATTCCTCAGGATGTAGGCATCGCGGGTGGACCTGGGAAAACCTGCCATGACACTGAGGAACCGAGGGTCAGGACCTACGACAGCTTGAACATTAATGGAGTGGCCCATCTTCCGGTTCCTGTAATAGCAGAAAAAAAGGTTTTTAGTACCCCAAAACAATACCTCAAATAACCAAGGAAAAAAAAAATAAATTAAAGGACCGTTATTCTTTCAGATTGGGTTCAGATTATTCTTTCAGTGATAATTAAAATATAATTATCACTAAAACAACTAATTAATAGTTGGTCACTCTTGATTGATTAAGGTCTACATTAAAATGATTAAGGTCTATATTAAAATTATTGATTTAGATATACATTAAAATTATTGATTTAGATATACATTAAAAGATACAGTGCTACAATGATTTCAGATAAGTCAGGATGTTCACAGAAACCACATACCAATAGTGATAGAGGCACCAACGCTACTTGCGTACAGTCGATCGCACCCATGACGTTAGGCATATCGGCTATATCAAAAAAGCCTAACTTAATAGCATTCCAGGCTACCATGTTGTCAGGGAAATAGATGTATTTTTGACACAGGGTAGCCATGCCATCCAAAAACTTGTTGGGTGTGCGGCTCAGCATAGGCTGAGACATCCCCACGGAGAGGGCACCCAGCCTCTGGAACGAGCCGTTCGCTAAAAATTGCAGGCAGCCAACCATTTTGGTCATACCTGCAATTGCATGCCCCTTCCTTGATCGATGTCCATACGTGCGTGATGCAACCTGGATTCGGCCATGCAGAGCATGCCGCGTAGCTGCAATCACTTGTATTCCTCCACGTACTCAGCAAACATCATCTCCGATCTCAACAGCTAACTTTCTCCTACAAAATGACCCCGTAAGTTGAACGAAAACAAACTCGTTTTATTGGCCGGGTTGTAATCAACAATCAAGGCTCTGAATCATGCGCAAGCCCATACCAATAACGTAAGTTGCCCGACATAACGGAAATTTTATGATAAATATACGACCATCGAAAGTGCGTATTCACGCATGAAAAATTCGAAAAAGCATGAAAAAACTCACAAAACTTACACAAACACATGCGAAAGTGCATATGAAAGAGGCTTTGAATCAGCCCTAATAGGAGGGAAGAAATGTAGGAAGGGTATTAGCCAGAGAGATTTGTGGGTTAAAGTTAGAAATGTAAACTGAATTCTTTCAGATGATAGCAGCCAGTGAAGTCACTGGCATGGAAGGAACAGCATTTTAGAAGGTTGAGGTGAGGTGGATGTGGCAAGCAACAGGGTTAAAAATAGATTTAGTGGGTCTGCTTGCTGGTAAACCACACAAGAGGTTTTCTGAGTAGTTTAGGTGGGAAATAATTAGGTCATGCACTAGAGCTCACTTCCATCCAGGATCCGCTGTTGGAGGTCTCCGATCCTGCAGGCCATGTTCTTCAGCAGAGCAGAGGATCTATGTTTTCTGCCCCACCTGTGACTTCCTAGAGTTCCCTCCCTGCCACAGGCAGGGGTCTTTAATTCAGGCAAGTGTGCTGATGCCAGCTCACTCCTATGGTATAAAAGGCCCCTCCCTGCAGCAGAAGTGAGTGGCAGAAGCCGGGAACAGGGCAGGGGATACAGTACCCTGCCCCGCTCCCAGCTTTCACCACTCACTTCCTGCAGTAAATTACTTTTTCAAGTGTGTGTGTTTTTTTTTTTTTACTTAACCCCTTGTGAACTAGTAAGGGGTTTTTATTAAGGGCAGGAGGGTCCAGCAAATCACATGCCACCAGCAAACGTAATCTAAGTCCAGATCCAGCTAAAGGTCAACAATAAAAGGTTCAAGATTTCCAATCACATTTTCAACATCGGAGGTATTACTCCAAGGTCTGGTCGGTCCTCTCAGTTTGCCGATTGGACTGTGGGTGGTATTCAGTTGCATACCAGCTGCAAAAGTGGAAAATAACAGCCCCCAGTCAGAGATCATTTCCCTAGGAAAATTGTGAAGGCAAACAATTTCTTAGATGAAGAGGGTGTCTAATTAAGAAGGAAGTGCATAAAAAATCAGTAGACAACTACGAAGATGGTGTGGCCATCAGACTATGGAAGGCCTGAAAAATAAAATTCTAGAATTCTACAATTCTCACCTGTAGAATTGATTTTACGGTGTACAGCACGGCCTGTTTCATTTTAATCATTACATCTGGGTATTCCGCCACAAGGTGGCGCAGTTGACTGCAGAAGACTTGTGGCTCCTCCCGGCCTTTAAATTACCAGGAATCACCCATAGACCCCCAGTGTTGAAAAGCAGTAATGCCAGAAGCCGGGAAATAAACCATGAGAGCAAAATAAACAGCCCACGGAATAACTTTTAAAAAAATCACCATAAAGAGGCAACCAAAGACAACGATAACAAGGGAGGGATGAAATAGGCCGTGCGGGAGGGTGCACATGCGCGTGGACGGTGAATGGCGGTGCCCTAACTGAGCTCCGTGCCCGCCGGGTTTTTGAGCGGTTGGCAGCGCACTGTGAATGCTGGTAAGAGTGTGCCCAGGCGAGGAAGGTCGCAGCGCTGCGAGGAACGCAGGAGGGGAGAGCTGTAGAGGCGGTACCTAGTCGGAGGCAGCGGCGGCTTCAGACGGCGCTCCAGTTAAGATGGCAGCGCTCTGTGGTCCCTGCTCAGCTCTGAGTTTGCTGCTAGGTGTTGATGAGCTAAGAGGGCGGGAGAAGGAGTCGTCTAGCTGGGGAAACAGCGGTACTGTAGAAGCAGAGTGAGGAGAGGTCTGAGGACGCAGACTTACAGTGGAGGAGACGGCATCAGAAGAAGCAGCAGCAGAGCTAGCGGAGGGCGGCTTGTCCGCAGCAGATATGGAAGAAGTGGAGTCGAGCGGTGCCCTCTTCCTAGCCAGTGAGAAAGAGGACAACTTTCAATCTGGTTCCATGGCTTCTGAGGTGACTGGTGAAATACTTCCCAAAATAGAACAAATGCTACAAACAGCACTAACCCTTAATACAAAAATCATTATGCAGCATCTAACCATGGAAGTGGAGAAAATGTCATGCAGCCTGGCCACTTTAGATAAAAAGCTGGGAGAAGTTTCCTCGGCCCAAGAGGCATTGGAGTCTGAGTTCCTGCAATTGAAAAAAGATAATACGTCTCTTTCTCTTAAGATTGAGGACTTTGAGAATCGGGATAGACGGCAGAATCTTCGGTTTAGAGGCTTGCCGGAACATTATAAGGACACTAGATCCGTAATCACAGCGATATGCCAGGAATTGTTGCCTGGGATCCCCCTGGAGCGTTTAGAGTTGGAGAGAGTCCATAGGACCTCGGGTCCGCGTAGAGCGCCTTAAGAGCCACCCCGGGATGTAATTGTAAAATTTCACTATTACGCCACAAAGGACCAAGTCCAGAGAGCGGCTCGGGACACTGAGAAGTTACTTTTCCAGGGGATTCAATATCAGGTTTATGCGGATCTCTCAGCAATTACAATGTCTAGGAAAAAAGAAATGAAGCCACAGCTTATTATACTTCGAGATCATAATATAGATGGGGTTTTCCATTCAGAATCTCTTTTGAATATAACAGCAACCCCTATACTGCAACCTCTTTAGAGGAGCTCCTACAGCAAGTGGCTTCCCTTAATCTGTCCAAAGTTCTGGCTACTAAATCCCCCAGGAACGTCGATGAATCTCCTAAGCTGCAGCGTGCGGGTAAAAGGCAGAAGAGATGGTCTCTCTCGGGTAATCGAGGCTCACGCCTATCTTTCGGGGACACTTGAAGATCCTGCTATGACGAAAATTGCAGACTGAGTTGTTAAAACATTTTTTTGTATGTTTGACTGGTTAGGATTTATTTAAGCTAAAATGTTTTCTATACTTGATTTATCTAGGCATAAACTTTTTAGCTAGGTTGCTTGTTAGAGATTGGATATCTAAAAATTCTAACTCTGGGTCCCTTTTATTCTGAGCTCCCCTAGCTCTTTTTGATCATCCCCTTTAGAGAGCTGTCCTTTCTCCCATGTTTAACCATGTTCTTTCTTTTTTTCTGTAACTTCCCGTTTACCCCTGCTGTTCCTTTTTAAGCTCTAGCATTTAATGGTGCGCACCAGAACTATTGAGAGCACCCCGGGTCTGTTCGGCGGCATAGTTATGTGGTACTCCATTAATCCCAGAAGGGATTTCTGTTGAGACTTTAAGTCTTAGTTTCTTATGGGTTTAAATTTAGAAATACCTATCAATATATAATCCTTTTTGGACAAATTCTGGTTGTCTTCCAGCCCATCAGCTTTCTGAGGTCTGGTTGACAAGCTATTGGTACTTCCTGGTTAGATAAGTGTGGGTCTCTTCAGACCAAGAGAGTGGTTTCTCCTTCTTTAGCTAGACCCATAAGTTATCGTTACCAGTAGTAGCTTATACATAGTGTTTTTTTCTCCTCCTCCTCTGGGGAAAAATATAATTTTTTTTTTCTTCCTTCACCCCTCGTTCCTACTTATTTCCTTCTGTTTGTCTTTGAGCACTAGATTTTAGTCCCGTACTATGACTTTAGTACTATCTTTAAACGTACAGAGATTTAATTCCCCAAATAAAAGAAACCTAGCCTTTCGTACGATGAATAAGTTACATGCAGATGTTATTTGTCTCCAGGAGATACACTTCTCGGTTTCCTCCAAACCCAAATTTTTAGATGCTAGATGCCCTCAAATTTATATGGCGTGTTCAGATTCCAAGACGAAAGGAGTACTGATAGGATTTAAGAGAGGGACTCAGTTCCAGTGTAGTAAGGAAGTCCGTGACCCGGAAGGTAGGTACTTGATCCTTACAGGTGAACTCCAAGATAGTGAAGTTACGGTAGCTACCTATTATGCTCCAAATACGGGTCAGATCCAGTTTCTATCAGATTTTCTAAAAGAAGTGATGATGATCACTAAGGGCACGATTATTGTATGTGGTGATCCTAACCTGGTGTTAAGTCCTTTTTTAGATAAGTTGTTTACAGTTAGCAATCCTATCGGCCCCAAAGTGATCGCGACTTCCAAGGCATTCAGAAAATTGCTGGAGACATATTCGCTGGCAGATAGCTGGAGAGAGGCGCATCCAAGTACCCAGGATTTTACACATTTCTCGCACCCACATGGAGTATACTCAAGATTAGATTATATTTTTTTACCATTTAACACTTTAGCACAGATGCAGGATGCTAAAATAGTCCCGATTCCCTGGCCCAACCATGATGGGCTACTCCTAAGGCTAGTCTCCCTCCTTAGTAGGCCATCTAGTTCCCTTTGGTCTTTGAACGTGTCCCTTCTGTCTGACCCAGAAATAACTCGGGCTATCTCAGATGTCTTATCAGAATATTTAGTTTTAAATGACTCTCCAGATATCTCAGCCACAACCTATTGGGAAGCCCATAAACCTACCATTAGGGGAACATTGATTCAGCTCGCCTCGAGAAAAAAGCAAGAACGGGTAATGTGTATTGAGAAATTGGAGAAGGAATATATTGATGCTGTAGAACAGATGAAAATTTGTGCATCCCCAAAAAATCGGATGAATGACATAACTAGGGATCTTAATTTGACTTTGGCAGCTAAGGCGGAAAGGACCTTGAGATGGGTCAAACATAAATTTTATTGTAAAGCCAACAAGCCCAATGCTCTATTAGCTAGAAAATTAAAAACCCCTGAACAGCATTATCGCCCAATCAAGCTCTGTGGCGATAGAGGAGATTTAACTGGCAACCCAACAAAGATAGTGGAGATATTTCGGTCTCAACTTTCTAAACTTTACTCTAATCCCTGGCCACTGAAAACTGAAATGATCCATGATTTTCTTAATAATATATCCCTTCCGGCTATGCCCGCACAATTGAGGGAGATTATGGAGGAAGATTTTAGTATAGAGGAAGTGCAGCGTGCTGTGACAGGACTTAAACCTAATAAACGCCCAGGACCAGATGGGTTCCCAGCAGTATATTACCAGACATTTAGCACTATTTTAACCCCAAAATTAACTGCCGTGTTCAATGCAATTCGAAAGGGGAAGGTTTTTACACAAGAAACCCTTACGGCATCAATAAGCATGATCCCGAAACCTGATGCAGACCATACAGTTTGGTCAAATTATAGACCTATTTCTCTTATTAATTTAGATGTCAAGATTTTGACCAAGATCTTAGCTGATAGAATGTCGAATTATTTACCATACCTGGTCCACAATGATCAGACTGGCTTCATCCCAGGGCGGCAAACAGGGGACAACCTTAGAAGAGGGATCCAAGTTTCTCATGAAGTTAGAAATCGGGGAGTTCCCACATTGCTTATCTCTTGACATCCGCAAGGCATTTGACTCGGTCTCGTGGGAATACCTTTTTATTTTATTAGAAAAATGGGGGGTTGGGCATAAATTTCTAGGCATGTTGGATGCAGTTTATAACTCATCGTCAGCATTTGTGAAATATAGTGGTTTTCGGTCAGAGTCATTTACATTGGCTAGAGGAACTAGACAGGGTTGTCCTCTGTCTCCCCTGCTTTTCGCCCTGGTCATGGAGCCATTGGCTCATATGATTAGAAATTCTCAGGATATCTTGGGTGTAAAGATAGGCAACGAACTTCATAAACTTTGTCTCTTTGCGGACGATGTATTATTATTTATTACCAATCCCCTCATTTCCTTGCCAAATTTGCTAACTGTGTTAACCCAATTTGCGGAGGTTTCGGGTCTCAGAGTTAATACCGCCAAATCAAAGGCCCTAAATAGCAATGTTTCCCCAACACTTTGGCATCAGATACGCTCTAACTATGACTTTTGCTGGGAAGAAGTAGCGTTAAAATACCTTGGAGTGGCCCTGACAAGCCATTATAAGGATTTGTTTGCAGCAAATTACTTACCCCTCCGTAGGAAATTTAAAATGTTCCTGTCACAATGGAAGCTGTGTAATCTGTCTTGGTTGGGAAAAATGACAGCTATAAAAATGACCTTACTGTCCAAATTTCTCTATTTAGCTAGGACCCTTCCGATTAATATCCCGTCCAGATTTTTAGATGAACTACAGAAGTTAATATTTTCCTTTATATGGGATGGTAAAAAACACAGAATAGCTAAGAAATCTTTGTTTAGAACAAAAAATTCAGGTGGATTAGAATTTCCCAGCCTTAGGAAATATTATCAAGTGGCGCAAATTGCGCAATTATTATCTTATCATGTTAAAGAAGATATTCCAAGTTGGGTACGTATAGAAAGCGCCTTGTCTTATCCACTGAAGGTTGATAATCTTCTATGGATACTACCAAGAGATAGAGGTGAGATTGATAACCCAATTATGCAGCACTCCATGCGGGTGTGGGATAATGTTAAATACTCATTTCCCACTGACGCCTTTGTGGGAGAACCCTTTTTTTCTTCCGGGAGTTTTGGACCCTTTTAGCTTTAGCGGATGGAAAAGAGCGGGGACACTGCGGCCGATTGATTGCGTCCAGGGCTCTAGTCTGCTCTCATTACAGCTGCTGCTGCAGGACAGACATGGCTTCCAGGCGAAGGATTATTTTGGATATCTGCAAGTGGTTCACTTTATAAAACAACTATTTAAAACCAATCCAAAGCTGGAAGCTATAACTTCCTTTGAGAAACAATGTAAGCAAGATCCAAAAGGCAAAGGGGCAATATCTGTCATCTATAATTCTTTATGCTCGGGTTTTAATGCACCCAATTAGAGATAAATGGGAACTGGAGTTAGGGGAGGTCAAGGACCCAAAACAATGGCGATTGATGTGGTTAGCATCCTTTGGGAAAGCGGCATCTGCTCCGGCTATGGAGGTCAATTTGAAGGTGTTTTTGAGATGGTACTTGGTACTGGAACGATTAGTGCATATATGAGGAGATGACCGAGGACACTGTTTTCGAGGGAGTACGGTTTTGGGTACCAACGGGCATATATGGTGGGACTGTCAGAAAGTGCGTATATTTTGGGTTAAAATCTTTAAAGTTCTTAGTAAATTGTTGAGCAGGGAGGTCAACTTGGATCCATGGGTGGCTTTGTTAAACGATCCTCCTGAAAATAGTAATATTAAACAAAGGCAGTTGGTTTATTATGTATGCACAGCAGCAAAGTTGGTTATCGCAAAGGCATGAAAGACCCCGGTACTTCGATTCAGGGCATTTAAAAATAGAGTCAACGATACCATGGCTATGGAAAAGCTCTCAGCCATTCATAACAATACATTGGAGGAATTCAGAGAAGTGTGGGACCCCTGGGTCAGGGACTTTTTGCCAGATACATTTAATCAAAATCTGTTATCAGTATGAGAAACTTCATTGCAGATTAGATAAGTTACTTCCCTTGTGTTTACTTTCCCTTTTTTCCCCTCCCCCCCCCCCCCCCTCTATTATATATATATATATATATATATATATATATATATATTTTTTTTTTTTTTTTTTTTTTTTTTTTTTCTCAGAGGAGGTGGATTGTTTCTGTTTTTGTTTTTCTTTAACCTTTTTTTATTGTTATCTTGTGACTGAAGGTAGCACATATCGCATTGTTTGTTTAGCAACAGAAAGGTATAAACTAAGGCTTTGGTGCTCGGTACTGGCCTCTTAGGAGGCGATCTAGTTCTACTTCATTCTGATGACCAGCCGACACCTTGAACTTATTTTTGCTATGCTGTTTCTATTGCTTATGTAATATATATACTTTGTATAGAAATCTTAATTTTTGTGTAAAGGAGCCTGAGGATGTCAGGGGCAGTTGTATTTTCTCTTCTCTGTGAAAATTGTAGCATACTATATTCACTGTCATGAAATCTTATGTAAGTGTTTTCTTTTGCCATAATAAAAATTATTAAAAGAGAAACAGGCCGTGCTGTACACAGTAAAATCAATTCTACAGGTGAGTAATCACAGAATTGTATTTTTCCTAGTGTACAGTTCAAACCACTACCGCCTGAAGCACCTTGCGGCTAAAAACAGCATCAGCTGAGGCCTGAACATCAACCTTGAAAACTTGGAAAAAGTATGAACAGAAGACCAGAACAGAAGTAGCGGCCTAACAAACCTGTTCAACAGAAGTCTGGTGCTGAAAAGCCCAAGAGGCACCAATAGCCCTAGTAGAGTGAGCAGTAACGCGGAAGGGAGGTTCCTTCCCTTTGGCAGAATAAGCTCGCACCACCACCTGTCTATTCAACTTGCTGGCTGGAGGCAAGCCCTTCCTAGGTCCGGAAGAAAGAACAAAAAGAGAATCAGACTTCCTAAAGGGCTCAGTATCGACCAGATAATACTTGAGTGCCCTGACCACATCCAGAGACTGAAGGTTCTGTTCCTTGGAATTAGCAGGGGCAGGACAATAGGAAGGTAAGACAATGTCCTCATTGAGATGAAAGGCATATACAACCTTGGGCAAAAATTACGGGTTAAGACGGAACACCACCTTATCCTGATGCCGCTCAAAATAAGGAGGTTTCATGGAAAGCGCCGCCAGCTCAGGTACTCGACGCAAGTAATAGCGACCAAAAAGGCTACCTTAAGAGTCAGAATGGGAAGATCGACCATGCACAGAGGCTCAAAGGGAGGACCCTGTAGAGCAGAAAGCACCAAGTTTAAATCCCAAACCGGTAGCAGGCGGACGCACATGAGTAACTCTCTGAAAAAAAGTCTAAAGATCTTTGGAAAAAAATTGCCAGAGCCAAAACCTGTCCTTTGAGGGTACTATGTTGCAGGCCCGAATCCAGACCACGCTGTAAAAACTCCAGAATCCTGGGAATGGAAAGGTCACGACAAGATAGAGAAGCAATATAAACAGAGGCCGGCAAACCCTTGCCCATCAAGATGGAGGTTTCAGCAGCCAAGCTGTTAAAGCCAGCGTTTGTAAATTGGGATGGAGCAGCTGTCCCTGAGAGAGAAGCTCTGGATCGTCGGGCAAGATGTACCGATCCACTGCCATCTGGACGACGTCCGCGAACCATAACCTCCTCGGCCAGCGGGGGGACACTAGAATGGCCGGTACCCCCTCCTGGGCTATCTTGCGCAGCACACCACCCAGCAGAGGAAAGGGAGGAAATACATAGAGGAGCCGAAACTTCGTCCAGGGAATCGCTGGCGCATCCGTGGCAAAGGCCAGAGGATCCCTTGACAGGGAGAAGAATCTTGGAAGCTTGTGATTATGACGGAACGCAAACAGGTCCACATCCGCCTGACCCCAGCAGCGGCACAGAGCGTGAAATACCCTGTTGCTGAGAGACCATTCCCCCAGGCGAGATGTCCCCCTGCTCAGGGAGTCCGCTTTCTGGTTCTCCACCCCTGGAATGTAAACCGCCGAGATGCAGGGAACAGTCTTCTCCACCCATGATAAGATTAGGGACACTTCCTTGAGGGCTCGCTTGCTCCGAGTCCCTTCCTGATGATTGATGTAGGCAACCGCCGTCTGATTGTCCGAGCGGACCTGTACGGCACGACCCCATAGATGGGGAGTCAACTGAAAAGAACCAGCCTGGTCGCCCTCAACTCCAGAATGTTGATGGGCGCATGGGCCTCCTGGGGACCCCACTGACCCTGGAACTTCAGTGACTGCCAAACTCCCCCCCAACCGGTCAGACGGGCGTCCGTGGTGACAATCTCCCATGGCGGAGGCAGAAAGGACCTGCCCACTAGAAGATTCTGCGAGTCCAACCACCATAGAAACATAGAAGGTTGACGGCAGAAGGAGACCATACGGTCCATCTAGTCTGCCCTTATGTGTATACTGTATGTACTCTTTATCTTAGGATAGATGTGTGCTTATCCCAGGCATGTTTAAATTCAGTGACTGTTGATTTTTCAACTACCTCTGCTGGAAGTTTGTTCCAAGCATCTACTACTCTTTCTGTAAAATAATATTTTCTAACATTGCTCCTGTTCTTCCCCCCGACTAGCTTCAGGTTGTGCCCCCTTGTTCTATCGTTAAGTTTCTTCTTAAAAACACTTCCCTCCTGAACCTTATTCAATCCTTTCACATATTTAAAGGTCTCAATCATGTCCCCCCTCTCCCTTCTTTCCTCCAGACTGTACAAATTAAGTTCTTTAAGTCTCTCCTGATAAGTTTTAAGTTTAAGTCCTTCCACCAATTTCGTTGCCCGCCTTTGGACTCGTTCTATTTGAATAATGTCTTTTTGCAGGTAAGGTCTCCAGAACTGCACACAGTATTCTAGCTGTGGCCTTACCAGGGCTCTATACAGCGGCATCACAACCTCCCTCTTCCTACTGGTGATGCCTCGAGCTATGCAGCCGAGCATCCTGCTTGCTTTTCCCACTGCCTGGCTACACTGTCCACTCATCTTGCAGCTATCAGTAATCAGTACCCCTAAATCTCTCTCCTCCAAGGTCCTGGCTAACACAGTACTGCCCATACGGTACTCAGAGCAGGGATTCCTTCTCCCCAAGTGCATGATTTTACATTTAGAGACATTAAATTCTAGTTTCCACAGTTTTGACCATCTATCCAGTAAAGCTAAATAATTTTCCATGTTGCAGACAGCAAACAGACAAACTTTTCCTACCAAGCCTTCTCCTATGTCACTTACAAATATATTAAAAAGAATGGGGCCCAGGACAGAGCCTTGCGGCACACCACTTGTAACTCGCCTTTGTTCAGATTGCACGCCATTTACAACAACGCTCTGATACCGATCCCTCAGCCAACTGGAAATCCACTGAACTATCCAGGGATTGAGTCCTACCTTCAATAACTTATCTATGAGCTCCTTATGTGGTACAGTGTCAAAGGCTTTGCTAAAATCCAGATAGGCGATATCCACAGCACCACCTTCATCTAACACTTTAGTGACATTGTCAAAGAAATCAATAAGATTGGTCTGACATGATCTGCCCTCAGTAAAGCCGTGCTGTTTTGGGTCCAATAGGTCATTAATTTTTAGATGGGAAATTATCTGTTTTTTTTAAGAGTGTTTCCATTAATTTGACCACTATAGATGTTAAACTAACTGGCCTGTAATTACTGGCTTCTTCTCTACTCCCCTTTTTATGGATTGGTACGACATTGGCCATTCTCCAATCATCTGGAACCTCACCAGTTGAAAGGGAATGGTTAAGTAAATCAGTTAGAGGGGCTGCAATCACAAACCTAAGTTCCCTTAGAACTCTGGGGTGGATTCCATCTGGACCCATTGCCTTACTTACCTTTAGATGTGCCAGCTCGGCTAAGACATCAGCCTCCAGAAACTCCTGAGCTGTACCCTCCCAGCTGGATGTTGTGCTATGACCATGCCTGCTACTATCTGAAAATACCGAACAAAAGTAGCTATTCAGATGGTCAGCCACAGCCTTATCTCCGTCAATATATTTATTTTCCCTATTTCTAATTTTTGAGACTGCATTGTTTTTCTTCTTTCTGTCACCAATATATCGGAAAAAGGTTTTATCTCCCCTCTTCATAGATTTGGCCATTTCTTCCTCTTTTTGCCCATTAGCAGTCCTTATAATTAGTTTTGCTTCCCTCTGTTTAATTTTATATGCCTCTCTGTCAACTACACTTCCACTTACTTTATACTTCTTATAGGCAGACTTCTTATCTTTTATGATAGTGCTGACTTCCCTAGTAAACCATAATGGCTTCTTCTTCCTTTTATTCTTGCTAGTTTGTTTCACATATTGCTTAGTTGCCTTTAAGATGGCCATTTTTAATAGTGACCACTGGGCACTCACTTCTGCTACTCTGTTCCACTCACCTAATTTTCTTTCTACTACAACAGGGACTGCCTGGCCAGAGGGGACAGAGCAAATTCCTGATCCAGGGACTCCTAATTCCGATCATAAACAGACAAGAGATGTAACTGAAGAGGCCTCATGTGGAACTGAGCAAAGGGAACCACCTCGAAGCAAGACACCATGAGGGCCACCAACTGCATCCCCAGACGGATGGAGGGATGAGGACACGACAGCAGAGCCCACGCCTGCATCTGAATGCCCTCCACCTTCTGCTGAGGGAGAAATACCTTTACCTGAGAAGTATCCAGCGTCATGCCCAGGAAGGACCTCGCCAAAGACGGAGATAGACCCCGCAGCGTCTCCCACCGCAGAGCGCAGTGCGCTCGCAGTGGCGGGGAGAAGAGGCCGCAGACGCCCCCCCCCCCCACAACGGTCCCGACGAGGAGAAGGGGAAGGGGAAGAGGGGGAGTTGGGGGATGGGCGGAGGGGGAAGCAGGGACACAGCGGACCAGGGGGGGGGACAGAAAAAAAAACCCAGAGCAAACACAACAGTGCCCCAGAAATAAAGAACACCCCCCACAACCAAAAGACTCACCCCAGTAGAAGCACACCAGGGACACACAATGCAGCAGTGGTTTCTCCATTCCCCCTATAGGCTCACCATATGCCCGCAGCTGGCCAGACCAGTTGTCGCTCAATGCTGGCGCCAGATCAGATTGCGACGCCCTGCTGGCTTCCCCCTCGCTGGGAGCTAAATGCAAGCGCGGGGGAGTAGGGGATGCTGTCGAGACGACAGGACTGGAAAGCGAGGCGCTCAGCCCAACCTGTCCGCAATAATGCTTTGGGCGCACGGGACACAAACCGCACTGCCTCCACTCAAAGGGGATGCCCCGCACATGACACACAGCCGAGCCTGCCCCGAGGGGCCCCCAAGCTCGCTATCCCCAGAAGCCTCCATATGGTGATTATCAAAAATGGCACAGCCAGCCAACACGGTGTAAAGGCTAAGAGGAGCCCACCCAGGATGCCCCCAAGGGATGCCCCGCAGAGAAGGGACAGGGGGGGGTAAGGAACCGGGAGAAACCACAATACTGCTATCCAATCTGCAAGACATAAGCATGAAAAATAATGAGCATCCCACAGCACATGCACCAAGTAAAATAAGACCTGCAGGATCGACTCACGGACCAGCTGCAATAGGCGTCATCCCGCGGCGCCAAAGGAAGAGAGCATGCCCCCGCAGCGTCTCCCACCGCAGAGCGCAGTGCGCTCGCAGCGGCGGGGAGAAGAGGCGGCAGACGCCCCCCACAACGGTCCCGACGAGGAGAAGGGGAAGAGGGGGAGTTGGGGGATGGGCGGCGAGGGAAGCAGGGACACAGCGGACCGGGGGGGGGGGGGACAGAAAAAAAAACCCAGAGCAAACACAACAGTGCCCCAGAAATAAAGAACACCCCCCACAACCAAAAGACTCACCCCAGTAGAAGCACACCAGGGACACACAATGCAGCAGTGGTTTCTCCATTCCCCCTATAGGCTCACCATATGCCTATGGCCGGCTACCCTTCAGGTACAGGGTCTGCGGCCTGGAGCAAAGCTCACCGAACACCTGACCCAAGATGTTCCCCTACCGTCACCCGATCTGTCAGCCAAGGCTGGGAGGCAGGAGGGTCCGGAAACGGGTGGAAATAGGCTCACAGGGCCGCAGGCTTGGTTTCCCCGCTCGCCTGCGAATAACCATAGAGAGCCATTTTCGGTCTTCGCAGTCATGACTGCAGAGAAACACTGGGGGTCTATGGGTAATTCTTGGTCTTATATAGGGCCGGGAGGAGCCACAAGACTTCTGCAGTCAGCTGCGCCACCTTGTGGCGGAATACCCAGATGTAATGATTAAAATGAGAAAAGGCTGTGCTGTACACTAGGAAAATCAATAGAGACACTTCCTGAGGGATTCCAGCACTGCCAATAGCATCAGGAGACCGGCTGATCTGGCATGTAAATCTTCCTCCAGATGCAAACCTCACAATTGCGGATGAATTGGACACAGTTCGGCTTAAGAGTTGGACACCAAAATTGCAGCTAAAAAAGCTTGAGCATCTTCTACTCCTCAAATGGACCAGCAAAGGGGTGGTCATGGTTCCGAGCTAGGACCTCAGAACATGATTTATCTGGGACTACCATCTTCCCTTTGAGGATAGTCAAATCTTCACTCACAGTTCAATCCATCCTATCAGTACTTATCAAAGTTGTTGACTCCATTCTAATTCCCCAGGTGTTCTTTGGCTTGATGTTGGGGCATTATTTCTAGAACCTAATCCTACTATACTCTTCACCACAAGACAACTTTCTTTCCTCAGCTGTCTGGTGTGTTCCTTGGTTGGACTATTTATATTTACTAATTTTGGTGTCTTCTAGGCCACACTGGATATTTTAGAGGTGGAAAAGTAAAAGGAGTATACATTCTATATATATATATATATATATACTTATACACTTAGAAACTTCATATAGAGTGGCAGTGGCTGCAAAGCCACCATGTCTGCAATTCAGACTCCTTTCCAAGTCTGACCCATTCTAAGTCTGCAGCGAATTTAACCTGAATTCACTCTATGGGCCCAGAACCACACCACTCTTCCTCCATATCACCACCACCTGCATTCTGATATGTCTCCTCTCTCATTCACAGGTACGCATTTTGATCTCACCAGCAACTTTTAACCCTTTCCTGCCTGTGTAATACCTGCTGCCATTCTCTCATCCTGGTACGCATTTTGATCTCACCAGCAACTTTTAACCCTTTCCTGCCTGTGTACTACCTGCTGCCATTCTCTCATCCTGGTACGCATTTTGATCTCACCAGCAACTTTTAACCCTTTCCTGCCTGTGTAATACCTGCTGCCATTCTCTCATCCTGGTACGCATTTTGATCTCACCAGCAACTTTTAACCCTTTCCTGCCTGTGTAATACCTGCTGCCATTCTCTCATCCTGGTACGCATTTTGATCTCACCAGCAACTTTTAACCCTTTCCTGCCTGTGTAATACCTGCTGCCATTCTCTCATCCTGGTACGCATTTTGATCTCACCAGCAACTTTTAACCCTTTCCTGCCTGTGTATTACCTGCTGCCATTCTCTCATCAGATTCACTATGTAAAACTTGATTTTTCCCTTGTCATCTTAATTGTGCATATGCCTTATTTAGAGTTATGTAATTATTTTGAATGCCCCATCTGGTTCCCCTGCCCATATCTATATTTGTGATACTATCATCTGTTACTATCTCCCAAATTTAAACTGACCAATATTGCCCCTTTTGTGTTCACTGACCCATAGCATCTAGCAACATTCCATTTGAAGTTTTATTACCTTATGTGCCCTCCCTGACCAAACTTTTAGAGCTGACCTAGCCCCACCCTTTAGGCCCAAATGTTGTGCATGAGCTAATCAATTGCACTTAGAAACTTCATATAGAGTGGCAGTGGCTGCAAAGCCACCATTGCTGCAATTCAGACTGCTTTCCAAGTCTGACTCCTTCTAAGTCTGCAGCGAATTTAACCTGAATTTAACCTGGAGAAAACCTGCACCGGATTCTGCTTGTCTGAATAGCCCAGCATCAACAAAAATGATCACCTTTTATCTCATCACACTGCTTCCTCTTACCCTCAGAATTCTAGGCTCACAGTATCCCCCTGCTCCTGGTAAGTCCCTATATATCTCCCCCTCTCTGCTCTCCTCCCCCTACCTCTCTGCTCACGAATTCCTTTCCTTGGCAAAATCACACACCACCTCTATATCCAAGCACAAGACACATTATTCCACTCTCAAAAGCCACAACCATCTCTTCGCTCTCCTTTTACTCTTACTTGCCGCCGGAGACATCAGTCCGAATCCAGGCCCACTCTCACCACCCCCCTCCTCCATAACTATTCATTTTTCATCAAAGCCAAAAGTCTACAACCGTGTTAAACCGGTATACACACGCAACCTATCTAATCTGATACAGCTTACTCACTCTCCATCCCTTCCCGCCACTGTCACCTGCGCACTGTGGAATGCACGCTCAGTGCGCAATAAACTCCCCTATATTCATGACCTGTTTCTCTCTAACTCTTTTACCTTCATGGGACTCACAGAAACATGGCTGACCCCATCAGACACAGCTTCACCCGCTGCCCTCTCACATGGGGGACTACACCTCAGTCACACCCCCAGATCCAACAACAAACAGGGTGGGGGTGTCGGCATCCTTCTGCTCCTTTAACCCACCCCCTGCCTTGCCATCTCTATCCTTCTCATCTTTTGAAGTTCACTGTGTCCGTTTATATTCTCCCTGTAACCTGAAAATCGCAGTCATCTACCGCCCTCCTGGAACTTCTACTCTTTTCTTTGACCACTTTTCTACCTGGCTCCTTCATTTTCTGTCCACAGACATCCCTGCAATCATCATGGGTGACTTTAACATATCTGTTGACAATAGCAACCCTGCTGCCACCAGACTACTGTCACTAACCTCATCTTTCGGCCTCAAGCAATGGTCTACTGCACCCACCCACAAAGACGGCCACACAATTGACCTCCTCTTCTCTAACCTCTGCTCTGTATCAAACCTCTCGTCCTCTTTGCTCCCCCTCTCTGACCATAATCTGCTGACTATGACCCTCTCTCCTATGCCTGCAAACCCCCCTCCATTCAAACCCACAACTAAACGCAGGAACTTAAGAAACCTAGACCTTCAGTCCTTTTCTGCCTCACTTCAACCTCTTCAGACCTTGACCTCATTCACGGACATAGACGCTGTATCATCACACTACCATAATACTCTCTCCTCAGCTCTGGACTTTGTCGCCCCCCCCTCACCTATAGCCGTCCCCGCACCAAAAACCCCCAACCCTGGCTAAATGCAAGCACAACCAGATTGAAATAGCTGTCTCGAGCTGCTGAACGGCAATGGAGGAAAACCAAAGCCAATCATGACTTTCTATTCTACAAACAAGCCCTTCAGTAACTCAGGACAGCCCTTTCATCTGCTAAGCAAGCTTATTTCTCTTCACTGATTTCTGCACAAGCCCAGAATCCCAAACAACTCTTCAACACTTTCAGTTCCTTACTCCGCCCACCACCCCCTCCTCCAACCTCTCAAATAACAGCAGAAGAATTTTCTACATTCTTCAAAGAAAAAATTGACAACATTCGACTTGGCTTTGCCCCTCAGAATCCCTCACCACTTCAAACAATCCCCCTGCCTTACTCTCTAACTTTCTTCACTCCAATAACTGAGCTTGGATTAACCTCTCTCATTTCTAGGGCCCACCTGACTACCTGCTCCCTCGATCCTATTCCATCCCACCTTATTCCTCAACTGTCTCCATCCCTCACTCCAGCCTTAACCTCCATATTCAACCTTTCTCTCTCCACTGGTACCTTTCCTTCTTCCTACAATCATGCAGTTATTACTCTGATAATCAAGAAACCCTCTCTCAACCCCTCTGCCCTCTCCAGCTACCGCCCTATCTCACTACTCCCTTTCTACTCCAAACTTCTTGAACAACATGTCCACTCAGAACTGTCACAATACTTATCCACTAACAACGTATTTGACCCCTTACAATCAGGATTCCGCCGTAACCACTCCACTGAAACTGCCCTCACCAAAGTCACCAATGATCTGCTCACTGCCAAAAGCATTGGTCACTACTCCATGCTCATCCTTCTTGACCTCTCCTCAGCCTTTGACACTGTCGACCACTCCCTGCTTCTTGATATTCTCTCCTCTCTCGGGGTTCAAGGTCTTGCACTCTCTTGGCTCACCTCTTACCTCTCTGATAGATCATTCAGTGTATTCTATTCTAACACAGTCTCATCCTCACATTCCCTTTCTGTTGGTGTGCCGCAAGGTTCTGTCCTAGGCCCCCTACTTTTCTCAGTCTACACCTATGGCCTTGGCAAACTTATAACTTCACTAGGCTTTCAATACCACTTCTATGCGGATGACACTCTACTGATATATCTCTCAGGCCCCAATCTCTCCTCTCTCCTATCTCGCCTCCCCAACTGCCTCTCAGCTATTTCTTCATTTATGTCATCTCGCTACCTCAAGCTAAACATGGACAAGACAGAACTGGTCATTTTCCCACCCTCTCCCCTCCTTAGTATAGGCTGTGTGGCATCCCTCCCCCCATTAGTATAGGCTGTGTGGCATCCCCCTCTCCACCCATTAGTATAGGCTGTGTGGCATCCCTCTCCCCCCATTGGCATAGACTGTGTGGCATCCCCTCTCCCCTCATTTGTATAGGCTGTGTGGCATCCCTCTCCCCCCATTGGCATAGGCTGTGTGGCATCCCCCCTCCCCTCATTAGTATAGGCTGTGTGGTATCCCCTCTCCCCCCATTGGCAGTGCAGCATAAGTTAAAAAAATAAATAAATAAAACTCACCTGCCCGCTGACATAGCTTCACTGAGCGTCTGGCTCCGTGAATCAGATGGGCGTGGCCAGCGCCACGTCAGCGTCGGCCATAAGAAGCAGCGGCGGGCTGTGTCCCAGCCCCGCTGCTGTGATCACTGTCTTTTACCATCAGCAATAGCAGCGGCAGGGCCAGAGACAGTGCCAGCCGCTCCTCCATCTGCTGCCTCTTCCTGGGCACACGCGAGCACCCAGGTCAGGGCAGCAGGTGGGCGTGGCCTGCACTGAGTTGTGAAGGCCACGCCTACTCGCTGCCCTGACCTGGGTGTTCATCCGTGCCCAGGAAGAGGCAGCAGGCGGAGGAGCGGCAGGCGCTGTCTCTGGCCCCGCCGCTGCTATTGCTGCCGGTAAAAGACAGCGATCGCAGTGGTGGGGCTGGGACACAGGCCGCCACTCCTCTGTCTGCACCTGGGCTCTCGCAGAGTGACAGGCAACACGGGAGCGCCGGGAACGGATGAGTTTTTTTTCTTTATTTAAAAATTTGGGGGGAAAATAAGTGCGTCTTATAGGGCAAAAAATGCGGTAGTCACCGACTGAAGTTTGCTATCTACTGGATTCACTTTAAAAAGGACTTTAATTACAGCAACTACTTAGCTCTGTGCCTTTTGGAATTTGTTTATGTGGACTTATTGGTGGGATATAAGTTTTGAACGTGGAGCTGGATATTTAATTGTCTTTTCTATAAAATTTTATTGTTTCAAATAAGTTAAGCTCGGTATTTTTCTTCTTTATACTAATAGCATTGGTTACAGAAGAATTTCAAAAATACTGAAGGTTTCAATGAGCACTATTGGGGCCATATTCTGGGGTAAATAAAATAATTTTACCACAAACTGGCCATGATCATTTCATGACAGAGGAGACTGATAAGATTTCAGACAGAGGAGTGAAAGGAATTTTCAGAAGAGTTGTCCAAAAGCCAAGGGTAACCTGTAAAGAGCTACAGAAAGACATGGAATCAGTTGGTACAACTGTTTCAAAGAAAACAATTAGTAATGTACTCAATCTACATGGGCTGTATGGATGTTTACCATGCAAGAATCTGATATTGTAGAAAAATCATGTTGAAGGGCGTTTAACGTTTGCTCAACAACATTTACACAAGCCTGTCAAATACTGGGAGAATATAGTCGTATCCAATAAGACTTAATTGAACTTGATGGATGACATAATGCCCACCATGTATAGAGGTCAGAAGCGCTGTGTAGCAGCCCAAAAATACAATATCAACAATGTTTGGAGGTGGGAACATCATGCGGTGGGGCTGTTTTTCAGCATACAGAACTGGTATGCCTAATATAATTGAGAATAAAGATAAATGGACAAATGTACTGAGATTTTTTAAAATCTGCTGCCATCAACCAGGATGATGAAGATGAAACAATGGAGGACATTTCAGAAAGACAATGATCCTAATTACATAGCCAAGGAAACTCTCAGGTTTCAGAGAAAGAAAATAAAGCTGCCAGAATGGCCCAGGCAATCACCTGGCCTGAATCCAATTGAAAATTAATGGAAGGAACGTAAGCTCAGAGTACACAGAACCTTCTGGAGTGCTTGTGTGTAAAAATGGGCCAAAATCACACCTGAGCAGTGCATGCTTCTAGTTTCTCCATACATGAGGCACCTTGACGTTGTCAGCACCAACAAAGGCTTCTGTATGAAATATTAAAAACATTTCAGTAGGTGTATTCAGTACTCCGTTATTACACATAACAGCACCCTAAGAATTTGCAATTTTTTCTGCATATTCCCTCGGCTGCTGTTGTTTCCAAACTCCAATAAAACATCCTTATCTCATTAGAAAAACAAGGTACTGAACCTGTAAATATGCCCCATCAAAGGTATGTGTGATTTTTTTAGATAAATTAGCATTAACATTTGCATATTTTGTGTATTAAAGTAAAAAAAGATCACTCAGATGTAAGTTTTAGTTCACACCTAAAAGTGTACCCAAAGATAAACTTGCTTTACAATAAAAATACCAGGGCCCCAATGATTTAACACTTTAAATGCCAGCCACGTAGAATTTACGTGGCTGCCTCCCCTGCAGTTAACCGCCAGCCACGTAAATTTTACGTGCCTGACTTTCCCCCCTGCTAGCAGAAAAAGTTAAAAAAAGTCACTCACCTGACCCCTCGTTCGATCTGGCCGGGTCTCCTCTTCAACCAGAGCGGCTCCGATCACCCATTGGGGCTCCTCCGGCTGCAGGGTAGTGCCCAAAATAGGGTGCCCCCCCCGTTTCACCAGCCACCGGAATTGCCTGTAAAAAAAAAAAATGACATTTACTCACCTTCCTGCCCGATCGCTCCCGCTGGCTCTCCTCTTCACGGGTAAGGGGGGGGGGGCTCCAATCACCCCCCCGCTCTTCCGCCTTCTGGAGAAGGCCTAACAGCCCTCCTCCCTCTGGAGCTCCGATGGCTGCCGCCTTCGCTTTCGGGGGCGGGGCCGATGACGTCACCATCTGGCGTCGTCGGGCCACCCGACGGTTCTGCTGTCAGATGCCGGTGACAGCTGGGCAGAGGAGGAGGGAGGTAGGCGATCCTCCGATCGCTTGCCTCCCCCCTCCTCTGCCCAGCCATCACCGGCATCGCCGCGGGACACAGGAGATGAAGATCGGAGGTGAGTAAAGAAAAAAAAAATGTTTTTTTTAATAAAGTCATTTGTAAAGTGTTTCAGTGTGTGTTTTTTACTGTTAATCCTTTGTGAACTGGTAAGGGGTCCTATACCAGTTCACAAGGCTCGGGGGCTGGCAAGTCACCTGCAGCTAGCGGGTGACTTGCCATTAACCCCTGAGCCCCCCCTATTACCTACCTCCCCAAAGCCCGGGGGGGCAGAAGAGCCGTGGCCCTAGGCTATGCCGGCTTGTAGCCTGCAGGGCCAGGGGCCATTAAAGCTGGCACGTGCACCCTGTTTTAAGGGTTTTAACCCTTAAAATTCCCCCCAAAAAATGGGGTCCCTCTCCCCGGGAGGGGGGACCCTATGTCATTTTTTAAAAAATTAATCCTATGTTACCTGTAACCCAGTAGGTATAAAAGGCCAAAGTGATCAGTGTGGGACACAGTGCTCTGGGAAGAATGGGAGGTAAGTATAAAAAAAAAACATGGAGCAAACCCAGGAAAGTGAAAATCCTGTGTTTTGTTCCGTTTTAATATAGTGGTGCCCAACATTCATCTCTGTGATGTAGCGTGTTTTCAATTGTTTTATGCAGCCCTCGCCAGTCATAAGTGAGCAGACTCTCTTTCTTTTTTTCTCTTTTTAACAGTAAAATGTATTGTTTATAAAATAAAGAATGATATTCCCCTTCTGATTGGGACAGAGGCTTATCCTAACATTGTCAATCTGAAATGCACTTGAGCTGACAGATCAGCCTGAAGCAGCAGAGAACACCTGTCAACAGAAAAGGGAGACTTTTTCTGCGTTGCCACATTGATGTCCTGGGCGTTAGGCTGGTAACGTCTTTTTAAAGGCTACAGATGCAATTTGAATACCAGGCATAGCAGGAATAATTTTGCTGTTTGTGCACCCAGGAATAAGAACTATGTACAGTAGGTGTTTAAAACCCCTTTGGGCACCTGCTTCTATCCCCTTATACCAGATTATCATATGTAGGCCCTCCCTCTTTAAGAGGATGCCTTGTTTAATTCCAAAGTTTCTCAGCCAGTAATAAGAAACATAAATGCTACTTTTAAATGATTACAATAATTGCTCTGCTCTCAGCCTTTCACGGATACTCATAATAAAATTAAAAAGAAATTCTACAGTACTACAGACCATTGATTTCTCATTCTTACGTAATTGCATCATACAGTCTTTAAATAAACTCTCATTAGTATTCATTAACTTAGCCATTATGGCCAGCCCAGTTTGTATATCTGCATTAGGCAGCCTGAAGGGACTTAAAAAAACTGGAAGATAAAATAAAACTGCTTTCTTTTATGGTTCAGTTAAATAGTTTTGATTCAAACCATTTACAGAAAGGTTGCACAACCTGTTTTTTGGTCTAAGGATCACATTGTCCTACTGTTCCACTTAAAGGAGCCACTATAAAATAGGTGAGTGGGGCAGAGGTGAGGGGGGAAGAGGTGAGCAGGGGCGAGGCCGGAAAAGGTGATGTGGGCTGAGGCAGGAAAAGTTGGGCAGAGCTAAGAAAAGGTCAGGTGAGCAGAGGTGGTTAGAGATAGGCAGAGGTGCTGGGGGGCGCAAATGACGGCAGTGCAGGCCGCATGCCACAGGTTGTGCATCCCTGGTTTAAATGCATATGTTTGGTAGGGTGTGTGAAGGGCCCAGCCACATGTTGCCCCTATGAGCTGAAACCATTTAGCCCCACCTAGGGGCATCTCAATTTGGGATACCCTCCTAGTTAAAGTTTAAAAGGTAGCCTAAAATTGGCCAAACTACTTATTCTTCCCCCACAGCAGCTACACAGGCACCAAACCACCATGCTGACCTGCTGTAGGTGGGGTGCAAGCAAATCCTGTGATTTATTTAGACCATTTGCAGGCTTCCTTTTAGCCTTTAACTGGTGGGGCATGCTTATTTTGGGTGGTTTAAGAAGACCTCTAGTCATTTTTGTCTCGAGTCTCTAATTAAAGGCTATGACAATTAATGTAATCACTTGTTGCTGGAGCAACACAGGAAGTTAATGCGTGTCCTGACCATCTCCCAATTAGACTACTGCACTAACTAGTGCAAAGATACCAAACCAGATGCAGTCTTCTATCTTCCTCCCCCTGTCCCTTAACTGATAATCACTCTCATGTCCAGGACTTCAGACATGCCACTCTACTTCTCTGGAATGCCCTTATCCATACAATTCGACACCAGCCAACTCTTAAAATCTTCAAAAGCACCATTAAAACCCATCTATTTAGACAAGTATATAGAATGGGCTAACTAAACCACTATACAGTCTTGCCACCAACCAGGGCACTTCCTACCATGCTTAGTTCATACCCTTTTGATCCTTCTGTCTCCACCCTCATCCTTAGATTGTGATCTCGCAGGGCAGAAGCCCTCACTCGTAACGTCATCCTGTATTAAAGTGTTTTGTTGCATACCGTGTGTTTTATATGAACTCTGTTATATACAACTCATAATGCCCTGTGTATTATAAGTATGTTTCTTGCCCTACCCTCCTGTAATTGACATTTTGTAGTGCCATGAAATATGTTGGCGCTTTATAAACAATAATATATAACAATAACAATGCACTACAGAGATACAGATGACTGGACTGTATCTGGTCTTTACAATTACCTTTTTTATTCTTTCAATAATTTTTATTATTAAGATGCACATACAATGTTATCCCAATTTACTTTTTTTATAAAACGTATATAGGGATGGGCGAACCAGCTGACTACAGGTTCGACAAGTTCGTCCATACTTGCCACAAAAGTAACTTCGGGACATCGAACCCCATTGAAGTCAATGGGGCCCAAACTTGGGGGCCCAAGAATGTCTGTGAAATGAGGGTATCCAGAGCTGCAAATCAGAGGGGACACCATGGTACTAGCCCTGCACAAAATGGAGTAGGGACAGTACTCAAAATAACAAAAAAATGTAAAAAGGAGAAAAAAAATAAACATGATTTTTTTATGGGTGTCAGAGGGAAAATTAAGGGGTAACACCAGGGAGGTTGCGCTGCACAAAATGGGGTAGGGAAAGGACTCCGAATAATCACATAAAACAATAAAAATGAATAAATAAATAGAAAACAAAGTTTTTCCTGTATTTAATTTGTTCCCACTGCAGGTGATTATCTTCGGATTTACTTCTTAAAATATTTTTTAGTAATTTTTATGACATTTTTCATTGGATACAATTTTTTTTTTTAATTCTTTAGTTTTCAAACACAATACATCAAAGATACAGGTTGTACAGAAAGACAACATATAGGAAACAGTGGCACAGATCCATCATATACAAATCTATGCCCCCCATTCTTATGATTGCGGATTTTCCCAGAGGCTTTTCATTTCTGAAATGATCTAGAGGATCTAGGATTTCACAGGGGGCCTAGTAGTGTCCCTCCACCATCACCCGCCTCCCCAGGAGTTTTGGCTTCTATTCGCTTTTTTGGTAGGGTAAAGATGGTTCGGGTTACTGTGTCCCAGATTGTTGCTTATCTGGTTAATGATTGCTTCATCTTTTGGATTAAATTTGTTTAAGACCAAGCCTAGTATCTTGCTGGCTTGGGGGTCAATCAGGAGTGTGCCACGACCAGGACCAGGGCAGTTGTGAAAAGAGAAAAAAAGGGAAAGGATGCGTAGGAGAGAAAAAAGAAAAGAAAAGGGGGGGAGGAGGGGGAAACAGCTAAAGGTAAGTGGTGATGGGGGGGAGGGGGGAACCATAAGCCTTCGCACCCCAACAAGCAAGAGAAACACAGCGAAGTTGATGTCTGGGGTCATGTGACCTACCGCCATTTACTTCAGATTCTGCACCGGATCTCGCAGGGCCTAGGAGGCTAAGGGGGAGACTGAGCGGGACACCGGGGCCCAGAACATGTACCATGATGTCCAGAGTAGTCGGGTCTTTTCCTCATTGTCCTAAGCCCCAGCCGTCAGCTCTTCCATTTCTCTTATTCTGTCAACCTCCCGAATCCAGTCATTTTATGTTGGAGTATATTCGGTCTTCCAAAACCTAGGAATCAGCATTTTAGCTGCATTTATTAGGTGTCTCAGGACTGATTTTTTATATACTGTTACACTGCTGGCAGTATGGTGCAGCAGCATGAGGGCCGGGCAGAGCGGGACCTGTGAGCCAGTGACCTCCGTCATAATTGCTGTTATCTTCTTCCAGAAGCCCATGACTTTAGGGCACAACCATAAGATGTGTATTAGTGAGCCCTCTTCTATTTTACACCTCCAACACATAGGTGAAGAGCCCGGGAAAATAGAGGCCAGTAGTTTTGGGGTGTAGTACCACCTTGATAGGTATTTATAGTTTGTTTCCTGTACCTGTGCCGAGATCGATGATTTGTGGGTAAGTGTAAACATTTTCTCCCATTCATCTGTCGTGAATATTCTGCCTAGATCCCTCTCCCACTCTTTGCAGAAGGCGGGAACTGTCTCCTGATCCGCCTCTAAGAGCTGATATATTTGTGAGATTACCCTCTGTGGCGGATCCTTTTGTGTAACTAAGGTTTCGAAGAGTGTGAGATCTCGTCCCAGAGAGTTTTTCGGGCCTACTCTTTGCAGGAAGTGCTGGAAGAGCAAGAGTTGCCAGGGGTCTAGATGTGGATTTCTCCATCAACATCTAAGTTCTTCTATGTTGCACCATTCTCGTCCCTTCACCAGGTCTCTTGCTCTGACCGTTCCCAGGTCTCTCCAGCCCCACCTAGCCAGCAGTCTCTGACTAGTAGGCAGCTCTGGATTCCCAGTTACTGGTATCAAGGGCGATGGCCAGGGCAAGATCTCTCTGCTCCTCCTGACTCCGTCCCAAACATTGAGAGTCGCTTTAGTCAATAGGTTAGTTCCGCTCCATCTGCTGGAGACCTCTGCTGCCCATGGAATTTTTTTCAATTGGGCTTCTATGCAGCTATCCTCTACAGCGACCCATCTCTTCTCCCCTCCATTTCTCCACCAGTCTACTATTCTCTGTAAGTGTGCTGCTTGCCAGTATTTCTTCAGGTTTGGATCCGCCAGGCCTACTTTATTTCTTGGTCGCTGTAGGAGTCCAAAACGGATCCTCGGTTTCTTGTTACCCCAGACGAATTTTAAAAATATTGTGTTCAAGTTCTTGAAATAGCTTGCTGGCATATGACATGGCAGAGTTTGAAATAAGTATAGGATTCTTGGGAGGATTGTCATCTTTATGGCGCTCATCCGTCCCAGCCAGGTAAGTGTAAGGGAATCCCATCCTGTCAAGTCTGCCTTGATTTTATTTAGCATAGGAACAAAGTTATGTCTAAAGATGTCCTCTATGTCCTTCGAGATCCTCGTACCCAAGTAGGTTAACGTGGGTGACGACCATTTAAAGGGAAAAGAGGACTTGACGGGGGATACTACTGCTTCTGGGAGTCAGACGTTGAGCGCTTCTGATTTATCAAAGTTGATCTTAAAATTAGAAAGTTTTCCAAATTTTTCAAAATCCTTCATGAGGTTAGGGAGTCATATAACTGGGTTGGATATAAAGAAAAGAAGGTTGTCTGCATTGGCGGTGACCCTGTGTTCTTTTCCTTGTACATTAACCCCTTTTTAGGTCTGCATTCTTTATTATGTGTCTTAGGAAAGGCTCTACTACTAGGGCGAAGATGAGGGGAGACAACGGGCACCCTTGTCTGGTCCCATTTGAAATCTGGAAAGGTTGAGAAAGGTGGCCGTTCACTTTTACTCTGGCCTGTGGTTTAGAGTATATTCCCAGAATATACCCCAGCGCTCTCCCTTGTAGTCTTATGTGTTTTAATACTTCAAACGCATAGTTCCAGTCCACTCGGTCAAACGCTTTCTCAGCGTCTGTAGATAGTAACATCATCGGGGAATTATCTATTTGTGATCGGTGTATAAGGTTTAGGGTCCTGATCGTATTGTCCCTGGCTTCTCTGCCAGGGATGAACCCGCATTGGTCTTTCTCAACTAGGTCCGGGAGGTGAATTGCTAATCGGGCTGCAAGTATTTTGGTGAACAACTTAAGATCCACATTTAGTAGTGATATGGGGCGCTAGCTTTTGCAGTTCAGCGGGTCTTTCCCTGCTTTGTGGATGACTTTGTGGAGGATGATGTGGGCTTCTAGCGCTTCCGTAGGGAATGCTACAGTGTCCCTTTCCCTGTCCTTAGTATTGAGAGCACGGTGAAGGTGCTTGCACAAGATGCTTTCAAATTTCTTGTAATATGCAATGGTTAATCCATCGGGTCCCGGGGATCTGCCATTTGGTGTGGTCTTTATTGCTTGGTGTAGTTCAGCACCTGAGATTGGGTCTCCGAGCCTGGCAATTTCCTCCTCATTCAGTCACGACATGCCTGAAGTCGAAATGTATTGTTGTATCTTAGAGAGGTCCCTTTGGGGGTTTCTCTCACCCTGTGGGTGTAAGTTGTATAGGCCATGATAGTATTCCTGGAAGACTCTCGCAGTGTCTGCTGTTTTGTGCCATTTCTGCTGTTTCGATGAAGTTGATGGATTGTTGCTTCCTCAATGCTCTGGCTAGGAGTGTTCCGCTGTTGTTTCCCCATTCGTAGTAGAAGCGCCTACATCTCTTTATGGTATACACTGCCTTTCTTAATAGCATGGAGTTCAGTTGTTCCCTGAGTATTGTCAGGTCATTTAATGCTTCACGTGTCTGGGTTTCTTTGTGTTTCTTTTCTAATTCTTGGATTTGTGTGAATAGCTGGTCTTTTTGTGTGGTATGTGCTTTTTTAAGTCTAGTTGTGAGTTGGATGAGTACTCCTCTCATTACAGCTTTGTGTGCCTGCCAGACTGTCATTGGTGTTACTTCTCTCGTGCAGTTCAGCTCAAAATATTCAGTTAGAGCCGCTTGTGCGGCCTGTACAGTTACTGAGTCTTTCAACAAGCTCTCATTTAGATGCCAGGCCTTCTAACTCTCCTCCCTAGTGGTTAGGGAAACCCATACTGGACTGTTATCTGACAAGGATGCCAATTCTATGGCTGTTTCAGCTACTCTAAATAAGAGGCTGTGTGATAGTAGCACTTAATCCAGCCTAGCGTACGACGAGTGCACTGGCGAGAAGTGGATACAATTTTTATTTAATAATGAATAGCCTACAATTTTAATTTTACTAAATGCCGCTCATGAAAGGCATTCAGTTTAACATTAAAACTGTTTATTTTTTTATATTTTTTGGTAATTTTTGGGGCATTTTTTGTTGGATGCATTCTTTATCTAATGGAGAATAGCCTTTTTATTTTGTATTAGTTTTTTTTCAGTTTTATGTGTTTTACTAAATGTAACTTATGAAAGGCATTCAATTTAACATCAAAACTGCCTGCAGAGAATAGCCTGATTTTTTATTTTTTAACTGTATTTTTCAGTTTTAAGTGTTTTACTAAATGAGGCTTTTAAAGACTTCTCATTTAACATTGAAACTGCCAGCGGGTCTATTTTTTACATTTTTTGCTAATTTTTATGGCATTTCTCATTAGGTACAATTTTTATCTAGAAACATAAACATAGAAGGCTGATGTCAGAAGGGGACCATACGGTACATATAGTCTGCTCTTATGTGTATCCTGTATGTACTCTTTATCTTAGGATAGAGGTATTCTTATCCCCGTCATGTAAATTCTAACATTGCTCCTGATCTTCCCTCTGACTATCTTCAGGTTGTGCCCCCTTGTTCTATCATTACATTTTGTTTTTAAAACACTGACCCTTAGTCAATCCTTTCACAAATTTAAAGGTCTCAATCATGTCCTCTCACTCAGTGCTTTTTCTTGTAGACGGTACAAATTAAGTTATTTAAGCCTCTCCTGTTTTAAATTTAAGTCTTCTACCATTTTTGTTGCCCGCCTTTGGACCCGTTCTATTTGAATAATGTTGTTTTGCAGGTAAGGTCTTCTGAACTGCACACAATACTCTAGCTGTGGCCTCACTAGGCCCTATACAGCGGCATCACAACCTCTCTCTTCCTACTGGTGATGCATCAAGCTATGTAGCCGAGCATCCTGCTTGCTTATCCTACCACCTGGCTACACTGTCCACTCATCTTGCAGCTTTCAGTAATCAGTATCCTTAAACCTCTTTCCTCCAAAGTCCTGGCTAACACAGTACTGCACATACTGGAACCTCACTAGTTGAAAATGAAAGGTTTAGTAAATAAGTCAGAGGGACTGCAATCAAAAATCTGAGTTCCCTTAGAACTCTGAGGTGGATTCCATCTGGACTCATTACTTACCTTTAGATGTGCCAGCTCAGCTAAGACATCAGCCTCCAAAAACTCTGGAGCTGAAAAGTTTGGTTTCCTAAAGTCTAGCACTTTGGTTCTGGTGTGGGATTGCACAGTGTCTGTTTTTATCCTGAACCATCAGCATTGATGGTCAGGAATTATAGCCTGACTTTTTTTCAGTTTTAAGTGTTTAACTAAATGCAACTTTTTCAGGCACCCCCATTTAACATTGAAACTGCCTGCAGGTTTATTTTTTCATATTTTTTTTGATATTTTTTGTGGTATTTCTTGGTAGATACAATTTTTATCTAATGAAGAATACCCTGACTTTTTATTTTTTTAATTGTATAAATTCAGTTTTAAGTTTTTTTTTACTAAATGCTGCTTTTAATGGCATTCAATTTAATATTTAAATTGCCTACGGGTTTATTTTTTCATATTTTTTGGTAATTTCTCATTAGATACAATTTTTATTTAAAAAATAATAGCCTCCCTTTTATTTTTCAATTGTATCTTTCAGCTTTAAGTGTTTTACTAAATGTGGCTTTTAAAGGCATCCCATTTGGAACTGTCTGCAGGTTTATATTTTTAATGTTTCTTTGACTTTTTTTTGCATTTACCTATAGGTAGTGTGGCATCCCCCCTTCCATCACCGTATAGGTAGTGTGGCATCCACCCCTCTTCCATCCCATTATAGGTAGTGTGGCATCCCCCCCTTCCATCCCCGTATAGGTAGTGTGGCATCCCCCCCTTCCATCCCCGTATAGGTAGTGTGGCATCCCCCCCTTCCATCCCTGTATAGGTAGTGTGGCATCCCCCCTTCCATCCCTGTATAGGTAGTGTGGCATCCACCCCCCTTTCATTCTCCTTATAGGCAATAGCAAAAAACAAAAAAAGTAAACTCACCTTTAAATCCTTCCCGCTGTCCCCGCCGTCTTCACACACAGACACACACAGCGGTGGGCGTGGCCACCGCTGTATAGTCCGGGTGTTTGCATATCCCATTTGAAGGTTATAGGAGTTGCTTAAGCCAGGTTATATGCTTGTCTGAAGAAGTGAGTTTTGAGGGCACTTTTAAAGGCTTGGAGTGATGGAGAGTGATGGGTTGAGTGGGGGAGTGCATTCCAGAGAAGTGAAGAAGCACGGGAGAAGTCTTGAAGGAGGGAGTGCGAGGAGGTAACTAAGGAGGTTGCAGAGGTTTGGTAATCCTGGATCAGAGATTAAATGTAGGGAGGGGTCTGGTTGGAGAGAGACAGGTAACCAGTGGAGTGATTAACAGAGTGGAGCAGCACTGGAGAAGTGAGAGGAGAGGTGGAAGAGGTGACAAGCAGAGTTTAGAATAGATTGGAGGGGTGCCAGTCTGTTTGTTGGCAAACCACAGAGGAGGGTGTTGCAGTAGTCCAGGGCGTGCACTAACATTTTAGTGGTATAAAGTGAGAGGAAAAGATGGGTGCGGGAGATATTTTTTAGTTGAAGACGACAGGAGGTGGCTAGGGAGTGAATATGAGGTGTGAATGAGAGAGAGGAGTCCAGAATGATGCCCAGGCACCGAGCTTGATGAGTTGCAGTTATTGTAAGATTATTTACAGAGATTGAGGTGTCAGAGAGGGGAGGGGAGTGAGCTGGTTGGAAAATAACCAGTTTTGTCCATGTTAAGTTTAAGGGAGCAAGATGTTATGAAGGCATTGATGGCTTTTAGACAGTCAGGAAGGCAAGAGAGGAGGGAAGAGAGATTTGGGCCAGAGACGTAGATCAGGGTGTCATCTGCTTAAAAGTGATATGGTAAGACCAGCAAGGTTATTAGTTGTCCGAGACCAGAAGTGTATATTGAAAAAAGTAGGGGTCCTAGGACTGAGCCTTGTGGTACACCAACAGACAAAGGACAGGGGGGGGGGGAGTGTAAGATACACTAAATGTGCGATCAGTGAGATAGGAGAGCCAAGAGTGCAAGAGCTTGGATTCCAAGAGAAGAATATTTTTTTGAAATTCAATTCTCAATCAATTTTCAATAAAGAGACAAATAAGTACAACATTGCAAACTTACAGAGCCATTTCACATATACAGACACGCAGAACATATACGTAACTATTGGTGTGACAGATGCGTACTTATGATAAAGATAGCCCGTGCCAATCCGCCAATCCGCATCCATATTTAGTTATCATGAGTCGGCCCCCGCGCAGGGCCACCGCCCAGAGGGGGGATTCTGCATTGAAGTCCACCATATTCTGCATAGAACTCCTTGCCATGAAGTGAAGTGGCTCAGTCTGAGAGAGCTTTGTGTATAGAGAAAAAGAGTAAGAAAGAAGAGAAAAAAAGGGGGGGGGAAGATTGGGGAAGGAAAGATAGGAGGGGGTAAGAAAGAATATTGAGAAGCAGAGCATGGTCAACTGTGTCAAAAGCAGAGGATAGGTCGAGAAGAATGAGAGCAGAGTAATGGCCTTTGGATTTGGCTGTCAGTGGATCATTGGTGACTTTGGTGAGGGCAGTTGAGTGACTTGAGCGGAAACTGGAGTAGGAAGTTGAAAGTGTTAAATAGCTGTTTAGTGTTCTGAGCCTGTGCTGATATGAGTGATGCAAAATATTCCTGTTTAGCAGATGAAATGGCAGTCCTGAGTTCTTAAAGCGCTTTCTTGTATAACAGGAAGTCCTCCTTGGATTTCATCCATTGCCGTTCAGCAACTCGAGAATGCTGTTTCAATGTTGCAGTGTTAGTATTAAGCCATGGTTGTCTATTCTTTGCCTGAGGGTGGCTGTAGTTAAGGGGAGCAACAGAGTCAAGGGCAGTGGTTATTGTATTATGGTAGTATGAAGCTGCAGTGTCTACATTGGTGAATGAGGGCAGGGTGTCCAGGGGTTGTAAAAGAGAGAGATTGAAGGTCTAGGTTTCTGAGGTTCTTGTGCAGAATAGCAGGTTTGTGTGCAGGGGGGGTAGTGGTGAGGGAGGAGATTGTTAGCATTATTAGGTTGTGATCACAGAGGGGAAGTGGAGATGAAGAAAGACTGGATACATAACAGAGGAGAGTGAAGAGTAGGTCAAGCGTATGTCCATCTTTGTGGGTGGGGCTAGCAGACCATTGTTTGAGGCCAAAGGAGGTGGTTAGGGATAGTAATTTGGTGGTTGCAGGGTTGTTGGTGTCAATGGGTATGTTGAAGTCACCCATGATTATAGCCGGGATGGCAGAGTACAAGCAGTGAAGGATCCAGGTGGAGAAGTGGTCCAGGAAGAGAGTGGAAGGTCCAGGAAGGCGATATATAATGGTAAGAGTAGAGACAGACGCAGTGGACTTCAAAAGAAGAGAAGGAAAGAGAAGGTAGGGCAGGGGTTGGGTAAAATGAGCAGTGTTCTGACAGAAGGATGCCAACACCTCCACCCTGTTTGTTGCTTGATTTTGGGGTGTGGCTGAACTGCAAGCCCCCTTATAAGAGGGCAGCGGGTGAGGCTGTATCAGAGGGAGTGAGACAGATTTCAGTAAAGCCCATGAAGGTGAAGAGGTCGGCACTGAACATGCATTCCACAGTGCACAGGTGACAGCGGTAGGAGTGCGTGGGGAGGGAATGATTGTTCTGAGGTTTGCTAGGTTCTGTATGTTTGCTAGCTTGATACCGCGGTGAAAGTTTGCCTGTGATGAGTTGGTGGGCGTAGAGGAGCAGGGAGGTGGAGGAAATTGGCCTGGGTTTTAAGCAATGTCACCAGCGGCAAGTAGGAGCAGAGAAAGGGAGAGAAGGATGCAGCCCAGGCTGACATGTAGCTATGTTAACCTAAGATATACCACTTGTGAGTGGCCTTGATTAGCTTAGTGAAAGCAACTGGGGGGTAGGTGGTACTTAAGGCAATGGAGTTGGTAAGGTAGGGAGCTTGGGGGTCACAAAACACACATTATTTATATGAACAGGGTCATTGCAAAGTCAAAAGGCTGTGATGGGTGACAGCCCTGGTACAACACAGAATACTATTGCAAATCATGTTGGACATTTCAGAAACAAAATACAAAGATGTGGCATAGTACATAAAAAGGACCACATCACTGGCCATTAGATGTGTGAACACTGAGAGTAGTTACAAGTCCTGGTCAGCAGATAGGTCCTTGCACTCAGGGGACATACCCTCATTCGGACCCAAAGTGGCTAGCGGTGAAGGGGTTAAAGAGCAGGAGAAAAGTCCTTGCGCCCAGGGGACATACCATCATGTGGACCCAAAGTGGCTGGCGGTGAAGGGGTTAAAGAGCAGGAGAAAAGCCCTTGCGCCCAGGGGACATAGCCTCATGCGGACCCAAAGTGGCTGGTGGTGAAGGGGTTAAAGAGCAGTTGAAAAGTCCTTGCACCCAGGGGACATACCCTCATTCGGACCCAAATTGGTTAGCGGTGAAGAGGTTAAAGAGCAGGAGAAAATTCCTTGCGCCCAGGGGACATACCATCATGTGGACCCAAAGTGGCTGGCAGTGAAAAGGTTAAAGAGCAGAAGAAAAATCCTTGCGCCCAGGGGACATAGCCTCATTCGGACCCAAATAAGTTAGCGGTGAAGGGGTTAAAGAGCAGGAGAAAAGTCCTTGTGCCCAGGGGACATACCATCATGTGGACCCAAAGTGGCTGGCAGTGAAAAGGTTAAAGAGCAGAAGAAAAATCCTTGCGCCCAGGAGACATAGCCTCATTCAGACCCAAAGTGGCTAGCGGTGAAGGGGTTAAAGAGCAGGAGAAAAATCCTTGCACCCACGGGCATACCCTCATTCGGACCCAAAGTGGCTAGTGGTGAAGGGGTTAAAGAGCAGGAGAAAAATCCTTGCACCCAGGGGATATACCCTCAATCGGACCCAAAGTGGCTAGCGGTGAAGGGGTTAAAGAGCAGGAGAAAAATCCTTGCACCCAGGGGACATACCCTCATTCGGACATAAAGTGACTAGCGGTGAAGGGGTTAAAGAGCAGGAGAAAAGTCCTTGCGCCCAGGGGACATAACATCATGTGGACTCAAAGTGGCTGGCAGTGAAGGGGTTAAAGAGCAGGAGAAAAATCCTTGCACCCAGGGGACATACCTGTTGATGAGAAAGAGGCAGCATCAATAAAAACAGCATTGAGAACATGAACAAGCAGTTCAGGATGCAATGATGTTAGTTCGGGCCTAATTCTTTGATGGATAAATCCAGGGATGCAGCCCAGACTGACATGCAGACATGCTAACCTAAGATATAACGCTTGATCCATGCCCCAAATGGGGGTGCAGGTAATTTGTCATTTTACTGGCATGGCACCCATTGAGCTTGGCTGGTGCCATGCATGCTCCTGACCATGGTGGAGTCGTATAAGGGTCCCCTGGACCCCTTACAAATTCACCCCAAGTGAAAAAGAAATGACATTACACCAGAATATTTTTTATTGTTCTTAACTTAAATTCACCAATCTCCTTCCATCATCTGTTCCACACCAAGCACCACTTCTTTGCCCTGCGCTGTTTCCTCTTCCTTCTTAGGGGTCCCCTCCAGTGTGTAGATGTGGTGGTGCACCCTGTCAGAAGCTGAAAGCTGCACTGCCATAAGGATGAAGGGGAACATAGGTTGAGTCCCCAGTGAGGGACTGAAGCGAGGGCTGGGGGGAGCCGGTTTTTAGACTTGGAGATGTGGCCTCCATGGAAACTCCCTGATGTCATTGCTGAAGTACAAGATGGGCAGTGGCCTAGAAAAGAATTTCCTGTGCCACCCAAATAGGCCTTTTCCCTTTTGTGACATCATAAGTGATGTCCAGAGAGGCCCCGCCTCTTAATATAAAAGCATCACCCCAGTGGCTCATCATGGAGTCCCCTTAGATGCATGGCATACATTTAAAGGAGCCTGCGTGCAGGTAGTTCCAATGTTAAATGAGAAGCCCTTAAATGCTACATTAACACTTAAAAGTGAAAAAAATACAAATAAAAAATAAAAAGTCTGACTATTTTTCTTTAGATAAAAATTGTAAAGAAAAATACCCCAAAAATTACTAAAAAATATAAAAAAATAAACCCGCAGGTAGTTTCAATGTTAAATGGGAAGCCTTTAAAAGTTGCATTTAGTAAACCACTTAAAACTGAAAAAATACAGTCAGGCTATTCTTCCTTAAATAAAAAAAAATATCTAAAATGTATCTAACCATATATTCCAAAAAAATTACCAAAAAAAAACAAACCCACAGGCAGTCACCATTCAATGGGATACCTTTCAAAGCTGCAACTAGTGAAACACCTGCCAAACATTCTGCTCTATAGGATCTGGACCTACAGCACCACTATAAACAGGTGCAGCTTCAACCAGAGCACCCGGCACTGTGAACTATACGACGCTAGTCTTAAATTGACGCTGCCTGCTTTTTTCTTTGTTAAATCACACAATGAGGGCCACTGGGGAAAAAAAAAAATTTCGGTGATATTAACAGGCGCTGACGCTTGATAAATCAAGACTCTCTATGTTGCTTTTAAATGTACATTTGTGTTTTCTTAACTATTATAAGCAAAATTATTCCTATATCTAACCATATAAACATACTAAATCATCAAACTTTCCTAGAGGGATTATACTAAGCTGCAAGTGTATGTACCCCATATTCCAGATAGTGGTTCACTTACTCACCACAAAATGAGGGTCATGCTAAATATGAAGCAAGTCTAACTCTGGGGTGCTACCTGCACTTGCTAAGCTTTTTTAACTTTAACTGAAATAATTTTTTTTTGTTCTAATCTCTCCCTATCACTTGTATTTGCAATTGGACAATTATAAAGATGTTGTGCATAATTTTCCAGTTACATAAGGTTTGATGTATGCTAAAGAGTTTGCAACTTTTTCCTGCATACCCCATAGGGTGCTGTGGTTTCCAAACTTATATCTAATCTGTTAAAATGCCCTATTGCACGTGCATGATTTTTTGGGGAGGAAAGTGTGTTAAAGTTAAAAAGCTTAAACCGGACCTTCACCATGATTTATTGAAAAGCCCAAACCCTTATAAAACGATTCCCCAGCATCTAAAATTAATATATTTTAAGTTGTATTATTCTTTCCCCCACTGGGCTGCAACTCTGTTCAGGACTTTAGGATACGGGCGCCGCCATCTTGACTCAGAAGCATCACACTTACTGAGGAGAGTGGGATAAAGAACAGGGGGTGGGTTATAGCTGTGCTTTGCTCAGACAGAGCAGAGCTGGGGTCAGAAGGTACTTCCTGTTTGCAGGCTGCCTGATGTTCCATGGGCCGCCATCTTGGATGTTTGAAGGCTCATAACATGCAGTAGATGCAGGTAGGATGATTTTTAATGTGGGCAATCTGTATGTACAGGGTGTGGGAAACATATAAGATAGACTCTTATTCAGGGTGAAGGGCCACTTTAACGAGTTGCAGACTGCAATTCAGGCCCAAATGTGCACCCAGAGTTACACTTACTTCAGCAAATAATTAGCATGACCCCCACCTAATTAAAAAATGGGGCTAAGTGGGGCCATTCTACAGTTGACGTTTAGGTTGTCTCTAAAACCGAAATGTTTTTTACAATTCTGGAAATAACAGCAGTCTATAGGAAATTGTTCCACAATAAAAACTAAATGTGTTTTAATTTTCAGGTTGGCTACTATTATTTCCAAAATTGTAAACTAATATATCTGCCCCTTTAGACATTTTATGCAGCTCTATTGAATCTTTTATGTGCTCACTGAATAAGTGAGACTCTGAAAAATCCAGACTGACAACATCATTTTATTTAACCCCCTAGTGTCCATCTTTGATTTAGTTTTTCAGTTTTACAGTGGATGATTTTACATTTCAGTATACAGAAAGCTTCAGCAAGTTAAATAGTTAATTAATGCTCGAGAACTGTATACACAAAGGACCATTCAATTCAAACAGCAAGCAGGAACCTTCTGGTGTCATCTTGCTTCCTTTTCTTGAGAAAATATGTTTTTATCTGATATTTCACTGAAGCCTTTTGAGGAGCTTCTGCAATAATCATTAGATTTTGTGTTTTGCATTTCTATGGCCTACAGAGCTGTCTCTATTGACATTTTTCAATTGACCCAGTATCGATTTTCACCACTGTTTTAAAAGAAGCTAAAAGCCACAAAAGACACACTCCTAACCATTAATTATGCCTAAATTTCCCTTCCATCAATGTGCTTCCTGGAGAAGGAGATGGAATCGAGGGAGGAATGAGATATCAGATCTGATTGGGATAAAGCAGACAGCTTTTACAGCTAATAGTAAATAGCTAGCTCTTATACTCATAAACATTTTCATTTGTTAAAATGTCCAAAATATCTGTATTTTTTATGAATTAACAATCTAATCTAGCATGGTTTAAAGCAGAAACTCTATATGTTAGGTGTCTAAAATGCCATGGTAGGTCCACATTATAGAAGGAGGGTCCCCCCTATCACAAAACAACACCCTAGGATAGCCATGGATACAATTTGTTTGGAGTTGGCTTCAAGACATGCAGTTGGAAGCAGAGCTTTCTATTCTAAGGGCCTGGTGCATAAATAGTGCTGAGCTGGAGTTTTGTTGGTGGATCTTGATCCCCTTAAATATTTCTTGAAAGGTTTCTCAAATTACTGCATTCTAGTACATTTTTTGGTGGACATTGGCAGTTTCCTTTTGAGGCTTCTTGAGACCCCCATATGAAGGTCCACGCTTAAACCTTGAAAAAGGAAACCTGTGCAGCCCCTAAATGTTGAACCTTTTAACATGAAGCTATAAAGGTTTGGAATTTTAGCACATCGGTGCACATCTGTTGGACACTTACTCATACAAAACCACTAACATGGATTGCATTTTATTTTATGTATAATATATCCTTAAAATTGTAAACGTTGCCATATTATAATATTGTATTGTAATACTATGCTAATAAACACTGTGGGGAGTCAAAGCTCATATTCCTGCTCTCATCATATTATTTAAATACACACCCACGCAGCACATTACATATATGTAAACTTTAAAAAGTCCAAGGTTACGACAGCTCCAAGCTACTCAGCTTCAGAACAAGTTTCCCAGTCTTCATATGTTGTAACACTATAATGTAGTGATCCTCCACTGTTATCACCCATATGCTGCTTACCAGAAGTTCTGCTTACATACGCAAAATTTCAAAAGGTTTTTCAATTTTGTTATTTTTAACTCCACTTTAAAGTAAATCTTCACCATCTCTCACCTCAAGAATCACATGCATTTAAAAAATATAAATGCAAAACATAGCATAAAACTGCTCAAAACTTTTAATATTAAAAAAATGCCACATATGCACTCACAATAGTCTCACTTGAAAAGCATGTTTTCAAAACCACACAATCTGATTCCACTTTCTATCCACTTGCCTGCAGCCATCAGGCTGGGGCTTATAGTCCACTGATAATCAATTTCAAGGTGGACCCCAGTCCTCCACCAACGTGTTTCGTTCCTGTTGTGGAACTTTTTCAAGGTAGACATGGGATGAGAGCTCCTGGCTATACCTAGAGGGTGCGACTCCACCACCATCAAACACAGCTGAGCTGGCCGTTGGAAATACACCAATGGTGACTTTATTTCAAATATGTGATTTACATATACAGCTTAAATATATCATCTCACCTCAGTCCTTGTCTCTCTGTATTTTGCTATGTGTAAAACATAGCAGTCTTTTCCATGCTTGATAGGTACAATTGGCCCGTAGCTCTGCTCTCTCTGAGCTACTGTTTTCATGGGACAATCAGAACGGATCTTTCAATGGCCAATTTATGTAATTCTATCATCCATGTTTTCTCCTCTCATGGGACACGGTATGATTTTACTATGTTTTCAGGGGGTGGAGAGTCCATGTCTGTATACAGTAGGTTAACAATTAATACAACAACATTCTTATACCCCTTAATCTACAGTATCTCCACTTGCATGCAATAAATACATGGGTGTTGGGTAAATAACAAGCTTCCATCATGTAATGCCACTGTACCTGTGCCTCAATATTGCAGTCAAATACTTTTTGACATTGGTTTCACACCAGTGCGAATGCTATGGGCATTTTCACCTAATTCGGGTGTCTGCGGAGTGCTCAAGTGCTCTGCAAAAGCCCTGTCTACAGTGTCCTGAGGGCACATCGCTTGCGATCTCCTTTCATGTGAGTGGAGGGTGCGAACGCAGAGTGCCCTCTACACACCAACGCCAGCGCTTGCGGGGCGCTTTCCTGAAAGCGTGAGTGATCCACAATTGGCCTGGTCTGAACCCAGCCTTACAGAGGGTTAAACCCCATTTGTTTTGCCCCATTGATTTTGGTTTGATTTGAGATGCACCTGTCTATGAAACCTCACTCCAGCGACGTATGTATCGAAATATTAATGCCTGGCAATCGATTCTGAATTGATAGATTGCCAGGGCCCCATCCTCTGGCAGTGCCAACCCATGCCAGCCATTCAGATAGATCTGTCACAGGTGCGCGCATCAGCCAGAAGCATGCCACCATGGCCTGTGCATGAGTCATAACAGCGGACCACCCCAACTCAGATTTCCCAGGGGGAGGGTAATCAGCTTGGCCTATAGATCTCAGGGCTGGCCATGAAGGTTTTTGGATATATATGCCCATTTTATGCTTGTGCACACATAGGTATTTTCCCTCTGCATTTAAGCCATTCATGCAGTGAGTTCTTGAACTACCTGTTGTTGACCCATCCTATTTGACTAAGCCCAAGAGCTAAAGCCCTGTTACCAAGCTTTACCCCAAGTGTATCATGTCCATGATACAAGCACAGTTGCTAAATAATGGTCATGTCTATCCCTAACTTTACTTTAGCTATTATCCGTATTTTCCTGCTCTGCTCCATCCAGTTACAGCCTTTCATTGTGGGTCAATATTACATACATACATATATTACATTTCCTTTATTTGCACTTAAAACCTTAGCAGATCTTGAATCTTAATTATGGCACTGTCTCTATTTTTGCAGATGACACCAAGATATGGAGTACAGCGCAGTCTACTTAAGGTGTTCATAAGCTTTAGGCTGACTTGGACACATTAAGGTCAATTCACAGCCTCTTTTAAGTGCATTTACACATGAAAGCATGTGTATGGGTGATTTTTGTGTATTTTTTGGTCCATTTTTGAGCTTCTCATGTGTTTTTTTCTTCGTATTAGCATTTTCTTGGTTGCGTTTAAGCCTTTTCATTAGTGTATCTAATGTGTAATTGCTTCATATTGTTTTTGCATTGATGTGTATAATATTGCTTCGTATTGTTTTTGCGTTGATGTGTATAATACCAATATTGCATTTGATTGCAATATTGAGGTACAGGTACAGTGGTATTACATGATGGAAGCTTGTTATTTACCCACCATCATGATTCCGAGCCCTGATTACAGCTGCGAGAGAGGCCAATAAAACCGGATCTTTCAAGCTCCACCTACGGGCTCTATTTCCTGGTGAGTTTGTGCTTTCTTTAATCCACCCCCCAAAACTAATTTTTATATAGTATTTAAAACAAATTTTAAATATTTTTTTAGATGTTTTTATTTTTCTACTTTTATATTTTCACAATAAAAAAGAACTAAAAAAAAACATTTAAGCATTAATAATCAAAGAAAAACATTATGAATAAAAAAATAAATTAAATAACGTTGTTTTGCCTTTCATTTAATATAATTAACAATCAGTGTAATGTTGACATTTTATCCATGTGGGCATCCCAAATATACAACTATCAAGGAGAATGAGCTTCACTTGAAAAAAGAAAGTGGTTAAGGTAAGCATTAGGAAGAAGAAAAGAAGAATGCATGGCAAGCATGGCATGCTAACAGAAGAGACATGGCACAGCAATAAGTAAGTATTGAGATAGCAGGGGCTGGGTATTGGAAACAGTTAAATAAAGAGAGAGTTGCATGCGTACAAGTCAGCAAACGAGCCAACTTATGCGTATAAATTACAAAAAAACGTAAATAAAATAGAATTTAGGGGCTAAATTAAGGGTAGTAACAGGTATTTTTCTATTGGTACTAGCAGGACCTCGCTGGACACTGTAACATTTCGTTGCAAGGTACATGGAAAAACACTATAAACACACTAGGAGACGAGTGTTTCGCTTCAACGTATAGGAAAGTGTCGTCCCTGGAATAGGCCTTGAGAGCCATACTCACAGCATTCTTGACGGCTTACTCAGCTGCAAAAACGGTAAAACGCGCATCCGATGGAGGCTCTGAATCATGCGAACACATATATACTTAATGAAAGATATGTGTTACTTAGGAACAAAAACTAAATGGAACACAGAAGGCTTTGAATCAACCCTTTTGAGTGTCTGGGCATCAACCTGGAAAATGAAGTTCAATGTTAGATTTAAATGTAAAGTCATAAAGGGTCTAAAAGTCTGCAGGGGGAGTACTCCTGGGAGAGTGACTAGTTGAGATAGTTGAGAAGGGGATACTGGTAGACTACAGGCTAAATAACAGCATACAATGCCAAGCAGCTGCTTCTTAGGTGACCAAGATGTTAACATATTATCATTAAAAGAAGCTTGGAATCAAGGAATAGAGATGTAATATTGCCTCTGTACAAGGCATTGGTGCACCCTCATCTGTAATATGTGGACCAGTTCCGGGCACCAGTTCATATATAGGATGCCCTGATCCTGATTTTGAAAAGAGTGCAGGGGGGAGCCACCAAACGGATAATTAGAATTTAAGATCTTAGTTATAAAGAAAGATAATAGGATTTTTTTAGTCTTGAGAGAGGACATCTAAAAAATACAATTCTGTGATTACTCACCTGTAGAATTGGTATTATACGTATACAGCACGTCCTGCTCCAGAAATAATTCCTTACGTTTGGGTTATACATCCACAAGGTGGCGCTGGACTGCAGAGACAGCAAAAAAGTGGCTCCTCCCGGCCCCCTATATTCCAGGGACCTCCCACAAAATCCCCAGTATTGACAAGAAGTTAGCAAGAGGCTGGGAGAATAACAACCACAATCAAACAATATAAACCATGATAACAACCACCATACTAACATCAACCCTGTAAAACTTAGAAAAAGTATGAACAGAAGACCAAGTAGCGGCCTTGCAAACTTGTTCAACAGAAGCCTGGTGCTGAAAGGCCCAAGAGGCACCAATAGCACGAGTGGAATGAGCAGTAAGTCAGAAGGGAGGATCCTTCCCTTTAGCAGAATAGGCCTGAATCACAGCCTGACGGATCCACTTGCTGATGGTAGACTTAGCTGGAGCCAGACCCTTCTTAGGACCAGAAGGGACCACAAAAAGAGCATCAGTCTTCCTGAAAGGCTCAGTAGCCACCAAATAGAACTTCAGGTTCCTAACCACATCCAAGGAATGGAGAGCCCTCACTTTAGGGTTACTAGAATTAGGGCACAGAGAAGGCAGAACAATGTCCTGATTGAGATGAAAAGCAGACACAACTTTAGGCAGAAAGTCTGGTTTAAAGCGAAACACCACCTTGTCCTGGTGTCTCTCAAAGTAAGGGGGCTTGATGTAAAGCACCTCCAACTCAGAAACACACCTAACAGAAGTGATAGCCACCAAAAAGACTACCTTAAGCGTAAGAATGGACAAAGCAACCTCATGCACAGGCTCAAACGGAGACCCCTGCAAGGCAGATAGGACCAAGTTCAAGTCCCAGACTGGTAACATAGGCTTATGTGGGGGGCGCACATGAGTAACCCCCTGGAAAAAGGTCTTGACCAGATGATGCTGAGCAAAAGATCTCTTAAAGAAAACAGCCAAGGCAGACACATGACCTTTCAGAGTGCTGAGTTGAAGTCCCAGATCCAAACCATGCTGGAGAAATTCCAGAATCCTAGGAATAGAAAACACACGACAGGGAAGAGATTCAGCCTCACACCAGTCAATGTAGGTACGCCAAACCCTATAGTAGATGGAAGAAGAGGACTTTTTCCTAGCCCTGATCATGGTGTTAACAACAGAGGCAGGCAGCCCCTTTTCCATTGAGATGGAGGTTTCAGCAGCCAGGCCGTTAAAGCCAGCATTTGTAAATTGGGGTAACGTAGCCGCCCCTGAGTGAGCAGGTCTGGATCCTTGGGCAGTGCGTACTGATCTACCGCCAGCTGCACGATGTCTGCGAACCACACTTTTCTTGGCCAACGGGGGGCCACCAGGATTGCTGGCACCCCTTCCTGAGCTATCTTTTGCAGAACCCTGCCCAACAGGGGGAACGGGGGAAAGACATACAGAATCTGAAAGTCCTGCCAGGGCATTGTCAGAGCATCCATGGCTAAGGCCAGAGGGTCCTGGGACAGAGACACAAAGACTAGAAGCTTGTGATTGTGACAGGACGCAAACAGGTCCACATCTGGCTGACCCCAACGGTGACACAGAGAGCGAAACACCCTGTCGCTGAGGGACCATTCCCCCAGGCGATAAGTCCCCCTGCTCAGAGAGTCTGCCTCCAGATTCTCCACCCCCGGAATGTACACAGATGAGATGCAGGGAACATTGTCCTCTGCCCAGGACAGGATCAGAGACACTTCCTTGAGGGCCCCCTTGCTCTGGGTCCCTCCTTGATGATTGATGTAGGCGACCGCCGTCTGGTTGTCCGAGCGTACCTGAACAGCCCGACCCCGAAGGTGCAGGGTCAAGCGGGCTAGAACCAACCTGATCGCCCTCAGTTCCAAAACGTTGATAGGGGTGTGGGCCTCCTAAGGGCCCCACTGCCCCTGGAATGATAGGGATCTCCAGAAGCCCCCCCAACCTGTCAGACTGGCATCCGTGGTGACTGTCTCCCAGCAAGGGGCCAGAAAGGATCTGCCCACCAACAGGTTCCTTGAGTCCAGCCACCACGAGAGGGACCGCCTGGCTAGGGGAGACAGAACCAAAACCTGATCCAGGGAAACAGGGTCCTTGTCCCATACAGACAAGAGGTGGAGTTGAAGAGGCCTCATGTGAAACTGAGCATAAGGAACCACCTTGAAGCAGGACACCATCAGGCCCACCAGCTGCATTCCCTGCCTGATGGAAGGATGAGGGCAGGACAGAAGGAGCTGAGCTTGCGCTTGCAGACTGTCCACCTTCTGCTGAGGAAGAAAGATCCTGGCCCGAGCTGTATCCAGATTCATGCCCAGAAATGGCTTCACCAAAGAGGGAGACAGGGAAGATTTGGAGTGGTTTATCACCCAGCCGAATGACTCCAGTGTGGTCACCACCCGTTGAGTATCTAGCTCTGCCTGTTGGAAGGACGGAGAAGTGATAAGTATGTCGTCCAAATAGGGAAGAATGCGAATGCCCTGAGCTCTCAGCAGAGCTATAATGCCCACCAGCACCTTGGTAAATACCCTGGAAGCCGAAGCAAGACCAAAGGGTAATGCTGATCCTCCAGAGCGAGCCTGAGGAATCTCTGATGACCTCGAAAGACAGGAACATGGAGGTAAGCATCCCTGATGTCCACAGAGGTCATGAAGTCCCCTGAACTTACAGCTAAGCGCAGAGTCTCCATGCGAAAACGCCTAGATCTGACAAACTTGTTGAGAAGCTTTAAGTCCAGGATGGGTTTAACAGACCCCTCTCTTTTGGGAACGGTGAAAAGGTTGGAATAATAGCCCTTGCCCCTTTCCCTTAAGGGCACTTGGCAGATAACCCCCAGCTCCAGTAGATTATGCACAGCAAGCAACAGGCCCTGAGCTGACAGGGGGTCTTAAGGCATCTGGGATCTGATGAATCTTGGGGGCGGCCAGGCTGCCAACTCTATCTTGTAACTGGAGGACACTACCTCCTGAATCCACCGGTCTGAGACATGACGCCTCCAGACGTGAGCAAAGAGCCGAAGCCGTCCCCCTCACCCGGATGGGTGAGGGCGTCCCTTCATGCCTGAGGGGGCTTGGGGGAAGACTTGGAACCCTAGGAGGGGCCAGTGCGGCCACGCCCTCTGCCCCTGAAATCTCCCCGGGACCCTGCAAATGAAGCTCCCCTTCCCATTCTGGACCCACGGTAGGAGGGAAGAAAGAAACCTGAACCCCAAAAGGGCCGAGACTGTCTCTTGCTCTGGGGTAACCTGCCTCCCTTAGCAAACAGGTCCAGGCGATCCCCAAATAGATGCAGCCTTCTTGGCAGCGCTGTCAGCTGCCCACTGGCGCAGCCAAACCGAGCAGCGTATAGCCACCGCCAAGGTAGAAGCCCTGCCACACATTCTAATGGTATCATCCAAGGCAGAGAGGACATATGCAACAAATTCCTCACAACGCAGAAGGGCTCTATACTCCTCACTAGCCACATCATCAGGAGCTCCATCTAAAATACTCTTGAGCAGAGTCCTAATAGCCACAGCTGTAATGGCAGAGGCACAAACCGGATGCAGCGTGGACCCCACTCAGGCAAAGGCATGGGAAGCCAGCTGATCAATGCGCCGGTCCTCACCATCCCTCAGTGTAGTAGAGTCAGGGGAATGCATGACAGAAGTGTTGGACAACCTCAGAATTGATGCATCCACTTCAGGAGGGGACGACCAACGCTTAACCACTTCAGCAGGAAAGGGGTACCGCTTACCCCAACTCTTAGGCACCCCAGGGAGCCTGCTCGGACGCTCTCACTCTTTGAGCACGAGATTATTAAAGTGATTTTGCTCAGGAATTTCCAAACGTGGCTAAGCAGTGTGAAACTGCTGAGGAGCCACGGCAGGAGGAGAGATAGAAAGTACTTCAAAAATGTAAGCCAAAAGCCTGTCAGTATCATCTGGAGCCCAAGGGTCAGAGCCAGAATCAGCATAACCCTTAGGCTGCTCATCAGATGATTCTGAATCAGAAAACAACTCCCCCTCTTCCAGGGGGGTATAGCCGGCCAGGTCAAAGAATTCCTCAGCCTCCATAGGAAAAATACAACTCTGAAGTACTCACCTGTAGAGTTGGTATTATATGCATACAGCACATCCTGCTCCAGACATAGTCATAACGTGTGGGCAATCCTCCGCCTTCAGCGCCGTGCACTGCAGAACATGAAGAAAACAAGCTCCTCCCGGCCCTACATATACCGGAGGACCTCCCACAAATCCAAGTGAAAACAATCACCATACAGGGGATCCAGAACAAGTGAAACCAGGGTGGGGTGGAGCAGGACGTGCTGTATGCATATAATACCAACTCTACAGGTGAGTACTTCACAGAGTTGTATTATTCTAAGCATACAGCACGTCCTGCTCCAGACATAGTCATAACATGTGGGACATCCAATAGCAGTGTCCATAAGTAGGGTGGGATCCCCAAGAGAAGGGCACAACCAGCAGTAAAGCGCTGTCACCCCCAATCATGCTACCAGGGCAACGAGAGCAATGCTCTAACCTCAACCTTTGAACCTTGTAAAGGGAGAATTAAACCCAAGCAGCGGACTAGCCAACTTGCTCACCAGAACTTAGTGCTAAGAGTCACGAGACCAATCACAAGTGGTGAGAGAACAGAAAACAGTAGAGAAGAAGAAACTTCCCACAACAGAATAGGCCAGAATGGTGACCTGACCATGCTACTGCAAGGAGTGCAGCCATGGAACATCAAAACTTTCCCCAACAGGGGATATGAAACCTGGCCTCAGTCAGGACCAGCAGGAACACTTCATCAGAAGCCGAGGGTATACTTCTCAGCACAGCAGGTCAAAACTAGCCAAGTAAGACCCATCCAAGGGCACCTCCCCCGTGGAGGTAATTAGAGCCGGTACTTCATAATAGGACACCGAACCCCTTAAAAGGCAAAATCCCTCCAGGGACAAAAGGCCATTCAGAAAGATCTCCAACTCTGTAGAGAGATGCAAGTCCCTTATCTCATAATACGCAGGACAACATCCCAGAGACCAGAGAATCTGGCATAATGAAGGTAAGGACCCTCGCCTGGAAGCAGACTTAGCATAAGGCGGCACCCTCACCTCATGGGATACAGATATAAATAAGAATGTACATAAATGGAATGATAATAGCCGCCACAGAGCCATACGTATGGCACACTTCTGGCTGGAGCAATCGCCCCAGAGGGGTGATATGATGAAGGAACGGTTCAGACAAGAACCTAAATAAGAGCCAAGGGAACCCTTAGCAGGGCATCGGGATAAGAAATCCCCCCAAAGGAAAAAACAGGAATTCCCCAATGAATGCAACCGAGCAGACCCTGAAGAAAGCTCAACACAAGAGATTGGATCAGGCTTTGCAGTAGGTGAACAGGGCAAGCCCTGAACCTTCCAAAGAACTTAGTTGGTAGCCAATACCAACATTGCTGATAGGACCCTAAACCCCAGGAACGGAGATCGTCCAACAAGGGAAAAGAGCTTAGAGCCAGCAGGCCAGTATGGGTACACAACATACCCTAACATAGCGTGGCAGAAGGAAGAAAAACGAAGAGAAGGAAGTAAGTCCTAACTCTCCAAGGAACAAGACACCCCGAGATCTGTCATCTCCAACAGGGTAAGCACAAAAACCTGCCGAACGCCAAGGTATAGCCTAAGATAAGAAACCTGACCATGTAAAATGTAGCTCATGAGGGACACACAGGCCTACTGTTCTCAGCAGAACATCCGCGGACCACACCCCACTGGGCCATCCAGGCCTACAGCATAGCGTTGCTGCTTGCCATAGGAGAACTTGCGCAAACCCCCACCCAGTAGGGCATAGGGGATAAGACATTTCAATATAATGTCTAACCAGAACCACTGAACCCAACTAGGGCAGACCAATCTGGGCCAATAATAAGGGTAGAACCCTGTGATCGAGACGGGGTCCAACAGGACCGTACCAGTATGGACTCAATGGACAATAGAGAACCTCCTGCAGAGGAGGGACATTACAAGAAAAGGGCAAGGAATATTAATTCCCCCATAGACGGAATCAGAGCTCCCCTGGAGTAGAGCTAGACCCAGGAATTCCACAGGGAACAAGGAACATGCCACTGTCCTACAATGGACCAAGGGTCCCCAATTGGACAGGTACTGAAAGGGAGTAGTCCAGCAAACTAGAACCCACCGAAGCTCATTGTGACAAAAAGAAACCATAGGTAACTGGATCCCTCAAGGTCCCTACCTAGGAACCACCGGGGGTATAGAAGGCAAGCCCCCTTTGTCAACCTGCCAGATTTGGTACCCTGGTAACCAGCAACAGGGAGAAACAGAGAGGCAGGGAAGATCCCTAACGGTTTCCTCGAGTAACCAGTGGAAGAATAACCACCTCCACCAGAAGGAAGGTAAACAGACCTAGATCCAGGGTGCTGAACCCTCATCCAGAACTAATAGCTAAAATGCCTCAGAGCCCAAAGGCACAGAGAAAAAAAGGGATGTCAACAGACCAGCCGCCAACGGCCACACCAGGTGCAATTCTGCCTGGAGATAAAAACGAGACAGGTCGGAGGACCAGAGACCTCGTTTCCGGAAATTCCCTTATAGTCAAGAGAAAAGGCACTAGCCGAAACCCAATCCAGATACAACCTGGACCTGGAGGATGGAACAGAGTAGTGCTTGAGTCAACTAAGGTCCATCCAAACGACTCCCTCATGTAAGTAAAAGGGAGGACCTGATAGGTCCCCTGGTAGCTGCCCCCTGGTGTCGTGCGAGACATCACACCCATCCAGAGCCTAGCGGGCACATGAACGCAACAGGGGACCCAGCCAATGCCACAACGGTGGCGACGACCGCCAATACCCAGCAGTAGTGGGCTCAGTATCCAGAAGTTACCTTGGGGCCCGAGGACCCTTGGTGTGTAGGGCGCCAATGGCCCATTCAGAAGCGCCAAGCCTGGATGCCTATGGATACAGATGCTAAACCCGCCAAGGGGTTGGAAGGATAGATTCCCTCATCCTCAAGGGAAGGGAGGAGCAACTGCCGCAGAGGCCCCAGTGTCTATATGATAATGGCGTTCTGGCAAGGAAGCCATACCTGACAGGCCCAGGAAAGCCTGCCCCCCATACCTGAAGAAAAACAGGGGACCGTAGTCCTCCTGACCGACTCAGGGAAAGACCACCCAGCTAACACTGTCCCATATCCGGAGGAACTACCTCCTAAAGCCACTAGAACGAGGCAGGATGCCTCCTGATAGCAGTAAGGTGTTGTGGCCATCCCCTCACCCAGGTGGGTGAGGGCGTCCCATCATGCTTGAGGCTTTTCGGTGAATGATACGGGCTTAGCCCGGCCCGAAGGCCCCGGGCGTTGAATGTCACTCCTGGGACAGGATACCGAACCAGACCCTGCAAGGGGCATCCCCGGTTCCTGCTTAACGCTATGATATGGAGGTGGAGGGGTATCCCTGCTCCGGGGGGGCCGAGACGGCCGCCCCTGATTGGGTGGACTGTCCTGTTTTCCAAATAGGTCCAGACGGGCCCCAAACAGGCGATGCCCTCTAAAGGGAAGCCCCGTCAGGGTCCTTTTAGCGTCATCGTCTTCCCCCCACTGACGCAGCCAGAGCAGGCGACGTATAGCTACCACTTGGGCAGAAGTCCTTGCACACATTTTGATGGTGTCATCCAGAGCTAAAAGGATAAATTTAACAAAAATATCACAGCTGGAGAGTGTGTAAAATACCTCCCAGGGTAAATCTTCAGGCTGATGCTCCAGCATCTTTCTTATGAGAGCCTTAGCGGCCACTGCTGTGATGGCCGCGGCACAGACAGGGCGAAGCGCCGTTCCTGCACAGGCAAATGCGTGGGAAGCCAGCCTATCAATGCGCCGATCCTCGGCGTCCCGCAAGGAGCTGTAAGCCGGAGCTGTAAGGAAGGGGGGGTTAGGAACTCCAATAATTGGTGCGTCTACCACTGGGGACGAAGACCAAATATCAACCATCTTGGGGGGAAAAGGGTATTTCCAAACCCAATTCTCTGGGGGCCTTTGAAGTGCAGTGGGGCATTCCCACTCTTTAAGTACAAGAGCATGGGAGTGAGCCTGCTCGAGAAATTCCAAGTGCACAGGCGCAGTATGGAAGCAGGGCATTAAAGATCCTGAGTAACATACCACCAATATCAAGCTGGTCCCAGTCATCTTGACCAGCATCATCCTGACACCTCGGCCTCTCGTCAGAGGAACCTAGGTCAGAGAACAGGTCCCCATCTTCCGACGTGGTGCTAGCATGTGTAGAGAAGGGCTCCTCAGAGCCCATAGCACAGGCCGAAGCCGCGGGAGTCCAAGGCCGTTGTCTATCAGGACCCACCCGGCCGGACAACCCTTCAACAATCTGGACAAGCGTGGGCCGTCTAGGAGAGGTGTCTATTTGTAATTCCCCACTTGTACAAGACTCAACAGGAGTGAGATTTAGGGAAGAGGAAAAGGGGAGAGAAGGAGCGAGGTGCAACCACAGGCGCCGCTCACAATTCCAGCGTCTGTTCAGAACATGACGCGCAGACCCGTGTCCCGTCAGCCCCAGCATGGGGGAGACCACACACTACACAAAGCCAGTCCTGTCCCAGAGAGACCCCGGTAACACAATCCTGAGATGCCTCCAAATGGTGATTGTTTAAACGCAATATGTCAATAGGGATTTATGCAAAAGGCAACCCTGGATGCCCCAACGACCCGCTGATTAATGTGGGAGATTTTAGGAAGGCCCGCTAATATCCTTATACGTATAAGTATAAATATGTATATGTATATATAAATATATATATTAATATGAGGCCGGAAGAAGCCACCGGGAACTCAGCGTCTGAAAGACATAATGGGAAAGAGATGTCAGGGCCATGCGCAGCTGGACAGACAAAAAACAGAGGGATTCGCCCGTGAGGGCACTTACAGCTCAAGTGGAGGAGGAGGAGACCGTCACCACGCGCGCGCGCGAAGCTTAACAAAAATGGCGCCCAGCGAACCTCGAAGGGCGGGCTAAATGCTCTGCCATGACGAGGAGCGCGCCGAACCAAGGCCCCGCCCACTCTAAAGAGCGCGAAGCTCTGAGGTAAAAATAAAGGCAAGGATACAACCACAAGCCTAAGGTTCAATAGAACGGTTACAGATAATAAGTACGGGCACCGCAGCATCAAGACTATGCGGCAAGCAATGTAAAAAACACATGGCGGCAGCCGAAATAAGGAGCAAGCAGCGTGGCTCTGACATCTCTGAGTTAATAAAAGGCAGAATAAAGGCCACGATCGTGACACACCGGTACACTGGGACCACCACACACATACCCCCCCTTTCTTTTCCCCCTAAGTAGATGGGGAAAAGAGGGAGAATGGCGACCCGTTAATAGGGTCCAGCACTACGCGGGGTACGGGGCAATAATGCCGGAGGGGCATCCACTAGAGGCTCACCATCGGCCTAAACCGCCTACCCTATGGTGGGGGATTGCGGTGGAGCATGGCTCCGTTAAGCACACACAGTGCTGCCTACCTTCACCCGACCAACGCAGCCCAGGCTGGGAGGCATATTCTTCTACAAAGAGGACGGGTGGAAATAGTCCCGCAGGGCCTCGGGCTGTAAAGCCCCCGCTCGCCTGCGAGAGCGTGATACTTCATGTCTTCGCAGTTCGAGCACTGCAGAGAAATCTGGGGATTTGTGGGAGGTCCTCCTGTATATGTAGGGCCGGGAGGAGCTTGTTTTCTTCATGTTCTGCAGTGCACGGCGCTGAAGGCGGAGGATTGCCCACACGTTATGACTATGTCTGGAGCAGGACGTGCTGTATGCTTAGAATAAGGTTAACGCCAGGCGCCAGATGCCACTTCTTAGCAGAGGACTTACGAGCCGTAGAGCCAGCAACCAGCTTCTCAATGCTAGCCACCCTAGTAGACAAATCAGGCTGAGACTCCCCACTGGTATGCACCTCACTGGGAGTCAGATGGGGCACAGGCCCAGCCACAGGTAACCCAGATTGCAGCACAAGCACTCGCTGGGCACAGGGTACACAAACCCGCACATTGTCATCACTTGTAGGGGACACCCCACACGCCACACACAGCCGGGCTTGTCCCGAAGGAACCCTCCATATGGTGATTATCGCGGCCACAGGCCAATAGGGATTCACGCTATACCACCCGGGATGCCCCAATAGCCCGCTAGTGAAGTGGGAGGTAAAGGCAGAATAGGCCTCTAATAGCAACTAAATAGAGGGGATAGGCCGGGAGAAACCACAATTAAGTTTGACCCGCCTGCAAGACATAAACAGAAAGTCCCGTAAGCGGTATGCATACATAATATATATATAAAATAAGCCAGCCCACAGGGACACTTACGGACCACGGTAGGTAGACCAGCCACGCAGCACGAGAGCAAAATGGCGCCCGCAGATACCCTGAGGGGCATGGAGACAGTGATGCGGAACGTGCCATCCGCAAGGCCGCCCCCTCGAAGAGCGCGAAGGCGCCCACATGACCATGTCAGCCAATGATGGCGCAGCAGCGCCTGAGGTAATGTCGCCGCCGACCGCGGAACGCTGTACAAGCGCATGTGGCAGCGGCGGCATTTTTAAAAGAGCAACCAGTGCAACCAACACACGCGGCAGCACAAGCCAAGCATACCACGGAATACAATCCCAAGAAGTGAAGAATACACATATACACACACCCTCCCGAGAACTGCCAGGGAGAGCGAAGGAGGGCAGCGGCCAACCTAACAGGAGCCCACCGATGGACAGGGGCGAGGGAGGGGCATCCCATAAGGCTCACCATGGGCCTATACCGCCTACCTTTTGGTGGGGGATTGCCGTCGGAGCAGCGCTCCTTAAGCACCTGACAACGGTGCTGCTTACCATCACCCGACCAGTGCAGCCAAAGCTGGGAGGCAGAAAAAAGAGGAACGGGTGGGAATAGTCCTACAGGGCCGCAGGCTAATAGCCCCGCTCACCTGCGAGTAGAGAGAGCCATCTTCTTGCCTTCGCAGCGCCGACTGCAGAGAAGAACTGGGGATTTTGTGGGAGGTCCCTGGAATATAGGGGGCAGGGAGGAGCCACTTTTTTGCCGTCTCTGCAGTCCAGCGCCATCTTCTGGATGTATAACCCAAACGTAAGGAATTATCTCTGGAGCAGGACGTGCTGTATACTTAGAATAAAGCTATACTCACCTTTTCTCCCATGCAGACCGTCGCGCCTAGTCCAGGGCTGCAGCGCTTACCTGAGGCTGGATGAAGTTCCCTCACCGCCCCGCCATCATGGTCAAGGTGAGCTGCCTACAATGGAGGGAGGCATGGCAGCTCACCGTGACTGATGGCGGAGGCATCGCCTCATCGGAAGTAGTCAGAAAGAGACTCACGAAGAGAGAACAGAGCTGCGTTTGTGCTGGGCGGCAAGGGACCTGCATCCAGCCTTTCAGGTAAGCGCTGCTATAAATATATAAATGGCTGATAACAAAAATATGGGGAAATCTTTTTTATTCAAAATCCTGCTTTCATGTAAAAAAACATTCGATCTCCAGAGGCGACAATACTTTTTTACCAAAAGAACTATAAATCTGTGGAATAGCCTCCCATAGCATCATCAACTGAAAGCTTCCAAAATGGATTAGATGTGTTTTTTTAAAAGAAAATAATATTAAAAGTTACTATTAGATGTTATATGTAAATAATAATGAAACAACTTTTCTAAAACATGGGGAGGGGGACGCCACACCAATTATTTAACCCTTTACAGATTGGATAGTAGTTGTATTTTATGTGTAAATGTTATAAAGTGTCCTTTTCTATTTGGGGTGGTCTCCTGGGCAGGAACGGGGGGCTACTGATACATATGTGGTATCGTTGTAATCAAGAGAAGTGGGGGTTTCACATGCAATGTGTTTTTTTTTTAAAATGTAAAACAAACCAAACATTTTTTTTGCTTTGTTTACCCAAAAATATAAAAAAAACTGGAAAAATTACAAACAAGGCATTTCAAGTTAAAGCCTAAACTCTGCAGCAAGAAAAAATATATAATTTTCCTGAAAATTCCTGCAAAAATCACAGGTAAACAGGAACATCAAGAGCACGGCTAAAGCCATGCTGTCAGTAACAGATGACTAAGCCAGTGAGGGGCAGCGATTGGTCCTGTTAAAGTTCAGATGTCGCCACAGGAGGCCGCGGCGACATCTAAAAGGTAAGTAGAGGCTGTTGGGGGGACTGGACCCTTTTCATTTTCAGTCCAATGTTCCTCTTTAAGTGCAAAATGGAGAAAAAGTACCTGTCAACAGAGGGTCACAAAATCTCAAGTGGGCTGGCAGTTAAAAGGGTTAAAAGTAGCTATGCATGTTGTGTATTGTTCTGTTCATGGGACCTTGTAATTTCAGATTTAGATTTTTTTTGTTTACATATTGATATTTTAGGAAAATGTGTGTTTATTCAGCTTTTTTATATATTTTTTAGGGAAACCCTGTGCAACTAGAGAATTCTTTGAGGGATTACTTCTGGAAAACTGAAGCCACATCAACATGTCTGGTACACCTAAAGCTTGAGGTGTTTACTTAAAGAGAATATATAGTTTGTGAGGGAGGATTTCAAATTTAAAGGGTTGTTTTTCTAGAAAAACGGCAAGGTGCATATCTGAAAATCTTCGAAAGCGCCGTTTCAGTTTGCGGGAGTCTCCTGGACAGGAAAGGGTGTCTACCAATACATATGTGGTACCTATGTGGTACCGTTGTAACTGAAACAGAAACTATAATTTTCCTGGGAAATCCCAGGAAATCCATTCACAGTTGAACACGTGTAGCGCAAAATAGTGAAAATGGTCTGGCAACAGAGGGTGAAAGAAAACTCTAGGTAGGGTAGGTCTTAAAGGGTTAAATAATGTGTGAAAATTATGTGACAGTTTCCAAAATATATGGTTCTTAAATGATTTTTAAACTTAAAGGAGCCCTATCGAAAAACATTGCCTAATATAAAAACCCATACAAACATGCTAGATAGTGAGAAAATTGGTTACTTACACATCCAACAGAAGAAAAAAAAAACTACAAAGCTTGTAGTTTTCTTCTATCAGTAGGAATAAAATCTAGGGGTTTTAAGTGTACTTTTTAACTTCTATTGGGGTGAACTGATTCATTCCAGTGTCTATCACTAGTGGAAAACAGTTGCATCTGCCCAATGCATTGCACGATGGGCAAAATAATCTACACACACTAGAAGAGTCTCAACAGCAATAAGTTGTTATTCTAGCACAGACTAGCTCAGCAGACAGGATGTTAAGGCTGAGCAGTTCTCCCCTGTAAAAGCAAGATGGTACATTCACAAGCCTGTCACTGTCACTGATTCTTCTTTCTTCCAGTACAGGTTGGCTAGATTTTTTTGATGCAGGGTGGATAAGTAGGCCCTCTTCTTGCTAGAACATTTATGTAGTTCTTTGTTATTGCACCACTTTTTATAATGTGCACATATGACCAGTATATGCTTATGCGTATATAGGAATTCATCAATCCCTTTAGTGCAAACTACAGCAAACAGAAAAAACACACTAGTGAACTAAACAGGTGAACCACACCAGTGAACACACTAAGGGGCAGAAAATGCAAACATGTGCCCGGAGTGGTGGGCTTCCCTATTTGCAGTGCTCAGGGAGCATTTGGGTGTTAGGCGCCTTACTCTAGAGCAATTTAGTTATGCTCAGTCTGGGAACTGAACCTGCAACCCTCCATGCTGATTTTTATTCTTACCATCCTGTAACAAAGCTTTTTCCCTATATAAATGTGTTTCATATATCTACTTTACACTTCATTTTGTTCAAACAAAGACATCTCACAAAGATTTTTGCTAGATCATCAAGATAAGAGATGCTTTGCTATGTATTACATGAATTTGGAGGGCTGGGGGTTAAATGGGTCAGGGTGCAAGTCATAAATGGATGTGACCTACTGGTCAAGAAAAGGTTTATATTGTTAACAATAAATGTCATTTGTAAGTAATGACTGCAGATTCAGTAAGGGAATACCATGTGAAACTGGAGAGGTTTCTTGATGAAAAAGCACATTGGGTTTACAGGAATGTGAAGGTTATGTCTTAACTGGCTGTCCAGGGCATTAGCACACCACAGCTCACACTTAGTGATGGTCTTTCCTGAGGTTTCCAAATGTGTTCTTAGGTTGTAATATAATTTCACACTCACATGTATTTGCCTAAGACGATTTAAAGCCAATATGATTCAAAAACAGAAATAAAAGCATGGGGTTCACAATAGTTTCAGTTCCTGAATCCTGATGGAATTTGGAGGATGAAGTGTGTGCTAGCTATCTTAAGGAAATCCAATTTAAATTAATTAGCCTTGCTAGCATATTAATTAGGAATTTAGGGATTTTCCTAAATACAACTTTTAATTAAAAAAATGATGGATATTGCTTTCTGAGCCATCTGAGCTATTAGTTATTTTTGACTATAGACAAAGTAGGATAATTATTGTCTATCATGGTTTGAAGAACAATAGTCTATTCATTATTCTACCACAAAATCCTTTTTACTTTAAGTGGGTGACTTGTCATAACCCCGTCCCATTAACTGTTTCCCCAAAGAGAGCGGGGGTGCAGAAAAGTATGCAGCCTGTGGCTATGTGGGCTGGCAGCCTTCAGGGCTGGGGGCTGGCCAGCTGCTTGCTTGAATAGGGGTGTTTTTTGAAAAAAGAATTAAGGGTTTAACCAGGAGAGGGGGACCCCATACCATTTTTAAAAATAACATTTTAAGGGTTAAAACCGCGTATACAAGTAAACCGAACTCGGGCACCAGCTATGGGGGCTAGTAGACCAGGGCGCTGAGGCCAAGTGGCTGGCCCACAACCCTGAAGGCTGCCATATGAGCCATGGGCTCTTCTGCACCCCCCCCCTGGGATTTGCTTGGTGACTTGCCAGCCCCTCCTGCCCTGTGAATTGGTATAGGGGTTCAGGGACCCCTTAACAGTTTACAAAGGGTTGAATGTAAAAAAACACCCACACACAGAAGTAAAACTGATGTTAAATTCCCCCCTACTTACCTATGTTGTCCAGCTCTGCCCGCTGCAGCTTCTGAAAGCATTGTCCCCTGCCCCATGCCTGGCTTCTGCTGATAATTCTTGCTTCCGCTGATCATTTCAGCTTCTGCCATTTTATACTGGCAGAGTGAGCTGATGTCAGCTAAGTCGCCAGTATAAAAATTCCCTCCCTGCATCATGGAACAGGACTTATGAGGTGTTTTGCCATAGCTGAAAGCACCGGCTCTCACTACCCTGTACCCAATTATTAGCTCTGGGATCTCAGGGCCAAATTGTCTCTATCCAATGGCCCCAGTGACCACATGCCCACTGATAGATCCCCCTACCCAGCCTGCTGATAATGTTTCTCTCATGGCAGGAGAAATGGGAAAGAAAGGAGGGGGAAATAAAAGAAGAAAGCCTTCCCACTCAGCCATGCTAAAATGGTAAAATGACACAATACGTTGAAGATGAGGATGAAGGTGGCCCAGGGGATCTTAGCAAACTAAACAAGAAACAATTAGAAGCTGAGAGTAGAGATTAAAGAGATAGATTAGTTAAAGAACAAAGTGGATGGAAAGGGGACCCAAGCCACTACATCAATATCAACAATCTCTAGGGGAAGCCAGTCTATCACAACTGAGCAGTCAGGGCTTCACAAGAAAGTTCAAATGATAGATCAACTGGCCCAACCCTGGGCACAGTCTCATATTTCAAGCATTGTCCCCCTCAAATACAGACGCAGATAGGATTGGACATTCCCCTGCACATGTCCTTCTCGCGCTCGTTGGACCAGATACTACTGCCAGCCCAGAATAGAGACCTCAAACCCCTACGACCATACTGTAGGTGGCCTGAGGGGCAGAATTTAGTGGAGGCAATAAGTAAACCGTGAGAATTAACAACATGGGCATTATAGTTAAAGAAGAGGGGAAGCCCAAACCCAGAAATACGCAAGGCCCCCCCGGGAGCAAGAGAGAGTTCACTGCTACATTTGTGATAAGGTGGGCCATAATGCCGTTGTCGTGCCCCCAAACGAGAGAGAAAGAGCAGTGAATGTGCATTCCCAACAGAACAGGAAAGGGGAAAGAGAGAGAGAGTGGAGACTAGGGAAACAGCCCATGCCACTCCTGGCTACTACCACCCCCATAGGCCTTGGTCATCATGTGACACACAGGTAGACACAAAACACCCTAGGTTCTTCGTGGACTCGAGTGCAGCAGTATCTGTGGTGAAGACCCCAAACATTAAAGCCAGGTGGATTTTCTGCTGGTGTTAGATATAAGGCACCTGAGAAAGGGTCCTAACCCATCCTGCTTAGCTCCAATCCTTGGTGTAATGTACTATGTAGCACCCTGACTGCCGGGTTTTGCCACAAGCTCTACAGCGCTACTATAACAAAAGTTCTTTGTTTAGAAATAAGCAAGTATGTAGCCCCCACCTTTGTGAAACAGCAATCACGCAGACACTGGGAGATTATGCATCCATCCCCATCTCTGGTGTGCAAGCACACCCGGGGTTGCAGTTTGTATATTTTTCATTTATAATAAGCCCTTAATTAGAAAATACCTCTGCATGGATGCATCTAACTTCTTTTTTTAACTGATGTATAACTGCCTATTTCTACAGACATAAATTCACCCTACTGAAAGCCCCTGTGTTGGATCATTGCACTGTCTTCCTGCCCTTTAACCCTCTGCTATATATCCTTTGCCTTGCCCTACCACTGTCTGTGCTATGGTCTGAACTGTGCTCACAGCCTTCCATTGCCAGGACTGGGGCCCAGATCTACCATTGTCTGCATTGGGGTGCAGCCCATCTGTTCTTTTTCAAAGTTTACAGCCTTAGAACCTTTTTAGGCCTGGTCCCTTTCTTTAGGCCTTCGCTCAGAGATGCACCTGCACAGATGCAGCCATGCTTTGAGTGTCTGCCGTCCAAACCATTTGCTCTGACACCTAAAGCCATTTTACACTTTAAAATTTATGATCACAGCTGCCCCTGCATTGGGCCTACCGGAGTATGACAAACCCTATAGGCTTTACTGCAGAGAAACGCTTTGACATTGGGACATGCCTCGGCGGTACTCATACAAACCCTGCAACCCTGCTGTCGCCTGGACCCTCAATATTCTCCTAGTTTATCTCACCTTTTTCATCCTGATGATGATGACCCCCATGGTGCCTTGTCATCATAGAGAGACTGCTTGATTGGCCTATGTAAAACACTCTCCATTGACTAATGCCAATTTTGTTTTTTATGTGGCTGGGTCAAGGTTTGCCAATGGTCATGGTGTCATCTACAACTTTGGGAGCATATGGAAGGCGAGATCCATCCCGAAATTAAATGGAAATGGATGATAAAAACTCCCCAAGGAGGTAGCAATAATAAAGGTTAAAGCACACACTAAGCTAGATACTGCCATTGCCAGGGGGAATCATAGTGCAGATAATGCAGCAAGCTCAGAGCACACTCTCATTACTTTTTGTCCAAACCTTTCCCCTTGTTGCACCTTGTCTTTTCAGGTACTACAGACCTTGCAGAACCAAGCAAGGCCAGATGAGAAGGAGCAGTGGAAGAAGATGGGGCTTTTCAAATGCCAGATCACCTGTTAAAGAAGCAAGTTTACCTCCCATGATCTATGTATCCATTTATGGCTACTGCAGTGCAAGGTAACACACACAATTCAAAACACAACACGTGTGGCATAGTGCAGGCCAGGTGGATAGCTCCGGGGTTCAGTAATGTAGCTCCCAAGCATGTACAGGGTTGCCAGGTGTGTGCTCTTTACAACGCAGGCCAGGCCTCCAGCAGTGCACCCCAAGGAAAAAACTCAACTGACCCCTCAATCGATCCGGCCATGTCTTATCTTCACCTGGAAGGCATCAGGAGAGAGCCCAAAAGAGGTCCAACTCTGCTTCCGGTGCTGCCATCTGTAAAGCAAAAATGACAATTACTCACCTGCGCCTGCCGTCACTTCCGTCCGGTCTCCTCTTCACCTGGGGCTGATCCCTCCCAGGCTCTTCCGCCGTAGGGAGAAGGCCCGAAACAGGCGCTCTCCACCTCTTCCACCATCGCCGCCACTAGCCCCACCCTATGTGAATGGGGCAGGTTACGTCATCGTGCTCCCAGTGCTGGGTTCTCATATGCCAAGGTGATCAGTGGAGCGAGGCTGGAGGGGCAGGGGCTCTGCCTTCCCCGTCTCCCCAGTAAAAAATAAAATTTATTTTTTTCTCTTCTTTTTTTACTGTTAACCCTTTGTGAACTGATAAGGGATCCATAAAATCCCTATTCCAGTTCACAAAACTTGAGGGTCTGGCAAGTCACCTGCAGCTAGCAGATGACTTGCCCTGTAACCCGCAGCCCCTTATTTACCTGCCTTCCCAAAGCTCAGGGGGGCAGAAGAGCCCGGGGGCCACAAAGGCTGCACAGGCTTGTAGCCTGCAGGGCGGGGGGCCACCAAAGCTGCACTCTGCGCCCTGTTCTACAAGCCCTATATAGCTGGTCCCCGGACTGATCATGTTGGTAAGGGGGGACCCCACAAACTTTTTGGGGGATTTTTAAAGGTTTTTAAATCTTAAAATTCCCCCAAAAATGCCCCCCCCCCCCCCTGGGAGGTGGGCCCTATGTCAGTTTTTTATTAGCCCTTTATGTCTTGTTGCCCAGCAGGTATAGAAGGCTTCCAGCAGCAGCAGGAGAGCAGAAGCCTCAGTGATCGGGGATAGATGGGGGTAAGTCTAAAACAAAATAAACAAAAATACAATTCTGTGAAGTACTCACCTGTAGAATTGATAGTATTTGTATACAGGGCACAGTTTCTAAAGGGCACAAAGCTCAATACTGACTGTTTGTGATCCTTCCCCCTCGTCTTCACCCCTCTTCCTTTAGACTGTAAGCTCGCAAGGGCGGGGCTCTCTCCCCTATTGTATCTTGTTTCAGAATATCCATTGTCAACTCTGTAAAACTGCATTTGAAATAGTATATGTACCGTATGTTTCTACCCTGTCTGTAATTACTACTTTGTAAAGCGCTACAGAAGATGATGGCGCTATATAAATAAACAAAAATAATAATAATAATAATAATAATACAGTACGTCCTGCTCCAGATATAGTACTTACACTTGGTTATCCTCCGCCAGATGGCGCTGCACTGCAGAGACATGCAAAACAGGCTCCTCCCAGCCCTCAAATACCCAGGGACCTCCCACAAATCCCCAGCATTGAAAAGCAGTGAACAAGAAGCCGGGAGAATTTCACCACCCAAAACAACTGTTAACTATAACAAAGATAACAATCACCATACAGGGGACCCAGAATAATGCAAAAAACCAGAGTGGGGTGGAGCAGGACATACTGTATACAAATAATATCAATTCTACAGGTGAGTACTTCAAAGAATTGTATTATTCTTAGTATACAGTACGTCCTGCTCCAGATATAGTACTTAAACTTGGGACATCCAATAGCAGTGTCCGTAAGTAGGGTGGGATCCCCAACAAAAAAGGTGACAGCAGACAGTTTAGACCACTGCCGCCTGCAAAACCTTGCGGCCAAAAACAGCATCAGCTGACTTGTAAAACTTTGAAAAGGTATGAACAGAAGACCAAGTAGCGGCCTTGCAAACTTGTTCAACAGAAGCCTGGTGCTGGAAGGCCCAAGAGGCACCAATAGCACGAGTGGAATGAGCAGTAAGTCTGAAGGGAGGATTCTTCCCCTTAGCAGAAAAGGCCTGAATCACAGCCTGACGAATCCATTTGCTAATAGTAGACTTGGCAGGAGCCAAACCCTTCCTAGGACCAGAAGGGACCACAAAAAGAGCATCAGTCTTCCTGAAAGCCGCAGTGACTACCAGGTAATACTTCAGACACCTGACCACATCCAAGGAATGCAGAACCCTTTCCTTAGCGTTGCTAGGATTAGGACACAGAGAAGGAAGAACAATATCTTGATTCAAATGAAAAGCAGACACCACCTTAGGCAGAAAGTCTGACTTAAAGCGGAACACCACCTTGTCCTGGTGTCTCTCATAATATGGGGGCTGAATAGACAGAGCCGCCAGCTCAGACACACGCCTGACTGAAGTAATAGCCATCAGAAAGACAAACTTGAGGGTAAGCACAGCCAGAGCAGCATCCTGAATAGGCTCAAAGGGAGCACCCTGCAAGGCAGACAAGACCAAGTTCAAATCCCAAACAGGGACCATAGGCTTACGTGGGGGACGCACATGAGTGACCCCCTGAAAGAAGGTCTTAACCAAGGGATGCTGAGCAAAAGACTTCTGAAAGAAGACAGACAGGGCAGAAACCTGACCCTTCAGAGTACTGAGTTTTAGACCCAACTCCAATCCATGCTGTAAAAACTCCAGAACCCTGGGGACTAAGAACTCCCTACAGGGAAGAGACCTAGATTCACACCAATCAATGTAGGTACGCCATACCCTATAATAGATGGCAGAAGAAGTTTTCTTCCTAGTCTTCACCATGGTCTCAACCACCGAGGCTGACAAGCCTTTCTCCATCAAGATGGAGGTTTCAGCAGCCAGGCCGTCAAAGCCAGAGTTTGCAAATTGGGATGGCGTAAAGAGCCCTGAGTGAGTAGATCTGGCGCTTCTGGCAGGACGTGCTGGTCTACTGCCATTTGTACCACGTCTGCGTACCACACTCTTCTTGGCCACCTTAGGGCCACCAGAATCACTGGCACCCTTTCCAGAGCAATCTTGCGCAGAACCCTGCCCAGCAGGGGAAACGGAGGAAAGACATACAGGAGCCAAAATTCCTTCCATGACATTGACAGAGCATCCATGGCCAAGGCCAGAGGATACTGAGACAGGGAGACAAAGACCGGGAGCTTGTAATTGTGACGGGATGCGAACAGATCCACATCCGGTAGACCCCAACGGTGACACAGGGGCTGGAATACCCTGTTGCAGAGGGACCACTCCCCCTGACGGAGAGTCCCCCTGCTCAGAAAGTCTGCCTGTAGATTCTCTACCCCGGGGATATACACGGACAAAATGCATTGAACATTGGCCTCCGCCCATGTCATAATCCGCGACACCTCCTGGAGGGCACCTCGGCTCCGGGTCCCTCCCTGATGGTTGATGTAGGCAACCGCCGTCCTGTTGTCTGAGCGCACCTGCACAGCCAGACCCTTCAGGTGATTGGTCAACTGCTCCAGTACCAACCTGATCGCCTGTAGTTCCAGAATGTTGATGGGCAGGTGGGCCTCCTGAGGGCCCCACCTCCCCTGGAACCACGGGGACTTCCAGAATCCCCCCCAACCTGACAGACTGGCATCTGTGGTGACCGTCTCCCAGGAGGGGGCCAGGAAGGACCTGGCCTGTAGCATGTTCCTGTGGTCCAGCCACCACGAGAGGGACCCTCGGACCGAGGGGGGAAGCACACAAACCTGTCCAAAGACCAGCCAGATAATTTACCCATCCGTGCTATGAGTGTACACATGACCAGTGAGACACCCTGCAACACTTGTGTGACAAGAGCACTTCAATCATGTCCCAGTTGGGAATCGATGAAGCAGAGAGGCGTGCGCGGCGGCAGCGGCAGATACACAAATAAGGCTGCGAATCAGCGCGGCTGACACCGAGTATACAAGTCAAATGACATTACTAAAGGCCACTAGCGTGTAAACCAATACACTGAGACCACCTACACCCCCCCTTTCTTTCCCCCCGGGCTACGGGGGGAACGAGGGAGGATGGCGTCCCTTTGTACAGGGCCCACCGCTACACGGGCCATGGGCAATAATGCGGGAGGGGCATCTCAGAGGCTCACCATCAGCCTAAACCGCCTACCCTTTGGTGGGGGACTGCGGTGGAGCATGGCTCCATAAGCACGCATGGTGCTGCCTACCTTCACCCGACCAGCGCAGCCCAGGCTGGGAGGCACATCACAAGGAGGACGGGTGGGAATAGTCCAACAGGGCCGCAGGCTTTAATAGCCCCACTCACCTGCGAGAGAGTGATACTTCATGTCTTCGCAGTCAGCACTGCAGAGAAATCTGGGGATTTGTGGGAGGTCCCTGGGTATTAGAGGGCCGGGAGGAGCCTGTTTTGCATGTCTCTGCAGTGCAGCGCCATCTGGCGGAGGATAACCAAGTGTAAGTACTATATCTGGAGCAGGACGTACTGTATACTAAGAATATATTATTTTCTTTCATGTGTGTGTGCCATGAAGGCTATAAGGGTGTGTAGCTTTCAGGGGCGGGGGCCTCTGCGCCCTGGTTTACAAACTGGTCCCCGGGCTGGCTATGCTGGGTAAGGGGGACCCCATGCCAATTCTTTTAACCCTTTATAGTGTGGATAGTATTTGTAAATGTTATAAAGTGCTCTTCAGTTTGGAGAGCCTCCGGGGCAGGAACGGGGAGGGTACGGATACATATGTGGTACCCTTGTAATCGGAAGAAATGGGGCTTTCCTATGCGATATGGTTTTCTTTAATGAAATACATTTTTACTTTTTTCACTCAAAAATTTAAAAAAGAACACTGTAAAAATTACAAACAAGACATTTCATGTTAAAGCCTAAACTCTGCTGCTGCAAAAATATATTATTTACATATTTCCTGTCGCAACACCAGTGAAGAAATCCCAACCCCCTTTTCCTTGGGTAACGGGGAACCTAGGGCAGGTGAGATTGAGATGTTGAGTTTTATATAAAAAAAAAAAGCAAACTAAAACTAGTCAGCATTATAATAGACTTGTTAAATAATACATGTATGTTAATAGCCTAACACATAGGAAATGCATGTCAATTGCATGTGGTTTTCTCCAAATGCAATATAGTAATAAATATACAGTAATATGTGTGTTCCTTTTTATATTTATTATATGATCCACAACAGAAATGTCACAGGTCTAGCATGAAACATCTTTCTACCCAATTTAATGGTGTGGGCCAAAGCCTCAAATATGCCACTCAGGTTTCCATGGAAACCAACCATAGCAGCTTCTACAGCTCCATATAAACTGAGTATAATATAAAGGTTGCTTTAAGCATTCTATATATAATTTCAAGCCAACTATGATGGTCATATGATTATAGTTTTTAGTTTTGTGCATCCACCCTGTCATCATCTGTCATACCATATATTCACAGCCGGTGTTTTGAAGCATGATATCAATGACAGCTATCTCGTGAGGGATATACAGGTAAGCTGTGTTAAACATCCAAATAATGCACTGTTTATAAAAATGCAATAATTTCTAAAAAGCTGGATATAAGAGCATAAAACTAAAAAAAAACAATAATCCTTATCTATGCTTATAGATCATTGCCAGAAAGCATTCCATGTATGTACCTTAGACGAAATAAATAAATCTGTAGCATCTACATTTACTAAACTAAAATGAAAAGTTCCCAAGCAAAAATGATGCACTAGTAATCATACCTTTATGGTTTGCTTGACTGTGAACAGCAAGCAACAGCTGGAATAAATGGACAGCCAGATACACAACTCTGCTCTTAAACCAGACCAACATCTTACCTTCTTGTAACTTCTGCAGTGGTCGATTTTCCCATCCTATGGATCAGCCGTTGGTCTGCAAATTGTGGGTTATGTTGGTTAGGTCCAGGCGGCTGCGAAGGAAGAAGCCTCCTGGGTGCTCCAAAATCTCCATGACCAGGAGGAAATCAGTGTTGTGGCGTTTCAGCTTTGAGTGGATATAGGAGCAAATGTAAGTGCTAACAATGGTTTAGGGGGTTATTTAAGAAGGGATATCGCCAGGTAGTGCTTCGTAGCAGCAGGTAGTGTCTAGTGAAAGCTGGGCGCTGTACGGGAAACCACATTTAAGAAAGTGAATCTGGTGAGTGCCTCTAAAAGCGCCGTGTAGCATCACATGTATTACTACAAGTGGCTCAGCATATAGCACCAGCGCTCTAGGTTCAAGAGCGCCACATATTACCTTTCGGTCAGTGACGCTCTCCAAATGGGCTTTCATTTGTTTGTGTTTAAATAGCGTGTTTGGCAATTAATTTGTTTTTTGTGTGACCTCTCCTGGCTGCAAATTAACACTTTTATAAATTTTTGGGACTTTTATGTTTTTATGCAGAATTGTATTTACAGGTCTGGCACTAAAGTGTTATTGTCCCAGTGTTAAAACAATGTCATTCCATGTGTTTTCGCTTTTTTACTGGTGTATATGTGTTCAAAAACAGATCACACAGTGTCTGTCGCTTTTTTGTTAAACCGGACCTTCTGCATAATTTAATGAAAAGCCCAAACCCTTAAAAAAAACTATTCCCCAGCATCTAAAATTAATATAGTTTAAGTTTTTAGTCACTTGCTTATTATTCTTTCCCCCACTGGGCTGCAACTCTGTTCGGGACTCTAGGATACGGGCCGCCATCTTGGATGTTTAAAGGCTAATAACATGCAGTAGATGCAGGTAGGGTGATTTTTTATGTGAGCAATATGTATGTACAGGGTGTGGGAAACATATATGTTCTTATTCAGGGTGAAGGTCCGCTTTAAGTATGGTGTGGAGCGCCGAGTGCCGGACGCACTGAGCTGATGCTACCTTTCGCTCGCTACAGAGTTGTACTGTTAGAGCGCCCAACACATCATATTTATCAATGCCGGCCAGGTTACTACAGCAACCGTAACGCTAGATTACAGCACCGATACCCACTTACAGCGTATACTAGTGGTCGCTCTAAGCGCCGCTATACGGACACTCATCTGGCAATACCTGCCGCTAGTAGTGAATCAGCCTCACAGTATCATGCTTGCAGTGAGTTTAGGGTAGTTTTTTTGTTCAGTTGTGCAAGTCTGTTGATTTTTAAGTTTTAGGTGCTTTGACTAAACAGAAAGCTTCGGATGGCTACAGTGGCAGGTGGCCGCAGCCCTGTCCAGTACTCTGTTGCAGTAGCTCAGTTCCATGGCCATATATCTTTCTAGTCTAAGCCTCATGTATATCATGCCCTGTCTGCCCAGCCCCCTTTCACCTGGTGGTCCATTACCAGGAACCCCCTGGCTATTTAGGTCTGTCCTTTAAATAATTTGCACATCTAAAATGTTCTGAATTGCAGCGAGAACAAAAATCATGAGAACAATTCAACCACTTGAGGTCCTCTTGAGGTGGCGGCTTAGAGCAGCGTTCCCAACTCTCTACACAAGGCCCACCAACAGGTCATGTATTGTGGATCTCTACATAGCTGTCTGAGCACTAATTACTTCACCTGTCCATCTGTGGAAATCCGAAAAACATGTTGGTGGGCCATGTGGATAGGGTAGGGGACCCAGCCTTAGAAGATGGAATATCTGACAAATGATTTGACACAAAGTGGGCCATTCAGCACCAGTTGCAAAAGGTATACTTTTGACTATAGAGAATAGAATAGGATTCATTGAGAATAGAAGTGTCCTTTTTACATCTGGTGCTGAATCGACTCCTAGGCAGACAATGAAACTGAATGCAAAAAAAGTAGTTCAGTTTTGCACCTGGTGTAAAGGGTGATTGAACACCAGGTATAAAAAATGCACTACTTTTTCTGGGTAGGGTAGCACAATAGACTCGATTCAGAGAGACACAAATAAACTTCAGTTTTAGTGCCGTTGTCGTATCATTTTCAAAAGTTCCCGCTCTCGTATGAATGTGTGAGCGATTCTATGCATGCATTGTAAACGTTCTGTAAAGTTTCCGTCCGCTCGTATTCCAGAGTACGAGTACGAGGATGTCATTTTCCATCTAGACTTTTCAGATTCATTTTCTCAGGCAACAACGTAGCCTTTCGTTTTTGCCCTTTTCCCATCGTATTCTCACACGAATCCTTTACGTTTCCCGATAGATTCTGTTTCACTTTTACCCAAAATAATCGTCCAGACGGAATCCTTACGATCTTGCGCCTGCGCACTACCAACTTAACTCATTAAAGTGCTCGCATACATATTTGACTCCATCACTTCTACTACAATGTTTAGCTAAACCACTTAACACTATCCTGCAGCTTCCCTTTTGAGCCCTTAAAGCTCACCCTAACCACTTAGCGCTATCCTGCAGCTTCCCTTTTGATCCCTTAAAGCTCACCCTAACCCCTTAGCGCTATCCTGCAGCTTCCCTTTTGAACCCTTAAAGCTCACCCTAACCACTTAGCGCTATCCTGCAGCTTCCCTTTTGAACCCTTAAAGCTCACCCTAACCACTTAGCGCTATCCTGCAGCTTCCCTTTTGAACCCTTAAAGCTCACCCTAACCACTTAGCGCTATCCTGCAGCTTCCCTTTTGAACCCTTAAAACTTACCCAAATCACTTCGCGGTTAGGTTCTTCTTCCATTTTAGGTCCCTAAAACTTACCCAAATCACTTCGCGGTTAGGTTCTTCTTCCATTTTAGGTCCCTAAAACTTACCCAAATCACTTCGCGGACATCTGAATCTTCAGCTCTAAATATGTATTTGCTCCTTTGTTTGTTGTAAATGTATGTGTTTCAAGAAATGACACACAAACGTTTGTTTCTTTAGTTTTTTTTTAATCTTAAATATTTATCTAATGTTAAAATTTTTTTGTTTTTGTATTAAAACTTTTTTTTTTTTTGGTCTGGTCTCCTAAAACTTGGTTTAAAAAATTTTGTTACAAATTACAACAACTTTTTTTAAAAATATATACATTCGAACAATTTTAAAAATTGGGCCAGCAGAACAGGCCTAGGACCCAGGACTCTACTCCTCTTTGTCTTCTTCTGTTGTCCCCAACGAGTCAACCATCACCTTCATATCGGCCACCAACGCAAGGACCCTCCGATTCATTTCCAAAATGTGTTGCCGTGTGGTCCCTGTAACAAATGGAGAAAAAATCATTATTTTGATATCAATACATGTTTGCCACCTGTGGATTGAATGTTTTTAAGTTACACAAATAAATAAAGGCTACATATGTAATTCTGGCAAGTCATTATGCTAAGGAAGTGGCCACAGGTCACTCTTATATTGCCATTGCCTAGGGCTTGATGTATCTGTGTGTTGATGTCAAGTACCACATAAATGCAAATAATGGCATGACTACTTACTTGGTTGGTGGCCGAGAGCTGGCTCGTTGGGGACAACACGATGATGTCCTGGGTCCTGGCTCTGCTGTGAAGAAGTGCCTGTAGAAACATGGGAAATCCGTTCAGTTTTCTGGTCCAATTCCTCAGTAAGCAAATGTCTATTGGCAAGTCTGGTTCATATCACTCACCTTCTCCAGGTTCTGCTTGGAGCACATCTGCTGCCTCTTCCACTACCTCACCCGCTCCCGAAGCATCTAGACAAACAGATGAAAGGAATCAGTTGGGTAGAAGATAGTATGTATATGTGTGTGACATACCAGAGGCTCCCGCATGCGTGGCAGGGTACGACTGCCTGCCCACGCTGTGCCGCCCCTCCTCTGTGGTAAGGTCCAGGGGCTGGTCTGAGGAGGCCACAAAGGAGGGGTAGGCCCGTTGCCCTGGAGATCCACCACCTTCACTCCCAGCTGCAGAATCATGCAGCACTGGTCGGCCTGTGCGCCTCCGGGTGCGGCGAATGCGGTAATCCATTTCCAACACTACCAAAGAAAAGGCATTATAAATAAAAGGCCTACCTTCTGTCGTAGTTACATCTTGCATGCAATCGCTATGTACTTACTTGGGAAATGGATACCGAAAAATCTCCGCACCCAGGGCATGTGCAGTCGTTTCAGGTCCGACCAATGCTGCATGATCTGTGTGTGGGTGAAGGTGGTGTTGGTCTGATGTTGGATCTCCACGATGATCTCCAGGGCGACGTTTCATTTTTCAAACGAGTTGGGCAGGTAGTCGTACCTGCGCTCCAGCATGGTCTACAAAACATAAATCAAACATAGCAATAAATTATAAATGCCTATCCAGAAGTGCCAACAATACATTATTTGGTTCTATCACATACACACACACACTTCTAGCCTAAGTTAACTTTCCAATCTGGCCACACTGCTGTTTGGCACGTGTGTGGCGTGCGTTTGGGTGTGCATGTAGTTTAACCAAATTTGTTACAAATCTCTTACTTCGTGCGCATCCTTAACATGTAGAGCAGCATTTAGATGTCACTTGAAAGGCCTACAAATACACTTGCGAGCATGATGATCTCTTCTTGTTAGCGGGTGAAGATAGTGGGCGCCATCTTTCTTCTTCTTCTCGGCAGCAGATAAGTAATGCCCCAGCGGTTTCCGGGTTCCGCACGTCCGTGTGAACGGCCGGACGTGCGCGTAAGCGAACGCGTAGGCGTCACACGGTGGATACCTTATTTAAAGGTCCCTGCACACACAGCTCATTCTCTTTGAGAGTCCCAGCAAAATGCCAGCCAAAAAAGCAGCACCTACATCTGCAAAGGAGACCACGCAAAAGAAGGCTACCAAGCGGCCTGAGCATGTCGAGGGCCCCAAAACAAGGTCTCAAGAGGCAAAAGCGAAGCTAAGGCCTACAACAGAGGCTGCGCAAAAAAAGGAGGTGGCAGCAGCCAAAAGAAAGACCAAGGCACCAAAGGCTACAGCAGCTCATGCCCGCCAAACGGGTAAGAGGGTATGAAGCCCCACCCCACCCTGCCCCACATCCCCCCCCCACGTGGCACCAAGGCACTTGCCAAAGGGCCCAAACACAGGCCAAGAAGCCGCAGCAGGGCCAGAAGCCGCAGCAGGGCTAGAAGCCGCAGCAGGGCCAGAAGCCGGCCAGAAGGCCAACATCCAAAAGCAGCCACAACAGGCCCAGAAGCCCGAAAAGGAAGGCAAGGCCAAGGTCCCCCTCCCCACCCGCACGTGGCTACCAAACCAAGTCCAAGAGTGGCCGACCCACCAGCTCTGGCTCACCACAGCCAAGTACCTCAAAGGGCCCACAGAGCCACAGGGCCACAAGCAGCAGCTCCAGCTCCTCCAGACCCTCTCTTCCTCGACCACATTCTCCTCCGGCACAGGTTGTCAGGCATTCCCCCTATGCCACATCAACACCTGCAACTTCAGTGGCCACCCAGCCACGAACACCCAGTCCCTTTCCAAGTCCAGTACGATCAACAGCCAGCCTCCAGTCCTTGAGGTCTCCTACATACCCCCAGGCCAGAATGTCACCCCATTTGCCACCAAACACTGAGGAGCCACAACCACCGCAAGCAGGGCGCACATTGCGCAGAGGCCACTTGAGCGGCCGTTTTGGTGATTGGCTAGTGGGCTAACGTTATATTATGATGAGCTATATGGGAGCAAATCCAAAACTACTAGCAAGCAGCGCAAATGTGAGATTTTGGCAGAACTCACCAGACAAGTCAATGCAGCGGGGGACGAACTCAAAGATACAGATTCAGGGGAAGATCTCGGACCTGAAATATGGCGTACGGAAGAAACAGAATAAAAGGCGGCAGTACAGGTACATAGCTTATTTGTTGGTTTTTAGTCTTCTTGTCTATCCATCAGTGCGCTTAATTATGATTACTATGTTTTTCAGCTTACAAACTGGCGGAGGATTCCCCACTAAATTGAAATTTACCCAGGCTGTGGAGATGGTGCTGGGCCTGCTACATCCTGTTGTGTTAGAGGGACACTCGGCACAACAGGACATGGACAACCCGCCAATTCCAGCAGGTTAGTAATGTGTGAATGACCCTAAAAATGTTGGAAAACTTCTAATTAGGCAGCAAGGCATATCTAAACACAGCCCTAGGGTGTGGCTTGGAGTGGAGTGATCACTTTGACCAGGGTGTGTCAAGAGTGTCGACAGGTAATGTGCAAATGAGCATGACCATACATGACGTTGAAGAACATTTAGGAAGAGTATGAAACTATGGAGCTTAGGAAATGAATGCGTGCTATGAATTTATTGACAATCACACGCCACACTAACATCTTTTGCTGTTGGGCAATTTGCTAAGAGCTGGGTTTGGGGCCCAACGGCTTAAGATGGTGTGATTGAAATGTTTTAAGAGATACAATGTTAATGGCCTATAAGGGATGTGGAAACACACACAACAGCCATTACTTGCATGTTTGTTTTTCGGCACGTGATCAATGTGTCTATTCTGGTTCAACAATCCATGCACAATATAATGGGATTCATAGTGAAGGCCAAGTGGCACCGTTGTGGTAGTGGCCATTCCTGCTTGGGCACGTTTTTGTTTGAAGCATATGTGTTATTAACCATCACCAATGCATAGTTGTGTGTTTACATTGTTGATTTTCTTCTAATGCAGCCCAGCCTCATCCCTCAGCTAGTGGGGACTCCTCTGCCATTTTACCTCTGCCGTCTTCTTCCGTGCTGCCTAGGACCCAGGATCCGAGATCTACGGTAAGTGTTTTTTTATGCTGTTGTGTATGCATGTGGCTTGCCATGTTTTTATTGTCTGATTTACATATGTATTCCCCACACTGAACCTTTTTGTTTTACATGTCCCCAACAGAGCCACACACTGATGGAGGAAATCCAGGAGCTGGAGGAGGATGGAAGCTTCCTTGGAACTTATGAAGATATCCCCCTGGGCCAGAATCTGCAACTGTCCCAAAATGTTTCTCCGCCCAGCATACCTGTGGCTGTTGGGGGTCCTAGAGCAACATCATCTGCACGCCCCACAACCCGGGGAATTGGGAGGCGTACTCAGCAACGTCGCCCAGTTTCCCAGGGGAGGGGTGTGCAGATGATGGAGGCAGCATGGCACCATGAGAGGCGGCTTTTTCGTCTGCAAAATCAACAAAATCACGAAAATATTATTGGGCAATTAGATCAACTCAATAATACCTTAAGTGCCATGCTGACTGAATGTAGGACCCATAACAGCCACATGGCCAACTTGACCTCAGAAATCAGGTCCAGCATGGCAGAAATGCAAAGTAACCAAAGAAACATTTTGGAACAGTTGCAGATTCTGAATGCAACACAGGCCCAGGTTAGGGCCCACCCCCAAGGGTCCCAACCTGGGTTTTATGGGCATCCCCCATATTAATGTGTATTTGGCATGAATCTGTTCTACATCTTTGATCGACATCCCCACTGGATTGACTTGTCTGGCGAGGCCTACAAATCGTGCATTTTGCGCTGCAATTGCTAGTATGTTTAGGATTTGCCCCCATATAGCTCATTAAACTCCTGAGGTAGCCCACTAGCCAATGCCAGAGGACAAGCCTCACTGAAGTGCCCACTTAAGCTGTTGCGCTGCAGCCTTGCCCATAATTACATTTGTGGTGGCTCCTCATGTTTGTAGCCATGATTGGGTGACATTCTGGCCTGGCAAACTAAGCCCTTGGACCCTGGCTGTGATTGTACTGAACTTGGATTGGGACTGGGTGTTCTTGTTTGGGTGGCCCAATGAGAAAGAGGTGTAGATGTGGCATAGGTATGTCTGTTTTCAACCTGTGCCTGTGGAAAATGTGGACAAGCAGGAGAGGGCTTATTTGTGTGCATTTTTGTGTTATGGAAAATGTTTTGACATTAATTTCATGTCCATGTCTTCCCCCGAAGTATGTGAGTGGCCATCACCTAACATTATGTTGTTAAAAAAGGAACCTTTTAAAAAGTAAAAAAAACTTTTGTGGACCAAGTTAATGTCTGTGGTTTTTTGATTAAGAAATATGAGTTCAAGTAGCCACCAATACAAACACTAACAAATATTTCAAAATAAGTCCACAAACATTGTTGTTGATTGGTGTAAATAATTCATTATTGGTTTGGTCATAATGAAAATAAACCAAAAAAATACAAAGTTAACAAAACAATAACACCAAACAAAGTCCCAAGAAAAATAAACAAAGCCAAAAAAATTATCCAAAATGTGTGGCGATTAAATTCTCACGGACTGCTTGGCCAGACGCACTGTGCTGCCCAACATAGGCGTCCTCGGCCTCATCGGCGGGTGGAGAGGGTGGCAAATCAACATAGCGGGGGACCCGCTGCAAGATCGCAAAATTATGCAGCGCTGCACAGGCCATAATTATATCGATGACCTTTTTGGGGTCATACTGAAGGGAGCCCCCAGTGTGGTCCAAACACCGAAATCGGGTCTTCAAGAGTCCAAAGGCCCTGGTTTTTCTGTGCGCCCGATTATAGGCCTCTTGTGCTGGAGTCTGTGGGCGGAGTACAGGAGTCATCAGCCACGGGAGGAGTGGATACCCCGAATCGCCTAGAAAAATTTAAGGTAAACAAATATTACCATTAATGCATACATTGCAGGGCAAAAATCCAAAATATACATGATTAAGAAGGTAGGTGACATTGTCCCCAAAACATGAGCATACATATTGCACAGGCAAAAGCAAGAAATAAACATAACTGATAGATGGGGGACCAAAGTTGAAAAATAATATTGCGGATGCTGGGCAATCAGGCAGACTGGTACCAGCTATTGAGTTTTCAAACAAGGTCTTACAAAACACCAAAATTGGTGTATTGTAGGACGGTGATTTGTGTTTAGGTGCGCTTTAGGATGCGGTTAAATGGTCAAAATCTTTCTGTTTTCACCATAGATTAGAGATGGTTGCACTGGGGACCAATTTCTTTAAAAGGTCCAAATGGTTGTATAGCCTTTGTGGGTTAAGTGAAAGCCACTTAGTCTCCCAGCTTAGCTTATTGTGTATTTGACATAGATTTTCTAGACAGGTTGTTTTTCTTCCTATGCAACGTCTACCCTCTATTAAGCCACTATTAGTATCATATAATTAAGATCAGATAATTATACAAGCAAAATAATTCAGTAGATGTTGTTGGTGGGAATAATACCAAGAGTAAAGGGGTAATATAACGTTCAAAAAATAATAATTAAAGGTTGAATAAATAATTTGAGGTAATTAGAAAATAATTGAACTGTAAGAAACAGTAAAGGTAACTCACCGCCGAGGCCCGGGGGTACACAACCTGCCCAGGGCCTTTGAGGGTACGCTTTGTGACTTTTAAGATGTTGAATCCGTTGCACCTGGGTTCTCCTTTAGGGTCCTTCCAGGTTGCATCTTAATAATAACTCGAAATCTTCTTAATAGTTAGATATTTATTGAATATATAAAAGTCTCTGTTTTGGTGAAGGGGGAAGGGGGGACGGAAGGATAACTGGCGGTGAGGGTAGGCAGGATAAGTCTTTTACTTATGCTTTAGAGACCCGTCACTACCTCAGCTTTTCGTTGCTGTGCGGCGTGCATGTGAGCCGGCGTCTCAATAGGATGATGCGCCCATATGAAGAATGTCCTCGGTGTCGGGCGGTGTGCGGGGAGAGAGGGGGGTTGGTGGGGGGAAGGGAATACGAACGGAGTCCAAAAGGGGGATGGTTCCTTTGATCTTCTGCGGGAGCGCGTGGATAGAGTCTTCTTCGCTGCTTTTCCTCTTGAAGCCTTTGCAATAAGTCCACCGACCGTGCTTGGGCAGGCGCCCTAGCTGTTCTTTATATACTTGACATTCGCAGGGTTTTCTGGGTAGTGTAGTTCCCTGTGTCTGACGTAGGCTGTTAGATGTCAGCATGTCAATTTATTGTCTAAAATGCCCCTGCAATCTCCTTTATGTAGGCCGCACTAAAAGACAATTTAAGATTCGTTTGGCTGAACACCTAAGAAATATTAAGAAAGGACTATTATCACATAGTGTCTCCCTACATTTCAAGGATAAACACAACTCCAATCCAAATATGATAGAATTTTGGATCATAGAGAATGTCACCACAAATTGGAGGGGCAATAACCTAGACAACCAGCTGGCCAAAAGGGAAACATATTGGATATATGAATTGGACACCATGACCCCAAATGGACTTAATATTGAGATCGACTTGAATTGCTTTCTAGAAAATAAATAATTGCTTTCCCACCTTTACTCATCCAAGTATACAATAACCACTTCTTCACTTCTTCAATTTTTCATATCATTCACAATTTCTCCTCATGGATTTATGTACTTTTTTATTCATTCATTCATTTATCTATTTAATCGACTTTTTAATATCTATGATTTGTTAGACAAATTTACCAAAGTACTGAAGTTTGCAAAACAATCCAGTCACATCTCACAATCATTGTTTTTCACTCACATTCTATATAATTATGCAATGAATAAGATCCTTAGTAAGAAATAACCACTAAAAATGTAGAAACAATCTAATCCATATGATTCATTTAATCAAACTATTTTTTATTTAAAAAAACTATTTTTATATAAAAACATTCCTACTTCATAAGTTGTTGAGATGCATATTATTTTTACATTCTTATATTATATATTATTATTTATTATAAATTATTTATTATAATTTTTTTATATTCTATATACTATATTTATTCTTATATTGGTATATTTACATATGTATAAATAAATATATATAAATTTGGTTTATAAGCAATATAATTTTATCTTATAAATAACACATAATTTATACCTTTTTTACTCATACATTCCAGGACATAAGAAGTTTTTATATAATCTTAAATATAATTCTTCACATATATTGACTGTTTAGTAATGTATTTATTAATCAAGTATTTTTTATCTTAGTAATATTAATTAATATTTATTACCAACCCTCTTAATTCTCTGTTAAAATGGAACTGCGACCAAGTGAAATCCATTACCGTTATGTTCGTTACAGAACCTACTATAACTTTCTTTTTTCATAATTTTTATTTGTGGGCACACTTATGACTTTAGAACTTTATTAATGTGCTGAAAATTATATATATTGTGCAGACAAATTCAGATAGGTGTATAATCCAGTATCTACCCGTCTCCCAGCTGCTTAAGAGATGCAGCGTCTATATAAATAAAAACTATTGGGTTGATTCAAAGAAACATGTAACAGCTTGGATTTGGCTCACGATCATCCTATTTTTCACGTCCGCTCGTGCGTTCGTATGAACTTGCGAGTGATTCAATAAGCAAATACGTTTCTATCCTAAAAGATACGTCCGTTCGTATGATATCTCCCGAACTTGCCTCAGTCAGTTGCCAATCGTAAAAATCACGTTCATGTGCTCACCTGTTGCGGCGGCAGCCTGTTTTTTCGGCTGCTTCCATCGTCCACCTCTTCCAATTACTTGCGTTTGCCTCTGGCTTTCATTGGTTTTTGGCCTCTTAGATTCGTGCGTTCGTATGTTTATAAGATCTTGCGCATGCGCACCCTCAACCAGAAACTTACCTAAACCTGTTAGCGCTTGCATCCAACTTCATTTCTCGGTCCCTCAAACTTACCTAAACCCCTTAGCGGCTGCATCCAACTTCATTTATCGGTCCCTCAAACTTACCTAAACCCCTTAGCGGCTGCATCCAACTTCATTTCTCGGTCCCTCAAACTTACCTAAACCCCTTAGCGGCTGCATCCAACTTCATTTCTCGGTCCCTCAAACTTACCTAAACCTCTTAGCGCTTGCATCCAACTTCATTTCTCGGTCCCTCAAACTTACCTAAACCCCTTAGTGGCTGCATCCAACTTCATTTATCGGTCCCTCAAACTTACCTAAACCCCTTAGCGGCTGCATCCAACTTCATTTCTCGGTCCCTCAAACTTACCTAAACCTCTTAGCGCTTGCATCCAACTTCATTTCTCGGTCCCTCAAACTTACCTAAACCCCTTAGCGGCTGCATCCAACTTCATTTATCGGTCCCTCAAACTTACCTAAACCCCTTAGCGGCTGCATCCAACTTCATTTCTCGGTCCCTCAAACTTACCTAAACCCCTTAGCGGCTGCATCCAACTTCATTTCTCGGTCCCTCAAACTTACCTAAACCTCTTAGCGCTTGCATCCAACTTCATTTCTCGGTCCCTCAAACTTACCTAAACCCCTTAGCGGCTGCATCCAACTTCATTTATCGGTCCCTCAAACTTACCTAAACCCCTTAGCGGCTGCATCCAACTTCATTTCTCGGTCCCTCAAACTTACCTAAACCTCTTAGCGCTTGCATCCAACTTCATTTATCGGTCCCTCAAACTTACCTAAACCCCTTAGCGGCTGCATCCAACTTCATTTATCGGTCCCTCAAACTTACCTAAACCCCTTAGCGGCTGCATCCAACTTCATTTCTCGGTCCCTCAAACTTACCTAAACCCCTTAGCGGCTGCATCCAACTTCATTTCTCGGTCCCTCAAACTTACCTAAACCTCTTAGCGCTTGCATCCAACTTCATTTCTCGGTCCCTCAAACTTACCTAAACCCCTTAGCGGCTGCATCCAACTTCATTTCTCGGTCCCTCAAACTTACCTAAACCCCTTAGCGGCTGCATCCAACTTCATTTCTCGGTCCCTCAAACTTACCTAAACCTCTTAGCGCTTGCATCCAACTTCATTTATCGGTCCCTCAAACTTACCTAAACCCCTTAGCGGCTGCATCCAACTTCATTTCTCGGTCCCTCAAACTTACCTAAACCCCTTAGCGGCTGCATCCAACTTCATTTCTCGGTCCCTCAAACTTACCTAAACCCCTTAGCGGCTGCATCCAACTTCATTTCTCGGTCCCTCAAACTTACCTAAACCTCTTAGCGCCTGCATCCAACTTCATTTCTCGGTCCCTAAAACGTAAGAAAATCACATAATGTACATATGTCTATATGTTTCTAAGCGTGTTGTTTCTGGTTTGTGTAATTTTTTGGGTGTGTGCATATTAGAAAAGACACATTTAGGAAGGCTTAAAATATAATTTATTTAAATTATTTGCTTTGTTTTGTTTTTAGTAATTTTCAAAACATCTTTTTTTTTTTTGGTTGTTTTGTTTAAAACTTAGTTTTTGTTTTTTTTTCTCGGTAAAACACATATAAATTTTTTTTTTTTTTTTTAGAGTAAAACACATATAATTTTTTTTTTTTTGGTTTTTTTTAACAACCATAAAACCCTTTTTAAAATTGGAACAACTATAAAAACAAGTTAAAGAAAGGAGCCAGGACCAAGGGCACTATTCATCATCCTCTTCTTCATCTGTTGGCCCCAACGTCGCCTGTATGGCCAGCAGCTCGGCCACCAACTCCTTCATTCTTTTTTTTTGCCCGCCAATGTTTGGGGGATCATCCCTGTAACCAATAGAGAAAGAAACATAAATAGGAGTCCCAGACCGGTTTGTATGCTGGAAATAGATTTAGGGTTAATCAAATACATGTAAATGCATGACATATGTCATTCTTCCAAGGGATACAGTTAATGCATTTCCCACAGGTAAGTGTTTAAACTCCTTAAACCGGACCTTCAACATTATTTAATGAAAACCAATAACTATTCACAAATGATTCTGCACCAGATCAAAGTTAATTTGGGTTTTTTTGGGATTACAGCGCCGCCATCTGGACTCTGAAGCATAACACTTAATGAGGAGTGGAGAGTTGGATAAAGTACAGGGGAGTAGGTTACAGTGGTGCGTTGGGAATCCCGAGCATAGCTGGGTTGAGGGAAAGGTCATCACTCACACAATGCATGGCAGCACCTTCCTTTTTTCAATCTGTATCCCATGCTGCCTGTAAATATTGCGCATTCCATATTCCCCAATATTGGTTTTGTTCAGTCTAATAACATGCATTAGATGGGTGAAGGGTGTTTTTCCATGTTTCTAATCTGTAGGTACAGTGTGATGGCTAATTCTTTGGTTCTTAATACAAGTTAGGGTCCTCTTTAAGCTAACGAAGTGCCCACATGAAAGTGTGAACTACACATTGGCTACGCCTTTAGTTATGTGTGTGTTATTAGCTAACCAAACATTAATATGAATAATGGCATGGAGACTTACGGAGTTGGTGGCCGACAGATGGCTGGTTGGGGCCAACAGGCTGCCCTTGGTCCTGGCTATGCTGTGAAGAAGTCCCTGGAGAAACATGTGACATTTGGTTAGTACTTGTAGAGAGTCACTATTCCCAACATATCTGGCTCCCAGTCTGGCTGACATCACTCACCTTCGCCAGGATCGACTTCCAGCATCTCTGCTGCCTCCTCCTCCACTATTTCACCCGCACCAGAAGCTTCTACAAATACATAATAAAGGATAACTTAGTTTTTGGCCTGCCATGTATATCTTTGTGCCTATACATGAAGAGTGACATACCAGAGCCTTCCCCATGCCTGGCCAGGTATGACTCCACGCCCACGCGGTTTGGCCCCTCCTCTGTGGTAAGGTCCAGGGGCTGGTCTGAGGAGGCCACAGAGGAGGGGTAGGTCCGTCGCCCGGGAGATCCACCACCTTCACTCACAGATGCAGACTCATGCAGCACTGGTCAGCCTGTACGCCTCCGGGTGCGGCGAATTCTGAAATCCATTTCCAACACTACCAAAGAAAAGTCATTATAAATAAAGGCATAACTTATACATTTGGAACATATACCATGCAATTGCTTTGTACTTACTTGGGAAATGGATTCCAAAAAACCTCCGCACCCGGGGCATGTGCAGACGTTTCAGGTCCGACCAATGCTGCATTATCTGGGTGTGAGTGAAGGTGGTGCTGGTGACACGGTGTATCTCGGCGATGATCTCCCGGGCGATGTCCCTTTTCTCGCACACATTGGGCGCGAAGTCATACCGGCGCTGAAGCATGATCTGAAAAACATAATGGACACAGAGATTTTACTTTTACACACACACCCATATGTGTTGCATCACAAGTTGAGAATTTCATGTCATTAACACACACATTTCGAGTGGCAGCCATTTTTGGGGAGTGCCTTAAAGAGGACGTTGACTGTGAATGAGAGTCTGGTCTTATGTTATATGTATCACACACCATGTACATACAGATAATAGCCAACATCAAGAATCAGCCCACCTGCATCTATGGCATGTTAGGATGGTTTAAACATCCAAGATGTAGGCTAATGCTTAGGCTTTTGGACCACGTGTGTGGCTTCCCGTTGTGTTTTTATGGCTTAGGAAAACAGTGTTCCTCAAACATCCGCATCAAGGTCCGAGACAGGCCAGGTTTGCCAGCTAGCCCCGCTACTCCACAGGTTAATTAACTGTTGCTAAGCCGGAGCAATTGGCCGAATTAGGACATCAGCATAGACAGGTGAAAACGTGGCCAGGCTCGGCCCTTGAGGATGAAGTGTGAGGAGCCAGTGATTAAACATTAAGAGACCCCAAACTAGTTCCAAACGCATCATTTACATTTAGGCCATCATTGACTATTAGATTAAAATGCACAGGCAGCCACTTACCAGCATGAGGATCTCTTCCTGTTGACGGGTGAAGATAGTGGGCGCCATCTTTATGCTTCTTCAAGGCAGCAGATAAGTGAAACCCCAGCGGTTTCCTGGTTCCGCTCGAACGTACGTTCGTACGAGCGCGTAGTCGTGCGCATAGGCGTCACACGCTGGGCTCATTATTTAAAGGTCCCTGCACCCAAAGCTCATTCTCTTTGAGCATTTGTGTAAGATGGCACCTAAAAAGCCTATGAGCAAGCGACCCCAGCAAAGCAAGACCGCGGAGGGCCCAACAACAAGGTCCCAGCAAGGTAGGAGAAAGCTGAGAGGCAAGACTACCACCTCGGCCCCACCAAGGGACCCTGGACCCTCAGGAACCCAAAAAAGGGGCCCCAAGCCACGTGCCCCTGCAGCCAAAAAGCAGCCAACTGCAGCACCCACCACCTCTGCCCCCAGAAGAGGCCGCACAAGGGAGCCCACACCGGCCATGGCTTCAAGTAGGGCAGTTCGGCAACCCAGGCCCCGCAGCAGGGCCCGAACCCCATCCAGGGCCAGAAGCCCATCCAGGGCCAGAAGCCCAGCCAGAGGCCGCCGAACCCCATCCAGGGCCAGAAGCCCAGCCAGAGGCCGCCGAACCCCATCCAGGGCCAGAAGCCCAGCCAGAGGCCGCCGAACCCCATCCAGGGCCAGAAGCCCAGCCAGAGGCCGCCGAACCCCATCCAGGGCCAGAAGCCCAGCCAGAGGCCGCCGAACCCCATCCAGGGCCCGAAGCCCAGCCAGAGGCCGCCGAACCCCATCCAGGGCCAGAAGCCCAGCCAGAGGCCGCCGAACCCCATCCAGGGCCAGAAGCCCCTACAGGGCCCGCCGAACCCCATCCAGGGCCAGAAGCCCCTACAGGGCCCGAAGAACCCCATCCAGGGCCAGAAGCCCCCGACCTGGCACCAGCCGGGAACAGAGCCCCCGACCTGGCACCAGCCGGGAACATAGCCCCCGACCTGGCACCAGCCGGGAACATAGCCCCCCAAGAGGGCCCAGAATTGCAACCATGACCACATCTACACCTGGAAGTTCGGTGGCCAGCCACGCCAGAACACCCAGTCCCTTGGCCAGTCCAGTCCAGTCATTGGGAAGCCACCAATCCGGCCATTCCCCTACCCAGCCCCAGGCCATAATGTCACCACATGTGTCTGCACACATGGAGGAGCAGCCAAGCCAACCATCTGGCCGCACATTGCGCCGCGGCCAGTTGAGTGGGAGATTCTCCCATGACCAAAATATGGCATTGGCTAGTGGCCTTACATTATACTATGACGAGCTCTATGGGAGCAAATCAAAACACACCACAAAGCAGCGCAAGATGGAATTGTTTGAAACCATCCTACGACAAGTAAATGCAGCGGGGGAAGAGAGGAAAGATGTGTCCCAAATTCAGAAGAAAATCTCTGATCTGAAGTATGCTGTACGGCAAAAAGAAATTAAAAGGCATAATTACAGGTAAATAAATGTTTTCTCAAAATATAATGTTTAGGATGTACTGTATGCACCTTTTCTGAGTACCAAACGATTTTCTCTTTTCAGCCTGAAAACTGGAGGTGGCTTTCCTTCTAAATTGGAGTTTACCCCTGCTGAGGAGATTGTGCTGGGACTTCTCCATCCGGTCGCGGTCGGTGGACATGCTGGTCTAAGGGACACAGACTCACCGACCCGTACCCACGGTGAGTACTCTTAAATCTGCATGTTTGCCTGTTTGCTAAATAATCTACAGTTCACTAGTAACAAGATAACGGGATGCCCCTATGGTTTGCCTTGCTTGGCCTCGCACTACTGTGCCTGTTTGTGTCCTCTTTTGGTCCCTGGGAATCACACATTTAGGCCCACATCCATTATGGCAAAGATCAAATTTCCAATTGGATTGGTAAAGTCATGAAGTTTCTCCAGAAAAGTGATATATTTGGAATCAATCACAAAACACACATCAGCCCCATGGCCAGACATTCACCTCTCACCACATACCTTTAAATGGACCTTTCCAACAATTGTTTGAGTACCCCGGACCTAGCGAATGGTAGTCTAAATCCAAAAATGTGCGTTGAAAGTTGTATGCTGACTGGGTACACTTCCTGACTTAGAACTGAGGTCAGTTAGCAGTTTTCGCGAGCCATTGCACCTATCTAAACTTGCGTGTCTTTGAACAAATGTCCCCATTGCTCTAGAGTTGATTAATATTACAAATAGAGGTTTATTTGATTACCTATCCCAAAAATGGTTATGTGTGTGTTTACGTGGTTTGTTTTTCTCTTCTTCAGCCCAGCATGATCCCTCAGCAAGGGTAAACTCACCCCCCAGTTTGGTTATGCCTACCAGGTCCGTACAGCATAGGAGCCCAGATCAGAGATTTCCGGTAAGTTAATTTAGTACCATAAATACTACCAAGTGCTTAAGAATGTGTTAAACTGTTGGAATCCCAAATTTGGACGCCAACTTACACTTTTTTTTTATATGTCCCTACAGACCCGCACACTCATGGAAGAGATCCAGGACATGGAGGAAGATGATGATGTCTCCATGCAGGGCACGTCGGATGACCTCCCCCTGGGTCCCAATTTGGAACTGCTCCATAATGTTTCTCTGGCCAATCCTCAGCAGCAGAGTGAATCTCCATCCATTGTGCATGCACATGGGGAGACTGACACTACAGTCCCCAGTGTTCACTCTGCTGCTGAGGATTTGCAAAGCAGGCCTGTTGCTGTTGAGGGGACGACACCACGCGGCAGGGCACGCCCAAGAGCCAGGGTAATTGTGCGGCGGACTCCATTACGCCGCCCCACAATTTCCCAGGGGAGGCAGAGTGCCCTGCTTCAATTATGGACCCAACAAAGGGACTCTTATGAGGCACAGCTCGTTACAGAGCGTGAGCAAAGGCATGCCGACATGGTCAACATCCATACCAGTCTACAGGGCATCCTCGCGGAGTTGCGTACCCTCAACAGCAACGTGGTCAATGCAAGTAATGGCATCCAGTCAGCCATGGCTGAGATGACCAATATGCAGAGAAACATTGTGGAGCAGTTTCAAATTCACAATGCTGCCATGGCCCAGGCTAGGTCCCATTCACATGGACCTCCACCTGGACCTCCACCTGGGTATTATGGGCAGCCACCCTATTAAGCCATGGGTGTGTGGGACATCTTTTCTCTTAACCCCCACTGTATTTACTTGTCCTTTGAGGTTTCAAACAATCCATTTTGTGTTGCTCATGCAGGTTGTGTTTTGTATTTGCTCCCATATAGCTCCTTAGAGTAATGCTTAAGGCCACTAGCCAATGCCATAGGTCTATGTGGAGGGTATCTGGCCACTTATGGCTTTAAATATGGATTTGGTTGGTGCTCCTCCTGTTTGCAGACATGTTTGTGTGACATTATGGCCATGCCCAAATATCCCTGGGCACAGGCAATATTAATGACTGGACTAGGCTGGCCTTTGGACTGGGTGTCCTTGTTTGGTTGTGCCACTCACTTCCAGGTGTAGATGTGCTCGATGTTTTTTTTGTAATGTTATCCATTTGTAACCACAGATGTATGTGGAATGTTTTCTGTTAAGCACTATAATTTTTAATTTTCTAAGTAAAAAAAAAATCTCACTTACAATACTTGTGGCGTTTTTAGTGGGAACACATTTTAAACAGCTTGGGCTAAACCAGATAATTTTGGTTTGAAGAGGTGTAACAATGCAAATCTAAAGCTAAGGAAACTACATGAAATACATTAGGCAACAATTAAGGTCAAAATGTTTTACTTTGAGGTAATGCCACATTACGGCAAAACAACATATTTAACAAAAAGGATAACACAGACACACAGAATGTTGAGACAGGAAAAAAAATTAAGTAAAATGCTGCAAGATCAGGTTGGCTCTAACTGATTGGCCAGACTCACTGGGTGGCCCCACAAAATTCTCGACATCATCCTCTACGGCTGAAGAGGGCAGGCTATCCACATAACGTGGGACACGTTCCAGGATGGCAAAATTGTGCAAAACAGCACATGCCATGATAATGTCGATCACTTTCTTGGGATCATATTGCAGGGCGCCCCCAGTATGGTCAAGGCAACGAAAACGTGTCTTCAGCAGCCCAAAGGCCCTCTCCACAACAGCCCGGGTCTTGCGATGCGCACGGTTGTACGCTTCCTGAGAGGCATCCTGGGGCCGCAGCACAGGCGTCATGAGCCAGGGTAGAAGTGGGTACCCGGAATCACCTTAAACAGAGAATTAAATGTAATCAAAATTAAAAAGGCAACACAACAAACACAAAAAATTTAACATATATCATAATGATGTAAGGTAAAGTGGCAAAAAAAAAAAACAGGGCACATTAGCAAAATAAATCTTTCCACTAATGTATTACCTAATTAAAAATGGCACTTCAATATACCAATTAATTAACAAACATCTGCACGCCCAAGGGTATTTGGAATTTAAATATATTTTTAGTTTTCAGACATGTTACAATTAGGATGCTGCTGAGGGGCTATCCACATTTATATGGAAACTACAATGTATGCAGTTTAAGTCCACTTTGACATTTAAAGACCAATAGTACAAAAGGAGCCAAAGCTCAAAGATCCTTGGGTATAAACTCAAAACCAATATATTTAGGGACATGGAACTTACAGACATCCTAACTAAAGGGAAAACATTCTGAAGGACAAAGCGAGGCAAGCATTTTTTTTGGAAGTTCATAATATATGACCCAAGAAAAAGGCAGTTTGAGGCTTATGTAAAGAATTCAAATACTAACATATCAACAAATACAAGATTAATGCAACATTTAATAGCACACAAATAGGACACACTTACCAAGCAGCCATGCCCCCGAAAATTCACCTGCCTCAAATCTCCGAAACAACCCAGATCGCCTGAGGATATAGGAGTCGTGGGACGATCCTGGGTAGCCGGCAAGGACACTCATAAAACGCATGTCCGGACCAACCACGGCCTGGACATTAAGGGAGTGTCCCATTTTACGATTCCTTAAGGCAAAAACATACAAAAAGGGTAATTGATATTTGACCCAAAATAAAAAATTAACAACAAAACATGTCTGCACTCTATTGGGAAATACTAATGAAAAGCCTAGATAAAGCAGCTACACAAATGAGGGATAAACAAATATGCTGCCGCAAAGGAAAACAGGTTACATTACACGTTGGCCAACATAATAACCAATCTCAATACCTATATATATACTCGTCGGCAGCCCTAGGTACGAGTGCCACATGTGTGCAGTCAATAGCACCAATAACGTTGGGCATGTCGGCCACATTATAAAACCCAAGCTTAATGGCGTTTCTGGCTGCCATATCATCCGGAAAATAAATATATTTTGGAGTTATGGCAGCCATGCCTTCCAAAAATTTAGAGAGTGCGCGGCTCAGCGTAGGCTGTGACATCCCCACGGAGAGGGCACCCAGCCTCTGGAACGAGCCGTTCGCCAAAAATTGCAGGCAGCCAAGCATCTTGGTCATACCTGAAATTGCATGCCCCTTCCTTGTGGTGCGGGCTAACCATGGCCGCAGCTCACTATATAATTTATGGAGGGAAGCGCGATTAAGCCTGGTCAGCTCGAACAGCTCAACATCATTCATGCTATCGATGTTCATGCGACGACGCAGGGGCAATCTGCTCTCAGACATCTCGATCAACTCAATGCCAAAAAGCATAAGCCCTTGATGTGCCACAAACTCGCTCCGCTCCATCCTACTCCCGAGGCCAAATAGCTGCCGGCAAACATTTCGTAAAGCAGCTCTTTAATGGGCTTCCAAACAATTAGCAATCACCTCTCTGAATTGGTCGCAAGCCCATGTGAAGGACGTAAAAAATAGGATCGGACGCAAATAATACGATTTGGACGGGAAAAACACACGAACTAACGCAAATTATACGATTCTCGTACGAAATGCGTATGTTCATATACGTCTATGCGCGAACGATCGTGCGAATACGAAATGGGCAAAAAAACAAGAAAAAATGACAAACACCCACCCAAACTTACGATTCTCGATACGAAATCAATTAACTTTGGCTCTTTGAATCGAGGGGTATGTGTACTGCGCAGACAGATCAAAGTAAACAAATATGTAACAAACCCCATTCTGCAGGCAGACTTGTGTAAATAATTTGTAAGAGAATTTGATTACAAATAAGATACACCTGTAACAAGTTTATCTATTCTCTACCATTTGATTTCATTGTATCTATTGGTTTTTTGCAATGAGAAATACAAACAGGAACTCGCGGAAACATGCTGACATCTAACAGCCTACGTCAGACACAGGGAACTACACTACCCAGAAAACCCTGCGAATGTCAAGTATATAAAGAACAGCTAGGGCGCCTGCCCAAGCACACCCGGAAGACGGCATCAGCCGAAACGCGCGTCGGTGGACTTATTGCAAAGGCTTCAAGAGGAAAAGCAGCGGAGAAGACGCTATCCACGCGCTCCCGCAGAAGATCAAAGGAACCATCCTCCTTTTGGACTCCGTTCGTATTCCCTTCCCCCCACCAACCCCCCTCTCTCCTTGCACACCGCCCGACACCGAGGACATTCTTCATATGGGCGCATCATCCTATTGAGATGCCGGCTCACATGCACGCCGCACGGCAACGAAAAGCTGCGGTAGTGACGGGTCTCTAAAGCATAAGTAAAAGACTTATCCTGCCTACCCTCACTGCCAGTTATCCTTCCGTCCCCCCCTTCCCCCTTCACCAAAACAGAGACTTTTATATATTCAATAAACATCTAACTATTAAGAAGATTTCGAGTTATTAGGACGCAACCTGGAAGGACCCTAAAGGAGAACCCAGGTGCAACTGATTCAACATCTTAAAAGTCACAAGGCGTACCCTCAAAGGCCCTGGGCAGGTTGTGTACCCCCGGGCCTCGGCGGTGAGTTACCTTTACTGTTTCTTACAGTTCAATTATTTTCTAATTACCTCAAATTATTTATTCAACCTTTGATTATTATTTTTTGAACGTTATATTACCCCTTTACTCTTAGTATTATTCCCACCAACAACATCTACTGAATTATTTTGCTTGTATAATTATCTGATCTTAATTATATGATACTAATAGTGGCTTAATAGAGGGTAGACGTTGCATAGGAAGAAAAACAACCTGTCTAGAAAATCTATGTCAAATACACAATAAGCTAAGCTGGGAGACGGGGAGGCCGATTCATCAATAGCGCCAGGTAGCGACAGATGAGCGACTGTAGCGTGATTTTTTCAGCGCCAGCCAGTATTCGCTGTGCTTGGCCGGCGTTAGCTTGATGACAGCGACTCAGTCGGTGTGCGGTAATGTTGAATACTGGCTGGGGGGTCGCTGTTTCACAGGTCCAGCGTTGTATGTGAGCGCCTGACAACGAATGGCCAGAGCGAACGGCTAGCTTCATATTCATCAAAAAATCACGCTCCGAATGTGCTGTCGCTGTCCATTCCTTGTTTAAACCCCAGAGCGCTGGCGCCGATCTGTATTAACTAGTTTTTAACCCCTAAACAACCATATTTTTTGAATGTAACATTATACATGTTTTTAGAATCATTTTGTTATATGAATACATTAATCTCAGACCTGATCAATTCTGCACATTTTTTTTTTTTTTTTTTGACTTAAAAATAAATCCTAACATTGCAGAAGTGTTCTCCGATTTTTTGACATTAAAAAAATTAAAAAAAAAATTATTACCAATTAATCATGAATTATTATAGATTGCTCCATTGAAATGCATTGGACATCGCCAGGGAGCGACAGCTCATACCTGGCGCTGTGAGGGAATTTGCAGCGGCGCTGTTCGGTCCAGCCGGCTTCATGATGAATGCCGCGCTAGCCGTCGCTCTCGCCGGCGCTAGCCTCATTTTGCTTGATAAATGCGTCATTGTGACCGCCGCGGGCGTACTTGAGTCGGTAGTCGCCGTTAGCTGCCGCTACCTGGCGCTCGTCAGACACTACCTGGCGCTATCGCTTGATGAATAAGGGCATAAGTGGCTTTCACTTAACCCACAAAGACTATACAACCATTTGGACCTTTAAAGAAATTGGTCCCCAGTGCAACCATCTCTAATCTATGGTGAAAACAGAAAGATTTTGACCATTTAACCGCATCCTAAAGCGCACCTAAACACAAATCACCGTCCTACAATACACCAATTTTGGTGTTTTGTAAGACCTTGTTTGAAAACTCACTGTCTGTCTTTAAGTAAGGAGAGGTCTCTTACTCATTACGTGCAGCTTACAATTAATTTCTATCTCTAGCGCTCTACACTACACTTTTCTATCTGGTACCAGCTATTGTTTCCTGTCTGTGCTTCAGAACAATGTAGGATGGGTTAACTTTACATGAACCATTTTCAGCTTTGTCTGAGTCCAAAACAGGTGTAAGCCGGCCCCTGCACTTTATCCCGCTCACCTCTACTCAGTAAGTGAAATGCATGTAAGCAAAGATGGCGCAGACCCTCGGCTAAAGTCACTAACAGATTAACCGAAAAGTGTGGGGAAGACTGTTTAAGACTTTTGCTCTAATTACACTTTGGAGTTGAAACAATGCAGGACAAACATTTTGCCAGCCAATGTAGTTTGGATAATGTAATGGGTCCAGTCGGGTTTCACATGTTCCCAAGGTGATGACCAAGCCATCGTTTAAGAAAGGTGAATCCAACCAAAATCCAAGCCATACATATAAACTAAAAATATGTAATTGGACTCAACTTACCAAGGAGCCATGTACCCGCAAATTCCCCTGACTCAAACCGACGGAATAATCCTGATCTGCGAAGGATGTAGGCGTCATGGGCTGAGCCAGGGTAGCCTGCGAGGACGCTAAGAAAGCGCATGTCCTGGGCCACCACTGCTTGCACATTCAGTGAGTGGCCCATTTTTCTGTTCCTGGGTAAAAAGATTTAAAAATTACATCATTAATGCTTTGAAAATTAGTCAAACTTAACTTAAAGTGCCCACCAAAAGGAGATGTATGTTAGAGCCTTTAAAAGGTTGAGTTACTTGTTCCATTTTAAGTACACTTTCAAATGTTTGACTTGGAACAAACTGTTCTTTTCTTTTCAAAGTGCTAAATACGGTCCATCGGCTCACACTCTTTGCAAGGAGGGAGGATTAGCAAGGAGGGACTGATTCCAATAAGGGAATATGTAAAAGGAGAGACTAGTAACAGAGGGCATAATTACAAGGAGGGACTATTATCAATGAGGGATTTAATACAAGGAGGGACAAAAACAATGATGCATTATTTACAAGGAGGGACTATTATCAATGAGGGATTTAATACAAGGAGGGACAAAAACAATGATGCATTAATCACAAGGAGGGACTATTATCAATGAGGGATTTATTACAAGGAGGGCCAAAAACAAATGAAGTTATTGACCAAAGGAGGGACACCAAAAAAAAAAATAAATAAATAAAATGGAAGAATAAACTTGCCTGTATATGTACTCGTCGCAAGCAGGAGGGACAAGGGCAACGTGGGTGCAGTCAATGGCACCCATGACGTTGTGCATGTCGGCGATATTATAAAATGCCTGCTTAATCGCATTTCTGGCTACCATATCCTCAGGAAAACAAATATATTTCCGAGTTAGGGTAGCCATGCCTTCCAAAAACTTGGATAGGGCGCGGCTCAGCATAGGCTGTGAGATCCCCACGGAGAGGGCACCCAGCCTCTGGAACGAGCCGTTCTCCAAAAATTGCAGGCAGCCAAGCATCTTGGTCATACCTGAAATTGCTTGCCCCTTCCTTGTGGTGCGGGCTAACCATGGCCGCAGCTCACTATACAACTTATGGAGGGAAGCGCGATTAAGCCTGGTGAGCTCGAACAGCTCAACGTCATGCATGCCACTGATGTCCATGCGTCGCCGCCGGTGCAGTCTGGCCTCTGACCTCCGGACGATCTCAATGCCCATGAGCTGCAGATCTTCATGCTCCTCAAATGCAGTAGACTCGTCCATGACTGCTAGTTCCGACGTCAAAATGGTCCCTTAAGTGGATCAACAATGAAACGGATTTATTGGGTGTTGGCCCATCGGCAATCAGCTCTTTGAATTAATCACCAGCCCATTGCAATAACGTAAGTTTTCTGAACGGTTGAAACATTTCAGATTTGGTGGAAAAAAGCTCCCGAAATAGCGAAAAACATCCGATTTGCTTTGGATCATCGAAAGAGCATATACGCATTTTCCCGAACGTTCGTACGAATGAAAAATGGACGAAAAAAAGCAAAAAAATTACAAACACCCACCAAAACGTTCACAAACAGCTACGGAAGTCCGGACGAATGTGTCTCTGAATCGAGGCTAATGTGTAATTTCCTTTCATAGTCTACCTAGGGGGGTGAATCATTTTTGCATCTGTTGCTGAATCAACTCTATAGTGAGTGAATAAAACAGAAAAGCTGATTGGGTCCTAACAGCCATTGACATGGTACTAATGGACACCCTACTAATTTTGGAGTGCCTCTTCTAGATTTAGAAAGACAGGTGTATTAGGTGGTTCTATATTGAGACCAAGACAGCTACATAAAGGGGACTGGGTGTATATATATATATATATCAAGCATTCTACAAGCTTCAGTAAAGCAGAAACACAATTCATAAAAGCCAAACATGAGTTTGATTGCTGTCACAGGAACACTCCAAGGTTCGAAAGCATAGTACAGAGTTTACAGTTATATAAGGAAGTGGAGATTACGCAGGGATATTGCACAGTGGGTTGGATGAGTGTGTGAGGTAAAAGTTCTAAGCTATATGTAATTACACAGCAGGAACTGAAATAGCAGAAGCCAGATGTGCTGCGGGGGGGGGGGGGGGGGGGGCTCTGCATGTCCAGCATGTCAGGACAGTAATGTAATCAACAAAAGAGATGCCTTTTATTTGCCTTCATGATTCCAGAAAGTGGGCTAATAATTGAGTATTACACTTGTATATATGACAGCAAGCATCATTTTAAATAGCTTAGACTTCTGAGAGGTCAAGCATCTAATTTCAGGCACTATGTTGAATGGGTGGTTATCAGTTATATTGACTAACAAGGATGAAATATTTCTAAATGTTTAGATTGCTTACAGCAGTGTTCCCAAACCATCTTCTGGGGAGCAACCAATAACCTATGTCTTGTGGATCTTCACATAGCCAGATCTATAGCTCAGTCTGAGCAATAATTATTCCTTCTGTGTAACTGTGTGAAGATTTACAAAACCCGGCCTGTTTACACTGTGTGCTTTACAAATATCATAGTAAAAAAAATGTATATATATATATATATATATATATATATATATATATATATATATAGCCAGGGTCACACCTGACCTAACCATAATGTTTTTATGTTACACCACTAATTATTAGCCCATTTTCTTTACTTTTTTATTTGTTTGCAACTCTGTGTTATAAAAGAAAACAGTTTTCTATAGCAACAATGTGTTTATGATTATGTACACTTTGGTGTACATAGCTAAGGTAGACTTCCTCACTCTAATTTGCTAATCATCTGATTTGCTAAGGCATGAGTGACTGGTTTAACCAATTTAATTTCGTCAGTTTGGGACAATCACAGTCTTGTGTTCCAGTAGCAAGGATTAATGGTGGGGTTCTCAGCTGGAGAGGTCATTGGGCTGCTTATACTTAGCCAAAGCTGCTAAAGAGTTCACCTGTTACATTGGTAGACTTGTGGGACTTGTAGTCGATGTGTTTTACTCAAGGCCATGAAAACCACTCCCACTGTAGCTAAACAGAGTCCCAGGAATACGAGAATCATGGAAACAGCATGCTGATAAGTAAATTACAGCTATGGGGGGACAATCCTAACACAAATGTTTATTTTACAATACAAAAGAGGAAAACCAGTCAGAACACCAAAAACAAGAGTTTTCCTTTAACTCATAAATCATATGATTTTTATGGACCTTCTCAGCATATAGAAAGGGCAATAGGCATAGTATAAATAGCAAGTGTAGTACAAGGTTGGCAGATATTCCAATTTCCATATGCAAAGTTGTTTTTCAGATCCAGTAAAAAGAAATAAAATAAATGTATATGCTCACTTGCACACTTCGATTGAAAGCTTAAAGTCCCTGTCCATGCACAAACTACCTTCTTCCAACTGAGTAAAAGAACCCATTTAAAAATTTCAGATTATATGTAAATACCTTAAGTAAAGCAGAATTCTTCACTTCAATTTCTGTGTTGTGGATAAGCTGAGAAGGGCGTGTCATGGAGCAGCTTTATGATTCATGAGCATGCTCTGCTTTGGTCAGTGACAGTTGTGGGATCACTGTGGCTTTCTGAGTACACTTGTGCTGAGAGCGGCAAGAGACAGAATGGCTGTTGGATGACTTTTTTGCTTGGTTTTGGGGGAGTGAAAACGAAAGGAGGGCAAACTTTTTAGCAATGCTATAGCTTTTACCCTGTGCTACAGGAAATAGAGGAAAGACACATGGGAAAGACATCAGTTGAGCTTGAGCTACTTGCTGTCTAATTATTGCCAATGACTTTATAGTCCCTTTAAAATGACAAGAGTAGCAAAACATCTTAGGAAGACCTGGGTAGCCTTTAAACAGGAATACAGGCTTACTACTAAAGAAGATAATTACACAGTGCTTACTGACCAAGATTAAAAGAATCAGGCATTATCCTTAGCCCCGGGGCTGGGCTTTGCAAATGGATATAGTCTAGCTGGGTCTTACTGAAATGGTTTTGTCAAGTCTTACTTAAGCCAGGAGACATTAAGCAGATGTCAAGCTTAAAATTTTTGTGGCCGAGCACTGTCTGCTGGTAGGGCGCAGTTGATGGTAGCCATGGGACTCCCATAAGCACTTCAAACAAAGTGCTTGTTCAGCATACTCACCTGTACCAGAGCCATGTGCTAGGGCATTGAAATATTAAATAGCTTGTATTATGTTAGTAAGTTACACAATGGGATTGATTCAGAGCCCAGTGAGAAAACCCACTCCTTTTATTAGGAGAGAAAACTGCTATCCACTTTCATTATCTACTTTGGGGCTGATTCAAAAACCAGATGTAAATTTTCACCTAGTGTTGTATTAGCTCCAAGGTAGGAGGTTAGGTTGATATTTTACGAGAATCTATCAGGACTGGTGACCCAACGTTGTTCAACTGCACTGCCTCCTACAGGACCAGGGTGGGTTTGGGCAGGCCTCCTAAAACCAGCGCTGCCTCCTACTACCAAGTCAGGGGAGGCTAAAGTGGCAGGGGGAAACAGAGGTTAACACACAGGACGGGTCAACAGAAATAGGGGCAGGGAACGTAAAATGACAGGGGAAGTTGGTGCCACTGATAGTTCCTCTGGAAAGCCCACTCCAGATGATGCCAAGAACCACTCTTATATGTGCTTTGAGGACCTGTTGAAGGATCATGTTGAAGGAGATTATTTAGAAGTGGGAATATATTGATATATTTATGCTTCTGCCTCTGGAACAATTTAACCTAGAGAAATAAGAAAAAGGGAAGGAGCACAGAAAGGAGGATGACAAGGATAGACAGAGGTTTAGGCTTAGAGATTTTTATTGAGGAAAAGCATCCAGAGCTTTGTTCCCCACTTTCCTGCTATTTGGACTCATCGACTCTATGAGAGGGGGGCTACTCGGTTACATTACAATAAGCAGTTTAGGCAAAGAATAGCTGTAATACAGAAGCGAGCACAGAGACAAGGGAATCTGGCTGAGGGTGATGATACCCTTCATGGTCATGGAGGATTGTATGATAGGGCTGTGGGTGCTGGACTGAAGATCATTGGTACTGTTAACATGAGCCAGCTATGTCAAGATCTGGCAGCGGTGGTTCATCTTAAAGAGGGATGCTGGGTTGCCCCCCCCCCCCCAAGCGGAACAGGCACAAATTGTTTCTTTGGTATGCTGAGGAACTATTGATAAAAAAAAAAAAAACTACCCCGGGCCTTTTTGTGCAAGCTGTCTGGTTGGAGAGATTTTACTAAAGATTTTGTGGCCAGCCAGACAGGCCCCGAAGGGATGTCGCAGGTCAAACCAGAGGTAAGGTTGTTTACTATCCTTTTACGGGACCATGCATATTGGGGAATTGGCCAGTCAGAATTAGGGTTGAGCAAACCGAACCGAAAAGTTTAGGTCCATGGCAAACTTGACCCCATGAAAAGCCACGCGAGTCAGAAGTCTGTCCTGGGGTTCACCATTTGGCCCAACACTGAAGCTGGTTGATAGACTGCTGAACAGCTATCAAAGATGATGGGGGGATCAGTCCGAGGATGCTGTGGAACATGACTGGGGCTCTGTCAAAGTCTGCAATGGAAGAAGATGGGTGGGCTCTGTCAGTCTGCTATGGAAGATGATGGGGGTTCTGTCATAGCCTGCTATGGATGACGTCTTATATGGAAAATAATGGGGGGGCTCTGTCAGTCTGCTATGGAAGATGATGAGGGGCTCTGTCACAGTCTGCTATGGGATGATGGGGGGGGGGGGGCTCTGTCACGTCTGTTATGGAAGGTTTCTGTTACAGTCTGCTATAGGGATTATGGGGTTTGTTCGGCCACACAGTCTTTTATGAGGGAGATGGGGGGCTCTGTTACAGGCTGCTATGGTGTGATGGGGGGCTCTGTTACAGGCTGCTATGGTGTGATGGGGGGATTCTGTCAAACAGCCTGTTATGGGGGTGATGGGTGTTGTTCTGTCACACAGCCTGTTATAGGGGGGTTCTAATTATTTTTCCAATAGGGGATACATACATACAGTTTAGTATTGTCACCCTGGTGTTACCCTCAATTTGACTCTGACCCTCTGACACCTTAAATGAATTAAATGTAAAAAACATTTAATTCATTTTAATTTATTTATTTGTTTGTTTGGGGGGAAGGGAAGTGTATATTTATTATATTTTATATGATTATATATATTCCACAAATTATACTGCTGAATTCTTAATAAGATGTGAGCCCGAGAATCTTCTATTTGTCTACAGTAAACAAACCGTGCCCCATAAATACAATAGACTATATTTACACCTAGCTGCCAGCAAGGTACCTCAACAGCTGAGGTGTGCTCTGAGCTGCAGGTCATTTCCTCTTGAAAAGGCATCCTTGAATTCCTAATTAGGTTGGACTCCTACTCAGACATTAAATACACACTGGGTATTAGAGGATATTTATGAGTGACATAACTCCTGAAATATGACATGTTATGACTGTATGAATGAATCGTATACAGGATTATAGGACCTTTCATATGATATTAAATATGGCATATATGTATTGTCCACAGTCTGATAATCTGTATAGTATCAGACTCTGTAAGTTATGCATCTAGTGCTTGGGTTCATTTAACTTAGAAATTAATGGGGATTGGGATTGTTAATTTCTTAGTTACAATGTGTTAACATGCATATGGTGGGAATTATACCACTTTATACAATATTAACCTAATCTCATAGAGCCGGGTTGTAGGCAGACACACCCAGGAGGCAGGGAATGCTGGCCACAACCCATAGTGTTTAGTAGATTAGGAAGCTGGTTGCAGGGGTATTGAGTCGATGGACGGCCCCTCTACGTGATGCATAATGGCTAAGTATCTATCCGTGATCTCTCTTGTCATCATAACATTAATTGTACTGCAACTAACTTAAAACTTATCATGTAATAACTGCCTATAACATTTAAGGTCTTTTTGGGGAAACTTCGGGAATGTATTGGATTAGTGATATTTACTATGCTGGTGAATTAAACCCATTTTTTACTGTGTGTGTTAATTTCTCACACACTAGATTGTATGTGCAAGGCATATGAGGGAAAATATTTCTTGTTAGGACATTTCACTTGAGAGCCTCAGGGCCATTGGTATGTATCAGATTGATGGCTGTTGGGTTGATATGATTATTAGTATTTGCCATATTTATCATATTAATCTCAAACACAAATATTAGAGATTCATGTGCAGCAAATATTAATAAATCATATTTCTCCTCTTATATTTATTCATTTTTGTTCTGTGATTATGCGAAGTCTTTTCCCTACCCCATTTTGTGCAGGACAATCTCCCTGTGTTACCCCCTGATTTGCCCTCTGACACTTTGTATGCCCTCTGTATTTACATAATTTGTTTGTTTTATGTTATTATAGAAATCGATAATAAAAGTGATTGGCTGATCTCAAGAATGCCCAGCTGACATGTCCTGCCTACTGGCCACTTTCCCGGCTTCTCTGTAGATTGGGAAGTGCTCCAGCTCTCAGTCTATCTGAATGGCTGGGTGTAATAGAGCATCTGGAGCTACAGGGAAGGTGGGGATATGGCCACATGTGAAGACAGACAATAGTCTTTTAGACTCCAGGGCTGCCGCAGAAGGGTTTTTTTTGTCCACTTTAAACAGTCAAGTATTCTTAAAAATTGCATACGAGACTTGCCTATAAAAGCAATAACCTTTTTTCTTCACTATTCCACTTCGTAAATTTCAAAAGCCACTCATTAAAGTTCCTTTAAAGTAATACAAGCACTGTACTTCAGCCATGTTGCTTGCTGCCTTAATTATTAATCATCCGTGGTGCAAGCAGGGACATAAAACGTATGAGCAAGCATAAACCTGCACATAAAACTATACTATACTCCAGCAATATTTATACCGAGAAGCCTAACTCGCCATGTTAGCAGTATCTTTCTGTTCACAAAAGCTTTCTATTTAATCGCTCAGACAAAAACAATACCGATTATAATGCTATTCTGAGAAACAGTGTTAACTTTCTGATTTAATTATTACATTATTTCCACTGTACTAAAAATACCAGAAGGATAAATTAAATGATCTTAGAACAGGGGCCTGGCTAAATACAGAGGCTTAATTATAGGTCACAGGGAGAGCCATCATGGATCATTGACTCACATGTACACGTCACTTATTAACGTCTCTAGAGTAGATTTTCAGGGAGCTTTAAAGGGAAACCATCATGTTGAAAAAGAAAAAAAATCCTACATTTTCCTCCTCTTCTAACTAGTTTTGCTGATTCGACTTTGAGTTGCGGTAAATTAAAATTTGATCAAAATGTTGCTCACTTATGTTCCAACTATCAGGTTACTGGGTGTGCAGAGCAGAGGGCGATATAAGGTGAATACATATCCAGGTGTGGGCTTGCACTAAACATACTACCTAATAAAGAAGACCAAAATGTATTTCACATTTTTGGCTTGCTCAAATCCACCAGGGGCCTGAGATTTAGAATAGTTTGGAGTTTGCAATGTAGTGTGTGGTGAGGAAGGGAGATTAGTAAGCCAAGTGAGATGGTGAAATTAAGGTAACTTTCCCAACTTGTTAAGTGTGGTGAAGAAATTTCTGCTCAAATGTGTAATGTGAGAACACGATGTTGCGTCACACTTAAAATGGACCAAATCCCAAGATTTTGACTATCCTGGGTTTTGATCCTTGCCCCCGGGACACCCCGATCGAGAGTACCCCGCTATGTGAAACCCACCAGGTCTCCGAAGTCAACTCACCTCTTCCCGGTCCTACGGCATATGCGTGGCCGCTCGTCCAATCAGTGTGCTGACGGTTGCATTCCCCGCTAGCCTCTAACAGGGAGCGTGCCCGTGCCAGCGACCTGGGGGGATTCCCGGTCTGATCGCAGTGGGTTTTGGTCCACTTTAAAGAGGAACATTAGGGTAAAACACTAGTGTGGCCAATCCCCCCCAGCGTGCCCTGCTTACTTTTTGGATGCCGCTGCCTCCTGTTGTCGAGACATCCAGCAACCTCAGGGCCCCATTATCTCCCCACCGCTGGCTTAGCCTTCTCTAAATGATAGCACGGCTTCAGCCATGCTCTTCAAAGTCCTGTGCGCCATGCTCTTCAAGGTCCTGCGCCACTTGGCGAAGTCGTGCAGCTTTTCGGCACCTCCCCTTGCAGTCCATTCATGGGCACTGCGCAGGCATAATGGTGCTGCCCGGAGAGAGGTCGTCAAACTGCCTGAATGTAAAACCGGAGGAGGGGGCGGCTGTCCAGTGAGGTTTGGGGGAGGTTTCAACCTCCCCTGTTGTTCCTCTTTAAAGTGGACCAACACCCAGGATTTTGACTATCCTGGGTTTTGGTCCACTTCCCCTGGTCAGGGTGCCCCGCTATGTGAAACCCCCCAGATCACAGGATTAAACTCACCTCACCTCGCTCCTACGACGCATGCGCGGCCGCTCGTCCAATCAGCGCGCTCGGAGCCACTGAGCTATGCGCGTCAAAGCAGTGTCAAAGCTCAGCGGCTCCGAGCACGCTGGCGGCCGCATCTTGCGCTTCCCTCTAACAGCGCGAGATGCGTCCAGGGCCGCGCATGCGCCGTTGGACCGGGAATCAGGTAAGGTTTGCGGGCATCCTGGGGGGTTTCACAGTGGGGCATCCCGGTTTTGGATGCCCCGCGGGGAGGGATTTGGATCAGGCTGGGTGTTGGTCCACTTTAAAGTGGAGCTGCAGTCACAATTGACTGGAGGAATACTGAGCAGAGCAGCTGAATGCTGGTCCAAGATGGAGCTTACTTATCACTTCCAAATTCTATGACGGTTGGCTGTCAGGGTATATACAGTGGGACATCCCAAATCTTGGACGCCACAGAGCTGCTCGTATCAAATGCAAATCTGCTTTAAAAACACTAATATTTCAAGAACAAAAAGTAACATTGTAGCGATAACCCTAATCGCCGGAGGGCTTCACCGCCCGAGACGTCCTTTTCCCAATCGTAAGAGGTGCTGCTGGAATTCCAGAGTCGTCCGTGAGGAAACAGGAACAGCCCTTACAAGGGCTAGTGAATTGTAATATAGCGTTTCCCCCCAATAAGAGACAGAACTCAGTATTGAGGGTGAAGGTGAAGTGAACTTTATTAGTGCCACACTGTGCCTTATATGCAAGGCTCCATGCAAGGGGACCTCCCCCGTGGACCTCATGACAAATACACAGACCAATGGGAGCAGGGCACACAATCCCTCAACTCTGCCGGTGACGCAATCAGCAAAACAATAGACGTCTGTAATACACTCAATCAGAACAATGCCATTGTCTGTGACGTAATCAATCAATACAATGGCAGTCAGAACAATGAATAACGTAATCAATCAACACAATGGCAGTCTGTACATGCTTAAGAAAAGGAAAGTAATGAACCTGTGTAAAGTCCAAAAGACAGAGCGTCTGTCACAATGCCCCCTTTTTGTGGAACACCCGGCAGACCCGGATTGACCCTGTTCGGGTTAACGTGGGGCTGTCCGGACTCTTGTTATGGGCAGAGTTCTGTGTAAGGACAAGTCTGCACATAGTGAGTAACCGGACTAAACATTGACGTGGGCTGTACATAGGAATCGGTCATGGGTGGGGTCCAAACACTGGGATATTGTGGCGTTGGTGAGTTCAGCACCAAAGTCCTTGGTTGGATGTGTGCACAGGTGCTTTGCTTTATTATAGCTGGCCCAAGTTTCAATCTCTTTCCATGGAAGCTGATCGGAGAATCCACAATCTTCTGCACATCTACATCATCGTAAAAGTAGACAAAACCATAACCCTTAGAAACGCCAGAGGCATCCCTAATAATTTTGACATTCTTTACAGCGCCATACTTTGAAAAAACATCCTTAATTTCAGGCTGATTAATCCGACGGCCAATGCCCCCAACAAAAATAGTGTTTGGCATACGTTTCCCTTCTGGAAGGACGTAACCTGATGGCTGATCCTCTTCTTGGCTTCTTGTAACAGACATGACGTGATGCAGACGAAACCCCTGGGTCTCCCCGACCAGTGGGCTGGAGTCGGCAGCTCGGGCTGGAGCCTGGGTTGTAACAGGGTTGACGCTGGCTGGTCCAGAGGTAGTGTAGGCAGAAGTCATTGGTCCTAGATCATTTCCCAATAGTACTTCTGCTGGTAAGTTGTCCATAAGTCCCACCTGTACCCTGCCGGATCCAGCACCCCAGTCAAGATGTACTCGGGCGGTGGGGAGTCGAAACACAGCTCCTCCCGCCACCCTTACTGCAACGGTGTGTTTAGTGCGGTCTTTGTTCTTGACCAAATGAGGTTGGAGCAAGGTAAGTGTGGCTCCGGTGTCGCATAATCCTTGCGCGGTGCGCCCATTGACTCGTACCTCCTGGCAATGGTGCTGTCGGTTGTCTTGGATGGCCACTTGTACGGGATCAGCTTCATACAGTACCCCCAGATACTCTTCCGAACTGCTCTCAGCTTCCAAACAGTGTGCCACAGGAGTACGGGAGGTGGAATGTTGCTTTTGCCCCCACGTGTTTCGGGGAGGCTCTAGGGCACAATCACTGCGATAATGTCCCCATTGTTTGCAACAATGGCACTGAACTGTGGAGAGGTTCGGTTGCTGCGCTGGCCTATGTGGCCCAGAGTCACGAGTTGGCGCTGAAGCCACAGGTGCTTGAAATTTGATGGGAGGTTGTGGTTTTGGAGCGGACTGTTCTGTCCGGCGAGCATCAGTGTACTCGTCGGCTAGACGAGCAGCCTCAGGTAGCGTTAGAGGCCTCCGGTCACGTGCCCACTCTCTTAGCTCTGGTTGCAGGGCATTGAGAAAATGTTCTAGTAAAAACAACTGTAGTACATCCTCAGCGGTCGTGGCTTTGCATCCAGTGACCCAGTGTAATGCTGTACGATGGAGGCGACATGCCCACTCTGTGTAAGAATCCCCTCCCTTCTTTTGGGATTCCAGAAATCGTCGCCTGTAGGCTTCCGGGGTGACAGCGTACCGGGCTAACAAAGCCTCCTTTACCAGATGGTAGTGTGGTAAGTCCGCATCAGGGATGGCCCGGAAAGCATCGGAAGCTTTCCCAGATAGTTTCCCTGATAATATGGTGACCCATTCCTCCGTGGGTACCCGGTGTAAAGCGCACTGGCGTTCAAAATCGGCTAAAAATCCGTCAATCTCGTCGTCACTTTCCTGGAAGGACTTAAATGCTGCAAATGGAATCTTTCTCCCCCCAGTGTAACTGAGGCTGAGAGTCTGCTGGGTTGAAAGTCGCCGATCTTCCCTTCGCTTACTGGCCTCTGCCTCCGCTGCGGCAAAGACTCGGTCGATCAGTTCCTGTGATGGATTCGGGCCATAGACCGACAATCTGTTCCGAACCGCTTGAACAAGAGCAGCGTCTTCATCGATCTCTATATTGGTTTCGGTCCTCACTGCTGCATGATCCATTTCGATCAGCTCGGCTATCAGTTCCCGACGTGGGCGGTTGCTAGCTGACCTTCCCCGGCTCTCGAGTAGATCCTTCAGGGTCAGCCTTTTCAACTTGTCCTACTGACTCTCCATCAGGGTAGCACTCTCTCTGGGTACAAAGGACCATCCGACCACTTGCCACCAATTGTAGCGATAACCCTTATCGCCGGAGGGCTTCACCGCCCGAGACGTCCTTTTCCCAATCGTAAGAGGTGCTGCTGGAATTCCAGAGTCGTCCGTGAGGAAACAGGAACAGCCCTTACAAGGGCTAGTGAATTGTAATATAGCGTTTCCCCCCAATAAGAGACAGAACTCAGTATTGAGGGTGAAGGTGAAGTGAACTTTATTAGTGCCACACTGTGCCTTATATGCAAGGCTCCATGCAAGGGGACCTCCCCCGTGGACCTCATGACAAATACACAGACCAATGGGAGCAGGGCACACAATCCCTCAACTCTGCCGGTGACGCAATCAGCAAAACAATAAACGTCTGTAATACACTCAGTCAGAACAATGCCATTGTCTGTGACGTAATCAATCAATACAATGGCAGTCAGAACAATGAATAACGTAATCAATCAACACAATGGCAGTCTGTACATGCTTAAGAAAAGGAAAGTAATGAACCTGTGTAAAGTCCAAAAGACAGAGCGTCTGTCACAAACATAATCCCCCAACCTCCATTCTAACCTTTAACCATACCCGTAATTGAACCCACATCCTAAGAGGTAATATGAAATGCCACTCCCAGGTTTCTCCCCACCCCCAACCTCTAACTGATTTGCTAGGAGTAGCCCATACCCGTATACTAACTCCCTAAATGCTCTGTATAATCAAAAACAGCCCAATCACCAGGGACGTGGCGTGTCAAAATATTCAAGCTACAAGCAGATGAGCTGGCGCGGGCACTGGAGTTGAGATTATTTTATTTTTATTCTGCACAAGCTTGCTATTAGGATGTAGGTTGGCTTAAAGGATAAGTACACTTTTCTGAACTTACCCTACAGACCCCAGCTCAGGATGCCCTCAGACACAAGACACCTTACTTACCTTCCACCCTGGCCATACAACTCTCACCTGCAGCACCGTTATGAGAAGGGGTTGTGGTGGTTGGGCATGACCTCAGTGCGGTGCTTCTGTGAACATGGAACCTTCATGTACGGAGGCGCCCAATGGTTTCAATTGAAGCACACTGTAGTGAGATTATGCCCATCTGCTGCACTGGTTTCTCATACCAGCATTGCAGTGAACAGGTGGAAAGGGCACCCCTGATCTGAGGTCTGATGGGGAAGTTCACAATAATGGACTTTTAGACTAAGTCTGGTGCTTTCCCTCTCCCCAGGGCATTTTGGTCTGGGATGCCATGTACAGTATGCTTACCATTCATACATGGCACATGTGCAAACTACAGCGCCATCCCACTGAATAATGCACTACCACACCAGGCCTATCTGAATGGCTGGTGCCAGAATGCATAGCTGGCAGGAAGTGACTGAAGGGATGCTGGCCACTCTCAGCACTTTGTGCAGGTCTCTGTTTTCATTCAGTGTTCTATGCCATTTATTCTTATGTACGCCATAGAGTTAATTGGAGAAGAGCCCCCATTATGGGAGCAGGCAAGAATTAGCAGACCTGGCGAACTGGGAGGTTTCACACAGCGGGCAGCCTGGATACACACAGGGGACTGAGACTGAATATGCAAAATCCTAGAGTTTAGGCCCACAGGGCATTATGCAAGCTGGGAGTGGCCTTGTATAAAAAAGCATGGCTTATAACACTGCACATGCTCAGTGTCTTTTTGCTACCTTTCATTTGCATCATTTCTAAAGAGAGAGTAGGGGGGCACAGCGCTGCTATTCTAGACCTGATTCTTGTGCTGTGCCACTGCAGCACTGGTGCCAAGAACTTTAAACTTGTTACCATCAGCTGCAGGATGCATTGCACTGGTAATAAGGTGAAAGGGCTAAAAATAAGGTAACTCTCATGAAATCCAGCTGCGCTGACATTTCTTATCTCCTGTTATACAGCCATGCTGCAGCTTTCTCTGTGCCCCAGTGAAAAGCAGTCTTGGATTGCTGCAAATGTTTGTTAAAAAAAGAATTTTACTTTCTTTGGTGTTGTTACATGCCAGCGGGGCATCCCATTTTCGGATGCCCTGCTGTGTGAAACCCCCCAGTTCGCTCACTAAAACTCACCCTTTTCCCGCTCCAATGGTGCTTGTGCGGGATTTCATCCAATCAGAGCCCTTTGAAGTGTTTAAATCCTTTGGCAAAGGGCTCTGATTGAAAAAAAATTATTATCTGCTGTCAGTTAAAGCAGGCCAAAACTTTTTTGCTTACACATTTTGGCCTGCTATACAGTTTTGTTGTGAAAAACCCTCTGGTTTGCCCCATACTCACCTCAATCTGGCAATCCGACATCGCTTGCAAGGACCTCCAGCATCATCTGATGAGTAACCCGGGACTTGAGTCTTTTAGACCTTAGAGTTGGGTTACTTGGGTTTTGGTTTGCTTTAACTTAACTAAGCAGGAAATATTCAAGCAGAGCAGGGTCCAGTTTTTGTGCTAAAAAAAGATGGTCTGGATTAAACAGAGCCCAAGGCATCATGACATTGGAAATGCATTTTGCTGGGGGAGCAATGATAAAGGTATATCCTGTAGAGACTCCCGCATGCACATGGGGCAGATCAACACCTGACTAAAAATAAAACTGGTCCTGGTTAAAGTGGACCTCCAATAATAAGCCCGGAGGTCTACTCACCGACACAGCTTGTGGGCATTCTGGTTGCTGCACTAGAGGTGTCAGACCTACTTTCTCACTTCCATGTTCTCTCACTGCTGGTGGTGTGACTGTTGGCACTGTGCTAGCCTGTACCATAAACTGGACAGCTGCTGGTCACTTCTCTCCTTGACAGTATGTGCAGCAACCTAAGCTATGGCAGTGAGTGGATTTCCAGTCATTTATAGCCGGAGGTCCACTTTAAAGCACCTTGACATGTGTGGATCTGTCCAGGTCCTATAGAAATCAATGCACTGTTCCATTATAGAGCATGGGGTTCACTGGATGAAAGAGTAGAAGCATGTTGCCAGCCTGAAACTTTATACTTCAGTATGGTGAGTATACAAGATGGCAGATGGCATCCCTTGCAGAGGGGATGCATTCCAATATTCTGCCAGGTGGAAGACAATATGTTCTATGTACCAACACCCATTTGTACACAGCGTGGGGGGCATCCGGATTGCCAGTGCCCCCACCTGCATAAAGTCCGCTGCAAGCCCCATTCTTCTTACCTACACCTTGCTCCCTTGGCAAAACCAGGCCTTGCAATTGGTCACTGGCAGTGTGGGCTGAAATCCCCTTCTGGGTTTATACCTGCTGAAAGCAGTCTAAACCAAACCATATGACCACTGGTGGCCAATCATTGGACCCAGTTTTATGGGGTTGGTAAGGAAAACTGGCTTCGCAGGGGCAGTATGTTCAGCGGTGCATAGACAGACAGTTGCCAGGCGCATAGCTAGGGGGGCACGTGTCCTGGGTGCAGCTGAGTAGGGGAGCGCCAAAGAGAGGCCTGAGCACAGGTTGGAGGGGAAACATTTTGAATCTTTGCCCCAGGTGCCAGAAAGCCTAGCTACTCCTCTAGCAATCAGGATACCCCATGCTGTGTTGCACACCCATCTTCACTAAATGTATATTGGTAATCGTTAAAGTGGAAACAAAACCCAGGAATTTGACTTTCCCAGGTTTTTTTTCATGCCCACGGAGCATCCGGAATTGGGCTTTGTGAAACCCCCAGTCTCCATAAAAACTTGCCTTTCTACGCTCCAACCGCACATGCGGGGGCTCTCACCCTATGAGATTCGCTTGCTGTAACTACGTCGTTAAAGTGGACCAACACCCAGGGGGGATCAGCCCGGGAATCTATAAGATTCCCGGACCGATCAGATCCCTCCCCGCGGGGCATCCGAAATCGGGATGTCCCGCGGGGAGGAACCCCCCAGGAGGCCCACAATCCTTACCTTACCGGCGATCCAACGGCGCATGCGCGAGACGCGGCCGCGTCTCTCGCTTCCCTCTAGCAGGGCGCGCTCCCGCGCCGGCCGTTTTGTAAATGGCCGGCGCAGGCGCGCTCCCTGTTAGAGGGAAGCGAGAGACGCAGCCAATGACAGCGCTCTGGTATGCGCGTCCAAGCGGCTTTGGACGCGCATACCAGAGCGGCTCTGAGCGCTGTCATTGGCCGGACGAGGTCACGTGGGAGCGGGGAGAGGTGAGTTTTTGCGGTGATCGGGGGGGTTTCACACAGCGGGGCACCCCCGATCGGGGTACCCCACCTAAGTGGACCAACACCCAGGATAGTCAAAATCCTGGGTGTTGGTCCACTTTAAGCAGTCGGCTCTCATTGACTTGAATAGGGAGCATGCACTGCCGCATCTTCCCCCCAATGTGCACGCTCCCGTCCCAGCCTATCCAAATGTAACCAATGAGAGCCGCCTGCCGAATGGCACAGCAGGCAGCTCCCAGTGGACGAGAGCCCGAGCATGCACCGTTGGGCTGAGGAAAGGTGAGTTTTACTGGGCAAATTGGGGGGTTTTCCACAGGGATGTCCCAGGGGCATAAAACGAGACCCAGGAATGTCAAATTCCCAGGTTTTGCTCTGCTTTCATGTGTTTGCAACGTCTCTGCACTTAGAATCCGATCACCGAGGGTCCTATCATGGTGGTGCCCCCCAGGTACAGTGTTTTCCAGCAAACAGAATTAATTAGGTACCTAGAAAATGTTTCGAAATGATTGAGGGAAGGGGTTCCTGTTACATACTATAAAATGGGATGTTTTTTCATTGATAGCCAGCTTTAAAGCAAACCAAAACCTAGATTTTTCACTTACCAGGGTTTTGGTCCGATTTGGGACATCCCTGTGTATGGAACTCTGTGGGTTGCTAGTTTGCACTAAGCTCCCAAAGCACATGCTTCCAGCCAATCAGAATAGATTGTGTCACAAAGCAACCTACTACAAATGAACACTTGCATCGGCCACTCAGCTAGGTCTGGCATGGGCAATGGCCGCCAGGGTTTCTGGCCTGACCCACACATGCGCCTGTTAGGCAAACCAGGGGGCTTTTATAAAGGGCATCCCAAGTCAGGATGCTCCAGGGACAGACAATCTGACTGGAGTCTTTTTAGAAGGCTTTCGGTTCGCTTTAATATCCAAACGACAGGTAAGCCTCAGTACATGAGACACAGATGGGAATGGTGCACTACAAGTCCCAGCAATGGTTGAGGGACGCTCCTTTATCGGCCACTAGGAACTTACTCAGCTTGTATGTCATAGACAATAACCATCGGCCGGCGCTGCCGCCTGGTGTCTATGGCCTCTCGGGTCAGAACACAGAGCAAGCAGCGAGGTCAAGCACCAGAATCCAAGCTTCAGCAAAGACTCCATTTCACAAACTTCTCCCCGCTTCCCCAGACCAGCTCTCGACGCTGTGCGCTCGCCCGCTACTTATATACCTCTCTAAAAATAACTCGCCTCACAACGCCATGTAAGGCAGCAAAGAGAACCCACGACAGCCAATCATGTCGCGCGCTTTTCAACTAAACCCGCCTTCCTTTCCATCCTTGTTTCACAATTGGCTGTCGGGGGAGGCTCCTCTTCTAGTTACCTCCTTGTTACCCCAACATGGTCATTAAGCGCTGCTGAGTGACAGAGCCTTCTTCCAGGGGGCGGGCCCGAGGCGGAACGGGGCGGGGCTTGATCTCCTGCCAGAGATGGAGAAGGAGGAGAGCGAATTCCCCCTAGAATCAGGGAGAGAGAGAGAGAGAGTAGGGGGGGAGAGATCGGGAGAGGAGACAGCCAGCTCTTCTCTCCCGACACAGCACTAGTGTACAATAGGTGACAGCGGCTCCGGATTGCTGCCATCACCCCTGGATGTTACCCCAGTGATTTGTATCACCCCCCACTAGCATCACTTGTGCCCATGCCTGGCTCTGTGGCTGGACAGCACTTGCCCCAGCTCTCCTCCTGATTGCCCTCCTGCACTTTCCACCTCCATCGGGACTCGGGATCAGCCGGGATTATTCAGCAGCACCCCCACCATGGATGTGTTGGCTAGTTATAGTATATTCCAGGAGCTGCAGATCGTGCACGACACGGGCTACTTCTCAGCCATGCCATCCCTGGAGGAGAATTGGCAGCAGGTGAATGATCTCCATTAATCCTGTAAATCTTTAACTCCATCTAAACACGCAGTTACTCTGAGGTCTGGAGATGTCTAGATGTGCCCACACAGCGAGCTATGGTGCCAGTCAGTAGCCCTAATTACCCCCCCCAATACCCCATGTGTGCCAGCCACCAGGCACCTGCACCACATCCATGTTGCTGTACATAGACTTATGTGCAGGATCATCATGTGATTGATTGCAAGCTCTTCTGCAAACTCAGATCTGTGCAGGAAATCTGCACGCTTCATCAGCAAAAGCCAGTGCTGCTTTTATGTATTAATCCCATGACATGTAATCACATTACACCGACAGCTAAAATGACACTGGCCAGATTTTACTCACAAGTCACAAGTAAAGACAAACTTGTACCATCAAGTCTGGTGTCTTAATGCTGATCACATACTTGACAATGAGATTATACAATCTTTTTTTTACCAAACCTTGTATCTATTTTAGCTATGGAAAAGACTGTTATGATACAAAGGTTTTATGAAATTGTGCAATCTGATTGTAATATGTGTGTGGCCAGCATTTGTCCCCTACGTTGTAATTGTAACATTTTTCTGATTGCCTTGGGCACTGCTGACGCTGGGGCTGTCACTGTGAGCTGGTCATATAGATTTTAAAACACTGTCAAGTACAAACAAGGTGTCATTGTATTATCTTTAAGTAATGCTATTGTTTTAGCAGAATTTCAGAGCTTACTCTCTGTGATTTGACTTATCAAGGCCATACATGCAGCATTTTATTCTGGCAGATCACTGACATAAAGCAACTATTTTGTAGCATGGCTGCTCATGAATTATTTAAGGCCATTTAAATCATATTATTACACACTTTTGGGTGTTATATTGCTCTGAATTCTCAAAATAGAATAACATATTTTAACATCCTAAATGTGATTTTACAATGTTGTACAAGATAGATAATAAAACATTACATGTGGTAGGTCCCTCATTTACCAAGATTATGGTAAGAGTTTACAAAGGTTGTACAATCTAGTTATTGTGTGTGGTCAGCATTACACCATTTGCAGACAACAGAGAAGGATCGTCCATGCTTCTAATGATAGCAGCAACATAGCAGACAATATAATCTACGTATGTCAGCTGATAAGTCCACACACATTAGATATGGATTGCAACATGAAAATTCTGATCTGTGTACATACATTCAATAAATCTTTGATTGCAAGTGCAAAAATAGAGGATGTTATATTTTGGACCTTTCCTTTCTTGGTCTGATCCAGTAACTGTGTAATGTGTGTGTCCACAGATTGGTTATTATTAGCCAATATTCATACAGCTATATAATAATGACAAATGATTGTGCTTATCAACTTCTGAACAGATTTCTGCTGATCTTGAGCTAGCTAGTTATACAAATATATTTGAAGGTAGCTACAGGCATAAATGTCTAGAAAAATAAAGGAGATTGACGTGTTTGGCCTATCATTGGCTAAGATGTTTTAGATAAAAGCTTTTTTTCTGATGTGATCAGCATGGTTGTATTTTTTTCAGAGGTTTGTCTGTAAGCTTGCGCATGAGCAGACCATTAGGGGAGGGGATTTAAAAGCCAGAAGATACATATCTGTTTAAGTCAGTGTTTGCAGATGCATTGTCAGATAAGCAGTGGATTTTATTGACTCTACTTTTACTGGTGGCAGCTGCACAAAACAGCCTTTAGTAGTTGAAATGATTCTCTCTTGTCTTTGGGTGCCTCTGAAGCTCTACACATTTGTAGGCACAGTTATCCATTCAGTATCATGGGGACTAGTACTTCTTGTGAACAGCGTGCCAAGTTCAGGGTCTCACGAGCACATTGATGGTAGTAAAAGCTCCTGCAGAGGCAGACATGCGCCAGAAACGAATGGCTGAATCTACCTAATTGTATTATTCCGTCCCGATTGGACAATGACTCGTCTGTGTTTATGATAAATGACAGCACAAATGCACTTAGGGTAAACTATGCTATAGTGATTTTTAATTGCTGGCTAATAATTTAATCTTGGAGATTGCATTAGCTATGGCTGATGCCCGCATGGCTCTGATTCATCATGCTGATGATAAGAAGAAGCAGGCATCCTTCATCATCAAAGAGGAAACAAGGGAAGTGTGGGAATGAATTTGTGTCTCTTTATTTTTACATTGCATGATGCCATGATTTCCGAACAGCTTAATTAAATCATTATCACAAATCTTTACTGTAGCTTGAAATACAGCCACAAGTTTCCGGACTAGTTGGTGTCAGTAGCTGTCTAGGCTAAAGTGACCTGTGGCTAGCTGCCAGGGTATTAGAAGGTTTACCCGTTCTCGTAAATGCACAACATATGGAGAAGGAATGGAGATCTTTCTGGTTTTCAAGGGCTGCCACGTGCCTTATTCCAGTAATTCTAAGAATGTAAACATACATTGCTGGCCAAAACTATATGCAAGAGCAACCTGTGGTTGTCTTCATGAACTTTGAGCTGCTGGGTTACAGGGCTTGATAGGACATTAACAGAATAGCCTACTAAGAGGTAACAATGGCCATAAGTAGGGCATACCTGGTCATGTGATAGGGCCCCTGACATCTTCTGGGGCCCATTTAAACTTTATCTGGGCCACTGGATGATTCTCCAATGAACAGTGTAAACTAGGTGTCCTGTGCGCAGAACAACCAGAGTACTAGCTGTGGCAATGGAGATGGTCGGGAGGATTGGTGGAGGTGTGGAAGCAAGAAGGGCTTTGACTGGCAAAAGTGGAGAAAGTGACAAGGACGATAGGATGGTCAATAGCACCAAAGAAGGTGTCAATTATTAGAGGATGATTGGTGGCGGCTTAACTGAAAAGTGGTGTCACACTCTTGCCCATTGGCCCACATAGACCTGGAGTCGGCCTTGCCCATGAGTTCCATATCAACCCATACGGAAGATAATTAGAGAGGCCAGGAAGATAGTTTACCTCCAATCATTTTGTCAATCTAATTTGATCCGTATGGGAAATAACATACTGGGCATGTGGAAAATTGTACTTTGCCCTCCAGGTTTTAGCAGGTGTCTGTAACTCCTATTCGTTTCCATGGCATTGACATAAGCTCTGTGCTATGCACATTGGTTCAGCAAGTCCAAATTTTGGCACCAGCCAGGCCTCCAGCCTCCACCCTTGGGGAATCCACAGGTTTACTTAGGTTAATGTAGGAGGCCATAGCCAGCTGGGGGCATTCCTTTCTTGTTTTGACTGATATGGGTCCTCAATTCACCTAATAATCCACCAAAAAATAGTCCTCACTCCAGCATCATGCATAGGAGCCATGTGACCTCCAACAGCCAAAAGAATTTGTGCCATACACAGCACATTCAGTTGATCACCAGCAGAGCAGTGAATGTGTGGTATGACCATGGTGACATGGTCTAAATTTTTTGGGCTTTACTTGGAGGTTGTTATTATGGCTCTATGGTCATTTTTGACTCAACCCCAGTAGACATTAGAGAAATACTCACGTTTCCTACCAGATCTAATGGGGATCCGAAAGTAGCAGTGTACAAATGCATCAGATACCTCCTCAAATAAGAGACATGCTTCATTGCAGTGCGCAGCTATTTCCTGCCCTCCAGTATCCAGCATTCTATTTCTGATTTTGGCTTTATAAGAATCTTCAACTGTATCAGGATTCACTGGGGGGCACTGTTAAAAGTAACCTAAAGTAATTTTTGACCAAAGGCCCGCTTTAAATAATCAAAGGCACATACCATTATCTTGAAATCTTAATGGCTTCAGTGGTAAGCTAACTAGTTAAAGTGAGTTGCGCTCGGCATCCTGGGGGATTCTTACAGTGGGGCCCCCCCAATCGGCAGGGGCTAGCTAGGGGGGAGCAGCGGGGGCGCCAAAGGAGGCTCTGAGAACAGGTGGCGGGCGCAATTTCGGATTTTTGCCCTGGGTGCCAGAAATCCTAGCTACTTCTCTGCCGAGAAGTCAAAATCCTGGGTTTTGGTCCACCTTAAAGTGGTCATTTAATAAAAATATACTGTTGCAATATTGCACTGGGGGCCTGATCACTTAAGCCTTCCCTATGCTTACTCTCCCAATAATTATAGAATTCCTTGTACGATTACTTGGACCTGGTCCAATGGCATACATAGCCCTGATGGAGCCCCATAGCCAGGCCCCTATCAGTGGCAGCACCGAACCGCCCCCCCAACCCCCCCACCGTGGATAACACTCATTGGCGGGAAGTGTCAGCGGGTGCAAGATGGTGAAGGAGACGGTAACCACCAAGGGCAGGGGTGAACCTAACCTTTCTACTGCCTGAGGCGACCTAAAGAAAGACCCCCCTCAACAGAGCAATGGGGGGGGGGAAGTGGAGGCGAGACCATGGCTGCAGAGCCAGCAACAATTGCCTTAAAATCATGACAGTATGCAGTGACACCACAATGCCGACACCACAATGAGCCGTTAGTGAGAGAGTAGAAAAAAATGTGAGTTTTGAATGGCGCTATTGCTGGCCACCCCCCTCCAGCCTTTCATATGAGCTGGTGGTGGCTGTATGCATCAGATAGTGGCTGTATGCATCAGATAGAGGAGTGCTGGGGATGCCGCTGTAGATATATGCATGTGCAGTGGCATTGGTTCCCGAGGTACGTTTTTTGACCCTGGGGGTTTCACACGTGGCTGGAAGCTGTAATCTACCCCTGGCGCCCTGAAGAGCCGGGGCACTAAGGTTTTGGTCCGTTTTAAGGCTTGTTACATCTGTATAGTAAGGGGCAGTAAATCAAGCTTGCTTAGCCTATTGTCCTGTAATGTCTTACTGGGGATTGATTCTTTTTTTTACTTTGTTGTTTCATTTAGGTATGACTATACTGGTTTGCAGTGACACTCACATGTGAGATTATTTCCCAGTCTGACTGTTCTCAGTCAGTGGAGATGATGGGCTTATATATCTATGTAGGGCTCTGCAGGTCTAGACTGCTTATTGCATGATTCTCCATTGACACCCAGTCCTCAAGGCCAGGGTCCTGTGCATGTAATACTTTGCCTGCAGCTGTTGCCAGGCCCCACTAGGACGCAATAACACATGGTCACAGGGTGACAGCTTTTTCCAAGGTTTTCTTCATGGCTGCGCAGTGGTGTCTGTCTGTTTAGAGGAGGGATGGAGGTGGAGTTTACTCATCTGTAGATCTGAAGGAGGAGGAGGGAGAAAGTCTCAAGAAATAGAAGGTGGGGGGGGGGGATAGAGAGAGAGAGGAGAGAGTGGAAAAAATGCAAGCACTTCTCTCCCCCTTCCTCCTAATATAGAGCAGAGATTGCCTCCATGATCAGGCAGCTCCAGTGTACAATAGATGACAGTTTCCTATTAGTGACTTTGCATCTTTTTCCTGGTCCATGCACTGGAGACGCCACAGCCTTGCCAAGGATTTCCTGCATCCTATCCATACACTGGATGTTGACTTTTTTGATCCCTTTTAAATATCCTTTTCATATAAGGCATATCATTGTAACCACCAAAATCATTTTTTAGATGCTTGGGTTTGACTGATCAGCACTTATTATTGCTCGTCGTTGCTCATCTGACTGCTGTAAGCAGCTCTTACGGAAAGGGCACTCCGGGGATTTAATTTTATTGTAAAAGGACAACAACTGAGGATTATTTCTATATTTCTCTTCCACCATGGATGTGTTGGCTAGTTATAGCATATTCCAGGAGCTGCAGATCGTACACGACACGGGCTACTTCTCAGCCATGCCTTCTTTGGAGGAGAACTGGCAGCAGGTGAATGATTTAAATTAATCCTGTAAATCTTTGACTATATCCCCACCTTCACTTTCACATTCCTTTTAGGAAATTCCCTGAATGTTCCTAGTTACTAGCTTCTTTGAAATGTCGCTGATGTGCAGAGGATTTGGAGAAGCAGATTTTCTTGACTCCATGTGGTTTTAATTGCACTGAGCAAGTTGGACGGCTGACAGCCCTTCTGTCCCTTTAACTATAGCCATTACGTCTGTTCTTTTTTATTATTTTTTATGTTGTGATGTAACATAAGTCCGGTTGTACTGTGTTGTTTAAGGTAGATTTGTGTATAAAACTTAATGCTAAATCAGCACAACTGCTCAAAGCATTTGATGATGATGATGATTGTGCCAAACATCCTCTTTCTATAATGCTTATGGATATCCAGAGAAGTCAGTTTTTAACAAGTAAAACAAATGTAGTGTCAATTTCCTACATGGTGAGGACAGATGGAAAGTTGTATAGAGCATGCTTGCCATTGAGGCTTCTGATGCTGACGAGGGTCTTGCTCCATGTGCTGCAATCAGATACAGTAACACAATAGGAGAATGAGCATGGCTAGTTATTTACTGAATTACACAATTAAGTTCTCTTCCATGTATTTGTTATGTACATCATGGCGATCAATGCTTTATATGATTCCACTCTTTCTATACACATATAGGGTTTATCTTTGTTGTTATTTTTTATGTGTTAACGTTTGGTGATCTATATCTTAAATGTACTTTTACAAATAAAAATGTTTTAGTACCCATACCTTCGCCTGTAAACTTTAGCACTGTGAATTTTCTTTATAGCAGCTTCTCACTGCCTTTACTCCCATGCGTTTTTCAACGCGGAAAAAACAGGGACGTGAGAGGTTTTCATTATTTCCTATGGAGCCAGTTTACACCAGAGTTGTTGCATTGCAGTGGGTTCTGAAAAGTCCGACAGCATGTTTCCTGTGCGCTTTGCCCTTTGTTTTTTTTTTTCTTTTTGATTTAGTGAAAAATGAAATTCAACATATGGAAGTCAACACACGTCAATGCTTACATTTTTGGTGCAAATGGAGCCTAAGCACATTTATGTAGGATTCAGTGGCACTAGTCCAATAATGCTGACAGAGGAAAATAAAGCAATAACGGTCATAAAAAGTGTGTAAGCACCTTTTCAATGCTGGGATTGGATATGCGGCCATATTTGCTAAACACGCTAATTAAACTGTATATGGCCATTATCACTGACTCTTGTTAGAAAGACCAGTTCTTTGAACCAGTTGCATATTAATAGCAGTCTAGACAGCTCAATGCAAGCTAATCTGTTGACATAGCCAGCATGCCCAAGGCACACTGTATGTGATACTTTGGCTGCAGCTGTTGCCTGCCCCGCTAGGAAACTAGAACAGCATTTGCACTTTGGAACAATAGATCAAAGTACAGTAGGATCCTCATTTAGGGTTCAGGGCTCTCAGTCAAAGAGAAATCCATGCACTTATGTCAGCTCGGCTTTTACAGTCTTATCTTGCTTTCAACTGGGAATAAATCAGCTCACTATTATTTTTTTCTGTTCTTTGCATTTTATATTTGACTTCTTGGCAAAGCTACACATAAACCAGGACAGACCCGAAAAGCGGATTTCATGCTGTCCTGACGTTATTATGAATGCTGGCTTCTGCTGAGTTTTCCACATTAATGGCTGTCACACACAGCTGTGAATAGGTAGGCCTTGCTCCGCAAATGTAAAGGTTACTTTTACACTTCTCGCTGCCCTTTGTGTTTATAGCTGTAATGAAATAGCGAGTTTGATGGATTGACAAAGTAAATGGCAAAACAAAACTCTTCTAGGCTGGTGTTCAAACAGGGCACGTTTTGAGTGTGAGTCTTTTATGGTGCACTGATGTCTAATAGTAATCTCTTGAAATAGATGAAATTCTTGGAATTCTGAAAGCTGGGCTGTTTTTCTGAGTTGATGTTGCCAGCATCCAAGCTTTTCTCCACTCCCTCATCTAGTAAGATTTTTTAACTTTAGCATGGTAAATTGATTATTATTGAAGCAATAACAGGGGTTATAGGGTTGTAGAAGAGCAAGATGGCATATTTTCTTAAACTAGTACTACGGTATATGATTGTTTGGAAGGCACAGCATACAATGTAACCCATATTTATGGTTACGAAACAATCTGTTAAATGGAAAAAAGGCCTCTTTCCATCTTCAAGCATTAATATGAATAATTAAAATAAGGCCCAAAGAGCAATGCCCTAATGTTTAATAATTCAAGACAAAATCACTTGCAGTACCATTAGTTCCTGAAGCCTGCGTACAGTCTACGGTGATGCACTGAATTGCATTGGCCTCCTTTCTTTGTGCTGCTTATAGGGGAAAAAACAGCCTGATAACTGTTAGATTCAGTAGAATTATCACATGGTATCTGTGATGAATCACATGCAGCTTGCATGGTCTGTATGATGTATGATGCGGGTCCATATCTGCTAGATCTTCAGCTACTCCTATTCAGGAACCAGTATGATGCTTAGATTGGAAACTGACAGTTCATAATGGCGGATGTCTGGCATATTTTACATAGGATTGATCAAACATGATTTGAAATCCAGAATATGAATAGATAACCTTCGTAATGCTAATAAATAATTAAATGCCCGTCATCTTAATATTCAGAAAATGCTTTTTACATTTCACATTGCCAAAGTCTATGTGGCATGTGATCAAGTGAGATATTAAATCATCCGGTCTGCTGACTGTGTCACCTGATTCTCATGCTAGAGCTTTCCTTACAAATAGTATGTCATTATATGTTAGCAGCTTATATATAGGGACGGACTAGCCGTAACGAGACATGGGACAATGCCCTATGGGTAGCACTGCTTTGGAGGAAGTTGGGCTGCTGCTTTTAAAACCCACATTCAATCCCTGCTCCCTTAATCTCTCAGCCCCCTATCCCCAGCCCTACTGTACCCACAAGCAAAGGATCCCCAGCCCCCAACAAGCAAAGGATCCCCAGCCCCCAATGCTATAGTCCCGACATCATGGTTAGGGGGCCTCAGCAGGGGTGTCTTGGGCTGGCCAGGGGCTTGTAAAATCCAGGGCTGATTTTTGTCCCCAGTCCACCACTGCTTATATATGTACATTAATGCAAACAGCACTATACTGCAGGATGTTTATTATTAGCTCTTATTTCTGACCCTTATTTTGATGTATTACAGTCTGCTGAGTGTAGATGGCTTCTTACTGGTACAATATGTAAATTAATTCATGTGCCAGTTGGTTTGGAAATACCACCTGGAGACTGTTATTTCTGTATCAGTAATGAGTTTCAACTTCATAATATAAAACCATAAATGAAAAACTCAAGACAACGGTCCTGTTTTATATTTCTCTGTTTTGATGATATACAGCAATAAGATAACCTGTCCAGACAAAAAAAACAGCAGTACTTACCTTTTTGTCCAGCTCAGCCATCCAGACCCTCTGTTGTAATATCAAGAGCAGAGAATGAGTGCCCCAGCGGTCCTCTGTGGTCCAAGATAGCGGCCATGTGCTTGACTATGTCCCACAGTACACCTACTCCATCCATTGCACTGGGGCACTCTTGATAAGTCAGCAGGTCCATATGGTGGAGCTGCACTGGACAGAAGTTGAGTTGAGCTTTTTTTTTTTTTTTTTTTTTGCATGGTCACAGTCATTAGGAAAGTACATTTGAAGGGGGGGGGCAGTCTTGAAAACTATCCATCTACTTCTTCAGAGCACATCAGTAGGCCAGGGGATTGTGTTACAGGCTGTTATGTGTCCACTAATCCACCAATGTATTATGATGCATATAATGATATCAGGCTGGTATATAAGCAAAAGGCATACCTTAAATACAGTAGTAAGGCCTTGTTTTAGGTAATATAGGTTGGCAGATTTTTGCCACATAATTAAGAAGGCGCTACACCCTACAGTGAATAATCTTCCCAATGTATTTTGTAGTTAAAGATCACACAAAATGACTTTCATCTGTTCTTTCAAGCTAACAAGTAGGATCAAAAGAGCTAGCAGAGGGCTGCCTCACCTATTACCAGCATGGCTAGGGAGGCTGCTGTGTGCTTGGTTTGGCATGAGGTCAGATGTAAGTCACAGCAGTTGACATCATGAAGCACCCTTATCAAATTCAGCATAAAAAAACATTGGTCAGACATGGGTTGTTGAAAGCAGGGTGACATCATAAAGTACTTTTGATCCAGGGACTTAATAACACTGGCCATACTTGCATTGGTGACAGCATGATGATATAACCTCTACACAGTGAGTCATACAGAGCACTGGTGCTTCTCGAATAGGATACAAGCCCAGCAATGCTGGCAGTGATGGAAGACTACCCACCAGCTAAAGGGACATGTTTCATTTTAGGGTGTAGGTCTTTTACATGTTAACAAAAGTTCTTGGACTTTCCAGAAACCTACACTGTAGGTCCTAAAATCATGGGAAAGGTTTATCCGATTATCTTGACTTGAACCTAATGACCATTGACTTGTTCTGTGAAAAAATGCAAAACCAAATTAACCAATCTTCCCGCCCATAGTCCTCTATAGAAAAATACATTTTTATACTATTTTGGCTTTTTCTGACATTTTGTAAACCCCATTTTTGGGATTCTATTCCAAGGCTCTTATGTTCTCAGATTGCAGCCCCTTGGTGGACATTTGCTACATAATGACATGTTGGAATTTTAGGCAATGGGTCATGAAGCAATATGGCAGTTGCTAGTCCTGCTGCTCAAACCCTTTTGAGTCTGCCACGTCATTGTCAGATTTATTGCTGGGAAAGCAGATGAGACAGGAATAGCGAAACCATTCAGATACTGCCTCGTAAGGGACGTCTGGGATGTTTATAAAAAAATAGGTTTTGTTGTGCTTGTTTGTGCTTTAAATCTCTCTGTGAACATTCAGACATTTTGTACATATTAGGCAAGGGGCCTTTTTGGCTGTTTAGCCCCAAAATGTCAGCTTATGTTTGACTTAAAGAGTTTGTCGAGACAACGTCTCCCCACCTCAGTAAGTCACTGTAGCGTTGGCAGGCACCTTTCATTCCTTGCAATGGAGAGGGTGTGTCAGTACCTGGCATGTCGCCCTAGTAAGAACACGGAAGTGATCAGGCCGGCAGAGTGGAACAGGGATCCATCTTGTAAGAGCTGGACCCCCAGATTAGAAGCAATCATCTGTGCAAGACACAAGGTGAGTATAGCATTTTTTTGTTTCTTTTTTTGTCTGGACAATGTCTTAAATATAGATCCTTTGAATATCCTGGAGTTCTGGCTTTACTTGGATTCTTGTGATGCTGGCACCCTATAACCTCACCAGCCTTCCACTGGGTAGTGTAGATAGAGAGAAATGGCATTACATCAGATGACCAGGGCACAATTATATTTGAGCAATGGGCTTGGCTGAAGACTGAGCAGGTCATAGCCAGTAACAGAAAATTGTCAGCTGGAGGTAACATAATTTCGTAGGATGGAGAAGGTTAAAATGAAGGGGGGGGCACGGAAAAAGCTTTAATGACTATGGTACTGGGTTCAATACCCTTTCTGCTCTACTGTGCCCCTGTTATGTAGGCGTCTCTGTTGGGTCAAGAGGGTCCATATATAACCAGCAAGTCTAATGTCCAGAAATGAGGTTGTATAATTATACCTGGCTATTAAAACAATCTTTGGTTTAAAAATGTTGTTTTACAGAACAGGTCTTTGGTATCATATTATAGGGAATAACACAGACATTCTCACAAGTCTCAGTTTTCAGGTCTAGCTCCCAGCTTTTAGTAGTTGCAACTGTCCATGACAACCATTAGCTTTAAGCAATGTGATTGTCTTTAGTAGGTTGCCAAACAACTGATAAAGTTGCTGTTTAAAGGCTTTGTTCAGAAATCAAAGCAGAGCAACAGACCAAAGACAGAGGTCTACTTTCAAATTTTCCCCCTTACCAAACTAATCCGTGCCCCCCCCCGCTTTCAATCACTGTGTGCCACTGCTAATAGGGGACACATAAATCTTACACACGTCAGCAAAGTACACCACTGATTGGTGGAGGTGGTGCTGCCGTACATGTAAAGCCATGTGTCGGGGTTATGTTTCCCCCGTCATTGTCTGGCTCATGTGGATTGATAAATATAGCTGCTAACTCAGGATGGCCTGCAACATGAGGCCCCAATCACCTCACATTTCACTCACCATTTCCGGGGGCTCCCATATCATGCTCACCTGCCACAGCTGCATCCCTGGCCTCTCTGTGTCTAAACAGGGCAGTAAGAACGTGCATGGGCCATGGGAATGGGGAAAGTTGAGTTTTTGGGGCAAGGACCAAAACCCGGGATAGTGAAAATCCTGGGCTTTGGTCCACTTTACGAAACATATAGAAACCGACATACACAGGTGTCTTGTCGTGTGTTTTGGGATACCTAATGGACTATAACCAATACAGTTTTAAATTAAAATGTATTAACACCTACATATTTCTAAAATGCTTGAGCTTGCATTAGAAAAGCCCTGTAACACCCTATATAAAGCTCTATATAATGTGGATATCCATTGACAGGGGATGAATAATCACTCAAACATTAGTTAGACAAGCTGTTTTTAATTGATATTATTATTGTTTATTTATATAGCGCCATCATCTTCCATACTGTACGAAGTAGTAATTACAGACAGGGCAGAAACATACAGTACATAAACTATTGCAAATGCAGTGTTACAGAGTTTACAATTAATATTCTGAATACAAGATACAATAGGAGAGAGAGCCCTGTCCTTGCGAGCTTACAGTGTAAAGGATATGCCGTATATTTGGGTTTACTTGTTATGGCTGTGCATTTTCTTCTGCTGTTCTTGCCTGACTCATTCATTTTTTTAATAGGTTTTAAAGATGAGAAGTTAACATTTCTCTATAGCGGGGTCTGTGACCACAGAGCATGATAAGCAGGCTATAGGAAAAGATTATGCCTGTAAATCTTGTCTTGGATTTTATTGCCTTTGCCTGTATTCTTAAAAACAGCCAAGCAACTAAACCTTTGAAAACCTTTGAAAAAACATTTGCACAAACACAATTGCTGTCTCCTCACTGGGATTAGCTTCCTGTGGGAATTTTATGTTCTACATTTTTATGACATATTTAGACCAATGGCCCCACACATGGCCCATACTAACCTTTGGGTGTACTTTAGTCCTTCCACTTGTTCTGTTTATGTTATGTTTCTTTTTGTTCTTAATAATAAACTATTAGGGTCATCTGCCACTGAAATCTATTGGAATTGAACTCCCAGCTTTGGCACAATCCATCATTGGAGGGTGAGTCATACAGTGGTTGAAGCTGGCAAACTCCATACTGCTCTTGCTTCATGTAGAGAAGCCCCAGGCACACTCTTGATGTTGGCCTTGTGAGTCAAATGTTGTGTTTGACATACATATTGCCAGAAAAGCCTGTTCATCACAATGCAAGTTGGAGCCAATGTGCTCCTGACTTGGACAAGTCAAATGCTGTACATATTGACAGTTGGCTTTATGGCGGAGCATTTTTGCTCTTGGTTGGTTTTGTTTTCCAATTGGTATGTAGTTTGTAGTGAGTTTTTCTTGTGGTTTGTGGTCATTGGGATATTTTGGGCAACTATGGTGGCTAATGTCTTGCTGAATGTGTTGGAACATCCACTAGGCTAGGTTATTTTTTATTTATAGTCTAATATTTTGGTCCGTTTACATTTTATTTATATATATTTCTTTATTATTTTTTAAGATTCAGATTGAACATATTTGTGATGTACATACATTTCAGCATATGCAGAATAATAAATATAGGGGTACAGAAAAGTGCCTTCAAGGTCCAGGAGCCAGTACCCAGACAGTCAATTTTCGAGGCACCACATGGAGGAGGACTAGCTTGAAGGAAAATTAGGAGTAGCTAAAAGAAGTATTGGACACAGTAAGTAACAGTTATAGTAGACCAAAACTCAACTAGAGTCTAAAAGATGCTAAATTTATGCTGAGAGGAATCCCAAATATGATTCTTCGCAGCATGAAACCCTCTGGCTTTCCATATACACACCTCATCCTGGGGTCCCACTGTGGTGCCTCTTTAAGAGAAATTGAGTGTTTTCCCATAACTAGGAGCCTCATGCCTAGGCAGCATGGAGGGAACCTATCCCAGGAAATGAAGGGAAAGTAACTAGGGGAATGCAGAGACACAAGTTATACAGAGGAGAGATACAGTAGACTCCCTGTACTAGGAGCTTCCTACCCAGACAACAATTCTATTCTCAAGTGCCACTTGGTGGGCGACATAGTTCAAGAAAGGCATAAGTAGCAAAATAGATGGCTAAGTGAAAAATAAACCAATGCTTAAGGTTTGGAGATGTAGCTATGCAACAAGAACATGTTTACACTAGATGCATAAATATATGTACAGATGTACATGTGCATTTGCAAAAAAGACTGGATTTTTTCATCATGTATTATTAGTTTTGTAGTTGCTGGGTTACTATCCTCTAGGTGTACTTACATCTGTTTGTATTAGTTGTCAGTGGTTGCGAAAAATAATTGATGTCGTTATTTGTCCCAATTTTTCAGTTTATACTGTTGTAATTTATGTGTCATAATGTGAACCCTGTCTTGGTTTTTCTTCTCACTTTATTTTCAATGTGATGTATCAAAGTTTATGTTTGCTGTTGTTGAATTGAATTATTATAAGTTACTAAAGGGGATTTCAAGTGTATGTGAATAATCAAGGGATTAAGAAATTGAAGAAATTGAACAACAGGTGTTCCATGACCATTGATGAATACAGTAAATCTGATTGATAGCTATTTTTCACATTGTTTCTTGAAGAAACCTCTAAATCAGGGTTCCCAACCATTTTCATCAAGTATCACTTTGCATTTTCTAAGCATCTGCTGTACCAACCGGATGGTTCTGTACATATGTTTTCAGTCACCTAAAGCGATGTTACCATATCACAAAGCTTTTGTAGACATTTTGCATTTGAAGCATAGATAGCAGATCAGGTTGGGGTACATATCAGTCTGCAACCTTGCCAAGTACCACTGAAATGTTCAAAATATCTGTTTAATTGAAGGCAGTTTAGGCAAATTGCTGCTATGACATTCTGCACAACGGGGGACAGGGCAAGATTTGTAATTGCTCCAGAATCGCTCTTTTTACTAGGCCAAGTCCAACAAGAGTCATTTTAATGTCACACTAGCCAGGAGCATCAGAGAAATTGTTTTCCCGTGTCAAAAGGTTTCTTCATTTTGCACAGAAATTGCTGCCATTGTTACATTTCAATCCTGCCTAGCGCCAAATAATGGTGTTTTATCTGCAGAAGCCAGCTCTGCCCCATAACTCCTTGCTGCTTATTACCCCTTACTTTTATTATCTAGTAAAGCTGCGGAGACAATTAGTAAATGCATTTTTTATGAGAGGTTCTTTCAAAGTAAAATGCAAAGACTGTGTCCTTTTATTGATTTAATTAACATAGATTTTTATTGTAAATCTAAACCTTAATTTTTTTAAATACCCCTTTTTTATATGAATAGTCGTGTCCACTTTTTTAATAGACCAATAATGGGAAGGGTCAGTTATTTATAATCGGGGGCATAGTCTTATTAGATATTCTTTCACTTTTCTTTAATTCTTACCGAAAGGTAAACTTGCTAAAGGAAGGAAATTGATACATAAGATGTCATTCTTGTAACCAGGTTGTTTTTGGCACCATCTGCTACCTTTGCTCCTGCTCACGCCCAGTCTCCGGTCATGCAGCCATATGACCTAGAAGCACATCTGTCACCCAATCTGACACTGTGACATCAGGTATATAAACCTAATGTATAGTTAGTCTCTATTATAGATGCCAGACTACTAAAAAGACACTGAGAATGCCTAAAATTAGGTGAATTACTTACCTTCCCTGGACTCTTGTGCCACAAGTTTTGGTCATAGTTCTTTTGGGGTTCTTTGAGGTTTTCCAGCCAGTTGTCTACAGCATAGTGCCAGCCTTATCTTGTTAGTGAACCCATTGCTCATCAGCAGGTCATCTGGCCTGCTAAAGTAGAGCATTAGCACAATCAAATCATCTGATTTTGGCTACGTACTGTTTTATGCACACAGTCCAAGGGGTGGGATATGGGTGCCCCTGTAGAAATATTTTAGAATATATTTTTTTAGTCTGGGCTTTGACATGAAATTTCTTGTTTGTCAATTTTAAGTGTATTTTAAAGTGTATTCTCAATATTTTGTGGTGAAATATGTTTTTTTTTACCATTTGTAATGTTGTTTTGTAATAAGAAATGTACGTTTTTCAATAAAATCTTATTGCATGTAAAAGCTCAATTTTTCCTGGTTGCAGCGGTACCACATAGGGTAGACACCCTTTACTGCCCTGGAGACTCCCCAAATTGAAACAGCGCTTTAGGATTTTTCAGATAAAATACAACTGCTATGCGCAACTTTTTATTTACAAAACAACCTTTACATATGAAATATCCCCAACAAATGATATATTCTCTGGGAGCACAAGTCAAGCTTTCTAGGCGTACCAGGCTTGTTGATGTGGGTGCAGTTTTCAGGAAGTAATCCCTCAATTAATTCTTTGGGTTTCCCTAAAAAAAGACTAAATACGCTGAATCAAAGGCACATTTTCCTTAAAAAACAATATGTAAACAAGAAAAACAAGTTAAATCTGAAAAAGCCCCATTGCTCTCAGTTTTCAAACACACAGTTCATAGTCCATACTCAGGGGCCCCCACACACATTTGCTTGCCGAATCCTGCCGACTACATAATTTTCTATATTTCTATATTTCATAGAAAATGGCCACACAGAATTATTTTCAAATTGTAAATATATTTGTTCCTTACATATCAATAAAAGGATTACTTGCAGCAAATAACAAGCAGTTCAACAGTCTCTCGCACATCTGCTCTTGGGACAGAACACAGGACACATGCACCGAATATGTAACCCTTCCAGGAGGTCACTATTAGGGGAGAGTTCTTCCCACCACTCTGGACATAAGACTCTGTGTTCCCTCAGCAGCTGGACCACTTTCCACTCATGGTGGTGTGTCAAGTTTCCGGGGTGCTGGACAGCTACATGGCAAAGTCTCTGTCACCGGGGAGCCACTCTGCCACCCCAGTCACTCCTCCAAGCAATAGACCCCAGATTTTACCTCAGGTCTATCCCTGCAACAGCGGACTGGGGCCTCTCTCTTGTGCCCCCCTCCCCGACTGGGAAATGAGCTCAGCTCAGGAGTAGGAAGCCAATTTAGGAAAGTTATTCCGGGGGCACCCCTGGTTGTCAGGGTGCTCTGGGGCCTACACTGCTCAACCTGGCGACAGCAGCTACTCTCTTCACTCTCCCTCGGGTCTCTCCCAGGGTCTCCAGCCCCTCCTTTTTATATGGCTCTGCTTCATATGGCTGTAATCCTGTGTGATCTAGCATGTCCCAGCAAGCTGAGGGCTCCTGCTCACAACTAAGATGACGGTGGAGGCAGCCCGGCCGGGTGCCACTCACCAGAGCATTTTAAACAATACAAAACCCCAAAATAGCCTGTTTTCTTTTTTTTTACTAAAGCCTTAGCCCAACATTCATAACAACACAAACTAATTGCAGTCGGCCATATTGCCCCCTGGCTTAGCAGCCCCACCCCCAGTTACAGTACACACAGCTTAGCAATGGGGAGCAATTCAAGCTAACTGCCATTATGTGATAGTTTAGCTGTAACTGAACTAATTATCATATGTCCTGTTAGTATTTTTATCAATATTGGGCAAAGGCTTTAGTAAAATAAAAAAACAGGCTGTTTTGGGGCACTGGGCTGGGGATGGAAGGAGATGGCATACACTTCCCATTGAGTATGGTATCACTTTATGTAGGGATGCAGGGTTTGCGACAGCACCAGGGCCCAGAAGGTCAGGGAGATCCCATCATTGTTGCTCCTCCACCTTATTTATCATATTTGTGCTCACTTGGCATCATTTACAGAAAGAAATCACCATTTTTACCTGCTGTTTCAGTCTTTGGTTGTCTAGCTGCACCCAACTGAGTTAAAAGACAGCCTTGACAGGGTCCCAATAAATATTTGCACCAGGACCCCATCACAGTTAGTTATTTGTCTAAACAGACCCTTTAACAGTGTAATATACGACTATACAAATCCTTATTGTTTTGTAGGGCAGAACGACCTTGCAATCAGATAGTGTAGCTCCTAGGATAACAATATGGTTGCAAGCACTGCCTTAGGTCTGGGTAATAGAGCTTTAATGCTGTTTTGTCTTGTCCTGACTAAATATGTTAATATTTCTACAACTATTGATTGGTAGAATACAGAAAATCATTGCGTTGGTCTCACATTTCTCTGTAGGATGTGGAAAAAATAGGATATTAAGTGTTAGGTTTCAGTGTTTCCTATAGCTGCCCATGAAATATACTCCCTCAAGCTGCACTGGCGGATTGAACTGCGCTCTGCAATCTGGCAATCTCCTTAAAGGTCAGAAAGCTTATAAAATAGTTTCATAAAGTAAGGCGGATGATAGCACAAATAACGGAGCGTTCCCGAAATCCAACCTGCGATACCTCCTCAGCAGACAAGGTGTCATGAATTGATTGGAGTCCAGTCTCTCATCAGATGTACTTCAAGTGGCTTAATCCTTTTCTCTGGATCCTCTGGAATCACAGCATTTTATACCCATCATAAAATAAACAGATTTTACTTTTAAATGTCAAACAACACTTTAAGCTAAAATAAACATGTCTTTTTTTCCACCTAACACCTTGTGGTAAAAAAGAGAAAGAACCATCTGTGACAGGCAAAGGATTTTCACAGCAGGGATTCCATCTTGGCTTTGTCCTCATAGTCATATCTGCTTTTGCTTAACAAACGCCATGTGAGTTTACCTAGCATTTATTTAAAGAGGAACATCGAGGTTAAAACCTCCCCCAAACCTCACCGGGTATCTTCTGGGTCTCTCGAATTCTGGGTGATCACCTGATGGGTGGCACCATCTTGCATCCCATCAGGCCAATCTCGCGGCACCCAATCTCGGGGCTGAATGGGATGCAATGGAGCCGTCCGAACCCCCCCGAGACTTTGCGGCGCTGTGAGATCAGCGTTTGGTGGGTGATTATTGGGCCCTGAAGCAGCCGGATGTAGCCGTAGCAGGCAGCGACAACATCCAAAAGGTAAGTAGGGGCCATGGGGGGGGGAGGTGAATCATCACTGGAGAGCACCAGAGAGCCATATGGCCACCATTTGAACATCATCCTGTTACTGTTGTTATAATTCTTGTGAAAAGTAAGTATAGTAAAAAAGAAATTCTGTCTGTATTGGGGCAATGGGCCGGGGATTGAAGGTGACTACAGAAATTTCATTTCTTGGTACAAGATCACTTTAAAGTGTAATTCCACCTTCAATGGCATTTTTAAAAATGCCATTATTGTGTGCCAACATGTCATCAAGGTGCTGAGCTTATCTGATTTTCTTTCATTCTTATTTGTTTGTTTGTAAAAGAAAACAGTGGTGTGGTTGGTGAACCTGGCAGAGACTCCCTGACTCTGGATTGTTAATCATCTGCTTGGCTAAGGCAGAGACAACATGTTTAACTCTTCTTGCTGTAACTCAGCCTCTTTAGATGGGGGGATCCATTATGATCCTTGTGCTCCATTAGCTAATCGGTTATGGGCAGTTTTCTCACCTTGGGAGGTCATTACTGATTTAGCCAAAGCTGTTGAAAAGCTCACCTGTTACAGTGGAAGTATTCTGGAAATTGTAGTCAGTAGCTTTTACTAAAGGCCAGGAACTTTAGCAACACAGTGCCACAGGAATATGAGACACAAACAGCATGCTGTTAAAGTGTACCTTCACCCTAAATAAGAGCCTATCTTATATGTTTCCCACACCCTGCAGACAGGAAGTGTCTTCTGACTGTGCTTCTCTGCATTCTGGGATTGCTGTCCTTTTGCTGACCCCTGCTCTGCTTTGTCTGTGCAGAGCACAGCTATAACCCGCCCCCTGTATGTTTCACCCCTCTCCTCTCCTCAGTATGTGATGCTTCTGAGGCAAGATGGCGGCGCCCGTATCCTAGAGACTTGAACAGAGTTGCAGCCCAGTGGGGGAAAAAATAAAAAGTGACTAAAAACTTAAAATATATTAATTGTAGATGCTGGGGAATAATTTTTTATGGCCTTTTTATTAAATGATGCTAAAGGTCTGGTTTAAGGTATAAGAGTCAATTCATGCCCCTGCACAGGACAACAGAAAACCGTACGCAACTGTCTTCGTGTGCGTAAACTTGTGGTTCAGCACACGATTCATGGAACCGTGAGCAAGGTTCATGCACGTGCGCATGGCATGTGTGAAGTGCATTTGCAATTGCGCCTAAAATGCAGCTCTTTTTATGTGGAAATGGCCAGGCTCCGTGCGCATTGGGCAGCCTAAGCCATTTACTGGTCCCCATGGCACCCATGTTTCTCCTCTGTCTTTACTGTTTAGCAGTGGTAAATATGTCTCTTCAGCTTCTTATGTGATTGTGGTGAATCTCTATTCTCCAACCTGTAGTGTGTTCCTTGTCGCGCCTGTGCTCTTCTTGTTTTTATATGTAGGCCCTTATTTAACAAGGGATAGCGCCAGGTAGCGACTGGTGAGCGAACGGTAATGCCGGTCACCGCCACGAGAACGCCGGCTCCCCACCACAATCACACATTTATCAAGCCGATCCTGCTTAGCGACTGAGATAGCGCCAGATAGCGACTCATTCATCCCCACCACAATCACACATTTATCAAGCCGATCCTGCTTAGCGACTGAGATAGCGCCAGATAGCGACTCATTCATCATTATTCCAGCCTCACCCCACAGCCAGCGAGCGACCTTGAACAGCGACAGGTAGGCGCTCTCCAATGCATTTCAATGGAACAATCTTTAAATATTCATAATTAATTGTTAATAATTTTTTTTTTTTTTAATGTGAAAATTTCTGTTACCACTTCTGCCATGTTAGATATTTTTTTTAAGGTAAGAAAAAAATAAAAAAAAAATGTATGCAGAATTGATATTACAGGTCTGATATTAATGTATTAATATTCCAAAATGTTTTTATAAACTTGTTTTTTTTTGGTTTCCCAAAATATGGTTGTTTGGGGGTTAAAAAACTACTTTTAAAGTGGACCAACACCCAGGATTTTGACTATCCTGGGTATTGGTCCACTTCCCCGGGGCACCCCGATCGGGGGTGCCCCGCTGTGTGAAACCCCCCAGAAAGCCCCCAAAACTCACCTCTCCCCGCTCCCACGTGGCCGCGCCGTCCAATCGGCGCCGACGGACAAGCGGATTGACAGCAACGTACAAGCAGCTTGCCCGTTGGCGCCTCCCGCGCGTCACTCTTGACGTGTGCGCACCCGCGCCGGCCATTCGAAGACCAGGTAGGTGGATTTGGGGTGTTCAGGGGGGGTTCACCACGCGGGACATCCCGATCTCGGATGTCCCGCGGTGTGTGAGGTGATCGGCCCGGGAATCTTATAGATTCCTGGGCCGATCACCTCAGGGTGTTGGTCCACTTTAACCCATCGCCGCCAGCGCTCTGGGGTTTAAACATGCATTTCACAGCACGAGAATTTTTGGAGCGTGATTTGTTAATGAATATGGTGGGAGCCGGTCGCTATGGCCATTCGCTATCATGCGCTCCCATACAGCGCAGAACCTGTCAAATAGCGACTCATCACCTTGTATTCAACATTACTGCACACCGACTGAGTCGCTATCAACAACCGAACAACGGCCAAGCACAGCGACTACTAGCGGGCGCTGTGAAAATACCGCTACAGTCGCTCAACTGTCGCTACCTGGCGCTATTAATAAATCAGCCTCGTAGTGTTTTAGTGTGCGAAATCTTGATTCCTGGTGACCTACAGTATTGCGTTTCCCAATATTTGATCCCAGATGTTCTCTATATTCCCCCCTCCCTGAGTTGTTTGTTTAGCCTATTAGCGTAGTTTCACTATTGTGAAAAATTGGCCCAATAATAAAAATCCATGGAAATATGCAGGATGGTGGGAGGAGGCGTCACTTATACACCCAGCATCAAGAAATATCCAGCCAGGCTTGTTTTTATTTTTATTAATCGAAGGAAGAGGAAATCAGGTGACAGGTTCTGTCACCCCTTATACACTAAACCTTATACACTCAGGAGAAGAAAGCCACAAGCTTTCACAATTTCGTGATTGTGCACCTTTAATAACTGAGCTCCTTATGTCTTATTTTTGGGGGTTTGGAGCTTAAAACAATAATACATTTGTAAACTTTTAAAACTATTTACCAAATGTTTAATTTCTCAAAAATAGTTAAAACAAATTAAAATTTACTTAAACCCGACCAACAGCCTGGCACAGTTGGAAATGAAAGGTAGCGGCCATTTTAGAGCTTCCTCTCCCAACTGACATAATGGAAATACACAGTAACAGGAAGCCCAGCATGACTTTCTGTTTGCAGGTGGCGTGGAAACCCATGAGCGGCCATCTTGTCTTCAAAATGTATCCCAGTAGGCGTTAGAAAAAGGTAAATTATTTTTTATGTGGAGCAATCTATATTGCCCTGGAGAGGGATTCATGTGAGCACTGTTTATTGTATTGGTCTGATTTAATTTATTTTTGACTGTTGGTCTGCTTTAAGGCCCTTATTTAAGAAGGGATAGCGTCAGGTAGTGGCTGGTTAATGAGAGGTAGCGACAGGTAGCGACTGGTGAACGCCGGACACGGCACGCAATTACACATTTGTCAAGCAGAATCTGTTTGTCATGCAACTGGGATAACGCCATGTAGCGTCCGATTCATCATTTTTGCCGGCGTTCAGCCTTGCACAGCGCCAGGTATGATCTCTCGCTACCTGTCGCTCTCCCATACATTTCAATGAACGAACCTTTTCTTCTCTTTAAACGGGGTATTTTTTTTTTCAAAAAATCGCAAATAATTCTGTGACTTCTTCTGGCGATTGAAAAAGCAGTTTTTTCAAATTTTTTTAACTTTTTATATATTTCTTCAGAAATTACATTACAGGTCTGCCATTAAATTGGACCAACACCCAGGATTTTCACTATCCTGGGTTTTGGTCCACTTCGGTGGGGCACCCCGATCGGGGGTGCCCCGCTGTGTGAAACCCCCCAGCACGCCAGGAAACACTCACCTGACCACGCTCATACGCGGGCGCTCGTCCAATCAGAGTGCTCAGAGCCGCTGTGGTATGCACGTACAAGCGGCGTCCAACCACAGCGGCTCTGAGCGCTGGAGGCCGCGTCTCGCGCTTCCCTCTAACAGGGAGCGCGCCCGCGCCGGCCATTCACACACAGCTGGCGCGGGTGCACTCCCTGCTAGAGGGAAGCGCGAGACGCACCCGCGGCCCGCGCATGCACCGTTGGAACGGGGTTAATGTAAGGTTTCTGGGCTTCCTGGGGGGATCCCGATTTCGGATGCCCCACGGGGAGGGATCTGATTGGCCCGGGAATCTATAAGATCCCCCCTGGGTGTTGTCCACTTTAAAGTGTTCATGTTACAATGTTCCTACAATGTAATTCCATATGTTTTCGCTTTGTTACTAGTGGAAAGATGCTGGAAAACACACTTTAAACACACCGCCTCCTGCGCTCTGGGCTTCAAACAAGCATTTTTCAGCGCCAGAGATTTGTGAGGCTGTTCTTTTGCTGAATATGGTGCGCTGAGTCGGTCGCTATGTGCAGTCGCTAACATGCGCTCCCATACAGCGCTGTACTGGTCAAATAGCGACTCCTCACAATGTATTTAAAGTGGACCAACACCCAGGATTTTGACTATCCTGGGTGTTGGTCCACTTAGGTGGGCCACCCCGATCGGGGGTGCCCGCTGTGTGAAACCCCCCCGATCGCCGCAAAAACTCACCTCTCCCCGCTCCCACGTGACCTCGTCCGGCCAATGACAGCGCTCAGAGCTGCTCTGGTATGCGCAGTGGCGTAGCGACCCGGGGGCGGGGGGGGCGGACCGCCCCGGGTGACACCAGACCTAGAGGGTGACACCTCTCGGCCGGTCACCCCTCGGTATAGAGACACTTACCTGCAGGTCCGGAGCGTGGAGGCCGGCGCCGCTCTCAGCTGTCATCTGAGGGCGCGTCATCAGAGGGCGCCTCTGATGACGCGCCCTCAGATGACAGCTGAGAGCGGCGCCGGCCTCCACGCTCCGGACCTGCAGGTAAGTGTTTGCTTTTTTTAAAAATGCCGGCATGGTGGGAGCGGGCCGGCTGGTTCCGCTGACAGCAGAGCGGGCCGGCCGGTTCCGCTGTCAGCGCGGAACCGGCCGGCCCGCTCCCACCATGCCGGCAAAAATGCTTTTTTTTTTGTTTGTTTTCTTTGGGGGGGGGGGGGGGTGACACCATTGGGGGGGGGGGGTGACACCATTTCCTACCGCCCCGGGTGACACCAGCCCTAGCAACGCCACTGGGTATGCGCGTCCAAAGCCGCTTGGACGCGCATACCAGAGCGCTGTCATTGGCTGCGTCTCTCGCTTCCCTCTAACAGGGAGCACGCCTGCGCCGGCCATTCACAAAACGGCCGGCGCGGGAGCGCGCCCTGCTAGAGGGAAGCGAGAGACGCGGCCGCGTCTCGCGCATGCGCCGTTGGATCGCCGGTAAGGTGAGGATTGTGGGCCTCCGGGGGGGGGTTCTTCCCCGCCGGACATCCCGATTTCGGATGCCCCGCGGGGAGGGATCTGATCGGTCCGGGAATCTTATAGATTCCCGGGCCGATCCCCCCTGGGTGTTGGTCCACTTTAACATTAATGCACAGCGACTGAGTCGCTATGAACTAGCGACCCACGGCTGAGCACAGTGACTACTAACGGGCGCTATGAAAATGCCTGCTACAGATGCTCATCTGTCGCTACCTGCCGCTAATGATGAATCAGCCTGCCTGTCAGTAAGTCGGCATTTTTCACCACTCAAAAGAACCCCTCAATTGCATACAACTTTACTCTTTGAGTAAATATACGCATGAAATCTTACACCATGTGCAAATTAACGTAAGAAAAACGTGAGGAAACCATTTTTACTCCTGAAAATTGTGCGCAAACGGCTTTACTCACGGGCATGAATTGACCCTATAATGTACATTGTAAGCTAAATGCTAAATATAATTATCCTGCTTTGAGATTCTCTCCAAGAGGTTGCAGGATGCTGAAAATGACGCGCAGCCCTGGATGTCAGAAGCTGACCTTGAAATTCTTATGTCTCTAAGATGTTGGCCTTCACTAGTTTTATTCTGTTACATCAGATATTAACTTTTTCATTTTTGAGGTGCAATAAATAAATCGTCTTTCTGTTCACATGCTAAAAATGCAGTTTCAATAAAATGAAAACTATCTCCCAATTAATCTGCAGACTGACTCATCTCTTTGTTGGCAAAAGTGAATTGTGTATATTATCTGTATGTTTATTCTCAAAGAAGATTAGCCTAGACAATTAAGGCAACCAGCTTCTATTTATTAGAATGTTAAAAAATCCAATATTTTGCATATACCGGGATCACTGATAATGATTTGTCTCTGCAATCTCTGTTTGCTAGTCAAATGCAAATGATTTTCAGTGAAGGAAATGGTTGTTTGTCTTATTTGTTAAACGCAAACTGTGCTACTTTTTTGTGTGCACACCTGGTTTAATTCAGGTGATGTCATTGCCTGATGCCACCAATTGTTTTTCCTCAGCGAGGAATTATTTGTTACCAACCTTTTCTCAGCTGCTTCACTATTTTCCTTGCTGCTTATTTGCTGCTTATTTTTAGAATCTTCCCTTTTTGCCCTCAGTTCTCTAAAAGAAACAGCTCTTAAAGTGGAACAAAATCCGGGATTTTGACTATACTGGGTTTTGGTCCAGTTGTGGTTCCCCACAACTGGGGAATCTGTATTTGGGATTCCCTGCCTTTTCCCGGAATTATGGTGCATGCTCCACTCATAATTTTTGGCTAAGCTAAGCTGAGGGGTGAATAGAGCTGAATGCAGCCCAGCTGGTGTCCTGCAAGGCGCAAAGGCCAAAAGGTATAGTGTAGTGCAGCCATAGCCCGCCCTTGCACCTCTGGACCGGGGATTAGGTTTACTGGGGACCTGCGGGGTTTCATACAGTGGAGCATCCTGAATTGTGATGCTCTGGGGAGAGGAAATCAGGCAGCCCTGGAGTCTTATAGATTCCAGGACCGCCCAAGATTTTTGGTCCACTTTAACTCACATTTTATAGGACTTAAATGGTCCTATAGGTTACAATAGTCACTGGTACATATTTAAATTCCTTGGTCAAAAATATCTATAACTTCTATCGGGGAGGCCGATTCATTAACAGCGGCAGGTAGCGTCAGTTGAGCGACTGTAGCGGCATTTTCAGAGCGCCCGCTAGTAGTCGCTGTGCTTGGCCGTTGTTCGGTAGTTGATAGCGACTCAGTCGGCGTGCAGTAATGTTGAATATTGGGTGACGAGTCGCTATTTGACAGGTTCCGCGCTGTATGGGAGCGCATGATAGCGACTGGTCAGAGCGACCGGCTTCCACCATATTCATTAACAAATCACGCTCAAAAAATTATCGCGCTGTAAAATGCATGTTTAAACCCCAGAGCGCTGGCGGCAATGAGTTAAAAGTAGTTTTTTAACCCCCAAACAACCATTTTTTGGAAACCAAAAAAAACAAGTTTTTAAAATAATTTTGTAATATGAATACATTAATATCAGACCTGTAATATCAATTCTGTACATTTTATTTTTTTTTTTTTTACCTTAAAAAAATTATTTAAAATGGCAGAAGTGGTCACAGAATTTTTCACATTAAAAAAAAATAAAATAAAATAATAACAATGAATTATGAATATTTAAAGATTGTTCCATTGAAATGCATTGGAGAGCGCCAGGTAGCGAGAGGTCATACCTGTCGCTGTTCAAGGTCGGACGCTGGCGCTGTGGGCTGAGGCTGGAATAATGATGAATGAGTGGCTATATCTCAGTCGCTAAGCAGGATTGGCTTGATAAATGTGTGATGGTGGTGGGGAGCCGGCGTTCTCGTGGCGGGGCCCGTCATTACCGGCCGCTCACCAGTCGCTACCTGTTGCTATCCCTTGTTAAATAAGGGCCAAAGTCACTTGATGTAATCATGCTGTGGATAGGACTGACGGAAATTTGGACTCTACAATTAAGAAAAAATTAAGCCATCTGCTAAGCGCAGAGATCCGTTGATGCAATTATAAAAAATATTGCCTGTTTGAAATAATCAAAAACTGTCAAATGTTCTTGTCTGTCTGTAACAGCTGTTCCTGATATAACATGAAAACAGGTAGTTTAAAAAGCTTCTTACTGGTCATGCATCTGTTTCTGCCAGTATTTTTATTTCCCCTACTTCGACCATTAGAGATGACAGTGTAAGGGCTGAAGAGTGCTGAGAGGAAAAGAATTTAATTACTGAGACTTGTTGGATATGGAAATAAGAATGCCTCTTTCTTTTTGGTTCTGAACACTCAGATTCATGTAATTTAAGTTAATGCTTTTTAAACAATGCCATGCATATAAAATGGCTGGAGTACTTTTTGGAGCCCTTCTTTACTTGGCATTCTCCTTGTCTTGTTTTCCTTTTTTAATGTCTTGTTTCGGCATCTCTGGTGTATACAAAGTATATCCCCTTACTTTGAGAATCCAAGATCCACGATCACATATGTACCATATAACCTTGTACAGACAGGTGTTCATGGATTCTAGCAGATTTAAAGGGTATTTTTAGGATTAAACAAGCAAAAGAAACACAATAATTATCATACTTTTTCCACTGCCCCTGTTACACTGTTTTGAAATATATATACCATTAAAAGGACAGCCCAGTCTAAATAAATCTTGTGATTCATGGGAACAGTCATGATAGGATTGCTTTGTCTCATACATATAATAGAAGACAATGGGATCGATTCAGGGCCAGGGGAGAAAGCTCACTCCTTTTTTAGGATAGAAAAATGCCGTTCACTTTCATTGTCTAGCGGGTGTAAATTTTCACCTGGCTCTGAATCAGCCCCATTGTGCCCCCAAGCACAATGAAAGTAAGTGGCAGTTTTCTCTCCTAAAAAGGAGTGAAAATACTCACCTGGCTCTGAATCGACCCCAAGGGGACAGCAGCCACAGGTAATCCTATCATGGCTGCTTGCATTAACCACAAGACTGGACTGTCCTTTTAAAATCTAACCTTGTTTTTTCCTGCACGCACACACTAGCACTTCTAGCCAATCCACACTCACCCAAGGGCAGATTTTTTTGTCTTCTACTGTACTCGCAATTTATTGATCATGCTAAACACTACCTTAGTGCTCCATCTGCTGTAATGCTGGGACTCTGCAAGACGATCTTGTCTTCAGAATATATAAAAGCACTAGACCAGGAGCACTGAATTGTGGGGAAAGTGTGTTTTGTTTATGCCTACAGGAGCTCTGGATGGAGGCAGGTATCTGTACTGGCAGAAGCGAGCGGTGGTATTTGTTAAGCCCTGTCATGAGCCAGATTTAAAGTCTCTTACTGCCAAATTCCATGGAGCATCCCAAGATTACATGGTTGACTTTTGCAGGTCTTCACCACAGATTGTTTAGCATGGGAACATACATTTTATCTTTGCCTTTCTTCTTAACAAATAAAATGGCTGCATATTTTTGACTATATGAGGTGTGGATTATTTTAATTTTATTTTATTATGTGTATTTGTGCTTGGTAGAGCATTAAAAGATTCAAAGGATGGATTTGTGTCATATGAACAAGAAGTCCTTTCATCCAGATTGTCACAGTGTTTTCATGAAACAAATTGTGAACTTCATCTCGTACCAGACGAGACATCATGACTAAGGCCTGGTTCATCTGCCAGGGCCTCGGGCTTATACAATTGCTGTTGCCAAGGCTTATCTTGTTGGCTGAGAATGCCTCTCCCCTTGGGGTATTGATGCAATTAACATCAGCTTCTCAAGCACATTTATGTTTTCCTTGCTGTTTGGGAAAGAAATTCCTAGAAATAAGTCCATGTCCTCTATAATAACAGCAGTTCACTAAAAAGCAAAAGGCATCTTGTCTTGTACACAAGGACTAACTGTGAGTTCTAACTAGGGCACAAACTTTATTATTATTATTATTTATAAGAATGTATGATTTATCTTGTAAAATGTGAACCTGAAATTACTATAAAAACTGGGATTTTGACGATTTGGGATGTCCCATGAGAAGGCCAGCGTTGGTTTCTAAAAGATTCCAGGACCAGCCACATTGGGTTTTAAGACCTCCTACACCATGTGCTTGCAAAGAATCAAGGAGGGGTGTCAGCCGCTCAGATCATTTAACCCTTTCGCTGCCAGCCTACCTGCAGCATTTGCCACTCCCTGTTGCCAGACGATGTTTCACCATTTTGCGCTACACATATTCAACTGTCATTTTTGAAGGGATTTCCAGGGATTTCCCAGGAAAATTATATATTGTTTTTTTCAACAGAGTCTGGGCTTTAACATGAAATGTCTTGTTTGTATTTTTTAGGTGTATTCTCAATTTTTTTGGGTGAAATGTGTGAAAAAAAACAAAAAAAAAACATTTTTTTACAATTTGTAGAGTTTTTTTGTAATAAAAAATGTAAGTTTGTCAATAAAATCTTATTGCGTGAGAAACCCCAATTTCTCCCGGTTACAGCGATACCACATATGTATAGGTAGACACCCTTTCCTGCCCAGAAGCCTTTTATAGCTGCTGGATGACAAATGGTTAATTAAAAAAAAAAATGACATAGGGTCCCCCTTCCCGGGGAGGGGGACCCCATTTTTTTTTGGATTTTGAAGGGTTAAAAACCCTTCAAAATCCAAAAAAAAAAATGACGTGGGGTCCCCCTTACCCAAAGTAACCAGCCCGGGACCAGCTATGGGGGCTTGTAGGCACAGAGTGGGGGGGCCAGCTTTGGTGGCCCCCCCACCCTGCAGCCTACGAGCCCACATAGCCTATGTGGGCCCGGGCTCTTCTGCCCCCCCCTGGCCTTTGGGGAGGCAGGTAATGGGGGTGCGGGGGTTAATGGCAAGCCACCCGCTAGGGCAGGTGACTTGCCACCCCCCCAGCCTTGTGAACTGGTATAAGGGGTCTCATGGACCCCTTACCAGCTCACAAAGGGTTAATGTGAAAAAAAAACACCACACAATAATAAAAAGTATTTTATTAGAAAAAAAAAAAATTTTTTTTTACTGTACTTACCTTCGATTGCAAGCTCTTGTCCCTCGCCGCTCAGCTGACAGATGCCGGTGATCGGCATCCAGAGAAGGAGAAGGCAGGAGATCAGAGGATCTCCTGTCACCTCCTTCCCCTGTGCCGATCACCGGCATCTGAGAAGCTGAGAAGGCTGAAGCCTGAGATCGGGGCCGGGATGACTTCATAAGCCCCGCCCCCAAGGGGGCGGGGCTTAGAGGCATGATGGCGGCCGCCATCGTGCAGAAGAGAGGAGAGAGCCTCCCAGGCTCTCTCCTGAAGATCGGTAAGTCCTGGGGGGGGATCGGAGGCCCCCCAGGTGAAGAGGAGGGACAGCGGGAGCCAGCGCACACACAGGTAAGTGAATGTCATTTTTATTTTTATTTTTTTTTACAGTTAGAAGCTGCTGCTGCAGAAGCGGGGGGGGGGGTGGCCTATTCCGGGGGCTCTCCTGGAGCCATCCGACCCCCCACGGGGGATCGGATGGCACCAAATTAAAGAGGAGACCCGGCCGGATCCAACAAGGGGTCAGGTGAGTATTTGTTGTTTTTACTTTTTAAACTACAAGCGAGGAAAGTCAAGCACGTAACACCTACGTGCTTGGCACTTAAGGCCCAGCCAAGCCAGCACGTAGGTGTTACGTGCTTGGCAACAAAAGGGTTAATAACTAACCTTGGCGGTGCATATGAGCAGGACAATTCAAATACACACATCTTAAAGGAGCCACAGAATTCATCCCCGTTAGCCCACAACCAATACTATAATCTGGTTAAAAACAGAGGTCACAGATGTATGGTAAAGCTGCAACACCCAATTCCAAAGTGCCTCTGTGTAGGTGCAGCCCTAACTCCGCTTAGCCTGACACATTCGGCTGAATAGCCTCTGAACGGAATAGTAGACTATTTTGCCCATCAATACGTAATCCGATAACGGTGAAGTATATGGTAGGAAGCTGTAATTGTTGTTTTGCTTTGTTGGAACATTTGGTTTGTGGCTGAATGAAGTGCTTCCTATGGTTTTTTATCTAAAAGGAGGGCATTTTGCATCCACAAGTTCACAGCATTCACTGTCATGATAGTCTGGTGGGTAACTGAATCTGAGTTATTGAGACTTGAGCCTGAGCTTCCTCATTTATTGGAAATAAGAGACTGTTTATCTTTGAGGCTTTATGACCAATATGATCATTTGATATCATTTGGTTTAGAGCATCATCATATCAAGAGCTGCTCGGTTAAAGGGCATATATCCTACACTACTTCTAGTATGTTGACTTGAGGCTTATGTCTCTGGTCTTCATGTACCCCAAACTGTCTAACCAATGAGAATATGCCTAGTCTGCACCACCTGCACATTGTGGTGGTACTCTAGACTCCGGGAGCCAGGGAGCATATGTAGACAAGACAGAGCGGTGTGCTGATTGCAAGGGACGTGGGTATTGTATTTATTTATGTATTTTTACAAATGTCATTACAATTACTTTTATAAATACTAGCTGCAATATATTTATAGTTCAGAAGCGTAAGAAGCTTACAATAGAAACTTTTTGATAATCCAAAGTAATGGCAGAAGAATCAGTTGCATATTAAATGGGAAGTCAAATTTGTTTCATTTAATCCTTGATTAGTACAAAACTCATACATGTAACCAACTAGTTAACAATACTCAACAATAGTCTATCAAGTCTATTTATTCTTAACCAGGGGTCCTAGCTGTGTAAATTTCTGACTTGTGTCATCACACTATATACTAAGTTATGTTACACTTGTCTGTGATCACATCATTTGTTTCCCCCAATATTAGGAAGTTTTAACCACCTACACTGTTTTAGGCCTCCATGTTTGATTCCACATATATCTTCTTTGGCATCAAATCCCCTCTTAGGAAACAAGCTAGGGTTGTGCTAGTCTCCCCTACTGCTAATGCTTAACTAACTCATTTATGCCTGATATCCTTGCACATTGCTTCCACATATACTTATTAACTTTATACATGCTACATGGAGTTATTTATTTTTATCATTACTGCTTTGCACCAGTATTCTGCTTGCTGATGCAGAAACAGCTTGGGATTTTATTGGCTCCAAGCAAGCCCATGAGCAGCACTAAGCTTACTACTACTAAGCTTAGCCAATGTGCTCCCCAGTCAGTCAGCAAGTGCAATCCACATCTGAGGCTAAAGCATTGTGGACGCAGATAATGAACATGATGATTATGGCTACTTCTAAAGTGACGTACTGAAGCTTCAGCTTCATAGGGCAGTTACTGTGGCAGACAGGGGTCTACCCGTCAACATGATGCTGAAGCTAAAGCATTGCAGGGCAGAACATGGGCTGGGGTGTCTAGGTACAGTGGTTAAAGCTCTTGTCCTGATATGTGAAACCCCTAAAACCTTGTCCAATCAGTGCCTTGCCTATGCTGTGTATATTAATGTCATATGTCTTTTTATTCATAGCTCGGCAATCGGAAGTAAGAGCGCCCACATCCCCAGTTCCCTTTAGATTGGGGCATGCTCCTGTCCCCAGTCTTTTAGACTCCAGGGCCAGCAGCTTTGGGTTGTGTTCTGCATAAGGTAGACATGGGTTGGGGGTGATAGAAGATGAATAAGTAAATTCCATTTCACTAATTTTTCATTCATGGAATCACACTCTACAGCACTTACATTAACACGGTTAGTGAATAACATGTGTTTTGGGCTATTATAATTTAGCTGGCTTTGTCAGGAAACAATATGTTATTTGATTCCCCATTGGTGCTTTTGGGTCTTCTTCAGGTACACTTTGCTTCTCAAACCAATCTGGAATATTCCTGTATGTCAACTGACTTTCTTCAAAGCAGGTTTTACTTTAGTCATTTGTCCCTAAAAGACCTAACATGAATGCAGTATGGGCAAGGTCTTGCATTATAATGCTTGCTCTCTGTATTCCTCTCGGCACTGACATTTCATCAGGTATTATATTTAATTTCATCAGCAAGATGAGAGTGCAAGCTCTTAAAGATAAATTTTCTCATATTGTTCTGTATGGGTTGGAAGTATTGCTAGTATTTTTCTTGAATATCAGCAGTTCGCATAATCAGCCCTTTTCTGCTAGGCCGCAGCTGGCTGCTGTCTACTGTATATGGCAAATCTATTTGTTGGATGGGTTGCGGCTGTAGGAGGCAGAGCTGAAGTCCGAGTACATTTTTGTGATTGTTTTGTCACTGCTACTTTGGAATGTGCTGTGACAGAGAAAGGCCCACGTCTTGAATTCTATATTCCTTTCTCCTTTCCTTGGTTCTTCAGCTTGCAATTTCTTTTGCCTTTTGCTTTCTTCGTTAACTGTCACTTTTTATGTGTCTGGCTCTCCCAAGTGGAAAAAAACTTTAATCTTCGAGTTTGGCAGAAACTCTAGTAATCACTATTACAAAACCGAGGCTGTTTACACAGGCATAGCAGACACCAAAATGATTTTCCTTGGAGATTGATATTTCTGCTTCCTCCTTCTTTTTGGAAGCAATATTCTTCACCGCTGTGTCTTCAATTCCCTTCTTCATTACTTTTGATTACTGGTGATAAAACTGCATGTTTATTGCAGCCTTTATTATTTCACCTTTGCACTGCCCTAAACCCCTCCTGTATCTTTTGCTCTGCTGAAATATCTTGTAATGTCACTTTATCGCTTACTGGGTGACAGAAGGTGAATGGGGGGTAGGAACTGCAAAGTCACAATGGTTATTTCTCATGTGTATGTTGAAACCATCTTCCTTTATGGTTCAATCCTCACAGGCATTATAATTGTTGTGTGTGGCGAATTGTGTTTAGTTTAGAGAAAAGACCTTCTTAAAATGTTTTTTTATCCTTGGAAAAATCATAAAATTATTTTCAACATTTGACGTTTAAAACCTTGGAGCAGACCTAAGCCCCAAATTAAGCCCAGCCTGGTGTGTAGGAGCTCATTTCTGGCGCATGGTGTCAGCACAGCACTCCTGGTACCTCTCTGATAGGGTGTACAGATCATCCAATGCTGGCGTGTCTATATGTGGCGCTAAAGCTAGCCGTCTGTAGCTTAGGATTTCAATTTATTTTTCTTTTTGATCCTGACATCCTCTAAGGGGTTGACCTCTGAATTGCAAGATACATTCTCTGGATATAGTACCTAAGCTAAGAGGCTATCCTGTATGATGGAGAGGTCCCCCATGCTTTAGTATTATGTCCCAGATCATTTAATATAATCTTTTAAATGTGAATAAGAATCTATACTATATTATTGTCAGAAAAAGTATCCTAAGAAGGAACTATGATGCTTTATTACCAGCTTAGCTTTGGGGCAAGGTTATATGAAGCCTCCCTGGCATAGTAAGGGTGCACTCCAAGGTAATGATGGGGTTTCTTGTTGCAATGTATGGCCAATAAAGTTTTTAGATTGTTATAGGTTATCAGGGTGGATGAGGAGGCCAGTGGATGATATTTGGCACTCTTTAATGGTATGGTGTTAGCAGAGAGAGTTAAGGTGGCCCCAGAATGTTATAACAATGAGGGCCTTGGGTAATGTGCGGCGCCCTTTAATATTAATGGGGCAGCGAGTAATGTAACAGTGGCCCCAGAGTATTAGTTGAAGAAGATGTGTGGCCCCAGGATGGGATGGGGGGGGGGGGGGTCATGATATGTGTCACCCTTTAATGGTATGAGGACAACTGGAAAACATGGAGGGAGGGATGGAGGTTAAAGGTGCCCCGGATTTTTAGCTGTATTGGGCCCAAAAATTCCTGAAAATGGCCCTGACCCCCCGTACCCCACATACACACACAATTTATACTCTTTTGCACGTGACACAGCTCCCATGCTTCAGCCTTCAAGGCTGGTTAGACAGATGACTGGGTTTGTATACAAATAGTAGTATAGTGTAGCAGCTGAGCTGAGTTCAGGGAGTCCTTTTTTTAAATCCACAATAGTATCACTGGACCTAAACATAACAAATTTTGCAATACTATTAAATAATACTTGCTAGGGAATATATATCTGTAAGTAAGAATCATTTTGGTCTATGGTCATTGCATGTTTTTTTAATACATCTTTTCGGGAGTGATTTATAATTTCCCAAACAATAGCCAATGGTATTATTACTATTATTCAAGCCTTTTATGTGTTTCAATTAATTTGTTACTCCAAATATCTTTTCTAGTGGGCACATTTGGGAAACATACCTGGTCATCTGCTGAGTAATCTTTTCTCTCTGTCTGTGCCAAAGATGCTGATGTCTCCACTGGAAAAAGCAATTCCAGGAAGGCAGATGAAAAGCCAGCATAAGAATGTACAACACCATAGTCTGCATTGAAATGAATATCTGCAGGCAACTAAATAGATTATCTGTCAGCTTTGTGCTTCTTGCTAGATTTCTCATGGCCAACTGCATAACTAGTATATATGGTCATGTTGTGAAAACTTTAGAAGAAGGATTAAGGTACATCAGATGAGCCATGTATGACAATGTAGGATTATGTGCTAGATCATCTTATCTAGTACCAATATTTTAGTATGTTTAGTACTTAAATGCCGGGTTTCTGTTATATTTCTATATTGTTTTATTTATTTTGTAGTAGGTTGTGTGTTATGTTTATAGTTGGACCACCTGCACCATAAAACCTATTTATTTCAATACATCTGAATAGTATATTAACATCTATCTATCTAGCTAGCTATATGCTTTAGTTGTATAAATATGCGCTGCACATACAAACATTGATCATTTTTCGCTATTTTGAATCTGGTATGCTTAACATTTTCGAATCTAGAGGTATTATGGGATGCTTCAAGATGCTTTGGATAGTCTCAGATCCCACTGTAAGCATGCTGCTTAGCTTGCGGCTTGGGAACCTTTCATAAAGAGAAAATCCTAGAGCCATATGTTGGATTTGGGGTCATGTTCCAGTAAAAATGAACCAATAATAGGAAAAAAGACAGCTAACACCCTATTTTGCTTCATCAGAGCTGACCATCAAGGGTGAGTTTGGTGTTCCACACTACTCCTTCGCCCCTAATATTGGTTAGACTTTAGTAAGTTCCAAATGCCATTTACAACTATGCCATGGCCCACTTTTAATTCTGGTCATTTTATTTTGAAAGCCAATATTTTATGTTTATTACAGGCTCACTTTACCCCAAAATATTTTTTATGTTAAGAACGGTTCAAGAACCATCTACATACAGCCAGGCTATGTACTCACCTTCTGTGTTCGACCAAAAGTCAAACAAACCCCTATGGGTTGCTTTTGAGGTACTCTTTGCGTCAAGGGTTGTTACTTCTGTTCTATTTTAATTGCAATCACATTTTTAAATGGTTTCCCCAGAGGCGTCTCATTTCTATAGTCCTTAGGATTGTCCCAGTTAAACTTAATTACTTGGTCAAGGTCAGAAGCATATCTAAACATGAGTGGGCACTGCTGCAGATATTAAATGGGACCTGGTGTCCAGGCCAAGGAAAAAATAAACAGCCATACACACCTTTTGTCCAGGGCAGCTCCACTGGCCGAACCCACTGTTGATAAACCTGTCGAGAGTGGAGAATGAGCGCCCTATTGTGGTTCTCAGTAAGTTTTACAACATGCAATGATAATTAAGGGGGCTTTCCTTAGCTTAGCATGAAAATGTACTAAAGGATGTCTTTAGTAGCAGGTTTATACTGCTGTACCATTAAATGTCCCTATTACACTGATTCCATTAGCACATTTGATTACCCCACTTTTATGATGTGCTTGAAATGCATTTTAACCTACATGTGGTGGGTAGAATGAACAGCCAATGCTGTATGATAATCCATAACCTATTTAAAATACATTAGATACAGGGCATGCACTGAAATGTATCTTCTTTCACATAAATGTGCAGTGTTTCCTTATAATGCATTTCACAACCTCTATTAGAGCCAGTAGTAAAAATTCATGCTACATTCTGCCAGTGTCAATACTCAGCACTGAAAGGACAGCTCCATTGTCCTTCCCAAACTCTTTCCCGACCTCTGTTCGCTCGTGATGGTAAAATTATTTTCACACCATATAATATAGACTTCTAAAGAGCCGTATATATTACTGCTGCACAGGGAGAACAAACTCTGCCTTTAATAGCTTCCTAGAAACTGCTAACCTTGCTGAATTGGTTGACTTATCCATTTGAAGGCATTTTGTTCCACTGCTAAGATAAAGTATACGTTAACGTCTATAACGTCTGTATGTAAATTTTTCTTTTTGCTCTAGGAAAGGATATAGGGCTGTAAGCAACAGAAATGCTCACATTTCTGAGTAGTATTATTCTGACACCCCATCCAGCTTGGGCTCACTGCACTGCATAAATGTATGGATCTTATTGAAAATGCAAGGAAATAATAATGTAGCAGTGAAATAAGCGCTCCAGGCAAGGAGGAGGTGGGAGGTGGGAAACAATGCACTGAAGTGACTGTAATGTAAATGGTGGCATGTAATGAAAGAATTTCACTGCGAGCTATGTGTTCTAGTCATTACAGCAAAGAAGAAATCGGGTTGTACAGGTATAGCCTGACATAATACTTCTGATATTAAGGAATACCAAACAAGAGCAAATGAATATTCATCTGTATATTTATTTTAAGTGATGTCATCTCAGATGCCCCGCCATAGTATTATAGGTGGAAGACTTTAGTCCATCTAGTTCAGCCTGTAAAGAAAAAATAAAATAAATCTGCTTCCTGTGGCCTAGTAGCCAAAGCTGTTAATGTTATTGTAATCCAGAGCAACACCCTTACAAGAAACCCAAGGCATTGCTGCAGATTGCTGCAAACAAAAATCAATTCTTTTTTTATAATTTATGTTGTGGTTGACCCCCCCCACACACACACACACACACACACACACACACACACACACACACTGTTGTCCTATAGCCTGCAAAGTCGAAGTGCTTCTGGGTTTCCTGCTGCTGTGCATTGGGTGTTATGTTGGTCAAGTCCAGGCAGAAGCACAGTTGGGATGCTAGGAAAGGAAGAAGCCTCCCAGTGCTCCAAAATGGCCACGACCATTTGAGATATATATATCTATATAAGCTTCTAAAAGACTCCAAGGATGGCTTACTAAGTGCACCTGGGGCAATCCGCCCCACTGTATGGAGCCCTCGCTCAGGCCCATATGCACTCCCACAATTGTGTTCTTGTGCTACGGCCGCATTCCCAGACTCCCTGAGCTAAGCCTGCACTCACATTCAGCTGGGAGATGGGGGCACGCCGTCAACAGCAGGGAGTCCAGGGATGAGCCTGCTTCCTATTCTAGCACACTGTTCAAAACAGTGCTTTATGGGGTGCATTAGTATGCACGGCATAAAGCACTGATTATATGAGAGCCGTGTGCTGTGGGAATGGTGAAAAGGTTAGTTGCATGGGTGATCTGGGGGGGGCTGGCTTACACAGTGGGCATCAGCTTTCCAAAGATGCCCCAAGTAAATGGACCAGGATAGTGAAAATCCTGGTGATAGGTCTTCTTTTAATGGTTGCAGGAGCAAATGTAGGTGGGGATTTTTTTTCAACTGTGCAAGGCTGTTGGTTAAAAAAAGGCGTTCAGTCCCCTTTGAACTACTTTAGTGTATTCCCCCTGACTTTCATGGTATGGTTACAGTCCTGTGCCTAAATAGACCATGGAACAGATATTTGTTGCCCCCTGATATATTTATACATAGTTATTAGATCACCCCTCAGGTGTGTTCAAACTAGTAAAGTAAAAGGGTGCTCTGGTCATGTGCATCTATGCCTCTCTTGATGGTTTCCATGATTCTGTTTACCTGGAAGCTGCTGCCTGGCATTGGTTGCTACTGTTAAGTTTATTAAAATAAACCCCTAAGTCTTTTTTTTCTATGGTAGTCTTACCCAGTTCTCCCACTTAGGCCTTGGTTCAGTAAACTTTCCTTCAAGTAGCTCAAAATAGATACCTAAATATTGGAATATGGCATAGGATTGTGGACCTCCCAATTTTTGGCATTGGGAACTGGCCAGTTTTTTCCTGAAAATATCAATTCACGGTGTGGCAGCTTGGACAAAAACAAAGTATCTATGTAGTGAAATAAAATGATTATAATCTACCGATACATGATGTCCCTGGTTTATTTTAGCCTAGGTCATCCAGCTAACTTTGCAGAGGACATGCTAATCCCACCATGGTGCACAGGACATCCCAAGACGGCCATGGTGGTTTATCCGTTGAGTACAGCGTAATGTGTATCCAGATATGAAATGGCAATCTTGCTAGTTAGGATTTTCTAACAATGATCATTCACAACATTGTTGTGTGGGAACTATAATCAGATATTGGAAAATGGTTTCTCCAGTTACTACCAGTTAAATCATGTAGCTAACATTGGCCATGCTATTCAAAAATGTATATTTATGAATGATAGAAAATGTCACTTTTAGCAAAGTGTAGGCCATAGGCAAAATAATAGGTGAGGAGGTGAACTACAACCAAGGCCCCATTTTAGTTTTTGAGTGGCACGGACAACTATAAAAGTCATTTTATTGTTAAAATAAAAATTGCTGCTTTTGGAGAAATTGCACCTTTACCGGTGAGGCATTTCTGCTTACTTACTTTTAGTAGTAAAGTTCTAAAAATGAATAGGAAGTGTTCTGCTTTAGCCGTCCATCCACTATAATTTAGAAACATGCTGAGCACTGGTAATCCTAAATCTTTATCCTATGGAACCAGGAACCATTATGCTCTGACTTAAAAAAGATCCCAGAGGGAGTGGAAGACATCTACTGGTGTTTTAAAAGCATTTCATTGGCAACAAGCCATGGGCAAACTGGAGTGCCCTAACCAAAAGTATGTTTAATTATCGAGTCTCTAATTGACAAAATAAGGTTGTGTATTCTAATCATACAATAGTTAATTAAGAATGACATATAGAAAGCTGAGAAGATCTTTTCAAAACCAAAACCCTAATGGAATTTATAATGCTTCTCGAAACAATGCACATAAGCTTAAAATGTCTGATTATAGTGATTTAATCTAGAGGCTTTTCTGTCTCACTGTGTGACAAAAACAAATGCCACTCATGGCTAGATTGGACCCCCTGGATAGTATTGGGAGGTTGTTAAAAGGGCAGTAGGATGATAAATGAGGTTTTTCCTTTCCTGGTGATCTGTTTCTGGAACTGGTTGGTCTTTCAGGAGCTATTCTGAGTTGCATGCAAGAGATGGTGTTATCTAAGACATTTTTCACCTGCGGTGCTCTGGGTATTCATTGTTCACATACGCCCCATGGACGCAGCATGTTGCCTTTTTAATACACTGAAAAATTAGGTCAGTTTTTTCCATGGCTGAGAGGTTATTAATGCATCTTTACCTCTGGTACTGTTTATTCTCCAAAAGAATAAATTACTTTAAATACCAGTGAACACATGCAAACACCTATTTGGGTGATTTAGTAATATTTATTTAGAACACAAATTAATAATTAAATTTTTATGTTTAGTTTTTAATTATTTTGGGGTAATTCATACCATTGTAGTTGCAGAGCATTACAGCCCTCACCAAGAATGCAAGTATATAACAATTTTTGACACCAAGAATAAAGGCAACACGCAAGTGGCACATAAACTGCTGCTACTTGTTTCCTGCTTGGTCCAAAAGCATAAACATCAAACAACTTCCCCCAATGAGGTTCAGATTTTTTTCCTTTTAATTTCCTAGAGACCTACAGCTTTATTAACCCACAGTGGCCCCTAGGGCCTGCATTGCCCCCATCCAGTGCACACTAATATGAATGCAAAGTAGCATGCTTTGCCATCATGGACACTCTACCTCTCAGGGGCCCCCCAGAACTCTGCTGAGTGAACACTGGAACTGGCTGGCATCATACTGTAATACTTTTGATGCTGTTAGTCCTGAGACTACATGAGAAAGGAAGCTGCTTCACTCTGTCATTTGTTCCTCTTTAATATTGTATTTTGTTAAATATAAATGCCTTTGATTAGGACCCCAAACACAACTTTGCATGGGGCCCCAGAAATTATAAGCCCACTCCTGTGAATGCTGGTTTGCTAGAAAAGCGCTGAAAATACACCAAATCAGGAAATGTATCCACATCTCTGTTCTTCTATTCTTCAACCCCTGGTCTTGTCCTGACAGCAAACTCAATTGCTAGATCACATGGCTAGTTGAATCGATGGGGGGGGGGGGGTAGAAGGGTAAGTTAGTTACTTGATTTGGCCATATGTAGGGTCCTTGAATCTGCTACAAATCCAGTTGGTCACATGAATACCAGAGTACGTCTCTATGTGGAGGGAACTGCTGCATTTTTTTCAATTTTCATACTGTAGATGTGCTTTAATATAATCTTTAAACATCTGGTGTGACATATAATATTTACTTGGCCATTTTGCAGTTTGGAAAGCTTTCCACCTTTAAAGCAGAATTCCAGTAAAAAACACGCGCACATGCACAGACTGCTTTGTGTCTTTCAGTGCGGCTGCCACTTGTGCCTCAGAGGGTAGTGCTGGACTATGGCTGAGGTAAGGTTTTTTTTGCCAGGAGAGAGTGGCAGAGCAGGGACTGGTTGTTTTTGACTGGACTTCCGCTTTAAGTGCAAACATTTTAATTCTGTTCAACCTTGGATTTTGAGATGTAGTCACCGGAGAATGTCTACACTTCAAAACCCAAAACTTGACTATGCACTAAAATGTGTTAAAGTGGACCATCACCCTCCGGTGATCGGCCCGGGAATCTATAAGATTCCCGGGCCGATCACCTCCCTCCCCGCGGGACATCCGAGATCGGGATGTCCCGCGGGGTGAAACCCCCCAAACACCCCAAATCCCCTTACCTTGTCTTCCTCGCGCCCCTCTAGACGTGCGCACGCCCGCGCCGGCCGTCTGTGAATGGCTGGCGCGGGCGCGCGCACGTCAAGAGTGACGCGCAGGAGGCGGCGGCGGGGAAGCCGCTTGTCCGCGCCTGTCAAATCTCTTGTCCGTCGGCGCTGGGAGCGGGGAGAGGTGAGTTGTTAGGGTGATCGGGGGGGTTTCACACAGCGGGGCACCCCGATCGGGGGTGCCCCACCGAAGTGGACCAAGACCCAGGATAGTCAAAATCCTGGGTGTTGGTCCACTTTAAAGTTATCCAATGCCCAGTTGGATCCAGCTCAAAACTCCCCTTTACTGGAGCTTACACAGCGCTGTCTGCCTGCGACCAAATCCCTGGCTCCCCTTTAGCTGAGACTCCTGTGCCTAGCCATTCAGACAAGCTGGGACGGGTGCACTACCCAGATTAGAGGAAAGCCGGGGCTGTTGTCAGTGGACAAGTCAAGTCATCTGGTATTTTTGAGAACAGCCAATCAGCAGGGGGAGAAACACGCTTTGTTTTTTTGTTTTAAAACTAGACTACTACTGAGTCGGCCACATCGCTATTAGGTGGGGAGGGTGAGTGGGGAGGCATGGGGTTTTGCCCTGCTTTAAGATGGAAAAGTTCCAAATTTTAAAGGTGATTTTCTATTCAAAAACGACGAGAGGTCTGCTCAACTTCACAGTTGGGGGAGCTTCCTGCAAACCCAATTGGCCACAGGTGATAGCGCAGCAGGGCATCCTGCAGAGGGGAGTGAGCAGACCTGCATACAGTTTTGACTGGGGGTTTATTTTATCTTCCTGTGTAGCACTAGACAGAGCTTAACCTTTTGTATTTGTGTCAGAGGGACATAAAAGTTTTGCAACTGATTTGGGAGCCTGAATTTAACAGTATATTACAATTGTTTGTCAGCATAGGGTTTGCCATGGTCTTTATATGTATTCGCAAATGTGAAGCCACTGTTTCGGAATTTAGCTTCATCGAACTTTTTTGCACCATACTAAATGCAGATTTTTTGTGGACAAATAAGAAAATGTCTAGGGATAGAGGGGGGTTTAATAAACATTTCATCATTTAGTCTAATGGTCTTTAATGCTTTGTGTTCTGTCACATGCCTTTCCCATAGTCGGACCCTCAACAGCTTTCATGCTCACATTTTATGGCGTGGCAATATGTGGTTTGACCTGACAGATCTCAATTTCACTGCTGTTTGAATTGTCTGAGAGCAGCTTTGGCAACATAATTCTGGTTGCATGAATGCAGGGCCTTGTGACCTCATCTCTAATTTATTTAGAATTGGAAAATCAGTACAAACATGTTTTTAGTTGGCTGCACTTATCAGTCAGGAACAAACTGCTATTGAGCAGAGCAGCTATGCTTGATAACTGTATTAACGCCATGGTGATTATTTACCCTCCTTTTCCTGAGCATGTGATTCTGTGTATTGGGTTTTAACAGATATCACATATATAAATGCAATATCCGACTATGATTCATCAACCAAACATGAAATCTAATTAAAAGAAAAGCTTTTTTTTCTTCCAGTCCATTCCAGGCACTCCTAACGATTGGGATTACCTCCTTGCTGATCACGCGACTGCAAGAAAGAAAACAGGTGTGGCCCCTCCCGGCCCATAAGTAGCAGCTGCCTCCTAACCAAGATCAGTTTTTTCTTTCTTGCAGTGGCAAGTGACTGTGAAGGTTCAGGAAAATAGCGCTCAAGGATTGACAGCAAGCGGGGCATTGCACCCTGTCGGCTTCCTGCGTAAGCCTTATTTCCCACGGACCCCCTAGACCCAAATTGTGCCTCCTACAGCGTCTGGCTGTTCTGGGGTTCGTGAAGGTAAGGTGGAAGCGCCGGGGTCGTGGGGCGCTTACAGAGCGTATAGGCTCTGGGCTGCAGGCTTTTTTAAAAAAGCAAGTCAGCCGCAGGTTTTTCTCTGGTCTACCTGCTGAGGAACGTTTTTTATTTTTAATTCAACCCATCCTTCTTCCAAGTTAGGTTTTTTCTCAAAAAATAAAAAAATTAGGTATGCCTTTAAGGGGCGTGGCTGACGTCACGCAGGGGGCGGAGTTAAACACGGAACCACGAGGCACGGTTCCTCAGAGGAAGAGGGCGACTTTTCAGAGGCCTTCATCATATCAACCCTTTCGGAGTGGCAGAGGTATCTTCCGTCCTTGCTCCCGTAGAGATTTTTGGGGTAGAGGCAGAGCGCGTAATAGGGCAGGAGGGGCCTGGAGAAGTAGGCCCAAACCTCCAGCCAAGCCCACTCCAGCATGAGGGGCGCCCTCACCCGAGTGGGTGGGGGGACGGCTCTTGCATTTTGCTCATATCTGGAGGTGCCACATGGCGGATCTTTGGATCCAAGAGGTGGTGTCTTCGGGCTACAAGATCGAGTTTGCAGCCAGACCGCCCGCAAGGTTCCTTCAGTCAGGGGCATCCTGGAACCAGTCAAAGATAGATGCCCTGAGATCCGCAGTTCAGCATCTCCTTCAAAAGGGAGTAATTTGTCGGGTACCCTTTCGGGAAGAAGGTCAGGGGTTTTACTCCAACCTTTTCCCAAGAGGGATGGGTCGATTTGTAGACTTAAAGGGTCTCAACAGGTATATCCGCGTGAAACATTTCCGCATGTAGTAGTTCGGCCCGGGGATCCCTTGACTTCTATAGACATAAGGGACGCGTATTTGCATGTGCCCATTTTCCCAGGGCATCAGAAGTTCCTGAGGTTTGCCCTGGAAGATCAGCACTTCCAGTTTGTGGCGCTTCCATTCGGGATATCCTTGGCTCCAAGAGTGTTCACCAAAGTTTTGGTGGGTCTCATGGCCATTTTCAGGAGCCAGGGGATATGCATCATCCCATATTTGGACGATCTTTTAATTTCAGCCGGGTCTCTTCAGCAGATCATGAAAGACACGCAGACGGTCCTATCAACTGTGGAAAATTTTGGCTGGGTGATCAATTACCTGAAGTCCCATATCACTCCAGCACCAGTAAGGAATTTCTTAGGAATGATTCTGGACACAGTTCAAGTCAAAGTGTTTCTACCAGAGCAGAAGGCTTGGCTAGAGTTTTTACTGGCTTGTCAGTAGCCGACCAATCGGCTAGGGATGAAGCCAATAGGCCTTATGGTAGCCTGCTTCGAGGTCGTACCTTTTGCCCAGTTTCACATGAGGCCTCTTCAGTGGAATCTGTTGGCAAGCTGGGATCGAGCCCTGCAGTCGCTGGATCAAGTCTTTGTGCTAACACCCTCAGCCATGCCATCTCTTCTGTGGTGGATGGATCCTCTTCATCTGTCTGTAGGCAGGTCCTTTCTGACACCACAGTGGCAGATCATTGCCATGGATGCCAGTCTCACAGGCTGGGGGGCATCTGGCAAACACAGAAGATCCAGGGACAGTGGGGGCCGAAGGAGAATCAGCTTCCCATAAATATATTGGAATTAAGAGTAATCCGGCTAGTGCTTCAGTATCTGACCCCCAGTTTAAAGGGGCAGGCAGTCCAGTCCAGTCGTCATATATCAATCATCAGGGGGGTACTCGGAGCAAGAGTGCTCTAGAGGAAGTAAGCCGGATTCTGACTTGGGCAGAGGAGAATGTTCCCTGCATCTCGGCAGTTTACATCCCGGGGGTAGAAAACCAGGAGGCCGACGCTCTGAGCAGAAAGGTTCCGCTCCTGAGCCGTGTACTAGGAAAGATAGCTCAGGAGGGGGTACCAACCATTCTAGTAGCTCCTCGTTGGCCAAGGAGAAGTTGGTTTTCAGACATAACAAGGTTGTCGGTGGACCATTGGAGCCTACTAGTCGAGCCAGATCTTCTCACACAGGTGGCACTTCGGCACCCGAATTTACAGATGCTGACTTTGACGGCCTGGCTATTGAGACCTCGATCTTAGCAGAGAAGGGGTTATCGGCTAAGGTTATTCATACCATGGTTAGAAGTCGTCTTCCATAATTTATTACAGGGTCTGGCGATCATTCATATCTTGGTGTGAGGCTAGGAATTTTTCATGCAGAAGGTATTCGATTTCTAGAATTCTAGAATTTCTACAAGATGGCTTAAATATGGGCCTACAGTTAAGCACCCTAAAAGGGCATGTGGCGGCCTTATCTATTTTTTTCCAGAAGTCTATCTCTAGTAATTAGCTCATTAATACTTTTTTTAAAGGTGTCACTCATGTCCGACCACCGCGCATGTCCATTTTACCGGTGTGGGACTTGAATCTGGTGTTGACGGCTCTACAGGGTGCTCCCTTTGAACCCATGATTGATGCTCCATTGAGCATTTTGACACTTAAGGTGATATTTTTGGTGGCAATCACCTCTGTGCGGCGTGTTTCTGAGTTATCCGCCTTATGTATGAAGTCTCGTTACTTTGAGTTACATAGAGACAAGGTAGTTTTTCGTTTTAAGCCTGATTTTTTACCTAAGGTCGTCTCTTCTTTTCGCCTTAATCAAGAGGTAATTCTAACTTCTTTATGCCCGGTTCCGGCTAATGCTAAGGAGAGGGCACTTCATTCTTTAGATGTAGTTAGGGCCTTAAGATATTATTTGGCAGCTACAGATTCCTTCCGCAAGACGTATTTTCTTTTTGTTTTATTAGAAGGGCCGAGAAAGGGGCTTCCACCAGCTAAAGCCACTGTCAGTAAGTGGATTAGGCAGGCAGTAGGAAGAGCCTATTCGGCCAAGGGGAAGGAACCTCCTTTTCAGATCACGGCCCATTCCACTAGGGCCATTGGTGCGTCCTGGGCTTTTCAGCATCAGGCTTCAGTGGAACAGGTTTGCAAAGCGGCCACCTGGTCTTCGGTTCATACATTCGCCAAGTTTTACAAGGTAGATGTTAGAGCCTCAGCTGACGCTGTTGTTGGTCGGAAGATTCTTCAGGCGGTAGTGAGATGAACTACCTGCTGTTCTGCGTTAGGGGATCCCGCCCATAGATGGCACTGCTTTTGGAGATCCCAATCGTTAGGAGTGCCTGGAATGGATTGGAAGAAAAAACACAATTCTGTGAATTGGTTTTTCTGGGAATACATTCCAGGCACTCCGGCCCACCTGTTTTGGTCATGATCTATTTTTTGATGCTTTTTTGATAGTGTTTAGTCCATTTATTACTTTCATTAGCTTTTTTTAAAGAAAAAAAAAAAAAGGAAAAAAGAAGAAAAAGTATAAGAGAAAGTGAAAAGAACAAAATGTAATTTCTGAGAGTTTTCTGGCGGAGTTCGGTGTGAAGTAACATGGACTCCTATATAGGGCCTCCCGGCCTGCCTCTGATTTACATTTTTTACTGCTTTTTAAGTAAACTGATCTTGGTTAGGAGGCAGCTGCTACTTATGGGCCGGGAGGGGCCACACCTGTTTTCTTTCTTGCAGTCACATGATCAGCAAGGAGGTAATCCCAATCGTTAGGAGTGCCTGGAATGGATTCCCAGAAAAGCCAATTCTACAGGTGAGTACTTTACAGAATTGTGTTTTTCTTACCTTATCATTACATTTTCAGATGGAATTAACCAACATATGAACATTAGTATTTGTAATGCGCAACAGAAAAGTATTTTTAATCCCAACCTTGCTTAGGTATGGAACAGGAAACAGGATTCTGAACTCCCAGTTTATTTCATATGTCATCTATTTTCATTGCCATTTTTGCAGCCTCTGACCCATTTATGGCTGGCAGGGTGAGCTAGTTAATCAATGTTTAAAAGGACAGTCTAGGCAATGGCAATAAGAAGGCAGCAAGCAGCTCACCTGAAGCCTGTCCTATGTGTTTGTCCACTGTAGATGCTGTAGCAGGTCTCCAAAGTTTGACCCTTCTTTCCATTTTTTCCTCACCCAAACTCCAGATGTGGTTGCATGGCTCCCCTGTACATGAGCACCCCTAGCATTTGCTCTCGCTGAGGGACAGGGGGTATTTGTGTGAACTCATTTGGAGGTTGTCATGATGGAGGTATAAAACTGAAAGAAAGAGCAAACGATGAAGACCTGCCACAGCATCTACAGCTCACTGAAGGAAATGGAGGAGAGGTATACGGGACAAGCTTCATGTGAGCTCCTTGCTGCCCTATTATTGCTATTGCCTGGGCTGTCACTTTAACTCTTTTTGAACCCAAGGGAACTTGTCAAGGCTGTGCAAAAAAATGAAAAGATATACAAAGCTATAAAATCTAAAAAAGCAATGGGTGGAAGGGACGTGGTACTCACTTTGACTGATGGCAGGGGCGTTGCCACTTTGGAGGGAGTCAGGAAGAGACTCACAATGAGGGAGCAGCGCTGCGTAAGGTGCCAGATGGCGAGGGACCTACAACCAGCCTTACCTGATCTGCAGCCCCGGAATATTGTGGAAGAAAAGGTGAGTATAGCTTTTTTGTTTTTGGCTGAAAATGTACTTTAATTATTGGCCGTTATTTGAGTGTTCTTTTCATGGTTTGCAATGTAAGCATTGTAAAAATGGGTTTTTAGATGGCGTGTACTATTTCTTGTATATCAGTATTGTCAACGTATTTACTTAGTATTATCTTTTTTAAGTAATTAGCTTATTAAATCAGGGACTCCACACCAGATGAGAATCAGAACAGTTTTTTTGCCACCAATATATGTGGTTTATCCTAATAGGATAGTTAAGCCACTAGTCTTATTATCTAAATACCTATACCTCTTCAGCCCTATTATCTAGTTTATCCAACGACGGATCTAATCATTTATTCTTAAATGAACCTTTGCTTGAACTTCCTCACCCTTGACTGTGGCTTAAAATGCATAGTTTAACTAAAGAATGACAAATAAGAGCACTATTTGTTTTAAGGGGAAGGCAAAAAAATGTTCAGTCCATTTATCATAAAAAAATCATTTTCCTAATGCACAGCACGGCCTGCTTCATGAAGTCTTTACATCTGGGTATTCCGCCACAAGGTGGCGCAGTGCACTGCAGAAGACTTGTGGCTCCTCCCGGCCCCATATAAAAACCGGAAATCAGCCATAGACCTCCAGTGTTTCCTCTGCAGTGATACTGCGAAGATAGAAGATGGCTCTCTATGTTGCGCAGGTGAGCGGGGCAACCAAGCCTTCGGCCCTGCAAGTCTATTTCCACCCGCTTCTGGACCCTCTGTGCCTCCCAGTTTCGGCTGTTGGATCGGGTGAGGGTAGAGGAGCACTAGGGTCAAGTGCTCGGGGAGCGCTGCTCCAAGCCACAGACCCTGTACCACAAAGGGTAGCCGGCCATAGGCTTTATGGTGAGTCTGCTGAGGGATGAGGAAATCCTGCCTTCGCTATGTGTAGGGGGTGAGTTGTGTTTGGGGACTGGTGTTATTAGCTAGTCTCGCCTTGTTTTGTTTGTCTCCCTTCTCCTCGGTGGCCCCCCCTCCCTTCCATCCGGCCCCGGCTAGTCTTCTCCCACCGCTGCCTGCCCTCTCCCCGGCAGGTGTTCAGGGGGGGGGGGGGGGGGTAGCGGCGGGTGGTTTTTGCGGTGGTTGTCCGCTGCTGTTGTCTCGCCGCTGTGTACCACGTATCGCTTCATGCCCCCGCGGCCCGCCCCTCGAGGGTCTCGTTGTGGCGCCATTTTGCGGTGCTGCGTGTCCGGAGGCCCTTCTTCCTTTGTGGGCTGCGGCGGTGACCTGTTAGCTTATCTACCATCCGTTTTTGGCTCGGCTGTACAGCGATCCACTGTCGGTGCTGCACGTGCTGTCTCTTGGTCCGTGAGTCCCCTTTGGGAGTTGCTTATCCTTTTGGGGCATGTGCTGCGGGATGCTTATGTGTATTTTTGCTTATGTCTTTCAGGCAGGATAACTGTGTGTTGTGGTTTCTCCCAGTCCCGCTCCCCCCCCTCCTCTCCCTTCCTGGCCCTCTCAGTGGGCGTTCCTTGGGGGGCATCCCGGGTGGCTTTTATTAGCCCTTACCCTATACTGGTCTATTGCGCCTGTGTTAATCACCATATGGAGGCTTTTGGGGATAGCATGCTCGGGGGTCCTTCGGGACAATCCCGTCTGTGTGTCATGTGCGGGGCATCCCCTTTGAGTGGTGGTGGTGCGGTTTGTGTGCCGTGCACCCAACGTATTATTGCGGACCAGGCTGGGATGAGCGCTTCTCTTCCCAGCTCTGCGCTCCCCCAGGCATCTCCTACTCCCCCGCGCCTGCATTTAGCCGCCAGTGAGGGGGATACTAGCAGGGGGTCCCAATCTGATCTGTCACTACGCGTGGCCAGCATTGAGAGGCAGCTGGCACGACCTGTGATGGGCAAGGCCTCGGACAAGAAGCGGCATCTTGACACCGCGCCTTCCCTCTTTGCCGAGGAGGATGTGGCCCTTCATGTGTTTGGCGGCCGTGACTCCCTAGAGGAGGGGGAGCTTTTCAGTGATTCAGACTCATCTGGCGAACATCAGGCAGGTTACGACAGTGACCCAGGGTCCGCCTCTGATGAGGATACCGGGCTCCCTGTTGACACTGATAGACTGTTGTTGGACATTTTTGAGACTTTGCGCATCGCCCCCCCTATAGTGGTGAAGAGGAAGCAGAGTGAGCTCTTTCGCCCTGACAAGCAACACTTGGAGTTCCCGGAGCAGGGCCATTTCTCCAATATGGTGCTCAAGGAGTGGGAACAGATTGCCCCTGGTGCCCAAGAGGTTGGACAGAAAGTTCCCTTTTTCTGCTGACCTGGTCAAGCACTGGTCGTGTCCCCCTGAGGTGGACGCTCCTGTTCTAGGGCTGTCTAACACTTCGGTCATGCCGTCCCCTGACACTACTACACTGCGTGATGGCGCGGACCGACGTATGGATCAGCTGGCCTGTCATGCTTTCACCTTTGTAGGGGCAGGCCTGCGTCCTGCTTGTGCCGCAGCCATTATGGCCATTGCCCTTCAGAAGAAGATCAAGCATCTCGCGGATGGCACCATGGCTGGTAGGAGGAGGGAGGATTATAGGGCTTCCTTCCCCTTCTTTCCTGCTTCCAGAGGAGGTCGTGACTCCCTCTTCTCAGGTAGCCCCAGAGATTCTTGGGGCCGTGGCAGATCCCATGGTCGTCCCGGTCTCTCATGGGGTTCCAAGCCCAAACCCCCTCCCAAGGCCCCTCAGGCATGAGGAGGCGCCCTCACCCATCCAGGTGGGGGGAAGGCTTCGGCTCTTTGCTCACGTCTGGAGGCTTCGCGTCTCAGACCGGTGGATTCAGGAGGTGGTGTCCTCCGGTTACAAGGTAGAGTTTGCAGCCTGGCCGCCCCCAAGATTCCTCATATCCCGGATGTCCCAAACCTTCTGTCAGCTCAGGGTTTGCGGTTCAAGCGCCTGTTGGAGTCAGGAGTCGTCTGCCAGGTACCTTACCAGGAACAGGGTCAGGGGTACTACTCCAATCTTTTCACAGTGCCCAAAAAGGACGGTTCTCTGAGGCCCATCCTGGATTTAAATGGTCTTAACAGGTTTGTCCGGTTCAAGCTCTTTCGCATGGAGACGCTACGCTCTGCTGTCAGCACCCTCCGGCCGGGCGACTTCATGACCACCGTGGACTTCAAGGATGCCTATCTTCCCGTACCAATCTTCCCAGGTCATCAGAGATTTCTGAGGTTTGCTCTGGAGGATCAGCACTACCAGTTTGTGGCCTTACCGTTCGGTATCACCTCGGCGCCTCGGGTGTTCACCAAGGTGCTGGCGGGCGTAATGGCACTTCTGAGGAATCGGGGGATTCGCATCCTCCCTTATCTGGACGACATTCTCATTGCTGCTTAGTCTCTTCATCAGGCCTAGAAGGATACTCAGGTGGTTGACCTCCACTCCCGAGTCTTTCGGCTGGGTGATCAACTATCCCAAGTCTTCACTGTCTTCGTCTTTGGCGAGGTCCTTTCTGGGCATGTCTCTGGATACCTCTCAGGTCAAGTTATTTCTCCCTCAGCAGAAAGTGGAAGGCCTTCAGGTGCAGGCATGGGCTCTGCTCATGTGTCACCATCCCTCCATTCGGCAGGGGATGCAGTTAGTGGGCCTGATGGTGTCCTGCTTCGAGGCGGTTCCCTTTGCTCAGTTTCACATGAGGCCTCTTCAGTTGCATCTCTTGTCGGTTTGGGATAGGGACCCTGTGTCCCTGGATCAGGAGTTTGCTCTGTCCCCTCTGGCCAGGCAATGCACTTCGTGGTGGCTGGACTCGAGGAATCTTCTAGTGGGCAGGACCTTTCTGCCGCCGTGCTGGGAGATTGTCACCATGGATGCCAGTCTGACCGGTTGGAGGGGAGTTTGGAAGTCTTTGAAGTTTCAGGGTCAGTGGGGCCCCCAGGAGGCCCATGCACCCATCATTCTAGAACTGCAGGCGATCAGGTTGGTTCTCTCCCAGTTGACCCCTGTTCAGATTCGTTCGGACAACCAGACGTCAGTTGCCTACATCAATCATCAGGGGGGGACTCGGAGCAAGCGAGCCCTCAAGGAAGTGTCCCTGATACTGTCTTGGGCGGAAGAGAATGTCCCTTGCATCTCGGCGGTCTACGTTCCGGGGGTGGAGAACCTGGAGGCAGACTCCCTGAGCAAGGGGACATCTCGGCTGGGGAAATGGTCCCTCAACAACAGGGTATTTCACTCCCTGTGTCACAGTTGGGGTCAGCCGGATGTGGACCTGTTTGCGTCCCGCCACAATCGCAAGCTTCCACGATTTGTCTCCCTGTTGCAGGATCCTCTGGCCTTCGCCACGGATGCACTAGCGATTCCTTGGACGGAGTTTCAGCTCCTCTATGTGTTTCCTCCCTTTCCTCTGCTGGGCAGGGTGCTGCGCAAGATAGCCCAGGAGGGGGTACCAGCCATTCTGGTGGCCCCCTGTTGGCCAAGGAGGGTGTGGTTTGCAGACCTCGTGCAGTTGGCAGCAGATCGGTACGTTTTGCCTATGGATCCAGATCTTCTCACTCAGGGACAGCTGCGCCATCCCAATTTACAAACGCTGGCTTTAACGGCTTGGCTGCTGAAACCTCTATCTTGATGGCTAAGGGGTTGCTGGCCTCTGTTGTTGATACTATGATTCGGGCTAGGAAGAAGTCCTTGTCTTTTATCTACTACAGGGTCTGGCATGCTTACATTGCCTGGTGTGAGTCCGAGTCTCTTCCTTGTCGGGTGTTTTCTATCCCCAGGATTCTGGAATTTTTACAACATGGTTTGGATTTGGGCCTTCAGCTTAGTACCCTCAAGGGACAGGTGTCAGCTCTGGCAAAGATCCTTTGCCAATCACCGGCTGGTTAAGATTTTTTTTCCAGGGAGTTACCCATGTGTGTCCGCCACGTAAACCTATGCTACCGGTTTGGGACTTAAATCTGGTGTTGTCTGCTCTGCAGGGTCCTCCCTTTGAGCCTATCCGTGGGGCTGCATTGCCCATTCAGACTCTTAAGGTGGCCTTTTTGGTGGCTATCAGGCGAGTTTCTGAGCTGGCGGCGCTTTCCATTAAACCTCCTTATTTTGAGCGACATCAGGATAAGGTGGTGTTTCGGCTTAAGCTGGATTTCTTGCCTAAGGTTGTGTCTGCTTTTCATCTCAATCAGGACATTGTTTTGCCTTCCTTGTGTCCTAACCCTGCTAATTCCAAGGAACGGACCCTTCATTCTCTGGATGTTGTCAGGGCATTGAAGTTTTATTTGGTTGCTACTGAGTCTCTCAGGAAATCTGATGCTCTTTCTGTTCTTTCAGCTGGACCTAGGAAGGGTTTGCCTCCGGCTAAATCTACTATTGGCAAGTGGATACGTCAGGCGGTGGTACAAGCCTATTCTGTTAAAGGGAAGGTTCCTCCTTTCCGGATTACTGCTCATTCCGCTCATGCTGTTGGTGCCTCTTGGGCCTTTCAGCACCAAGCTTCTGTTGAACAAGTTTGTAAGGCCGCTACTTGGTCTTCTATTCATACCTTTTCCAAGCTTTACAAGGTTGATGTTAGGGCCTCAGCTGATGCTGCTTTTGGCTGCAAGGTACTTCAGGTGGTAGTGGTCTGAACTGCCTGCCGTTACTCTTTGGGGATCCCACCCTACCTTACGGACACTGCTTTTGGATGTCCCAGATGTAAGGACTTCATGAAGCAGGCCATGCTGTGCATTAGGAAAAATACAATTCTGCGAGTACTCACCTGTAGAATTGTTTTTACTATGCACAGCACGGCCTGCTTTATCCCTCCCTTGTTATCGTTATTCTTGGTTGCCTCTTTATGGTGATTGTTCCAAGTTAGTTAAGGGTTTTTTTACCTTTTTTTTGCCTTATTACCTCCCGGCTTCTTGTATAACTGCTTGTCAACACTGGAAGTCTATGGCTGATTTCTGGTTTTTATATGTGGCCGTGAGGAGCCACAAGTCTTCTGCAGTGCACTGCGCCACCTTGTGGCGGAATACCCAGATGTAAGGACTTCATGAAGCAGGCCGTGCTTTGCATAGTAAAAACAATTCTGCAGGTGAGTACACACAGAATTGTATTTTTCAACCCAGTAACAAAGCTCATATTTTTCTCAAATATTTGAAATGACACCCCCAACTGTTCTCAGGTCCCCATTTGGCACCCCCCTGACCTGCTGCACTCGGGGCCCACCCTGCTCTCTCAGCTACGCCCCTGCTGTGGCAACATCCTTGCGTGGATAATCCCCATGAAATGTTACCCTAGGCTGGCCAAGGACTGCTTAAAAATGAGCTTATGTTTTTAATTCAGGTATCTCATTCATTTTTAAAGGACATAGTCTGTTCAGTTACAGAATAGATTGATTGATACATGTATACATGCATTTGACTGCATTGCAATGTCAGAAAATATATGTATCCTATTTGGTTTATGGACAGAAGAACATTTCAGAACAATTACATTTTTTGAAATGCCAAACTCCAAAACGGCACACTACTTGAAAAGCCTGCTTTAAATATGTTTCTTCCTAATCCTGTGAGAAAATATTTGTGCTCCAAGTCTGCTTTGCTTTAGTGTGTCACCTAGAAATGAGGTGCTAGTTTTTATAACCTGCACTCAGAATATATAACATTTGCTATGTTCAGCTGTTCAGCTTTTCATTCTGTTTTCATAAATCAACTGCAGAGTTTTAATAATTTGCCGCCCGTGTTAACATTTAGCCTGCCTACCCCAAGGACTGTATCCAGCGCTGGAAATGTCAGAGCGGTTATAAGTGAAACAAATTGCTCTTGTTTGAAAAGGTTTTGACAAGTGAAAGAAAAGAGTGAGTAGTGAGTTTGAAGTTGTGTGTACTCTTGGATACGCTATGAAAGTAGACAAACTGCCCCTTGAAAGTGATTCTTCATCACCTAATTACCTTGGTCCTTCCAAATGAGGATTAAACTGGCCTTGAGTTGGTTTAGGGGCTCTGTAGGAGACCTCTTATCAATACATTTTCACAGAAAACTAAATAGGAATAGGAATTATCAGTTGTCCAGTTGCTTTACTGCACAAGGTCAGTAAAGTGTTTTTCTACTGGAGAGCTGTGTAGGGGCCCTGCACTGTGGCTGGCTGGAGCTAAAAATCAGCTTGGATTTTAGAAGCCTTGAATGTGATTCTTGACCAGTCAATGAGTGCACCCCATGGTTGAGGCTATAGCATTTTAGGGTGAGATAATGGGCAGGAGTGGATATGGTCATCCTTAAATTGATGAAACTGAAGCTTTACTAATAAAGGTGCAAACAATGAGTCCCCCCCTTCCTCACAGCCTTGATGCAGGACTGGGCTGGCGACTAGGGAGACAGATATTGTATTTGGAGCATTAGAATCAGCAGACCAGTTGCCCCAAAAGCAGTGTAGCCCATCAGACGTTCTGGGTCTCAAATGTTGGCTGACTTTAGGACTACTGTAAATTGCCTTGCATGACTTTGGCATTTAGGACAGATCAGTTTACAGTTATTTTCTTTGGTAACACAGAGAAGTGTAGACAGGCCAAAACCTGTGATTTTCACAGGTTTTGGTCTGAACCCTTTGGTGATCACAATCCCTGCTGTGTCAATATTTACTGGTGGCCCTATATACATACCTTATCGGCATTCCTATGGTACAAAAGCAGTTCTGCTCCAGTCAGCTTCTTTTGCTGTACTTATAAATGGTAGATTAGCCACAATCACAATCGGCACACAGGAACCCCGTGCATTCCTCTATGGCCATGTGTCATCATTCCAGCCATTCAGTTGTGCAATGCGTTTGCCGGAGAGGTAAGTATGTCGGGCATCTGGCGGGGTTTCACACAGTGGGGCATCCCGGTTAGGGGTGTTAATATACCCAGACCTAGTATCGTATAGAAGGCCACTTTATGCCCATTTATGCCACCCCAAATGTTCCCATAGATCATAACTGTAAAGATATGTAAAGTACAGGTCAGGCACCGCATGCCTTGGTGTCATAATGGACAACAGTTGATTTTCAGCTAGGTAAATCCATAAAAGAAAACCCGTGTACCCTTTTTTATAACACACATGTAGTTTTATATATTTAGACACAAAATGAATAATTTCTTCTATCAGTCATAGGGGATGAAAGAAGAAGTATTATGCAGCAGCCACTTATCTTTGTTGTTTGAAACACACACATTCTGCACAGGGCAGGCAGATTCTCCACCAGGTTCCTTTATTTTGTACTTAATGGGACAGAACCTCAAACGCATAGCAAACCCCTTTCAGTAAGGCAGTTATACTGCATGACAATAGCCTCCATATATCAGCCAGTCCTAGTGAGTTTTGTGAGAGCTGAAAGCATTTTATAGTCCTCTTATAACGGCCTTTTAATTTTCACTGCCAGATACCTCCATATAACTTCGTATGTAGAAAAATCTCTTCTTCTGTGCAGCGACTTGCATATCCTTTCATGGTTTTAATAATCTAATTGCTTTCATTAGCATAGCAATTTACTATGCATTTTTAGCAGAGTGTTAATCAATTGTAATCCATTTTTGATAAAACTGCATTACAGAGCAGCACAAAGGCAGCCGGGAAACGTACAGATCTGTCGCAACAATCCAATGTGCCCCTGGGCTTATGTAATGAGTTATGGGAAGGTGATTATCTGCTAATGCCATGTTATTCAGGAGGTAGCGCTTAAAGATGCCAGCCCACTATTACACACTTCTCATTTGTATAGACAAAATGATTATATATATATATATATATATATATATATATATATATCCCCCAAGTGTCCCTCATTTGGAGAGAATGTCCCTCTTTTGCGTCCATGTCCCGTCCCTAGTGGTTCTCATTTGTCCCTCTTTGAGATGTAACATGCAGATCTGCAGCAATAAATGATTAATTCTCCTATTCAGAGTGTTTATACTGTATACAACCTCCTATCCATCCCTCAATGAGGGGGCGTGGCTTAATTTATCAATTGTTCCTATTTTCCACCCCGAAAAGTTGGGATATATATATATATAGTTATATTTATAGGAGTTCACTGTAGCTGTCAACTTCTATTTGCATGTTCTTATGTCAATGCAGTCTGGGGAATATCTTTTTTAAATCTACCGCCAAGTATTTTTTTGGCTGTCTCTTATAATCCTGTAATGACCTCTCACTTCTCTATATGATAACTCCATATGATAATATGATAACTAAATTCCACCAGGGATGGGCTGGCCATAGGGAATGTCCGAAGAATTAATTTAGGAGCAGTTCGGCTGGTGTAGCCCCCAGGATGCCCCTGCAATGGCTGTGGGGACCATGCCTGCTCATGACACATTTTCGGCCCAAATCCTCACCTTCTCATGATCTGTCCTGTCAGTGATATAAACTCAGCTATGGAGCACACTCATTGTCCAGACATGAAGCATTGTGGGGATGGCTGGTCATGGGCCAATATATTCTCAGGTCACTAATCTGCCCCAGCGTACTTCTTTTGCTCAATCTATAAAAAAAAAACATCCCCGGCATTGCTGGCAGTATGGAGGTAAAAAAAAAACACTTTACATGTTCCCCCAGCATTTATATCCCTCGGTCAGGCCATCTTGGTTAGGCTGCATAGAGGAGCTTCCCCTGCTCTGTGCGCGCAACCTACCCCTGCTCATTAACTTGCCCCGTGCACCCTCCTGCTCAAAGCTGGATTCAGAACAAGGTATCTTTTTTAACCCCAGGAGCGGTTAGGGGGTATACCTAGGAAATACCCTGCACATGCATTTCCCAAGGTTTTCAGATCCTGTATATTCCCTCAACACTAAGGGTGGGTAACCACTCTCCCATTGTACCCTTACATTAATTGTTCGCTGCTCCAATAGCTTCATTGGGAGCAACACTTCTTTCACCACATCCATCGCGGATGTAAATATCGGACAGCCGCATCCCCAGCATCTTTGGGCTGAGGAATAAAACTTGCATAGTCAGAATAGTCAGATAGTCAGTTTTTTCCACCCACTTTTATGCTGCTGCCAATTAATATTATATTTACTTATTTTTATCGTATCACTTTCCTGCTTCCCAAATGTTGCCTCTCCTGAAATCTTTTTCTCTTCCAGGTTGAGGAATGTATATGGGGGGGGGGGGGGGCAGGAAGGAAGCTGATTATTATGGCTGTTTTTTTGTAGTAGGAAAGAACCAGCATTGTTAGGCATTAACAATACAGATTGGGAAATACTTCCCGAACCTCTGAGGAATTCCATTCAGATCACACCTTTGTCCTAATTGATGAATGGAAATACAAATGAGAAAAAAAATACATGTTTTAGTGTAAAAGAGCTTCCCTTTGATGAATCTCAATGAAAAGTGTTAAAGGAGCACTATCACAAAAAAATGGGCCAATTATATAAATCCATATAAATATGCTGGATGGTCAGAGTAGGGGACACTTATACAGCTGGCATGATGAAATATCCATCTAGGCTTGTTTCTTTCTTTTAATAATAGGAAGAGAAAAATCAGAGGTAAAAGGTTCCTACCAGAAGGAAACCACAAGCTTGGGGGGGGGGAGGGGGGGGTTATTCATTTCGGGTGTATAAGTGACCTCTCCTCTCATATGGATTTATATGGATTTATATTACACGATTCTGGAATACACCTCCTTTAAGATCCAACTTCAGAATTATGTTCTTTAATGCTCTTTTGCTGTGTTTGCTGTGTCAAAGGATTTTCCTTATGTTTCATATGTACTATATATCAATGCTAGGCCATGCTGGTGGCTGTAGCTCCTTAGCTCCTCGACAGATGGAATGGTTGGGGGGAGAAAGATCAGTATTTACTGAATAATGAGAAAATCCCTGATAGCTATAGGGCAGGATATAGGTGCTTTTTCTTTTTTTCATTCCTCTTAAAGTGGCTTGAAACCCAGGGGGGATCGGCCCGGGAATCTATAAGATTACCGGACCGATCAGATCCCTCCCCGCGGGGCATCCGAAATCGGGGAACCCCCCAGGAGGCCCAAAAACCTTACCTCAGCCCCGTTCCATCGGCGTATGCACGAGCCACGTCTCGCGCTTCCCTCTAGCAGGGCGCGCCGGCCGTTTGTGAATGGGCGCTATGATTGGCTGGAGCAGTCACGTGGGAGCGTGGTGAGGTGAGTGTTTCTGGGCTTTCGGGGGGGTTTCAGACGGCGGGGCACCCCCGATCGGGGTGCCCCACCGAAGTGGACCAAAACCCAGGATAGTCAAAATCCTGGGTTTCGGTCCACTTTAAGGAAACCGTATGGTCTTAAAGAGAAAGTTTTTGTAAGTAGTTTTGTAACACTATACCAACCCTTACCTCTAAACCTAAATCCCACCGATACTGTCGCAGCCTTATGAGTCATGAGCATGCTGTCTAGTGAGACATCTGTATGACCACTATGGTAAAAGGACAGAGTAGCCGTTAGACCACTGGTATCTGTACCAAACCCAAATGACTCTTTTTCCTAACACACTCATAGGCAACAGACATTACACAAGATAATAGAAACATTCGGGTTTATTTTCTGTTTGTGGGATCAAACTGTTGCCCAACCCCAAATGCTATACACATTTGAGATCAATGTTTCTATCTGGGCTGTGTCGGACTGGGGTGTCATTAGACCACCAGAGGAACTAAATCTAAAGAACTACCCTACAGTTACATGCATATATTTCCAGCTTGTTTTTGGGGGCTTATTTAAACAGATATTATGCCAAACTGTAGTGTGTGTGAGTGGGTAACCTGTGTCATAGAACAACTACATCTAGCACTACCTTCTATTCCTATCATAGAAAGAGTTCACCATCTATGCAGAATCCACTGAGCACTAAAGCTGTATAGAGAGGCAAAACTAAAATTTGATTGACCATTATGTGTGCTGGGGCTATTAGCACACATGGAAACCTTTGGGCATGGGGCACCCAAGGGCACCTGAATGCAGGGGTGCACTGGTGATTCCTTAGTAACCTGGTGGGCTAGGTCAAGCCAGCTTGAGGGAGATTTAAAAGATTTAAAAGAAGTTAAAAGGCTTTGGAGGCTGGAGATTTTTCCAAGTCAAAGCCCTTCTCTAAATAAATTGTTTGACAATGATGCAGGGATAGGTTGTTTTTTTATATACACTTTTAATGCAGTATTTGACTTTAGCAATATTTGTTTAAAAAGTCAGAAACATTGACTTATTCACGGGACAGTAATCTTTATGATTTTTATTCCTCAAGGCTTCAGGCCGCTATTAAATCACTCAGTTGCCCTTAATTCCAGCAGGTTGGAGAGTGCGTTTAATTAGTGCAGATGTGCCCGTTGCAGGGTTACCTGCCATGCATCATTTGCCAGGAAGTGAAGTGGGATTCTGAATACTGACTGCGCTGCTTACTTACCAATTAACCATAAGCTGTTCCATTCGGACACCTGGCATCTCATCCATCTGTCGCAAAGTTCCTTCGCCCCCCTCCCCTTTGTCTTGATAGCTAATGCTGGCATGACAAGTCAATTTCACCTTGATGGCAGCCACATAATAATTCAGTAGCCAAAACGAAGACCTTGTCTTGTTAACCCTTTTTCCCCAACTAAAGACTGTTACAGGAGCTTTATTGTGAAAAATGATTTCAAAATGAATTCATACAAGCATTCTAGATAGCAAGGTTACTTAAATACACTGCATCAAAAATTACAAGCCAAGCTTTCTACTTCTTTAACTGGAAGGAAGTTTAGGATGACAGGTTTGTGCTGCTTTTACAGGGGAGATATGCCTAGCCTGTGCTGGAAAAATGGCTTATTGCCAACAAAATTCTTCTGATGTGTGTACTGTCGATACTTTTACCCATCATGTCTTACTTGGACCAGATATTAACATCTTAAATGCTACTGTTTTCTACAGTCAGGCTCCCTGTTTTTTATTCATTGACTCATTGGGGGCTCAGCAGTCCCCTCTCCCCTGCTGCGAGGGGACAGGGCACCGAGCCAACAATAAGTGAAGGAATGAAAATAGCACGATGCTGTGCTGCGCTGCCCCGATCACCACTGAACCACTGATGAACAGTTAAAAAAATAGATCCAGCAGTACCCCAACTTAACTCATGCCATTCTGGTTACGCTCCTCTAGGTCTGCGGTTGGTCCTCTTTATAGGTGAGAAATCCTCCCTGAAAAAATGGAAATCTAACTAGCATGTTTCTAGGGACTTTTAAAATGGGACTATTTTATGATATAGATCTTTTAGGTACAGTTAGGAAGAAATATTCACCCTTCAAAAACACACAATGGGCTTGTGCAAACTGCCCTGAGCTGTGCCTAACCTTGTTTGGTGGTTTTTATATTGTGTAGGTCAAATCAGATTTGCACAAATATTTTTTACAGCCCTATTTTCTATTAACTAGCAGGTATATGTGCTATTCTTAGAAAGCCCAGTGACGCATGGTTGGTTAGCGTTTTACTGGAAGAGATGGATAATGTCCAGCTGTATGTGGCACGGGGCCAGTATTCTACAGGGATGCAGGTGAGGTGCTAATAGGCCTCTAATTCATGATTCTTTTCCGGTGTCAGAAATGTGTCGGCTGTGCAAAACAGGACCAATCGCTGCTGCTTGTGATTCATAGCATGTTCCGTTCCCCAGTAGTGAGTGAAAGGATCTTAGGGACAATAAGTGTTTCTTTGTATAGTGTGTGTTTTATGTCAACAACACAGGAGAACGTTATTTAATCAAATGCTGTGCATGAAATCATATCGGCGGAGTTACTATGAAGGGAGACTACATGGTAAACACAAGATACAACTGCAATATAATCTAACAACAATGTAGTAAAAGCGATTAAGTTCTTCCCTGAAGGAAATGTTCATGTCCCCTGTTCCCACATGTCCCTTGTTGTCCTCATTTGTCCCTCTTTGAGGTGTAACATGCAGATCTGCATCAATAAAAGATTCATTTGCCTTTTCAAAGTGTTTATATTGTTGTAACTGTTACATCCTTTCTCCCCCAATGAGGGAGCATGGCTTAATTTTAAAATAGTCCCTCTTTCCCACCCTGAAATGTTGGAGGGTATGAGTAACCCCCTACCCTGCCACCCTTCCCTGACACTGAGACAGCTGCGTTCTCCTGGGCATGTGAGGCTGCCACACAGAACGCACAATGCAGCCCCCTCTATATGCACGCTCCCACCTTCCCATTCAAGTGAATGGGCAGGTGGGACCATGCACATATTGTGGTACCCAGTGCCCAAAGAGCGGTAACCCAACACTGAACTTCCGATTTAAAGCAGAGTTACATTAGAGAGATGTTACAGAAAAGCACAGAGCAAAGAGTTCAATCTTTCCACCAGTGGGAGATTCCTGAATATACTAGGAAAAATGCAGTGATCCCAGTGCGCATGCACAAAGTCCACAGTGCGCCCGTCACCTTTTGGAAATATTCTTACCAGAAGATTGAGGAATAATGGGCAAAATAGAGGTCACACACTCCTGCTATGTAGAAATTCTCTTCCAAGATATACTTTTGGATCCACTTCCAATCTATATGGATAATGGACTCAATACAGTCCAGTTGGCAATGGAATATGGAAAAAAGCAGAGAATATCTAGTGCAACTCTGATAGATATAAAACCATGCTTTAATAACACTTAGATACACTTACAAACCAATGCGGATTGATAGCATTAAAAGGATTTTCAATCTGGTAGGTGTTCCCCCAAGTTCCCACACGCGGCCGCTCGCTGGGAAATAGAAAGGTTCACTCCAGAATGTAAGAGGACGAGGGTCCCACACTCCTCCGCCTAACGCGTTTCGTTGGTTGTTCCAACTTTGTCAAAGGCAGTATATGGAAAGAATGGGACAAATATATAGAAAGCTAGATCTTTACTCACCACACCGCTTCCGGTGTTGAAAAGTTAGCAAAGCAAATTTTATATGTTTTATCAAAAAATTCTCACTTTCTTTTTAGAAAGTAAAAGCTCAAACCTACAGTTCGAAAGTGAAGAAAAGCTCTATTTTACATGAAGCAAAGAAAAAGCTACTTGGGAAAGTTATACACACATCCTAACATATCACACAAAACAACAAGTGAAGCAATCCTTTCAGCAAACCACTTGGTACCTGACTCTGATGGCTTCTGAAAAAAACTTACATACACCTGCACATTTGTCTTGTAGGAGGGATGGGAGGGAGGTAAAATGTGACCCAAAGAGGAGACATACGCTATACTTTTAATTGATATAATATATCACAGATTTGAAAATAGATTCATTGATGGCTAACACATCATACCACCCTTTCTGTCAAAATAACACTGAGAAAAAGTGTGTTAATTCCAGGCATTTACACTTTACATCGGCAACTTTGCTGCGACAATGAGAATGACGATAAATGAAACTTGTAATGCCTTTTATAATTAACTGATCAGATGCCCCACTTTCAGTGGGACAGTCCCACTTTGAAGCTTTTTGTCCCAAGGAACTCTGGGGAAACTAAAATATCCCACTTTTCTTAAATTACTGGGACCAACTCTTGGACGTCTGATCAGTTTCCCGCTGTAGCCCTGATCCAGCTCATTGACTAGTAGTGGAATACATGGATTGGCTGAGTGTTAGGTCAATCACCAACATCCTCTATGGACCAGAGATATCCAAGTTTTGCTTTAAACCTTTTTGTCAGGTTTTTGGTGTTCTGCCTTTTTATTTCCTATTTTGGAATGTAAAATAGACATGCGTGTTAGGATTGGGCCCCCAGACCTGTGATTTAGTTGCTGTTTCCATGATTCTCATATACCTGAGACTCTGTTTTCTACTGTGGGAGTAGTTTTCGTGGCCTTAAAGTGGTGATTTTGACTATCCTCGGTTTTGGTCCACTTCGGTGGGGCACCCCGATCAGGGGGTGCCCCGCTGTCTGAAACCCCCCCCCCCCCGCTCCCACCACGCTCCCACGTGACCGCTCCAGCCAATCACAGCGCTCAGAGCCGCTGTGGTATGCGCATCCAAGGCCTCTGAGCGCTGGAGGCCGCGTCTCGCACTTCCCTCTAACAGTGGGCGTGCCTGCACCAGCCATTCACAACGGACGGCAAGGGTGCGCGCCCTGCTAGAGGGAAGCGCGAGACGCGGCCGCCATCACAATTGAAATTACCCTGTAAGTGTTTGGCCAGGGTGGGGGCTGCCCCTATTATTATTGTTTATTTATCACACCCTCGTGGTCTGTGGTGCTGTACAAGGTAGATATGACAGAAGGATAGGGCTAGTAAATTATTTATAGTACAACAATGACAGCAATGCATTTATAATACACATTGTATTGTGAGTCAGCTGTAACAGAAGTGTAACTAAACACATAGATGCAGGAATACATTGGAGGAGAGGGTCCTGCACTTGCAAGCTTACGATCTAAAGGTTGTTTTTAATCAAATTCCAGTTTCCACATATTAGGAAGTAACCCCTATATGTGTATTTTGTCTTCTGTTAGCATTTGTTGGATGCTAGGCCTACAAATGCTTGTTTGCTTTAAATGATTATTGATGGGGCAAATAGGCATGTTTTTACCTGCTCGTGGCCCTCTTTTCTCGGATTGAATAAAAAAATTGGAATAAATCATAACTGTGTTAGTTAATTTGAGTGATGTAAATGTTTTGCTTCAAATTGGAGCGTTAGGAAATATGCCTGCTTCCGGCTGGCTATGGGCATTCTGGTGGTTATTTATTTTTATTTGTGTTGGACACTACTGCGCACCAATGGGTTGAGACCTCCAGCTAGATTTTGTGTGAGGTAAAATGTTTTATGTGTACTACTGTAACTGAAAGGTATGTGCAAATTGGCTTCCATATAGTTTACTAGGGCAGTAGGAAGCCAGTTGTCTCATGATTGTTCCATCCCATATTGCATTCGTGGGATATGATGAAATGTGCATTACTCATTCCCACTTCCCACTGTCTTGCCTCTTCAGCATTTTGTAATCCGTTCACAATAACTGCTAATTCAGGGACTTGTGGTCACAACATAGGGCTAGAGGTTGAATGTCATGTGAGGGTGAATTCCAGCCATACTCAGCTGCAACTGTAAAGTCTAAACTAAGAACAAAGGGAAGCATTGCCAGAGTCAAGTTCACAGGTTACACACAGGAAACTGGGGGAACAGAACATATCCAAATATATAAGGTTTATCTACTGGATCATAATGTGAGTAAAGTCCCTGTCCAGCCACACAATGTCTTCTTCCCTCGCTATCCCCTGTGGGAGCAGTGTAAAATCCATAAATTAAAATGTAATACCTTGTGTTTTCTAATGCCCTTAAGAAAGGATAGCGTCAGGTAGCGCCTGGTTAATGAGAGGTAGCGACAGATAGCGACTGGTCAACGGCGGATACGGCACGCAATTACACATTTATCAAGCAGAATCTGTTTAGCGACTTGAATAGCGCCATGTAGCGTCTGATTCATCATTTTCACAGCACAGTGAACAGCGCCAGCGTTCAGCCTTGCACAGCGCCAGGTATTACCTCTCGCTACCTGACGCTCTCCCATACATTTCAATGGACGATCCTTTTCTTCTCTTTAAACAGGTTTTTTTTTTTTTTTTTTCAAATAAATCACAAATAATTCTGTGACCTATTCTGGCATTGAAAAAGCAGTTTCTTCATAATTTTTTCATTTTTTAAATATTTCCTCAAAAATGACATTACAGGTCTGGCATTAAAGTGTTCATGTTACAATGTTGTTACAATGTAATTCCATATGTTTTCGCTTTGTTACTAGTTGATAGATGCTTGAAAACAGACTTTAAACACACCGCCTCCTGCGCTCTGGGCTTCAGACAAGTATTTTTCAGCGCCAGAGATTTGTGAAGCTGTTTTTTTGCTGAATATGGTGTGAGTCGGTCACTATGAGCAGTCGCTAACATGCGCTCCCATACAACGCTGTACTGGTCAAATAGCGACTCCTCACAATGTGTTAAACATTACTGAACAGCGACTGAGTCGCTATAAAGTAGCGACTCACGGCCGAGCACTGCGACTACTAGCGGGCGCTCTGAAAATGCCTGCTACAGATGCTCATCTGTCGCTACCTGCCACTAATGATGAATCAGCCTCCCCGTGAAGCCACTGGCTTAGTTTTTATTGCTGTGCGTTGTTTTGTGACCACAACATCTGTGCCACCACTTGATGCGTCATGCAGGTGTCCTGCTGGTCAGAACCAGCAGTGAGACCACTGTGGCTTGCCAAGGGATAGGGTTGATGTGTACCCACATTTGTGCATGGTCGCATAGGAATGGAATTGAAAGGAGGGGCAAACATTGGAGACCAGTTACAACATCTACATCATGCTACAGGGAGGATATGGAAGAGAGCTGCTTAGTTATTTTTGCCATTGTCTAGACTGTCTCCTTTAAAGGAACCGTAAACCCAATGTCAATAATAAGGCAGCAATTAGCTCACCTGATGCATGTCCCATGTGCCTCTTCTTCATTTCCTGCAGTGCTGGGCAGACATGGTAGCAGGGCTCCAAGGTTTGCTCTCCTCTCATTTCTATTTCTCCTGCACTATGCAAAAATGTGGTCTAACATAATAACCACCCTATTCCTAAGTGCTCTCAGCATGAGCTAGCTTGGAAAGCCACAGTAATCCCACAACTGTCTCTGATCACAAAAGAGCACCCATATGATTCACAAAGCTTCACCATGACACATCCTCTCAAACTCAGCCGGAAAGTAAAGCAAAGAAAGCAACTTTGCTTAGAATACTAGAGTACTAGAATACGCCTGATTCATGGTCGTGGGATGCGCATTTGTTTTTGCTCCAGTTTGCACAATAGTGTTTGCCAACGCACCAATTTGCACCTAAAAATTTCTGTCTGATTTATGGTATGTTTAGAGGGGAGAAAAGCATGGCAATTTTAAAGAGAGCAAAAAGGTGAAGGAAAACTATGAGTAGCAGGCTTATTTCATCCCAAAAACACATGCCGACAGCGTCCTGCATGTTTTTTTAACAATGGAAGTGTCAGCCGCAAGTTCTTTTTAGGGATTTAACCCTTTTTTGTATTTGTTCGGAAAATAAAATGATAAAAAGCAGTCAAACATCACAAAAATGAAGGTCCAAACAACAATAAAATAGGAAGCAGCCGGGGGCCTGCAAATGCATGAGCTGCCATATTGTTTCTAAAATTTACTACAGCAGGAGTTAGAAAAAGGTAAATGGATTTGTATGTGCAGCAATCGAAATTGCCCTGGGGAGAGATGAGTATGAGCACTGTTTGCTGTATTGGGTTGGTTTATGTCATTTTTGACTGTTGGTCCGCTTTAATCTTAATTATAAGCGTAAAACACTTCAATCCATTTCTGTCCATTATGTTCTATGGGATGTTAACTTACAGCCTCAGGACTCAGCTCTGCGTTTTTTTTTATTCTTAAACCAGACCTTCACCCTAGTATGTTTCCCCCACCCTGAACATACAGATTGCCCACAAAAATCACCTTACTTGCACCTACTGCTTTTTCTGAGCTTTTAAACATTCAAGATGGCAGCCCATGGAGTCTCAGGCTGGCTGCAGACAGGAAGTGTCAATGCTCTGCATTGTGGGATTGCTGTCTTTTTCGTAATGCTAGCTCTGCTCTGTCTGTGCAAAGAACAGATATTACTCGCCCCCCTGTACTTTTATCCCCCTTTTCCTCTCCTCAGTTTGTGATGCTTCTGAGCCAAGATGGCGGCGCCCGTATGCTAGAGCCCTGAACATAGTTTCAGCCCAGTGGCGGAAAGAATAAAAAGTAAGCAACCTAAAATTAAAATAAATTAAAAATTTATAATTTTTAGATGCTGGGGAATAGTTTTTTAGGGGTTTGGGCTTTTCATTAAATGACGCTGAAGGTCCGGTTTAAGTCAGATGCTGGGTGCCCCTGAGGCCAAAAAGTGGCGCTGTGTGGCACTTTTCACAAGAGGGATAATATGGGAAGAGGTTAGTATGTGCCTGGATAAAAACTTCAAGTATGTACATTCCCTGTGTAACAGTTCACTGTAATATCTTAAAGGCACCAACCGCATAGAGGTTTGGAATTTAAATAGAATTCATTGGCATAACATAAAATATCCTCTCTTCAAACCTTTCTGGCAATGCTGTACCTGGAAGGGTCCAGGCCCACAAGGACCCCAGTCCACCTACTCACATTGTGTGTGCCCTAAATTCAGGATTTTCTTGCCTTTTCCTGATGGGGCTCTGTATGATAGAAACAGGAAACAACTGCATACTAATAATGCACCAGTCCTCTTGAAGAAGGTTCAGCTGCAACATGAATGAGCTGTTTCCTGTTCCCTGCTGCTTTCGAACTGTTTGGGAAAAACACAAATATCTCTCTAATGCACTGATGGTGAGAAGTGGTAGGTTAGTTTATTGTCCCTGTGAACCAGGACCCTTCCTGGAACAGAGCTGCAAGGACAAGTTTATATTTGCTTTAATGTTTGGAGTTTTGATGTTTTTTTTTGTTGGAAGTATTTTATGTTATATTTATGTAGATACAGCTATAGACTGTTTGCTGCTTTTGTTGTTGCACTTCAAAACTAGTGGCATTGTAATGTGTTGTAAACCGATTAAGCTTCTAATTAAAGTAGACCACAAACCAAGCTCTCATCCCCCAGACAGACAAACTTCAAACCCCTTCTGCTGTGTACAGATAAATATTCCCAAAAACTTGGCATCATTCTCACCCTTCCATGTTGCTGAGGCTGAAGCTGCTGAGTCCTGTCCCTGGGGTACTTCCCAGGTGGTCAGTGAGGGCCTTCATCAGCCGAGGCTATAGCTTTCCAGGGGCAGATCAGAACCAGGACTAGATATGGACATGCTTGTAATGGTTCTAAATATTTGGCAATGTAGGGGCAAATACTGTGTCAGTGGTGGGTATGCCCCCCATGACCATGATACTGAGGCTATAAGTATTGCAGGACAAAATTTGGGATGGGGGTGTCTTGGTTCAGGGGGTACACTGGGGCCCAGTATGAAGGACAGGCGAAGTGTCAGCCCTCTGGTCCATAAAGCAGTGAGGACCACCAGAAATTCTCCCGACGCTCCCTATGGCCAGTCTGCAACCTAAAAGGCTTGCTGGGTATATGATGCATGGGGCTGCTGGAGCATGCACCTGTAGAGTAATAATGTCTGGATCCTGGCATTTTTCAGGTAGCAGTTGCAGACAGAAGTAATAACAGTGGTGGTAGTAGCATCCAAACTGGGAAGCCCAGCTGGTAGGAAATGCAGCAGCCACAAAGGCTGCTGTAGTAATTCAAACTAGAGGTCCACTTTAAACCTAAGACACGAACTGATGCGGAAGCTAATGCTTAATTACATGAGAACACAGATCCTAGCAATAATAGGGCCTCCAGCCATTCAGTATGGCATTACTGCTGGATACACTTCTTTTTAAATGTGCAGTATCATTATTATTATTATTATTGTTGTTTATTTAGTGCCATAATTTTTGTAGCACAAGGTACAAAAGGTATAATTACAGACAAGGTAAAACATATTGTACTGAGACTATTTCAAATGAGATGCTACAAAGTTCAAACCATATGTTTTTAAAGCAGGACGCAAAAGGAAAGAGAGCCCTTACAGTCTAAAGGATAAGGGGTGGAGACAAAGGAGGCTATATGTCTTGTCCAGAGTAGGAGCTCCCAACTCGTACCACTGGTGGTACTTGAGGTCCCATCAGGCTGATCTGGACCCCAACCAGATCTGCTGTCATCTTTACATAAAATTATCTTATACCTATATGTTTACCACTTCCTCATATCACAAGTGGCTAGCAATCATGTGACTGCCAATGACCAATTTGATCACCTGATTGAATGCCATTTGATGCTATAGACCATGAATGAGGAAGTTGTGACTTGAGTATAGGGCCGCTTTAAAGTGGACCAACACCCAGGATTTTGACTATCCTGGGTCTTGGTCCACTTCGGTGGGGCACCCCCGATCGGGGTGCCCCGCTGTGTGAAACCCCCCGAACCCCCCGAACAACTCACCTCTCCCCGCTCCCAGCGCCGACGGACAAGCCGCGGACAAGCGGCTCCTCCGCCGCCGCCTCCCGCGCGTCCCTCTTGACGCGCACGTGCCCGCGCCGGCCATTCACAGACGGCCGGCGCGGGCGCGCGCACGTCTAGAGGGGCGCGAGGGAGGTGGCGGCGGCTGGCCGCCGTCGAAGATAAGGTAAGGAGTTTGGGGGGTTTGGGGGGGTTTCACCCCGCGGGACATCCCGATCTCGGATGTCCCGCGGGGAGGGAGGTGATCGGCCCGGGAATCTTATAGATTCCCGGGCCGATCACCCATGGGTGTTGGTCCACTTTAACCCAGGCCTGGTTTACATAATAATCCAAAACTGACCTAAAGGGTTACAAAACTATCTTTTTTAATTTTTGTGCAATACAAGGTCTTTAAAGGCTTGTTTTTTTGTGCTGTAACACCGTTTTAGGTGACTGACAACCCATGCATACCACCCAGGTAGGACAGTACTTGAGACATTTAGAAACTGTATAGTAGTACTTGATAAATAAAACAGTTAGGTACCCCTGGTCTAGAGAATAAAATGCTAGGTATTGCATAAACACTCCTACTATAAACAAGGAAATACAGTGTTAAACACTGTGCAGCTCTCTCACTCATATAAAGCAATGGATTGAACAGCTGTTATAAAAGTCATGCCAGTAAGCAGGAAGCTGCTCCCCTTCCTACATACACGTGTGTATCCGCAGTTAGTTTATCGTAGCGTCAGTGGCTATGCTATAACCTCGTTCTCACGGAAGTAATCTCTGAGGATGTAGAATTCATTATGAACAATAAAAGATGTTTACTACAACATAGAATAGAATTAACCTATCCACCTTTGCTTGTTGAGTCTTTAGCTTTAATGTTAAATATATATATTTATATATATATATATATATATATATATACATACATATATATACTGATGGAGTGCATAGTACGCACAAAATAAGATTATGTCGAAACTGAAATTAGTACTGATATGAATGTTGGTAAGCTCTCCCTGGTTTCAGGAAAATAGAAATTGTAGCTAATAAAAAAAAATCTAGCACAACGTTACAGTGTTATCTCCCCAGCAGCCACATCATCATTCAAACTCCAGAAGTTAAAACATTTTGGAAATTATCTTATTTTAAATTACTGTTCAGTGTCTCTACACATTCTGTATCTATTGGGAATGGGCTTACATTCTCGGTCTCTGTACTTTTACAGTGATTATTTCTTTGCTTGATATGTTTTAGCTACTTTCATTGACTGACGGCAACACATATATATTTGCTGGAAGACCTCCGTTTCTACTTTTCATTTACCCCCTCTGCATTCACGTTCCGCTCCTGTGCCCGATGTGACCGCTGCCCACTAATAGGATCCAGCAAGCTGGTGGGTGTGTCCTCTTGCCTGGTACTTTGCATGCCTGTCTCCCCTCTTTAAGTAAACCCTATTGGTCAGCGGGAGTGATGCAAACAAGCAGTTGCAGCTGTTGGTGAATATTATGTCAGATTTTTTGGCATTTTTGGATACTGTTAGGACTCCTGTATAGGAGGCAGAGGAAGGACCCTGGCAGCAGGACCCAGTGCAAGGACCCAATGGCAAAAGTGGATGCCAGAATTAAAGGCCTGGGGGTGTCGGGAAGGATGGAAGAACTAGCAAGGTCAGAGGACAGTAATGGAGACTTTCAGTGATGTATTGAGAGCTGGATGTTATTGCTCCACGACACAGTGCAGGTAAAATGCAATACATGCACTTTACCTGCACTGCCCATAGACTTCTATGGGCTGCATTTTGCTCACACTGTGGCTGAGAGTATGTTTACCTTGGTAATAAAAAACCCATGTAATTGCTTCTATACAAAAGAAACTGTAGCGTGTATTGTAAAGTTTTCATTAAGAAAAGTGTATAATACAGTGGGAAAGACTGGGGTCTGCTAAATGTAGCAAATAGGGAAAATTGAGATCCATGTTTGAAGCCCCTCTAAAATGGAAAATGAAGACAGTCACAGCTTCATAATTGTTCAGCCCTACTGTTTAAAATTCATAAGAAACACAAAACTGTTGGAAACAGCTTTTAGCAGGCGCAATTTGAACAGCAAAAAGACCTGTGTTTATATATCAGGAGTAATCCCATAATACCATAATTACTACATTCACGCACAGCTCCTTTTGTGTCTTTCAATGTGTTTGTTGTAACATAAAAATCCCTTTGTCCTTGATGTCCCACTGAAGTTGCTCTTTCTTGGTGTGAGCATGCAGCAAAAAGCACATGATATTGAGGAACATTATTTGAGCTTAGAAGGGGAGGCCGATTCATTAATAGCGCCAGGTAGCGACAGATGAGCGCCAGTAGCGTGATTTTCACAGCGCCAGCTAGTATTCGCTGTGCTTGGCCGGGGTTTGCTTGTTGACAGCGACTCAGTCGGTGTGCGGTAATGTTGAATACGGGGTTAGGGGTCGATGTTTCACAGGTTCTGCGTTGTATGGGTGCGCCTGACAGCGAATGGCCAGAGCGAACGGCTTGCTGCAGATTCATTAACAAATCACGCTCAAAAATTTCTCGCACTGTGAATTCCTTGTTTAAACCCCAGAGCGCTGGCGGCGATGTGTGTAAAGTAGTTTTTAACCCCCAAACAACCATTTTTTTTAAATGTAAAAATTATACAAGTTTTTCTAAACATTTTGTAATATGAATACATTAATATCAGACCTGTAATATCAATTCTGCACATTACCTTAAAAAAAATATCTAACATTGCCGTAGTGGTCACAGAATTTTTGACAGTTAAAAAAAAAAAAAAAAAAAAATCAATTAATTAATGAATATTAAAAGATTGCTCCATTGAAATGCATTGGAGAGCGCCAGGGAGCGACAGGTCATACCTGGCGCTGTGATGGGATTAGTAGCGGCGCTGTTCGTTGCAGTCGGCTACATGATGAATCCCGCGCTAGCTGACGCTCTCGCCGGCGCTAGCCTCATTTAGCGTGATAAATGCGTCATTGTGACCGCCGCTGGGCGTACTTGAGTCGGTAGCCGCCGTTAGCTGGCGGTACCTGGCGCTCGTCAGACACTACCTGGCGCTAGCCCTTGATAAATAAGGCCCTAAGTTTTGTACTGTATTGGTCCTTTAGGTCAATGACAACCATGGCAGACATTCTTCAGGAAGAGGAGTGTAATGCCCCAAAGCACTGCTTGATTAATCAACTCCTCAAAGATATGATGGGGGAAAACAACATGTCTTAAAGCATGGGAAACAAGAGGGGTGGTTTTAAAGGGTGGAATTGTTTGGAATCTCTATTCAGGAAGACTGACATAGGTGTAACTTATCAAGCGTCATCATTCATAAATTATACTTGCAATAATGCTTTTCAAAGTAACACTTCACAAAATATAGACAGTCGTGATGTAATAAAAAACAACAGACCTAAGTTGTATGTTTAAAGGGAAAGTTCAGGAAATAAAAAAGCCGCTTGGAGCTCACCTGAAGTTTGTACCATGTGCCTCGTCTCCATTTCCTGCAGTGCACTGTAAATGCAGTAGCAGGACTCCAAATATTGCCCCTCCTTTTCTTTCCTTTTTTTCATGACTACCTCCAATTGTGTTGACATGGCCGTTCTGTTCCTCGGTGCTCTCAGCACGGCAACACACAGTGGTCATGTTTGCTGTGCTTGCTCTTGCTTGTTAGTGCTGTGGCACAGGGGTAGCAGTGCCACCACATTTGTGCACACCTGAAACTACAGCACATACTATGGTGGCTGGCACCTGGCCGAGTAGATAAAGGGCAGTCAACCATGTCATAACCAATATAAAGTTATATAGATAGATATTCATACTCCCACTATGCATGTTGCATTTTAATGTCCAGGGGCAGACTGGCTATTGGAAGCACAGGGAGAATTCCTGATGGGCTGAATTGCTTTGGCTGCCAGCTGAGCTGCGTATAGCCACCACTACCCAGAACCATTGTCAGAATTCACTCCTTCCTCTTCTAACACACCATTTTCGCCTCCTGTCTCCCAAGTCCACCTCCAAACTCCATTTTTCATATCCAGTCCTATTCTACCCCTAGCCAAAATACCCTGCCAGTACTATAACCACAGCAACATGGCTTTGGGAGGCATAGCCATTATGGGGTCATGCTAAGTATTTGGTGAAGCCAGTGTGACTTGTAGTGTGCATTGCAATGTGGATTGCAACCTGCATCTCTCTGTGAGGTTTTTAGCCATTAGACACAAAAAAAAGGGCAAAAGAAATGTTTTTCTACCTTTTTTACCTTTCTTTGTTTGTGTGTTTTCGTTAAAAAGCTCACCGGGATGCAGGTTGCAATCCACAATCCACATACACCACAATGCACAAGGGAGTCACACTGGCTTCACCAAATATTTAGCATGACCCCCCCATCTGTCCCTGAAATGCACTTGAACAACTGGGAATCACATTGGAGGTTGAGCTCAGCAGTTAGTGGTCTGGTCATTTGCTGGCCAGATGGCAGTAAAATTCCTGGCTGATTTTTGACCCCTGCTTTTCTTATCTTTGTAAATTAAAATAAATTGCTTTGTTTTCCCAATAGCCAGGCTTTTCTCAAAATCACTGTGCACATTTATTGTTTACAATGCTTACAACTCTGTCCACAAAAAATACAGATTTAACTCTTCAAGACAATCATTAGCCAAAAAAAAAATACTTTATTCACCATGTGTCCCACTGTCAGCGATAGTCTGGCACTGCAGATCTTTAAAGAAAATGTTTCCCAATGAAGAGCTGATATCCTTCAATGACCACTGGTGTAACACATGGCTCAATAACTCATATTTCCCCTACTTGTAGTGCATTTTTTGGGGAGATGAATGCACATTTGACAGGTACTTTAAGGTTAGTTTTAGATTCCACTTCTTGTAGATGTTTCTTAATTATTAAGTGAGCATTTTGAATGGGTTTGACTAATGTAAAGCAGGGGTTAGGAATCACATATGACTCGAGTCAAGCTGAGAGAGAGTGTTGGCTTACCTCTCTTGGCAAAAGGAAGTATGGAACTAGAATCTGCAGAGACAAGTTAACTGGCATGGTTCTTCTTTTACCCAAGTGCTATTTAATCTTGTTGGGGCTGGAGAATCCACCTTTGGTGAGGGCAATTATTTCATGGGGCGGGAGGATCTGTAAACAGTCTTCATATTACAATTTAAGAGTGGCGCTGGGGGGGGGGGGTGGAGTGGCAAATGCTTTCTATGTACCTAGGGCCTGATTTCTCAAACACTTCTGACAGGCAGTGTGCAAAGTAGTAAAAAAAAAGTAAAATATATATTTCTTTCTTGCCCATGTTTCTGCACTACAAGTAGCACATGTACTAAAACATTAGCAGTGCAGCAACATGCTGAAAATTGTATAAATTCTGTGTCTGCAACCATACATTTAAATACATTTGAATAGTAGTGCTTGCATTTTGTTTTGCGTTTGTTATTAACTGGTCGTTTGAAGGCAACCAAAATGCTAATGTGGCCATCGGTGAAAATGAGTTTTACACCCCTGGTTTCCATGGCTATTAAAAGAACTATTCTTCTAAGTAATTGAGGATACAAATTGGCTGTTAGGTGCCATTCATGTATTTTTAAAAAGAAAATGAAAAGCCCACTAGTAGGTACATTCCCCTTCATGGGCATAAAGCATCATTTATAAATGATCATCAGAGTAAATTGCTCAATAGCCTTTAAATCAACCTTTAGCAAGAAATAAGTGATTTGATTTGCATTTGTTCTACCTCAATCACTGTTTTTCTATATCATTTTAGCTTTCAAAAGCTGTAGTAAGTAGATTCCCTATCATCGTCTGCAATGTTTTCCTGCTCTTCTACTTACTGCTTTTCTAAGCAAAATGCTTTGTAATATATACGATTTGTCGCTTTCATCTGTTTACACAGCTCTGGTTACGACCCTAGGGCACAATTCACTACCTTTTCATACCAGGAAAAAGCCTTTTCACAAACCAGTGCTGCCTTTCGACAGCACTAAGAAAAGTTTATTACGCGAACAAATCATCCACAATAGAAAAACTGAACGCTTCAATGCTTGGAGAGATCCTAAAGCATATTTTGCTGAAAGCCTGCGTAACACTTTCTTGGCAGGCTTCTGCATTGATTCTTCTCGGATTAGTTGAGGTCAAGATGCCAGTGACCTAGCATTTAGTGGACCTTTGCTTTCTTGCGTGATTGGAAATGTTAGAGATGACACATATCTATATCTTGCAATGGTTTTGCAACCTGGGCAAGTTGGGTTCTTCTTATGAAGAGGAATGATTGAACCAAATAGAGTTTCATGTGTTGGCATTTTTTTGCTTTCTTTTTATTTTTAAACAAGGTCTAAATTCACCTTGGTTGTCCTATCTGTAATTAAAAAGAAACTTTAGCCTTGTGTGTTGTGTTGACCCTGTGTAAGTTGATATATACACCATATAGACAAGTATGATATTCTATTCTAAATCTATAGGTACTAATATATCAGCCCCCCCCCCCCCCCCTTTTTAGCTAAAAGAGCTAATTTCTTCTGGCTTTCTACAAGAATTTGTGTATTTTATTTTTTCCCATTCACCCAGAAAAGCATTTCTGAGGTCAAATACTTATGTTGGACAAGAGGACCTGGCTTGCTATCTTTAGTCTAGTTTATCCGAAAGGTATGGGATGAGTTTTAGTTCAGGGCTTTTTGCAGGTCGGTCAAGTAATTTACCAACTCACCAAATCATACCTTTATAGCCCTTGCATTTTGCTCTGGGGCACAGTCATGCAGCAGAAAACTGTTCCCGCAAAGCTGGAAGCATGTAAAATGTCTTGGTTTGTCAGCTTCTTTCATTAGCCGTCACTTTGCATTCCTTGATAAACCCTATAGAACTTGCTGTCTTCTGCTCGCTCAAACCTTTTTCAGGCAGAAAAAAAAAAAAAAAACCGATATACTCAACTCGTGTCCCATGCAGACCATCACTCCAGGTCCAGGAAAGCAGCTCTTAACCCATTGCAGGGGGGGACGTGGGGGCGTCTCCCCTTCAGAGAAGAAGAAAGAGATGAGTGATGGGGGGGGCGGCAGTGGACATCAGGTAAGAGCTGCAGCCCCCTACCAGGAGCGATGGTCTGTGTGGGACACAGGGTGAGTATAGCTTTTTTTGTTTTCTGCCTGAACCAGCATTACCTACTCATTACCTTACTGTTATAACATAGTGCACCATCCATTTTCCATATGGGGCCTCAATTTTTGGGGCTGACTGATTGGTCTACTCACAAACCAAGGCCGCAGTACCTTAGCTTCACTGCTGGGAGTTAGGTCTTTTTTTAGGGCCCACTGTGACTTTTGCTATGGTTGCTGTAAAATGTGCACCACTGGTTGCTGTGTTCCTTAATGCTTTCATTTTTTAACAATACTTGTTTTTCAGATGAGTGCACAGCATAATGAAGCATTATAAATGTGTTTCTGTTGTTTTGATGCTTTCTTCTCGTCACATCATTAATCTGTTGAAAAAATAAGGATTTATACTCACCTGTACCTAGCAATTTAATATTTGTGATATCTGCCACCTCTTGCATGGAGACTTGCTGCTGCTGCTGCAGAATCCATGTTTTCTTTTGTCCTGCCGGGACATTTCGCTTTACATGTGCTTGCAACTGAAAGCAGCAATAACAGAAGAGGAACATGCTGGGACTGGTGTCATGGCATAGGGCTAAACTGACAATTTTCAGGTGGTCTAAAAGTGGGACAACACAAACCAGTTTGTGGGTGATGTGCATGGTGTGGGTGTGGTTTAGCATTCTAGGCTACTCATGTGTGTAAGTAAGTATAGCCCTGCCTCCCCCCTGGTCACACGCTCCAGGGATCTTCCGTCCATAGAAGATGTTGGTGATTGAGCCACTGACCAGCCAATCCACGTATTCTACTACTGTCATTCAACCAAAAGTGTGACATCTGGTCAGTTTACACAGGGCATATATCCTGACCCTCACAGAGGACTGACTTCTGGACCTGGCCTGGTTCAGGTAAGTATTAGTTGTTTTTAACAAAATTCCTGTAGCCCTTCTATAGATTTTCAGCTATTTTTAAATGACCCTTTTGGTAATAGGGGTTGAGGTTGCTAATACTACTAATCCGACTACTAATATTACTAGATACACTTTTATTTATTGTTCCATGATCATTTTCATTGATGTCCCTGTACAATGGAGGCATTCAGGAATAGTCTGTGGTAGTAATTCACTGAAACTTGTTTAGCAACCTGAAGGTATGTCTGTGCAAATTCCTTAATACACATGTGATATCTGGGAGGTGGGGGGTAAGGCTTTCTATATTGTTTTGAGAAATGATGTAACTTTTTCATTTACGGTAATTAATTTTGCATCTTACATGGGGAACCTTCCACTGCAAAACCTATTTAGGTCCAGGTCTTATTTTTTTTGAAGATTTTGTTTTAAGCTTTATTGTGTATTGAGCCTCTTACATCTTTAAAATGGACCAACACCCAGGATTTTCACTATCCTGGGTGTTGGTCCACTTCCGCGGGGCACCCCGATCGGGGTGTGAAACCCCCCAGAAAGCCCCAAAAACTCACCTGAAGTCAAGGTCTAGAAGCACAGCAGATTCTTATACCCAAGGTCCCTCTAGGGAATTGATTAAAGTGGACCAACACCCAGGATTTTGACTAGCCTGGGTTTTGGTCCACTTCGGCGCCCGCTGTGTGAAACCCCCCAGAAACCCCGAAAAACTCACCTCTCCTCGCTCCCACGTGACCGCCGCTGCCAATCCCCGCCGACAGAGGTGGACAAACGGCCGGCGCGGGTGCGCGTCCTGCTAGAGGGATGTGCGGGAGGCGGCGGCGGGCGCCGCTGGATCGAGGATCAGGTAGGGATTTAGGGGTTTCTGGGGGTGCCCCGCAGTCAGGGGGCTGATCGGTCCGGGAATCTTATGGTCCACTTTAAGGATTTTAAGCAGCTCTTTACCAATGTGCATTCAGATGGAGGCAGGACAGTCCACCAGCCACCAATAATTTCTGGGCACTATCAACATTTTGATAAAAGGCCCTGGTATTCATAGTTACACCTGTGGTGAATCAGCTTTACTCATTCAAAGTCTTCCCAATCCTCAAAAATAAACGAATTACGTTCAGAATGACGAAATTCGAACATATGGATTCTCTGATCTTTAAGTTTAGCTGCTTTAAAAGATTGTTTCTATGTCATGTAGTATTGCAATGTAAACTCATAAATATTAGGGAAGGCATAAATAGATATATATATATTTTTCTAGACAGTTTCTAAAGGTGTGTTAAAGTTCATGGTAGTCTGGCACATCAGTGGTAAACAAACAGAATTGGCGCAGGCAGCTTACAAATCAGTCTCTGTAGACCCTGTCTCCAGCCTGATGTGTCAGACACGTTGCCTTGGCAGTGCATTTCCGAGAAGTAGGCAAGGTGAGCTGAATATAATTAACAGGAGAGCAATGTCCCCAGAGTCATTTTTTTATCTGTGTATTCACTAGCCACGTCTGTGCTCAAAGACAAATGTTCTTGCTAGTAGTAAGCATTTACTGTAGTTATAATGTATACACACAGTACATGTGTATAATCTAGGGGTCACATGATCAAAGATGAAACTAGTGACCAGCCTCTGCTGCTGCTGTGATTGGCTGACAGCAGGTCTTGGTTCCATTGCTGCTTTGCTATGCTGCTGGATGTCCAGGTGATCAAAGGAGGTTTGTGGTGACAATGAATCTATTTTGCTTTTTTTATTCAAATCTGGTGACTGGGGACAGCAGAAGCTGTCTGGATTTCCTCAAGTCACAATTGTTAATCTGTATAAAAAGTCTCCAGTCACTGCAGCTATCAGCCACGAGATTCTGTGATTCCCATTGGTTGCCAGCAGGTTACAGCAGGAGTAAAGAGTTGAAATGCAGGTGTGTTATCTTCTCTTGGTCTACAAGACTGGACTTTCAGCTACACAAATTGAATGGAAACTCCAGTCCAATGCATTGATTTGTATCCAGATTGACATGCCAGATCTATCATAGAGTGATCTATGTAGAAAGGTGTGATCTTTTATGGTGATATATTCTAGGGTTTAATTATTCAAAATTAGGTTATAAGTCTGAACACATGTACCGGTATTTTCAATCATATATTATATACCACAGGTTTGTAAAAAAAAATCATGAAAATCTAATTATGCATCACAGTACAAAGAGACATTGCCTTCTCCGAACCCTTACATGAGCTCTTATGTAATAACATAATTCTGAGATGTGGGAGAAACGTAGGGGTGTAGGGGAAGCATACACCTTAATCACACCAGGGCCCGTGTGCTGCAGGTTTAGAATACTGTCCACAATAATGTCTAATAAATGGTCACTAGTGTTGGTCAAACCCCTATAAGTTTGCGTTCGGCAAGTTCGGCTGAACTTTGAACAAAAGTTTGGTTTGGGTACTGAACTTGACCTGAACTCAACCCTGGTCCCCATTGAAATCAATAGGGTTTGAACTTTAGGACCTAAAAATGGCCCAAAATCACATGACAAATGACCATGACAGATGTCTGGTCGCCTCTCATATGTAATTTTAAGTACATTTTGAAATAAATAGCGGCTGCGGGTGGTGGTTTTGAGTCCCATTTAAGCTAATGCAAAGTGTTCAGCAATAGGAAGTGGCTGTTCACTTACCTGAGCCCCGCAATCTGGTCGGCGTTCTTCTTTCAGGGGCTTTGGTCGGGACTTCAAAAAGGCAGCCGTCCCCATGAGGGCGGCCATTTTTTTGAAGTCCCGGCTGTGAAAGAACGTCGGCAGGATTGTGCAGATGAAAGAATGTCGACAGGATTGTGGGGCTCAGGTAAGTTGTGCAGGCGCTTTCTGCTACTGCATACTCTGCATACTCTGCATTAAATTAGGCTAGTTGATGGGCTGCTCAAGGACTTCTGGCTTCTTGGGAACCCGAACTCGGTGCGAACCTGTACTTTGCGGTTCAGGTTCACCCAACACTAATGATTAACTTGTGAAAATTGTGTGAAATTAACATATATATATGCACTGCACAACTTCACTTTTCCATTTTATTCCTTTTGTTTTTGTTGACCCTGTGTTTTATTAACTTGAACAGACCTCAAACTTTGTTGCAGTGTGTTCTCACAACTTGGAAAGATCCATTTTATAAAATACCCCCAGGAACAAACAAAGCTTATTAAAGCAAAGCTAAAATCACTTGTTTTGATTGAAAGAAAATCCTGCAGGGACATAACACTTTTCTCCAGTCACACCACTGAAACAGCAACTTTGACAGTGCTCCAAGAATCCTGCTCTGCTGCTGTATGCAAAGGTATGACATCCACAGTGCAACTTGCGTCTCTGTGCCAGCTCTGCTCAAACCTAAAATTTAATTAGATTCATGCTACCCTGTGTGGCCTCTGGGGTCAGATACCTCAGTTTACACCAAGGTAAAAGTTGTGCTTTTTTTTTAGTTGTAAATTTAGTTATATTATCAGGTATTACTGATTAGGTGTCATGTAATATACGATTAGTTTGCTGGACTCGTGGCCAGAATTTCTGTACTCTTAGATGGAATATAACTACTAATTATCAGATAAAATGTCTTACTTTGGGGATCATTTAGTTAACTTTCAAGACGGCGGAATCACAGTTATACAGGGTCACTTGGTTAAAGCTGTCAAAAAGAAGGTTCAAAGTGGCTCTTAGTATCCAATGTTGGTACCAATTGGCAATCAGATTAAATCTGCCAACCTAATGAGCCCCCCCTCTTATGTGCTGGACAGACCAGTGTGCTCATACCTCAGTCACAGCAGGTATACAAAATTAGAGGTTTCTGTTTCCAAGTATATTCCTGTGGCTCTGTGTTGCTAAAGTCAGAGTGGCTTACCTGGCCTTTCTGGCCTTGAAAAATATAATAAACATATAAGCTCATCACCTTGAGCACATCATTTTGGCACACTATAATGGAAACTTTTAAAAATGCTATTAAACGTGGAATTACCTTTAAAGTGCTTCTGACTACAATGCAACCACAATTTTAAAGTGGTAATTTATTTAAAGTGGATCAAAACCCAAGATTTTGACTGTCCTGGCTTTTGGTCCATGTCCCCGGGGGACCTTTAAAACACAAGCTGTTTTGGGGAACTGGCTGGGGGTTGAAAGTGACCACATATACCTTATTTTTTGCCCTATAAGACGCATTATTTTCCCCCAAAAGTGGGGGGAAAATGTCAGTGCATCTTAATGGGCAAATGCTGGAAAAAAATAAATAAATAGGAAAAGGTTAACTCACCTCTCCATCACTCACGCTGTCCTGGAAGCGGCGGAGGCAGCAGCGCCAGCACACGCAGACACCGGCCTGCGCTCGAGCGCCGACCACGCCCACCACTATACCAAGGCCCGGTGTTCTGTGTGCTGGCGCCTGTACGTGCAGGTGCTGCGGAGGAGGAGGCAGATACAGCTGCCTCCAACGCTTCCTCTCTGACACACGGCCTTATGCAGCGGTGAGCGTGACCGACGCTCGAGCGTTGGCCACGCCCACCGCTGTATAGTCCTGGTGTCTCTATCTGCTGGGGCCATGGAGAAGTGACAGGGACAGTGCGAGAGGCGATACCTCTGCCGCTCGCACTGTCCCTGTCACTTCTCCATGGCCCCAGCAGACAGAGACACCCGGACTATACAGCAGTGGGAGTGGCCGATGCTCGAATGTCAGCCACACCCACCGCTGTGTGTGTGTCTGTGTGTGAAGACGGCGGGGACAGCGGGAAGGATTTAAAGGTGAGGGGGGATGCCACACTACATATACGGGGAATGGAAGGGGGGATGCCACACTACCTATACTGGGAATGGAAGAGGGGGGATGCCACACTACCTAAATGGGGAATGGAAGGGGGGGATGCCACACTGCCTATACGGGGAATGGAAGAGGGGGGATGCCACACTACCTAAATGGGGAATGGAAGGGGGGGGATGCCACACTGCCTATACGGGGAATGGAAGAGGGGGGATGCCACACTACCTAAATGGGGAATGGAAGGGGGGGATGCCACACTACCTATATTGGGAATGGAAGGAGGGGATGCCACACTACCTATACGGGGAATGGCAGAGAGGGGGATGCCAAACTACCTACATGGGAATGGAAGAGAGGGGAATGCCACACTACCTAAATGGGGAATGGAAGGGGGGGATGCCACACTGCCTATACGGGGAATGAAAGAGGGGGGATGCCACACTACCTAAATGGGGAATGGAAGGGAGGGATGCCACACTGCCTGTACGGGGAATGGAAGAGGGGGGATGCCACACTACCTAAATGGGGAATGGAAGGGGGGGGGATGCCACACTACCTATATGGGGAATGGAAGGAGGGGATGCCACACTACCTATAAGGGGAATGGAAGGGGGGGGATGCCAAACTACCTACATGGGAATGGAAGAGAGGGGAATGCCACACTACCTATACGGGGAATGGAAGAGGGGGGGATGCCAAACTACCTACATGGGAATGGAAGAGAGGGGAATGCCACACTACCTATATGGCAATGGGAGGGAGAATGCCGCACTGCCTATATGGGAATGGGAGGGGGGATGCCACACTGCCTGTAGGGGAATGCCACACTGCCTATATGGCAATGGGAGGGAGAATGCCGCACTGCCTATATAGGAATGGGAGGGGGATGCCACACTGCCTGTAGGGGATGCCACACTGCCTATATGGCAATGGGAGGGGGGAATGCTGCACTGCCTATATGGGAATGGGGGGATGCCACAATACCTATATTGGAATGGGGGGATGCCACACTGCCTATATGAGAATGGGGGGATGCCACACTGCCTATATGGGAATGGGTAGGGATGCTGCACTGCCTATATGGGAGGGGGGCATGAAGCACTGCCTATACTGGAATGGGGGGATGCCACACTGCCTATATGGGAATGGGTAGGGATGCCACACTTCCTATATGGAAATTGAAGGGGGGGATGCCACACTGCCTATATGGGAATGGGAGGGGGGAATGACGCACTGCCTATACGGGAATTGGGGGATGCCACACTGCCTATATGGAAATGGGTAGGGATACCACACTGCCTATATGGGAATGTGGGGGGGAAAGCTACACTGCCTATATGGGAATAGGTAGGGATGCTACACTGCCTATATGTGAAAGGGTAGGGATGCCACACTGCCTATATGGGAATGGGAGGGGGGATGCCACACTGACTATATGGGGAATGGGATGGGGGGGATGCCACACTGCCTATGGGGAGTAGGAAGGGGGAATGCCACACTGCCTATGGGAATGGGATGGGGGGTGCCACACTGTCTGTAATAGGGGGTTTTAGCACAACATTTGGCTTAGAATATTTTTTTTTCTAGTTTTCCTTCCACAAATCCTAGGTGCGTCTTGTGGGCAGGTGCGTCTTATATGGCGAAAAATATGGTATTTCCCTCTGAGTATAGGTGCAGTTTAATCCCCTGAGCAGCGCAGATGTGCCGCTTCAGGGTTTGGTTTACTGACCTGTCAGCCAAGTACCGAGCTCACAGGTTCCATGCAAAAAAAATACTTCCCTCCGCCTGATCTGGGCCTTAAAAGAATAAAACAACCCACCAAATCGCTGCAATCCTTCTCTGATGCTGTCAGAGATGGGACTCTATGGGAGCCATGGATTGCGTGACAATTGGAGTGACAGGCCAATGCAGTCACACTGCTGCATGGATTGGGTCACTCATCTTCATACAGATTGCCCGCCCCTCTTGAGTTCTTGCCCAAATTGGGCTCTGGGAGAGAGGCAGGTCGGTGGGGTGTTTTAAAATGCTTGGAATATTTATACAAAATGTAGGTAGGCCTGAGGCAGCTAACCTTACAATAGGGGGAATGAAAAGGGAGTGCCTACTTACAGAAGGGCCGTGATGGCTCAGATGACTGGCAAACCATCTTCAACTCCCTTTGATTTATTGCCTCAGATTTACCTGCATGAATCAGAACTTTCACAGAATTACTGCGATGCTATTATTCCGTACCACATATTCTGAGCAATAAAATCATTCTAACCAAAAAGCAGGATATAATAATGTGGGCGCTTGTCAATAGGTAGAAACACTTTTTCCTCTAATAAAATAGGGAGTAGATGAATGGCTGTATGTGAATGCCTTGACTTCATGTTAAAGAACAAATTGCAACAGTAAAGAGCAATCAATCAAAAATCGGATGCTATTATATTGGTTGTTCGACAATGCTAAAATTCAGCTTGGCTATCTGGTTCATTGCTCTTTAGGTTACAAAAAAATTCTGACTACATTTTTCAATTTCTCATTCAAAAAATAAAATACTGCTTTAAAGTTAACTGCTCATCTCACTGCGACAATATAGAAAAAAAAACAGGTGTCTGGCAGGCACTTAACAGTTGTTGCTCAGCTCGGTCTCTTCCTTTAGTGAATCCTGAAAATTAAAAGGTATTTTCATTTCTCAGTCCAGAAACCTTTGGGGAAGGGAGGAAGATTTAGAAGGACCTCCCTAATAATTTTTTCAATACCTGCACATAAAGTTTAGTGAACCTTTCTAATGCAACACACAAGTGTAAGTGTAGAGTTTTCGCTCACCTATACCTGCAATCATGATGGGATAGTTTTATAGGCCCCCCAGCATTTCCTTACTGTTCACTTCAGACCACCTCCTTTTTTCTGGATACAAATTCTACCTCACTGGAAAAAAATAACTCCACCCACTGTAGAACTGTTCCATTACAACATCAGGTGTAGGAGATCTTGTAAAAGAAATGCCAAGCAGGTAAAAATTCTAGAGGCCCCTATAGCCCCTCTTTATCCCTACAGTGTCAGGCTAGATACAAGTGAGGAAAGGCTGGAGTGACCGCAGGGAAGTATCAGTCATGGATCTGACATAGCCATGACAATACTTCTCTCTATTTCTAAAATTGTGGTCCGGTCAAAGAGGGCTTTGTGGCCCAGGCTATAATGTTTTTCGCATTCAATTGTCAGATCACAATGTTGAAATTTCATATACTCATGCAGTTGTTAGCCCTGTTGTTCATACCCTTGTTCCTACCTCCATGATCACAGACAAGGCAGAAAGGTCAACCTTTTGGTAAAGAAGGCCCTACTCTGTTAAAGGCTTATGTCAGGTTTGAAGCTCTTAATCTGTTAAAGGGGTATGTAATTTAGGCATACTTGTGAGCATGCATAGTTAATTATTCCCAATATAAACATGAATTATTAATTGTAAATGTATAATAAATATGAGATGGTTTGAAATGAGGTCGGTGCTCTGCAGAATATGACCTGGATATAAACAAAATACATATAAAAACATACTGAACAGTAAAGTATATTAAAAAACATATCATCTCATACAGTTGATTACTAATCTTTCATGGTCAATACATATTTAGGCTAGCCATAAAGCTTCATACATCCACCCTACTGCCAGCAGAGGGGTTTAATGGGAGACAGCAGTTCAGTGGGACGCTGTGCCAGCTGCCTCTTGTTGCAGTCACAGGTGCACAGACAGTGGGAAGAGGCTCGGGGAATGGAGGATAATTACAGGTTGCTGGAGCGCCAGAACAGACTGGAGGGGACTTAGGGAGATGGACTTCTTAATAGACGCCTGCCTCATGACTCAGACATTCATTGTTTTCCTATACAGTTAGACTTCGCATATTACTTAATAATTAAGTCAAAGTCCAGACATGATGAGCAAAGGTCATATAGAATGCATAAAACCATTAGTCACAAATGACTTAATATTCATTATTTTGTCCCTGTTTTGTCACTTACATAAATGCATCCATGTTCAGTTTGTGTCTGGTTCATTGCTATAAATTGATCATTGGAAGAGCTAAGCAATGATCTCTTTTGTCCAAACTAATAGGCTTCATTGTGTACTCAAGGGCAACTTAACATTATGAATTGACCAACTAGTAAAAACAATTAGCTGAGGCCAAGTCACATGGCAAGCCCTGGCATATGTCACAGTGCCTGTTGCATCTCAGAAGGGTGCTATGGTGAACACATGAACATTTATATGTTATAGGTATTAGGGTTCCCCAAGGTTAGGGCAAGCAGCTGCAATGAGGATGCTGAAGTGTATAGATCTGTTTTGTAGAAGAGAAGCATATCTCTTTAGTTAAATGTCTGGTCTTCTGGAAAATAAGTTTTTTTTTCTAGAAATGATTTTGTCTTTGTAGATCACACCCAAGATTCTATAAACTTTGCATGGAAGTTCTGAAGGCACTTCTACTGCTTCTTTCTTCCACTGTTTCTTTTTGGATTTATTGAAGGGCCCGCCCAGGCAAGGGCAATAATACAGCAGCAAGGAGCTGGCTTTAAGCCTGCCCCATGTGCCTTTACTCCATATCCAGCAGCTTTAGGTGCTGTAGCAAGACTCCAGTATTTACCTCTTCTTTCCTTTTTATTCCTTCATGACCATGCTCCAAATGTGGTTGAGCGGCAGCCGCTGCCCCTAGTGAAAGACAGGATCACTTCACTCACACGATGCACTTAATCTAATAAACGATGAGGGGACAAAGTGACCTACAGATCTGGCATTCTTCAGAGTGATCTCTTAGTCATAACAGTGGGATGGAGAGTTATTTTACACATCTCAGAAAGCTGTGAGTCAGCTGTGAACTGATTAAATTGAAATAGCAGGATGTGGGACGATTGCTATACAATGTAACACAACAGGTAGCTACCATTGTTACATTGTACACAGCATCCCCATACCTGTCTGTTACGATGTAGTAGAGCAAGCAGCCTGTCAGCTTTTTAAAGGACTTTGGTCCAGCTTGTTGCATTGTACAGTGCAAGGAGAGGAACAGCAGCATGAGTTTTGTTAAAAGAAGTGCTGCTGCCTCTGTATCTATCTGATAGTGCTACCATGTCCTTCCTATAAGAAAAGTCTAATAGAATTTACTTTGCAGATAGGGGGAGCCATTAGCCCAGCAGTCAGATCCACCATCAATCAGAGTAATGACACGCTAGCAATACATATAATCTGCAATATTTTAACATAAACCAACACAACTGAGGAGTTTTAATGCTCCCAGTGCTTAGCTTTACTCAGGCTTTCAGTCACTGCTCTAACATCTCTGCTACTATGAGAATTATGGAGACCCCAATAGGCCCCTTCTTCCATCAGGATGGAGTAAAAGTTAAATAAAGAGGGAACAAACATTTTTCTAGTTATGGTGTCTGACTAGCAAATCTCTAACGGTGTTAATAATAGAAATGCTAATGGGAGCCTTTTTGAACTTGTCTGGGTATGCCTGACTGAGCTCGTGAGCAGGCCAGTATCTGTGATTTATTGTCAATAAAGCTGCCAATACCCATTATCCTTTCTCTGTTTTTGCCTGTTTGCAAGTCTGTGTTGTGTTTGCTTTGCAATTACTTCTAGCAAATGGAGCTTTGCAACAACATAGCCATTTTATTCCCCAAGAGTACAAGGTAAAGAGGGCTTTCTTAAAACAGAAAGCATTTACATGGCACGTACAGACCAAGTATATTATTTTACACCTGTTATCCTTAGTGAATAGGCAGAGCCATGCTAGTCATCTCTTTTCTTCTTCATTATATCTCAAGCACCCCAAAAGAGCTGCCTGGCAATGCAATGCTGGGATCTTTTCTAATAACTGCACAGCCATCATGTCCTGCTTGTGGATATGTTTTTGGCTAGCACAAGGCTGAACGTGATGGCTGTATGGACATGGGAGCACCATTTTGCAAACTGGGTTTGGTGGGTGGGGGGGGGGGGTAGGTGTGTTTCAGTGGTGTGTTATGGATGTAGATGTGACAAATGTGACAATTATATATTGTCACATCCACATGTACGGCAGGTGCCATGGCGGCTCCCAAACCTGGTGAAATAGTATAGGTGTCCCCTGGACCCCTTACCAGTTCACTTAAAGTGAAGTTAAAATAGACACCTCACAATTTTTTATATTTTTTTTATTTTTTTTAATTTGACTACTTGCCGGTCCCATCTTCAATGCCTGGCTGGGAATTGAAGAGAGGAGACGGGACTGGTGAGTAGTCAAATTAAGGAAAATAAAGTATATTGTGCTGTATCCTTTTTAACTTCACTTAAGGTGAACTGGCAAGGGGTCCAGGGCACCTCTATACCAGTCCACCAGGGTATCTTACGAAAAATACAAAAAGGATTAATGTTTTTTTAATTGTTAAAAATCATGCCATCTCCAGCATGATTTTTAGCAGTTTCACCTCAGTGAAGCCGACCACTCTCACAAGCTTTTTGCTAGCGTGAACGACCGGTGGGAAAAACGGATTCTCACCCAATTGGCAGCGTTCGTTTTGTTTGGAGTTCTCGTAACCTAATGGAAAATCACACAAAAACAAAAGTTCTTACGAAAAAATTCTTGCAGACAAAAATAGCTGAATCAGACGAGGAGGAGAAAGGGTGAGAATGTTTTTTTATGGAAAATCAACCCCATTGTATATATAAATTATCTCTGGCAGTAAAAGGGGAATTGGTGTCTAAGTGCAACATCCACCATCTGTAGTGTAATATGTTTATTTCAGCTTAATGAAATCTGTAATTTCTCGAATGTCTCAATTCTCTTGAGTTAAGGTCATATTCAGCTGCCCTTAGCTACCATGGGTGTCAACATGGGCACGTTTCCCTGCTGAAGCTGGTCTTCCCCTGTAATTAATTGACGCAGATAACCATGCACAATATGCATCATGGCATGTATAGCACTTCGAGGAAACGTCATTAAACACTGGAACTTAACAGCCTGCTGTTATCCTCAAGTAGCATCAATTCAAATTCTAATTGCACTTAGGTTACTCTTGATTTGCTGAAAACCTTTATCATGAACATAATGGCATTCATTCATAATGGATTAGAGAAAAATAGAGGAATTAAGAAAGCCAACTTGATACATTTATATACTAGGCTACAGGACATTTCTCTGGTCCTCTGTTGTATTTCGTACTCTTTGTGGTTTATAATGCTATGCTTTGAACAAAATGGCAAGTTCAGTTTAGGGACAATATAAGACTAAGCAAAGCCAGAGGAAGAATGGGTGTTAATCTAAAGCACAGAAAATGTCATGTACTTTTAGCTTTATTTTGTCAGATTGTGCATGGCACAGCACAAGGAAGACGAGAGGGGTTTTGACTAAAATTCATTGCGAAAGTTATTACTGTATTTTTGATCCTTAAGACGCACCCCTCACCAAAAAGTAAGTGTGTGTGTGTGTGTGTGTGTGTGTGTGTGTGTGTGTGTGTGTGTGTGATATTTGTGTGTTATAGAGAGAATGTACAAACAAACATACGTAACTTACATTATTGGCACTCCTGTAACGCTGATTGGCACTCGCAGGCCAGGTAACTAATCCCCACCAAAAAGGATGCTGGCCTGGCCTTGGACACAGGACACTCCCACCCTACGTCTATAAAGAGGAAAATTGTCAATGCAGGAAGCGCCGCCGGTAAGAGTGTGTGTGACGGTGGCAGGCGGGGATCACCTCCATTGACCAGCAGTGCTTCCCACGTTGCCAATTTTCCTTGCAGATTGCTGCCGTGCATGGTCTGTATAGAGCCGGCATCCATTGAAAACAATGGCCACGCCAACCCACTGCCTGGAACAAGGAAGAACGGCAAAGGGGGAAGCGTTGCCAGTAAATATGTGTGTGTTCACCCACTGCTCCTGCATAGTTTGAGGGGGGATTCTACTGTGCTCTAATGAGGTAATTGGGGATATTCGGGCACGCTGCTTGTAATTGGGGGGGTTCTACACACTGCCTGTAAAAAGTGGATTGGGGGTGTTCTGCCATCTGCCATGCTACCTGTAATGGGGTGATTAAAGTGGATTCTACACACTGCCTGTAATGAGGGAAATTTGCACCTTGCTGGTAACGGGGGGATGCTGCACACATCCTGTAATGGGGGGATGCCGCACACTGCCTGTATTGAGGAGATTCTGCACATTGTCTGTAATGGGGTGATTGGGGGAATTCTGCACACTGCCTTTCATGAGGTGATCGGGGGGGTTATGCAGGCATAGTGTGAACAATTAGTTCATAATTTAGTATATTCCACAAAATGGGTGTTATTCTGATCGCAGGGAAGCATCCTAATTTGGGAGAAATCTTACCTTTCTCCTCGTTCCCCAGGAGAAATTCAGAGCTTTTATTGGCTGCTGCAATCATGTGGTTATCAGCACTTGACCAAACTCTGGGAGTAAAGTTTCTCCCGTTTGTCGCCTTCAGTGCGCAGGGGGGCATTTATGTTTTTCCATAAATTACATTATTAGAAATTAAAACTGGCAATAGTAGGGAGAATGCTGTATACTCACTTGATCTGGGATCCCACAGTGCATGCGCTGCCCTTACCCTGCAACCCTCTGTGCCCCCATTCCCGCCAGGCAGACTCAACTATATAAGCAGCCAAAGAAGGCAGTCTACTTAGCAGCAGCAACCTGACAACATCAGGTTGGGGAGTTTCACACTGCAGGATGGCCCTAGAAAAAGAATCAACCAATCCAAGAGCCTTTTAGACTCTGGGGCCGGGCTTGATGGGTTTTGGTTATCTTTAAATCTAATTAAAATCCCTTTTCTTTTCCAAACATGTTTTTCACAGCATATAGCATTGCAGACTGACTTTAAAGACTTGTGTTCTCCTATATCTACGCTTCATATATAAACATGAGCTGATAAAAGTAATATTGAGGATCAATAGTAATTAGTGGCCACACTAAAACATTATAACCTAATTTCAGATAGAACTCATAATTAATTCCCAATAGGTACATACCATTCTTACCTCAACTTAGTGGGCTTTAAAGCTATAATATTGGTCTGCAACGTAGGCATAAAAATTAGGGTAATAATGCTCAAAAAGTTACTTCCTGCCAATGGCCATCTCCAGGTAAATAGGAGCAAATCTAGCCTTCAATAAAATAATATTTTTTAGGAGGGAGCCTTCTGGATGGCTCTCTATGAATGTTTTAAAATTGCTGTAGAAAATCTTTGCAAGCGAATCTATTCCTGCAGAAAATAGGCACCATTTGTAATGCTGCATGGTTTAATCATCAATAAAATAGTTTGAAAATGGAGACTGTTTATGGCTGGATTTGTTATTGTGACACTTTCTTTATTTTACTGGCGTTTTCTAACAGGGCATGTGCGTGTGTGACCATAATCTTTCTTGACACCTATTCTCAGCCTGGATTTAAGGTACAAGAAATGTTATGGAGTCGTTTTCACATGGCAATTCATTAAAATTTCAGCTCTCACTTTGTCAGCTTCTAAATCTCCATCATATTAGTCTGGCCCTGGGCAACCATTTTAATAACCACGAAATAGCTTATTTTCCAAAACGCTTAAACTCAGAGGAAATATATCTACATTCCCCATTGTCTCTAGGCATCCATTAAGTTTTATAAAAGCTGTTATTGTCAGTCTGCTAACCATTACCTAAAGTTAATAACATGTTAATTTCTCATGGTGTAGTGCCATACAACCCTAATCCTGCTCCATTTGTCAGTGGAAGTAACACAAAGTAGCTTTTTTAGGATGGTGTATTTAGAAAGTGTTTCAGATAAATTGGTATTCATGGTGCTGTTTTCTGAATTCCACAGAGAACTTGTTACAGGCTAGTAAAAAGAAATGGGAAAAGAATGAATGTTATCGCAGCCTTTCAGATATTCCTGGAATGCCTTGCTGAATTTTTTTACCATTTATTGTGTACTTGCAAACAGATGCTGGGAGCCCTTAACATCCTAGAGCTGAAAAAGATAATGACAACACCAGTCGAAATGCAGTGAAATGTATTTATCAGTCTACTTGCCCAGGACAAAATGACTTTCTGCTCACGGAAGTGGCTGGAGAGTGCTCTGTTCTAGACAAGGCATTTAAGTCTGCACAAACCATTTTACACATCAATTACTTTTATACTCCTTGGACATGTTTGTTAATGTCAGGAAATCTAACAGCTCATGTTCCTTGGACCGTGATCACAGGTATGCGGAAAGAAACTTGCACCCACTGAAATGATCCTCCTTTGACATGTTTAATCCAGCACTATTATTCTGTTGTCACATCTCGTGTGCATATGGCAGAAGGTTTAAAGGGAATTGTGTTATATTAATTGGTACATAGAGAAGGGCAGGACTGGTTCAATTTATGTAGCTTCCATTTTTGATTATGAAAGGCATTTCATTTCTAAAACAGAGTTTGCTGGTAAAATGTGTCCATAGGCCCTTTTGTATGTTTCAGGGCATGTGGCATTTAGAATTATAGATAACTTTTAACCAAAAAAAAACAAGTGGTCCATTTGTCTAGCCCTTTAATTACACCCAGTTATTACAAAAGATGGGAAGCTTGTCTAGCCAAAAGCCATTAAACCTTCGGCAATAAACTGGGTAATGCTTGTTGTTCCTGGATAAGAATCACCTTATTAGTTATTTTGGCAAAGCTTGTCCTTGTTGGCACCACAATTAAAACTTCTAGACACCTGTTCCCCTTTCTAACTTGTTATGGCAATGGGTCTAGGGCACTAAGAGATGGTGGTCTGCCTGCACTAGCAGCACTTATCTTGGAAATAAGGCACATGTATTAACAACGCCACCATTGGAGGCTATAACCACTTGTTTTTGTACTTGACATACTGTTTTCTTTGATGGTGTTTACACTCGATTTAAAAGTTTCATTATGTACATGTTTCAATTTTCACATTCTAATGATATATATAGAGAGCTAAGAACTTTCACTTTATGCTGATTTTTACCCCTAGTGATGCATTCCTCCACTGCCTGTCTATACTCTTTAATCATCTTACAGTCATCTGCTATAGGCACACTAACCGCTTTTTGCTCTGTTGTCTAGAAACAACAAAGCCTAGCCAATAACCATATTGATATTTCTCTTACAGATTGTACAGAACAGGATTTAAAGTTGTGTTTGTGACTGTTTTGTTCAAAATGTGATCTATTAGAAATCACACAGTGGGATCATTCCCTAAGACAATTTTCCATCAACTGAAGCTCCCAACAGTTAAGCCCTAGCATCTACAACCTTTGAAGTTCTTTCAGAACTCTTGGATGAATACCATCCATACTATTTGTGTTATTAAACTCAAAGGAGCTATTTTGCAAAATTGTGTAATAGTAAAAATATACCGTATATACGAAAGGAGGCGAGGGGTGCTTCTTTAATAAGCATGCTATCCATGCATGTTACCCCAAACCAAGAACTCTGGAAAGAACCAGCACTGGTAGGACTAATATGACCCCCCCACAATATGACTGGAGGTCCTCTGACCCCTGCAGCATTTTGGGTGATGCCTCACCGTGGTGCATCTAACAGGGTGCCTGAACCTGGGTTGCAGCACTTCCTTAGTCCCTCAGTGTCTGGTACTCCCTGTGACTGCTGATGGCCAATTGGATTTGCAGGATGGGCTTTCACAGATCTCCCTGGAGAATCTAATTAACTGCTGGCAGTCAAATTGAGTTCCACTGACCTCTAGTCATTTTTTACTGGGTCTGCTTTAAGAGTACATACGTTGTACAGTAGACCCATCTATGATAATACTTCTATAATCAAGTGAATTGCATCAAGTTCATCAATTGCCATGTTGTTCATGAAACCAAGACGTGGTATATCTGAAGGAATAAATCAAGGCAACTCTACTTGCTCAATTTTTCCGAAAGATATTTGACTGCTAATCTGACAGTCTTTTTTAAAATTCAGAATAAATTTAGATTAATTTGGTTTTCTACATAGAAGGGTCTTATAGTTCTGTTTAGTAGTATTGGATGCATGTTTCAGACACACAGATGGACTATAAAACATAACGATGAGGGAGTATGGTTGGACTTCAGGGACATTTATATTTTTCCCCATCGTACTTGCTATGTATTTTCTACAATGGGAAAGTTATGAACATGTAACAACCCCATTTATTCTTCCTACAGACTTGTCTGGAGCTGGAGCGGTATTTACAGACCGAGCCAAAGAAGATGTCAGAGCCATTTGGAGAGGACTTAGATTGTTTCCTGAGCAGCTCAATTCCTCAAGGTACAGACATTTGTGCCCGTAAACTTGATCCAATCACAATTCCTGTGGATATTAGTACATATGAGAAGCGCCCCAGTATGGATATTTTACTATCACAAGACAAACTTCTTTCAGAGACCTGTGTGAGCCTTCAGCCTGCAAGCTCCTCTGCTGAGTATTACACCTCTGTAAACCAGGCACAGCTTAATGCAGTCACCTCTTTAACGCCACCATCTTCTCCAGAACTCAGCCGACATCTTGTCAAAACTTCACAGTCCCTCACCGCTTTGGATGGAACTGTGACGTTAAAACTGGTTGCAAAAAAGGCCCCTACTAGCCCTGGAAAGACTATGGAATCAGCTTCTGTGGCATCAAAATGTGGGCTGAGTGACAGTGAACTATTGGGGAACCCAGGAGAAGCCTCACCTGAAAATAAAAAAAGAGTTCATCGGTGCCAATTTAATGGTTGCAGAAAAGTCTACACAAAAAGCTCCCATTTAAAGGCCCATCAAAGGACGCATACAGGTTTGTGCACTTTTTCCTTATAATTATCTTATAGGATTATGTCTTAAAATAATGTTTTTTTATGCATGATTTAGAAGATGAGAATTTCTTTGGTCTTCCTATTGTATACATAACATTGATGGAATAAACACCCAAAAAACTGTAAACTACGAGTAATACATTTATAGAACATAAACTGGAATGTCTAATACTATGATATTAGACAGGCTGGTAAGATTAGGTATATCATAGTAATATGTAACAGTTTTATAGAGGTTTGACCGTTTGATGGTGTCCAAGCAAGGCATTTTAGATGAATACAGAGATGGTTGATGAGTATGCAGGTTAGTATATGTGAAGGGTACCAAGTGTATCAGAATATGACATTTAAATAGTTTAAGATGTACTTCAATGCATATCATTTTCTACAGTTTTATGTAACCCAATTATAATCTAAATTATCCAAAGAACAGAAAATATCCCGTTAAAAACATGTATTAAGTCCCTGAACTAGGCATTGGGCTGCAGGGGTAGCCCAATCCTTGATACTCAACTGTTTCAAGGAAATATGTCCAAGCATTGGACTTCCCGCCGCCAGGTTACCCACCTTTGATCCCCTGTAGCACATGTCTAGTTCCATATTTACCTGTTCTGGGAATGCATTGAGTTAAGGGGTGGCATTCCGGTGGCAACCGCCCCCCCCCCCCCCCCCCAAAGTTCAGGTATGGCAAGTTTGGGTTCGGGGACCCGAACCAAACCCAGTCCTTATTGAAATCAATGGGGGCCCGAACTTTGGGGGTGACTCTGCTTCTGGGGGCCCCTCAACCCCCAGATAAAGCAGGTTGATGGGCTGCTCAGGTATCTTATTGGAGATTCCAGAGCTGTACCCAACAATTTTTTTTTGGCTACATTTCACTTCAATCACACAGTCATATACAGGGGATGTAGGAAATAGAACATATCCTTTCCTTTACAGTGATCAAAGGAGCACTTTATGAAGATTTCTCCTTTAGTAAATCCACTCAGTAGTTTGACCTGCTTGACTCTGCAAGCCATTTGCAAAATGTACGTATCTGACCAAATCTTCTTGTCAGTCTCATATTACCTTCTACTGTACTGTTATTTCCCAAGCTGTACCCTGGAGAGAAACATATAATTATATAATTAGGTGCTGACAGATTTCATAAATAGGATGATTAGAAGGCAAAAAGGCTAAGAATATGTCCCCATATCCTCCTATTGCTATTTTAATTCTGTCAAGATACAAAAACTAGCATAAAAGCATATATATATATATATATATATATATGCTATAAAATGTAAATCAATGCAAAAAAGAACCACAGGATGGCTTAATAAAGCGAAGACAAAAAAGTACATAAATGAACATTATAATTCAGGTCAGTTGTGGTCTACTTTAAGTTAGCTGTTCATATGGGCAGAATTTGTCCCAGAAGGTGGTTTATTTTGGCCATTTAGAGTATTTCTTTAACTTTCCATTCAATGGTGAAGCACTGAACAGGGTGAAACAGGGAAGGTAGCTTATGGCTCTCGGACTACCTGCTTTACAGCACTTTATCCTAGGGAGGACAACATGGGTTAATCATGGGTTATACCACAGAGCCCCATCGCCAAAACATGTTTGTAGGCCAGACAGAATGTGGATGCCTCCTGCTTGGGGGGGGGGGGGGGGAGAAGGCTTTTAAAATGTTGGAGCTATTCCCCCCCACCCTGTGTGGAAATCTTTCCATGTCAGTTCGCCATTTAGCCTAATTGCTATCAGTCAGACTATACACATTGCCAATAATTAGTGAATTCAGAATTATGAGCAAACAGAATGACAAATAATACTTTAAATATGATCACACATGGAACAGATTTGTATATTTATGCTTGTTGGCCCCGAGTTCCACTTGAGATGTTCTGGGGAAAGTTACATTCAATTGAAACATTTCAATGGAAATAGATTCTTTTGTGTTTGGAAACTCCCCATTTTTTGAGTCATTGCAGCAATTTCTCAATAAAGGTGTCACAGCTTTACAAGCAGATAACTGCCTTTGTGATTAGTTTTCTTCCCATTTTCCATGTGCCATTGTGATGTTATGGGGTTAATATATACTTACATTTCCTCTCCACCTCCTCCAGGGACCTAATACAATAAGAGGAGGTCAAGGAACTATAATTGGAGATGTATAAATAGTGCTAAGGAAAGGTGCTACTGAAAAAAAGAGTTGGGGCATTCGGTGGGGGAAGAAGGTAAGATGTGCAGTGATGATGCTGGTTGCTAAGCAACCCCATAAGCAGCATGCTAATTTGCTGGCCTGTTAAATTCTGGGTACCAGTCCTTGCTTGCTACTCAGCTGTTTGCTCTCAGTTGCTCTGTTGCTAGACTACAGCATCTCTTCTGCTGCTCACTCTGCATACTGACAGCTAATTGGTTGGCTGCTTGGTGTTTCTGCTGGGTACCAGTCTGAGCCTGCATCTCGGCTGTTATCCCCAGAGGCAGGAGGGGGGAGGGAGAGGGAGGGAGAAGGATATGTCAGCAATTAATGGAGCACAAGTGTAAATTCTACACAATGTCTGCCACCTGCGGCCCCACTGAAACAGGCTGAAAATCCAAATCCTTTATGGCCCTGAGCACATCACAAGCCTGCCTTTCCCGGATTAGCTCTTGACTTTGTTGAAAGACAAATGCAGAGACTTAATTGTGTTTTAGCTTTACAGGAAGCGTAAATGTATCTCTCGCTAACAAGTGTGCATGCCTTCCGCCGCTCATGTGGCATCAAAAGGGTTAGTGAAATTGCAGCAGCTGGAAGAAATGGAACAGTATTGATGCAGTACGAGCAAAAATGCACAGATCATCCCTCATGTGCATATCGGTTTGAATAGAAAAAGTCTTAGACTCAGAGTAATGCAACAAAAATCTTTTACATGTACAGTGCATTTGTTATTTACAATCCTACTAAATGCAATGCAGCTGATCTACCAGCAGATCCAATCCTTAGTTGGTCCTTGGAAAAGTCTGAAAATAATCTTAAAGGATCGTGAATTAATATTAAAAAACAAATCAAAAAACATTTTTTTAAGTGGAAGGGCCATCACTGTCAACACCCCCCCACCCATCGGCACTGTCATGGGCTTCCATCCTCCATCTCTGGGCACCTCCTAAACCGTCTTTCTTTGGGCCCTGCCACTGGGTCCTTGCTAGAGCAAAGGGCTGAATGACCCCAAGTAGGTGGCTATTACAAGTGCTGGACCAGAGAAGGATGCTGTGTCCTGATGTCTTCTGCCTCTCTTCTGCCCTACCCAGGCTTTTAGGGGTGCACAGAGTTTCTTACTCCTCCTGCTGTCTTTGCCACACACGGCGCTGCTGCCTCAGCTCCAGGGGGACAGGAAAGAAAGGTACTGAGCTGCTTTTGGGCATTTCCTTCATAATCTGATGGAAACGCACAATGTGAAAGGGGCCTTAAAATAAATTTATTTTAACTGGAGTTCTGCTTTAACTATCACTTTCTCTCCTGAACTAACCCATGGGTAACTGTAGCATTAACCATTAATATATCAACAAAAGCATTGAATGATGGGTAAGCATCTACACATACCAAAAGATTTGCAGTAGTCACTGCAGCCTGGCTCAGAGAAAGGCTAAGTTATGTCCTGTAAAAACAGAATGGCGCATTGCCTGATCTGTTCACCCTAAATCTTCTTTATTCCAGGCATCCTTCCACCATATTTTTATCATTAGACCACTTTTTTCTGATGGTGTTGCTTACCTCACCCGGGTCCAGCTCCGTTAGTTGCGATCCTGGGGCACACGCAGAGATAGCGTGCAGACATCCATAACCCGAAGCAGAGCAGCGCAGGATTCCAGGTGAGGTAAGCAACACTATCAAACAAGTGTTGTGTAACCAGCGCAAGTGGAGGGAGGCAAGGGGGGGGGGGTGTATAGTGGTGGCTTCCACTTTAATGTAATATTGGAATTTCTATTGAATATTGTTTGTATTTGGTTCTATATCTAATAGTGACCATATCATAGATATTCAGGAGGAATGAAATATATATAATAATATACTTCGGATCCTTCACCAGTAGGCATGTAGTCCTGTGTTTCATTGATGTTGCTGCTGGGCTATTAATGTGTATTGATTAAAGGGGACTTTGAAAATCTGAAGGAACATTTAGGTTAGGTATTGGATATTTTTCTGGATCTTTGAAATGGATGAGCTAGCTATTGCCTAAAAACGGCAAATAATCTTAACTTTTGTAAGTAACTAACATAGAGTATATTGCAGCCTGAGCTGACACTAAAGAACTGCAAAAAGTGGAGTTGCTGCCCATAGCAAGCAATTATTTTCTAGATGTCAGTGTTCTAGTGGAAAATGATACCCAAGACCTTAATGTGTGCCCTGGACAACATCACCACGCTTTATCTGCTTTCAAATGTATTAGATAACACTTCACAACCCTCCAAAATGTGGAGTTACCATGGCAGCCAGCATCAGCTATGTTTTGTGCTTTTTAATGTGCTCTCTGTCAAAAATATTCATATACTCTGTAGATAAAAGCTTGATATATGACTAAATACATTTATTGCGCAGTTAAGGCAGCTACTGCAGCATCTATTGTCACGTGACCACAGGCCACATTTATGTCACTAGTTATTCCATTGTTAATACATTCTGCAGGTTGTGTTCTCTACAGTGTGTACATCTGGCAAAAAACAAGCCATATGTATAGTCATCTGCTGCTGCATTAGACGGTCGTCTGTCTGTGTCTGGTGATGGACAGCAGTAACTCTAGGAACTAGGCCCTCTAGCACTCAAGGCCTGATGTGCCCCCCCACCATACAGTTTTCATGTGATTGACGCAACATGCAGAAGAGGTTTAGAGGATAGAACAGCTGTTTTATAATTTACTTACTGTCTTGGAGTTGATAAACATTACACATGCATGTATGCATGTATTGCAGCGTGTACTGCCAATTCCCGCCTGTGCATCCACCATCCCAAACGCCGTTTTTTTTTAACTTTTCTTAGGTTCCCCAGCAAAACCCGAGCCACGATTGGCCTCAGGGTTTTTTTTCTAGAATCTTTTTTTGCCAAAAAAATTCTGGACCACAGGAGCACCATTAGCCAAGGTCAAGGCTTGATTTTGATGGGGAATTAAGGAAAAGGTAGGAACACTGTAGCATGCAGGAGGTGTACGCAGCTGTGCGATATGGAGTTTTCCTGATTTTATGGGTGTATGCATGGGGGGAGCTGCAGAAATTGGGATGCCCCCCATTGCAATCAACATTCATTTTGTTTAAAATAGGGTGTTGGAGTGCTTTGAAGCAAAAACCTACAATAAACATGGATAGATATTTACAGATAGTTATATACAAGAGTACAAAAAAAAACTGACCAGTGATGCATTTACCTATTGCTTGTGGTTACTTTTTTCTAAGCATAAAATAAGATTTTTACATCATCAATCAGAATGCTGGCTGGCTTTTTTGGTTATTTTGTATTTATGCTGTACTATTGCTATGCACCCGATGACTCTTTTTACCTATCAGTGCTGTTGACATTGGACATTAGCATTGGACTTCTACCCAATTTGCCAAAATAGTGGAAGACCTAACATGAACCTTGCATCTACCCCTGGGGTATCTGTGTGAAACTCCACCAGATGCCTGCTTTTCCTACTTAACCAATGAGCCCATGGCGCATGAGTGGCCGGCGGTGGCATCTCTCACATCCTTCTTGGTCTGTGCACAGTTGTGCCCACTGTAAATGAATGGCTAGCATGGCTGTGCACAGCCAAAGGATGCAGGGAGTGCCACATGCCGATCGCTAGTGTGGCTAGGATTCCATTCAGTTTCACCAGCTCCACATTTTTATGTACAACAAGAGAAGCTGACAGGGAGAGCCACACCTACGCTGTGGGCTTTTTGGAAAGAAAATAAGGTAGGAAAAGTGGGCAACTGGCTGGTGCGGCAGGGCATCCCAAACCCCATGTACAGACCAAGCTTGTCTCACTGTATTTCCTAAAACCAAGAAACCACTCTCCATATTCTGTCCCAATGCTAAAGCCTCTACATCATGGCTGTGGGGGTGCCATATCCACTCACCCTACCTGTCTCTACAATAATAAAACTTTAGTACCATCACTTTTAAAATATGGCCATATGTAACCCTGCCCATGATCTCTTTGCGTATTGCTATAGCGACAGCTGTGAGGAAAACATGTTAACTGTTTGGGAAGCACATTGATGGGGGCAGTTGGGATGTGGGCAGGGACAGACTGGCCATAAAAAAATCCCTGCTACATTATCTGCCTCTACAATACTAAAGCTTCAGTACCATTGCTTTTAGAGTGGCCATATCCACCCTATCCCAAGATAAAGCCTCACCTGAACACACTCATTGACTGGCCAGACATCACATTGGAGCAGGGTTCAGTAGATAGTGGGCTGACCAGGGACAATGTATTTCTGGGCTGATTTTTGGCCTCAGTCTGCCCAAGTTGGGGACTATATGAAGGGAACTTGCATTACAGAGGGCAACACATTTATCTTACATCAGATATTTTGATCTGTTAGCAAAGTGAGAAGGGTATTCTCACCTCCTCTTCCATGATTTTCTGTTCTCAGTTTCCTTTACATAAGGTGCAATATCGCACAAAGCTGTTGGATTTATGCTCGTGTTAAGTTTCCAATTATCTGTCCTTATTTAGCTTAGACTACATTTATAGAAGTGTTTCCTATGCCTCTGCTGGATACATCATCATTAACTTTCTGAACTTTAATTAATTAAGAATGAGGCCTTTTGGAATGGTTTAAGATTCACACTGGCGTATTTTTGTGGATAGAAATATGGCTTCTATGGATTGACCACCAAATAAAAAAAAAACAAAGGGGTACTTACCTCTTATCCTCGGCAGCGGATCAGTCCTATTCTGATGATCAGCAACTCACCTGATAACATCCAACGCCTGCCGAGCCTGAACTACAATCACTGTGTCAGTCTCGTACCCCTCCAGCATCAGTCCCAGGGACGCCACCATTAGCTCTCCATTCACTACCATGGAGACAGTGTGCAATAAATAAGTTTCCATTTTTCCCATATACCAGTCAGTCAGGTTTAAAATTAATTAACATAGTGTTTAGGAAACACAAATTTGGGCTACCTAGGGATTCAGTGTTGAGGGCTTCATGGTGTCCATGGTAACAGAGTAAGAACATACAAGCATTTCCTGTGTGCCCTGCGGTGTGAATTGCAATGATAATTTGCCTGGATAAACTTAAACTAAATTTGTGACCAGATAGTAATGGCCGCCAGCGTAACAGAGGCTTTGTTGGGCTTGCTACCGAGTACTGCAATACAATACAATACAATGGGGTCATGCTAATAATTTGTATTTTTTATTTGTATTTTATATGTGCAGACAACAATTGCGAAAATTATTCTGTATAGACTGTAAGGTGCTGTTATTTCCAAACCCAAATTCTTACCTCATTGGAAAATTTATTTACCTCACTTGTAAAAAAGCCCCATTGCAGGTGCTGTGCAGGTGAATTTTTGGAATAGCACTTTCTTCTGTGGTAAAATTAAAAAGCTCCCTGAGATGCAGGTTGAAAATCACACTGCAAGGCACACCGAGAGTACACCCTACTTTACCAAAAATTTAGCATGACCCCCATTGCATTTGCCAACAAGTCCAATATAGCAACTACAACAGAGCCTCTGTTACGCTAACGGTCATTATCTTCTGACCACAAATGTAATTCAAGGAACTATACAGGCCATGTTGTTATTGCAATTCACACAGCAAAGTACACAGGAAGTGCATCATGTTTCACCAAATAATTAGCATGACCCCCAATGTAGGACATGTATATTCTTACTCCGTTAGCATGGAAAATGATATCTGACCACAACTTTTGTGCATAGTCAGATTAGCCAGTGTTAAGAACATGTTTTACATTCTTCCTTCACGTGCTTGTGATTTGGAGTTTTTGTACCCTGTAAAAATCTTAAGGACCCATTTACACTGCAGAAATTGCGGGGTGATCATGCTTTCAAGGCAAGCATCCCACAGTCATCTATGAAACACTACCAGTGTTATTTTCTGCAGTGTTCTGAAGGCCGCCATGGTATCGATTACAAGCTCTAAACACCGGCTATTTCAGGCCACTTGCATGGCAAGCTCGATCAGCCGCAATCCCTTGATGTGAACCGGGCCTAATAGGTGACCTATGCCAATGCTAAATCTACATCTCACTAGGTGCATGGCACATGTTAGAGGAATCACCTCCACACGTTTCTTCCAATGCATACAAGAATTAGGCCAAATCAAACTGCTAGCTAGCACCTATATGTGTAAAGCACATGTGCTCGCCCCCCTCCTCAAGGGCCGCCAACAGGCCAGGTTTCACAGAGCGGGCATCCCAGTTTGGGCATGGAACAAAACTGGAGTTAGTCAAAATCCCATGTTTTGTTCCACTTTAAAGGTAAAGTCCACTTTTGCTGGCATTTATGTAGGTGTATATTTTTTTGTACATTTTATTTCCAAGAGAATGTCCTCAAGGTGCTACATGTATCTAGTATTTTTTTATGTATTATTATTTTAGCAAGTGTGTGTTTCATGGAAGCAGTTTTCACTACCTGCAATCTGTTGATATTGCCAACTGTACACCAAATCTGTACACCAAGATCTGCAAGATGAGAGACGTGAGCCCTGTAGACATAGAACGCTGCTGCAAAGGAGAAGCTCGCTCACACATTTCCAGCAGCAAGGTTTATGTGTACAAGGCTCACACATTTGCTAACGTAAGAAAAATAAAAAAAAACACTAGATAAGCTCTTAAGGACTTTATTTTGGCACACATAAATGCACACTTTCAAAAATGCCATTTAAAGTGGACTTTCCCTTTAAAGAAAAATAGAAACATAAAAGGTTGATGGCAGAAGGAGACCACGTGGTCCATCTAGTCTGCCCTTATGTGTATATTGTGCAAAGGAGCTGTTTATGGAAACTATTAAAAATCATTGTTAATATGCTGGATACTAAGGAGGAGTTGCTTAAAGAAATTCTTGTAAAAATTACCCGCCGAGCACGTAATTTTTTACTACTTGTACTAAAAGAATCCAGGGTGACGGGTTTTTGAGCATACCATTCCACTTTAACAGGGGTGGTCTAACTCCATTCTAATGCCTGTCTCCTGAGCTAATCTGTGGGAAACGGTAGCATTATGCACGCTAATATCTGTCCTAAGCATTACATGATAAGTGAAAGCATCTATACACATCAGAAGTATTGCAATAGCAGTAAGCTGTTACTCCAGCACGGACTGGCTCAGAGGACAGTTTTCCCCATAAAAGCAGAATGGAACATACTGAATTCTTTTTTTTTATGCAGGGTGTAAGTGATCCTTCCTCTCGCTATTTAGCATATTGATGTGGCTTTTAATTATTGGACCATTTTGTTTGTGATTGTGGTCATTTAAATCTCCAGAAACAGGTGTTCTATGTAACCCTTTCACACCCTATCCTAATCTTCAACAATTTCTAGTGTGATTTACGGGCCAATGGTGTATAGTATACAGAGACAACATCAGGTCAAACCAGTGAAAAATAACTAATGATGAATTGCATTTTGCTAAATGTTCTTGGCATTAGTAAACATGTACGTGTATGTATGTAGCAGGGAACATGGCTTGTGTGCTCTGCTCTAATTGTGTTCTGGGACGTGATTGATAACGTCAGACTCTTTATATCTATTATAATGCATGCCTAGGTCCCATAATGCTAACAACCATCATTGTTTAAATTGCATGCTCTGCAAGCAGTAATCACAAATGTCATACTTAATATATGCAAAGACACTAGTATTTGGTATACAGTGTGGCCTTTCTGCTGGGGCTTTGAGGATTTAAGATGCCTATAGCAAACCTATCACAGATCTGACATCTTAAATGACCCAAGAGAGGACTAAATCCATTATACCTTACAACAAAAAAAAAAATCCATTTTCTAAAATGAAGCCTAATGCACATTATGGATGACACATCCAAACGGTGGTTAGCTCTGTGTCTTATGTCTGCTTATGCTACATAATAAAATCATACAAAATGGATTAACAATTTTATTCTACCCGTCCCCTTTAGAGTGCTTTGGGCTCCTCCCTCTACCGAGACTGAAATATCTTGTTTAGCTGCCTCACAGTATCGTCACACATGTATTTTGTTCAGTTGTATTCCTGGGGAGCACAGCAAAAGAAACTAGGGAAAGTCCATCGTGTGTGCTTGTCACTCTTACTGATATAAACCTGATATTACTCTGTGAAGAGTGTCGGAAACTCTCCTAGCCAGGGGTGTAGCTAGGGGAGGGGGTGGAGCAAGGGGGGCACATGCCCCATGTGCAGCAGGTCAGGCCAAAGGGGGGCCTGAGCACAAGTGGGAGGTACCACTGGGTGCCAGTAAGCCTAACTACGCCTATGCTCCTAGCTACTGCTTTTGTTGTGAACTTACAGAGATTGGGCTCCAAGTGCAGAGCTTCAAAACTTTCCAGTTCTGTAGACTTACAGCAGCAGAAGCAACTTTTTGTGGTTGTGCCTGGTGCAGCCCCATGACTGTGACTCTACTTAAAGAGCCAACCTGTGATCTACTGGGTTGGGTACGTTTCAAAGCTCGGGATGCATGGGAAGTTAAGGTGAGTATCCAGTCATATGAAAAGCCTCCCCCCTTCTGTGCTAAGCCCGATTTGGGCAATAAAATTAAAAAAATTAAGCAGATCACCACAATTCTCTGATCCAGGGATTGGGTGACTGACCCATCACTTAAGGGCCAAGCTCAAGTCTTGAGCTTCAAGGAGGATTATAGCAATCAGGTAAGTGAGTTTTTCCTTTTAATCAATTTACTTAAAAGGCTTGGTTTTCTTTTTAATACCTACAGAGGCAGATCTAAAGTTGACTGGACCCAGTGCAGACAGGCAATAGGGACACCAAGCATTGATCATACGGTAACCTTTCAGGCTCTAGGATTCCAGTTCAGTTAAAGGGAAAGTCCATTTTGGAATTGGAATTTTTGAAAGTGTATTTTCGTGCGCCAAAATAATGTCCTCAAGGTGTATGCTCTTTTATTTATTTTTATGGAAGCAGTTTTCCTGCAATCTTTTGCCATTGGCTATGTCTTTACACCAAGAAGAAAGATGTGCTTCCTGTACACTCAGAACTCTGCTGCTGGGCATGTGTAAGGTTGAGTGTGCTCCCTCACGTCAGCAGTGTTCTGTGTGTACAAGGCTCATTTCTCTCTTCTTGGTGTAAAGACTTGGTGTACTTTGCTAATCCTTGCTATCCCCCGAGCAGGACGCGTGCCTGCGCCAGGTATTTGTGAATGGCAGGCGTGGGCATGCTCCCTGTTAGAGGGGAGCGGGGGATGCGGCCGCCAGCGCGCTCAAAGCCGCTGGTCTTAGACAAAGGCTTAGACGATGTGACGTCAGTGGCTCAGAGCGTGCTGATTGGACGAGGTGAGTTGGCATTGGCGATCTGGGGGTCCCCCGGGGGAAAGGACCAAAGCCCAGGATAGTCAAAATCCTGGGTTTTGGTCCACTTTAAGGATAACATCCTATGCTTTATACTACCTCCATATGATATCCTATAAAGTATATTCTGCCACAAAGCTGTCACAATCAGTAAAGCCTAAAAATGTTAATTATCTTCTGCTTTTGAAACAGTTAATTACAGGGGCTGGCTCTGCATATTTTACAAACCGTACAATTAAAACCAGGAGCCATTCTAACTTTTTTTTCTTTCCCAATTTGCCCTTTAGTCTAATCAGAATACTTAATGAGCATCTGTGGGATATGAAATTAATCCTTCTAATGAAGGAAAGACCTTTCTAATTCACTTTTAGTCTTAACATTTGTGAATCCCTGAACACTAGCAGGATTAATACAGCAATCAACTTTACTTGCTCTGCTAAGCACACAAGGGCAGTAGATCGAACTATCTCTAGTGTGTTTGCCTATTTATCTTAGAAAAACTATATGGAAGTCCTATTTTAAAGTGGACCAATCACCAGGATGAATTTTGACTATCTGGGTGATTGGTCCTCTTATCTGGGGAATCACGATTTTTGATGCCCCACTATGTTGAACCCCCAGATCAGCCCCACCACTTACCTTGCTATCTTTTCATGATGCATGAGCAGGTTCTTGTCTAGTCAGTGCTGTCAAGCATTGGTTGAAACTGAGCGTCTGCATAGGGAGCGAGGGCAGCCACATCTCTGGTTTCCTTGTGGAGTGCTGGCGCTTCCGCACCCAGCCATTTAGATAGACTACTCACCTCAGCTGCAGGGATGTGGCGGGTGCAGCTAGGGTCCATGATCACAGTGAGGTACCGGTGCAATGGTAATTATAGCAATTATGCAAAGCAATTATGGGCCATTGTGGGGGGGTCACACAGTAGGGCATTCCAAGTTGGCCACTTTATCGGGAATCCCTGGAGTCTTTTAGACTGATGATTGGTCCACTTTAAGCTTACAACTTGTAGTCTTAAATGTCTCTATTAAATATCTCTAGCTATTAAATAAGTGTGGGAGGGGTACCCAGCATCCAGGGGATGGACATTGTCACTGACATGCATGGGGTTAATGCAGAATAGAGCAGGTGGTGAGAGGTGCTGGCTTACTGATCTAGACAGCTTCTGGTGCTTCTCTATGCTCATGTTAGGACAGAAGCTGATCAAGTTGCAGAGGCAGGTAAGCAAGCACACTCTCCACTTTTTTGGGGCAAGTATGTTATGGGGGGGTTCACTTTGCTTAAATACAATGGGAGCCAAGCACATTACATTTTGGGAACTGTAGTGGACTCTACTTATGAATTTGGAGATATGTATGTTGTTTATTTTTTTCAGCGCTGGGGTGAGGCACATGCACAGTAAACCACCAGCTTTGATGCTTTCCAGTACCTGCATTGTATCTATTTTCATTTGTTTTCTGTTCTAAAATGGTTCTATGGTGTCTACAGTCTATTCAAGTCACTAGACTCTACTTGATGCCTAGAATCTGCAGCAGCAAGATTTTTGTATCTCAGATGATGTGGTCCACATGGGTTTTCTGTTGACTGCCTGCCACAGTGTATAGAACAAAAAGGTAGTTCAACACATGGCTTACCCCCTAAACCATACCATGCCTGGCAATAATGATTTGGTCCCTGTTGAATAACAAATACAAAAAGTTGCCTGCACCAATGAATCACATTAAAAGCGTTAGCAGTAAAAGTAAAGCATCATAACAGCTGCAATCCTGTAACATGTTTCAGGCTTTGGCCCTTAATCATACTCAATGCTGGCAACGTTTCCTGTTTGTCCTACCAAAGGGGCGAAAAAGGAAGAGTACTAAAAAGTCTGCTTTTACCAGTTCATTGGCATCCATTGTGGAACATATAGGCCCTTATTTATGAAGGAATAGCGACAGGTAGCGACTGGTGAGCCGCCGGTAATGACGGGCCGGCTCCACACCACAATCACACATTTATCAATCCTGCTTAGCGACTGAGATAGCGCCATATAGCGACTCATTCATCATTATTCCAGCCTCAGCCCACAGCGCCAGTGTCCGACCTTGAACAGCGACAGGTATGACCTCTCACTACCTGGCGCTCTCCAATGCATTTCAATGAAACAATCTTTAAATATTAATAATTAAGTGTTATTAATTTTTTTTATTTTTTTTTTTAATGTGAACAATTCTGTGACCACTTCTGCCATTTTAGATAATTTTTTTAAGGGAAAAAATTGTACAGAATTCATATTACAGGTCTGATATTAATGTATTCATATTACTAAATTATTTAAAAAACTTTTTGGTTTCCAAAAATATGGTTGTTTTGGGGTTAAAAAACTACTTTTAACCCATCGCCGCCAGCGCTCTGGGGTTTAAACATGCATTTTACAGCGCAAGATTTTTTTGAACGTGATTTTTTAATGAATATGGTGGGAGCCGGTCGCTAGGGCCAGTCGCTATCATGCGCTCCCATACAGCGCGGAACCTGTCAAATAGCGACTCCTCACCCAATATTCAACATTACGGCAAACCGACTGAGTCGCTATCAACTACCGAACAACGGCCAAGCACAGCGACTACTAGCGGGCGCTCCGAAAATGCCGCTACAGTCGCTCAACTGTCGCTACCTGCCGCTATTAATGAATCGGCCTCCCCGTTTAGTAGTGGTTGTAGATCAACATGTACCTCCTGCTATAGTGTGACTTGCTATACCTGTACGTTCCTGGGGTGTAAATGTGTAAATGCAGCAATGTAATACACATGTAGTCCTGTGTCATATTTGGCCTTTTAACCAAAAACACATCTTTCCTTTACTGTTCCTTTCTTGCTTCTATGTTTCCAGCTTTCCTCTTGCTACCTGAGCTCTGGTGCAACCAATCTGGTACTTCAGTTTTTATCTGTAAATAGAAGTGATAAAGCTGTCTCTACTACTATGTAAGCAGTGACAGATATTTAGATATAACAAGATACTGGAATGACAAGTAGTAAAACAGACATCTCTATCGAACAGCACCACCATCAAAGGCTGGGGCTGACTTTCAAGTCTTCCTGCTTCTCTCTCTCTCTCTCTCTCTCTCTCTCTCTCTCTCTCTCTCTCTCTTTCTATATATATATAATATATGTATATATATATATATATATATATATATATATATATATATGTGTGTGTGACCTGTATACACTATAGTAATAAAAGCTAATAACATTGATATAGATCTGTATATAATTGTTATTCTTCAAATATTTAACATGTCTTTTCATATTGGACGGCGTATTGTATTACCTTGAATTCATATAAATGATAATAGACATATATTGTTTGGAATGCTTTCTGCAGATGTCAGTTTTTTTCCTCCTTTTTCCTCCTGAAAATAAAACTGGGATAAAATCCTGTTTTTTTCTTAATACCTTCAAGGTCGCTCTAATTAGCTGGCTTATTAAGAAGGCAGACTGTTATTTTAAAGGTAAATGACAAAAGTATTAACATTTGGATTTCTCAGGGACAAGTATGCTGTAAAACCGCACGGCCTTGCTTTTTCACGGTTGGAAACCCTTTTGTCCTTTCTCTTAGAGGAATTCTATAAGGACAACAAGTGCCATTATTTCAGTGCTGACAACAGAAAAGACAATATTTTCCTTAGTAGCTTTAAGGTGTCAGTGATAGAAGCACTACATGCTCTAATGAACATGTGTATAAAATGCAGGAGAAGAGACATGTAAAGGGAGTTATAACATTTAAAGATGATGGGGTCAATTCAGCACCATTTATAAAAAGTACACTTTAGGTAATAAATATAATAGTGCTGATGCTGAGTTAGCTCCGAGGTAGACAATGCAGGTGAATCACACCTTTTTTCTTCCCAAAAAAGTAGTGCACCTGTTAGGGCTAAATCATTCTTTTGGAGCATTCACTTTTATTGGGGTTGATTCAGCTCCATTTATAAAAATCACACTTCACATGAAAAAATGACATAGAAGCTATTTTTACACCTTTTGATGAATCCCCCTTTCGATTCAGCAACAGGTGCACGGGGAGGCCGATTCATTAATAGCGCCAGGTAGCGCCAGATGAGCGACTGTAGCGTGATTTTTTCAGCGCCAGCCAGTATTCGCTGTGCTTGGCCGGCGTTAGCTTGATGACAGCGACTCAGTCGGTGTGCGGTAATGTTGAATACGGGTTGGGGGGTCGCTGTTTCACAGGTTCAGCGTTGTATGTGAGCGCCTGACAACGAATGGCCAGAGCGAACGGCTAGCTTCATATTCATTAACAAATCACGCTCCGAATGTGCTGTCGCTGTCCATTCCTTGTTTAAACCCCAGAGCGCTGGCGGCGATGGGTATTAACTAGTTTTTAACCCCTAAACAACCATATTTTTTGAATGTAACATTATACATGTTTTTAGAATCATTTTGTAATATGAATACATTAATCTCAGACCTGTTAGATCAATTCTGCACAAATAATTTTTAAAATTTTTTTTGACTTAAAAATAAATCCTAACATTGCAGAAGTGGTCTCCGAATTTTTGACATTAAAAAAAAAAAAAAAAAAAAAATACCAATTAATTATGATTAATTATAGATTGCTCCATTGAAATGCATTGGACATCGCCAGGGAGCGACAGCTCATACCTGGCGCTGTGAGGGAATTTGCAGCGGCGCTGTCCGGTCCAGGCAGCTTCATGATGAATGCCGCGCTAGCCGTCGCTCTCGCCGGCGCTAGCCTCATTTTGCTTGATAAATGCGTCATTGTGACCGCCGCCGGGCGTACTTGAGTCGGTAGTCGCCGTTAGCTGCCGCTACCTGGCGCTCGTCAGACACTACCTGGCGCTAGCCCGTGATAAATAAGGGCCTAAGTACACACTAAAAGTGCCATTTATTTTTACTGTCTACCTATGGGTCGATTCAGCACCAGTTAATAAATCAACCCCCGGTATATTAGGAATGGATCACCAAAATATGGAGAACCTTTTCCATGCTTGAAGAGATTCTTTTAACTTATGGACATCCATATCAATACTCAGCCAGATGCAACAGAAAAAAAAATGAAGTGAAGAAGCTCCTTACACTTTCAGAAATAGCCCCTAGATCAGTGGTGCCCAACCTTTTGAAAACAGTGGATCACTTAAAGTGGACCAACAGCCAAAAACAAAAAAACCAAGAGGACTTACCTTTCCAGCGAAGATCCAGATGTCCCTGCAGCCACCCAGCTGATTGATTTCGGCTGTGCGTCTGCTTTTGCAAGCTGCTTTCGGGTTCATAGAACCACGGAATTCGCCACTCCATGAATGAACAGCTGCAGACTACTTGCCGGTGACACGAGTCGCGAGATGTCTGAGAGCATACTCCCAGGTGTAGCAAGATAGCAGCGCGGGTATGAGATGTCCAGGGGTCAGCATGCAGGTAAGGTGAGTAAGTCATTAAATAAGCATGCAGCGTTTTACATACTGACATTTTTCTTTTTTTTAAGTTTAAAAGTTTAAAAAAAAGGCTTTAAGAAAGGACTATCGCGAAACAATGGCCCTTATACACTCTGCATCAATAAATATCCAGCCAGGCTTGTTGCTTTTTGTAATGGAAGTAATAAGAATCAGGGTTCTGTCCCCCAAGCTGCACTCAAACCTGTCACCCCTAGATTTTATTCCTAGGAGAAAGAAACCACAAGCTTGGTGGGAGTTTTATTTAGTTTGGGTGTAAAAGTGACCCCACACCAACATGTTTATATCTTTTTTTAATATTACACAATTTGTAATACAGCTCCTTTAAGTCATTTGGAAACTAGTCGCGGGCCTCAATGAATAAATTCAGATTTTATTTGGAATAGCACAATGAAGATTTTCTACAAAAATCAGAATACTCACTCTCCACAAAGTTCATTAGAGTGATTTTGTACACTTGTATGTTCTTCTACCACATCTCTCCACTACCACATTCATATGCAACCATCCCCACATGCTATTAATATAGGTGCTGATTGACTTCCCTCTCTAACTAAACGTATCCTGTATTTATAGCCCCCATCAACCCCAAATCTTAACCGTATTCTCAATACCCTGTCCATCTAAACTCCCACTGATGCTAAGCATCAACAATTCATATAGATAAACTATTACCTTATTATTGCGCCATTTCACCCGTGGGTGCTGTTATACAATCAGTGTCACAATTTTCTACCAGCTTTGGGGAGCTGACTCCCCAAATCCATTCTGATGATATTTGACTGCAGAGGCCTTCAAGCATAGGATAGACAACAAATACAATGGTAAAATAAATGTTTCCAAAATCTTTCATTTATCTTCAACAAAAAAGATACCAGATAATCTTTCAAGACTTCCGAGCAATATCTGTGAAAAATCTGATTGTCATTTTGGATTTCTTTTCAACTGATCATTTGTCATGTGTTAAGGTTTGTGGAACATGACTGGCCTGTTGATCACTGCACACATCAAAATTGTACACGTGAAAAAAGTACTATTTACCAAGGCTTACATCCAAAAGGTTGTATTGATATCGGCATTGTGGTTTCATTGAACCATAGCAAAGACTAGAAAGACTCTTACATCAGGCTATTTTGTGTGGTTTTAAGGATTTATATACTGTAACATTGCTTGAGCTAAAAACCTGTCATGTGCTCTCCCTTTATCACTTCATCCTAAAATATGAGCCTCACATGAGGCACATAAACTGTGAAACTGTGAAACTGTGAGAAATCAAATGTGTTGATGCCATGCAGCCAAATATTTTTGCCTTAGCAGAACAAAACCCTCTGACTGCCCCCCACACTCTCCCTGCTCGAGTACCTGGGGCGACAAAGCCAGCTCGGCGGTGGCCTGGATTTAAACAAAAATGCCCACCTGGCATTTTTGAGTTTGCCGATTGGCTGAACTGAAAAAAATGCCAGATGACGTGACCACTGGCCACATTCCCAGCTCCTCTCTAGTAGTGCTCTTGCTCCCAGTCTATCTGAATGGGAAGCTAAAGGGAAGCCGAGGATGCAGCCGTGGGCATTGATAGCTCCATGGGAGCCCGCTAAAGGTAAGTTTGGCAGGCAACCTGGAGGGTTTTGCACAGTGGAGCATCCCGATTTTGCCAGAGCCAGTCCCAGTGGCTTTTGTTTTGGCTGTTATTTTACTCATTTGTGTGTATTACGTGGAATGCATTGGAATAAATTACGTAAAGTGGACCAATCACCAGGATTTCCCATCTCTTCCATTGCGGGGCATCCTCAGTTCTTTTCTTGTAGTCGCAAAGGACTGTGAAGATGTTCTGGATTTTTTTGTTTTAGTTGCAGTGCTGTAGAGTGGTCTCCCAGCCCCTCACTAGCATCCTCGTTAGATGCCTGACAGCTCCTAAGCCAATAGTGTAGGTTCGTGCAGAGTGAGGGGAGCACGCATGGGTTTAGGTAAGAGCACTGGGCCCCAGCTGGGTCTTAGCCCTGAGGATCAGAAACCTGCTGTCCTCTGGGTACCTGATCTCGGGGCTCTGCTGTGTGTCTTCCAATAGCCCTGTGTCCCTTTACCCCCTCGGTCATCTACCACCCTTTGAGAGGTGCAGTCTGTCTTCCCCATTGCTGCTGGGGAGCCTGAGCTAGGTGGCTGGGTTCCCAGATGTCAGTGTGTGGTACTTTTACTACTGCTGGCAATCATGCATTCAGAGCACATCTGCCAGCGTTTGGGGGGGAGGGGGCATCCTGCTCGGGCCTTACAGTGGAGGACGGGAGGAGGGGGCGCGATGGCCACACTTGCAAGTTCTGCGGCTCTGCCATCCTTCTCCTCCCTTACAGAACGAGGCAGCGCCATCTTGTGCAGTGCCCGGAGGTCCCTGCTGCATCCCGGGATCATGGCTTGGCAGCTCCTGCATTGCCTCCCTGTTCTCCTGCGCTGAGGATTAGATCCAGCTCTGCTCTGCCCGTTGGTTTTCCCAGGTAGGGCTCCTTCTGGGGGCAAAGACTTTTGAGTTGTACGGATTCCTTTTGAAATCTGACATTTGTTTGTGTTGTTGCAGGGTGGGGGTCCGGAAGCTGCTGCATCCTTGGCTAGTGGGTTGACCTCAGCTATAGGGAGGTTTTGGTAGTGCAGGCATGTCTGACCAGTAGTCAACAGACAGGAGGGTGTGGGGGCCGTCGCTCTAGCTGTATTGCTTAGGAGTTAGAGCAGCCATATTACTATGTCGGAGGCATCAGAGGCACTGGGGTTTCGTGTTTTAATAGAGACTGGTGTCGATTGTCCCATGTGCCAAGTGCTCCTGACCTTGGACGAGAGACCCCTGTGCTCTGGGTGCACCTTTGCCCTGCACCGTCTTATGGCGAACAGGGTGGTTCAGTTGGAGAGCATGGTCAGTGGACTTCATCAGCAGGAGCATCCCGAGTATCGCCCAGGTGGGAAGGCTATGGGCAAGCTCAGGCATATTCAGATGGAATCCTCTGAGGATTCTAGCTCCTATGTCAAGAACCTACTTAGGGGTTTAGGATCTAGTTCTGGCCAGTCAGAGGGGAAGGTGTCCGGCAGCAGAGAGGAACCAGAATTTATGCATACACTGGGGAACCCTCGTATCACCCCACAGATCAGGTTGAGGAGCTTATTGAGGCAATATTGGAGGTTCTGCACCTCTCTACTACTTGACCAAGGCGGCAGATGAAGAAGGGTGGACCCTACAAGCATTAGAAGATCAGGCAGGTTTTCCCCAGGCTTTCCCATTTCGACAGGCTGGTGGCCAATGAGTGGGAGAAAAGGGATAAGGCTCCATCTCTTGCTAAGGTGCTGGACCCCAAGTACCCCTTTTCGGATGAGGTGGTCAAGGTTTAGTCTTTGCCACCTGAGTTAGATGAACCGCTGCCGGGTTTGACTCGCACACAATTACTACTATACTTTGGATAGTGTGGCCTTGAGAGACCCGGTGGACAGGTAGTTGGACCAGCTGACCAGGCATGCCTTCTCCATGGTGGGGTCGGCCATGTGCCCAGCTTGCGTCACATCCATGGCTACCACGGCAGGCAAGGTCTGGATGAAGCAGCAGAAGAGGTGTTTGCGACATGGAAGATTGCGTTCCCCTGCATTTCGCTTGAACTCCTTCACTATGGTGGTCTTCAGATACACTTCACTCACACCGCTAGTTAGAAAAGAAGAAAAATAGGTGTTATATGTGCGGAGTGATATATATATGTATATTCGCGTGTGATTATATTTTCAGAGTTACTAGTGAATAAAACAGTATATATATATATATATATATATATATATATATATAGTTTTTTTTTTTTTTAAATACTATGTCTTTTTGTAAGTTCAAGTTAAAATGCTTACTGATATGCAGGTTGCAATTCACACAGCAAGACAGCAAGGCACACTTCAAGTGCACCATACTTCACCAAATACTTCACCCTTACTGTGTTGTATGGGAGTGTGCCTCCCTGTGCCAGCGAAAAGTGGGGGGCACAGAACCGAATAGTATGCTGAATAGTGAATATGGCATTCTTCGGTGTGATTGCACCAAGGCAAAAATAGCTTGGTGAATACTGCTTTGTCTGCTGCTAATTCTATGCCAGGCTATGCCAACATAGCTTAAAAAAATAAATCAGGGTTTCAGTTTCAATGGAGGTAAATGTAATACTAGAGAAAATCTAGATCAGAGGTTTCCAACCTTTTTTTTCATTTTAAAAAGTACCACTTTCTTCTAATTTATAAGGATTTCTCGTACTGAGTTTTCTGTATGGGTTTTCAGTCAGCTAAAACCATTTACGCTAAAGAGCCATTCAAAGTGCATGAAAGTGCATGTGATGCACAAAAATATACAAGGTTCCAATCACCTTTTAGAGCCGTTTTGCTTGGGTAAAGTGAAGTATTGATGGCAGTAGATCAAGTCGCGTTACAGATCAGCCTGCAGCCTTGCGGAGTACCTCCTGATCTTGATCTTGAGTACCACCAGTGGTAATTTTTCCACTGGTTCAAAACTCCTGATCTACATAGAACAAACTATGTTTACTGTAGGGCAGTGGGCAAAATGCAGTAGTTATCCATTTTGAACTTGGTGCAGATAGCGTGCTTTTTTCCTGGCACATGAGCATCCCACACTGGTTGGGAAGTGCTCTTTCTTTTTTTTTCCTGCCTGGACAGAAACTGGGATGTATTAATACCATGTTTATACAACTAAATAGCAGGTACCTGCTATGAGTCTTGAAAGCTTTAACATGCTATACCCACAGATTCATTTTGCACATGTTAAAGGAACATACTAGAAAATGTTACCTGATTAACTGTTTAAATGTTATTGTATCAAATACATGACTTAGCTATAATGCTTTAGAAAATCAGAGAAGTAGCTCTGAACTATACTGATTGGCAAAAACAATCTCTAATCTTCTGAGAGTCGAAAATCCCATTTGACTGAGTTTAATAGGTCACCTCCACATTTAGCTTTAAGTAATACTGGAAGGATTGGATCCTAACCTTTCTACTCCAGCCCCGGGCAGGGCAATGACTCATTGTCTACCAGAAGACAGATGCTGCCTTGCAAATGGTGGATAACAATGAGAAGAATTTATCAAACCCCAAATGTTCTTTTGCGGAATGACTACCCATAAGCTTAACAGCAATAATTCCTTATAGGGTGACGCCGAGATGACTTGCTGGTTTTATGCATTTTTGTAGCATTATGGCAGACCAGCTATATTTGGATTTGGTGTTAACATTATTAATGTGACTACCAGCTATGCATTACACAGATGCAAAAACTGAAAAGTACAACGTCTTAGGAAAAGATACAAGGCTTGCTCTGTAAAATAACTGTTTTATAAAAGATTTACTGCCTATCTGCAGCTTGCTTTATAACCATTGCCTAAACTCTCAAAGTTAAAGGATGCTCAACAAAATCTCTTTAGGGGTGTTTGGCAGTGCTTTGAAAAGGCATTGATAAAAAAACACGCAGGATGAAATAAGCCTCCTTTTTCCCTCATAGGTCTGCATTGTTTATTATAACGATAATATGAGATGCTTTTATTATTAATATTAATACTTACAAATCAGGATCAGTTCCATAAGATGTCTAAGTTTTTCTTTCTGCCAGAAGTTCAGCTTAAATAAATACATGTACATATTTTTGTTTACAGTCCCAATAACGCACCTTATTCCTCTTGGGAAGAGTGTAAAAGGAGCCATATTAAAGCATCTCAAAATTTCTGCTTAAATGTATATTATAGGCAAAGCCGATTTCTTCGCTTCAATTTCCAGGTGGTGGCTGAGCTGAGAAGGGGCATGTCATGGCACAGCTTTATCATCAGTCATAAGCGTGGCTCTTAGACTACTTGTTTGTGTGGCTGGCCCCAAAGAAATAAAAGAAAACTGAAATGAGAGCAAATTTCCTGCTACCACTTCTCAGCAGACAGAATACTGGAGAGGCATCAGGAGAACTGCTTGCTGCTTTATTATTGCTGTTGCCTTGAATGTCTCTTTAACCCAAGATATAGGGTTCTTCTGATTAGTCAAATTAAGTGAATATTAAGTAAGGGATAGCTGCAGTTCTTTTGTTTAAAAGTGATCCATACAGACCACTTGTGGACCTCAGCACTGTATCATTATGGGTAGCCTTTGGGGTGTGCTATCTGCACAAGGCACCATGTCTCTATAAAGGGTCGTTTGGAGAGCCTGTGCAGGTGCTCCTTTAAAGAGACAGCTGTAATCTGATTTAAAGCGGACCAACAGTCAAAAATGACTTAAAGTGGACCAACACCCACGGGTGATCGGCCCGGGAATCTATAAGATTCCCGGGCCGATCACCCCCCACCCCGCGGGACATCCGAGATCGGGATGTCCCGCGGGGTGAAACCCCCCCCCAAACACCCCAACTCACCTACCTTATCTTCGGCGGCGGCCGGCCGCCGCCGCCTCCCTCGCGCCCCTGTAGGCGTGCGCGCCTCCGCGCCGGCCGTCTGCGAATGGCCGGCGTGGGCGCGCGCGCGTCAAAGGTGACGCGAGGGAGGCGGTGGCGGCCGCCGCCGCTTAGACGTTCCAGATCTTCCCTTGTACGCCGGCGCTGGGAGCGGGGAGAGGTGAGTTTTTTGGGGGGTTAGGGGGGGTTTCACACAGCGGGGCACCCCGATCGGGGGTGCCCCACCGAAGTGGACCAAGACCCAGGATACTCAAAATCCTGGGTGTTGGTCCACTTTAAACCAGAGCAACATGACAAACAGTGCTGGTATGCATCCCTCCCCAGGACAATTTAGATTGCTGCACATAAACATTCATTTACCTTTTTCTAACTCCTGCTGTAGCAGCCCTGCTGTTGGGCTTCTTGTTACTGTGCATTGCCAGTTATGTCAGTTACATCCAAGCAGTAGCATGGCTGAGATGCTGGGAGAGGAAGCTCCAAAATGGCCGCTACCTTTCTTTTCCAACTGTGCCAGGCTTTTGGTCCGGTTTAACCTTACATTAGCCCCAGATACAGTGGGATTGTCCAGCAATTGCAGATTCAATCCAGCACATTCCCAAACGTATCCCAGTGCTGGCCTTTCATTTGCATGGGGTGCCAATCACCATAAGGCTGGCTCTGCCTAGTAGATGGACAACAGCTGACTCTAGCCAACAACACTTATCTGCACCAGTCACTCAATTTACTAAATTTACCAAATTGAGGAACTTCTTCATTCCACTAGATAACCTCTTAGATTCAGTCAGCATTTCATACGAGAAGATGCTGATGCATTTTTGCCTTATACAGTAGGGTCATCTATAGGACCTAGCTTCCAGCAGGGGAAAGGACTAATTGCTGGAACCAAGTAAGTATTTTTAAAAATAGGTCAACTAGTGACTTCAGTGGTAATATACAGTGTGTGGGAAATGTACACAAAAGTGGGAATTCACTTGAAAGAGAAATTCCACTTTAATGGACTTTTCTATGAGACCTCAGATCAGGGGTGCCATAGGGATACAAGGCTCCCCTGCTTAACTATACCTGACCCACAGCACCCATTGCATTCCTACTGCCCAATGTTTTGTGGGAAAAGTCTGCAAAAGTGGACTTCCATTTAATCCAGCGGTTCAGAATTGTCAAAGATATTCTGACATCTAACAAGTACTGTTAATTGTTTTATCATAACATTCACAGTTAGATGTATCTTGGGAGCATATCTCTTGTAAATTGATTTTTCTGTATGTGAACCTATATTTCTCCTGATAAAAAGATTACAATGAATCAAAATTTGAATGACCTGTATAATTCTGAACTTAGCTAATGAATACACTGCCACACCCCTTTGCTGAGCAAGCAAAGCAGAAGATACAGCCTTCTTAACAAATAGAGACCAATTAGTCCAGCTATCATTGTCAGAGATTAAAGCTGGTGAATTCCAGGAACTACATACATATTTAATAGGCTTCTAATATCATTATTCGTTCATTATTATACAATGCTAAATTCAGCTATGCTGCCTGGATTTCTCAATAACAAATTGAGATGCCCCACAATGATGTAGACCACCATCCATGGAGTCTTATATACTCTTAGCCAGTGATTGGTCCTTTTTAAGCTTCACAACCTAATTGGGACAAAAGTTGCACACCTTGGGGCAGGCATTTGGTTGACTAAATATAACTGTATCTTTGGTGTGAAACTTGAAGCTAGCTGGCTCATAATAATGCATCTATGTGCTTCCAGACGAATAAAGATTGCCCCACTATATAACTCTATAGACCTTAAATAAATGCGATTACAAAAATGTTATGTCTGCCTTTATAGTGGCAAATATTGTGACAAGTGGCTATTATGTCAGGGGGCGTGAAGTGGTATGACACGCATCATTCCTCTGAGTACTATTTATCATGTTTTATATTCGGGAAGAGAACATTTCATAGCGATTTTTTCCGAGTGTTTATGGGACATCAATGTTCTGGAAATCCATGTACGTAATTAGACATTTATGGCTGAACAAATATTAATAGGCAGTTGGTGCACCACTGCTGTAACGAGGCAAATTCATTCCTTTCCCAGCCTCCAGCATACCTCATTAGGTAGAGCGAGCTATCTGTTCTGGTTACAGCCGGCCTCAGCTCCAAACTACCTTAATAAGTACATTTTTAATTGTTTGTGTTTCCTGCAGGAGCGCTGGATCTGTAATCCTTTTCTTTGTAATTAGTTTATTTTTGTAGCTGATGTTAGGTTTTCCAGTTAGCGGCCTCCCAGTGCATAATTACACAGAATCCTCTAAAAATCTTCAGTTTTTCTCTTTAACACTAACTTTTTTTTTTTCAAAGCTCTCACAAAGTTCACACATTGGCAGTGAAATGTATGTGCAAAAATGATAAGGGAGAAAAGGAAAGTCAGATTTTAAATAGCTTCTTTGACAAGACGACAGTCTATTTTTATAGCAGTGCTGTCCCTAAACACTGGATCACCCAACAGACTGGTAATCCTAAATATCTGTATTTATGGGTGCAATAAGAATTACCGGTATGTGCCATTTTATTTTACCAAAAGTATGGTTGTTTATTTGTCTGCAAAGATTCTACTTCCTATTAATACCTGTTCACCCATAAATGTCTTATTAAGTACATGGATTTCCAGAACATTGATGTCCTATAAACACTCGAAAAAATCTCTGTGAAGTGTTCTCCTCCTGGATATAAAACATGATAAATTATACTCAGAGAAATGATGCGTGTCAAACCACATCACGCCCCCTGACATAATAGCCACTTGTCACAATATTTGCCACTATAAAGGCAGACATAACATTTTCGTAATCGCATTCATCTAAGGCCTATAGTGTTATATACGGGGGCAATCTTTTATGGCTGGAAGCACATAGATGCTCCTTAATGAGCCAGCCAGCTTCTTTTTCCTCACCAAAGATATAGTTATATTTAGTAAACCGAGTGCCTTCCCTATATGTTAAAATTTTGATGTAACTTTTTTGTGGGGCATCTCGATTTGGGAATGTTTCAAAATGTGAAATGCCCTAGCTTGTTGTAAAACATACCTTACGGACGATTCCACAGTGCATGCTAGATAATAGAGGAGATACACAGCTAAAGACAAAAAAAAAACCTTATGGTTCTGAACACACCATTTCACTTTTAAAGGAAAGCACTGAAAGAGCAGCAGCATTAAGCACTTTAACGTCTGTTCAAAGCATTGAATGATGGGTAAAAGCTGCTGCACTCATCAGAACTGCAGAAGCAGTAAGCTGGTATTTACAGAACAGACTAGTCTGGGATACAGGCCATTGGAGTTGAGCGGTACATTTGAAGTTGACCAATGCTGAATCCCTCCCGATGAGGCATCCCAGATCAGGATGCCCTGCAATCCCACACTCACCTGGTTCCAGGGCCCCATGCTGTTCTGATCAGCAATCTCCCTCCCATGGACTTGAATGTCAGCAGATCCTAGCTTAGCCGTCAAGAATGGCAGCACCTAATTCCAGAAAGGGGTAAGTAGCAGGGGGATGCCCCCTAGAGATTAGGAAAAGAGGCACCAAAAATCTTTTTTGACTTTTAGTCCTCCCAGTTAACAAAACAAACATACTTAGCTGGGATTTTTTATGCAGGGCATATACTGTAAACTGCCTTTCCTTTTCTGAGTTTCCTAGAATTGGTTGGTATCAAAGGAGTGGTCTCCAATTGTACACACCATGACCTGCTATAAAGTGTATTTTTTATTGTAAACTGAGAGCCTCATATTAGGTCTTGCTATAATCCTTTTTCATTTAAACTGGACCTTCAGCATCATTTATTGAAAAGCCCAAACCCTTAATAAAACGGTTCCCCAGCATCTAAAATTAATATATTTAACAGTCTTAATCACTTTTTATACTTTCCCCACTGGCCTGCAATTCTGTTCAGCATTCGGAATACGGGCATTGCCATCTTGGCTCAGTAACATCACATACTGAGGAGAGGGGTCAAAAGTACAGGGGGGCTGGGTTATAGCTGTGCTTTGCACAGACAGAGCAGAGCTGGGGTCAGGAAAAGGTCAGCAATCCCAGAATGCAGAGAGGCACAATCAGAAGACACTTCCTGTTTGCAGGCAGCATGAAACTCAATAGGTCGCCATCTTGAATGTTTAAAGGCTCAAAAAATGCAATAGATGCAGGAAGGATAATTTTTAATGTGAGCAATCTGTATGTACAGCGTGGGGGAAACATATAAGACATGCTCTTATTCAGTGTGAAGGTCCGGTTTTGGCTTTGATCTGCCATTCAGTTGCATTGACATATGATGATTATATAAGTGTACTGTCATTCTAATCACTATTTTGCTGTTGCATGTTCTAAGTGTAGTTCTTTAAACTTTCTTTACATTTTACTGTAGGTGAGAAGCCATATAAATGCTCTTGGGAAGGTTGTGACTGGCGTTTTGCTCGGAGCGATGAGCTTACGAGGCATTACAGAAAACACACAGGGGCAAAGCCATTCAAATGCAACCACTGCGACAGGTAATAACAATAAAAATAATTATAAACCATACATGCTCTTGATGTGAGATAATGTAAACATTTCTGACTGTGTGTTCAATTATATGTTTGTTTGAAATTTGCATGTTTGAATATTTAAGATTGTCCATCTCATGTATGAGAGAATCCAGAGATATCATTAGTCAAATCCATCAGACAAAATGAATAAATAAATGCGCATGTGATATTATTTAAATAAATGATGAAAACATGATCTAATTAAACTCAGTATTGAAAATGATTCTGGATAGTTGCTATGGGTTATAGAACAGTACAGTCATATTTGAATGTAAAGAACCACGGGTCTTTGTTAGATAAGTTACATGTAAGTGGCTAATTATATTTAAGTTTGTGAAATTCATTACAGTATCCATAATGTCTGGAATCAATTTAAATGCTCCTGACAGACATCTTAGATTTCCCACATTTAGCCCAGTCTCCTGGTAAAAATGTCTGCTTCAATATACAGCAAGTAAATGGTTAGAAATCTCCCAGAAGGAACAAGAATTCTTGTATGGGAAAGACAAGTCTAAGGGTGAAAGGAACAGAGTGCTGGAATAATTACAAGTGACAGGCCTGACATTATCATCTTATGAAAGCTTGCTAGCTGAGGCCTACTAAGCCAGGCAAAGCCTGAGTCAGGCTATTGTCAACGTTATTGAATAAAGATGTGCTTTTAATCACATTAGAAAAGGGCTGAGGAAGATGAGTTATCAGGCCAAAGAACCCAGGAGTAGCATTAAAAGAAAAGGCCAGGAAAATGTCTGTATTATAATTAACCATTATATATTTAGCTCCGGGCCAAACAACAGGTCAGGAAGCAGGAAGATAGTTTTTGCCTTTGATTTGAAGGAAATGTGTCTTCACAAGCATCCTGCCTTTCCAAAATCTTGCAATCTCTAGTATTTTTAGTCGCTCAATGCAGCCGCTACTGACAAATGGATGAGGCCAAGCTATCTCAAATCTCACTGAGCTCTCTATATAAAATAACTAGATGGCTATAAATGTGTATTGTGATTAGGTTTGTATGTGTGAAATGCAAGTCTTTGGTAAATGTTACCTTAGAAAGTCTGTATTGTGACTGCGGATTTGTACTGTTAATTGTATGGCAAATGTAGACATATGAAGGGGATTGTAAAGTTTTAAACACCGTCATTTACATCACACCGACTCTATACCTGCTACATTAGATGTTCTGTATTTAGATTAGTTGGCCTCATTACTGTGAATATGTAGCCGATTCATTTAGAGCAGGCATGTGCAACCCATGGTCTGTGCTGCTACCTGGGATGCATCCGGGGGAGGGGTCGGGACAACGATTAAGAACACGTGGCATGATGCAGCCACATATGGTGGGTAATTTACTGATGAGTGTTGCTACCTGCAGCAGAGGAGACTGGAGTCTGCTCACCTTTTTCTGCCTGCCCCCCAGCTCATCTCCCCAGCCTACCACCTCTAATCTCTGCTCACCTTTTTTACCTCACCTCAAAGTACACCAAGGGCTCAAGCTACCAGGATGCCTTGCTTTCTCTGACCTCATTCTCAGCCACATTAAAGAAGACCCTCCAATCCAATTAGACTGGCAAGTTTCTGACCTAGGCAGCAGTGGAGCATCCTGAGAATGATTTCACGTGCATACTGGCAGGGGAAGCCTGAAGCCTGCCCAGATAAAATCTACTTCTGCGATCCCTCATTGTGGGTCCTGGATCACGACCTAGCGTGACTTCAATTGCCCTGTTCGAATTTCTGGGTGGGTAGATGCACAGCACTGTGTATGTACAAACCTCCATGGCAGCCAGAAAGGTGAAAGCAGATAAGTGCTGGGACCAGGGATCAGGCTTCCCCCAGTGTTATGTGAAGTGAGACCCTTCTTGGGATAACCCACACCTAGTTCAGGGACCCTCCAGCCTTATTTAACTAAAGGGTCTCTTAAATTTTTCTAAATTGATTCTTAGCATCCCCTCGAGAGGGATGTGTTTAATTGGCCATATACTTTCAGGAACTTTTTTAGACCACTTTTTCTCAACGTACTCATGCACCACTAGTGTGGGTCTAAATGGTCTAGTACAGTGGTTCCCAACATGTTTTCATCAAGTACTGCTTTCTATTTTTTATATATCAAGTATTACCTGGTGAAGTGAATGAATGACAGTGGATGAATGAATGAATGAATGTAGTATAGAGGGCAGCAGATCAGGTTGAGAGTTAGATTAGTAGGTCAGTCTGTAGCCTTGTTGAGTACCGCCTGATAGGATATTGAGTACCACCAATGGTACTAGTACCACCTTTTGGGAACCCCTGGTCTGGTAAAGCAAAACTTTATTTCTCTTTGCTTCAAAAGGCCCATGACCCACTTATTTTTGTAACATGAGTGACTGATCTCCTCCTTGGGGGTACTTGGTTGTAACTGTTTGTCATTAAGGGGTACTTGGTGTAAAAAGGTTGAGAACCACTGCTCTAGACAACCTCCATGATTACATATAAAGTAATTGATTATCTTTCCATGGCCTACCTATATCTCAGATCATTTTTTATCCATAAACAGTTATTGATTTGCTTTGTGTCCAGCAATAGGTACAAATAGAATTTGAATAGCTGCTTTTATAGCATTAATATAACTAAGGAATAGATAGATAGATAGATAGATAGATAGAAGCTTGCGGTTGCAGCTGACAAAAGGTCTGTGCTGATATTTGAAGCGCATTCTGTGCACCGTCCGGCTGACAGTAATGTACGAACACTGCTAATTGTTTTTCTAATGAAATAAAGTGCATTAGTTTAGAGAGGAAAGACAAAACCCAGATACGCAAAGCAATGCCCGAGGAACTTGGTCTTTCAGAGAGGACATTAAGATATGGAAGCTTTCAGTCTCCAGCTAATGGACCCTCAACAGATGGTTCTAAAGGAACAGAAGGCACAGGGGAGGGGGTAGAGGAAAGGTAAATACATCATAAAACATTCATGGAACTTTGACAAGGGAAAGAGTGGGGCTCGTACAGCATACATTTTTGCTGATGATTCTCTGAAAGCTGCTGCAGAATATGTGATCTTTGTATGCAATGTGTAAAGTACATCTGTGTTGAATAAACATTACTCTTTATAAATGTACAGAAAAAATACAATTAAAATAAAATACTGTTTTTTAAATTAACCTTTTACATTTAATTTGCTTACAGCTTTGCTGCAAATAAACCAAATAACTAAATTTGCAATGTCCAGCAATATATGGGCAATTATTAACATAAACGAAGAATGTTAGTAAATTCTTTTTGCTTGCATAGCACTGTAGTTACTGAAAGGACAGCTTATTTTCGCCCTAAACTTATTTAATGCTGCTAATTACCAGCATTACTTTACTGTAGCAACAATTAGAGCTGGATTTTTAAGTACATCTATAGATTAAAAAAAAGTTAGGCTATGTTCTCTTTATGCTTGTGCCAGCTGTGCTAGAGATGAGCTGACAGTTGAAGAGGTTTCCCCTGCAGCCATATACTCAATGCTAAGATAAGCATGAGCCAGTAAACATGCACACATAACGAAAATGGAAGCACAGCCCAAAATGCATCCAAATGTCACATTTTATTCAGATATACATTGCTAAATAGAATTAATCTTTTTTTTTCTCACCTAAAATACATAATAAAAACAGAAGCCCCCCCCCCCCAAGCGAACTAATCCAGCATCAGGCTAATAAGTAGAGCCACTGAGTGAGGCCAATTTGCACACTATTAGTGAAGAAGTCTGCTCCCTCTCCTGACTGAAGGTAGGGAATGCTCTGATTTAGTCAGCGTATTGCTGGAGCTGCTTTGTCTTTTTATTTTTGTCTTTTGTAACTTGGCTCTAGAGACAAAAGACACCAGAGCCAGGTTAGAGTTTGCTCCTGTGACATTCCAGTTTGGCCCATGGCTCAATGCGGACTGTCTCCTGCACGTACCCTGCACCAGGCAGATATGGATGGCTAGTGGAGAATGGGCATCCTAAATCAGACCACTTTAAATAGGCTTTAAAGTTATACTGCAGACAAAGGTAATTGTTATACCATTGCCTCAGGCTACATTTGGCACTGTCCTAAACTGTTTTTTGTTTATAAATTGAAGCAGAAATGGGGTTCAGCCAATGACATTCTGTTTTTCATCCTGTCCCCCAATCAGCTCACCAGAGCGGGACAGGATTGCTGATCCCTATCTTCTCCCACCCCTCCCTCTGCCTTGTCTCCCGCCACCTCCATCACATTGATGATTATTATGCAGCTTCACAGATACAAGGGCCACGTCTTCAGAAAGTGTTTGGCAAGTCAAAAGTTAAAAAATAAATATCAGTAGCTTACCTTACATTCAGTGGCTGCAGCACTGTGATTCCTCTTCTGTCTGTCTCCTTTGCGAAGAAAATCACTTCCTCATTCAGCTTTCAGTCTTCACCGCGCTGATTGGGTCCATCAACCAACCTTCAGGGGACTGAGAATGGCAACACCACCCCACTCCCTGCCCAGACGTCCTGATTGGCTGCCTCTCTCTGCAGCTCTGAAACTCCACCCTCCTCTCTCCTCTCACACTGTACTTACATCACATCGCTGCTGCCACACCCACTGTTTTTCTTCATTTTTTTCTATGAATCTACAATGGGGTAATACTTTTAATAATAACTTAGGAATTACAGGATCTTTTTGAAAATAGATTGAAGTTAAGGGCAGTGCAACTTGCAGCCCAAGACAATAGGACAACAATCAGACTTGCCTTTAGTATTACTTTAAGCCAAAATATTATTTTGAGAATTTTTGACACAGCAACACAAAGTAGCATGTATGTGTAAAGTGTAAAAGAAAATTACATGCTTTTCGAAATGAAAAAAAAAGTCTGTTGGGGTATGTCTCTAGCTTTGCACATCTAGAGGCAGAACTTGTTCCCATTCTTCTTTGCAAAATAGCTTTAGATCAGTCATATTGGCTTGGGCTGTATGTTCAGGGTTGATGTCCTTCTGGAAGGTGAACCTACGCCTCATTCTCAAGTCGTTTGCAGTTTCTAACATCTTTTCCTTTAGTCTTGCCCTTGGCTTGGCTTATTCCTATGGCTTTAAAAATGTTTTTTCTTGTAACTCCAGTTGCAATTGCAATTTCTATAAAGGCCTAATCTGAGGAGTACAAGACTCATAGTTTTCTTTGACCACACTCCAAATGTGGTTGCAGGTCCTTCTGTCCCTCAGTGCTGCCAACCTGAGCGAGCCCAGTAAGCTTTGAGGCTTCCTGAGCTTTCTCATGCTGGGTGGGCTGAGGGACAGTGCAACCACATTTGTTCCTGGCTGTGGAGGAATGGATTGGAGGGGCAAAATTTGGAGACTTGCCTCAGCATTTACAATGCACTGCAGGAAATGGAGGAGAGGCACAATGAGCTCCTTGCCGTCTTATTTATTATTTTTATTACTTGTAATGTTCCTGTTTTTATTTGTTATGTTTTATTAATATTTTTTAGCGCTATACTCTAACAAATTGCTAACTCATTTATTATTTTGTAGGTGCTTTTCCAGGTCCGACCATCTTGCTCTGCATATGAAGAGGCATATCTAAGGACATTTCAAAACAGTCATGACTTTTCAGTAATAGGAGGACCAAGGATTGCAGAGGAGACCAGTAATTACAGTATGCCCGTGTTGAAGGAGTTACAAACAATTTATTCATGTAGAACTCCATAAAACTCCATAATAAAAAATGTATCACACACTCAAGTATACAAGATGATGTTTGGTATGCCTTACCCCTAGCTCAGTTAACAAAAGGCATAAATGAACGGAGATCTGAAAGGAACTATTACATACTCATAGCTCTTGTGATATCATGGAACCCAAGAAGGTAAAAAATACCCTGCAAGCAGTTATATAGGGGACCCTGAAGAACTCATTACATTGAAAAACAGAAGCTGCTATGAAGCCACCTTCAAGTTGCATTGCTGTAGCACTAAATCTTTCATTTAGGATATTATTAAAGAGAAAAACAGGTTCTGAACTAGAAAACCAAAACTCATTTTGAGCCCATTGGTTCAGGTATATATTTAAAAGCTCACCATCATGAAGAGCTCTAGGTCTACCCTCTGTCACATTTAATATGTTGTCTCCTCTGGTCTGACATTATTATGAACCTCCTTTTTTATCTCTATGCCCTAGGCCTTACTGGCACTGGACTGGTGTGGTCAGAATAATTAAACCGTTGATTTTGTTAAGTCTTTGGTTCGGAACATCTTGTGGATGGAGGAGAACTTTTATTAAAGTTTATTTAATTTAACTTTTTGGGGCTGTAGGACACCTTATGCACTATGGATTTGAGAAAGCCACTGTCACTGACTGACAAGAAAGCTTATTTGTTTAGTTATGGGCACCTTCCACCACCAATGTACGCACTTCCAAAGGTTTAACAACCTTTCTTTTTCATTGATATGTTTTAGTCTTTGCCTACATTTACAACAAGACTTTTTTAGAAGTACATTGTCATATTATTTTCATGGACAAGTATACTACTAAACGTTTTGACCTCCATCTGGACACTTTTAGCTTGAATTGGACCAGCAAGCCAGACTTCTAACATCAAATGGGCAGCACGCCTACTCCCACCAAACTTTCCAAATTTTGTTCTTGATCATTGACTTCTGTTCTTAAAACTACAACTAGTTAGAAACTTGATGTTATTTCCAGAGCAGCTGCATTTTCTACTGAATATTCTAGGTGTCTGAAGATTTCAACAACAGAAAGCCAAATATAATAATTTGTATCACGTGGATTATGGAGGACAATTAAAGCAAACCTATTTTACCCTGTTTAAAGACAGACAATTAGTTGTTTTTCAAGACCATTGATTGGACACTCTTAGCGATAGTTTGGAAGGCACTAACAGTTAGGCATTTATCCAGGTTCATGGTAATTTTTTTCACTGAGTCATATTTCATATTGCAAGTTGCAGGCCTTACATTAAGAAGATCTAGACTCAATGACAATAATCTGAACCTGTGAATGTTTAGCTAAGAAGGTATCAATGTACATATAACAAACTTGCCATTGGTCTTTACGCTAGAGACTGATGACCAGACCATATCAGGTGGTCAATACAAGTGGGTGTGGTGGGGAACAGGTTGTATATTTTGTATATTGTGGGACCACCCCTAAGCAGCTAGTAATATTGCACATTCGTCCCACTGTGTCCAAGCGAACGCAGCTCTTTACCCCAGCCATCTGGCCTATTTTTACCTGTTTTGACTCCTTGACTGTTAAGCAAAAAAAAAAAGATGAAAAAAGAAAAAAAAATCCAAAAAGGAAGAAAAATTACGAAAGAAAAAAAAACAAAAACTGCAAAAATCACCTAAATATTTGAGACTTTAAACAAATGGAACAGAGTAATGAATGAAATATCAGGTTTAAGACTAAAGTTTAAACCTGTAGCTGCCAGTGGGTCAAGAATTTCCGTTGACCAACCCCTCTGGTTTCGTAGAGGTTTTTAGATTTCTCTTTGCTAAAATCATATAGGACCTGCCAAACACCACTTTATTCTTTAATACCTCTAAGTTTTCTCTTTGAATATTTTTTTCTATTTATTAGTTTATTTTTTATTGGGTGGGATGTTAACATAACCTGAGACCAAAACCTAAGAACATTTTAGGTGTTCTGAAGAATCTGATAATGTGTAAAAGAAAATGTTTGATTCCAAAGATTGTAAAATCAAAATGTACTTACTGTACCTGAAGCACTGCTTGTTGACAATCCTTGTAGTCATCTGCTTCTGCTTAGATACTAGATATTTAATGTTATGGCCATACTAATGAATTTTAAAGATTATGAAAATGCTAAGGAACCTGAATTCATACAAAGCAAACATAACATAATAGAAAATGCTAGTTTACCTGAAAATTAAGAGGCACCTTTGTAGATATTTTAAACATGTATTTGATAAAGGAGCATGTACATGAAAGCTAATAATTTAGCTGAACATGTTTCACTTTACTTGCATTGTACTTGGCAACATGGCCAAAATATTTTTAAATAGGCAAATACTAGAACTATATGCTCACTTCAGTTAAAATTGACCCTGCCCTGCTATCCTACCCTGAGGCAGGGTGTAGGGGGTTACAAAGGAAAAAAAAACCCTACCTTAGCCAGATGTGCAGCTCCTCCAGCGCTCTGGAGCCTGGGCACTGCCGTCTTACCCAGAAGACGTAGAGCCACATTCCCTATCTCTGCCACCCAAATGAATGGGTGGCAGAAGTGCGAGCATAGCCAGTGGATGCGGCTTTGCTTCTTTTCCTGCAGAGGCCGTGGGAGACCTGGAGGATGGCACAGGCACCTGGCTAAGGTTTTTTTTGTTTGTATTTTAACTGAAGTTCTGCTTGAACTCTTTTTTCAGCCATAACCATTATGAATAACCTTTTATTTTATCTATTGTTATTGTTAAAGGCCACTTGTATGCATCTAAAAAAGTATTCTTACATTACCTTCTCAGTAGCTGATCTGACCAGGCCCCCCTTTATCAGATTTTCTCATTGAGGAGATCTGGCCCTTGCTGGCCCTTGCTCTGGAGAGAGTGGTGCCATTACCTCAAACAGTGGAAGTGTACCAAGGCAGTGCCTAATATCTACAAGCACTGTCCAAAACCAGTTAATTTTAATGGGTACATTTAGAAGAAGATGACCTAGTCAACTTCAGGAGAGATAAGGTGAGTAGCCTACAAATCCCCCTTAAGAAATGTATTTTCCTCCCTGCCTGTGTGTGTACATAAAAGGGGTTATTTACAATTGTCTACTAATGTACTTACCTTACTATGCACTTCTATCTTAAAATTGTATTGTTTCAGAAAAGCTTCCACTTTGCAAAGGTTAGGCTGGTGAGTCTAGGGTTGATTTTTAAAATGAGGCCATTCACTTAAATCGTAACAACACCCATGACTGACATTTTTTCTCCAATCTATCCCCCAAGCTGCATCTACCCTTAATAACATTTTTTAGTCCTGACCTTTGTCCTAATGTTCAGCCACACTCCAAATGTTGTGCCCAATGGGAGGACATGCATGCTGCAATCTCCCCCAGGCCCACCCCCTTCCATGTGCAGTCAGAGCCAAAAAGAGTATGCCACTCTCTCTGTGTCTGAGCTGTGCTTCTGCTTTGCCCGTGGCAGGGTGCCCAGGGGCTGCCATTACTGGAAAAAGGTAATGTAAAAAAAGAAAAGAAAGGTGAGCATCTTTTTTTTGCAGCGATCTGGATAGCCGGGTGTGCAATCCAGAGGGACCAATCTTAAATCTATGGTGTTGTTCCAGTTTAAAAGGATAAAGCAGATACAAACATGACTTGCCTGCCAGCCTCCGATACTCGTAGTCCTACAGCCTGAACATGTCTTGGTGCAGGGCTTCCAATCAGTCCCTGGAGTGCCCACTGCTATAAATACATATCAGTGGAGGATGCTCGAGGAAGGTCAAATGATATGCTCCCTGCTGCCAATCAACAAAATATCCTGCACTATGGCCAGCTAGGGAAGAACTTGTCCTATCAATGCTAAATCAGGATCATGGGTGGGTTGGCAGGTATTTGGTTTTCATTTTTGCCTGGACAGGGACTTCAACATCTAATTAAGCATATGAGAGAATGAGGCAATCTCCCCCTTAGTAAATCACCACCACTATGTTTGGAAGATAGGTGTATGACTTGGTAGACAAGGATTCTGATGGTTATTTTGGATCTTCAACAGATAAGGAAACAGCATTTTTCTGCATGTGGCTAATTGGCTCAGTTTGTAAAGCATATTATCGAGTTTTACGAAGACTTGGTATCTTAAAGTGGACCAAAAGTCAAAATGACTTAAACTAGACCAGCACAACAAACAGTGCTCGGATGCATCCCTCTCCAGGGTAATTTAGATTGCTGCATATAAAAATTAATTTACCTGCTGTAGTAAATTTTAAATACAAAATGGTGGTTCATAGATGTGCAGGCCACCTGAAAACAGGTGCTGCTGGGCTTGCTGTTACTGTGCATTGTCAGTCATGTCAGTTGAATCCAGGCAGCAGCATGGCTGAGATGCTGGGAGAGGAAGCTCCAAAATGGCCGCTAACTTTCTTTACCAGCTGTGCCAGGCTGTTGGTCCGGTTAAAATGCATTAACACATTTTCTAGAGGCTTAGACTGTTTTAATAACTATTTTGATTCTGTATCTGTCCTGTAGCTAAGAGACTAACATTATAGAGCAGTCTGAAAATACTATTAAAGGGCCACTCCAGCTCTGGTTTACCAATTAAAAATAGCCCTGCCCTGCTACTCTTCCCATAGTGCTGAAGCATGGCTAATAAGAAAAAAAAAGAAACTCACCTGCACCCGGAATGCAGAGGCAATATCAGATGATGTTGCAGATTCCTCCCGACCTTCCGCCACTATCTTGCTGAAGTTCAGGCTGGCCACTGGGCATTGGTGCTCCCCACGCCGCACGCATACCCACCCATTTAAGTGAATCATCACATCAGAGGGAGCACTGCATGCACAGTAGCCTTCCAAGACTTCAGCAAGATGGCGGTGGAAGATCGGGCGGAATCTGTGGCATTGCCCAACTTTGCCGGGTGCAGATGAGTGTCTTTTCTGATTAGCCATGCTTCTGAGCTATGGGAAAAGTGGCAGGGCGGGGGTATTTTATAATTTGGAAACTGGGGCTGGGGTGGCTGGAGTGGCCATTTAAGGAGTGGTCTTAACTTGTTACAGTGTTTAAACTTTGAATGTATGACTTTAAAGTATCTTGGGTGTTGACATCACATTTGCTATAAGCCATTTGCAAACTAGAAAATAATGGACATGGACCTAAATTGTAACAAAATAAAACAGGTAGTTTTATTTTAGGTTAGGTTCTGTTTTCTTTTCAAGTGATCCATATTAACTTAATTTCCAGCTTCTAGTCCTTGAAGTACAAATACACTAGAAGATAAAATAGTCTGTCCTTTATAATGTAACTGCCATTAGTATTTGAGTAATGTGGTATGGTTATGCAGTTGACTGTGGTCATACTGCAGGAAAATATGATAATTACTGTTTTTGCTCACGTTTGTTTTCTGGCGCTATTTGAATGAGTTGACAATGTATTCAGTCATAACTAGTTAAATAATTGCTTGTGGCACACTACAGCATCTTGCTCTTGTGGTAAGCTTACCTTTACAGTTATCACTATCCCATACTTTGTTCATGGTCTCACTAATGGCACATAATAATTATGGGGCAAAGGACATTATTAAAGGTACAATGCAGGAAATGACAATAAGGGGCAGTCGTGGTTAATTAATTAGGCCAGCCCACCACTCCTGGAGTGTATGCAATCACTGCTTGTGTTTGTCTCACCGCACAGATGGGTGAAATGCTTAGGAAGATGTCTATGAGTATGAAGGCATACAAAGGGAACATTTTGGTATCCTGCCTCAGCATGCACAGTTTACTGGAGAAAATGGAGGAGAGGTACATGTAACAGACGTCAAGGCGAGCTCCTTGCTGCCCTATTTTTGCCATTGCCGGGACTATCCCTTTAAAGAAAAACCCCTGCCAGAAAAATTCTGTTAAAAATGTTTATAGCTCATTGTTTGCACCTATAATCTGGAATCTAATATATATCAGCACATTACAAAATATAATATCTAGGAATATACACAATAATAGGAAATGAGCATTCATTGTAATGTGCCAATTGATCGCTTTAGATCATTAGGTGACATATTATTTAATTGAAATACTACCCTTTTTACATTCAACCACCGCAGCCCCTTAATACAATTTTAAACATTTTGAATTGCATTTGTAGGCATATAAGGTAAACACGTTATTTATATTGACATCTTTTGTCAATCAAACTTGATTGTAAAATCAAAACAATGGTAAATACCATGGTGTCCCTTATCTAAAATGTTAAATGCAACAAAAATACTGACTCATATAAAACAACACAGTAAAACATATTTTTCAACTAGCTATATTGTTGCTCCCAGCTATCAGTAAAAACTCTTAGATATATTGTATTCCCACAAAGACAAAATAATTCAGCCACCGATTTACATCAATTTTCCTGGCTATTATTATACATCACGATGATATACCATCTGTAAACTATACCAAATATGGCTGTCTCCGTGCATCCAGGCATTTTGACTATGCACATTTTCTACTATATCTGGCACCCTGAATTACTTTATAGCCATAGTGAAATGGATTTGAACAGAGAAATTGGTTCATTATTACATAGTTCAAGCTCCTCAATCTCATATTTAATATTATGTGTTTTCTTGGCTGCCTTTATGCACTTGTAGAGCAGATTGCAGAAAGCTTCCTCCCTTTAATGTAGTATGGTTTCCAAGGGAAATGTTTCATGAAGCGTGGGATGGATGATTCTCCCTTCATCTGTTCATAGTGCACTGATCCACCATTACAAAGATGTTCTATAAAAAGATGATCATCATTAAAATAATGCACACATAGAGCTATCTGTTGGAGTGAATGTCAACATTATTGTAATTTAATATACCTCCCGTTACAGGTTAAAGCTATCAATATGATAACTCCAAGCAAGGAAAACATTTTCTATACACACATAGTTTAACATGCTTTTATACACACATACAGTCAAGGTTTTCTGCACCCACACTGGCCAGAACTGAGTATTATGTTATAGCATAAGTGACACCCCTTTTATCTCAATAACCCCCCTTTGACACCCCCCTTGTTCCCATTCGCTATAACTATAGATGTTTTTTTCGTGCAATGGTCAAAGCTGCTGACCAAAATTGAGCCCAAACTTCCTCATCTGTATGAATAAAATGTTGAGGATCCTGACCACCTCATTAGCTGGTAGGTTAAGCACTCAATGCTTTTTGTCACCTTCCTTCAGATCTTCCACTGGATCACAATACAACAAACATGTAGAGAACTTCTGCCCTTTCTGCCCTGTTCTTTTTGTCTTCATTTGAGTACATCCCACTCCATGTTCTGAAGTACTTTACACTTAATCTTGTTTCGGTTGATAACTAATGTGTCGCTCAACCACTAATACTTTCACCAAGTCTGAACTTCACCTTAAAAATGTTTGCCTCTTAAAAGCCAATATAGTAAGACACCACTGGTTTTATGTTGCACATAATTATGTGTTGGGTTTCAGGATCTCAAAACAGCAGAGACACTTATCTAGTAACGAAAAACAAACTAACAGAAAATTAAAAGTAATCTAACTCAGGGGCTGTAACATTATAAATCTTGCCACCTTAACACAGGTAATTCCCAAAGCTCTCTTTCAAGTCCTTAGTACCTTAATACTTTGTACTTAACCAGTTATATACTATACATTTTTTCTGAATAAAGAATATTTCTTTAAAAGGAAAATCCATCAGATATATTGATAGAGGCCGGCCCTAGAAATATGAAAGTTGACTATGTTACATTACAGTAATTAAAGCAGTAGCTTATTATAGCAGTAAATTACAATTCTTACATGTATAGGCAAGTAGATCTAAGCTTATTTACTGTGGAAGCTCAACATTAATAGAAGCAACCATATGGTACACATTTATATGACCTCATATGGGCCTCGGAGCAGCCTCAGCAATATTGTGCAGCTGAAAAGTAATGTAATAATTCATTCTACAATGATATTATCACAGGTATATATGTAGAGCCCTCAAAAAATACAGGCCTGTGAGAAAGGCCCTACTGCTTATCTTGGGAAACAGGGATTTTAAAATGATCCTCATTGAGATTTGAGAGCTTAGTGCTGTCACATGTGACTATGACGCCTTTATTTCTAGTGAAATCTCGGCTTTCTAGAACTGCTTTATATTGACAGTTAAGCTGGTAAATATAGATGAATACGTATGATTTCAGTATCCATGGGAATCTTTTAATTCTTTTATACTTTATATACAGTTCAGTTTGCCAACAGATCAGAATACAAATAAAGTGGTTTATGTTTAAACAATATGCCACTGTTTGCTTTTTCCAGTCTTAAATATGACAAGTCCGCATAGAAGACAACTTTTCTAAGTATGGCTTTGAGAAAAAGAGCTTTTGGCAGGTCCATTTTCTAGGAGTATATTGTTGAAATTCTATAAACATAAGTAAAGATGATTTGCCTACAAAATTGGATTACCTTCATATGTCTTATAGTATAATGTGTGCTTTTCAGAGAACAGAGGGGAAGCTTCAGGAAGCCCATTTATGTCTATTCTTATATTAGTCTCATCTAGAGAAGCTGATAACGTGCACCAATCAGTAGAATAATCCTCAAATCTTCACAATGGTTTTTCACCTTCCCTATAAAAAAAGGGAATGACTGTCGGTGTATTAAGGTTTCACCCATTTGCTTGCTGGGTCTTGGCTCCTTTCCCTTCCCTCCCTAGAAATGATCACTTTATGATGAAACCTAGCGTAGTATTTCATAGATGTTGCACTTTTTTCAATCTTGTATTGAGAACTGGGAAACTGAGAATGGGAATATCTGCCACCTTCTCAGATGGATGAGAGTGAAGAGTGGCTGCTGTCTTTGTTAAGCGATTTTTAGTAACTCATGTTAAGCAGATATTCAGTACGTAGGAGATAAATCTCCTGCCTTATTTTGAATCCCAAAAGTGGAGTTCTCTAGTTAGATAGAACATTTAAAGTCCTGAAACACCTTTTTATTACCCTACCAAGAGCAGAAATGGTCAGCAATGCAATGTATTGCTAGGTTCTGCAGCACTGGAAAGAAGACTTTCCTCTCAACCCTCCTTTTCAGGCCTATTTTTGTGTGTGCTAAAAGTTGAAGATCATTCAGAATTTTATACAAATAACAGACTATACTGTTATACTGTAACTAGTGCATTTTCATTAAAAAAAGGTTTTAATGGTTACACCTCATGTTTTGTGGGTAGGCTAGTTGCTAAATAAAATGTATCCTAATATAGTGGCACTAAACCTGTATTCTGTACAACCTAAGTCCAGTATCATTTTGTCAGGGTTATTCTGAAAAACAATGTGCATCACATATAGTACATACAGTATACTGTACTTCTTTTGGTTTTGCTATACTTTTTGTGAATAATGACATCTCCTCGGTAACAAATTGAAGTGTCAGTTTGATGGTACATTTTATTAGACATTTCCTCCAGTATAAAATTACCCAATGTCGTTAGCTCTTTTTTACTTAGCAAATTTGGTGTTCTATACTTCTAATGTCTTTGAAAATCATTATTTGGACATCAGTTCATCCAACTATTAGCCTGCTGTTTTTATAAACCAATTTTAACAAATTAAAAATGTCAGCTGCAATATATTTTATTAGCAAAGAAGTAATATGGCACCTGTGAGCTAAGGCTAATAAGTAATAATATATAGCTTAGATCCAGCACAGCTGATCCCCCCAGGTTTGCTGTGCACAAATTGCATGGATGATATGTAATTGTGTATTTTCTCAGACCACAGCCCTTGGATGTTCCCTCTGCTCTAAACAGACCATGGTCAAAGCTCACCCTGGCTCTGTTGCATTATGTGTCCATGTGGCACTCACTGCTCTACTACGAATCTGGACTCCATACTTCCCTCATGATCCCCCACAACACAATGGAGGGTGGGTTGTATGGGAAGCATGTAGGCCTGATTTCAAATCCAGCAGTGTACAATCTATGCATTTACATGCTGGCCGAGCCAGGAAATGTTTGGAGTGCGTGGTCTAACATTTTCACACTTTTTCCAAAATGGGCAGAGAAGGATCACTGTAGTTAAAGCAGATCAAAACCTTGTTCCTTGCCCCCACTATGTAAAACCCTCCAGATCGCTCATGAAAACATATCTTTCCCCAGTCCTCTGCTACATGCGTGGGCTCTTGTCCAATCAGCACTGTATGTCATGCATATTAATGATCGGTAATACTGCTCTGTTTAGATGCACTTTAGACTTAGGCATACTCCCGCCCCCAGCCTACCTGAAAGGCTAGGTTCTGAAGCATGCCTCAGTCCAGAGATGCTGGGAATACAGTTATGACTGTTTACTCTGCATCTGCAAAAGTGACCTTTTGTGGCAACCCTGGTGATTCACACAGTGATCCATCCCGACTAGGAGCAGGCCATTGGGTTGCCCCCGAAGTCTAAAAGACTCCAGGGCCAGCTTCCAAGGGTTTTGTTGAACTTTAATCATTATTACTAATTACCTTTAGTGCAGAGATGCCATTCAGGTAAATCTACTATTATGGAAAATCCAAAATGTTGTATCTGTTCCATCTTCCAGACATGTAGAATTGGGATTATCTCTTTATTTACTGCATATTCATTGCTAAATTGAGATATATATATATATATATATATATATATATATATATAGTCTATAAATAACTTCCGTAAAGGCTTACAATAATGTAAGGTTTAGTTAAACAATATCAGGATCATTGCATAGAAACCGAACCCATTTTAGAAGTAGTGTTATTAAAAATCGCTCCCATTTCATACCATATTTGCTTCCATTTCTATTTCTCGATTAAGCGGACCATTGTATTAAAAAGTCTGCTTGTAGAATACATTTCTCATGTAAAATGAATGGCCTTTTTAAAATTTATCGGTGCACTCCAAATCTTTGCATTTAAGGAATCATTGCCAATGAAGTTAAGTTAACCATAAAAAGGCCAGTATGTAGATTTAACAAACTCAGGAAGCTCACATTATGGCTCCTTCACATCTGATCATTCCAGGTTGGCTTCTTCAAAATAATATCTATTTAGATGTTAGAGCCACAGTCTTTAGACTGGTGCCCCCTAGGTCCTCAGCAGTGTCTGGTACTGGCAGTGTCTAGCCACACACACCCAGGGAATAGAACTTTGTGCTCCATTATAGGCAGCTAGTGCTGCCCCCAACCTGGTCCAGTCAGCTGTGCAGGGAGTTACTATAATGTGAATACCTTGTTTTTGTAACCTACAGATGCTCTTAAGGCTTAACTTATTTTATCTGACTTGATCCCAAATACTGTCCCCCTGCGTTGCCAAGGTGTGTTGCTAATTTGCGCACTTTTATGCACATTTGTGCTAAAATTTGAAAATTCTGAATGCTTTTCAAACTTAGAAAAATTTGCTTGAAGGAATTTATGTTTGCACTATGATTTTTTTTTTTGGTTTTATTTTGGCCAGGCGTGTCGAACAAGTGCTTATGGAGAGACCCTCAATATATTCTCTCAGGCCTTTTATGGTATTTCTCCTATATCTCAGAAATACCCAGTTTATAGCTCTCCGTTTTCCCTTTATTTTTGTGTTTTTTTTATTTTGTTACCTATTATTTGTAGTCTTTTTTTATATATATATATTATGTTGTCTTTTTTTGCTGTACAAAAGTCTTAAGATTTAAATAAAATATTATTTGTATTATATGATGGTGGTATGTTAATGTTACAAAATTATTAATGAAGAAAAGATTTATTTTTGTTACTGGTCTGTTTCATAATTCTTTTTTAAATTGGTATATTGTAAGATATCTATGCAAAAATGTTATGTGACGCATTTTTATTTAAGAATGTAATATGTGTAATAAACAGTAGAATGTGTTTGGCCTGAAATCATTAAATGTCTCTTGTGTATCATTTAAACCAACACTTCGATGAAGGTCATAAAACTACGCTATAACAGATGTTCAGGTCTTGGTGCCAGGTTGGTACAAAGCCTCCATGCAGTATTCCAATCGTTCTATATAGACACATGATTACATTAAAACTCCTTGATGATAGTTTCAGAGTTACAATTATATTTAGGTAAATGCCAACTTAATTAAATGACAACCAATCCAGTTTGAGAAGACATCGCGAAATCCTAGTCAGTAAGTAAGATATTATCCTCCTGCCTCGATGAAGTAATAACAGAACAGTTGGGGCCCTAATCAATGTAATCAAATACAAAAATGCACCCATCTTCACACCTTTACTGCCAAAAATGTAAAAGGGAATGGGGATGTCGCTATGGCTCAGTGACTTAACCGTATTGTATGCTTCTCTTAGCCGGGGTATCCAGGAGTATGCCCTCCCCCATCCTGCGCACTTGCGTCTATTTGGAGTGGTGAGCAGGTGCAACAGGGATACTGGTTGAGGGATTTGAATGCAACCTGGATTCCCAGACCAAGGTGAGTTTATGATAAACCAGGGGCTTCATAATGTGGGGCATCCCAAACTGAGCTGCCCTGAGGGTATGGGGGCAAAGAAGGACTTTAACTGACCAAAGCAAATATCCTTTAAATCTAATAACTATCTGATAAATTCATTCAATTAACCTGATATATCAGCTACATTTAAGTTGACCAAAACCCAGAAGGACAGTTTATTCAATTTGTTTTTCTTGCGTGTCTTTTTTGGTAAGCTATTGCTGTAACACATGTAACACCATTTACAATCGTTTTCTTACAACATATAATGGTTGTCAAGGCATAGTTTATTACACAATGTATTACAACATATTTACTGTCAAAAATGTATCTGCTGCAGCTTGGAGCTGTGTTACATTGTATCAAGCCCTATATGCAGAGGTAGCTGATTACTGTTTAGCTACAACTCAAATGCAAGCTTTCTTCTCTCCCTTCGCTACTATATTGCAGTTGCGTCCACTATGTTTTAGAAGCAATGGAAGCGTTTCGCAACCTCCTAAAGGAATTCTGAATAGAGAGGATAGGCTGGCTATTAAAAATAGAAAGGCTGATTTGACATCCCTTTTAGGGAACTTTGTATGCCATAATGATAGACACTCCTCATTGGTCAGCTGGGAGCCTGTGAGCATGCCAAGTATCCACTAACATTATTAGGCAAACATCCACAAGTAACAAGTATTATAACATCATTCAACAACATTCTGTAAGATCTGGGATCCTGGTTGGAGAACGGACTTACCCCTGGTCCACCTGCTGGTGGCTCTGCATTCCTACACTCAAGATTTACTCTACCTGGCTTCTAGAAAGTGCTGCTCTGTTGCTGAAGAGCCTGGGCTTATTATCCAAAACCTGGACCTGAGGCGAGTCACCCTTTAACAGTTGGGCTGTCGATGAGCTACAGTGCACAAACACTGCTGTTATCTACTGTGGTGGCTGGAGGCAGAGCTGTATTCTCCTGGATGGTCTAGGCCAGGCATGCTCAAGCTGTAGCCCACGAGGCCCTCTGAACCATCTGACGTGGCCTCAGACCTGCTGTGGGGAAAGATGCAGGGGTGCATACCCTGTTTTCCTAAAAATAAGACCCACCCCAAAAATAAACCCTAGAATTATTTTCTTCTGGATATTTGGGGATGCTCAGTGTCCATGAAACTATACATGTAAAAAAAGTAAAATTATTTGTCAAAAGAATGCAGCTAGACAGAAAACCCGTAACCAAGAGAAGCAGGCACCCTCAAAAGAAATACACCAAACAATTAACAAAAAGGGTTGGGCAGTTTGGGGATCTCACACACAGATTAGGTAGTGCCATTGGAGCCACTTCTCTCCTGAGTGTATATGAGAACATTGGGGCTGCTTCCGAGCACCAGGGGGAGTCAGTTGCTATACTTGCAATGCAGTGGAACTTGGAAGGGATCAGCTGGAATGCCAAGAAACTTGACAGCATATGCCATGATTCCATGATTATGGAAAACTAAGACATCATCAGAAAATAATCCCTGATACATCTTTTGGAGCAATAATTTATATAAGACATTGTCTTGTTTTGGGGAAAACAGAGTAGAACCAGAGCGTAAAGGGAATTTAAAAGAGGCTGAGTAAAGGTGGGGGTAACAGGAGACTGACATTGGAGAAATTGGCAAACAGAAGTCAACTTGGGGGGACATCTCTTGCACAACACCACCAGAGCCCCTGTGTGAAATGTCTGTTACAATAGTATGGTAAACATTTTTATATATAAACTGTATGCTTATCATTGGTGTAAATTGGGAATATGGTATAGATAAGGGACTGAACTGTATTTATTTACAGACTATATTGACCACTTTATCATTTTAAAGGCTACTGGTGAGAGCTCAGCTTTGTAATTTGCACTTTCTTTTATTTTATGAACTTATAAACTGCAGGTGTTAGCCAGCAGAGATTTCATATTAGTTGCTTATTTGCAATGTTGGTACTTAGAATTGATTTAAAACACTCCCATTTGGCATCTGTATCCTTATTCATCAACAGATGAGCCTAGTCTATGTCCTGGAGTGCAGCCTTGAACCTGGTAAAGTTGGCCTTTCTAAAATGTAAGCCCTGATTTTGCAGGTTTAGAAGAGATTTCATTTTTGTTGCTTATACTTGTTAATTAGACAAATAAATATTGCGATGTTGGTACTCAGAAATGATTTTTGGTATCTGTATCCTTATTCATCAACAGATGATCCTAGTCTATGTCCTGGATTGCAGCCTTGAACCTGCTAAAGTTTTTTTTTTAATTAAAAGCCCCGATTTTGCAAGGTATTCGCTAGTTTCCCTTATATTGCGCTTGCTGCGTGAGCTGCAACTGGGGTACATAGTTGCGAACTAAGCTCTAATTCTAGGGAGTGTTTCAGGTCCAAGGCCTGATTATAGAATACGCATGTGTATTATAATTGTATTTGTGTATAATGTATAGTCCAAGACCTGGGTGAGGTGTCAAAAGCCTTTGTAGCGGCAGGATGTGCTGTCGCTGGACCTACTATAAAACCAAAACTTATAAGGGACCTGGGAGAGAAATGCCTTCACCAGGTGGGGTCAGAGGGGAGGGGGGATGAAGCTCTTCCCTCCTAAATTTAGCTAATAAAACTTACATTCTAAGTCAGAAGCTAAATCAGAAAGCTGGGTCACAAGTCTGTGGCAAAACGCTGGACATAAGACCTTAAGCAACAGCTGGAGACTCACTCACAAGGACTGCTACGCCATTATACTGTAAGGACTTTCTTTTTATTTGCTGAACTGGTCTTGCTGTACTCTTTTATGTATTTTTATACCTGTATGTAATTTGTTTCTGTACATTTATCACTGTGATACCTTTTTGTCAGATTAAATGTTTAATTAATCAGCTCTGGCCTTTGATCTCTAAATATATGAGCTCACCTTTCTGAAGGAAGCTCTGGTGAAACACGTTTATCAAAGGGTTAATTTGGTGACTTGCTGGGACTAGTAGTGCATACCCAGGGGTCTGGTCGCTTTAACCCTTGCACCATCAGACTCTCTCTAGCTTCTTGGCTGGGCTGATAGAGTGCGATCGTGACAGAGTGCTATAAATGTGGTGGGAAAAACAGACTTTTTGCTGGTGTTTTGCTGGGTTTTGCCTTACTTCGCCTGCTTGGATGTATGTTATTTAATTTATAAAAGAGTTTGATGCAAGCTGGTGAGCTGCTGAGGCCAGTTTGAAAAAGTAAAAAGAAATATCGCTGAAATCACTCTTTTATTATGTCAGCATGGCATGGGCCTCAGAATATATGTGTGGTGTCTCAGGAGTTTTTCTTTCCAATCCATTCCGGGCTGTACAGATAGTAATCACGGTTGGGTAACTCCGCCCCAAAGGAGGCGTGGACTGCAAGATCAAAGATGTGGCTCCTCCCGGCCCCCTATAAAGGCAGCTGCCTCTCAATCCAGGCCCTGTTCACTTCTTGCAGTGGAGCTGCACAGATCGTTTACACTCTCTCAGGATTTTAGCAGCAGAGCGGGGCCTCCTAACCTGTCGGCCTGCTGCAGGACCCTATTTCCGCGGATTCCTCTGACCCATCCTTGCCTCCCAGCTTTGGCTGTTTTGGGATCCGTGTACGGTAGGGTGAAACGCCGGGGTCTGGGGCGTTTTGGCAGAGCACATAGCTCAGGCTTGTTACAAGAAGCAAGTCGGCTGCAGGTACCTTATGGTGAACCTGCTGAGAAACCACTGTATATTCTTGTATATACCCTCCCTTCTCCCACTTGTTTTTTTATTGTTACTGTGTTCGTGCTTGGTGCTACTATACGTGGGGGAGCGGTGGAGAGCTCCGTTGCCAAAGCATGCTACGGCGAGGAGCGGTCCACTGACGCTCCTCCCGCATACTCACCTCCCTCATTCCCTTGCCAGTTGGAGTCATCTGGCAGGGGCGTGGGCCGCATGCAAGCTGGCGCGCCACGCGGGCCCCTCGCGAGTCGGGGGGTGTCGGGGGCAGGCGGCGCTCGCGGCACCACTGCTAGGCTGCTGTATTCTGATGGGACGGGGGGAGGGGCGAGTCACGAGCGGCGGCGCACAGGCTGGCCGTCGCTCCAGTGACTCTCCCCTGGCCAGAAGGTTCTGGAATGCGCGCTGCTGCGTGTTGATGTTGCGCATCTGAAAGTTATACCTCGATGCATTGGCTGCTCCTGCGTGTCTCCGTAACGCTGCTGCAGTGTGGTGTCGTGAGTTCTTCTCTTTTCTTCAGTTGGAAGAGGGGGAAATGCTTGCATGTTTTATATTTCTATTTTTCTTTTTATTTATATATGTATTTTGTCTATAATATGTTATATATGACAGTGTGGGTCATATTGTAATTACTGTCTCCTCTCTTTTTGATTTTAGACTGTGGGCTGAAGGTTGAGGGTTGTGGTTTCTCCCGGTCCCCATTGTTAAAAAGGGGATCGACCATAGGCTTAGGACATTAGTGTCTATTTAGCCTTTTACGAATATTATATATTCAAAATCACCATAATGGAGGCATCAGGGGACCCCACTTGGGCAAGACAGGCTCTGCCCCTTGTGCAGACGGAATCCCCTGGGCGGATTCAGCACAATTTGTTCCACTTGCGCCAGAGGCATTGTTTTGGACCATGAGAGGGCGGTCGCTCCTGCCCCTAGTCCTGCGTTACCACCAGCCTCTCTGGATCCTCTGCTGCTGCAGTTAGCCCCTAGTGAAGGGGGAGCCAGCAAGGGGACACACACTGATTTGGCGCACAGGCTGGCTAGCCTTGAGAAACAACTCTCATTGGCAGCCCCTAAAAAGGCCTCAAGTAAGAAGCGGCACTTGAGCCGGTTTATTCAGACGATGATTTGTATGCTTCTTTTGGCTCCGTGGAGGAAGGTGAGTCACCAGATGACCCACTCTCGGAAGGTGAGTTGCTCTCCGCTGGAGGAGACAGCATCTCTGGTTCCTCCTCGGATGAGGATTCCTTCCTTCCAGATGATACGGAAAGCTTGCTTTCTTCCTTTTTTGACACCTTGCACATTGTTCCTCCCAAGATGGCCAAGAGAAAGAAGGGTGATTTGTTTCGGCCTGAAAGACAGCGGCGGGTTTTTCCCGAGCATTTTTCCAATATGATACTTAAGGAGTGGGAAAGGCCCAACAAGCTACCATCAGTTCCTAAGGGCCTGGAGAGATGGTATCCTTTCCCTGCCGAGTTGATTAAGTTGTGGTCACATCCTCCCGAGGTGGACCCTCCGGTTTCAGGCCTATCCAACACCACTGTTATGCCGTCACCTGACAATGCTTCCTTAAGAGATCCTGCAAGCAAACGCATGGATCAGTTGGCTTGCCATGCTTTCACCTTGGTTGGTTCCCTCTTACGTCCTGCGTGTGCCACGGCAATTGTTTCCCTAGCCACGAGGAAAAAGGTTAAGCAGCTTGTGGCTAAGGCTAAATCTCACAAACGGGCAGAGGAGTTTAAGGAGCTCAGAGCCTGTTTGGATTTCATCTTCTTTGTTGTTACTGCCATGGATGATGTAGTCCGGCTCGGTGCCAAGACTTCAGCCTTGCTTGTAGCATTCCGCCGTTCTCTGTGGTTGAAGCAGTGGTTGGCCGATGCGGCCGCCAAAAAGTCCCTCACAAGTTTACCCTTTGTGGGGGGTCGGCTGTTCGGGGAGCGACTGGACCTTTTGATCAAGGATGGTAAGCTCCCTCAGAGAAGAAAACCTACTCGCCCTTTTTGCCACTCCTCTTCTTACCAGTCCTTTCGGGGGGAAGAGGTTCTTTATTCTCCAGTGCACGCAGAGATACCTGGGGCAGAGGTAGGTCCCGCAGCAGGCCCAACCCTGCCAGGGGAGCTAAGCCCAAACCTCCAGCCAAGCCTACTCAGGCATGAGGGGGCGCCCTCACCCATACAGGTGGGGGGACGGCTACTGCTGTTTGCTACAATCATCTCGGATCTTTGGATTCAGGAGGTGGTGTCGTCAGGTTACAAGATCAAGCTGGCAGCCAGACCGCCCACAAAATTTCTATGTTCAAGGGCATCCTGAAATCCGCTAAAAGCAGAGGCTTTGAGAACAGCTCCTGCGGATAGGGGTGATTTGCCATGTGCCCCGGCATGAACAGGGTCAGGGATTCTACTCAAACCTGTTCATGGTTCCCAAGAAGGACAGATCGCTGCGGCCGATCTTAGACCTAAAGGGTCTCAACAATTATAAGGGTCAGACATTTCCGCATGGAGACATTGCGGTCGGCGGTGAGGTCGCTTCGGCCCGGCGACTTTTTGACTACGGTGGACATCAGGGACGCGTATCTGCACATCCTGATTTTTCCGGGACACCAAAAGATTTTAAGGTTTGCACTGGAGGATCAACATTTCCAGTTTGTGGCACTCCCCTTCGGCATATCCTCAGCTCCCCGAGTGTTCACCAAGGTTCTGGCGGGCATCATGGCTATCCTGAGGGGTCAGGGTATTCGTGTGTTACCCTATCTAGACGACCGTCTGATCTCGGCCCGGTCCCTTCAAGAGGCCGAGAGCGACACCCGGACTGTTCTGTCAACCTTGGAAGCCTTCGGTTTCCCCCAAGTCGCATATCACACCATCAACAGTGAGATCCTTCCTGGGGATGACTCTAGACACCGGTCAGGTCAAGGTCTTTCTGTCGCAGCAGAAAGTCTTGGGTCTCCAGATGCAAATACAAGCTTTGCTGGCTTGTCAACAGCTATCGGTGCGTCTAGGAATGAGATTGGTGGGCCTAATGGTGTCATGCTTCGAGGCAGTGCCCTTCACCCAATTCCACATGAGACCTCTACAGCTGAACCTGCTAGCCAGCTGGGATCAGTCGCCGGAATCCCTGGAACAAGGATTTTGGCTGCCCCCCCCTGACCAGGCAGTCCCTCTTGTGGTGGTTGGATTCTCTGAATCTGCTGGTAGGCAAGTCCTTTCGGACTCCCCAATGGGAGATAATTACCACGGATGCCAGTCTTACAGGCTGGGGAGGCATTTGGCAGACCCAGAAGATCCAGGGTCAGTGGGGCCAGAAAGAAACCGGTTGCCCATAAATCTCTTGGAACTAAGAGCAATTTGGTTGGTTCTACTATGTCTGACCCCCTATTTAAGAAGCCATGCGGTTCAGGTCCGCTCGGACAATCAGACGGCTGTAGCCTACATCAACCACCAGGGCGGTACTCGGAGCAAGAGATCCCTCAAGGAAGTAAGCCGAATTCTTAGTTGGGCAGAGAAGAATGTTCCCTGCATCTCGGCGGTTTACATCCCGGGGGTGGAGAACCAGGAGGTAGACTACCTGAGCAGGAGGTCCTTGCGCCTGGGGGAATGGTCCCTCAGCAGGAAAGCCTTTCAAGCTCTGTGCCTCCGCTGGGGTCAACCGGACGTGGACCTTTTTGCGTCCAGACACAATCACAACAGATAGCAACAGATGCCCTGGCGATTCCTTGGACGGCGTTCAATCTTCTGTATGCCTTTCCTCCATTTCCACTCCTGGACCGAGTACTACGCAAGATAGTCCAGGAGGGGGTACCAACCATCCTGGTCGCTCCTCGTTGGCCAAGGAGGAGTTTGCGGACATAGTAAAAATGGCAGCAGATCACTGCATCATGGCTGACGATCCGGAGCTTCTCACACAGGGTTTGCTTCGGCACCCGAATTTACTGGCTTTGACGGCCTGGCTATTGAAACCTCCATCCTGATGGAGAGGGGTTTATCAGCCACGGTTATTCACACAATGATTAGGCACGTAAGAAGTCTTCTTTCATCATATACTACAGAGTTTGGCGGGCCTATATCGCTTGGTGCAAGGCCAGGAACCTTTCTTGTCAGAGATATTCTGTTTCTAGACTCCTAGAGTTTCTACAAAACGGTCTAGACTTGGGCCTCCAGTTGAGTACCCTCAAGGGTCAGGTCTCGGCCTTATCCGTTTTCTTCCAGAAGTCTATTACCAATCATAGATTGATCAAGACTTTTTTTCCAGGGGGTCACCCATGTCCGTCCACCACGTAAATCTGTCGTACCGGTGTGGGACCTAAATCTGGTGTTATCTGCTCTCCAGAGTGCCCCCTTCGAGCCATTGAATGATGCTACATTGACTATGCTGACACTCAAAGTGGTTTTTCTGGTGGCGATCACCTCGGTGCGTCGAGTATCAGAGCTGGCCGCGCTTTGTATGAAACCATCCTATTTTGAGATGCACAGCATTTTTTGCCTAAGGTCGTTTCTCCTTTTCACCTTAATGAGGAAGTTGTCTTACCTTCCTTGTGTCCAGCACCAGCTAATCCTAAAGAATGGATTCTCCATGCTTTGGATGTGGTTAGAGCCATAAAGTATTACCTGGCTGCGACTGAAACCTTCAGGAAGTCGAATTTGCTTTTTGTCTTAACAGAAGGCTCTAGAAAGGGATTGCCACCAGCCAAGTCCACACTCAGTAAGTGGATTAGACAGGCGGTGGTACGAGCCTATTCTGCCAAGGGGAAAGAACCCCCTTTCTGGATCATTCTACTAGAGCCATTGGTGCTTCTTGGGCTTTTCAGCATCAGGCCTCGGTGGAACAAGTTTGTTTGGCTGCCACTTGGTCTTCAGTTCATGACTCTGTTTTTGTCCGAAAGGTGCTTCAGGCGGTAGTGAAATGAACTACCTGCTGTTCCGCACTGGGGATCCCGCCCATATGGACACTGCTTTTGGATGTCCCAACCGTGATTACTATCTGGACGTCCTGTAATGGATTGGAAAGAAAAAGGCAATTCTGTGATACTCACCTGTAGAATTGCTTTTATTTCTGTTCCATTCCAGGCCGTCCAACCCGCCCTTTTGAGGTTTATTATGTTCTGCATGCCTGTTTATGGTGATTGAACCATTATTGCTTATAGGACACTAGTTATACAAATGTAGGTTTTTAGGTTTGAGAGAGTACAAGTGGAGGCTATGTGAAGTAACATGGTCTCCTATGTTTTTGGACCTCCCGGCCTGCCTCTTTCTATTGAGTACTGCTTTTGAATTACTGGGCCTGGGTTGAGAGGCAGCTGCCTTTATAGGGGGCTGGGAGGAGCCACATCTTTGATCTTGCAGTCCACGCCCCCTTTGGGGTGGAGTTACCCAACCGTGATTACTATCTGGACGGCCTGGAATGGATCGGAAATAAAAGCAATTCTACAGGTGAGTATCACAGAATTGCCTTTTTCGGTTGTTTGAAAAGCTTTATATAATTAGTTTAAATTAAAGTCAAAATCCTGGGTTTTGGTCTTTGCCCCACTGTGTGACACCTCCCAAGTCGCTAAAACAAACTCACCTCTTCCCGGTCCTAATGAGCAGCCACCCATCCAAACAGCGTGCTCGGATCCGCTGATGTCCCTTCGTCTAAGCCTTCACCTAAGGCGAGTGGCTCCAAGCAAGCTGACGGCCGCATCCCCTGATACCCTCTAAGTGTATGGCCAACCTGGGGGATTTCACACAGCGAGGCATCCTAATTTTGAATGCCACAGGGGGAGGAAATCGATCAGCCCGGGAATCTTGTAGATTCCCGGGCCGATCGCTGTGGGTTTTGATCCACTTTAAATGTGAAAAGTTATGTTGTCTGACATTGAAAATTTAAATATCTGATAAAGATGCAAGTCTGCTGAACTAGAAATAAATAAGGCAAAATACAGACATAGTATAACAAATAAGGCCCATTTTGGTTAGTAAATGTGGCAAGTGCAGCATAAACCCGTAAATGGTGGTGTTTTCCCTCCCAGCCAGGGAATGCTTTATTTTGAATACAACTATATTGTGGTCACTGTTACCAAGGTTTCAAAGGACTTTAACATTCCTCACAAATGATTCAGCATTTGATATTACCAGATCTAATAGAGCATCACCACAAGTAGGTTCCTCCACAAACTGACTTACATAGTTATCTTGCAGCAAGCTAAATATTTTCCTCCCACTTGCATTTGAAGCAGGACCATGGCACCATTAAATGCCAGGGTAGTTATAGAGGCTTATTTATTATTATCGGTGCGGGGCGCCACTTGAGCGCCTTGTTCTAGACGCTCAGCAGTGCCCGCACCACAGCATCGGCTTCAGGCCGGCGACGCTGTTAGCTGTAGCGCTCCTGGCCTGGCAGCGTTTGCAGCGCACAGCTTATATAAGCCTATGCACTAGCGACACCTAGCACCAGCCAAGAGCTCTGCAAGCTGACAAAATTAATTAACAAAATACCAGGTGCTCCAAGAGGCACTCAAAAAAGGGAATTCAGGCACACAGCGCCTGTTGGATTTTTTAGGGTTTCTTTATTAATTAGAAATGGTAATTGCATTGGGCACATTAGACAAGCATGACATAGCTTTCTCACAGCTCAAATCACGAATTTTCAGCACAAAAATTGCTAAAAATGCATATAAAAATAATCTCAACCAGCCCAGAGATCCCGTGGCACATGCACCAACCTAAAATTGTATTGTAAAATTGTAACCATTCAAACCCATTGAAATGTATGGAATAAGGCCATACAGTGCTAGGTGAGTACCTGGTCCTATCTGGCAAGGAAACACAGTGCTGGCACTCATCCCATCGCCTGTGCTGTTGATAGATGGGACACTACCTGGCACTATCACAGGCGCTCTGGATTTTTGACTTGATACATAGACCTTTTTGACTGGGACCTGACACTCACATTACACTACCTGGCATCACATGGCCTTAGCTTTTCTTAAATAACCCCCATAGTCTCTACAGTACCAGCCTGCCCTGTCCACTTTGTTTATGCAGCTGACCCACTATTTTTCTAGGGGAACTATAGACTATAGATTAATTATTTTCACATTATTTACTTTCTGTACCTCTACCAACAAAGATCCAACATGTCCTCAATCTTCAGCTACCACTCCCTTATCAACATGTGCCCCAATTCTGAACACATAGACTCTGCTACTTTCCTATTTACACTGTCTTTCTAAAACTGAGTAAAAACAGTGAATGTTGCCAGGTCAACCATATGCGGACTCCATCCACGTCTCAGCCACACCTATGTCATTATTCTTTTCTTCTAATACCAGAGCCTCAAGCTCATTTTACTTGCCAGCCTTCTTATTCATTATTCCAGCCCTTTCTATTTGTCCACCCACCATCACACGCTGTGCCCTAAATAACCTATCTTACGCATTGATTTCATTATTGCTCTTCCTCTTATATGGATTTTTATTATTAGACTATTTTGAAATGGTCCTTATTTTAAATCAAACTGAAAATTTTGACCACTTTGTTGGTTTATTCTGAATATTTTCTTGCTGTGGAGTTAATGTTTTCTTAGCATCTCTTTGGGGATGTTTACATAGTTGTCTTTCTACTGACTCAGGACCTCTGAGTTCCTGCCATTCTTGGCCAGCTGCTCAGGAAAACGGGACAGGAAGACAGCATGGGGGTGGAAACAGATAAGGAGAAACATTTTTTTTTCATTGTACCCAGTTGATTTAAACCTATAGATTGCAAATGTTTCTTGTAGTGACTGAAAAGCAATATGTTTCTCCTGTTAGGATGTAGTATATTGTGTATAGTTGTGACAGTAAGTACACTATTTTGGAATATTTAGGTTCAATAAATATATTTTTTTTAATTCTGTGGTTTTACTGAGTGGTTAGGGTAATTACAATGTTAATTATGTTTTTTCTACTTCCTCCAAGTGATAAATCAGGAAGTAATCCTTCTTTTTTAAAGAATGCAGCTCAACAACTCTGGTGTTATGATGGTTCACTTTCTTTTAGCTCTTCCGAGATATTTAAGTGATCTCCTCGTTGCTTCCTCTGCAAAACAGGCCCTGAAACTGGCCGTTGGTGAAACCTGGACCACATGATTGCCAGCAATCAATCACATCGCCCATTTTAACTCAGGATCGCCTCCACTGTGATCAACACTTATTTTCTGTAAAATTTGTTTTGTACTTTATTGCTAGTTCGGGCCATGGTCCACAGGGACACTATGTATGATTAAGGGCAATTGAATGCCCGAAATGCGTCACAGGGTCCCCACTGTGGGGCACGTATATTATTAGGTTTGATGATTTGATTTTGCACAAGGACACTTGCACTTTATGTGGATTACGGCATTTTAAACCTTTGGGTTAACACTTTTAGTGCCAGCTACGTGAGTCTCACGTAGCTGATTTTAAATCCCTACAGAAAAAAAAGTATAAAAGTTAAAAACTCACCTGACCCCTCTTTGGATTGGGCCAGGTCTTCTCTTCACCCGGGGGGGAATCCAATCCCCCCTGGTATTTTATCTCTTCAGGAGAGCACCCAAAATAGTGCCCCCTGCTTTGGCCGATGGCACAATTGACTGTAAAAAGAAAAAAATGACATTTACTCACCTGCGGCTGTGATCCCTCCTGTGGGGTCTCCTCTGCACCGGGGGGGGCTCCGATGGCCACCCCCCCGGGCTCTTCCATGGTGAGGAGAGGGCGAGAAATTGCCCTCTCCCTGACTTCCTGGTTTGCAGCTGTTAGCCCCACCCCCTGGGGGCGGGGACGGGTGGCACCACTATATTGTTGCCCGGCAGCCGGCTTCTCTCACCGTCACCTGAGACAATCAGTCTTGCCGGGTGCTCGGAGGAGAGAGGTTGGAGGTGGGGAGAGGGCTGTGATCCCCCCCCCAGCCTCCCTCCACTGAGCACCCGGCAGCTGTCATCTGGGATCTCCAGGGGAAAGAGGAGGATCGGAGGTGAGTAAAGAAAAAAAAAATAAATGTCATTTTTTTCCTATGTGTCTGTGTGTTTATTTTACATTTAACCATTTGTGAACTGGTAAGGGATCCATGAGATCCCTATACCAGTTCACAAGGCTGGGGGCTGGCAAGTCACCTGCGGGTGACTTGCCATTAACCCCCAGCACCCCCGATTACCTGCCTCCCCAAAGCCCAGGGGGAGGGGCAGAAGGGCCCGGCCCATGGTTATGTTGGCTTGTAGCCTGCAGGGCGGGGAGGACACCAAAGCTGGCCCCTGTGCCCTGTTCCTACAAGCCCCCATAGCTGGCCCCAGGCTGGTTATTATGGGTAAGGGGGAGCCCATGTCTTTTTTTTATTTTTAAGGGTTTTTAACCCTTAAAATTCCAAAAAATAGAGTCTCCCCCATGGGAGGGGGGACCCTATGTCATTTTTTTTATTAACCCCTTATGTTCTTTTGCCCAGCAACTATAAAAGGCTTTCAGCAGCAGCAGGAGAGCGATCAGCATGGGACACAGGGCCCATGGATGGATGGGGAGGTAAGTATTTTTTCTCCTTGTGTCTGTGTTTTTTTTTTTACACTTAACCCTTTGTGAACTGGTAAGGGATCCATGAGACCTCTATATCAGTTCACAAGGCTGGGGGCTGGCAAGTCACCTGCGGCTAACCCCCGGCACCCCCAATTACCTGCCTCCCCAAAGCCCAAGGGGGGGGCAGAAGAGCTCGGCTCACAGAGCTTGTAGTGGCAGGACGGGGGGCTACCAAAACTGGCCCCTGCGCCCTGTTCCTACAAGCCCCTATAGCTGATCCTGGGCTGGTTATGATGGGTAAGGGGGACCCCATGTCATTTTGTGGGGGATTTTTAAGGGTTTTTAACCCTCAAAATTACCAAAAAATGTGTCCCCCCAGAGGGGGGGGGGGTCATTTCAGTGACATGACCCTATGTCATTTTTTTTAATTAACCCCTTATGTTTATAGTGTGGATAGTAGTTGTATTTTATTTGTAAATGTTATAAAATGCTCTTCTCAGTTTGAGGGGTCTCCTGGGCAAGAATGGGGGGCTACCAATATATATGTGGTACCGTTGTAATCAGGAGAAATGGGGCTTTTACGTGTAATATGGTTTTCATATGAATAAAGGAGACAATTGTCTAAAAAATATTTTTGTATTTATTTTTTTACACAAAATTAAAAAAACAGTAGAAAAATTACAAACAAGACATTTCATGTTAAAGCCTAAACTCTGTTGCAAAAAATATATATATAATTTTCCTGGAAATTCCGGCAACAATCACGGTTAAACATGGCGCAAAATGGGGAAAAATGACCTGTCAACAGAGGGGGACAAAAGTTTAAGTAGGCTGGCAATTAAAAGGGTTAATAGTACCTATGCATGTTGGGTATTGTTCTGCTCGGGGGACCTTGCTCTTTCAGATTTAGCTTGTTTTTTCTTGTTTGCATATTGATATTTTAGGAACACATTTTTTTTATTCAGCTTTTTTATACCATTTTTTTAGGGAAATCCTGTGCAACCTTAGAATTCTTTGAGGGATTAGTTCCAGAAAGATGAGCCCACTACAACAAGCTGGGTACGCTTAGAAAGCTTAACATATGTACTTTCAGAGAATATATGGTTTATGGGGGATATTCCAAATGTAAAGGGTTGTTTTGGTTGAAAAGGTGCGCACTTTATCTGCAGAGCTGAAATTTTAATCTGTTATGCACATGCTTTACTTTGTGGTGTTTTGCAACTCTTCCCTTGACAGTAGCAATTCATGCTGGGTATTATTCTGTTCGGGCCTGTTGCTTTTTCATATTTTACTTATTTTTTCTTGTTTGCATATAGTTTTTTTTAGGAAAATGTGGCCTTGCTTCTTCCTTTTTATTCTTTTTTAGGTATACTCTGTGCAACCAAAGAATTGATTGAGGGATTACTTCCAGAAAACTATGCTCACATAAACAAGCCTGGTACACCTAGAAAGCTTGAGGCATGTACTTCCAGAGAATATATATAGTTTGTGGGGGGTATTTCAAATGTAAAGGGTTGTTTTTCTGGAAAAACTGCAAGGTGCACATAGCGCATATTTTATTTTAAAATCTCCTAAAGCTCTGTTTCAGTTTGGGGGAGTCTCCTGGGCAGGAAAGGGTGTCTACCTATACATATGTGGTACCGCTGTAACCGGGAGAAATTGGGGTTTTACACGCAATAAACTTTTATTGACAAACTTACATTTTTTATTACAAAAAAACACTACAAATTTCAAAAAATTGATTTTTTCAATTTTTTTGCACATATTTCACCCATTGAGAATACACTAAAAAAAGGCCAAACAAGACATGTTGAAGCCCTGACTCTGCTGAAAAAAACATTATATAATTTTCCTGGGAAATCCCTTCAAAAATCATGGTTAAACATGTGTAGCGCAAAATAGTGAAACGTAGTCTGGCACTTAAAGGGTTCAAAGTTATGTTTTAATTGAATGAGAAGGCTGGACACCTCACTGACCATTGCATTGTGGAATTGTGCCAGAGGATTTCCTCTCCCTGCCTCTCAAAGTGTCAGGTGAGCTGGTTGAACTTTCTTTTTTACTTGGTCCACAGGGACACTAAACTAAACTAACCTAACCCAACCCTGTTTTAGAAAGATACTCACTTTTTCCTAGCAGACATCCATGGGGGAAAGGTTAGAACCTCCTAATTCAGAGCTCATGGAAAGCTAGAGAAGGTAGGTTAAGGTACTTGCAGACCTGGAACTACCTAACATAAAGTTGCCAGGTATTCTAGGTATGCTTTAAGGAAGACACATATGCACTGGCAGGGCTGACCTTAGGTTTGGACGTGCCCTGTGTGAGACTGCATGATAACAGACCCCCAACAAACAAAATAAAATCATACAAAAGACTTTACACAGTGAGATAATATTATATATTATCTGTATTAAGTCATTGCAACTAGACTATTTATTATGAATATCTTCAGCTAAACACCCATATGGCTGTGTTTATTCAGGGTGACACCAGAGATGTTAGTGAAAAATATTCTAAGCTGAGAAAAAGATTCAGATGACTATCAAAACCTCTTCAAGAAAAGTGCATCTCTGACTTATTACTACAGATAATGTATAGGGGTAATACATCAAAATCTTAGGGCAGCAAACTGCCAGCCACTCTCCCCACCCCATGACCCACCAACATGTGACTCCCCTACCCACCTGCTACCAGTGTTTGTGGACCTGGGTTAGATGTGGAGGTGAAGTCTGTCACTGCCATGGCAAGCTTTCTTTCAGCACCTAAACATACTCCCTCCTGCTTTACCATAACCCTGCCGTGTTTTCCTATGCTGCTGCATCACATAGGGGGCAGAAAGTGGCAGAGGACACTGCAACAGTTGTCCCTTTTATTAGGGGTGTGTAACTGTTTCTTTCTCCCTACGTGAAAACACAAGCGTACCCAAACCTGCACACTTCATCCCAGTGGGGCTTGCCAGGGCGGTGCACAGTACTGTACAAGCCCATCCCCTGAATCTTACTGGTTGCCAGTGGTCACCTGGAGTGACAACCCAGCGCGGGAATACAGCCTGGTCTCAGACTTGCAGCTGCAGTATGTGTGGAGAGGTTCTGCAGAGGTCTTCCTCTCGGCCAGTTATTTGGAACTAAATGCTTTCTTAAGCTACCCTTTAAATAACGACCAACAGTCCAAAAAGTTGGTCAGCCTATCTGTGCAGCAATGCAGACATCCCAAACTAGGGTGCCTGTGCATACCAGTACCCTGCAAGCCAATAACAGGTTGATCTATTGACTCACCGAGATCCTGTGTTGATTTGAAATGCCACATGACAGCTGAAAGGCAGTTAGGTTCCTTGAATGGGCTTGCACATATGCACCTGTCTACCCAGGGATGGTGATTGGCCTCTGAAGGTCATGTGAGGTAAGGAACATAGGTAGTAAGTGCAACTGAGGGCTTACAAAGAAAAAAACACCCTGGATTTTCACTCTCCTGAGTGTTGTTCCCCTCTGACAGTTAGGGATGCCCTACTGTGTGTGTTCCAGTGGATCAGCAAAAAAAAACCCTAATCTTTTTTCCAATCCCACAGTGCAAATGCGGAGCCAATCAGCACTTGGCTTCATTCAGCTTCTGCCTGCCACTCTGTCATCACACCAATAAGCGAGCTGAATGTAGCTGAGTGCCCTGCCAGACCCATCCCTACTCACCTCTAGTTGTGAGCAGGGATGGGTATGCGCGTAGCTAAATGTATGGCATGGATGCATCCGCAGGCCTGCACATGGGCCATAGGATGACCAGTTTGGTGAGTTATCTGCGATTGCCGGTGGTTCACAAAGAGAGGAATCCCAAATCAGGATTTGCTAGGGTGAGGGAATCAACCATGCTGGCCAAAAATGCTGTAGTTCCTCTTTAAAATGCAGTATAGACATTGAAGGGGCAAACCAAGATGCTGCTCTGCTGCTTGACTAAGTGGACAAACTTCTTATATATTGGATGCCAGTCAGATGTGGGGACATGACTGTGAAAGCAAAGCTTAAAGTGAAATGAATTTCGAAATAGGTTTTTAGACCACTTATATGTGTCCTGGGGGCATCCTAATTAACAATGTCCTACAGTGAAAAGCCCTAAGGACCCCCTGCAGCTTGCGAAGCATACCCATCTATTTGGCACCAAGCAAAGTGGCTTAGCTTAGTGGCAACATCTCGTGCCCTTTACTGTAAGTACCCCTTGCTGACACATCATCAGGTCTGTGGGGCACCCAGAGCAAAGATGCTGCCCCAGATACCACATGTGACCAGTGTGGTATAGGTAAGCATACTGCACATGCTGCAGTGGGGTTCTTTAGTGTTTCACACCCTAGGACAAAATCAAGTGGATCAAAAGTCTATTATGAGTTTTAGTCTTCTTTAGAGGTAGAAACATGAAGGGAAGAGCCACCAAACTATCAAATAGCTTCTATTTATTCCTTCCCCTCCAGTTCAGGACTTATGTGCCTGGACAGGGGAAGCGCCGTTTACCAGACAACACATGGTGAAACTAAAGTGTTGCAGTCCTCGTCCGGCAGGAACGAGACATTTTACAAAGGCACCAGTGATCTCCGTCAGCTCACAGTGGGGCGTTGGGGGCACTGGCACCCATTTGGCGGAAGCACCCTAGGATTTGAAAATAAATTGGGCATATAAAAAGAAAAACATGCTGCAGTGTCTGTGCGACCACACACTGCCCACACCCCAAAGGCCAGCCCTGGGCATTTTGGGATCCTAGAGAGAAGAAGTGGCAACTGTGTTCGAATTTAGACTCCTAGAACCAGGGTATTGAACTGTGCACAAACACCTACCTATCTCTCATAGTCTCTGGGGTGGTTTAGCACCAATGGTTGTTGTTTTTTAACTCTACATTTTATTTGGGCGTGCTTATTGCCCTGTGCGACCTACCTCTCACTCACAATCCTTGGGGGCCTCTCAGTAGTAATGCTGGTTCCTTTTTGGGCCCCATAACATTTATCTTAAAAAAACACACAGTGACACAATGCTCAGCTTTATAGTTGGTTCTGGTTTTGAATAACTGCCACACAGCTGTCTACCAAATATCGGTACTGGTTCTGGGAATCTAGTAACATTTTGGGGGAAAAAAGAACCCAAAATGGTGGACTTTATAGGATTGTGGAATTTCTTACATCCACTGGGCTTAAGGATATTGCATATTTCAAAGAAAAGTTTCAGCTCCCCCTGGGGGAGAAATTTACATACTGCTAGAACCAGCTAGAACCGCAATACACGACAAACTGTGTCTGGAATTTCTGGGTCGGGGGGGTGGGGGTGGAACCCTATTTAATCTTATAATAGAGCTGGTTGGGAAGCTGTATTACATGCTCAAGTGGGAAACAGACCTACAGCAAGAGCTTAGACAGGAGGAGTGGTTCAAGTTAGTAGAATCCAGTGCTAAAGGTTCTTTGAATACCTCCTTGCTGGAAGGCAATTTGAAGGTGTTATTTCAGTGGTATATGGTTCCTAGTAAGCTGATCGTCATATATCCTAGTGCCTCTCCCACATATTTTAAGCAGGGTGGACAGAGGGGAGATACTTATCATATATGCTGGACTTGTCCTAAAGTGGGGAAGTTCTGGAATCATGCCTTTGGTGTTATGAGTAGGGATGGGCGAACCCCCCAAAGCTCAGGTTCAGCAAGTTTGGTTGAACTTTGAATAAATATTCGGGGACCCGGTCTACATTGACATCAATGGGGACCTGAACATTAGGAGGTAGCTGTGGTGGGGGGGAGTGCAGAATGTGCAGCAGAAACACGCTGCTTAAACCCATCTCTGCCCTATCCTCTTCTTTCAGAGCAGTGGAGCAACGGCAACAACGTTTCAAACTGGCCCCAGTCGGGGCTACAAAAAGAAGGCCTCCAGCTTCCTTGAGTGAGGACACTTCTAGTGCCCGCACTAGTAGTGTCCTCACTCATGGGAGCCGGTGGCCATCTTTTTGTAAACCCGGCTGGGGCCAGCTTCAAATGCTGCTGCCGCCTCCATTGCCCCTTCCATCACCGCTTCTCCATGTTTAGGCCAAACGCCAAACTCGAACACAGACTTCTGGCTGAAGTCCGTGTTTCGGGTTTGCCAACCCAAACTCGCCGTTAATAGCCCTCTTAAACAAACTTGCTTCTGAGGTTCCTAAGTTCACAGGCAAATTAATCTTTTTTGCTTGCATGGCTGCCAAATTGACTGTTGCTAAATCATGGAAGTCTAGCAGGTTAAGGTTACAACAATTCTTGAAAAAATTAACTGGGGCCTTTTGTTAGACAAGGGGATGCAATTTCACAAAATCTGGCCCTGGTCCCAATTTTATGGACATGGGGGTTGGGGGTGTGGAGGGGTTGTGGCCCCTGGGACATGATGGTACTTCTCTTTCTTTCCTCTATTCTTTTTATTTTTCCTCTTCTTGCTCTCTTTTTTCCTTTTTTATTTCTGGAGGTATTTCTGTTTTCACACCTACCTTGGTACTTCCTGGGAGTAAACACTTGATATAATTATAACTAATACATGGAGTGGCTGTTCAATGAAGCTGCAGAATGTTGGGAGTGATGCTTATACAAGATGTTGCTAGGTTATTTTGGGCTTCTATCTGTTCTTAGGCTATGTTTTGTTTCCTTCTTCTTCCTAATGTGTTCTGAGTAGAGATGAGCGAACCGGTTCGGAAGAACCGGAATTCGCTCCGAATTTCAGGAAATATTCGATTCGACACGAACCCGAATATTTTGTGGTTCTATCACGCTCCCGGAACCACAATTTACCACTTGGACAACTCCAGCTCTCTTGGTAAGGACCTCAACCCCCAATCTCCGCAGCCAGCTTCACCTATAGGAGCCCCCGCTTGCCGAGACGCAGAACACGCCTGCTCGGGATCGGTTGCCCCCAGGACTTTATGGCTCAAAGGTTGAGGTCTTACGGTACAGAGTACTGGAGAGCCCGCGGCTGGAAGTGGAATCGGGTAGCCGGTATGTGAGCGTAAGGTGGAAGTCCAAGGACAGGCAGGGGTCGGCAACAGGAGTGAAGATCGAGGATGGTCAAACAAGCGAGGGTCGGCAACAGGAACGGAGATCAAGGATGGTCAAACAAGCGAGGGTCGGCAACAGGAATGGAGATCGAGGATGGTCAAACAAGCGAGGGTCGGCAACAGGAATGGAGATCAAGGATGGTCAAACAAGCGAGGGTCGGCAACAGGAATGGAGATCAAGGATGGTCAAACAAGCGAGGGTCGGCAGCAGGAGTCAGGATCAATATCAGGGATAAACAATGGCTAGGGTCTAGGCGCTATCACAGGCATTGAGCAACTGGTGGGGTAAACCTTTATAGGGAACGGATATGATTAGGGCTGGGTGTGTGATTGGTGTTCACAGGACCCAGCACCTGATTGGATATAGGGCGTACAGCCCAGCAACCCCTATTGGGCTCATTGGCCCAAACACAGCAGAGGGCGTGCTGCCCAGCTGGGCTCATTGGCCCTTTAACTGAAAAGGGGCGTGCCCCTTTGAATTAATATTCACCTCCTCCGGCGGCCGCGCTGAGAGCAGCGCCGCCGGAGGGCATAGAGGGCACGTGTGCTGATGCCGGATACGCCGGCAGGAGGAGAAGGAGGGGGCGCGCCCGCAGCCACGCGAGCCGCCGCCCGGCGCGGCCGGCGCCTGAATGGCGTGACACCGTGACACTACCCCCCCCTTCATGAGGGGCCTCCGGACCCTCACCAGGTTTCCCCGGATTGTCACGATGGAATTTTTTAATAAGAGCTTTAGCATGCACATCTTTTGCCGCAACCCAACATCTCTCCTCAGGACCGTAACCGACCCAGTCAATTAAATATTGTAAAGAATTACGGAGCTTGCGTGAGTCAAGAATTTTGTTCACTTCATATTCTGGTTCGTTATCTACTAGAATAGGCGGCGATGATGGACGCGGTACATTCTTGGCTGGTTTTAGCAGTGACACGTGAAAAGAATTTGGGATTCTCATGGTTTGCGGGAGTTGAACCTTAAAGGACACGTTGCTTAATTTCTGAATAATGGGGAAAGGGCCAATAAACTTAGGCCCTAACTTACTGGACGGTTGGCGGAGAGAAATATTTTTTGTAGAAACCCAAAGTCCCCAATCTGAAGCGCGGGTTCTTGAGACCTGTGGCGATCGGCAAACCTTTTGTATCTAAGAATAGTTTCTTTCAAAGTCTGCTGGACGCGGGTCCAGATGTTCTTCCGCTCTTGGAGCCACTCTTCCAATGCCGGTAAATTGGAAGGGGACCCAGAGAGAGAGGAAGCCCTAGGATTCCTCCCAAAATTGCAGAAAAACGGAGAAACTTTGGTACTTTCACTCGGCGCATTATTGTATGCAAATTCCGCGAAGTCAATATATTCTGACCACTGTTCTTGAGCGTCGGAAATGTAACACCGCAAATACTGTTCTAGACTTTGATTGGTTCTCTCTGTCTGTCCATTGGTTTGAGGATGGTAAGCAGAAGACAAAGATATCTGAATCCCCAAGCGAGAACAGAAGTTCTTCCAAAAACGTGAAGTAAATTGCACACCCCGATCGGAAACTATATTAGATGGTATGCCATGGATACGAAAAATGTGCGAGATAAATAATCGCGAAAGCTCAGGAGCTGATGGTAGCTTAGATAAAGGAATAAAATGTGCCATCTTACTGAAACGGTCGACGACCACCCAAATCACAGTGTTCCCATGTGAGAGAGGCAAATCTACAATAAAATCCATAGAGATATGAGTCCATGGTTCTTTAGGAATCTCAAGTGGGACTAAACACCCACTAGGGGCCTTGTGAACCCCCTTACTTCGTGCACAAACAGAACATGCGTCGATAAAGGTAGTTATATCGCGTCGCATAGTAGGCCACCATACAAGGCGTCGGGCTAAAATGAAAGTTTTACGATTTCCTAGATGTCCGGCAGTTTTGGCATCGTGAAACTCGCGAATTACATCAGAGCGCAGATGCGGTGGTACAAACTGACACCCTAAAGGTACATCTACAGGGGATTCATTTTGAAATGGCGCCAAGGCATTCGAAAGATCAGGAAGCAAGGCACCAATCACACATCCCACAGGCAAAATAGGTTCACCCATATCACCCCGATCCTTACAATCCCCAAACAAGCGGGACAGAGCATCCGCTTTAGAATTTTTTACTCCTGGCTTAAATGTAATTATAAAATTAAAACGCGAGAAAAATAATGCCCAACGAGCCTGGCGAGAGTTCAGTCTCTTAGCTGAGCTAATGTACTCGAGGTTTTTGTGATCAGTATAGACCGTGATCGGATACAATGACCCCTCCAACCAGTGACGCCATTCATCAAAAGCCAGTTTAATCGCCAATAACTCCCTGTTTCCAACATCATAGTTCTGTTCCGCGGTACTAAATTTCCGTGAGAAGTAGGCGCAAGGATGCAAACGATCAGGATGACCAGAGTATTGCGACAACACCGCCCCCACACCCAACTCAGATGCATCTACTTCAATGGTAAAAGGTTTATTAACGTCAGGGTGAACTAAAACTGGCGCCGAAGTAAAAGCCTGTTTTAGAGTCTGGAAGGCCTCATTGACCGAAGATGACCAGTTTACAGTGAAGGCGCCCTTGCGAGTAAGGTTGGTGAGAGGAGCAACAATTTTGGAGAAACCCTTAATAAAGCGTCGATAGAAATTAGCGAAACCTAAAAAACGCTGTAATTCTTTTAAAGTCTTGGGTTGTACCCAATCCCGCACCGCCGAAACTTTCCCCGCATCCATCTCTAACCCCTGGCTAGAGATTATATAACCCAAAAAGGGAACGGTGGTGACCTCAAACATACATTTAGAAATCTTTGCATACAAGTTATTCTCTCTTAGTTTTTGAAGTACCATTTTCACATGCAGTCTATGTTCGGACAAAGACTTAGAGAAAATGAGGATATCATCCAAATAAATTACCATGAATCTGCCCAAATAGTCTCGGAAGACGTCATTAACGAAGTCTTGGAAGACCGCAGGGGCATTACAAAGGCCAAAGGGCATGACTAGATATTCGTAATGACCATCTTTAACATTGAATGCAGTTTTCCACTCATCCCCTTGCCGAATACGAATCAGGTTGTAGGCCCCCTTTAGGTCTAACTTGGAGAACACCCGAGCTCCTACTACTTGATTAAATAAATCCCCAATCAAGGGAAGGGGATACCGTTTTTTTACCGTGATCTTATTCAGGGCTCTGTAGTCTATGCAAGGCCTTAAACCACCGTCTTTTTTCTCCACAAAAAAGAAGCCAGCCCCCGCAGGTGATGTTGAAGGACGGATGAACCCCTTGCTTAAATTCTCGGAGATGTACTTCATGGCCAGTTCTTCCAGCCGAGTGAGATTATAAATTTTCCCTCTAGGAGGGATGGTCCCGGGGAGCAGGTCAATGGGGCAGTCATAGGGCCTATGAGGGGGAAGGAAATCTGCAGAACGTTCGGAAAAAACATCAGCCCAATCTGCGTAAGGCTGGGGCAATCCCTGTGGCAGCATCTGAAAACTTTTGAGGGCAGTGGAAAAACAATGTGTCTTGCAGTAATTACTCCACCTCACTAAATCCCCAGTCTGCAAGTCTAAAATGGGGTTATGGAGTTTTAACCAGGGATATCCCAGTACTACCGGGGTTTCTGGACAGTCAAAAACCAAGAACTCGATATATTCAGAGTGAGAAGAGCCAACGATTAAATTGAGAGGTGGGGTCTTGGTACTAACCGGACCTCCCTGGATGGCCTTCCCATTTATGGCTAGAACCTGTAGAGATTTTCCAAGGGGTACCAGCGGAATCCCCAGGACGGAGATCATGCTCCGGTCCAGGAAATTACCTGCAGCTCCACTGTCAATAAAGGCGGATACTGCCCGTTTGGAAGGACCCCAAGAAAGCTCTATGAGGATTAACATTTTATTCAAGTGAGAGTAATTAACGGACTCACCTAGATCAGTACTCCCCTCCTGATCTAGGCGAGGAAGTTTCCCGCCGGGTATCCCTTGTTAGGACAGGACCTAGCAAAATGTCCCGGATTCCCACAATATAAGCAGAGACCCATGGAGCGTCTACGCTGCTTCTCGTCCTGGGTAAGACGAGCTCTACCGATCTGCATGGGTTCTTCCAGTGAGGAAGAAGGTGTGTTTGCCCCAGGGGAAGGGAATGGGTTGGGGGACTGAGATGGCTTAAAGGACGAGGAAGTCCTAACCCTTTCCCTGGCTCTTTCCCTAAGACGCCGATCTATTTTGATGGAGACCTGCATTAGCTGGTCTAGATCTGCTGGTGTAGGTAAATTGACCAAAGCGTCCTTGATACCCTCTGATAGACCCATACGGAACTGGCTACACAGGGCTGGGTCATTCCATCTGGAGTCTACTGCCCACCGCCGGAATTCAGAACTGTAATCTTCAGCAGTATTCCGACCTTGCTTCAAGGCCCGAAGCCTATTTTCGGCCGTGGACTGCTGGTCTGGGTCGGCATATAACACACCCATAGCCTGAAAAAAGGAAGTAACGGAGTGCAGGGCAGCATCATCGGGAGGCAGGCTAAAAGCCCATGATTGGGGATCTCCTTGCAAAAGGGAGATAACTAACCCCACCCGTTGGGTCTCGGTGCCCGAGGATCCAGGTCTCAATCTGAAGTACAGCTCGCAGGAATTTTTAAAATTGGAGAATCTGGCTCGGTCTCCAAAAAATGTCTCCGGTAACGGGACATTCGGCTCCGACACGTGAGGTGGTACAGCGGATGCAGGAATTTGCCTGGTTTCTTGATTGGCCACTCTCTGGGCAAGTTGATTTATAGCTGTGGCCATAGCCTGTACTTGCTGTACCAGGTCATCCATGAGGGCCTGTGATAATATCACGCTCCCGGAACCACAATTTACCACTTGGACAACTCCAGCTCTCTTGGTAAGGACCTCAACCCCCAATCTCCGCAGCCAGCTTCACCTATAGGAGCCCCCGCTTGACGAGACGCAGAACACGCCTGCTCGGGATCGGTTGCCCCCAGGACTTTATGGCTCAAAGGTTGAGGTCTTACGGTACAGAGTACTGGAGAGCCCGCGGCTGGAAGTGGAATCGGGTAGCCGGTATGTGAGCGTAAGGTGGAAGTCCAAGGACAGGCAGGGGTCGGCAACAGGAGTGAAGATCGAGGATGGTCAAACAAGCGAGGGTCGGCAACAGGAACGGGGATCAAGGATGGTCAAACAAGCGAGGGTCGGCAACAGGAATGGAGATCAAGGATGGTCAAACAAGCGAGGGTCGGCAACAGGAATGGAGATCAAGGATGGTCAAACAAGCGAGGGTCGGCAACAGGAATGGAGATCAAGGATGGTCAAACAAGCGAGGGTCGGCAGCAGGAGTCAGGATCAATATCAGGGATAAACAATGGCTAGGGTCTAGGCGCTATCACAGGCACTGAGCAACTGGTGGGGTAAACCTTTATAGGGAACAGATATGATTAGGGCTGGGTGTGTGATTGGTGTTCACAGGACCCAGCACCTGATTGGATATAGGGCGTACAGCCCAGCAACCCCTATTGGGCTCATTGGCCCAAACACAGCAGAGGGCGTGCTGCCCAGCTGGGCTCATTGGCCCTTTAACTGAAAAGGGGGTGTGCCCCTTTGAATTAATATTCACCTCCTCCGGCGGCCGCGCTGAGAGCAGCGCCGCCGGAGGGCATAGAGGGAATGTGCTCGCGCACCCGGCAGGAGGAGAAGGAGGGGGCGCGCCCGCAGCCACGCAAGCCGCCGCCCGGCGCGGCCGGCGCCTGAATGGCGGGGCGACAGGGACACCGCTGGAACGCGGCACAGGTAAGCTGACCGTGACAGGTTCGTGCCGATCGAATTTTTCCTGAAATTAAAAAAAAAAATGCCGGCATGGTGGGAGCGGGCCGGCCCGCTCCGCTGTTAGCGGAACCGGCCGGCCCGCTCCGCTGTCAGCGGAACCGGCCGGCCCGCTCCCACCATGCCGGCATTTAAAAAAAAAGCAAACACTTACCTGCAGGTCCGGAGCGTGGAGGCCGGCGCCGCGCTCTCAGCTGTCATCTGAGGGCGCGTCACCAGAGGCTTTGTGAAATTCGGCGAATCGGCCGAATCGAACTTTTCAAAAGTTCGCTCATCTCTAGTTCTGAGCTCTGGTAAAGTTGCTATATCTGATACAGTTAATGGGGCAACGTTTGTTATTTTATATGTTGTGGGAGGAAGGGTGAGATTATTTGGCACTCCTAAGGCAGTGGTTCTCAACCTTTGTAATATATATATATATATATATATATATATATTCCTTGGTATAATGCTGGCTGCTTTGCTCAGCATGTGGCTGCATAAAACTGCTCATCATAGACACCAGCAAATATGCCTAGCTCAGTTACTGCTGCTGCTCCTGCCCCCCCCCCCCCAGCAATTGTGGGAGTGGAGTTTGAGTGCACATGGTCCCCCTGGTGACCTCTTAGTGTCAATTCCAGATTGGCATTTGGTAATTCGTGTGAGTGACTCTAAGCGCCTGCCCTCCCAGCTCTCCACTGAATACTGCCACTGGGTGCTCCTCATCCTTTTCCATCTCATTGTCCAACAGGTTCAGGTGCCACCTGGTGATAAGCCACCTGGTGGAGCTCCTCCTCCATTTACATTGCTCAGGCAATTATTTTAAAGCCAAGAACTGCCGATTGGCTTACTCATGCAATGGATGGGCACCAGGAAGAAGAATTTAAACGATAAAATAATAAAAAAATCATACCCCCAAAAAAGTAATCAAAAACATCATACCATAAAAATAATGACCAAAAATCATACTAGAAAAAAACAATCAAATAACTAATTCTAGAAAAAAATAATCAAAAAAGTCATACAGGAAAAAGAAATATTCAAAAAATAAAATCGCAAAAATAATAACCAATAATATTATTATTATTAACCAAAAAAAATATTATGCCAAACAGTATTTGGTGATAATGTCATCCTTGTTCTCTAGAAAGCCTCCTACAAGTTGAAAGCAGATTAGGAGGGTTTAGGATAGATCCTCACTCAGAGGTCTCCTTGTCCTGAGAGAAAGAAAAGTGTACCTACCTTGGTCGGTGATGGCCACCTCTTGGATGGCAGGGCGAGCTAGGCTTGATGGCATAGAGCCATTCAAGCCAAAGAGGGGTATGTTTCCATTATAGGGATCGCTGATTGAAGAACCACATCGGCAGGGTATGGCCAGAGCCCCGAATGAGGAAGGTGATTTCCTCATTCAGGACGCCAACCAGAAGAGAGGAATGACAGCGCTGGAGGGACATTTGGTGGGGTAGGCTGCTGTTTATTTTTTATTTTTTGGCTTTACAATCACTTGAACTGTTAACATTATTGTCTTTTAAAAAAGCATCTAATCCTTTTCTGACACTGTCGGCTGTTGATGCTGTAACCAGCTGTGAGAAGCTATTCCACAGATTTATAGTTCTTATAGTAAAGAACGATTGCCGCCTCCAGACATTGAATCTTTAATTTCTCCAGATGAAGGAAGTGCCCCTTGCCTTTAGAGATGATTTTTCATTAAATAATTTTTACCCATATTTCTTTATTGCCCATTTATACAAGTTTAGATAGTCCCCCCGCCCCCTTTAACGTCTATTATCAAGACTGAATTCCTGTAATCTTTCTGAATAGTCAAGCTCCTCCTTCTTGCCCCTTATAAGTTTGATGGCTCTCATTTGCACCCTTTCCAAAATGAGGGCATCCTGTCTATGAATGGGTGCCCAGGACCGCACTGCATATTCCAGATGAGAGTGTACCAGTGCCTTGTAACGAGGCAACATTCCATTCCTATCCCATCAATTTATAGTAATATCTTGGTAGTCTTGGAAGCAGCTGCTTGACATTGCATGCTGTTATTTAGCCTATGATCTACCAGTGCCCCTAGATTCTGATCAACTAGTGTCTTTCCCAATTTTACTCCCTGAGGATATATGTGGCCTTCAGGTTATTAGACCCCAAGTGCATGATTTTACAATTATCTGTATTAAACTTAATTTGCCAAGTGGATGGCCAGACACTCAATGTGTCCAAGTCAGCTTGAAGCTTGTGAGCATCTTCAATAGACTACACTGTGCCACATGTCTTGGTGTTATTCTGTTTTTCCAATGAGTGCAGTCTAAGGTTTATTGGATAACAGGCACAGTAAAAACATCACAAGACAGTATAAGGCAAACAATAAGGGATGATTCTTAGATCACACTAATCCGATAAAGTAATGTACCAAATCTAACATGCCACATGCACTAACATGTGTCAGAGACCTGTATAACAGCATAAATAGCCCAGCATCCTGTCTGAATCTACGCACCTACAACATTTATTTGGAACAAAAATTGAACTTCAGTCACACTGCAATGAATAAATGTTTCTTAATTGTCATAGAAGATTCTAACAGCAAATATATTTAATATTAGGGTCATCTCTAGGAGTCCTCTAAAATTATTGGCTGATTAAAGAGAATAAAGAGCATCCTTTTATATATATATAATCAATATTGCATCCCTAGATCTAGTGTAAGTTGCCAAAGATTAAAAGGAATGGGGCACTTACCGCCAAGGCCCAGGGGTTAAAAAACCTGACCTGGGCCCTTGAGAGTTAACCACTTCTGAAGATGAACTTGAAGCTTGTTATTGGGTGTTCGTGCCGCTCGCCGTGTATCCCGATGAAGTCAGGGGGTTACACTGAAAACAAGATGATAGACAAAGTAGTTAGTTGCCATTTGTTTCTAGTCTCTGAGAGGAGGGAGAGAGCTTCCAGCACAGCCACGTTTCCTGCTGCTTCTGTAGAACAAGGCGCGTTTCGTCCTTCAATGTCCTCAGGTTCTCAAGTGCCCCCTTCTTTTAAATCTTTGGCAACTTACACTAAATCTACGGTTGCAATATTGATTATATATATAAAAGGATACTCTCTATTATTTCTGACCCTATCAGGGCTGCTAAGACAGATTAATCTGCTGAGACAGCCAATAATTGAAATTTGGAGATTACCATAATATTAAATATATTTGCGGTTGGAATCATCTATGACAATTAAGAAACATTTATTCATTGCAGCGCGACTGAAGTTCAAAGTTTTTTCCCTCTACTTTGTCAACTTTCTTTAACCTTTGTTTTTACTATTTGAGCTAGCCCCTCAAATCCAGTTGCTGCTCTGTTTATTTACTCTAGCGCTTCCCTACAACAGTATAAAAAATTCTGGCACCTACAACATTAGCTGGGCTTAGTAGCTGAAAGTCTCATAGCAATAGTACCGCAAAGGAGCATATGAGATTGAGTTGATCTTCTCTCTGCTCAACCAGTGTCTTAAAAGGGAGGGTATATATCCCAGCATGCTCTGTGGGTTTTCTCTGTCCCTCCAGGATGGAAATAATACAAAAAAAAATGCATTTCTGCTGAGCTGACAATAGATGGTGCTATTAACTATTATATGACCATATTTCTCTCTGAGAGACAGGATGCAGCACATGCAAAAATAGAGACATTAATGCCATCGTCTATAACATTTATAAGCAAGTTAAATAACAGTGGGCCCAGCTCTGAACCCTAGGGTTTGAAGCAAGCATCAATTTTGTCCATTTTACTTCTCCTTCGCTTTGACAGATCCTATATTTTCATACTTATCCTTTTTTTTCATGTTTAATTGCAATATTCTTAAAAGAGCTCTAGTGTCAGTACGGTCAAAGTATGTATATGTATATAAATTGTCACAAACCTGGTATTTTTAATAGCCCCCATGGCACAATGCAGTGCTGAGCTTTTACCATCAAAATGTGTCTCTGTATAGCGCAATAGAGGGATACTTTATAAATATACAATTATATTCAAATAGATTATTGGCCTCAATCCAGCAAGTTGTATCAGTGCATTTGTTTAATTTTACAAAAGAAAAATAATACTAGAAATGTGTTCAAAGGCAACATGTGTAAAGGTTCCAGAAGTAGCTAAAAACCACTAAGCACAAGAGGCATTTAAGTCAAGTGCGCCAATTGCGCTGGCACACTTAACACACATATATTTGCAAAGGAGCTGTCCAGCATGAAAGCACCTCAATCACTGAAGAGGCAGCAGTTCTCGCATGCTTTCTGGCTTATAATTGCTAGTCCATTTTTTTCTATTGAAAAATGTATCTATATTGTTTTATGGTGCTGTTTTAAAGAGAATCAATCACCAATCCTATTTTGTATATTATTATTTTTTTTTTTTTTGTGTAACGGTATTTTAAAGGGTCTGTCCAGCCAGACTGCCCATTCTTAAGCCACCCACCATCCTGCCTCCTTTACCCCTGTGCCCACTCACCTTCCCCTCCCAGCATATTTATTCATATGTAATCAGAGCCCCCGTGCAACAGTCTCACATTCCAGAAGATTGGGGTGGCGCGTGAGAAGTCCTGGAGGAGAGCACGAGAGGAGGTGACCAGGGTGGAGGACAGGAGAAGGTCGCAGCAGAGCGAAGGCTGGGTCTAGATTGATATTGTTGGATTAGAGATGAGATGTAGGGAAGAACCTGGCTGGAGAGAGCTTTGTAGGTGAAAGTTAGCGTTGGGCTGCTATGTGATATTGTGATCATTAGATAATTGCTGATATAATGGATTCCTGATGTGTATCCCTGACGTTTCTGGAGACAAAGAGAGGCACTATTTAGATTAATTAATGCATGTTAGCACTTAGGCACTTTATGCACCTTTGAAGGCACTTTAGTTGTTTATTTGTAGTTTTGCACATGTTTATATTGCAACTCAATATGGAGTTGTATTCACTATATTATTTACTATAGATCTTAGATTGCACAGGCACTTCACATCTTGTCCTACAAACGTCAGAGGCTATATATTGGTTGATTTCAATGAATTTTAGAATTACTTCAACTAAATTTAAAGAGTTGCTCTGATATTGTATGTGAGTGACTGCAGATTATTTTAGCCCTGGAGTTCCTCCCCACTTGGGGTTTTAATTATATGTTTTTTAATTCTTGATGTGTGTTTTTTGTATGTGAATTATTGGATGAATTATTTGATTAATAAATTGATTTATTACATGAAGTAATGGTGTGCAGCTTGATATATGAGGACACAATGGTGGGCTAGCCCTGGAGCTTCACCTGTAGTTGAGTAGTAGTATGTTATTGGTGTCCCTGTAGCTAGCACCCGGTATATTATTGTGAGCAGTGCATACCTAATTGTTAGTAGTATAGGATTAGTCTAGGGCGGTCAGAGGTCTGACCTAGCAGGTGGTGCACGCAGCTATCTTTCATCATGAATTTTGATACTATGGAGAGTGTTTGGTCTAACAAATTATTAGTATTGAGGAACGCTGGTGTTTCTGATGAGAATGTACAACTGAAAGAGGGGAAATCTATAAATGACCTCCTATATGAGATAAAACGTACCAGACGGGACTATTTAAAAATTTGGTGGAATATTAGTAGTCTAACTATATACAAAGAAGAAAAGATTATACCTAGAGGCTTAAGAATACAAATTTTCCCAGCTTGGGAGGTGTCAACAGAGTTTAAAAGGGAATGGGAGTCAAATCTGACAGCCTGCTCTCTTACATTGATTGATATGCTCATCAAAGAGGATAGAAAATTACTAGAATCCATCAAAATAAGATTACAGGAACTATATGTTGAACTGAATGAATTAGAAGAGACAGATAGGATGGTTAAATTCAAGGACTCTATGCAAAAAGAGTTGGACAAATATGAAGAAGAGGTGACAGAGAACAAGAGGAGGAAGCTATACAGGGATAGACAGGATGCCATCTGAGGTAATGTTTTTAGGTGGAAACATCATGGTAACCAAAGGGGGCACAGAGGACAGAGGAATAGGGATCATTCCAGACCTGGCCACCATAGATCATCTGACCAAGAAGACAACAGGCAGGGGAGAAGACAGAGGTCCCCTTCAGGAACATCATCCTCATCATCCTATAGATTCTCAGATCACTCCTCTACTGATGGGGATTTTTTAGAGCAGGACGTAGGCAGCATACGAGAAGGGGGAACCACCAAAAGAGGAGACAAAGGAGATCCAAACAGCAGAGGGAGGGACTTAGATCTATGGGCCCATCATCGTCTAAGACCAAGGGAGATAAAACACAAACGCCCACAATCCCCACAACCACAAAGATACAGGAGGACAATACGGAATTAAAAATCATAAACCTCACTGAGCAACCTTTAACTGAGACTCAAGAGCGAGTCTTGGCGAAAGGTCTCAGTTTTTCACCGACCAATAAAATCGATAAGTTTACAATTATTAAGGATTTATTCCTATACTGTAGACGACTTTCTCTTAAGTGTTTGTTTTCGGAAACAGAACAAGAGCAGCAGGAATTCTCTTGGAGTACCCAAGAAAAACAGGCTCTCACCGATTTAAAGGCCCTCCTAGCTGAACAAGAAATATCAGACCTGGATGCTGGGGAGGAACCGGAACGGGTCGAGTCCAATATTAGGCGATTTAAGAAACCATCAACATTTACACCTCCATGGAACAGCATACCTGCGCTGCAAATATTTTTCTCACTGGTGAGTCAAGAGGTAAGGGCATTAACCCCGAGCAGACACAAATACAATCTTTCGAGGGAAGAGCAAGCAGCTCTCCGATCTCTTCAGAACAATGAAGAGTTTATAATCAAAGAGGCGGATAAAGGGGGGAATGTGGTTATTCTAACCAGACAAAACTATGTGGAAGAAGTAAATAGGTTACTGAGTGACACGACTACATATGTAAAGCTATCCGGGAACCCGACAGAGAAATATAAAGAAGAACTAGAGCAGATTATAGATGGTGCCAGAGAAGAGGGAATTATCAGTGAGAGCCTATCAGAGTATTTGAAAGTGGAGCACCCGAGAATACCGACCTTTTATATAAGACCAAAAGTGCACAAAAATATGAGAAAGCCGCCGGGGAGACCCATAGTTGCAGGAATAGGATGTGTTACTGAATTTGCCTGTATCTTTATTGATAATGTATTACAGCCCCATGTGAGTGCTCTGGATTCTTACATCAAAGACACTACAGACATACTTAGAAGATTGGATTCAATCCCCTCGATTCAAAGAGCAAAAGTTAATTGATTTCGTATCGAGAATCGTAAGTTTGGGTGGGTGTTTGTCATTTTTTCTTGTTTTTTTTGCCATTTCGTATTCGCACGATCGTTCGCGCATAGACGTATATGAACATACGCATTTTGTACGAGAATCGTATAATTTGCGTTAGTTCGTGTGTTTTTCCCGTCCAAATCGTATTATTTGCGTCCGATCCTATTTTTTACGTCCTTCACATGGGCTTGCGCCCAATTCAGAGAGGTGATTGCTAATTGTTTTGAAGCCCATTAAAGAGCTGCTTTACGAAATGTTTGCCGGCAGCTATTTGGCCTCGGGAGTAGGATGGAGCGGAGCGAGTTTGTGGCACATCAAGGGCTTATGCATTTTGGCATTGAGTTGATCGAGATGTCTGAGAGCAGATTGCCCCTGCGTCGTCGCATGAACATCGATAGCATGAATGATGTTGAGCTGTTCGAGCTGACCAGGCTTAATCGCGCTTCCCTCCATAAATTATATAGTGAGCTGCGGCCATGGTTAGCCCGCACCACAAGGAAGGGGCATGCAATTTCAGGTATGACCAAGATGCTTGGCTGCCTGCAATTTTTGGCGAACGGCTCGTTCCAGAGGCTGGGTGCCCTCTCTGTGGGGATGTCACAGCCTACGCTGAGCCGCGCACTGTCTAAATTTTTGGAAGGCATGGCTGCCATAACTCAAAAATATATTTTTTTTCCAGATGATATGGCAGCCAGAAACGCCATTAAGCTTGGTTTTTATAATGTGGCCGACATGCCCAACGTTATTGGTGCAATTGACTGCACACATGTGGCACTCGTACCTAGGGCAGCCGACGAGTATATATATAGGTATTGAGATTGGTTATTATGTTGCCCAACGTGTCATGTAACCTGTTTTCCTTTGCGGCAGCATATTTGTTTATCCCTCATTTGTGTAGCTGCTTTATCTCGGCTTTTCATTAGTCTTTCCCAATAGAGTGCAGACATGTTTTGTGGTTAATTTATTAGTTTGGGTCAAATATCAATTACCCTTTTTGTATGTTTTTTCCTTAAGGAATCGTAAAATGGGACACTCACTTAATGTCCAGGCCGTGGTTGGTCCGGATATGCGGTTTATGAGTGTCCTTGCCGGCTACCCCGGATCGTCCCACGACTCCTATATCCTCCGGCGATCTGGGTTGTTTCGGAGATTTGAGGCAGGTGAATTTTCGGGGGCATGGCTGCTTGGTAAGTGTGTCCTATTTGTGTGTTATTAAATGTGGCATTAATCTTGTATTTGTTGATATGTTTGTTTTGGAAAACTTTACAGAAGCATCCAACTGCCTTTTTCTTGGCTCATATATTAGGAACTTACCCAAAAAATCCTTGTCTCGCTTTGGCCTTCAGAATGTTTTCCCTTTAGTTAGGATGTCTGTAAGTTCCTTGTGCCTAAATATATTGGTTTGGAGTTTATACCCAAGGATCTTTGACCTTTGGCTCCTTTTGTACTATTGGTCTTTAAATGTCAAAGTGGACTTAAACTGCATACATTGTAGTTTCCTGTGAAATGTGGATAGGGATCTTTGACATTTGGCTCCTTTTGTACTATTGGTCGTTAAATGTCAAAGTGGACTTAAACTGCATACATTGTAGTTTCCAGTGAAATGTGGATAGGGATCTTTGACATTTGGCTCCTTTTGTACTATTGGTCGTTAAATGTCAAAGTGGACTTAAACTGCATACATTGTAGTTTCCAGTGAAATGTGGATAGGGATCTTTGACATTTGGCTCCTTTTGTACTATTGGTCGTTAAATGTCAAAGTGGACTTAAACTGCATACATTGTAGTTTCCAGTGAAATGTGGATAGGGATCTTTGACATTTGGCTCCTTTTGTACTATTGGTCGTTAAATGTCAAAGTGGACTTAAACTGCATACATTGTAGTTTCCAGAGAAATGTGGATAGGCCCTCAGCAGCATCCTAATTGTAACATGTCTGAAAACTACAAATATATGTAAAATACAAATACCCTTGGCCGTGCAGATGTTTGTTAATTAATTGGTATATAGAAGTGCCATTTTTATTTAGGTTATATCTTAGTGCAATTTTTGGGGGCCCTAATGTGCCGTGTTTTTTTTTGGGAACACTTTACCTTACATCATTATGATATCTGTGAAATTTTTGGTGTTGGTTGTGTTGCCTTTTTAATTTTGATTACATTTAATTCTCTGTTTAAGGTGATTCCGGGTACCCACTTCTACCCTGGCTCATGACGCCTGTGCTGCGGCCCCAGGATGCCTCTCAGGAAGCGTATAACCGTGCGCATCGCAAGACCCGGGCTGTTGTGGAGAGGGCCTTTGGTCTGCTGAAGACACGTTTTCGTTGCCTTGACCATACTGGGGGGGCCCTGCAATATGATCCCAAGAAAGTGATCGACATTATAATGGCATGTGCTGTTTTGCACAATTTTGCCATCATGGAACGTGTCCCACGTTATGTGGACAGCCTGCCCTCTTCAGCCGTCGAGGATGAAGTCGAGAATTTTGAGGGGCCCCCCAGTGAGTCTGGCCAATCTGTTCGAGCCAACCTGATCAGCCAGCATTTTAGTTAACTTTTTTCCCTGTCTCACCATTCTGTATGTCTGTGTTATCCTTTTTGTTACATATGTTGTTTTGCCGTAATGTGGCATTACCTCTAAGTAAAACATTTAGACCTTAATTGTTGCCTAATGTATTTCATGTAGTTTCCTTAGCTTTAGCTTTGCATTGTTACACCTCTTCAAACCAAAATTATCTGGTTTAGCCCAAGCTGTTAAAAATGTCTTCCCACTAAAAACGCCACAAGTATTGTAAGTGAATTTTTTGTTTTACTTTGAAAATGAAAAATTATAGTGGTTAACAGAAATCAGTCCACATACATCTGTGGTAACAAATGGATAACATTAAAAAAAAACATCGAGCACATCTACACCTGGAAGTGAGTGGCACAACCAAACAAGGACACCCAGTCCAAAGGCCAGCCTAGTCCAGTCATTAATATTGCCTGTGCCCAGGGATATTTGGGCATGGCCATAATGTCACACAAACATGTCTGCAAACAGGAGGAGCACCAACCAAATACATAGGTAAAGCCATAAGTGGCCAGATAAACTCCACATAGACCTATGGCATTGGCTAGTGGCCTTAAGCATTACTCTAAGGAGCTATATGGGAGCAAATACAAAACACAACCTGCCAGAGCAACACAAAATGGATTGTTTGAAACCTCAAAGGACAAGTAAATACAGTGGGGGTTAAGAGAAAAGATGTCCCACACACCCATGGCTTAATAGGGTGGCTGCCCATAATACCCAGGTGGAGGTCCAGGTGGAGGTCCATGGGAATGGGACCTAGCCTGGGCCATGGCAGCATTGTGAATTTGAAACTGCTCCACAATGTTTCTCTGCATATTGGTCATCTCAGCCATGGCTGACTGGATGCCATTACTTGCATTGGCCACGTTGCTGTTGAGGGTACGCAACTCCGCGAGGATGCCCTGTAGACTGGTATGGATGTTGACCATGTCGGCATGCCTTTGCTCACGCTCTGTAACGAGCTGGGCGTCATAAGAGTCCCTTTGTTGGGTCCATAATTGAAGCAGGGCACTCTGCCTCCCCTGGGAAATTGTGGGGCGGCGTAATGGCGTCCGCCGCACAATTACCCTGGCTCTTGGGCGTGCCCTGCCGCGTGGTGTCGTACCCTCAACAGCAACCGGCCTGCTTTGCAAATCCTCAGCAGCAGAGTGAACACTGGGGACTGTAGTGTCAGTCTCCCCATGTGCAAGCACAATGGATGGAGATTCACTCTGCTGCTGAGGATTGGCCAGAGAAACATTATGGAGCAGTTCCAAATTGGGACCCAGGGGGAGTTCATCCGACGTGCCCTGTACGGAGACATCATCATCTTCCTCCATGTCCTGGATCTCTTCCATGAGTGTGCGGGTCTGTAGGGACATATCAAAAAAAAAAGGCTAAGTTGGCGTCCAAATTTTGGATTTCAACAGTTTAACACATTCTTAAGCACTTGTTAGTATTTATGCTACTAAATTAACTTACCGAAAATCTCTGATCTGGGCTCCTATGCTGTACGGACCTGGTAGGCATAACCAAACTGGGGGGTGAGTTTACCCTTGCTGAGGGATCATGCTGGGCTGAAGAAGAGAAAAACAAACCACGTAAACACACACACATAACCTTTTTTTGGATAGGTAATCAAATATAGCTCTATTTGTAATATTATTCAACTCTAGAGCAATGGTGACCTTTGTTCAAACACACGAAAGTTTACATAGGTGCAATGGCTCTGAAAAACTGCTAAGTGACCTCAGTTCTAAGTCATGAAGTGTACCCAGTCAGCATACAACTTTCAAGGCACATTTTTGGATTTAGCCTACCATTCGCTAGGTCCGGGGTACTCAAACAATTGTTGGAAACGCCCATTTCAAGGTATGTGGTGAGAGGTGAATGTCTGGCCATGGTGCTGACGCAGGGGGTGTCTAGTTAAAAATAAATACACTGGTGGAGGGGCTGGAGATTTCAAAGTGCCAACTAATAAAGGCTGCTTGCCCTTGCTGGGCTGGATGGGCCAGAGCTGAGGGGACAGGGATTGGATGGCTAAAGGGGGGAGTTAACGTATTGATGGTGATGGGATGGATGGAGCCAATCTGTTACAAATGTATGGGGCTTATGTGGGGGGGGGCATGGGGGGACTGTGGCAGATGGGCCAGAGCAGGGGCAGCGGGACACGATTGTGGCCAGAGAAATTTTTAAAAAGTTACTGTGTACCTTGCAATGCCACTTCCTGTGCAGTACTTCATATTGCAATGCTATGTTTCAGGGAGCCATGACATTGGGCAGGAGACCAACCACTACATGGCCGATCAAGGGGGCAGCTCTGAGCACGTCAACACAGAAGTAACTGAGTGCAGGGCTGTCTGGGCAGGGGTCCTTGAATGTGGTGCCAAGGTCCGCATTGGGACCCCGGGCCGCCAGTTGAGTCTCGCTGCTCTAGGTCAGATATGTTTGTGGGTGGCTAATTAAATTGTTAACTCAAACACAACTCACACAACCAAAAGGCAACCCATACATAATGATGTGTGTTTTGTGATTGATTCCAAATATCTCACTTATCTTGCGAAACTTCATGACTTTAACAATCCAATTGGACATTTGAACTTTGCCATAATGGCTGTGGGCCTAAATGTGTGATTCCCAGGGACAAAAAGAGGACACAAACAGCCACAGTAGTGCGAGGCCAAGCAAGGCAAACCATAGGGGCATCCCGTTAGCTTGTTACTAGTGAACTGTAGATTATTTAGCAAACAGCCAAACATGCAGATTTAAGAGTACTCACCGTGGGTACGGGTCGGTGAGTCTGTGTCCCTTAGACCAGCATGTCCACCGACCGCGACCGGATGGAGAAGTCCAAGCAGAATCTCCTCAGCAGGGGTAAACTCCAATTTAGATGGAAAGCCACCGCCAGTTTTCAGGCTGAAAAGAGAAAATCGTTTGGTACTCAGAAAAGGTGCATACAGTACATCCAAAACATTAGATTTAGTGTAAACATTTAGTTACCTGTAATTATGCCTTTTAATTTCTTTTTGCCGTACAGCATACTTCAGATCAGAGATTTTCTTCTGAATTTGGGACACATCTTTCCTCTCTTCCCCCGCTGCATTTACTTGTCGGAGGATGGTTTCAAACAATTCCATCTTGCGCTGCTTGGTGGTGTGTTTGGATTTGCTCCCATATAGCTCGTCATAGTATAATGTAAGGCCACTAGCCAATGCCATATTTTGGTCATGGGAGAATCCCCCACTCAACTGGCCGCGGCGCAATGTGCGGCCAGATGGTTGGCTTGGCTGCTCCTCCATGTGTGCAGACACATGTGGTGACATTATGGCCTGGGGCTGGGTAGGGGAATGGCCGGATTGGTGGCTTCCCAATGACTGGACTGGACTGGCCAAGGGACTGGGTGTTCTTGCGTGGCTGGCCACCGAACTTCCAGGTGTAGATGTGGTCATGGGGGCAATTCGGGGCCCTCTTGGGGGGCTCTGTTCCCGGCTGGTGCCAGGTCGGGGGCTTCTGGCCCTGGATTGGGTTCGTCGGGCCCTGTAGGGGCTTCTGGCCCTGGATGGTGTTCTTCTGGCCCTGTAGGGGCTTCTGGCCCTGGATTGGGTTCTTCTGGCCCTGTAGGGGCTTCTGGCCCTGGATTGGGTTCTTCTGGGCCTGTAGGGGCTTCTGGCCCTGGATTGGGTTCGGCGGGCCCTGTCGGGGCTTCTGGCCCTGGATTGGGTTCGGCGGGCCCTGTAGGGGCTTCTGGCCCTGGATGTTGTTCTTCTGGCCCTGTAGGGGCTTCTGGCCCTGGATTGTGTTCGGCGGGCCCTGTAGGGGCTTCTGGCCCTGGATTTGGATCTGCGGCCTCTGGATGGGCTTCTGGCCCTGGATTGTGTTCGGCGGGCCCTGTCGGGGCTTCTGGCCCTGGATTGTGTTCGGCGGGCCCTGTAGGGGCTTCTGGCCCTGGTTTGGGATCTGCGGCCTCTGGATGGGCTTCTGGCCCTGGATTGGGTTCGGCGGGCCCTGTAGGGGCTTCTCGCCCTGGATTGTGTTCGGCGGGCCCTGTAGGGGCTTCTGGCCCTGGTTTGGGATCTGCGGCCTCTGGCTGTGCTTCGGGGCCTGGATGGGGTTCGGGCCCTGGATGGGGTTCGGGCCCTGGCTGGGCTTCGTGCCCTGGATTGGGTTCTTCGGCCTCTGGCTGTGCTTCGGGGCCTGGATGGGGTTCGGGCCCTGCTGCGGGGCATGGGTTTCCGAACTGCCCTACTTGAAGGCATGGCCGGTGTGGGCTCACTGGTGCTGCCTGTTCTGGGGGCAGAGGTGGTGGGTGCTGCAGTTGCCAGCTTTTTGGCTGCAGGAGGGGCACGGGGCTTGGGGCCCCTTTTTTTGGTACCTGAGGGTCCAGGGTCCCTTGGTGGGGCCGAGGTGGGAGTCTTGGCTCTCAGTTTTCGCCCAGCTTGCTGGGACCTTGTTGTGGGGCCCTCCGCGGTCTTGCTTGCCTGGGGTCGCTTGCTCATCGCCTTTTTTGGTGCCATCGTACACAAATGCTCAAAGAGAATGAGCTTTGGGTGCAGGGACCTTTAAATAATGAGCCCAGCGTGTGACGCCTATGCGCACGACTACGCGCTCGTACGAACGTACGTTCGAGCGGAACCAGGAAACCGCTGGGGTTTCACTTATCTGCTGCCTGGAAGAAGCATAAAGATGGCGCCCACTATCTTCACCCGTCAACAGGAAGAGATCCTCATGCTGGTAAGTGGCTGCCTGTGCATTTTAATCGAATAGTCAATGATGGCCTAAATGTAAATGATGCGTTTGGAACTAGTTTGGGGTATCTTAATGTTTAATCACTGGCTCCTCACACTTCATCCTCAAGGGCCGAGCCTGGCCACGTTTTCAACTGTCTATGCTGATGTCCTAATTCGGCCAATTGCTCCGGCTTAGCAACAGTTAATTAACCTGTGGAGTAGCGGGGCGAGCTGGCAAACCTGGCCTGTCTCGGACCTTGATGCGGATGTTTGAGGAACACTGTTTTCCTAAGCCATAAAAACACAACGGGAAGCCACACACGTGGTCCAAAAGCCTAAGCATTAGGCTACATCTTGGATGTTTAAACCATCCTAACATGCCATAGATGCAGGTGGCCTGATTCTTGATGTTGGCTATTATCTGTATGTACATGGTGTGTGATACATATAACATAAGACCAGACTGTCAATCACAGTCAACGTCCTCTTTAAGGCACTCCCCAAAAATGGCGGCCACTCGAAATGTGTGTGTTAATGACATTAAATTCTGAACTTGTGATGCAACACATATGGGTCTGTGTGTAAAAGTAAAAGCTCTGTGTCCATTATGTTTTTCAGATCATGCTTCAGCGCCGGTATGACTTCGCGCCCAATGTGTGCGAGAAAAGGGACATCGCTCGGGAGATCATCGCCGAGATCCACCGTGTGACCAGCACCACCTTCACTCACACCCAGATAATGCAGCATTGGTCGGACCTGAAACGTCTGCACATGCCCCGGGTGCGGAGGTATTTTGGGATCCATTTCCCAAGTAAGTACAAAGCAATTGCATGGTATATGTTCCAAATGTCTAAGTTATGCCTTTATTTATAATGACTTTTCTTTGGTAGTGTTGGAAATGGATTTCAGAATTCGCCGCACCCGGAGACGTACAGGCCGACCAGTGCTGCATGACTCTGCATCTGTGAGTGAAGGTGGTGGATCTCCCGGGCGACGGACCTACCCCTCCTCTGTGGCCTCCTCAGACCAGCCCCTGGACCTTACCACAGAGGAGGGGCCAAGGCGCGTGGGCGTGGAGTCATACCTGGCCACGCATGGGGAAGGCTCTGGTATGTCACTCTTCATGTATAGGCACAAAGATATACATGGCAGGCCAAAAACTAAGTTATCCTTTATTATGTATTTGTAGAAGCTTCAGGAGCGGGTGAGATAGTGGAGGAGGAGGCAGCAGAGATGCTTGAAGTCGATCCTGGCGAAGGTGAGTGATGTCAGCCAGACTGGGAGCCAGATATGTTGGGAATAGTGACTCTCTACAAGTACTAACCAAATGTCACATGTTTCTCCAGGGACTTCTTCACAGCAGAGCCAGGACCAAGGGCAGCCTGTTGGCCCCAACCAGCCATCTGTCGGCCACCAACTCCGTAAGTCTCCATGCCATTATTCATATTAATGTTTGCTTAGCTAATAACACACACATAACTAAAGGCGTAGCCAATGTGTAGTTCACACTTTAATGTGGGCACTTCGTTAGCTTAAAGAGGACCCTAACTAGTATTAAGAACCAAAGACTTAGCCATCACACTGTACCTACAGATTAGAAACATGGAAAAACACCCTTCACCCATCTAATGCATGTTATTAGACTGAACAAAACCAATATTGGGGAATATGGAATGCACAATATTTACAGGCAGCATGGGATACAGATTGAAAAAAGGAAGGTGCTGCCATGCATTGTGTGAGTGATGACCTTTCCCTCAACCCAGCTATGCTCTGGATTCCCAACGCACCACTGTAACCTACTCCCCTGTACTTTATCCAACTCTCCACTCCTCATTAAGTGTTATGCTTCAGAGTCCAGATGGCGGCGCTGTAATCCCCAAAAAACCCTAAATAACTTTGAGGTGGTGCAGAATCATTTGTGAATAGTTATTGGTTTTCATTAAATAATGTTGAAGGTCCGGTTTAAGGAGTTTAAACACTTACCTGTGGGAAATGCATTAACTGTATCCCTTTGAAGAAGGACATATGTCATGCATTTACATGTATTTGATTAACCCTAAATCTATTTCCAGCATACAAACCGGTCTGGGACTCCTATTTATGTTTCTTTCTCTATTGGTTACAGGGATGATCCCCCAAACCTTGGCGGGAAAAAAAAAAAGAATTAAGGAGTTGGTGGCCGAGCTGCTGGCCATACAGGCGACGTTGGGGCCAACAGATGAAGAAGACGAGGAGGATTAGTGCCCTTGGTCCTGGCTCCTTTCTTCAAGTTGTTTTTAAATTTTTCCAAATTTTAAAACTTGTTTTATCGTTTTGGTTAAAAACCAAAAAAGTTGTTTTTTAAAAAAAACAAAAAAAAAAAAAAAAAAATGTGTTTTACTGTTAAAAAAATACAAAATATTTATATGTGTTTTTACTTGACAAAAAAAAAAAAAAGGTTTACCAAAAAAAACCCCAAAAAAATTAAAAGTTTTTACAATTATTCCCAAAAAAACTAAGAAAATATTTAAAATAAATTATATTTTAAGCCTTCCGAAATGTGTCTTTTCTAATATGCACACACCCAAAAAATTACACAAACCAGAAACAACACACTTAGAAACATATAGACATATGTAAATTATGTGATATTCTTACGTTTTATGGACCGAGAAATGAAGTGGGATGCAGCCGCTACGGGGTTTAGGTAAGTTTGAGGGACCGAGAAATGAAGTGGGATGCAGCCGCTACGGGGTTTAGGTAAGTTTGAGGGACCGAGAAATGAAGTGGGATGCAGCCGCTACGGGGTTTAGGTAAGTTTGAGGGACCGAGAAATGAAGTTGGATGCAGCCGCTAAGGGGTTTAGGTAAGTTTGAGGGACCGAGAAATGAAGTGGGATGCAGCCGCTAAGGGGTTTAGGTAAGTTTGAGGGACCGAGAAATGAAGTGGGATGCAGCCGCTACGGGGTTTAGGTAAGTTTGAGGGACCGAGAAATGAAGTTGGATGCAGCCGCTAAGGGGTTTAGGTAAGTTTGAGGGACCGAGAAATGAAGTGGGATGCAGCCGCTACGGGGTTTAGGTAAGTTTGAGGGACCGAGAAATGAAGTTGGATGCAGCCGCTAAGGGGTTTAGGTAAGTTTGAGGGACCGAGAAATGAAGTGGGATGCAGCCGCTAAGGGGTTTAGGTAAGTTTGAGGGACCGAGAAATGAAGTGGGATGCAGCCGCTACGGGGTTTAGGTAAGTTTGAGGGACCGAGAAATGAAGTGGGATGCAGCCGCTAAGGGGTTTAGGTAAGTTTGAGGGACCGAGAAATGAAGTGGGATGCAGCCGCTAAGGGGTTTAGGTAAGTTTGAGGGACCGAGAAATGAAGTGGGATGCAAGCGCTAAGGGGTTTAGGTAAGTTTGAGGGACCGAGAAATGAAGTGGGATGCAAGCGCTAAGGGGTTTAGGTAAGTTTGAGGGACAGAGAAATGAAGTTGGATGCAAGCGCTAAGGGGTTTAGGTAAGTTTGAGGGACCGAGAAATGAAGTGGGATGCAGCCGCTACGGGGTTTAGGTAAGTTTGAGGGACCGAGAAATGAAGTTGGATGCAGCCGCTAAGGGGTTTAGGTAAGTTTGAGGGACCGAGAAATGAAGTGGGATGCAGCCGCTAAGGGGTTTAGGTAAGTTTCTGGTTGAGGGTGCGCATGCGCAAGATCTTATAAACATCCGAACGCACGAATCTAAGAGGCCAAAAACCAATGAAAACCAGAGGCTAACGCAAGTAATTGGAAGAGGTTGACGATGGAAGCAGCCGAAAAAACAGGCTGCCGCCGCAACAGGTGAGCACATGAACGTGATTTTTACGATTGGCAACTGACTGAGGCAAGTTCGGGAGATATCATACGAACGGACGTATCTTTTAGGATAGAAACGTATTTGCTTATTGAATCACTCGCAAGTTCATACGAACGCACGAGCGGACGTGAAAAATAGGATGATCGTGAGCCAAATCCAAGCTGTTACATGTTTCTTTGAATCAACCCAAATGTGTGTATCGGAAGAGATGATTCTAGTCACTTGTGACATAGAATCTTTATACACTAATATTACTCATCAAAGGGCTATCTCCTCGGTTAGATATTTCCTGGACATGGAGTCAACGGAGAATAGACAGCTGCATGTATTTGTGATGGATTTGCTGGATTTTGTGTTGTCACATAATGCATTCACATTTGATGGCGGCTACTACCAGCAAATCAAGGGTGTAGCAATGGGGGCAAGGTGTGCACCCTCAGTGGCTAATCTATTTCTGGGGTGGTGGGAGCGGGAAATAGTGTGGGGAGAAGCTTATGACCTGTACCATGCCCATATTATGGGCTGGTACAGGTTTATAGACGATGTCCTGATATTATGGCAGGGGTCGATGAAGGACTGTGAAGAGTTCATGGGGAGACTCAATCAGAACCCTTATAACATTCATCTAACCTACAATATGTCAAAAACTTCAGTTGAATTTCTGGACATCGCTATTACACTGGAAGATGAAGGGCTGATATCTACTAAGCTATATCGCAAACCTACCTCAACTAATAACATCTTACACTTTTCCAGCTTTCACCCTAGTAACACAAAAAGAGGAATACCAGTGGGCCAGCTGCTGAGGGCACGCAGAAATTGCTCAAGAGAAGAGGATTTCCAAGAGGAATCTAAACATATGAGACAGCGATTTATGAAGAGAGGCTATCCCAGAAGAACCGTTGATAAGGCGGTATTTCGAGCATGGAATACACCCAGAGGAGATCTATTGAAATATAGAGAAAAGGAAGCAGATAGGAAGGTGAGATTTATCACGACATACCACAGTGACTGGCATATCATTAGGAATATACTGAAAAAACACTGGGGTGTTCTACAAGTGGATCCACGTCTAGCAGTTTTGACAGACGGAGGACCCTACATTACAGCGAGGAGAGCACCAAACTTAAGGGATAGACTATGCAAAAGCCATTTTTGCCGTCCCAAGACATGGTTGAAAAAGATAGGTAAGGGTGGCAGTAGGGCCTGCGGACGATGTAGCATTTGTCCGCTGGTGAAGAAGACAGATGAAATAGTGAATTTACAAACCAAGGACAAATATCAAATTAGGAATAACATCACATGTAGGACTAAGGGAGTTATCTATGTAATCCAGTGTCCCTGCCCCAAATATTATATAGGGGAAACAAAAAACATGGTCAAGACAAGGATTCAACAACATGTCTCAAGTATTAGATTGGCATCAAGAGATGTGGAAAATGGGAAACAATTGACACCTGTGGCAGCCCATTTTTTGAAAGCACATAGGGGGAGATGGCAAGAAGCAAAGATCATATATGTAGATCATGTGCCGTGGGATACCAGGGGAGGTGATATTAAAAGGAGACTGCTGCAATGTGAGGCAGAATGGATATATAAGCTAGACAGCATGTCCCCCCGTGGTATGAATGAGGACTTCAGTTTTTGCCCCTTTTTGGGGCGGAACTAGGGAAAACTCGTGAGTAGCTACATATGACATTTTGTGCATAACATCTTTGATTGCTGTTATATTTATAGATGACAGAAGGAGGAAGAACAGACCATGAAGGATAAGTATGAGATACATGGGTAATAGGTATGTATGTACAATGACCTACGTTAGATGCGAGTGAGTGCAAGGGGACACATAGTCCTCATTGCACAATATTCTGTTTGGGTCACTAAAAATTGATGGCAATTATGGCAATAATGAGTTGCTTTCATTGAGGAGCTGGTGGTTCTAGGACTATGGGTAGTCCTGGACCATACAATCTGTATATAGGAATAAGAGGGGATAGGTTCCCTTTAAACAAATGATTACAGTGTTGGATCGGCTGCAGGAGGCGACTAATGGTATGACATTCGATTGATTTTTAGGCACATAGAGCAGATCCCCTGATGAGTGAGGAACAGAGAATGAACTGTCGGTGACAAGATGGGTCTGGTAGAATGCAGAACGAATTAATGTCAAGAAGGATATGGAGAGAAGGACCAAGATACGAATATGACCATCATGGAACTGAGAAGACGATTAGAGAGATGGCAAAAGAGGATGATATAGGGGGAATGCCGTGATATGAGTGCATTAATATAGGGATTTTGGATATGTATAGGAGCTTTAGAGCTCAGAGATAGCTATGTAGTCTTTAACACTAGCAGAACAGTGGTGAGGACTTAGGTTATAACCCTCTCCATGGTGTTATATTGATATGTATATAGTGTTCGATTTATGTATATTGATTTAACAGTAGATATAGAATTGTAGTTATGTTTATGTTATGTGGTTGTATGGAGTATATTTGAGGGGGAGTTAGGAGGACTGTGGGTTAATATTGTTGGTGATTGGGTATGGTCATGTGAGATATTTGGTATGGTTCATCTTCACTGCTTTGCAGCGTGTGTAGTGTGGGGAAGTGAAGGAGTTAACATGATTGCTGTGAGCAGCTGCACTGTGTGCGGCTGCGCTGTAGGTGGCAGTGTCTCACATGGCCGCATCCAGCTGTTAAATAAGAATGATTAGAACTGAGAGAGCAGATGGAGGGAGGCTGTGATGTCACTTCTGCCCTTGCTCGGACAGGAGGGAGGGGGTTTGAGTGAGGGCGGAAGTTAGTCACGGTCAGAATGTGTCTCTGCTTCCGGCCAGGAAGGACTGGCTCACGTTTATAAGCAGCTTTTCACCATAGCCTCATCAACACCCAGGAGAAGTGGACCTGTTCCACGCAGCGCGTAGGTGAGGAGGTAAGTGGGGAGGAATTGGGCTGCTATGTGATATTGTGATCATTAGATAATTGCTGATATAATGGATTCCTGATGTGTATCCCTGACGTTTCTGGAGACAAAGAGAGGCACTATTTAGATTAATTAATGCATGATAGCACTTAGGCACTTTATGCACCTTTGAAGGCACTTTAGTTGTTTATTTGTAGTTTTGCACATGTTTATATTGCAACTCAATATGGAGTTGTATTCACTATATTATTTACTATAGATTTTAGATTGCACAGGCACTTCACATCTTGTCCTACAAACGTCAGAGGCTATATATTGGTTGATTTCAATGAATTTTAGAATTACTTCAACTAAATTTAAAGAGTTGCTCTGATATTGTATGTGAGTGACTGCAGATTATTTTAGCCCTGGAGTTCCTCCCCACTTGGGGTTTTAATTATATGTTTTTTAATTCTTGATGTGTGTTTTTTGTATGTGAATTATTGGATGAATTATTTGATTAATAAATTGATTTATTACATGAAGTAATGGTGTGCAGCTTGATATATGAGGACACAATGGTGGGCTAGCCCTGGAGCTTCACCTGTAGTTGAGTAGTAGTATGTTATTGGTGTCCCTGTAGCTAGCACCCGGTATATTATTGTGAGCAGTGCATACCTAATTGTTAGTAGTGAAAGTTAGCGTTATAAACAGTATTCACTGTGAGACTGGCAGCCAGTGTATATGATATATATGACCAGGGCGTGCACTGCACTTTAATGATGTCAGGTGAGAGGAAGGGATGAATGCACGAGATGTTTTTAAGTTGGAGGTGGCTATGGAGCGAATATGCAGTTTAAATGAGGAGGCAGAGTCCAGAATGTAGGGCGGGCGTCAGAACTAGGCATACCCGGGCAGATTCCAGGGCCCCTGCACCTTGAGAGGGCCCACCTCCTTCTCTATACCCTGGGCAGTGTCTATGCAGGATTCATGGCTGTGCAATAACCTGAAATAAAGACTGTCAGGCAGGGGCAGATTGGCCATTGGGAGAGACTTTCTTTCTGTCAGTCCTTTGTTTTCTTTGTTCCTTTCTATTCTTTTTCATTCATTCTTTCTTCCATCTATTTTTGATTTCTTTCTTTCATCTGTTCGTTCTGCTATTTCTTTTTTCTCTTTCTTTCTTCTTTCCTTCTATTTTTTTTCTGTCAGTCCTTCTATTCTTTCTTTCCTCCTATCTCTTCTGTTTTTTCTCCCATTGCTTTACCCTATGTTTCCTGCTTTTTCTGTCATTCCTTTTATTCTTTCTTTGTTTCTGTCATTCATTCTATGCTTTTGTTCTTTCTGTTTATTTTTTTTAAATGTTATATTCATACATGCAACTTTTATTGCCAATTATGGAGTATCATACCACACCGGCAAGGGGCCCACTGAGACTCCACGCCCAAGGGCCCACATAAACCTGGAGCCGGCCCTGCCAAAATGACTCACTGGCAATGAGCTTGTGGAGTTACAGTTATTTTATAAATAAAAGGGGAAGAGGAGTTAGATTGTGGGAAAATGATCAGTTCAGTGTTATATTTTTCCAGAACAATAGAAATAAAATCACAATAAACTTCAATGCACATATTTTTGTGCTCTACTCCCCAATGCTGAGAACAAAATACATTGGAAAAATAATACTTGCTTGCTATATCCTATGGAGCAGTGAGCACTGAGCCAACTAAACCAGGCCTACTGACCACCATGCACCACTGTATGCTGATGGCTGATATCGATGCAGCATGACATATAAGCACCACTGACATTAAATAAATCTCAACTTTTCTAATGTAGTCAGCGAAAATAAATACAAATTCATAGTTGAATTGAAGCATGAATAATAAAAAAAAATGATATCCTGATTTACCGCAGATACCTAGAGAACTGAGAGGCTAATTGAATTTGCTATTAAAAGCAAAGTTTGACTTTTCTGGTCAAACTTTATAAGATCTTTCACACCACTTCTCCTTTGCTTTCTGTTAATGTTCTTCTCGCCCCACTCCTCTTTTTATTTGTTATCCCACCTTCTCTTATACTCTTCTTCTTTCCTCTTCTTATTCGCTTATATTCTCTTAGAATATAAGAAAATATAAGAAATAGAAAGCAGTGGTGCTTAAAGGGTAATTTCGCTTTCAATGGCATTTTTTTAAGTTTTTTTATTGTGTACCAAAATGATATCTTCAATGTGTTCATCTGTTATTTTTTATTTTCTATCTGTTTTATAAAGAAAACAGTGTTCCCTAGCAACAATGTGTTTCCCTTAGCAATGCACATCAACTGGTGCATTAGATGTACAGATCAGAGACTTTCTCACTCTAGCTTGCTAATGATCTGGCTAAGACACAGGCAACAGGCTTAACCAATTCTACTGTAATTCAACTTATTCAGATGGGGAGGATCATAATCTTGTATTCAGTAGCTAAAGGGTTACTGCCAGCCTTCCCAGCTGGGAAGGGTCATTACTGCTACTTGACTTATGCCCTTATTCATCAAGCGATAGCGCCAGGTAGTGTCTGACGAGCGCCAGGTAGCGGCAGCTAACGGCGACTACCGACTCAAGTACGCCCGGCGGCGGTCACAATGACGCATTTATCAAGCAAAATGAGGCTAGCGCCGGCGAGAGCGACGGCTAGCGCGGCATTCATCATGAAGCCGCCTGGACCGAACAGCGCCGCTGCAAATTCCCTCACAGCGCCAGGTATGAGCTGTCACTCCCTGGCGATGTCCAATGCATTTCAATAGAGCAATCTATAATTAATCATAATTAATTGGTATTAATTTATTTATTTATTTTTTTTTTTAATGTCAAAAATTCGGAGACCACTTCTGCAATGTTAGGATTTATTTTTAAGTAAAAAAAATTAAAAAAAAAATTTGTGCAGAATTGATCTAACAGGTCTGAGATTAATGTATTCATATTACAAAATGAATCTAAAAACATGTATAATGTTACAATCAAAAAATATGGTTGTTTAGGGGTTAAAAACCAGTTAATACCCATCGCCGCCAGCGCTCTGGGGTTTAAACAAGGAATGGACAGCGACAGCACATTCGGAGCGTGATTTGTTAATGAATATGAAGCTAGCCGTTCGCTCTGGCCATTCGTTGTCAGGCGCTCACATACAACGCTGGACCTGTGAAACAGCGACCCCCCAGCCCGTATTCAACATTACCGCACACCGACTGAGTCGCTGTCATCAAGCTAATGCCGGCCAAGCACAGCGAATACTGGCTGGCGCTGAAAAAATCACGCTACAGTCGCTCATCTGGCGCTACCTGGCGCTATTAATGAATCGGCCTCCCCGCTAAAGCTGCTAACATGCTCACGTGTTACATTGGAGGGATTCTGGGATATGTAGTCAGTAATTTTTACTCAAGGCCAGAAAAAACACCCCCATCTTAGGATCACAGACACATAGCAATATAGAAAACTTGGAAACAGCATGTTGATAAGTTAATCACAGGTCTGGGGGCACAATCCTAACACAAATGTTTATTTTATCTCAGAAGAGGAAAACTATAAGGCAGAGCACCAAAAACCTGAAAAAAAGGGAGCTTTCCTTTAACTCAGATCCTTTTTTTTACCAGAAGCAAAGTCCCAACAATAACTATAGACACAAAGGACAAGGTCTTATACATTAGACCTCATCTGCCACTTGGATATTTACATTTGCATGTTTTTTTTGTTTGTTTCTCTCCAATCACACTAAACTCAGCAATTTCTATGAGCCTGTTTAATCTAATACTTATAAAGTAAATTATGTTGTGCAGTCTATGACTAATTTGTACTACTAAAACATTTCTCAATTTAAAAATATTAAAAATAAAATCAAAGCGTAGATGCGTAGTTTCGTAGTTTATCTTTTTACTTGTCCAGAGAAAAAAATGTAGCCATTAAATGGTATAACCCATGCAATGTTCTCTTTTATGTGAATCATATTATACTTTGCTTTAACTCATTTTTCCCTTTTTCAGAAGCGATAGTGCAAGCCTCCTAGTCTCAGAAAATCTCTGCCAAGCAAAAGCAAGATGTTCATATACTTTTTGGTTGTCTGTGATTTTTGCTTTGGCATAGGAAACTAAACTCTGTTATTTGGCAGCTGAGTGCTTTTATTCAGTAAAAGAACATTCCCTTATATTGCTGCTGCTATGAAGATGCTCTTTCTGTAGCTTCAATCAGTCAGAACATGTCCCCAGTGTATACGATAAAGAAACCATTCAAGAGGTTCCTTTGAAGTTTAAGTCAAGGAACCTGGAGCTTTCTGGTTTACATTCTAATAGGAGTTCCTTAGCAAAGACATTAGACTTTAGAACAGACTTCACCTGCGAATACTTACTTACATAACCCAGTATTAATCTAGAAGGTAACACGTTTGGTTCAGGTTCAGAACTGTTATTCCCATGCCTAAAAGGTAACGAGTTTGGTCCAGAACTCTTATCCCCATGCCTAAAAGGTAACGAGTTTGGTCCAGAACTCTTATCCCCATGTCTAAAAGGTAACGCATTTGGTCCAGAACTCTTACCCCATGCCTAAAAGGTAACGCGTTTGGTCCAGAACTCTTATCCCCATGTCTAAAAGGTAACGAGTTTGGTCCAGAACTCTTATCCCCATGTCTAAAAGGTAACGAGTTTGGTCCAGAACTCTTATCCCCATGCCTAAAAGGTAACGCGTTTGGTCCAGAACTCTTATCCCCATGCCTAAAAAGGTAACGCATTTGGTCCAGAACTCTTATCCCCATGCCTAAAAGGTAACGCGTTTGGTCCTGAACTCTTATCCCCATGCCTAAAAAGGTAACGCGTTTGGTCCAGAACTCTTATCCCCATGCCTAAAAGGTAACAAGTTTGGTCCAGAACTCTTATCCCCATGTCTAAAAGGTAACGCATTTGGTCCAGAACTCTTATCCCCATGCCTAAAAGGTAACGAGTTTTTCCAGAACTCTTATCCCCATGCCTAAAAGATAACGAGTTTGGCCCAGAACTCTTATCCCCATGCCTAAAAGGAGTGTTCTGAGGAAATGATGCCCTATGCCTATAATGGTAACATCTAACATCTAACACAGTTATAATACTTTAGAACGGGGTACTGAATCACTTCTTGTAAAGGTCCTTTTAAAGGCATCCAGTGAGAAGTAAAGGTCCGGACGGAGGGAGGGATAGTTAGAAATAAGCATGCTGGGGGAGGGGCTATAGATTCCCCAGCCAAAACTAAAAAAGATACTGCTGCCCCCTCCTACTCAACTTCAAAAATCATATTGGGCACTGGGGAAAAAAAGGAGCTCCTTATTGTCTGACCCCACAGAACCTACAGCCCAAAATGTTACTGGATGGATGCAGAGCTGGGGGCACAAGATGGTGGGATTGGGATGAATGGGGCTGAGCTGGGATGGGGAAAAGATTGGAAGTAGGCAAAGAGACTGAGAAACAAAGTTTGTGTGTACCTGTCAATGCTACTTTCTGCCTGTACAGCACTGTATTGCAATATTGCAATACTAGGTGCCAGGGAGCCAGGCACCGCTCTCCAGCAAACTGCATCCAGCAAAGCCGCTCTGACGAAGGTTACCAGGACAACCGAAACACGTGTCAGCGACCAGGGTATATCAATAACTGCAGCACGGACTGATTCCCTTTGGACTCTGATAGACAATCCAGATACGGCATCTTAAAGGAGAAGCCTGCACAATTACCAAGTGCCTCTAAAACAACTCTCAGGTATCGCCGCAATGTTTTTGTTTACATCCTGAACAAAGTGGCATTGATCAAGCACGCTTGCCTAGAGATTATTCTCAACAACTACCGAATACTGTCAATAACAAATTTGAGATTGAGAATAGCTATATTGCTTCAGTATTCGAGCTCCTACCATTTGTATATATTGTAGATAATTTGTATATATATTGATGCTGCACAAGTGTGTCTTCCCCTCCACCCATATAACTTGTATTCCTTCAAGTGGATCTTTTCCATGACGTTAAATATGTCTTGATGTACATTAATAAATTACCTTCTATGATTTGCATATGAAATCGAGTTGTCAGGTGTGCATTCATACTATACTCGTTCTAGGTACTATAGTGGACTTCGGTCCAAAAAATATTTTTTGAATTGCACCCACATAACGCTATAGATATTGCTGTATTATACTATTGGAGTGTGCTTACCAATCTCTCTAAAACTGGCAGGAAGACTAAGCACCACATCGTCGATCAAGGGGGCAGCTCTGAACATGGCAACGCAGAAGCAACTGAGTGCAGGGCTGTCAGGGCAGGGGTCGGGAAATCTGGCATTCAGACCCTGGTCCGCCAGTTGAGTATCACTGCTTTAGAAGAAGTTGTATTCTTGTTTGATTTTTACTTGGACGCACATCATATAGACAATATGGCTTCTCATGTCTAGACAAAAGTGGTTAGATAGTAGATCACCTCAAAAACACTAAAGCCATGCTTTAGGAATGATAGTCTTCTCATGTTTTGGGAAGTCTTTCATAGAATTCAAATATCTTCCAATATGGCGAATCCATTGCTGTTGGAGTATATCGGTGAACCAGTTATAGATTCATACAATTCATATAATATTTTCCAGCAAAAATATTATAAATTAATATAATAATATAATTAGTATAATATACATAAATATATATATATATATATATATATATATATATATATTCCCCCAAACTCCCTGGTCCCTTGTCCCATATGATTGCACAATACTGATTTATTATCAACACTTACATTTGCTTCAGCATTTTCTCCTGGTAGCGGACATTTTAGACCTTTCCCAGCATCCCCATTGTGCTTCTGCCTGAATTTAACTGACATAACCTCACAATTCTCAGTCGCAGGAAACCTCCTCTTTGCACGTGGCCTGCATCTCCATGAGACACCATTTTGTTTTTAAAATTTATTTAAAATTACTGAGCACTATTACTTGTTAGGGCATTAGTCCAGGTTAACTGAGAATTAAAAAATAAAATGTTATTAGATTTTTTTTATTATTCTTTATTTAATTTGAGTCATAAAAAAGAAAAGAAACATAACAGACATGTTATTAGTTGCTTTGTCAAATATCAATGGCAAATGAAATATTACATATTTCAAACAATTATACGATAAATCAGAATGTCTATCACGGAACATTACAATTCAGTTTTCATTGTAAACAGAAGCTATAAAGAACTGGTGGGATCTCGTAATCTCATTAATTTTTTGTTATCTGTTGTTTTATTAACCCTTTACCTGACCAAAGGCCTCCTCCTCGCCCACCACACGGCCAAGACCCCAAGAAAGAGTTGCTACCAAGAGTAGCATGTTCTTCAATGCCCGAGAAAGGGCCCAAACACCCCAAGAAGTGGCAACACTACATTTGTTCGCCAAATCTGAGGACGATCATAATCCAAAGATCATGACGCTGTTCCAGAGCTTTGGAATTATATTGATAGGAACCAAGAAGTGAGAGTGAGAATAGGAAAGTTGAAAGAAAAGAGTTGGGGGTGGGGAGAAATGGCTAAAAGGAGGGGGAGAGAGATGGAGGGAAGGAGGGAGAGACAGAAGGAGGGAGATAAGTGGGAACCCTCCCCCCAGGTGTGGTCACTTTCCATTTCTAATCTCGCCCAGTAATTGATATATTATAAAGTTTTATAAAGTCCCATATTTAACAATGGAATATTTCTATTTTTTTTTTAGCAAATTATATTTTAAAATTGTTATGGTAACATTTGAGATGTACTTGGTAGTATTTTAGTTAATGATTACCTGTGGAAACATATTAATGGTTAGAAGACAGAAAATAATAGCCATTTAAAATGTTCTGTTCTAACTCTGTGACTCTTTGGGTTGGACTACATTGCTATTGCTAGGTGTTATTTTCTTAGTACAAAGAGTTGAGAAGGAGTAGAGGATACTCACCTTTACCAGCGGCTCCTGCGGCCACCACATTGCTGGCTTCCCTGTAGCTGTGCATGCTCCCACGCCCAGCCATTCAGACATGTCTGAATGGCTGGGTGCGGGAGCGGGTGCACCTGATTTGAAAGCCAGGGATGCAGCCAAAAGGTGGGCGCATGCCACCCAGGACTTTTGAGATGAGCTTCAACCATTTTAAAGCCCAAACTCTGCTGAAAAAACAACATATCTTTTTTTCTGGAAATTCCTGCAAAAATCACAGCTCAAAATGGTTAAAAACGGCCTCTCAACAGGGGGTGACAAAATCTCAAGTTGGCTAGCAATTAAAAGGATTTAAAGTACTTATGCATATTGGCTATTGTTTTGTTCAGAGGATCTTGTGATTTCAGATTTAGCTTGTTTTTTTTTTGTTTGCATATTGATCTTTTAGGAAAATGTGTTTTTTATTCAGCTTTTTATATATTTTTTTTTTAGGGAAACCCTGTGCAACCAGTGAATTCCTTGAGGATTTTCATCCAGAACTGTGCTTATGACATCAAGCCTGGTTCTCCTATAAAGCTTGAGGTGTGTTCTTCGAGAGAATATATAGTTTGTGGGGGGGGGGGTTTAAAATGTAAAGGGTTGTTTTTCTTGAAAATCTGTAAGGTGCGTATAGCAGTTGTATTTTATTTTAAAACCTTCTAAAGCACAATTTCAGTTTGGAGTGTGTCCTGGGCAGGTGAGGGTGTCTTCTGATACAATTGTGGTACCATTGTATCCAGGAGGACTGGGGCTTGTACACGCAGCATGATTTTCTTGAAAATATTTGAACATTTTTTTACAAAATGTAACATTGTAGCATTTTTTTCATATATTTCACCCAAAAAGAAACAGGAAAGTACTGAAAAAGCTAAACAAGATATTTCATGCTAAGGCCTAAACTGCTGAAAATAACAATATATAATGTTCCTGGAAATCTTGCCAAAATCAGTTAAACATGTATAGTGCAAAATAGTGACAAATGGTCTGGCAACAGTGGGTGACAAAATCTCTATGTAGGCTGGCAGCAAAAGGGTTAAAGGAGTTTGGACTATAATATTTGGTGCAGTGTATTTATAAAATAAAAGCCAAAATTCATGCTCAGGGGAAAAAATTAGTTCTTCGCACTTTTATTAGGTGTTGACTTGTCTTTCCCTTTGTCCATCTTGATGAGACTCTCAGAATCTTATAAGATGGTTATGAGCATGGTGGCTGGTTGCAGACGGCTGATCGAAGAAAGTGATCCATTCTCATTATCTATTGCTTTTTATGTAGCTTGGTATGAATCATTGCGCTCTCCCAGATGTGCAGATGGTTTGCCCAATTGCAATGCAGCTCTCATAAAGCCCAATTCAAGCTGTTTGTGTACAGACTAAAAAAGTGCAGAATAATTCATTATAGTTTCAAGGAGCACAGTCTAGATAGGACTTTGTACAAACCATCACGTTCTGCAACACTGTGACTATTTTTTGACTAAACTATTGTTTTGGATTTTGCTAGGTGGTAAGCAAATGAAGTTCTCCTGGGGACCTGGCTTGCTTTTGTGTAATATTATCTGCAGAAGTTCTATAGGTCATTATCATATTTTGATACTGTGTATTTAGCAATATAGTTTTATGTCGAGTGCTTCTAGTGTGTTGCTGTTGGCAATGGTTGTGTTGGAGTAGACAGAGCTAAAGATGTTTTAGGTCTAGACAAAGACACAGGCCATGCAGTGCAACACACAGGAAGTGGATGACTAATCAGGGAGGCTTGATGCTGGCATTTAATCTGTATTATCAAAAGGTTTGTTGCTGCCTTAGGCATCCAAGGTTTAGGCGGGTAAATAACAGCCAAATAGGGCAATGCATCTGAATAACCTTTTCCACAAGAGTGTTTCTGGAAACTGGCAATCCCAAGATACTTCTTTTGACAGTATGATTCCTGTGTGTCCAGTATGGAAACCTGGGTCAGATGAAAGAAACGTCTTCTTGAAAGGGTGTCAATCCTGGCCAAAAGCTTCATTTTTGTCATTCAGTGCTTGTTGCAAGATGCTTAGTTTTGCTAAAACTACATCTTTCTATCTTTCCCACACGTGTGCAGTCCCTGTCTCTTCTTAAGCCTGTTTGTATTTGGTAAGGATCTGGCAAAACATAGCCCACTTGGATATTTTCTTTGTAAAAAAAGGCTTCCATGTTGTCCCAAACACCACAGCCCAGGCATATGAAGAACATGAAAGATTATAGTTACAGTAGGACACAAGTAGCACTTATCAGAAGTTCCTTCAGCTCCTGTAATGTTGCTCTAGTCTCTTGTCAGCCTTCCAGAATGTTCATCTTGTCTTTTTATCAATATTTGAGGGATGTGCTGTTCTTGTTAATGTCGCTGGTGCGCTTAATTGTATCCACTTCTTGATGACTGTCTTGTTCCATGGTGTATGTAATGCCTTGGAGATGTTTTCATAAATTACTCCTGACTGATGCCTTTCACCAATAAGACCCCTTTGAGGTTTTGTAAGCTGTTTTTGGATCTTGACTTTTACTGTAAAATGCAACTAAGAAAACATCAGTTACTACAACAGCTAAACGTTAGAGTTAATCAAACTCACTCTAAATGATTTTTTATGTGTATATGCATATATCTTGTCTGAGATTACTGAGGCACATATCTTAGCTATAGCCAATTTATTGTTTATATTTATATGCACATAACTTGTGTGGAGATTACCTCTGGTAGGCGACCGGGTGTCAGCAGTATAGAGGCGGAGGCAAACAGTTCAAAGTAAAGTCTGTGTTTATTTCACACAAAAATCCACAAAAGCATATGTCCATACAGGTTACATCACCTTTTCAGGAAGCCGCAGCATAAATGATTCAATCAGGCAAACAGCTTTTAGTCCTTGAGCAAAAGTCCTGTTTACAGTCCAAATAGGCCTCAGGTCCGCATGAAACAGCCTCCACAGGAGATTTCAGCCAGGCTCACAGAGTCTCACTCCCATGTGAGCTCTAGACAAAAGACCAGGGCACAGCTGATTCCCCAGGCTATTTAAACAGCACGCAAAACCCGGACCTGGGTAGTGGGATGGAGTCCCACCCTGCTCTACTCCATCCCAGTAAAGCCGTCCCAGGTTAGCCTTTCGGCTATTCTAAATCATCAGCAGCAAACTGCCACCAGCAGCAGATGCTGGAAAACAAGCTATACGGCTTTACTGCACCAATGCCAGGTACATTGGTGCTACATACCTGCCGTCAATAACGGCCCCTTGCACCTTACCACATACCCCCCCTTTGTTCAACCCTGAGGGGGTGGACACATGCCAAACAATGTGCTCGGGACAGGGCATCCGCATTACCCAATAATCGTCCCGCTCTGTGCTCTACTGTAAACTTGAAGTTTTGTAATGACAAGAACCATCGGGTGACCCTGGCATTTCTGTCCTTAGCCTAGCACATCCACTTGAGGGGAGAGTGGTCCATAATCAGCCGAAACCTTCTCCCCAGCAAGTAGTAGCGAAGAGACTCCAGGGCCCATTTAATGGCCAAACACTCCCTCTCCACTATACTATACCGGGTCTCCGCGGGTGTTAATTTGCGACTCATGTAGACAACGGGGTGCTCCTCCCCGTTGACTTCCTGAGACAGTACAGCACCGAGACCTACCTCGGAGGCATCGGTCTGCACTATGAACTCCCTCTTAAAGTCGGGTGTCACCAACACCGGAGACCCACACAGGGCAGACTTCAAAGCGGAGAACGCTTTTTCGGCCTGTTCATTCCACTTCACCATGACAGACTTGCGTCCCTTTAACAGGTCCGTCAATGGTGCCGCTAGGGTGGCAAAATTGGGAATGAACCGCATATAATATCCCACCAACCCCAGAAATGACTTTACCTGGCGGGTGGTGTTAGGCCGGGGCCAGTTACGGATGGCTTCTAGTTTGTCCACCTGGGGCTTGACCACTCCTCGTCCAATCACATAGCCCAGGTATTTTGTTTCTTCTAGGCCTAAAGCACATTTTTTCGGGTTTGCCGTCAACCCAGCCTTCCTGAGGGAATCCACTACGGCCTGGACTTTGGGTAGGTGACTTTCCCAATCCGTGCTATGGATAATTATATCGTCCAGATATGCCGAAGCATACCGACGATGTGGCCTGAGGACAATATCCATTAACCTTTGGAACGTAGCGGGAGTGCCGTGTAACCCAAAGGGTAATACCTTGTATTGGAACAGTCCCTCTGGTGTAATAAAGGCTGTTTTCTCCTTGGCAGCCTCAGTCAAGGGCACCTGCCAGTACCTTTTTGTGAGGTCCAAAACCGAAAAGTACCTGGCTTGGCCTAGCTTCTCAATGAGTTCATCTACCCGGGGCATAGGGTAGGCATCAAACTTGGAAACTTCATTAAGTTTGCGGAAATCGTTACAGAACCGCAACGTACCATCGGGCTTGGGAATCAAGACTATGGGGCTGGCCCACTCACTCTTTGATTCTTCAATCACGTCTAACCGGAGAATTTGCTGCACTTCCTCCGCGATAGCTTGTCGCCGGGACTCAGGTACCCGGTAAGGCCTCAACCGGACCTTGACCAGAGGTTCCGTGACAACATCATGTTGGATGACCGAAGTGCGCCCAGGGAGTTCTGAAAACACGTCCGTGTTTCTGCTAATAAACTCCCTGGCTTCCTGAGTCTGTTTAGAGGAGAGGTTGTCGCCAGTTTTCACCTCGACTACTGCTTCTCTAATAACAGACCGAGGAATGGGAAGCTCCACCCCCACCATACCTGGTCGGGGACTGTCACCCCCAGGGGTCTCCCTGTCTTTCCACAGTTTCAACAGGTTTACATGGTACACCTGCTCTGGCTTCCTCCGCCCAGGCTGATGTACCTTGTAAGTCACTTCCTCAACTTTTTCAATGACCTCATAGGGACCCTGCCACCTAGCTAGAAATTTACTGTTCACCGTGGGTACCAGAACCACAACTCTGTCACCTGGGTTAAAGTTCCGTACCCTGGCTTGCCGATTATAAATCCTGCTTTGGGCCCGCTGCGCTGCCTCCATGTGTTCTCTGACAAGCGGCAAGACGGTTTCTATCCGTTCCTGTAGGTGAGTGACATACTCTACCACACTTTTGTGGGGTGTGGGTTGCTGTTCCCAGGCCTCCTTGGCTATATCCAACAGGCCCCGTGGATGTCGACCGTATAAGAGTTCGAAGGGCGAGAACCCCGTAGAGGCCTGGGGCACCTCTCGCACTGCGAACATCAGATAGGGCAGCAGCAAGTCCCAATTCTTCCCATCCTTGGCGACCACCCTTTTTAACATGGTCTTTAAAGTTTGATTAAACCGTTCTACTAGGCCGTCTGTTTGCGGGTGGTAAACGGATGTCCGCAACTGTTTCACCTGCAGCAGTTTACAGAGCTCTTTCATTACTTTCGACATAAACGGGGTACCTTGATCGGTCAGGACCTCTTTAGGCAGACCTACTCTGGAAAACATTTCCATAAGCTCCTTAGCAATGAGCTTAGCAGAGGTGTGACGCAGGGGACACTGCCTCAGGGTACCGCGTGGCATAGTCCAAGATCACCAGAATATGTTGGTGCCCTCTAGCGGATTTTGGCACTGGACCCACTAGATCCATGGCAATCCTCTCAAAGGGTACCTCAATAACTGGGAGAGGAACTAAGGGACCACGGTAATGAGGCTGAGGGCTGGTCATCTGACATGTTGGGCAGGACTCACAATATCTCTCCACCTCCTTGTACACACTGGGCCAGTAGAATCGTTGTAAAACGCGGTCCAGTGTTTTCTGCTGGCCTAGGTGTCCACCCAGAACATGTTGGTGGGCCAAATCCAACACCAATTTGCGATATGGATTGGGTACCACCAATTGTTCCACCACCTCTTCACGTACCTTGTTTACTCGGTACAACATTTCCTGGTGAACCACAAAGCGAGGAAACTGTAACTCCGCCCCTGGCTGTTGTGGTTCACCTTCCACCTCAAGAACATTCTCCCAGGCCCGAGACAGGGTCGGGTCCTGGTGTTGAGCGGTACCAAAGTTAATTGTGGAGACATGGAGATCTGCCAACTCTGGACCTGTTGCCAACTCTTCCACATCTCCAACCATAACATTTAGTGGGGTTGACTCCCCCTCTTCCATTTTAGGGACGGGCACCTCTTCCACGGTGCCTCCTGATTCCGGTTCCCAGGGCACCGGGGTCTCCCCTGAGTAGGGCCAGTCTATTGGGGACACACCCGCCTCGCGGGTTTCCGGAACTGCCAACTTGGCCCACAGTGACCTGAACCCTGGAAAGTCTCTCCCAATAATCAGTTCATACGGGAGTTTAGCGGCGACAGCGACTTCATGTTTCCAGCTGCCGGAGACGGTGGTGAGAGACACTTGTGCTGTGGCATAGTCTCTCAAGTCCCCATGAATGCACAAAACCCCGGTTTTCCGCCCAGTGTACTCATCGGGCAGTACTAAGGCGGGTCTTGCCAGGGTAACCATACTCCCCGATTCCAAAAGGGCCACAGCCAGGGTGTCTCCCACTTTCACCTGACAGAGGTGAGTTTGCCCCACAAGCTCAGGGACACCGGCAGCACACAGCCTCCTGGCATACATGGAAGGGCGGTAACCAAAGTTCACGTCCATGGGCTCCCCCTGGTGGGGACAATTGGCTCTGATATGTCCCGGCTCCTTACATCCCCAACACAACACTTGGGCAGGGACTTTGGGGGGTAGGTCCTGAGAGGCTTTAGGGGACGCCACTCGCCTGAGCTGGGGCGGGGACCTCCGGGGTTTCCCCGAATCCCTCCTCATGGAGCCGCCTTGCAAGTTCCTGGTGGCCTCATATCGCTCCACTAGGTCCACCATCCCTAGTGCGTTGTCAGGGGATACCTGGCCAACCCAGTGCTGAAGAGGGTGCGGTAAAGCCCTCCAAAAAATGTCCGCCAGCAAGCGGTCCAACATGGCAGTGGGGCTTAACAACTCCGGCTGCAGCCATTTTTGCAGCAGGTGCAGCAGTTTATAATACTGGGGTCGGGCGGGCTCTGCCGACTGGTAGCTCCACTGATGCACCCGCTGAGCCCGAACCCACACATTCACCCCCAGTCTCGCCAGTATCTCACCCTTCAGAGTCGGGTAGTCAGCGGCTTGGTCCTCTGGGAGATCAAACAACACCTGCTGGGGTCCAGACGCCAGAAATGGAGCGATGACATCAGCCCACTGGTCATGCGGCAACTTCTCCCTTGCAGCCACCTTTTCAAACACCGCCAGGTTAGTCTCAACGTCATCTGAAGGGGTCATTTTTGTGAGCGCCGAGCGGACAGCTTTCCGGGCATCAGGAATACTTTTGGGCGCACCTGCAGCTTGCAGCGCCATCACATGTTGCAAAAACAGCTGGTTGGGCTCCTGCTGCTGCCTGTTGGTCTCATGCTGCTGCCTGTTGGCCTCCACGAGCGCTTTCACGACCGTCTCCATTTTGTCTGCAGTCCCAGGTAGCAGCCTGGCAGGTTTAATATAGGACATGCACAACAAAAAACGTTTTCGTCGGTTGCTCCTAGCAACGGCCTCACTGCTGTGCCCGCATCCTCCACCAAATGTGGAGATTAGCTCTGGTAGGCGACCGGGTGTCAGCAGTATAGAGGCGGAGGCAAACAGTTCAAAGTAAAGTCTGTGTTTATTTCACACAAAAATCCACAAAAGCATATGTCCATACAGGTTACATCACCTTTTCAGGAAGCCGCAGCAAAAATGATTCAATCAGGCAAACAGCTTTTAGTCCTTGAGCAAAAGTCCTGTTTACAGTCCAAATAGGCCTCAGGTCCGCATGAAACAGCCTCCACAGGAGATTTCAGCCAGGCTCACAGAGTCTCACTCCCATGTGAGCTCTAGACAAAAGACCAGGGCACAGCTGATTCCCCAGGCTATTTAAACAGCCCGCAAAACCCGGACCTGGGTAGTGGGATGGAGTCCCACCCTGCTCTACTCCATCCCAGTAAAGCCGTCCCAGGTTAGCCTTTCGGCTATTCTAAATCATCAGCAGCAAACTGCCACCAGCAGCTGATGCTGGAAAACAAGCTATACGGCTTTACTGCACCAATGCCAGGTACATTGGTGCTACATACCTGCCATCAATAACGGCCCCTTGCACCTTACCACACTTGTCAGAGGCGAAGTCCATTCTAAGGTTTATGCACACAGACATTTATCTTATTGTTTCATAAGTGTACTCATTTGTAATCAGATCCAACCTTGCTGCCTCACCTCACTTGCTGCCAATTAACAGCCAGAGCAAAATGAAATTATTGCAAGAAGAAGACGCGGGTTCCCAGGTAAAAACATCATAGTTTATCGATTATATAGCGGGGGTGCACAACCTTTTTGGTCTAAGAGCCCCACATTGTCTTATTGTTCCACTTCAAGCGGCCTCAATACAATGGAAGCAGGAAAAACACAAATGTTTACTTCAAGAAAGAAGGGACCTTAATGCACTGTATATTCTTTTGTGTATATGATTATCTGAGCAACTGTGGGCAGAATGTGGGAGGAAGTGGGCAGAGGCGAAGAAGGAAAACGCAAGGTGAGCAGATGTGGTAAGAACTGAGTAGAGGTGAATAGAGGTAGGCAGATGTGAAATGGGCAGAGGTGAGTTAAGGTGGACTGAGATAAGGTGGGAAGGATAGGGCAGGGGTAAGGGGAGAAAAGTGAGTCGGGAAGAGGTTAGGTTAACAGAGGTCCAGAGGGAAGAGGTGGCTGTGTGTAGGCAAAGGTAAGGTGGGCAGATCTGAGACAGACAGGGGTGATGTGGGATCTGGTGGGTAGAGATGACATAGGAAGAGGTAAGCAGAGGTGACAGGAGCAGAAGTGTGACAGACAGAAGTGAGATGGGAAGAGGAGGGCAGAATTATGGTTGAGAAAGGTGAGGGATAGGTAAGGAGGGACAGCTAGCCCTGACCGTAAATTCCTCAAATCGGAGGTGAGGGAATATCTCATAGATCAAAGACTGCACAATTGGTTTCAAGCCCTTTAAAACCTAAAGCTTGTTAACACAATACTGGCAGCCTCCCATGCCCTTTACTAACTGTTTAGATGCTGTGTTTGCAGCAATGCCTATGAACAGCCTAATAGCAACACCTCTACACAGGAGTTCATCTGTGCTTCACTTCATGTTGCAAAATGTAGCTCTTCTCTGCATCTAATGACCAGTGAGGTGCATTGTTGGCAAATCAAGCTCTGATTCCCAACAGAGACAAAGAGTCTAGAGCAGCAAAGCCGCCATCAGTAACGCTATATTTATGGGTGGGTGCAGAGCTGTCAGTCGGTGTCTGCTTATTGCACATAAGCCACCAAGCACAGCCTCTGGCTGCTCAATGTAGGGAACTGTTTTCTGCTGGCCCAGCTGGGCAACTACTCTTCCCACTGCCCAGAATGGCAAAGCAGCAGTTCCTGAGCAGCACACACCCGCACATGGGTGGCACAAGGGACTCGATCTGATGTTCCAGTAATACTATATCTGGGCTGGGGCCTTCACCACAATTTATCCGGCCCTGGGTGTCAGTGTACACAACTGAGGGCAGCATGGGCTGCAGGTTGTGCATTATATTATGCCGTCTTATTTATCACTTATATAGTCAGCTTAATGTATGTAAATTACATCTTTCAAAATTACAGGTAAACTCAGGAAAAATCAAGGTAACAGAATCCCTTCCGTGTCAGTAGTGTTTCACTAAAGGAAGCTTGGGCACATGTCATTGTGGCCATACACCCACATAGATAACAGTTAAAATTAGAAATGAATGCTTGGTAAAAGTGTCAGGATTCATTCAGTGTTATAACTGTCACTGAAGGAAGCTTGGGCCACCAGGTCAAGGCAAGCAGGTCTGTGGCATGTCACTGCAGCAGCAAACCCTTATCAACAACAGTGGTGGGAAAAAATGTAATGAGTACTTGGTCAAGGCAACATGATTCATTCAGTGCAGGGGTGGGATTCAGCAGCTTCTCCCTGGTTCTGCAGAACCAGTTGTTAAAATGTTGGCAGTTCTCAGAACCGAGGAGAACTGGCACAAATAAGTTATACAATCCCTTAATATTGCTTAGACACATTTTTAATAGTATTACACAGTTTGCTGTTTATTAGATTGTATGACAACATTTATTCTAAAACTATAAATATGTGAAGCTCTTGACAACTTTATGTATAGGCAACAAGTAGTTAAGACTTTAAGAATTCCACCTCTGCTTCAGTGTCATAACTGTTATTGAGGGAAACTTAGGACTCCAGGTCAAGGCAACCAGGTGCACAGCATTTTACAGCTTCTGCATTGTCAAGAGTGAAAAAAAGGAAAGTAGTGAGATTTTAGTCAAGAAGACAAGATTCATACAATGAACTACAGTAACTGCCATTGAAGGAAGCATGGACCTCCAGGTCAAGGCAACTGGGTTTTCAGCAACAAATGTCTGTAGCAAAAAATAATGCTTGTGCCCATTAAAGAATATCAGTTTAGAGGTGCAGTAATCTTTATTGGCAGTGCAGTGTTTGTGTACTAACTGTACCTGAAGGAAGCCTGTGTACTATTATTCCCATGCCGAATAGTACAGCATAGTAGCCTAAATCTGTGCCACAGATAGTGTAACATAATCACAGAGTGGCTTATTCAGCTGCAAATCTACAATTAAAGGGCATTCAGAAAAATGTAATGGGGGCCTTGGGAACAACTTGTATTGGAATGAATATTTTTTTTACCACCATCTGCTGGACAATAAATACACTGCAACTATAGGCAAAGTAGAGTAGGCGCTAGGAGATCGTCTGGCGTAATATTAGGGACCATAAATAGAGATGAGTGGACTTCTCAATTTTGGCCGAACCGAACCACTAATAAAAAAATCAGCCAAATAAATAGAGGTGCATTTTGGAGATATTTTTTCAATGTCTGGAGCTGGCAGAAAATGAGCCGTGACAAAGTTGTGGCGGGATGTTTAGCAGTCCTTCCTTTCTTTCCCTACGCTGCCAATCCTGGAGGAACTTATATGCGTTCCAGGAACCAATCCTATATGGTCCTCTCCTGTCCTTCCTACTGTCCCTCCTTTTAGTTCTTACACTGTGCCATAATGGAGACCAGCAGCACATCCAATCCTGGTGCCGCGGAGCCCACCACTGCTGCAGGAACCGACCGCGGGACCCCCTCAGCCCAGGGCAGCACCAGCATTGTAGTGAGTTCCCCCCAGTGGAGAGTACTGACTCAGGGGCTTAATCTACCTCATTGCAGGGTTTTATTACATAGGGGCCCCTATAACGATTTACCACCCGCCCCCCCCCCATACATGGAAGGGCATTCGCCCCAGTCATCCATGAAGTGGCCATCAGGCAAGTCTATTTTCTTTCTTTCTGGCCAAGAGGACCTTCAAGTTAGGATCCATATTAACCCTCCTGCTTTCAGGGTTCCAGAGGAAAAAGGCCGTACAGAGGTCCCAATATTCCTTCCCATGGATCCTCAGTACCTACTCCAGGGCCATCAAATGAGCAAGGGACTTTTGACAGGTGAGTGACACAGAAAGAGAGGAGGAGGCTTTCCTTCCTAGTAGCAGCTTCATTGACCTTAAAGCATTCCTCATGCTCATGGAGCTATCTACAACATTCCAGTTGCATGATGACTTCCTTACCACTAGGCCATGGGCTTTTTTTAAATTCTTATTTATTTATTCAATCATGTTCTGGCTTCATGCCACCAGGGAACAGAATATTCAGGTGGAGCCAAGAGAACACTTTGGCAGAGAGCGAGAGAAGCGGGAGTGAAACCTGCATAGATAATGGCGCCACAACCGTACAGGGCAGCTGGCTCATGATCCATGATCATCAAGAGACAAGGGTGGCAGCAGGGACCCAGCATGGTGGCAGCATGACACCCACACACCCTTTGGAAAATGTGGGACACAATCTGATAATCAGCAGACTAGCTTGCAAGAATCCACAGGAAACATGCACCCGGCCAGTGAATTCCTGGCATGGGCCCCTTTAAGAGCCTTCGTCACCAAAATGTGTGCCATCCCAAGTTCATACACAGAGTCAGTACTATTTGTCAAATTATTGTTTTATTATTTTTTTATTAATTTTTTAATTATTTTTTCCTGCAATTATATTTTTTGTTATTTTTTCTGGTATGCCCATCCTTCTCTCAGAAGTCAGAAGGACTGGCACTCAAAGTCGCTCGACCACAAGCCTGCTTATATGCTTGCGCAGCAACATACAGAATTTTCACTTCAAGAGGTCATCAGTCATCATGTGCACTTGATTTCCACTTTGCTGGGGGGTGGGCAGGAGCAGCAGCAGTAGCTGAGCTAGTCATATTTGCTAGAGCCTATGACGAGCATTTTATGCAGCCACCCGCTGAGCAAACCTGTTGTCATACAGCGGCCCCCACACAGCAGCAGCTAAAGCACCAGGTGGTGGCATATCTCCAATGCCCCCCAGACCATAGCAACATGGACCCCGTGGAGTTCTGGGCAGGGAAACTGGACATCTGACCACAACTGGCAGTCAACCATGTTCAGCCAGCAGTGTGGCCCCCAAGAGGGTATTTAATGAGGTAGGGGGGCGATTGTTCAGTTTTTTTTTGTACATATGTGGCCATTGTAGCCTTGCGCACACAGTTTTTCCCCATTTACCCTATCCGTGCAGTGAGACAATCAAAAAATAAGTGTGCATGTTCACAGAGCTGTGGAGCAGTTGGGGGGTTAGGTGGCTTGCTTCAGAGCACTTAGGTTGTGTCCCGACCTGGGCACCCTTGTCACAGGATTGCTTCCTTACCTCCAGGTCCTCACAGCCCCTGTCATGCCAAAATGTGGAGCTCCTGACATTCCCACGAGGTTGAGAGCACCCTGACTACTTTTGAGGCCTTGCCTTGTGCGGCTTGCTAATTTTGCATTTCTGGGTCAGCATGTTGCCATGGGTCCATCTTTCCAATTTTTGTGTCAGTGTGCCATTGTAGCTGGTGCCATACTCCAATATATCACAACAGCCCATTTGAGTAACTGATGCTGATTCTGCTTCCATCTTTGAAATCACTGTATTAGGCTCCATGGGGTCACAGAGAATCCTGCTGTTGTTACCCTCCTCTACTGGCTGTCATAGGCCCATTGGCTTGGGAAAAAATATATAAAAACTGACTGTATTACACCAAATTGTCTTTCGCACTAAAAGAGCACTAATGACACCCAACCCCCCCCAAAAATTCAGGGGTAAATAGAGAGTTCCCTTTAAATGTTTGTTATAAAAATGTATTTATAGACCTGAGTATTATAGCAATAAAATAAAATTATCTATACATGTGATGGGGCATTTCTACAGGTGAGGTGCATCATTTATCCAATGTGATGAGCAATTATTTTTGGAAAGTTTCGAAACAGCATCCTATGGGGTATGCAGGCAGAAATAATAAATTCTTCAGCATGCTGCTGTTTGAAATTGAACTTCACAAAATCTTTGGCACAATCCCCATTGGCTCACTTTTCTATTTTAAAAATATCTAAATCCTGGTTAAGGCTCATGATAACACAGTAAACTTGCCAAGGAGGTGGCCCCTCTTATTCTTTGGGTCCCATACATATAGCGTTTCATAGTTCCATAGTGAAATCCCAACCCAGTTATAATCCAAGATGTAAAGAATGAGCTCTCTTTAGATTAATTAGGCCCATAACTGTGATATAAATGTAAGACCTATTTAAACACTTTAGGTGAGGTAGAGCATTACCTTTAGGTATAAGACCGCAGTTGTAACATCTAGTAAAGTTCTATTACGGTATGTATTATATTTTATTGGTTTATGTTAATTTTTTTGCATTCTTTGTGTGCATCACAATGGGGACTTTGTCTTTCCACACTTTATAATTGAGTGTTTAAAAACTTTTTAGCCTTGCTTTTTCATTTTACACTGCATGCATGGCAACTTTGTACACAGCATTCATCTAGCAAAGTGCTACTAAGGGTATAACAAGATTAATGACTTTGAATATAGAATTAATGTTCTTAGGAACCAATGCCCTAAAAGGATTAATTATGCTACAGGGGTTTGAAAGCAATCATAGGAGAACGTCTTTTGAATATCTTGCACACATCCTTTAAATAACAAACAGAATTAAAGGCTACTAAATACAAACCCATTTGGCCAGGACATATTACTTTGTAAACCTTCCAGCCCCAAACAGCAAGGCATAGCAGAATCCAGTATATATATGGCTGAAATATCGATGTTTGAATCTGAATGTTCCTCCATCCTTTTTGCAGTCCAACTTGTTGAGCTAAAAGAAGCATGAAAGTTACATGGCAGTACTTGACTTTTTTCTGACCATTTTATTAGTACATTAGTATTAAAGTTGAGCTGAACCCTCCCAGATATTTACATCTCAGCCTTTTGGTCTGTACTGTGCACCTGTAGCATTAGGTCCCTGGGACCAGTTATCTGTTATACCAAACTCATGACTGCACATTGATGTTCAGTCTTAACAGTTGTGCTAATTGTTCTTTCATATAGTCTATCAAGTGCAACTCAATCCAAGGGCTGTCAGCCTATGTATATACAGTGCAACAATTCTGTATCCTTTTCGACTAAACTCCTATATATGAATTTTAATACTTGTTTCTGTTGTGTAAATAGTTGTACAATACTATGACGTTCCTTTGAAAGCACTGTACCTGCTTTGCGGATCCCCTCCTATTGGCAGAGTGCCTCACAAAATCCACAAATTGATAAGTATTGGTGACACGTAGGCCTAATTGAAGCCTCATGATAACCCATATGAAAACTGCTCATGTTTGCCGAAAAACAGCAGAAACATTTTGCTCATTTCATTAAATATCAACTCCTGTTGTAATACAAAACACTGTGACTTATCTGTAGATATTTAGAATTCCTGCCTTGTGTTTTTAAGTCACAATTCCAAAGTGTTAGAGTTGGGAAATTTTACCTCAAAGGTAGCGATGAGCCAAAGTGGGGACAATTCGATTTGGAAGCCCTCTGGCTGGATAGTCCCCATTGTCTAGCATTCCGTAATCCTGAATATTGGATACAAGCTCCATATATAGCTCCAGCCACCATAACGTGTGAATTGGTATAGGGGTCTCTTTTATGTTTCTCTTATGTATTATGTTCTCTTTTAAGTCGAGATGCTGGCCAGTAATATCTATATTTAGATATATATGGTATTGTAAGAAACATGCCTAAAAATGTACATACATTTATATATAATATATATATATATATATATATATATATATATATTATAAGATTAATTTTTCCATTTTATTAGCTTTTATATCTTTTGAGTTGTATTAAAATATTTTAGAGATAAAAGCTCAATATATGCATTTTTTTAATAAAAAATACACAAGGGCCTCTCAGAGATGTATTTTTTAAGTAATTCTCTTTTTCCTTTTTAGAGGGTCACCCTGGGAAGCCAGGTAAGGTGGACACAAGTGCGCCTGCCCCCGACTAAAGGGACACAGTGTGTCAGCCCAGGGGGGGGCTGCTGTCAGGGGCATGTCCATGCCCCAGGTTCCAGTGTCCAAATACAGGGCACATTGCAGAGGGTAGAGGATGTGTAGCAGGTGATGGGCGGGCCCCATCAGACAGGACGCACTGTGGGTAATAGTTGATCTGTGTTACAACGCATGCGTTACAGCCAGTCAGAGATTTATCTAGGCTGGCCAAACAGTGCAGCCATGTAAGATGCCCCAAATGTGCCACAAGCCAATAACTAGCTGGCTCCTGGGTGTGTGATCATTTCACAATTTGCGCAGGAAGTACTGCAGGGGGAATGACCCCATGGATGTGTATGCCTCTTCCTCTATCCTGGCACACAATTGTGATGTGCTAGATGTGAGACGGATGCGCCTGGTTAACGGACCCAGAGAGACTCGTAATCTATCCCATTTTTCCTCCATTATCAGTGTGGCACACTGAGGTTGTGTGAGGGTGAACACTGGGGACCAGCAAAAGGACTTCTTGGCACTTCATGAAACAACATAGCAGAGCAGTATTTTTATTTGATGCCTCAATCAGGTATATTACCCTAAAGCCACCGCCAACCACAGGACTAGCAAAATCCCAACAGTGATCCTGAACATACATGTAAGTTATCAATTCAGCTGTAAGTACAGTAATGTACAAAATGTGGGCAGTGTATATAAATGTTTTACTTTCATTGGTAATTTGTATTATTGGTAATTCTTAATAAAGTGTGCAAACAGAGATAAAAAGAAGATATGGCTCCACTTATTATGTAGACACTTCAAAAACATGTTGCACTTATACAGTGCAGAATTGAAATATATCAACATCAATGCATTGGCCTTCCGTACCTTAATGAAGCTTCAAGAAATGAAAATCAAGAGCAAAGGAAGAGGAAGAACGGTAGCCAAGAAATAGGGGGAAAAGAAGGAAGGAGCAGGGAGGGGTGGGAGCACAAATGGGTCTATTAGCAGAGGTGAAAGGGATACAGTGCCCCATCACTCCCTCACCTTTGTGGGCCCCTTGGGTCCCGCCTCCTCCCCTCGGGCCAGCATTGACTGGTCCATGTTTGGGTGGGCATAGGCTATCTATGGCCATCAGACCTTCATGAATTTAGGGAGTTCACCTGCTAATACACTAGTGAGTCTTGCATTAACCACAAAAGTAGTCATTCTGTATTTGACCTCAGTAAATGAGACCATGTGGGACTTTGGCAACTGCCTGTTTGGCGGCCGACAGTATGTAGACAAATAGTTTATTCTGGTGAGATCGCACATATTCTGATGTAGGAGAGCAACCCAGGGGTCCCCGCTTGTCAAGAGGGTATTGGTCAACCCAATTACTCTAGACCAAGGGACATAGTACCATCTCATCAGGAACTTGTATGCAGTTTTGACTGATAAAGCGTTGACAGAGCACTTAGCATTGGTCAGCCAAATCTTGGATATGAACAAACCTTTGGATCCCAAATGATCCAAAAGATGATCCAAAAAACGTAATCGCGTGCTCAGTAATCTAATAACAGTTTTTTTAAATGATATCAAACAAATAATAATCTACTTAATATATTAAAAAATAGTCCATTCGCAGATAAGAAAAATGTTCCTTCTTCCTTCCTTGTGAATCTGAATTTTCACCACAAATCACACAAGATACCCAGCCACCAGAGCATAAGGTTGCACGTACCGCCTAGAAAGCATAGATCACGCCTTTAGGTTCTCTATGTTTATAGCAGGTTGTCATCTCTTTTTTTAGAACAAAATGTGGGAACTTAAGCTTCAATCCAATAAAATATTTATCCTTCCAAATATATTCTTTCATAAAAATTCCAACCAGTGGCTTATTTAAAACTTTCAATTTAATATTAGCTTGCAGCTCATAAAACAAACAAATAAAATAACATAGTGTGACAATGTTAAATAACAGATTCAGCTACACACAAATATATGCTCACCAAATCACGGAATAGTGCAGGCATTTAAATTGTACCCCGGGGAGAAGCAAGATACTTTTACAATCTGCTTGTTTCTTTTAAATTTCTCCTTTCCAGTTACAACAGCTTCATGCCTCGCAGGCACTGTCGGCCTGATCTCTGGCCATGAGAACCGGCAATGCTCACAGTGAGACAGCTGGGGAGAAAATGAAAGTAAAACGAACTGCTGTATACCTCCCTAGAGGCGTTTCGTCTTGCTGACTTGCTCACTGGGCGGTATGCGGCAGATAGTGAGAATATTGATGTAGATGTAGATAGCGATGAATATTAAGCCTTTCATCCAATCCAGTGAAGCCCCTGATTCCAATGGACTCAGGAGGTGATGCACTAGCAAAAAGTTGCAGTCAGTCCACCAGCGAAATGAGAAGAGATTATGCAGTCCCGAGGGGAATCTGGGGTTATGCCAGAGATTCATAAGTGGTAGGTGGGCCGAGATCAGGTTTCTCGAGTATTTGGTATGTTCCCATATGGATAATAAGTGTCTCATCAGAGGACTTAAATTAGGTGGTCTTTCTGCTGCAGGGATCCATAGTAATGCACATATATGTACTGAGTGGCAATTGGGTACCTCCAGCAGGACCCACTATAAAGAATCCTTAGTAACATGTAGCAATTGTAGTTGGGCAATTTGGTCTGCCTGATAATAGCTCCTAATGTGAGGTACATCCAGTCCCCCTTTGAGTTTGGAGGCATACAGGACCTTTCTTTCTACCCTGGGAGCTGAAATGCCCCTTATGAAGCGGATAATTTTCTGTTGCATAATATTAAAGAGTTGTATGGGGACTTTTACTAGCAGGACCTTGTACTATCCGGGGGTAATTAGCAGAGTACAGAGAGTTATACTCAGTCATAAGTTTAATTCCCAGGAAGGTATCACAGTTCCATTTAATTTTGAAAGTTAGCCTGTAACAGGGGGATTTCATGGGAGGGCAGAGAAACGCTCAAGGCCATTGACTTAGATCCATTGACATTAAGGGCAGATACTGCTTCAAATTTTCCCAGGATTCTGGCCAGAGTCAGGAGCGAAGTATATGGTTGGGTGACAGTGTGTAGCACATCAACAGCAATTGCAATCTCCCCCCTGATATCCTGATTTGACCTAATAAGTTGGGCTAGAGGTTCCATACACAATACAAACAGGACTGGCGAAAGAGGGCATCTTTGCCTAGAGTCTCTTACAATTGGAAATGCTTCAGGTTTAAATGCACCTCGTGTATCCTTGCTGATGGCATTGAGTATAGGGACCTAATCATTTTTATAAAGTTAGGGCCATAATTAAGTTTAGCCAAGAGACTGTGTTGAACGCCCTTTGGATGTCTAGGGACAGCTTCTTTTTCCTAGCTATATGGACAAGATGACAGATTCTGCGCACATTATCGCTAGCTTGTCAGCCAGGTATAAACCCTACTTGGTCATGGTTCACCAGAGAGGTCAGGATTCCATTTACCATATCAGCTAGGATTTTGGCTAGTAGTATGTTATCGAGTATGTTATCATTGTTGAGAAGGGATATCGATCTATATTTATCAACTACCTGGGCATTTTTATTTGGTTTGGGAATCAAAGATACATGAGCCATCGTGGAGATTGAGGATAGGCTGTCCCCATTGTAGGGCATTGAACATGCTCACCAGGTGGGGGCCCAAGACCAGCGCCAGCTTTTTATAGTAAATGGGGGTGAATATTTCAGGACAATGTTATGGGGGTCCGCCATGAGAGTCATGTCCTGGCTTCTGAATTCTCACCGGCACAAAATGTTGAGGTTTGGAGTTTAATTTGTTAGCTAGCATAGTGTTAAGTGTATTACTAGTGAGTAGAACTTTTGCTTAGTCCATCACAAGTGCTTTTCCGCTTGATCGGACACGTGAAGGTTCAGCTATATGCAGACTGTCTCCAGCTTAGAACATGCATGAGAAGTAAGGTTCACTTTTCACTCTCTATCCAGTTCCTCCATTGTCCTAGTTAAGTCACTAATCGCATTCCCTCTCGTTTTCTTTTCGGAGACAATTTGTATCAAGTGTCCCCTCATTGTGGCCTTGTGAGATTCCCAGAGAATCACTAGGGACAGGACTGATCCCCGTTATTCCTTAGCCAGTAGCAGTACCTTGGTGGTAAGGAGAGAATCATTAAGATGCCAGGTCTTCTCCCGAGGCCTGTTTATAAAAGAGCCCAACACCAGGTAGACTGGACTATGGTCAGGTCTAAGGAAAATGTAATTAATTCAGCCAATTGATGAGGGGGAGCTAGAATAGTGGGTAAAATATTTAACAGTTGGGTTTACTTCTCACCATACATCAACTAAGAAAGACAAAAGGCCCCACAATTTCCATCTTAGGGCAACATCAGTGCCCTGGTTGCTGCTCGGGCCAGATCTGTTTGGGTCTAGGGATACATTTGAGTCACCCGCTAGAATTAGGAGACCTTTTGCGTGCTGCCCAACAACCTTAAGTAAATGAGAGAAGTTCAGCTGGTGTGTGTTTGGGGGTAATATGCAGCCACAGTTATGTTAATATCTGATAGAGAGCCCTGTAGAATAAGGTACCTGCCCATTGGGTCCACTATCTTCTTGTTACAGATAAAAGGAAGATTTTTCCTAAAACCAAGAAGTATTCTGTGCTTCTTCTCCTGGAATGCGGAATGATGAAAGGGGGGAAAGTGCGAGCCCAGGTACCTGCGGGAAGGGGGAGGCCGAGAACCTAGTATCTTGTAACCAAATAATATCCGCTGGACTGGAAAAGAAAGAGAAAAGGAGTGACAGAAGAACATAAGAAATATAGAAATAACATCATTACCATAGAACAACAAGCCTCACAGTTGCTCCACCTTGGGGGCCACCTCAGGTGAGGCAAGTAATATTTACTCGGTCCCCTCCCAAATTCTCAGGGGAAGGCGAGAAACAAAGTGGGGAGTCACCATTCTCCCCAGGCTCATCAGTAATATCAAAAGAAAAATATATACGTATAACCGATCTTTAAATTTGAGTTCAACTGGCTTGTAGATATATTTTGTGGCCAGACTAAAATCCAAGCTTAGAAAACTAGCCCTGACAAATAAAAGGCAAAGAACAACAGCATTTGCAAACTGTGATAGAAATAACAAGAAAAAAATGGGCATGGCCACCAGGTGGCAGTGCAACCACCCAGTCCCTTTATGGAGCTCATCCCTTAGTAGGCTTGTCCACAATGTGGTGCTATAGCTATATTATATAGCAACAGAGAGTGACCCTAAAAATGCCTCAGTAGCAGCAAAGAAGCCATAACCAGATAGTGCTGTCATAGCTCATATTCTGATACATAAAATCTCCATTGGGTGGTAGCAAAGTGCCAGACCCCCCCCCCCCCACACACACACACACACACAGAACCACTGTGGAAACATCCTTATATAGGGAAAAGTTAGTATCTGGGCTTTATTGGTCCTTGCATTAGGGTCCCCTCAGGTTTTTGTTGCAGTTCCCCGAGCAGGGCGCTGAGGTAGAGGTTTGCTGCGGACATTGCGTTTAGGAACCATCTTCCATCCATTGCTCAAGGAGGCTTGGGATGCCGGGGGATCTCTCCTCTGGGTTGGTGGAACGTCCTCTGGTAACAAGTTACAAGACTTCATAGAAGTATGGAGGCCTCAAAAGTGCAGGCAGAATGCTGCTTACCTTTGAGTGTGAAGTACAGCTTAAAGGGAAAGCCCCATTTATAAAGGATACTGCTGGAACGTAGGATTTCCATAAGGGGCTTCAAACCTGTCTGTGGCTGCAGGCAGTTACCTCTGAAGGAGTCTTATACTTCTGTAATAGAGTGGCATTTATCACCTTTGAAGTAACCTCCATTGAGGTCTGCTGTGGTGGTGATTCACCTCCTCCTGGATCCCAGGTGAACTAGCTGAAGCCTCACAATGCTGTGAGGTTACTGTGGTGGCCATTTTGGCGGGAACGGCGGGTGGGTGGCCGGGTGGCGGTGGCTGTTTGGACTGTCTGGAGGCCCTCTTCTTGCCCATGAAGTGGCTCAGAGGCTGCCGAGGACCTTCAGCCCTTCAGCCAGCGAGGGGTGCACAGATTTGATCAGTGCTGTGATGCCCATAGTGCCTGGGATTGTGGAGCCGGGTTCTCAGGCATCCATACCTGTTGGCTGCTCACTAGCGCCCTGTATATAAATATGTAACAACACACAGAAATGTCACTTTCCGAATTGGGATGGCTCGATGTGTGTATCCCCCCAGGTCGCCCCATACATTTATCTTCTCTCCGCTCCCAAGGCACAGACTTGGATGAGAGTGTGTGCCCTGATTGGCTGGGTGGCGCGCTGTTACTCTGCTCCCTTCGGCACCGTCCGGATGGCTAAGCACCCAAGTGGCGCAGAGTGCGCAACCAGCTGCATCCACTGCTCAACTTGCAGCCACGGTGTGCCCACTCTGCTCATTCAGAAAGGCCGGGCGCAGGCGTGCTCATGGCTAGAGTTAAGCAGGGAGTTTTGCCGAGGGCTTGGGAGCGGATCTGGGCATCTGGGGGGTTTCACACTGTGGAGCATCCCAAGGACAGGAACTTAGATGGACCAGGAGTCTTTCAGACTCCAGCGCCTGCAATGTTCATCTTTAAATAATTGAGTACACACTCAGTACAAGCGTACACCTTTCATAGATCCATAGTTAATGAACAAGCTAAGAGACCTATGAAACACCTACAACTTGTGAATAATAGATGGGAAATTGAAGTGGTGACTCCTTTTTTTTAAGTTATTCAATAGACAAGTACAAAAAACTCACTGTATTACATATTATCATGCACATAGTTTTTCATAAGCATTAAAGTAATATGTCAGGCAAAGGCATTTATTTGTTAGCCCATTGTGTAGCAAGTGGGAGTGGGCTGTGATGCAGCATAGTAATCAGCATAATGAGTGGGGTCAGTAAAAGCTCAAGACCCTGCTTCAGACACTCTTGCTGTGCGGTAGGTAGGTGGGCCGGCAGGTGGGCTTGTGGGTGGATGGGTAGGCAGGCAGATGGGTGAGTTGGTAGGTAGGTGGGCAAGCAGGTGGGTGGCCAGATATGTAGGTGGGCAGACAGGTAGATAAGGGAGTGGATGGGTAGGCAGACAGGTGGGCGGGTAGATAGGTAGGCGGGCAGGCAGGTGGGTGACCTGGTAGGTAGGTAGGCATCCAGACAGGAAGGACGCAAAGGCTCCTTTCCACAGGCTCTGGTGGCTTCTAGGTGGTGGAGATCGGGGTTCATTTGCACCACTGCTGAGGGTGGTGGCATCTGGGTGAGTGATGCTAGTAGGAGGGAGGGGGTTAGCTGGACTTGATGGCTCCAAGAGCACGATTCAAGCCAGAGGAGGGGTGGTTCCATTACTGATCCTCAGATGAGGGTGTGGCCACAGACGCAAGTGAGGAATGGCATTTCCTTATTCAAGATGCTGACCTGAGAGATAGGACAGTGCTGGAGGAATGCCTGGCAAGGTAAGCTGCTCTCTATTTTTTTCCTTTTGCCTTGTGAATCCCTTTAAGCCTAATTATTAAAGCAGAACTATGAGTTTAAATATGCCCCCCCCACACTGGGGGTTACAAAGAAAGAAAACCTTTACCTTCTCCAGGGGGCAGCGCCGCTCCTCCTCCGGCGCTCCAGATCCTGGCCACCACAATCTTGGATGCAAAGCACAGAGCTGCATCCCTCCAGCTTTGCGCACCCCCACCCACCCATTCAAGTGAATGGGTGTCGGAAATGCGAGCGGACCCAGGGGATGTGGCTTTGTGTCTGGAGGATGACGCAGGCCCCTGGAGAAGGTAATAGGCTTATTCTTTGTACCCCCCCTTCCTGCCTTATCGCCAGGGTAGGGTGGAATTGCGACCCCCTCGACCATTGAACTGAAGTTCCTCTTTAAGTAACACAGAGAAAAACTGATCTGATGTGATAATACATACTGCTGAACTGTATTAGGAAGCTCTCACATTTTTATACAGTATTTACTGCCTAAGTGCAAAATGTAAACAGTTAAACGAACTTAAAATCACAAGGGGGAAATAGGACAAATGGAATAAGAAACAAATGATTTTCTTTTTTATCGATACTACTTCTAAAAACTAGAGATAAGTAGGAATTTTAACCAGATTTGTCTAAATAATTTATCTACAGGACCCACATTTTTTAAGATATTCAAATTGTCCAGAAACCCAGGGTTATTTTTTTGTCATTAATCATCATCCCTGAAATCCTATGTATCGCCTCATTAGGTTGGTTGGTTGGTTTGAGACAGCATTGGTATGTTGGTTGCAAGTTTAAAGCTCAGAGTAAAGAAGAAGTTTTAATCAAGAAGACACTTTGATGTTACTTATTATTTATGGCTCTGATAAACATGTGTCCCCCTCACTACAGATGCTGGTGGGGCAGTTGCAATGGAGGCTCCCTGCCAGCAGCTAACCAATGCCACACAATTTGGCAAAGCAAGGCTCATTTGGGGAGTGCTTTTTAATACCTGTGCTGTGAACTTGAAGTGAGATTTCTTATTCTCACAAGGAACTGCAAAAAAAAATTCTGTTCTTCGTATCTGCAATGATTTGTCTACAGGTGATGTGGAGAATTGTCTGTTCGGGTCCCCGGACTCAACAAAGAAATATATAAATAAGGGTCTCGAAAATGTTATTTTTTTTTTATATGGGAGTCAGAGGGCCAAATTGGGGTGGGAGCACCTGGGCGATTGTCCTGTACAAAATTAGTTAGGGAAAGAACTCAAAATAATAACAGAAAACCAAAATAAAGTTGGAAATACACAAATAAATTTAAAAAATGGAATAAAGAAATGTAATCAGAATAATTGCAGAAATAAAAAAAAAGCTTTTTTAATTAATTCATTCATTCCCGCTGCCTTGGCCCGTATATGGGGTCTCTTAGATCCCCTACCAGTTCACAAAGGGTTACATGTAAAAAAGCACACAGACACATAAGAAAAAAATATTTTATTGTTTTTTCTATTAACACTTACCTCCCATTCACCCCCCAGCATTGTGTACCAAGCCAAGCAATCTAGCTTCTGCTCTTCTCCTGCGTCATTCACTCACATTCATTAGATGTTGTGAAGGGGCTTTACAGAGGAAGCATGTTTTTGGGTCCCATACTGGATCTGCCTGTGAAAATTTTTTTACCCAAGTTTCCAATCCCATGGAGTGGAGTGACGTGAGTGGGGGCGGGGTGTGCCTCCTCCTTGATGTCGGGTGGCTCGGTGCACAATGCTGGCGGTGGAGAGGTAAAAGGGTAGGGTGGCAATAGGAGCACTTACCCTCAACTGGCAGAAGCGGCATGGGAAGCCGCAAGCGTAGGTGTCTGTGATCGCTCCTTCCCCCCTCCTAGCTGGTGGATGCTGTGTGTCTGGACGTTTTCACCTTGTGGGGTGGTATTGTTTTTGTATCTCAATTGTTGTCTCTTTTGCATCCATGATCATTTTGTTGTTTGTTTTGGGTGTTATTGATATTTGCCATGCACTTGTTGGTATTGTTTCACGTGTCATTAGGGCGCTGCTGCCCATCGTTTTATTGGGGATAGATATGTTTGTCATTGTATAGCACTGTGGTTTGCAAAGTTATTTGTATTACAGTTGCATGTTGCACTTTAGAGATTAAAGGGATTTTTTTTAGATCTTTGGCATTTTTATTTTTTATGGGAACAAGCCCTTATTTTTTACTTTGATTATACATAAATCTCTTTTTCACTTGTTTGTGCTGGCAAAAAAATATAAATGTAAGCTACAGAAATCTTCCTGTCCACTAGAATTATGCTAGAATATGTGCAGGGGGTTGGGGCGCTCTGGTTTAATTGTATCTTCATCAGTAGATGTGGTTTTTAAATTTTGCCTAATAAAATTGTTTTTCTGATTTGTAGTGATTTTGTCTTACTCCCTACCCTTTCTACTGCCAGTACAATCGTAAGTAACGGGTGAGTCTTGTTCCCTCTGGCACTATTTAATCTGAAGTACTGTATTCACGTTTGAGGTTACAGTGTATCATCTGGCTGAAACATACCCATGCACCTCCTAATTTTAAGATTGGATTCCATTTCAAATGTTCAGTGCCGTGAAGCAAGTAATGCCCCCCCCCCACCCCAAAAAACGCAAAGGGTTGCTGCTGCCTTGCATTGTGCTGCAAAGGCCCTCGATTGCCTAATGGGACACACAGTGACTGTAGCTAGGGCTATGCCCTAACATTGCACAATATCACCCAATTAGAAGCCGCACAGTAATTCCCCCAAATCTCCAGCTTCACCATCCAGTTGCTGGGCAATCTTACCAAAGTCTATGTAGTAGATAAGACTACTGTCTTGAATCTGATTGCCACAGATTGCTTAGTTAGGCGTTCATAATATAAAGTTACCATAAGATTTCTCAACCAAGTGTATGTGTGTTATAGCCAGCATAACTTTTGATAATGCTGTGTGTGATTTAACCCCTTGTAGGGAATTACCATTTATTATTTAGTTGCTTTGCTAATGGGTTGCCTATTAAGAGGCTGGGGTTAAAGGGTTAATTACTCAATGCTGCCAGTATTTCTTGCAAAGATTCGGGTTTCCGTGATTAATTGTGTGGAAAAATGGTTCCTCCGAGAAGCTCTTCACCAGCTTATTTCAGCAACTGATTGTATATACCTGCAGTCCAGGGGAATAAATCACTGAAACATGCTTCTTTCAAGCTTATGCCATAGAAGGCTATTGTTTCAACCTCTGGGGCAAGATCTTTACCTCCATATAATCAGATAAACAGCTCTCAAGAAGAGAATTCTATTGCCATTTTGGAATATTTTTTTTTACATTTTATATAGTTTTAAAGTATTAGACAGAAAAACGTGGTAGAGTTCAGTTGGGAAATTCCAATTTAATTTCCAATTTTTGTGCAAATGAACCCTTCCAAAGCCCATGAAGGAAAGTTATTGCATATTAGGCATTTCATGTGCACAGGTCTTCTTTCACAGGCAATTCTTGTAGTTTACTTTCTATGCCTGCTATGCAATTACCTAGATGGAAACATTTAATTTGTTCAAATCACAGAAAACATGTTGGAAGAAGATGAAAAACATTCTAATGACCTTGTTAAACTGGACCTTCACCCTAAATAAGAGCATATCTTATATGTTTCCCCCGCGTTGTACATACAGATTGGCCACATTAAAAGTAATCCCCTCTCCTCAGTATGTGATGCTTCTGAGGCAAGATGGCGGCGCCCGTATCCTAGAGTCCTGAACAGAGTTGCAGCCCAGTGGGGGAAATAATAAAAAGTGACTAAAAAAAATAATTATAGATGCTGGGGAATCGTTTTTTAAAGGTTTGGGTGTTTTATGAAATGATGCTGAAGATCCGGTTTAATGGCACTGTCTCTAATAAGTGAAAGGTATGGGTACCTCACTACCTACCTGCCAGCCCCTGGCAGTTAAAATTGATTGCAAGTTCTGGCCGAATGAAGTGGGTTTCTAGGTTCCCATCTTTGTCCCCAGACGTTGGGTTGAAGGAGCTGTGAAGTATTCCTTCTACATTGTATAGAAGGTCATTGTCAGACTGTGGTGTTGGGGCCCTGACTCGGGGGGGGGGGGGGAGGGGGCGCACACATGTATAATGCCAAACTGTATGTCTGTGACAGATAATCTGTGCTTTCCTGACTGCATAATATTCAATCACATAGTACACTATTTGTACATTATCTACAGAGCAAGGGAGCTACCTAGAGAGCTAGATTCTAAAGTACTGGGGCTATTAGCTCCATGGTAACCTAGGCCCCAGTGGGGGGGGTAACCTGGTAGGGCAGGCCGAACCTGTAGCAGGATGATATTGAAAGTAAACTTGGTGGGACCGCTTAAACCAGTTTGTGGGTGATGGGCAAGGTGGGGGTGTGGCTTATTTACAGACTTTAGAAGAACAAGTATCCACAGCATTATATGCTACTATGTGTATAAACAGGTGTAGCCCTGCTCCCGGGCACAGGATCTTGGGGCCATAAAAGATGTCAGTGCTTGAGCCAATGCTCAGCCAATCTATCCAATTCACTACTGCCATTCAGCCAAAGAGTCAGAGCTGTTGTAAACCAACCAAACATCCTGCATTCTGGATTTGGTGGGTTAGTCTTCCCTATAATGTCTGCAAAGTAGGACATTTAGGTTCCCCTAGAGTTTTCAGGTGGATAGTGGGACGATATGCCTCAAAGTACGACATCTGGTCACAATAATCATCAGATAAATATTTCAACTTATAAGACCTTCCTCATGGGTCTGTTGACAGAATGGGTCTGAAGTGTGAATCTGTACTATCAGTTCTGGCAGAAGGTGACTAGGCAGTTCCTTCTTAACCCCTTGACTATAACATTAAAACTGATAAATCCTGCAGGAAATGTCTTTTTCTTTCTGTAATCTATGCCTCATGCATATAAAGGTTGGTCGGATAACTTGGGTATCTGAAATGCTTGTTAAATCCCAAATACCCACCTTATTTTAGCCTTAAAGGGAAAGACACCTTTTGATGACATTTTTGAAAGTATATACTTTTTGTGCCTCAAGGTGCTGAGCAGATCTATTATTTTTAACTTTTCTTATATTCTCAACTGTACACAACACTATGAGATCTAGAAGAAAAATTGAGTGAGCCCTGTACACACAGAATGCTGCTGCTATGCACACTGCTAAGGTGAGGAAGCACACCCAACCTTACATATGCCCAGAAGCAGCGTTCTTTTTGTACAGGGCTCACATCTCTCATGTATATCTTGGTGTAAAGATTTGGTATCAATAGCAACAGATTGCAGATAGTGAAAACTGCCTCCATAAAACACACATTTGATAATCACATAAGTAAATAATAAGTCCCCTTGCTGGTTTTCCTAAGCTTTTTCCCAAACAGTGACTGTCAGTCAATCAGTGAAGCAGCAGCACAGCTGAATGAAGGGATTTGTCAGCCCCGATCAGATGAGCCTTGTTTTTTTCCCAAATCAGGCTCAGCAACAGGCAGGGGACAGGGGGCAGGCAGGCATTACCGTATTTTTCACCCTATAGGACGCACCTGCCCACAAGACGCACCCAGGATTTGGGGGAGGAAAATAAGAAAAAAATATTTTAAACTAAAAACGCACAATTACAGACAGTGTGACATTCCCCCAATTCCATTCCCATAGGCCGGGTGGGATGCCCCCATTCCATAGACAGTGTACCATGCCCCCATCCCATTCCCCGTATACCCAGTGTGGCATGCCCCTCCCATTCCCCATATAGGCAGTGTGGCATCCCCCTCCCATTCCCCATATAGGCAGTGTGGCATCCCCCTCCCCCCATTTCCATAGGCTGTGTGGCATCCCCCTCTTCCATAGGCTGTGCGGCATCCCCCTCTCCCCCCATTCCCATTGGCTGTGTAGCATCCATAGACTGTGTGGCATCCCCCTCCCCCCATTTCCATAGGCTGTGGGGCATCCATAGGCTGTGTGGCATCCCTCTCCCCCCATTTCCATAGGCTGTGTAGCATCCCCCTCTTCCATAGGCTGTGTGGCATCCCCCTCTCCCCCCAATTCCCATAGGCTGTGTGGCATCCCCCTCTCCCCCTAATTCCCATAGGCTGTGTGGCATCCCCCTCTCCCCCCAGTCGGCTTAAGTAAAAAAAAAAAAAAAAAGTAAAACTCACCTGTCCGCTGAGCGGCCGGCTCCATGAATCGGGTGGGCGTGGCCTGCACCGCGTCAACGCTGGCGCAGGCCATGCCCACCCGGTTCACGGAGCCAGCTGTAAGAAGCAGCGGCTGGCTGTGTCCCGGCCCTGCCGCTGCGATCGCTGTCTTTTCTGACAGCAATAGCAGCAGCGGGGCCAGACACAGCGCCCGCCGCTCCGCCATTTGCTGCCTTTTCCTGGGCACACGTGAGCACCCAGGTCAGGGCAGCAGGTGGGCGTGGCCTGCACCGAGCAATAAAGAGCTTGCTGTAAGTGAGTGTCAGGCATATCAGGGCATCCCAACTCAGGAGGGCGGAATCTGCTTGAACTCTGATAATTACTTTTAGGTTCTTTTAGGGAATATGCTCACACTGTGTTTATTTATTTTTTGTTCTAAGGGCACAGGAAGGCACATTGATAGTAGTTGTTGGGGGCGGTAACTAAATGTGATGGGGCCCTGGTGTGAACATTAAATGGGGCCCTGTCAATGCTCATACAGTAACATTTTTCTGTCTTTTAACTTAACCGGATGTAGCTAAACAACTAAAGAGTGAAATAGCAGAGACAAATGCTGCTTCCATTATCTAAATGATGCCTAATAAGCACAAATATGATAAATAAGGAGGAGAAGCAACAATGATGGGGCCCCTCTGACCTTCTGGGCCCGGTGCGGTCGCACTTCCTATATTTACGTCCCTGGTGGGGACTTTGTGGTGCTGTGATGCAAGGATATTAATCTACCATTGTGGACCAAAAAATTACACACCACAGCACCACACACACTGCATGAGTACATCTCATGCTGCCTATGCACCTGACATTGCAGATATGCTTACCTTTTCTTTTAGTCACTCTTGGTGTGAATAAAAATGTTCTGCCTTGGAGCAGTGCCTGGCTACCGCAGAGATCAGAAGAGGATAGCTCTGCAAGGTTAGTATTTTCCCCCATCCCCATTCTCATTTCTTAGGTGCAGTGACTGGCATGATGGGGGTCATTCTGTGTGTGTGTATGAATGTGTGTGTGTGTGTGTGTGTGTGTGTGTGTGTGTGTGTATGATTGATTGTATGTATGTGTGTATGAATGATGTGTATGTATGAATGATGTGTGTGTGTGTGTGTGTGTTTATGTATGAATTGTGTGTATGTATCAATGATGTGTGTGTGTTTATGTATGAATTGTGTGTATGTATGTATGAATGATGTGTGTGTATCAATTATGTCTGTGGGTATGAGTGGGATGTGTGTGTGTATGAATGATTGTGTGTGTGTGGAAGGGCTGGTAAATTCATCATTATATGTTTTCGGGGGGGGGGGGGGGCGTGACCAAAAAAGTGCCTAGGGCAGCAAGTTGTAAATACGGCTCGGGCGTGCCCCATGTGATGTCGGGGCGCGTAGGAGGCTCCTCCCCCCCAGCAGTCTGCCCCTTGACGCAGGTCCCGCGGGAGTAGGAGCTTGAGTCTCACCAGACACCCCACAAAGGTACCACCGTCCACCAATCGAATTTGCCTTTCAGTTGTACAGGAAAGCTAGGTGACAATTCTCACCTAGCTTTTCTATGCTCCTGAATGGTATGTTTGCTTATAAGAGCGATTATAAACAGACATGCCATTCAGGAGCATGGAAAAGCTAGGTGAGAAATTGTTACCTAGTTTTCTGGCCTCCTGAATGGCATATCTGCTTATAGCTCAGCTATTCTAGACAGATTTACCTATAGCTTTTAGTCAAGTATGTCTATAATGGCTGAGCTATGATCAGCAGATATACCGCTGTTTGATTCTTTATTTTGTTAAACAAAAATAAATTGTTTGGGGGTGCATTGAGTGTCAAATAGGTGTGCTTGTCGTGTTTCAGCCCTGTAGCAAGCCCTGTGTGTTAACCAAAAAAGCTGCAGGTGTGACGTCACATCGGATAGGTGTTACAGTCTGGGGGCATAGCGAACCCTCTACAACACCTCTTTGACACTCTGGCCCCCCAAAAGCGAGTTGATTCTTTTAGCTAAAGAACAAACTCTATGAAGATATGCAAATTTTTCATACAATAACATGTATTCAGCTATCCTGGTAATTTAATGTACATTAGACATGTGACAAATGCACTTTGTCTTAAACAAAATTGCTTTGTGTTGCATTTTCATTTTATATACTTCGATAAATAGGCCCGTCAAAATCTACAGCACCAGGCCCGGGATGCTCTTAATCTGGCCCTGCATGTAGTACTTGTCCCTCTGTAGCACTCTCCCATACATTTCAATGGGGTTTCATTAGTTGTGTATAAATAGCATGTTTGGCTATTTCATTTTTTTTTTTTTTCCCAAATCATTGTGTGACCTCTCCTGGCTGCAAACAAACACTTTTATAGATTTTTGGGACTTTTTATATTTTTATGCAGAATTGTATTTACAGGTCTGGCACTAAAGTGTTATTGTCCCAGTGTTAAAACAATGTCATTCCATGTGTTTTCGCTTTTCGGTTTTTGTGGTTTCACTGTTACTGGTGGATATGTGTTCAAAAACAGACTTTGATCACACAGCGTCTGGCGCTCTATGCTACAGCACCCAGCTTTAGACGTGTGTGTGTAGTTTTTTGTTAAATATGGTGTGGAGCAGGGAGTGCTGGGCGCAGTGAGCTGGCACTACCTGTCGCTCGCTGCAGTGCCGTAATGGTGTTAGAGCGCCCAACATACATCACATTCATCAATGCCAGCCAGGTTACTACAGCGCCCGCTTACAGCGTCTAGCCTATAGTATTAAAATGGTGAATCCAGCAATTCACCTAAATAGCTCCAAAACACTGCACCCCCTCCACGGCAATCAATACAAGAACCAAATATATATCATGAATTCATAAATTATTTATTGGCAAATACCCAGAAAAATCACATAATAACAAACAGTTAAAAGACATATAACATTGGACCGCACATTCCCAGGGGCATCCCAATTAAATCCATAATCTCTAACCTACAAACATTACATTTCAATAAAGTGCCAGTACTGTAAACAATTCATAAAGTGCAAATAGTGCTGAAATTTGGGCAAACAGTTATTCAATCAATGCTAATGTGGCAAGAGAAGAAAAGTGTGCAGATCTGGGTATCCCCCAAGAATGTTCCAGGTCAAGTGACAGTCCCCCAACGCGTTTCGTGGCCCCCCGCTCGCAGGCCACTTTCTCAAGGTGTGAGCGATCCCCTATTATGCTACCCTTATATAGAGACTCACCTTTGTGTACAGGGCGCACGTCCGGGTGCGCAGCACGGCTCCGTCCGGAAGCCGCCTGCACGCTCTCAGACAGCTTGTTCCTAATCTCCAATCGGAGCGGTGCAGCCGTCTGGTGACGTCACGCCCCCCCAGACCGCTCCCCCAGTCAGCTGCACACACCAACGCTGATGACAGAAGTGCGTGTGTATTGCAGCTGCAGGAGGGCGGAGGGGACGGGACTCGCCACGTGACCCGCACGGGTCTCTGTGTATAACTGGGAGCAACATGATGGGATCGCTCACCAATGGACCCCACTGCTACACATACACATATAACAATGAACAAACATTAAAAATTATTATATTTAATAAAGAATCTAAAATACAACCACCACAAAGAGACAGCCAATAAATAATAACTGATGTTAAAACAGAATTCTCTATAGTGAACTCATTTATAATATCAACAATTGTTCCAGATATATATGAATAAGTGAATATACCCCCAAAAAATCTACAAAGGTATTAGTCTACTAGCAGTCGCTCTAAGCGCAGCTATACAGATGCTCATCTGGCAATACGTGGCGTTAGAAGTGAATCAGCCTCTAAATGTCCCCTTCCAGGACATGAAATAATCCTGTCCCCTACCATCCAGAAATGATCGGAACCCTGCCAATACTCAAGCTGGGAACACTAGATTACCTAAATTCCTATTTAGGTAATGCTATGGATGGGTCCCAGCATCTAGGCTAACAAGGGACAAAGAGGAGTTATGGGGAATAATAATCTGCCCTAGAAAAACAAAACAAAATATAATGCAATCGGTAGCTGAGTAAATTCAATCACCAATTAATTAAAATTTTATGCACTTCCAAAAGGACACAAATCCCTTACCGAACCCCTGGGACACCCTATAGTTTTAGGGCTGGGCTAATTAACTTCACAAATCAGCAAATATGTAGGCTGTAGTATATGTAGTAAAGCTGTTCTCATATGAAAGAGACAGTTTGCATTTTCTAGAGATAATTGATCAAATAACCTTGTCTTCCGATGTGTTCCTTGTCACCCATAATGTTGAGGCTTTACTCTAGTACCCCCCAGACAATATGAACTTTTTGGACAATATGAACTTTTTGAATAAAAGAGACTAGAGATGAGCAAATCGAATCTGACGAATCCGAATTTGTTACGAATTTCAGGAAAAATTTGATTCTAAACTAATCCAAATATCGCCGCAATTCGATCGCTCAAATCGCTTCCTTAAAACTCTATTTACTGCGGTCCAGGCCATCTGAAATGGTGGATCCACCTGGGTAGGCATCACATGCTGCCTATCAGCAGCCAGGCTTCTGGATGATGTCACAGATAGATAGATAGATAGATAGATAGATAGATAGATAGATGCAGCGAGGGACAGATAGAGCCAGGGAAAGAAGGAGGGAGGCTGTGACAGTGACAGAGAGAGACAGAGAGAGACAGAGACAGTTTGCAGTGTTTGCATTAGCTTTCAAGCCTATTTAGTGTTAATAACACACCTGCCTATTTAGCTTTTCCTTTTCCTGGTGTCATTCTTTAAAAAGCGTGCTAGCATGTGTCTTTTAAGAGTACCTGGCTACTTACCTTTTGCATTTTGTAACAAAAGTCACGTTGTAAAATTTCCAGCAGCCATTGCCTTGCACTGGGGGGTATCCCGAATGCTACCACTTATCTTTTAAGAGTACTTGGCTACTTACCTTTTGTATTTTGTAACAAAAGTCATGTTGTAAAATTTCCAGCAGCCATTGCCTTTCACTGGGGGGCATCCCAAATACTAGCATGTGTCTTTTAAGAGTTCCTGGCTACTTACCTTTTGCATTTTGTAACAAAAGCCACATTGTAAAATTTCCAGCAGCCATTGCCTTTCACCGGGGGGCATCCCAAATACTAGCATGTGTCTTTTAAGAGTACCTGGCTACTTACCTTTTGCATTTTGTAACAAAAGTCACGTTGTATAATTTGCAGCAGCCATTGCCTTTCACTGGGGGCATCCCGAATGCTACCACTTATCTTTTAAGAGTACCTGGCTACTTACCTTTTGTATTTTGTAACAAAAGTCACGTTGTAAAATTTCCAGCAGCCATTGCCTTTCACCGGGGGGCATCCCGAATGATAACATTCATCTTTTAAGAGTACCTGGCTACTTACCTTTTGCATTTTGTAACAAAAGTCACGTTATAAAATTTCCAGCAGCTATTGCCTTTCACCGGGGGGCATCCCGAATACTAGCATGTGTCTTTCAAGAGTACCTGGCTACTTACCTTTTGCATTTTGTAACAAAAGTCACATTGGAAAATTTGCAGCAGCCATTGCCTTTCACCGGGGGGCATCCCGAATGCTAGCGTGTGTCTTTTAAGAGTACCTGGCTACTTACCTTTTGCATTTTGTAACAAAAGTCATGTTGTAAAATTTCCAGCAGCCATTGCCTTTTACTGGGGGGCATCCCGAATGCTAGCATGTGTCTTTTAAGAGTACCTGGCTACTTACCTTTTGCATTTTGTAACAAAAGTCACGTTGTAAAATTTACAGCAGCCATTGCCTTTCACCGGGGGAATCCCGAATGTGTATTTTAAGAGTACCTGGCTACTTACCTTTTGCATTTTGTAACAAAAGGCACGTTGTAACATTTCCAGCAGCCATTGCCTTTCACCGGGGGGCATCCTGAAGGCTAGCATGTGTCTTTTAAGAGTACCTGGCTACTTACCTTTTGCATTTTGTAACAAATGTCACGTTGTAAAATTTCCAGCAGTCATTGCCTTTCACCGGGGGGCATCCCGAATGCTAGAACTTATCTTTTAAGATAAGATAGCATGTGTCTTTTAAGAGTACTTACCTTTTGCATTTTGTAACAAAAGTCATGTTAAAAAAATTTCCAGCAGTAATTCACTTTCACCAGGGGGCATCCCGAATGCTACCACTTGGCTACTTACCTTTTGCATTTTGTAACAAAAAACTTTGAGCACCGGCCCTCCCATTTCTGGCAGTGTTTGCATTTGGTTTTATTTTCAAGTGCTGATGGGCTAGTTAGTGTGAAAGGCCAGACACCTTTGTTGTGTAAAAAAAAATGTTTTTCACACCCACTGTCAGTTGGCGATGCCTATCTGCGCCATCATCCATCCTCTCCCAGGTCTGACACGGGGGGCCCCTTGAGTCTTCAGTCGCTAATGAGTAGCTTTCTTCACCCGCATAGTGAGGCAACTCATGAGCAGCAGGTAGACATGGAGCAGGACCTGAACCAGCAGGTGGTGTTATACCTTGACATAACCATGCCAACACACCTTGAGGATCCACTGGACTTCTGGCCTGCCAAACTTGATCTGTGGCTGCAACTAGCAGAGTTTGCACTGGAAAAGCTGCCCTGCTCTGCCAGTGTTGTGCCATCAGAGGGGGTTTAGCGCAGCAGGGGCCATAGTAATCACAAGGAGAACTTGTCTGTCCATGAAAAATGTGCCTGGCCTTTCATAGTAACTAGGCCCTGAAGACTTTAACAGGAAAAAATGGTGCAACTTTCAGATGTACGTATGTGGTGTGTACTGATAAGGGCAGGTCAATGCTCTCCACTAGGCTTAAAACAGTGTTTTGTGTCGGTAGTGAGGGTTCAATAAGGTGGAGAACCAGAAGTCATCCCGCTGCCGAATGGTGACAATTTGGCGGTCACTACGCAAGCACATGAGCATGCATCGTGCCATTTGTGCAAGTGACTCGGAGGGACTACCTGTCTCCATCTCCACTGCATACTGCCACGGTGTGTCTGGGTCCTCTTTCTCGCCTTCCTCACAACCCTCTAGCTCCTCTGGCTGTTCCTGCTCCTCCTCTCCTGTCAGATGACTAGATAAACCGCCCATTTCGCCAAAACTAAACTGTGCTTCACTGTGCCCCTCCCCCTCCTCCTCCTCCAGTTCAGCTCCCACGGGGTTCATGTGGCTGTGAGATGTAGCCACCATGTCTCCAGTGCCATGACCAGCCATGGTTTCCAACATGTGTTGTAGTACATGAAGCAGCGGAATCACGTCGTTCATCCCGTAATCCTGGCCACTGACAAATAAAGTGGCTTCCTCAAAGGGCCTGAGCAAACGGAAGGTGTCACGTCTGAGCTGCCACTGGATTACATTAAAGTTACACAGGGGAGTCCCCCTATCTGCTTGGATCATCAAGAAATCAGTGATGGCTTTTCTCTGTTCATATAGTCAATCCAACATATGGAGGGTGGAATTCCTATGGGTGGAAACAAACTATGTTGGGGGATACCGTTCTGACGCTGTAGCTCAAGAAGGGTGTGCTTGGTGGTGTAGGAGTGGCTGAAGTGCATGCAAAGTTTCCTTCCCGTTGTTAGGATGTCTTGCAGATGGGGGAAGACTTCAGAAAACACTTGACAACTAGGTTAAACACGTGTGCCATACAGGGCGCATGGCTCAGGCTTCTTTGTTGCAGCGAAGACAAGATGTTCTTTTCTAAGAAGGTTCCAGAGGAACAAGATATTTATGATCTCAATTATTAATGAATTATTATTAAATCACTAAATTATTGATGTATATTGGTGCTTTGGATGAATGGGGAAGCTGTGGATGTTTACCTGCCATTTATTATGATTCTGATCTGGATGTGGCTGATTCAAAGGAAATCATACACACACACACACACACACACACACACACACACACACACACACACATATATATATATATATATATATATATATATATATATACATGTCCATATAATATAATGGTTATTTCTGTTAATTGACTTTGCTTTCAAACCTCAGAGAAGCAGTTCATATGCAGATGTAAAGAATGTCTGGGTATGTTTGAGTACCCGCTCAGTAATTACTTGATGTGCACTCTTTGTGGAACAGGAAGTCTAAGGGGCAGTTGGGTGGAGGAGAAATTAAAGTTTGACCAGAGAATTATATTAAAGCAGGGAACGTGGGGGAAGGGTCTTGTTCTCTCTGCTACCCCTCTGATAATGCAGGAGACATGAAGGGCTGCCACGCAGGCAGTATGGCGGGGGCTGGGCAAAGGACAAAAGGCCCTGGCTGAATTAACTTGAGAGAGATTGCCGCCTCTTTTGTATGGAAATTGCAACTTTACATCATATTTACCATTACCAATAACAATAATAATAATCATCATCATTATCGACTTGTGTCTGCACATCACTGATGTCCTCCTCAGGTTCCTCAACAGTGCCTGATTCAGAAGCCAAAATGCTTGCAACACCACCTCCCACGCCACGCTCCTCATCACTACTTGCCCGCCTAGTGGAAGAAACAGCAAGTGTCTTCTCCACTTCAGACAATATATGGGCTCCTTATGCTGCTGACAACTCCAATGTGTTTTTAGGCAATATATGGGCTCCAAATGCTGCTGCCAACTCCAGGGTGTGTCTTCCAGGCAATATAAAAGCACCTTATGCTGCTGCCAACTCCAGGGTGTGTCTTTCAGGCAATATATGGGCTCCTTATGCTGCTGCCAACTCCAGGGTGTGTCTTTCAGGCAATACATGGGCTCCTAATGGTGCTGCCAACTCCAATGTGTTTTTGAGGCAATATATGGGCTCCTTATGCTGCTTCCAACTCCAGGGTGTGTCTTTTAGGCAATATATGGGCTCCTTATGCTGCTGCCAACTCCAGGGTGTGTCTTTCTGGCAATATATCGGCTCCTTATGCTGCTGTCAACTCCAGGGTGTGTCTTTCAGGCAATATATGGGCTCCTTATGCTGCTGCCAACTCCAATGTGTTTTCAGGCAATATATGGGCTCCTAATGCTGCTGCCAGCTCCAATGTGTCTTTCAGGCAATATATGGGCTCATTATGCTGCTGCCAACTCCAGGGTGTGTTTTTCAGGCAATATATGGGCTCCTTATGCTGCTGCCAACTTCAATGTGTCTTTCAGACAATATATGGGCTTCCAATGCTGCTGCCAACTCCAATGTGTCTTTCAGGCAATATATGAGCTCCTAATGCTGCTGCCAACTCCAGGGTGTGTCTTTCAGGCAATATATGGGCTCATTATGCTGCTGTCAACTCCAGGGTGTGTCTTTAGGCAATATATGGGCTCCTTATGCTGCTGCCAACTCCAATGTGTTTTTCAGGCAATATATGGGCTCCTAATGCTGCTGCCAGCTCCAATGTGTTTTTCAGGCAATATATGGGCTCCTTATGCTGCTGCCAACTCCAGGGTGTGTCTTTCAGGCAATATATGTGCACCTTATGCTGCTGCCAACTCCAATGTGTTTTTCAGGCAATATATGAGCTTCTTATGCTGCTGTCAACTCCAATGTGTTTTTCAGGCAATATATGGGTTTCTTATGCTGCTGCCAACTCCAATGTGTTTTTCAGGCAATATATGGGTTTCTTATGCTGCTGCCTACTTCAATGTGTTTTTTCAGGCAATATATGGGCTCCTAATGCTGCTGCCAACTCCAGGGTGTGTCTTTCAGGCAATATATGGGCTCCTTATGCTGCTGTCAATTCCAGGGTGTGTCTTTCAGTCAATATATGGGCTCCTCGTGCTGCTGCCAACTCCAATGTGTTTTTCGGGCAGTATACGGGCTCCTTATGCTACTGCCAGCTCCAATGTGTTTTCAGGCAATATATGGGCTCCTTATGCTGCTGCCAACTCCAGGGTGTGTCTTTCAGGCAATATATGGGCTTCTTATGCTGCTGCCAACTCCAATGTGTTTTTCAGGCAATATATGGGTTTCTTATGCTGCTGCCAACTCCAATGTGTTTTTCAGGCAATATATGGGTTTCTTATGCTGCTGCCAACTCCAATGTGTTTTTTTTCAGGCAATATATGGGCTCCAAATGCTGCTGCCAACTCCAGGGTGTGTCTTTCAGGCAATATATGGGCTCCTTATGCTGCTGTCAATTCCAGGGTGTGTCTTTCAGGCAATATATGGGCTCCTCATGCTGCTGCCAACTCCAATGTGTTTTTCGGGCAGTATACGGGCTCCTTATGCTACTGCCAACTCCAATGTGTTTTCAGGCAATATATGGGCTCCTTATGCTGCTGCCAACTCCAGGCTGTGTCTTTCAGGTAATGTATGGGCTCCTTATGCTGCTGCCAACTCCAGGGTGTGTTTTTCATGCAATATATGGGCTCCTTATGCTGCTGCCAACTCCAATGTGTCTTTCAGGCAATATATGGGCTTCCAATGCTGCTGCCAACTCCAATGTGTCTTTCAGGCAATATATGAGCTCCTAATGCTGCTGCCAACTCCAGGGTGTGTCTTTCAGGCAATATATGGGCTCATTATGCTGCTGTCAACTCCAGGGTGTGTCTTTAGGCAATATATGGTCTCCTTATGCTGCTGCCAACTCCAATGTGTTTTTCAGGCAATATATGGGCTCCTAATGCTGCTGCCAGCTCCAATGTGTTTTTCAGGCAATATATGGGCTCCTTATGCTGCTGCCAACTCCAGGGTGTGTCTTTCAGGCAATATATGGGCTCCTTATGCTGCTGCCAACTCCAATGTGTTTTTCGGGCAATATATGAGCTTCTTATGCTGCTGCCAACTCCAATGTGTTTTTCAGGCAATATATGGGTTTCCTATGCTGCTGCCAACTTCAATGTGTTTTTTCAGGCAATATATGGGCTCCTAATGCTGCTGTCAATTCCAGGGTTTGTCTTTCAGGCAATATATGGGCTTCTTATGCTGCTGCCAACTTCAATGTGTTTTTCGGGCAGTATACGGGCTCCTTATGCTACTGCCAACTCCAATGTGTTTTCAGGCAATATATGGGCTCCTTATGCTGCTGCCAACTCCAGGGTGTGTCTTTCAGGTAATGTATGGGCTCCTTATGCTGCTGCCAACTCCAGGGTGTGTTTTTCAGGCAATATATGGGCTCCTTATGCTGCTGCCAACTCCAATGTGTCTTTCAGGCAATATATGGGCTTCCAATGCTGCTGCCAACTCCAATGTGTCTTTCAGGCAATATATGAGATCCTAATGCTGCTGCCAACTCCAGCGTGTGTCTTTCAGGCATCATATGGGCTCCTTATGCTGCTGCCAACTCGGGGGTGTTTTTCAGGCAATATATGGGATCATTATGCTGCTGTCAACTCCAGGATGTGTCTTTAGGCAATATATGGGCTCCAAATGCTGCTGCCAGCTCAATGTGTTTTCAGGCAATATATGGGCTCCTTATGCTGCTGCCAACTCCAGGGTGTGTCTTTCAGGCAATATATGGGCTTCTTATGCTGCTGCCAACTCCAATGTGTTTTTCAGGCAATATATGTGCACCTTATGCTGCTGCCAACTCCAATGTGTTTTTCAGGCAATATATGAGCTTCTTATGCTGCTGCCAACTCCAATGTGTTTTTCAGGCAATATATGGGTTTCTTATGCTGCTGCCAACTCCACTGTGTTTTTCAGGAAATATATGGGCTCCTTATGCTGCTGCCAACTCCAGGGTGTTTCTTTTAGGCAATATACGGGCTACTTATGCTACTGCCAACTCCAATGTGTTTTCCAGGCAATATATGGGCTTCTAATGCTGCTGCCAACTCCAATGTGTCTTTCAGTCACTATATGGGCTCCTAATGCTTCTACCAACTCCAGGGTGTGTCTTTCAGGCAATATATGGGCTCCTTATGGTGCTGCCAAGTCCATTGTGTTTTTTAGGCGATATATGGGCTCCTTATGCTGCTGTAAACTCCAGGATGTGTCTTTCAGGCAATATATGGGCTCCTAATACTGCTGCCAACTCCAATGTGTCTTTCAGGCAATATATGGGCTCCTTATGCTGCTGCCAACTCCAATGTGTTTTTCAGGCAATGTATGGGCTCCTAATGCTGCTGCCAACTCCAATGTGTTTTTCATGCAATATATGGGCTCCTTATGCTGATGCCACCTCAAGGCTCTGTAATTGTGCTGCTCTACGACAGCGATCCTAATAGCCATTCCTCTGATCTGCATGTCATACTTCCTTACAGTATAATTTCACTAACCCAGCATGCATCCTATGCATGTTACAGCAAGGCAAAATGTTCTACAACCAAATAGCCATTTTTAATAGCGATTCACTGCGAATAAATTCGGACCGAAACAAATTTTTCCGGAAAATTCGACGAATCGTCCGAATCTAATTTTTCATAAATTCGCTCATCTCTAAAAGAGACATTTCCCAGCATGAATCAATACTTTCATTGTAACACTACTCAAGTGTATTACAACACAGAAAACATTTGTTTTCCAAGGCTCCAACTACCACAAAGTACAGAGGACAGGGATGGGGATAACATGTGCCCCATCATATGAAAACCTATATTTGGGGTGGTGGGAGAGGGATCTATTTTCCAAAAATGAATATTTAACCAAACAGGTGATTTCCTGGCCGATATTTATAGATGATATGATCTAAATGCATTTATTACAAACATTAATGATAATAAATTGAATCTGAAACTCTTGAATAAAGTAAACATTTCTTAGACTTGAAATTTACCCAACAGAGATGAGTATCCTTCAGGTCAAATTATATAGGAAACCATCTGCATCGAACACCATTCTTAATACTACTAATGCACACCCACCTGCTTTGAAACTAAGGTGAATACCTAAGAATGAGACAGAGGCAAAAACATTACAGCGGAAACTGAGGGTGAGAGGATACAAATTGCATTGATTACTATTAACAAAAAGCAAAGAACAACTTTACTATATGTATGCCAATCAAATTTAAAGTGGACCAACACCCAGGGGTGATCGGCCCGGAAATCTATAAGATTCCCGGGCCGATCACCTCCCACCCCGCGGGACATCCGAGATCGGGATGTCCTGCGGGGTGAAACCCCCCAGAAACCCCAAAAAGATCTTACCTGATCCGCCGCCTCCCGCGCGCCCCTCCAGATGTGCGCACGCCCGCGCCGGCCCTCTGTGAATGGCCGGCGGGGGCGCGCGCGCACCGAGAGTGACGCGCGGGAGGCGGCGGCGGCGGAAGAGGCTTGTACGTTACTGTCCCCCGCCTAGACGTTGGCGGGGATTGGCTGCGGCGTTCACGTGGGAGTGGGGAGAGGTGAGTTTTTTGGGGTTTCTGGGGGGTTTCACACAGCGGGGCACCCCCGATCGGGGTGCCCCACCGAAGTGGACCAAAACCCAGGATAGTCAAAATCCTGGGTGTTGGTCCACTTTAATGTATCAAAATTATGAAAAATAAAGTCTTTGAAAAGAACAAACAAATCCACACACAGTAGAGTATAAATTGATATATGTTATATATATGACCTATTAGAATCATATATGTATAACTGTGTTATGGAAATTGTATTATTGACTATTTGACATAATTTGTTTTTTCCAATCCAGAATTATAGTCCATCAATCAATTAAGATTTTATTAACAAAAACAATAATAAAATACTAAAAGAAAAATCATATATTGGAAATGTGCGAGAGGAATTTATAAATTAAATGAGGTTTTTGTACCCATTCCCTGGTGTAATTTTAAGCCATGTACCGGTGTGGGCTCTCCAGGATACCGCAAAGCCACGTGCGGGAAAAGCGACAATGACACCAGCGTTTGTATATCAAACTTTTACTGCACTGGCGTATAAAAACCACTTCAAAAAGACAATTGTGATCAACAATAAACTTGATTACATACACTCAGCCTGGGCTGAGAACCCCTGTGCTACACAGCCAGATGACCCTTATTGGATATTCAGGAAAGCACTTTACCTACTAGTGGGTGCACTAGAATGTCCCACCATACCTGTTAATAACCTTTTGCTGGAACGAATGTTTGTGTGGGTGCTCACTGAGGGGTCATCGGCAGTACAGCACAGCAACTTACAATTCTTTAAACTTACAATGCAAGAAAAACAACTCCCCAGCACTAGCCCAGAACCCAAAAGAACAATGTTGCTTCTGAATGAGTGTGACGCAGTTGTCAGCTCTCACAGGCAAAATGTTCCTTTAAGTTCTAAAATCCAGGCAGTAAACAGGGAAAAACACTTTTGGCCTAACTAACTAATAGGCTTAGTCTCAGTCTGTTCAGTTAAGCATGCATGCTTGTGTGTTTCTGACCCTGGTCCAGTCGATGAATCCAATGATGTCTCCAAGCTGGGCCGCAACAAGTCTCTTCCACAACCAGGAAGAACAGCTTCTGGCAAGGGTCAGGATTCAGTCCCTCTATAACACTTCCACACAGCCTTCTTCTGTCCTTTCAAAATGGAGGTCACTCCACTTCCTTCTTTTTCTGCACAGAAACAAGCTGAGTCATTTCCTCCCTCTGATTGCAAGTCCCAGCCATAGCTTAGCTGCGTGGGGGAAACAGCGGCCCCTTGTGGCAAAACAACAACGCAACATTCTCCAGGTAATGACATCTGTTTTACTCTCTTATATAATGGGGGAAAAATGCACCAGTGCCACTGGCAGCACACCTAACCTTATGTTTATTTAAACTTACAGTAATTTATAGGATTAATAGATGGAAATGGATTGTTATTTTACACATTTAGAGTCATTTTTCCTTATTTGTAACATAGTATATAAGGCATAATAAAGACATTAGTCCACCAAGTTCAGCCTTTTATTCTCCTTCCAGTGGTCTAGTAGCCATTGCTGGAAATGCTATTAAATGCAAGGAAGGCATCCAGGCCACTTTTGAACCCTTTTAGTATACCCTTCATAACTACCTCCTCTGGCAGTGAGCCCCATAGTCTCACTGCTCTTACAGAGAAGAATCCCCTCCTAAGTCAGTGGAGCAAGCTCCTTTCCTCTAATCTTAGTGGATACACTCGGGTTATGGTTATGGGGTTTAAATAGTTAATTGTATTGACCCCAAATATAATTATACATAGTTATTAGATCACCCTTCAGGCATCTCTTTTCCAAACTAAATAAACCTAACCTCGACAACCATTCCATTTATTACTTTAGCTGACCTACTTTAAATGCACTTCAGTTATGATATGTCCTTCTTAAGCACATCTGCCCAGAACTGTACACAATATTCCATAAGGGGTCTGACCAGTGACTTGTACAGGGGTAAAACGGTGCTTTGGTCATGGGCACCTATGCACCTCTTGATGCACTCCCTGATTCTGTTTGCCTAGGCAGCTGCTGCCTGGCATTGATCACTACAGTTAAGTTCATTGTTAACTAAAACCTCCTCTTCCATTGTAGTTTTACACAACATATTCTTATTTAGTATGTAATCATGGCACCATGTGCATAAGCTTACATTTATCTGTGTTAAACTTTATTTGCCATTTTACTGCTCATGCGTCCAATTTATCAAAATTTGTTTGTAGCTGCCTGCTGTCCTCTCACTGTCCTTAATTACTTTACACAACTTAGTATCATCTGCAAAGATTGAGACTTCGCTGTTTAATCCATACCCTATGTCATTCATATATGTATTAAAGAAATTGGGCCCAGAACTGACCCTTGTGGTACTATGCTAATAGCAGTGACCCAATGTATGTACCATTGATAATCACCCTCTGCTTCCTATGATTAAGCCAATTTTTCAGCCATGTACACGTGTTTTCCCCTAGTCCAAGCAGACTGTACCAGATTGTACCAGACTTTTATGTGGCACGTATCACATACTTTAGAAAAGTCACGATATATAATATCCAATGACTCCCACTGATCCAATCTTGAATTTACCTCCTCATGAAAACTGTTTCGGTTTGTCTGGCAGGAGCAATTCCTCATAAATCCATGCTGAAACAAAGTAATGAGGTCAGATTTTAGAATTAATAGCTTGTCTATTACTGTACATAACACCCTTAAAACACAGGGATGTATGTCATTTAGTGCCGGGAATTTAACGATTTTAATCTGCTTGCGCCAGAGCTGCACTTGTTCCTTGGTTAGACAAATGACATTTGATGGAGCGTTCGGGTTTTTGCTCCACATATCACCATGTCACTTTTTTTTTGTGAATCCGGAAGCAATGGTTATTAAATTTGCTTTCTCTTCAATGCCCTCTAAAGTTGCCCCCTCCTTGCTTTTCAGTGGGCCCACACCCTTAGGTTTGTATCGTTTATTGTTTATGTAGCTAAAGAACATTTTGGGGTTACTTTTATTCTCTTTGGTGATCCGTCTTTCTGTCTCCAGCTTTGCCGTCCTTATCTGTTGTTTACATAGTTTATTCTCTTCTTTTTAGTTTTGTACTGCTTACACAATCCCTTACTGCTTTAAACAAGAAGGATCCTTAGGTCAGAACAAGAAATTATGGGAAGCTGACTGCCATTACCATTATTTATTGTCTTAGATTGCTCACAAAAACTGAACTATTTGTGTATGTGCGAAAGCATCTCCTGCCATGGGCTTGTGACATGTGTCAATCGCGACAAATGAGTATCGCCACCTTATATGCTTGGCGTGGGGATCGGGGAGAGTGCCTGCACATACACGGTGCACGGTGCACGGTGCAATGTTCCAACAGGGAACATGGCGCTGGGTTATATGGACCCAGCGTGAAGGCACATGATCTGACCCAGCGCCAGGAAATAATACACCTGTCTGAACTAAAAAAAAGGAAAGAAATAACATCAATAAGAAAGTAAGTCAATATTTATTTAATGACTATATTCTTTTTTATTATGTATTAAAATTAGTATTTTCCCATTATTATTTTATTGTTATTTTATTTATTAGATTTTTAAGAAATATAAATATAGATTTATTATGATAAAAAGAAATTACCGGTATTTGAGGAGAAATCGGCTAAAAATAAATATTTAATATACAGTTATTAAATTAATTGTAGAGACATTAATGAAGGATGGTCTCCATATTGATGAAAAAAAGTTTATCAGCATGATTTTAAGAAGACCTCTGGGTTTGCACACGTATAAATATTATTTCCAAGCTGGTTCTGTAAGTAATATAACAACTCTTACTATTGAATTACAAACATTGAGAAACAATATGAATTATGAATTGTATTACTATTTTAGATGGCTCAGACAAAATTGGCAGTGAACCAATGAAACACGTCAGCCAAAGGAAAGAATTTATGAACCTAAAAATAATTTTGGTTTGGAATCTTTTCACCTGTAAATTTGATAAAACTAGGAATTTGATAACATTTACATTATTGTATAATAAATGTATTTATTTTATTGGAACAAATTGGTCTTGAGATGATATCCCTGAATGACTTGGGGGGGGGGGGGGGGGGGGGGTTATAGCTTTTCCCAAAAACAGTTTCCCCAAACCTCAAATGTTATATTTCCTAATTTTAAAAAGAGGCACATCCCAGGCCCTCCCAGCATATAGGCAGGATTAGAAATAGAGCCTTAAGGGGTTGAGGGATACCCAAGAAATAAGAGTTTTTTTCTTCACTTCTCTTTTTTTTTATTTACCAAGTAAATAACTTAAGTTATATTACAAAAAAAGTTGGTTACGTATGTAGATTACTTCTACACTATTAAATGTTTTACATAAAACATTTGCTGCATGGTCATGTGCAGAGTGCAGAGTGCAGGTGCAAAAGCAATATTGTCTGATTTTGGGCATATCCACACGGAATTAACAGACAGAATGCCCATTAAGATGCCTAGGTGGGTGAAACCCAGTTGTTTTCTAGGCAGCCAAGTATCTCTAAAATTAATTGGCTGATATACACCCAGAGCTTAGTGCAGAGTGTTAAAATGGTTTTCCTGCAACAGTCAGTGTGCAGAGGGGTATAGTGGATTCCAGTTTGACCTGATGTAAGTATTGCATGTGGGTGCATGTGCTGGGAAATTTTCTAGGGACAATGCAGGTATGATACAGCCATGAATGACTTCCTATTTAAAAAAGAATCCTAGAATACAGCCACATTTACATGCAGCTCATTGTCTACATTGGAGTGCAGGGCTTAATCTTTCTGTGCAGCAATCAGGAGGAGGCTGGATCTTTACTATGATTTCCATAATCAATCTTCCCAAAAGTGCTCCTGACCTACAGTACTAATCCCAGCAGATCTGCATATCTTAACAACATGAAGGGAACAAGCAAATACTGACATCTTTAGTAATACTGGCTAGGCAATGGGAAGCTGAACTCAATTAAGCACAAAGGACTAGCATTAGAGGGCTACGGTCATATTTAACTCCTGGGTTATTTTAAAATGGCTGTGTAAGCTTATCATCCTTTCAAAGGAGATGATTCAAAATAAGCTCTGCTATTAACCCCTTTCACCTCCCTCTATGCAATACACCAATAAATGTCTGCTTGAAAATTGTCCTCTCTAAATCATGTGTTGGCATGCCAGTTACAAATTGTTTGGTATTATTAAAATAAGAAAAAAGAGTTCAGAATATGTTTGATTACTAGTGTTCAGGATTTTTATTTAGAAATTATAAAATGAATATATTGCAGCAGATCATTTAGAAAAAGAAATAATTGCTTTTACCATCTGTGAATAAAGGCACTAAAACATTAGCAGAACATTGTCGACTATAGTTTGGTCAGACAGTCTGAACCAGGCCACAACCCAGACCCTGAGCCTTAAAAGTGTTCTGGCAGGAAAGCTTTACTTGCACATGTAATATGTTCATAGTGCCGATTCTCAGGATCTGAGATCATGACCCCCATCAGCCATGTGATTCGCCCATCACACCCCAGAGCTTATACTGGGCAATGAGTACATAGCTGCAGTCAAAATTGTGCTATTACTGGATGTGGTATGTAGAGCTTCACTTTTCCTGCAAGGTCTGCCATAAAATATTCTCCACCGCTTGTCTCTGCTGCAGTAGGAAAAATAATTAATGTGTGCCCCCCTCCCATCTTTACATCATCATCCTGCTTCCCAGGTCAACTCTCCCACCCCTGTGCCAGCTCATCCATCTCGGCTTATCTACCCCCTCCCAGGTCCACACATCACTCCTTCCTAGCTCAACTCATCCATCCCCCTCTGAGCTCATCCTTCCTCTCTTCCAGCTTAAGTCTGTTATCCACCCTCTGAGCTTCACACATATCTGCTCCTCCCTCCTTCAATCATCCGTCCCTTCTCCCATCTTCACCCATCCATCCCCATCCCCTGCTCCATGCTTCCGTTCATTTCCTAATTCCACTCTTCCATTCTCCTCTCAGCTCAACTCATTCCTTCTGTTTGCCCTTCTTCCCTTTAGCTTGATTCATCCATCCTCCATCCCAGATCCTTATCCTTTCCTTCTCTCTGCTCCATAGCTCCAGTCATCCATCCCTCATCCCAGCTCCATTTATTCATCCATCCCCCCCTATCAGCTCCGTTTATCTCTTATTCTTCTAACAGCTCCACTATTTTATCCCCATTCATACATCATATAGAGTTAATATATAGAGTTAATTTCCCTTTTATTAATGGAGCTCTGATAGGGGAATCAGAAACCAGAACCAGAAATAGCAATTTTGGGGTCCCTCATCGGAAAGTGCTGTGTGGGAAGAAGGGAAGTACCTCTTGTATTGTCTGTCGAATAACTGGGTTTACAATGCCAGGAATTAGGTCTGATTTAATGAAAGTGTAAGGAAGGGGGACCTGGTCAAACTTGTCAGGCCTGTTAGTAGTCCCACACAATACTTTTCAAAGCCCCAGTCATATGGAATCTGTAGATGCATTTAAAATAGGCCACATTTTTGGAGCCAGTGTACAGGAACAGGCATATTCCTTTCTCATAAATATTCATAGTCTTAAGTCTCTTTCTCTTATACATACTCATGGCAAGGGGTGAGACTAGGGTCTCAAAAGCTCTGAATCACTAGAGTTAAGAAACTTGATATGGGCAAATTGTGAACAAGATTGAACTTTGACCTGACTGTTTTACCAGTCTGAGAAATACACACAGTAACTCAGTAATTTTAAAACAACTGAAAAACTGATATTACAGAGGACTGTGGGGTACTGAACATGCTGCATCATGGGATGTTGGGAAAGTAAGCCTCCAGGAGAAAATAGGTGACCTTTTTCCTGTAGTTGCCTTAATGGCCTAGTACTTGCTTCAAGCTCCACTCTGTTCCTGGCCAGCTCCACTTCCTGCACAGGCTTCTTGCACTACCAGAATGTTTACTGTTGTCCAAGCTTAAACCTTACTTATATAATATCTGATCCCACCCATTTGCAAACATTGCATATGAGGCACATGGCCTCATACAAGATTCTCATACCTGAATATGGAACTGCACGCTAAAAGCTTGGGTGTTACCTGTGATGCAAACACACACATGAATATGCCAAATCATGTTATTTCAACTCTGTGTTTAACCTGTAAAATGGGAGTACCTGCTGATATATTTTATATTTACATCTATGGGAAAAAGTGACACATGGAAATACTGGATGGATTTTAATTATGTCTGTACAGAGGAGCCAGACACTTGTGAGAGACTCATGCTAGGTTTAATACAGTGGGCTAAAGGGGATCAAAAAATCCCCCTATACAAGGGTACAAGGTAAAAGCATTTTCCTAAAACAGTTCTTAATAAAGCAAAGGAGGGGCCATGGAACCCATGCCACAACTCTCTCCCAAAAATTGGAGCACCACAATAATATCCCCAAAATTATTTACCACTTTATTAATATACATACAATAGCACCTAAAATCATACATAAACACGAAAGACACTTAAAAACATGCTGGTCCCCCCCCACCTCAAAAATCACCCGGTAAAAAATACAATATTATGTGGGACGGGGGCCTCTACAAGTAAATAATGGTGGTGCCCATATCGTTATTTTGTGCCGGCACAAAGATATCAATACAATTTGGGTGTCATACTTTCTAAGGTTCAATATACCCAGTGTAAAGTGACCAATATCATGTATATCAATAAATAAATAATTAATACTACATTACAAAATTCATAATAACCGAAATGCTACAGAATTCTAACGACAAAACTGTACATATAAAGCTCATTATCCAAAAAAAGACAGTGAAAGTACCCAATTTAACAAATGATTGTGGACACAAAGTGCAAGTGCAGTAGTAAGCGTAGAGACACCTCAGATAGAGATACAATGTTACCAGACAATAAATGGTCAGCACAGCCGTCCTGGGAGAGGGAGCAGCAGGGAGCACCTGCACCGCCCACCCGTGCCGCTTCTGCTGGGTGAGGGTCTGAGTGTGATTTATATGTACACTTTTGTCTTTAGAATTCTGTAGTTTTTTGGTTATTATGAATTTTGTAATGTAGTATTAATGATTTATTTATTGATATACATGGTATTGGTCACTTTACACTGGGTATATTGAACCTTAGATAGTATGACACCCAAAATGTTATTGATATCTTTGTACCGGCACAAAATAACTATATGGGCCCCACCGTTATATACTTGTAGAGGCCCCTGTCCCACATAATATTGTTTTTTTTACCGGGTGATATTTGAGGTGAGTAAGGGCCTTATTCATGAAGGGATAGCGACAGGTAGTGCCTTCTAAGCAGCAGGTAGCGGCAGGTGAACGCCAGACACGGAACGCAATTCCACATTTATGAAGCGGATTCTGGTCAGCGACTAGAACAACATCTTGTAGCGTACCATTCCTCATTATCCCAGGCTCAGCGTATAGTGCCGGCATTCAGCCTTGCAGATCGCCACGTATTACCTCTTGCTACCTGGCGCTCTCCCATACATTTCTATGGACGATCCTTAAATCCTTTTCCTGATCCCAATTCTTTAATTTTTTTTTAATACAATCTCAAATCTTTCTGACATGTATCCTGGCCTAGAAAATGACATTTTTGAAAACTTTTTTTATTAATATTTTTATGCAGAATTGTCCTTACATGTCTGGTATTAAAGTGTTCATGTTACAATGTAATAACAATGTAATTCCATATGTTTTCACTTTGTCACTAGTGGATACATGTTCAAAAACAGACTTTAATAACACAGCCTCTGGCCCTATGGGCTACAACAACCCGATTTTGAGCGCCGGTGCAGTTTGAGGCTGTTTTTTAATGAATGTGGTGTGAGTCAGTCGCACTGAGCTGGCGCTACCGTTTGCTCCCATACAGCGTAGTACTGCAACTCACACAACATATTCATTCATTTGCATGGATCCGCCTAATGATTAAGAAGAATAATAGATCTAGCCTGTTGTTTTTGGTCAGAAAGCGCCGTCCCTTTAAGGAGGGCAGCCCACATGACTGGCCTGCGTTCCTGTCCGGAGGCAGACCAGCCATGGGGGGAAGTGGTCACTGTGGGAAGTGACCTCCTCTTTGACCCAGCGTGGATGGACGAGCAGGCCCGCCCTGTCTTTGGTTATGTTTGGGTTTTTTTTTCGGCCACATTCCTGGGGGGGGGGGGGGGGGGTTAGTAGTTTTTGAATATATGTTAAAGTTTGTATTGATAGTTATTCATTGTATTTATATATATAATTAAAAAAAAAGTATTTGGTGTGCTGTCCGTTGGCACCTGTTGGGGGTGCTGCAGCATTCCATATTTATGTATTTTGACCCAGGTTATATAAAAAAAAAAAAAAGTAAGGTAAAGAGAATGTGTCATACTTTGTACATAATTTAATGCATTGTTATTAATGTTATAATTTTGTCTTCTTGTTCTGTGGATATTTTTATTGTTTTGTCTCAGCCGTTGGGCGGGTCTCCCCTCGGGTTTCGGGTCTGAGATAGCATTTTTCATGGTTAAGGGTATGCGGCTGTTTCTGTTGAAACGGGCCAGGACGATTTGGTTTAAAGGATTTTGGATGGTTGGGGTTCAAGTAAGGAAGGGGATGTTTTTTGGTCACTGGCGGTTAGCCCGATTAAGCTCCCGGGCCTAGGAGGTTTTGCGGCCGAGTTTATGTTGGCTTCCACTTGGTGGGGTTGGGAAGTTATTTTTGTTCCCTCCCCTTCCCTTCATCTAGGCTTCTCAGACCCGGAACAATAGGGGGGACTCTATTCTGCTTGTACATTTGTTTATTTTATGTTGGGCTGTGGCCGATTAAATTTAATCTTTCCAATGACATGGTGGTCCGGACTGTTATTTTTGGATGGGAGCGGTATGACGCAGAGCATATTGGAACGCTAGCACAGTCATGTCTGTTCTATGTAAATATATCCTGTTTTAGGAAACCCCTCTTTACCTTGTACCCTTGTGTAGGCTCTCTTTTAATCCACTTTACTTTGTTAGTATGGGTCTTTCGCTAAAACAGATTGCTCCTCTTTTACCGTGCACTCCAAACAAAAAGTATTAACATACCCTCATACAGCCATCAGCCTCATGCTGATGATTACCTAATAGTCTAAAACAGGTAGGAAGATATACTTAGGTATTGTACACCCAGCTGGCTCCTTCTGAGTTCTTAAGATGATTTGCATGGCTCTGTCTATTCACTAAATATAATAACCTGTTGTTTTTGGTCTCCATGTAAATACTTTCTGTTTTGGAAAAGAACACTTTACCTAATGATGCCTATTAGGTTTATTTCTAAGTTTCTAAGCGCAAGCAAGACAAAGACAGGGAAGATGTAGGCCTGCTTTGATGGGGACTTTAATTACCATATTTCTCCCATTATAAGATACACCTGACCTGACCATAAGGCGTGCCCAGGGTTTGAAGGAGGAAAATAACCAAATGGTGAGCTAAAATATCTCCTCCTACTCACCCCCTAACACGCAGTATGCAGAATCCCCCCCCAATCAACAATAACAGGCAGTGTGTACAATCCCCCCAGTCACTCCATAACAGGCAGTGGGTAGAATAACCCCCAATCAACCCATAACAAGCAGTGTTCAGAATCACCTAGCCCAATGATCCCATTACAGGCAGTGTGCAGATTAACCCCCAATCACCCCATTACTGGAAATGGGCAGAATCCCCCCCAATCACCCCATAACAGGCAGTGTGTAGAATCCATCCAGGTCATCTCAAAACAGGCAGTGTGCAGAATCCCCCCAATAACCCCATATCAGACAGTATGCATAATAACCCCCAATCACCCCATAACATGTAATGTGTAGAATCTCCCTCAATCACCCTCTAACATGCAGTGTGCAGAATAACTCCCAATCACCCCAATACAGGCAATATGCAGACCCCCCCCCAATCACTCCATAACAGGCAGTGTGCAGAGTCCCCCCCAATCACAACATAACAGGCAGTGTGCAGAATAACCCCCAATCACTCCATTACAGGCAGTGTGCAGAATTTCCCCTAATCACCCCATTACAGGCAGTGTGCAGAATTCCCCCTAATCACCCCATGACAGGCAGTGTGCAGAATGCCCCCAATCGCTCCATTACAGGCAGTGTGCTAAATACCCCCTAATCACCACATGACAGGCAGTGTGCAGAATAACCCCCAATCACTCCATTACAGGCAGTGTGCAGAATTTCCCCTAATCACCCCATTAAAGGCAGTGTGCAGAATTCCCCTAATCACCCCATGACAGGCAGTGTGCAGAATGCCCCCAATCGCTCCATTAAAGGCAGTGTGCTAAATACCCGCTAATTACCCCATATCAGGCAGTGTGCTAAATGCCCCCCCCCCCCAAAATCACCTATTACAGGCACTGTATAGAATTTACCCGTCCTCCTCCAGTACAGGCAGTGTGGCAGAACTTTTTTGAGGGAGAGAGAGCACAAAACGGGCACTCTTCTGCACCCCCTGGCTTTTGGGGATGCAGGTAATCGGGTGGGTGGTTTTGGCAAGTCACCCGCTTGTGGATAGGTGACTTGCCAACCCCTCCTGCTCTTTGAATTGGTATAGGGGTCTCAAGGCCCTCTTACCAGTTCACAAGTGTTAAGTGAAAAACACACACACTGGTAAACAGCTGGTAACCAGGGGCTCAGAGACTGAGCCCGACAGCACCACTAGAAAAACACCAAGCCTGTACTGATAGTCACTGGGCTCTTCTGAACTCGCCCTGGGCCAGTGGATGTGCAAGTAATCGACTTGCCACCCCCCTGAACTTGTATGAGGTTACCTTACCAGTTCAAAAGTAGTACCATGCCTAAAATATTTTATTAAACAAATTTAACACTACTCACCACTATGTGTCTTCCAGCCTCTGACCCCGGCTGGGTGGTGTCCTTTCTGCAGGTGTGCCAGGGCTGTGTTCTGGTCTGGCAGGCAGGTCCTATGATGCTAGTAATAGCCATAGCAGTCGCTCTCCGGCAACTGGTAATCAAGGTCTTTCTTCAACCCTGTCCTTCCTTAATAGCAAATCACCAGTTAGGGAACTTTATATACTACAGAGGTAGGGTTTCTGTGGAATCACCTCCATCTGACTATGTGCATCAGACTAGAAGGAGGGGCATAAAGGAAAATCCGGGATGCTAAGATAGGGATGCGAGGATAGATACTTTGTCACCTAGAACACCAGATGCTAGCAGAATGGCTGCTAAAGACAGAAAACCTGCCCTCAAGACCAGAAGCGGAACAGAGGCAGAGAGATTCGGAGGGGCGAAATATTATTTAATTAAATGTAATAAAATATTTTTGGTTTGGTTTATTATTCATGTTTCATATTTGTGAACTGGAAAGGGGTCCAAGGTACTTCACCAGTTCAAAATGTACAGACGCGGCAAGCCACCTTTCTGACATGCTGGATGGTGGCTTGCCAATAATCCCATTACCTGCTCCACCACCAGGAAGGAAAGTGTGGAAAAGCCTGGTGCTGAATCGGTACCTCTGGAAAAGTACCAAACCTGTGCAGAAGGGCATAAAGCTTGGTAACTTGGCAGGGCCACGGACCAGCCACTTGGCTTCTGAGCACCAGGTTACCAAGCCCCTATGCCTAGCACATGATTTGGTATTCTGTAGGGGAGGGGAGCACACTTTTTTTCACAAAAACGCATGGCAAGCGCAAATGCATCAAGAGGGCTGCACATATTTTGGTACAGTACATTTTTAGTCCAGCTGAAATCCATCACTAAATGTTTGTGCTTAATGCAAAGGCGTCAGATAGGTGTGATTAGAGCCTATAAAAATAATACTGGTAAGAGCTTAATTACAATATGTAGATATCTAAAAGGTCTGTAAGTTTACAAATAGGAATACAATAAACTCTATAAAATTTGCCATTTTAACGGAAAAAAAGAGGGTTTGTGCACTACAAAGAATTTGAAAAAGTTTGTATAACCTTGTGATAAAAGCCTGGTTACATTTTCTATTCTCTTATTTAATACTTGTTCGGACTCCATGGTAACAGAAGGCATGCTGTGGATGTTAATATGGTTACTTTATAAGAAGAATATGTTAACCTTTTCATTGTCTAATGTCCTTATAAATTATTTGGTCTTTTATATGCAAACCTTGCCGTATTAAATACAAAGCATATTAAATAACTAATATGGGGTTTACATATTAGGTTCCCAAGATGGGAAGGTTGGGAGCAGAGGCATAACTATAGGGGGTGCAGGGGGTGCAGGGGGTGCAACCACCCCAGGGCCCAGGAGGTCAGGGGGTTCCCATCATTGGTGGCCTTCCATCTTTATCAAATTTGTGCTAACTTGGCATAATTTAGAGAAAGGAAGCACCATTAGGGCCGTTTCAGTCTTTAATTGTCTAGTTGCATCCAATTGTGTTATAAGACAAAAAAAGTTTACTGTATGGGTATTGAAAGGGTCCCGTTGGATTTAGTTATGCCACTGGAAGATGAGCTGTGTATGTAGAGCGAGTAGAAAGAGGTCACAAATAAAGAAGTGCAGGCCTGTGCTTGAAAAGTTAAAAAAAATGCTAATTTTAGGGAATACAGGAAAAGGAGAGAGGTACAAGAAGGGCCACAGACTAGTGCAATAAGATTGTCAGGACTCACTCACCGCGTCCTCGCTCCCGCGCCGTCCCCGGACAGCTGCCCGCGCAGCTTCCGGCTCGACGTCTCTGCCGAGCAGCTGCTCGGGCGGCGTCGGCTCGAGCGGCGCCCAGCTCGGCCACGCCCCCCGCTCTTGGCTCTGGCCCCGACTCCTGCAGACATGCTCGTGCGGGCGCGAGCACGTGGTTCATGTGCCCTCCGGCGGCGCAGCTCTCTGCGCGCTCGCCGGGGGAGAAGTTTAAGGGCCAATGAGCCCAAGTTACAGTGAGGGCTTTACGCCCCTTTTCCCTATTCTGGGCCAATGAGCCCATGGTAGAGGTGGGGCGATTCGCCCTTGTCTGGCCTATTGCTGCTAGGATCCTAGTATGCACCAATCATGCACTCACACACACTCACCACCCCTAGATCTGTTCCTATAAAGGGTTCGCCTTGTCTGTCAGTGCCTGTGATAGCTCCTAGTACCTAGCCTTTCTTGCATGTGTCTCGTGATTGATCTTGTTGCCGACCCTCGCCTGAACTGACTATTCTAGATCTGAACTCCCATTGCCGACCACCACCTGTACCAACCATCCTTGATCTGAATTCCCGTTGCCGACCATCGCCTGTACCGACCATCCTAGATCTGATATCCTGTTGCCGACTTCTGCTCTGAACCTTGACCAGGATTTGCCTTCTCCTTTTGTACCGCTGCCATCTCAGAACGCCCGTTGCCGACCCCTAGCCTGTCTGGACTTCCGTTAAAACACTTCAGCTATTGGGCTCGCTCAATACCGCTCCCAGCCACTGGTTCTCCAGACCTCAAAACAGTAAGCCTGCATCCTTTGAGCCATTGAAGTGCTGGGGGCAACCGATCCCGGGCAGGCGTATTCTGCGTCCCGGCATGCGGGGGCTCCTACAGGTGAAGCTGGCTGCGGAGATTGGGGGTTGAGGGCTTACCTGGAGGGCTGGAGTTACCAGAGCAGATCATTAGAGCATCCAGAGCGTGACAAAGATGATTCTATTATTATGGAGTCAGAAAAAATAACTTGTAGCTAGTGTTGAGTGAACACGAATTGCAAAGTTTGGGTCTGTGCCGAACTTGGCGAATTCGGGTGCCGAACCCGAATATAGACTTTCACCAGAAGTCTGTGTTCGGGTTTGACGCTCGGCTCAACAGTAAAGCTTTTAGCCCTCCCCTCACCCAATCACGATTGGCCAGGGAATCCCGTCACCACCCACCCTGTCCCACCTAGACCAGCCCACCAACCAATCAGGAAGGGGAGCAGGCATGACAAGGACAAGCTGGGATGAGGCACGGCCACAAGCCAGCGCAAACTACAACGCCCAGTCTGGCCAGTGAGACAGCTATGCCACACAGCCTGTTATGGGTGGGTTCCATCATACAGTCTGCTATGGTCTGATCAGGCTTTCTGTCACAAAGTCATCTATGGGGTGATGGGGGTCTCTGTCACACAGCCTATGTGGTGATGGGAGTTCTGTCACACAGTCCACTATGGGGTGATTGGGGGGGGGCTGTCATCCCATAGCAGACTGCCCAATCGCACCCTTATTATTCACATTTTGCTGCCCTCTACCCCTTACTACCCCCAATTTAAAGGCATTTTTGGCTCTACAATTTTGGGCCCCCACTGATTTCAGTGGGGTTTGGGTTAAGTGTTCAAAGTTTGGCTGAACTTGGTGAACCCGAATTTCTACTGGTTCCTTCACCCCTTTATGTAGCAAAGCTTGACTCAGACCTTAAGGTGCCAGGGTTTGGTATATGGACTAATTGGAGGGGCTGAGCACGTTTTAGCTGTTCTAGTGTATGTTGGGACAATAACAAAATAATCAACAGGTTTTGATTTTTTACATAAGTAGAATCAGGGTTAAAGGGATTGATCACCCATGCAAGAAAGCAAAAGGGTACTCACCTTTTGTCTCCCACAGCTGATCACTTTGACTCTGTCGATCAGCAGCTCATTTGATTGCTGGATCACTGCATCTATTTGTAAGAAGGAATCGGTGGTGTTCCTTGAGCACTGGGCTGATTTTTTTGAGCTTTGACCCATAGCCCATAGCAAGTTTGCATGGAATCATAAAATGCTCTGGTATGTGAGATGCACTATAACATCACAGGTGTGACCATCACAAGGCTGGATTTTTTTGGTGTTCATTTTGCTGTCAGTATTGGTGGTTATGGGATTGAGAAAACAGTAAATTTAGGTTAAATGTGTTTTAAAAGGGACATAAAGATTAGTAGGGCATTTTGGTAGAAGGAAGTCCTCATGAAAAAATTAATGCTTAACCCTTTAACCGCCAGCCTACCTGGAGCTTTTGTCACCCTTTGTTGCCAGACCATTTTGCACTATTTTGCGCTCCCCTTTTTCAAATGTGATTTTTGAAGGGATTTCCAGGGATTTCCCAGGAAAATTATATATTGTTTTTTTCAGCATAGTCTGGGCTTTAACATGAAATGTATTGTTTGTCATTTTTTAGGTGTATTCTCAATATTTTTGGGTGAAATATGTGCAAAAAAAAAAAAAAATCAATTTTTTACAATTTGTAGTGTTTTTTTTTAATAAAAAATGTAAGTTTGTCAATAAAATCTTATTGCGTGTACTACATATATATAGGTAGACACCCTCTCCTGCCCAGGAGACTCCCCCAAACTGAAACAGCGCTTTAGGGGATTTTCAGAAAAAATACAACTGTGATATGCGCTATGCGCACATTGCAGTTTTTCCAGAAAAACAACCCTTTACATTTGAAATACCCCCAACAAACTATATCTTCTCTAGAAGTACACACCTCAAGCTTTCTAGGTGTACCAGGCTTGTTGATGTGGCCATAGTTTTCTGGAAGTAATCCCACAATGTATTCTTTGGTTGCAAAGAGTTTCCCTAAAAAAAGGATAAAAAAGCAGAATCAAAGCCACATTTTCCTAAAAAAACTATATACAAACAAGAAAATCTTGAAAATCTAAAAAAGCAACATTCCCCGAAGAGAATGATACCCAACATGCATTGCTACTGTCAAGGGAAGAGTTGCCAAACACCCCAAAGTAAAGCATGTGCGTAACGGCAATTTTACTTGAAAATTTCAGCTCTGCAGACAAAGTGCGCACCTTTGCGATTTTTCAACCAAAACAACCCTTTACATTTGGAATATCCCCCATAAACCATATATTCCCTGAAAGTACACATGTTAAGCTTTCTAAGAGTACCCAGCTTGTTGTAGTGAGCTCATCTTTCTGGAATTAATCCCTCAAAGAATTCTTTGTTTGCGCAGGGTTTCCCTAAAAAATGTATAAAAAAGCTGAATAAAAAACACCTTTTCCTAAAATATAAATATGCAAACAAGAAAAAACAAGCTAAGTCTGAAAGCGCAAGGTCCCCCGAACAGAATAATACCCAACATGCATAGCTACTTTTAACCTTTTTAATTGACAGCCTACTTGAGATTTTGTCACCCTCTGTTGACAGGTCATTTTTCCCCATTTTGCGCCATGTTTTGCGACATTTTTGCTGGAATTTTCAGGAAAATGTATATATATTTTTTTTGCAGCAGAGTTTAGGCTTTAACTTTAACTTGAAATGTCTAGTTTGTAAATTTTATTCTGTTTTTTACAATATTATTATTAAGTAAAAAAAATAAATAAATAAAATTTTTTTAGAAAATTGTCTCCTTTATTTTAAATAAAAAATGTATTTTATTAAAGAAAATCATATTGCATGTGAAAGCCCCATTTCTACCGATTAGAACGGTACCACTTATTTATCAGTAGCCCCCGTTCCTGCCCAGGAGACCCCCCAAACTGAAACAAGTACTTTATAACATTTACAAATAAAATACTACTACCATCCACGCTACAAAGGGTTAAATTGAGAAAAAAAAATGACATAGAATCCCCCTTCCCAGGGTGGGGGGGCCTGTTTTTGGGGGGATTTTTAAAAACCCTTAAAAATGCAAAAAAAATGACATGGTGTCCCCCTTACCCAAAGTAACCAGCCTGGGACCAGCTATGCAGGGCTTGTAGGAACAGGGCGCAGGGGCCAGCTTTTGTGGCCCCTGGCCCTGCAGACTACAAGCCCGCATAGCCCGTGGCCGCGGGCTCTTCTGCCCCCCCTGGGCTTTGGGGAGGCAGGTAATGGGGGTGCTGGGGGTTAATGGCAAGTCACCCGCTAGTCGCAGGTGACTTGCAATCCCCCTAACCTTGTGAACTGATATAGGGATCTCATGGACCCCTTACCAGTTCACAAGGGGTTAAGTGTAAAAAAAAACACACCACACACAGAGAAAAAATATTTTATTATTTTTTTTTTATACTTACCTCCCATCCATCCTGGAGCACTGTGTCCCTCGGCAATCACTGGCTTCTGCTCACCTGCTGGAATCCTTTTATAGCTGCTGGGCGAAAGAACATAAGGGGGGGGGGACCCCATTTTTTTGGGAATTTTAAGGGTTAAAAACCCTTAAAAATCCAAAAAAAAAATGAAATGGGGTCCCCCTTACCCAGCATTACCAGCTCGGGACCAGCTATGGGGGATAGTAGGAACAGAGTGAGGGGCCAGCTTTTGTGGCCCCCACCCTGCAGCCTACAAGCCCACATAGCCTATGTGGGCCCGGGCTCTTCTGCCCCCCCGGGCTTTGGGGAGGCAGGTAATTGGGGGTGCCGGGGGTTAATGGCAAGTTTGCCCCCCCAGCCTTGTGAACTGGTATAAGGGGTCTCATGGACCCCTTACCAGTTCGCAAAGGGTTAACAGTAAAAAAAAAACACATAAGAAAACATTTTTAAACTTTTATTAAAAAATAAAAACTTTTTTTTACTTTACTTACCTCCGATCGTCAGCTCCTTTGTCCCTCGATGTGATGACAGATGCGATCATGCTGGCTGCAGTAGCAGAGGGACAGGTGATGATCTGATCACCTGCCCCTCTGCTCCTGTGGCTAGCATGATCGCATCCGAATGAATTGCAGCAGGGAGCCAGGACGACACCCGGTAAGTGACGTCATAACGGCAAGATGGCGGCGCCCGTCGGGAGAGGAGGGGGAGAGCCCTTTCAGGCTCTCCCCTGAAGCTGAAGAGCCAGGGGGGCGATCGGAGGCCCCCCCCAGTGAAGAGGGGACCCGGAGGGAGGCAGCGCGACTGCAGGTAAGTAAATGTCATTTTTTTTTTTTTTTACAGTTAGCAGCTGCTGCCGAAGCGGGGGGGGGGGGCGCTATTCCGGGGGATCTCCTGGAGCCATCCGAGCCCCAACAAAATTAAATAGGAGACCCGGACGGATCCAACGAGGGGACAGGTGAGTATTTTTTTTTTTTTTTTACCCGCTAGCAGGGGTAAATGCCAGGCACGTGAATATTACGTGGCTGGCACTTAAGTGGAGGAGAAGCAACCACGTACATTTTCCGTGGCTGGCATTTAAAGGGTTAAGTGTTCCACTATTAGACAGACTGTCCCACTAAATCAGAAATGCCTGTTTATCCGAGGCCTTGAATCCAATAAGGATATGACATGCAATCTTCATGAAGTTGCTTTGCTCTGTCTGGTGCACTCCACACATTTCTCTCAAGGAATCCACCTCAATGGCGCAGTTTCTTCTGGGGATAAATGCACTGGTTACTTGACCCATTAGAGCCCCACGCCCTGGGTCAGGCCTGGCAGTAATATGGCAGCATCAAATGTAGATCGAGCAGATTCAGGGGAGACATGCCACTACTGCCACTCGCCAGCCTTCTTCTGTTCGTTCCACTCTTCCTCTGCCTTAGTGGCCATTGCGTGTGTGAGCCACCTCCACAAATCTCTTACCACACCCATTAGCCAAAGAAAAGTTTGATAATAAAACCTTATAAAATGTTAAACTAACTTCTAACATTGTGGTTGGAAGATCAGGCGTAGGTTTAAATATGCACTGGATAAACACTCCTCTGCTCCTCTCCAACTCCACTCCTCTCCTAAAATACAATAGAAACAAATGCAAAAGTAGACTAGATGGACCACATGCGTTTTGCTTCTGTGTTTCTTCTAAATAGTGATTCATAGAATAAAATAGTTTATTTGCCAAGTACACATAGGGGCTTATTTATCAACCGCTTTGTACTCACATATTTGCTGTATTTACCACTAGTTTACTGTATTAGCGTGAAGACCTGCCAACATCTGAGGAGTACTCCTGATATTTCCAGGAATCAGTGGTTGCTCTTCTTTAGTTAATTTTTGCATTGATACCTTTTATTTATTTTTATTTTATACTTATATGACAGATAGTGAACTCATTTTTGAAAAGTAACGAATTACATTTCCTTAAACTTATTACATAAGGCTTTTCAAACAACCAAGACAAATCTGAAACATCACAAATAACTGCAAGACCCATACCATGCTCACATAAGTTGTAAAAGTGTGTTTTCAGCAAGGTACATTTAATTTTTATTACCAAATCAGCTGCAGCAGTTCACCTGCTTACAGCAGTCTTCAGCCTGTGCAAAGGGCAGCAAAACTGAGCGTGACACCATGCAATAGTCAGTTATCCCTAAGTTCACTTATGCGATTATAGCTATGTTCTCCAGAATTATAGCACTGTTCACTACTGTATTCATAGGCTGTGGTACACATGGTGCTCTAAAACAGAAGCTAGTGAAAAGTGTAAATTCCAAAGAAGGAATTATTTTCACTAGTTTACAGACAGATAGATTAGGTCAGAGCACAAAGCTGGAAACTATGAATAACAGATAAAATTACTTTGTTAATTAACAACACATGAACAAAGCCTTACACTCAGGCAAAAAAAAAGGATAACACAAATAATAACTAAACAGAAACACACTAAAGCAAGCCACAGAGGGATTTCCTAGAGTGCAAGGTAGCCAGGTAGCGACAGATGAGCGTCTGTAGCAGCCATTTCAGAGCGACCGCTTGTAGTCGCTGTGCTCAGCCGTGGGTCGCTAGTTCATAGCGACTCAGTCGCTGTGCAGCAATGATGAATACATTGGGAGGAGTCGCTATCTGACCAGTACAGCGCTGTATGGGAGCGCATGTTTACGACTGGTCAGTGCGACCAACTCACAACATATTCATCAAAAAACAGCCTCACACAACTCCAGCGCTGAAAAATGCTGTGTGATTAAAAAAAGGCTGTGTGATTAAAGTCTGTTATTTAACATGTATCCACCAGTAACAAAGCGAAAACATGAAATTACATTGTTATAACATTGTAACATGAACACATTAATGCCAGACCTGTAAAAAAAATTAAAAAATGGCTTTTTCAAGGCAAGGAAAGATCCCAACATTATTTGAGAATAACAAAAAATTTAAAAACCCTGTTTAAAGAGAAATAAAAGAATGTCCATTGAAATGTATGGGAGAGCGACAGGTAGCGAGAGGTTATATGTGGCGCTCTGCAAGGCTGACCGCCGGTGCTGTACGCTGAGGCTGGGATAATGATGAATTGGATGCTACATGGCGTTGTTCCAGTCGCTCAAAAGATTCTGCTTCATAAATGTGTAATTGCGTGCCGTGTCCGCCGTTCACCTGCCGCTACCTGTCGCTATCTGTCATTTACAAGGCACTACCTGACGCTATCCCTTCATGAATAAGGGCCTAAGTAACAAATTGCTGCTGCATCTGACTGAGGGTGTCACCCAATATTAGTAGGCATCAGTCTGCATTTTTGGGTCCCACAACTGAACCGAACATTTGCCAAACTCAAACTTCCAGGGGTTTGCCCAACACTATCCATACCACCGGAGCTAAGTAATGTAACACGTGTAGAAAACACTAGGACAGGAGCAACCCTAACAGCATACCGTCATCTGGAGGTACTAGTAAATGAGGAGATCTCAAAGCATAGAAGCCACTTTTATATAGAGAGTTCCATTATAGTGGCAGTCTGTCGCACTGCTTCCCTGGAAGGGTGAGAACCAGAACATTGCCAAGATGGGAGGTGTCGGAATGCATCCTTCTGGCATTTGATATGACACTCCTCTCATATAAGTCACATAGGGGTCATACGGGAATGCTCTTTTTTACAGGTTCTGATCATTCATTGGATTGTGATCTTGTCCCTCAAATCCCGCACATAACCAGAAGAGGAAGAAACCCAGGATCAAAATGATGAATGCATTATAGAATATAATACGAAATTTTCCTGGAGGGCCTGATTTTTTCAGCAGATGCTGAAAGCAGAATATCTGCTATGACTTTTTCAGAACAGTGGATATGTTATTGTCCCACTTGAGGGGTCTAGGAACATGGTATGTGAGTAATATGACATTTCAACCTTTATCCCTGGATCCATATTCCTGAAAAGAGAAGAGAACACACTACACAAATCCAGAAGCTGAACCATGGCTGACAACAGAAAACAAAATACCCCTAGTGTGGTTGAGCATAATTCCTCTGACACATCCTGGGGACCCCAATGTTATTTGTGAGCTTTTTTTTTAAATAAATCATAGCCATGAAAAAAATATGTCAGAGGGTTCAATAGTGTTAATCACAGTTGCCTAACAATTAAGATGCACACAAGGTGCAGGAGCATTCCATGTGCCACCACTGATGCCACAGGAGGAAGTCATGTGTGGTCATCTGCAATAACATGCAGGAAAAGGTATGTGACCTGAACTTTCTTCACGCATAGGGAGGTGGCAACACACCACTTCATTATTTTATAAAGGAAGTTGAGCTGCTGGAACTCAGGCAGTTTATAGATAGTAAATATAGAGAATAAGTGGAAATGGGCTGATGGATGTCAGGGGCGTAACTTAAGGTGTGCAGGGGGTGCAACCGCACCAGGTCCCAGTAGGCCAGGGGCCCCTATCATTGTGGCTCCTCCACCTTATTTTATTATATTTATGTTCACTTGGCATCATTTAGATAAAGGAAGCTGCATTTGTCTCTGCTGTTTCAGCTATAAATTGTATTGTATAGCTGCATCCAATTATGTTAAGAGACAGAAAAAAGTTTCCTGTGTGAGACGTGAAAGGGCTGCATTTAATGTTCGCACCAGGGCTCCATCACATTTAGTTATGCCACTTCCCCTTGTGATGGAACAGGTTTACCACCACTGGTCCAACTTTTTTCTGAACTGTTCTGTCAATCATCATTTCACTGGAGGAAACAGACCCATCAAAATCTTTTGGGAGGACACTGGAAACTGAGGAGTTTGTAATTTGCAGTTATTCACAACTTTACTATTTGCAAAGAAAAAGGAGAAAAGTGTTAGTTATATCTAACAAGCGATAGCTACACATTTTAAAGCAATGTCCTGCTTTTTAAATGACACTGGAGTCCTCATTTATAGAAACAAAATGGTTAGTATACACTTTCCTGTTTTCTAAGGGCCCCACTGTTTTAACCCGGGGCTTGACTGCAGCTAGTAATTAGGTCTATAGGGCACAAATAAAAATGTAGGACACAGAGAAAATAAAGAGCGTGTATAGAAAAAATAGGGTAAGGACAAGAACCATCATATAATAGGAAACAAAGTCATAGCTGCGAATGAGCAGAAAAGACAAGACGAAAAGAATTGATTGGGGGTAGCAAAAGGCACTACTCAATGCCAGGAAGACAGACAACAATGAGTGTCACACAAAACAGAGACAAGCAGAGACAATAGGAAAAAGAAAAAAGGCTTCCATAATCCAGGCAAGACAGGCACAAACAGGCACACAAATGCTGACGGAAACAAAGACAAAGGATGGGGCACAAAAAGGTAGTCGTAGAAGAAAAATGAAAGAGTTTTATGAATCGGAGATTGCAAAACTCGCGTTAACCCCATAGCAGAATATCTGATGGCAGTTTCAGCTTCTTCCAGGCAGATGTGTATTTAATTTGTGCGTTTATGAGTCATTTAGTCATTCCCTAACGAGTGAGAATGCATTTCCATCCCCCGCTCCCTGCTGTTTTGTGTTCTATAAATACTGCACTAGTTAAAATAAATGGAGCAGGTAGGAGCCGCGAACGGCTTGTTTGGCTTTTTGTACACACTCTATTTATTTTTATTGTAATAATCCTCTTGTGACTATATTTCATATACTTTTCTATTATTCCTCTTCTGCAGAATGGCAAAAAAGGGGGGACATCCCCAGGGTTTAACCCCTCTTAGTGCCAGGAAAATTCTGCAGTGTATTAATTGTGGCTGTTGCTGAGAAATCATTAAGGGGTAAGTGGCATTAAATCAAGTTGGTGCTTTATGGGTGCAGCACATGGTGTCAGGCACATGCACGTCCTCACCGAGAATCACCCAGAACAGCTGTTTGATCCCAGGCTTGGTCCAAGCAATTCTGCTGCCTGAGGCTAGGAGATAAATTGCGCCTCTTGTTGCCACTTATACTAAGCGACACAATGAAAGGATTTTATTAGCGCACACAACTGTGTCATTAACAAATATTGTTCATGCAAGATTAAGCAGGTCAGGAAGTCCAATTCCCGGACTGATCAGTGTAATACAGGAACTATTCATGAAAATGTCTGTTCTGCGGTACGCTATTGTACTCTATTACCAACATTTAGCTGAAAGCCTTATATTGTGAGGCAGGGAGAATTATGGGACATTGACAAGCCTGCTATCTGACTGGATACAGAGATAGCTGGGGCTTTGTCTTAAAGGGCCACTCCAGCCTCTTCCAGCTAAAATAAAAATAACCCTTGCCCAGTCCCCCCCAAATAGCGATTAAGCTCATGTAATAAAAGAAAAAAAAGACACCCACCTTAACCCCGAATCGAGCCCTGGAAGTTGGCCCCAGAAGTCCCGGCTGGATCGGCGCTCTCCATAATGCACGCTCCCACCCACCCATTAAGGCAGGTCGCTCTTGATCTGGGGGGTATGTGTGGCATGGCATAGCTCATCGTAGTGTGGTCCACAAAGGTTGGCCACCCCACTTGCATGCCATAGTTCATTTGTACAGAGGAGCATGATGGCAACAAGGCCAGTAGCCACTAATAGCTTTATGGCAAGGGTTAAAGAGGAAGACCAAGTAATTTGAAACACGTGGAGGGGGGGGGCTGTGGGAGGAGTTACTGTCAGTATTGGAGTATTGGTTCCACAGTGGTTAATAGCAGTGGTGTAGAGGTGTGGCCTCTTGGGGCAATGAACAGGGAAGGGTTTTTTTTTCTTTGGCCTGCCTTAGTCCCCTTTGGCTGCCGGACGTTGGCCCGTTGGTCAGTCAAAAAGGAAGCTGCCAGACCTTTGAAAAAAAATTACCTCTAAGTCACACACTGTATGTAATTATTGTAAAAATATTTAATCTAGGGTTGTTCTAAACATACAAACATGTATTATATGCATACACAGTACATTGTTATTGCGTTCTGTCTTATAATTGGGAGACAAACCCGTTTAAGTCCTTAGATACATTTAAGTACTTCAAATGTGGAGGTCCGTTAGTTGTTGGTCCCTTCAGTTTGTAGCAACTTGGGTTTATGGTCCACAGTTTGTAGCAAGTTGTGGCCTTTTAATATTCTGTAGCAAAATTTGGTACTCCATCACAGACGCATTTCGCCGAGGCTTCTTCAGTGTGTGGGTTCATTATTTCTATTGGCGATGTATTTTATGGGTATGGTAAGTGTCAGATCATATTAGACCATAATAGGTATTTTACATAGTGCATAGATATTATTGCATATTACAATAGTTGATTAATACAAAGTTATATTGGTTACTCACATGCATCCTCTTGTTGGGGGCCCGAGCGTCTGGGGTATAGTTGCCGTGGTCCTACCAGCTTAGTGTCTATACAGGGAAATCCCGTTACTCCTGGGTGCACCAGTAGTGTGTATTTTTGGGGAGGAAGAGAGGGAGGGGAGAGAGATGGGCAAGGGTTATTCCCATTATCCTGTATGCTAGCTTTGTGTCCATCCAGCTAAATGGTTTTTGCTCACCTTCTGGTTATAGTAGGATGGTTTCATTTTTGTCCTTTGACCGGAACCCCTTTCTGTCTCTGTGGAGAACAGGGGTGACGCTGCAGTAAGGTTATCTGTGGCGTGTTGCTGGCGCCGCTCTGTGCGGTGCTGTATTGGATGTGTAGTATTCCTTGCGCCTTTATACGGCATTCTGCAGTTTGTCCGGGGCCGCCTATTGCAGGGTGGGCGGAGTTGTTGCTGCCCACATGTCCTGCTCCGTCCCTGATAGGTTGAAGGTACCAGGGGCGGAAGTGTGTGTATCGCACTGCTTCCGAGGCGGCCCCGTCCGGTCATTGGGCGTTTGTAAGCATCAATCATGACGCTGTTTCCTGTGGTGCGAGGTTCACATAGGCGGCGGCCATTTTATTGGTTTGCCGTCATTGGGGGAAAAAGTCATTGCCAGCCAAGGTGTCGCCGTAACTGGAATACATTGACGCACACCTACAACCATATGTACAGACCTTACCATCCTTCATAAAAGACACACCACACCTTTTGGTAGAGTGAGGTCATCAAGTGTTTGTAATAGGTGTGGTGTGTCTTTTATCTGTGCTAAGCCCAAATTGGGCAATATAGTTAACAAAACCAACTCACTGGGGCGTGGACAATCTGAAGCTGGGAGATTGAGTGGCAGGTCAGTCACCCAATCTTCTACAGCAATGTGACTGTACTGATCTGTCACTTAAGCCCACGGCTGCCATGCAAAGCCCGACCCCTGCCTCCATATGGAGAGGATTTTGAGGTTAGTGGTTATAATTTTTTAATCCCCATTTGGCCTTAGCACAGGGAGAGGGAGGGGTTGCTGGGGGGTCTGCAGAGGAGCTGAAGCTGTGACCTTGAGTGTCAGGAGAGTCACCCAATCACGTGCAACACTGTGGCTGTACTGGTCTGTCACTCAGGTCCAATTGTCACTTAAATCCATGTCTGCTATGTGATCTATGCCCCTCTTTAATTGGATGGTTCCACCCATAGTCTTGGAGTGACATTTACGTAAACAGGAACATCACCCTATGTGAGAAATGCCCCAGATATCTTGCTACTAATCCCATGGTGCATGCACAAATCGATCCAGCAGTGTATGAGGTGTGCCCAACTTTCATCTGGCTGTTGCACACAATGATTCAGAAATGCCTGGCACAGGTATACACAGCTGATGAGGAGTAGCTTGTGCTCCAGTCAGCTTTAATAGGGAGCTTTGATGTAAGAGGACAGGGTCCAAAAATCAGCCAAGAAATGTACTGGCCCTTGGCCAGCCCATGGTTGGGGGGTACAATGAGGTCTTTTGTAGGGGAGATTTGGAAAGCAGGGAGCTGGGGGTGTTTAAAAATTGCCAGCCCAGTTGGCCCCAAAGCAGTATGGGCTACTGGGAATTCTTCCTGTGCTCCCTATGGCCAGTCCACCTCTATGTGTATCTAGGAGGTATCTCTGGAATCTGGGCTGTACCAGCCAGAGCAGCTGAGAGAAAAACTGAAATAACTGGCCATATGGAGACCTGGACAAATGATCTTAAAACAGTGGTCAAGCAGAAAATAAACTAGAGACGGACTGAAGTGTGTAGGGCCAAGAGGGGTTCTTCTGGTTTACAGATTTGACCACCCAAGGCAAAATTGTGGAGGGCAATACAGGCAACGATGATCTGGACCACCTTGTCCAGCTCCTCCAGTATGGTCCAGGCAGCGAAAGCAGCTCTTTAATAGCCTGCTCCACCATGGCATGGGTCCGGCGGTGGGCATGGTTATAGGCCTCCTGGCCTTACCTCTGGGGATGCAAAAAAGGGGTCAGCAACAAGGGCAACAGAGGGTATCCCAAGTCACCTAAAGAAAAAAAACTTTGCAATCAAATAACAAGGCTAGGCCACAGAGAGAGAGAGTTACTAGGAAGGGGAACCACAACAGCAAATGGGCCAAAAACTTGAAGGAAGCTGATGAGATAGGGGGGCACAGTTGCAAGGAGGTCAAGAATGTAATCGCCACTATACAGGCAGTTTGCAAAAAACTATAATACAACAATACAAGGCCAAATAATTTAAACTAGGTACAGAAGGCATGGGGCCTGAAACTAGGGACATGAGCCCACAATTACAAAGGGAGAGCAGGGAGACAAATAGGCAACACTAAAAAAGACACAGAAATACATCCTATGGGGCCCAGCTGTTATCAACATACAACCTTTCAAATTCACGGCTAACAATAGAAATTCAAAAAGGCAACACTAATACACATACTTACCCAGAAAGCAACCGTCACTCAGAGCGTGAGTCTCAAAGCATGAACAAATACTAGAGCTTTGCAAGATAAAATTGTCATGGCTGGAGCATGGAAAGCCTGCCAAAATGCTATAAAAAGCAGATTGGGACCCACCACACACTGTACATTCAATAAATGCCTCATCCTACAGTACCCGTAAGACGATGACAACAGGTAAATATCTAGCAACATTATGGTAGCATGCAAAAAGCTAGTAAATACATGGGCAACTTGGACACATGGATCAGTGTAGTCAATGAGCAACACGGATTAGCTAGTTTAGGGAAGCAGAACAAAGGCTAGGCTAGAGGAGAATTGGCAAGAAGGAAGACCAATGAGCACCTAAACATACCTATACATATACTCCTGCGCCACAGAAGGCACCTACACCACATGTGTGCAGTTGATGGCGTCCAAGATGATGGTCATATTTGCAATGTTGAAATAACCCAAATTCCCTGTGTTCCAGGCTGCTATTTTGTCAGGAAACCAGATGCATTTCTCCTGCTGGCCAACCATGCCATCAAGAAATTTAGTCAGGGTGTGGCTCAGAGAAGGCTGGGATAGTCTAAGCGACAGTTCCCAAAGGCTCTGGAAGTAGCCATTCACTAAAAATTGAAGGCAGCCAACAAATTTACAACCAGCAATTGCATGCCCCTTTCTTGTGCCAGGGGCCAACCATGGCTCCACCTCTGAGTAATGCTTCTCAAGAGAAAGGCGGGTCAGTTTGATCAGACATCCGACAGCGGGTATGTTTAAGATCTGGAAGGTACAAGGTGAGCAGTCCACAGCACAGCAGATGCTAGTACTCTTCCAGGAACTCATCAAGAGGCTCCATCACCCTCATCTGCCAGCAATCCCGCAAGCAAAAAGAGGATGTAATTTTGGACCACCATTTTTAAAGCCTGCCAAAGGCCAGATAAGCACAAGCGCAGGCTATCAGTGAAGTTACGAAAGCAAAAATACACAACCTGGTCAGAAACGTATTAATAGGTCGAATACTCGTTTTTTTGTAAAGTCCCTGAAAACAGCAAACTCGGACAAAAAAGGACTATGCTGGATAGCACAAGCCAGAAAATGGCTAAAAGCAAGATTTTTAAGCATTTCCACATGCGGGAATGCATTTGGTAAAGGTTATGAATAGGCTTAGTGACTATAGTTCCTGGGACAGTTTAGGAAATCCGGCCTTTCTCAGAAATGGATGCTCATGTACTAGTGGAATCAATCCAAACTGCATAAACTAATCTGCTGAGAAAATGATGAAGATGCCTCTTCTTCCTAAACTAGGTGAGCTGTTCTCTACATGTCAAGACCAGGACCTAAACGTTTCTCAAAGATTCCTTCCAACCAGGCCACTCCACCTTCTGCAGGATGCTGTCAGGGTGAGGATTCAGAGCTCCATTAAAAAGAACTGGCACAAGAACATTTTTTATTCTATAGCCATTACAATTTAGAAACATGTATGTAGAAACATAAAATGCCTGTTCCTCATTCCTCCTCATTGCCAATAGGTATCACTAGCTAGAACTGGCAATTATTAAAACTGCCACCTTACCCCTAGAATATTACCTAGAATGAACCTTTGTTATATTACCAAAATAGTGAGTACTTGTTAGACTTTGTGATACATTTGAAAAAGGGACGCGGTTGCGGCCGAAACGCATTTGATTTTATCCCTACATTTGCACTGATGGGCTGCTTTTAATGAATTTTGACAATAAATGGATGTGTTATGGGAGTGTACACCGGCATCATTATATTTTGGATTTATCATGGTTGAAGACTAACCAGGTCGGGCACCCGACTTCCAACTATCTGCTACAGCTGGAGAGTGAGTGTTCCCATTTATTTCTTTGTTATATTACCCTGTTATTCCCTGGGAACTGCAACAAAATCACACTGCCTATGGGAATGGGAGGGGGAAATGGGAATTGGAGGGGGAAATATCACACTGCATATGGAAATGGGATGGTGGTAATGCCACACTGCCTATGGGAATGGGAGGGGGATGCCACACTACCTATATGGGGAATGGGAGGGGGAATGCCACACTGCCCAGGGGGAATGATAAATAAACTTGACTCTGATTCTGATGCTTGTATTACTGTCTGTGACCCAACTGACCCTAAATGTGATGTCCCTCTGTCATTCGGGTACATACAGAGGAAGCCAATGGGAAATGCACCCAACACAAAATAGACTTCTGGGGACAATCTTTGTATTTATACTTCTGCAGTGAATTCAACTTACAATTGTGACATGCTGTGCTACTAAGTACAGAAAAAGGCAATCAATTCTTTTATTAGAAAGAAAAAGAAACAAACAGTGTCACCTATGAGATGTGGATTGCAGGAGTGATTACTCCAAGTCCCCAGCATTGATTTTTTTTTACAGTGGTATCTATTATTTCTGAGGTCAGCAGATGCAGTTGGGTCTTAAGATATTGATTTGATAAGGATTTGACAAAGAGAGCCAACAATCTGCAGCACTTTGGCAGCAAACCAGTGTTTTTTGGTTAGCAAAACCTTTTGATGTTTGGATAATGTGTCCAAACTGTTTATTAAGGAATTGATTGTTCTTAAAAAAAAAGGCCAAAACACAGGCACATGTCAATCTAGTAGTTAATATTTTAGTTAGCCAAGTCGAAAAGGCTTGATCACAGTACCTACATGTCAACCCATTTAGTAAGTAAGGCAAAAAGAATAAACAACATACAGTTTACTCACCTGTAGTCTTGGGCTGCTGAGTCATGCAATACTGGTAGAGTGAAACTTACTGGCATTAGCGAACTCATCTGTGATCTCATCTGTGCCATCCGGGCTGCCCAGTGCCTCGTGTCCAACCCCCTAAGTCAGTGGCGATGATTGACCAGTGAATACACATTTGGTTTTGGACAACAGAGGTTCTCCTAGGGCAGGGGTGTCTCTCAAAGAGACAAAGGGCCTTATTTATGAAGGGATAGAGTCAGGTAGTGCCTTGTCAATAAGAGGTAGCGACAGGTGAACGCCGGACAGTGCACGCAATTACACATTTATCAAGCAGAATCTGTTGAATCTGTTGAGCAACTGGGATAACGCCATGTAGCGTCCGATTCATCATTATCCAAGCCTCAGCGAACAGCGCCGGTGTTCAGCCTTGCACAGCGCCAGGTATTACCTCTCGCTACCTGTCGCTCTCCTATACATTTCAATGGACGATCCTTTTCTTCTCTTTTAACTTGATTTTTGTTTTTTTTAATTTTTAAAACAAATCTCAGATAATGTTGTGACCTCTTATGGCATTGAAAATGTAGGTTTTTCCAAACTTTTTCCTGTTTTATATTTCTACAGAAATGACATTACAGGTCTGGCATTAAAGTGTTCATGTTACAATGTTATTACAATGTAATTTCATATGTTTTCGCTTTGTTACTAGTGGATACATGCTGAAAAACAGACTTTAAACACACAGCCTCCAGCGCTCTGGGCTTCAGATAAGCATTTTTCTGCGCCAGAGTTGTGTGAGGCTGTTTTTTTACCCTGAATATGGTGTGAGTCGGTCGCACTGGCCAGTCGCTAACATGTGCTCCCATACAGCGCTGTACTGGTCAAATAGCGACTCATCACAATGTATTCATCATTGCTGCACACCGACTGAGTCGCTAAGAACTAGCGACCCACGGCCGAGCACAGTGACTACTAGCGGGCACTCTGAAAATGCCTGCTACAGACGCTCATCTATCGCTACCTGGCGTTAGTGATGAATCAGCCTGAAAGACAACATTGGTAAGTTACCACACCATAGAGGTATTTAATAATGTAAGCAGGGGCTCTCCACAGAATGAGGAGAGGCTGTCCAATAACTATCTATCCCTTAGATAGCATAAAACCCCAAACTAGCTGATAATTTTCTTTATGCAAGAAGCCACAACGCAATTTGGAACAGTGCTCATAATGGGATACGATATCAGGATATACCTGATATCGTCTGGCAAAGAGGGACCTCAAGGAGTAAAATTTACATAGATTTGAAAATCTATTGATGGATATATTTATGAGTTATTAGAAACCCCAACTATTAATAATACCAGATTTGTTCCAACAGTGCACAGTACATGTAAGGATACCCCTTTGTATACAGTGAACACATCTTTTCATTTAGCCTTAACCTTTAAAATGCTAGCCTATTTGAGATTTTGTCACCCTCTGTTGCCAGGCCATTTTCACAATTTTGCACTGTTTATTTCCAGGGATGTCCAGGAACAAATATTTTTTTGCGTGGTTTGGGGCTTTAAAATGAAATTGTTTGTAATCTTTTCAGTGCTTTCACAAAACTTTTATGTGAAATATGTGAAAAAACTACCGGCAGACACTTCTGGGGAAGATGCCCCTTGGTCACATAGGTCTGTACAATAGTCCATTTAATCCACCTAGCTATTAGTGGCTTGGAGGCTGCTAAACCCTTCTTTCTCCCACTAAAAGTTATTAAGAGTTGTTCCGCCTGCCTCGATTCTCTGAATCTTTCCAAATAAATAATTAAAGCTCTTCTAACATCTAATAATGAGAGATCTTCTTCCTTGCCAACTGCTACTGATAGTGCCGGAAGAACTATCTCCTGCTTTCTATTAGTTGTAGTCACAATCTTTGGCAAAGACAATGGATTAGGCTTCAATATAACTTTATCCGGGAGTATTGACCAATAAAGCTCTTTTGACGACAGGGCCTGCAGTTCACTAACTCTCCTTGCAGAAGTAATGGCCAACAAAAAACAAAACTTAAAGTGGACCAACACCCACCGGTGATCGGCCCGGGAATCTATAAGATTCCCGGGCCGATCACCTCCCTCCCCGCGGGACATCCGAGATCGGGATGTCCCGCGGGGTGAAACCCCCCCAAACACCCCAAACTCCTTAACTTAGTTTCGGCGGCGGCCGGCCGCCGCCGCCTCTCTCGCGCCCCTCTAGACGTGCGCGCGCCCGCGCCGGCCGTCTGTGAATAGCCGGCACGGGCACGCGCGCGTCAAGAGGGACGCGCGGGAGGCGGCGGCGGAGGAGCCGCTTGTCCGCGGCTTGTCCGTTGGCGCGGGGAGAGGTGAGTTTGGGGGGTTCGGGGGGGTTTCACACAGCGGGGCACCCCGATCGGGGGTGCCCCACCGAAGTGGACCAAGACCCAGGATAGTCAAAATCCTGGGTGTTGGTCCACTTTAAGAGACAGCCACTTCTCCGGGACCTCATCCAATGGCTCAAAGGGAGGCTCTATAAGTCCCTTCAATACAATCGTTAAGCCCATGTAGGAAAACCCTTAAAAGGAGCTGGCTTTTGTCTACTAACTGAAAAAAATTAAGTTCATTCTGTCTTAGTTTCTGGTTAAAAAAAACTGAAAGGGCGGAAGTCTGAGTCTTTATTGTACTTACTGCTAGCCATTTATTGAATACTTCCTGCAGGAACTCAAGAACTGTAGCTATCTTTCCTTTCCTCAACTTGCTAACTTCACAATAAGAAAAAAAAATTGTAAACTTAATCTTACTGTCCTGCACCATCCTCACCGCCCCAACAGTCTTACTGGTTTTTAGAAGATGTCCACCTCTGGTGCTGTCGCTTTAAGAGCTACGCTCTCTGCTGCTGCTGTGGCTGCTGAGCCCGATCCTGCTGTCGGGAGCACTCCTGCTGCACATGTGATTCTGGAACCGGAAGTGACATCATGGGAACCGTAAGGGATGTCATAGCCTTAGGCCCCACCCCTAATTTAAAAATCTGGGGGGAAATCGGCCACCAAGAGGAAAAAGGCGACTGACTTCACCCGAACCTTAATCCAGCGTGTGGTCCAATTTAGAAGGCTGGCATACCCGCAGCAAAGAGAAACTGCCCAGGATTTAAAGTGACATCACAGCATTTGTGGAGCACTCTAACTATGTGGCAGTAATGAAGCCCTAGCTGCCTCAAGTCAGCGGATGGGACTACATCCCGTATGTGACAAAATAAAGGGTACAGTGGGCTGACCAGTAGCTCTGGCTTATTTAAAATAAAAAACTAAAATTAAAAATTGGCTGTAGACTAACTGTCTTCAGAACACTCTGTCCAGTGGTTCCCCCAGAGAGGAGACACAAAGGACTGAGGTTGAGAGGAAGGGGTGGGACTTTTAACCGTGTTCATGTTTGTGTTTCCTTCCAGGGGGTGGAGCATAATCTCTCTCCGTGTGGTCAAGCTGAAGGATGACTTGGAAAAGAAAATCATATTGCTTGTAAAAGCCTGATTCCTTCAGATTACAATGGTACCACATATCTATCAGTAGACCCCTGTTCCTGCCCAGGAGACCCCCCCCCAAACTGAAAAAAATGATTTTCAAATAAAATACCTTTAAAAATTGAAAAAGAATGCCAATTTCCACCGATTACCTTTAGCGTCTCTGCTCACTCCCCCCACTGGGAAGGGCCTTTTATAGCAGTTGAGTGACCCTTCTCTGCGGTGGCGCGCAAGATGACAGAAACTGCCAGCTGGGGCAGGAAAAGAATTCCTTCCTTGTGGGGGGGGGGATCGGAGACCTCCAGCACTGGATCCAGGATGGAGGTGAGCAACTTTTTTTTGCCTACAAACTTGGGGAAACGCCAAGTACGTAGATTCTACCTGCTTGGTAGTTAACGGTAGGAGAAGCAAGCACATAGAATCTATGGGGGTTATTTAGGATACTCTAATGCCAGGTAATACCATGTAGCGCCACGTAATGTTGGGTGAATGCCGGGTGCAGTATGCAAAAACCATATATATGAAAGTCAATCTGGTGAGCAGATCTAATAGCTTCATGTAGTGTCAAATGTATCACTAGCGGTGGCTCAGTGTAAAGCGCAGGCGCTGTGTGTTCAGCAGCGCCATGTAGCACCTGTCGCTCAGTAGCGCTCTCCCATACATTTCAATTGTGTTTTATGTAGTTGTGTATAAATAGCGTTTTCCTAAAGTAATGTTCAACATTTTGGGTTCTAATCATTGTGTGACCTCTCCTGCCCAGCAACCAAACATTGATTTTTTTTTTTTATGCAGAATCATATGTGTATGTCTGCCATTGCAGTGTCATTGTCACAGTGTTAAAACAATGTCATTCCATGTGTTTTAACTGTATATGTGCTTAGAAACAGACATTTATCACATAGCTTCTGGTGCTCAATGCTAGAGCGCCCAGTTTTAGAGTGCCGATGCTGGTTTTGTGTAGTTTTTTCTTAAATATGGGCTTCAGCGGTGAGTGCCGGACTCACTTAACTGGCGCTACCTATCGTTCCCTGCAGCGGTGTCCTGTTTATAGATGTAGCGTAGTCTTGGGACACCACCAGGGAGAGCGCTTCTACAGTGCCCTGCAGACATTACATTCATCAATGCTGGACAGGATAGTACAGCATCACTTGCCTGGCCAGACAACCGCTTGCAGCGACCACTTGTGGACGCTCTAAGCGCTGCTACATAGACGCTCACATGACAATACATGGCGCTAGTTTTGAATTATATCTATGGAATGGGAAGAATGAACACCAAAAAAGTTATGCAATGAAATTAATACTTTTAATGTGCAAAAGTACTTCTATACAAAGGTAGTGAACACAATTATATACAGTGCATACAGTCGTTCTACGGTGAAAGTAAATTCCCTCAGAGGGGAGTACTACTATGCAACATCAATGGAGGGAACATATATGGCCTTTTAACTTAAAGTCAAAAACAAGCAAATAGGTCATCATGAGTGTTAGGGCGAGCGCTGCGTTTTCCCCGCGCAGCGCTCCCCGCCGTGCCTCTCCTCGGGCGAGCGCTGCGTCCCCTTCCTGCAGCGCTCTCCGCTGTACCACCATCAGGGCGAGCGCTGCTCACCCCCCAGGCTGCGCTTCCCTCTTACTTGGTCCCCGCGCTTCCTCCTCTGGCCCGGCATGGCCGCCGGCTTCCTCATGCTGCTGCACTTCCGCCCTCCCTGCGCGCACGTCCCCGGCCACTAGGGGGCGCGCGCGCCAACATTCACAAATTTAAAGGGCCAAGGCACTGATAATTGGTGTCTGGCCATCCAATCTCCTTTCGGCTCTTCCCATAAATTGGACCCTGCCTTACTTCCTGTACCGGATCTTCGGTGTTCTTCCGTGAATGACAGTTGTTGTATTGCTTGTTTCCACGTGTATGACCTCGGCTCTCCCTTTGACCTTCGAACCTGTGCTGCCCGTCCCGACCTCGGCTTGTCTCTCCGCTATTGAACCTGCGCTGTCAGCCCAGACCCCGGCCTTCTTCTTTGACCACTGTTTGTCTCTGCTGCACGCCACCTCAGCAGTTTGTGGAACTGTGCCGCTGTTGGGGGGTAGCGACCTGGGAGTCACCTGCCGCACAAGACCATCCCGCCTTGCGGTGGGCTCTGGTGAAAACCAGTGGCTCCTTAGACCCCGCTCCCCTGACGCGGTATCTGCCAAGCAGTTCTGCAGACCCAGCGGGTCCACTTCTTTGCACGTCCAACCCGGAGCGTAACAGTAAGATCCGGTCATGGATCCCGCTGAGGTGCCCTTGCCGGAAACTTCCGAACTCCCAGCGCTTGTGGCTTTGCAGTCCCGGCAGATTAATCAGCTTACCGCTATGATGCAGCAACTCTTGACCCAGCAGCAGTCGCTTTCTCCACCGCCACCGGTGCCGCCACCGCAGCCTCCAGCGGCTTCCTCTTCTAGAATCCGCCTCTCCTTGCCAGCAAAATATGAGGGGGACGCGAAGTTGTGCAGAGGGTTTCTAGCTCAGTGCTCTATGCATCTGGAATTATTGTTCGATCAATTCCCCACCGAACGCTCTAAAGTGGCCTTTATCATTAGTCTTCTCTCCGGAAAAGCCTTGGCTTGGGCCACTCCCTTGTGGGACCGTAATGACCCTCTCACTTTCACCGTCCAGGCTTTTGTTACAGAATTCCGTCAGGTTTTTGAAGAACCCGCTCGAGCCTCATCTGCCGAGTCCGCTCTATTGAATTTAACGCAAGGCGATCTTTCTGTTGGTGAATATGCCATTCGATTCCGTACTTTGGCTTCCGAGTTAGCATGGAATAATGAGGCTCTCTGCGCTTGTTTTAAGAAAGGTCTCTCTAGCAAGATCAAAGATGTTCTAGCGGCCCGAGAGATTCCTGACTCCCTTTCTGAACTCATACATCTTGTCACTCGCATTGACATACGTTTTGCTGAGAGGCGCGAAGAACTTCGCCTGGAGAGAGATTCCCAACGCGACAGGAGGATGTTTCGTTTGGCTCCTACCTTTCAGAGACCCTTGTCCGTACCCTCACCTCCAGAGGTGGAAGCCATGCAGGTCGGCCACTCTCGCCTAACCCCCGTGGAGAGGTCTCGCAGGAGGAATGAAAATCTCTGTCTGTATTGCGCCAGTCCTGATCATTTTCTAAGAGATTGCCCCATTCGTCCTCCTCGACTGGGAAACGGGCGCACCTAGACTCGTTGGGAGAGGCGTCTCTGGGTGTGTGTGCTTCCTCTCCAAGATTTACCGTACCTGCACAGCTTTGTCTCTCATCTACCTCTGAGCTTAATTTGCCGGTCTTCCTGGACTCTGGCTCGGCGGGCAATTTCATAGAGGCCTCCCTGATCAAGAAACACGACATCGCAGTAAACCGCTTAGCCAAACCGTTATTCATCGCCTCAGTTAATGGAGATAGACTGAACTGTATGGTGCAGTATCGTACCAAGCCTTTGCTCCTTAAGATCGGCCTCTTTCACCAGGAATACCTGGAACTATTTGTGTTACCCCATTGTACTTCCCCAATCCTATTGGGTCTTCCTTGGCTGCAACTCCATAATCCTACCCTTGATTGGGTCACAGGGGACATCAAGGCGTGGGGTACAACCTGCCTAAAGAATTGCTTGAAAGCCTTACCCATTCGAACCGATCATCCTACCACATCTCTACCGGGCCTACCCGAAGTTTACCGGGCCTACGCTGACGTCTTCTGCAAGAAGCAAGCTGAGATCCTTCCGCCACATCGTCCTTATGATTGCCCGATTGACCTCCTGCCTGGTACCACTCCTCCTCGTGGCCGTATCTACCCACTATCCGTCCCCGAAACTCAAGCAATGTCTAAATACATACAAGAAAATTTGCAGAGGGGCTTCATCCGGAAGTCCTCTTCTCCCGCTGGGGCAGGCTTTTTTTTTGTACAGAAGAAAGACGGTTCTCTCCGACCCTGTATTGACTATCGGGGTCTTAACAAGATCACGGTAAAGAACCGATACCCCTTACCTTTAATTCCAGAACTCTTCGACCGTCTTCGCGGCTCCAGGATCTTTTCCAAACTAGATCTCAGAGGAGCCTACAATCTGATCCGCATCCGCAAGGGAGACGAATGGAAGACTGCCTTTAATACCCGTGACGGTCATTTCGAGTATTTAGTAATGCCTTTCGGACTTTGTAATGCTCCTGCCGTGTTTCAAGAATTCGTCAACGACATCTTCCGGGACTTGTTGTATTCCTGTGTCGTGGTCTATTTAGATGATATCCTCATCTACTCGTCTTCCCTCGAAGAGCATCACCGGCACGTTCGTTTGGTTTTATCCCGCCTTCGGCAACATCATCTTTATGTCAAATTAGAAAAGTGTCTCTTTCACCAGACCGCTCTGCCTTTTTTGGGTTATACTGTTTCAGCCCAAGGACTACAAATGGACCCCAGCAAATTGAAAGCGGTATTAGATTGGCCCCGGCCTGTTGGTCTGCGTTCCATTCAACGATTTCTGGGCTTCGCCAACTACTACCGTCAATTCATACCCCATTTTTCCACTATCGTGGCCCCCATTGTGGCTCTCACCAAAAAGGGAGCCAACCCCAAGTCGTGGCCTCCACAGGCGGAGGCAGCTTTTCTAGCATTGAAAAAGACATTTTCTATGGCTCTGGTGCTCTCCAGACCTGACCCTTCTCGTCCCTTTTCTCTGGAAGTTGATGCTTCTTCCATTGGAGCAGGTGCTGTACTCACACAGAGGTCCCCATCGGGAAAAAATCGTACTTGTGGGTTCTTTTCTAGGACTTTTTCTTCCGCGGAGCGAAATTATTCTATTGGGGATCGTGAACTTCTTGCTATCAAATTAGCTCTTGAAGAGTGGAGACATCTACTAGAAGGGTCACTTCACCCCATATCTATTTTTACCGACCATAAGAACCTTTTGTATCTACAAACTGCTCAGCGCTTGAATCCTCGCCAAGCTCGTTGGTCACTATTCTTCGCGCGGTTTAATTTCCGCATTCACTTTCGGCCTGCCTCTAAGAACATCAGGGCAGATGCTCTGTCTCGCTCCTCGGACATCACCGACGTGGATACTGCTCCTCAGTTCATTATATCCCCTGATCATTTGATTCATTCTGCTCCTGCCTCCCTAGTGCAGGCTCCGCCTGGGAAGACCTTTGTCCCGGTTCGCCGACGCCTCCAAATATTAAAATGGGGTCATGCTTCCCGTATTGCCGGGCATGCTGGTATCAAAAAGTCTAACGCAATTATTGCCAGATATTATTGGTGGCCCTCCATTGAAGAGGATGTGGCAGAATTCGTGCAAGCTTGTACCACCTGTGCACGTAACAAAACCCCTCGCCAAAGACCGGCGGGCCTTCTTCATCCTCTTCCTATTCCTGAAATCCCTTGGTCACACATCGCTATGGACTTCATCACGGATCTTCCTCCATCTCAAGGCAATACGGTAATCTGGGTTGTTGTGGATCGTTTTTCAAAAATGGCGCACCTCGTTCCGCTACCAGGACTCCCATCCGCTCCTCAGTTGGCTAAAAACTTTTTTAAGCATATTTTTCGGCTCCATGGACTTCCTTCCCACATCGTCTCCGACAGGGGAGTTCAGTTTGTTTCAAAATTCTGGAAAGCTCTCTGTACTCAGTTAAAAGTTAAATTAGATTTTTCCTCGGCTTACCACCCCCAGTCCAACGGCCAAGTGGAGAGGGTCAACCAGGTTCTAGAACAATATCTACGTCACTTCATTTCGGCCCGACAGAACGACTGGGTCGATCTCTTGCCATGGGCGGAGTTCTCTTATAATTTCAAAGATTCTGAAGCCACAAAGAAATCTCCATTTTTCATTGTTTATGGCCGCCAACCTTTGCCTCCTCTACCCTTACCTACACAGTCGGGAGTACCCGCCGTGGATGAATTAACACAGCTTTTTTCCTCTATCTGGCGTGAAACACGACATTCTCTTGTTCTAGCCTCTACCCGCATGAAGAACAGCGCTAATAAAAGAAGGAGAATCGCTCCTGTTTTCTTTCCTGGAGATAAAGTTTGGCTTTCAGCCAAGTACATTCGTTTCAAGATACCCAGTTATAAATTGGGCCCTCGCTATTTAGGGCCTTACAGGATCAAGCAACAAATTAATCCGGTCTGTTACAAACTCCATCTGCCAGCCTCCTTACGCATTCCCAACTCTTTTCATGTTTCATTATTAAAACCTCTGACGACTAATCGGTTCTCTTCTAAAACGTTGGAGCCACTTCCGGTCGCGGGTACCGAAGATGCCTTCTCGGTGAGAGAGATTCTGGCTTCCAAAACATCCAGAGGGAGACGATACTTTCTAGTGGATTGGGAGAATTGCGGTCCAGAAGAGAGGTCCTGGGAGCCTGAGGAAAATATCCTCGATCGGAGCCTCATTTCAAACTTCCTCGGTCCCAAAAAGAGGGGGAGACCAAAGGGGGGGGGGGGTACTGTTAGGGCGAGCGCTGCGTTTTCCCCGCGCAGCGCTCCCCGCCGTGCCTCTCCTCGGGCGAGCGCTGCGTCCCCTTCCTGCAGCGCTCCCCGCTGTACCACCATCAGGGCGAGCGCTGCTGACCCCCCAGGCTGCGCTTCCCTCTTACCTGGTCCCCGCGCTTCCTCCTCTGGCCGGTATGGCCGCCGGCTTCCTCATGCTGCTGCACTTCCGCCCTCCCTGCGCGCACGTCCCCGGCCACTAGGGGGCGCGCGCGCCAACATTCACAAATTTAAAGGGCCAAGGCACTGATAATTGGTGTCTGGCCATCCAATCTCCTTTCGGCTCTTCCCATAAATTGGACCCTGCCTTACTTCCTGTACCGGATCTTCGGTGTTCTTCCGTGAATGACAGTTGCTGTATTGCTTGTTTCCACGTGTATGACCTCGGCTCTCCCTTTGACCTTCGAACCTGTGCTGCCCGTCCCGACCTCGGCTTGTCTCTCCGCTATTGAACCTGCGCTGCCAGCCCAGACCCCGGCCTTCTTCTTCGACCACTGTTTGTCTCTGCTGCACGCCACCTCAGCAGTTTGTGGAACTGTGCCGCTGTTGGGGGGTAGCGACCTGGGAGTCACCTGCCGCACAAGACCATCCCGCCTTGCGGTGGGCTCTGGTGAAAACCAGTGGCTCCTTAGACCCCGCTCCCCTGATGCGGTATCTGCCAAGCAGTTCTGCAGACCCAGCGGGTCCACTTCTTCGCACGTCCAACCCGGAGCGTAACAATGAGTAAGTTATAATGTAGGGGCATGTCCCTTTAACAACAAGTTCCAAAGCATAACGTAAGTAATACAAGTAGCAGACAATCACATTAGTAAATGCTTACAGGCTGACCACAGGTGAAAAAAAACCCAGACGTTTTCAAGAGAATGTGGTACCCGGAGCTGGCCCCAGTGGCTTCTTATACCTAAGAGGTCTCCAGCTATCTGAGGAAATGGCACCAGGAACGGCGTGCGTGCGGGCGTCGGTTCCTGGCGTCATCGGCGACATCCGGCTGGCGTCCCGATCACTCCACCCAAAAGGAGGAAAACATCCTCCGAAAGGGGAAGTGACACGCGGGGCAGCGTCCGCGTCACAAGACAGCGATAGATGAGTGTGATAGAAAGATGGTGGTGCTCATTGAAGCGACCGCAACCAAAAACATGGCGGCCGGCGCTCGTAGTAAACTGCCAACAAGATGGCCGCAGGCTTGTGCGGTGAAGTATAGAAACCGGAAATGACGTTCCGAGGTAATGATAGAGGACCAGATGAGCGCTGTAAACGTCGCCAAGTGATAAGGATAGATGCGGGAGGCTGGAGACCAAGCTGGAGACCTCATACTGGGCGCAGATGGCTGTATGATAAGTTGCAGAACCACTAGAAAAAATAAAAATAGAATCAAGGATTAGTGAATCATATTAAAAATCAGATACTAAATGGGGATGTGCGGAAACACAAATCCCCAATTCAGATTATTGCACAAGGTTCCAAAAGTAAAAGATAGAGATAAAGCAGGTAATGGCTAGAGGCCCACATGGGTACATACCTTTAGGATTGTGCATCTCAGTGAGCCAGTTGGATCTTGTGTCGGGCTTCTGTGAGCAGAAGTCAGCTTTAACCAGGGATGTTTTCAGATTTTTGGCCATTTTGTATACCATCAGTGGTGGGTCCTTAAAGACTATTTATCATCAGATTTCAAAATGGACCAGTGCCTTCGGATCACTTTCTGGACCTGAGTGGAGAGATTAGAATTCTTTGGATCCTAACAAATTGGCTTTATGGTAGCGCTTTTATCAAGGATGGAAGCTGGTGGCGTGCAACAGTGTATTATGGTCAGTCGGTTTCTTATAGACGTCTGTCATGAGTGAGCCGGTCTTCAAGGTAATGCATACATCAAGGAAGTGTATAGTGGTACTGCTATGGTCAAGGGAAAATTTGATGGTTGGTATACATCGATTCAAATACACATGGTAGGTGATAAGGTCATCGGGGTCCCCCTGCCAGATCATAAAAACATCATCAATATAAAGTAACCATGTGAGTATATTCTGCTTATAGGTATCTGTGGGGTATACAAATTCTGATTCAAAGTTGGCCATGTAGAGATTCGCATAGCTCGGGGACATATTTGAGCCCATGGCAGTGCCCTGGGCCTGGAAGTAAAACTGCTCATCGAAAGCAAAGTAGTTTTTTGTAAGAATGATGGTGAGTAGGTCTAGGGCAAGGGTTTGCATTCCCGTAGGGACCATGGATTCTACTAAGGCCTTTTTTATGATGTTCAGGCCCTCTGATTGATTGACGTGTACAAGCTAGACACATCCATGGTAGCTAAAATACAGTTGGGAGTCAATGTATCAAAGGAATTGATCTTATTTAGGAAGTCTGTGGTGTCTTGCAGGAACGGGGGGGGGGGTGGATGTCACAAGTGGCTGTAAGAGACGGTCTATGAAAATGGCTGGATTTTGAAAAACAGAATTGGTGCCGGCAACAATGGGACGGCCCAGAGGGTTCTGCAACCTTTTGTGTATCTTTGGTAGATATGGGTATCAATGGATTTTCAGTTTTCAAAAATGTAGCCACTTTCTCATTGATGATTTGATTGTCCCGGGCACTGTCAACAAGATGGTCTATAATAGATTTGATGTCAGGCGTGAGGTCCCTACTTATATGTGTGTATGGTCACTTAATTGGGAGATAATTTCATTCCTGTAGTCACTTGAATCCATGACTACTATAGCTCCACCCTTATCTGCTGGCTTTATGGTTAGATTACGATTCTTACTGAATTCAAGTGCCCGTCTTTCTCTAATCGAGAAATTCTGTTGGCTTCTTATATGAGGTGATTTGATCTGTTCAATGTCATGTTGGACAAGCTTGACAAATGTCTCAATAGCATGTGATGTGGGTGGGGGGCTGTTTGGTTTGAGGGGGCATCCCAAACACTAGCATAAATATTTCAAGACTACTGGGTTGATTCAAAGAAACATGTAACAGCTTGGATTTGGCTCACGATCATCCTATTTTTTACGTCCGCTCGTGCGTTCGTATGAACTTGCGAGTGATTCAATAAGCAAATACGTTTCTATCCTAAAAGATACGTCCGTTCGTATGATATCTCCCGAACTTGCCTCAGTCAGTTGCCAATCGTAAAAATCACGTTCATGTGCTCACCTGTTGCGGCGGCAGCCTGTTTTTTCGGCTGCTTCCATCGTCCAGCTCTTCCAATTACTTGCGTTTGCCTCTGGTTTTCATTGGTTTTTGGCCTCTTAGATTCGTGCGTTCGTATGTTTATAAGATCTTGCGCATGCGCACCCTCAACCAGAAACTTACATAAACCCCGTAGCGGCTGCATCCCACTTCATTTCTCGGTCCCTCAAACTTCCCTAAACCCCTTAGCGGCTGCATCCCACTTCATTTCTCGGTCCCTAAAACTTACCTAAACCCCTTAGCGGCTGCATCCAACTTCATTTATCGGTCCCTCAAACTTACCTAAACCCCTTAGCGCTTGCATCCAACTTCATTTCTCGGTCCCTCAAACTTACCTAAACCCTTTAGCGCTTGCATCCAACTTCATTTCTCGGTCCCTCAAACTTACCTAAACCCTTTAGCGCTTGCATCCCACTTCATTTCTCGGTCCCTCAAACTTACCTAAACCCTTTAGCGCTTGCATCCCACTTCATTTCTCGGTCCCTCAAACTTACCTAAACCCCTTAGCGCTTGCATCCAACTTCATTTCTCGGTCCCTCAAACTTACCTAAACCCTTTAGCGCTTGCATCCAACTTCATTTCTCGGTCCCTCAAACTTACCTAAACCCTTTAGCGCTTGCATCCCACTTCATTTCTCGGTCCCTCAAACTTACCTAAACCCTTTAGCGCTTGCATCCAACTTCATTTCTCGGTCCCTCAAACTTACCTAAACCCTTTAGCGCTTGCATCCCACTTCATTTCTCGGTCCCTCAAACTTACCTAAACCCCTTAGCGGCTGCATCCCACTTCATTTCTCGGTCCCTCAAACTTACCTAAACCCCTTAGCGGCTGCATCCAACTTCATTTCTCGGTCCCTCAAACTTACCTAAACCCCTTAGCGCTTGCATCCAACTTCATTTCTCGGTCCCTCAAACTTACCTAAACCCTTTAGCGGCTGCATCCCACTTCATTTCTCGGTCCCTAAAACTTACCTAAACCCTTTAGCGCTTGCATCCCACTTCATTTCTCGGTCCCTCAAACTTACCTAAACCCTTTAGCGGCTGCATCCCACTTCATTTCTCGGTCCCTAAAACTTACCTAAACCCTTTAGCGCTTGCATCCAACTTCATTTCTCGGTCCCTCAAACTTACCTAAACCCTTTAGCGCTTGCATCCAACTTCATTTCTCGGTCCCTCAAACTTACCTAAACCCTTTAGCGCTTGCATCCCACTTCATTTCTCGGTCCCTCAAACTTACCTAAACCCCTTAGCGCTTGCATCCCACTTCATTTCTCGGTCCCTCAAACTTACCTAAACCCTTTAGCGGCTGCATCCCACTTCATTTCTCGGTCCCTCAAACTTACCTAAACCCTTTAGCGGCTGCATCCCACTTCATTTCTCGGTCCCTCAAACTTACCTAAACACCTTAGCGCTTGCATCCCACTTCATTTCTCGGTCCCTCAAACTTACCTAAACCCTTTAGCGGCTGCATCCCACTTCATTTCTCGGTCCCTCAAACTTACCTAAACCCTTTAGCGGCTGCATCCAACTTCATTTCTCGGTCCCTAAAACGTAATCAAATCACATAATTTACATATGTCTATATGTTTCTAAGTGTGTTGTTTCTGGTTTGTGTAATTTTTTGGGTGTGTGCATATTAGAAAAGACACATTTAGGAAGGCTTAAAATATAATTTATTTAAAATATTTTCTTGGTTTTGTTTGGAATCCAATTCCAACTTTTTTGTATATTGGTTTTTTTTTTTTTAAAAACCTTTTTTTTTTTTGGCCTCGTTAAAACATATATAATTTTTTTTTTTTTTTTGGAACAGTAAAACTCTTTTTTTTTTTTTGTTGTGTTTTTTTGGTATAAAATTTTTTTTTTTTTTGGTTAAAAAACTATAAAACACTTTCTCAAATGTGAACAACTTTAAAAACAAGTTAAATAAAGGAGCCAGGACCAAGGGCACTATTCATCATCCTCTTCTTCATCTGTTGGCCCCAACGTCGCCTGTATGGCCAGCAGCTCGGCCACCAACTCCTTCATTCTTTTTTTTTTGGCCGCCAAGGTTTGGGGGATCATCCCTGTAACCAATAGAGAAAGAAACATAAATAGGAGTCCCAGAGCGGTTTGTATGCTGGAAATAGATTTAGGGTTAATGAAATACATGTAAATGCATGACATATGTCCTTCTTCAAAGGGATACAGTTAATGCATTTCCCACAGGTAAGTGTTTAAACTCCTTAAACCGGACCTTCAACATTATTTAATGAAAACCAAAAACTATTCACAAATGATTCTGCACCACCTCAAAGTTATTTAGGGTTTTTTTGGGATTACAGCGCCGCCATCTGGACTCTGAAGCATAACACTTAATGAGGAGTGGAGAGTTGGATAAAGTACAGGGGAGTAGGTTACAGTGGTGCGTTGGGAATCCAGAGCATAGCTGGGTTGAGGGAAAGGTCATCACTCCCACAATGCATGGCAGCACCTTCCTTTTTTCAATCTGTATCCCATGCTGCCTGTAAATATTGTGCATTCCATATTCCCCAATATTGGTTTTGTTCTGTCTAATAACATGCATTAGATGGGTGAAGGGTGTTTTTCCATGTTTCTAATCTGTAGGTACAGTGTGATGGCTAAGTCTTTGGTTCTTAATACTAGTTTGGGTCCTCTTTAAGCTAACGAAGTGCCCACATGAAAGTGTGAACTACACATTGGCTACGCCTTTAGTTATGTGTGTGTTATTAGCTAAGCAAACATTAATATGAATAATGGCATGGAGACTTACGGAGTTGGTGGCCGACAGATGGCTGGTTGGGGCCAACAGGCTGCCCTTGGTCCTGGCTCTGCTGTGAAGAAGTCCCTGGAGAAACATGTGACATTTGGTTAGTATTTGTAGATAGTCACTATCCCCAACATATCTGGCTCCCAGTCTGGCTGACATCACTCACCTTCGCCAGGATCGACTTCAAGCATCTCTGCTGCCTCCTCCTCCACTATCTCACCCGCTCCTGAAGCTTCTACAAATACATAATAAAGGATAACTTAGTTTTTGGCCTCCCATGTATATCTTTGTGCCTATACATGAAGAGTGACATACCAGAGCCTTCCCCATGCGTGGCCAGGTATGACTCCACGCCCACGCGCCTTGGCCCCTCCTCTGTGGTAAGGTCCAGGGGCTGGTCTGAGGAGGCCACAGAGGAGGGGTAGGTCCGTCGCCCGGGAGATCCACCACCTTCACTCACAGATGCAGAGTCATGCAGCACTGGTCGGCCTGTACGTCTCCGGGTGCGGCGAATTCTGAAATCCATTTCCAACACTACCAAAGAAAAGTCATTATAAATAAAGGCATAACTTAGACATTTGGAACATATACCATGCAATTGCTTTGTACTTACTTGGGAAATGGATCCCAAAAAACCTCCGCACCCGGGGCATGTGCAGACGCTTCAGGTCCGACCAATGCTGCATTATCTGGGTGTGAGTGAAGGTGGTGCTGGTCACACGGTGTATCTCCGCGATGATCTCCCGGGCGATGTCCCTTTTCTCGCACACATTGGGCGCGAAGTCATACCGGCGCTGAAGCATGATCTGAAAAACATAATGGACACAGAGCTTTTACTTTTACACACAGACCCATATGTGTTGCATCACAAGTTGAGTATTTAATGTCATTAACACACACATTTCGAATGGCCGCCATTTTTGGGGAGTGCCTTAAAGAGGACGTTGACTGTGATTGACAGTCTGGTCTTATGTTATATGTATCACACACCATGTACATACAGATAATAGCCAACATCAAGAATCAGGCCACCTGCATCTATGGCATGTTAGGATGGTTTAAACATCCAAGATGTAGCCTAATGCTTAGGCTTTTGGACCACGTGTGTGGCTTCCCGTTGTGTTTTTCTGGCTTAGGAAAACAGTGTTCCGCAAACATCCGCATCAAGGTCCGAGACAGGCCAGGTTTGACAGCTCGCCCCGCTACTCCACAGGTTAATTAACTGTTGCTAAGCCGGAGCAATTGGCCGAATTAGGACATCAGCATAGACAGGTGAAAACGTGGCCAGGCTCGGCCCTTGAGGATGAAGTGTGAGGAGCCAGTGATTAAACATTAAGAGACCCCAAACTAGTTCCCAACGCATCATTTACATTTAGGCCATCATTGACTATTCTATTAAAATGCACAGGCAGCCACTTACCAGCATGAGGATCTCTTCCTGTTGACGGGTGAAGATAGTGGGCGCCATCTTTAGTCTTCTTCCAGGCAGCAGATAAGTGAAACCCCAGCGGTTTCCTGGTTCCGCTCGAACGTACGTTCGTACGAGCGCGTAGTCGTGCGCATAGGCGTCACACGCTGGGCTCATTATTTAAAGGTCCCTTCCCCCCAAGCTCATTCTCTTTGAGCATTTGTGTACGATGGCACCAAAAAAGGCGATGAGCAAGCGACCCCAGGCAAGCAAGACCGCGGAGGGCCCCACCACAAGGTCCCAGCAAGCTGGCCGAAAACTGAGATCCAAGACTCCCACCTCGGCCCCACCAAGGGACCCTGGACCCTCAGGTACCCAAAAAAGGGGCCCCAAGCCTCGTGCCCCTCCTGCAGCCAAAAAGCTGGCAACTGCTGCACCCACCACCTCTGCCCCCAGAACAGGCAGCACCAGTGAGCCCACACCGGCCATGCCTTCAAGTAGGGCAGTTCGGAAAACCAAGCCCCGCAGCAGGGCACGAACCCCATCCAGGGCCCGAACCCCATCCAGGGCCCGAAGCACAGCCAGAGGGCGAAGAACCCAATCCAGGGCCCGAACCCCATCCAGGGCCCGAAGCACAGCCAGAGGGCGAAGAACCCAATCCAGGGCACGAAGCCCAGCCAGGGCCCGAACCTCATCCAGGGCCCGAAGCCCAGCCAGAGGGCGAAGAACCCAATCCAGGGCACGAAGCCCAGCCAGGGCCCGAACCCCATCCAGGGCCCGAAGCCCATCCAGAGGCCGCAGATCCAAAACCAGGGCCAGAAGCCCCTACAGGGCCCGCAGATCCCAATCCAGGGCCAGAAGCCCCCGACCTGGCACCAGCCGGGAACAGAGCCCACGACCTGGCACCAGCCGGGAACCTAGCCCCCCAAGAGGGCCCCGAATTGCCCACATGACCACATCTACACCTGGAAGTTCGGTGGCCAGCCACGCAAGAACACCCAGTCCCTTGGCCAGTCCAGTCCAGTCATTGGGAAGCCACCAATCCGGCCATTCCCCTACCCAGCCCCAGGCCATAATGTCACCACATGTGTCTGCACACATGGAGGAGCAGCCAAGCCAACCATCTGGCCGCACATTGCGCCGCGGCCAGTTGAGTGGGAGATTCTCCCATGATCAAAATATGGCATTGGCTAGTGGCCTTACATTATACTATGACGAGCTATATGGGAGCAAATCCAAACACACCACCAAGCAGCGCAAGATGGAATTGTTTGAAACCATCCTCCGACAAGTAAATGCAGCGGGGGAAGAGAGGAAAGATGTGTCCCAAATTCAGAAGAAAATCTCTGATCTGAAGTATGCTGTACGGCAAAAAGAAATTAAAAGGCATAATTACAGGTAACTAAATGTTTACGCTAAATCTAATGTTTTGGATGTACTGTATGCACCTTTTCTGAGTACCAAACGATTTTCTCTTTTCAGCCTGAAAACTGGCGGTGGCTTTCCATCTAAATTGGAGTTTACCCCTGCTGAGGAGATTGTGCTTGGACTTCTCCATCCGGTCGCGGTCGGTGGACATGCTGGTCTAAGGGACACAGACTCACCGACCCGTACCCACGGTGAGTACTCTTAAATCTGCATGTTTGCCTGTTTGCTAAATAATCGACAGTTGACTAGTAACAAGCTAACGGGATGCCCCTATGGTTTGCCTTGCTTGGCCTCGCACTACTGTGGCTGTTTGTGTCCTCTTTTTGTCCCAGGGAATCACACATTTAGGCCCACAGCCATTCTGGCAAAGTTCAAATGTCCAATTGTATTGTTAAAGTAATGAAGTTTCGCAAGATAAGTGAGATATTTTGAATCAATCACAAAACACACATCATTATGTATGGGTTGCCTTTTGCTTGTGTGAGTTGTGTTTGAGTTAACAATTTAATTAGCCACCCACAAACATATGTGACCAAGAGCAGCGAGACTCAACTGGCGGCCCGGGGTCCCAATGCGGACCTTGCCACCACATTCAAGGACCCCTGCCCAGACAGCCCTGCACTCAGTTACTTCTGTGTTGACGTGCTCAGAGCTGCCCCCTTGATCGGCCATGTAGTGGTTGGTCTCCTGCCCAATGTCATGGCTCCGTGAAACATAGCATTGCAATATGAAGGACTGCCCAGGAAGTGGCATTGCAAGGTACACAGTAACTTATTTAAATTTTCACTGGCCACAATCGTGTCCCGCTGCCCCTGCTCTGGCCCATCTGCCACAGTCCCCCCATGCCCCCCCCCACATAAGCCCCATACATTTGTAACAGATTGGCTCCATCCATCCCATCACCATCAATACGTTAACTCCCCCCTTTAGCCATCCAATCCCTGTCCCCTCAGCTCTGGCCCATCCAGCCCAGCAAGGGCAAGCAGCCTTTATTAGTTGGCACTTTGAAATCTCCAGCCCCTCCACCAGTGTCTTTTAACTAGACACCCCCTGCGTCAGCACCATGGCCAGACATTGACCTCTCACCACATACCTTTAAATGGGCGTTTCAAACAATTGTTTGAGTACCCCGGACCTAGCGAATGGTAGGCTAAATCCAAAAATGTGCCTTGAAAGTTGTATGCTGACTGGGTACACTTCATGACTTAGAACTGAGGTCACTTAGCAGTTTGTCAGAGCCATTGCACCTATGTAAACTTGCGTGGGTTTGAACAAAGGTCACCATTGCTCTAGAGTTGAATAATATTACAAATAGAGCTATATTTGATTACCTATCCAAAAAAAGGTTATGTGTGTGTGTTTACGTGGTTTGTTTTTCTCTTCTTCAGCCCAGCATGATCCCTCAGCAAGGGTAAACTCACCCCCCAGTTTGGTTATGCCTACCAGGTCCGTACAGCATAGGAGCCCAGATCAGAGATTTTCGGTAAGTTAATTTAGTAGCATAAATACTAACAAGTGCTTAAGAATGTGTTAAACTGTTGAAATCCAAAATTTGGACGCAAACTTAGCCTTTTTTTTTTGATATGTCCCTACAGACCCGCACACTCATGGAAGAGATCCAGGACATGGAGGAAGATGATGATGTCTCCGTACAGGGCACGTCGGATGAACTCCCCCTGGGTCCCAATTTGGAACTGCTCCATAATGTTTCTCTGGCCAATCCTCAGCAGCAGAGTGAATCTCCATCCATTGTGCTTGCACATGGGGAGACTGACACTACAGTCCCCAGTGTTCACTCTGCTGCTGAGGATTTGCAAAGCAGGCCGGTTGCTGTTGAGGGTACGACACCACGCGGCAGGGCACGCCCAAGAGCCAGGGTAATTGTGCGGCGGACGCCATTACGCCGCCCCACAATTTCCCAGGGGAGGCAGAGTGCCCTGCTTCAATTATGGACCCAACAAAGGGACTCTTATGACGCCCAGCTCGTTACAGAGCGTGAGCAAAGGCATGCCGACATGGTGAACATCCATACCAGTCTACAGGGCATCCTCGCGGAGTTGCGTACCCTCAACAGCAACGTGGCCAATGCAAGTAATGGCATCCAGTCAGCCATGGCTGAGATGACCAATATGCAGAGAAACATTGTGGAGCAGTTTCAAATTCACAATGCTGCCATGGCCCAGGCTAGGTCCCATTCCCATGGACCTCCACCTGGACCTCCACCTGGGTATTATGGGCAGCCACCCTATTAAGCCATGGGTGTGTGGGACATCTTTTCTCTTAACCCCCACTGTATTTACTTGTCCTTTGAGGTTTCAAACAATCCATTTTGTGTTGCTCTGGCAGGTTGTGTTTTGTATTTGCTCCCATATAGCTCCTTAGAGTAATGCTTAAGGCCACTAGCCAATGCCATAGGTCTATGTGGAGTTTATCTGGCCACTTATGGCTTTACCTATGTATTTGGTTGGTGCTCCTCCTGTTTGCAGACATGTTTGTGTGACATTATGGCCATGCCCAAATATCCCTGGGCACAGGCAATATTAATGACTGGACTAGGCTGGCCTTTGGAATGGGTGTCCTTGTTTGGTTGTGCCACTCACTTCCAGGTGTAGATGTGCTCGATGTTTTTTTTGGAATGTTATCCATTTGTTACCACAGATGTATGTGGACTGATTTCTGTTAACCACTATAATTTTTCATTTTCAAAGTAAAACAAAAAATTCACTACCAATACTTGTGGCGTTTTTAGTGGGAAGACATTTTTAACAGCTTGGGCTAAACCAGATAATTTTGGTTTGAAGAGGTGTAACAATGCAAAGCTAAAGCTAAGGAAACTACATGAAATACATTAGGCAAAAATTAAGGTCTAAATGTTTTACTTAGAGGTAATGGCACATTACGGCCAAACAACATATGTCACAAAAAGGAGAACACAGACATACAGAATGGTGAGACAGGGAAAAAAGTTAACTAAAATGCTGGCTGATCAGGTTGGCTCGAACAGATTGGCCAGACTCACTGGGGGGCCCCTCAAAATTCTCGGCTTCATCCTCGACGGCTGAAGAGGGCAGGCTGTCCACATAACGTGGGACACGTTCCATGATGGCAAAATTGTGCAAAACAGCACATGCCATTATAATGTCGATCACTTTCTTGGGATCATATTGCAGGGCCCCCCCAGTATGGTCAAGGCAACGAAAACGTGTCTTCAGCAGACCAAAGGCCCTCTCCACAACAGCCCGGGTCTTGCGATGCGCACGGTTATACGCTTCCTGAGAGGCATCCTGGGGCCGCAGCACAGGCGTCATGAGCCAGGGTAGAAGTGGGTACCCGGAATCACCTTAAACAGAGAATTAAATGTAATCAAAATTAAAAAGGCAACACAACCAACACCAAAAATTTCACAGATAGCATAATGATGTAAGGTAAAGTGTTCCCAAAAAAAAACACGGCACATTAGGGCCCCCAAAAATTGCACTAAGGTATAACCTAAATTAAAATGGCACTTCTATATACCAATTAATTAACAAACATCTGCACGGCCAAGGGTATTTGTATTTTATATATATTTGTAGTTTTCAGACATGTTACAATTAGGATGCTGCGGAGGGCCAATCCACATTTCTCTGGAAACTACAATGTATGCAGTTTAAGTCCACTTTGACATTTAACGACCAATAGTCACAAAGGAGCCAAAGGTCAAAGATCCCTATCCACATTTCACTGGAAAATACAATGTATGCAGTTTAAGTCCACTTTGACATTTAAAGACCAATAGTCCCAAAGGAGCCAAAGGTCAAAGATCCTTGGGTATAAACTCCAAACCAATATATTTAGGCACAAGGAACTTACAGACATCCTAACTAAAGGGAAAACATTCTGAAGGCCACAGCGAGACAAGGATTTTTTGGGTAAGTTCCTAATATATGAGCCAAGAAAAAGGCAGTTGTACGCTTCTGTAAATTTATCCTTAAAAAACATATCAACAAATACAAGATTAATGCCACATTTAATAACACACAAATAGGACACACTTACCAAGCAGCCATGCCCCCGAAAATTCACCTGCCTCAAATCTCCGAAACAACCCAGATCGCCGGAGGATATAGGAGTCGTGGGACGATCCGGGGTAGCCGGCAAGGACACTCATAAACCGCATATCCGGACCAACCACGGCCTGGACATTAAGTGAGTGTCCCATTTTACGATTCCTTAAGGAAAAAACATACAAAAAGGGTAATTAATATTGGACCCAAACTAATAAATTAACCACAAAACATGTCTGCACTCTATTGGTAAAGACTAATGAAAAGCCGAGATAAAGCAGCTACACAAATGAGGGATAAACAAATATGCTGCCGCAAAGGAAAACAGGTTACATGACACGTTTGGCAACATAATAACCAATCTCAATACCTATATATATACTCGTCGGCTGCCCTAGGTACGAGTGCCACATGTGTGCAGTCAATTGCACCAATAACGTTGGGCATGTCGGCCACATTATAAAACCCAAGCTTAATGGCGTTTCTGGCTGCCATATCATCTGGAAAAAAAATATATTTTTGAGTTATGGCAGCCATGCCTTCCAAAAATTTAGACAGTGCGCGGCTCAGCGTAGGCTGTGACATCCCCACAGAGAGGGCACCCAGCCTCTGGAACGAGCCGTTCGCCAAAAATTGCAGGCAGCCAAGCATCTTGGTCATACCTGAAATTGCATGCCCCTTCCTTGTGGTGCGGGCTAACCATGGCCGCAGCTCACTATATAATTTATGGAGGGAAGCGCGATTAAGCCTGGTCAGCTCGAACAGCTCAACATCATTCATGCTATCGATGTTCATGCGACGACGCAGGGGCAATCTGCTCTCAGACATCTCGATCAACTCAATGCCAAAAAGCATAAGCCCTTGATGTGCCACAAACTCGCTCCGCTCCATCCTACTCCCGAGGCCAAATAGCTGCCGGCAAACATTTCGTAAAGCAGCTCTTTAATGGGCTTCAAAACAATTAGCAATCACCTCTCTGAATTGGGCGCAAGCCCATGTGAAGGACGTAAAAAATAGGATCGGACGCAAATAATACGATTTGGACGGGAAAAACACACGAACTAACGCAAATTATACGATTCTCGTACGAAATGCGTATGTTCATATACGTCTATGCGCGAACGATCGTGCGAATACGAAATGGCCAAAAAAACAAGAAAAAATGACAAACACCCACCCAAACTTACGATTCTCGATACGAAATCACTTAACTTTTGCTCTTTGAATCGAGGGGTACCTGTCTACTAACTGGTTGCATTTTATAATCAACGTCACTTTTCCACAATCAAAGGAGCCAACCTCTGTATGTGAGGAGGGGGCATCCCAAACACTAGCATAAATATTTCAAGACTACCTGTCTATTAACTGGCTGCATTTTGTAATCAACGTCACTTTTCCACAATCAAAGGAGCCAAACTCTGTATGTGAGGAGGGGGCATCCCAAACACTAGCATAAATATTTCAAGACTGTCTATTAACTGGTTGCATTTTGTAATCAACGTCACTTTACCACAATCAAAGGAGCCAACCTCTGTATGTGAGGAGGGGGAATCCCAAACACTAGCATAAATATTTCAAGACTACCTGTCTATTAACTGGTTGCATTTTGTAATCAACTTCACTTTTCCACAATCAAAGGAGTACCTGTCTACTAACTGGTTGGATTTTGTAATCAAAGTCACTTTTTAAGCAAACTTTGCCTTTTGCCGGGGGGGGGGGGGGGGCATCCCAAATACTAGCACGTGTCTTTTAAGAGTACCTGCCTACTATCCTTTTGCCTTTTGTATAAAAAATTCTGGCTTACAAGTTTAAAGCACCCATTGCCTTTCACTGGGGGCCATTGTCAGTGCTACCACTTATCTTTTAAGAGAACCTGCCTACTATCCTTTTGCCTTTTGTATAAAAAAGTCTGGTTTTAAAGTTTAAAGCACCCATTGCCTTTCACGGGGGGCCATTGTCAGTGCTACCACTTATCTTTTAAGAGTACCTGCCTACTAATCTTTTGCCTTTTGTATAAAAAAGTCTGGTTTTAAATTTTAAAGCACCCTTTGCGGCAGCAGGGGGGCATCCCGAATACTAGCACTTTTAATAGTACCTGCATCTTTACCTTTTTTACGTTTTGAACAAAAACCAGGTTTTAAAACTGCCTGTGAAGCATTTAACTCTGACCAGGGGCATCTTGTGTAAGACCATCTGACAGTGTCTTTTTGCATTAGCTTTTAGCTACAGTGTCTGCCTATTCTACCTTTTCTACACACGTGCTGTTACAAAAATACTGTTCTAGGTGTACTGTAGTGTATTGTTTTCCCCTCCTAAACGCAGTAAAAATGTGAGGCAGAGATGTGCCTGGATGTGCACCGAGGAGAGGCCTAGATTCATCAGGCAGAGGTCACAGCAGACTAGGGGCGAGTGGCAGCAGGAGTCTCGGTGAGAGGTCGATTGGTTAACGCGGTCATCGACCTCACCACAAGTGACATCTGACACCCCCAGTCAACAGTCCGTAGGTTCCTCAGACACAACCCTGAGTTGGAAGGGCCCAGGAGCAGCCCCTCTCCTTCCATTGCCTCTGTCCTATGTCCCCCCTCCAGCCAAGCTACTGCCCAGCCAAGAAATGGAGGAGACATCCGCCACTTCTTTCGCTAGGCAGACAAACACTAAGGAGGAGAGTGGCATGGAAGGTGGTGTGGCGAGTGTGGAAACTGAGGAGGACATCAGTGACGTGCAGACACAACTCGATGATGATGAAGCCGATCGCACTTGGGAGCCCGGCGCAGAAGGGGATTCATCATCATCAGGAGAAGAGGGTCCCAGGTTGCCCCAGAGTAAGCAGCTGAGGCAGCAAGGTAGCAGTAGGGTTGGCAGTCAGCATGGTGGCAGAATTGGGATGTCTGGAGCTACACGTGGCCGGGGGCGGGGTAAACCACCTGCTGCGTGGCAGGCTGCCTTCCTGGGAGGTAGTGGAGCAGGGGTGCCTGGAGTTGGAAGCAGTAGCAGTGTATAAGTGCGGACTGTTGGAGGGAAAATTAGCTACTCGGCAGTGTGGCACTTTTTCATCAAGCATCCGCAGGAAGGTAACCTGGCCACATGCAAGATGTGTAGACAGAAGGTCAAGCGTGGCCAGGGCCCCAATGTTGGTACCACGGCACTGCGGCAACACATGCAGCGTCACCATATAGCGGCCTGGGAGAACCGAGGCTCCGAAGTGGGGGTCCAGCCTGCTGCGTCAGCCAGTGCCACGCCGCTTCCAATTTCACCCAGCCAAGTCTCCAGCACCTCAGGTATCTGTGCGTCATACCCATCCTCTGCCGCTCCTCCTACTATAAGTCACTTATCCCACCAGCAATCCATCAGCGAAGCCATGTCCAAGAGACAACAGTATGCGCCTACTCATCCCATGGCGCATAAGCTAAATGTGCTCCTGTCCAAGTTGCTGGTGCTGCAGTCCCTCCCTTTTACGGTGGTGGACTCTTTCAGAGAGCTTCAGAGAGCTGATGGCTAGTGCCGAGCCAAGGTGGAGAGTCCCAAGCCGTCATTTCTTTGCAAAGAAGGCAGTACCAGCCCTGCACAAATTTGTTGAGCAGAAGGTGGGCAAGTCCTTGAGCCTGTCGGTGTGCACGAAAGTGCACGGCAGCACTGAGCTGTAACTACGGTCAGGGACAATACATGTCCTTTACGGCTCACTGGGTGAATGTGGTTCCTACACAGCAACTTGGACAGGTCACACCGCTTCGGCCTCCACGCTCCCAGTCGTTTTGCCTGTCACAGTGTGCGACTCTGCCTCCTCATCCTCTGCCATCTCCTCAGCCTCCCCTGTACAGTCAATTCTCAATGCCCCTTCAGCCTACCATGTGTGCAGGGCACGGCGTGCTTCACATGGTTTGCCTTGGCGAACGGAGTCACACAGGGGAGGAGCTCCTGAAATTCATTCATCAAGAAATCAAAACATGGCTTACTCCGTGAAAATTGGAAATGGGAACCATGGTGACTGACAATGGGAGTAACATCTTGTCTGCGCTGCGACAAGGAAGCCTGAGCCATGCGCCCTGTATGGCATACGTGTTCAACCTAGTTGTCAAGCATTTTCTAAAGTCTTCCCCCCATCTGCAAGACATCCTAACAATGGGAAGGAAACTTTGTATGCACTTCAGCCACTCCTACACTGCCAAGCACACCCTTCTTGAGCTACAGCGTCAGAATGGTATCCCCCAACATAGTCTGATTTGCGATGTTCCCACCCATTGGAATTCCACCCTACATATGTTAGATCGACTATACGAACAGAGAAAAGCTATCACTGATTTCTTGATGATCCAAGCAGATAGGGGGACTCCCCTGTGTAACTTTAATGTGAACCAGTGGCAGCTCATACGTGACACCTGCCGTTTGCTCAGGCCCTTTGAGGAAGCCACTTTATTTGTCAGTTGCCAGGATTACGGCATGAACGACGTGATTCCGCTGCTTCATGTAATACAACACATGTTGGAAACCATGGCTGGTCAGGGCACTGGAGACATGTCGCATACATTTCACGGCCACATAAACCCCATGGGAGCTCAGGAGGAGGAGGAGGAGCAGCACAGTGAAGCGCAGTTTAGTTTTGGCGAAATGGGTGGTTTATCGAGTCATCTGACAGGAGAGGAGGAGCAGCCAGTGGAGCTAGAGGGTTGTGAGGAAGGCGAGACAGAGGACCCAGACACACCGTGGCAGTATGCAGTAGAGATGGAGACAGGTAGTCCCTCCGAGTCACTTGCACAAATGGCACGATGCATGCTCACGTGCTTGCGTAGTGACCGCAGAATTGTCTCCATTTTTCTGCGGGATGACTACTGGCTCTCCACCTTATTGGACCCTCGCTTCCGGCACAAAATGGGGGCATTTTTTAAACCCACCGAGAGGGAGGACAAACTGACTTACTGCAAAGACATTCTACGTAGTCAGTTGGCCGATGCCTATCTGTGCCATGGTCCATACTCTCGCAGGTCTGACTCGGGGGGACCTCTGTGCTCACTTTCCACTGCCATGACTGCCGGGGGGTGGCAGGAGCAGCAGCTCCATGAGCAGCAGCCTCAGTCTTCAGTCGCTAATGAGTAGCTTTCTGCTACTCCCTGGAGCAGGGCCTGAACCAGCAGGTCGTATCATACCTTGAGGATCCGCTGGACTTCTGGGCAGCCAAACTTGACTTGTGGCTGCAACTGGCAGAGTTTGCCCTGGGAAAGCTGTCCTGCCTGGGCCAGTAGCGTGCCATCTGAGGGAGTCTTTAGTGGTGCGGGGGCCATAGTAACGCCAAGGAGAACTCATCTGTCCACGAAAAATGTGGAGAGACTCACCTTTGTGAAGATGAATCAGGCATGGATCAGCCAGGATTTCCACCCACCAATAGCTGATACATGTGAGTAGCTGATGCATGGTAGCTCCTTCTGCTGCTGCCATCTCCTGGGCGTGTCTTTCAGGCAATATATGAGCTCCTTCTGCTGCTGACAACTCCTGGGTGTGTCTTTCAGGCAATATATGAGCTCCCCATGCTTCTGCAAACTCAAATGAGTTTTTCAGGCAATATATGGGCTCCCTATGCTGCTGCCAACTCCAATGTGTTTTTCAGGCAATATATGGGCTCCTAATGCTGCTGCCAACTCCTGGGTGTGTCTTTCAGGCAATATATGGGCTCCCTATACTGCTGCCAACTCCAATGTGTTTTTCAGGCAATATATGGGCTTCTAATGCTGCTGCTGCTGTCAACTCCTGGATGTGTCTTTCAGGCAATGTATGGGCTCCTAATGCTGCTGCCAACTCCAATGTTTTTTTCAGGCAATATGTGAGCTCCCTATGCTTCTGCAAACTCAAATGTGTTTTTCAGGCAATATATGGGCTCCCTATACTGCTGCCAACTCCTGGGTGTGTGTGGCTTCTAATGCTGCTGCTGCTGCCAACTCCTGGGTGTGTCTTTCAGGCAATATATGGGCTCCTAATGCTGCTGCCAACTCCAATGTGTTTTTCAGGCAATATATGGGCTCCTAATGCTGCTGCCAAATCCTGGGTGTGTCTTTCAGGCAATATATGAGCTCCCTATGCTGCTGCCAACTCCTGGGTGTGTCTTTCAGGCAATATAGACTGTGATGTCACCATCAGTCGGCCTCTTAATACCGGCACCCGAGACTAAGAATCAGTCTGCTCGGGTGCTTGAAGCAGACAGGTGGGGAGGGGGAGAGGGCTGTGATCGCCCCCCCTCCCCAGGCTCTCTCCTCCAAACACCCAAGCAGAATGACAGCTGTCATCACAGATCGCCGGGGGAAAAGGATCGGAGGTGAGTAAAGTAAAAAAAAAAAATAAATAAATGTCATTTTTTTTCTTATGTCCCTGTGTGTTTATTTTTACATTTAACCCCTTGTGAACTGGTAAGGGTCCATGAGACCCCTTAGACCAGTTCACAAGGCTGGAGGCTGCCGCCACCACCCCATTTCATTTTTTGGGGATTTTTAAGGGTTTTAACCCTAACCGGGAGGGGGGACCCTATGTCATTTTTTTTTAATTAACCCCTTACGTTCTGTCGCCCAGCAGCTGCAGCAGGAGAGCAGAATCCAGACTGATACAGGGATGGATGGGAGGTAAGTATTAAAAAGTATTAAAAATATAATATAAATAAAATATTTTTTCTGCTTGTTTCTGTGGTTTTTTTTTTACACTTAACCCCTTGTGAACTGGTAAGGGATCCATGAGATCCCTATACCAGTTCACAAGGCTGGGGGGCTGGCAAGTCACCTGGGGCTAGCGGGTGACTTGGCGTTAACCCCCGGCACCCCAATTACCTGCCTCCCCAAGGCCCAGGGGGGGGGGCAGAAGAGCCCGGGCCACGGGGCTGGTTATGATGGGTAAGAGGGACCCCATATCATTTTTTGGGGGAGTTTTAAGGGTTTTTAACCCTTAAAATTCACCCAAAAATGGGTCCCTCTATTTTTTTTTAAATTAACCCCTTATGCTTATAGTGTGGATAGTAGTAGTATTTTATTTGTAAATGTTATAAAGTGCTATTTTCAGTTTAGGGGTCTCCTGGGCAAGAATGGGGGGGCTACCAATACATATGTGGTACCGTTGTAATCAAGAGAAATGGGGCTATCACATGCAATATGGTTTTCTCTAATAAAGTAAATGTTTTATTTAAAATAAAGGAGACAATTGTCTAAAAAATATTTATTCATTTTTTGTTTTTTTTTACACAAAAATATTTTTAAAAAAAACAGTAGAAAATTTACAAACAAGATATTTCATGTTAAAGCCTAAACTCTGCTGCAAAATATATATCTATAATTTTCCTGGAAATTCCGGCAAAAATCACGGTTACACATGCCGCAGAATGGGGAAAAATGACCTGTCAACAGAGGGTGACAAAACTTCAAGTAGGCTGGCAATTAAAAGAGTTAATAGTACCTATGCATGTTGGGTATTGTTCTGCTCGGAGGACCTTCCTCTTTCAGGTTTAGCTTATTTTTTCTTGTTTGTATATTTATATTTTAGGAAAACATGTTATTTATTCAGTTTTTTAATTATTTTTTTTAGGGAAACCCTGTGCAACCTAAGAATTCTTTGAGGGATTACTTCCATAAAGGTGAGCCTACTACAACAAGCTGGGTACTCTAAAAACCTTAACATGTGTACTTTCAGGGAATATATGGTTTATCGGGGATATTCCAAATGTAAAGGGTTGTTTTGGTTGAAAAATTGCAAGGTGCGCACTTTGTCTGCAGAACTGAAATTTTCAAGTAAAATTACTGTTACGCGCAAGCTTTACTTTGTGGTGTTTGCCAACTCTTCCCTTGACAGTACCTATGCATGTTGTTCTGTTTGGGGCATGTTGCTTTTTGAGATTTTACTTGTTTTTTCTTGTTTGCCTATAGTTTTTTTTAGGAAAATGTGGCTTGATTCTTCCGTTTTATTATTTTTTAGGGAAACTTTGTGCAACCAAAGAATATATTGAGGGATTACTTCCAGAAAACTAAGCCCACATAAACAAGCTTGGTACGCCTAGAAGGCTTGAGGCGTGTACAGGTCCTTCTCAAAAAATTAGCATATAGTGCTAAAGTTCATTATTTTCCATAATGTAATTATAAAAATTAAACTTTCATATATTTGAGATTCATTGCACACCAACCGAAATTTTTCAGGTCTTTTTTTGTTTTAATACTGATGATGTTGCCATACAGCTCATGAAAACCCCAAAATCCTATCTCAAAAAATTAGCATATTTCATCCGATCAATAAAAGAAAAGTGTTTTTAATAAAAAAAAAGTCAACCTTCAAATAATTATGTTCAGTTATGCACTCAATACTTGGTTGGGAATCCTTTTGCAGAAATGACGGCTTCAATGCGGCGTGGCATGGAGGCAATCAGCCTGTGGCACTGCTGAGGTGTTATGGAGGCCCATGGTGCTTCGATAGCGGCCTTAAGCTCATCCAGAGTGTTGGGTTTGCGTCTCTCAACTTTCTCTTCACAATATTCCACAGATTCTCTATGGGGTTCAGGTCAGGAGAGTTGGCAGGCCAATTGAGCACAGTAATACCATGGTCAGTAAACCATTTACCAGTGGTTTTGGCACTGTGAGCAGGTGCCAGGTCGTGCTGAAAAATGAAAACTTCATCTCCATAAAGCTTTTCAGCCGATGGAAGTATGAAGTGCTCCAAAATCTCCTGATAGCTAGCTGCATTGACCCTGCCCTTTATAAAACACCAGCAGCTTACATGGCACCCCAGACCATCACTGACTGTGGGTACTTGACACTGGACTTCAGGCATTTTGGCATTTCCTTCTCCCCAGTCTTCCTCCAGACTCTGGCACCTTGATTTTCGAATGACATGCAAAATTTGCTTTCATCAGAAAAAAGTACTTGGGACCACCCAGGTCAGAAGCTTCTGCCGCTGTTTCTGGTTCAAAAGTGGCTTGACCTGGGGAATGCGGCACCTATAGCCCATTTCCTGCACACGCCTGTGCACGGTGGCTCTGGATGTTTCTACTCCAGACTCAGTCCACTGCTTCTGCAGGTCCCCCAAGGTCTGGAATCGGTCCTTCTCCACAATCTTCCTCAGGGTCTGGTCACCTCTTGTCGTTGTGCAGCGTTTTCTGCCACATTTTTTCCTTCCCACAGACTTCCCATTGAGGTGCCTTGATACAGCACTCTGGGAACAGCCTATTTGTTCAGAAATTTCTTTCTGGGTCTTGCCCTCTTGCTTGAGGTTGTCAATGATGGCCTTCTGGACAGCAGTCAGGTTGGCAGTCTTACCCATGATGGCGGTTTGGAGTAATGAACCAGGCTGGGCTTTTTTAAAAGCCTCAGGAATCTTTTGCAGGTGTTTAGAGTTAATTAGTTGATTCAGATGATTAGATTAATAGCTCGTTTAGAGAACCTTTTCATGATATGCTAATTTTTTGAGATAGGATTTTGGGATTTTCATGAGCTGTATGGCAAAATCATCAGTATTAAAACAAAAAAAGACCTGAAAAATTTCAGTTGGTGTGCAATGAATCTCAAATATATGAAAGTTTAATTTTTATCATTTCATTATGGAAAATAATGAACTTTAGCACTATATGCTAATTTTTTGAGAAGGACCTGTACTTCCAGAGAATATATAGTTTGTGGGGGGTATTTCAAATGTAAAGGGTTGTTTACTGGAAAAACTGCAAGGTGCGCATAGCGCAGTTGTATTTTATCTGAAAATCTCCTAAAGCTCTGTTTAAGTTTGGGGGAGTCTCCTGGGCAGGAAAGGGTGTCTACCTATACATATGTGGTACTGCTGTGAGCGGGAAAAATTGGGGTTACGCACGCAATAAAATTTTAGTGACAAACTTACATTTTTTATTACAAAAAACACTACAAATTGCAAAAAATTTATTTTTTTTTTATTTTTTTTGCACATATTTCACCAAAAAGAATTAAGAATACACTAAAAAAAGGCCAAACAAGACATTTCATGTTGAAGCCCAGACCCTGTTGAAAAAAACAATATATAATTTTCCTGGGAAATCCCTGGAAATCCTTTCAAAAATCACAGTTGAACATGTGTAGCGCAAAATAGTGAAACATGGTCTGGCAACAGAGGGTGACAAAAGCTGCAGGTAGGCTGGCAGCGAAAGGGTTAATGTTTGAGTAAGTACCTCATTCCATCACTCATAGTATCTAGGAATTCACCTGATGGGACCTTTTTGATCCTCAGACCTCAGATCTCCTGTATGGTTAAATCCAGTAATTTAAACGATCGTACATTCACAGGTTCTTGGCCTGGACTGTGATTTTACAAACACAGATGTCATTTTGCCACCTACCTGCTATTTCTCTGGGTTCTATTCCTAGCTCCATGGGATAAAGATAAACCTTGTGGAGCAGTTGGATCCATAATAATGGTAACAATGTCCCAGCTCCATAAGCCTCTGGGCAAGCAAATACCAGAGAAAGTCAATGATAAGAAGTGGACTTACAGCTCATCCTGAAGGTTTCCAGTGCTCGGACACAAGCTTCTCACACTCAAGTGAGGACCATACTGTAGGTAAACCATGTGGTGATTGGGGGAAAGCAGCTGTAAACGACTGGTGACTGGTTGGGTCATTATACTGTTCCTCTCTGGCTGTTCTGAAAATGCATCTGTTGTCCAGCAATCTTGGTAAAACTTCAGTAAACCTTGGTAAAATCTATTCTCATGATTAAAATCATCCAATATCAGTCAGGCAGTTGTACAGGCTGCTATACGTTTCTTGGGCTCACCCCCTTAGTCAGCCCTTAGTGATGCATGACTAGAAACGCATAGCAGTAGCTGCTGGACAATGGATGCAAATTCCACTTTAACTACACTAGAAGCATCACTGCCTTGCTGATGCTTATGAAGAGCATAGCACTGCCCGGGTGCATTACAAGACCATCTGCACATCTATAGGGGTGATGGGGATGTGCAGGGGTTTAAAATTAGTTTGGAGCACAGCAAGAGAGCATAAAGCAGGTGATTCACAAGCACGAGAACCAGGTGAGTATTCAACCCTACTGAGAGGGGCACTGATTCTGGCTGTAGTGACGCAGCTAGGGCATCCAGGGTGTCTACTCATTGTACAGTATTTTCCATATTTTTATGTAAATACATAGCAGCTCTGTATTTGCACTTGTTTTTCTTTCTTCTTATAAGATCCCTACACAATGCAGTGCCCATTGCCGGATTAACAAACAGGCAGCGTAGGCACTGAACTATGGGCCCCGTGCCTGTTAAAGTCCCCCAACAAAGAATCAGAATGAAAACGAAATTATAATCAAGCTTCCCAAAGTCATTTCCAAAAAATAGAAAATTATTTAACTTAAAGAAACAAAAAACACACAGTCACCCCACTCTTCTTCATCTAGAGGCTGATGTGCATACTGTTTAGTTGATGACATTTCACCAGAGGCATGCACAAGACACTTGGAGATATGAAGCTTTCTGTAAGTTAATGTGTTGCAAGTTCCCTTAGAAACGTTGATGATATTGATGACTTTATACACCTGAGAGTGGTCTCCCAAGTATAGAATGTTTTTTCGACATTGCCCTGTTATCTGCATAATAATGTCATCATTTGCGTATGAACTGCAACCCTACGAGTTCAGATTAAAATGTTAAAAATGTCCACAGACAGATCTACTACAAAGCATTAGATAGCCCTTGGCTTTATGTAAGTGTACTTCAAAGAGTTTTAAGATTTCTGTATCTAAGTTTTCCTTATCATGTGAGTCAGCGGTGAAAAGTGGTGCAGCATTAAAATTCTTTTTGGCAGTGTTATCAACATTTCAGATTTAACACATTTATAGTTAAATTCCATCAGGTTTCCCCGTAACTGGCCTGAGTAGCTGCATATATTGCTGTTGCCAAGCAGTGGGATGTTTTAAGCAGACCAATCAGTGGTGGATTTGGAGATAGTCTTAAATACATTGCCATGGTTTCCTTTATATTACTTTGGAAGCATTCCCAGTGTCCTTGTCCATTAAGGGTCACATAAAATGAGTTATATGCTCCATGCTGAATCTATTCCTTGAGCGATTTATTTTTAATCTAATGGCACCTAAAGGAAACCAGAGTCATGATCCCTAAGTGAGATGGGGGTTATTTATATTTCAGGCTACATATTTTTATGATTTGAGCTTGATCTCTATTCTTGTTTGCTTATATTTTATTGGTGTTGATTAAAATGTTACATGTAACGGAATAGTCCCCAGGCTAGGGGTGCACCTAGGAAAGGGGTCCCTGGAGAGAAGGGGGGTACCCTGGGTGGGGTGGACTGTAATAGAATGGGGTATTTGTTAACCCTTTAACTGCCAGCCACGTAAAATTTAATGGCTGCCTCTCCTACCGTTAAACGCCAGCCACGTGAATGTTATGTGCCTGGCTTTCCAGATAGGCTGGCAGTTAAAGGGTTAATAAGTGTATAGTTTAGATGTCTCATAGGATAAGAAATAGAATAAGTAGTGTAGTGTATTTACTTAGGTTTTGCCATTAGAGGGCAATAGAGGGATATACTATAAAAGAGAGAGCTGAGGAGATTCTTGAGAGTTCCAGTTCCAGAGGGCATGAGAATAGAGCCCTGCAGAGAAGCCACCATGTAAAGCTAAGTTCCTGGTCTGTGGTGTGCCAAGGGTTGGATCTGTGAGAAGGTGAGGGGTAGCCGCTGGAGATCCTGTGAAGTGGATGCTCAGAGAGTGTCCGGAACCCTGCAGAGAGGTACAGAACTCCAGCTTGGGACCCTGGAGGTGAGGGGTCAGAGGAGGGCGCCCCCGGAGTGTTGCTCAGTGAGTATGGTAACACAGAAAGGACATGCTAAAGAAGATCGTTGGAAGGCTAATGGGAAAGGGCCCTGAAAGTTAAAAAATACCTCTGAATGGCTAATGGAGAAAAGGCCTTGGATAGTAAAGAGGTTCACTAAATGTCAAGTGAGAAGGGTCCTGCACCCCTCACCTAGCCCCCCTTTGAAGCCACTAACCTGCACCCTTACCTAACCCCTTAGCAGCCACTGACCTGCACATTAACCTCCACTCCCATTCCATAACCGCTGACCTGCACCCTATACCGAACTCATCCTTTCCCCAGTTTCTGTCCTGAACCCCTAACCTAACCCTTCTTCCTAGCCACTGACCTGTACACTCACCTTACCCCCTTACCAGCCACTGACCTGCACCCTCATTTTACTCCCTCTGGCCTGCATCCCTCACTTAACCCCCAAATATGGCTTATTGCTAGGGGTTGCAGGGTTCTTTACTAGTGCTGTTCAACTCCGACCTTCATCCTGCGGCAGGCCTCAGTAAGTGGACCTCCGCAAACAGTAGTTGAGTACCCCAGCTCTAGTCTTTATTGGTCAATGACAGTGCTCTCTGGGCCCTACCCAGAGTAATATTTGATTTGTATTTATTTAATGGCTAAAACTTGTGTGGTTACTGATCAAGTGATCACATGCTTATATTTTTAACTCAAGAAAATTACATTTAGCCTCCCCTAATTTCTATGTAGCATATCAAGCAGCTCAGTCCCCATTGAGAACAAAAATAACTTAAATTGACAAATGGCGCTCATTGTTGTAAATGGGAAGTGCATACTGCCACATTCCTTGCATCCCCTGCACCATGCACCTGCTCCTGCTCCTGCCCCTGCCATTCAGATAGGCGCATAATGCCTGGGTTGAGGTGAGTTCTTGGGGGTTTTACACAGCAGGGCAATTCATGATGCCTCAGGGTACTGAAACAAAACCTGGGAAAGTCAAATTCCAGGGTTTTGTTCTGCTTTAAAGAGAACCAAGCTCATTTTGCTCTTTTTTTATTGTAAGGCCGGGCAATTCCATGACTTAGGGGCACCCCAATTCGCATTGTGAAACTCCCCGATCTTCCTGTATACTCACCTCAAACACACAGTGAATGCATGAGCCTCTGATAGCATCTTCACTGTGGGTACTTGCCATGCCCAGCCAAATAGAATGTCTGCTGAGGAGGCACAGGCCAGATGGAGCAGGGGTGCTGCGGAGGGCGTCAAGGTGCTGTGGAGTGGCGCTTATAGGATGAAGGCTCAAATTTAGTATATTGATAAACCAAAGGGTTTTACTCTGCCGGGCATCCTGAATCAAGAAGTTCTTGATTTTAGAAAGAAATTATATGAGTTTCATCTCAATTTCCTGCAAAGTTGTCTGCATAGGTCTGGAAGGACAACAATCAAATCACAGAAAACCTCACTCGCTGTACAAACACTTGCTAGTGTGTGCTACCTAGTCCTCATGCTGCCATTTGGTTGGAAAACAAATTGACCACTTTAAGGCAGTACGACTTTGATACATTTTTGAAATATTTAACAAAGTTACAATGCCATGGACAGGAATTCAATATGATATAATATTTAAAGAGCAATTGTAGTGTTTTTTTATGGCCCCCAGACCCTAAACAACTGGGTTGTGGGTAATCTGCAGAGAAGTAGAACCTGGGACCTTGAGTGACAGGCCAGTCATCCTGTGCAGTAGTATGACTGTACTGGCCTGTCACTCCAGTTGTTGCTCAAGCACACGGCTACCATGGAGAGCGCTGCCCTCCTATGACATTAGGGGAGCATTGCAGTGATCAAGTAAGTTGTTTTATTATTTAAGCCCAAATCGGGTTCAGCTAAAGGTGAGGGGGCGGTGGCTGGGGGGCTACAAAAAGCTTGGACTTACTTTGTAAATGAGCCTACAACCTAACTGGTAGTGGCTCTCCAGATAATAGTATTGGTTTTGACTAGAGATAAGGGAACCAAACCAGTAGAACCGGAATTTGACCGAAATATCAGGAAAGGTTTGATTTGTTTCGAATTTTTGGGGGTTTGTGCCGACAGAACTTTCCCAGAAATCCTCACTTCCCTGCGCTCCCTCTCCCTGCGTCCCATGCCGCTCTTGCTCTCATTTAACTCATTTGTCCATGGACATTTTGTCCATGAGATCCCTATTAGGGATGAGCGAACCGGTTTGGAGCGTGGAGGCCGGCGCCGCTCTCAGCTGTCATCAGAGGACGCGTCATCAGAGGGCGACTGAGAGCGGCGCCGCTGACAGCGTAGCCGGCCTGCCCGCTCCCACCATGCCGGCATTTTTGCTTATCAGATGAGCGATTCCCGAAAGTTCGATTCGGGCGAACCCGAATTTCTTGGGGAAATACGGCGAATCGCCCGAATCGAACTTTCAAGAAGTTCGCTCATCTCTAATCCCTATGCCAGTTCACAAGGCTGAAATGGCTGGCAAGTCACCTGTGGTAAGCGGGTGACTTGCCATTAACCCCCAGCCCCTTTACCTGCCTCCCCATAGCCTGGAAGGGGGGAGGGCAGACAAGTCCATGGCCCATGGGCTGTGAAGACTGGTAACCTCAAATTTTAAAAAGTGTGGGGTCCCCCTCCTGGAGAAAGGAACCCTATGTCATTCTTTTCATTTTTGGGTGTTTAACCATTAAACATTTTTTTGAAAAACGACACAGGGACCCCCTCTCCAGGAGGAGGGAAGCCCATACTTTTTATTTTTTTTTAAAGTTTAAACCCTGGGAGGGGCTACTTATACTGGTCATGACCCGTGACATCACAACTCACTCCTAAATGCCTCTTCCTGCTGGGGGGAGCAAGATGTCTGTAGATTTCTGAGGAGAGTGGCAGAGAAGGGTCCCTTAACAATAATAAGGTACTCTTAATAGTTAAACCCTAATTCAGGGATGCACAACCTGTGGCCCGAGGGCCCGCATACGCCTATTACCAATGTCATATGCGGCCCCCTGCCTTTCCTCTGCTCTGCTTACCTCAGCCTACTTACAATATTTCTACCTCACCTCTACCTATCTCAGCTCTGCTCACCTGCACATATGTTAAAGCACCTATAATGCTTAAAGGCTATAGCTTTCCTGCAGTAAACTGCATTTTATTGCAGCCCCTTAAAGTGGAACAATAAGACAATGTGGCCCTTAGATCAAGGAAGGTTATGCACCCCTGTCCTAATATGAATAGACCCCTGACTTATAAAAGGCTAAACGTATAACTTGAAATGGGGGTAACAAAATAATACAGGGACTCTAGAAGACAAGTTTAGAATGATCCATGATTAATTAGGGGACATTTGGAACTCTGGGAGACTAAGGGAGGAGGGCCTTTAATAATTAACTGGAAAGCTGCTGCAAATACATTGTTATAAAGCAGAAATGAAATACATGGTTGGAGATTTGCATTGGGAAATTATGAAAATAGTCAGAAAAAGAGGGACCTAAAATGTGTTGGGCCCACAAAAAAAATCACAAGAGTTTTTACCTAGGTAAAAAAAAACTTCACACAACTGATAATAATTCTCGCGGCATAAAATATTACATTGCAAGTCAATAAGCTTGTGCAGGTGCGTATTAATTGCTATGATTTGATTTACTTTTCAGCTTTGTATACAGTGCATAAAATATCATTCAATGAAGCAGGCTTTTTCATTTGTAATATGAAGAGGGTCATTGGACAACTGAGCAGTTAGTGGTTGCTTAGCTAGTGGGTTATTTAGTGCACTTTGACATGATATTGTTACTGGTCATGAAGTGTTTCATAGGAACCGAATATTAAGTCGATGAGAACATTGAAAAAATCCATATAAGAAAGATCATAAGACTGGCACTAGATAATGACACTGATGATTCTCCACTAGAGATTAGCGAATCGATTCTGACGAACCCGAATTTGTTACGAATTTCATGAAATATTCGATTCGTTACGATTCCGAATATCGCCGTGATTCGATTGCTCGAATCGCTTCCTTAAAACTACATTTACTGCTATACAGTCCATCTAAAATGGTGGATCCACATGTCAGGACATGTCCCATAGGGCAAGAAATGCTGGGTAGGTGTCACATGCTACCTATCAGCAGACAGGCTTACCGATGATGTCACAGCCCCATATAAACGGCGGCCATCTTGCGGAAGATCATTCTGACACTGTATTGCGGCCAGAGCAGATCAGGCAGGGAGAGAGCGAGGGACAGATAGATAGATAGATAGATAGATAGATAGATAGATAGATAGATGGAACAGAAGAAGCGCAGGACAGATAGAGAAGGAGGGAGCCTGTGACAGTGACAAATAAAGACAGGGACAGTTTAAACTGTTTGCATTAGCTTTCAAGCCTATTTAGTGTTAATAGCACTCCTGCCTATTTAGCTTTTCCTTTACCTGGTGTCATTAAAAAGCATACTAGCATTAATATTTCAAGACTACCTGTGTAATAACTGCTTGCATTTTATAAGCAGAGTCACTTTTCCACAATCAAGGGAGGCCTGCTCTGTATGTGAGGAGGGGGCATCCCAAACACTAGCATAAATATTTCAAGACTACCTGTCTAATAACTACTTGCAATTTATAAGCAAAGTCACTTTTCCACAATCAAGGGAGGCCTCCTCTGTATGTGAGGAGGGGGCATCCCAAACACTAGCATAAATATTTCAAGACTACCTGTCTAATAACTACTTGCAATTTATAAGCAAAGTCACTTTTCCACAATCAAGGGAGGCCTCCTCTGTATGTGAGGAGGGGGCATCCCAAACACTAGCATAAATATTTCAAGACTGCCTGTCTAATAACTGCTTGCATTTTATAAGCAAAGTCACTTTTCCACAATCAAGGGAGGCCTGCTCTGTATGTGAGGAGGGGGCATCCCAAACACTAGCATAAATATTTCAAGACTACCTGTCTAATAACTACTTGCAATTTATAAGCAAAGTCACTTTTTCACAATCAAGGGAGGCCTCCTATGTATGTGAGGAGGGGGCATCCCAAACACTAGCATTAATATTTCAAGACTACCTGTCTATTCACTGCTTGCGTTTTATAAGCAAAGTCACTTTTCCACAATCAATGTGAGGAGGGGGCATCCCAAACACTAGCATAAATATTTCAAGACTACCTGTCTAATAACTGCTTGCATTTTATAAGCAAAGTCACTTTTCCACAATCAAGGGAGGCCTGCTCTGTATGTGAGGAGGGGACATCACAAACACTAGCATAAATATTTCAAGACTACCTGTCTAATATCTGCTTGCATTTCATAAGCAAAGTCACTTTTCCACAATCAAGGGAGGCCTGCGCTGTATGTGAGGAGGGGGCATCCCAAACACTAGCATAAGTATTTCAAGACTTCCTGTCTAATAACTGCTTGCATTTTATGAGCAAAGTCACTTTTCCACAATCAAAGGAGGCCACCTCTGTACGTAAGAAACAGGCATCCCAAATACTAGCACGTGTCTTTTAAGAGTACCTGCCTACTAACCTTTTGCCTTTTGTATAAAACAAGTCTGGTTTACTAGTTTAAAGCACCCATTGCCTTTCACCGGGGGCCATTGTCAGTGCTAGCACTTATCTTTTAAGAGTACCTGCCTACTAACCTTTTGCCTTTTGTATAAAACAAGTCTGGTTTACAAATTTAAAGCATGCATTGCCTTTCACCGGGGGGCATCCCGAAAACTAGCACTTAGCTTTTAATAGTACCTGCATCTTTTTTTTGCATTTTGAACAAAAACCACGTTTTTAAACTACCTGTGGTGCATTTAACTCTGACCAGGGGCATCTTGTGTAAGACCATCTGACAGTGTCTTTTTGCATTAGCTTTTAGCTACAGTGTCTGCCTATTTTGATCAAACTTTTCTACACACCTACTGTTACAAAAATACTGTTGTAGGTGTAGTGTAGTATATTGTTTTCCCGTCCTAAACGCAGTAAAAATGTCAGGCAGAGATGTGCCAGGATGTGCACTGAGGAGAGGCCTAGATTCATCAGGGAGAGGTCGCAGCAGACTAGGGGCGAGTGGCAGCAGGAGTTGCGGTGAGAGGTCTGATCTCCCACTATCTGCTAGCGGTCATGTCTCGACCAGCAACGCATCTGCCGTCATCGATTGGTTAACGCGGTCATCGACCTCATCACAAGTGACATCTGACACCCCCAGTCAACAGTCCGTAGGTTCCTCGGATACAACCCTGAGTTGGCATGGCCCGGGAGCAGCCCCTGTCCTTCCATTACCTCTGTCCTACGCCCCCCCCTCCAGCCGCCGTATCTTAGGCTTTGGGTTCAGCTCCACTATTCAGTGAGGACGATGTGTTAGAGGACAGTCAGCAGCTACTGCCTAGCCAAGAAATGGAGGAGACATCCGCCGCTTCTTCCGCTAGGCAGACAAATACTGAGGAGGAGAGTGGCGTGGGAGGTGGTGTGGGAGGTGGTGTGGTGAGCCTTCCGTCTCCTGCAGCACACGCTCTTGTGGAAACTGAGGAGGACATCAGTGACGTGCAGGCACAACTCGATGATGATGATGAAGCCGATCGCATTTGGGAGCCCGGTGCAGAAGGGGCTTTATCATCATCAGGAGAAGAGGGTCCCAGGTTGCCCCAGAGTCAGCAGCTGAGGCAGCAAGGTGGCAGTAGGGTTGGCAGTCAGCATGGTGGCAGTAGGTTTGGCAGTCAGCATGGTGGCAGAATTGGGATGTCTGGAGCCACACGTGGAGGGAAAATTAGCTACTCGGCAGTGTGGCACTTTTTCCTCAAGCATCCACAGGAGGGTAACCTGGCCACATGCAAGATGTGTAGACAGAAGGTCAAGCATGGCCAGGGCCCCAATGTTGGTACCACGGCTCTGCAGCAACACATGCAGCATCACCATAAAGCGGCCTGGGAGAACCGAGGCTCCGAAGTGGGGGTCCAGCCTGCTTTGTCAGCCAGTGCCACGCCACTTCCAATTTCACCCAGCCAAGGCTCCAGCACCTCAGCGGAAGGTAGCTGTGTGTCATATCCATCCTCTGCCACTCCAGATGCTCCTGCTCATCCCACCAGCAATCCATCAGCGAAGCCATGTCCAAGAGACAACAGTATGCGCCCACTCATCCTACTTCGCAGAAGTTAAATGTGCTCCTGTCCAAGTTGCTGGTGCTGCAGTCCCTCCCTTTTCAGGTGGTGGACTCTGCACCTTTCAGAGAGCTGATGGCTTGTGCCGAGCCGAGGTGGAGAGTCCCAAGCCGTCATTTCTTTGCAAAGAAGGCAGTACCAGCCCTGCACAAATTTGTTGAGCAGAAGGCGGGCCAGTCCTTGAGCCTGTTGGTGTGCACCAAAGTGCACGGCAGCGCTGACATCTGGAGCTGTAACTTCCCTTACATGCCCTTTACGGCCCACTGGGTGAATGTGGTTCCTGCACAGCAACTTGGACAGGTCACACCGCTTCGGCCTCCATGCTCCCAGGCCATTTTGCCTGTCACAGTGTGCGACTCTGCCTCCTCATCCTCTGCCATTTCCTCAGCCTCCACTGTACAGTCAATTCTCAATGCCCCTTCAGCCTACCATGTGTGCAGGGCATGGTGGTGTCACCCTGTGCTTCACATGGTTTGCCTTGGCGAACAAAGTCACACAGGGGAGGAGCTCCTGAAATTCATTCATCAAGAAATTAGAACATGGCTTCTTCGCGAAAATTGGAAATGGGTACCATGGTGACTGACAATGGGAGTAACATCTTGTCTGCGCTGAGACAAGGAAGCCTGAGCCATGCGCCCTGTATGGCACACGTGTTCAACCTAGTTGTCAAGCGTTTTCTGAAGTCTTCCCCCCATCTGCAAGACATCCTAACAACGGGAAGGAAACTTTGTATGCACTTCAGCCACTCCTACACCGCCAAGCACACCCTTCTTGAGCTACAGCGTCAGAACGGTATCCCCCAACATAGTCTGATTTGCGATGTTCCCACCCGTTGAAATTCCACCCTACATATGTTAGATCAACTATACGAACAGAGAAAAGCCATCACTGATTTCTTGATGGTCCAAGCAGATAGGGCAGACTTTAATGTGAACCAGTGGCAGCTCATACGTGACACCTGCCGTTTGCTCAGGCCCTTTGAGGAAGCCACTTTATTTGTCAGTCACCAGGATTACGGCATGAACGACGTGATTCCGCTGCTCCATGTAATACAACACATGTTGGAAACCATGGCTGGTCAGGGCACTGGAGACATGTCGCATACATTTCACGGCCACATAAACCCCGTGGGAGCTGAGGAGGAGGAGGAGGAGCAGCACAGTGAAGCGCAGTTTAGTTTTGGTGAAATGGGTGGTTTATCTAGTCATCTGACAGGAGAGGAGGAGCAGGAGCAGCCAGTGGAGCTAGAGGGTTGTGAGGAAGGCGAGACAGAGGACCCAGACACACCGTAGCAGTATGCAGTGAAGATGGAGACAGGGAGTCCCTCCGAGTCACTTGCACAAATGGCACGATGCATGCTCACGTGCTTGCGTAGTTACCGCAGAATTGTCTCCATTTTTCTGCAGGATGACTACTGGCTCTCCACCTTATTGGACCCTCACTTCTGGCACAAAATGGGGGCATTTTTTAAACCCACCGAGAGGGAGGACAAACTGACTTACTACAAAGACATTCTACGTAGTCAGTTGGCCGATGCCTATCTGCGCCATGGTCCATACTCTTGTAGGTCTGACTCGGGGGGACCTCTGCGCTCACTTTCCACTGCCATGGCTGCCGGGGGGGGGGGGGGGTGGCAGGAGCAGCAGCTCCATCAGCAGCAGCCTCAGTCTTCAGTCGCTAATGAGTAGCTTTCTGCTACCGCATAGTGAGGCTACTCATAAGCAGCAGGAAGACCTGGAGCAGGGCCTGAACCAGCAGGTCGTATCATACCTTGAGGATCCGCTGGACTTCTGGGCAGCCAAACTTGACTTGTGGCCGCAACTGGCAGAATTTGCCCTGGGAAAGCTGTCATGCCTGGGCCAGTAGTGTGCCATCTGAGTGAGTCTTTAGTGCTGCGGAGGCCATAGTAACGCCAAGGAGAACTCGTCTGTCCACGAAAAATGTGGAGAGACTCACCTTTGTGAAGATGAATCAGGCATGGATCAGCCAGGATTTCCACCCACCAATAGCTGATACATGCGAGTAGTAGATGCATGGTAGCTCCTTCTGCTGCTGCCATCTCCTGGGCGTGTCATACAGGCAATATATGAGCTCCTTCTGCTGCTGACAACTCCTGGGTGTGTCTTTCAGGCAATATATGAGCTCCCTATGCTTCTGCAAACTCAAATGTGTTTTTCAGGCAATATATGGGCTCCCTATACTGCTGCCAACTCCAATGTGTTTTTCAGGCAATATATGGGCTTCTAATGCTGCTGCTGCTGCCAACTCCTGGGTGTGTCTTTCAGGCAATATATGGGCTCCTAATGCTGCTGCCAACTCCAATGTGTTTTTCAGGCAATATATGGGCTCCAAATGCTGCTGCCAACTCCTGGGTGTGTCTTTCAGGCAATATATGGGCTCCCTATACTGCTGCCAACTCCAATGTGTTTTTCAGGCAATATATGGGCTTCTAATGCTGCTGCTGCTGCCAACTCCTGGGTGTGTCTTTCAGGCAATATATGGGCTCCCTATGCTGCTGCCAACTCCTGGGTGTGTTTTTCAGGCAATATATGTGCTCCCTATGCTGCTGCCAAGTCCAGAGTGTGTCTTTCAGGCAATATATGGGCTCCTAATGCTGCTGTTGCTGCTGCCAACTCCTGGGTGTGTCTTTCAGGCAATATATGGGCTCCTAATGCTGCTGCCAACTCCAATGTGTTTTTCAGGCAATATATGGGCTCCTAATGCTGCTGCCAAATCCTGGGTGTGTCTTTCAGGCAATATATGAGCTCCCTATGCTGCTGCTGCCAACTCCTGGGTGTGTCTTTCAGGCAATATATGGGCTCCTAATGCTGCTGCCAACTCCAATGTGTTTTTCAGGCAATATTTGAGCTCCCTATGCTGCTGCCAACTCCTGGGTGTGTTTTTCGTGCAATATATGTGCTCCCTATGCTGCTGCCAAGTCCAGAGTGTGTCTTTCAGGCAATATATGGGCTCCTAATGCTGCTGCCAACTCAAATGTGTTTTTCAGGCAATATATGAGCTTCTAATGCTGCTGCCAGCTCCAATGTGTCTTTCAGGCAATATATGGGCTCATTATGCTGCTGCCAACTCCAGGGTGTGTCTTTCAGGCAATATATGGGCTCTTAATTCTGCTGCCAACTCCAATGTGTTTTTCAGGCAATATATGGGCTCCTTATGCTGCTGCCAACTCCTGGGTGTGTCTTTCAGGCAATATATGGGCTCCTAATGCTGCTGCCAACTCCAATGTGTTTTTCAGGCAATATATGGGCTCCTAATGCTGCTGCCAAGTCCAGAGTGTGTCTTTCAGGCAATATTTGGGCTCCCTATGCTGCTGCCAAATTCAGGGTGTGTTTTTTAGGCAATATATGGGCTCAACATGCTGATGCCACCTCAAGGCTCTGCAATTGTGCTGCTCTGCGTCAGCGAATCTAATAGCGACGTCTCTGATCTGCATGTCATACTTCTTTACAATAGTATTTCACTAACCCAGCATGCATCCTATGCATGTTTCAGCCAAGCAAAACGTTCTGCAACCCTATGGAGGCTCTCGGACACCCAGAAATAGCTGTTTTTAATAATGATTCGGCGTGAATAAATTCGGACCGAAACGATTTTTCCCGGAAAATTCGGCGAATCAGCCGAATCAAATTTTTCAAAAGATCGCTTATCTCTATTCTCCACACATCTGGATTCCTATTAGAGAGTTGATTTACTTAGGGGATGTCTAAACTCATTCCAAAACAGTTAAAGTGGAACAAAAGATGGGAATTAGACTTTCCCAGGTTTTGTCTCATGCCCCAGGGCCTCCCAAATTGGGAAGTGTGAAACCCCCAGTTCTCTAAAACTCATTCCAGGCCAGCCGCTGGTTAGGTCTTGGCTCTGGGATGCCGCATAAAAGACAGACATTCTCATCACCCGGTTGTTCTCCCTCTGCCCCAGTGGCCATAGTCTGATGATGCGGGGCTTTAGACCACCAGCTTAGCCCTATTATATGTGGTCTACTTTCAGGAGCAGCTGCGTTCTGACAGAAAGGGAGAGCGCAGCCATGATAAGGTGAGCTGCTGAATGACAGTTTATGCACTTTGCCTACAGAGTCACTTTAAAGTAGAACTCCAATTTACTGGGCATAAGTCTTAAAGTGGGCCTAAATCTTTTCAGACTTTAGGACTAGAAGCAGCAACCTTATAATAAACAGTGCTCCTATTCATCCTTCTCCAGGGCAATTCAGATTTCTACACATAAAAATGAATTTATCTTTTTGTAACTCCTACTGTGGACAATTCCCACCCCCGTGGCATCCTATGGACCTGCCAGTGGCCTGCAAAGAGGAAGTTCTGCTGGGTTTTTCCGCCGTGGTGCATTGTGGCTGGTTGTCGGTTAAGTCCAGGGAGCAGCACAGATGGAATGCTGGGAAAGAAAGCATCCCAGGTATTCCAAAATGGCTGTGACCAAGAGAAAATCAGTCTCTAATTGAAATGAATGCTGCTGATCACACACGCATGCACTTTGGGAAGGGGGAAAGGGAGGATCCAGTGGCTACAGGGTCAGATTATGGGTGTCTTTGGTAGTTCTTTTATTTAGGTTCCCCATAAAAGTAGAGCTGGAGGGGTAAGTGAGTGGATCTCGGTAGGGGGTTGGATCCAAGCAACTGGAGATTGAGAGGCAAAGAGGTTCAGACTGAAAGACTGGAAAGGAGGGGGATCACAATGGGAGTCTGGGGGGGAAACAGACCTGGTGGGGGTGACTTCCACTGGGAGACTGGATTAGGGGGCAAGGAGGTTTACATTGGGGCACTGGCCTGAGGAATAGTCCCTGTGACTGATGCATGAAGGGGGCTGCCACTGAACAGTATTGCACGCTTGGATCTCAGGACCCAGTAAGTTTTATTTTTTGCCTACTAGGCAGAAAAGGTGAGTATTAAAGTTTTTTGAATGGTACTGTGTGCCACTGAGCTGTGGAGGTAATTTGATACGTTGGCCCTAAGTGGCTGTAAATGTTAATGTTTACCTTAACAAGCAAATTAATTAATTAAAGTTTTCTGTGCAATCATTCTCTAACCCCCCTTTTACTGAATCACACCTTATTTTAATTCATGCCCTATTTTGAAATAAAGCATTTTTATGAGATGGTTAAGGCAAATTTACAGAATTCAGCCCTAAATGGTAAAATGTTACTTATTGTTAAATGTTAAATGTTACTTGTTGACACATTTTTATCACTGATTTATTTATATTTATTTATATTTTTAGGTATTAGAACTGCATCAATAAAAGAAGTAGCATTTGACTGCAGGGACTGCCAGGCAAAGTGTAAAAACTCAGATTTATCAGCTTGCCTCCCCATGGCTGCCCTCTTCCTTCCTGTCAGCTTGATGCATCAGCTGATATGAGAAACCAAGCACTGAGATGTGGCTATGCCCAGGACCCGAAGCACCTGCAGAACCGTGCTGGATCCTGGGTTAGGTAAGCTCTTTATTTGTTGTTGTCCCCAACCCCCTGCTTGCCCCTCCTCTGCACCAGGGGCCGAAGATGATTGGACGCTGGCAGTCACATGGTCCAGTCCTCTTCCATGATTCTGTGTCCAACATCCATCTTAGTTCAAAATGGCTATAGGTCCATTCTAAAGAAAACAACCTACTTTACAAACAGGTATTTTAAAGGAGCGACTATTCCTTCACTGTAAAAATCAATTATTTTGTTAAAGGGGAAATCTAGCATTAATTCAGAAGGTTACTGTAGTTACAGCTTTTTTCCTATCTTCTTCCACATTCAAACCAGACAAATTATGGGGGTTCACCCAAACTGAATTGGTGTTCAACTTTGACCCAAATCTAAAGCTTGACACAATTTACTGCCCAAAACTATGAGAACAATGGTGTATATAGAAAATCATGTGCATTTTTTTCACTTACTGTTTGGCCATACGTGCTTTTTATGATAAATATTTTCCTTTCTCCTTTCTTCAAAATGTTGACCAAAAAGGGCAGTGGCAACGTTGGCAGTCTCTTTTCACTAATAAAAGAGTAGCAGGTTGCATCCTGGAATAGATTTTGCCACAACCCTCGGGTAGAAATGTAAAGGAACTTATAGGAAGTACATGGAAAATCGAAACATGCTTCCTGGCGGGTCTTCAGTACTGTTAGTGTAATTCTGCTGAATAAGCTGTCTAAGCTTATGTCTAAGGCAATCTGGGAATCACCCTGATGCCACGGATTAAACCAGTGACCACAAACTTTGATCATCGTTACCCCTACTATATGCCTCCATTGTACCAAGTCAGCCATGCATTTCACTCAGACATGTGCAGAGATGTGCATATATATAGATCTACATACAGGAGTACGATTCAGGTATATAGGGATATAGACACAGGACACAAGGACCATTTAGTTCAGACACAAATCCAGTATTAACTAAGAGACACAAACAATGCTCCAGCATCTGGGGCTGTATTTCCCATTAGGCATCCAAAGGCCTGTGCCCTTGTATGATGCAGAGACAGCAACCATCTGGATAAAACCTCAACTATGGTTCCTTTAATTTTTTTGAAATCTTACTCATCCTACTTAACTTTGCATTGAAATCTGGTTTCTGGGGGGAGCAGAGTAGCTAAAACACAAAAGTCTGAACTGCATTTTTTTCAGTAAGTCTTTAGTAGCCCTATAGTTGTCTTATGGTGCACATCCAACTTTTTTGGGGGGTAATACCACTATGGAGTATTTTGTCCCACTTAATAATTACTAACCACATTAAGAGCCTTATTTATGAAGTGTGCCATTTAGTGTCATTTTGGAGGCATTTGCATCGACTTTGGAGCGTCTGCATATTTTAGCACTGTTATGTCACAATACCTTACGTGAAATAATCAGCTTGGATTGGTGCTCTAGCTATTAGGCAGCCTGTGTCAGCACCTTTTGGGAATTATGCACATTATAGGAGAGCAAGTGCTACTCTGTATGGCCAGCTTTTAGGAGCTGCACACCGTATTTGATCATTTTTGGCACACTGCATTTAATAGGCGCTGGTCAGCATTTATTCTTTACAGTTACAGAATATCATTGCTGTGAACAAAAAGGGACAAATATTACAGTGCATTTAGACTGCATTTTAGTTCTTGTGCTCCAAAATATGCATTTATAAGAAATTAGCCTTAAAAAAACTATTTTGCAAGAAAATAATAAAATGACATTTGGTGAGATCCAAGTCCTGCATTTACATTATTGACAAGTCACCAATGCAAGTACAAATAATTATTAAACATTACTTTTAAGCAAAAAACACATCAGTACAGTTCTGCCTATTGTGGTCTATGGGATCTTAACCTACAGCACTGCTATAAACTGGAGCAGCTTGGAGAAAAACACCAGTCACCACGAACTATATGGCACTTGTGGTTACTTAGATGCGGGCTGGCAGATCCATCAGCGCTGACTGTTTTTTGTTAAGTAAATCACACACCGAGTGCTGCTGAGGCTAAATATTGGCACTGAGTGGTATTGACTGGCACTGACACTTGATAAATGAGGCCCCCAGTCCACAGATTTGGTAAGCAGGTGAATATTCTATGCCAAAACAACTACTCTGGATTAAACAGTCAGTAAACACCAATATATACAAAATATAAAAATGATTTCATTAGGTATTAGTAAATGCAACACATAAAAAGACAATTTTAAATCCACTTGAAAAGAAAGAGAAACTGCCCAGGCAACCCTGAGATGGAAAATGTTACCTAGATTGATAAGGGAGCCATCCAGTTGTAATCACATATAATATAGGCAGACACCCCAAAACAATCATTTAGAGATATACCGTGTTACAACAACTAAATGTCAAGACAGGATGGTCCATATAAAGGCGTACATCAGCGCTAAGTGAAAAAACTAGGCCGACTAATACTCACATACAGGGGCGGACTATGGTTAAAAATGGCCCGGGACTTTTTAGGGCACTCCGGCCCTGCTGTACTGTTCCTGTATCTTTATGTCACTATATATATATATATATATATATATATATGCCATAATTTTCACGCCATAAGATGCACCTGAGCATAAGAGGCACCCAGGGTTTAGAGGACAGAGATAAAAAAAAATTCTGAACCCCATGGTGAGCTTAACCCTTTAACCGCCAGCCTACCTTGAGATTTTGTCACCCTTTGTTGCCAGACCATTTTGCACTATTTTGCGCTCCCCCATGTTCAACTGTGATTTTTGAAGGGATTTCCCTGGAAAGTGACATATTGTTTTTTCAGCAGATTCTGTGCTGTAACATGAAATGTCTTGTTTGTAATTTTTTAGGTGTATTAGGTGAATATTTTTGGATGAAATATGTGCAAAAAAAAAAACTATTTTTTTTGTAATAAAAAATGTAAGTTTGTCAATAAAATCCTATTGCGTGTGAAACCCCAATTTCTCCCGGTTACAGCGGTACCACATATGTATTGGTAGACACCCTTTCCTGCCCAGAAGACTCCCCCAAACTGAAACAGCGCTTTAGGGGATTTCCAGATAAAATATAACTGGGATATGCGCTATGTGCACCTTGCAGTTTTTCCAGAAAAACAACCCTTTACATTGGAAATACCCCCAACAAACTTTGTTTGTTTTTATTTTTACAGGAAAAGCCAGCGGCGGCAAAAACGGGGGGGGGGGGGGCTACTCCGGGCTCTCCCCTTCCTCCAGAGGAGCCCCGACAGGGGAACGGAGCCCCCCAGGGTGAAGAGGAGACCCGGCCGGATCTAATGAGGGGTCAGGTAAGTGTTTTTTTTTTAATTTTGCAGGCGCTAGCAGGGGGCAAATTCAGGCACGTAAAATGTACGTGGCTGGCGGTTAACTGCAGGGGAAGCAGCCACATAAATTTTACGTAGCTGGCGTTTAAAGGGTTAAAGAGGAACATCAGGGTAAAACAAAAATGTGGCCGATCCCCCCTATCGGGGCCGACTTAACTTTTGGATGTCACCGCCACCTAATACAGCGACATCTAGCTGCCTCAGCACATGATTCTCTCCCTGCCACTGGCTTAGCCGTCTCTAAATGAGTGTGGCTTTAGCCAGGCTTTTCAAAGTCCTGCGCCACTCAAGTCTGGTGGCTTTTCTACACCTACCCTTGCATCCCATTCATGGCCGCTGTGCAGGCGTGAGATTGGGGAAAGTGTGCAGTGAGTACAAACTGCCCAAATGTAAAACCGTAGTAAAGAACAGCAGTCCAGTGAGTTTTGGGAGAGGTTTTAACCTCCCCCGATGTTCCTCTATAAATCCCCCTCCCAACCACACCATTACAGAGAGTGTGCAGAATCACCCCATTACAGGCAGTGTGCAGCATCCCTCATTACAGCCAGTAAGTGTTATCCATCATTACAGGCAGTATGCGGCATCCTTCATTACAGCCAGTAAGTGGCATCCCTCATTAAAGCCAGTAAGTGGCATTTCTCATTACCGGCAGTGTACGTCATCTCCCATTACCGACAGTGTGCAGCATCTCCCATTACAAGCAGTGAGGGGCATCCTTTATTACAGGCAGTGTGTGGCATCTATCCTTACAGCCAGCAAGTGGCATCCCCCATTACAGCCAGTAAGTGGCATCCTTGATTACAACTAGTGTGCGGCATCCTCCGTTAACAGCAGTGTGCGGCATCCCACATTAGAGGCAGTGTGCGGCATCTCCCATTACAGGCAATGAGGGGCATCCCTCATTACAGCCAATGAAGGGCGTCCCTCATTACAAAAAATAAACAATTAAATACTGCGCTAATAACAAAATGTTCATGAAGTAAAAACAAATAATTGAAAAATGTTAATCAGTTCAATGTCCAAATTTAAAACACAGAGCAAAAGACCAGGCTTCATATAGAACCCAACAACCAGTGGGGAAAAATATTCCGTGGTGCATGCACTTCTTGCCTGTTCACGTGTGCCCCTCACCAATCTTGTGGACTCTTACCGGATTTATTGTGCTGTTGTTAGCAGCAATCAATGGCAACCAGTATATATATATCGCGTTCCAGGCACTCAAGGGTTAAAAATTCATCAGCACATTTAGTCAGATCCCAGATCAAAGTAAGCCAGTGAGTGACATCCCTACATTACAATCAGTTAGGGGCATCCCTCATTACAGCCAGTGAGCGGCATCCCTCCATCCACATAGTGAGGGGCATCCCTTCTTACGGCCAATAATTGGCATCCCCCTCCCCCCAGCACTGGACAATTATAAGGCAGAGAATAGGCAGGGTAACCGATTTATGCCTGCCTGCCTGCCTGCCATTGCTGCCCCCCCCCCGCCACCACCACTCACATACATACACATATACACACAAACACTCACACACTCATGCTTACTGGTAGGCGTTTCCCCCTGACCACCCAGAACTAGCGCTGGAGTGTGTGTTTGTATGTGTGTGTTTGTATGAGCGACATTGGAGGGCAACAGCAGAGGCGGGCAGGCAGGCAGGCATAAATTGGTTACCCTGCCCACCATCTTTTTTATTGTCCAGCGATCGGGGGCCCGCTCACAGGCCACCACCCGCCCTCCTGCATCTGCCTCTCACAGGCTGCGGCCTTCCCTATGACTAGTCTGCCCCTGCTCACATAACACTCTTATCTATCTATCTATCTATCTATCTATCTATCTATCTATCCATAAACCCAATGTGGTTGCTGAGCCACAGCTTCGTAGGGGACTGAACTGAACTTCCCTATGAAGCTGTGGGTCAGGGACCACTATGGGTCTGCTACATACACCAAACACACCAGTCCGTGTACATTGCTGACATAAACACATTGTTGCTAGAGAAAATAGTTTTCTTTTAGAAACAGAGTTGCAAACAAATAAAATGAAAAAAACATAATCTCAGCACCTTGAGCACATAAATTAAAAATGCCATTGAACCCTTTAAACATATTAGCTAAAACCTTCTGAAGGGCATTTGGATTAATGCAACTGAATATGTATGTATATTCTGCAATTTTATATGTATGTACGTTTGCAAAGAACAGGAAATGTTCCCTCTTTGGGCATTTTCAAAGCAAATATTTAATCTGTTAATTCTCACAAACATGTATTCTGATGATTCAGTAGAGATTTTAAAATTGTGTGAGCACGGCAAGAGACTTTATGCTTTGGAATACAGAATTAACTTCAAGTTTTCGAAATATGCAAAAATAATCATATGTAATAAACAAGTAAAAGGCGCTGTCTACTTCGCACACTGTAATTTTTACAAAGCTGAAAGGATGTGTGAGCAGATCAAGAGTTTTAGTAGCATAATAATAAAAACAGAAGCTGGGAATGGAGCTCATTAACCATGTAGTTATTGGATGACCTATCCTCTATAGAGTTTATCCTATGGATAAGCCGCCAATTCTATCATTTGCGGCATATAATCTATTTAGCGACATAATCCTATATTGTACATGTCTATAATACTCTTTATCTGTGTAATGCACCCCCCACACCTAAGTAATCTTGTTATCTATATTGAATCTAACCTCTATCTGTTATATATTGATTTCTCTATAAAGCATCAATAAGCCAAAGCAACGTTTCCAATAAATTATTTTCCTGCAGTACAGCTCCCTGGCCTCAGCCTGTAGGCACACTAATTACTGGTTGCCTGGGGATGTGGACATGGCAGTGAAATGTGTGGGATGAATACTAAAAGTGAGCAAGTGTCAGTATGAAAATTATTAATGTCATGTCACTTAACAGTGATTATCGTCAAGGTAACAAAATAATCTTACATAAAAAATTATGACAATAATGTGAACTGTCAAGATGTGTTTCATCGGCAGGTTTGTAAGACACATTTATGTCCTTAAGAGCTGACAATACTGAAGCAGTGAAACCAGTTGTGCAAGGAACACTTTTAGATGTACCAGAAAAGATGTCAATACAAATATACAAATGCCTTTTAATTCATGTTTGTATCTAGTAATCTATATGTAACATGTATTAATGATGTGAGAACCACAAACTGTTGAATTGCACAGGGCTCTACATTGAAACACTGGGATCTGTCTACAGAAGGGGAGAACAGAGTGATCAAGATGAGCGAACTTTTGAAAAATTCGATTCGGCTGATTCGACGAATTTTCCGTAAAAATTCGTTTCGGTCCGAATTGCTATTACAAACGGCTATTTCTGAGCTTCCTAGAGCCTCGATATGGTTGTAAACCATTCTGCCTTGCTGTAACATGCATAGGATGCGTGCTGGTTTAGTGAAATAATACTGTAAATAATTATGACATGCAGATCAGAGGCATCGCTATTAGATCAGAGCGGCACAATTACAAAGAGTTGAGGTGGCATTACTATGAGGGGCCCCTATATTGCCTGAAAAACACACCCTGGACCTGGCAGCAGCAGGAGCCCAAATATTGGCTGAAAGACATCCTGGAGTTGGCAGCAGGAGCCCAAAAATTGGCCTGAAGACACACATTGGAGTTGGCAGCAGGAGCCCAAAAATTGGCCGAAAGAGACACTGGAGTTGCCAGCAGCAGCAGGAGCCCAAACATTGGCTGAAAGAGACACTGGAGTTGGCAGCAGGAGCCCAAAAATTGGCCTAAAGACACACTGGAGTTGGCAGCAGCAGGAGCCCAAACATTGGCTGAAAGAGACACTGGAGTTGGCAGCAGCAGCAGCAGGAGCCCAAATAATGACTGAGAGACACACCCTGGAGTTGCAAGCAGCAGCAGCAGTGGCAGGAGTCCAAACATTGCTTGAAAGAGACACTGGAGTTGGAAGCAGGAGCAGCTGGAGCCCAAACATTGCTTGAAAGAGACATTGGAGTTGGCAGCTGGAGCAGCAGGAGCCCAAACATTGCTTGAAAGACACACTGGAGTTGGCAGCAGGAGCAGCAGGAGCCCAAACATTACTTGAAAGACACACTGGAGTTGGAAGCAGGAGCAGCAGGAGCCCAAACATTGCTTGAAAGACACACTGGAGTTGGCAGCAGGAGCAGCAGGAGGCCAAACATTGCTTGAAAGAGACACTGGAGTTGGCAGCAGGAGCAGCAGGAGCCCAAAAATTGGCTGAATGACACACTGGAGTTGCAAGCAGCAGCAGCAGGAGCCCAAACATTGCTTGAAAGACACACTGGAGTTGGCAGCAGGAGCCCAAACATTGCTTGTAAGAGACACTGGAGTTGGCAGCAGGAGCAGCAGGAGGCCAAAATAGCTTGAAAGACAAACTGGAGTTGGCAGCAGGAGCAGCAGGAGCCCAAACATTGCTTGAAAGAGACACTGGAGTTGGCAGCAGGAGCCCAAACATTGCTTGAAAGAGACCCTGGAGTTGGCAGCAGGAGCGGCAGGAGCCCAAACATTGCTTGAAAGACAAACTGGAGTTGGCAGCAGGAGCAGCAGGAGCCCAAACATTGCTTGAAAGAGACACTGGAGTTGACAGCAGGAGCAGCAGGAGCCCAAACATTGCTTGAAAGATACATTGGAGTTGGCAGCAGGAGCCCAAACTTTGCTTGAAAGACACACTGGAGTTGGCAGCAGGAGCAGCAGGAGCCCAAACATTGCTTGACAGAGACACTGGAGTTGGCAGCAGCAGCAGCAGGACGCCAAACATTGCTTGAAAGAGACAATGAAGTTGGCAGCAGGAGCAGCAGGAGCCCAAACATTGCTTGAAAGACACACTGGAGTTGGCAGCAGGAGCAGCAGGAGCCCAAACATTGCTTGAAAGACACACTGGAGTTGGCAGCAGGAGCAGCAGGAGCCCAAACATTGCTTGAAAGACACACTGGAGTTGGCAGCAGGAGCAGCAGGAGCCCAAACTTTGCTTGAAAGGCACACTGGAGTTGGCAGCAGGAGCAGCAGGAGCCCAAACACTGCTTGAAAGACACACTGGAGTTGGCAGCAGGAGCAGCAGGAGCCCAAACATTGCTTGAAAGATACACTGGAGTTGGCAGCAGGAGCAGCAGGAGCCCAAACTTTGCTTGAAAGACACACTGGAGTTGGCAGCAGGAGCAGCAGGAGCCCAAACATTGCTTGAAAGAGACACTGGAGTTGGCAGCAGCAGCAGCAGGAGGCCAAACATTGCTTGAAAGAGACACTGGAGTTGGCAGCAGGAGCAGCAGGAGCCCAAACATTGCTTGAAAGACACGCTGGAGTTGGCAGCAGGAGCAGCAGGAGCCCAAAAATTGGCTGAATGACACCCTGGAGTTGCAAGCAGCGGCAGCAGGAGCCCAAACATTGCTTGAAAGAGACACTGGAGTTGGCAGCAGGAGCAGCAGGAGGCCAAAATTGCTTGAAAGACACACTGCAGTTGGCAGCAGCAGGAGCCCAAACATTGCTTGAAAGAGACACTGGAGTTGGCAGCAGAAGCAGCAGAAGCCCAAACATTGCTTGAAAGACACACTGGAGTTGGCAGCAGGAGCAGCAGGAGCCCAAACATTGCTTGAAAGACACACTGGAGTTGGCAGCAGAAGCCCAAACATTGCTTGAAAGAGACACTGGAGTTGGCAGCAGGAGCAGCAGAAGCCCAAACATTGCTTGAAAGACACACTGGAGTTGGCAGCAGGAGCAGCAGGAGCCCAAACATTGCTTGAAAGACACACTGGAGTTGGCAGTAGGAGCCCAAAAATTGGCTGAATGACACCCTGGAGTTGCAAGCAGCAGCAGCAGGAGCCCAAACATTGCTTGAAAGACACACTGGAGTTGGCAGCAGGAGCAGCAGGAGCCCAAAAATTGGCTGAATGACACACTGGAGTTACAAGCAGCAGCAGCAGCAGGAGCCCAAACATTGCTTGAAAGAGACACTGGAGTTGGCAGCAGGAGCAGCAGGAGCCCAAACTTTGCTTGAAAGACACACTGGAGTTGGCAGCAGGAGCAGCAGGAGCCCAAACATTGCTTGAAAGAGACACTGGAGTTGCAAGCAGCAGCAGCAGGAGGCCAAACATTGCTTGAAAGAGACACTGGAGTTGGCAGCAGGAGCAGCAGGAGCCCAAACATTGCTTGAAAGACACGCTGGAGTTGGCAGCAGGAGCAGCATGAGCCCAAAAATTGGCTGAATGACACCCTGGAGTTGCAAGCAGCGGCAGCAGGAGCCCAAACATTGCTTGAAAGAGACACTGGAGCTGGCAGCAGGAGCAGCAGGAGGCCAAAATTGCTTGAAAGACACACTGCAGTTGGCAGCAGCAGGAGCCCAAACATTGCTTGAAAGAGACACTGGAGTTGGCAGCAGAAGCAGCAGGAGCCCAAACATTGCTTGAAAGACACACTGGAGTTGGCAGCAGGAGCAGCAGGAGCCCAAACATTGCTTGAAAGACACACTGGAGTTGGCAGCAGAAGCCCAAACATTGCTTGAAAGAGACACTGGAGTTGGCAGCAGGAGCAGCAGAAGCCCAAACATTGCTTGAAAGACACACTGGAGTTGGCAGCAGGAGCAGCAGGAGCCCAAACATTGCTTGAAAGACACACTGGAGTTGGCAGTAGGAGCCCAAAAATTGGCTGAATGACACCCTGGAGTTGCAAGCAGCAGCAGCAGGAGCCCAAGCATTGCTTGAAAGACACACTGGAGTTGGCAGCAGGAGCAGCAGGAGGCCCAAATTGCTTGAAAGACACACTGGAGTTGGCAGCAGCAGGATCCCAAACATTGCTTGAAAGAGACGCTGGAGTTGGCAGCAGGAGCCCAAACATTGCTTGAAAGGGACACTGGAGTTGGCAGCAGGAGCAGCAGGAGCCCAAACATTGCTTGAAAGACACACTGGAGTTGGCAGCAGGAGCAGCAAGAGCCCAAACATTGCTTGAAAGATACACTGGAGTTGGCAGCAGGAGCAGCAGGAGCCCAAACTTTGCTTGAAAGTCACACTGGAGTTGGCAGCAGGAGCATCAGGAGCCCAAACATTGCTTGAAAGAGACACTGGAGTTGGCAGCAGCAGCAGCAGGAGCCCAAACATTGCTTGAAAGAGACCCTGGAGTTGGCAGCAGGAGCAGCAGGAGCCCAAACATTGCTTGAAAGACACACCAGAGTTGGCAGCAGGAGCAGCAGGAGCCCAAACATTGCTTGAAAGAGACACTGGAGTTGGCAGCAGCAGGAGGCCAAAAATTGGCTGAATGACACCCTGGAGTTGCAACCAGCAGCAGCAGGAGCCCAAAATTGCTTGAAAGACACACTGGAGTTGGCAGCAGCAGCAGAAGCCCAAACATTGCTTGAAAGACACACTGAAGTTGGCAGCAGGAGCAGCAGGAGCAGCAGGAGCCCAAACATTGCTTGAAAGACACACTGGAGTTGGCAGCAGGAGCCCACAAATTGGCCTAAAGACACACTGGAGTTGCAAGCAGCAGCAGCAGGAGCCCAAAATTGCCAGAAAGACACACCCTGGAGTTGGCAGCAGCATTAAGAGAACATATACAGATTTTCGGCACAGATATCTTATCCGAAGAATATTAATTAAAAGTAAGAGTAACGTACAGCATTTTCTCAATTATTACTTGTGGTCTGATGTGGAGAAATGTCTGTAACTGGAGAGCAGCGCCTTAAATCTGTTTTGCGCGATCCATATTTCTTTAGTGTTGGTCTGGCCCCATGATCAATCTACTCTAATGCATCTGGGTGGAAATCTTGGCTGATCCATTCCCGATTCATTTCCACGCAGGCCAGTCTCTGAAAAAAAAACATTTTTGAAGCATACTGGAGCACATTGAATTGCTCTCATCAGAGCATCACTTACGCACATCTAAGAGTTTCATCACTTTGTTTGTGTTAAAGTCTTCAGGGCCTAGTAACTACTTAGTGAAAGACCATAGATAGTTACACACCTGCTGCTCTTATCGACAAATCCTGTTTTAAGTGTAGTGTAGCGTTTTGTCCTCCCCTCATATACGCACTAAGTATGTCAGGCAGAGAAGTGGCAGGATGGGCACAGAGAAGTTGCAGAGGCCTAAATTCATCAAGCAGAGGTTGCAGCAGACTAGGGGTGAGTGGCAGCAGGAGTCTCAGTGAGAGGACTGATCTCCCGGGATCAGCTAGCGGTCGTGTCTTGACCAGCAACCCATCTGCCATCATCTGTGACATCTGACACCCCCAGTCAACTGTCGGTTATGTCTTATGCTTAGGGTTCAGCTCCACTATTCAGTGAGGACGATCTGATAATCAGAAAAATCAGCAGCTACTACCCAGCCAAGAAGTGGAGGAGACACTCGCCGCTTCTTCCACTAGGTGGGCAAGTAGTGATGAGGAGAGTGGCATGAGAGGTGGTGTTGCAAGTGTTTTGGCTTCTTAAGCAGACACTGTTGAGGAACCTGAGGAGGATATCAGTGAGTTTTGAGGGCACTTTTAAAGGCTTGGAGTGATGGAGAGTGACAGATTAAGCGGCCAGCATGGTGGCAGAAGGGGAAAGTATGGAGACAAATGTGCTCGGGGTAGACCACTCACGCGGCAGGCTATCTTCCCAGGAGGTATTGGAAGAGGGTCCCCGGAGCTGGCGGCGGCGGCAGCAGTGAATTAGTGCGGACTGTTGGTAGGAAAAATCAGCTTCAAGGCCATGTGGCAGTTTTTCATCAAGCATCCGCAGGAGGTTAACATGCCTATATGAAAGATGTGTAGGCAGAAGGTGAAGTGTGGCCAGGGTCCCAATGTTGGACCCACAGCCCTGCGTCAACATTTGCAGCGTCCCCATTAATCGGCCTGGGAGAGTTGGCTCCAAAGTGGTGGTCCAGCCTGCTGCATTACCCAGTGGCACGCCGCTCTCTGTTCCAGCCAGCCAAGGCTCCGCCACCTCCTGTGTGTCATACCCATCCTCTGTCACTCCAGATGCTCCTCCTCCTCTTAATCCGAGTCAGTCATTCCGCCAGCAATCCATTGGCCAAGCCATGTCCAAGAGACAACAGTATGTGCCCACTCATCCAACGTGCAGAAGCTAAATGTGCTCCTGTATAAGTTGCAGGTGCTGCAGTCCCTCCCTTTTGAGTTGGTGGACCTTTCAGAGAACTGATGGCTTGTGCCGAGCCGAGGTGGAGAGTCCCATGCTGTCATTTCTTTGCAAAGAAGGCAGTACCAGCCCTGTACAATTTTGTTGGACAGAAGGTGAGCCAGTCCTTTAGCCTGTCAGTGTGTACCAAAGTGCACAGCAGTGCCTACGTCTGGAGCTGTAACTACAGTCAGGGACAATACATATCCTTTAAGGCCCACTGGGTGATTGTGGTTCCTGCACAACCACAACAGCAACTTGGACAGGTCCCTCCACTTTGACCTCCACACTCCTAGGCCTTTGTGCCTGTGACAGTGCACTTGCACGTAGCAATGGTGTCACAGAAACAAGTGGATAATTGTCAATTACATATTAATAGTTAACATTTATCTTATTTGAACATATTTATAATAATAACATATAATAACATATAACATAGCAACAATAACATCTAACATAATAACAGTAACATATGGTTTGCCTTGAGCCACAGAGCCACACATGGGAGGAACTGCTAAAAATGAGAACTCAATAAATTAAATCATGGCTTACTTCACGAAAACTGCAAATGGGACCCATGGTGACTGACACTGGGAAGAACATCTTGTCTGCGCTGTGACAAGGAAGCCTGAGCCATGCGTCCTGCCATGGCACACGTGTTCAATCTAGTTGTCAAGCGTTTTCTGAAGTCTTCCCCCCCATCTGCAAGACGTCCTAACAACGGGAAGGAAACTTTGCATGCACTTCAGCCACTCCTACACCGCCAAGCACACCCTTCTTGAGCTTCAGCATCAACCCGTTGGAATTCCACCTTCCATATGCAGGATCGACTATAGGAACAGAGAAAAGCCATCACGGATTTCTTGATGATCCAAACGGATAGGGGGACTCCCCTGTGTAACTTCAATGTAAACCAGTGGCAGCTCATACGTGACACCTGCCATTTGCTCAGGCCCTTTGAGGAAGCTACTTTATTAGTCAGTCGCCAGGACTATGAGATGAAAGATGTGATTCCACTGCTTCATGTACTACAGCACATGTTGGAAACCATGGCTGGTCAGGACACTGGAGACATGGCGCATACATTTCACAGCCACATGAAGCCTGTGGGGGCTGAAGTGGAGGAGGAGGAGGGGGTGGGACACAGCGAAGCACAGTTTAGGTTTGACAAAATGGCCATTTTACCTAGTCATCTGACAGGAGAGGAGGAGCAGGAGCAGCCACAGGAGCTAGAGGGTTGTGAGGAAGGTGAGACAGAGGACCCAGACACACCGTGGCAGATTGCAATGGAGATGGAGACAGGTAGTCCCTCCGAGTCACTTGCACAAATGGCTCGATGCATGCTCACATGCTTGCGTAGTGACCTCAGAATTGTCTCCATTTGTCAGCGGTATGACTTCTGGCTCTCCACCTTATTGGACCCTCGCTTCCGGCACAAAATGGGGGCATTTTTTACACCCTCTGAGAAGGAGGACAAACTGACCTACTACAGAGACATCCTACGTAATCAGTTGGGCAATGCCTATCTGCGCCATGGTCCATACTGTGATGCCCAGCGGGACACCAGCCTTCTGTAAGCAGGCAACCCCCAATCTCCACCGCCGTTTCTGCCTATAGTCAAGCCCCCGTTTGCCTGGACGCTAGGCACGCCTCACCGGACACGGTTGCCCCCAGGTCTTAATAGGCGCAAAGGATGGCTGCTTACAGTGAAGGCCGATGAACCACAAGGGTATCCCGAAGCCGAGCTCATTCACAGGTAGTCAATCCGGAGGGTGAGTCAGAGTACAGGGATGAGACAGGTGCGTAGTCAGGAGTAGCCAAAGGGTCAAGCCAGGAGGTCAGAGATTGCCCTGGAAAAGCTGTCCTGCCCGGCCAGTAGTGTGCCATCTGAGCGGGTGTTTAGTGTGGCGGGGCCATAGTCATGCCAAGGAGAACTTGTCTGTCCACGAATAATGTGGAGAGACTCACCTTTGTGAAGATGAATCAGGCATGGTTCAACCAGGATTTCCAGCCAACAATGGCTGATCCATGGTAGTAGCTGATGCATGGTAGCTCCCTATGCTGCTGCCAACTCCAGGGTGTGTCTTTCAGGCAATATATGGGCTCCCTATGCTGCTGCCAACTCCTGGGTGTGTCTTTCAGACAATATATGGGCTCCCTATGCTGCTGCCAACTCCTGAGTGTGTCTTTCAGACAATATATGGGCTCCCTATGCTGCAGCCAACTCCTGGGTGTGTCTTTCAGGCAATATATAGGCTCCCTATGCTGCTGCTGCCAGCTCATATGTGTGTCTTTCAGGCAATATATGGGCTCCTAATGCTGTTGCTGCCAACTCCAATGTGAGCACTCTTAAAAAAACGCATGCTAGCATATTTGGGATGCCCCCCGGCTAAAGGCAATGGCTGCTAGCAATTTGACAAAGTGACTTTACAAAATGCAACCAGTTAATAGACAGGTGCTCTTGAAACATTACTGCTAGTGTTTGGGATGCCCCCTCCTCACATACAGAGGAGGCCTCCCTTGATTGTGGAAAAGTGACGTTAATTATAAAATGCAAGCAGTTATTAGACAGGTACTCTTGAAATATCACTGCTAGTGTTTGGGATGCCCCCTCCTCACATACAAAGGAGGCCTCCCTTGAATGTGGAAAAGTGACGTTAATTATAAAATGCAAGCAGTTATTAGACAGGTAGTCTTGAGATATTTATGCTAGTGTTTGGGATGACCATGTGGGCTGTGGTTTTTACAGCAGACACAGAAACAATTCAAACTGCGATATATTTATGAGAAATAGCCTTTAAAAGCTGCTTTAGCGTAACGGATAGGGTCAAATGTGCTGGTTTGGGATACCCTGAGGCCTGTTTTTTAAGAGCACACACAAAAACAATTCAAACTGCAATATATTTATGAGAAATAGCCTTTAAAAGCTGCTTTTGTGTAACAGATAGGGTCAAATGTGGGATACCCTGCGGCCTGGTGTTTTGACAGCAGGACAAAAACCAATTCAAAATGCAATAGCTTAATAAAGCTGAGGCTGAGCAAGCTTATTTAGTATAACAGATAGGGTGCAACGTGGTGGTTTGGGATACCCTGCGGCCTGGTGTTTTGACAGCAGGACAAAAACCAATTCAAAATGCAATAGCTTAATAAAGCTGAGGATGAACAAGCTGATTTAGTATAACAGATAGGGTGCTACGTGCAGGTTTGGGATACCCTGCGGCCTGGTGTTTTTTTGACAGCAGGACAAAAAACAATTCAAAATGCAATAGCTTGATTAAGCTGAAGATGAACAAGCATATTTAGTATAACAGATAGGGTGCTACGTGCAGGTTTGGGATACCCTGCGGCCTAGTGTTTTGGCAGCAGACCAAAAACCAATTCAAAATGCAATAGCTTGATTAAGCTGAGGAGATTCAAGCTTATTTAGTATAACAGATAGGGTGCAACGTGCAGGTTTGGGATACCCTGCAGCCTAGAGTTTTGGCAGCAGACCAAAAACCAATTCAAAATGCAATAGCTTGATTAAGCTGAGGATGAACAAGCGTACTTAGTATAACAGATAGGGTGCTACGTGCAGGTTTGGGATACCCTGCTGCTTAGTGTTTGGGCAGCAGACCAAAAACCAATTCAAAATGCAATAGCTTAACAACGATTATTTCGTATAACAGATAGGGTGACATGGGCTGGTTTGGGATGCCCATGTGGGCTGGTGTATTTAAAGCAGACAAAAACCAATTCAAAATGCAATAGCTTAATTAAAATGAGGCTGAACAACGCTTATTTAGTGTAACAGATAGGATGACATGGGCTGGTTTGGGATGCCCATGTGGGCTGGTGTATTTAAAGCAGACAAAAACCAATTCAAAATGCAATAGCTTAATTAAAATGAGGCTGAACAACATTTATTTAGTATAACAGATAAGGTGTCATGTGCTGGTTTGGGATGCCCATGTGGGCTGGTGTATTTAAAGCAGACAAAAACCAATCCAAAATGCAGTAGCTTAATTAAAATGAGGCTGAACAATGCTTATTTAGTATAACAGATAGGGTGACATGTGCTGGTTTGGGATGCCCTTGTGGGCTGGTGTATTTAAAGCAGACAAAAACCAATTCAAAATGCAATAGCTTAATTAAAATGAGGCTGAACAACGCTTATTTAGTATAACAGATAGGGTGACATGTGCTGGTTTGGGGTGTATTTAAACCAGACAAAAAATATTAAAACTAATCCAGTTATGAGAAATGCTTGTGTGTAACAGATAGGGTTAAATATGCCACTGCATTGATAGGATGCACAGTGGCAAGGCAGGTTTACAGCACAAAGAACTGAAATTGAATTGAAAAATGATCTGGCTAATGAAAATAAAAAAAAAAAAAAATCCCTGTCACTTCAATGCTGTCCCTGCCTGGACCGTTCCGGTTTTTCCCTATCTTTCACTATCTTTCCCTGGCTCTGTCTACCTCTCTTTCTGCCTCTCTGTCGGTCTCTCTGACTCTCCCTACCTATCTCTAACTCTGTCCCTGTCTGTAACCAGCTCTGCTCTGGCCGCAATACAACGCTGAACTGCGCACAAGGAAAATGGCTGCCAGTTTATATAGCACGGTTTCCTGGCTGCTGATAGGCTGCATGTGACTTTCCCATGATACCTTGCCCCAGGGGATATGTCTGGACATGTTCATCCACCATTTTAGAATGCCTGTAATTGAAATAAATGGAGTTTAAAGGAAAACTTAGATCGATCGAATCGCGGGGAAATTCGGATTCGCTCAGAATCGAATTTTTCCTGAAATTCGGAACGAATTCGGGTTCGTCTGGATCGATTCGCTCATCCCTAATCAAGACATTAGTGTGATCATGTGCCTAAGGGGGGGGGGGGGAATCAATAAAATGTGTCTGCCTCACTTCTCCATAAGCCAGTGAATTTAGACAGCCTCTGCAACTTCACACGTACAACATATATTTTTTTATTTAATTTTTTTTGTGGGAAAATAACAACACACTGAATTGTTTAGCTCAATCTAGAGTAAGAAAGGTAGATACAACCGTTGATAATGTCAGAGCATTTAGCCTACTTAAACAAATTAAATTATTTATGGGTCGTATCAAGACTTCCCACAGAAAATTCCTAAAATTAAATTTAGTTCCCCTCCCTTCCCAAGCTTCTCCCCTGACATCTATAACATGGAAAAATGAAAAAAACACATACATACAGCACACATAGAGGGTTTAGAAAACATACTGCTTGACTCATAGTTGTTATTTTCAGGGTCTATACATATTATATACAGTATGAAATCCTGGTCCACTTTCATCTGAGCTTTAGAGTTTTAAATATTGCAGATATTTGGGTGATATGGACTCAGCTAGGGAGTGCCACTGTGGGAGAGTTAGGCTTTTTTCAGCAGACTGGAATACACGGCTTTGCAGCATTCAAAATGCAGTAGAGTATGTCCCCTTAAAAACTTGTAACATGCATGCTGCTGGGTCCTCCTTCAGGTCAACCTTAGTCAGTTTGTAGACTATCTCTCTCACCTTGCTGCAAAACATCAAGAGTTTTGGGCAAGAGCAGAAGGCATGCAGCATGGTTCCAGGAGCCTGCTGCAACCTATGGGAGAAGAGTTTGGGAAGATCTTCTGGATTTTATTTGGGACCCTATACTGTCTGGACAGTATTTTATATAAGGTTTCCTGATATATATTGGGTATAGAGGTGTTATAGGCAGAGTGATATAGGGTTTCCCTTTGGGATTTTGAGAATGTCCTATGCCATGGGTTCCTTACCTTTTCTCAAGCAAGTACCAATTTTAATTTTCTAATTAAGTCCACCTGGGTTGGAGGAAAGTGTTTTCACCTGAAACCACCATTTAAAATGCGCGAAGCACACACAAAGAAATGTATAATAGTTTATCACCTTTTGGAGCTGTGTTATACTTAAGAATCTATCAGATGTGTACAAAGTATATATAGCAGCATATCAGATGCAAGTACAGATGCCTTACCGAGTATCACCTGATAGGATCCCAAGTACCACCACTGTCCTATGTAGTTATTGTTTCCACCCCATGATATCATTGGAAGTATAAGAAAGATATTGGTAAGCAAGTACCCTCCTCCCACAGTTAGGGGCCTACCGATGGAGTTTCGGTAGTTTTGGAAGATACAAACTAGGAGCCAGAGGCTACTTGCCTGGATTTCCTAGGTGATAAGCTCTGAATTTGTTACCTGCGACCCAAGATTGGAATCAAAGGAAAGGGAAATGAAGCAGATGACAGGCTAGGCTCCTTGAAAAACCTGGCAATTACTTTCAAGGTAGGAGCCACCAACAGCCATGGTGGGAGTCCCACCAAGGGTATTATCATACAGTAGATGCTTGTTTTATTTATACCTATTTTTTGTATTTATGATAGAGGGAGTCAACCACCCTAACCAAATATCATGCAGCATTGTTTATTTTCCAGTTTAGGAGATACACATCTCCATCTACCCTTGGAAAGCTAATTAGTAGGCATAATAGCCTATGTGATTTGTGATCCCCCTACCCCCATTATAAACCCATATAAACTCAGAGCACAAGGCTGTAAGTTGATGATAAAGGGAGGAACGGATTTGGGAATGTTTCATACAGGTACAATCCTCTGGGGAGTCTATTCTCAAACCAAAAATATATCCCTTCAGACCAGCAAGCAACATTAGATTTGATTTGTTTTGTAAAAGAGGTGGAAAGTTTAGATTATAAAGCTTAAAGTGGACAGTGGTAACTTGCGTCCCCAAGTATGTAATTGCCTCATCTGCCCACGCAAATGGGACGTTTACCTTTTAAGTAGTCCTACACTTTGTTGCAACACCATGGATGCTTGTGCCTATAGGGAGGGCATCTCGAATGTTGATGCCCCACCCCCCTGCAAAACCTCATATCAGGAACCGAAACTTACCTCTACAACTATCTTCTTCTGGGTTTAGACCAACGTGAAAGCCATCCTCCTATTGCTGTCCATGGCTGAGGCATAGAATTTTGCAGCCGCAGTCACAACGTCTGATCCTCTAAATAAACAGCACATGATTTACCCTAATACTTTCTAACTATTGGGGCCCTATCCTCCTGGAATATTTGTCAGACTGCTTAGGGGTCTAAGTAATAAAGTACGTGCTGCAAATTGTAACCACATTTTGCGGGCAGACTTACCTTAAATTTAGTTTTAAATAAAGTGAGGACGTTTAGTTGTGTTTATTTTCCTCATTGTGATTCTTCCTTAGGTGATTATACAGGTTCAATGAATTTAAAGCTGTGGGTGTCATAGGGGCCAAAGGTGTGTCACTGGCCTGAGAATGTCATATTCCGTGCTGATCTGGTCTTCAGTGATACAAAATGTAGAACATCTCTCCATATTTGGGTTATAACTTAAACAAGCTCTATCGCGAAAAATGGCCCAATGATAAATTTGCTGGATGGGGGGAGGGAGTAGTCACTTATACAGCCAAGAAATATCCAGACAGGCTTGTCTTTCTTTTAATGGAAGTAAAAGGACATCTGGGATGACAGGATCCGTCACCCCTGATAGACTAAACCTGAATTTTATTCCTATCAGAGAGAATAAACTGCAAGCTATGTATTTTTAATATTACACAATTTCACAATAGTGCTCCTTTAACCCTTTAAGTGCCAGCCTACCTGGAGTTTTTGTCACCCTTTGTTGCCAGACCATTTTGCACTATCTTGCGCTCCCCATGTTCAAATGTGATTTTTGAAGGGATTTCCAGGAATTTCCCAGGGAAGAGACACAGTGCAAGATGGATGGGAGGTAAGTATTACAAAAATAATAATAATAAAATATTTTTTTCTGTGTGTGTGTAGTGTGTTTTTTTTACACTTAACCCCTTGTGAACTTGTAAGGGGTCCATGAGATCCCTTTACCAGTTCACAAGGTTGGGGGCTGGCAAGTCACCTGCGGCTAGCGGGTGACTTGCCATTAACCCCCGACACCTTATTACCTGCCTCCCCAAAGCCCGGGGGGGGGGCAGAAGAGCCCATGGCCATGGGCTATGCGGGCTTGTAGCCTGCAGGGCCAGGGGCCACAAAAGCTGGCCCCTGTGCCCTGTTCCTACAAGCCCTGCATAGCTGGTCCCGGGCTGGTTACTTCGGGTAAGGGGGACCGCATGTCATTTTTTGGGGGGATTTTTAAGGGTTTTTAACCCTTAAAAATCCCCCAAAAAATGCCCCCCATGGATGGTAGTTGTATTTTATTTGTAAATGTTATAAAGTACTTGTTTCAGTTTGGGGGGTCTCCTTGGCAGGAACGGGGGGCTACAGATAAATATGTGGTACCGTTCTAATCGTTAGGAATGGGGCTTTCACATGCAATATGGTTTTCTTTAATAAAATACATTTTTTATTTAAAATAAAGGAGGCAATTTTCTAAAAAAAATGTATTTATTTATTTTTTTTACTTAATAATAATATTGTAAAAAACAGAATAAAATTTACAAACAAGACATTTCATGTTAAAGCCTAAACTCTGCTGCAAAAAATATATATATAATTTTCCTGAAAATTCCAGCAAAAATGGCGCAAAATGGGGACAAATTACCTGTCAACAGAAACAAAATCTAAAGTAGGCTGGCAATTAAAAGGGTTAAAAGTAGCTATGCATGTTGGGTATTGTTCTGTTCGGGGGACCTTGCGCTTTCAGACTTAGCTTGTTTTTTCTTGTTTGCATATTTATATTTTAGGAAAAGGTGTTTTTTTATTCAGCTTTTTTATACATTTTTTAGGGAAACCCTGCGCAACCAAAGAATTCTTTGAGGGATTAATTCCAGAAAGATGAGCCCACTACAACAAGCTGGGTACGCTTAGAAAGCTTAACATGTGTACTTTCAGGGAATATGGTTTATGGGGGATATTCCAAATGTAAAGGGTTGTTTTGGTTGAAAAACCACAAGGTGCGCACTTTGTCTGCAGAGCTGAAATTTTCAAGTAAAATTGCTGTTACGCACATGCTTTACTTTGGGGTGTTTTTTGCAACTCTTCCCTTGACAGTAGCTATGCATGTTGGGTATTGTTCTGTTCAGGGGACCTTGCTTTTTCTGATTAAACGTGTTTTTTCTTGTTTGTATACAGTTTTTTTTAGGAAAATGTGACTTTGATTCTGCCTTTTTATCCTTTTTTTAGGGAAACTCTTTGCAACCAAAGATTACATTGAGGGATTACTTCCAGAAAACTGTGGCCACATCAACAAGCCTGGTACACCTAGAAAGCTTGAGGTGTGTACTTTCAGAAAATATATAGTTTGTTGGGGGTATTTCAAATGTAAAGGGTTGTTTTTCTGGAAAAACTGTAAGGTGCGCATAGCGCATATCGCAGTTGTATTTTATCTGAAAATCCCCTAAGGCGCTGTTTCAGTTTGGGGGAGTCTCCTGGGAAGGAAAGGGTGTCTACCTATACATATGTGGTACTGCTGTAACCGGGAGAAATTGGGATTTCACACGCAATAAGATTTTTTTGACAAACTTACGTTTTTTATTACAAAAAAACACTACAAATTGTAAAAAATAGATTTTTTTATTTTTTTTTCACATATTTCGCCCAAAAATATTGAGAATACACCTAACAAATGACAAACAAGACATTTCATGTTAAAGCCCAGACTATGCTGAAAAAAACAATATATAATTTGGATCGTTATATATATACACCTTGGATCGTTTTTCTTGTTGTTTTGTGTTTTCTGTTTGTTTAAATACATTCTAAAAATACAGCAGAGGGTCACTGGTGCTCTGAATTAAGGATTTAAAAAGCTCACGCTATTTCTGAAGAGCCTGGCTACCTTACTTTCCTAGGATGCTCGATCGCCCCCCCGCCTGGAAGTGGTTGTGGGTCGATCGATCAGTTTAATCTGATTGGGTTGTGTGTGGCTTATATAGAGGTGAACACTGTTTGTGTTCTGGTGGCAGCAGTTTATAGCCACACGTGGTGCCAATTGAACAATTACGCTGACACACGTGGGGTACCATTGGCCGGTTTGATCGGATGAACGATCAAGAGGTCTGATCAACCCATGCAATCATCACAAACAGCAATAAAGTAACATTGTTGCATCTATCTCTTCACACATACAATCCATCTAGCAGCTGTTTTTTCAGTGTGTGTGTGTGTGTGTGTGTGTGTGTGTGTGTGTGTGTGTGTGTGTTTATAGAACATAATGCACAAGCTGCCCTGTTTCTGAAGCATTTATCTAACAGTTTGGTGTGGGCTGCTGCTGGCACAGCTTGCCTCTCATGCTTATGTGTGTGACCGCTCCCTTGCAGTTCTGCAGCCAAGAATTGGCCGGTTATTCCAGAACATCTACATGGAGTTAAGTCCACTTGATACCACATGTGAGCTAGGTCATAAAGTTGTATGGAAAGTGCTTAATTTAGCATACATAGCAACTATGGGAAGTCTGGAGTGCACATTGTATGATGGTGGTGTATTCCAGTTATACTTGTTACACTTGTCTGTCAGCTGTCATCGCAGATCGAAGATCATTTTTTTCTCTTTGTGTCTGTGTCTTTTTTTTTTTACGTTTAACTCCTTGTGAACTAGTAAGGGGTCCATGAGACTAACCCTTAAAAATCCAAAGAAAAATGCCCCCCCCCCCCCCCCCGGCAGGGGGGACCCTATGTCTTTTTTTTTTTAATTAACCCCTTATGTTCTGTCACCCAGCAGCTATAAAAGGCTTTCAGCATGTGAGCAGAAGCCAGAAGTAATCCCTCAATGTAATCTTTGGTTGCAAAGAGTTTCCCTAAAAAAAGGATAAAAAGGCAGAATCAAAGTCACATTTTCCTAAAAAAAACTATATAAAAACAAGAAAAAACAAGTTTTGTGGCTTATATAGAGGTGAACACAAACAGTGTTCACTGTAACACAAATAAATAAATAAATAAGCCACACACAACACAATCAGATCAAACTGATCGATCGACCCACAGCCACTTCCAGGCGGGGGGGCGATCGAGCATCCTAGGCAAGTAAGGTAGCCAGGCTCTTCAGAAATAGCGTGAGCTTTTTAGATCCTTAATTCAGAGCATCAGTGACCCCCTGTATTTTTAGTTTAATTAATTTTTAATTTAATTTATTTAAACAAGCAGAAAACACAAAACACTAAGAAAAACGATCCAAGGTGATAAAAACAGAATTAATTATAAAACACAGTAAATAAGATAAATAGCAATACAAAATAGGAAAAGGTAAAAAACATGCTTAAGAGTCTGCCTGGGCTGTGGTTCGATTGAATGAAACTGCCTGTCAGTCCCCACAAGCTTTTCTGTTCTCCTCCTTTAGATGTTGAAAGGGAGCGTGTGTCACTCTTGATGGTAAGATTAGAGTCCCTGGCCATTCTTGCCAGCCATGCTTATAGGCCCCAGAACTGGGGGTCTCCTTATCCCTCCTATCAGGGGGCTGGTGTTTTAATAACAGCCTGTCTCAGAGTATTCCAATCTCGTTTCTGCTATATGATACCAAACCACATTCCAAGGGAGGGAGTGACACAAGCAGAAGAGGAACCTTTCTGTCTCAATTGGGGATCTATTTGTAATTTGTTTATTTTGCTTTTCCAAGTGGTTTTATTATTATGTGGGTGGGGGGAGGAAGTGAGTAGGAGAGGACACATTTGAGGGGTTATCACCACTGACCTGGCATATATATTTGTGAGGGTTAGATAAAGGTGAAACCCAAGTGGGAGGGGGGTACAAGAAATGAGCCAGCCAAGGTATATATATATATATATATATATATATACACACACAGATACATTAATTACCGATTTGGTCACACGGTTCACTGAGGACTCTGGACTTTTCAGACAGTATAAATATTATGTATCAGCTAAGATAATGCAATTCTGTCACCTTCCAGCAGAGCAATGAGTCATTACAGCTGATGGCTTTCTACTAAAAATAAAGGAGGACTGAACTGATATGTGAGGTAATTTTGACTGTGGGATTGTTTTTTATATAAGCCAAACTCATGTATGTGCCAAGATGGCTGCTGCCTTGCAGTTATGCAGCGAAGACTCTGTCTGCTATTTCTGCATGGAGTTAAGCCCCTTAAAATAGTTTATGTCACTGATTACCAGAGTGGGGCTTTACGGGTTCAATTTATGCTTGTGCAATTCTGCAGGCTCCTCTGAGGCCTTGGCCTCTAATGCCGCTTCTCCTCCTCTGATGCCTGGTCCCCTGCCACCGCTTCTCCTCTGGTGCCTGGTCCCTCATTGATGCTGCCTCCTCCAGTGCCTGGTCGCCCATTGCCGCTTCTCCTCTGGTGCTTGGTCCCCCACCAGTGCCTCCTCCTCTGGTGCCTTTTCCCCGCTGCTGCTTCTCTCTGGGTTCCTGGTCCCCTGCTTCCATTCCTCCTCCAGTGACTGGTCCCCTGTTGCCAACTCCTCCACTGCCTGGCCCCCCGCGGCCGCTTCTCCTCCGGGGCCTGGACCCCTGCCACTGCTTCTCCACCTCTGCTGCCTGGTCCCTCATCGCTTCTTCTCCTTCAGTGCCTGGTCCCCTGCCGCTGCTACTCCTCCAGTGCCTGGTCCCCTGTTGCTGCTTCTCCTCTGGTTCCTTGTTGCCTGATGCTGCTTCTCCTCTGGTGCATGGTCCCCCACTGCTGCTTCTCCTGTGGTGCCTGGTCCCCCACCGCCACCTCCACTTCTGGTACCTGGCTTCCCCCGCCGCTTCTCCTCCGCTGCCTGGTCCCCGCTGCCTCCTCCTCCACTGTCTAGTCTCCTGTCACCTCCTGAATTAGGGCTCATGACCTTCTTGTCCTAGCTGGGCCTACAGCCCTTTATTGTTCATGTCTTGGTGTGTGCCATTGTCTGTGCTGGGCTCATTGTCCTTCCATTGTCTGTGCTGTGCCCACAGCCCTTTGTTTGTGTAGTCGCTGCAGATTTAGGCTTGTAGCCCTTCCTGTGACTGTGCTGCTGTTTGTTACATCCTTTCTTTGTCAGTGCTATTGTCTGCACTGTACCCACAGCCTTCCATTATCTGCAGTCCTGCCATTGTCCCCACTGAGGCCCAGTCCTGCCGCTGTCTGCACTGGGGCTCAGTCCTCCTCTTGTCTGCACTGTGGCCCAGTCCTGCCGTTGTCTGCACTAGGGCCCAGACTAGCTATTCTTGTCTTGTTTTCATCTGCCCTGTGTTTCCCCACTCTGAAGTTTGTAATCACCAAAGGACTATCTGGGACCCGTGTACTCTCCACCTCTAGGAGCGCTGCTAAAGAACTGGGTTGGTTTTGTGCTCTCTGAGTACCGGACCTTCCACGCCCTGGGTGGTCAGCAGCTTGCCTCTTTACTGGCGCAGGCGGGTTGTTAGCCATCTGTCCACTATGTTCCTAGTCTCGTAATCCATTGTCCTGTCCCCTACCCATGTCCAGACTCCCGCATCAGGGAAAACCCCGGTCAGTATGTGAGCAAGAGCCCATAGGGGGCTCGAAACGCGTTGGTCTGCGCCTGAGGGGGGCCTTCCTGTCACCATACTAACAGTATGCACTTGTTTGTTGTGTGTTGTCTGTGTGCCCTTGCTCCCTGTGATTGGGCTTAAATATTTTGCACAAGGGTCTATTTGTGATGGAAGCACTGGCACCTTATTAGGGTGAGGATATTAATTGTGAATTGTATATTAAGTTTTAGTATAGTTGTATATATATGAATTTATTGATAGATTAGCACAGAATCACTTTGAAATTACTTATATGTATATGAGATTGTATTGTTGATGAGGGAGTGCGCCCCCTGGTGGCTTACCATGCATATGGTTCAGTAAAATTGTTTTTAAATTGGTTTTAAACAATATGCTACAATAAAATGGATTTATAAATTAATTGTTTGAGTGCAATAGTGAGTCTCTGTTGGGCTTTTTGGCAGGGGGTGTAGAGGTTACCCCAAACTAATACATGGTAAACTACTCGAGACATTTTACATATTGGACAGCTACCAGCAAACATTATTTCAGATATTTTCTTTCATTACTGGTTTGCTCTAGAGCAAAGATACAAATACAGTAAGAAGCCTCGCTTGCCTTTTTTTGTAATTCATTATATAAACGTTATAAGGATAAGTGATGGGCTTCAGACCCAGACTGAAGCTAGATCATCACTAGATCATCACTAGTTATCAATAGTTGTTTTGTGTGTGACATCTTTGGGAAACAGTAACCCCTGTACTGAGAGGTAAATAGTTTTTTTTTATACAAAACAATCATTCGGGGTCATGCTAAAGATCTGGAGTTTGCATTTCAGTTTATTTTTAGATATGAATTGAAGCTTACATCTGAGTGCGCTGTGTAACTTGAACACACAAAAAAATTCTGTAGATTTTTTTATTCTAATTTCCCTCCCAAACTAACCTACCCCCTGAGATCAGGGATTTTTACAGGTGAGGTACCTCATTTTTTCAATGGTGTAAGAATTTTCTTTCCAATCCATTCCAGGCCGTCCCGATAGTATTCACAGTTGGATAACTCCACCCCAAAGGGGGCGTGGACTGCAAGATCAAAGATGTGGCTCCTCCCGGCCCCCTACAAATAGCAGCTGCCTCTCAACCGATGCCCAGTTTACTTCTTGCAGTGGAGCTACAAAGATCGCTTACACTCTCTCAGGATTTTAGCAGCAGAGCGGGGCCTTCTAACCTGTCGGCTTGCTGCAGGACCCTATTCCCACGGATTCTTCTGACCCATCTGATGCCTCCTTAGCTTTGGCTGTTTGGGATCCGTGATGGTAGGGTGAAACGCCGGGGTCTGGGGTGTTTTACAGAGCATATGGCTCTGGGCCGCAGGTGTACCTGCTGAGAAACCATGATATATTTTTGTATATCACCCTCCCTTCTCCCACATGTACTTTTTATTTTGACTTTATTGTGTGTGGTGCTTCTGCGACTACTGCGTGGGGAAGCGGCGGAGAGCTCCATCGCTACGCTCCGCTACGGCGAGGAGCGGTCCGCTGCCGCTCCTCCCACATACTCACCTCCCTCGTTCCCTCGCCGTGCGGAGACCTCTGGAAGGGGGCGCGGGCCAGAGTGCCCCACGGGCCCCTTGCGGTTTGGGGGGGCAGCTGCGACGGCGGCCGCCGATGTGGGCCGCTATTGGTGCTGGCGGGGGGGGCGGAGTCACGAGTGAGCAGCGCACAGGCCTGGCCGTTGCTCCAGTGACGCTCCCCCGGCCAGAAAGTTCTAGAGGACGCGTACTGCTGTTGCTGTGCGCGCTGAGGTTGCTGCGGCTGTGTGTCATGTAGCGCTGGTGGAGCTCGGTCTGTGAGTCCTGTTTATCTCCCTCTTTGCTAGCATTCCGCAATATGGGAATACAGGGGGATTGTATACATTATGTGCATATCTGTGATAAGAATATATAAATATGCATTGTCTATATAAGTTATTATAGCTGTGTGGGACTTATTGTGATTATTGTCTCTTCTCTTTTTGATTTTAGAGAATCGTTGTAGGTGATCGGTTATAGGCTTAGGACATTAGCGTCTATTTTGCCTTTTATGAATATTGCATATTCCAAAATCACCATGATGGAGGCATCAGGGGATAGTGAGCCGGGCACCCCACTTGGGCAAGATAGGCTCTGCCCCTTGTGCAGACGGAATCCCCTGGGCGGGTTCAGCACAATTTGTTCCACTTTGTTTCAATTTGTCTCGCCCCTATTCCGGCGTCAGCTCCTGTCTGTCCGGATCCCCCGCTGCTGCAGTTAGCCTCTAGCGAAGGGGGAGCCAGCAAGGGGACACACTCAGATTTGGTGCAGAGGCTGGCTATCCTTGAGAAACAGCTCTTGTTGGCAGCCCCTAGAAAGGCCTCAAGTAAAAAGCGGCACTTAGAGCCGGCTTACTCAGACGATGATTTGTATGCTTCTTTTGGTTCCGTGGAGGAAGGGGAGCCGCCAGATGACCCACTCTCAGAAGGTGAGTTGCTCTCCGAAGCAGAGGACAGCATCTCTGGTTATTCCTCCGGATGATACGGAAAGCTTGCTTTCCTCTGTTTTTGACACTTTGCACATTAGGGTTGATTCAGAGAGAAAAAAAAAAGACTTTCGTTTTTGTGTCGATCTGTTTATTTTTTGAAATGTTCCCGCTCTCGTATGAGTGTACGAGCGATTCTATGCATGCATTGCAAGCCTTCTGTAAAGTCTTTGTCCGTTCGTATGCCAACGAGAATGTCATTTTCCAGCTTTCATTTTCCGTTTTTTTTTCTCATGTTACAACGTCGGCTTTCGTTTTTGCCCTTTCTCTATCGTCTCCTCCCACGAATTCTTTACGTTTCCCGTTAGATTCTGTTTACGTTTTACAAGAAATAATCGTCCAGACGAAAATCCTTACGATCTTACGCCTCCGCACTACAAACTTAACTCATTAAAGTGCTCGCCTACATATTTGGTCCACTCACTTGTGCTAGAATGCTTAGCTAAATCACTTCGCGGTTAGCTTCTTCCATTTCTCACCCGTAAAACTTACCCAAATCACTTCGCGGTCATGTTCTTCTTCTATTTCTCACCCCTAAAACTTACCCAAATCACTTCGCGGTTAGCTTCTTCTACTATTTCTCACCCCTAAAGCTTACCCAAATCACTTCACGGTCATGTTCTTCTTCTATTTCTCACCCCTAAAACTTACCCAAATCACTTCACGGTCATGTTCTTCTTCTATTTCTCACCCCTAAAACTTACCCAAATCACTTCGCGGTCATGTTCTTCTTCTATTTCTCACCCCTAAAACTTACCCAAATGACTTCGCGGTTAGCTTCTTCTTCCATTTCTCGCCCCTAAAACTTACCCAAATCACTTCACGGTCATGTTCTTCTTCTATTTCTCACCCCTAAAACTTACCCAAATCACTTCGCGGTCATGTTCTTCTTCTATTTTTCACCCCTAAAACTTACCCAAATCACTTCGCGGTCATGTTCTTCTTCTATTTCTCACCCCTAAAACTTACCCAAATCACTTTGCGGTTAGCTTCTTCTTCCATTTCTCACCCCTAAAACTTAACCAAATCACTTCGCGGTCATGTTCTTCTTCCATTTCTCACCCCTAAAACTTACCCAAATCACTTCGCGGTCATGTTCTTCTTCTATTTCTAACCCCTAAAACTTACCCAAATCACCTCGCGGTTATGTTCTTCTTCTATTTCTCATCCCTAAAACTTACCCAAATCACTTCACGGTCATGTGAATCTTCATCTCTAAATATTTCTTGGCCCATTCGTTTTGTGTTAATGTATTTGGAAAATAAAATAACACTGAAACAGTTTTTGCTTTTTTGTTTTTTCAATACAAAATGCCTTTTTTTAAAGTGGACCAACACCCAAGGGGGATGGGCCTGGGAATCTATAAGATTCCCCTCTAGCAGGGCGCGCTCCTGCGCCGGCCGTTTGTGAATGGCCGGCGCGGGTGCGCTCCCTGTAAGAGGGACGTGCGGGAGGCGGCGGCGGACGCGCTCTGCTTGTCCGGCGCTGCCTCTCGCTTTTCCGGCGGCGGGGATTGGCTGCAGCGGTCACGTGGGAGCGGGGTGATGTGAGTTTTCGGGGCTTTCTGGGGGGGGTTCACACAGCGGGGCACCCCCGATCGGGGTGCCCCACCGAAGTGGACCAAAACTCAGGATAGTCAAAATCCTGGGTGTTGGTCCACTTTAATGGCTTTTTTTTTAATTGTTTGCAGTAAAATGTATGTTTTTTTTTACGAAAATATAAAATTTTAAAATTTTAAAATTTTTTAAAAAGATTAAAATTCAAAACTGTATACAAAGCAATGGCAGGACCCTCAACATTAGTCTTCTTCTGTGGTCCCCAACGAGTCATGCAGCTCCTGCATGTCAGCCACCAACTGAAGGACCCTTTCACTCATTGCTGCCACTCTGGCACGTGTGGTCCCTGTATAAAAAACAAACAAACATTATTTGTTGGTAAATACATGTTTCTCAGCTGTGGATGGAATGTTTTTTAGGTGGCAAGCCATATGTCATTATGCTAAGTAATTAAGCTAAGGAAGAGGGCATATGTCATTATGCTAAGTAAGTAATCTAAGGAAGAGGGCATATGTCATTATGCTAAGTAATTAATCTAAGGAAGAGGGCATATGTCATTATGCTAATGCCATTGACTATGGCTTTAGGTATCTTGGTGATCATGTCAAGTACCACATACTCAAAAGAATGATATTACAATTTACTTCGTTGGTGGCCGACATCTGTGTTGGGGACCACCCTGGGTTCTGGGACCTGCCACTACTGGGAAGTTGAGGCTGTAGAGACATGTCTAATAGGGTCACTTCTAATGTCTGAGTCAACAGTAAGCAAATGACAATTTGAATGTGTGTGTGACATCACCCACCTTCTCCATGTGCCTCCTGGGCCTGATCTGCTGCAGACTCTTCCACAGATCCTTCACCCGCTACATATTCAGCTAGAAAAAGAGATTATGGGAATCAGCTCTTGTTTAAATAGCATGTATTTGTTTGCGGTTACATTGAGAGTCACATACCCGAGGCTAAGGGCTCCGTCGCTTGGAACGACTCCCTGCTCATGCCGTGACGCCCCTCCAGGGGCTGGTTGGAGGCCCCTACAAAAAAGGGGTAGGACCGTCGCCCTGGAGATCCACCACCTTCACTTGGTGCTGCAGATTCATGCAGCACTGGTCAGCCTGTGCGCCTCCGGGTGCGTCGTATTCGGTACTCCATTTCCAGCACTAGAAAAGAAAAGCATTCATAAATAAAGGCCTACCTTCTGTATTAGTTACATCTAGCATGCAATCGCTATGTACTTACTTGGGAAATGGAGCCCGAAAAATCACCGCACCTGGGGCATGTGGAGCCGTTTCAGGTCCGACCAATGCTGCATGATCTGCGTGTGGGTGAAGGTCGTGTCCGTCTCATGCTGGATCCTGGAAACAATCTCCGGGGCGACAGTCCTCTTCTCAAAAGATTTGGGCAGGTAGTTGTACCTGTGCTGAAGCATCGTCTAAAAAACACAAAATAAACATAGTTTTTAGATCAAACTGCATACAAATATCTGTCACAATTAGATCAGTTGACTAAATGACATTCCCAGACACATTTCTAGCCTCAAACTATCCTTCTAGATGTAAGTGAGTTGGTTCGCACATGTGCGCACTAACTTCTGTTTGTCACTGAGTTTTACAAACTTTTACACACGTATGCGAACCCGTAAGCGTCATACCTAGGCATTAGTATTTAAAGGGTCCTGGACACACAGCTCATTCTCTTTGAGAGTTTCAACATGCCAGCTAAAAAAACAGTCAGGAAGGTCAAACCAGGCAATGAGGCCAGCAGCAAAATGCCACAGCGGCCTGAGGAGCCTTCTTCAGCCACAGTGGCCAGGCCAAGGCGAAAATACCCACCAAGTCTGCTAAGCCCAAAACAACCAGCAAAGCAAAGGAGGCAGCGGCGAAGAAGAAGACCACAACCAAGCAGGCAGGTACGTCCACAAAAAAGGCCACTAAGAGGGTGAACCCCCAAAAAACACCATCCCCTCCTCCCTGGAGGAAAGAACGCTCGGAAAGAATGCTTCACTGGCAAGGCCAGTAAAAGCCACAGGCCCAGAAGCCCCAGCCCAGCCAGCTCAGCATCTCCTGAGCCACGTGGGAAACACACCCATGGCCATGGAAAGACCAAGAGCCACAGGTCCAGAAGCCCCAGCCCAGCCAGCTCAGCATCTCCAGAGCCACGTGGGAAACACACCCGTGGCCATGGAAAGAGCAAGAGCCACAGGCCCAGAAGCCCCAGCCCAGCCAGCTCTGCATGGCCAAGCACAGCCAGATCAGCATCTCCAGAGCCACGTGCAAGTACCTCCCAGGGACATGGAACAACAAGTGGCAAGGGCACAAAGAGTCACAGGGCCCAAAGCACCACACCCTCAAGCACACCATCTCCTCCTCGGTCACATTTGCCACCGGCACAGGCACAGCAACTATCCATATGCCACATCGTCGCATGCAAGTTGGCCACCCAAGCAAGGACCCCAAGTCCATTTCCAAGTCCAGTCCATTCTTTATCCAGCCACCTGTCCAACATTTCAACACAACAGAGCCAGCCCAGAATGTCACCCCAAATTGCCTACATCCAGAGATGAGCCCGAACAGCAAGCAATAGGCTGGACATTGCGGCGAGGACAGTTGAGTGGCAGGTTTGGTGAGGCCCAAACTCTGGCATTGGCAAGTGGGCTGATCCTACATTATGACGAGCTATATGGGCGAAAATCCAAATCTACAAGCAAATTGCGAAAAAATGGAATCTTGGAGGAGCTCACCAGACAGGTCAATGCAGCGGGGGAGTAGCTTAAAGATGGGGATCTTTAAGCAGATCCAGCGCAAAATTTCTGACCTGAAGTATGCAGCCAGCACGGAAGAAAGAAAATAAACAGCGCAATTACAGGTACATATTTGAGTTGTGCATTTGTCTGCTTCCTGTATTCTCAACAATTTCCTAAATTTGCAAACCTATATTTTTCAGCTTACAAACTGGCGAAGGCTTCCCCACAAAATTACAGTTTACCCGAGCTGAGGAGATGGTGCTGGGGCTGATACATCCCGTGGCATTAGAGGACCACTCGGGGCAACAGGACACGGACATCCCTACTATTCCTGCAGGTTAGTAATGTTAGTGTGTATGTGAAATGTTTTAAACGTGTAAAATGAGGCTCACAGGCATATATGAACACATGCCCCTAGGCAGTGGCTTGTAGGGGAGGTTACAGTTTTAGCAGGGTGTGTAATGTCTGCGGAATGTTCGTTTTCAAATTTGCCAGCCCATACATGACCTTGGACAGTATTTATGGTCACTATTAAAGTCTTAATATTAGCAAAGCACTGCCTGTTGTGTGATTCTACTCAATCATATCCAACATTTCCTTCTTTGTCTTTATGCCACTTGGGTTTTAGCTGTGCTTTGGTCTCAAATACTTGATCTGGGGTCAAGGAAAGGTCTACATAGGAAGAATACCAAGATTGCCTTTTTTATGGCTTTGCTTGTATGATTTAAGTTTTTCACCCATATAGCTCATTAGAGTGCTGAGATACCCCACTAGCCAATGCCTAAGATAAAGACTCACTGAACCTGTCGCTCAAGCTGCCACGCTCCAGGCTTTGGCCTAATGAAATTGTGTCTGGTTCATCCTGTTTCTAGGCATGATTGGGGGACATTCTGGACATCCTTGAACCCTTGTAAACATTGGACTGGACTTGCATTTGGACTGGGGGTTATTGTTTGGGTGGGCCACTGACTTACAGGCGTGGATGTGGCATAGGTATGGCTACTTTCCACCTGTGCCTGTGGCAAATGTGGCCAAGCAGGAGAGGGTGTGTATGTGGCCCTATGTATTACTGGCCAAAGATTTGCATGCAAATGGTTGCTCCCTATTTATGTATATGTTATTTGACGTGGAAACTTCGGCCTGGAGTGCGTTACTTTACAACTCTTGGATGTGACCAATTGCTAGGTGCCATGAGTCTGCACCAATGTATATTTCTGTTGTACTATGTATATACATGAAGTCTGCAAGTGCCCTTCAACTAATAATTGACATATTTATATTATATATATTCAATGTGACTTTAGCTGTTGTGGACTAGGTTGATGCATTAATGTTTGGGTTATTTAGAAATTATTGAAGGTTTTTTGAAACAAACATGTGAGAAAAAAATGAATGAGGCTCAGATCATGTTTGAAAATTTTAGTAATTCATTCATTACTATTTCTAAATAATAAAATAACAAAGCCTTCACAAAGGCAAATGAGAGTCCAAAACAACAAATACATACAACAAACAAAAACAGGAAAACAAAATTAGGCAAAATGGGTCCAAATCAAATTTGCCCTCACAGCTTGCCCAGAGGCACTAGGTGTGCCACGGTAATTGGCAATAGGCTCCTGGCTGGGTGGAGAGGGGGGAAGATCCACATACCGGGGGACACGCTGCATTATGACAAAGTTGTGTAGCACACAGCAGGCCAGTATTATATTAATCACCTTGTTGGGGTGATACTGGAGTGCCCCCCCGGTATGGTCCAAACATCTGAACCTAGTTTTAGGAGGCCAAAGGCCCTTCTCCACAATGGCCCGGGTTTTTCGGTGGGCCCGATTGTAGGCGTCCTGGGCTGCATTCTGTGGCCGAAGGACGGGCGTCATCAGCCAGGGAAGAAGCGGATAGCCAGAATCCCCTGAAAGAATTAGAGAATACTTACATTAACCAACGAAAAAGTTTTGGGACAATCGGTCGTTCCCCCTGACTAAGAGACTATCTTATATTATTGCAACACTCTGTACATACAGATTGCTCACCTCAAAAAAGAGCCTAACACCATCTACTGCATGTTCTGAGCCTTTAAACATCCAAGATGGCGGATGAGGGCAAATCAGGTAGACTGCAAACAGGAATTTGGTTAGGACTGTGCTGCTCAGCATTCTTGGATGTCTTACCTTTTCAGGACCCCAGATCTGCTTTGTCTGAGCCAAGCACAGCTCTAACCTGCCCCCTGCACTTTATCCCCCTCTCCTCTACTCAGTAAGTGTCCTGCTTCTGAGCAAAGATGGCGCAGACCCTATCATAAAGTCAAGAACAGAATTGCAGCCGAGTGTTGGAAAGAATAATAAGTAATTTACTCGAAAGTAGAAATATATTATTTAGAAATGGTGGGAAATAATTTTGTAAGGGTTTGTGCTTTGCTAAAAATCATGGTTAAGGTCCAGTTTAACATGTCATCAAGGGGTAAAAACAGCCATAGGTTCAGACATGGGTCATTAACTATATTCATAGGCATACATTGAAAATTAAATGACGTTATTTGCTTCCACTTACCAAGGAGCCATCCACTGGAGAATTCTCCAGACTCAAACCAACGGTACAATCCAGATCGTCGCAATATGTACGCGTCATGGGATGAGCCTGGAAACCCGGCGAGAACACTAAGGAACCTCTTGTCCAGGGCCACCACTGCTTGGACATTCAGGGAGTGGCCCATTTTGCGGTTCCTGGGAAAAAAGAAAAACAACAAAAATTAGCAATGCTAGGTAAACTACTCAAACACTAACTCCTAACATCCTCCCAAAAACATGTTGGGCAATACAAATAACACTAACTAAGTACCTAAGTATTTGTTAGCCCAAAAAAGTATATGTATGTTGGATCAACTAACGATTACCTTGAAAATTATTAATTAAGGTCCACATGAAAAGGTTTGGCTTTGGCCGACATGAAAAACATTGATGAAGCTAAAGACGGCCAAATGTATCACATGAACAATTTACAAGGAGGGATTAATAGATATACAGTGTAAGCTATTTCACAGGGACAATTTACAAGGAGGAATTGATATACAGCGTAATCTATTTCACAGGGACAATTTACAAGGAGGGATTCATAGATATACAGTGCAAGCTATTTCACAGGGACAATTTACAAGGAGGGATTAAGAGATATACAGTGTAAGCTATTTCACAGGGACAATTTACAAGGAGGGATTAATAGATATACAGTGTAAGCTATTTCACAGGGACAATTTACAAGGAGGAATTGATATACAGCGTAATCTATTTCACAGGGACAATTTACAAGGAGGGATTCATAGATATACAGTGCAAGCTATTTCACAGGGACAATTTACAAGGAGGGATTAAGAGATATACAGTGTAAGCTATTTCACAGGGAGAATTTACAAGGAGGGATTAAGAGATATACATTGTAAGCTATTTCACAGGGACAATTTACAAGGAGGGATTAATAGATAGTTAAAATACAATTTATGTAAACTATATAAAAAGATGACCGATTGAACTTACCTATAGATCTACTCATCAGCTGCCGGAGGGACCAATGCAACGTGGGTGCAATCAATGGCACCCATGACGTTGGGCATGTCAGCGATATTATAAAATGCCAGCTTAAGCGCGTTCCAGGCTACCATGTCGTCAGGAAAATAAATATATTTCTGACTAATGGTAGCCATGCCTTCCAAAAACTTGGATAGCACGCGGCTCAGCGTAGGCTGGGACATCCCCACGGAGAGGGCACCCAGCCTCTGGAGCATCTTGGTCATACCTGAAATTGCTTGCCCCTACCTTGTGGTGCGGGCTTACCATGGCCGCAGCTCACTATACAACTTATGGAGAGAAGCGCAATTAAGTCTGGTCAGCTCGAACAGCTCAACGTCATGCATGCCATCAATATGCATGCATCGCTGGTGCAATCTAGGCTTAGCCCTGCTGATACATTCAATGCCCATTAGCTGGAGCTGGTGATGTTCCTCCATAAAGGCACAAAACATGGTGATTGCTAGGTATCCAAGGTCAAAATGGTCCCGTAAGGGGATTGCAAATGAAACGGTTTTATAGGGTGGTGGTCCCTCGGCAATCAGCTCTCTGAATGAGACGCAAGCCCATACCAATAACATAAGTTATCTGAGCAAATGCAAAATATCAGATTTAGAAAATTATCAGAACTAACGCAAATTTACTTTCGTTCATCGAACGCGCATATTCGCATGAGCTCGAACGAATGTACGAATGAAAATGCAAGGGAAAAATCTAAAAAAATGACAAACACCCACAAAAACATACACAGACAGCTACGGAAGTCCAGATGAATGTGTCTATGAATCAAGGCTATTGTTCCTCCCAAGGTGGCCAAGAGAAAGAAGGATGATTTGTTTCGGCCTGAAAAACAGTGGCGGGTTTTTCCTGAACAGCCGCATTTTTTGACATGGTACTTAAGGAGTGGGAAAGGCCCAAAAGCTGCCGTTGGTTCCTAAGGGCCTGGATACACGGTATGCTTTCCCTGCTGAGTTAAGTTGTGGTCGCATCCTCCCGAGGTCTGTCCAAAACCACTATTATGCCTTCACCTGACAATGCTTCCTTAACCCTTTCGCTGCCAGTCTACCTGCAGCTTTTGTCACCCTCTGTTGCCAGACCATGTTTCACTATTTTGCGCTACACATGTTCAACTGTGATTTTTGAATAGATTTCCAGGGATTTCCCAGGAAAATTATATATTTTTTTCTTCAACAGAGCCTGGGCTTCAACATGAAATGTCTTGTTTGGCGTTTTATTAGTGTATTCTCAATACTTTTTGGCAAAATATGTGAAAAAAAATAAAAAAAATCTATTTTTTGCAATTTGTAGTGTTTTTTTGTAATAAAAAATGTAAGTTTGTCAATAAAATTTTATTGCGTGCGAAACCCCAATTTCTCCCGGTCACAGCAGTACCACATATGTATTGGTAGACACCCTTTCCTGCCCAGGAGACTCCCCCAAACTGAAACAGGGCTTTAGGAGATTTTCAGATAAAATACAACTGTGCTATGCGCTATGCGCACCTTGCAGTTTTTCCAGAAAAACAACCGTTTACATTTGAAATACCCCCACAAACTATATATTCTCTGGAAGAACACGCCTCAAGCCTTCTAGGCGTACCAAGCTTGTTTATGTGAGCTTAGTTTTCTGGAAGTAATCCCTCAATGTATTCTTTGGTTGCACAAAGTTTCCCTAAAAAAGAATAAAACGGAAGAATCAAGCCACATTTTTCTAAAAAAAACTATATGCAAACAAGAAATAACAAGTAAAATCTCAAAAAGCAACATGCCCCGAACAGAACGATACCCAACATGCATAGGTACTGTCAAGGGGAGAGTTGGCAAACACCACAAAGTAAAGCGTGCGCGTAACAGTAATTTTACTTGAAAATTTCAGCTCTGCAGACAAAGTGCGCACCTTGCAATTTTTCAACCAAAACAACCCTTTACATTTGGAATATCCCTGATAAACCATATATTCTCTGAAAGTGCACATGTTAAGCTTTCTAAGGGTACCCAGCTTGTTGTAGTAGGCTCACCTTTATGGAAGTAATCCCTCAAAGAATTCTTAGGTTGCACAGGGTTTCCCTAAAAAAATAAATTAAAAAACTGAATAAATAACATGTTTTCATAAAATATAAATATGCAAACAAGAAAAAACAAGCTAAATCTGAAAGAGCAAGGTCCTCCGAGCAGAACAATACCCAACATGCATAGGTACTATTAACTCTTTTAATTGCCAGCTTACTTGAAGTTTTGTCACCCTCTGTTGACAGGTCATTTTTCCCCATTCTGCACCATGTTTAACCATGATTTTTGCCGGAATTTCCAGAAAATTTATAGGCTTTAACATGAAATGTCTTGTTTGTAATTTTTCTACTGTTTTTTTTTTTTATTTTTGTGTAAAAAAACAAATAAATAAATAAATATTTTTTAGACAATTGTCTCCTTTATTTTAAATAAAACATTTACTTTATTAGAGAAAACCATATTGCATGTGAAAGGCCAATTTCTCCCGATTACAACGGTACCACATATGTATTGGTAGCCCCCCCATTCTTGCCCAGGAGACCCCCTAAATTGAAAATAGCACTTTATAACATTTACAAATAAAATACTACTACTATCCACACTATAAACATAAGGGGTTAATTTAAAAAAAAATGACATAGGGTTCCCCCTCCTGGGGGGGGGGGGGACCCATTTTTGGGGGAATTTTAAGGGTTAAAAACCCTTAAAACTCCCCCAAAAAATGATATTGGGTCCCCCTTACCCATCATATCCAGCCCTGGACCAGCTATGGGGGCTTGTAGAACAGGGTGCAAGGGGGCCAGCTTTGGTGACTCCCCCACCCTGCAGGCTACAAGCCCACATAGCCATGTCCCGGGCTCTTCTGCCCCCCCCGGGCTTTGGGGAGGCAGGTAATTGGGGTGCCAGGGGTTAACGGCAAGTCACCCGCTAGCCGCAGGTGACTTGCCAGCCCCCCAGCCTTGTGAACTGGTATAGGGATCTCATGGATCCCTTACCAGTTCACAAGGGGTTAAGTTTAAAAAAAAAACAAAGAAACAAGCAGAAAATGTTTTATTTATTTATTATTTTAATACTTTTTAATACTTACCTCCCATCCATCCCTGTGTCCCATGCTGATCAATCTGGCTTCTGCTCTCCTGCTGCAGCTGGAAGCCTTTTTTAGCTGCTGGGCGGCAGAACATAAGGGCTTAATTAAAAAAAAAATGACATAGGGTCCCGGGGGGGGGGGGGGGGGGGGGGATTTTTTAGGGGAATTTTAAGGGTTAAAAATCCTTAAAAATCCCCCCCAAAAAATGAAATGGGGTCCCCCTTACCCAGCATTACCAGCCCGGGAGCAGCTATGGGGTCTTGTAGGAACAGAGTGGGGGGGCCAGCTTTTGTGGCCCCCCCACCCTGCAGCCTACAAGCCCACATATACTATGTGGGCCCGGGCTCTTCTGCCCCCCCCTGGGCTTTGGGGAGGCAGGTAATAGGGGTGCCAGGGGTTAATGGCAAGTCACCTGCGGCTACTGCGGCTACACCGACTTGCCAGCCCCCAGCCTTGTGAACTGGTATAAGGGGTCTCATGGACCCCTTACCAGTTCACAAGGGGTTAAAGGTAAAAATAAACACACTGACACATAAGAAAAAATATGTCATTTATTTATTTTTTTTTTACTTTACTCACCTCCGACCCTGTGTCCCCCGGTGATCTCGATGACAGCTGACAGTCTGCTTGGGTGTTTGGAGGAGAGAGCCTGGGGAGGGGAGGGGCGATCACAGCCCTCTCCCCTCCCCACCTCTTTCCTCCAACCACCCGAGCAGACTGATTCTTAGTCTCGGGTGCTGGACTTAAAAAGCCAGCTGCTGGTGACATCACAGTGATGTCACCCAGCTCCGCCCTCAGGGGGCGGGGCTAGCAGTCGCGATCCAGGAAGTGGAGGGAGAGGGCGATTTCTGCCCTCTCCTTGCCATGGAAGAGGCTGGGGGGGCGATCGGAGGCCCCCCCAGTGAAGAGGAGACCTGTCGGGAGGCAGCGCGACCACAGGTAAGTAAATGTCATTTTTATTTTATTTTTTTTTCTTTACAGTTAGCAGCTGCTGCTGCCGAAGTGGGGGGGCTCTCCTGGAGCCATCCAACCCCTGGAGCCATCCGGATCTAACGAGGTGTCAGGTGAGTATTTTTATTTTTTTACTAGCAGTGGGGGAAAGTCAAGCACGTAACACCTACGGGTTTGGCACTTAAGGCACTGAAAGGGTTAAGAGATCCTGCAGACAAACGCATGGATCAGTTGGCTTGCCATGATTTTACGTTGGTGGGTTCCCTCTTACGCCCTGCGTGTGCTATGGCAATTGTTTCCCTAGCCACGAGGAAGAAGGTTAAGCTTGTGGCTAAGGCTAAGTCTCGCAAACGGGTGGAGAATTACAAGGAACTCAGATCCTGTTTGGATTTCATCGGCTTTGTTGTTACTGCCATGGATGATGTAGTCAGGCTGGCTGCCAAGACTTCGGCTTTGCTTGTAGCATTATGCCGTTCGCTGTGGTTGAAGGAGTGGGCGGCCGATGCAGCCGCCAAAAAGTCCCTCACAAATTTACCCTTTGTGGGGGGTCGGCTGTTCAGGGAGCGGCTGGACCTTTTAGTTAAGGATGGTAAGCTCCCTCAAAGAAGGAAACCTACTCGGCCCTTTTGGCACTCCTCTTCTTACCGGTCCTTTTGGAGGGGAAGAGGTTCTACATTTCCAGTGCCCGCAGAGATGCCTGGGGCAGAGGTAGGTCCCGCAGCCGGCCCAACCCCGCCTGGGGAGCTAAGCCCAAACCTCCAGCCAAACCTACACAGGCATGAAGGGGTGCTCTCACCCGTATGGGTGGGGGTCGGCTACTGCTGTTTGCTCCAATCTGGAGGCGTCACGTTTTGGATATTTGGATTCAGGAGGTGGTGTCATCAGGTTACAAGATCAAGCTGGCAGCCAGACCACCCACAAAATTTCTATGGTCAAGAGCATCCCGAAACCTGCTAAAAGCGGAGGCTTTGAGAGCCGCTGTTCAGCACCTCCTGCGGATAGGGGTGATTTGCCATGTGCCTGGCAGGAACAGGGTCAGGGATTCTACTCCAACTTATTCACGGTTCCCAAGAAGGATGGATCGTTGCGGCCGATCTTGACCTAAAGGGCCTCAACAAATTTATAAGGGTCAGACATTTCCGCATGGAAACATTGGGGTCGGCAATGAGGTCGCTACGGCCTGGCGACTTTATGACTACGGTGGACATCAGGGACGCATATCTACACATGCCGATTATTCCTGGACGTCAGAAGTTTTTGAGGCTTTATTGGAGGGTCAGCATTTCCAGTTTGTGGCACTTCCCTTCGGCATATCCTCAGCTCCCAGAGTGTTCACCAAGGTGCTGGCGGGCATCATGGCTACCCTGAGGGGTCAGGGTATTCATGTATTACCCTATCTGGATAACCTTCTGATCTCAGCCCAGTCCCTTCAGGAGGCCGAGAGCGACACCCGGACTGTACTGTCAACTCTGGAAGCCTTCGGTTGGGTGATCAACTACCCCAAGTCGCATATCACACTGTCAACAATGAGATCCTTCCTGGGGATGACCCTAGACACCGTTCAAGTCAAGGTCTTTCTGCCACAGCAGAAAGTCTTGTGTCTCCAGACGCAGGTACAGGCCTTGCTGGCTTGTCAACAGCCATCGGTGTATCTAGGGATGAGATTGGTGGGCCTAATGGTGGCTTGCTTCGAGGCAGTGCTCTTTGCCCAATTCCACATGAGGCCTCTTCAGCTGAACCTGCTAGCCAGCTGGAATCGGTCCCCGGAATCCCTGGACCAAGGATTTGTGCTTTCCCCCCAGCCAGGCAATCCCTCTTGTGGTGGTGGGATTCTCTGAACCTGCTGATAGGCAAGTCCTTTCGGACTGCCCAATGAGAGATAGTTACCACGGATGCCAGTCTTACGGGCTGGGGAGGCATTTGGCAGACCCAGAAGATCCAGGGTCAGTGGGGTCCGAGAGAGAACCGGTTGCCCATAAATCTCTTGGAACTAAGAGCAATTTGGTTTGTTCTACTACATCTGACCCCCCATTTAAAGGACCATGCGGTTCAGGTCCGCTCTGACAATCGGACGGCTGTAGCCTACATCAACCACCAGGGCGGTACTCGGAGTAAGAGATCCCTCAAGGAGATAAGCCGGATTCTGAGCTGGGCAGAGGAAAACGTTCCCTGCATCTCGGTGGTTAACATCCAGAGGGTGGAGGACCAGGAGGCAGACTCCCTGAGCAGAAGGTCCTTGCGTCTGGGGGAATGGTCTCTCAGCAGGAAGGCCTTTCAAGCTCTATGCCTCCGCTGGGGTCAACCCGACGTGGATCTCTTTGCGTCCCGACACAATCACAAGCTTCCAAGGTTCGTATCTCTCTCGAGAGACCCTCTGGCCATAGCAACAGATGCCCTGGAGATTCCCTGGACAGGGTTCAATTTTCTGTATGCTTTTCCTCCGTTTCCGCTCCTAGACCGAGTACTACGCAAGATAGTTCAGGAGGGGGTACCAACCATCCTGGTGGCTCCACGTTGGCCAAGGAGGAGTTGGTTTGCGGACATAGTAAGGAAGTCAACAGATCACTGCATCATGCCCGACGATCCAGGGATTCTCACACAGGGGTCGCTTCGGCACCCGAATTTACGGACGCTGGCTTTGACGGCCTGGCTATTGAGACCTCCATCCTGACGGAGAAGGGTTTATCGCCCACGGTTATTCACACAATGATTCAGGCATGGAAGAAGTCTTCTTCTATAATAATAAAACTAATACAGAGTTTGGCGGGCCTATATCGCTTGGTGCGAGGCCAGGAACCTTCCTTGCCGGAGATATTCTGTTTCCAGAATTCTGGAGTTTCTACAATGTGGTCTAGACTTGGGCCTCCAGTTGACTTCCAGCTCCAGCACCCTCAAGGGTCAGGTCTCGGCCCTATGCATTTTTTTTCCAGAAGTCTATTGCCAATCATAGATTGATCAAAACTTTTTTCAGGGGGTCACTCATGTCCGCCCACCGCGTAAAACAGTGTTACCGGTGTGGAACCTAAATCCGGTGTTATCGGCTCTCCAGGGTGCCCCCTACTTTGACTGTGCTGATGCTCAAAGTGTTTTTTCTGGTAGCGATCACCTCTGTGCGTCGAGTATCGGAATTGGCCGCATTATGTATGAAGTCACCTTATTTTGAATTGCACAGGGACAAGGTGGTTTTTCGTTTTAGGCCTGATTTTTTGCCTAAAGTCGTTTCTCCTTTTCACCTTAATGAGGAAGTTGTCCTACCTTCCACACTCAGTAAATGGATTAGACAGGCGGTTGTACAAGCCTATTCTGCCAAAAGAAATGAACCCCCTTTTTGGATCACAGCTCATTCTACTAGAGCCATTGGTGCTTCTTGGGCCTTTCAGCATCAGGCCTTGATGGAACAAGTTTGTAAGGCTGCCACTTGGTCTTCAGTTCATACTTTTACAAAGTTTTAGAAGGTGGATGTCAGGGCCTCAGCTGACGCTGTTTTTGGCCGAAAAGTGCTTCAGGCGGTAGTGAAACTACCTGCTGTTCCGCACTGGGGATCCCACCCATACGGACACTGCTTTTGGATGTCCCAACTGTGAATACTATCGGGACTGCCTGGAATGGATTGGAAAGTAAAACGCAATTCTGTGAAAGTCACCTGTAGAATTGCTTTTATTTCCTATCCATTCCAGGCCGTCCAACCCGCCCTTTGAGGTTTATTATGTCCTGCGTGCCCTTTATGGTGATTGAACTATTACTTGTTTCATAGGACACTGGTTATACAAATTTAGGTTTTTAGGTTCGAGAGAGTACAAGCGGAGGCTATGTGAAGTAACATGGTCTCCTATGTCCGAGGCCTCCCGGCCTGCCTCTTACTATTTGAGTTACTGCTTTTAAATTACTGGGCATTAGTTGAGAGGCAGCTGCTATTTGTAGGGGGCAGGAGGAGCCACATCTTTGATGTTGCAGTCCACGCCCCCTTTGGGGCGGAGTTACCCAACTGTGAATACTATCAGGACGGCCTGGAATGGATAGGAAATAAAAACAATTCTACAGGTGAGTTTTACAGAATTGCGTTTTTTCTTTTTAACTTTGGAATAAATAGCACCCAATGGGTTATGCTAAAGAACTTGCCAAATTGTTCTGCAGAGCTCATAGAGCGTTGTATTTTTCCAAAATTTAAAAAAAAATATTGAAAAATGGTGCACCTCTCCTGTAAAAATTCCCCAACTCAGGGATAGATGAACAGAAATGTTTTATAGATTTTTTTTGTGTTCACGTACAAAGCTTTAGTTCACCATAATAGACATATGTTCTATAGAGCTCTGTTGAGAAAAATGGTCTAAAAATAATGATCCCCAGATATTAAGACAGCAATAGGAGGGGTTGCTTATACATTGAACATGAAAAAAATACATGGCCAAGGTTTTTATTTATATTTTACTGGAAGAAAGAAAAATCAAGGGTGACAGGTTTGTGAATGTATAATCCTACTATTACTTGGAAGAACTGCTCAACTCCTTCTGTCCCCCGAAATGGTCTGTGCTAGAATAATGGTCTAATGCTTTTGCAATTTTTCTGATGTGATGCTTGTACCCATCATACATTGCTTTGGGCAGATCTTAGGGCGGTTAATATATGTATATATATTATATATGATTGTCCCTAGTGTGATTGTCCCTAGTGTAAATATATGATTGTGTATTGTTTTTATGCATATGTATGTTGACCAATATATATATATATCCTTTGTGTATTTACTGAACTTGGCCTCAGTGGCATTTTTTTTTCTTAAATTATTATCAACAATTTTCACTGCTTAATTACCTTCAGGGCCAGCGTTTGGTGCAGGTAAACCAGGCAGCTGCCTGGGGCCCCTAGGCATTTTTAGGGCCCCTGTTGTTGCTTAGGTTGCCACCTGGTCATTAACTCACCAGCAGAGCCATTTTAGTTGGTAGCCATATTAGCGGGTGTCTTTTTTAAGCTGATAGAATGGGCTATGGCAGATGCTCCAGTAAGATGTCCACCCACATGAGCTGGCTGCTGACAGCATACCTTCCAACTTTTCAGGGTGAGAAAGTGGACCTCCGATCCCCCTGGTTCTTCTGGCTTCAGGAGAGAGCCCGAGAGGCCCTCTTCCCCTGCTTTACAGACGGGCGCCGTCATCTTGACGAGTATTCAAGGGCGGATGACATCACCATGCGGGCATCATCCCAGATCCTGGTGGTTCAGTTATCAGATTCGATGATCGCTGGCTAGAGAAGGAGGGGTGCAGGAGATCCTCTGCCTCCCCCCTCCTGGCCGGTCATCGGATTGGAGAGGGACAGAGAACCTAAAAATCGGAGGTGAGTAAAGTAAAAAAAATGTTTTTTCTTTTTTTTAATAAAGACATTTTTCTTGTGTTGTGGTTTTTTTACTGTTAACACTTTGTGAACTGGTAAGGGGTCCATAAGACCCCTATACTAGTTCACAAGGATGGAGGCTGGCAAGTCACCTGCGGCTAGCGGGTAACTTGCCATTAACCCCCGGCTCCCCAATTACCTGCCTTCCCAAAGCCCAGGGTGGGCAGAAGGCCCCAGGCCCACAGAGGCTATGCGGGTTGTAGCCGGCAGGGCGGAGGTCACCAAAGCTGGCCCCTGCTTCATGTTCTACAAGCCCTGCATAGCTGATCCGGGGCTGGTTATGCCGGGTAGGGGGAACCCCATGTCATTTTTTGTGGGGATTTTTAAAGTTTTTTAACCCTTAAATTCCCCAAAAAATGGGGTCTCACCCCGGGAAGGGGGACACTATGTTTTTTTTTTTTTACATTTAACCCTTTGTGATCCGGTGAGGATCTATGAGACCCCTATAAAAGTTCACAAGGCTCTGGGTCTGGCAAGTAACCTGCGGACAGCAGGTGACTTGCCATTAACCCTGAGCCCCCATTACCTGCCTCCCCAAAGCCTGGGGGGGCAGAAGAGCCAAAGATATTAGGCTTTGGGTCTTGTAGCCGTCATAGCTGGTCTTCAGGCTGGTTATGCTGGGACCTTTTTTTTAACCCTTAAAATTTTAAAAAAATGGGGTTCCCCTACCTTGGGGAGGGAACCATGTCCTTTTTTTTATTAACCCTTTGTTACCTGTCAACCAGCAGCTATAAAAGGCTTCCAGCAGCAGCAGGAGAGCAGAAGCCAAAGTGATCAGCGTGGGACACAGTGCTTTGGGATAGATAGGAGGTAAGTATTAAAAATAATAACAATAAAATACTTTTATTCTGTGGCCCTGCCTCCCCAAAGCCAGGGTGGAGGGGGGCAGAAGGGTCCAGGCCATTTGGCTGTGCGGGCTTGCAGCCGACAGGGTGGGGGCTGTAAAAGCTGGCCCCTGTGCCCTGCTCCTACAAGCCCTGTATAGTTGGTCCTGGGCTGGTTATGCTGGGTAGGGGGGACCCCGCGTCATTTTTGGTGGATTTTTAAACCTTAAAAATTAAATTCCCCCCCCCCCCCGGGAAGGGAGACCCTCTGCATTTTTTTTTGGTTGCCAGCCTACATGAAATTTTGTCACCCCAAAAAAATTACCTGTCAACAGAGGGTGACAAAATTTCGTGTAGGCTGGCAATTAAATGGGTTACCTATGCATGTTGAGTATTGTTCTACTTGGGTGACCTTGCACTTTCAGATTTAGCTTGTTTTTTCTTGTTTGTATTTTGATTTTTTAAGAAAATTTGTTTTTTATTCTGCTTTTTTATAATTTTTTTTAGGGAAACCATGTCCAACCTAAGAATTTATTGAGGGATTACTTCCAGAAAACTGTGACCACATCAACAAGCCTGGTATGCCTAGAAAGCTTGAGGTTATTTTCAAATGTAAAGAGTTGTTTTTCTTGAAAAACTGCAAGGTGCGCATAGCATAGTTGTATTTTATCTGAAAATCTCCTAAAGCGCTGTTTCAGTTTAGGGGAGTCTCCTGGGCAGAAAGGGGTGTCTACCAATACATATGCTGTAACTGGGAGAAATTGAGATTTCACACGCAATGAGATTTTATTGACAAAATTACTATTTTTATTTCAAAAAACACTAGAAATTGCAAAAAAATAGATTTATTTTTTTTTTTTTTTTGTACAAATTTCATCCCAAATATTAAAAAATACACTTAAAAAATGACAAACAACACATTTCATATTAAAGCCCAAACTTTTTTCTGGGAAATCCCTTCAAAAATAACAGTTGAACATGTGTAGTGCAAAATAGTGAAAAGTGGTCTGGCAACAAAATCTCCAGGTAGGCTGGCACATAAAGGGTTAAACTCGTGTATCTATTATTTGGCTCAGATTGTTACCGTGCTATCAGCTTAGCTAGAATCAACACCTCTGGCCTGACTACCCAGTCTCCCTTGTACTGTAAGTTCAACCCTTCTTTTCACCAGCAGCCATCTTAGATGCAGAAGCAGACCCTAGCCTCGATTCAGAGAGACAAAAAAAACTTCTGTTTTTTTTTGTGAAATGTTTCTGTTCTCGTATGAGCGTACGAGCGATTCTATGCATGCATTGAAAACCTTCTGTAAAGTTTCCGTCCGTTCGTACGGCAGATTACGAATACGAGGATGTCATTTTCCATCCAGACTTTTCTGTTTCATTTTCACATGTTACAACGTAGGGTTTCGTTTTTGCCCTTTTCCCATCGTATCCTCCAACGAATCCTTTACGTTTCCCGTTCGATTCTGTTTCCCTTTTTCAATAAATATTCGTCCAGACGGAAATCCTTACGATATTGCGCCTGCGCACTACAAACTTAACTCATTAAATGCTCGCCTACATATTTGCCACCCTCACTTCTACTACAATGTTTAGCTAAATCACTTAGCACTATCCTCCATCTTCCCTTTTTGACCCTTAAAGCTCACCCAAACCACTTAGCACTGTCCTCCATCTTCCCTTTTTGACCCTTAAAGCTCACCCAAACCACTTAGCACTGTCCTCCATCTTCCCTTTTTGACCCTTAAAGCTCACCCATACTACTTACCCAAATCACTTCTCGGTCATGTGAATATTCATCTTTAAATATTTCTGGGCCCATTAGTTTTGTGTTAATGTATTTTGTAAATGAAATGACAATGTAAATTTTTTTTTATTCCATCATAAAATATAAAATTGTTAAAAATGTTGAAAATTTCACATTTTAACAACTATAAAAAACAAAATACATAGCAATGGCAGGCCACAGAACATTATTCTTCATCTGTGGTCCCCAACGAGTTGCGCAGCTCCTGCATCTCGCCCACTAACTGAAGGACCCTGACACTAAGTTGTGCCACTCTGGCACGTGTGGTCCCTGTTAAAAAACGTAAATTAAAATATTGGTATAACTTTGTTGGGGTCATACTGCAGTGCCCCCCCCCCCCCCCCCCCCCCCCGTATGGTCCAAACACCTAAATCTGGACTTCAAAAGCCAGAGGGCCCTCGCCACCACGGGCCGGGTTTTGCATAGTGCCCGATTAGAGAACCCCTGGCCCGCATTCTGCAGGCAAAGAACGGGCATCAGGAGCAAGGGCGAGTGGCACATCTTGCATCCTGCAAGCAAATATAAAATAATTACACAAAGCAAAGGTAACCAACTAAAACAAGAACTCCTACAACAAATTAAGATTCAAGTTCAGCAATCCAATAATTAAGGTCAACATTAAAATGCTTCTATAAGGCATACATGAAATGTATTGATTCAGGTATGCATTGCTATACAATTTATGGCCTCGGCCATGCTGATACATGCAATGCCTTGGTGCTAAAGGTGCGCAGACTCCTCCACATAGCCGCAAAACATGTTCAACAATAGCAATCCGAGCCCTCAAAGGTCTCGTAAGTGGATCGGAAATGAAACGGATTTATAGGGTGGTGATCCGTCGGAAATCAGCTCTCTGAATCAGACGGAAGCTCTCTGAATCAACGGAAGTTTTCTGAACGAACTGAAAATTTCCGATTTTGTTTGGAAAATGATCCGAACTAACGGAAATGTTCCGATTTGCTTCCGATCATCGGAAGCGCATACCCGAACGTTCGTGCGAGTAGAAAATGGACGAAAAAAAGCAAAAAAATGACAAACACCCACCAAAACTTTCACAGACAGCTACGGAAGTCCGGACGAATGTGTCTCTGAATCGAGGCTCATGTGTCCTCAGGTTAGTTATGGCTAACATCCTATCAGCCCTTCACACAGCACAGCAGGTAAGTCTAGTTCCTTCTTGATAACTTGTATTAAGTGTATTTGCTGCTGCACTAAAGCTGTGTAGAACACCTTTTCATAACAGAACAGTGACGGCAGACTAGATGTCACAACTCATCAACACTAATGCCCAGTACAATTGTCACCCAATTGTTTGTTCAGATGACAACCTCCAATCAGGGACTATGATGACAAGGGAATAGTCTCAGAGACCAAGATCATTAATGGTATGGCAGTCCAAGAGATGTCAAGAAAAACAGGAGCATGCTAGCATATGGAGATAGGCCAAGAGTCAGAGGTTAGGCAGGCAGCAATATCCAAATGGTTAAGCAGGCTTGTGGTCTAAGACAGAAAAAGGTCAGTTAGGCCGTGAACAGGGATCGTTGGTTAGCAAAGTGAAGGTCAGTGAAATTAAACAAAGTAGATAAAAGAAGTGCATCATAGGCAACTTAACGTGGACCTAAATTGGACCTAGTTTCTATAAAAGGGGTGTCAAAATTATATTTACCGAGGGCCACATCAGTACAGGTTTTCTTCAAAGGACCAGTTATTAACAAAGTAGCCAAACTAAATGTAAGCATGAATGTCCAGATGTGTTCAAATGTATGGTCAAATGTAACTCATTCAGGCACTGACAGTTTTAATGTTAAATTGCATGCCTGCAAATGCAGAATTCAGTAAAACACCTAAAAGTGAAAAAATGCAAGCAGAAAATTTAGGTTATCCTTCATTAGATAAAATTGTATCTAATGAAAAATGCCTACCCCCCAAAAAATAAAAAATTAAGGCTCTGGCTCTGACACAGCTTTCATAGCAGACTGTGTGACAGAGCCCCACATCTTCCCTATAGAAGACTTTGTGGCAGTACAACCCCCATTATCCATGAAGTTCGGGTTTGAGGATTTGCTCGGGCTCGCTCAACCATAATATTAAATTCTTTGTTATTTACATTCACTTCGTTATTCAGTTTGAAATGTTAATCAGGAGCAATGCAGCCACTATATTAGACCTTCTGTATGCACACTGTACCTGCATTTAAAGTGGGCAAAAAATGGATTTTGACTTTCCCGAATTTTGTTCCGTTCCCTGGCCGCATCCCAATTGGAGATGCCGTACTTTGTAAAATCCCCCAGTTTGCTCAAGGGATCACCTCCCCTCGGTCCAACGGCGCCGTTTGCTATGTTTACATCTTTTGGCAAGTAGCTCTTATTGACTATAATTGGGAGCCTATGTGAATGGCTGGGGTGGGAGCACAAACACAACAACAGGGATGCGGCAGTGCACTATCCCCATTGACCACAATGAGAGCCGTCTGACAAATTTCAATAAAATAAGTTCTGAGGGTGGCTCTCATTGGACGAGAGCCCACGCATGCGCCATTGAACCGGGGAATGGTAAGTGAGTACGGGCGCCCTGGGGGTTTCACAGAGCCAGCAGCCGGAAAAAGCCAGCAGCCTGCTCTGGAATCTTTCCGATTTCAGGCCTGTCGCTGGTGGGTTTTGTTCCGCTTTAAGTATACATATTCATTGTAACTCACCTAATCCAAATGTAAGTGAAACAATACAATAGTGAACCCCCCAAAAATATAGAATAATTAATGGGCATTGGGTAAATAATGTTATACCTTCAATGATTTCATATGTAACACAAAGAAAAATGCATGCGCCAATAAAAGGTTAAATTCTTCAGAGGTGTAAGATAAAATCACCCACGTAGCTTAGTCCTCCGTTGTACTCATTATCTTTAAACAGATGGGTATTCTTCTTTAAAATGGTCATTCTTGAAATTCAAAAGCAATTATACCATTCTAGCTAATCCATTTAAAATACAATTGGCAGAAATTTAAACATGAAGGGTGTCTGATTAAACAAAAGCCCATCTATAGAAAAGGTGACATTGGAAGTGGAAGGAGTGCAACAGCTTTATATATGGAAAATTCAAATAACTTTTCATGTATTTATTTTTAATGATAACCTTGGGCTGATAGACTAAATATTTAAACCTTCGGGGCTTCTGTTATGATTTATACTAAAATCATTATCTATGCTAGGGACAGACAGCAACTATATAGAACCTACTTTAATGAATAATGAGCTCTTAGGACCACTGTATTCTTAAGCATACATAGGAATTCATGTTGCACTTTTAACCGATCTGTGCAAATGTGCAACACACAAAGTAACTGCACTAGTGAACAGACCAGTGAACTATACCAGTGAACATAAGGGGCAGTGATTGCAAGCATATTCTGGAGTACTGCAATCTGATCACAAGATCAGCTTCAACAATGTGGAAAATTGTCTGGGTTGTTGTTCAGTAATTTGTGAGAACTGCCACTGGGAAACCCAGATGCACATTTTTTGAATGTAAGGTACATTAAGTGGTATTTTATATTTTGAAAAAAAGAGCTCATGGAACTATGCCCCATTTCTACACTTAATTTTGTAATTATTTGTGAAGGTTCAGACCCTGCAGCCCTGACTGATGTCCCTAAAAGGTTGAATCAAGCATTACGGTCTCTTTGCTCTTACCAGAATTCTGCATTCCTGTGAGGTGAGGTACGAAAGGTCAGTTTGGCACAGTTGTACAACCCCCCCCCCCCCCCCCCTCGTTCACACATTGACATGGAGGCACGGAGAGTGAGATAGAATAGCCCATGTGGCTGCTGGTGCACACCACATGCTCGCACAAGCCTGACAGGTGGCGGGGCCTTTTCACCAACACCAGTAAACAGAGCCCTGCCAGTACTCTGGGACTGCCAATAGGTTCTCGTTTGAGATAAGCACAGGCTGCTAACAGTTATATCATGCCAGAATTTGTGGATTAAGGTATATATTTAGTACACTTAGGAGCACACTAGACAAACAATATATACACAATGAATAGATATATAATGGTCAAATACAGGTGGTAGTACAATCAGAATTAGCAGATAAAGCAAATGTCAGTTACTGGATGTTAGGCGCAGCTCAGCCACATGGGAAACATGGTTTTCCTGAGTTCCTGGCTCCTTTCACCACAATATACATCGGAACCTTCATCTTATAAGTAGTCAGCAGGTAAACTCATTGATGGCCACTCCCCCCCAACCCTAGGGTGGTCCTTGATCCCCTCCCCTTGGACTGAAGGTCATAGGAAGGTGGGTGTGCTGTGCAAGAGCGGGTGGCAGTTAAGAGGGGAGCCGCACATCTGAGGGCCACAGCCTGTGGTATCTGGCACAGTTCTGTATCTTGCTGAGCCTATAATTCCTGTATCCTGCATACTGACAGGGCCAGTATACTGCACTTGCTGTGTTCTGCATCTCGCCAAGAACTGTCATTTGCCGAGCCTGTGAGCTGTCTTTCCTGATGTAGCCTACAGTCCCATAGACATCAAATCTCATTGGCAGTGTTTGACTAAGCTTCCTCCTAGTTGGAATAATGTAGATGGTGGGCATCCCTGAGGCATGTGACCTGGAGGTTTTTTTTTTCAAACCCCAGGAGACCCTTAGAACAGACCAACAGTCACAAATTAAACCAGACCAACACAACAAACAGTGCTCATGTGCATCTCTCCCCAGGGCAATTTAGATTGCTGCACATAAAAATGTATTTACCTTTTTGTAACTCGTTCTGTAGTAAATATTAGAAACAATATGGGGGTTCACGCATTTGCAGGCCACCTGCAAACAGGAAGTGCTGCTGGGCTCCACTACAGCTTTGAATGTGAGACTACGTACATTTTTGTAGATATTCGTCGTGGCTATCTGATACATAAACTGGACTTGCAACTATTTAGCATATGATTAGTTATGCAGATACTTGTCAAATAACTACATTGTTACTGTTTTGCTCCTGGTGGTGGAACCATAATTCTCTTCTTGACTACTACAAATTGCAACCTGTTCTCACCTTCCCTAATAGCTTAGTGTGTTATTAGATTGATTTCCAAGCCAAAACTGGTTTGAAACAAGGAGCAGCAATGACGAAGATTTCCTAAGAAAAGAAAAACAGCATCATCCAGTTCATCAATAGTCATCTTGGCCAAGAAAATTGCCATATTGTATCATGTGAGTGCCATGACAGTTGGAAGATTACAAAAAAGTCTATCTATCCATTCAAAAGCCAAGACATGGACATCCAGGCAAAATATCGGAATCCACAAGTCGGCTTATCACAAAGTCTATCAGTTCTGGTACAACAAACACAGCAGTGGAGATGGCTCATATGCTTTGTAACAGTGAGTTTACAAACATCTATGCAAGGACCATGCAATGCGTAATAAAGTCTGGAATGGTGGCCTAAAAATAGATATTGAAGCCTTCAATATTATCCTAAAAAATCGTTGCCTTGAGTTTGCAAAAAAGTATGAAAAGTCAACAGTAGAAAATTGGAAACCTGTGATTTGGAGTGATGAGAGTCAAGTCAATACATAGTAACATAGTAACATAGTATGTAAGGCTGAATAAAAACTTTAGTCCATCCAGTTCAGCCTGTTTAGCTCCTGCCAGTGGTCTAGTAGCCATAGCTGGAAATGTTGTTACATGCCAGGAAGGCATCAAGGCCACTTTTGAAAGTTTTTACTGTATCCATCATTACTACCTCCTCTGGCAGCGAGTTCCATAGTCTCACTGCTCTTACAGAGAAGAATCCTCTCCTATGTGGGTGGAAAAAGCACCTTTCCTATAACCTTAGTGGATGCCCTTGGGTTATAGTTACACTCCGGGGTATAAATAGATTGTGGGAGACAGATCTTTGTATTGACCCCGAATATATTTATACATAGTTATTAAATCACCCCTCAAGCGTCTTTTTTCTAAACTAAATAAACCTAACTTTGACAATCTTTCAGGGTACTCTAGCCCCCGCACACCTTTTATTAACTTTGTTGCCCTTCTTTGAACGCACTCCAGATCTGATATGTCATTTTTAAGCACAGGTGCCCAGAACTGTAAACAGTACTCCATATGGGGTCTGACCAGTGACTTGTATAGGGCTTGGCTCTGATGGGTTTAAATGGGTCTGGAAGAAATAAGGCAAAAGAGGGCAAACAGTTTGGTGGAGGAGGCATAATCATATGGGGTTGTTTAAATTTCACTTAAAATATTACCCTCCCACCCTGCCATCCTATCTTGGTGCTGAAGCAGGGGTTACACAGAAAAAAACCCCATTACTTAAGCCAGTTGCCCGCGCCTGCTATGGACCCTGGGCGCCTCCATCTTGGATTGAAGACACAGAGTTGCACCCCCTGGCTCCATGCATGCTCCCACCTGCCCATTTAAGTAACTCATAGGATAAAAAGCATAAGAGACCCATGCTGCTTTGCTTCTGTTCCTGCGGTGGCCTTGGGAGACTGGGGGGACAGCCCGGGCATCTGGCTAAGGTACATTTTGTTTTTTCTTCATAACACCTTGTTCTACCTCAGCTACAGTGTAGGGTGGCTGGGCGGGGGGTCATTTTTTATGAAGTTCTGTTTTAACAGTCAAAGGCATTGGATTGATGGTGGTCTTAATGCTGGGCTTTATGGGAGTATCCTATGAGTCATGAGTTACTCAGTACACTCGAGTACTCTGGGCATGGAAAGGATCGCATACAGAGGAGACAACCTTTAGTGTTCCCTCCATCACAGCAGGGAAATGCATACAAAACAGAAAGCTGTAAGCCAACTGTGACCTATTTATATTTCAATGTCTTACAACTGCTTTACAATGTATCACATCTGATTACAATTGAAAGAATCATGATACATACATTCATTCCCAAGGGAACCCAGTTGACAGGTATGCACCGACATTGGACATTTGTAGAAGAGACCCGAGATCAGATTTCGAGAAATGCTTGAAGCTGATCTAAAGTATTTTCAGAAGGATTTGAGCAGTATTGAAAGTTAAAGGAAGATTTACTAAATACTAGCAACCTGAGATAGCCAAGATGATTATCTATAAAATATAGTAGTTTTATGTTTTAAGCTGTAGTGGATGGTGAGAAGGTGCCTGTAAAATTTCGAAACAATGTTACCCTTTAGTGCATCAGTGTGGCAACAGTCACACATTTAGCATATAGGGCCAGGGGAAGGAGAGGTATACCCAGTCTTGCTTTTTGATCTCTTACCTGCCTCCCTCCGCTGCTGGGTTCTATGTGGTGGGGTGATAAAGCAGATGAGAATAGTGACAGGTTAACAAATCCCTAGGTTAGTTTTCAACATGCAACAACATGTGTGATAAATGTCGCTATCGAAAATTAACCTAGCAATTTGTTGAACTGTCACAAATTAAGCATCCTAAATTTGTTCCTTAGAGTGGCCTCAAAGTGATGACACACAAGCATAAGTAACTTGGGATGGTAACAAGATTTTAATGATACTGATCATCACAGGATCTTGATTTCAGGTATTAGCAATACATGACAAACAACAAAACAATAATACAGGACCTTAACTGAGACTGTACTAAAATAACTTACTGGGTACCCCAAGGTGCTTGCAGTACTTACAGCAGGTCAAGGAAGACTCCAGCAGCCTACTTAAGGGTAGAGGAGGTCTGCTGGCCCAGACCCGGTCATGTTGCTAACTTGCAGGACACAAAGACCAGTTAACTAGCAGAAGGAACAGAAGTCAAATGACAACCCACTGGAACACAGATCTGGCAGAGACTGATCTATTGGAACATGGAAGTGGGTTCCCCAGGGACAGAATGAGGTAGAGACTGTCTGACAAGCCACTGGAACACGTAGATGGGTTCCCCAGTGACCAAGAGAGAAAGAGAATGGCTGGTAACCCACTGGAACATGGAGATGGGATGTCAATACCCTGCTGACACTTGGGACACTTGGCCTTGAGCATGTCTCTTTTTTTAAAGCCCAGCACTCAAGTGTATCAGGTAGGGGGTAATTACCCTGCTAGTCAGACAGCAACTGGTATGTTGAAGCTGAAACTCCAAACCCCAAGGTGCCTACTAGCCTTAATATATGAGATTCCCTTTGGGACATACAATTTTGATACATTGAGAGCAGAATATCTGAAGTTGCCATATACCTCGAATGCAGCACATGGGGGGGGGGGGTCAAATGCCTCCCCATACAGCTCAAGAACAACAACCCCATGTGCTTGCACAAAGGAGGGGAGACAGACACACCAATTTATACAAATTTAACAAAACTAAACAGCATCTTTCTTCAAGCAGAATACCAAAAGTGCAAGGTATTCAAAAACAACATAGCCTTATTTGGGCTGGGAACCAGGGACAACCTTCCATGAAGCGTATGGGAAGACCTGCTAGTCACAAAGACAAAGGCAGCACTGGCAGTTCACAGATTACTGGGTGTAAACTCACCAATAGACAGAACATGCAAATGACATATACAGGGGAGATAGACTCTCCAGTCAACAGGAACAGCATTGGCAATCCATGGGACTTGATAGTGGATTCCCAGTACACAGGAGCAGAGACTGACTGGCAACTTATGGGAGCACGGGGTGAGTTCCCCAGTGACAGGATATTCTGCTGACATTTGGCTTTGTTGGATGCTAAAACAGCAACTTTACTGAATAATGGCACAGTGCCACCAGCAGGGTAGAAGTAGAATTACCCCAGTTTGACAGATAGTAGCAGTATCTGAGACCTTATTTGGGTTGGTTTAGCAGACTGTTTACCTGGATAGTTATATGTGGCTGGAGTGCAAGTTTCAGTATCCCAGGAAAGTACAGTATTGTGTACAGAACTGTAAAAGTTTGAGCAGGGCAAATAGAATTTATTCTAATTGTTAGCCTTCTGACTCATGATCTACATTGTTTCTAATTGCAGGTCTGGCCACTCTTACACTGTTGAACTGGACATCTTCGTATAATTCAAGGACAAGGAGGCTGATCAAGTGGAGATTTAGACAGGGTCCCTAAGGAGATGGATTAAAGTATTTTTTTCCTGCGTCTAGTGGCAGTGAATTGCCCTTATGGCAAATCCACTGTTCCTGTTTTAGCAGTCAATAGAAATTCTCTGTCGGAGGCATGTACCATGTGCACTTCTTACCTGCTATACAATAAACCATCTTTAAAATAAGGACTAGTGTGTGTTTTATTTCCATGTTTTTTTCCCTGGTCTTTTTCACATAATGAAAAAGAAGTTTCAGCACACACAGATGAAGTGAATGAAAAGTGTCTCTCTTACTAAGATAGCTTTCCAATCAATCTCCTCGCATACATTTTCTATTATCTATAAACCTGCTAGTAAGACACTAAGTCCTAAGCGCTTCTGAGGATAACAAGGGCTATATCACATGCTCTGCCTATTCATTCCATAAGCTTCTTACCAAAGCTTATAATTTATCCAGCCATGTACAGTAGACATTTCATGTCTTAAACAGTTTTTTTACAGATCCCACCTTTATGAGTTGGGCTCAGGCGCTATGTAGATCTTTAAGATGTGTTTGCTCCCCCATAGCTATATTATGAAAACAGAAATACACTAAAACTAACAGTTTTTAAGCACTGTTTAAATCCTGGAAAGTGATCCAGTCTGATTCATGCCCATTTAATAACCACCCTCTGTTTCCCATCATTTACCAATGGCTTTCCCATGTACACACAATTTCTCCCAGTTAAAATATTCATGTCTTTTGTACCAGTAATTTATTTGGCACTGTTTCAAATGCTTTAGTAAAATTAAAATATGACATCCAATGATTTACCTGATCCTGTCTTGAACTTACCTACTTGTAAAAGTTTATCAAGTTTGACAGGAACAATCTCTCATAGACCCTAACTCATATGGAGTAATAAAATCATTTTCATCTCTTAAATAAATAGCATCTCTTAAATAAACTTCAAACAACTTGACCATCACATATAGTAAACTTACTGCCCTATGATCTCAGGTCATTAGTTACAATAATCTATCAGCCTTATCCATTACATGCTGAACTTAAGTGCCAAATAATTGACATTTCTGGTTTGGGTGACTGCCCAGTATGATTCCCTAAGAATTGAGTCAACCACTACCAACTGTTCTAATTTCCACCCCTTCTTACTGGAGCAGACAGAGGTGGTGTCTTGATGCAGCTGTGCTATCCCTGAACTTCCACCCTTCTCATCTGCCTACCTGAGGGTGCCAGATCAGCTCTAGCCTCCCTGAGACTCTTCCCTCTACACCACTTTCTAACTATTGCTCTGCCAACATCCCTCTATGCTTCCACCCTCCTCTTGCTCCAGAAAGTGTTTGCTAAGCTTGAACTGTAGACTCCTTTCCATTATATAAATGGATCTCAGTTTTACCAGTTGCTCATTTAAATCCATTGAAATATAGGCTTTCAAATCTGTAATGTGTTCACAGCTGTCCAAGCACTGCATGCATGGCACAAGAGTACATTATTCCAAACAGGGGATATATACTAGAAAGACAAAAGTACTTTGGCACATACATGAGTTTTTCTGATGTCCCATTATAAACAGCATCTTGGATGTTTAATTTGTTCCCACATCTATTAGATGTTTTTTGTTTTTTGTTGTTGCCTGTGCAATATGTATGCTTATGCTGTGTAGCAAATATGACCTAGCCTCTTAGTCATGTTGATGGTCCGTTTTTTGGATTCCATTTATGGAGTAATGTGTAATTTATGTTTTTAATATTAAATTTTGCCAGGTGATTCCAGCTATCCACTCCTTCCGTGGCTGTTGACGCCTGTCCTCCAGCCCCAGAATGCAGCCGAGGAGGCATATAATAGGGCGCACAGGAAGACCAGGGCAGTGGTGGAGAGGGCGTTTGGCCTATTGAAGAGCGCGCCCTTACAGATAAAGAGAGGTTTCTGTCAGATAGTCTGTGTCCCGTCCAGGAGAAGTGGTGAATCCACGCAGCGCGTCGGCGGTTGTTCATCCCGGTGTGTGGGGGGGATCGGTAGGCTCTGCTACATCACGGTGACGTATTGATCTCTCTGACTTCATTATATTTTATTACATTGTATCTAATTGCATTGCTTTGGTTTGCCGGCCAGCGAGTGTTTTGTTTTGCCAATCACTTCATTCCTTCTCCACGGCTTTATCTTGGTGTTTTCTTTGGCACCTCACTGCACTTTTTAGCACATTTTGTTGCACGTTCTCTATACACCCTGTCTTTTCTCTTCTTATTATCCCTTCTCACTACACCTCTTTACTTCTAATTGGCCAAACTCACATCCGCTGGTCTGGTAACAACAGCATGTATGTCATGCCCCTCTGTTGTGTGGCATGTTATTGTTAATATACCAGTATATTACATATACATTATTATTGTGTTCTGATTATTTAGCATTGCCTTGCCCATGCCCCCACCACCTTCCTTTTAAATTTGTCTTGTACATGTTTTTTAAACCTATATGTCCGTATTTTGCTTATTGTGATTATTATTGTTTGACTTTAATAAAATAGTCCTTTATATTTTCTATATATTGGTTTGTACTAATTCATTCAGGGCGAGTGCAGATTGTTCCTGTTGCATGTACGGGACATACCAGAGTGTCCCCTCAAGTTTCTCTGGCCTATTGAAGACCCGCTTCCGATGCTTGGACCATACCGGGGGAGCACTTCAGTATGACCCCAAAAAGGTCATAGATATTATAATGGCCTGTGCAGTGTTGCATAATTTTGGTATATTGCAGCGTGTCCCCCGGTATGTGGATTTGCCCCCCTCTCCACCCACCGATGACCCAGAGGAGGACTATCGTGGCCCACCGAGTGCATCTGCCCAAGCCGTGTGGTCTAATTTAATAGACACACATTTTTCTTAATTTGGTGTTCCTTTGTTTGTTTTGTCCCTTTATTGTTTGTTAATTGTGTTTTTTGCACTTTGTGTTTGTATGTTTGTTTCTTACTTTTAAAAACCTCACACCTGATTTGAGACTTATGGTTTTTTGTTCCCAATTTGTAAGTGCAAACTTTAAGTCATCTTTATTCCCCAAAAACCTAAAGGCATCAACTTAGTCAACAACAGGTTAAGTAAAAATGTATGGGGTTTATTTGAAAAGCAAACATTGGCGTTGATGGTAACTCCCATAGTTCATGTCAATACATGGTCAAACAACAAATGTAATTTTGGGCAAATCATGCCACATAGCAATTGCCCACAGGTAGGAGTTTCAAAGTAAGGCTCTCCAGGCCAAAGTTTAATACAAAATTTCCAAACACATATGTGACAACCATTGGCATGTACAGATTTTAAACCCAAAAAATAGGGCCACAGGCACACCCTCTCCTGCTTGGCCACATTTGCCACAGGCACCGGTGTAAAGCAGCCAGACATATGCCACATCTACACCTGTTACTCAGTGGGCCACCCAAACAAGAACCCCCAGTCCCAAACCAAGTCATGTTCAATCTCAGCCAGGGGTCAAGGTATTATTTTTTAAGCCCAGAATGTCCCACAGTCATGCCTACAAACATGAGGAGCCAGAACCAATGTAATTAGGCCCAAGCCTACAGCGCAACAGCTTGAGTGGCAGGTTCAGTGAGGCTTGAGCTCCGGCATTGGCTAGTGGGCTATCTCAGCACTCTAATGAGCTATATGGGCGCAAATCCAAAGCATACAAGCAAAGCCATACCAAAAGGGTATATTGGTAGGGCTCACCAGACAGGCCAATACAGTGGGGATGTAGAGCAAAGATGAGGAGCAGTTACAGGCCAAATAGGCCTTAAAATGGGGGATGCCCATCAAACCCAGGCTGGGGCCCTTGGAGCTGGGCCCTCACCTGGGCCTGTGTGGCATTTAGAATCTGCAACTGTTCCAACATGTTTCTATTGGTAGTTCGAAATTCAGCCATCATGGCATTGAGATCGTCAGTTAAGGTGGCCATGTGGCTGTTGCTATTTCGAGCTTCCTCAAGCATGGCACTGTAATAATTCGATAACGTGGCCATGTGGCTGTTGTTGGACCTAAATTCAGTCAGCATGGAGTTTAAGGTGTTATTTAATGTCTCTAATTGTCCATGAAGATGCTCGTGGTTTAGTTGATTTTGTAGGCGAAATAACCGCCTCTCATGGTGCCATGCTGACTCCATCATCGGAATGCCCCTCCCCTGGGAAACTGGGCGACGTAGCTGACTACGCCTCCCAATTCCCCGGGTTGTGGAGCGGGCAGATGATGGGCCTCTAGGTCCACCAACAGTCACAGGTCTGCTTGGCAAATCCTCAGCAGCAGAGCTAACACTGGGGACTGTAGGCTCAGTCTCTGCATGCTGCCCACGATGGTCTGGCAGCATGCAGCCAGCTTCACTCTGCTGCTGAGGATTTGTTGGAGAAACATGTTGGGACAGTTGCAGATTCTGTCCCAGGGGGGGCTGTTCAGAAGGTCCCATGATTGTTCCATCCTCCTCCAGCTCCTGGATTTCCTCCATCAGTGTGTGGGTCTGGGACATGTAAATTAAAAAGGTTCAGTTTGGGCAATACATATGTAATTCCGCAAAAAGAAACATGGCAAGTCACATGCATAAGCAAAATCAGAAAAAGACACTTACCGTATATATCGGATCCTGGGTGCGAGGCAGCACGGAAGTTGACGGCATGGTCAAACTGGCTGAGGATTCCCCACTAGCTGAGGGATGATCCTGGCCTGCATTGTGGAAAAGAAGGCATGTTAACACACAACTAGGCATTGGTGATGTGTAATAACACATATGGTTCACTAAAACACGGGGCCACGCATGAATGGCAACTCCCCCAACGGACCAAGTTGACCTTGACTATTAGAGATGAGCGAACTTTTGAAAAATTCGATTCGACTGATTCGCCGAATTTTCCGACAAAAATCGTTTCGACCCGAATAAATTCGTGACGAATCGCTATTAAAAACGGCTATTTCTGAGCCTCCTAGAGCCTCAATAGGGTTGTAAACCATTCTGCCTTGCTGTAACACGCACAGGATGCGTGCTGGGTTAGTTAAATAATACTTTAAAGAAATATCACATGCAGATCACAGGCATCGCTAATAGAATCGCAGAGCGGCACAATTGAATTCAAGAGAGTTGAAGTGGCATCACTATGAGGGGCAGGAGCCCAAACATTGCTTTAAAGAGTCACTGGAGTTGGCAGCAGCAGGAGCCCAAAAATTGGATGAATCACACCCTGGAGTTGGCAGCAGCAGCAGGAGCCCAAACATTGGCTGAAAGAGACACTGGGGTTGGCTTCAGGAGCCCAAAAATTGGATGAATCACACCCTGGAGTTGGCAGCAGCAGCAGGAGCCCAAATAGTACTTTAAAGTGACACTGGGGTTGGCTTCAGGAGCCCAAAAATTGGATGATTCACACCCTGGAGTTGGCAGCAGCAGCAGCAGGAGCCCAAATATACACTGGAGTTGGCTTCAGGAGCCCAAAAATTGGATGAATCACACCCTCGAGTTGGCAGAAGTTGGCAGCAGCAGCAGCAGGAGCCCAAACATTACTTTAAAGAGACCCTGGGGTTGGCTTCAGGAGCCCAAAAATTGGATGAATCACACCCTGGAGTTGGCAGCAGCAGCAGCAGGAGCCCAAATATACACTGGAGTTGGCTTCAGGAGCCCAAAAATTGGATGAATCACACCCTGGAGTTGGCAGAAGTTGGCAGCAGCAGCAGCAGGAGCCCAAACATTACTTTTAAGAGACCCTGGGGTTGGCTTCAGGAGCCCAAAAATTGGATGAATCACACCCTGGAGTTGGCAGCAGCAGCAGCAGGAGCCCATATATACACTGGAGTTGGCTTCAGGAGCCCAAAAATTGGATGAATCACACCCTGGAGTTGGCAGAAGTTGGCAGCAGCAGCAGCAGGAGCCCAAACATTACTTTAAAGAGACCCTGGGGTTGGCTTCAGGAGCCCAAAAATTGGATGAATCACACCCTGGAGTTGGCAGCAGCAGCAGCAGGAGCCCAAATATACACTGGAGTTGGCTTCAGGAGCCCAAAAATTGGATGAATCACACCCTGGAGTTGGCAGAAGTTGGCAGCAGCAGCAGCAGGAGCCCAAATATTACTTTAAAGAGACCCTGGGGTTGGCTCCAGGAGCCCAAAAATTGGATGAATCACACCCTGGAGTTGGCAGCAGCAGCAGCAGGAGCCCAAATATACACTGGAGTTGGCTTCAGGAGCCCAAAAATTGGATGAATCACACCCTGGAGTTGGCAGAAGTTGGCAGCAGCAGCAGCAGGAGCCCAAATATTACTTTAAAGAGACCCTGGGGTTGGCTTCAGGAGCCCAAAAATTGGATGAATCACACCCTGGAGTTGGCAGCAGCAGCAGCAGGAGCCCAAATATACACTGGAGTTGGCTTCAGGAGCCCAAAAATTGGATGAATCACACCCTGGAGTTGGCAGAAGTTAGCAGCAGCAGCAGCAGGAGCCCAAACATTACTTTAAAGAGACCCTGGGGTTGGCTTCAGGAGCCCAAAAATTGGATGAATCACACCCTGGAGTTGGCAGCAGCAGCAGCAGGAGCCCAAATATACACTGGAGTTGGCTTCAGGAGCCCAAAAATTGGATGAATCACACACTGGAGTTGGCATAAGTTGGCAGCAGCAGCAGCAGCAGGAGCCCAAATATTACTTTAAAGAGACCCTGGGGTTGGCTTCAGGAGCCCAAAAATTGGATGAATCACACCCTGGAGTTGGCAGCAGCAGGAGCCCAAATATACACTGGAGTTGGCTTCAGGAGCCCAAAAATTGGATGAATCACACCCTGGAGTTGGCAGAAGTTGGCAGCAGCAGCAGGAGCCCAAACATTACGTTAAAGAGACCCTGGGGTTGGCTTCAGGAGCCCAAAAATTGGATGAATCACACCCTGGAGTTGGCAGCAGCAGCAGCAGGAGCCCAAATATACACTTGAGTTGGCTTCAGGAGCCCAAAAATTGGATGAATCACACCCTGGAGTTGGCAGAAGTTGGCAGCAGCAGCAGCAGGAGCCCAAATATTACTTTAAAGAGACCCTGGGGTTGGCTTCAGGAGCCCAAAAATTGGATGAATCACACCCTGGAGTTGGCAGCAGCAGCAGCAGGAGCCCAAATATACACTGGAGTTGGCTTCAGGAGCCCAAAAATTGGATGAATCACACCCTGGAGTTGGCAGAAGTTGGCAGCAGCAGGAGCCCAAACATTACTTTAAAGAGACCCTGGGGTTGGCTTCAGGAGCCCAAAAATTGGATGAATCACACCCTGGAGTTGGCAGCAGCAGCAGCAGGAGCCCAAATATACACTGAAGTTGGCTTCAGGAGCCCAAAAATTGGATGAATCACACCCTGGAGTTGGCAGAAGTTGGCAGCAGCAGCAGCAGGAGCCCAAACATTACTTTAAAGAGACCCTGGGGTTGGCTTCAGGAGCCCAAAAATTGGATGAATCACACCCTGGAGTTGGCAGCAGCAGCAGCAGGAGCCCAAATATACACTGGAGTTGGCTTCAGGAGCCCAAAAATTGGATGAATCACACCCTGGAGTTGGCTGAAGTTGGCAGCAGCAGCAGCAGGAGCCCAAATATTACTTTAAAGAGACCCTGGGGTTGGCTTCAGGAGCCCAAAAATTGGATGAATCACACCCTGGAGTTGGCAGCAGCAGGAGCCCAAATATTACTTTAAAGAGACACTGGGGTTGGCTTCAGGAGCCCAAAAATTGGATGAATCACACCCTGGAGTTGGCAGCAGCAGGAGCCCAAATATACACTGGAGTTGGCTTCAGGAGCCCAAATATTGGATGAATCACTCCCCGGAGTTGGCAGCAGCAGCAGCAGGAGCCCAAATATACACTGGAGTTGGCTTCAGGATCCCAAAAATTGGATGAATCACACCCTGGAGTTGGCAGCAGCAGCAGCAGGAGCCCAAATATACACTGGAGTTGGCTTCAGGAGCCCAAAAATTGGATGAATCACACCCTGGAGTTGGCAGAAGTTGGCAGCAGCAGCAGCAGGAGCCCAAAAAATGGCCTAAAGACATAAATATGTTTTGCACCATTTGGAAAGTGTAAAACGTGGCACCATGCTGAATCTAGTCGCATGCATCAGACATTGGTGGGTGGAAATCCTGGCTGATCCATCCCTGATTCATTTTGACAAAGGTGAGTCTCTCCACATTTTTAGTTGACAGACGAGTTCTCCTCGCCGTAACTATGGCCCCCGCCGCACTAAACACCCGCTCAGATGGCACGCTACTTGCCGGGCAGGACAGCTTTTCCAGGGCAAACTCTGCTAGTTGCGGCCACAAACCAAGTTTGGCTGCCCAGAAGTCCAGCGGATCCTCAAGGTGTGTTAGCATGGTCATGTCAAAGTATGACATGACCTGCTGGTTGAGGTCCTGCTCCAGGTCTTCCTGCTGCTCATGAGTAGCCTCACTATGCGGGTGTAGAAAGCTACTCATTAGCGACTGAAGACTGAGGCTGCTGCTGCTGATGGAGCTGCTGCTGCTGCTCCTGCCAACCCCCCAGCGGCCATGGCAGTGGAAGGTGAGCGCAGAGGTCCCCTCGAGTCAGACCTGCGAGAGTATGGACCATGGCGCAGATAGGCATCGGCCAACTGCCTACGTAGAATGTCTTTGTAGTAGTTGAGTTTGTCCTCCCTCTCGGTGGGTTTAAAAAATGCCCCCATTTTGTGCCGGAAGCGAGGGTCCAATAAGGTGGACAGCCAGAAGTCATCCCGCCGACAGATGGAAACAATTCTGGGGTCACTACGCAAGCATGTGAGCATGCTTCGTGCCATTTGCGCAAGTGACTCGGATGGACTACCTGTCTCCATCTCCACTGCATACTGCCACGGTGTGCCCGGGTCCTCTGTCTCTCCTTCCTCAAAAACCTCTAGCTCCTCTGGCTGCTCCTGCTCCTCCTCTCCTGTCCGCTGACTAGATAAACCAGCCATTTCACCAAGCCTAAACTGTGTTTCGCTGGGCAACTCCTCCTCCTCCTCTTCCTCCTCCTCCTCCAGTTCAGCTCCAACGGGGTTCATGTGGCCGTAAGATGTAAACGCCATGTCTCCAGTGCCCTGACCAGCCATGGTTTCCAACATGTGCTGTAGTACATGAAGCAGTGGAATCACATCGTTCATCCCGTAATCCTGCCGACTGACAAATAAAGTGGCTTCCTCAAAGGGCCTGAGCAAACGGCAGGTGTCACGTATGAGCTGCCACTGGTTGACATTGAAGTTACACAGGGGAGTCCCCCTATCTGCTTGGATCATTAGGAAATCCGTGATGGCTTTTCTCTGTTCATATAATCGGTCCAACATGTGAAGGGTGGAATTCCAACGGGTGGAAACATCGCAAATCAGACTATGTTGGGGGATACCATTCTGACGCTGTAGCTCAAGAAGGGTGTGTTTGGCGGTGTAGGAGTGGCTGAAGTGCATGCAAAGTTTCCTTGAAGTTGTTAGGATGTCTTGCAGATGGGGGGAACACTTCAGAAACCGCTTGACAACCAGATTGAAGACGTGAGCCATGCAGGGGGCATGGGTCAGGCTTCCTTGGCGCAACGCAGACAAAATGTTCTTCCCATTGTCGGTAACCATGATTCCCATTTTAAGTTTTCTCGGAGTAAGCCATGTTTGGATTTCCTGATGAATACATTTAAGCAGTTCCTCCCCTGTGTGACTCCGTTCGCCAAGACAAACCATGTGAAGCACTGCGTGACACCTCCGTGCCCTGCACACATGGTAGACTGGAGGGGCACTGAGACTTGAGCCTACAGTGGAGGGTGAGGAGATGGCGGAGGATGAGGAGGCCGAGTTGCACGGTGTCACAGGCCCAACGGGCAGGGAGCGCGGAGGCCGAAGCGGCGTGACCTGTCCAAGTTGCTGCTGCTGCTGCAAAGGGACCACATTCACCCAGTGGGCCGTAAACGACATGTACTGTCCCTGACCGTAGTTACAGCTCCAGATGTCGGCGCTGCCATGCACTTTGCTACACACCGACAGGCTCAAGGACTGGCCCACCTTCTGTTCAACAAAAGTGTGCAGCGCTGGTACTGCCTTCTTGGCAAAGAAATGACGGCTTGGGACTCTCCACCTCGGCTCGGCACAAGCCATCAGTTCTCTGAAAGGTGCAGATTCCACCACCTGAAAAGGGAGCGACTGCAGCACCAGCAACTTGGACAGGAGCACATTCAGCTTCTGCGCCATAGGATGAGTGGGCGCATACTGCTGTCTCTTGGACATGGCTTCGCTGATGGATTGCTGGCGGGAGGCATGACTTGGAGGAGGAGGAGCAGGAGCGACAGAGGATGGGTATGACGCACAGCTGCCTTCGGCTGAGGTGCTGGAGCCTTGGCTGGCAGAAATTGGGAGCTCACTTGGTGAGGAAGCAGACTGGACCACCCCTTGGGAGCCTCGGTTCTCCCAGGTTGCTTTATGGTGATGCATCATATGTTGACGCAGGGCCGTGGTGCCAACATTTGGACCCTGGCCACGCTTCACCTTCTGCCTACATATCTTGCATGTGGCCATGTTACCCTCCTGCGGATGCTTCAGGAAAGACTGCCACACTGCCGAGTAGCTACTTTTCCCACCCCCTGGCCTCACTGATTCACTGCTGCTGTTGCCAACTCCAGGAACCCCTGCTCCACTACCTCCCGATAAGGTAGACTGCCGCACAGCAGGTGCTCTACCCCGGCCCCGGCCGGCTCCAGCCTTTGGAATTGTGCCCCCATGCTGACTGCTACCACCTTGCTGCCTCAGCTGCTGACTCCGGGGCAACCTGCGCCCCTCTTCTCCTGATGATGACGATGAAGCCCCTTCATCACCCGGCTCCCAAGTGCGATCGGCTTCATCGTCATCATCATCATCACCGAGTTGTGGCTGTACGTCACTGATGTTCGTGGATTCGTCAACAGTGTCTGGCGCAGGAGCTGGAACGCTCGCAGCACCCACGACACTGTCCACATCACTATTTGTCTGCCTAGCTAGAGAAGCCACCTCCATTTCTTGGCTGGGCAGTAGCTGCTGACTGTCCTCTATCTGATGGTCCTCCTCACTAAAGAGTGGAGCTGAACCCAAAGCATAGGATACGTCGCTGGGGGAGGGAACGGCGTAGGCCAGAGGCAATGGGAGGACAGGGACTGCTCTCGGGGCATGCCAACTCAGGGTTGTGTCAGAGGAACCTACCGACCCTAGACTGGGGGTCTCAGACGTAAGTTGTGATGATGTTGTTGATGAGCGCGTCAACCAATCTACCACGGCAGATGCGTTACTGGTGGAGACCCGACCGCTAGCAGATACTGGCAGATTAGGTCTCTCAGCGTGACTCCTGCTGCTACTGGCCCCCAGTCTGATGCGAACTCTGCCTGCGAAATCTTGGCCTCTGCCACTCCTCTTTTCACTTCCAGGCACTTGTCTGCCCGACATAGTCTAACTGGCGTGGTAGTAGGTGATATTTTAAGAACCCCCGGGCAGCGGTGGGTCTATATGAAACAGAATATAATGCACACCAAAAGTGAGCAGTAACACTCAGCCTCCAACAGGCCTGCTTAGTGTAAATAAGAGAGCTGCTTAGTGTAAATAAAGAGGGGTATGCTATGTTACAGAATAGGATGCCCCAACAGAAGTGCACCTGGCAGGCAGCAGTAAGTCTATGCACAGCAAAAGTGTCTTTATCAGGCCTAATTTCAATTATAATAAGTGCAAATGGATATATGGTCTTAAACAGAGGCTGCTGTAGTCACAGAATGGGATGCCACAACAGAAGTGCACCTGGCAGGGTCCAGTAGTGCTATGCCCAGCAAAAGTGTCTTTATCAGGCCTAATTTCAATTATAATAAGTGCAAATGGTTATATGGTCTTAAACAGAGGCTGCTGTAGTCACAGAATGGGATGCCCCAAAAAAGAAGTTGACCTGGCAGGGTCCAGTAGTGCTGTGCCCAGCAAAAGTGTCTTTATCAGGCCTAATTTCAATTATAATAAGTGCAAATGGTTATATGGTCTTAAACAGAGGCTGCTGTAGTCACAGAATGGGATGCCCCAAAAAAGAAGTGGACTTGGCAGGGTCCAGTAGTGCTATGCCCAGCAAAAGTGTCTTTATCAGGCCTAATTTCAATTATAATAAGTGCAAATGGTTATATGGTCTTAAACAGAGGCTGCTGTAGTCACAGAATAAGATGCCCCAAAAAAGAAGTGGACCTGGCAGGGTCCAGTAGTGCTATGCCCAGCAAAAGTGTCTTTATCAGGCCTAATTTCAATTATAATAAGTGCAAATGGTTATATGGTCTTAAACAGAGGCTGCTGTAGTCACAGAATGGGATGCCCCAAAAAAGAAGTGGACCTGGCAGGGTCCAGTAGTGCTATGCCCAGCAAAAGTGTCTTTATCAGGCTAATTTCAATTATAATAAGTGAAAATGGTTATATGGTCTTAAACAGAGGCTGCTGTAGTCACAGAATGGGATGCCACAACAGAAGTGCACCTGGCAGGGTCCAGTAGTGCTATGGCCAGCAAAAGTGTCTTTATCAGGCCTAATTTCAATTATAATAAGTGCAAATGGTTATATGGTCTTAAACAGAGGCTGCTGTAGTCACAGAATGGGATGCCCCAAAAAAGAAGTGGACCTGGCAGGGTCCAGTAGTGCTATGCCCAGCAAAAGTGTCTTTATCAGGCTAATTTCAATTATAATAAGTGCAAATGGTTATATGGTCTTAAACAGAGGCTGCTGTAGTCACAGAATGGGATGCCCCAAAAAAGAAGTGGACCTGGCAGGGTCCAGTAGTGCTATGCCCAGCAAAAGTGTCTTTATCAGGCCTAATTTCAATGATAATAAGTGCAAATGGTTATATGGTCTTAAACAGAGGCTGCTGTAGTCACAGAATGGGATGCCCCAAAAAAGAAGTGGACCTGGCAGGGTCCAGTAGTGCTATGCCTAGCAAAAGTGTCTTTATCAGGCCTAATTTCAATTATAATAAGTGCAAATGGTTATATGGTCTTAAACAGAGGCTGCTGTAGTCACAGAATGGGATGCCCCCAAAAAGAAGTGGACCTGGCAGGGTCCAGTAGTGCTATGCCCAGCAAAAGTGTCTTTATCAGGCTAATTTCAATTATAATAAGTGCAAATGGTTATATGGTCTTAAACAGAGGCTGCTGTAGTCACAGAATGGGATGCCACAACAGAAGTGCACCTTGCAGGGTCCAGTAGTGCTATGCCCAGCAAAAGTGTCTTTATCAGGCCTAATTTCAATTATAATAAGTGCAAATGGTTATATGGTCTTAAACAAAGGCTGCTGTAGTCACAGAATGGGATGCCCCAAAAAAGAAGTGGACCTGGCAGGGTCCAGTAGTGCTATGCCCAGCAAAAGTGTCTTTATCAGGCCTAATTTCAATTATAATAAGTGCAAATGGTTATATGGTCTTAAACAGAGGCTGCTGTAGTCACAGAATGGGATGCCCCAAAAAAGAAGTGGACCTGGCAGGGTCCAGTAGTGCTATGCCCACCAAAAGTGTCTTTATCAGGCCTAATTTCAATTATAATAAGTGCAAATGGTTATATGGTCTTAAACAGAGGCTGCTGTAGTCACAGAATGGGATGCCCCAAAAAAGAAGTGGACCTGGCAGGGTCCAGTAGTGCTATGCCCAGCAAAAGTGTCTTTATCAGGCTAATTTCAATTAAAATAAGTGCAAATGGTTATATGGTCTTAAACAGAGGCTGCTGTAGTCACAGAATGGGATGCCACAACAGAAGTGCACCTGGCAGGGTCCAGTAGTGCTATGCCCAGCAAAAGTGTCTTTATCAGGCTAATTTCAATTATAATAAGTGCAAATGGTTATATGGTCTTAAACAGAGGCTGCTGTAGTCACAGAATGGGATGCCCCAAAAAAGAAGTGGACCTGGCAGGGTCCAGTAGTGCTATGCCCAGCAAAAGTGTCTTTATCAGGCCTAATTTCAATTATAATAAGTGCAAATGGTTATATGGTCTTAAACAGAGGCTGTTGTAGTCACAGAATGGGATGCCCCAAAAAAGAAGTGGACCTGGCAGGGTCCAGTAGTGCTATGCCCAGCAAAAGTGTCTTTATAGGGCTAATTTCAATTATAATAAATGCAAATGGTTATATGGTCTTAAACAGAGGCTGCTGTAGTCACAGAATGGGATGCCACAACAGAAGTGCACCTGGCAGGGTCCAGTAGTGCTATGCCCTGCAAAAGTGTCTTTATCAGGCCTAATTTCAATTATAATAAGTGCAAATGGTTATATGGTCTTAAACAGAGGCTGCTGTAGTCACAGAATGGGATGCCCCAAAAAAGAAGTGGACCTGGCAGGGTCCAGTAGTGCTATGCCCAGCAAAAGTGTCTTTATCAGGCCTAATTTCAATTATAGTAAGTGCAAATGGTTATATGGTCTTAAACAGAGGCTGCTGTAGTCACAGAATGGGATGCCCCAAAAAAGAAGTGGACCTGGCAGGGTCCAGTAGTGCTATGCCCAGCAAAAGTGTCTTTATCAGGCCTAATTTCAATAATAATAAGTGCAAATGGTTATATGGTCTTAAACAGAGGCTGCTGTAGTCACAGAATGGGATGCCCCAAAAAAGAAGTGGACCTGGCAGGGTCCTGTAGTGCTATGCCCAGCAAAAGTGTCTTTATCAGGCTAATTTCAATTATAATAAGTGCAAATGGTTATATGGTCTTAAACAGAGGCTGCTGTAGTCACAGAATGGGATGCCACAACAGAAGTGCACCTGGCAGGGTCCAGTAGTGCTATGCCCTGCAAAAGTGTCTTTATCAGGCCTAATTTCAATTATAATAAGTGCAAATGGTTATATGGTCTTAATCAGAGGCTGCTGTAGTCACAGAATGGGATGCCCCAAAAAAGAAGTGGACCTGGCAGGGTCCAGTAGTGCTATGCACAGCAAAAGTGTCTTTATCAGGCCTAATTTCAATTATAATAAGTGCAAATGGTTATATGGTCTTAAACAGAGGCTGCTGTAGTCACAGAATGGGATGCCCCAAAAAAGAAGTGGACCTGGCAGGGTCCAGTAGTGCTATGCCCAGCAAAAGTGTCTTTATCAGGGCTAATTTCAATTATAATAAGTGCAAATGGTTATATGGTCTTAAACAGAGGCTGCTGTAGTCACAGAATGGGATGCCCCAGAAAAGAAGTGGACCTGGCAGGGTCCAGTAGTGCTATGCCCAGCAAAAGTGTCTTTATCAGGCCTAATTTCAATGATAATAAGTGCAAATGGTTATATGGTCTTAAACAGAGGCTGCTGTAGTCACAGAATGGGATGCCCCAAAAAAGAAGTGGACCTGGCAGGGTCCAGTAGTGCTATGCCCAGCAAAAGTGTCTTTATCAGGCTAATTTCAATTATAATAAGTGCAAATGGTTATATGGTCTTAAACAGAGGCTGCTGTAGTCACAAAATGGGATGCCACAACAGAAGTGCACCTGGCAGGGTCCAGTAGTGCTATGCCCAGCAAAAGTGTCTTTATCAGGCCTAATTTCAATTATAATAAGTGCAAATGGTTATATGGTCTTAAACAGAGGCTGCTGTAGTCACAGAATGGGATGCCCCAAAAAAGAAGTGGACCTGGCAGGGTCCAGTAGTGCTATGCCCAGCAAAAGTGTCTTTATCAGGCCTAATTTCAATTATAATAAGTGCAAATGGTTATATGGTCTTAAACAGAGGCTGGTGTAGTCACAGAATGGGATGCCTCACAGCAGACTTAAGATCAGTTCAGTATATATGCACAGTTAGTTAGTATAAGCAGCCTGAAAACGCTAACAAAGCCTGTCAGCCAGCTAGTAACACTCAGGCTGGATGAAAAAAAAAAAAAAATCTCCCTGTGACAGCCTCCGATTTTTCCTACCTTTCCCTGTTTTTCGCTGACTTTCTGTCTGTCTCCTGTCTGTCTCCTGCCTGTCTCCAGCCTGTCCCTGTCTGTCCCTGCCTGTCTAACTGCCTCTCTCCCTCAGCTACACAGCGTTCTGTCTCTCACGAATGCAATAGAGAAATGAGGAAGGAAAAGCAAGATGGCCGACTTAAATAGCGCTGTGACGTCACCGGGCTTGCTGGCTGCTGATAGGCTGCATGTGACTGCCCCAGCTTGCACTGGCGCGGGATAGATGTCCAGACATGTCCCGTCCGCCATCTTAGAATGCCTGTAAATGTAAATGAATGGATGTTAAAGGAAAACTTCAAGCGATCGAATCGCGGGGAAATTCGGATTCGATCCGAATCGAATTTTTCCTGAAATTCGGATCGAATCCGGGTTCGTCCGGATCGATTCGCTCATCCCTATTGACTATGAATGCCATTATCTGTTAGATGTATTAGTCAACAAGTACATACACATTAGTCTCCTTAACCCAAATAAACATGCATGTACTGGCTGTTCTGAGACTTCACACATCCCTAAAAGCCCATTAGGGGACCACACTCAGCTTGTAAATAGCATTTGCCATCAGATTATGATGGTTGCCATTCTTTCTAGGTCAAACTTTCAAGCACCCCAGATCAAGTCTTTATGACCAAAGCACAGCTCCAACCCAAGTGGGCTACAGATAAAGATGGAAGTGTTGGATGTAATTGACTCTAAATACATAACATGCAGTCCTTTGCTAATTTCAAGTGTGTTCCTCAAAACTCTCCAAACTCATGTATGGGCAAGGAAATTAGCAAATGATGAGTGCACACACATAACACACCCTGTTTAAATTGCTACCTTCACTACAAGGCACACCCTAGGGGCATGTGTTAATATATGGCTTGGAGCCTCATTTTACACGTATCTATATCTATAAGATTCCCGGGCCGATCAGATCCCTCCCCGCGGGGCATCCGAAATCGGGATGTCCCACGGGGTGAAACCCCCCAAGAACCCCAGAAACCTTACCTTAACCCCGCTCCAACGGCGCATGCGCGGGCCGTGGCCGCGTCTCACGCTTCTCTCTAGCAGGGCGCGCACCCGCGCCGGCCGTTTGTGAATGGCCGACACGCTCCCTGCTAGAGGGAAGCGTGAGACGCGGCCTCCAGCGCTCAGAGCCACTGTGGTTGGACGCCGCTTGTACGTGCATACCACAGCAGTTCTGAGCGCTCTGATTGGACGAGCACCCGCGTAGGAGCATGTTGAGGTGAGTGTTTCCGGGCATTCTGGGGGGTTTCAAACAGTGGGGCACCCTCGATCGGGGTGCCCCACCGAAGTGGACCAAAGCCCAGGATAGTCAAAATCCTGGGTGTTGGTCCACTTTAAGGAAGCGCAGGAAGAAACGGTTTGTTTACAAAGTGTCTAAAACTCAAACCATTAGCCTAGAATTGTGTCTAGTAATGTCATTTAGTCCAAAGATCGATTGGTGACAGATATTTGTATGCAGTTTTAACTACATCCTATGTTTCTGTTGTGTTTTGTAGACCATGCTGGAGTGCAGGTATGACTACCTGTTCAACTCTTTTGAGAAGCACACCGTCGCCCTGGAGATCATTGGGAAAATCCAACAGCAGACGGACACCACCTTCACCCACACTCAGATCATGCAGCATTGGTCGGACCTGAAACGGCTGCACATGCCCCGGGTGCGGTGGTTTTTTGGCCTCCATTTCCCTAGTAAGTACATAGCGATTGCATGCCAGATGTAACTCATGCAGAAGGTAGGCATTTATTTATAATTGTTTTTCTTTTCTAGTGTTGGAAATGGATTACCGAATCTGCCGCACCCGTAGGCGCACAGGCCGACCAGTGCTGCATGAATCTGCAGCTGGAAGTGAAGGTGGATCTCCAGGGCGACGGTCCTACCCCTGTTGGGTCCTCCGACCAGCTCCTGGACCTTTCCACAGAGGAGGGGCGGCACGGTGTGGGCAGGGAGTCGTACCCAGCAACGTAGGCGGGAGCCTCTTGTATGTGACTCTTCATGTAACCGCACACACATATACATGCTATTTACGACAAAGCTAAGTCCCTTAATCTGTTTTTCTAGATGCTTCTGGAGCGGGTGAAGATGTGCAGTCTGCAGCAGATCTCGCCCAGGAGGCACAGGGAGAAGGTGAGTGATGTGACACACACATTGAAAGTGACAATTGATTACTGTTGACTAAGACATTATAAGTGACCCTATTTGCCATGTCTCGACAGCCTCTACTTCACAACAGTGGCAGGGCCCAGGACGTAGGGTTGTCCCCAACGAGGCATCCGTTGGCCACCAACCAAGTAATTTGTAATGTCATTCTTTCCAGTTTGTGGTAATTGACATGATCACCCAGGTACATCAAGCCATAGTCAATGGCATTAGCAGAATGACCTGTGCCCACTTCCTTAGATTAATTACTTAGCAGAATGACCTGTGCTCACTTCCTTAGATTAATTACTTAGCAGAATGACCTGTGCCCACTTCCTTAGATTAATTACTTAGCAGAATGACATATGTCGTTGTGATTTAATTTGCCAACTAACAAACATTCCATCCACAGGTGAGAAACATGTATTTGTCTCAAACTAATGTATTTTTTTCTAATTTTATCCAGGGACAACACGTGCAAGAGTGGAAGCAATGAATCGAAGGGTCCTTGAGTTGGTGGCCGATATGCAAGAGCTGGTTGACTCGTTGGGGACAACAGAAGAAGACTAGTGTCCTGGGTCCTGTTACTGAATTTTTCTAATGTAAATAGTTGTTTAATTTTAAATTTTACAAGTATTTTAATGTATTTTTAAAACAAAACAAAAGTTTGTTATATTTTTTATCACTACATTTTTTAGAACCCCCCAAAATTATGTAAAAGTACATTAACAAACAAAGGCTAAAGAAAATATTTAGAGATGAAGATTCAGATGACCAGGAAGTGTTTTGGGTAAGTTTTAGGGGCCTAAAATGGAAGAAGAACCTAACCGGGAAGTGGTTTGGGTAATTTTTAGGGGCCTAAAATGGAAGAAGAACCTAACCGGGAAGTGGTTTGGGTAAGTTTTAGGGGCCTAAAATGGAAGAAGAACCTAACCGGGAAGTGGTTTGGGTAAGTTTTAGGGGCCTAAAATCGAAGAAGAACCTAACCGGGAAGTGGTTTGGGTAAGTTTTAAGGGTCCAAAAGGGAAGATGGAGGATAGCGCTAAGTGGTTGGGGTGAGCTTTAAGGGTCCAAAAGGGAAGATGGAGGATAGCGCTAAGTGGTTGGAGTGAGCTTTAAGGGTCCAAAAGGGAAGATGGAGGATAGCGCTAATTGATTTAGCTAAACATTGTAGTAGAAGTGAGGGTGGCAAATATGTAGGCAAGCACTTTAATGAGTTAAGTTTGTAGTGCGCAGGCGCAAGATCATAAGGATTTATGTCTGGGCTATTATTTATTGAAAAAGGAAACCTGAATCTATTGGGAAACGTAAAGGATTCGTGGACGGAGACGATGGAAAAAGGGCAAAATCGAAAGCCGACGTTGGAACATGAGAAAATGAAACAGAAAAGTCAAGCTGGAAAATGACATCCTCGTACTCGTACTCTGGCATACGAACGGACGGAAACTTTACTGAAGGTTAGCAATGCATGCATAGTAGGCCAAACATAAATGGTAAGTAGAAAAGAATAAACCAGGAACCCTTTATCCAGGTGCTTAGCCTCTATTGTTACCTAAAGTAAACCTCAGACTCAAAATTTTAGATGAAGTGGTTTCTGGTAATCCTATTAAGGGACATCTGCCTTTAAAAAGCACCCGGAAGAGTTATGTAAATCAGAAAAAGAAGGGTCAAAGACCATGTTGTCCAAATGTATATTTAGAGTAAGAAGATAATTCCCCTTTAATTTCTTTGAAATATCTGTATGTTGGAGGTCCCTTTTATCAAAAACTATTTATTTAATGTCTCTTTGAAGTGACTGTCCACACTCTCTTCGCTCAAATCCACTCATCCCTCCCCATCAGTGATACCCAGTGAGGGGGTAAAACACAATAACACTTACTGGGTGGCATCTGCTGTCTCAGGTTACACTCTGCTGAACTGCCTTGGGTTGATGTGTGTCTATCACCACCTAGCCACAGGAGTGAATAATAAAGCTGATATAGCAGATTTCTAAAAGCAGAGGCTCCAAATGGATCACTTTGGGTCCCTGACCCAGAACCTAGTGTATGAAGTTACTTCAGAGAGATTTAGAGAGCTTACACAGCTGGGGCTACTGAAAGATGGCCGCTGGCTCCCATGAGCGAGGACACTCCTAGTACCAGCTAGCAGTGCTACCTGCTGCACACTCTGCGCCCCCCCCCCCCCCCCCCCCGCCACAGCCATTGATTTTAATGGGGACCAAGTTCAAACTATTTCTGCTGAATCGGTTTTAATGTTGTTTTGCACACACACATGTTTAGATTTGTTTTTGAACTTGTTTTTTTTATAAAGGTGCTGGACTATTGTAGCTCAGGCTCATTGTGTGCAAGGGAAATTATAATCAGAAAGTATAGCATTTGCATGGATATCACACATATTGTTTTCCATTTTCTCAACCTAATGGTATGGTATTTTCATGCCATTTCCATAATGGTTGTTCATTAAAGAGAACAGAGACTCAAAAGTACAGTAAACAAATTAGGAAGCCAGGAATATGTGTCATATAATCCCATAAATAATGCTACTGGCGTTTAAACTAAATTCTGCAGAAGTAAAGCACTATCTGCACTGCTGGCATGAAGATATTTAGGGTGCCATCGTCTCAATGGCTAAATCACATGCATGTGCAAAATGTTTGATTAAGTGAACCACATGAATGTCTTCTACATGTGTGAGATGGTGAGAGACAGCAGAGGGAATTTTGATGCATGAAAGTATTTAATTTCTTTCATTTTTTCATGTGCTGGAGTACAGGAAATGGCAGTATATGTGTTCTGGCTTGTTTAAATGACAAAAGCAATGCCTGCTGAAAAGGAAATGCAGTACTGGTTTTTAATACTTTTTTATTAGATTTTTTTAACCCCTTTTTTAACCCTTCTGTTGTCTCTTCTGGTGAGGAGAGGGCTTCCAAAGTCACCGCCGCTAGCCCCATCTTTTTGGGTGGGGCAGATGAGGTCACCCTGTGATGTCATCCCACTCCCAGGGACGAGCAGTCAGATGCCAGAGGTAATCGCTGGAGGAAGGTTTGAGGGGTAGGGGGCTGTGATCCCCTTCCTCCGCAGCACCTCTCCAGGGATCACCCGGGGAGCTGTTAGCAGATTGCCATGCGGGTTTTAACCCTTAAAAATCCCCCAAGATATGGCATCCCCCCCCCCCCCCCCCCAGAGGTGAAACCATATGTCATTTTTTTTTATTACTCCTTTATGTCCTGTCGCCCAGCAGGTATAAAACGCTTCCAGCAGCAGCAGGAGAGCATAGACCAGAGTGATCGTTGTGGGACACAGTTTTCAGGGATGGATGGGAGGTAAGTATAAAAAAAGAAAAACAATAAATAAAATATTTTTTCTTCTTGTTTCTGTGTGTTTTTTACACTTAACCATTTGTGGTAAGGGGTGCATTAGACCTATACCAGTTCACAAGGCTTGGGGGCTGGTAAATCACCCACGACCGTTGCCATTAAAAGAAAAAAACAAAAAACTTACAAACAAGGCATTTCATGTTAAAGCCTAAACCCGCAAAAATTGAAATTTTCTGGAAATTCCTGCAAAAATCACAATTAAGCATAGCGCAAACATAGAACAAAATGGTGAAAAAGTGAGTGGTTAAAGGGTTTAGCTACCTCCTCTTGCTCTGCCTCCTGCCACATCCACCTCCACCACCTCCTCCCCAGAACGGCGAGCCCCAGTTCCAAGGAAGCCACTGCAGCAATCCATTTAAACACATTCTCTGGTACCATACACAGACATGCAAATATAGCAATGGGGGACATCACATCTGTACCGATGATGCCCCATATATATTACTAAACAACAATATTATCACTAAATGGCCATATTTGTTTGATTTGATAGGACAGCACCTGGATAGGAGCGTTTTTAACTTTATTCTCTTTTCCTGCATGGAGAAGAAAAAAAACTTGCATTTAACTGTCAGTAATACCTACAATATCTAACTAAGACACAACTTTGGGGTAACTATGAAGTAGTAACCAAATAACAATATATACATATATGAATATATACATATATGTATGTTCATTTTACCATATCATATTTGTATAGGTGTTGAGAAAGCCACACTGCGGTCAAACGTGCGCTGTGAACAAACGCCTTGGGTGCGCAACATTATTCAACATGATAATGAAACAAATGTCATATTCAAGCATATTAAAGATCTATTGATAGAATAAATGATACTTTTATTAATTACCGTATATAAAAGTTTAAGGCAAAGGCATTGGATTGTTAGAAATAGGGACCCCAGGCCAGGGTCCGCATAGCGAGATAAAGGACACAATTTAGTATTCCCTTTCCTAAACTCACTAGCTATTATTGGGTTTAAAGGGAGGGCACATCCCACTAGGGTGATCAGATTTGCCTAACAAGCAAATACAGAAGTGATAATAATTGATAATAATTTGCACTAAGTAGCCATATTGCTTTTTAATTACTTGGTGGTAACTTTCCATGTGTCAATACTTTTTTTTCCTGTGTTAATTCTTAACCCAACGTGGCCGGCCCTGAGGTCTTCCCCTGAGGGATCCCAAATCAGGGGTTGCCTGCAAATCTTACCTTTCCTGGCGGCCACCATGGCGATGTGAACAGTGGCGGCTGCATCCGCGACATCTCTGGGCTCCATTGAGGTCCATTCCTGCACCAAGCCATTGGGGAGCAGCAGCTGCCCTCGCTCACTAATTCCAAGCTCTGTGTCTAAACAGAGCCGTACTGCCGATCATTAAAATGTAGGGCATACTGCACTGATTGGGCATTGCGCTGGGGGGAAAGTTCAATTTTATGGGCAATCTGGGGAATTTCAAAAAGCGTGGCATCCCAAATCAGGACACCCCTGTGGCAAGGAACAAAACCCGGGGTTGTGAATATCTCAGGCTTTGTTCTGCTTGAATTTATGGACAGCTATGCTTTGATTTATTTGCGTGTGTGGATTGGATGGGTTGTTACCAGCATCTGGTGAGAATCTCATGTCAGTAGCGCTTTTAGAAATTTTTGACTTGTGACATGTTCAATACTTTGCTATATATATATATATATATATATATATATATATATATATATATTCCTTTACAGTAGTGCTGCATACAATGGCAAACCCCCCTTATAGTCCTTTTATTGCAGTCATTTGGGATAACATGAGTTAATACAGTGATGAAACAACTTTAGATGATCAGGGTTTCATCTGCTTTTTGTAGCTCTTTACACATAAAGTGATTTTACTGGAAACACTACAAAACCACATCCAGCCATCATTACTCCATGGTTACTAGATGGGTTGGTAGTGTTCCATGCTGCACAGTCTGCTTAACCTCAGGTAAGTCTCTGTTCTTTGATATTCAGACATTCTAATGACATTTTCTAACATTATCAGTGATGATCTGGGACACCCATAAACGGCATGTCTATTTATATGCTGCAGGCCAGACATATGCAGCAGCTATTACATGTAAATGAGGTGCCGAGAGAAGCTTCTGGCGGCCTTGGTAACTGTGCAGAATTCTTATATAGAAAAGCTTTTATGCTGCTGAATGCACAGTGTCTGGTTGAATGGACAGAAAGATTGATAGCTTGATACACAGACAGAGATAGATGGTATATCAGCCTTGTATTTAGAATTTGTAATTATTTTAAACATCCCTTTGATGCAATACAGTACTATTCATGACAACTAACAAAACAGAAATGCTTACATAAATATGTATGCATACATGTACGAATAGTTGCATTATCTGATATTCATGATCAGTCTGAGAGACTGTTTTTTCTGTAGGAAATTAGAGCCAGTGTTTTAATGCATTCTTTTAAACCAGATATGAATGTAACATACATGGTTTAACGTATCGATGAACATTAAGGACTGGCATATGGATTACACAGAGCTGTTCCATTGTAACAAAAGAGGCAAGCACAATATCTGAAGGTCCTTGTTCTCAGGAGCCTCTTGTTTTTGCTGAGAAGGTGATAAGCAGTTGCCTAGTGCCATCTAATGGTTAGAAACTCGTCAGCCTGCCTTGAACAGGAAATATTTATTGCGATTTTTTCAGAGCTTCATTCATGAGAATTTAGTTAATGGAGCCGTCAGCTTGAACTAGGGATGCTAGAAATAGTGTCGAAAAAGCTTGATGGCTGACCTCAAGGGCAACTGAAGGCAAAAAATAAAAAATAGAATACTGATCTCAGTGCCCTGCAGTGGATCTATCCAGGCCATGATCTGCAAGAACATACCGTCCTTAAAGATCTGGGTCCCATTTTTCCCCCATCTCTCATCCTGTCAATACAGTGAATCAAATGTGCAACTCTGCTGTGATATCATAGAGAATTAAATGGGGGCTGGTGGGTCATGAAGATGCAAAGACCCAGTGCCTACAGCTGCCACCACCACCACCACCACCTGAGCCCACTGGGTAGTTTGCTGCCACTGTGCTCCATCCCGGGACCACTGTTAGGGGACAGGAAACAACAACACAGGTCAGCTTATAGCGCTCCCCCCCCCCCCCATTGCACCATACTACAACACAGGCACAGGGCAGTGCACAAATCTCCCAAGAGAACAGTTATTCAGTATAACAGAAAATATATAGAGAAGAGAAAAAGAAGAAAGAGTGTAGAAAGAGAAGTGAAGGCAATAGGAAGAAAAATATAGGAGTATGGGGCAAAAAAGAAAAAGATATATGGAATGATTCCTAAGTGACTACAGCTAAGTATATTTGTCACATATTTTGCCCAAGGTTGACAGAAGCAATTTTTATTTTTCTTTAAAAATGCTTAAAATGAACCAAAACCTGGGATATGCATTATTCCAGATCCATCCCCCTGGGACATCCCAAATTGGTTGCCCACTTAGTTTCTATAAGACAGTTTAAGTCGCTTTTTGTTGACCATGACCCAGTTCCCTTTATTTATACTAGCGGGAGTAGCCACATGTCAAAGTCCTTATCTGCTCTTGGGTTGTATTGTTGCATTTTCCCTAGGTAAGGCAGTATGGCTTTGGGCCCTTGTTCTTTTCTGATACTGCCTGGTCACGTAGGAAAAGGGGAAGGAAACTCACTCAACCACTTTCTTGAATAGAAGTTCCACCTCTGCTCATGGTCTTTGTGGCCGAAGGAGTTTGTACAACATTCAACTACTGATTTAAACTGAGCACAAAGAATGGTTGAGTGTGTGTTTAGCCTTTTGCCTAATAATTGGTGTGTATTTCACACATCCCTTCAGGTATGTGTAGATACTGCCAAGGAAGTGATGAAGGCTGACTGTGTTCTGAATAACTATGTCAGAGGTAATGGTTTCCAGGTTGAGGACACAGAAATGCATCCTCCATACAAGGCTGTGGAGTGACCTACTCTCCATGGGACTCTCTCCAAGACTTATTATTCTTGTTTGGCTGTTGGTAAGTTGAGCTGGCGGTACAATGCTTTGTGATATATGTCTGTCCCTTAAGCGTTATATAAATTGTAAACCCTTGCAAATGATGTTGTCATCTGTTTTCTAGTAACATGCACAAGCCCAGAACAGCTCAACAGCAACTTGGAACAGAAACCCTTTTGGGAAAAAAAATAAAATCTCCATAGCATACATGGGCATAACACATAGGCCAAGCTAGACATCTAACATAATTTAGCAGCACAATACTAGAAGATTGCAGTACACCTTTAAAAAAAGGTATGAACAACAGCTCTACAGCAACATGAAACAAAACCAAAAAAGGGGCCTGAGCATGTTCTGTGTAGAGGTTCTCTACAGAACATTTGGTCAAGGCACATGGGTACAGCGGTACAATACCAAAACACCCAGAAGCAAACCTCTACACCACAGGCAAAAGTTAACAAAAATATTTAGGTAATATTTGGCCTGCAGCTGTAAGGGAGGAGGTTCTTCAGGGCACACATGGTTGGGGGGCCGGGGCAAAAAATAAATAGTGGCAAAAGGGGCATGAAATACATTTTCCACTTACTTTTTGCCTTCCTAACATCTGAGAAACCTGCCCAGGCAGGATATATGAATTCAGCCACCTCCTGTCATGTCTGGTTCTTCTTGGGCCTCTCAGCCAATATTCAGGACACTTGGAGTCATAGAGCACTGGATGGGCACGGATGATCTCAGTTAGCTCCTCAGTTGAGATGACTGACATGGCTCAGGTGGCTGGCAGCAGGAGGTAGCAGCAGACTCTCAGAATATCACCAACAACAGTGGTCAGCAGACAATGCTAAATGTAGAAACCTGATAAATTTGCACACAGTGCCCTTAAAATGGAAGCCCCATCTCTAGGTAATCTCCTGGGTGCAGCCATCTTAGAATGCAGATAGTGGCAGGTATGTCACCCAATCCTGTGCAGCAATGTGACTGTACTGTTCATTCACTCAAGTCCAACTGTCACTCAGGTCTACATCTGCCATTCAGAGCCCTGCCCCCTGCCGGAATCAGGGGAGGATTGCAGTGATCAGGTGAGGAGTTTTATTATTTTAATACCCATACTGGACTTGATACAGGGGGAGGGCAGAGTGGCTGCAAGGTTACAGAAAGCTTGGTGTTTCTCTTTAAGTAGCCACACCCCTAGAAATCCTATTGGCCAATTTTAACATTTTGAGAATGCTCCTGAAACCTACTGTGGACTGGACAATTCCTTGATTTAAACCGGACCTTCACTATGATTTATTGAAAAGCCCAAACCCTTAAAAAAACTATTCCCTGGCATCTAAAATGAATATATTTTAAGTTTTTAGTCACTTACTTATTATTCTTTCCCCCACTGGGCTGCAACTCTGTTCAGGACGTTAGGCTACGGGCGCTGCCATCTTGACTCAGAAGCATCACACTTACTGAGAAGAGGAGAGTGGGATAAAGTACAGGGGGCGGGGTTATAGCTGTGCTTTGCTCAGACAGAGCAGAGCTGGGGTCAGGAAAAGGTCAGCAATCCCAGAATGCAGAGTAGCACAGTCAGAAGACACTCCCTGTTTGCAGGCTGCCTGATGTTACATGAGCCGCCATCTTGGATGTTTAAAGGCTCATAACATGCAGTAGATGCAGGTAGGGTGATTTTTAATGTGAGCAATCTGTATGTACAGGATGTAGGCTGCTTTAAAAATGGCTGGAAAATCTGATGAGCTGCTGGCTGAAAACAATTGAAAAGTTTTTCCATTGATTTCTATGCGATCAATATCACCCTTCAAATTCCTCAAAACACTGTATTATGGAATTTTTTTTGATCGCCCTGCCAATGACCAGCAATCAATATCGCCTATGTGAAAGACACCATAGGATAACATAGGCAGCTATTTTAGAGCAATTTGAGGAAGATTAAAATCACAAATTGCCTCACCCCAGCGTGAAAGAAGCCTATATGTATAAAACAGTAAGCTCAGCTTTACCAGAATAATATTTGTGGCAATAAAATATTATAAATAGACATGGCAAGTCCAAAGCAATGGCAGCCATCTGGTAGAGAAAAGGGGAAGGTGTTGTCCATAGCAACCAATAAGATGGTTGCCATTGGTAACATCTCAACTTTTACAGCCATATCACTTACTTCACCTTTACAAAGGGGTCCTTGGAATTCAGTGTGGCTACCCCAGTATTTGTACCTCACAAAGCTCTTCAGCACCCCCTCCCCCTCTTGGGACATTAACCTTTCCTGACTGTAGAATAAAGACTCTGTGAGGTAAAATTAGAGACCACCAATGTTATACTTCTGCTAGGGCCACCATATTGTGCCCTTTTAGCATCACAGTCTACACAGCTAGAGACACAGCCCCCACTGCTTGAGTGGCACCCTTGTGTTCGCTCCTTCTGGAGCCCTGCAGTAGAGACAGACCAGCTGCTGGCTGCTGTTACTCACCTTATGGGACAATTCACTGTGCAGCATGGAGGAAGAAGTGCCTCTTTCTGGAGGGGGCATGGCTTACCACGGACGAACCGGAATTCGCTCCGAATTTCAGGGAAAATTCGATTCGATCGAATTTTCCCTGAAATAAAAAAAAAAATACCGGCATGGTGGGAGCGGGCAGGCCGGCTACGCCTGTCAGCGGGCCGCCGCCGGCCCGCTGACAGGCGTAGCCGGCCTGCCCGCTCCCACCATGCCGGTATTTTTTTTTTCAGATGAGTGATTAGTGAAAGTTCGATTCGGGCGAACCCGAATTTCTTGGGGAAATTCGGCGAATCGCCCGAATCGAACTTTCAAGAAGTTCGCTCATCTCTACCCAGCACCCCTGAAGAAAGGCCGAGTGAGAATGGGAAACCACTGGCAGCTTCCTGACAGGGCCAGGCAAAGGAGAGGAGGACAGGAGAACCTATGCCCCCTTTCCAAATTCAGGCAACTTGAGCCTCATGTGGCCTCATGGTCTTTATTCGTCTCCTCATTTAAAGGATAACTGTAGGCAAAATGAGTATTCCTTTCCTTTCAATCATTCTGTTTTGTGCTGGCAAAAATGAATTTCCTAATCTCTGTGTTTCCTAATGAACTGAGCTTATATGGGCTTGTACTCTTCTTAGAACCCGCTTGCCTGCCGCATTGCGGCCTACATATGCCCCTAATGGTTTAGAAGCATCTATGGTTGCTCCACACCACATAGCATCTGTATATTGTAGTCTATCGTTTATTATTATAATAAACTTTGCATACTATATGACTTTTGTGGGTGCTGTCATTTTAATTTGGAAGTGGCCACTAGGGTTAGCAATAGCAGGAAAAGGCTTTTAAAACTGGATTTTCATTTTGTCAGTTGTCAGTTGCTCAAAATATATATTTTAACAGATTATAATACCACTCAAGAGCTCAGTTGCCAAGACAAACAATCTAGTGCCTACTTAGCACAATTAAAGCAGTCCTTCACTCTGAATAAGAGTCTATTTTATATGTTTCCCACACCCTGTATATACAGATTGCCCGCATTAAAAATCATCCTACCTGCATCTACTGCATGTTATGAGCCTTTAAATATCCAAGATGGCGGCTCATGGAACATCAGGCAGCCTGCAAACGTCTTCTGACTGTGCTGCTCTTCATTCTGGCATTGCTGACCTTTTCCTGAACCTACCTCTGCTCTGTCTGAGCAAAGCACAGCTATAACCTGCCCCAATGTACTTTATTCCGTTCTCCTCATTAAGTGTGATGCTTCTGAGTCAAGATGGCGGCGCCCGTATCCTAAAGTCCTGAACAGAGTTGCAGCCCAGTGGGGAAAAGAATAATAAGTAAGTGACTAAAAACTTAAAATATATTAACTTTAGATGCTGTGGAATCGCTTTTTAAGGGTTTGGGCTTTTCAATAAATCATGGTGAAGGTCCGGTTTAAACAGGACCAACAGCCTGACACAGTTGGAAAAGAAAACTCCCCAAAACTTACTTGCCCCATCTGCATGTATGATACTGAATCATTGTCACCACTTACATTTGCTCCTACATCCACTCAAAGCTAAAATAGTGCCTCACAGATTTTCTCCTGGTAGCAGCCATTTTGGAGCTTCTCCAGCACCCCAGCCTTGGTGCTGCTTGAATTCAACTGACATAAATGACAATGTTCAGCAACAGGAAATGCAGCAGCACTTCCTGTTTTCAGGCAGCCTGAAATTCAAGGATACGCCATTTTGTTTGCAAAAGAAAAAGATAAATAGATTTTTATGCACAGCAACCTGAATTGCCCTGAGGAGGGATGCAGATGAGCACTGTTTGTTGTAAGTGTGTTGGTCAGATTTAACTGCATACTGAATGCTGTCATACCAGATCAAGACCTTGTTGTCCTGGAATCAGACTTACATAAAAAATTAGCCAGGATTCAATCATTATTTATTTCTTCTGTATCTTTGACAGGTTTTGGGATGATATTCATATACTGTAGGCCATTGTTATTTTAAGCAGAAAATAGGCATCCTGTGTTATGGTACAAAAATGTATAATACAGCCTTAAAAACCCATAGAGGCCAATAGTCTTGCAGGAGACCACCTAGGTGACTGTTGCAGGGCACTCTATTGGTAGCCAGGGTCACCCCTATTTGTAATCCAAAGACCGGTCGCAAAGATAATCTGCAGGTATATGTCACAGTCGCAGTAATCATAATCTAATAGGCAGCAACGTAACTAAATGTGATGGGCTCCTCGTGCGAACATTGAATGGGACCCATAGCTTATACAGTAAACTTTATTCTGTCAATCAGATGCAGCTAGAAAACTAAAGACTGGAACAGCAGAGACAAATGGTTATTCCATTATCTAAATGATGCCAAGTGAGCCTAAGTATGATAAATAATGTGGAGGAGCAACAATAATGGGTCCCCTTGATCGTCTGGACCCTGGTGCGGTCGCACCCCCTGCACCCCCTCAAGTTGGTCAACTTCCAATATCAACGAATCTCAGCACAATTCAAGTGTACTCCGTTTACAGTTAATCATGGGAGTCTAATCCACCCCACCTTGATGTGAACACTAGCTCTTAGGAACTTAGGCAGGGAATCATGCACGGCAATATTTACTAAGGGAAAGCCTCTTCATGTTAGGGATATTGGTCGCAACTTCCAGTGCCCCTAGTATGGTTACCAATCAGCAACACACCCAAATGGGTTCAACACTTCCTTATGAGTTTCTAACAGGGGCAGCCACACCTTATGGGAGGTCAGGCTCACTCTCAGCCTTGCACACTCACAGTGGCTTCTCACTCAACAGGTGGCTTCTTCTCTGTTTATTCCAGGCCAAAGGCACCTCCATGGGTTCTCTCTCTCCTCACAGGGTCCTCTCCAGGCATTCTGAAACCCTTGCACATCATGTTGTGCTTGCTGTTCCTGCCACTCTCTGATCTGGTGCCAAACTTTTATCCAGTGACTACCATGAACTCCACCCACCATACCCCTGGTATATAGGGAGACTCCACCTACTACATATAGCTAAGGGCTTAACGCCACCATGTTCCCTCTTGCTTAAAGTCTAACTCCACTCCTTCTGGTCTCTTAATAATGGGTGTCCCACCCTCTTCTCTCTGGTTATAAGATAGCTTCTCACACTATATATTTGTTAAAAGACAACTCCACCCACTTATCTCTAATTTTAAAGTGACTCTTCCCACTGCCCTCTCATGCGCGATCTCAATGATGAAGAAGGACAGCAGCAGATAGGGTAGGGGGCTGCCTGTCGGAGCAAGCCCCGCCGTGCAAAGCCATCACCCAACAGAAACACCACACCCCAGACCGACATCCCTAACCTGGCAGGGCCAGGGGATCCCAGCCTACCAAACCCAAGCTCCCGCAACATTATGCCACCTGAGTAATCCAACCACCAACCAACCACCTCCCACTGACCCATCCAGAAACATCGCTGCTGGGATAAGGGCTTAGGATGCACATCCCTAGATGAGGTAAGCCCTACTCTTGCCTTCCCGTTCTAGGCCTAGGGAACCCTCTGTGCCCTCCTATACTAACTATTCCCATTCTTCTCTATAGAGGTCCTGGCTTGATGCCAGGGGATGGCACAGGGCTCCCTCAGAAACAACCAGACTCATCCTGCTGCCAGGAACACCCATGTCCGGGCTCTACAGCTTCCCGTTTGGGCATAAGTGAAACTTTCTGCACCTAAATGGTAAGTGGACCTTGTTTAATGTATTTTTGGTGATGCCCCTAGATATTGAACAATATTCTATTTCTATAGTAAACGAATCCCTTATTTTCCTTTAACAGGCACTTGCATCCTTTCACCCTTCCCAGATCCAGAAGAGAGGACCCCAGTGGACCTTGTTAACCCTTTCCTCCCAACGTCTTACCTTTCCTACCCCCTTGTTCCCAAAAAATTCCCTTTTATTTACAATTATAAAAAAGTATGAGTGTGGCTCTTTTTATTCTATCACATTCTTAGAAGCATAAATGGTTTAAATATCTTGAGGGTTTTGTTCAGTCAAGATGATCTGGTTCATTACAAGAAAGAATCAATTTTTTTTTGTTTTTGATTCAGGTGGTCATTTTACCAAGGAGTGTTTTATTTGTTTCGAGTAGTGTGTTCTGATACAATATTCTAGTTCACTGGAATTTAAGTCTATGGGGGAAACTCCAGTTGTGTGTTCAGGTTTCTGTAAGGCAACTAAAGCAACCTAAAGCTACCAAATTGCATGGCAAGGCCATAAACAGAAGATACAAAGGAGGGGTGGTAGCCACTCAGACAAATCTATAACTAACCTGGGAGGTACATGTGAGCAGGGCATTTCGAATATACAAATCTTAAAAGAACCACACCACTCAACCCTGTTACCTCACAACTAAACCTATAACATATCACTAAATCTAGTTAAACTGGGCCAAAACCTTTTTATTATCCCAGGTTTTGGTTCTTCCCTCGCTGTGTGAAACCCCCCAGAATATCGGGCAAACTCTCCTCTCCTCAAGCCCATGGCTCAGGCGCGGCCTCTTGTCCAATCTGCTTCTACTGCCATGCATATAAATATGAGGCTGGAGAAGCTGAATGGAATCCCTAGCTGCACATATTGGCAGCGTGCAGCATCACTTTCTCCCTTCGGCTGTGTGCGGTCATGCAAAGCTATTCAGTTGCAGCACACGTGACCGCACACAGCTGAGAACGAAGCCGATACGTCAGCCATGAATGCTCCACGGGCTCAGGGGAAAGGTAAGATTATTGGGTGCCATAGGGGGCTTCACACAGTGGAGCATCTACATTCGGGATGCCCCAGGGGGAGGGAGTAAGCCCTCCCTGTCTCATAGACTTCAGGCTTTGGTCCACTTTAAAAACAGAAGTCTCGGTTGGCACACACATTTGCAGAAGTATGCTAAAGCTGCACCACCAAATCCAATGCTCCCAAACTGCATAGGAAAACAGAACTGTACAGAATAGGCATAATTCTGGTTGAATTCAAAGAGCATCACTGGTTAGAAACCAGCAAAAACACTAGTTCCAAAGTCATCAAAGCCTTAATGTCAACGTTATCATTTGAATCTTCTTCAACAAGGATGTGCACTTTTTTAATGACTTGCTAGTCTGCAATGCAGCTGCTATGTTGAACAGATGCTCATTTTTTCTCATCACCACTCTTCTGGAGTAATGATTGTATTGCTGAGTTAAAATCAGTTAATGAACTGGGCATTTAATAGTTTACCTATTCCAGGTTTACAATACATTTAGTTTGGTTTGCACCAATGACAATAATGAAACCATGGCATAAAATTTGAGGTTTATATCCTATGAGATATTTTCTAGTTAATTTCTCTGCACATTTGCATACTAAAGCTGCCAATAACCAGGGGTCACAGTAGTACCCCCATTTCCCCAAACCGTCTTTGGATTTTCTGTCCACACCCAGGCTATCTGTCCTATGTCGCCACATAAGTAATGTATATTTGGATGCTGGCTGGGCTAGTGAAGTGATGAAGAGTTATGTATTCTCCAAACATTAACAAAAAACAAAAATAACAAAACACATCTATTATTTTGGCAAACATAAAGCAACTGGAAGGCTTCCAAACTATGCAAGTATACATGGAATAAATGGAATAAGAGTTACCATCTAACATTTTTCCCTATATACCAAGCTAATCTCACAATAGACATTCTTCCATCACTTCGCCCCATTCCCACAGTGTCCAGAGATGAGAAAGTGGAGTGAGTCCAACTGACCTAATGAGATGAGTCTGTTTTTTCCAATGTTCACTTCATAAGCAGGGGTGGTGTTTTCTAGATCCCTGTCTCAGTTTCAAACTGCTTGAACAAGGCCAATAATCTACACAGGACTCATGGTGAGTATGTAACTAGGCCCGTATTTGCCACTAGGAAAACATAGGCAAGTGCCTAGGGCGGGGCTGGGGCGGTGGCCAGCAACAATTTAATTGAAAAAATTGGTGGATCAATGGAGCAGGTGATGCGTGCTGGCCTGTTGGGGTTTTTTTGTAATAAATGCATTGGTGGTTCAGCGGAACCCTCCCCCTCCCGTCCCCATATGTTCCCTCTGCCGCCACCATTAGTATTGAATTGGTGGGTGCGAGAGTGCAGGCAATCCAGCCGGCCCCGCTCCCATTGTTAGCCGCTGCTTTCTATTACAGGAGTTGGGGGGCGTGGTCTTGCCAGCTGCTTAAGCCCAGGTAGGGCATCAAAGGGGAACCTGGGTGCAGGATAGATGGCCAGAGACACACCCAGAAGAAACTCTAAGCTGCTCTTCCCTCCCCAGCTGCGATCCTGGCAACACTGAAGGCTGCACTGCAGTCTCTCTCTCTGTCTCTTCAATCAGCAGGGCATCAGTGTGAATGTGCCAGGACAGCACAGGGCAATGTCATGCTGCCCTAACAGGAGAGACACAGTGCCCCCCTCTCCTCCCCCGCCCCTCCCTCTCTCAGCAGCAAGAATAGTCAGAGCAGTATGATGGCGGCTCTTTCCCTCCTCCTCCCCTCAGCTCAGCACATGGGCTGCCAGCTACTGAAGATCTTCCTCCTGTGCGCAGCGCTCTGCCCTCCATGATTCCCAGCAGCAGAACAAGGTACCAGCACACATGTTAACACACACAGCAGCTACCAGGGTGTAACTATTGGGGGTGCAACCACATCGGGACCCAGGAGGTCAGGGGGGTCCCATCAGTGTCACCCCTCTTCCTTTATCAGATTTGTGCTTACTTGGCATCATCTTAAGAAAGGAAGCTCCATTAATCTTTGTTTCAGTTGTGTAGCTGCATTCAATTAAATGAAAAGTTGGAAAAAGTTAACTGTATGAGTCTTGAAAGGGCGACAAGTAATGTTCACACCATGGCCCAGTCACATTTAGTTATGCCACTGGCCATAGTCCCTGTTAAAACGGGCCAAAAGCCAGTTTTGCTGCCCCTTTGGTTTTGGATTGCTTAAAGCGGAAGACAACCGGGGATTTTGACTTCTCGGGTTTTGTTCATATCTGATTTGGGATGCTCTGCTGTGTGAAAACTCCCCAGAAATCTCCCAAAAACTCACCTCTTCCACGTTCCCATGACGCATGCGCGAGTGCAAAGCCAATATGAGTCATCTACTTCTTTGGCAAAACAGCTCCCATTAACTTCTATGGGGATAGATTGGGATGGGAGCATGCAGCAGTGCATGCTACTGCCCCAGCCTTTCTGAATGGCTGGGCCGGGAGTGTACGCACGCCATCGGGAATGCAGCAGCGCAGCTCCCCATAGAAAACAATAATTTGGAGGAGAGCATGCTCATGTGTTGTTGACCCTTGGCGGTTTTACACAGCGGGGCATCCCAATACAGAATGCCCTGGGAAAAAGCCAGTGGCTGGCCCAGGAATCTTTTAGATTCTAGGCCGGCCGTTGATGGGTTTTGTTCTGCTTTGGGATTTGCTCTGTGGCATCCTGATTTTGGATGCCCCACTGTGTAAAACCCCCAGATCTCTCACACAACTTATCTTTCTGCTGTTCCCATCGCATATGCACAGTCTCTTGTCCAATCAGTGCTTTATGGTGTACATACTAAAGCACTGCATAAAGCAGTGTAAGATGTGCTGCCATGCCCAACCTATCTAAATCACCTCAGCTGCAGAGATGCGGGAGTTCAAACATGAGGCATTCCTAAAAGGGTGCACTTAGCTGGGGGGGGGGGGGGGAGGGCAGCATGAACTCTAAATACAGCCCTGTAGGTATCACTTACAGTTTTTTGCCTGGACAGTCCCTTTAAAGACTTACTCAAATGGATTGCCAATGATAAACTGAGTTTTGTAGTAGATCACCTTTTCTGGGGCGGCAAAAACCTGCCTAGTTTCTCACTGTACCTTGTATATTAAAAGCGGGTCCCTAATCACCAGTGAGTATGTGACAGTGCTGGAGAAAGCTGTACATCACAGGCTGGTGGAGTTCCAGGTTTGGCACTCTAATCTCTGATGAATCAGTGATAAAATTCCAAAGTATTTGTCCAGTATCCCTTTTTTCCCTGCCCACTATGGTAGGGGGTAGTGGTTTGCCACCCAACCAGTACCGACTGGTAGCATGGCAGCACCCCTACCCTGTGAATTTGTATAGTGATTACACTATATTTAACAAACTCAACCATCTGCAACTTCTCCTGTCCCTCGCTGGGAGCATCCTCTTCTCAAGTCTCCTGGGTTGGGCTTCTTTATATCAGGGGGATATCCCTGTCATCCCACCAGATAAATGCTGGCCTTCATGGAGCGAAGCTTTATATCACAGAGACAGAGCCCCTGTGGAATCCCCAGTATGTGACTATCTATGTCACTGGAGAAAAGGGACATGGAAGGAGATTTCCGGGAATCCCTCTTCCCTTCATTGACTTTACAGTTACATGTACAGATTTGTGGTTTTCCACAGAGGCTATGCCTAACATGCTAAAAGGTGGCCTGCCCATGCATCCCTACCCCATTCTCCTTACTCTCATCGGCCAGAGATGTGTGGAGGAGCCCAGTGCGCCTTGGCATAGGCCCAGTGCTGGTAAATACAAGGGCCAGGGTCAACAGTTCGGTCCTTCAGCCCTGGCTTCCCAGCCCCTATGCTTGGCGCAGCTTGGTAAGCTTGAGAGGAAGGAAACTTTTTTTGTTGTTTTGAGGGGGCCATCTGAAAAAAAACACTGGAGAGGAGGTGCATAGGCTATCCCCCACCCCTCCAAAAAAGCATGCTTCCCCAAAGCTTACCAACCTCATGTGCTCACTATAGAAACTGGCAAGCCAGGGCTCAGGAGCCGAACTGCAAGTCCCTGACCCTAGTATTTACTAGCCTCTATGCCCTTGAGCCTAGGTCCAGCACCCCCTGGAAGAACACTAGGCCCATGCTAAGGGGCACCAGACTCTTCTTCATCCCTCTGGCCAGTGAGAGTGCAGGAAATGGGGGTATGAACCAGTACAATACAGTACAACCCCTCAATAATCTTAAAGAGATGTCTGTGTAGGCAAAAGACTACCTGACTTGTGCACATAGGCTTGCATTCAAAAGAAGGAAGCTAGGCAGCCATGTGGCCATCATGCACAGGGACTTACATGGCTGTCTGGGAAATTCTTAGGGCTTTCAGCATGTTAGTGTAATTTAGTCTTTTGTCCCTAGGATTGCTCACCCACCCAGAGTGTGCCCTTTTTTCCCCCTGGCATAGGTACATTAGTAGCAAGACAAGCTTTCCTTCAAGGTATGCTGGGCCTGGGTGGTTAAGGGAACCACTGAAGCTTTTTTGGATGTAGGTCAGATGGTCTGCCATTGGTCTGCTTTAAGGCTGACCACACAAGGTAGCTGAACTAGGCTATATTTTTCCCTCACTTCTCAGTGGACATAAATGATGTGTGGAACATAGAACTCTACTATAGCCTGCTAAAATATAGGATCTGTTGAACTTTGTATCACCAAATCTGTAATCGATTAGCACACCAATGGACAAGAGGATCCCCTGATGGGCCCCAGGCACTGGCCCATGGCCACGACCAGTGCATACTTTTATTTCTATATTGTATAATTTAGGAAGAATTTTTTGAACTTCCCTGTTTCCCCTACCTTAGAGTAATTAATATCGCCTTTTGACAAATTTGTTTTCTTTGTTTATGTGTGCTGGAGCTGTAATAAATTAACACCATCAGGGGAGGCCCAAGACTAGGGGGGTTATTTAAGAAGGGATAGCGCCAGGTAGTGACTCTTTAGCGACAGGTAGCGAGAGGTATCGTCTCAAGAACGCCGGCTCAAATACGCAATTACACATTTATGAAGCCGATTCTGTTTAGCGACTGGGAGAACGCGATGTAGCGTTAGATTTAACATGATCCCAGCCTCAGCGAACAGCGCCTGCGTTCAGCCTTGCCGAATGCCAGGTATTACCTCTCGCTACCTGGCGCTCGCCCATACATTTCTATGGCAGAGACTCAAATTGTTTTTTTTGGTATTATTTTAATTTTTTTTTGCTTTTTCCCAAAATACAAATGTGTTAGACATTATTCCTGAAGTGTATGTAATATTTTCTCATTTTCTTTTTCTTAGAAAAGTTAATTTGTAGTGTGCCGCGTAAATGTAAAACTGACACCCCTACCCCAATTTCATTCCCGTTATGTTTCCCGTTTTTAACTTTTGTCTACACCACAAAAAATCACTTTAATCTAACCGTGTCTGGCGCTCTATGCCGCAGTCAGCCAAAAAACAGCGCCCACGCTATTTCCTAGAAATTTCTTGTTTAATCTGGGTTATTGCGGCGAGGGCCAGTCGCTATGCCCAGTCGCTACCTGTCGCTGGCTGTGTCGCTGTGCTTTTCATACATGTGTATTTGTTTTTTGGACCATGAAATTCCTTGTAACGCCAAGAGTCGCTGTTGTTGAATAAGCGGCAAACATTTTCACGCATCTGAGTGCACTAGCATGACCTTGAAACCATAGTTAAAGTTAATATTAAGCCATTAGTTAAAACATTGTGAAACCCATTGTTCCCCCTTACATTCTTGAAGCATTCAAATTTATCCCAACCTCTTTCTGTAGTCATGTTTATAACACATTCAAATATCTATATATAAAGAGGTCTTAATGTATGTGTTACTATCTCTGGAATTACATTGCAAAAACGAATTACGCAACATAAACAAAAATATGTTAGAAATACATTTTAGCGTGTGTGTATGGAGCGGCTGACCTTGTTATGTCCACGCTATTTTAGGTTAGTGTAACATCACAACATGTTAGTACTAAACATAATGTAGTTGTATTTTGGATTTTTTTTTGAGGTGTCCATTTTTATTTTTTTCCCTCAACACAGATAAGCGTCCTCCCCTGGGGAAACGTGGGAACGGATACCTCCTCCGCACAAGACTGGTGGACTCGGATGAGTCTGTGGGGGAGGGTCCCTCTCGTCAGTCCCATCTAGAGGACCCAGGGGAGGAAGGGGATGATGCCCCAGAGGAGCGTGCTGCTGGGGGGAGGGCAGTATGGAGCCTCAGCTCCTCACAGTCGGACTCAGCTGAGTCTCAAAACCCTTGTGGCCACTCTCAAGTGGGGAGTCCAAGTGGGGAGGAGGACATGGACTCGTCCACACTCCCTCAAGGATCAGTGAGTGAGAGGGAGGAGGGTGGCCCATTGGCTTTGGGATCTTCTGGGCCGATTGTGAGGAGTAGAGGCTCCACGCCTCCACCTCAGAGTCCTCCCTGGGATACCAGCGGCAGTTCATCCCCTGGTGAGTGCATTTCTAATTGTTGTTTGTCTGTTCCAGGTTGAATCTGTGCCATCATTATCTGTTTTTCAGGGCATCATAGAGCCGGCACCTCCAGCAGATATGCACCAGACCTTGCACTCGGGCATAGTCATGATAAGTGTTTTGGGTTATCATGCACATGACGTATGTAATGAAATTAGAAAATACATAGACATGTTTTATGCTATATAGCATTATATTGTGTGGAAATTTTAAGACACTTCTGTAACACCACTCCAGTTCAATACAAATGCAAGCAAGCACAAATATAATTTTTAGTGATTACAGCATGATGCTGCATTGCAAATGTGTTAGCAAATGTACACTTTTTTTGCTACCACATGTGCCAGGCTAAAATATAAATATGTTCATGTTAATTTAAATTCGCTTATTTGCATTGCACTGGCAATGTGTAGCTAAAATGTATGTAAAAACAGGACAATGTTATTGAGTGCTCCATGTGGCCTAATTAAATTATACAGCTGACCTCATGAACCACTAAATACCATGCTAATGTCTTCTAAACATGTGTAAAACCTTGTTAGCATGATTTAGATCAGACAAAAAACAGGTGGATGTTGAAGAATAAGATTCAGGGACCAAGTTTATAATGTTTTTTGTTGTGCTTTTGTCTACACAGATGTTTCCACGCAGACGGACCCCGTCACCATACTCCCCACCCCAGCTCCAGGAACCCCCAGCAGCATGGTCCATAGCCACAGCTGCGATGGTGAGTCCAATTACTTGTTTGCCAAACATACTTTTACAACATATGTCTTCAGAAATGACCACGCATAAGGGTTAATGTTATTATGGGGTTAAGTAGCAGACATGTTGATGACATTTGGGTGAGCCACAATCAGAAATGCATGTATGCATGCTAGATTGTTGCCTCCCCTTTGTTTAAACGTAAACACATAATACATTCGGCCTGTGAGTGTGTTTGTTCAATAACAAACTCCTTCAATTGTAATTAGGATAACTATAATAGGAATAGCAGAAGGATTTGTTTAGTTAGTACTATGGACATGAGTACTTTAGGCAAACCGGAAATACACTGTCCCAAATCTTACTTAGGCCTTCTATTCATAAAAGATGTAATGTAAACATATAGGGTAGTGATAAAAATCGCACATGTAAGCCAAAAAAAATAAAGTCATGTAACCAGATATTCACAGAGTTTAGCATAATGTGAAGAACGTGGCAACATAATAAGTTTCAACTATTAAATTGTAATTAACTTGCTTACGTTTTGATCCATCTCCAAACAATAATACCCATTGCCAAATACACACACCCTTTACATTTAGTATATATTAGGAAGAAAGATCTCTGTTAAAAAAAACACAGTAAACTCATTGTGTTCCCACAGATCATAATCACATATCTAAAAACACACATACCCGCCACAACGGAGATGTCCAGACTTAGCCCATCACTAGAGCTTTGCCCTAAAAATACATGGTTCATAGCAAATGTCAAGAGGCACACAACATTTAATGAAGAACAACATCCTTACGTTAACAAATTCAAACGCATTCTTACCCTCATCTCTAGCAGCTGCGCGGTGAAGGGCCCTTTCAGGACCAGCACTTCCTGTATTGGGGCCTAACATAAAGCAGAATTGGTATTACTTTAAGCTGCCATAGTATTGTTAATGTACATGTATTAGAATATCAGCCTAATGGGAAATTTTACATTTTCCTGATTTGTTAAATCGGAACTATTATCCGTTTGCTGCACAAACATAACCAACTATCCAGCTTGGAATGTAAAGTCTCATGGTTTGCCATTTTTACATTGAAAAATCTACACATTCTAAAACCAAATACACAAGGGATACAGTGTGCTTTGCAATACACACCAACAGGGTCCTGTAGGCCTGCAACACAGGAAGTGGGGTCCAAAGAAGAAGCAGGGACTTGGCCTACAAATAAAATGCATGCTTGAGATACATTCACACATTTAAATTACTTTAACAAAAGCCAGGTTGCCACATGCACTTACTGGCATCCAAAGAGTATGTGGACTCATGAGGAGATGCTGGTGCAATTCTGAGGGCATCTATGTGAAACAAATTCTAAGAATTAGCCATTGTTAATGTGCGGTATAAAAAATAAACATCAACAACAATATCATCAAATCACATTATCAAGACTCTACCTTCAACCTCCGACTGGGTTAAGGTTGAGGCTGGGTGAAGGACAGGATTCATCACCCGACTCCTGCGAGTCCTCATGTGCCACTATGCATAAACCAGGAGAAATGTTATTAAAAAAGTACATAGCTATAATATGATACTTACCCTGACCTACTTTTAGTATGAGAAAGAGTTTGGTTACAGAAATGGGTCAACATTTTTAACATATGTGTTAGTTAGATTTGGTTGTAGCACACTGAAAATAGGTAGCTTCAAAAGAGGAAAATGTAGATCAGCAGATCTGGGTTCAACCACCTCAATAGTGCCCTCTGCTTTTTGGACACTGGTACATATGTTAAAAAATATAAACTATGAGGTAATGAACACCATAAACAAAGTTATGCATGATAACACATGATTTTAATGCTTATGAGTCGTGAAAACAGATGTGCAAGCTATATACAGTGAAACATATAGGTTCTATGACAACCAAGTATATATACAGAAAATGGAGGGCATAATACACGTAGGGCAATTGTCAGAAAGCAAGACAAGGTACAAAATCAAGTAGCACTTAGAAATAAAGGAAGCCCTGTTAGTGCTGCCTTCCAGACATAGAGCACCAAAGTATCAAGGTAACAAATGCATAACAAGCAAAATAAACAGATAAGTCAGTACAAATGCTTACAGGCTGACCGCAGGTCGTCAAAATCCCTCAACGTTTCGATCTGCTATGAGATCTTTGTCAAGAGGAAAAATGCGGTATCCATAGTGGTGAGGAGAGTGCCTTTATAGTAAGGGTGAAGGTCTCCAGCTGGGCTGCAGATGACGACAGACACGGAGCACATGTCGGCGCCGGTCTCTGACGTCATCACCACTCGCCCCAGCATGTCCCTGTCAGCAGCATGGATCCTAGCAAAAACTGCTATGTTTCCAGGTGTGACACACGGGGCGCGCGAGGGTGTGTGAGGGGAAGGGAACCGTTTGTTAAATAGATCTATTGCATAAATGAAAAGTCGTTATCACAGCATTAGACAGTGGCAGGCTGCCACATACAAGATGGATGCCGGCGTCCCAGCCGGATCCTGCCTCTCCAAAGATGGCATCCATAACCCCTTCTAAATATGCTATTAGTGTCCCGCCACATCCAAGATGGCCGACGGAGAAACAGATGGGAACTTCTCAGTATTCTAGCAGTATAATGCCACATCCAAGATGGCCGACGGAGATAATAGTAACTGGTGATTCATAGCCACAATAAAGATGGTGGATATAGATTCAATGGAACATATAACGATGTATGTCCTTGATGGTAATAAGATAGATGGCCAGGAGTGGCAGATGTGTTCATATGGGCATAGCTGGGTAGATTTTTGTAAGGGGAAACATGTGCGCAGCTGAAGATCATGCTGGAGACCATATATTAAAGCGGACCCAAAACAGGCACCACAAGAATTCTGTTTGAAAGAAAAAGGCTAAAATTAGAATTAAAAATAGAACCATTTGTGAGCAAGTGAGGATAAAAATGGATACAGCCAAGAGTTTGTGGAAATCCACATACTCTTCATCTAATTATTGCACAATCGTCTAGTAATTGTATATTTAAACTATCAAGGTAAAGTATTTACAGTGAAGTCTAAGTCTTCATTGAGTCCATTAGGGCTTTTAGTGCCCAACTGGAATATCCAAGCCAGTTCACGTTGGAGTAATCTCTTCTCAAGGTTACCTCCTCTATAGGGTAATCCAACCACCTCTATACCTATAAATTTAAGTTGACTGATGTTATGTCCTAACTCATGGAAATGCCTGGCCACAGAGGATTCCATGCGGCCATTCCTAATGTCGGACCTGTGTTCAGAGATTCTCTGCCTAAGTTCCCGTTTCCTCTTGCCTATGTAGCCTTTCCCACAAGGACATTTAATTAAATATATAACATTTTTTGTTGTGCAGTTTATGAAATCACGTATGGGGTATTTTTTCCCTAAGCTGGGGTGGGTGAAATGGTCTGTCTTAAAGGTATATCCACACTGGGCACAATGCCCACATGGGTACATACCTTTAGGTTTCTCCATTTCTGTGAGCCAATTTGAACCTGTTAACATTTTTAACAACAATAATTTACAAGGTGAAAACAATGTACCTTCACCCCAACCAGTGGTGTCATCCCCAGCATCCACACCCTGCAGCCGACAGAGTGGAATCTTGCACTTCAGCATCTCCTCATATGGCCTGTATTTACTCTTTGGACCCTGCTTCGTCCCACTGTCTACAAGTAGATCATTCTTCATCTTTAGCATAAGGGCCCTTTGTAAAGTGTAGAAGCGTTTCTTGCAGACTGGGCCACTACGTGGGTATTGAGCACTGCTAGTAAGCTGCTCACCAATGGCATCCCACAATTTGCTCCTTTCTTGTTTGCCTAAACACTTAGCCAGTGTCAGACGCACAAGAGTATTGTTATCCACCAAATTAAATTCTGGCTCTCTCTTGGCAAATGGACGCTTGGCCTTGTGTGGGGCTTCACCTTCAGGCTGTGCCCTTTTCCTTGAGGAAGGTCTGCGGCCACAACGCACACCACTGGTACTGGGCCCACCAGGAGACACAGCAGTGGCCGGCAGGCCACACAAGGATGCATGCAAACTACAGAATGGCAACAACTGCTGAATGTGTCTGACAGTATTTATGTGCTTTAGTAACCAATCACAAACAGGCCCAGTTAATTGATTGACACATACTGTACAGGTGTTTGGAGATACATCTTGACTACAATGAATGATGTTTCAGGCAAACATGTGTTGCAGTCAATAAACTAATTGATTATCTACTTACAAAGCCAGATAGACATTAGGAAGTAATGGGATACATGTCTCTTAACAACATTGGAAATAGTGTCCCAAAAACGGCTATTCGAAATTTGAAAAGCTTAGCTTGGATTGGGCAAAAGATGTCTGTGCAACCAGATCCGCACAAGTACGCTATTATGGAAGCGCTAGGCGTTTCCGCAAAACCTGTGGTAAGCTAATTACAGACCGGAAACTGCTAACAAACGCAAGAGGCGGCTAAGCGGACCAGTCCTTTGGATAAGTTAAGTATAAATTCCAAATACTTTAATCATTCGTTTCTTGATACGCTGTGGCAAAGGCTGTGGTGTTTGTTGTTACTTTGCCCTAGCTTGCACAAAGTGGCTTGCTGTGTTTAGTGATTACTGTCTGTGGCTTTGTTGAGCTTTTCTGGCACCAGTGCTGTTTCTTTGTGAGATTTGTTTTGGTGGCATCTGCAAATATTGTGTAGGATACAGCAAGTGTGGATTGCTTTGGGGGACCTTTTGTGGGTTGTGCAGCAACTCCCCTCTTGGTTGTGCCAAACTTTGAAAGCATACTTTCAGCAGGCTGATGGTTCTAACCACTATACATCTGGTTTTGTGGTGAGCTGCATTTGTGTGATTGTGTGAGGATTGTGATTGTGTCTGAGGACTGGTTGTGTGTGTGGAGAGATCTTTTCAGTTATTTTTTTGGCCAGTGCATGAGCTATGGCCAGTGAGTGTGAGATGGATGTGAGAGTGATGTTTGGGTTATGGATGTATTGTTGTGGGAGCGCACAGGAAGGTCAGGAGTCAAGGGAGGAGGGTGCTGTGAGGCTTAGGGCACCCTGATCCTTTGGCATCCGCCTCTCTGTATGGGATTTAAGTGACAAGCAGATCAGACGTCGATTTCGTCTGAATCGTGCTGCACTACAGTCCCTATATGATCAGATTAAGACCAAAATCGATCCATCCACCAGACGCACCCAATCCATCCCTGGCATAGTTCGCCTATGTGCCATGCTAAATATAGTGGCACGGGGGAATTTCCAGGCAACCTCTGCCCTCCTCAGCGGCATCAGCCAGGCTACAATGAGCCGCATATTTTACAAGGTAGTCCTGGCTATTTGTGACCTTATCCCCATTTATATAAAATTTCCTGAGAATGAGGAGGAGGTTGCCAATATTAAATGTGCGTTCTACCGCATGGGAGGGATCCCTAATGTGCTAGGGTGCGTGGATGGTACACATATCCCTTTCCGCCCCCCCCCCCCCCCCCCCCCGTGCACAGGAGCTGCATTATAGGAATAGGAAACATTTCCATTCCATGAATGTCATGGTGGTATGTGACCATGACATGAAGCTGCGGGCCATGAGATCTGGCTTCCCCGGCTCATGCCATGATTCTTACATTCTCCAGCAATCAGTCCTGTGCTGGAAGTTTGAGAACAATGAAATGCCACCTGGCTGGCTACTGGGTAATTAATAATCCTTGACATAATTACAAGTTTAATATGTGGACAAGTACATTGGAAAACTAGATAACAGAAGCCTTAATTTATACATTATGTTCATGGTACTTTACAATTTGCTCTCTCACACTTTGTTTATTCCACAGTGGACAAGGGATATGGGCAGAAAACATGGCTAATTACTCCGGTCAGAAACCCACAGACCACTGCCCAAGTACACTACAATGCAGCACATTGCAAAGCCAGATGCATTGTGGAAAGAACCTTTGGCCTGCTGAAAGCACGCTTTCTCTGTTTGGCACTCCCAGGAGGAGAGATGTTGTACAGTCCACAAAAGGTCTCCAAAATCATCCTCGCATGCTGTGTCCTACACAATATTTGCATATGTCACCGAACCAAACCCCCCGAGGAAACAGCACTGGTGCCAGAAGTCCCCAACATGGCCGCAGACAGTAACGAGGACACCCAGACTGGGTTTGAGCGACGGCAAAGTATGATTACCTCTTTTTTTTCGGTAAGCTAGGTCACCTTAACTATACTACTACTACTATACTACAGGGCCCTTCTAAACATTACATTAAAAATATGTGGGTGATCTAAAATTATTGACCAGAAAAATGTGTAGCTTATATTAATTATAAAAAAATATATGTGGGTGGTAGTTTATATTGATAAATACAAAGTGGCTTGCTTTCATTCTATAAAGTTCTAAAGTGTTTTGTATGTAATTAAATTCAACAACACCAAACAAAGGTGATTTTGGTAAAAATATTTTTTAGCAACTACATTAACTAACTACACTTTTTTTCTCCCTTTCAGGCACCATGAAGATGGGAACATCTGTTTTTTATTTTACAATTAAAATAAATAATCTGCTTCTTTAAATAAAAAAAAATATATTAAACAAAATATCTGGTTACATGTGTTATTTGCATCATGTTATATCACATTTCCAAAGTTTACAGATTGATTTCTAGACAACAGAAAGAAACGCTCAGGTGCTGTATTGAATACGGTGTAACAACTCAACAGCGCCTCTAAAGCACGTCTGAAACATCACATTCAACATTGGCAGCGTGATTACCAATGACGGCAGGTAGCGACTGACAAGCCCTGTAATAGCGACTGACAGCTGATCATGGCGGCCACTAGCGGTCGCTCATAGCGCAGCTATACAGACGCTCATCTGTCGCTACCTGGCGTTAGTAATGAATCAGCCTGTAGGTGTTTGTGGTTAGACATTGTTCTGCGAGTTTGGTATTTATTCATTACATTACTTGCTTGCTAGGTTTTGTGCGTCACATACTACGTCCAGAAGATGGCTGCATTGTTCAGGTCATGAGTCTCATTTGTGGCTGTAGTGTTACATATGATAAACAATGTTCTTCCCAGTCCAACACTTCCAAATGTAAAGCAGCAATCTTTTTTTGTAAAAGGTGTTTTTTAAATGTTTTTAAAATGTGATAGTCATTCCCTAGCCTACTATTATCACTAGTTCCCCATTCAGAAGAAAATATTGCTAAAGTCACTGGTGCACATTTTTTACATTAGGGAGAGAGCATGCGGGAAATCCATAAGAGAATTCTGTCTTTCATGCAAGATTTTTCAGCTACATGACAATTTACTGAATTGCAGTAAGCAAGTGCTCATTGAAAAAATGCCAGTTCAAAGACAGGGGGACAGCAAGCCACCTACTCAACATTCGGGCTGCCCCCCGCCTCATTACCCACACCCCCACTGGGCAGGAAGGTGTGAAGTCTTGTGATCTAAGGTAATGTTTACTGTTGTTTGTCAGTAAAATGTCACTATTAATTATTATTATTAGTGTTGGGTCAAGCGGTGAATTTTTATTACCACTTTAACGCTCTATTTGGGGTTAACCCTCCTGAGCATATCTAGCCAAATCTGCTGTGTGGACATATGAAGTCTCTTTAACAGAAAATCCATGCGTGTTACCAGGCAAAATATGCAGCTCTTTATATAACTAAATCTCCAAATGTTGTTACTACCAGCAATAAGAAAGTGGCTTTAAACTTTTGCTTAAAAATGTGTTGGCAAGAGTTTAGATTTAAAAACACAAATAACAGTTAGTTTCCAAAATAACCCCAATAAAATTAAATTAATTAGGTTTTGTTAAAAAGTTTACTTTATCAAACACTGCAATAGTACACTTAGCTAGAGTATAATATTTTCTCCAGCCTCTGCGGCTGTCTGTATGGTAGATGGGAGTGCAGCTTTTATAAGGGATCATCAGATTAATTAAAGCGTGCCTTTCTCCATATGTGCATTTTCTTTTGTTTAGAAAAGAACAGCTAAGGACCTAGCCATGCGCGCCATTCATTTGTTTAATTCTGTCACTATTGTTTTTAAAAACCTGTCTTCAAATCGTCACCATAATGGGCTCCGTTCAGACACGCTCCAGGGACCCCGCTGATACGCTGACATCAGCTCCCCGAGCATCGTGGGTAACCAGCGTATGAGAATGGAGCCAAGCACACAAGACTGTGGGCAGCTGGCTCTGGCCAGTACTATCCTAGCAAAGAACAGATTGAAGAGCAAAAGAGGAGACAGCTATAGCAGGTAAACATCTGGGATCGCTGTCCATGTTAACCCCTTGTTGTTTGAAAAATGGTACTTTGATTATAATGCTAGTTAAAAGCCCATGTGACAGATGGAATGTCTGCCTTGATATGAAAGTATATACATTCACAGACTTGTGATGAGCATGGCATAAACACAACAGGTTTATAGCAGGCTATAATTATTTTGTATTTATTTAATTTAATTTTTAAGTGACACCAAGGTCACAAACTGGTGACCTCCAGCCTCTAGTCCCCTCCCCTGACATTAAAGCTAGAGGGTTAAAAAAAAAAATAACTCACCGGGTCCTGGCTAAGGGTATTCCAACGTTGCTTCATCGGGTGGCCTCCCCTGTTCTGTGTGTGCTACCAAGCCACAATTTATGTTCATCAGCCAGAGAGATGGCACTTTGCAAATGTGCCACAAAGAGTGGCAAGGAAATATGCTGGATGCCAGGACTAGATGAGAGTTTTTATCTGCATCAGTGCTGGTAGGTGGGGGAGCTAACAAAAAGACTATAGATTCTCTTTCAGAGGAGCAAAATAACGTTCACAATAATAATTGTTATTGGTCTAAGTCAATTTGGTTTATAGTAACAAATACAGTTACAAGTCAGTGTGACATTCTCATTTAATAATTATTGACAGACACGCCAAGCTCCCATTTTTTTTACTCTCTTCCTTTCTCATTCCAAACAGAAAAGGTGTACCATGACTTGCTTTCTCAGCTCTTAGAATCTTATAGGGTAGGGGGTTATAAATAGGGTTATTAGCAGTCTTTTTTGTATTTTAGGTCTGTTTTAAGTCTTGCACAGTGTTGGATGATGCCCATAACTGTTGCTGGATGCAGCACAATGGCTAGGTGTGAACGTGCAAGGACTATGCTTATTTTACTTTTGTCTACGCTTGCCTAACACATAACTTTGTAAAGGCACCACAGAAGGTGATGGAGCGATATAAGCAACAAAAACAGCAATAATATGTTCTAGAAAGGCCCAGCCATATTACTTTCATCTCAGAATCTTGCAAGGTATATAAAATAATTCAAGGATATCATAAAAAAATCAAAATAAGCCAAGTGAAAAAATGATTCATCTTCATCTCCATGACCCATTAATTTTCATATCCCCCCTAATTAGGCATTATTCCAGCACACATTTATATGACACATTCTGAGACATAAAAGGACATTTTATGGACGTTTCATCATACCTTTCCCCTGTGCCTCGGAGCATCCACCAGCACCAGGTAATTAGTGACTAGAGAGCAGAACAACTCTTGCTGTTGCCTCTGTGATCTGTGCAGACACCAGCCTCTTAACTAGAGGTGTTTGTACACCATGGGGTACTTATGAGAGCTTTAGGGGCTTTAGGGGTAAGCTTGCTGCTTAGAAAGCGAAAGTTTAAAAGCATAAGGAATAATGAACATTCATACACGTGAGATATTTATGAATATATGTAAAATGTTAGTGTGTCCATCTTCACCACAACCAAGAAATCTGAAACTGAAAGCAAAACAAATCCCAGCAGTGGCTGTTCTAGAATCTAATAGGGTCCAGGCCCACCGCTGGCTTTCCTTTGGGGCATCCTGAAACCCCCGTAACTAATCTTTCACCGGTCCAACGAGGCATGCACAGGCGTGACTATGACATTCAGCAAATGGCTCTCATTGTTTTCTATGTGGAGCGTGCACTACCGCATCCCCTACATCCCCATTCTGATAGGTGGGGAGCAGGCATGCCTCTGGAGCATGCACGCCGCTGGGGATATAGGGGGTGCGGCAGTGCATGCTCCCCACTAAAGGCAGTCTGAGCTCTTTGTCGAAAAAAAAGGAACACAGCAAAGTGATCTGATTCATCAAGAGGTCACGCATGTTATGTTGGACCGAGGAGAGGTGAAATTTACTGGACGAACTGTGGGATTTCACACAGCAGGGCATTCCAATTCGCGATAGCCCAGAGACCCAGAACAAAACCCGGGAAAGTCATATTTTATTCTGCTTAAATGGGCCACTCCAGCCCCTTCCTGCAAAAAAAAAACATAACCCTCACCCTGCCCCTTCCAGATAGCTATCCTGCTAATGTAATAAAATAAAGACAATTAGAACAATGGTAGTTGAAGCACACCATAGAGATGTAAGGAAGGAAGAAGAGTTGAACAAGTAGGTGGTGTTCAGTCTCCTAGACCTGTGTACCACTCACAGGGAAACAATACAGTGTAAAAATAAATTTGAAGAAGACGAACTACCACAATTTGAATTGCAAAAAAGTAAGGGATTTTAATTGAGGAAAGGGATCACAGGTGCTGTACAAAATAACATAGCAAAGTATCAAGCAGTATAAAGATACACAGTACAGTGGGGTTGCAGCCCCTTAAAGTGACTGCTAGATGGCGCTCCCGTACACATAGATAAAGAATATTGGATGATAGACTATATACAGTAAACAATGTATGTCACCAGATAGGTAATGTGTGCCCACAATGGCGGTTAGAGGAGAACCACTGCTCCTCAATAGTCCCAAAACCTTTCTTCATGGGCAATACAAATAACAATGAACAGTAATGCGATAAATACAGAAGTAAAGTCTTACAGGCAGGCGCAGGTGGAAGTAATACCCTTGACGTTTCGGCTGCTCTGGCCTTTCTCAATAAAATAAAGACACTCACTTTCACCATGAATCCAACCCCCAAACTCGGTGGTGCTGCATCTTCCTGACATCCCAGCCGGCCACTGGAAGTAGACTCTGTCTTTAACATTTGCCATCCTGCATTGACGAAAGAGTGTACACAATGCAGAGAACACCGCTCCAAGCAACTGGCCAGGACTTCCGGGAAGATGGTGGCATGTGTTCGCCACCAGCTGCGGCAGCACCAACTTCAGGGGCTGGATTCGAGGTGAAGGTGAGTGTCTTTTTTTTTCTTTTGTTACATTAGCAGCATCGTTATTTGGTGGGGGCAGGGCGGGGGTGTGTTTTTTATTGTAGGCACTTCCCATTTGGCTCCACAGTACAAGGACGAATGACAATATGTGAGTGGTGGTTGCAATGAAGTGATGAAGCCATGAATTAGTGTCTTTAGTTTTCTTCTTTTTAATAATCACGCCTAGAGCCTGGTAACCTAGGGCTCAGGAGAATTTTCATCTGCCCTCGCCTTGGGAGTTCAACATGCCCCCCATTATGGGTCAGTTGCGCTTCCAGGGGTGCCAGGGCAATTTTTGAGCATTTTGATCTATATATGTTTAACTCTTATGTTTGCAGAAAAATTATATATAGTTTTCCTCAGCAGAGTTGGGCTCAAACATGAAATGTCTGTCCTGTATTTTTTCCAGGATGTTTTTTTAAGTGAAATTTGTGAAAAAATAAAATATATATATATTTTGAAATAGAAAATGAAGGTTTTTTGAGAAAATTATATTGCTTATAAAAGCCCTATTCCTCGTATCGGTAGACACCTGTTCCTGCCAATGAGACGCACCAAACTGAAAAGAGCTTTTTCTGAGATTTTCAAATATAATACAGATAACTGTAGTTTGCAGTTAGCTACCAGGGGCTAAACACTTACTTTAAAAAAACAGGGGGGAGGGAGCTCAAGCTTTTGTAAAATAAAAAGGTTAAACTGATCAAAATTAGAAATAAAATAATTGCATGGTATCCCTCTCTCCTGTAAAACCAGCTAATGGTGCCCCTATCGTTGTTACTGCCACACAAAGAGCTTTTCCCTGTGTGTGTGTGCCAAGTATTCAAGCCATGTATTCAAGTGAATGGATGGGTGGGCCACACATAGGCCTCGATTCAATAAGAGTTGAAAAAAATTCTCATGGTAGTAAAAAATTCAATTCATGAGAAAAAAGCCTGAGAATATCACTGTTACTGAATCACCAGATAGGAAAACAATGAAAGTCAATGGCACGTTTTTACTCCTAAGAAAAGTAGAGAACTGTTTACTCCTTTCTACACTGTAGTAAAAGCTGCCATTGACTTGCATTGTCATTTTATCTCCTGATTCAGTAACAGTGACATTCACAGGCTTTTTTCTCATGAATTGAATTTTTTACTATCATGAGAATTTTTTTCAACTCTTATTGAATCAAGGCCATAGGGCTCGATTCAACAAAGGTCGAAAATGGATTTTTCTTGTGTTTTGTGCTTAAAAAGTTGCGATTTTGCTATATTTTTTTTACAAGTGATTCAGCAACCTGGAACCATTGTAAAACACGAGTCACTTGAATTAAATTCGAGTGCGATTGTAAAAGTGCAAATTAAATTAGTGGATCGAAAAATGTACTACTGCATTTTACAATTCGAAAATTTTACTACTGATTCAGGTGGACTTGATGAGCCACACACATGATATAAATTAGAGTGTTTCACACTAGTTTTTTGATGCAGCTTTCAGCAGGAGAAAACTCATTTTGCTCTCTCACAATGGAGCCCTTCTACTTTCTTTGCAATGGTAGTAAACGCTAATGGTAGTAGAAAATTCAATTCGTAAGAAAAATGCCTGAGAATTCCACTGTTTGTGAATCACTAGTTAGGAAGACAATGAAAGTCAATGGCACTTTTTTACTCCTGAAAAAAATACTGAACTTTTTTACCCTTTTTTACTAGTAGTAAAACGTTCCATTGACTTTCAGTGTCTTCCTATCTGGTGATTTGGTAACAGTGAAATTCTCAGGCTTTTTTCTCATGAATTAAATTTTTTACTACCATGAGAATTTCTTTCAATGATTTGTGAATCAAGGCCATTGACTTCGAACATATTGCAGATGATGTGGCGCAGAGAAGGCGCACACTACCCATTCCCATATTTTCGGACACGTTTGGAAGTGGATCAGCTGCCATATCAAGCACTTTTCCAGCTTACTAGGCTAAATCATGCAGCTTTGGAATCCATATTTGGCACCATTAACTGGTAGAAGACCTTTGGTCGACCTTTGGGTTTTTCCATTGCGGTGCACCAAAACCCAGAATAGTCAAAATCCTGGCTTTTGGTCCACGTTATAGTGTAAGCATAAGAATGGCGTACCATGAGGTTAAAGCTAGCAAAGAGCTGCTCCCTGCACCCAGGGACACGTGGTGCTATGTGAGCAAGCTTTGTATAGAAAACAATGGCCACATTTCTGCATTAAAGGAAACATTTTTATTACAGGTCCCTGGCAATCCAACCAACCCGCCCAAGAAAAACTACATATATGTCTCTTACAAATATTACTGTTTAATTAGTACTTCCACTACAATATACCTTGCCTCTTTATTACATGTATCCACAATGTTAGCCATGTACATACAGCTACACAGGTAACTTAAAAAGTTGAAAAAAAAATTATGCATTTACATTTACCCATTAAAAAGCCTTACAACACCATGCAACAGTCAGAAAACAATACTAAACAATAGAAAAAAAATTCGAGTACATTTTCCAATAATTTTCGCTTGCGACAGCCTTTTTACGAGCATTTTGAAAATTTTACGAGTGATTAGAAAATGTTACGATTGCATTTTCAAGTGCAAGTATTTAATTGAACCCCTTTTTTGAATCACTCGAAAAAGTTAAAACTTTGTGCATGCGATCTGATTTTTCGAGTGACACAAATTTATTTCTACCTTTGTTGAATCGAGCCCTAGTGTGGGGAATGCACTCTGAGTGGCAGAAACAGAGATTCATGTAGCCAGCACTGGAATCACCCGATGATTGCTGATGCATACTGGGCAAGGTAAGTTGTCTTTTTATGTAAACCAGGGAGGGTGGAAGGGCAGGGGATGCTTTGCAATCAGGGACATCTGCCTGGAATGGCCATATAAGAACTACATAATGCCACAAATGTAACCAAAGATTTAATGCTCAAACATGACAACACGAAAGCAATAACCTTATACATACACACATCTCTATGTATCATATCTATAGACCCAATTTTTGTCCCACTTTATGACTTTTTCAAATGTAGACTAAAATAATTTGCATGCCTTTTCGCACCTAGTTGTGTGCAACAAATTTCTCAGCCCTTGCTAAACCGCACAAACTATAGAAAAATTTTCGCTTGAAAATGTATTATTGCACCCAATCAATTTTTTTTAACAAACTTTACTGAATCATAGCTTATGTCCCATTCAAGGAAGGCCCTGCATATTCCACCAAGACAATAAGGTTGATTCAGAGCCTTCTATTGGCCTGATGCAGAGCCTCCCCCGATCTGAGCTTATTTTGTTCTGTTTTTCCTCTGGCCCGTTTTGCTTACATTTGTCCCGGGGTTAAAATGTGATGCAGAGCCGCCGTCGGGGGAACTCCGTTAATGCTCCGTTTCTGTGTCTTCAATCGGGAAGGGTTTTTTCCCCCTCTCGGGGGCATGCTATTTAGTCGTAGCTTTCGTTCCCGTTTTTCCCTCCTTTTTAATGGGTTTCCCAACGTACCTTCTTGCCATCCGTTTGCGTTTTCACCCGTATTTTGATGTTTTGGACAAGTATACTTACATTTTTCTTCATCTTCCTTGTTTTTCATGCTTACCTGAATCTCTTTTTCTTCTTCTTCCTTGTCGTTCATGCTTACCTGAATCTCTTTTTCTTCTTCTTCCTTGTTTTTCATGCTTACCTGAATCTCTTTTTCTTCTTCTTCCTTGTTTTTCATGCTTACCTGAATCTCTTTTTCTTCTTCTTCCTTGTTTTTCATGCTTACCTGAATCTCTTTTTCTTCTTCTTCCTTGTCTTTCATGCTTACCTGAATCTCTGTTTCTTCTTCTTCCTTGTCTTTCATGCTTACCTGAATCTCTGTTTCTTCTTCTTCCTTGTCTTTCATGCTTACCTGAATCTCTTTTTCTTCTTCTTCTTTGTCTTTCATGTTTACCTGAATCTCTTTTTCTTCTTCTTCCTTGTCTTTCATGCTTACCTGAATCTCTTTTTCTTCTTCTTCTTCTTTGTCTTTCATGTTTACCTGAATCTCTTTTTCTTCTTCTTCCTTGTCTTTCATGCTTACCTGAATCTCTTTTTCTTCTTCTTCCTTGTTTTTCATGCTGACCTGAATCTCTTTTTCTTCTTCCTTGTCTTTCATGCTTACCTGAATCTCTTTTTCTTCTTCTTCCTTGTTTTTCATGCTTACCTGAATCTCGTTTTCTTCTTCTTCCTTGTCTTTCATGCTTACCTGAATCTCTTTTTCTTCTTCTTCCTTGTCTTTCATGCTTACCTGAATCTCTTTTTCTTCTTCTTCCTTGTCTTTCATGCTGACCTGAATCTCTTTTTCTTCTTCTTCCTTGTCTTTCATGCTTACCTGAATCTCTTTTTCTTCTTCTTCCTTGTCTTTCATGCTTAACTGAATCTCTTTTTCTTCTTCTTCCTTGTTTTTCATGCTTACCTGAATCTCTTTTTCTTCTTCTTCCTTGTTTTTCATGCTTACCTGAATCTCTTTTTCTTCTTCTTCCTTGTTTTTCATGCTTACCTGAATCTCTTTTTCTTCTTCTTCCTTGTCTTTCATGCTTACCTGAATCTCTTTTTCTTCTTCTTCCTTGTCTTTCGTGCTTACCTGGATCTCTTTTTCTTCTTCTTCCTTGTTTTTCATGCTTACCCGAATCTATTTTTCTTCTTCTTCCTTGTCTTTCATGCTTAACTGATTCTCTGTTTCTTCTTCTTCCTTGTCTTTCATGCTGACCTGAATCTCTTTTTCTTCTTCTTCCTTGTCTTTCATGCTGACCTGAATCTCTTTTTCTTCTTCTTCCTTGTCTTTCATGCTTACCTGAATCTCTTTTTCTTCTTCTTCCTTGTTTTTCATGCTTACCTGAATCTCGTTTTCTTCTTCTTCCTTGTTTCTCATGCTTACCTGAATCTCTTTTTCTTCTTCTTCCTTGTTTTTCATGCTTACCTGAATCTCATTTTCTTCTTCTTCCTTGTCTTTCATGCTTACCTGAATCTCTGTTTCTTCTTCTTCCTTGTCTTTCATGCTTACCTGAATCTCTTTTTCTTCTTCTTCCTTGTCTTTCATGCTTGCCTGAATCTCTGTTTCTTATTCTTCCTTGTCTTTCATGCTTACCTGAATCTCTTTTTTCTTCTTCTTCCTTGTCTTTCATGCTTACCGGAATCTCTTTTTCTTCTTCTTCCTTGTCTTTCATGCTTACCTGTATCTCTGTTTCTTCTTCTTCCTTGTTTTTCATGCTTACCTAAATCTCTTTTTCTTCTTCTTCCTTGTCTTTCATGCTTACCTGAATCTCTTTTTCTTCTTCTTCCTTGTCTTTTATGCTTACCTGAATCTCTGTTTCTTCTTCTTCCTTGGCTTTAATGCTGACCTTAATCTCTTTTCTTATTCTTTGTCTTCTCCTTCTTCTTTCTATTCCTTGTCCCATATACTTACCTTTTGGGACATGTAACAGTATGATTATGTTGTGATAACATACATTGGCAGGAAATAAAACACACCACACTTTTGTTTTGTTTTTTTGTTTTTTTACTGTCAACCTTTTATTGGTAAAAACTGTTTAAAATTGTGTCCAAATGCTAAAAACATCATTCTTAAACTTGGAAGCTAAATGGGTGGCTCCTTCAAAGTATTTGCCATTTTCTTTGATCTGTGAAAGAAAAACATCATCATTGTTATTTATTTATTTATTTTTTTTGTGGACATGAGTTTAACCTTTTTTTCAAATAAATAACTAAAACTTACATTGCTTTTGGCCAACAGTGTGTCTGGGGCGCAGCCTCCTCCCTGGGTTCAGCAATACGTCCGCCTCTAAATCTGTTTCAATCCAAAACACAAATATATTATTTACTCTTTGTGCCTCCTGAATGTGAGATTAGGTTATGCTTCTATGCATCAAATCACTCACCTTCCCCAGCCACCTCTTCTGGTTCGGCACCTCCCTCGACTATCCCTTGGGATGGGCCTGCGACGTCAGAATCTACAAAGCACAATAGTGCACATTAGTCTATGTCTTTCTTGCATGTATCAGGACATCTGTTATTTTGATAGTCTTACCGGAGTCAGGTTGCTGCTCAGTGAGGCTAGACTCCCTGCCGTGCGATTCCCCCCCCCTGCATACTGAGGTCTAAGGGGCCCTCATACTCACTGGCAGAGGAGGGGGTGGACGTTGGCACTGGCGGTGGACCACCTATACCTTCCCCAGATTCGTCCAACACTGGGCTGCGGGCTCTTTTCCGGGTGGGGCGGCAACGCATAGTCCATTCATTCGCTGCAATATAAACACAATCATAAAAATAGGCCCAGCCAAGGCCAGTGTGATTCTTACATGTCAAGTTGCCACACTTACCTGGAAAATGTTTTGCAAAGTACCGCCTCACCCGGGGCATATGCCTCCTCTTTAAGTCAGACCAGTGTTGGGCAATCTGGGTGAAGGTATAGGTGGTACCCGAAATGCGGCCAATCGCGTCCACCACTGCCAGCGCCAACGTCCTCTTCTCGAAATCGCACGACAGGTAATCGTAGCGGTTCCTCAGCATCATCTGATTAGAAAAAACACAATGGTACCCCATTAGTCACACAAAAACATGTCCAAGTCTCATGCCCTACCTAAAGTCACTTTTTGCCCCTCATTCCTACTTACATGGGCCTAGTTCTACAATCTGCATGTAGGTTAGTTTGATGTTGCGCACATGTTTAAAAGTAAGGTGGTCTAGTAGTTTACTTTAACAAGTCAGTTGATCCTCATTAACCTTGCCCTGCCATAGCAATTTTTTTTAAGCGGCTTGTGCGCGCACATAAACGCACGCTCGCCTACTCACATCCATGATAATGTCGTCCTGCTCCGCAGTATAAATGGCTGGCGACATCTTGTTAGCGGTTCCGGGTATGGCTATGACGTTCCCCCGCGGTGACATGCGTGTGCGCACGCAGGCACGCACGCTGCCGAACACGCCCACACGGTAAAAATATTTAAAGGTCAATGCACTCAGCTCTGTGTTGGATACCATATCACTATGGCCAGACCAAAAGGGAGCCGTAAGACCCACAAAAGCCCAGAGGCACATACTAGCCGCTCAGATCCAGCACACAAAAAACAACACAAGAGCAGCCACAAGAGCCAGGATGGACATGCACCTACTAAAAGGGTGGCTAAGACACACACACAGGTAGCTAACCCAAAACGCAGGAGCAAGGAGCCCTTGCCACATTCGCCAGCACCTACTAAATCTGCCAGGCCTCACAAGGGACCCAAATCTGTGAAAAGGCTGCTGCCGGCACCTCCTCCACACACAAAGCATGGCCATAAAACAAGACACACCAGCAAGGGGAAGGTCCAAAACCTCCACCCCAAACAACGGACCCACCCCTCCTCCGCAACACTCTGTGTCACAAAGTACCACTACCACAGATTCACTAGAGAGCTCAACAGGTGAAAGCTCCACAGGCACCCAGCCATTAACACAGAGCAGCACCCACACTCCATCACACTCACCCATAAGCCCAAGAACCCAACACGACTCCCCAGCCAGCCAGCCATCTATTTCATCTGATGCAGGGGACACCACACACCCATGTGGCCGTCAGCTACACCGTGGCTCACTTACAGCCCATTTTTGTGATGCCCAAAGCATGGCTGTAGCCACTGGTGTCTGTGAGCACTATGATGCCCTATTTGGCCGTTATTCCAAATGCACCACAAAGCAGGCAAAGCAGGCGATCTGGGCTAATATTTGCAGCCAAGTTAATAGTGTTGGCTCTGTCAGGAGAGATCTTGAGGAAATTAAGCGCGAATTTGGGGATCTCAAATATTATGGGAAAAAAAAATGGACATGCGCCGCCAGCAGAGGTAAAGTCCCTTTAGAGTGTAAATGCATCTAGTTGTGTTTTAATCTACCTGAGCCAGCAGACAGGGGGTGGTCTCCCGACTAAAATCACACTAACCCCAGCCGAAGAACATGTCTACACATATATTCACCCTGCAACCCTTCAGGGCCTGCCAGAGGGCCTAGACACAGACAGGAATGTCAGTTCGAAAGGTGAGTTTGTTTTTACAGAGAGACTTTTCAATGTTGAAACAAAAACTTTGGGAACTGTTAATACACACTGTGTTTGTTGCTAAAAATTACATTTCATTCTCTCTTCCCAGAACAAACTCAACACACGTCACAAGGCCAAGCAACCCCTGACTTGTCCCAGAGGCCCATGCCACACCAGGTTTCTTCCCACACAAACCAAAATTAGTGTTTGGATGAGGTAAGTCAATGGTCCACTGTGTAGACTTTGGAAATTGCACTTGCATCCATTTGTGGGAAAATAGTGAACTCAATAAATGCTACATTTCTTTACAGAACATACAAAGTCCCCCAATTATTGAAGACATTCGAGATTTGGAGGAGGACACAAATCAGATGCTGCAAATGCCTACAGAACCAGTGTGCGAACATCAGAACCAACAGGCACAGCGACTTCATCACCTGGTGTCCACTACCACAACCTCTGTGCCAACAACCACCACTTCTGCCGTCCACACCACACACTCGGTGCCAACCCAACCACCAGCACCAACTCAATCTGGTGCCGAACCACCCACCCGTGCCAGTGCAAGAACACAGCCAAGGCGACATATAAGCCAGAGGAGACAGCTTCAGATTATGGAGGAAGCGTGGCACCAGGAGAATATAGCATTCTCCCAAACCACACAACAATTTAATGACACGGTGTGCACCCAAATAACATCGATGACTAACCAATTAGAGGTTTTAAACTCCAATGTGTCTGGCCTACTGGCAGAAACAAGAAGCCTAAACAGGCATATGGGAGAAATGGTCCAACAATGGCAGCACATTAACCAAAGCCTGGCACATATTGCTGCACAGATTCACCCACCCCAACCATCAGATGCAACATCATCCTCTACCTACCACTAAATGGTTGTGTTAATGTATATGACCCCACGTTTCAGTTTAACGAAAAATCCAAAAAAAGGATTGAAAATAATTTTTGTTTGATTCACTAATAAAATTAAAAGAAATACATTTCAAAGGCGTGTGTTTTATGCAAAAACATTGTCCACTAGTTGAGCACGTATTGCCTGTGCTGTGCCACTTGGAGTATGGAGGGGTGTGATCTTCAGGCAGGTCAGTGTATCTGGATATCCGGGCTCAAACGGCAAGGTTGTGCAGGACACCACAAGCAAGAATGATTTTGATGACCTTGGCAGGCTGATACTGCAGTGCACCCCCAGTCTGATCCAGACATCGGAAGCGCATCTTGAGCAAGCCAAAGGCACGTTCCACCACTGTGTTCCACCTCCTATGGGCAGTGTTATACCGCTCCTGGGCCTGGGAAGATGGGTGCAGGGTGGGGGTGAGTAGCCATGGTAGCAAAGGATAGCCAGAATCACCTGCCAAAAAAACAAAGAAAAATAAGCACTAACAATAAGAACAACACACATGACAAATGGGCCTATTGTAAACATATGTAGTGTCTGGCACCATAACAAGTCAACACATAACTATAAGGCCACCCAAAAATATCAAATAACTCTAAATCTAATAACTAAACAATATCCACAAGTACCTTACATGCATTAAACAAAAATGGCATATTAGGTAACTTTAAAATCCTAACAACATGGAACAACAGACAGAGTCCTAAGGGGAATAACCTCAATAATCTTTAGGTGTGCATTAAAGCATTATTGAACAGGGACAAATAGCTGCGCTGTGCAGTGTCAGAGCAAAGCACAGTTCAGATGAGCCAACATGCACATCCAACCAGTACACTCCTATACAATGACTGTGGTATGCTACATAGCTAAGAGGGCCAGGACAGGATGCAATAGTGGAGAAGACATACAAGAATTAAGATGATCAAATAGTGGTAAGTAAGTGATTGCCAACTTGTACTGTTTCATTGCTATCTATCACAGATTAATGGGGGACAGGCACCAAAATTAAAAAAAAAACACAACAACAACACGTTTGAGACACATACCCAGTAGCCATCCGCCAGACAGATCTCCAGATTGAAAACGTTCAAAGAGGCAGGAGTTCCTCAAAATGTGGGCATCATGCGTGGAACCAGGGAAGGCTGCAAAGATACTAAAAAATTGCAGATCAGGGCCGGACACTGCCTGAACGTTAATCGAATGGCCCATCTTCCTGTTCCTGCACAAACCCAACAGAACTGTAATTAGTGTGACCATAAGTGTTAAGATGCACACAAATATTCCAAAAACATCAACAACATTACTAAACAATGGATGCTAGTGATACACAGGGTGTAGGTCTGCTTGAAAACCCAAAAAACAAAAAAAAAAAAACAAGCAGACCTAAACCACATACCTGAACAGATATTCCTGGTCAGCAGGCGGAATGATCGATATGTGGGTACAATCAATGGCACCCATGACGTTGGGCATGTCGGCTATGTTATAAAAGCCCAGCTTTTTTTTTTAATTAAACGTTTTTATTGAAGGAAGCAAGAATTACAGTGCAAGAATTACAGTGCTTGGCAACGCAGTGCCACAGGTTTATACATATAACAATGAGCACATAAACATATATCTAAACATGAACGGAGTCGCTTGATGACGATAATAGATGGTCGTAGAACCATACGAAAGAGGTGCAGGGCCACAGTAGGCCCTGCTCCCCACGGCCCTGGGCAGCGTCCCCGTTCAGTGGCATACTTTATCTTCTGCAACCCACGCCTCCAACTTTCCTTTCAAAGGGTAAAACAACAAAGCAAAACCAAACCATTCTGGAATAAATAACGGGGGGGGGGGAAGGGGGGAGAAACAAAACGGACACAATCAAGGAAGAAGCGGGAGGGAGAGAACTGTGTGGGTACTAGAAGGAGAGGGGTGGGGCGGAAAGGTCACCCCGCCAGTAGCCTACCCAGGCCATGTTACGTATAAAGGGGGAAGTCTGACGAGAAGGTGAAATGATCCCACTCCTGCCAAATCCGCCTATGTTTTTCATGAGTCCCCCTGAGTGAGGCAGTGAGTTCTTCCATCCTACAAATCTCCTGGACAGCAGCCAGCCACTGCGCTGTAGTGGGGGGTTCTGTGGACTTCCATTTGGCTGGTATGCACGATCTGGCAGCACTTAGCAGTGGGGCAAGGAGGGATCTACGCCTTAGTCCCATAGAGGCCGGAGCCAAGTTAAACAGGTAGCATGCAGGGTCCTCGCCTAGATCAATCCCCGTCAGTTTCCTAACGGCCTCCCTCACCCCCCTCCAGTAGCCGGCTATCTTCTCGCACTCCCAAAAGACATGTAACATGGTCCCTCTACTTCGCATGCACCTCCAGCAGAGGGGGGAGGAGGAAGGGAACATGGCCGCCAGGAGCGCTGGGACCCGGTACCAGCGGGAAAGGACTTTGAAAGTAGTTTCCTGATACTTGCAGGAGATGGAGCTCTTATGCGCCAGCTGAATCATGGCGCACCTTTGCTCATCCGTAAAGGTTCTGTTCAGTTCCTTCTCCCAGTCCCTCACATAGGGTGGAACAAAGTCATCTGGAGGCTCCACCAGTAACGAATACGAGTACGACAGGGCTCCCCGAAAATGACCGACCCCCAGACAGATCTGCTCAAATTGCGTTGGCCGCCTCGATGCGTCAGCTGCGGACCCGACCGACCGCTGATAGTGCAGAAGCTGGAGGGTCTGTAACTGCGTAATGGGTCTGAGGGCGAGGTCCTCAACCAGGGCCTCCGGTCTCCTCCACTCGCCATCAACCCGCATATGGAGCCTTCTGAAACAGTTCTGCTGAATCCAAGCTTTAAAAGGGCCCCCAGCTATCTCCACCGGGAAGTCAGGGTGGCCCAGGACCGGCGCCAAGGGGGACTGCCCGGGGGAGAGGCCCGGCCCTGGAAAAAATCTGTCCACCACTCTCCTAGACGGGCCAATTGTGGGGTGCTTGTTCAGCTGTGGAAGTCTATTCAATGGGACCCATGGTAAACCCGGGAGAGGGCAAGGGGAAGCAGCTTGTTCCAACTGGACCCACTGTTTCAAGGCGGAGTCGGCACCAGTCAATAACTCGGCTCAAATGAGCCGCTGCGTGATAGCGCCTCCAGTCCGGCAGGCCCAACCCCCCCTTAGATTTAGAGACTGTCAAGAGAGAAGCCGCCATGCGGTGGGACCGACCAGCCCAAACAAACCTGGTGCATATTCCTGTGAGCTGCTTAAAGAAGGTAGAGGGGACATCTATTGGGATGGTCTGGAATAAATACAGTACCCTGGGGAGGATGTTCATCTTGATGACACTAACCCTTCTGAACCAAGAAAAGACTCCCCTGTTCCACTTCAGGAGGTCTTCCTCCAGCCTTTTTAACAGTGGGGGGAAATTCAATGCGAAAGTTTCTTGCAGTTTAGAAGGTATCCGTGTGCCCAAATATGTAACAGCCTCCCGCTCCCAGTTAAAGTGAAAATTTTTCATGATCTGGCACAGTCTCTCTGCGGGGACATTAATGTTCAAAGCGGAGGACTTTTGGAAGTTGATTTCATAATTGGCTACCTCCTGGAAGCTTCTAAGCTCTGCAAGCAGATTCGGCAAGGTGATCTCCGGCTTCGTGAGAAAGAACATCAGGTCATCGGCGTACGCCGCCACCTTGTGCTCGGTCCCGCCTACCCTCACGCCCGCTACATCCACATTTTGTCTAACCAGCCGAAGGAATGGTTCCAGCGAGATGATGAAAATAAGCGGAGACAATGGACAGCCCTGTCGTGTCCCGTTAAATAATTGGAAAGCCTGAGAGGGCAGGCCGTTCACCACCACGGATGCCGAGGGGCAGGTGTATGAAGCCAGGACCCGGCGAAGCATCTTGTCGCCCAGCCCGATGAGCCTAAGGGTCTCCTCTAGGAAGGCCCAACTCACCCTATCAAAGGCCTTCTCGGCATCCGTGGAGAGAAGCAGCGCAGCCCCCCCCATCCATCGCGCGTGGTGGATCACCCCCATAACTCTTATCGTGTTGTCTCTTCCCTCGCGATTCAGGACAAAGCCCACCTGGTCCCAATGTATGAGGTCCGGGAGGAGGGGGGCTATCCGCCAGGATTTTATTATAAATCTTGAGGTCGCAATTTAGCAGGGATATGGGCCTATAACTGCCACACTGTGATGGGTCCTTACCCGGTTTAGGGATGACTGCAATGCTAGCTCGGAGGGTATCCCGCGGGGGGGGGAAGTCCATCGCTCAAGGAGCCAAAGGACGAAATAAAGTGGGGGCCCAAAATGCCCGTCAGTTCCTTATAATACTCCAAGCTGAAGCCATCTGGGTCAGGGGCCTTTCCAGGTTTCATGCCTCTAATGGCCCTCATAAATTCCCCCATGTCAATCTCCTCCTCCAGAGCCTCCGCCATGCGCCGCTCGATTCGGGGAAGGCCCGATTTCCGGATATAGGCCCTCATTTTTTGTAAGTGAGCCTGAGACTTATTTTGCGGGAGATTATACAGGTCAGCGTAAAAGTCCCTAAAGGTCTTAGCTATGTCCCCTATGTTATGGTGTCTGTTACCGCCCGAGTCAAGTATGCTGGGGATGAAATTTCTGGCCCGCTTCCCCCGTAGAGCTCTAGCTAAGGCTCTGCTGCTTTTGTTGCTAAATTCATAAAAAAACCTACGACATCTAGCTATCTGGCCTCTAACCTTCACGAAGCTCACATCCCGGAGGGCCTCCCGGAGTTCAGCTAATTTTACACCTACAGCGGGGTCTAAAGATTGTTTATGCCGAGTCTCCAGACTCCGAATCTCCTGCAGCAAGTGAGCAGTCTGTTTCTCCCTCTCCTTTTTAAGGTAGGCACCCCTTCTAATCAACAGGCCACGGATCACGCACTTGTGGGCCTCCCATTGTGATAGGCGAGGAACATCGGGGGTATCATTTACCGAAAAAAATTCGGTGATTGCCGAACAAATTTCCGCCTTGAACTCAGGGTCCTGAAGGAGGGAGCCATTAAGCCTCCATTGTCCCGATGGGGGGGGGGAGATTCCGTGATCGACAGGATGATGGAAATGGGAGCGTGGTCAGAGACTGAAATTGAGCCTATGGAGGGCCGCGATATGAGATGCACGTATCGGTGGGGGACCAGGAACCAGTCAATACGCGAATAAGTGTTGTGAGGGGGGGAAATGTAAGTGTAGTCCCTTTCTCTGGGGTTCACGATCCGCCAGACATCTAGAAGTTGATGTTCGAACAGGAGGGCTTTAATTCTCCTCAGCGCTGAATAGGGGACACTAGAGTTCCCCCTAGAGGTGTCGAGCTGAGGATCTAGAACACAGTTGAAATCGCCTCCCAGGAGGAGAATGCCAGTAGCGAACTCTGCCAACCTCTCCAAGGAAGACCTCAAGAACTTAGTTTGGTTCGAGCTTGGACCATAACAGGTCGCGAGCGTCACTTTCTGAGTATAAAGAGTGCATGGATCACCTCCTCCATTGTCCAGGGAAGGTGACCTGCCAGGACGATGGCTACCCCCCTTGACTTAGAGTCAGGGGATAAGCCATGGTACTGGTGGCGGAAGTGACGGCTGGATAGATTGTGCACTCTCCCCTCCTTAAGGTTGGTCTCCTGGAGGAAGGCGATTCCCGCTCCCAATCGCTTCAGCTCACTTAATACGGCGGACCGCTTAACGGGGGAGTTCAGGCCCTTAACGTTCAAGGACGTACATTGGACTCTAGCCATTTTAAGCCAAGTGATGCCACCCCTGACTCAACAGTAAATGGCACCAGGGAGAAGTGGGCTCCAAGCCTGCAAGAGGGACAAATGGGGAAGAGAAAGAGGACGGGAGGGGGGGAGGCAGTGGGAGGGAGGGGGGTAAGTACACCAGGGACACACAAATTGACAGGCACACTAGACAAAGGGAATCACACTGAGGAGGGACAGACACCCGACTAAAACGTGAAGGGTGAAACTTACGTAAAAGGGGAAATCTAGGGGAATCTAAGAGCGGGAAGAATCGAACCCTAGGCACCCGAGGCCACCAAAACGTCACCTCAGGGAGCCTCAGGGTCCTGGCCTATGGTGGGGGCGAAACGGGTCTGAGAGGTATAAGGAGGGTCCCCTGGCCATCCCTACTTCCAACCTACTGGGGGAGCTCCCACCGACTGAACTGCCGGCGGAGGTCCCCGCTGCAGGATAATACCCACGAAAGCTTTAAATCGTTAGTTAAGTACAAAGCCAGTAGATAAGTACATCCAGCCCCAACGGCCAGTAGTCGGGGGCCCAGCGGCGGAAATAAGAGGCGTCCGGGCAGCCGACTAGCTAACCACAACCAATCAGAAAATGGGCAACCAGAACTACACATGTGCCCAGGTGCGATATAAATAAGTATGGAGCTGACTCGTGGCTCTGCCCCCGTATGAGGGACCACGCCGAATCCGGGGCCCGTGCCCAACTCGGCGGGCCGACCATTAAGGGGGAGGGGAACGCAGCACCCGAAGGCGCTCGCCTCGACCCCGCACTCCACTAGCCGCCGGAGTAGGCGGGGGAGCAGCCCAGCGAGCCCGAGCCATCCAAAGCAGGCAAACACATTCTAAAAAACGTTGAGAAATGTCCCGTATGGCCAATCACCGCGGGGAGAAGCGTAACTAAGAATGTAGATCACTGTTAACAGTAAAGGGGCTGGTTCAGGCCCATCGAGACTGGCCCCGGAAGGGGTGGCCCCCAGCTCATCCGAGGCAAGCCCCGCATGAGGGGGACCAGCCCACACGGGGGGCGCAAGCAGCGCCCAAGCACAGAGAACCGCGCCGCCCGCCCGTCAGACAGGCTAAGCAAGCCGAGAGCCGCCCCAACGAGCCCGACGCGCAGCCCACAGGATCTTAAATAAGAAACAGGTTATGTTCATCAAGGCATCATTCCATGCAAGGATATCACCGGTGGCGGCGAGGCACGTCTAATCCTCATTGGCCCCCCGGCGGGGGTCTCTTGATGGACCCACGGCAGGCCTGCCGCAAGCCGCCCCCCGCCTCTCGGCCGCCAAATCCTCTGTGGCTGTCTCTCTGGAGGCTGCAAGGGGCCCATAGGAAGCGAGATGTCTCTCCAATCCGGGACCTCTATCGGGGGGGAGTCCAGGAAGGCGAACAAGCCCGGTAGGTCCGCGTGGGTTTTCACGGTGAAGGTGCGTTGGTTTTTGCGGACCACAAGATGAAAGGGGTAACCCCAGCGGTAGGAACCCCCACAGTCCCGTATCTTGGAGAGCAAGGGCTTCAGGACTCGTCTCATCATTAGGGACCTACGTGACACATCCGGAAACAGCTGTAGGGGGGCTCCATCGAAGCATATTCGACCCTGCTCCCAAGCCTTTGCCAGGATGTCCTCTTTCACAGCGTAATAGTGCAAGCGGCATATGACATCGCGTGGGCGGGATGGATCTGCAGGTTTGGGACCAAGGGCCCGGTGTACGCGGTTGTAGCGATAACCCTTATCGCCGGAGGGCTTCACCGCCCGAGACGTCCTTTTCCCAATCGTAAGAGGTGCTGCTGGAATTCCAGAGTCGTCCGTGAGGAAACAGGAACAGCCCTTACAAGGGCTAGTGAATTGTAATATAGCGTTTCCCCCAATAAGAGACAGAACTTCAGTATTGAGGGTGAAGGTGAAGTGTGTTTATTAGTGCCACTCTAGGCCTTATATACACAAGTCTCCATGCAAGGTGGAACTGATGGAGAACTGCATGACACACACACCGACCAATAGCAGCAGGGCACACAATCCCTCAACTCTGCCGGTGACGCAATCAGCAACACAATAGACGTCTGTAACACAATCAATCAGAACAATGCCATTGTCTGTGACGTAATCAATAAACACAATGGCAGTCTATAATACAATCCAAACTACAATGACATTGCCTGTAACAGTATCAAAATACATTGACATTGTCTGGAACCTAATTATGAAAAGGCCAGTGAATGACCCGGTGGGCAACTGAATAGCGATGACATCCAAAAGACAGAGTGTCTGTCACAATGCCCCCTTTTTGTGGAACACCCGGCAGACCCGGATTGACCCTGTTCGGGTTAACGTGGGGCTGTCCGGACTCTTGTTATGGGCAGAGTTCTGTGTAAGGACAAGTCTGCAAATAGTGAGTAACAGGACTAAACATTGACGTGGGCTGTACATAGGGATCGGTCATGGGTGGGGTCCAAACATTGGGATATTGTGGCGTTGGTGAGTTCAGCACCAAAGTCCTTGGTTGGATGTGTGCACAGGTGCTCTGCTTTCTTATAGCTGGCCCAAGTTTCAATCTCTTTCCATGGAAGCTGATCGGAGAATCCACAATCTTCTGCACATCTACATCATCGTAAAAGTAGACAAAACCATAACCCTTAGAAACGCCAGAGGCATCCCTAATAATTTTGACATTCTTTACAGCGCCATACTTTGAAAAAACATCCTTAATTTCAGGCTGATTAATCCGACGGTCAATGCCCCCAACAAAAATAGTGTTTGGCCTAAGTTTCCCTTCTGGAAGGATGTAACCTGATGGGTGATCCTCTTCTTGACTTCGTGTAACAGACATGACGTGATGCAGACGAAACCCCTGGGTCTCCCCGACCAGTGGGCTGGAGTCGGCAGCTCGGGCTGGAGACCGGGTTGTAACAGGGTTGACGCTGGCTGGCCCAGAGGTAGCGTAGGCAGAAGTCATTGGTCCTAGATCATTTCCCAATAGTACTTCTGCTGGTAAGTTGTCCATAAGTCCCACCTGTACCCTGCCGGATCCTGCGCCCCAGTCAAGATGTACTCGGGCGGTGGGGAGTCGAAACACAGCTCCCCCCGCCACCCTTACTGCAACGGTGTGTCCAGTGCGGTCTTTGTTCTTGACCAAATGAGGTTGGAGCAAGGTAAGTGTGGCTCCGGTGTCGCGTAATCCTTGCGCGGTGCGCCCATTGACTCGTACCTCCTGGCAATGGTGCTGTCGGTTGTCTTGGATGGCCACTTGTACGGGATCAGCTTCATACAGTACCCCCAGATACTCTTCCGAACTGCTCTCAGCTTCCAAATAGTGTGCCACAGGAGTAAGGGAGGTGGAAGGTTGCTTTTGCTCCCACGTGTTTTGGGGACGCTCTAGGGCGCAATCACTGCGATAATGTCCCCATTGTTTTCAACGATGGCACTGAACTGTGGAGAGGTTCGGTTGCTGCGCTGGCCTATGTGGCCCAGAGTCACGAGTTGGCGCTGAAGCCACAGGTGCTTGAAATTTGATGGGAGGTTGTGGTTTTGGAGCGGACTGTTCTGTCCGGCACGCATCGGTGTACTCGTCGGCTAGACGAGCAGCCTCAGGTAACGTTAGAGGCCTCCGGTCACGTACCCACTCTCTTAGCTCTGGTTGAAGGGCATTGAGAAAATGTTCTAGTAAAAACAACTGTAGTACATCCTCAGCGGTCGTGGCTTTGCATCCAGTGACCCAGTGTGATGCTGTATGATGGAGGCGACATGCCCACTCCGTGTAAGAATCCCCAATCGTCGCCTGTAGGCTTCCGGGGTGACAGCGTACCGGGCTAACAAAGCCTCCTTTACCAGATGGTAGTGTGGTAAGTCCGCATCAGGGATGGCCCGGAAAACATCGGAAGCTTTCCCAGATAGTTTTCCTGATAATATGGTGACCCATTCCTCCGTGGGTACCCGGTGTAAAGCGCACTGCCGTTCAAAATCGGCCAAAAATCCGTCAATCTCGTCGTCACTTTCCTGGAAGGACTTAAATGCTGCAAATGGAATCTTTCTCCCCCCAGTGTAACTGAGGCTGAGAGGCTGCTGGGTTGAAAGTCGCCGATCTTCCCTTCGCTTACTGGCCTCTGCCTCCGCTGCGGCAAAGACTCGGTCGATCAGTTCCTGTGATGGATTCGGGCCATAGACCGACAATCTGTTCCGAACCGCTTGAACAAGAGCAGCGTCTTCATCAATCTCTATATTGGTTTCGGTCCTCACTGCTGCACGATCCATTTCGATCAGCTCGGCTATCAGTTCCTGACGTGGGCGGTTGCTAGCTGACCTTCCCCGGCTCTTGAGTAGATCCTTCAGGGTCAGCCTTTTCAACTTGTCATACTGACTCTCCATCAGGGTAGCACTCTCTCTGGGTAGAAAGGACCATCCGACCGCTTGCCACCAATTGTAGCGATAACCCTTATCGCCGGAGGGCTTCACCGCCCGAGACGTCCTTTTCCCAATCGTAAGAGGTGCTGCTGGAATTCCAGAGTCTCCCGTGAGGAAACAGGAACAGCCCTTACAAGGGCAAATGAATTGTAATATAGCGTTTCCCCCAATAAGAGACAGAACTTCAGTATTGAGGGTGAAGGTGAAGTGTGTTTATTAGTGCCACTCTAGGCCTTATATACACAAGTCTCCATGCAAGGTGGAACTGATGGAGAACTGCATGACACACACACCGACCAATAGCAGCAGGGCACACAATCCCTCAACGTCTGTAACACAATCAATCAGAACAATGCCATTGTCTATGACGTAATCAATCAACACAATGGCATTGTCTGGAACCTAATTATGAAAAGGCCAGTGAATGACCCGGTGGGCAACTGAATAGTGATGACATCCAAAAGACAGAGCGTCTGTCACAGCGGTCTATCACTATCTCGGTATCCGGCGGGCGGCGGAGTATCTCGTTGAAAATGCCGATTATGGTAGGGCGAAGCTGGTCTGGACCCGTCGCTTCAGGGAGACCTCTGACGCGGATGTTATTGCGTCGGCTCCTGTTTTCAAGGTCATCTAGGTGCAGAACCGCCGCCTGCGCAACTGCCTTCTGATGGGTCAGATCTCTCTCCAACGCCTCCAGCCTCTGGGTGGTCGCGGCTCGAAACTGCTCCAACGAGTCGACTCTGCTGCAGATCTGAGATATCCTTTTTAAAAGCGCCTTCCACCCTCTGGATGAAGGATTCAAGGTCATCTCTGGTAGGTAGGAGTTTGAGCTCTGTCTTCAAGGCCGCAAGGACTGGAACCAGAGAGGGGTGCAGCGCCACCTGGGGAGCGTAGGCAACGCAGGGGGCATCACTCTGGAGCTGGTGCACTAATTCTCGCCCCAGGGGGATCGCACTGAAATGAACCCTGGGGGCATCCCGAGTCTCCAGGCAGTGGAGGCCGGCCAGAGTTGGTGCTAGCGGGAGCCCCTGCGCATGCACCACCATATGGAGCTGGCACCATTGTTCCCCCCCTCTCCGCCGGGGGCCGGTTACAGGGCCAGGCAGGCCCCGGGGAAGCATTCCTCTGCTGCTGGGCCGGGGTAAGGGGCATCCCAAGCCAAGTCCCACCCGCGTGCCTCTTAACTGAAGAGCCCGGGGGCAGAAGCATAACTGTCCCATTTCTGTGGGTATGAGGTGAAGTCGGTTCAGCCCAAGGGGGAGAGTCTCCTGCTGGCTGGGGAAGATCTGGACCAGGACTGAACCCCAGGTCCGCCGGCTCCCGCCAAGATGGTGGGGAGGGGGTAGCCGCTGAAGATCGGCAGGGGGATTCCACTATAGCCCCAGTCCCGCCAGAGCGCGCCCCACAGTGAGGGGAGGGAGGGTACAGGTCCGGGCTTGGGCAGCTCAGTTGTGACATACCTGGGCTCGCCGGTGACATCCCTCTCGCCTCAGTCCAGGTCCGTCCCTCCTGCAGGCCTCCATGGGGGGGGGCTTCTCTCCTCTTCCCTCTCCCCTGCACGTGACATCTCAGGGGCGGCCTCCTCGGCATAGCGTTCGTTCCGTCGCCCCTGCTCGTATCTCAACGAGCACGCATCACGGGCGGTGGGGAGGCTTTCCCCCGCCCTCCGCTCCAGCCGCACGCCGGTCCCTGCCGGGACAAACAAGGGAGGGCAGCTCACCGCCCTAGCATCACGGGTCACAGCGGGGGTCCCCGATGGCGAGAGGGACCTCGCGTCCACGCGGTCTCAGCCGCCCCGATGGCCAGAGGAGGTCCCAGCAGCTCCAGCCGGGGCCGGCGCCATTTTGGAAGAGGCGCTCTCACGGCCTGACACGCTGCCCCGGTCCATGTAGGCACTGATCTTGCGGCTCCGGTTGCTTGAGGGCGTCTTGGCACCCCTCCGCTTCTTCACCATGGCTTGGCAGATGCTATGCAGGTGGGTAAGTCCTTAATGTATTCAATTTGCCAGAAAGGCCAGCGGGAGCCCAAGCTGAGCACGTCCTCACTCTCCCATAGCCGGCCACGCCCCCCAAAAGCCCAGCTTAACCGCATTCCAGGCTTCCCCTGTGTCTGGGAAAAATATAAATTTGGGTGTCAGGGTAGCCATGCCATCCAAAAACTTGGTTAGGCTGCGGCTCAGCGTAGACTGGGACATCCCCACAGAGAAGGCACCCAGTCTCTGGAACGAGCCGTTCGCCAAAAACTGCAGGCAGCCAACCAATTTGGTCATACCTGCAATTGCATGCCCCTTTCTTGTGGTGGGGGCTAACCATGGCCGCAGCTGGCTATACAAGTCCTGGAGAGAAACACGGTTAAGGCGGGTGAGCTCGAATAGCTCAACGTCATGCATGCCATCGATGTCCAAACATGTTCAGTGGTTTCTGCCATGCTCAAAAGTACAAGACTGCGTAGCTGACGCCTTTGATGCTCGCGCACAGAGGAAATCATGATACGGAGCTCAAATACGGGTGCTAATAGTGGCCGTAAGTGAAGCGTCGAGGCCCTCGTTAAATGGGGCTGGTTTCAATCGGAAATCAAGGCTCTGAATCAATTAAAAAAACGGACCAATCAACGGCCAGTCCGTTTTCACGGAGTTCAGCCGCTTGCGAGCCGTCAATCGGAAAGGTGCATGCCGACACACCTGAGCGCATAAACGTACACAAAAAGCAAGGTAACACCCTTTCAGGACCCGATCAGAGCCCAAAACCAACGGGTAAACGTACGGGATAGCTGAACGGGGAGGCTCTGCATCAGGCCATATATTCCATCTCCTTCACTAAGTGTGAACATTACACATAGCTTTCGTGAAGTATACGTGCCTTCGCATGATTCAAAGCCTCCAACGGGTGCGTGTCATAATAGTTTCGTCGCTGCATAAGCCATCGAGAACACTGTGAGTACGGCTCACAAAGCCTATTTCGCAGATGACGTTCTCGAATACGTTGATGTGAAACTCTTGTCTTGTAGCGTTTTTCTAACGTTTTTTCACGTACCTTGCCACTAAATGTTTCAGTCTCCAACAAAATTCTTCTAGCTTCCATCGGAAAATCCTGTTTTTATCCTTCATTTAACTCCGTAATATTTTCGTTTTTGAAAAATGTATACGTATAAGCTGTCTTTTTTGGCTTCTACGCATATACAGCCTCCTATACCCTAGCCCTGCTAGCCCATAACCTACTTATTGCTGTGTCAAGTCTCTTCTGTTCCAAAGTACTTAGCATGCCATGCTTGCCATGCATTCTTTTTTTCTTCTTTTTTCTAATGCTTACCTTAACTACATTATTGCTTGTCATGCATTCTTCTTTTTCCTAGTGCTTACCTTAACTACATTAATGCTTACCATGCATATTTCTTTTTTTTGTAATGCTTACCTTAACCATTTTCCTCTTTCAAGTGAAGCTCATTCTTGAATGTTTTTGAGATAAAAGCAGAGATAGGACTACAGTCAGGACATTTTCCATACTGCGCAAAAGGTCAAACAAAAGCGCCAATAATTAGCTAGCATACAGAAGAATACGACCATCACAGAACACTGACAAAAATTATTCATGGAGATAAAAAGTACATTTCTCAAGCATCATCAAAAGAAGAGCTTAGGGAAGAAATGAAAGGTGTTAAGTAGAAGGAAAGAAAGGGGGAGAGAAGAAGAATGGTAAAGGGTGAGTTCCGAGCCTCCGTTCGTATCATGAGGAGAAACAAGGCGGGGTACTAGATTGTAAGGAGAACACAGTTGAGACCCCCCCCGGATGAAAATGAGTAATCCAACCTTCCCAGGTGGAGAAAAAAGGGTCAAAATCCCCCTTTATGATGGCCGCCATCTTCTCGAACAGCATGGCTTTGTTAACCCGAGTGATGAGGCTTCCCCGGGGAATGAATGGTTTCTTCCACGACTGGGCAATAATCAATTTGGCTGCCGTAGTAATGTGTCTTATGAGGTCAAACTGGGTTCTTGTGCAGTCAGGGGGGTTCAGGTTAAGGAGGGACAACTGAGAGGATAGGCCCAGCTTTAGCCTGGTGGCCTTATTAATAACATAGAGGACTTTGATCCAAAATTGTTTCACTACCCTGCACTCCCACCAGGTGTGCAAGTAAGTATCGGGGAGCCCGCAGCCTCTGAAGCAATCCCACGGATAGGAGGGGCAGAATTTGTGTATTCTTTCCGGAACGAGGTACCACCAGAGGAGGACCTTGGTGTTGACCTCCTGAGCACCAACATTTAGATATCCTGAGAAGGTGTGCCCCCAGACTGCCCTCCAGTCCCCATCCGGTCAGATTAAGGTCGTTGCTCAATATTTCCACATGATTCTCACCCCTTCCGATTCAGATAGCAGTTTATAGGCCAACGCGATCACCCCTTTACCCATAGGCTGTTCTAGACAGACTCTTTTGAGGAAGGAGTGGGACGCCCGACTTGCATTTAGACCTACCATAGTGGTTTATTTGTAAGAAGCGAAGGAACTCTTTCCCCGGAGCGTCAAGTGAGAGTAGTGGGCAATGTGGCGAGGCAAGGCTCCCCCGCTTCTTATTAGCCCTCCAAATTCTAAGTGAGTGATTAAGTAGGGGATTGGAGATTTTCTTAGTGACCGCGGGGGGAGCCATAGCAAATTAGATATAGAGATTGGGGAACAATACGACTCCTCAATGTCCACCCACAAAGCTCTATCGCTTCCCCCGTGCAGGACTTTCAGTTGGGCAATTTGACAAGCGCTGTAATAGTGTGCGAGATTAGGGACTTCCAAGCCACCATTCTGTATAGCGCTGTAAAGCGTTCCATGATCAACTCGCGGTTTACGCCCCCCCCCCAGATAAATTTGTTTAGGTCAGATTGGAGGTGTTTCAGAGCAGAGGCCGGGACGGAAATCGGCAGCACCCGGAAAAAATAAAGTAATTTGGGGAGCCACGCCATTTTCACTGTAGCAATCCTACCAAGCCAAGAAAGATTTAATTTGGCCCAGTTACCTAACAGGGACCTCAAGGTCTTGAACATATTAGGCTAGTTTGCCCCGTAAAGAGAGTTGTAATCAGATGCCAGCTGCATCCCTAGGTATTTAATATGCCTGACCTGCCAATGAAAGTCAAAGGAGGCCTTGACAGTACTCAGAACTCTATCGGGTATGGAGATATTACGGGCCTGAGATTTGGCAGAGTTAATTTGCAGGCCCAAAAGCCTCGAAAAAGAATCAAGGGTTTTAAAAATGCTCGGGGGGATATGACTGGGTCCTTGATCACCATTAGGATATCGTCAGCAAACAGTGAAATCTTATGCGCGTATCCCCCCACCTCGATGCCTGCAATACCACTATTGGCCTGAATAAGTCTGGAGAGAGGCTTAATGGCTAAGGCAAAGAGGAGGGGGGAGAGGGGACAGCCCTGTCTTGTGCCCCTACCCAGAGGAATACTCCGAGTACCTGACGTACGCCCCCGGGTTGGCATAAAAGGAGGAAATCCAATTCAGGTGTGGGGTTGAATCCTCCTGACTGGAATCTCCTTGCTGGGCAGAGGGCTTGTGGTGAGGGAAGACAAGGCACCGCAGTATGGGAGATAATAGGAAGGGCTGCACTGGCCCTTTAAGAGCTGTGTGCAGCCTGGAACTTGCTGCTGAGTGTGGGGGTGAATCCTCCTGACTGGAGTCTCCTTGCCTGGCAGAGGGCTTGCTACGAGGTAAGACGAGGCACAGCAGTATGGGAGGTAATAGGAAGGGCTGTGCTGGCCCTTTAAGAGCTGAGGCCTGCCAGAAGCTTGCTGCTGGGTGCAGGGGAGATCCCTCCCGACTAGGGACTCTTTGATTGGTAGAGGGTTTGCGGTGAGGGGAGATGAGGCACAGCAGTATGGGAGGGCGGATGTGCACGGACGTTTCACAAGCGGGACCGCAGCGTGAGGCAGAGAGCTGCGGTCTGCAGTTTTAAGATGGTGCCGGGGCTGGCTTTCCGGCAACACTTGTCACCCGCCAGGACTACAACTCACTGGCTCAGAACTGCCTGGAAGTCGGGGAGAAGGTCCCCTGATGTATGCGACCCTCCTGAGCTAAAAAACGCCGGGTCACGCAGGCGGAGGGGGCCGAGACGCTCAGGAGTCTGCAGAGCCGCCGGATTAGGCGTCCATCACGGCTCCGCGCGCATGCGCACTCACTCTAACATGGCCACATGGATCGAATGTCAACATTACTCTGATTGTTATGTCAAATGAAAGACATTACAACGTTATTTATGTATTAGTTTTTTATTTTAAAATTTTAATGTATCTTAATATATTTTTTAAATAATTAAATGTTTTTTATTATTTTTTTTAAATATAAACTTTAAAACATTAAACTATATATAAAAAATGATTTACATAAAAATATGTACAAGGTTGTTGTGGTGGGTTAAAAGATGGTGGCAGGCCCCCAGTGCTTTATGGTGTGTGGCTCTCCATGGCTGTGGCCAGCTCCTCAATACCCCCCACCAGCCCATGCACAGCAGCTGTCAGCTCCTGCAGGCACTGCTGCATCTCATGTGTCTATACTGTAAAAGAAAAAATGACAACAATTAGTGTTTTGCCTCTGCAACTTGGCAACCTGTTGAAGAAGTCATGTTAGTAAATAGGCAATTGTGTTAACACGTTGTGTTCTGGTTGTGTTATGGTTGGGGAACGACTCTCCTGACTGGGACCTGCCACACCTATTGGTCCGAGTCTGTGGAATAAAACAAAAACAATAGTTAGTGAATGTGTTTCTTGCCTTCTTTACGTGTGTAACATCATCCACCTTCTTCTTCAGCTTGCATCGGAGCACCTCCACCCCCTCGCTGCTCACCCACCGGGACATTTTTGCCATCTAGAATGAAATGTCACAAAATTACACATAACTACACATATGTGTGTGTTTATTCCGTGCCTTCCTGTGTGTGTGTTTGTGTGTGATGTACCTGAGTCCTCCTGTCCACCATCATCCTCAGACTCCCTGCCCGACATCTGTGCCTCTTCCTCTGCAGGCTGGCGCAGGTGAGTTTTCGGCTCACCTGCAGAGGAGCCGGAGGTCGTTGGAACTTGTCCGCCACCACCTCCATGTCCACGTCCGCCAGATCTTACCAGCCTTGGCTGGCCTCACCGCCCCTGGGTAGGACGCACTCTTGTGTGGAATTCTGACACTAGAAGAAAATAGCATTATTTAAAACACAGGCCTTACTTGGAAAGTATTTCCTGAAAAATATCCTGACCCGGGGCTTTTCCCTCCTGGTCCAAGCAATGCTGGATGATCTGCGTGAACATGTAGGTGGTGTCAGACTCCTCCTCCAGCGTTGCTACAATGTCCAGTGCCAATGACCTCTTAACATATATGTCGGACAGGTAGTCGTATCGGTATGTCATCATCATCTAAAATGTAGAACAAGTACATAGGGATTAATACACTATATCATATACATATTCTAAATAAGCCTAGCAGGTTTTAATCCCCAACCATTTTAGGTATGCATTAATGTAATTATACATCCTTGTTTTAGTGATCTAATTGTGCATTGTTGTTACCACCTGGGATGCCCCCCAGGTATCCAGCTGCCACAGCCAGCTAGGCACCAATAGATCTACCTTGCTCAGAACAGTCCCCGCATGGTGCCCAATGTGCACACTAGCTTTCACTTGTTACTGCATAGAAAATGGCGGCAATCTTCAAACCCCCCCTACTAGACATGTGGGCCCCAGCTAGCTATGTACGATCAGCCTGCCTGACTAAGCAATTGCAACCCTGGGTACCAGAACCTATTGCTAGGCACATGAAAATGTAGACATTTTCGCATACGCGAACGCGTACGCACATGATAATATCCTACTGGTCGTGGCTGAACAGCGAAGGTGCCATTGTTGGGGATGATATATGCCTCATCTGACGTGCCCCGGCGGTTTACAGAAGTTGGCATGCGTTGAAACCTTGGTGCATGGGCATACACGATGACATACTGGAGAGGTATGAATTGTTAAGGTGGAGCCGGCTCCGGCAAAGTACTTCTCTTTTGAATCTCAGAAGTGAGACATGAACAGCCTGAAGCAGAGCACCCTGGAAGCTCTCGACATGGGTCCCGGCACTTTACGCCTGCAAACACTATCCAGCAGAGGCAGGGCAACTACCAGGCACAGCAGAGCAGCCCTACCCTCACTGCCCACCATTCAAGCCCACTAACACCAAGAGTGGGAAGGCCAAGCAGATCAGTGGGAGGCCATCTAGTAGGCCAACCACTGCTAGCCCCAGACGTAGTAGACGTCAAGCCCAGAGCTCCTCCACCAAGAGTGCCAAAGCAAGGGAGTGCAGAGGCAGCCCTAATACACGGGCAAGCACTGCTAGTCCTGGACACAGTGCTGGTCCTAGCCAAACATCTTGCAGGAGTGTGAAGAAGAGCAAAAAGAAGGGTAAAGGAAAACACATCCACCCCCAACAAACCCCTCTCCCACTGGAGCGCAGAAGGACAGCTCAATTATGGAGAGCCCCATATCACCATTACCATCCACTCCTGCCACATGATGGGCCACCCAGGACAACACGCTCAGCCCCCAACCTAGCCATGTGCAGTCTTTGGCAACACCAATCTCCACCCATTCCAATTCCTCTAACACACCTCAGGGCCACATGTCCCCCACCCAACACCCAGGTAGATGATGGCCAAAGCTCCTGCGACAGGGCACTCTAAGTTGGAGATTCAGTGATGCCTAATGTATGGGTCTTGTGCAACACCAAAATCTGTGTGATACCGCATCTGGGAGGCCATCACCCGACAGGTCAATAGTGCGGGGCCCGAAAAGAAGGATGCTGATTAGGTCAAAAGGAAATTTGCAGACATTAAATATGCTGTGTGCCAGAAACTCAACAAACACAAGCAACAGGGGTAACGATGCATTGTACTGTTATGGATGTTGATGTTGGGCATACACCATTTAATTTTGCCATGACACCATTTAATTATTGCTTTCTTTAAGGTTGCAAACTGGAGGTGATCTTCCACTAAAATTAACTTTTACACCACAGAGTAACTCGTATAGGGACTACTTAACCCTGCCACACTCCAGGGCTTGCCAGGGACTATTGATTCCGACCGGAATGCTGCTGCAGTTATAATGTTTTGGTTGCTTGATATCCAAAGACATATGATTCGTTACAATTGCCTAGTTCTTCATGCCATCAAGTGTTGTTTGTGGCACATCAAAGGCCAAGATAACTAAAGCAATAACATGCCAACTCATACATTTTTAAGTAAGGGGAATTTAATCCAATACATTCATAACTTTACCAACATAGAAGCAGGTGGATTAGCCGTTGCTTATGCACACAAGGTATGTGTCTAGATTAGCATTAACAAGTCCTCTCATCATTGCAGAAAAACAACAACATTCACACATGAGCACCCAGGAACTACAACTACTATGTACTGGTGCAAGTACTTCAAAAACTGCCTATTCAATGAGTGCAGCAAATGAAGATTTGGATATGGTAAGTGTAATGTGGAAAACTGCTGATGCATGCTAAAATATGCATATTTAAATAGAAGCTTAAATGTGTAGATCTAATAACAACCATCTAATGGATATGTCTAGCCCTACAGACACCCTCACTACTGGCTGTCATACAAGATCTTCAGGAGGATGAACCACTGCATCAGCCTCGAACACAACAGCAGTATCAACAGTCTATGCAGCACCAGTTGCCACTACAGATGCCACTACAGCAGCAGCAGCAACAACAGATGGCAATGCTACAGCACCAACTTATGCCAATGCTGCAGCACCTACATATGGCGCAGCAGCTACAAATACCACGGCAGTAGCTGCAGCTACATATGCCACTGCACACAGCTACAGCCTCCACCACTCCCTGAGCATTAGCAGCTAGATCCACAGCTACAGCATGAACAGCATTTGGAGCGTGAGGAGCATATGCAACCCTCACCTCCATTGGGCAGCTCTGTTGTAGAGAATTTGGCTTCACCTTTAACAAGCAATACCCATGTTGAAAGGCCACCTCAGACTCCATCAGCAAGTGCCCCTACCTGGGGAAGAGGACGAAGGGCTCAGGTACATTGCCACCTTCCCCTGATGAGGCGGGTGCAGATGATGGAAGCTGATTTGAGAGGTGAGAGCTGAGCCTACAGGCAAACCAGCAAACCAGTGTTCGGTTCAGGCAAACCATAGACAGAAATTTTAGCAGGATCTGCAAAGAGATATATTAACTGGATGTGGCAGGAGTGGATGGTGATGGTGATATGGAGCTCTCCATAATTGAGCTGTCCTGCTGAGCTTCAGTGGGAGAGGGAGTTGCTGGGGGGATTTATGTGTTTTCCCTTACCCTTCCCTTTGCTATTCTTCACACTCCTGCAAGATTTTTGGCTAGGGCCATCACTGTGTCTGGGGCTAGCAGGGCTTGCCCAAGTATTGGGGCTGACTCTGCTCTCATTTTCTTTGGCACTCTTGGTGGAGGAGCTCTGGGCTTGAAGTCCAGTACGTATGGGGCTAACAGTAGTCGGCCTACTAGATGGCCTCCCACTGCTCTGCTTGGCATTCTCACTCTTGGTGTTAGTGGGCTTGAATGGTTGAGCAGTGAGGGTAGGGCAGTTGCAGATGCACAATACAGACAAATAGCCCAACCACCCCAACAATGCTTACACATACTTTGTGGTTGACTATTCTAGATTATGTTGTTTAAAAATATTTCAGTTGGCTAAGATGTTTGTGCCTCTATGTACACTACATACTATGATGTAATAGTTGAGTGACAACAATAAACCCATAAACAATTAAATGTCTTTATCTTTCAGTTTAATCTCACTGAATCGATGCAAATAGGCTTTTAATCAAACATAACACATCAAATGAAAATTAACACATATACATATAAACATAGAGACACCACAAAAAAGACACGAGACAAGGTGATTTGTGACCGACTGGCCAGAGGCACTCTGTGTGCTTAGATAAACAGTTTGTGGAATCTCCACAATAGAATGTCAGAGCTTACGGTTCCACTTCTCCACCCTTCTAGTTAAAAAAATTATAAAAAACACCTGACCCCTCATTCGAACCGGTCGGGTCTTCTCTTCATCCTGGGGGTATCAGATTCTGGCTTCAGGAAGGGGCAAAAAATAGCTGCCCCCCCCCTCCCCACTTTGGCAGCCACTGCTGCTTAGTATGAAAAAAATGACATTTACTCATCTTCGTGCCAGATCCCTTGGGCCGGGTCTCCCCTGGGCTCTGGGCTGTCAGAAGTCGGAGCTGATCACCAAAGGCAGGTTGGAGGGTAGGGGGCTGTGGTCCCCTGCCTCCCCAGCCCTCCCTCCAGTGATCAGCCCTGGCAGCTGTCAGCGAATCGCCGGGGACAGGATCACCACGGGACACAGGATCAGAGGTGAGTGTCAAAAAAAAAATAATGAAAGTATTTTTTTCTCTGTGTCTGTGTCTTTTTTTTACACTTAACCCTTTGTGAACTGGTAAGGGGTCCATGAGACCCCTACACCAGTTCACAAGGCTGAAGGCTGGCAAGTCACCTGCGGCTGGTGGCTGACTTGCCATTAGCCCCTGGACCCCCCATTACCTGCCTCCCTATAGCCCAGGGGGGGAAGAAGAGCCCTGGGATATGACGCTTTGGGGCTTGTAGCCTGCAGGGTAGGGGGCCACTGCGCCCTGTTCTACAAGCCCCATAGCTGGTCCATGGGCTAGTTATGCTGGGTAGGGGGGACCCTATGTCATTTTTTTCAATTAACCCTTTGATAATTGTCACCTAGCAGATATAAAAGAGTTTCAGCAGCTGCAGGAGAGCAGAAGCCAGAATGATCAGTGCTCTGGGATGGGTGAGAGGTAAGTATTAAAAATAATAAGAAAATACTTTTTCTGTGTCCCAGCCTTTTTCTTTTGTCCCAGCCTCCCCAGAGCCCGGGAGGGGGCAGAAGGGTCCAGGCCATTTGGCTGTGTGGGCTGGTAGCCAGCAGGGTGGGAGGCACCAAGGCTGGCCCCTGCGCCCTGTTCCAACAAGCCCTGCATAGTTGGTCCTGGGCTGGTCATGCTGGGTAGGGGGAAACCCCATGTCATTTTTTGTGGATTTTTAAGGCTTAAAATTCCCCAAAAAATGGTGTCCACCCCCCCGGGAAGGGGGACCCTATGCCATTGTTTTTTGGTTTAACCCTGTATAGTGTGGATAGTAGTTGCATTTTATTTGTACATGTTAAAAGGGCTCTTTTCAGTTTGGGGGGGGGGGGTCTCCTGGGCAAGAATAGGGGTAGGAGGGCTACTGTTGTAATCAGGAGCAATTGTGCTTTCACATGCAATATGGTTTTCTGTAATAAAGTAAATGTTTTATTAAAAGTAAGGGAAAAACATTTCTAAAACATATTTATTTATTTTTGTTTTTTTAATTCAAAAATATTTTTTAAAAAAAATAGAAAAATTACAAACAAGACATTTCATGTTAAAGCCTAAACTCTGCTGCAAAAATATCTAGAATTTTCCTGGAAATTCCTGCAAAAATCACAGTTAAACATAGTGCAAAATGGTGAAAAATGACCTCTCAACAGATGGTGACAAAATTTCAAGTGGCAATTAAAAGGGCTAAAAGTAGCTATGCATGTTAGGTATTGTTCTGCTTGTGGGACCTTGCGCTTTCAGATTTAGCTTGTTTTTCTTGTTTGCATATTGATTTTTTAACCCTTGCAGTGCCAAGCACGTAGTTTCTACGTGCTTGCTTCCACTCCACTTAAGTGCCAAGCACGTAGAATCTACGTGCTTGATTTTCCCCCTGCTAGCAAAAAAAATAAAAATCAAAAATACTCACCTGACCCCTCGTTGCATCCGGCCGGGTCTCCTCTTTAATTTTGTGCCATCCGATCCCCTGTGGGGGGTCGGATGGCTCCAGGAAAGCCCCCGGAATAGCCCCCCCTGTTTGGCAGCAGCAGCTGCTAACTGTAAGAAAAAAATAAAAATTACATTTACTTACCTGCAGTCGCGCTGCCTCCCTCCGGGTCTCCTCTTCACTGGGGGGGCCTCCCCCTCCTCTCCCAACGGGCGCCGCCATCTTGCTGCGGCTTACGACGTCACTCCCGGGCATCTTGCTGCCTCTCCTCGGCTCAGCTGTCAGATGCCCTGGTGATCACTGGGCAGAGCAGTGGAGGGGCAGGGGATGCTCTGATCCCCTGCCCCCCCTCCTCTGGCCAGCGATCACCAGGGCATCTGACAGCTGATGAACACAGGAGCTGACAATCGGGTGAGGTGAGTAAAGTGTTTTTTTTTTTTTTTTAATAAAGGTTTATTTAAAAAATGTTTGTGTCTGTCTTTTTTTTTACTGTTAACCCTTTTGAACTGGTAAGGGGTCCATGAGACCCCTTATACCAGTTCACAAGGCTAGGGGCTGGCAAGTCACCTGCAACTAGCGGGTGGCTTGCCATTAACCCCCGGCACCCCCAATTACCTGCCTCCTCAAAGCCCAGGGGGGGGGGGCAGAAGAGCCTGGGCCCACACAGGGTATGTGGGCTCGTAGGCTGCAGGGTGGGGGGCCACAAAAGCTGGCCCCTCCACTCTGTTCCTACAAGCCCCCATAGCTGGTCCCGGGCTGGTTATGACGGGTAAGGGGGACCCTACGTCATTTTTTTTTAATTTTAAGGGTTAGGGTTAGCCTAACCCTAACCCTTAAAATTAAAAAAAAATGGGTCTCCCCCCCCCCCCCCCCCGGGAGGGGGACCTTACGTCATTTTTATTTTATTTTTAAGGGTTAGGGTTAGCTTAACCCTAACCCTTAAAATTAAAAAAAAAATGGGTTCCCCTCTATGTTTTTTTATTTTTAAGGGTTAGGGTTAGCCTAACCCTAACCCTTAAAATTTTTTTTAAAAAAGTCTTTTTTTTTATTTTTACGCGTTAGGGTTAGCCTAACCCTAACCCTTAAAATTCAAAAAAAAAAATTCAAAACATTTTTTTTGAGGGTGAGGGTTAGGGTTAGGCTAACCCTAACCCTTAAAAAAAAAAAAAAAAAAAAAAAATGACGTACGGTCCCCCCTCCCGGGGGGGGGGGGGGGGGGGACCCATTTTTTTTAAATAACCCTAACCCTTAAAATTTCAAAAAAAAAATGGGTCCCCCCCCCCCCCCTGCGTCATATATATATATATTTTTTTTTTAAGTGTTAGGGTTAGGCTAACCCTAACCCTTAAAAATAAAAATGATGTAGGGTCCCCCTCTCTTGGGAGGGGGGACCCTATGTCATTTTTGGGGGGATTTTTGAGGGTTAGGGTTAGCCTATGTCATTTTTTTTTTAAATTAACCCCTTATGTTTATAGTGTGGATAGTATTTTATTTGTAAATGTAATAAATTGCTCTTTTCAGTTTGGGGGGGTCTCCAGGGCAAGAATGGGGGGGGCTACCGATACATATGTGGTACCGTTGTAATCGGGAGAAATGGGGCTATCACATGCAATATGGTTTTCATTAAAAAAAAAAAAAGGTTTTATTTAAAATAAAGGAGACAATTGTCTAAAAATATATATATATTATTTTTTGTTTTGTTTTTTTAAGCAGAAATATTCAAAAAACAGTAGAAAAATTACAAACAAGACATTTCATGTTAAAGCCTAAACTCTGCTGCAAAAAATGTATATGTAATGTATATAATTTTTCTGGAAATTCCAGCAAAAATCACGGTTAATCATGCAGCAAAATGGGGAAAAATGACCTGTCAACAGAGGGTGACAAAACTTCAAGTAGGCTGACAATTAAAAGGGTTAATAGTAACTATGCATGTTGGGTATTGTTCTGCTCGGGGGACCTTTCACTTTCAGATTTAGCTTGTTTTTTCTTGTTTGCATATTGATATTTTAGGAAAACATGGTCTTTATTCTGCTTTTTTTTATAATTGTTTTTAGGGAAACCCTGTGCAACCTAAGAATTCTTCAATGGATTACTTCCAGAAAGATGAGCCCACTACAACAAGCTCAGTACTCTTAGAAAGCTTAACATGTGTACTTTCAGGGAATATATGGTTTATGGGGATATTCTAAATTTAAAGGGTTGTTTTGGTTGAAAAATCGCAAGGTGCGCACTTTGTCTGCAGAGCTGAAATTTTTAAGTAAAATTACCGTTATGCGCATGCTTTACTTTGGGGTGTTTGGCAACTCTTCACTTGACAGTACCTATGCATGTTGGGTATTGTTCTGTTCGGGGGATGCTGCTTTTTCAGATTTTACTTGTTTTTTTCTGTTTGCATATAGTTTTTTTAGGAAAATGTGGCTTTGATTCTTCTTTTTTATTATTTTTTAGGGAAACTCTGTGCAACCAAAGAATTGATTGAGGGATTACTTCCAGAAAATTGCACCCATGTCAACAAACCTGGTACACCTAAAAAGCCTGAGGTGTATACTTCCAGAGAATATATAGTTTGTGGGGGTATTTCAAATTTAAAGGGTTCTTTTTCTGGAAAGACAGCAAGGTGCGCTTAGCGCGGTGCATAGTTGTATTTTATCTGAAAATCCCCTAAAGCGCTGTTTCAGTTTGGGGGAGTCTCCTGGGCAGGAAAGGGTGTATACCAATACATATGTGGTAACGCTGTGACCGGGATTAATTGGGGTTTCACATGCAATAAGATTTTATTGACAAACTTACATTTTTTATTACAAAAAACACTACAAATTGCAAAAAATAGTTTATTTTTGTATTTTTTTGCACATATTTCACCCAAAAGTATTGAGAATACACCTAAAAAATTACAAACAAGACATTTCATGTTAAAGCCCAGACTCTGCTGCAAAAAACAATATATCATTTTCCTGGGAAATCCCTGGAAATCCCTTCAAAAATCACATTTGAACATGGGGAGCGCAAAATAGTGCAAAATGGTCTGGCACCAGGGTTAAGAAAATGTGTTTTTTAGTCTGCTTTTTTATATTTTCATTGTATGTTAAAGCCCAGACTCACTGCTAAAAACAATATATAATTTTCCTGGGAAATCCCTGGAAATCTCTTCAAAAATCACAGTTGAACATGTGGAGCGCAAAATTGTAAAATATGGTATGTTAACAAAGGGTGACAAAATCTCTAGGTAGGCTGGCACTGAAAGGGTTAAAGAACACCTACAATGACTGAGCAGATGCTATGCAGGAAGGGACTACCACTGGTAAGATTAGCTTATTTGGGTATATTACAGTCGGTAAGGTGGGGGGCATTAACGTATGTGTAAAAAAGGAAGTGGCAGCCAACCAAGGTAGCCCTGTCAAAATCCTGGGTTTTTGTCTACTTTTAGTATGAATGGCCAAAATGTAATTTTTGCCACATCCACTTAGGCCCTTATTTAAGAAGGAATAGCGTCAGGTAGCGCCTGGTTAATGAGAGGTAGCGACAGGTAGCGACTGGTGAACGCCGGACATGGCACGCAATTACACATTTATCAAGCAGAATCTGTTTAGCGACTGGGATAGCGGCATGTAGCATCTGATTCATCATTTTCACAGCCTCAGCGAACAGCGCCGGCATTCAGTTTTGCACAGCGCCAGGTATGACCTCTCGCTACCAGTCGCTCTCCCATACATTTCAATGGATTATCCTTTTCTTCTCCTTAAACAGGGTTTTTGTTTTTTTTTTTTTTTTTCAAAAATTCACAAATAATTCTGTGACCTGCTCTTGCATTGAAAAAGCAGTTTTTTCATAATTTTTTCATGTTTTATATATTTCTGCAGAAATGACATTACAGGTCTGCCCTTAAAGTGTTCATGTTACAATGTTGCTACATTGTAATTCCATATGTTTTCGCTTTGTTACTAGTGGATAGATGCTGAAAAACAGACTTTAAACACACCGCCTCCTGCGCTCTGGGCTTCAAACAAGCATTTTTCAGCACCTGAGTTTTGTGAGGCTGTTTTTTTGCTGAATATGGTGTGAGTCGGTCGCTATGACCAGTCGCTAACATGCGCTCCCATACAGCGCTGTACTGGTGAAATAGCGACTCCTCACAATGTATTCAACATTACTGAACAGCGACTGAGTCGCTATGAAGTAGCGACCTACGGCCGAGCAAAGCGACTACTAGCGGGCGCTCTGAAAATGCCTGCTACAGACGCTCATCTGTCGCTACCTGGCGTTAGTGATAAATGAGCCTGCCAATCTAATTCTTATGTTTTAGCAATGCTATGAACTATTTTATGACTTTCCTCCCAAGTGTTCCATATAAGGTGAGATTTATTTTCAAAATAATCCAGAACAATTCTTGTTATGGAATGTTCTTTGCTGGTTTGTATGAACAGCTCTTCCACCTGAGGCATCTCTTATTAGAACCAATGATCAGTCCTATTAAGGAGCTAGACAATGCAAGTTAAATTAAACAAGGACAGTGACATATCCTTCACAGCTTGCCAAACTATCCGGTGCCTCTGCATACAAAGGATTCAAGAGATTTGGCACTCTGCAAAGCTTTGGGCCAGAGTCAAGAGCAGTGACTCTGTGTGTGTGTGTCAGATAAAAGTGGGTTAATAATTCAGCAGTGAAATGACACAAAGCCAATTATCACTCTGCTAAAGTCCAGGCACCATCCAGCAGTTTGCAGTCTCTTAACTGACTTGTGTCTTTATGCAGCTCCAGAAAGATGTCTCATCTGTTGTGGAACTTTGGTGTCCTGGGAATTCTCATCCTGCAAGCTCTGAGCACAAAGAGAAACTATGATGGGTATGACATTCATTTCTCTATTTCTGAAGGCAGATAGGAGGCATTAACTGAGTTTATTATGCAATTTATATTTGCTACTAATTGTAGCTGACTGCAATAGAATTTTAAAACTGTGTGATTTTGTTTTAACAATCAAGTGTGATTCCTGTATGATATAATTTAATTATATATATAGATATATCTCAGGAATTCACATTTTCAGAAGCATTCAGCCTATATCTCAACATCGAGGCTCATGTATTACACATACCATACAAGCCATGGTGCTGTCAGTATGTCTTTACAGCTTGTGTGTCCTTGAATATGTGTTCATTTCAGTTACTACTTTTCTGCTATGTGTATCAGTCCAGCTATAGAGAAAAATGTTTTCACGATTGGAAATGAGGATTGACAGCAGGATTGCAAGGAGCAATACTAATGTTTAAGATTATTATTTGAATTTGAGCTCCCTGCACAAAGAACTCTTCAGTCATGTTGTTATGTGTGAAAAATAACAGGATATGAGTATTCTTTGTTTCGCGGAGGTGTTGGTTAAAGTGGACCAACACCCAGGATTTTGACTATCCTGGGTTTTGGTCCACTTCTTGGGGCACCCCGATTGGGGGTGCCCCGCTGTGTGAAACCCCCAGAAAGCCCCAAAAACTCACCTCACCACGCTCCCACGTGACCGCGCCGTCCAATCCCCGCCGACGGACAAGCGGGTGACAGCGACGGACAACGCAGCGCGTCCGCCGCCGCCTCCCGCACGTCACTCCTACAGGGCGCGCGCCCGCGCCGGCCATTCACAAACGGTCGGCGCGGGCGCGCGCACGTCTAGAGGGTTTTTGGGGGGTTTTGGGGGGGTTTCACCCTGCGGGACATCCCGATCTCGGATGTCCCGCGGTGAGGGAGGTGATCGGCCCGGGAATCTTATAGATTCCCAGGCCGATCACCCCTGGGTGTTGGTCCACTTTAAGGTAAACCTCTATTCCAACCTCCCACTGAATTCCCTCACCATTTTGTTCTTTCAAAGAGGACCAAAACCCATAGTTAATGCATCCTTTACCTCTACATAGGCATCCCTTACCCTACAGGTGGTACCTGTATTCGCTTCTTTCCCGACAATTTCTCTGGCGTCTCAGCTCAGTTGGTAGCAGCACTGGGTCAAAAAAGGCTTCTAACTTCTTATGTATGTGAACTACAGATGTATTTCTGGAGGCGAAAGGTTTTTTTTATCAAAAATAGAGATTCTACTAAAAACAGCAACATTAAAGTGTCAGTGTCATAAGAATAAGGCAGAAGAAAGTAAGTACTTTACGCTAAAGAATACATGGATAACTCATCTGCTGCTAAGGAGGCCCAGCAGAAGGTAGGGCGTTCACTAGGTCTTATAAAGAATTAAATAGGCTGAATAAAAGACGCTCACATTCAGCAGAAAACAGGCTAGTTTAACCCTTTGCACAGAATGTCCCTTTAAATTTCCTGTCCAGTCAATAACATAAATTCTATACTCTTCCTGCACAGCTCCTCCATGTAGGAATGAGGGAGAACAAGCGATTCCATCCTCCATCACTGGATACGCAATAAGGCTTTATGTCCCCTAATGCTAGTACTCTATTTATTGCAATAGAGAAGGCATGCCGAGGCCAGGTGTGCAGAACCTGCTTTGGGATGACCCCTCAATTGCAATGAATGGAGTAGGATTGTGGGGTCATAGAAAAGGCTCCATGGATGCTTCCATGAGAGGCCCACAGTGCTGGAAGATCTAGTGTGCCTAGTCTCTCTTCTACCTGCAGAATACTATAGAAATGTGCCCCCAAGACGTTTAGCTCCACTCCTCAATGGAGTAATCTGGGGAGTGTGGGTTGTGCTGGGGCCAGTAAGTCACCAATGATTGACATGACAACGTAGAGTGTGCCCCAGATTTCCACTGAACCGCTAATAATAGTGAAATTAATATTAATAATAATAATAAAAACGGATTTAGTGTTTCCCCCCTCTGCAGTGCCCCTGCCATTACAGGTGCACCCTGCCTTGGATCAGCATGAAGACACTGAGTATAAGGGACAGGGGGGATTAGAGAGCTCATTATCTGGAACCCCCAGCTGAAGGGCCTAGTTTCAACTCTGGACTCCACAGCTCTGAGGCTAAGGCCCTTATTCATCAAGCGATAGCGCCAGGTAGTGTCTGACGAGCGCCAGGTAGCGGCAGCTAACGGCGACTACCGACTCAAGTACGCCCGGCGGCGGTCACAATGACGCATTTATCAAGCAAAATGAGGCTAGCGCCGGCGAGAGCGACGGCTAGCGCGGCATTCATCATGAAGCCGCCTGGACCGAACAGCGCCGCTGCAAATTCCCTCACAGCGCCAGGTATGAGCTGTCGCTCCCTGGCGATGTCCAATGCATTTCAATGGAGCAATCTATAATTAATCATAATTAATTGGTATTAATTTTTTTTTTTTTTTTAAGGTCAAAAAATCGGAGACCACTTCTGCAATGTTAGGATTTATTTTTAAGTTAAAAAAAAAATTAAAAAAAATATGTGCAGAATTGATCTAACAGGTCTGAGATTAATGTATTCATATTACAAAATGATTCTAAAAACATGTATAATGTTACATTCAAAAAATATGGTTGTTTAGGGGTTAAAAACTAGTTAATACACATCGCCGCCAGCGCTCTGGGGTTTAAACAAGGAATGGACAGCGACAACACATTCGGAGCATGATTTGTTGATGAATATGAAGCTAGCCGTTCGCTCTGGCCATTCGTTGTCAGGCGCTCACATACAACGCTGGACCTGTGAAACAGCGACCCCCCAGCCCGTATTCAACATTACCGCACACCGACTGAGTCGCTGTCATCAAGCTAATGCCGGCCAAGCACAGCGAATACTGGCTGGCGCTGAAAAAATCACGCTACAGTCGCTCATCTGTCGCTACCTGGCGCTATTAATGAATCGGCCTCCCCGTGAACCTTTTTTTTAATTAAAATTGTATTTAAATGTTACCCATTAAAGCACTACTAACAGAACCCCAAAAACAACATACTTGTTATTGGAAGGTTTTTAGGTTATGTAAATATGTTGCTTCTATCTCCATTGGTTAGAGCCAAAGTCTAGGTCTAAATTTGAGCAACCAAGTGTATATCAAGTTCTTAAAGTTCCAAGTCGCATATTAAAAAAAAGGAAAAAAAAAAGAGGGGCTCTGTCTAACACTAAACAATCTGTTGTTTTATATTTGGATAGAACTCTAACCCTGGGCAAACTGAGTAATGTTTATCTTCAGTACCATGAATAATACTTCACCTACGTTATAATGCCACAATTGTCCTTTTAGAGCGGAACAAAACAAAGCTTTTGACTATCCAGGGTTCTGTTTCTTGCCCCGGGAGCATCTTAATTTGGTTTTAATATATATTTAATATATAGAAACATCTCAATCATACAAAACACTTATTCTCCAGATGAAGTTCGGTCCTTGGCTCTTAAGATTTTAAGTTACATTTACAATATTATTGTAGTAACCTTCATTAACATTATTTTACATCTATTGTCAAAGTCATGGGCTACAAAAAGAGAGCGAAAAAGGAAAAAGGGGTGGGGGGGCTTTGGATTGGACCCTAGTATCCACTCTTGAGATCGATCTTATTATACAGTACCCATGGAGTCCACACATCGTCACTTTCCTGCTTTCTATCTAATTGTACATTAGAAATGTTCTCGTTAATCATTATCCCTATATCCTTCTCTTTATTCAGCGATTTTTATTGTCTTTCTCTGTCTAGGCTGGTTGTCATTCTTACTGCTGTCATCATGAAAGAGATGAGCTTTATTTGGGATTTATTCCCTTTAAATTTCATTCTACCCAGAAAAGCTTCTTCTGGGTCGCATATCATCTCATTCTTTGTTACTTTACTGATGAGGTTATATACTCGCTGCCAAAATAATTTTACTTTGGGGCATCAAATGTGCCACATCTTCTTTAATATTACACTCTGAAACAATCTGAGGAGACACCCTGAAATATCTCTGCCAATCTCGCAAAGACCAGATACCATCTGAGGAGGTCTTACAGATTAGCCTTCCTCGTGTTAACCACACATCTTTCCCACCACTCCCTGTGATATTTTTGCTCTAGGTCTTTTCCCCATGCTTCCATATAGGAAAATTTTGATTTAGGTTGAAGCAAGGGGGGTATCTCAATTTGGGATGCCATGCTGTGAAACACATCAGATTGCCCATGCTAAGCTTTCCCTGTTCCTACAGCTCATGTGCGGGCTCTAGTCCAATTAGTGCTGTATGCTGCATATATTAATGATCGGTAAGACGTCTAGGTTTAGAACAGAGTTCGTCAATCGGGAGCAAAAGTGACAGTATCTCCAGTGCCCCTTTAGCTTAGAGTGCTACCCCCCCAGCCTGTCTGAATCAGAGATGTTGGGGATGTGGCCCCTGCTATTAAATGGAAAAATGTGGGAGTCACTGTCTGAGGTGAGTTTTGAGGGCGACCCCTGGGCTTTACACAACGAAAATGGGATGGCCTGGGAGAAGGTCAGTGGCCAGCCCTGAGAATTTTAGACTCCAGTACCGGCTGCTTAGGTTGTTTTTGCAGCACATGTGGGGTTAACACTCATGCATGTTGGGGTGGGTTCTGGTTGCTTGGGCTCTGAGGGCCTTGTGGGAGCTATGTAGAGTTGGGATGGTGACAGGCTTAGGACGCTGACTGGGTACATACTCTTCACAAGAGAAAGTCTCTTAAACAAGTAGTTGCCCACTTTATTAGTAGCTTGATGGTACATCACGTCAGTAGTCAGATACACTTAATAGTTGTCATCAATGAAATCATCAACAGCACTCAGAGTTAGTTCCCCTTTAGTGAGAAAAAGGCTGCGACAGGTTCCTGTCCCTACTGGTGGTCCCTTTGTGGTCTTTACTTCCTCCTCCAGGGTGTAGCGCTCTCTTCTTTTACTATAGCAAGGTGCAGTAATCTTTGGCTGGATTCTTCTCCTGGTCTGGCTGCTGTCTCTCCCTTGCACAGACATCCTGTCCACTCCACAACTACATTTACTGTGAGCTATTACTACAGCTAACAGCTGTTCTAATTTATTTTTAATTCACTACAATTAAATGAGAGTCTGGATTCTCCTATAACCTAGGTTGTTGTTCAGAGCTATGTATCCATTTAGCCAGGTGCCAGGATGTTTGTCAGTGTCTGGGCCTCCCAATGGTTACATTATAACCTATTCCCTTCCTCTAACCTTCTACTGAACGGTGACTTAGTTATTTAAGTTAACCCCTCTAGACTGTACTACAGTGTATGGCTAATTATCTCTAATGAAAATTGCAAGGAGAAAAGGCTCACTCACCATGTCTTGTGTTGGTGCACACGGAAAGGCTCTGGCAGTTTGGAAACCTGTGGCACTACAAAGACACTGATGAGGCAGACAGTGCATCCTCAGCTCCCAGTTGTGTCACACGTTTCAGGGGTCACCTGGTGAATGGAGCTGGAAGTCACATTGCATGGAAATAAAGGGTGGTGGATCCGCACTCCTCTAAAAACGCTTCTTTATTAAATCCAGGTAAAATCAGTATACATGTCTCCCACACATGGTATAGACTGCCACAGCAATAAAAGCATATGTAGACACGGGTCCAAAATATATGTAGAGGGGTCCTGACGCGTTTCGGGTCCTTCACTGACCCTTAATCATAGTTAGAGTTGCCCCAGCACATCATCTATATTTATATTAATAATAATAATGAAAGAGAAGGGACTCACCTGTTGCTGCAGCGCCGCCCGCCTGCCCCGAGTGCCGAGACCGAGGGGCGGATGTGACGTCGGGGGTGAGAGCGGACGTCACCGCCAATCACAGGCCAGAGCCTCCAACCAATCAGGGGAGGAAACCTCCCGAGCTGTCAGAGACCCGGCCAGTGACAGCGGGAGCGCCGCTCGTATCCCCGCAGCCACACACAAGGGAAAGTCACATTGCCTAATGTGAACTAATTTTTGCATTGAGTATTGGCTGGTCTGTGTCAGCGCCTGTTTTACCCAACTGCTTATTATAAAAGTGCCAGTGTGCGCCACTTGGTACAGCCATCTTTTCGGTAATACACTATATTCTCTCCAGGGCTGGTCGGCGTTTTACCATTACAGTTACAAGCTATCACTGCTGGGGACAAAATTTACTCCATTCTAGCTGTTAGCTGCTAGCAAATTACACATTGGTAAGCAAAAGAAATCATGAAAATTATTTTAGAAGAAAAAAATTTAACGAAATTTGGCGACATCTAAGTCCTGCGTTTAAATTGACAAATCACAATGCAAGTTATGTACATAATATTTATAGACATAAAACACTTAACAATACAATTCTACCCATTGCACTCTATGGTATCTTGACCTACATTGCTAGTAGAAACCAGCACAGCTTTAACCAAAGCATCTGAGGGTGCGACCTATAGGGCGCTAGTGTTAAATTAGACGCATGCTGGCGGCCGCATCGGTGCTGCTTTTTGTTTGCTAAATCGCACACTGAATGTTGCTGAGGCAAAAATAATGGTGCTGGGTGGTATTAACAGGCACTGATGCTTGATAAATCAGCCTCTATCTTTTCCTGTGCCTACTTAACCCATGGGGATATTTCACCTGAAAAGGAAAAGTTAGGACAAAGAAGCACAACAGTATTACATCTTAATAAAGACATTTCCCTTTTACAAGTGGCGTGAATTCCTTACTGTCCCTTGGCTAATCCCACCTAAATTAATGGTAGATTACTGGTAAAAGACCACACATAAATATTTCACATTTAAGATAATGAATATGGCAAACAAACACACACCACGATTGCTTTCTTAATAAAAAAATTTTACTCATTAAAGAGAAACTTTAATGCTTGCTTTATGCAGACTTCTTCAAGTAATGAAACATCAAATCCCTTTTTCAAGTGCTTTTATTCAAGGAGTCATTTCTCAATAAAACCAATGTAACACACACCAGGGTTGGCTCTAGTCTCATTCCCTAGTGGGCCCTAGTGAACTCTATCACCCTATCACCCTTCAGTTCTGCTACTATTGATGAGTCCTCCTCTCCAGTTCTTAGTGCCTTATTCACTGCCTTCTCCACTGTTTCACAACCTGTGGTTCTCGAACCCAAGGTGGTATGCAGCAATGTTCAGGGGGGCACCAACAGATAAATTATTATGGGTGTGGCATAATATTTTAACAGTGAAACATTATTCTTTCTTGGTTTGTTCAACAAGACCTGTGACCTACTTATTTGGTAACATCCGTAATTGATCTCCTCCTTGGGTTGTACTTGTCTTTAACTGCTTGTTGGTCGAGGGAATTTGGTATAAAAGTGTTTGAGTACCACTGCTCTAGTCCTCGTTAAATTCTCTGCTAAAGCTGATCCTCCTTCGATCCTTGTCGCCTTCTCACTTGCTATTAAAGGGTCTCCTGCAGCTGCCAATCATCCTTTTGGTTCTCGCCACCATCTAAGCTGCCACTTTCTCCATTGCTGCTGATCATTTTCTGGTCCTAATGTCAACCATGAGCAAGTCTGCACATGGGGCCCACTGGAGATAATTATGTGGCCCAGTCTGAGCTTGAGTGGGCCTTTTCAGATGCCAGGGACCCCAGCACATGCCCTGACAGACACAATCCTATAAAATGCATTTAATCACTTTTAAAAACTGTTTAGAAAAAACGGCTTCATATCACTATACACCAGCACAACTGATTCACTTTCAAACACAGACACATTTTCATAATACTCTACAAGAGATATTTTCTTTTGGTAGTGAAAAACCTAGGGTGCGGCAAACTCATGCTGCATCTATCATGGGAACGTGCCATATTGTGATTTGCAATTTCCCCTTTGTTTGGGCTAGACACCACCCTGTTCATGTAGATTGTCCTTCCCCCACTTCAAAATATGCTGGCATAAGGCATGCCATCTCTCTTCCTCTATAGGAAGATGTTTAATAACCACTTGGTTTGGGGATTACCGAATGGATCTGGATAGCCTCATGCACTTACTTGTTTCTAAGCTTCTCCACAAAAATCATTTCCTCCCGTATTCAAGTTCTATTACAACTCTCTGTAGGATGATCCTTTGCATTAATGAGAAATTTAAAAGAGACAATGGTTCATCATCCCCCGGGAACACATATGGGTGTGAGGCCTGCCAGGCAAACAAATAAATGGAGCAACATTCGTCAGCCTCTCGACTGTGGGTGAAGGGGGGGCTCAGGGAAGCCATCTCACCATTGTCTTTGAGGACACCCTCTAAGGTGGCAACATCCTCCCCATCTTCCTCAATCTTCAGGGAAATGGGAACAAAGTATCTAAGCTCATTAGGGGATTCCTCTGACTGCACCACCTTTCACAGCACAGGCATTGAATTGCCTAACAGCGATCGATCGGAGAAGCGGCAACAGCTTCTAGCTCCTTTGGGTGTAAGCTACCACAGGAGCACTTCCAGTGGGGCCAACTGTGGCGGTTTGAAGGCTTCCCCATAGGTCATAAGTTTCCCTTTGCTCCAGGAACCGCAACTAGGAGTGGGCAATCCTCCAAGGGATGACATTGTGTAGCAGGTTTCGCAACTGCATGAAAGCAAAATGCATTGCAAGGTCTGCTTCTCCCAGTCCATTGTGCAGGGGTCCTTTTTAATCACCAACAGGGGCCCCTCACCACTTCCTGTTTTTCTCCACTGGTCTCTACATGTTTTCCTGCACTTTTGCAAGTGGCGGGAAGCCGGGAGTACTACACAGGAGACAGCTGGGGCACAGTTAACCTGTTTCCTTATGCACTTTACGAAAAAGTGGTTTTATTATCCAAAGACGTTTGGCAATTGCACCACCATGCTGTTTTAGCATTGCAGTACCTGAATTGGGCACCGTGTGGCCCAAGGGGTTAACACTAACACAGCTAACACTGTAGGGAGTGGGTACTGGTTGCTTGGGTTCTAGAAGTGATGTGGAGTTGGAATGCTGACAGGCTTGGTATGCTGTCCGAGTGCACACACTCCACAGGAGACTGTCACTTAAACAAGTAGTTACTCACTTTATTAGTAGCTTGATGGGACATCACTTCAGTAGTAATAGATAAACTTCATTGCTGTCATCACTTCCCTCATCAACATCACTCAGTTAGTTCCCCTTTAGTGAGAATAAGGCCTCAGCAGATTCCTGCCCCTGTTAGTGGTCACTTGGGTTCTTTATGCATGTACAATGTCCAGCACTCAGGTATGTCTAAAAATTAGCATTTATTGATTCCATTAAAAAATACAGATAACATCACTTGATATAAAACTCACATTCTCTGACTTATCTGACGCGTTTCGGCCACTAGAATGTTGTTCCCTACATAATGTCAGATTTTATACAATTTATAATCCAATAACTAACCTATCCTCCAGTGGTGTCATCCCTGACAGCACGTGTGTCCAGGACGAGTCAGCATACTGCATAGACAAAGGAGGCCACCTCCCGAACAATGGTAGGGGCCGAGACCCTCCATGAGATTCCGCCATTTCCACCAATGATAGTACACAAGGCAGAGGGAGGCAGGGGAAAAACCTCCCCCAATCTCTCCCCCGCCACCACTAAAACTGTCAGCACTTGCCGCATGGGCGGAGAGATAGAGATGGGAAAGGCCTCAGCGCCACTTGTCCAAGACAATCATATAGGAGAACTCTACCAGAGGGTAGCCAAATGTGCGAAAAAGACAACAAGATTTAAAAGCATCCAATATGATCTATTTCTTATGAACAATGCATGCCTTCTTACTTATTAATTCAGCTGAATTAATCCCAGATAACCCTTAATGTACAAATCAATACCTGTGAGAGAATATATAAATAAATGAACATCAAAATATTTAATAATCCAATCATCACATAACATTGGGCTAATATCAAAAATACCTTAAAATTTAAAATGTATACTTCAGTACATAGGCTTACATCAAAACGAGAGTTGAGACCATTGGGGGTCCTTGTGCCTAACATGAAGATCCATTTGGACTACTTCATGAGAAGCAATTTTTTTGATCTCCCCTCCCCGTGGTTCCAATTTAACTCCTTTTATTCCTTGAACTTTATGCCTCTTTACATTACTTTGGTGGCACTGTATAATACGTTTAGAGACATAATATATGCTAATATACTCTTTTAACTCCATATAAATGTTCTGCAAATCCTTTTTAAACTGTGAGTCATGCAGCCTAAGTATTGTATCGCACATATTTCACATGTAATTAAATAAACTACTCCCTTAGTTTCACAATTCATGACAAGTGTAATTAAATAAACTACTCCTTTACTTTCACAATTCATGAACTGGGTTCTTTACTACTTCTTAAAGTACCACGGTGTACCGCTCTCTTCTTGTTCTACTACCACCAAGGTGGAATAGTCTCTGGCTGGATCCTTCTCTCAGTCTGGCTGCGAAGGCGTCTTGTCCACTCCACAATTACATTTAGTGTGAGCTATTGCTACAGGTGTTCTAATCCATTCTATAACTACAACTAACTGAGAGTCTCTTTTAACCTAGGCTGTTTATCAGAGCAATGCATCAATTTTGCCAGCTGGCAAGATGTTGTCAATGTGTCTCCCAGTGGATACATTACTTTTCCTTTCCTCTAACCTTCTACTAGACTCACTGTGACTCTATAGCTATATCAGTTGACATATCTGACAACTATCTCTCTACATACCTAAATTTGAGTCAAACATGCATATTAACACATTTGTTCCACTTTAATATACTTAACCCTTTAAATGCCAAGCACGTAGTTTCTACGTGGTTGCTTCTCCTACCGTTAAGTGCCAAGCACGTAGAAACTACGTGCCTGGCATTTCCCCCAAACAGTTAAAGAATAGAAAAAAAAAAACACTTACCTCCGGTATCCCCGTGAAGCTTGGGGTCCCCTCTTCCTGGGGGGGGCATCCGATCGCCCCCCCGTCGTCCTCCGTCTTCAGGGGGGGGCCCAAAACCAGCCGCCCCCCCCCCGTTTCCAGCGCTGACATCGGCGCTGTAAAAAAAACAAAAAAAACAAACTGTCATTTACTCACCTCCGCGCCTGAGCCTTCTGTCCGGGTCTCCTCTTCACCAGGGGGGGGTCCGATCCCCCCCCTGGGCTGCGCAGTCTTCAGGTGAGGACCCTCTTCCGGGTCCTCACCTCTTGTAATGGCGGCGATGGCCGCCGCCGCTTAGCTCCGCCCATTGTGGGAGGAGCGGGATGACGTCATCCCGCTCCTCCTATACCCCCTCCGAGCTGATCGGAGCAGGGCGGGTGTCAGGTGAGGAGGATCCGATCGGAGCCCCCTCGCCTGTCACCCGCCCTGCGCCGATCACCACCGGCATCTGTCAGTGACAGCGGCGCGGGACAGACAGCGGCGAGGGACGTCGGATCGGTGGTGAGTACAGTGTAAAATAAGAAAAATAAAGATTTTTTTTCTCTGTGTCTGTGTGATTTTTTTACTATTAACCCCTTGTGAACTGGTAAGGGGTCCATGACCCCTATACCAGTTCACAAGGCTGGGGGGATGGGAAGCCACCTGCGCTAGCGGGTGGCTTGCCATTAACCCCTGGCACCCCCATTACCTGCCTCCCCAAAGGCCAGGGGGGGGCAGAAGAGCCCGGGCCCACATGGGCTATGTGGGCTCGTAGGCTGCAGGGTGGGGGGGCCACAAAAGCTGGCCCCCCCACTCTGTGCCTACAAGCCCCCATAGCTGGTCCCGGGCTGGTTACTTTGGGTAAGGGGGACCCCACGTCAATTTTTTTTTTGATTTTTAAGGGTTTTTAACCCTTAAAAATCAAAAAAAAAATGGGGTCCCCCCCCCTGGTAGGGGGGACCCTATGTCATTTTTTTTTTTGATTAACCCTTTGTGTTCTGTCATCCAGCAGCTATAAAAGGCTTCTAGCAAGTGAGCAGAAGCCAGTGATCGCCGAGGGACAGAGTGCTCCAGGATGGATGGGAGGTGAGTACAGTGTAAAAAAAAATAAAAATTAATAAAATATTTTTTCTCTGCTTGTGTCTGTGTGATTATTTACATTTAACCCCTTGTGAACTGGTAAGGGGTCCATGACCCCTATACCAGTTCACAAGGCTGGGGGGATGGCAAGCCACCTGCGCTAGCGGGTGGCTTGCCATTAACCCCCGGCACCCCCATTACCTGCCTCCCCAAAGGCCAGGGGGGGGCAGAAGAGCCCGGGCCCACATGGGCTATGTGGGCTCGTAGGCTGCAGGGTGGGGGGGCCACATAAGCTGGCCCCCCCACTCTGTGCCTACAAGCCCCCATAGCTGGTCCCGGGCTGGTTACTTTGGGTAAGGGGGACCCCACGTCAGTTTTTTTTTTGATTTTTAAGGGTTTTTAACCCTTAAAAATAAAAAAAAAAATGGGGTCTCCCTCCCCTGGGAGGGGGGACCCTATGTCATTTTTTTTCTCGATTTAACCGTTTGTAGTGTGGATGGTAGTTGTATTTTTTTTGTGAATGTTATAAAATACTTGTTTCAGTTAGGGGGGTCTCCTGGGCAGGAACAGGGGGCTACCGATAAATATGTGGTACCGTTCTAATCGGTAGAAATGGGGCTTTCACATGCAATATGATTTTCCTTAATAAAATACATTTTTTATTTAAAATAAAGGAGTCAATTTTTTTAAAAAAATTTTTATTTATTTATTTATTATTTTTACTTAATAATATTGTAAAAAAAAAAAAAAAAATTTACAAACAAGACATTTCATGTTAAAGCCTAAACTCTGCTGCAAAAAAATATATATATAATTTTCCTGAAAGTTCCAGCAAAAATGGTGCAAAACATGGCGCAAAACATGACGCAAAATGGGGAAAAATGGCCTGTCAACAGAGGGTGACAAAATCTCAAGTAGGCTGGCAATTAAAAGGGTTAATAGTACCTATGCATGTTGGGTATTGTTCTTTTCGGGGGACCTTGCGCTTTCAGACTAGGCTTGTTTTTTCTGGTTTGCATATTTATATTTTAGGAAAAGGTGTTTTTTATTCAGCTTTTTTATAAATATTTTAGGGAAACCCTGCGCAAACAAAGAATTCTTTGAGGGATTACTTCCAGAAAGATGAGCCCACTACAACAAGCTGGGTACCCTTAGAAAGCTTAACGTGTGTCATCCCGCTCCTCCTATACCCCCTCCGAGCTGATCGGAGCAGGGCGGGTGTCAGGTGAGGAGGATCCGATCGGAGCCCCCTCGCCTGTCACCCGCCCTGCGCCGATCACCACCGGCATCTGTCAGTGACAGCGGCGCGGGACAGACAGCGGCGAGGGACGTCGGATCGGTGGTGAGTACAGTGTAAAATAAGAAAAATAAAGATTTTTTTTCTCTGTGTCTGTGTGATTTTTTTACTATTAACCCCTTGTGAACTGGTAAGGGGTCCATGACCCCTATACCAGTTCACAAGGCTGGGGGGATGGGAAGCCACCTGCGCTAGCGGGTGGCTTGCCATTAACCCCTGGCACCCCCATTACCTGCCTCCCCAAAGGCCAGGGGGGGGCAGAAGAGCCCGGGCCCACATGGGCTATGTGGGCTCGTAGGCTGCAGGGTGGGGGGGCCACAAAAGCTGGCCCCCCCACTCTGTGCCTACAAGCCCCCATAGCTGGTCCCGGGCTGGTTACTTTGGGTAAGGGGGACCCCACGTCAATTTTTTTTTTGATTTTTAAGGGTTTTTAACCCTTAAAAATCAAAAAAAAAATGGGGTCCCCCCCCCTGGTAGGGGGGACCCTATGTCATTTTTTTTTTTGATTAACCCTTTGTGTTCTGTCATCCAGCAGCTATAAAAGGCTTCTAGCAAGTGAGCAGAAGCCAGTGATCGCCGAGGGACAGAGTGCTCCAGGATGGATGGGAGGTGAGTACAGTGTAAAAAAAAATAAAAATTAATAAAATATTTTTTCTCTGCTTGTGTCTGTGTGATTATTTACATTTAACCCCTTGTGAACTGGTAAGGGGTCCATGACCCCTATACCAGTTCACAAGGCTGGGGGGATGGCAAGCCACCTGCGCTAGCGGGTGGCTTGCCATTAACCCCCGGCACCCCCATTACCTGCCTCCCCAAAGGCCAGGGGGGGGCAGAAGAGCCCGGGCCCACATGGGCTATGTGGGCTCGTAGGCTGCAGGGTGGGGGGGCCACATAAGCTGGCCCCCCCACTCTGTGCCTACAAGCCCCCATAGCTGGTCCCGGGCTGGTTACTTTGGGTAAGGGGGACCCCACGTCAATTTTTTTTTTGATTTTTAAGGGTTTTTAACCCTTAAAAATAAAAAAAAAAATGGGGTCTCCCTCCCCTGGGAGGGGGGACCCTATGTCATTTTTTTTCTCGATTTAACCGTTTGTAGTGTGGATGGTAGTTGTATTTTTTTTGTGAATGTTATAAAATACTTGTTTCAGTTAGGGGGGTCTCCTGGGCAGGAACAGGGGGCTACCGATAAATATGTGGTACCGTTCTAATCGGTAGAAATGGGGCTTTCACATGCAATATGATTTTCCTTAATAAAATACATTTTTTATTTAAAATAAAGGAGTCAATTTTTTAAAAAAATTTTTTATTTATTTATTTATTATTTTTACTTAATAATATTGTAAAAAAAAAAAAAAAAATTTACAAACAAGACATTTCATGTTAAAGCCTAAACTCTGCTGCAAAAAAATATATATATAATTTTCCTGAAAGTTCCAGCAAAAATGGTGCAAAACATGGCGCAAAACATGACGCAAAATGGGGAAAAATGGCCTGTCAACAGAGGGTGACAAAATCTCAAGTAGGCTGGCAATTAAAAGGGTTAATAGTACCTATGCATGTTGGGTATTGTTCTTTTCGGGGGACCTTGCGCTTTCAGACTAGGCTTGTTTGCATATTTATATTTTAGGAAAAGGTGTTTTTTATTCAGCTTTTTTATAAATATTTTAGGGAAACCCTGCGCAAACAAAGAATTCTTTGAGGGATTACTTCCAGAAAGATGAGCCCACTACAACAAGCTGGGTACCCTTAGAAAGCTTAACGTGTGTACTTTCAGGGAATATATGGTTTATGGGGGATATTCCAAATGTCAAGGGTTGTTTTGGTTGAAAAAGCGCAAGGTGCGCACTTTGTCTGCAGAGCTGAAATTTTCAAGTAAAATTACCGTTACGCACATGCTTTACTTTGGTGTGTTTGGCAACTCTTCCCTTGACAGTAGCTATGCATGTTGGGTATTGTTCTGTTCTGGGGATGTTGCGTTTTCAGATTAAACTTGTTTTTTCTTGTTTGTATATAGTTTTTTTAGGAAAATGTGGCTTTGATTCTGCTTTTTTATCCTTTTTTTAGGGAAACTCTTTGCAACCAAAGAATCCATTGAGGGATTACTTTCAGAAAACTATGGCCACATCAACAAGCCTGGTACGCCTAGAAAGCTTGAGGTGTGTACTTCCAGAGAATATATAGTTTGTTGGGGGTATTTCAAATGTAAAGGGTTGTTTTTCTGGAAAAACTGCAAGGTGCGCATATTGCGTAGCACAGTTGTATTTTATCTGAAAATCCCCTAAAGCGCTGTTTCAGTTTGGGGGAGTCTCCTGGGCAGGAAAGGGTGTCTACCAATACATATGTGGTACCGCTGTAACCGGGAGAAATTGGGATTTCACACGCAATAAGATTTCATTGACAAACTTACATTTTTTATTACAAAAAAAACTACAATATGTAAAAATTTTTTTTTTTTTTTTTTTGCACATATTTCACCCAAAAATATTGAGAATACACCTAAAAAATGACAAACAAGACATTTCATGTTAAAGCCCAGACTCTGCTGAAAAAAACAATATATTATTTTCCTGGGAAATCCCTGGAAATCCCTTCAAAAATCACATTTGAACATGGGGAGCGCAAAATAGTGCAAAATGGTCTGGCAACAAAGGGTGACAAAAACGCCAGGTAGGCTGGCACTTAAAGGGTTAAAGTCCATGTCCGGGAAAAAAAAAAGTACTTGCCTATAGTCCCATAAAAAATCATAGCGGGAGGCACTCAAAAAATGTGTCAAAAAAATATATATTTTATTCCATATCACTAAATCAATCACTACACATGACCACTGCACAATTAAAATCCCTTAAAAAACACATAATGAGACAATACATATAAGACAAACCAACATGAAAGTGTGTAGGCGATGGGGAGAGCACCGGCATGCACAAATATCAATCAGCATCTATATATAAAAACACATAAACACAAGTGATCTAATCAGTGCAAATAACAATGTGCAAATCCTACCTATGATCCGGATCATACATCAAACAACTGTAAAGTGCAACCAATCAACAGACACAAATACAATATATAATCACAAATAAAACCTACATTATCCAATACCTAAATATCCTATAAGAAATATAAAAATGACCACAAAATACCTCAACAATATAGATGCTAGTTTCAATCAACCATTAAATAGCAAAAACAGCGCAAAAATATATCCAACCAAAATTTACTCAAGGTATCACAGGTATGCCAGTAAAGGGTCTCCCCACCGCCTACAGCACCAGGAGCCACGCGTTCTGTGGGTGTATCCCCCACTTCATCAGGCTACATGAATGCTGGCTGAGCAGAGGTTGAATACAGCACCTCCTCCCCCCACCCCCCGCCCCCCAATTCAAAGTGGCCAATGTCTCACCTGTAACCAGAATCAAATCCGGCTGAGAAAGTGGCATGCATGTGCACATAACAATGGCCTGCAGGTGTGTGTGCTTCCTCCCCATTCAAAGTGGCCAATGTCTCACCTGTCTCAAAGATCACATCCGGGTGAAAGAGCAGGGAGAGACATGTCTATAGCCAGCGGGGGCGTGCACACCTAACAGGCTGATTCATTAATAGGGCCAGGTAGCGACAGATGAGCGACAGTAGCGTTATTTCCACAGCACCCGCTAGTATTCGCTGTGCTTGGCCGTTGTTCGGCTGTTGACAGCGACTCAGTCGGTGTGCGGTAATGTTGAATACGGGGTTAGGAGTCGCTGTTTGACAGGTTCCGCGCTGTATGGGAGCGCATGACAGCGAACGGCCATAGCGAACGGCTCCCAGCATATTCATTAACAAATCCCGCTCCAAAAATTCTCGTGCTGTGAAATGCTTGTTTAAACCCCAGAGCGCTGGCGGCGATGGGTTAAAAGTAGTTTTTTAACCCCCAAACAACAAAAAAAAAAACATGTTTTTCAACACCTTTCGTAATATGAATACATTAATATCAGACCTGTAATATCAATTCTGCACAAATTTTTTTTTTTTTTTTTTTAGCTTAAAAAAAATATCTAACATTGCAGAAGTGGTCACAGAATTTTTGACATGAAAAAAAAAGATAAATAATAATAGCAATTAATTATGAATATTTAAAGATTGCTCCATTGAAATGCATTGGAGAGCGCCAGGTAGCGAGAGGTCATACCTGTCGCTGTTCAAGGTCGCTCGCTGGTGCTGTGGGGTGAGGCTGGAATAATGATGAATGATTCGCTATCTGGCGCTCTGTCAGTCGCTAAGCAGGATCGGCTTCATAAATGTGTGATTGCGGAGGGGAGCCGGCGTTCTCGTGTCGGTGAGCGTCATTACCGTTCGCTCACCATTCGCTACCTGGCGCTATCCCTTGTTAAATAAGGGCCTAAGTCTCTCTCAGGGGTTAAGCATCTAGCCAGCTGTATGCTGCTGAGTAAATAACACAGCACTCACTGATAAAGCAAATGACAGCAGACAGGGGAGAGAGAGCCAAGGAGGGAGGGGGAGAGAGAAAAGGGGAAAGAGGCGCTGCCCTCAAGTCTGTATCTGCTCATTTTACAAGTACATGCAAAAAAACACACACATATATAAACACAGTAATACATGACTATGAACAAGAATACAATGTTAATTAAAAACATATTGCGTGACAAATATTATATTAAATCAAACAATAATATCTATTCACCATAGGTTAAATTGTTTCTACCCACAACAATCAATAGCCAATTACATCGACTGAGGTGACCAAAACAATATAAAATGGAAGTAGATCCCAGAATTGAGCCCACACATGTGACAAATGGCCATGGATCAATTGCAACAATTTCAATAAATTAATAATTTTCAATGTAACAATCCCATGTGTGGGCAAAACTGATCCACAATCAATCATATATAACCTGTAAACAAATGATATAACAATACACAAAATTGAATACAGTAACCTAATAGTCACTGGATATAAACAACTACAATCAGCAACAAAAGGATTTCTGTCAACTAGAGATGAACATAAATCTATATACATCAATCCAATCAGGGCCCAGGCAATTACTAGTATTCCAACCATGTACTGCAACAATCACTCCAAGTTTCCTCTGACCAGTTGTACCCTCAGATCATGTGACAAGAAGATGAGTGAGGAGACGTGAGGAGACTTGTGATCAGGTGAGATTCATTACTACCTTCAATTCTCAGTGGGATGATGTTAGGAATATCCTGAACAAACATCGGTCCGTATTAGGGACAGACCCGGACATAAGGACTCAGATAGACAAAGGCCCAGAAATTTGAATGACATGTTATGTAGGAGCCTATACAAGCGCCCAACCAGCAGTGTGGGTACGGGGCAGAAGACAAGTTTTAGTTTGTCACGCAATATGTTTTCAATTAACATTGTTTTCTTGTTCATAGTCATGTATTACTATGTTTATATATGTGTGTGTTTTTTGCATGTACTTGTAAAATGAGCAGACACAGACTTGAGGGCAGCGCCTCTTTCCCCTTTTCTCTCTCCCCCTCCCTCCTTGGCCTTCTCTCCCCTGTCTGCTGTCATTTGCTTTATCAGTGAGTGCTGTGTTTATTTACTCAGCAGCATACAGCTGACTAGCTGCTTAGCCCCTGAGAGAGACTTAGGTGTGCACGCCCCCGCTGGCTATAGACATGTCTCTCCCTGCTGTCCATTGTTATACACTTTCTCACCCGGATTTGATTCTGGTTACAGGTCACAGACATTGGCCACTTTGATTTGGGGGGCGGGGGGAGGAGGTGCTGTATTTTAGCTCTGCTCAGCCTGCATTCATGTAGCCTGATGAAGTGGGGGATACACCCACAGAACGCGTGGCTCCTGGTGCTGTAGGCGGTGGGGAGACCCTTTACTGGCATACCTGTGATACCTTGAGTATATTTTGGTTGGATATATTTTTGCGCTGTATTTGGTATTTAATGGTTGATTGATACTAGCATCTATATTGGTGAGGTATTTTGTAGTCATTTTTATATTTCTTATAGGGTATTCAGGTATTGGGTAATTTTGTAGGTTTTATTTGTGATTATATATTGTATTTGTGTCTGTTGATTGGTTGCACTTTGCATTTTACAGTTGTTTGATGTAGGATCCAGATCATAGGTAGGATTTGCACATTGTTATTTGCACTGATTAGATCACTTGTGTTTATGTGTTTTATATATGGATACTGATTGATATTTGTGCATGCCGGTGCTCTCCCCATCGCCTACACACTTTCATGTTGGTTTGTCTTACATGTATTGTCTCATTATGTGTTTTTTAAGGGATTTTAATTGTGTAGTGGTCATGTGTAGTGATTCATTTAGTGATATGGAATAAAATATATATTTTTTTGACAAATTTTTTGAGTGCCTCCCTCTGATTCTGTGTTTTTGAGGTGAGTTTTATGTAGCTCTGGGAGTGTCACCTTTAATGATTATAGGGTATTGTGCAGATCCCCTTGCCTTTATCTATAGTCCCACACAACTGATTCAGCAAATACCAGTAGTTTAAAACATTGCAGCATCTGTGATCTTGCCAATCCTGTGGCCTGGACCAAGTGGCTGCCTCCTCAGGTCAGTCACGGGCACAGGCCAGGCTCCTTCCTTTTCCTGCACTTTCACTACAGTGCCAGCCCTCAGCACACCCTCTTAGGTGAAATGAATTGAGAGGTTGTGGCCAGTCACCATAAGTGATGTGAGGAGTTAGTGGGGAGGCACAAAGGTGACAATGGGTTGTGGTCTTGAGTGGGGATAGTTCAATCTGGATATCCAGTGGATGTAAGTTTTAAACTCACCAGAGGGGCGACCACCTGTGTGAAACTATTGGTTAGTACAGGTATGTATAACTTTTTTTGCCAGACAGTCCCTTTAAATGCTACTGCTGGGCACGTGAAAGCAAGAGTAAGGTCAGTCATCTTAGATGTGGCCATAGCAGTAGCGCTCTGCGTAGAGCCTTGATGTACAGTTGCTAATAGCAACAAACTGCAGATGCTTCTGTAAAACACACAATTACTCAAACGAAAACATGCTATCGGGATATCCTTTTGGTACACAATAAGATACACAATAAGAAACTGTCAAAAATGCTGCGGGGAAATAGAAAATAATTGAATACACCTAAATATAAAGGGTTAAAGTGGACCAAAAACCACCAAGCTTTTGAAATGTATGTGACCAAAGTCCCTGCCAATACTCTCTTTTTAGGGTGTAGAACTAGAAATAGATTTCACTCTTCGAAAAATCCTGGAACACTCAACTTAAACAGGTGCCACTATCTGGGATTAGAGTGAAGCAGGAGCAGTGCAAATTGGCAAAAAGTGCTCTACATGGGGGGAGCAATTCAGGGGATGCTAATTAAAAATTTGGTCTACTTGAAGTTAGCCTGCTTGCAGCTTGCCCCATGCTGGTTGTCAGGGGCTGCATCTTTGATTCACAAGAAGTTTGCATTCTCTTATAAACCCTATTGAACTTGAACCTTTCTCCTGGCTTAGTTTTCAGGGTCCCCTGTTTAAATTCACAGTCCCCTATATAGACACGTGCAGAGCTCATGACTCATCCAGCACAAGGCAGATCACTTTAGTTTGAAAATATAAAGCAAGCTGAATGAAAGCTCCTCACAGCCAACATGGAGAGAGGAGAAAGCTGGCAAAATTAACCCATTGCCTGTAATGCCCCTTTAACTTAACTGAACTTTAAAGTGGACCAACACCCAGGGGTGATCGGCCCGGGAATCTATAAGATTCCCGGGCCGATCACCTCCCTCACCGCATCCGAGATCGGGATGTCCAGCGGGGTGAAACCCCCCTCAAAAGCCCCCAAAAACCTTACCTTATCGGCGACGGATCAGCCGCCGCCGCCTCCCGCGCGCCCCTCTAGCAGTGCGTGCGCCCGCGCCGGCCGTTTGTGAATGGCCGGCGTGGGCGCGTGCCCTGTAAGCGGGACGCGCGGGAGGCGGTGGCGGCTTGTCCGTCGCCGAAAAGGTAAGTTTTTTTGGGGGGCTTTCACACAGCGGGGCATCCTGATCTCGGATGCCCCGCTGAAGTGGACCAACACCCAGGATAGTGAAAATCCTGGGTGTTGGTCCACTTTAACTGAACACAAATTGTCCGAAGTGGCCATATAGGAAAAGCAATTGGTGTCAAAAAGACCTCCATATTTTATGCTGCTAATCGCCTTTCAGTCCTGATTTAAAGCTATAAAATGTGTGTTAAATCAACCTCCGCTCCTCAGTAAATAAATAGGAGCGGAGGATCACAGGATCAAACACACACCAATTCAGGCAGCTAAAAGGACACATCAAGTAATTTTAGCCATGCATAGGGTAGTTTCTAAGGAAAAGGAAAACATTTTATATGGAAAAGTTTTAACGATCTGGATACTGAGGGATCTACTTTGGGTGAGGAATGGTAAGTAACAATGATTTATTTTATCCCAGACATGTCCTATAAGCAACAGAAAAACAATGATGCACAACAGGGTAAGATAATACCTTCTAGGTGTGGGAACAAAAGATAACTGGAGTCCAATTGCAATTGGTGACTTTTTATATCGTTGTCTGCTCTTCTTCTTTTGAGGTCTAGGTGAGGACAACCAACCTTACCGTAGGACTTTAAAGCTGTTTTTCGTAACTTGACAGGCCACATTCATATAACGATTGGTTATGCCCTACAAGTTGAATATGTCCATAGTGTAAAGACACCATAACCTTTTTATGGTTAATAAATTAGTTTTCATCTTTTCTACAACTACCAGTAGACTCTTTAGTTGCTTTCATTGCTGTACATCATTCAAATAATACATGAAAGCTCTCTGGAGTAGGCATGCTAGAAATGATCATATTTTAAAGAACCTGTCTACAAATGCTATAAAGTCTCTAATTTGTAGAGACCACTTAAACAGCATTCTCCCTCGATTTCACTGGAGATATAGTGCTAAACTTTAGTGCTGTTTTAAGCACATTAATTGTTCCCTTAGAGGCTAAGTGTGCCTATTTTTTTTCTGCAAAAGAGAAAAAAAATCGATTCTAGCAGATTACCAACCCTAAGCATTTAAGATGTGGGAAAAGATAAAAAGAATGATGCAAGAAAAAAAATCTCAAGGTCATCTGAGTTATTAAATGAGCATAGTTTTATGCATTATTCATTATTGATATCTAGCTAGGGAGGAGCCCTTACATGTTTGCCAGTTTGCAGTACACTAGTTAATCCTTTTCAATGTAATATGATTTACATTTTCACTTCATTTAATTATGTTAACAAAAATCCACTTATAATAATGTTTTGTTTTTTTTCAGTGACCAGGTTTTACAAATTATTCCACAGAATATTAAACACCTTGACTGCTTACAGCATCTTTATCAGTCATCACAGGTTAGTATCTGAAAACAGGTATTTTAAGCTGCTACTTTAGATTCATGTAACTGTTAAATATTAGGTTTGCAATCTCTAAAAAAATTTTTTTATCGGTGAAAACATATAATGTGTTAGAGTCCGATTCTCTCAGTTCAATTCAACAATAGGTTTTCAGGGATCTCAGTGAATCACTTGCTGTATAAACCTTGATCAAGGAAATGACACAAAAACAACAGACAACAGTTCTGTAGTTGAAAGCGTGATGAATGATTTTTAATCCAAACTGCCTAAGACTTTATATATGATTCTTCAAGTATATGCAGGAAAAGGAGAAGTAAAAACAACCAATCAAATACAATTAGGAGGTCTAACAATTGTCCAATAAAATCAAAGTAACAAGCCGGATACTTATCTATATTTGGCTAATATCCGCCTGGCACAGCATTAGTTAATTTGAAGCAGAATATATGGAGCGTGCGCAGTTCAAAGGACAAGAGGTCAGAAATTCAAATGAAATCTCAGACCTCAGGACATATGACGAATTACGCTGTTTTCAATAAAGGAACAGAGTTGAGTTTTTAGGGATTTTTTGATTTATAGTTTTAGAACTTAAGGAACCTGTCTGGTTCCTGTGTTGCTATCTAGTTGTGAAATATGGAACATAAGAATTAAAATTTCCAACAAGTGGAATAATAAACCTTAATAAAGAAATTACTCTTCACTCTAACAAATGTATGACTATCTTATAATAGAATGGCAAGTGTTTTACAGTTGGTCAATCACTAGGATTTTCACTATCCTGGTAAATGGTGCTTTGGACTCCAAGGCTGGCCGTGTCATTGACTGGGACACTTTAAGTGTTACTGCTGGACCAAACCTTTAATCAAAGTAGACCTAGAACCATGAGCCTCTTATATGTCTGAAAGTCAACATACACATTTTAATGAATACAATAAATAGGAAAATCCAGGCAGGGATATTAAAATGGTTTCTTTAGATATTCAAATCGTATTGCTACCACACAAGTCTATAAAATGGTCTGTATGACTCAGCTTATATAAATAGAAATACAAGTCCATCGGCAGAGCCAAGTGGTTACTTGTAGAGAAAAATGTTTATAGGGTAGCTTTGCACCTACTGCCCTTTGTATGTTTTTGGTAATAATGCGCTGGAGATACTGCTGATTAGAGATTTAAAATCCATGAGACCTCGATGAATAAAAAGCAGAGACATAGTAATAAGAATTGAGAGAGATTTAAAATGGGGAACAATGGTTAACCAATGAGTTTTACATGCTATTTCCAACACAATCTATAAAGAAATACATGTTGATCTGTTTTCATTTTGCAAGCAAACGGTTGTCTCCCTCTGACGGACTTGTATGTTAATGGATACAACTAATAAACCTTCATAAGACTATATGATGGCACAATTTCTTTCTATCGCTGCCGGGAGAATTGTAGATGACAACCCAGCTTCTGTAGTCTAGGCCAATCTCATGGTTCTCTATATAAAGACACAAGAACAGAAACCTTCTTGCAGCAAATAGAGAAAATGATTGGAAATAGGGGTGTATTAATGCAAAATATGATATTGCTCCTCTGCTGAAACATCTGGGGTCTGTTGTTGTTGCTGCTGTAAAACAGTTGAATAAAGTAGAAGTAGAATAAAGCCATGATTCTATGTTTGGGTGGAAGGGGGAAGTTGAGTATATACTCCTGGGAAAGGAAACATTGCCCTTGCCAATTTGCCCACCATAACCATCTTTGGCATGATTGCCCCCATAGCACTCAATAAGATAGGAATATTCAACTATTACCCGCCTCGTCCCCATATGACAAAAAAACAGGAAGGCACCGCACACTTTAGCAGCTGGTGACTCCTATTACAGGGGGTGTCAGTATTTAGTTAGGGGAACCCAAAGGGGTAATAGGTTCCAGAGAAGATGCAGCAGTGATACAGAAAAGTCCCTGGAACAAGAACATGTTTTGGAACACACTGGCAGTCAAGTGTTGGAATGGGGTTGCCCACATTCTCCCTGCAGGAATAGCTAACATTCGACTGAATTTGATAGGAGATGCACCAACATTGATATATTTTGGATGAGAGACCCTTGTCCACCAGCCTCCAGGAAGGAAAAAAATGCCAGATATAGACCTTTTGCTATTAATAAGGCAGAAGTAGGATTTAAAACAGTTGATGCTGTTTTTTTGCTCAGCTGTCCCCTTATCTTATGTGATATCGCTATAGGGTTGATTCAGAGCCCAGTGAGAAAACTCATTTATGTTTTAGGAAAGAAAACTGCCATTGTGTAAATTATCACTTGGCTCTGAATCAGCCCCAAGCTGGACAATTCAGTCAATGGCAACTTTCTATCCTAAAAAAGTTTTCTCACCAGGCTCTGAATCAACCCCCTATATCTGTAGATGACTGATAGATGTTATGATGATTCTTTATGGTGGCAATTTTTTTGTTGTGAAAATATTTTCCACAATACAATTCCACAATTGCTTCACAATACACTACATTCTATTAGAAACAATATACTGTAAAAGATTTATTAAACCATCCTATACCTACTGATCCCAGTACTGACCTATTCCACAAGGCATTTACTGCATGCTGTTTTAGAGAAATCGTAACTAGTAAAATGGACAGGCTAAACCTAATACGCACATAGAAACATCCTATCTGTTATAGATGAACCATATAAAGTGTACCATGGCTTCTATATTTTATGCAAACTAGGTATAGTGTCAGTGAGTGTGGTGGCTATCTTTTCATTAATCGCGGTTCTACACTTCATTTTTAGCACCAACCTACACAAACTGGAGACTCAATGTCCAAAAGTGACATGTTAGGACTGTTTAAAGCAGTGATGTTCAACCTGATGCAGTGGACTTTAATTGTCTTTAGCCTGGACTACACTGGACTACACTGCTTATAAAAAGCCTAGTCTACAGCCCCGTCCTTTCAAATGAGAGTCCCAATCGCTGGAAACCCCCAGTAAAAAACAAACATAATACCTCTCCTTGTTCTCCTTGGGGGAATCTTTCCACCTTTACTAGGCTACCCATTCTTTTGACTGTCATTCCTTAGCAACCCTTGATTAATGTCCAAACGTTTCCGGTAGCTTTCTGCTTTTTCTTTTAAATATTTTATTTGGAGTAAACTAAATCGGCAAACTTCTGGTCAAATTTAGAATTGACCTATTGTAGGCCAAAGTAACATGAACTTCCCACCCTTGCACCCCCACCAAGCCTAATTTGAGGAAAAACAAACTCACAGGTATCCTCCTGGTCCCAGTCCCTGTATCCTTACTCCATTTTGTAACCTCAGAGACCATAGGTGACCTATTAATCATTGGGTGATGAATGAGTTACTCATGATCTTCCTTTTCCCTGAAGACTCAAACTGCAGAGTAAGACAAACATTATAGTAGCGACCAGGCACGAAATTGTGCTTAGTAGGTGAAAACTAAACCTTTACCCAGATCTGAACAAACCTAATGGTTATCATAGCTAAAACCACTTGCTTATTTTAGAATATATACTGTAGTTAATACAATATCAGCTATCATGTTATCAGCCTGCAACAGCTCAATCAGTGATAGGCGGAGGAGATTTTCATTTCACATGTGCTCCCTGATGATGATGAGCGCGTACTCTCCCTTTCACCAGCATATAGTGTAACACCCCTGGCCTCACACTGCTGAGGAGAGACGTCTCATCAGCTAACCATCAGCACCGTGGTCAAGTGACTCCAAAGCCAATTTGTGGAGATGCAGGATGCAGGCATGCTTATGTCTGTCGGCAGTGTGAGGAAGGGTGCTTTACTTTGTATGCTGCTGAGAGGGAAAGCGAGCGCCCTTATCATTGAGGGCAACTGCCAGCATGTGTGAAATGAAAGCTCCTCAGCCCTTTGCAGATTTAGCTGTTCAGAACAGCATTGTAAGACACTGTATTTATCTGCCATTAGGGAGGCAGACAAATTTCACCTGAATATTGCACAAATTCTGTTCAGATCAGCAAAATTCTGCTCGACTGTTTTATTGTGTCAATTGTATCAATTAAAGATGGATAAATAAATATTTAGTTTGATCAAAACATACCAAATTTATATTTGCTCATACTACTTTTGAACCAGACCATATTAGGATATGAATACTATATGCATACTTTTTATTGTTTGTTGGGTTCTAATAACATATGTAGATATTTGTTTTCAACAGCTGGATCTTTGGAAACCCCTCTATCTTGAGGATGTAACGGTCAGAAGTACTGTGATTTTCAGGATCCCATCCAGTGCTCTACAGACTGTGAAAGAGAACCTGCTGCATTGTTCACTACCTTTTCAGTAAGTGAACTGATTTAGGTTCATTGCCTTTAATCTTCTCAAGTCTGGTTAAGTTTAAATTGAGTATCAGTCATGCAGAGTGACACATTGACACATTTCACACAATGATTTTTCTGAGCACTGTGCCAGATACAGCTGTATGTACAGTTGTCGGGGAACTTAACATCATTTAAATACAAAGAGAGACACACACGTTTTCTTACTTATCCATAGGCCAGCTTGTCCTTCGTGGGCACGTGTGGGGTGTGCCCCTCCCTCTGCTTTGACCTTGGATCCTTTATTTTATAGCTTTACAGAGAAGCCATATACAGACATATAATTTCCTTCACACAGTGAAAGATAAACCCTTAAATTGTGCCTGCATTCATTGCTTATTGGCCATCTATAACAGTTATAAAAGACAACTAGAGGAAGTCTGGGTTTCATCAAAAGGGATTTTGTATAAAGAACTGGATCAGCCCACACTGAGGATAAGTTTACATTATGCACATGCTATTAAGTGGATTATTTTGAGCCATGAGGTGTTTGAACAACACTAATAAATAATTTTCCTCCAATCTGGGTCCGTTCTAATTACACCACCTAAACACCCTCACCCCCTCTACTATTTGCCACTAATCTATTCTCATTCTTCTCGACCTATCCTCTGAGTTTGATATGTTCGAACATCCCCCTTCTATGATACTGGCCTACCTAGATATTCAAGATCCTGCATTATCAAGGCTCACCTCTCAGATTGAATTTAGTGTATCCATGTCCAACACAGTCTCCTTCACTCACCCTTTGTTGGTGTACCACAAGGTTCCATCCTTCTTTTCTCTTTGTCCATACTCTTCATAGTGGCCAATGTATAGACTAAGTTGGCCTCCAACATTACTTCTATAAAGAAAACGCCTAAATAAGCCTCTCAGGCCCAATTCTCTTTCACTCTTATCCTATGTTTCAAATCCAAATGTCTATCTACATCTCATTCCTGTGGTCTTACTCCCTTAAGCTAAACATGGACAAAACTGTGCTCGTAATTTTCCCACCATTCAATTCACAATCCCTGCATTCACAACTTACATTCATTGACTATACACCTCTTGTCATCTCCAATTACAATACATCCTGCAAATGTTCACCAAATGACACCACTAAAGTTTTAGTGCATTCCCAGATGATATTTTTTTGAGAGAAAATACTTTTTCTCCTCTGTACAATTTAGCACAAACCATATTTAGCAGTGCACATTTTTTTTAATGCACAGCTAAACATGGTGTTGAATTGCAAAAAAATCAAAAGAAAGGGCATTTTCTCTCAACAAAAAAGAAATTGAATGAACCCCAATGTGAACTTCTCGTAATTGCTCATTGTTTCAGTTCTGTTCTTTAATAAGGAGCTTGGCAGCAAACAGGTGTTTTATCCATGAATCACCCAATTAATCTTAATATTCAATTATAATTCAAACTCCCACGATGCTGTTCACATTTTGACATCAATAGACCAGGGCGACTACTAACAATTGATCAACAGCATGTTCTCAGTTAGAGGTGGCCATTGAGCTAAGAGGGTCAAAGAGTGTCATCAGCAGGTTAAAACAGATATACAGAGAGACTGAAAGAGTCACAGAAAGGCTTAGAAATGGAGGTCCTTTGGCCACATCCCACAGTGATGACCACTTCATTTTGAACAATGCATAACCAGATAATGAACAATCCCAGAACCTTTTTGTCATGTCAGATCATTCAAAACCAGTTACATCTGCGTGGCCTGCATGCAAGATGATCTGCAAGGGTACCTGACCACATGACCAGGCATAAACATCATTCTCTTGCATGGGCCAGGGAGCATCTATGCTGAACAAGGGACTATCGTGTCCAATCTCTGTGTAGGGACTGGCACCACTGTTGCTGAAATTGTTTGAGATTAGAAAATCAGCGCTTAAATGCCTTACTGCCCTCATGATGTATCAATGTAGCGTTAACATTTTATATTTTCACTCAATTTTTTTCACATGAAAACCAAATATCCCTTTTGGGAGTAGTGTATATAAGTACATTATTTGTATTGTAACTTCTACCTTGCATAGTGCCACAGACATGCCATGGATGATAGAGCTTTATAAATAAGCCAACACCACTACTAATAAAAAAAAAAAAAAAAAACTTTAACTACAGCTAAATGGCTACTCACTGATAGTCTTGTTGCAATACAGGACAAAAGTCACGCAAGTACTTGGGCCTTTAGTAGCGATCCCTTGGCTTTGATCCCTTAAGTCACTCACCAAGGCCATTGGCAAGGGGCCTTTAGCACTCATGGCTCCTGCTCAGGTTAGACCTCCAGCTCCTTACATATGTAGACCAACTGCAATGATTTATTTTCTCCCTTCAGCTCCACTTGCTAACACCTTCCTTTCTTCAGCTACACTATCACTAACAGTAACTAGACAGCAGGCCTAATTTACAAAACTCTGTTCCTTCCTACCTTTGTTACATCATTAACTATTTGCATAGTATCTAAAATGCTTTCTACAATACTGGCACTTCCAAACATGCACATCAAATCCTACAGTCTGAGATATCTGCTCTGTAGCTCTGATGGAACAGCTTCCATGATCTAGCTGCTCCCCTTCCAGCTGTCCCACCAACTCTAGGAACGGCAATATTATTTGCTAAGCCTGGGCGCACTTCCTCAGACAGGTTATTGACACACTGACTCCCTCTCCTCCCTCCCTGGATTGGGAATTCTACATGAGACCTTTACCTTCCTAGAAGCTCTGTATTAGCAATATCTTAATTTGGGATCCCCCACTAGCCATACGCATATGACCTGAGACAGGAATGAAAGTCTGCTTACTGAGAAATGAACTCATTATTTGTTAAGGTTCTAGGAAAAATAGTAGAAATGTTTTAAAGTAGAAAGGAGTTGCAGGTTTAATGTAACAGAGACAATCCAAGGGTGGCACACCTGTTGTAAGAGGTAGCAGAGAAGGTAGGCCACCTAAGAGAGTGTCCAAATGGGCCGATCATGGGTATGGGTGGGAGCGCTGACCTGGCCAATGCATGCATATGTGCTGTCCCCCAGTGTATTTGCCCCAACCCAAGATTGTGAGATCACTGATTGTGAGAGGGGGGCTTTAGGGGAGCAATTTACTAAACCTTGATTTTTTTATGGACTGGATGTCCACTTAAAAAGACAAATGTAGGCAAAAAAGCCACAACTTCTTGTTCAGTTTAATATTGAAAATAGTTTCATTTTCTTACCCAATTTTGCTTTTCTGGTTAATGGCTCTCATTAAAAGTACACTAAAATCATAAATAAAGCTGCCCTTTCCGCAACATGAATTATGTCATTTTAGGCAAGGTTTTATTTGGCATACCTAGCTTATGTGCAATATTTGATTCTGACTTAAAGTGTTTAATTTATTTGTGTTTGTGATCCTCTCCCAGTTGAACTATTACGCACAAGAGCAATGAGCATTGGCTTGATTTCACTTGGGGGAGTTTAAGCAAGGATTAACAGAAAAAAAGGCTAAGAAAATGGACATTTATTTAACTAGCACAGAATGAAAAGTTTCAGGAATTTTTACTTTTGCCTGCAGTTATCCTTTTAACCTTGATCTGTGCTCGAGCTCACAGCTTCATCCTAGCAGACGGCTTACCCTTACGGTCCTCTGCTGTTCAATAACTCTTTAAGCCTTTGTGCCAGAACCCCACACCATGTTTCCAGGGACACTTAGAGGTTTATTTCTGTGCCTAAAGCTTTCCTTGATAATAATTGTACAGTATTTTTTTATGCATTATATGGCCATTTTATGCTTGAGCACACTCAGCATTTACAGTGGACCAAAACCCATTTCCGGCAGCCCTGGAGTCTGTAAGTCCAGAAGGCCGTCTGATTACCTCTCCCCAGGGCATCCTAAATTGGCTGTGTGAAACCCCCCAAATCACCAGTAAAACCTAAAAACGGCACATGCAAGGGCCGTGGCTATACCTTTAACCAACAAAGGGGGGGGTGGCAGCCGCTCAGACCATTTTATAACTAACCTGGGAGGTGCACGTTAGCAGGGCAATTAGAATACAAAAGTCTTAAAGGAGCCACAGCACTCAACCCTATTAGCTTGCAGGCCAGCCTATAATCTGTCTCTAAACTTGGTTAAAAACAGAGGACTCGGTCACACACATCTGCAGAAGTCTGCTTAAGCTGCACCACTACGCCAAAGTGCCTCTGTGGGGTGCAGTCCTAACTCTAATCTCTGAGAGCCCCATTTGGGACATACAGTGCAATAGATAAATTGGGAGCAGGCTTACCTGAGGTTGCCCTAAACCTCTCAAGTGCAAGCCATGGGGTGGAAGGGTCAAAGACCTTGCAATACAGCCTAGACCCCACACACCATGTGCTTGCACAAATTCAAAAGAAACAAAGGGGGGGTGGCAGCCGCTCAGACCATTTTATAACTAACCTGAGAGGTGCACGTTAGCAGGGCAATTAGGATACAAAAGTCCTAAAGGAGCCACAGCACTGCTCCTAGGCTGTATTGGCTCCTTTAAGACTTTTATACCTTTAACCAGACATTTGTGCTAGAGGCTGCTGCATTCAGCTCTATTCGGCCTTAGCCAAGCGTGCTGATTGGCTGTGCACCTGTACATGCACCGTAGGACCAGGGTGATCTGGGGGGTTCACAAAGTGAACCCATCCCAAATAGGGTGCACAGACTAAAACTCAGAATCCTGGGTTTTGGTCCAATTTAACCCATCCGCGCAGTGAGACAAAGTGGTGGTCTGCCCAAACAATAGTGTCTGTGGAGCAGTTGGGGGGTATGTGATTTGTTCAAGAGCACTTCAGCCATGTCCCAGCTGGGTATCAAACCTACAACTCTCCTTAAGATTAAGGTCATGACTGCCCCTTCATCACTAGGCCATGACACGAAAGTAAACAATTGTGTTTTTTTTCTAGTACTGTTAGGTGGTTTAAAGGGATTGTCCAGGCAACTACATAGACCATATAATCACACAGCCCTAAAGTTCCCTGTTTTCTTTTTTTGTAACACACTTCCCAAAATGGAGAAAACGTATTTTGAAGTTTTCATTACTTTTTAAATCCTTCAGCTAGTGGGCATAGCCGATCTCCAGTATTATAGCAGGCAGCGTGTCTGTATCAGCATATTTTTCTCCTCCCTGTGTATTGTAGCATTGTAATTAGGTGTCAGAGTTATAGACCACCAGTTGGGTCTGTCCCTATGATTGGGGGTCTACAGCTAGAGGAATCAGGGGAAGTGGAAGAAGTCAGTTCCAAGTTTCTACTTCTAGGTGCTGCTGTGAGGTTATATGAAATGAGAGGTAAGATATGACAGAATAATCTGATGAATCATGTTTTTTATATTTTGACTGTTTAGTCCCTTTAAGTTGGAGGACTGGGAGCGTAGGGGTACAAGGACCAAAAATGTTTTGTGACATTTGCCAACTTTAATGCTTAAATCTATTGTTGGCAGACTGCTAGGATTTCTTAATACACTCATCCATTTCTTACCAGGGCCGCTCATTTTTATATTTAATTACATCCTATTTAATTACATTTTATTTACACAAAAGGCAATGCAGCTTTCGGATGTAATTATGGAGATGGCTAAATATAAACAATGAGGAAATAACAAAGCGATTTTTCTCTTATGAAAGAGCCAGGCAGACAGACTGAGGAAGACAGAGATTTGATTGGAAATTGGATTAAAACCCTCTTCAGATGACTCTGGAGTCTAAAATACTCCTGGGCAAGCCACTGGCCTTCCCCCTGGACAACCCAAATTAGGATGCCCCGCTGTGTGAAACCTCCCTGGGTCGCCGCAAGACCCACCTGTGCCCTGGCTCCTATGGTGACTTAAACCTCATTGGCTGCATCGGCTGAGGCACACCCTGCACCCAGTTATTCAGAAAGGGGGGCAGGGTGCACTCCCTGGTCTAAAGGGAACTGGGGATGCTTCCACTCCTGCTCTCTATTGCTGATCTCTGCTTCTAAACAGAGCCATATTACCAATCATAGAACCGGGAAAATGTATGTGTGTGGTTTTGTTTTTTGGGGGATTTCACTTAGTGGGGAATCCCAAATTGGGGTCAAGGAACAAAATCTGGGCTAGTGAAAATCTTGGGTTTTGTTCCGCTTTAAAGTGCAGGACTTTTTTTAACCTTTATCCCCCAGCCCAATCAACTTACTTCAAGGCTAACACCAGCACATGATATATCGGGTCAAATGCTGGAGCCCAGGGCATCTTCTAGGGCTCACTGACAACTGGCACAACCAATGAGCCATGTCAGTGACTGGCAGGTGACAGGGACACACCTCACTGTGACACACAGCCAAATAGCCACTGTGCTAATTTGGCAAGAATGGCCCATCACTATGAAGAGAACGGGGGTGGGGGCTTCAGCACTGTAGGAGTGCTAGTGAAATCTGGCAGGAAAGGCAGTCATAGAGGCTCATTGAGTCACATTGTCTTTTGAATAATTTAATGGGACTGAGCCAATACTGGAGTATTCATTAAGTGGAATGAATTTGCTAATAGTAATGAACCATTGTTCCTCAGCTCAGCCAGCAGGAGGCAGCAGCATCTGAACTAACTGGCTGTTTGTGTTAGTTAGTAATGCTTTTTTTCAGAGCTGCAGGCCACTTTGGGGTTGATTAAGCACCAGGTGAAAAAAAAAATCGTCTTACATGAAAAATAAAAATAAATGTTTTCCTCATGGTGCTGAATCGCTATAAAAGGCAGTTTTCCCTCCAAAAGAAGCGCCGTACATTTTTTTTTTCACCTGGTGCTACATCAAACAGGTGATTTACCTATACGGTCTCTTTATTTTCGACTTTTTCCATTTTTACCATGTTTTCCACTCTCAAAATCATATTTCTTCTTTTTCCCCATTCATTCTGTGCCACATACTCGCTTACCTCTGTGATCACACAGCCTGTGGCAATGAGCGGAGGGAATAGGGATGCTGCAGTGCACTCTGCTCTTTGCCACAGGTCATTGCCAGAGGGTGCCACAGGGTGCCAGAAGTGGTTGCTTATGTAGCAAGGGCTGCAGGGTTTCAGTAGTGGGTCACAGGACAGGAATCATGCTATGTGGCCCAAAACTCAATTTGCAGCATTTCTCCAGGCTGCTATGGGGGCCAGGACTGCTGCACAATTTTGGATGCCAACATATTTTTGTATTTGAGTGTTTTGAGAATGGACAATACATTTAATAATTTACCTTTACTGTACAATGCCGTAACATGTATATGTATATAAGGTAGCAAAGCCAAAAGCTGTTTTAAATTATATTTTAAATCAGTAATAGAGTAAGTAAAAGAAAGTATTTGATCCCTTTGTTGTTTTTTTTTGCTGAAAAGTGAAAAAAGTGACAGCGTGTTTTTTTTTTTTTTTTTTTGCCTTTAATATCCTAGTCATAATCGCAAGCTATTATCTGGATGACAGCCATAATTTTGCAGCAATGTGAACTTCATTTTGCTTTACCACTGCAGTTGATCCAATACGCCTGTTCGGTTCAGAATTTACCCCTTTAGCCACCTTGCTCCTGAATGACAGCTGAGCCAAATATGGTGGACTTGGGTATGATTCTGGCCCAAGTCTGGATTAATGTTTTCTTTTATTTTCTTTTATTCCTATTTATGATCTCGACCTTCCCTGTATATATTGTAAATGGTTAAACTGTCTTACCTGTGCCAAAACAAATTCCTAGTATGTATGCAGTATGTACTTGGCAATATAAATGTTTCTCGAAGCCTCGAACGCCATCATTTTCTCATCCTGGTGTTGACTTTTAGTAAGGTTTCTCGGTCTAACAGATGTACAGTGTTACTTTGATCCTTATGACATGTGCAGCAGCTGACAATGCAAAGAACAAAAGACTAAGACTAAAAAAAGAAAAAAATCCACCGCTTTGTTCCACCTGTCATATGGGTATGTCCCGTAAGAGAAATGGCCTGTGAGTCAATGGCACATTAGGCTCGATTCAGAGAGACACAAACAAACTTTCGGTTTGGTGCCGACGTCGTAAGATTTTCAAAATTTCCCGCTCTCGCATGAACGTTCGATCGATTCTATGCATGCTTCGTAAACCTTCCGTAGCGCGTCCGTGTGCTCGTATGCCAGAGTACGCAGACGAGGATGTCATTTTCCATCGAAAAGGTTCTGATTTATTTTGCCCAACTACCAACGTAGCCTTTCGTTTTTGCCCTTTTCCCATCGTATCCTCACACGAATCCTATCATTTTCCCGCTACATCCTGCTTCATTTTTTCCTAAAGTATCTGTCCAGACGAAATTCTTGCGATATTGCGCCTGCGCACTACAAACTTCTCTCATTAAAGTGTTCGCCTACATAATTTCACTTACATCACTAAACTCACCCTAACCACTTAGCGCTCTCCTGCCTTTTCCCTGGAGCTCCCTTAAAGCTCACCCTAACCACTTAGCTGTCTTCTGCCTTTTCCCTTGACCTCCCTTAAAACTTACCCAAATCACTTAGCGCCTTGTTTCTTCTTCCATTTTAGGTCCCTAAAACTTACCCAAATCACTTAGCGCCTTGTTTCTTCTTCCATTTTCACACCCTCAAACTTACCCAAATCACTTAGCGCCTTGTTTCTTCTTCCATTTTCACACCCTCAAACTTACCCAAATCACTTAGCGCCTTGTTTCTTCTTCCATTTTAGGTCCCTAAAACTTACCCAAATCACTTAGCGCCTTGGTTCTTCTTCCATTTTCACACCCTCAAACTTACCCAAATCACTTAGCGCCTTGGTTCTTCTTCCATTTTAGGTCCCTAAAACTTACCCAAATCACTTAGCGCCTTGGTTCTTCTTCCATTTTAGGTCCCTAAAACTTACCCAAATCACTTAGCGCCTTGTTTCTTCTTCCATTTTCACACCCTCAAACTTACCCAAATCACTTAGCGCCTTGGTTCTTCTTCCATTTTCACACCCTCAAACTTACCCAAATCACTTAGCGCCTTGTTTCTTCTTCCATTTTCACACCCTCAAACTTACCCAAATCACTTAGCGCCTTGTTTCTTCTTCCATTTTAGGTCCCTAAAACTTACCCAAATCACTTCACGGACATCACAATCTTGATTTTCAAATATGTCATTGTCCCCTTGTTTTTTTTCAATGTATGTGTGCAAATAAATTGGACAACATTTTTTTTGTTTTTTTTTGGTTTTTAATTGCTCCATTGCCATTTGTTGGCCAAATTTTTCTGGCAACTTTGGCCTAAAAAAATTAATAACTATATACAAATTGTTTTGGCTTTACTCAAAATATATACACTGTTTTTGTTAAAAACTTTAAAAACTATATACAATTTACAACGTTTTAAAAACCAGAAAACTATATACAAAGAAAGTTGGTGTTTAACCAAGCAAACTATGTACAAAGACAACTATTTACAAATCTACAGGGCCAGGAACCAGGACACTAGTCTTCCTCTTCTGTTGTCCCCAACGTGTCCCGCATCGCCTGCAGATCGGCCACCAACTCAAGGACCCTCCGATTGATATCAGCAAGTCGCTGTCTTGTGGTCCCTTCCCAAAAAACAGAAATTCTAATTATTCGGAGAACAATACATGTTTATCACCTGTGTAATTAATGTATTTAAAGAAACAAATTAAGTATAATGCACATATGATTATTCACAGGAATTAAGGTTAGTAAGTGGCCACAGGACAGTTGGGCAACTAATTAAGCAAATTCAGTGGCCACAGGACAGTTGGGCAACTAATTAAGCTAATTCAGTGGCCACAGGACAGTTGGGCAACTAATTAAGCTACTTCAGTGGCCACAGGACAGTTGGGCCACTAATTAAGCAAATTCAGTGGCCACAGGACAGTTGGGCAACTAATTAAGCTAATTCAGTGGCCACAGGTCCCTCTTATATTGGCATTGACTAGGGCATTATGTGTTTTTGTGTTCATGGGAATTTAGACCGAAATCTCTAGAATGACATGACTACTTACTTGGTTGGTGGCCGAGAGATGGCTCGTTGGGGACAACACCCTGAGGTCCTGGTTCCTGGCTCTGCTGTGAAGAAGTGCCTGTAGAAACATGGGCCAAATGGTTAGTTTGGATGTCTGATTCCGCAGTCCTCCAATGTTTTGAGCTAAGTCTGGGTCACATCACTCACCTTCTCCAGGGTCTTGTGGGCTCCTATCTGCTGCCTCCTGACCCACTACTTCACCCGCAACCGAAACATCTACAAATACAGAATAAAGGATTCAGTTTGGTGATATCAGGAGCTAGCAATTCTCTTTTTTGGTGTAGACATGAAGAGTGACATACCCGAGGATCCCGCATGCGTGGCAGGGTACGACTGCCTGCCCACGCTGTGCCGCCCCTCCTCTGTGGTAAGGTCCAGGGGCTGGTCTGAGGAGGCCACAGAGGAGGGGTCGGCCCGTCGCCCTGGAGATCCACCACCTTCACTCCCAGCTGCAGAATCATGCAGCACTGGTCGTCCTCTGCGCCTCCGGGTGCGGCGAATTCGGTAATCCATTTCCAACACTAGAAAAGAAAAGGCATTCTAAGTAAAGTCCTACCTTCTGTCTTAGTTACATATTGCATGCAATCGCAATCTACTTACTTGGAAAATGGATTCCGAAGAACCTCCGCACCCGGGGCATGTGCAGCCGTTTGAGGTTCGACCAATGCTGCATGATCTGCGTGTGGGTGAAGGTGGTGTTGGTCTGCTGTTGGATGGTGGAGATTATCTCCAGGGCGACGTGGCGTTTTTCAAATGTGTTGGGCAGGTAGTCGTACCTGCGCTCCAGCATGGTCTACAAAACAGAAACAAAACATCGACTTTACTTCTCAATACATATCAATATGTGTCAGCCAAACATTTTTTGGGGTAATTACATTAACACACACACATTTCTAGTGTTCATTAATTTCACAATATGGCCTAAATGTTGTTTGGCACGTGTGTTGCGTGCCTTTGGTTGTGCATGTAGTTTATCACATTTTAAACCAAAGCCATTTATTCCTGCGCTTCCTTCACATATAGAGCTGCATTTCCTAATCTAACAAAAGTCCATCGAATACACTTACGAACATGATGATCTCTTCTTGTTGGCGGGTGAAGATAGTGGGTGCCATCTTGCTTCTTTTTCTCGGCAGCAGATAAGTAACGCCCCAGCGCGTTCCGCACGGCCGTGCGAACGTACGCAATGCCTCAGCGGGTTCCGCACGGCCGTGCGAACGTACGTCACACGCTGGCTTGCTTACTTAAAGGTCCCTGCACACCCAGCTGATTATTTGAGAAAATCAAAATGGCACCCAAAAAACCTCCGGCCAAAACTGGAAAGGAGCAAACGGGGAAGAAGGCAGCCAAACGGCAGGAGCCTTCCGAAGGGCCCAAAACCAGGTCGCAGCAGCCAAAAGCAAAATTACGGCCTAGTACCCAAACGCCGGCCAAGCCAACTACCAGCTATGGGCAAAAAAAGGAGCAGGCAGGCAAACCAAAGACCCAGGCCACAAAGGCTAGTATGGCTACTGGGCCAAAAACGGGTAAGAGGGTCCGAAGACCCACCCCACCCTGCCCCACTACAACACCCACAATAGTCCGCAGTAGGTCCCGCAGTCCCCCTCGAGGCCGAACCAGGTCCCGCAGCCCCCCTAGACGCCGCAGCAGGCCACGCAGCCCACAAAGAGGCCGAACCAGGTCCCGCAGCCCCCCTAGACGCCGCAGCAGGCCACGCAGCCCACAAAGAGGCCGAACCAGGTCCCGCAGCCCACAAAGAGGCCGAACCAGGTCCCGCAGCCCCCCTAGACGCCGCAGCAGGCCACGCAGCCCACAAAGAGGCCGAACCAGGTCCCGCAGCCCCCCTAGACGCCGCAGCAGGCCACGCAGCCCACAAAGAGGCCGAACCAGGTCCCGCAGCCCCCCTCGAGGCCGAACCAGGTCCCGCAGCCCCCCTAGACGCCGCAGCAGGCCACGCAGCCCACAAAGAGGCCGAACCAGGTCCCGCAGCCCACAAAGAGGCCGAACCAGGTCCCGCAGCCCCCCTAGACGCCGCAGCAGGCCATGCAGCCCACAAAGAGGCCGAACCAGGTCCCGCAGCCCACCACGAGTGTGCCCAAAAAAAAAACAGAAGAGGGCCGGCCCTGCAAGATCGCCCTCACCCTTGGTCCGCCCTACTACCTCCAAGGGCAGCACTACTTCAGGCTCCGAACGAAGCTCTCCTGCTCGCCCACATTTGGCACCGGCACAGGTGGAAAGGCAAGGTTACTATGCCACATCAACACCTGGGACTTCTGTGGCCAGCCAGGCCAGAACACCCAGTCCCTTGCCCAGTCCAGGCCAATCCCCAGGCAGCCACCATTCCCTGCATTATACCCCACAAACCCAGCCAAGGATGTCACCCCATTTGGATGACACCATGGAGGACCCACAACCCAAAACAACCGGGCGCACATTGCGAAGAGGGCAGTTGAGTGGGCGTTTTGGTGAGGCCCAAATTATGGCCTTGGCTAGTGGCCTGACCTTAGTTTATGATGAGCTATATGGGCGCAGATCAAAAAACACCACCAAACAGCGCAGAGCCAACATCTTGGCAGACCTAACCAGACAAGTGAATGCAGCGGGGGAAGAGTTAAAGGATGTTGTACAGATTCAGCGCAAGATATCGGACCTGAAATATGCTGCACGGAAGAAAGAAAATCAAAGGCGGATTGACAGGTAAAAATGTTAGCTTTAGGATTAGACTGGATGTTGTATTGGCCACCTGGTTCTAAATTACCCTAACTCTGTTTTGCAGCATGAAAACTGGAGGAGGTTTTCCCTCCAAACTCAAGTTGACCCCGGCTGAGGAGATGATTTATGGATTGATGCATCCAGTCGCCGTCGAAGGCCACGCGGCCCTAAGGGACACAGATTCCCCGACCCGTCCTGCAGGTGAGTAAGATGTATGTGACCTTTACAATTAGTGAGCATGCACAATTAGCCAGTAACACATCTGGGAAGCCAGGCACCTAGGCTGTGGCTTGTAGGTGATTTCTGTGTTGGGCCAGGGTGTGGCATGTGTGTGGCCACTTAACTGTTGATTTTTGGTCCACATACAAGACGTGAATGTACATTGAACCCGAGTGTAAAAGTTTGTGGCTTCCCATTAAACCGGACCTTCACCATGATTTAATGAAAAGCACAAACTCTTATCCAAAAAATACTCAGCATCTAAAATTAATATATTTTACATGTGTAGTCACTAATGTATTATACTTTCCACCACTGGGCTGCAACTCTGTTCGGCAATTTAGGATACGGCCGCCGCCATCTTGACTCCGAAGCATCACACTTACTGAGGAGAGGAGAGTGGGATAAGGTACAGGGGGGCGGGTTATAGCTGTGCTTTGCTCAGACAGAGCAGAGCTGGGGTCAGGGAAAGGTCAGCAGTCCAAGAATGCAGAGCAGCACAGTCAGGAGGCACTTACTGTTTGCAGGCTGCCTGATAAGATGGCGGATTCCATAAGCCGCCATCTTTGATGTTTAAAGGTTCATAACATGCAGTAGATGCAGGTTTGAAGATTTGTAATGTGGTCAATCTGTATGTACAGGGTGTGGGAAACATAGAAGCTAGACTCTTAATCAGAGTGAAGGTCCGCTTTAATGGCCTCTAAGGGATGTGGTCAGCCACATAACAAGCTGAACTTGAATGTTTGGCTTAGTTGAGTAGAACAATGTGGAAGTAGTTGTAGGCCAAAAATTTACCAACATAATGGCATGGAAATTGAAGCTTATTTGGCCCCGTTGTTGAAGTGCCCATGACAGTTTGGACCCGTTAACTAATTCGGCATATGTCTTTTGACCCGTCAACAATGCATAGGTGTGTGTTTACATAGTGTCTTTGCTTCTCATGCAGGCCACCATCATCGCTCAGCTACTGTGGAATCCACTGCCAGTGTGGACATGCCGTCAACTTCCGTGCAGCCTAGGAGGGAGGAACCGATATATTCGGTAAGTTTATTGAGCAAATGTCGTTTAGCCATGTTACTTTGCATGTTACTACTAACAGATTGACATATGTAGTGGGCAAGCTAACATCTAATTTGTCTCTGTCCATACAGACCCACACACTCATGGATGAAATCCAGGAGCTGGAGGAGGATGGATCCTTTATGTGCCCTTCTGAAGATCTACCCCTGGGCCAGAATCTGCAACTGGTCCAAAATGTTTCACCACCAACTCAGCAGCAGCAGAGGGAATCTGGCAGCATGGTGGCTGCACATGATGGGCAGCATGCACAGACTGACAGTCAAGTCCCCAGTGTTGTCTCTGCTGTTGAGGATAGTGAAAGCATGCCTGTGTCTGTTGAGGGGCCCAGACCAACAGCCTCGGCACGACCCCGAACCAGGGGATTGGGGAGGCGGAATCCGCTACGGCGCAACCAGGGGAGGGGCATGGCAATGTTGGACGCATGGCACCACGAGAGGGTGACCTTCCAGCAGCAAAACCAACAAAACCGAGAGGCACTGCATGGCCGGATCGAGAACCTAAATACCACATTACAGGCTGTGCAGAACGAATTGAGGACCCTCAACAGCCACATGGAGACTGCCAACAATGACAACCGTGCCTACAGGGGTGAAATGGTAAATATCATGCGCAACATTTTGGACCAGTTGCAGATTCAGAATGCCACACAGGCCCACGTTCGGGCCAATCAGCAAGGGCCACCACCTGGGTACTATGGCCATCACCCATATTAATGTCTCCACAACATGAATCTGTACAACATCTTTGCTCTTAATCCCCCCTGTATTGACTTGTCTGGTGAGGCAAACCAAGATACCCTTGGTGTATGCCTTGGGTTGTGTGTTTTTGATTTGCGCCCATAGAGCTCCTTAGAGTGGTGAGGTAGGCCACTAGCCAAGGCCATATCTGAATCCTCACTGAACGTGCCACTCAAGCTTCTACCCCTGTACCAGGTTTACACCTGTGGCAGGGCCAAATGTGGCCAACCAGGATTGTTTGTTTTTTTCCTTATTGCCATGGTTGATCTAACCATTAATCCTTTGTGTTACCTCAATTTTTTGACCAAATTGGAGTGAGCAGCAACTCCAAGTTGGAGCTCTTATTTTTTACAAATAAACAGTTAAAGACACCTGTGGCTCCTAAATTTTATTGTCTCTTTTTTGGGTGTCACAGAGAAATATATACTTGGACATTCACACAGTTCACACATCCAAAAAAGAGAGTTGGAAAGCATTAGGCCTGTGGTGAGTAATTACTTTATTACTTATTTGAACACCACAAACATAACGAAACATACACAAAGGGAAATAAAACTAAATCAACAACACAATGTTAAACAAAGGCCAATACAGGTTACATTAAGCAAAATGGGTCGCGATCAAATTAGTCCGCACACTTTGGCCAGACACACTACTGTGTGTGTCCAGAAATGACTCCTCCTGGTCTTCGCTGGGTGGAGAGGGAGCAAATTCTACATACCGGGGGACCCGTTGTGAAATAGCAAAATTGTGAAGAACAGCACAGGCCATTATTATGTCTATGACCTTTTTCGGATCATATTGCAGGGCGCCCCCGGTATGATCCAAACAACGAAACCTAGTCTTCAAAAGACCAAAGGCCCTCTCTACCACAGCCCTGGTCTTGCGGTGCGCACAGTTGTAGGCATCCTGGGAGGCATCCTGGGGCCGGAGTACTGGCGTCAAGAGCCACGGCAGCAGCGGGTATCCGGAATCACCTTATACATAAGATTAGGAAAACAAACATGTAAGACCATCAAGGCACCAGCAACATCAATAGGAGGCTATTTGTCAATTGTGTGATCAACATGAGGCAACATTTGCCACTGTCCCAGTCCCAAACTAAACATCTGTCCTAGAGGTTTACAAAAGGACAACATACAAAGAGTGAGGATGAGGGACAATCATACATATGGATCCCAGCTCTGGGTTTCAAAGTGTGCTTAGGATGTAGGTTTGGCTGACCCCTTATATGCTTTGTGTGAGACCAAAACAGCAGAAACACGCCACATGCACTTTATCCCGCTCTACTCTCGTGTGGAAGTGCAAACCAGCTTAGCAAAGATGGGTCCGAAACTATGCTCAAGTTAAGTGCACGATTCCACACAAGGGTGGTGTAAGAGGGATTATTAAATTAGACCAACAGATAATTTAGAATGTGGGTAATGCAGGCCAAACTTGGCGAAACGCTTGGTTGGTTAATAACTAACATTCAAGTGTGGTTTCACATGGGCAGAAGTTTATTTAAGGTGTAAGTTTGGCAGACATTACTGCCAAATGCTAATTAAAAACAAACATCCACAACTACATTATGTGGTTTATGTTCACTTACCAAGGAGCCATGCACCGGAAAATTCCCCAGACTCAAACCGTCGGTACAATCCTGATCGTCTAAGGATGTACGCATCATGGGCTGAGCCTGGGTAGCCGGCGAGGACGCTAAGGAACCGCATGTCCGGCCCCACCACTGCCTGCACATTAAAGGAGTGGCCCATTTTGCGGTTCCTGGAAAAAAAGGAAGACAAGAAAACATTAGGAAGGCATTTAGAACAATTAACACACACATTTCGATAAGGAGGGACCATTACAAGGTGGGAGCATTACAAGGTGGGACCATTACAAGGTGGAGCCATTAGAAGGTGGGTACATTACAAGGAGGGACCATTACAAGGAGGGACCATTACAAGGTGGGTCCATTACAAGGTGGAGCCATTAGAAGGTGGGTACATTACAAGGAGGGACCATTACAAGGAGGGACCATTACAAGGTGGGACCATTACAAGGTGGGAACATTAAAAGGTGGGAACATTAAAAGGTGGGACCATTACAAGGTGGGTCCATTACAAGGTGGAGCCATTAGAAGGTGGGTACATTACAAGGAGGGACCATTACAAGGAGGGACCATTACAAGGTGGGACCATTACAAGGTGGGAACATTAAAAGGTGGGACCATTACAAGGTGGGTCCATTACAAGGTGGAGCCATTAGAAGGTGGGTACATTACAAGGAGGGACCATTACAAGGAGGGACCATTACAAGGTGGGACCATTACAAGGTGGGAACATTAAAAGGTGGGACCATTACAAGGTGGGTCCATTACAAGGTGGAGCCATTAGAAGGTGGGTACATTACAAGGAGGGACCATTACAAGGAGGGACCATTACAAGGAGGGACCATTACAAGGTGGGACCATTACAAGGTGGGAACATTAAAAGGTGGGACCATTACAAGGTGGGTCCATTACAAGGTGGAGCCATTAGAAGGTGGGTACATTACAAGGAGGGACCATTACAAGGAGGGACCATTACAAGGAGGGACCATTACAAGGTGGGTCCATTACAAGGTGGAGCCATTAGAAGGTGGGTACATTACAAGGAGGGACCATTACAAGGAGGGACCATTACAAGGTGGGACCATTACAAGGTGGGAACATTAAAAGGTGGGACCATTACAAGGTGGGTCCATTACAAGGTGGAGCCATTAGAAGGTGGGTACATTACAAGGAGGGACCATTACAAGGAGGGACCATTACAAGGAGGGACCATTACAAGGAGGCTTAACCTAAAATGAAACCAAACATTAAAAACATTACTTACCTGTATATGTACTCGTCGGCAGCAGGAGGCACCAGGGCGACGTGGGTACAGTCAATGGCACCAATGACGTTGGGCATGTCGGCGATATTATAAAAACCAAGCTTAATGGCGTTTCTGGCTACCATATCATCGGGGAAATAAATATATTTGGGGGTTAGGGTAGCCATGCCTTCCAAAAAATGTGATAGTGCGCGGCTCAGCGTAGGCTGTGAGATCCCCACGGAGAGGGCACCCAGCCTCTGGAACGAGCCGTTTGCCAAAAATTGCAGGCAGCCAAGCATCTTGGTCATACCTGAAATTGCATGCCCCTTCCTTGTGGTGCGGGCTAACCATGGCCGCAGCTCACTATACAATTTATGGAGGGAAGCGCGATTAAGCCTGGTCAGCTCGAACAGCTCAACGTCATGCATGCCATTGATGTTCATGCGTCGCCGCCGGTGCAATCTGGGCTCTGACCTCAAGATCCCATCAATGCCAAACAGAAGAAGACCTTGATGCTCTTCAAAGTCACTCTCCATCATGCTTGGCTGCCTAGTCCCGAGGTCAAAAAGGTGCCGTAAGACGCTCGACAAGGAAATGACTATATGGGCGTCGGAATACTTGCCAATCAGCTCTCTGAATTAATCGCCAGCCCATTGCAATGACGTAAATGATTTGACCGATCGAAACATTTTCGATTTCGAAGGAAAAAAGTCCCGAAGTTGCGTAAAAACACAAAATGAATTTCGATGGACGAACGGACATATACGTCTATGTTCGAACGTTCGTGCGAGTCGAAAATGGCCAAAAAAAAAGGAAAAAATGACAAACACCCAACAAAACTTTCGATTGCAAATACGAACATAATGACATTTGGGATTTTGAATCGAGCCTATTGTCTGCAGTTTTCCTTAACTATATTCCCCCAATTTGAGCGTATTTCTTTTACTTCTTATACTGCTGCTTAAATAAAGAATGATAAATGCTTGTGAGCCAGATATAGCTAGCACTATGCATTGCCATAGGAGAACAGATGATTGCAGGTCTGCTTGTTTAACTTCTTTTCATGGGTCTTTTATTCCTCACAAAGTTGTTTGTCTCTTTTGTCAGTACATGTTATGAAATCTTTGGAACTTACCCAGTAATTATATGTTGTCTCTAGTGTTACTATTATTCTTTTCTGACAACTGCGTGATAACTCTCAGAAACAATTACCTTAAACATATTTACAAAGCGACGTTACTTACCATGTAGTCTTCTGTCATCTAGCCATAAGAGCTTCAGCAAATTTGCTAATCTTGCAGTAAAAGAAAATGTGTTCACTTCAGTTTATTTTCTGGTAGAAAGCGCAGCTTTGAAGCAGTTATTTCTCAAACTCCAACGCTGCATGCCACACATGAGCAAACTAGCTGCCAGTCCTTGTTGAACTAGAGAAAAATTCCATGTTGTGGTACCTAAGGTGATCAATTGTCTAGCAGATGGGCGTTACATTGATATGTCACGCCCAGTCGAATAGAATCACTGGGCATTCAAGGTGTGTTGGGAAACTCCTGGTTTAGGTATTTTAACCCAGGACAGGGAGGCAACTCTTAGCCAGTCAGTTAATTCCTCCCTGGAGGCCATAATCGGAGACCATGGTCTTGGGAGGAAAGAAGCGGACTAGGGACTGAAAGACCTCAGGCAGACAACCCGCTTGCGCCACCAAAGAGGCAAGCTGCCGACCACCCGTGGCATGGGTGGTCCGGTACTCGGAGAGCCTGTAATCCCCCCCAGTTCTTCAGCAGGGACTCTAACAGTTAGGCTGTGCAGGCCCCGGGTAGCTCCTTGGTGGTCACAGATTTGGGAAGGGGAAACACAGGGCAGACATACACAAACAAAATGATCTAGGCCCCAGTGCAGACTGTGGGGAAGCTGGTTCTCAGTGCGGACTAATCTACAACAAAGGGCCATAGGCCCCAGACACATGGCTAAACCCTGGAAGGGCTGCAGGCCCCAATACAGACAAGGACAAAACTGTGGTGAACCACAAGGCCCAGAAGAGACAGCAAAGACAGGAACTAGGAAGGGCTGTGAGCCCCAGTACAGACAGAAACTATGGAGGCCCTGCATAGCTGGTTATGATTACAATTTTTTTTTATTAACCCTTTATGTCCCATTACTCAGCAGGTATAAGAGGCTTTCAGCAGCAGCAGGAAAACAGAAGCCATAGTGATCAGCGTGGGACACAGTGCTTGGGGACGGATCAGTGGTAAATATTAAAAAATAAAATATTTTTTCTTGTGTGGGTGTTTTTTTACATTTAATCCTTTAGGAACTGGTAAGCGATCCATAAGACCCCTATACCAGTTCACAAGGCTTGAGGGGGCTGGAAAGTGACCTGCAGCTAGAGGGTGACTTGCTATTAACCCCCTGCCCCCCATTACCTGCCTTCCCAAAGCCAGGGGGGAAGGTAATATGTATTGAAGAGCCCGGGGGCCATGAAGAATATGTGGGCTAGTAGCTTTCAGGGCTGAGGCCACCTCCATGCCCATTCTACAAGCTCTGCATAACTGGTCCCCGGGCATCTCTTTATGGGTTTTAATCTAAAATTTTAAATTTTTTTCCAAAAAAGACCACCCCCCCATCCTGGGAAGTGGGGCCCCACGCCATATTAAATGTAACCCTTTTTAGTGTGGATAACAGTTGTATTTTAATTGTATATGTTATAAAGGGCTCTTTTCAGTTTGGGGGAGGAACGGGGGCCTACCAATACATATGTGAGACAGTTGTAATTGGGAGAAACAGGACTTTCACGTGTAATATGGTTTTCTTGAATAAAATAAATGTTTTAAAATATACAAGCCAAATTTGGAAAAAATACATTTTTTTTTCATTTTTCAACTAAAAAATATTTTAAAAACCACTGGAAAGATTACCACATGGAATTTCATGTTGAAACTCAAACTTTGCCAAAAAAAGAATAATTGTCCTTGAATTTCCTGCAAAAATCACAGATAAACATAGCACAAAATGGTGAAAAATGATCTGTCAACAGAGGTTGACAAAATCTCAAGTAGGCTGGCAATTAGCTTGCTTTTTCTTGTTTGCTTATTGATATTTTAGGAAAATGTGTTTTCTATTCTGCTTTTTAATACATTTTTATGGAAACCCTGTGCAACCAAAGAATTCTTTGAGGGATTACTTTCAGAAAGATGAGTCCACTACAACAAGCTGGGTACACCGAGAAAGCCTAATGTGTGTACTTTCCGGGAATATATGGTTTGTGGTGGGTATTTTAAATCTAAAGGGTTTGCACCCTGTTCTATGCCATGGAATTTTTAGACCCCTGACCCGCGACTCTCCACTGCAAAGGGGCCCACTGAGACCATGCCACCGGAGGGCCCACATAAACCTGGAGCCGGCCCTGACAGGCATCGAACTTTCTTCCCTGCACCGCCTGATGTGCTGCGTCCGGAAGGCTTACAAACCAAAGTCCCCTCTTGCTCATCATTACATATGGTGTAGAAATGTTAGTATTGGATATTGTAGAGAGTTTCCGTAATACACATACATATATCTATATCTGTAATAAAACCTACCTTCAATAAATACATGTATATATAGATATATTGTATACATTCAGCCACTCAATATATATCTGGAGTATTAAATTATGACTATTTATTAGGAAGCTATATTGATGTAATACATTTTTGGCCCATTTCCGTTTGTTCATATATGGTGTTTGTACTGTGAATTTTTATTTTAAAAAAGTATTGGTTGTTTTTGATATGTATGTTAAAGGGCCAGTCCAGCCCGGATGTCTCCGCTGACCTGCCACCTCCCTCAGTACTGAAGCAGGGCAGGGGGGGTTACATAAATAAAAAACACTTACCTGCCCCAGAATCCAGCGATGCTCATGGCCATCTTTGCTATTCCCCGGCCTGCCAATCAATGCCTCCAGGAGTATGCGGTGCCGGCGCACGATCCTGTACGGACCACATGTTTCTGGTGGCAGCCGAGTGGGACTGGCCCTTTAAGGAGCTTTTATAGCGTTCTCTTTGGGTTCTCATCTCCTTTTCTGCATACTATTTATTATTCATATTGTTGTGCAACATTTTGCTTTGATACATTGCTGACTTAATAACTAATGTTAAAACAAATGTAGTTAGTACAGATTTAGTTAAAGCTTTTAAAATGTTACTCATAGGATTGCAATCACTGAAAGGTGGTTATAGACTCAGTGCTCAATAGAATAAGCAGGATTGAGGTTAATGGTTCATAGGCAAGGCTGCTCACTATATATTGTACAAACACATGTGCAATATTTTGGTCGGAAAATTTTTATGACTATGAGCACCTTTTAAACCTGATTAGGAAAACCCAATAAAATAACCACTTCACCTTTAGATAGTAGCTAGTTCAAACTCCGTAAACATACTAAAAAAAGCCATAAAATCAGGTGAGTCATCTCTAATCCTGTATGTGATAAATTAGATGTATAAAATTTATTTGGGTGAGTCATCCTTATTTCTTTCCAGAATGTTATTATACCCGGCACAAAATATCAAGGGACATCTTAGACATATTAAGATGTATCCATTTAAAATTCAATCCTCATTTTAATAAAAAATAATATATTTTTACCGCTTCCATTGCATTTATGACTTTAATTAATGTCCAAATTATAAACAATAAAAATGAACTGTTATAGCCCAAGAGCTTCTCATGCAGTAAATGTATCTGTAAGTCTAGTTTAGATAAAAGAGTTAATAATGGAGCACATCCACATTCTTGCACTTTTTATAGATATAAATATTTATTTGTTTTATTTTACTTGTTAGATCTTTAACTGCATTAAGGTACCTGGTGCCAAAGCAATGTTGGCTTTCATATTAAAGTATGCGAGAAAGCAATTTTGAACTAACAATCACAGAGGGAATTTCCTGTATATAAATGCTGCTGGAAGATACCTCAATATGTATAGCAAGCGAGAAAGGCAAGCCTAGTACAAGCAACCAAGGAGTCATTATAGTTATAGAAATAACAGCCCCAAGTCTGTATTTCTGTAAGAACTGTGCATTTGGGAAGATCGGAGGAATTTCAGAACATTAAGCGACACTTACATCTTTATTTAGTTATTTGTAGATTTTTATCACTTGCAGAGTATATGTGGCTATTTAGAATATACAATACCTAAGGGCAAGAATTTCCACAACCTAAGGAAACCGAAAATAGTATTGTGAGATCCTTACCAAAATGTCCTGCAATCAATTTTTACATTTTTGCAAACCAGGGGTATGCACAGATGAAAAAAACAACCCCAGCTTATGGGGATAAACAAGCAAATACTAACCTTTATTAAATCATTAAAATTGAAATGTCTGTCAGCTGAAAAAGCATTGGCAGCAGGGCCCCCATCACATGCAGCCCCACAAAATGCACCCACCCATTATGCAGGTGGTATAGTAAGCAGCTCAATGTATGCTCACAGCCAGGTTAAGAAATGTGCTGGCTTATCTGTCTTGGCAGTGAATATCACCAGTGTGCACCCAGTTCAAAGGATATTACCTAATGGTCATCAATTCTTTAGCAATAGAAAGCCCCAGTTCACGGGGATGCTGGAGATGCCTCACCAGACACTGTTGCCCCCAGAACTTGGTAGCACAAACAATATCCTCTGAGTACAATGAATAAAAATTGGGGATGCCCCAAACACCCCCCCCCCCCCGAGTATCTGACAGAGTCTTATTACTGCATACACCAAAATTAGTAATAAAAAATATATATATTTATTAATCCATTAGAATCAAAAACATTACATCCAAGACACATTGTTAAAAAACATATAAGACAAACTAAACATATTCTGCCAGGAGGGGGCGCTGATGTCCTTTGCTGTCATACGGACAGATGTGAATATTAGATGTAATTCATAAAACTCTTCAAAATAACTGATATCCTTAAAAAAGTGCCAAGTGCCTATACAAACAGTACATTTGTACACAGTTTAGGCTGAAACGAAATTGTTCCTCAGAGGAGGATTTCCTGCAACAGTCACGGGTACTATCAAATCGATTTAAGAGGCGTGGCTATCCAGAACCGGTGGTGAGAAGGGCCCTGGAAAGGGCAAAACGGGCCCCCAGAGATTCCTTATTGGTTCCTAAAAAGAGGGATAAATCTGAACCAGAGGAGGCTAATCCCGGAAATGGCTGGCCCGCTCTAACTAAAAAGAATCTGCCAGCCTCCCTCTGCCCCCTATCTTGCTCCAAAGAGGATTGAGAACAAAGAAAAAAGAAAAATGGCATGGACATCGCCTTTGGATAATGAAAATGGTCCACACCCTACGTGTGTGTATGGGGGGGGTTATTATCCTATAGTGGGACATCTGGAGGAGCCTAACCCACAGGTGTTATATGGGCTGTAGGACCCTGTTCTTGGAGATTATGGGATGATGGTTACCTTCCTGTAATTTATTTGTAATTGTCATCCTGGCTCTGATCAAGATGTTGGTGTTACAATGGCCCTCTTCCTTTCTCTCTCTAATTATAGATTCATTGGTGCTTCCCTGGTAGTTTAATCTTTACAGGGGTATGTACAACTTCAATTGGTCATGGGGGTTTTCCTGATTCGGGATCCCCCTTTGAGGTTGTGGTGTGTTGCCCACATGAGGTTGCCTTAAAAAGTATAGAGAGAATTTGGATCCTTACTGAATACCAATCTGATATATTCTTTGCAAATAAGATATCTGAATTGTTTATTTCACTTACATTAGTTATTCCTGCTCCAAAAAGGGGGAGAACGTTCAAATGTCCTTTTTCTTTTATCTCTGCAATGGGATTGCTTGTCGCTCTCCTGGCTTCGTAATAATTACAGGGGTATGCATAACTGTATCTGGCTGTGGTGGCTATCCTGGTTTGAGATCCTCCTTTGATGGCTGCCCCATTGAGCAGAGAAAGGGTATGGACTTGTGGGAACCTATTCCTGTATTGCTGTAAATAGTACAATGTAGTATTTATAATGAGATGCAGAAAATTGTAATTACTGTATATATAATGGCTTGTTTTTCTCTTTAATGATGTATAACTGTCATAGAATTATATAGAAATATGGTATTTGTAGTTAGTTGTTAGAGTTACTGGGTGTGGGTGCCGTCGGGAAGTACTCACCCTCCCGCGATCCAGCCCCGCGCAGCACCCAGCGGGTGCAAGGCCGCTAGCATCTCCCTGCTGCAGGGGGAGAGGCTGGCCTCGCTCAGGCTGGACGGCAGGTACGGTGTTCTTCCACGCTCCACGCTGGAGCGGGAGTGACGTCACTTCCGCCCGGCCTGACGTGACGCACTTCCGGCCGGGGTGCGTCCGCCGACCGGCTGGTTTCAATCGGCGGAGCGGGGGCAGGTGTGTATAAAAACGGCTCCCACAGCACCTTCTGCCACGCACTCTGCCTTGAAAAAGAGGCTTACGTCTCGGAATGCGTGGGCTCGTGAATAGGGGGGGGACGCATATTGCTGACCCGGACATACCTGATTGGGATAAGTAGCACTTTCTTTGCACTGTTTTTTCTATTGATTTGAGCTTCACTCTATTGTTATTTGCGCATTTGAGATAAAAACCTCTATAAATGAGTATCTGCTATTAATTAATGTACTGTTTGTATAGGCACTTGGCACTTTTTTAAGGATATCAGTTATTTTGAAGAGTTTTATGAATTCCATCTAATATTCACATCTGTCCGTAGCTGATGACAGCAAAGGATATCAGCGCCTCCCTCCTGGCAGAATATGTTTAGTTTGTCTTATATGTTTTTTAACAATATGTCTTGGATGAAATGTTTTTGATTCTAATGGATTAATATATATATATATTTTTTATTACTAATTTTGGTGTGTGCAGTAATAAGACTCAGATACTCGGGTGGGGGTTTGGGGCATTCCCAATTTTTATTCATTGTACTTTTTTTGGGTTAAGGACAGAGCATTGCACCACATGTGATGGTAAAATTGTTTTGCTGGTGCCACCCACACATCTTTTCTAATATCCTCTGAGTGCTGGGATTACAGGTGGGTGAGCTCCTCTGGGTGGTCAAGATGTAGCCATGCTTCATTCACGGGAAGAATAGTACAGGTGTCAAGGCACAAAGATGAAGAGAGGATCAAAGCAAGAGGCAAGATGAGGAATTACCGGGAGTCAGCCACGGCGTAGTATGAGCAGTACAAGGACTCAGGCAAGGATGAGGTCAAATAAAGTTCAGGGTCATACACAAATAGCAGATGAACAGACTAAATTACACCCATCTGATAGCTATAATGGTCACTATGGCATGGGGGTGGAATCAGGGGTGTAGCTAGGGGAGGTCAGGTGGGGCATGTGCCCCGGGTGCAGCAGGTTGGGCGGGGCACCAAAAGGGGACCTGAGCACAGATGGGGGGGCGCCATTTTGAATCTTTGCCCCGGGTGCCAGAAAGCCTAGCTACGCCTCTGGGTGGAATACATTTATAGGGGCCATGTGTCTGTGAACATCAGGCCTCAGTGGCACATATTATCCCATGGGCTGATTAGCCCAAAACTATAATGAGGGCTTATAGTCCCAGGACTCTCCTCGGGCTCATTCGCCCATTAAAAATTCCCTCTGGCGGCTGCGCAGCCTGCCCCTGGCCCGGTATCATCAACGGAAGGCATGAAGCATACAGATGTGCAGAATGCAGGGACAGCCAAAGGATAAGGTGGTCTCCTGAGCTGGCTTCCAAGACTGATATGTTGGCAGGATGATGGCCAGATCGGCCCGCCGCGGGAATGCTGGCCAGCTGAGTGGACCTCTTTGTTGGACAGCTTCTAGTGCCTTGGAGAGTTACCTCGCCTCAAATGCTTAATTATATTAAGTGGATCTATGCTTTTCATATCATTTAATTGTTTCCTATTATTTTTATTGATTTAGAAGATTTAAACAAAACAAGTACATAAAAGCAAAAACAAATGGGCGGTAAGGGGCACAGCCAACAAGTCTCATACAGACCAAAACTGACAGAAAGGACCTAGCACAACAAAGCAAAATAAGAGTTTACTTATGTACAATAAAACAGTTTATCTATAGCTTTACCTGCAATTTTAGTGCCACCATTAACCATCTCTTTGCTGACTATTAAAACTTCCTCATGTCCTTCCCCAGGCCTGACCTCAACAGGGATGTCAACCTGACCTATTCCTGCAAGATGATTTTTATATAGCTGCATTCGCATGGTTGCCAGCACTCGGTAATGCGCAGGGGGGCACCAGCAATTGGGATGCCCCTCCTGGTGCTCGAAACAATATACGTACAGGCAACAGTTTTTTCACTGGTGCTTCAATGATAGTTGCATAATATTTTCAAAATATAAGATGTTTGGGACTAAAATTGACTGTATGAGTAAAATCCAAAATACCCATTTTCTGCCTGGAAAGCCTTACTGACTTTCATTCACAAACATGCCAGTGGATGTTATTTATTAGAGCTGTATCACATTTAACTTACCAGGAGTAGCCAAAATATTCACTGGATGTTTTACAATACTGACTATGGCTGTTACATTGTACTTGCAGACAGTCTGGAGATTGGAGGATGTAAGTAAAGTTATTGGTACTCCTTGGTTTTCAGGCTCAGGAACACAGTTTAAAAAAAAAACAAGTTTGTCTTGAGCTGGAGAATCCTGAAATAAATGGGAAATGGATTGTGGAGCTGATTCAATGCTAATCGATGCACTAACACATAAAGCACTAGGTGTACTCACAGCTCAGCTAAATGCATCTTGACTCCACTCAGCGTCAATGCAGCTCCTTACACTGATAATCCAGGATTACAAAAATTAGATTGGTACTCCAACACTTCCAATAAAGTCCTCTGTTTATTGTAGCACTTTAAAACCATTCATCAGCAGGTGGGACAACAGGCATAGACAAAGCGCTGCTATGCATTTCAGGGGGAAACCTCCTTAATCATGCATGCACTCTGACAGTGAGTTTAAAACCATCATGCCCGCCCTATTTCCGGACAGAGGGAGAGCACGCCTCCTCACTCGTGGCCAATCCATCGCACACCTGAACAGTGATGGGAAAACCTACCATCCAGGATAATCCTACCCTGGAAATCGTCCCATACACCTCCAGTCAGGCCCGACCAGATCAGTGGCACACCTCCACACTCCCCATATAGGAGATGAGCGTGATGAGCCACCCAGCTAGCCAGGGCCCATTCTACGATTCCAAACTCATCCCCCGGGTGAGCCTGCAACAGGATAATAAAATCAGCTCATAGAGACGTTTTGTAATAGTGCATTGCATATGCCATAAGCTTAACCTGTTCGCTGCCAGCCTACCAGGAGATTTTGCCACCCACTGTTACCAGAGCATTTTTCACTGTTTTGTGCCGTACATGTTTGTAGCGACCACCCTTATCGCCGGAGGGCTTCCCCGCCAGAGACGTCCTTTTCCCAATGGTGAGAGGTGCTGCAGGAGTCCCAGAGTCGTCTGTGAGGAAACAGGAACAGCCCTTACAAGGGCTAGGAATTGTAATATAGCGTTTCCCCCAATAAGAGACAGAACTCAGTATTGAGGGTGAAGGTGAAGTCTTTATTAGTGCCACTCTAGGCCTTATATACACAAGTCTCCATGCAAGGTGGACCTGATGGAGAACTGCATGACACACACACCGACCAATAGCAGCAGGGCACACCATCCCTCAACTCTGCCGGTAACACAATCAGTATAACAATAGCAGTCTGTAATACAATCAATCAGAACAATGCCATTGTCTGTGACGTAATCAATCAACACAATGGCAGTCTGTAACACAATCAATCAGAACAATGAATAACGTAAACAATCAACACAATGGCAGTCTGTACATGCTTAAGAAAAGGAAAGTAATGAACCTGTGTAAAGTCCAAAGGGCAGAGAGTCTGTCACAATGTTCAACTGTGATTTTTGAAAGGACTTCCAGGCATAACCCAGGAACTTTATTTACTGTTTTTTCATCAGATACTGGACTTGGCTGGTCATGTTTTAGTGTATTCTCAAACCTTTTGGGTGAAATATGTGCAATAAAATGAAAACAAAATCTATATTTTACAATTTGTAGTGTTTTTTTGTAAAATAAAAAAAAAAGTTTTCCAATAATATTAAATTATATTAATATTTTAAGCCCCATTTCTCCTGGTTGCAATAGTACCACATATGTATTGGTAGACACCCTTTCCTGCCCAGGAGACTTCTCCTGACTGAAACAGCACTTTAGGAAATTTTCAGATAAAATAGAACTACAATACGCACCTTGCAGTTTTTCAAGCAACCCTTTACATTTGTTTTATATTCTCTGGAAGTACACACCTTATGGTTTCTATGTGTACCAGGCTTATTGACGTGGGCACAGTTTTCTAGAAGTAATCCCTCAATGAATGATTTGGTTGCACAGGGTTTGCCTAAAAAAAGAATAAAAAAGCAGAATCAACACATTTTCCCCAAAAAGCAATATGCAAACGAGAAAAAAACAATACCCAACATGCATAGGTACTGTCAAGGGAAGAGTTGCCAAACACCCCAAAGTGATGCCGTAAATGTAATTTTACTTGAAAATGTCATCTCTGCAGACAAAGTGCGCACTTTGCGCTTTTTCAAACAAAACAACCCTTTACATTTGGAATACCCCCACAAACCATATATTCCCCAAAAGTACACACATTAAGCTTTCTTGGCATACCCAGCATGTTGCAGTAGGCTCATCTTTCTGGAAGTAATCCCTCGAAGTATTATTTGGATTCTCTAACAAATGTATAAAAAAGCAGAATAGAAAACAAATTGTCCTAAAATAACAATATGAAAACAAGAAACAACAAGCTAAATCTGCAAGCACAGTGTCCCCTGAACAGAACAATACCCAGCATGCATGTAACGGGCCGGGTGTGGCGGCACAGGTGTGGATCCGCTGTGAGTATGTTACTGATAGCGAGTGCCATGTCAGGGGAGCGGAGTATAAGAGGCCACCGGTATTCACCAGAGCCCGCAGCAAGGCAGGTTGGTCTTGCAGCGGCGATTGACCCCCAGGTCGCTACCCCCCAATGGTGGCTCAGCCACACAGTCAGCCGAGGTGATGCGTGAAACAAAGGAGGCAGGCAAAAGGCGATGTCAGAGTTTAAGCAGAGATCAGGGCTGGCAGCACAATCTGGAGGTCGAAAGTAAGTAGCCAAGGTCGGGACGGGCAGCGAAGGTTCAGCATCGAGGACAGGCAGAGGTCGGTACACGGGTGAGCAATCCTGAAAACAACAGACTTTCTGCATGCAAAGGAAGACCAAGATCCGGCACTGATGCAAAAGGAGGTGCCCCTTAAATAGGGGAAGTGGATGACCAGGCACCAATCAGTGCTGTACAGGCCCTTTAAATTTCAGCAATCTGGCGCGTGCCCTCTAGTGGACGTGCACGCCTGACCATGCGAGGAAGCAGCACGAGGAGGAGGAAGCCGGCTGGGAGCAGCCATGGAGGTGAGGGAAGTGCTGCGAGATAGGTGCACAGCGCTCGCCCTAACACCATGCAAGGAAGCAGCACGAGGAGGAGGGAGCCGGCTGGGAGCAGTCATGGAGGTGAGGGAAGTGCTGCGAGATGGGCGTGCAGCGCTCGTCCTAACAGTCCCCCCCCTTGGGTCTCCCCCTCTTCTTGGGACCAAGAAAATCCGAGATGAGACTATGGTCCAGAATGTTCTCCTCGGGTTCCCAAGATCTTTCCTCTGGACCACAGCCTTCCCAATCGACCAAAAAATATCTTTTGCCTCTGGAGACCTTAGAGGCCAGGATCTCTTTCACCGTGAAAGCGTTGCGGTACCAGAAATTGGAGCGGGTTCCAGGATTTTTGGAGAAAAATGATTGCGAGAGACGTGGAGAGACGTGGAAGGAGTTAGGGATACAAAGAGATGCTGGAAGGTGAAGCTTATAGCAAACCGGAAATTTTGTTGCTTGATCTTATAAGGACCCAGGAAGCGGGTACCCAGTTTGTAGCTGGGAATTCGGAAGCGGATGTATTTCGCTGAAAGCCACACCTTATCTCCAGGAGAGTAAACAGGAGGAGCTCTTCTCTTTTTATCAGTGCAAATTTTCATATGAGCGGAAGCTTGAGAAAGAGCACGTTGAGTTTCTTGCGTGGAAAAATCCTGTGCGAGTTCTTCCACGGCGGGTACTTCAGAAGACGTGGACAAGGGCAGAGGTGGAAGAGGATGACAACCGTACACCACAAAGAATGGGGATTTTCTTGTAGATTCAGAATCCTTAAAGTTATATGAAAATTCTGCCCAGGACAGAAGGTCGACCCAATCATCTTGACGTGCAGAAACAAAATGGTGAAAATAATGGCCGAGGACTTGGTTAACTCTTTCCACTTGGCCATTTGACTAGGGATGATAAGCAAAGTCCAACTTAATCTTCAGTTGTTTACAAAGAGCCCTCCAGAACTTAGAAACGAATTGTACTCCCCTGTCAGACACGATGTGTGCAGGCAGCCCATGAAGTCGAAAGATATGCATAAGGAAGTGTTTCGCCAGCTGAGGAGCCGAAGGAAGGCCAGGCAAAGGTGTAAAATGCGCCATCTTACAAAACCTATCCACTACGACCCAAACAACGGTATTGCCATGCGAAGAAGGAAGGGCAGTAATAAAGTCCATAGCGATGTGTGACCATGGAGTATTTGGAATAGGTAGGGGAAGAAGTAAGCCAGCAGGTCTTTGGCGAGGAGTCTTGTCACATGCGCAGATGGTACAAGCCTGAATTAATTCCCTCACGTCCTTCATTAGAGAAGGCCACCAATAATATCTGGAAATGAGAGAACACGATTTTCTGATACCAGCATGGCCAGCTACATGAGAAGAATGTCCCCATTTTAATATTCTGCAACGTTGGCGAGGAGGTACGTAGGTCTTTCCAGGAGGTGCCTGTACCAGAGAAGCGGGAGCAGAGTGGACTAGGCATTCAGGAGAGATAATATGCTGTGGAGTGGATTCTGACCCGGAGACGTCTGAAGAGCGAGAAAGGGCGTCCGCCCTGATGTTCTTGGTGGCAGGATGGAAGTGGATTTGAAAGTTGAAACGGGCGAAAAATAACGACCATCGGGCTTGTCGAGGATTTAACCGCTGCGCAGTTTCTAAGAAAGACAGATTTTTGTGGTCGGTAAAGATGGTAACAAGATGGGCAGAACCTTCCAAGAGATGTCTCCACTCCTCCAATGCCAACTTGATGGCGAGTAATTCCCGATCTCCAATGGAGTAATTCCTCTCTGCCGGAGAAAACGTTTTCGAAAAGAAACCGCAGGTGAGAGTCCTGCCAGTAGTAGATTTTTGAGTAAGCACGGCTCCAGCTCCAATGGAGGAGGCATCTACCGCAAGGGCAAAAGGTCTAGCTGGATCTGGTCTTGAAAGCACCGGAGCAGAAGGCATTTTTAAGTGTATTAAAGGCCTCTTCAGCCTGAGGAGGCCATGACTTGGCATTGGCGTTCTTCTTCGTGTGAGCCACAATAGGCGCAACCATAGTCGAAAAGTGGGGAATAAAAATACTTTTTTTCTTTGTTTTTCTTTACTCACCTCCAATTGTTAGCTCCTGTGTCCCTCAAGGATCCAATGACAGATGCAGTGATTGCTGGAGGGGGGTGGGGAGGCAGGGGATCAGAGGATCCCATGGCCCTCCACCCCTCTATTCAGGGATCATCGTATCTGAGAAGTGCGATTACATCAGTGGTATGAAACCATACCAAGGTGGAAGCGGGATGCAGAGGGCTTCTCAGGCCCTCTCCCAAAGCCAGAAGATCCCAGGGGGGTGATCCGAGGCCCTCCAGGTGAAGAGGCGACCCAGCGGGAGTGATTGCAGCTGCAGGTGAGTAAATGCCTTTTTGTATGTGATGGCACAAGGGGTGGGGCTCTTTTGGGCCCTGTCCTGAAGCCTGAATATCCCCGGGGGTGGGGGATCAGAGGCCCCCAGGTGAAGAGAAGAGTAGGCCTAATCGAACAAGCGGTCAGGTCAGTGTTTGTTTTTCTTTTTACTGTAGCAGGGGGGGATAGCCAGGCACGTAGATTCTACATGCTTGGCACTCAAATTGGGTGGAATCGAGCACGTAGAAACTACGTGCTTGGCACTGAAAGGGTTAAAAAAGTTCTCCATCTTATTCATGCTGGCAAGATGTGAATAAAACAAATCAGATACTGTCTTGTCAATCTTGTTCTAATAAACTAAAAATTGTTACATACATCAATACTATCCTGTATTGATCTGGAATTTTGATATTGGATGTTCTGGCGTACCCATCTCATTTTTATAAAACTCATAGGGCCTGATTTATCAAGTACTTCTTCCAGACTGTGCCACATTGGTCCAAATAGGATTAATGAAAAATATATTTTAGCTTTTTTTTTACACTTGCATGTTGCTTCACTACCTCAAATATGTTGCAACTGTGTGCCAAGTCTGCACACCAAGGTCCACAAGACAAGAGAAATGAGCCCTGTACCAACAGAATGCTGCTGCTGGGGCTGTTACTGAGGTGAGTGAGACGGACCTATGCTAAAAAAAGCCATACTGTGAGGACTGTACCGGACACCTTTCTGTCTTAAGCTGATAATCCCCAATCTCCACCGCCTCTTCTGCCTATAGACAAGTCCCCGCTCGCAGGAGACGCGGATTATGCCTCTCCTGACTCGGTTACCCCCAGGACTTATAGGGCGCAAAGATTACCAGCTTAAGGTGGAGACTGATGAACGGCAGGGAGTCCCAAATGAGGATGCTGGAAGGCGGAAGTCCAATTAACAAGCCGAGGTCAAAACCGGGAGATCACGGAGCGAGGTATCCAACGGAGGTAGCAAAGAGAAGTCAAACAAGCCGAGGTCAATTCCAGAAGGTCACGGGGCGAGGTATCAGAGGGGTCAGGCGAAAATCGTGGTCAGGCAGGCAAAAGGTCAGGGCAGGCAGCAAGCAAGGGTGGTCTAAAGACAAAGCCGAGTATAATTTGAGAAAAGACAATCTATAACGCTCCCAACAACCCAGAGGCTATTACGGGCACTGGGATAAAGGGGCAGTCAGAATATAAAGGGGATACTGGCCACTAGGGAAGGGGGCAAATGGAGGGAAGGACAGTGATTGGTGCAACTGTAAAAACGGGAGCGGTCCCAGGAAATGGACGGCCCAGGCCAGACAGGCCGACCAGTCCCTGGGTCCGCTCCCCAGGACAACGCCAGGGATAGGTTACTTCAAACTTGCCCCCGGCAGGCGCGCTGGGGGAAGCGCTGCCGGGAGGCATAAACAGGACGTGCTCGCGCGCGCGAGCACGTTGTAGATCGGGCGCGCCCCCGCCAGAGGGAGGAAGCGCCACACTCGCAGGAAGCCCGGTGGGGCCGCCCAGCCGCGCAGAGCGGGCTGCGGCGCGGCCACCCGCACCACCCAACACCGCCGATCCCCGGTCCCCACGACAGCGCCGAGGAGCCGGCACACCAGAGGACCGCCGGGCCGGAGACAGCCGCGGGCCACCCGACGACGCGCTGCGGGACCAGGGACGGCGACGAGGTAAGTGCCTAACATTACCCTCCCCCTGAGGAGGGGCCACTGGACCCTCCAAGCTGGGCTTCAGAGGATTCTCCCTGTGAAATCTCTTTACCAAACTCTGCGCATGAACCTCTCTGGCCGGAACCCAAGATCTTTCTTCCGGGCCGTAACCCTTCCAGTCAATTAAATATTGAAGAGAGTTTTGAAAAAAGCGAGAATCTAGGACCCGGGCAATCTCAAACTCCTGATGCCCACCAACTAACACAGGACTAGGAGGATTATTAGGTTCATGGTTCCTTGCAGGTTTAAAAAGGGACACATGAAAGGAGTTACAGATTTTCATGGAGGAAGGGAGATCTAACCGATAAGTAACCTGATTGATTTTCTGTATTATGGGAAAGGGGCCAATAAATTTCGGACCTAACTTAGCGGAGGGTTGGCGTAAGGCCAAATTCTTGGTTGAAAGCCAAACCCAGTCCCCCACACAATAACCAGAATTAGAAGAACGTTTTCGATCTGAAAATTTTTTTTGTTGAAGGACAGCCTTGGACAGATGTTGCTGGATCTTATTCCATAACCCCGGCCATTTGGATACCCAATCATCCAAGGAAGGGACCCTAGAGGGTTGGTCTGATAGGGCTGAAAACTTCAGATCTTTACCGTAAACACAATGGAAGGGAGAAACTCCAGTGGAAGAATGTGAAGCGTTGTTCAGTGCGAATTCAGCAAACGGAAGGAAGAACACCCAATCCGTTTGAGTATCAGCGGTGAAACAACGCAAATACTGTTCTAAAGATTGGTTTGTTCTTTCGGTTTGCCCATTAGACTGAGGGTGGAATGCAGAGGAAAGAGAGACGGTGAAGCCCAGCTTAGCACAGAAAGCCCTCCAAAACCGGGAGACAAATTGGACCCCCCTATCTGAGACCACATCTTCTGGAATGCCATGGATTCTAAAAATGTGAGTGATAAAGAGTTGAGCTAAGATTTGAGCTGTGGGAAGCTTTTTTAAAGGGATGAAGTGAGCCATCTTGCTAAAGCGGTCCACTACCACCCAAATAACGGTATATCCCTGGGAGGGTGGAAGATCCGTAATTAAATCCATGGCCAAATGGGTCCAGGGACAGGCAGGAATGGGCAGCGGTAGTAGAGGGCCTTCAGGGGACTGTCTTAAAGACTTACTCAGAGCACACACCTTACAGGCTAGGACAAATCTTTGTGCATCTTTCCTAATGGATGGCCACCAGACTTGGCGGGACAGTAAGGCGATGGTCTTTTTGACCCCTGGATGACCCGCTGTTTTAGTGTCATGAAAGTGAGACAGAAAGGCAGCACGATAAAGAGGGGGCACAAACTGGACAAACTCAGGCTTTTCAGGTGGAGCCTCGAATTGAGTTAGATCAGGGAGTTGAGGTTGGATGGCGGCTACCACCAGAGAGTGAGGCAAAATGGGAACATCTTCCCTTTCTGGTGAATTAGAAAAAGAGAAACTCAGAGACAAGGCATCAGCTTTTACGTTTTTGGACCCTGGTTTATAGGTTATGGAGAAGTTAAACCGAGAGAAGAACAAGGACCAGCGAGCCTGTCTAGGAGTTAATCTTTTCGCGGATTGGATGTACTCTAAATTTTTATGATCAGTAAAGACAGTAACTGGGTACTGAGCCCCCTCCAGCCAGTGCCTCCATTCCTGAAAGGCCAACTTGATAGCCAACAATTCTCAGTTACCAATGTCATAATTTCTTTCAGCCGCCGAGAATTTTTTAGAAAAAAAGGCACAAGGATGTAGGCGTTCAGGGGACCCACGGTATTGAGACAGAACTGCCCCCACCGCAATCTCGGAGGCATCCACCTCTACAAAAAATGGTAATTGACAGTCCGGATGTACTAACACTGGGGCAGAACTAAAGACTCCCTTAAGTTTTTCAAAAGCCTGAACAGACTGAACCGGCCAAACAGGAGGATACCCCCCTTTCTTAGTAAGATTCGTCAAAGGGGCCACTAAAGAAGAAAAAATTTTAATGAACCTTCTATAAAAATTGGCGAAGCCCAGAAATCTTTGCAGACCTTTCAGATCCTTGGGCTGCTCCCATTCTAATACTGCTTTCACTTTGGATTGATCCATGGAAAGACCAGTATTAGAAACAATGTAACCTAGAAAAGGAACTTCCGAGACTTCAAATTGACACTTTTTTAACTTAGCATATAAACAATTTTCTCTGAGTTTTTGTAAGACCATGCGCACATGTTTGCGATGTTCGTCAAGAGATGAAGAGAAAATCAGAATGTCATCTAAATAGACAACTACGAAACGACCTAGGTAGTCTCTAAATATCTCATTCACAAAACTTTGAAAAACTGCGGGGGCATTACATAATCCAAACGGCATTACTAAGTATTCATAATGCCCTTCGAGAGTATTGAAGGCCGTTTTCCACTCATCACCCTGCCTAATTCTGATGAGGTTATAGGCGCCCCGGAGATCCAGTTTGGAAAAGACCTGTGCCCCAGCCACCTGTGTAAACAGCCCCTCAATAAGTGGCAGGGGATACTTGTTTTTAATAGTGATATTGTTTAAACCCCGATAGTCAATACATGGACGAAGCCCCCCATCCTTCTTCTCAACAAAAAAAAATCCTGCTCCTGCCGGGGAAGAAGATGCCCGAATAAACCCCTTCTCTAAATTTTCCGCAATATATTCCCGCATAGCATGATTTTCAGCTCGGGTCAAATTGAAAATTCTCCCCCTAGGAGGCATGGTACCAGGAAGGAGCTCAATGGGGCAATCCCAAGGCCTATGGGGGGGAAGTTTGTCTGCCGCCTTTTCGGAGAAGACGTCAGAGAACTCCAGGTATGGAGTGGGAACCTTATTTGGAGATAATTGCGTGACTCGAACCGGAAGTTCCAAACAGGTCTGAAAGCATTGGTGCCCCCACTTCACAATTTGCCCCGACACCCAGTCAATTTGGGGATTGTGCTTTTGTAGCCAAGGCAATCCCAGAACTAAGGAGGTGTTAGGCATACTTAAGACAAGAAAGCTGATGATTTCGGAATGACTGGCTCCCACTTTAAATGGTATAGGTAGGGTTTTAAACTGCACGAGTCCTCCTGCAACTGGTGTGCCATCAATGGCGGTGACTCGGATGGGTGTAGGCAAGGACTGGAGCGCAATTCCTAAACTCTGAGCTAACTCAGAGTCAAGGAAGTTCCCTGCCGCTCCAGAGTCTAAGAGGGCCTTCAAATTCAAACATTTTAGATCAACTTTAAGCTGAACCGGAATTAAAACCGGAGACGATACATGAGGTGATACCTTACAGCCTAGGAGGGCCCCCTCGAAACCCCCTAGGCTCTGAAGTTTCCCGATGGCTTCTTAGGGCATACTCTGACCATGTGACCAGTTCCGCCACAGTACAGGCACAGACCCTCTGACAGGCGCCGACGTCTTTCAACTTCGGTGAGTTTTGTGGCGCCCAGTTGCATGGGTTCTTCGGATGATTGCACCACTGGGGCCTCAGCTCTCATAACTGAATCGGGATGTGACCCTTTCTCTAGGCGTCTTTCCCGCAGACGACGATCTATGCGGATGGCAAGGTGCATGATCTCGTCTAAAGTCTGGGGTTCTGGATAATTTACCATGGTGTCTTTAATAGAATCGGCCAATCCAAGCCGGAATTGGCCGCAGAGGGCAGGATTGTTCCAGCGCGAGTCCACTGCCCAGCGCCGGAATTCTGAACAATAATCTTCAGCCGGTCGGCGTCCCTGACGTAGGGTACGTAGCTTAGCATCTGCCGTTGCTCCTTTGTCAGGATCGTCATACAGAACCTCCATCGCAGAAAAGAAATTGTCTACTGAGAGACGAGCAGGATCCTGGGATGACAGACTGAAAGCCCAGGACTGTGGATCGCCTTGGAGGAGGGAGATAATCAACCCCACTCGCTGCTCCTGTGACCCCGATGAAACAGGACGAAGCTGGAAATACAGTTTGCAAGAGTCCCGAAAATTGGCAAACCTTGCTCTGTCGCCATAGAATTTTTCTGGGAATGGAATTTTGGGTTCCACAGAGGCTGCGGCCGGAGTCCCCTGAGGACTGGTGGTGATAGGAGCTGGACGGTTCTCCTGGGCCGCAACCCGGTGAGCCAGGTGCTCTACAGCCGCCGTTAAGGCTTGCACCTGTTCCAGGATTTGGTCCATTTTTCTGGCCCGTTATACTGTGAGGACTGTACCGGACACCTTTCTGTCTTAAGCTGATAATCCCCAATCTCCACCGCCTCTTCTGCCTATAGACAAGTCCCCGCTCGCAGGAGACGCGGATTATGCCTCTCCTGACTCGGTTACCCCCAGGACTTATAGGGCGCAAAGATTACCAGCTTACGGTGGAGACTGATGAACGGCAGGGAGTCCCAAATGAGGATGCTGGAAGGCGGAAGTCCAATTAACAAGCCGAGGTCAAAACCGGAAGATCACGGAGCGAGGTATCCAACGGAGGTAGCAAAGAGAAGTCAAACAAGCCGAGGTCAATTCCAGAAGGTCACGGGGCGAGGTATCAGAGGGGTCAGGCGAAAATCGTGGTCAGGCAGGCAAAAGGTCAGGGCAGGCAGCAAGCAAGGGTGGTCTAAAGACAAAGCCGAGTATAATTTGAGAAAAGACAATCTATAACGCTCCCAACAACCCAGAGGCTATAACGGGCACTGGGATAAAGGAGCAGTCAGAATATAAAGGGGATACTGGCCACTAGGGAAGGGGGCAAATGGAGGGAAGGACAGTGATTGGTGCAACTGTAAAAACGGGAGCAGTCCCTGGGTCCGCTCCCCAGGACAACGCCAGGGATAGGTTACTTCAAACTTGCCCCCGGCAGGCGCGCTGGGGGAAGCGCCGCCGGGAGGCATAAACAGGACGTGCTCGCGCGTGCGTTGTAGATCGGGCACGCCCCCGCCAGAGGGAGGAAGCGCCACACTCGCAGGAAGCCCGGCAGGGCCGCCCAGCCGCGCAGAGCGGGCTGCGGCGCGGCCACCCGCACCACCCAACGCCGCCGACCCCCGGTCCCCACGACAGCGCCGAGGAGCCGGCACACCAGAGGACCGCCGGGCAGGAGACAGCCGCGGGCCACCCGACGACGCGCCGCGGGACCAGGGACGGCGACGAGGTAAGTGCCTAACACATACAGGAGATGCAGATTGGTTACGCTTGGATAGAGAAATTATGGGCCTTATTTAAAAGTGCCCCATTTATCATTATTTTGCTGGAATAGCACCAGCTTTTGAGCAGCGGCATCTTTCTTTCTGGAAATCACAGTGCTCGATGTTAACTAATTAGCTTTGATTGCTGCATTAGGCGGCCTGTGTCAGCCGGCCTGTGTCAGCACCTGTTTGACCCCAATATCGCTTATATCAGTGCCAGTGTGCGCCACTCTGTACCACCATCCATTTAATAATATTTTGCATGCTGGCCGACGTTTCCTCATTACACTTACAGGATATCACTGCTGGGGACAAACCTTACAGTGCATTTAGGCTGCATTTTAGTTGTTGCTGTCCAAATTACACATTGGTAAGCAAAAGAAGGCGTGAAAAACGATTTTACAATAAAAAAATAAAATTTCATTTGGCAGCCTGTAGGTCCTGTGTTTACATTATTGACAAGTCACAGTGCAAGTTCTGTACCAAATAATGTGTGTAATATTATTTAGAAGCATAAAACACTTCCATACAGTTCTGCCCATTGTGCTCTATGCAATCTTAACCTACGGCACCACTATAACCCAGCACAGCTGCGAACTATATGGTGCTAGTGATAAATTAGACGCAAAATGAGGGCCCCCATCGGTGCTGCCTGATTTTTGTTTGTTAAATCGCACATGGAGTGCCGCTCAGGCAAAAATATAGGTGCTGAGTGGTATTAACAGGCACAGACGCTTTTTATAAAAATCATGTTTCCTTTAACCCTTTAACCGCCAGCCTACCTGGAGTTTTTGTTACGCTTTGTTGCCAGACCATTTTTCACTATTTTGCACTATGCATGTTCAACTGTGATTTTTGAAGGGATTTCCAGGGATTTCCCAGAAAAATTAAATATTGTTTTTTTTCAGCAGAGTCTGGGATTTAACATGAAATGTCTTGTTTGTCATTTTTTAAGTGTATTCTTAATATTTTGGGGTGAGATATGTGCAAAAAAATTAAAAAAATTTTTTTTTACAATTTGTAGTGTTTTTTTGTAATAAAAAATGTAAGTTTGTCAATAAAATCTTATTGCGTGTGAAATCCCAATTTCTCCCGGTTACAACGGTACCACATACAGTATGTATAGGTAGACACCCTTTCCTGCCCAGGAGACTCCCCCAAGCTGAAACAGCGCTTTAGGAGATTTTCAGATCAAATACAGCTATGCTATGCGCTATGCGCACCTTGCAGTTTTTCAATAAAAACAACCCTTTACATTTGAAATACCCCCAACAAACTATATATTCTCTTGAAATACACACCTCAAGCTTTTTAGGCGTACCAGGCTTGTTGATGTTGCAACAGTTTTCTGGAAGTTCTCCCTCAATGTATTCTTTGGTTACAGAGAGCTCCCCTAAAAAAGGATAAAAAAAAAGCAGAATCAAAGCCACATTTTTCTAAAGAAAACTAGATACAAACAAGAAAAAACAAGTTAATCTAAAAAAGCAACATCCCCGAACAAAAGGATACCCAACATGCATTGCTACTGTCAAGGGAAGAGTTGCCAAACACCCCAAAGTAAAGCTTGTGCACAACTGTAATTTTGCTTGAAAATTTCAGCTCTGCAGACAAATGGGTTGATTCAAAGAAACATGTAACAGCTTGGATTTTGCTCACGATCATCCTATTTTTCACGTCCGCTCGTGCGTTCGTATGAACTTGCGAGTGATTCAATAAGCAAATACGTTTCTATCCTAAAAGATACGTCCGTTCGTATGATATCTCCCGAACTTGCCTCAGTCAGTTGCCAATCGTAAAAATCACGTTCATGTGCTCACCTGTTGCGGCGGCAGCCTGTTTTTTCGGCAGCTTCCATCGTCAAGCTCTTCCAATTACTTGCGTTAGCCTCTGGATATAAGATCTTGCGCATGCGCACCCTCAACCAGAAACTTACCTAAACCCCTTAGCGCTTGCATCCAACTTCATTTCTCGGTCCCTCAAACTTACCTAAACCCCTTAGCGGCTGCATCCCACTTCATTTCTCGGTCCCTCAAACTTACCTAAACCCCGTAGCGGCTGCATCCCACTTCATTTCTCGGTCCCTCAAACTTACCTAAACCCCATAGCGGCTGCATCCAACTTCATTTCTCGGTCCCTCAAACTTACCTAAACCCCTTAGCGCTTGCATCCCACTTCATTTCTCGGTCCCTCAAACTTACCTAAACCCCGTAGCGGCTGCATCCCACTTCATTTCTCGGTCCCTCAAACTTACCTAAACCCCGTAGCGGCTGCATCCCACTTCATTTCTCGGTCCCTCAAACTTACCTAAACCCCATAGCGGCTGCATCCAACTTCATTTCTCGGTCCCTCAAACTTACCTAAACCCCTTAGCGCTTGCATCCCACTTCATTTCTCGGTCCCTCAAACTTACCTAAACCCCGTAGCGGCTGCATCCCACTTCATTTCTCGGTCCCTCAAACTTACCTAAACCCCGTAGCGGCTGCATCCCACTTCATTTCTCGGTCCCTCAAACTTACCTAAACCCCGTAGCGGCTGCATCCCACTTCATTTCTCGGTCCCTCAAACTTACCTAAACCCCATAGCGGCTGCATCCCACTTCATTTCTCGGTCCCTCAAACTTACCTAAACCCCGTAGCGGCTGCATCCCACTTCATTTCTCGGTCCCTCAAACTTACCTAAACCCCTTAGCGCTTGCATCCCACTTCATTTCTCGGTCCCTCAAACTTACCTAAACCCCGTAGCGGCTGCATCCCACTTCATTTCTCGGTCCCTCAAACTTACCTAAACCCCGTAGCGGCTGCATCCCACTTCATTTCTCGGTCCCTCAAACTTACCTAAACCCCGTAGCGGCTGCATCCCACTTCATTTCTCGGTCCCTCAAACTTACCTAAACCCCATAGCGGCTGCATCCAACTTCATTTCTCGGTCCCTCAAACTTACCTAAACCCCATAGCGGCTGCATCCAACTTCATTTCTCGGTCCCTCAAACTTACCTAAACCCCTTAGCGCTTGCATCCAACTTCATTTCTCGGTCCCTCAAACTTACCTAAACCCCTTAGCGCTTGCATCCCACTTCATTTCTCGGTCCCTAAAACGTAAGAATATCACATAATTTACATATGTCTATATGTTTCGAAGTGTGTTGTTTCTGGTTTGTGTAATTTTTTGGGTGTGTGCATATTAGAAAAGACACATTTTGGAAGGCTTAAAATATAATTTATTTTAAATATTTTCTTAGTTTTTTTGGGAATAATTGTAAAATTTTTTTTTTTTTTGGGCAAGTAAAAACACCTAAAATTATTTTGTATTTTTTTAACAGGAAAACTTTTTTTTTTTTTTGTGTTTTTTTTTTTTGTTTTTAAAACAACTTTTTTGGTTTTTCACCAAAACAATAAAAAAAGTTTAAAAATTTGGAACCATTTAAAAACAACTGGAAGAAAGGAGCCAGGACCAAGGGCACTAATCCTCCTCGTCTTCTTCATCTGTTGGCCCCAACGTCGCCTGTATGGCCAGCAGCTCGGCCACCAACTCCTTAATTCTTTTTTTTTTTCCCGCCAAGGTTTGGGGGATCATCCCTGTAACCAATAGAGAAAGAAACATAAATAGGAGTCCCAGACCGGTTTGTATGCTGGAAATAGATTTAGGGTTAATCAAATACATGTAAATGCATGACATATGTCCTTCTTCAAAGGGATACAGTTAATGCATTTCCCACAGGTAAGTGTTTAAACTCCTTAAACCGGACCTTCAACATTATTTAATGAAAACCAAAAACTATTCACAAATGATTCTGCACCACCTCAAAGTTATTTAGGGTTTTTTGGGGATTACAGCGCCGCCATCTGGACTCTGAAGCATAACACTTAATGAGGAGTGTAGAGTTGGATAAAGTACAGGGGAGTAGGTTACAGTGGTGCGTTGGGAATCCAGAGCATAGCTGGGTTGAGGGAAAGGTCATCACTCACACAATGCATGGCAGCACCTTCCTTTTTTCAATCTGTATGCCATGCTGCCTGTAAATATTGTGCATTCCATATTCCCCAATATTGGTTTTGTTCTGTCTAATAACATGCATTAGATGGGTGAAGGGTGTTTTTCCATGTTTCTAATCTGTAGGTACAGTGTGATGGCTAAGTCTTTGGTTCTTAATACTAGTTAGGGTCCTCTTTAAGCTAACGAAGTGCCCACATTAAAGTGTGAACTACACATTGGCTACGCCTTTAGTTATGTGTGTGTTATTAGCTAACCAAACATTAATATGAATAATGGCATGGAGACTTACGGAGTTGGTGGCCGACAGATGGCTGGTTGGGGCCAACAGGCTGCCCTTGGTCCTGGCTCTGCTGTGAAGAAGTCCCTGGAGAAACATGTGACATTTGGTTAGTATTTGTAGAGAGTCACTATCCCCAACATATCTGGCTCCCAGTCTGGCTGACATCACTCACCTTCGCCAGGATCGACTTCAAGCATCTCTGCTGCCTCCTCCTCCACTATCTCATCCGCTCCTGAAGCTTCTACAAATACATAATAAAGGATAACTTAGTTTTTGGCCTGCCATGTATATCTTTGTGCCTATACATGAAGAGTGACATACCAGAGCCTTCCCCATGCGTGGCCAGGTATGACTCCACGCCCACGCGCCTTGGCCCCTCCTCTGTGGTAAGGTCCAGGGGCTGGTCTGAGGAGGCCACAGAGGAGGGGTAGGTCCGTCGCCCGGGAGATCCACCACCTTCACTCACAGATGCAGAGTCATGCAGCACTGGTCGGCCTGTACGTCTCCGGGTGCGGCGAATTCTGAAATCCATTTCCAACACTACCAAAGAAAAGTCATTATAAATAAAGGCATAACTTAGACATTTGGAACATATACCATGCAATTGCTTTGTACTTACTTGGGAAATGGATCCCAAAAAACCTCTGCACCCGGGGCATGTGCAGACGCTTCAGGTCCGACCAATGCTGCATTATCTGGGTGTGAGTGAAGGTGGTGCTGGTCACACGGTGGATCTCGGCGATGATCTCCCGGGCGATGTCCCTTTTCTCGCACACATTGGGCGCGAAGTCATACCGGCGCTGAAGCATGATCTGAAAAACATAATGGACACAGAGCTTTTACTTTTACACACAGACCCATATGTGTTGCATCACAAGTTGAGAATTTAATGTCATTAACACACACATTTCGATTGGCCGCCATTTTTGGGGAGTGCCTTAAAGAGGACGTTGACTGTGATTGACAGTCTGGTCTTATGTTATATGTATCACACACCATGTACATACAGATAATAGCCAACATCAAGAATCAGGCCACCTGCATCTATGGCATGTTAGGATGGTTTAAACATCCAAGATGTAGCCTAATGCTTAGGCTTTTGGACCACGTGTGTGGCTTCCCGTTGTGTTTTTATGGCTTAGGAAAACAGTGTTCCTCAAACATCCGCATCAAGGTCCGAGACAGGCCAGGTTTGACAGCTCGCCCCGCTACTCCACAGGTTAATTAACTGTTGCTAAGCCGGAGCAATTGGCCGAATTAGGACATCAGCATAGACAGGTGAAAACGTGGCCAGGCTCGGCCCTTGAGGATGAAGTGTGAGGAGCCAGTGATTAAACATTAAGAGACCCCAAACTAGTTCCCAACGCATCATTTACATTTAGGCCATCATTGACTATTCTATTAAAATGCACAGGCAGCCACTTACCAGCATGAGGATCTCTTCCTGTTGACGGGTGAAGATAGTGGGCGCCATCTTTAGGCTTCTTCCAGGCAGCAGATAAGTGAAACCCCAGCGGTTTCCTGGTTCCGCTCGAACGTACGTTCGTACGAGCGCGTAGTCGTGCGCATAGGCGTCACACGCTGGGCTCATTATTTAAAGGTCCCTGCACCCAAAGCTCATTCTCTTTGAGCATTTGTGTACGATGGCACCAAAAAAGGCGATGAGCAAGCGACCCCAGGCAAGCAAGACCGCGGAGGGCCCCACCACAAGGTCCCAGCAAGCTGGCCGAAAACTGAGATCCAAGACTCCCACCTCGGCCCCACCAAGGGACCCTGGACCCTCAGGTACCAAAAAAAGGGGCCCCAAGCCCCGTGCCCCTCCTGCAGCCAAAAAGCTGGCAACTGCAGCACCCACCACCTCTGCCCCCAGAACAGGCAGCACCAGTGAGCCCACACCGGCCATGCCTTCAAGTAGGGCAGCTCGGAAACCCATGCCCCGCAGCAGGGCCCGAACCCCATCCAGGGCCCGAAGCACAGCCAGAGGGCGAAGAACCCAATCCAGGGCACGAAGCCCATCCAGGCCCCGAAGCCCATCCAGAGGCCGCAGATCCCAAACCAGGGCCAGAAGCCCCTACAGGGCCCGCAGATCCCAAACCAGGGCCAGAAGCCCCTACAGGGCCCGCAGATCCCAATCCAGGGCCAGAAGCCCCGACAGGCCCAGAAGAACACAATCCAGGGCCAGAAGCCCCTACAGGGCCCGCAGATCCCAAACCAGGGCCAGAAGCCCCTACAGGGCCCGCAGATCCCAATCCAGGGCCAGAAGCCCCTACAGGGCCCGCAGATCCCAATCCAGGGCCAGAAGCCCCGACAGGCCCAGAAGAACACAATCCAGGGCCAGAAGCCCCTACAGGGCCCGCAGATCCCAATCCAGGGCCAGAAGCCCAGACAGGCCCAAAAGAACACAATCCAGGGCCAGAAGCCCAGACAGGCCCAGAAGAACACAATCCAGGGCCAGAAGCCCCTACAGGGCCCGCAGATCCCAAACCAGGGCCAGAAGCCCCTACAGGGCCCGCAGATCCCAATCCAGGGCCAGAAGCCCCTACAGGGCCCGCAGATCCCAATCCAGGGCCAGAAGCCCCGACAGGCCCAGAAGAACACAATCCAGGGCCAGAAGCCCCTACAGGGCCCGACGAACCCAATCCAGGGCCAGAAGCCCCCGACCTGGCACCAGCCGGGAACAGAGCCCACGACCTGGCACCAGCCGGGAACCTAGCCCCCCAAGAGGGCCCCGAATTGCCCCCATGACCACATCTACACCTGGAAGTTCGGTGGCCAGCCATGCAAGAACACCCAGTCCCTTGGCCAGTCCAGTCCAGTCATTGGGAAGCCACCAATCCGGCCATTCCCCTACCCAGCCCCAGGCCATAATGTCACCACATGTGTCTGCACACATGGAGGAGCAGCCAAGCCAACCATCTGGCCGCACATTGCGCCGCGGCCAGTTGAGTGGGAGATTCTCCCATGACCAAAATATGGCATTGGCTAGTGGCCTTACATTATACTATGACGAGCTATATGGGAGCAAATCCAAACACACCACCAAGCAGCGCAAGATGGAATTGTTTGAAACCATCCTCCGACAAGTAAATGCAGCGGGGGAAGAGAGGAAAGATGTGTCCCAAATTCAGAAGAAAATCTCTGATCTGAAGTATGCTGTACGGCAAAAAGAAATTAAAAGGCATAATTACAGGTAACTAAATGTTTACGCTAAATCTAATGTTTTGGATGTACTGTATGCACCTTTTCTGAGTACCAAACGATTTTCTCTTTTCAGCCTGAAAACTGGCGGTGGCTTTCCATCTAAATTGGAGTTTACCCCTGCTGAGGAGATTGTGCTTGGACTTCTCCATCCGGTCGCGGTCGGTGGACATGCTGGTCTAAGGGACACAGACTCACCGACCCGTACCCACGGTGAGTACTCTTAAATCTGCATGTTTGCCTGTTTGCTAAATAATCGACAGTTCACTAGTAACAAGCTAACGGGATGCCCCTATGGTTTGCCTTGCTTGGCCTCGCACTACTGTGGCTGTTTGTGTCCTCTTTTTGGCCCTGGGAATCACACATTTAGGCCCACAGCCATTATGGCAAAGTTCAAATGTCCAATTGTATTGTTAAAGTCATGAAGTTTCGCAAGATAAGTGAGATATTTTGAATCAATCACAAAACACACATCATTATGTATGGGTTGCCTTTTGGTTGTGTGAGTTGTGTTTGAGTTAACAATTTAATTAGCCACCCACAAACATATGTGACCTAGAGCAGCGAGACTCAACTGGCGGCCCGGGGTCCCAATGCGGACCTTGCCACCACATTCAAGGACCCCTGCCCAGACAGCCCTGCACTCAGTTACTTCTGTGTTGACGTGCTCAGAGCTGCCCCCTTGATCGGCCATGTAGTGGTTGGTCTCCTGCCCAATGTCATGGCTCCGTGAAACATAGCATTGCAATATGAAGTACTGCCCAGGAAGTGGCATTGCAAGGTACACAGTAACTTATTTTAATTTTCTCTGGCCACAATCGTGTCCCGCTGCCCCTGCTCTGGCCCATCTGCCACAGTCCCCCCATGCCCCCCCCCACATAAGCCCCATACATTTGTAACAGATTGGCTCCATCCATCCCATCACCATCAATACGTTAACTCCCCCCTTTAGCCATCCAATCCCTGTCCCCTCAGCTCTGGCCCATCCAGCCCAGCAAGGGCAAGCAGCCTTTATTAGTTGGGACTTTGAAATCTCCAGCCCCTCCACCAGTGTCTTTATTTTTAACTAGACACCCCCTGCGTCAGCACCATGGCCAGACATTCACCTCTCACCACATACCTTTAAATGGGCGTTTCAAACAATTGTTTGAGTACCCCGGACCTAGCGAATGGTAGGCTAAATCCAAAAATGTGCCTTGAAAGTTGTATGCTGACTGGGTACACTTCATGACTTAGAACTGAGGTCACTTAGCAGTTTGTCAGAGCCATTGCACCTATGTAAACTTGCGTGTGTTTGAACAAAGGTCACCATTGCTCTAGAGTTGAATAATCTTAAAAATAGAGCTATATTTGATTACCTATCCTAAAAAAGGTTATGTGTGTGTGTTTACGTGGTTTGTTTTTCTCTTCTTCAGCCCAGCATGATCCCTCAGCAAGGGTAAACTCACCCCCCAGTTTGGTTATGCCTACCAGGTCCGTACAGCATAGGAGCCCAGATCAGAGATTTTCGGTAAGTTAATTTAGTAGCATAAATACTAACAAGTGCTTAAGAATGTGTTAAACTGTTGAAATCCAAAATTTGGACGCAAACTTAGCCTTTTTTTTTTGATATGTCCCTACAGACCCGCACACTCATGGAAGAGATCCAGGACATGGAGGAAGATGATGATGTCTCCGTACAGGGCACGTCGGATGAACTCCCCCTGGGTCCCAATTTGGAACTGCTCCATAATGTTTCTCTGGCCAATCCTCAGAAGCAGAGTGAATCTCCATCCATTGTGCTTGCACATGGGGAGACTGACACTACAGTCCCCAGTGTTCACTCTGCTGCTGAGGATTTGCAAAGCAGGCCGGTTGCTGTTGAGGGTACAACACCACGCGGCAGGGCACGCCCAAGAGCCAGGGTAATTGTGCGGCGGACGCCATTACGCCGCCCCACAATTTCCCAGGGGAGGCAGAGTGCCCTGCTTCAATTATGGACCCAACAAAGGGACTCTTATGACGCCCAGCTCGTTACAGAGCGTGAGCAAAGGCATGCCGACATGGTGAACATCCATACCAGTCTACAGGGCATCCTCGCGGAGTTGCGTACCCTCAACAGCAACGTGGCCAATGCAAGTAATGGCATCCAGTCAGCCATGGCTGAGATGACCAATATGCAGAGAAACATTGTGGAGCAGTTTCAAATTCACAATGCTGCCATGGCCCAGGCTAGGTCCCATTCCCATGGACCTCCACCTGGACCTCCACCTGGGTATTATGGGCAGCCACCCTATTAAGCCATGGGTGTGTGGGACATCTTTTCTCTTAACCCCCACTGTATTTACTTGTCCTTTGAGGTTTCAAACAATCCATTTTGTGTTGCTCTGGCAGGTTGTGTTTTGTATTTGCTCCCATATAGCTCCTTAGAGTAATGCTTAAGGCCACTAGCCAATGCCATAGGTCTATGTGGAGTTTATCTGGCCACTTATGGCTTTACCTATGTATTTGGTTGGTGCTCCTCCTGTTTGCAGACATGTTTGTGTGACATTATGGCCATGCCCAAATATCCCTGGGCACAGGCAATATTAATGACTGGACTAGGCTGGCCTTTGGAATGGGTGTCCTTGTTTGGTTGTGCCACTCACTTCCAGGTGTAGATGTGCTCGATGTTTTTTTTTTAATGTTATCCATTTGTTACCACAGATGTATGTGGACTGATTTCTGTTAACCACTATAATTTGTCATTTTCAAAGTAAAACAAAAAATTCACTTCCAATACTTGTGGCGTTTTTAGTGGGAAGACATTTTTAACAGCTTGGCCTAAACCAGATAATTTTGGTTTGAAGAGGTGTAACAATGCAAAGCGAAAGCTAAGGAAACTACATGAAATACATTAGGCAACAATTAAGGTCTAAATGTTTTACTTAGAGGTAATGCCACATTACGGCAAAACAACATATGTAACAAAAAGGATAACACAGACATACAGAATGGTGAGACAGGGAAAAAAGTTAACTAAAATGCTGGCTGATCAGGTTGGCTCGAACAGATTGGCCAGACTCACTGGGGGGCCCCTCAAAATTCTCGGCTTCATCCTCGACGGCTGAAGAGGGCAGGCTGTCCACATAACGTGGGACACGTTCCATGATGGCAAAATTGTGCAAAACAGCACATGCCATTATAATGTCGATCACTTTCTTGGGATCATATTGCAGGGCCCCCCCAGTATGGTCAAGGCAACGAAAACATGTCTTCAGCAGACCAAAGGCCCTCTCCACAACAGCCCGGGTCTTGCGATGCGCACGGTTATACGCTTCCTGAGAGGCATCCTGGGGCCGCAGCACAGGCGTCATGAGCCAGGGTAGAAGTGGGTACCCGGAATCACCTTAAACAGAGAATTAAATGTAATCAAAATTAAAAAGGCAACACAACCAACACCAAAAATTTCACAGATATCATAATGATGTAAGGTAAAGTGTTCCCAAAAAAAAACACGGCACATTAGGGCCCCCAAAAATTGCACTAAGGTATAACCTAAATAAAAATGGCACTTCTATATACCAATTAATTAACAAACATCTGCACGGCCAAGGGTATTTGTATTTTACATATATTTGTAGTTTTCAGACATGTTACAATTAGGATGCTGCGGAGGGCCTATCCACATTTCTCTGGAAACTACAATGTATGCAGTTTAAGTCCACTTTGACATTTAACGACCAATAGTACCAAAGGAGCCAAATGTCAAAGATCCCGATCCACATTTCACAGGAAACTACAATGTATGCAGTTTAAGTCCACTTTGACATTTAACGACCAATAGTCCCAAAGGAGCCAAAGGTCAAAGATCCCTATCCACATTTCACTGGAAAATACAATGTATGCAGTTTAAGTCCACTTTGACATTTAAAGACCAATAGTCCCAAAGGAGCCAAAGGTCAAAGATCCTTGGGTATAAACTCCAAACCAATATATTTAGGCACAAGGAACTTACAGACATCCTAACTAAAGGGAAAACATTCTGAAGGACACAGCGAGACAAGGATTTTTTGGGTAAGTTCCTAATATATGAGCCAAGAAAAAGGCAGTTGTACGCTTCTGTAAATTTATCCAAAAAAAACATATCAACAAATACAAGATTAATGCCACATTTAATAACACACAAATAGGACACACTTACCAAGCAGCCATGCCCCCGAAAATTCACCTGCCTCAAATCTCCGAAACAACCCAGATCGCCGGAGGATATAGGAGTCGTGGGACGATCCGGGGTAGCCGGCAAGGACACTCATAAACCGCATATCCGGACCAACCACGGCCTGGACATTAAGTGAGTGTCCCATTTTACGATTCCTTAAGGAAAAAACATACAAAAAGGGTAATTGATATTTGACCCAAACTAATAAATTAACCACAAAACATGTCTGCACTCTATTGGGAAAGACTAATGAAAAGCCGAGATAAAGCAGCTACACAAATGAGGGATAAACAAATATGCTGCCGCAAAGGAAAACAGGTTACATGACACGTTGGGCAACATAATAACCAATCTCAATACCTATATATATACTCGTCGGCTGCCCTAGGTACGAGTGCCACATGTGTGCAGTCAATTGCACCAATAACGTTGGGCATGTCGGCCACATTATAAAAACCAAGCTTAATGGCGTTTCTGGCTGCCATATCATCTGGAAAAAAAATATATTTTTGAGTTATGGCAGCCATGCCTTCCAAAAATTTAGACAGTGCGCGGCTCAGCGTAGGCTGTGACATCCCCACAGAGAGGGCACCCAGCCTCTGGAACGAGCCGTTCGCCAAAAATTGCAGGCAGCCAAGCATCTTGGTCATACCTGAAATTGCATGCCCCTTCCTTGTGGTGCGGGCTAACCATGGCCGCAGCTCACTATATAATTTATGGAGGGAAGCGCGATTAAGCCTGGTCAGCTCGAACAGCTCAACATCATTCATGCTATCGATGTTCATGCGACGACGCAGGGGCAATCTGCTCTCAGACATCTCGATCAACTCAATGCCAAAAAGCATAAGCCCTTGATGTGCCACAAACTCGCTCCGCTCCATCCTACTCCCGAGGCCAAATAGCTGCCGGCAAACATTTCGTAAAGCAGCTCTTTAATGGGCTTCAAAACAATTAGCAATCACCTCTCTGAATTGGGCGCAAGCCCATGTGAAGGACGTAAAAAATAGGATCGGACGCAAATAATACGATTTGGACGGGAAAAACACACGAACTAACGCAAATTATACGATTCTCGTACGAAATGCGTATGTTCATATACGTCTATGCGCGAACGATCGTGCGAATACGAAATGGCCAAAAAAACAAGAAAAAATGACAAACACCCACCCAAACTTACGATTCTCGATACGAAATCACTTAACTTTTGCTCTTTGAATCGAGGGGAAAGTGCGCACCTTGCGATTTTTCTACCAAAACAACCCTTTACATTTGGAATACCCACCACAAACCATACATTCCCTGAAAGTACACATGATACGCTTTCTAAGCATTCCCAGCATGTTGTAGTAGGCCCATCTTTCTGGAAGTAATCCGTCAAAGAATTCTTTGGTCGCAAAGGGTTTCCTTAAAAAATGTATAATAAAGCAGAATAAAAAATGAGTTTTCCTAAAATATCAATATGCAAACAAGAAAAAACAAGCTAAATCTGAAAGCGCAAAATCCCCTGAGCAGAACAATACCCAACATGCATAGGTACTACTAACCCTTTTAACTGCCAGCCTACTTGAGGCTTTGTCACCCTCTCTTGACAGGTCATTTTTCACCATTTTGCGCTATGCTTAACTGTGATTTTTGCAGGAATTTCCAGGAAAATCATATATTTTATTTTTGCGGCAGAGTTTAGGCTTTAACATGAAATGTCTTGTTTGTAATTTTTTTACTGTTTTTTTAAATATTTTTGAGTAAATTAAACAAAACAAAAAAAATATTTTTTAGAAAATTGTCTCCTTTATTTCAAATAAAACATTTGTTTTATTAAAGAAAGCCATATTGCATGTGAAAGCCCCATTTCTCCCGATTACAACAGTACCACATGTGTATCGGTAGCCCCCCGTTACTGTTCAGAAGACCCCCCCCAAACTGAAAAAACACTTTATAACATGTAAAAATAAAATGCAACTACAATCCACACTATAAAGGGTTAAATCAAGAAAAAAATTGGCGTGGGGTTCCCCTTCCCGGGTTAAAAACCCTTAAAAATTCCCATAAAAAATGACATGGGGTCCCCCCTATCCAGCATAACCAGCCCGGGGATCAGCTATGCAGGGCTTGTAGAACAGGGCGCAGGGGCCAGCTTTGGTGGCCCCCCACCCTGCCAAGTACAAGCCCACACCGCCTAAATCAGCCCGGGCCCTTCTGCCCCCCCTGGGCTTCAAGGAGGTAGGTAATAGGGGGCCGGGGTTAATGGCAAGTCACCCCGCTAGCCGCAGGTGACTTGACAGCCCCGAGCCTTGTGAACTGGTATAGGGTTTTCATGGACTCCTTACAAGTTCACAATGGGTTAAAGTGGACCAACACCCAGGGCTGATCGGCCCGGGAATCTATAAGATTCCTGGACCGTTCTATTCCCTCCCCCCGGGGCATCCAAAATCAGGATGCCCCTCTGTGTGAAACCCCCCGGAACACGCACTACCACTTACTTGAATCCCGGTCCTACGGCGCATGCGCGGGCCGCATCCCCACTATCCCTCTAGCAGGGCGCGTGCCCGCGCCGGCTATTTATGAATGGCCGGTGCGGGCACGCTCCCTGTTAGAGGGAAGTGGGGGATGCGGCCACCAGCTCGCTCAGAGGGGCTGAGCTTAGACGTCTCTTAGACGTCCATAACTCAGCCGCTCTGACCGCGCTGATTGGACGAGCGGCCGCGCATGTGCCATAGGACCCGGGTGAGGTGAGTTATTGTGGGTGATCGGGGGTGTTTCACACAGCGGGGCATCCCCGATCGGGATGCCCCGGGGAAAGGACCAATACCCAGAATAGTCAAAATCCTGGGTGTTGGTCCGCTTTAAATGTAAAAAAAAAACACAACACCACAAAATGCTGGAAGCATTTATTACCAGCTGTGCAACAGGACATAAGGGGTTAATTAAAAAAAAATTTACATAGGTTCATTTTTTTTTGGAAGTTTAAGGGTTAAAGGGTTTAAGGGATAGATAGATAGATAGATAGATAGATAGATAGATAGATAGATAGATAGCGCAAGGGAGAGATAGATAGGTAGGACAAAGAACAGAAGAAGCGAGGAACAGATAGAGAAGGAGAGAGGTTGTGACAGTGACAGAGAAAGACAGGGAAAGTTTAAAGTGTTTGCATAAGCTTTCAAGCCTATTTAGTGTTACATAGAAACATAGGGGCCGATTCATTAATAGCGCCAGGTAGCGACAGATGAGCGCCAGTAGCGTGATTTTCACAGCGCCAGCTAGTATTCGCTGTGCTTGGCCGGGGTTTGCTTGTTGACAGCGACTCAGTCGGTGTGCGGTAATGTTGAATACGGGGTTAGGGGTCGATGTTTCACAGGTTCCGCGTTGTATGGGTGCGCCTGACAGCGAATGGCCAGAGCGAACGGCTTGCTGCAGATTCATTAACAAATCACGCTCAAAAATTTCTCGCGCTGTGAATTCCTTGTTTAAACCCCAGAGCGCTGGCGGCGATGTGTGTAAAGTAGTTTTTAACCCCCAAACAACCATTTTTTTTTAATGTAAAAATTATACAAGTTTTTCTAAACATTTTGTAATATGAATACATTAATATCAGACCTGTAATCTCAATTCTGCACATATTTTTTTTTATTTTTTTTTTCTTAAAAAAAAAAAAACTAACATTGCCGTAGTGGTCACAGAATTTTTGACAGTTAAAAAAAAAAACAAAAAACATAAACTCAATTAATTATGAATATTTAAAGATTGCTCCATTGAAATGCATTGGAGCGCGCCAGGGAGCGCCAGGTCATACCTGGCGCTGTGATGGGATTAGTAGCGGCGCAGTTCGTTGCAGTCGGCTACATGATGAATCCCGCCCTAGCTGACGCTCTCGCCGGCGCTAGCCTCATTTAGCGTGATAAATGCGTCATTGTGACCGCCGCCGGGCGTACTTGATTCGGTAGCCGCCGTTAGCTGGCGGTACCTGGCGCTCGTCAGACACTACCTGGCGCTAGCCCTTGATAAATAAGGCCGATAGAAACATAGAAGGTTGACGGCAGAAGGAGACTATACGGTCCATCTAGTCTGCCCTTATGTGTATACTGTATGTACTCTTTATCTTAGGATAGATGTGTGCTTATCCCAGGCATGTTTAAATTCAGTGACTGTTGATTGTTCAACTACCTCTGCTGGAAGTTTGTTCCAAGCATCTACTACTCTTTCTGTAAAATAATATTTTCTAACATTGCTCCTGATCTTCCCCCCCGACTAGCTTCAGGTTGTGCCCCCTTGTTCTATAATTAAGCTTCTTCTTAAAAACACTTCCCTCCTGAACCTTATTCAATCCTTTCACATATTTAAAGGTCTCAATCATGTCCCCCCTTTCCCTTCTTTCCTCTAGACTGTACAAATTAAGTTCTTTAAGTCTCTCCTGATAAGTTTTAAGTTTAAGTCCTTCCACCTGCCTATTTAGCTTTTCCTTTTCCTGGTGTCATTCTTTAAAAAGTGTGCTAGCATACATATTTGAAGAGTACCTGTCTACTAACTGGTTGCATTTTGTAAAAGAAAGTCACTTTTCCACTGTAAAAGCAGCCAGCCTATGTATTTGAAGAGGGGCATCCCAAATACTAGCATAAATATTTCAAGAGTACCTGTCTACCAACTGGTTGCATTTTGTAAAGAAAGTCACTTTTCCACTGTAAAAGCAGCCAGCCTATGTATTTGAAGAGGGGACATCCCAAATACTAGCATAAATATTTCAAGAGTACCTGTCTGCTAACTGGTTGCATTTTGTAAAGAAAGTCCCTTTTCCACCGTAAAAGCAGCCAGCCTATGTATTTGAAGAGGGGGCATCCAAAATACTAGCATAAATATTCAAGAGTACCTGTCTACTAACTAGGTGCATTTTGTAAAGAAAGTCACTTTTCCACTATACAAGCAGCCAGCCTATGTATTTGAAGTGGGGGCATCCCAAATACTAGCATAAATATTTCAAGAGTACCTGTCTACTAACTGGTTGCATTTTGTAAAGATAGTCACTTTTTCACTGTAAAAGCACCCAGCCTATGTATTTGAAGAGGGGGCATCCCAAATACTAGCATGTATCTTTTAAGAGTACCTGCCTACTAACCGTTTGCCTTTTGTATAAAAAAGTCTGGTTTTCAAGTTTAAAGCACCCATTGCCTTTCACCGGAGGCCATCGTCCGTGCTACCACTTATCTTTTAAGAGTACCTGCCTACTAACCTTTTGCCTTTTTTAAAAAAAAAGTCTGATTTTCAAGTTTAAAGCACCCATTGCCTTTCACTGGGGGCCATTGTCAGTGCTACCACTTATCTCTTAAGAGTACCTGCCTACTAACCTTTTGCCTTTTGTATAAAAAAGTCAGGCTTTCAAGTTTAAAGCACCCATTGCCTTTCACTGGGGGCCATTGTCAGTGCTACCACTTATCTTTTAAGAGTACCTGCCTACTAACCTTTTGCCTTTTTTAAAAAAAAAGTCTGTTTTTCAAGTTTAAAGCACCCATTGCCTTTTACCGGGGGACATTGTCAGTGCTACCACTTATCTTTTAAGAGTACCTGCCTACTAACTGTTTGCGTTTTGTATAAAAAAAGTCTGGTTTTCAAGTTTAAAGCACCCATTGCCTTTACCGGGGCCATTGTCAGTGCTACCACTTATCTTTTAAGAGTACCGTCCGACTTACCTTTTGCCTTTTGTATAAAAAAGTCTGTTTTTCAAGTTTAAAGCACCCATTGCCTTTCACCGGGGGCCATTGTCAGTGCTACCACTTATCTTTTAAGAGAACCTGCCTACTAACCTTTTGCAGTTTTTAAAAAAAAGTCTGGTTTTCAAGTTTAAAGCACCCATTGCCTTTACCGGGGGCCATTGTCAGTGCTACCACTTATCTTTTAAGAGCACCTGCCTACTAACCTTTTGCTGTTTTAAAAAAAAGTCTGGTTTTCAAGTTTAAAGCACCCATTGCCTTTCACTAGGGGCCATTGTCAGTGCTACCTTATCTTTTAAGAGTACCTGCCGACTTGCTTTTTGTATAAAAAAGTCTGGTTTTCAAGTTTAAAGCAGCCATTGCCTTTTACCGGGGGGGGGGGGGGGGAGGGCATCCCGAATACTAGCACTTAGCTTTTAAGAGTACCTGCATCTTTACATTTTTTTACATTTTGAACAAAAAACAAGTTTTAAAACTGCCTGTGGTGCATTCTCTGACTAGGGGCATCCTGTGTAAGACCATCTGACCATCTTTTAGCTACAGTGTCTGCCTATTTTGATCTAACTTTTCTACACACCTGCTGTTACAAAAATACTGTTCTAGGTGTAGTGTAGTGTATTGTTTTCCCCTCCTAAACGCAGTTAAAATGTCAAGCAGAGATGTGCCAGGATGTGCACCAAGGAGAGGCCTAGATTCATCAGGCAGAGGTCGCAGCAGACTAGGGGCGAGTGGCAGCAGGAGTCGCAGTGAGAGGCCTTCATCTCCCGGTATCTGCTAGCGGTCGTGTCTCGACCAGCAACGCATCTGCCATCATCGATTGGTTAATGTGGTCATCGACCTCATCAGTGACATCTAACACCCCTAGTCAACAGTTGGTAGGTTTTCTCGGACACAACCCTGAGTTGGCATGCCCCGGGAGCAGCCCCTGTCCTTCCTATGCCTCTGTCCTGCCCCCCCCCTCCAGCCGACGTATCTTATGCTTTGGGTTCAGCGCCACTATTTAGTGAGGACGATGTGTTAGAGGACAGTCAGCAGCTACTGCCCTGCCAAGAAATGGAGGAGACATCCGCCACTTCTTTTGCTAGGCAGACAAACACTGAGGAGGAGAGTGGCGGGGGAGGTGGTGTGGCGAGCGTTCCGTCTCCTGCAGCACAAGCTCTTGTGGAAACCGAGGAGGACATCAGTGACGTGCAGACACAACTCGATGATGATGATGATGAAGCTGATCGCACTTGGGAGCCCGATGCAGAAGGGGCTTCATCATCATCAGGAGAAGAGGGTCCCAGGTTGCCCCAGAGTCAGCAGCTGAGGCAGCAGGGTGGTAGTAGGGTTGGCAGTGAGCATGGTGGCAGAATTGGGATGTCTGGAGCCACACGTGGCAAGGGGCGGGGTAGACCACCTGCTGCGCGGTAGGCTACCTTCCCGGGAGGTAGTGGAGCAGGGGTTTCTGGAGTTGGCAGCAGTAGCAGTGAATTAGTGCTGACTGTTGGTGGGAAAATAGCTACTCGGCAGTGTGGCACTTTTTCATCAAGCATCCGCAGGAGGGTAATCTGGCCACATGCAAGATGTATAGACAGAAGGTGAAGCATGGCCAGGGCCCCAATGTTGGTACCATGGCCCTGCGTCATCACATGCAGCATTACCATAAAGCCTCCTGGGAGAACCGAGGCTCCGAAGTGGGGGTCCAGCCTGCTGCGTCAGCCAGTGCCACGCCGCTTCCAATTTCACCCAGCCAAGGCTCCAGCACCGCAGCCGAAGTTAGCTGTGCGTCATACCCATCCTCTGCCACTCCAGATGCTCCTGCTCCTCCTACTAAAAGTCACTCAACCCACCAGCAATCCATCAGTGAAGCCATGTCCAAGAGACAACAGTATGCGCCCACTCATCTTACGGCACAGAAGCTAAATGTGCTCCTGTCCAAGTTGCTGGTGCTGCAGTCCCTCCCTTTTACGGTGGTGGACTCTGCACCTTTCAGAGAGCTGATGGCTAGTGCCGAGCCAAGGTGGAGAGTCCCAAGCCGTCATTTCTTTGCAAAGAAGTCAGTAGCAGCCCTGCACAAATTTGTTGAGCAGAAGGTGGGTCAGTCCTTGAGCCTGTCGGTGTGCACCAAAGTGCATGGCAGCACCGACATCTGGAGCTGTAACTACGGTCAGGGACAATACATGTCCTTTACGATGCATGCTCACGTGCTTGCGTAGTGACCGCAGAATTGTCTCCATTTGTCAGAGGGATGACTTCTGGCTCTCCACCTTATGGGACCCTTGCTACCGGCATTTTTTACACCCACTGAGAGGGAGGACAAACTGACCTACTACAAAGACAGTCTACGTAGTCAGTTGGCCGGTGCCTATCTGCGCCATGGTCCATACTCTGACTCGGGGGGACCTCTGTGCTCACCTTCCACTGACATGGCTGCTGGGGGGGTGGCAGGAGCAGCAGCAGCAGCTCCATCAGCAGCAGCCTCAGTCTTCAGTCACCAATGAGTAGCTTTCTGCACCCGCATAGTGAGGCTACTTGTGAGCAGCAGGCAGACCTGGAGCATGGCCTGAACCAGCAGGTCGTGTCATACCTTGAAATGACCATGCCAATGCACCTTCAGGATCCGCTGGACTTCTGGGCAGCCAAACTTGACTTGTGGCCGGAACTGGCAGAGTTTGCCCTGGGAAAGCTGTCCTGCCCTGCCAGTAGTGTTCCATCTGAGCGGGTCTTTAGTGCTGTGGGGGCCATAGTAACGCCAAGGAGAACTCGTCTGTCCATGAAAAATGTGGAGAGACTCACATTTGTGAAGATGAATCAGGCATGGATCAGCCAGGATTTCCACCCACCAATAGCTGATGCATGCGAGTAGCTGATGCATGGTAGCTCCTTCTGCTGCTGCCAACTCCAGCGTGTGTCTTTCAGGCAATATATGGGCTCCTAATGCTGCTGCCAACTCCTTGGTGTGTCTTTCAGGCAATATATGGGCTCCTAATGCTGCTGCTGCTGCCAACTCAAGGGTGTGTCTTTCAGGCAATATATGAGCTCCTTCTGCTGATGCCAACTCCTGGGTGTGTCTTTCAGGCAATATATGGGCTCCTAATGCTGCTGCCAACTCCAATGTGTTTTTCAGGCAATATATAAGCTATGAATACTGCTGCCAACACCAATGTGTTTTTCAGGCAATATATGGGCTCCTAATGCTGCTGCCAACTCCCATGTGTTTTTCAGGCAATATATGAGGTCCTAATACTCCTGCCAACTCCAATGTGTTTTTCATGCAATATATGGGCTCCTAAAGCTGCTGCCAACTCCAATGTGGTATTCAGGCAATATATGGACTCCCTATGCTTCTGTCAAATTCAGGGTGTATTTTTCTGGCAATATATGGGCTCCCTATGCTGCTGCCAACTGCAGGGTGTGTTTTTCAGGCAATATATGGGCTCCTAATGCTGCTGCCAACTCCCATGTGTTTTTCAGGCAATATATGAGCTCCTAATACTGTTGCCAACTCCAATGTGTTTTTCAGGCAATATATGGGCTCCTAATGCTGCTGCCAACTCCAATGTGGTATTTAGGCAATATATGGACTCCCTATGCTGCTGCCATCTCCAATGTGTTTTTCAGGCAATATATGGGCTCCCTATGCTGCTGCCATCTCCAATGTGTTTTTCAGGCAATATATGGGCTCCCTATGCTGCTGCCAAATTCAGGGTGTGTTTTTCAGGCAATATATGGGCTCCCTATGCTGCTGTCAACTCCAGTGTCTATTTCAGGCAATATATGGGTTCCTAATGCTGCTGCCAACTCCAGGGTGTGTTTTTCAGGCAATATATGGGCTCCCTATGCTGCTGACAACTCCAATGTGTTTTTCAGGCAATATATGAGCTCCTAATACTGCTACCAACTCCAATATGTCTTTCAAGCAATATATGGGCTCCCTATGCTGCTGCCAAATTCAGGGTGTGTTTTTCAGGCATCATATGGGCTCCCTATGCTGCTGTCAACTCCAGTGTCTATTTCAGGCAATATATGGGTTCCTAATGCTGCTGCCAACTCCAGGGTGTGTTTTTCAGGCAATATATGAGCTCCTAATACTGCTGCTAACTCCAATGTGGTATTCAGGCAATATATGGACTCCCTATGCTGCTGCCAAATTCAGGGTGTATTTTTCTGGCAATATATGGGCTCCTAAAGCTGCTGCCAACTCCAATGTGGTATTCAGGCAATATATGGACTCCCTATGCTTCTGTCAAATTCAGGGTGTATTTTTCTGGCAATATATGGGCTCCCTATGCTGCTGCCAACTGCAGGGTGTGTTTTTCAGGCAATATATGGGCTCCTAATGCTGCTGCCAACTCCCATGTGTTTTTCAGGCAATATATGAGCTCCTAATACTGTTGCCAACTCCAATGTGTTTTTCAGGCAATATATGGGCTCCTAATGCTGCTGCCAACTCCAATGTGGTATTTAGGCAATATATGGACTCCCTATGCTGCTGCCATCTCCAATGTGTTTTTCAGGCAATATATGGGCTCCCTATGCTGCTGCCAAATTCAGGGTGTGTTTTTCAGGCAATATATGGGCTCCCTATGCTGCTGTCAACTCCAGTGTCTATTTCAGGCAATATATGGGTTCCTAATGCTGCTGCCAACTCCAGGGTGTGTTTTTCAGGCAATATATGGGCTCCCTATGCTGCTGACAACTCCAATGTGTTTTTCAGGCAATATATGAGCTCCTAATACTGCTGCCAACTCCAATATGTCTTTCAAGCAATATATGGGCTCCCTATGCTGCTGCCAAATTCAGGGTGTGTTTTTCAGGCATCATATGGGCTCCCTATGCTGCTGTCAACTCCAGTGTCTATTTCAGGCAATATATGGGTTCCTAATGCTGCTGCCAACTCCAGGGTGTGTTTTTCAGGCAATATATGGGCTCCTAATGCTGCTGCCAACTCCCATGTGTTTTTCAGGCAATATATGAGCTCCTAATACTGCTGCTAACTCCAATGTGGTATTCAGGCAATATATGGACTCCCTATGCTGCTGCCAAATTCAGGGTGTATTTTTCTGGCAATATATGGGCTCCTTATGCTGCTGCCAACTGCAGGGTGTGCTTTTCAGGCAATATATGGGTTCCTAATGCTGCTGCCAACTCCCATGTGTTTTTCAGGCAATATATGAGCTCCTAGTACTGCTGCCAACTCCAATGTGTTTTTCAGGCAATATATGGGCTCCTAATTCTGCTGCCAACTCCAATGTGTTTTTCAGGCAATATATGGACTCCCTATGCTGCTGCCAAATTCAGGGTGTATTTTTCTGGCAATATATGGGCTCCCTATGCTGCTGCCATCTGCAGGGTGTGTTTTTCAGGCAATATATGGGCTCCCTATGCCAACTCCAATGTGTTTTCAGGCAATATATGAGCTCCTAATACTGCTGCCAACTCCAATGATTCTTTCAGGCAATATATGGGCTCCCTATGCTGCTGCCAAGTCCAGAGTGTGTCTTTCAGGCAATATATGGGCTCATCATGCTGATGCCACCTCAATGCTCTATAATTGTGCCGCTCTGCGACAGTGAATCTAATAGCGACGCCTCTGATCTGCATGTCATACTTCTTTACAATATTATTTCACTAACCCAGCATGCATCCTATGCATGTTACAGCCAAGCAAAATGTTCTGCAACTCTATGGAGGCTCTCAGAAGTCCAGAAATAGCCATTTTTAATAGCGATTCGTCACAAATAAATTCGGACCGAAACAAATTTTTCCGGAAAATTTGGCGAATCTCCTGAACCGAATTTTTCAAAAGTTCGCTCATCTCTAATCAGGAGCCAGAATGAAGGCCAGAGAAAGTAGAATTAAAGGAAATCAAATTCAAAGTACCGAAGCAGTGATCGCACGTGGAATTTGTTGCGGCTGGTTAAGATGGAAGGGAGTAGAGATGAGTTGGATGGGCTTTAAGGTAAAAAAAATATGGGGCATGGTGGAGGCAAAAATAGGGGTGAGGGGAGCTATAGTCAGGGCCTGATTTCCTATGCTGTCATTGTGTCATAGCGTTCAGGGGGAGTTGGGTAGCTTACATGGGTATTAGTTTGTGGGTAGGAGAGTTGGAACTTTCCACTTGTTCAAAAAGTTAATGCACATCTGACCCCCTGAAAAAACATCATATCTAAGTCTTCCAATGCATAATCACCAATTCTACATTTATCCCCTAGTAAATCTGCAGACACGGCCCTACCTTTTAATTTGTATAAATTAGGCATTTACATTCTACCAGAACCCCTCCATATAATGCAGCAGAACAAGAAAAAAGGCTAAAAGGTTAAGAGCTTGTGGGCAAGATGACACCCTGCCAGGAAAGTAAAGATGTATTAATTGTTTCAGGTTTCTCCAATGTTCTAATACAGGGCTATGCATTGCATGTAAGCTCTAACACTTAATATTTTCTGTTTTGTAGCCTTTTATTTGATAATATAACTCCGTTCATACACAATGCAGAAAAAGCAAGACAAAGAAGGAGGAGATCAACAAATGAATATGACTACAACAAATATCACCCCATGGAGGATGTAAGAGAAAAATTTTTTTGTACTTTTTGGATTGAAAGTCTTGAGTGTAACATATACTGTTTACTCAATTCATAAATATAGTAAATGCTAAGAGAGTAAAATGCAAGTAAAAATACTTCTGGTGGTAAAAGGTGCCAGTGTTAGCGACAGAATCCAAGCAGAACCTGGTCCCTCTAAGACATTTCCTGTCATGCCCACAGACAGCATTAGGTCATCAAACTTGCCCTAAAGTGCTACAGCAGGCAAATGTAATTGTAATTCAACTGTCCTAAACTGTTTTCCATTTTTTTTAATTAAAGAAGAAATGCCCGAGATATTGAAGTTTACAAGTTCACCTAGGGATTTCTCTTCTGAAAAAGTGGGAGTGGCCCTGAAATCTGTGATACTGCATAATAATCCGCATAATGGGTGGGGTCTGTAGGATTCCCAGAACTTGGATAAGACACAGTTCTTCTCCCCTCTCCCCCTGTTGCTAGGTGACCTTGGAGCCTAGACCAGCACTCCCAGACACACATGTCCGCAATCCCCATTGCCATTGTGAGCACTCCCAAACTTACATGTACACACTCCCAAACATGCATATAAGTACTTCTAAACATCCACGCACGCACTCCCAAAGTGCATGCGCGCACATGCCCTAAGCGCATTTGCACACTCCCAAAGTGCATGTGTGCCCTCCAAACCTTTATCTGATCTGTGATGCTGCATAATAATTAGCATAATGGGTGGGGTCTGTAAGATTCCCAGAACTTGCGTAAGACACCCTTTGCTTCTCCCCTCTTCCCCTGTTGCTAGTTGACATTGGAGCCTAGACCAGCACTCCCAGACACACATGGCTGCAATCCCAATTGCCATTGCGTGCACTCCCAAACTTATATGTGCGCACGCCCAAAGTGCATGTGTGTACTCCAAAAGTGAATGTGCGTACTCCAAAACATGCATGTACGCACTCTTAAATGTCCATGCACGCAGTCCTAAAGGGCATGCATGCACTCCCAAGTGTCCAGTCCTGTCAGAATTCAGATATTCTCAGAATTCTCAGATACAGGAAGGAGGAGGTGGGAGCAAGACAGGAGAAGGGGGCGATCATATGGTAATAAGAGCCTTACAATTCCTGTCAACTCTGGCAACCTGATAGGGGGACGGGGTGCAAGGGGGGTGCGGTTCTGCCAGGAAATCAAACCCTTAATCCCTTCACAGCAACGTTATCCAGCTGAAGGCCAGTGCTGACGCAACAGACATAAGTTTCAAATTAATTTTTGAAAGTGTCTTAAAGGTGCTTTTTCATTTTGTTCTAACTTTATAGCAAATGTGTGTTTTATGGAAGCAGGTTTCACTATCTGCAATCTCTTGCTATTGGCAAAGTTCACCAAGTGTACTTACACATTTTCTAACCTAGGAAGAAAAATCAGCTCAGCACCTTGAACACATCCTTTTGGCACAAAAATACACCCCAAAATGTTCCATCGAAAGTGGACTTACCCTTTAAACCATTGCTCTGCTCAGAGCAGAGAGCTCCTAAAAACATTGTTTCAACTGCTTAAATGCTCTGAAGCTGTTGTATACATACATAGAGACACATAAGGGCTGCTTCAGCACTGTGAAGATTGTTCTTTCATCATGTTATTCGTGATTCTTTTTCCTCAGTGCAATTCAGCATCATATTTAGCTGTTCATATGTCATAGCACATTGCACAGCTATATATGATGCTGAATAGTACTGAGTTAAAAAATCATGAGAACAATTAAAATAGAAATAAATGTGATAAAAAAAATTCTCATGTGCTCAATCAGCCCTATCGTTACATAGCTTCCATACACAGCATTCCTTTCCTCACCCAGCTATTAATTCATTGTGTGTGTGTGCAGCATGGCAGGCATGCTGTCCTATTTTTCGGAGGCATGTATATCTATTTGGTGTGGGCTACTGCTACCCCCCCCCCCCATGTTCATGTGTAAGTAGGGCTGTCAGGTGTATAGCAAGATGGCTGCTCCCATGCAATCCAGGAGTACAGCATTTACAAATATATTCCACTACATCTGCATGAAGTTATGTCCTTAACCGCCACTAATCATCAGAGGTGGTGGAGGAGGCCCCCAGTTAAGAGAGCAATTTCCTAATAATTAAGTTTGTTGTCTTGTGTCCATACAATGTTTATCCAAGGAAACCTTTAAAAAGGTATTTTTCATTTTTAGGTAGTTACTGTTTCATATAAACTGCCCCTAATGGAATAAAACTGAATTACATATGTATTACAAAATGAATACCCACAATTTAAAAAAGTGAAGCTTTACTGTATCTTGTATTTCATTATTTTAATTTACACAAGCATACTAAAGGCATTAACATTCCATCACAGCCCACAGGCTACTAAGCCTTGGAAAAATAATCAGGTCCTTGGCTTATCAGTCTTCTTACTAAAGGCAGCTTCGTTTGCGTAATTCTGATATATTAAATAAATCTATAATCATTTTAGAATTGTAACCATATTGTCTGTATACATCAAATGAAGGTTCCAGAGCTGCCTATACAGTTTCTTTTTCCAGAAATCTCAGATGTGCTATCTATCTATGGCCGAAGCCTAGCTCTTGCTGTCTTGGTATGAAGCATAGTTAATATAAAGGGAATTGATTTAAATAGTACAAATGTAATATTAGTTATGAAAAACATTGATCCTTCTAGCATACTGCATATTTTCCTACCTGGTTAATTCCAAGCTAAAGATTCATAAAACCAGGCAGACTAACCGAGTTAGACAAACTGAGCATTTGGACATCACAGTGTAGGATTGCATTTGTCCTCCGAACATATTCTAAGCCAAAACCACTGTTTTTAACTGAAGGAATCTAAAACACTTGGTAAAGCCCATTTAGAAAAATATACAATATACATATTTATTGATTTTTTTTACAGATTTACAAATGGATCAATCTAATGTCTGAAAAGCACAGTAATCTGGTAACGCAGCATTATCTGGGCTCAACATATGAGGCTAGACCTATGTATTATTTAAAGGTAAGCAGTTTTGTAAACAAGATTTTTTTTTGTTAACATTTTCAAAACTGTAATTGTAATATACTTTACCTTGCAGATTAGTCAGCCATCAGATAACCCTAAAAAAATGGTCTGGATAGATTGTGGCATTCATGCACGAGAATGGATTGCACCAGCATTTTGCCAGTGGTTTGTCAAAGAGGTAAAATAAGTCATCTATTTTGTTCATCCATTGTATGCATGCTTAATAATGCATGTATTAGTCATATTTGTCTGTTGATCTCTGGCAATTTTATGCTATTTAATTTAGTAATAGAATTATAGTTAATGGCTTAGCAATCTTCAACCCTCTAATACACATGTAGGGTATCCCCAGAGAGGATATCCACCAATCAAAGTCTTACAATAGAAAAGAAGATTCTGCTATTGACAAACTATCACTTACAGTTAAAAGAGGACTATCTTGAAAAGATGGCCCAGTGATAAAAACCCTTACAAATATGCTGGATGTTGTGAGGAGGCATAACTTATGCACCCGCCATCAATAAATGTATCCTGCCAGGCTCTTTTTTTTTTTTTTTTAATGGACGGAAGAGGAAATCATGGGGGCAGGCTCTGTCCCTCTGACACATTCAAACATAGCACCCCAGGATTTTATTCTTACCAGGAGAAGAAACCACAAGCTTGTCAGGAGTTTTATTTAGTATGGAGAAGTGACCACTCCTCTCATTAGCCGTCATGTTTATTTGGATTTTTAATCCACATTTTCGCGATAGTCCTCCTTTAAGAAACATAAATATAAATATGAAAGGAGCAACACAAAACAACAAAAATGAGCAACACTGCTGCCAGATGCAGTTATCACATAATAATGCACGAAGAAGCCAAAAATATACAGAGATAAATAACCCCTTTGGCTCCATGGAAAGCATGGCTAATGTTAGAGTCAGATTTGTTGGCACCGATTACTTACATTACCACACAGTAATTCAATTTTTACAGTACCTAGTAAGGTGAAATATTGTGTCATTAGCCCTGTATATTGATTGTCAGTGTTTAAAAATGTTTGATAATTTATTAATAGGGAAGTGTTTTTGCACAATATTAGCCTTATATGTTGTAACGCTATGATATTTATATTTATTTTGTTCCCCAAGAAATTGCACTGTATATAGGATGACCCATTCTGTTTATCAAGCATGATTGGTTCCCTAATTGACATTCAGCATAGTCAGAGGCCTTCCCTTGTTCTGAAGCCTTGCTTGGTAGCTTTTGTCCTGAGCATATTTTCATGTGTGCATTCGCATGCAAATTAAACTGGCCAGCAGAAAATCACCTGTGATAGTGTTATTTAAGTATCACCTGGGTTAGTTTTTCTGGGCCAATCAGAGATAATCTGCGCTATTTCATAGGAAACAAAGGGGTCAGCCTGGACAAAATGGCTGGCTGGTGAGAGACAGGGAGATTCACTCAGGGCAGGACACACACAGAGTCTTATTTGAATGGAGACGGACACAGATGGATGATGAGGTATGCTTTGGGATAGAGAGATCTGCTTTGTGAACTTGAATGCAGCGGCCATCTTATTTGGAGATTGGATGAGGCCTGTTGATTTCTGCCTGAACCAGATTAACCAGATAAGTAATCCATTTTAATATATGTTTTTTGCCCTGTTAGTCTTTGTGTTGTAACGTAAATAACTCATTAAAGTGCATCATCTAGCTTTTCCTTGGAGTTACTGACAAATGAACTGATTAGACAACGTGGTGTAATTTTAGAGATATACATATATTTGAGCTTTTAAGGGCTGCAAGTATACTTTGAAATTTTATCCTAATTACACCAAAAAGAAAAACATTTGGGGGCTTGTGCCATGATTTTCACTAATTTCCAACTGAAACTGCACTATTTTTAGTTAGCATTACTGTTTGGTATACCTTTGCAAGTAGAAAATGTTTTCCAAATTGTTTAAGAAGGCTGGTAGTCACACATATCACAAAGGGAAATGGAGGATTGCAGTGCCCCAAGCTGCATAAATCAGGGTCCTTGGGTGTCTGTAGCTAAAGAGTTTGGTAACTATCCTCCCCCTAGTGTTAGTTTGTTTGAGGGTAGCATCCATAGCCGTTAGCATCTCTATAAGCAAGCTAGAGTTGCAGTGGGAGAGATGGGATGTTTAGAAGAATTAGAAGTTTTTCATGCTGAAATGAAAGGAAAACTCAAAGCTGATGAAGAAGTTGTATCTTTGAGAGATCAACTTGCACTAGCTTTAGAATGCCTCCAACACACCGCAAGTGAGTTGTCTAAGCTGAAAGAGAAGAACAAAGCTTTGTCTATGGCCAATAATACTTCTCAGAGTAGTAAAAGGAAGTCATGCCCAAGGTAAGGTCAAGCAAAGCTGTTGTAGCTAGCTCTGTTAATGAGGTCAGAGATCTAGTCAGCCAGCCTGTAGCAAGCCAGGTAGCTGAGCAGCCATTGTTTAAGCCCAAGACCCTTTCACGTGTACTGAGTGGGCCTCCGTTTAAGAAGGTGCAGCCTGCGCTTATTGAAAAGCCCAAGAATGACTTTGTGAAAAGGAAATGCTAAATTCCTTGCAAGATTCTCTGAATGGATTAATTGAAACTGCACATAGTGGTGCCGGGTGGAAGCGCACATGTGTAGCACACCCACCAACTTCCAAATATGATATTCATTCATATTCTGGAAGATTCAATTTTTGTTTTGGGTTAAATTCAGTTTGGCAGCAAAAGTTACCTTATATTGTAGTAGAAGTAAGAGCTAAGGCAGAATCAGAAAATGTTCCTGATGTTTTGTAAAAAAAACATGTAATTCCATGTGTACTCATTGTTCATTTCAGGGGATCCATGAGCAGTTTGTATCTATGTATATTTTTGGCTTGTTGGCCTATTACACATTAATATAATGTTATAACCAGGATTGGGACAGTACAGCTCTTTTGTATTAATTTTATGTGTACACCTCTTTTGTACCTGATGTTGTTTTCCATTACTATGATCAGGTGATGACACCTTGGTTGTTTGATGGATAACCTCTGTGCGTTTTATCTAAATGTGTCTAGTAGGTAAAGGACAAATCCATGGCCATTCATAAGTAAACAGCTCAACTCGGGACCTGTGTTACCAACAATAGCTGGTGTTGCTAGATACTGCAAGAGATCATTTCATTAGAGGCCTTTAGCCTTTTTCAGTAATTTGTAGGATCTAATCAAGAAGTGTATTATACATGTAAATGTGCAAAAGAATTGCCAGTGGTACATGCAATTTCATAAATAAATGCTTTGTTGCTTAGATAGTACAGAATCACGAGAAAGATGCACGTATAAAGCAGATACTCAGAAACCTAGATCTGTATGTCCTGCCTGTCCTGAACATTGATGGCTACATTTATACATGGACCACGGTAAGCTAAATTACATTTTAAGCACTTGAAATTAAAAACATACTTTAAATGTAAGATTTCTGAAAAAAATAAATAATATACCCCAGCCTAGTGGAAAATAGTATCAGCTGAGAAAGTGTGAAATGTTACACTAAAAAAAACAAAAGTAGGCTTCCACTTTAAAACACATAGGGGTATAACAGTATAAAAAGTAAACCTTGGACTAAAAACTGTACTCTACGTGAAAAATGAAAGAGAAGTGACTTAAAGAACTTAATTTGTACAGTCTGGAGGAAAGAAGGGAGAGGGGGGACATGATTGAGACCTTTAAATATGTGAAAGGATTGAATAAGGTTCAGGAGGGAAGTGTTTTTAAGAAGAAGCTTAATGATAGAACAAGGGGGCAAAACATAAAGCTAGTCGGGGGGAAGATCAGGAGCAATGTTAGAAAATGTTATTTTACAGAAAGAGTAGTAGATGCTTGGAACAAACTTCCAGCAGAGGTAGTTGAAAAATCAATAGTCACTGAATTTAAACATGCCTGGGATAAGCACACATCTATCCTAAGATAAAGAGTACATACAGTATACACATAAGGGCAGACAAGATGGACCGTATGGTCTCCTTCTGCCGTCAACCTTCTATGTTTCTATGTTTCTAAGTGTATATTTTACTCCAAAATCTACTGTAACCAATTATTATTATAAAAACATCAATAAAATATTAATGATTAATATAATAAAGAAATGCAAACTTCGTCGCAAGATTCTCTGGTTGGATTTTTTGAAATCTAGGGTCCCAAGAGTTTCATATGAGGCGTTGTGGGAAAAACGGAAGGGGGTAACTGGACATAGAATTATATGTTTTGCCTGCAGAAAACGTGGACATTTGTCCAGTAATGGTAATACTGCACATAGTGATGCCGGGTGGAAGCGCACATGTGTTGCACACCCCACAACTTCCAAATGTGATATTCATTCATATTCTGAAAAATTCCTTACCTTATCATGAAGAAAGAGCTAAGGCAGAATCAGATTATGTTCCTGATCTGAATGTTTTGTAAAAACCATGTAATTCCTCTGTACTTTTCCTTGTCCCCACGGCCGTTCCATAATTAATATAACAATAACTGATGACGAAAAGAATCACACCAATGATTGAGTAAAAAAAGATTATATTGTGCACAGACTTATGTTACAAGACAGCAGTACATATTTAAAACTACTACAAGATATATATAAAATAAGGGCTTAAACACTTACATTAACCCCTAGACAGTATAGGTATCAAAGGCACTAAACAATTGGCGTATTTTTCGCCCTATAAGGCGCACTTATTTTTCCCCAAAAGTGGGGTTAAAATGTCAGTGCGCCTTATCGGGCGAATATAAAAAAAAAAATTAAAAGAATAAAAATTTAAAAAACTCACCTGTTACGGGCGCTCCCGCGTTGCCTGCCACACTACGGGAGCCCAGAAGAAGACAGAGGAGCGGCGGGCTCTGTCCCTGTCCCCGCCGCTGCGATCGCTATCTTTTATCGGCAGCGATGGCAGCGGCGGGGCCAGAGACAGCGCCTGCTGCTCCTCCATTTGCTGCCTCTTCCGGCTTCAGCACACGCGAGCACCCCTGTCCGTGTAGCAGATGGGCATGGCCTGCACCAACACCCACCCGCTGCACTGACCTGGGTGTTTGTCCGTGCCCAGGAAGAGGCAGCAGATGGAGGAGCGGCGGGCGGTGTCTCTGGCCCTGCCGCTGCCATCGCTGCCGATAAAAGACAGCGATCGCAGCGGTGGGACAGAGCCCGCCGCTGCTTCTTATGGCCAGCACCGTGAATGGGGTGGGCGTGGCCTGTGCCAACAAAGTGCAGGCCACGCCCACCCCATTCACGGAACTGGCCGCTTGTCAGCGGAGCGGTGTCAGCGAAGAGGTGAGTTTTACTTTTTTTTTTTTTAATTTTCGGGGAATCGGCACACTACCTATGGAAATGGGGGGAGGGGGAATGCCACACTACCTATGGGAATGGGGGAATGCCACACTACCTATGGGAATGGGGGAATGCCACACTACCTATGGGAATGGAGGAATGCCACACTACCTATGGGAAAGGGGGAATGCCACACTACCTATGGAAATGGGGGGAGGGGGAATGCCACACTACCTATGGAAATAGGGGGAGGGGGATGCCACACTGCCTATGGGAATGGGGGAATGCCACACTACCTATGGGAATGGGGGAATGCCACACTAACTATGGGAATGGGAGGGGGGAATGCCACAATGCCTATGATAATGGGGAAGGCACACTGCCTATATGGGGAATGGGAGGGGGGAATGCCACACTGTCTATATGGGGAATGGGAGGGGGAATGCCACACTGCCTATATGGGGAATGGGAGGGGGGAATGCCACACTGCCTATATGGGGAATGGGAGGGGGAATGCCACACTGCCTATATGGGGAATGGGATAGGGGATGCCCCATTGCCTATATGGGGAATGGAATAGGGGATGCCATGCTGCCTATATGGGGAATGGGATAGGGGATGCCACACTGCCTATATGGGGAATGGGATAGGGGATGCCACACTGCCTATATGGGGAATGGGATGGGGGGATGCCACGCTGCCTATGCCATTGGGGTATCCCACACAGCCTATGGGAATGGGGGGGATGCCATGCTGCCTATATGGGGAATGGGATGGGGGCAATGCCACACTGTTTGTAATGGTGTGTTTTTGGTTTAAATAATTTTAGGTGCGTCTTATGGGCAGGTGCATCTTATAGGGTGAAAAATATAGTACAAAAAAACAATATCTCCAGAATAGTTTTTATTAACGAGAAAAGCAACGTTATATACAACGCACTCAAATTTTGTACACTATGATCTCTAGCTATGGGATCCAACTGGCACTCTTGAAACTATACAAACATGGTATGAATAGTACAAGTGCAAATATTGGTAAAATTACCTAAACCGAATCTAGAATCTAGCCCATAACTGCACTCTACATAGAGACCAAATCCCCGGCAACACTCGGAGGCACACTAGCAGAATATGATGGGCTTGCTATTTATAACCAATAACGTAACAATTGCTGGGAGGAAAGATCAGGGAGAGATAAAGTAAGAGAAAAGCCAAAAGAAAGGGGGAAAAGAAAGTAAAAAAAACATGTCGCTAAGAAGGGGGTGAAGTCCCCCTGCATAGATGCCGACATTTTTTTCAAAGAACATAGTCTCGATTATGCGAGGGACTAGACTCCAAAGAGGGATATCTGGCTTTTTCCACGACGTGCAATTATTGTTTTGGCGGCTGTTAACATTTGGATAAGATCAAATTGAGTCTTAGAACAACCTGGGGGTCTCAGATTAAGCAGGGCAAGCTGTGGTGATGGGGTCAGCTGCAGGCCGGTGGACTTATTAATGATAATATTAATTAATTAATGATATAATATACTCTCATCCAAAATTGGCTGACCACCTTACACTTATGAATATACGATTCCAAGAAGCGACACCCCCTAAAGCAGTCCGAGTAATAGGAGGGACTAAATTTGTGGACCCTCTTGGTGACCAAATACCACCTCAATAAGACCTTAATATTGACCTCCAGGGCTCTGATATTTATGAAACCTGTAAATGAGCGCTTCCAGATAGCTCTCCAATCACTGTCCACATGGGTCTCCTTAAGATCAGCCTCCCACTTGAGAGCATACGTTGGTGGCCCCACACCAGAAGCGGCACTAAGCTGCTTATAAACCAGTGAGATAGCCCCCTTCCCCAGTGGATCCTCTCCACAGAAACCCCTGAAGACTGTGGGTCTGTATGAAGCGGCTCCTCCCTTGAGCCTCACCCTGGCATAGTGACTTATTGGTAAGTAGCGGAAATACTCCCCATTGGGAATGTCCCTGATAATTCTCAGGCTGGGAAACCACAGCAACCCCTCTGGGGCGAATATATCTTTAATCCTTGTCAAGTCGCGCTCCCTCCACCAGAAAAAATGCCATAGGGTCTGCTAGACCAGGGGAAAATTCTGGGTTGCCAAAGATAACAGCGAACAGTGCCCCGTTGCTTTCCAGACCAGGAGGTAGTGATCCAGGGCAGGGTGCTGGATACATCTATAGGCTAAAGGAGGTAACCATAACAGGTTAGAGATATGAACTGGAAGGCAGTAGGACTCCTCAATCTCAACCCACAAAGGCCTACCCCCAGCCGTGTTCACAGCTGCTAACTGCGCAATCTGACAAGCGCTGTAGTACCGCCTGAAATTTGGGACCCCCAGACCCCCTACTTCCCTGGCCCTATACATCATTGCTTGCAACATCTAGCGTGAACAGCATGGCCTACCCCCCTCCCTCCTAACGTGCGCCACTAAATTGACAATCTTCCTAATATTGTCTCCCATCTGGCGCTGCGGGATAAAACCCACTTGTTCTTTATCAAGACTCTACAGAGTCTCTAGTCTCTAAAGAACCTTCGCCAGGATATTTATGTCAATATTCAGCAAAGATATTGGTCTATAGTTGGACCAAATTGTGTCATAAGAGTTGGGCTTTTGTATCATACTCACAGCCGCTGTGAGGGAGTCGGCACTCCCAATTCTTTCCTCGCCCCTACCTTGTTTGAACCTATTGAACATATGGTGTTTCATTTTCCATCATTAAAAAATAAATAAAAAGTAATTCTTTTCTTTCCACCCTGCCTCAACACAGTTATTGAGCAGAGGGATTCTGCCACATTGGGGTCGATTCGGAGCCTGGTGAGAAAACTCACTATTTTTTAGGAGAAAACTGCCATTCACTTTCATTGTCTACCTTGGTGAAAATTTACACCTGGTTGTTTAATCAGCCTCAAGGTAGACAATGAAAATGTATGGAAGGTTTTTCCACCTAAAAAAGTGAGTTTTTTTTAACAGGGCTCTGAATCAATTCCATAGCCTGTCATAGGGTGATTGGGGGGAATCTGCCCCACTGCCTATTATGGGGGAATTCTGCATGATGCCTGTTATAGGGTGATTGGAGGGGGGGGGATCTGCCCCACTGCCTGTTATGGGGGAATTCTGCATAATGCCTGTTATAGGGTTATTGGGGGTAATCTGCCCCACTGCCTGTTATGGGGGAATTTTGCATGATGCCTGTTATAGGGTGATTGGGGGGACTGCCACACTGCCTGTTATGTGGGAGCTCTTCACATTATGGGGGCAGATCCTACACACTGCCTGTTATGAGGTGATTCAGGGGATTCTGCCCTCTGCCAGTTATGTGGTGATTGGGGGAGGGGATTTTGCACACTGTCAAGGGGTGATTGGGAGGACTCTACACACTGCCAGTTATGGTGTGATTGGGTGGATACTGCACACTGCGAGTTAAGGGATGATTGGGGGCATTGTGCACATTGCCAATTTTGGGGTTATTAATAGAGGGTTATTCTGCCCACTGCCTGTTATGGGGTGATGGGGGGGATTCTGCACACTGCGAGTTAAGGGGTGATTGTGCACATTGCCTAATTTGGGGTGTTTAGTAGAGGGGTATTCTGTCCACTGCCTTTTATAAGGTGATGGGGGTGGATTCTGCACACTGCCAGTTATGGGGTGATTGGGGGGATTGTGCAAATTGCCTTTTATGTGGTGATTGGGGGGGGTATTCTACACATTGCATGTTTTGGAGTGAATCGGGGGGCGGGGGGAATTCTGCACATTGAATGCTATGAGGACATTGGGGAGGGATTCTGCCACAGTGCCTGTTATGGGGATATTAGGTGATTTTTAGGGGATTCTGCCACACTGCCTGTTATGGGGTGCATATTGCATGTAATGGGTTGATTGGGGGTATTCTGCACATTGAATGTTATGGGGCATTGGGAAGAGGTTCTGCCACAGTGCCTGTTATAGGGATATTGGGGGATTCTGCCACACTGCCTGGTATAGTGATATCAGGGGATTCTGCCACACTGCCTGTTTTGGGGTGATTATGCACATTGAATATTATGGGCATTGATAGGCGAGTCTGCTACAGTGCCTGTTTTAGGGATATTGAGGGATTCTGCCATTTCTTGTATTTAGCACACAATTTGGTTCAGAATATTTGTTTTCTTCTTTTTCTCCTCTAAATCTTTGAGTTGTCTTATGGTCAGGTGTGTCCTATAGTGTGGAAAATCTCACAATAAAGTGACGAGGTGATAGTGTAAACAATTAGGTGACTCTCAGGAAAACCAGGTGAGTTGATGTCATGTTTATATACCCACAAAACTGTGAGTAAAGTTAATTTGTAAGCTTTAAAGCGGACCAAAACTTGAATTCCCTGAATTACTCCCCATATGAGGAGTACCTTTTGCTAATTTTCATTGCTCGCGCTTCATTCTAATCCAAGATAATAGCGTCTGTTCTAGCTGTAAAGCTCCGCCTCCTCCATTCATTGCCATTGGGCAATTGTGATGCCCAGCAGGACACCCCCCTTCTGTAAGTTGACAACCCCCAATCTCCGCCACCGCTTCCACCTATAGTCAAGCCCCCGTTTGCAGGGATGCTCGGAAGGCCTTGTCGGACACGGTTGCCCCAGGTCTTAAAAGGTACAAAGGATGTCAGCTTATGGTGTAGGCAGATGAACCACAAGGGTATTCCAAAGCGGAGGTCTTACACAGGAAGTCAGCCCGAGGATGCGTCAGTACTCAGGGATGAAACAGGAGCGTAGCCGGCAATAGCCATAGGGTCAAGTCGGGAGGTTAGAGGTAGCGAGGTATCAAGAAGGGGCAGGCAGGTTCAAGGTCAGGAAAGAGAAGGTCGGTTCTGGCAGCAAACTAGAAATGTCGATCAAGCCGAGTCGGTAACAGATAAGCACAGATAAATCACATCCAAAGCTCAAGAAAATATAACGGGCACTGAGAACAGGGCTAGTTCCCTAGTTATGGGGTGACTGACCAATTGCAATCTGGGAAGGTGTGTCTGGTGATTGGTGCAACTACAACTCTGTGCGGGATTGGATAACATTTCCCAGGGGCTGGTCAGTCCTGACAGCAAGGCTGATCAGCCCCAGGTTCCTATCAGGTGTGAAGGAGACTGCACCGCCTGCCACTCGCAGTGCAGCGCCTCCTTAAAACATAAGAGCCGTACTGCGGGGCACACATCCGAGCGTCCGGAGCAGCACCCGCAGGCCCCTGATACAAGTAAGTTTCTTACAGATCAGTGTTCCAGGATAATTTAAAAAGCGGAAATACCCATTTCTAGTTGTACACCCTAAGAAAAGAGTATTGGCAGGGGCTTTGGCCAAATGTATTTTTACAAGTTCAGTGGGTTTTGTTCCACTTTAACTGCAGCCAATAACAGACAATGTCTAAGGGAGGGGCTTACTTTCCCTTGTGTACACATATAAAGAGTGCATACATAGAATATGACAAGCTATTTCATGTAAAATACCCTCAAAAGACAAGGGGTATTTCCTCTGTCCACAGAAAAAAGGTGACAGCCCTTTATCACAAGAACAGCAAATCTGTGGAAAAGTCACAACTTGGAAGCAATGGCATTAACTGTTTTTATATGTATAAGGCTATGTTCACACCTATCCCTTGTACTAAGAGCATGTGTTATGGGTGTATGCCAGAGGTGCAGTATCAAATTATGCGCTGTGATTTTGATGCATTTGTATTACTTTTTAAAACCAAATTTTTTTTTTTGCATCAATTGTAAAATCTATGGTAGCCCAAGTGCCACATGTGTTGCGCTTGCATTGCCATAGGGGGTATTCTTGGGGGGGGGGGGGGTATTTAGCACACAAAGTGGTTCAGAATATTGGTTCTCTTCTTTTTCCCCCTTTAAATTGGTGGGTCATCTTATGGTCAGGTGTGTCTTATAGTGTGAAAAATCTCACAAAAAAGTGCATCAATTCTTGATTTACATCCCTTGCATGAGATCAGGCGTTGAAATAAAGATGTCTATCAGGTGCACTGCAGAGTTTTTATATTAACATATATTTTCTAAAATTTGCTAACAAACCCCCCATGGGACATTCATTAAATGTGAACAGCTACTCTAATGAGGTAAGAACACTTTGCACATATTTGCTAATAAAAACTCCCATGGGATATTCAGTAAAATAAAGGGAGCTTCTTCATATTTAGATGATACATTTATCTTGATGCAGAAAGTAATTTCTCCATTAAGAGGTAATTGTTACAGAGACATTATAACCTTACTATTCTGTCAAAGCTGATGTAGAGCTTGAAATGGTTTGTCTAAATGTTCTTATGGCAAAATCTATATAAGCTCTAGTGTTAAAGCAGAGTAAATCACTACAATTCACATCTAATGATACAACTAGGGATGAGCGAATCGATCCGGACGAACCCGGATTCGATCCGAATTTCAGGAAAAATTCGATTCGGATCGAATCCGAATTTCCCCGCGATTCGATCACTCGAAGTTTTCCTTTAACATCCATTCATTTACATTACAGGCATTCTAAGATGGCGGGCGGGACATGTCTGGACATGTATCCCGCGCCAGTGCAAGCTGGGGCAGTCACATGCAGCCTATCAGCAGCCAGCAAGCCCGGTGACGTCACACAGCGGTATTTAACGGCGGCCATCTTGCTTTTCCTCATTTCTCTATTGCATTCGTGACAGACAGACAGAACGCTGTGTAGCTGAGGCAGTTAGACAGGCTGGAGACAGGCTGGAGACAGGGACAGACAGGGACAGGCTGGAGACAGGCAGGAGACAGGCAGGAGACAGACAGGAGACAGACAGAAAGCCAGGGAAAGGTAGGAAAAACGGAGCTGGCTGACAGGGAGATTTTTTTTTTTTCATCCAGCCTTTGTTAGCGTTTTCAGGCTGCTTATAGTAACTAACTGTGCATATATACTGAACTGATCTTAAGTCTGCTGTGAGGCATCCCATTCTGTGACTAAAGCAGCCTCTATTTAATAGCATAATAAACATTTGCACTTATTCTCATAGAAATCAGGCCTGATAAAGACACTTTTGCTGTGCATGCTCTCTGGTTTTTGTGGCACTGGCATCCCATTCTGTGACTAAAGCAGCCTCTATTTAATAGCATAATAAACATTTGCACTTATTCTCATAGAAATCAGGCCTGATAAAGACACTTTTGCTGTGCATGCTCTCTGGTTTTTGTGGCACTGGCATCCCATTCTGTGACTAAAGCAGCCTCTATTTAATAGCATAATAAACATTTGCACTTATTCTCATAGAAATCAGGCCTGATAAAGACACTTTTGCTGGCCAAAGCCCTACTGGACCCTGCCAGGTCGATTCCTGCCCGGGGCATCCCATTCTGTGACTACAGCAGCCTCTGTTTAAGACCATATAAGCATTTGCTCTTATCATATTTGAAATTAGCCTGATAAAGACACTTTTGCTGGCCAAAGCCCTACTGGACCCTGCCAGGTCCATTCCTGCCCAGGGCATCCCATTCTGTGACTAAAGCAGCCTCTGTTTAAGACCATATAAGCATTTGCTCTTATTATATTTATATTATAAGACACTTTTGCTGGGCATAGGCTTACTGCTGCCTGCCAGGTGCACTTCTGTTGAGGCATCCCATTCTGTAACATAGCATACCCCTCTTTATTTACACTAAGCAGCTCTCTTATTTACACTAAGCAGGCCTGTTGGAGGCTGAGTGTTACTGCTCACTTTTGGTGTGCATTATATTCTGTTTTATATAGACCCACTGCTGCCTGGGGGTTCTTAAAATATCACCTACTACCACGCCAGTTAGACTATGTCGGGCAGACAAGTGCCTGGAAGTGAAAAGAGGAGTGGCAGAGGCCAAGATTCCGCAGGCAGAGCTCGCATCAGACTGGGGGCCAGTAGCAGCAGGAGTCACGCTGAGAGACCTAATCTGCCAGTATCTGCTAGCGGTCGGGTCTCCACCAGTAACGCATCTGCCGTGGTAGATTGGCTGACGCGCTCATCAACAACATCATCACAACTTACATCTGAGACCCCCAGTCTAGGGTCGGTAGGTTCCTCTGACACAACCCTGAGTTGGCATGCCCCGAGAGCAGTCCCTGTCCTCCCATTGCCTCTGTCCTACGCCGTTCCCTCCCCCAGCGACGTATCCTATGCTTTGGGTTCAGCTCCACTCTTTAGTGAGGAGGACGATCAGATACAGGAGGACAGTCAGCAGCTACTGCCCAGCCAAGAAATGGAGGTGGCTTCTTTAGCTAGGCAGACAAATAGTGATGTGGACAGTGTCGTGGGTGCTGCGAGCGTTCCAGCTCCTGCGCCAGACACTGTTGACGAATCCACGAACATCAGTGACGTACAGCCACAACCCGGTGATGATGATGATGATGACGATGAAGCCGATCGCACTTGGGAGCCGGGTGATGAAGGGGCTTCATCGTCATCATCAGGAGAAGAGGGGCGCAGGTTGCCCCGGAGTCAGCAGCTGAGGCAGCAAGGTGGTAGCAGTCAGCATGGGGGCACAATTCCAAAGGCTGGAGCCGGCCGGGGCCGGGGCCGGGGTAGAGCACCTGCTGTGCGGCAGTCTACCTTATCGGGAGGTAGTGGAGCAGGGGTTCCTGGAGTTGGCAACAGCAGCAGTGAATCAGTGAGGCCAGGGGGTGGGAAAAGTAGCTACTCGGCAGTGTGGCAGTTTTTCCTGAGGCATCCGCAGGAGGGTAACATGGCCACATGCAAGATATGTAGGCAAAAGGTGAAGCGTGGCCAGGGTCCAAATGTTGGCACCACGGCCCTGCGTCAACATATGATGCGTCACCATAAAACGACCTGGGAGAACCGAGGCTCCCAAGGGGTGGTCCAGTCTGCTTCCTCACCAAGTGAGCTCCCAATTTCTGCCAGCCAAGGCTCCAGCACCTCAGCCGAAGGCAGCTGTGCGTCACACCCATCCTCTGTCGCTCCTGCTCCTCCTCCTCCTCCTCCAAGTCATGCATCCCGCCAGCAATCCATCAGCGAAGCCATGTCCAAGAGACAGCAGTATGCGCCCACTCATCCTACGGCGCAGAAGCTGAATGTGCTCCTGTCCAAGTTGCTGGTGCTGCAGTCGCTCCCTTTTCAGGTGGTGGAATCTGCACCTTTCAGAGAACTGATGGCTTGTGCCGAGCCGAGGTGGAGAGTCCCAAGCCGTCATTTCTTTGCCAAGAAGGCAGTACCAGCGCTGCACACTTTTGTTGAACAGAAGGTGGGCCAGTCCTTGAGCCTGTCGGTGTGTAGCAAAATACATGGCAGCGCCGACATCTGGAGCTGTAACTACGGTCAGGGGCAGTACATGTCGTTTACGGCCCACTGGGTGAATGTGGTCCCTTTGCAGCAGCAACTTGGACAGGTCACGCCGCTTCGGCCTCCGCGCTCTCTGCCCATTGGGCCTGTGACACCGTGCGACTCGGCCTCCTCATCCTCCGCCATCTCCTCACCCTCCACTGTAGGCTCAAGTCTCAGTGCCCCTCCAGTCTACCATGTGTGCAGGGCACGGAGGTGTCACGCAGTGCTTCACATGGTTTGTCTTGGCGAACGGAGTCACACAGGGGAGGAACTGCTTAAATGTATTCATCAGGAAATCCAAACATGGCTTACTCCGAGAAAACTTAAAATGGGAATCATGGTTACCGACAATGGGAAGAACATTTTGTCTGCGCTGCGCCAAGGAAGCCTGACCCATGCCCCCTGCATGGCTCACGTCTTCAATCTGGTTGTCAAGCGGTTTCTGAAGTGTTCCCCCCATCTGCAGGACATCCTAACAACTTCACGGAAACTTTGCATGCACTTCAGCCACTCCTACACCGCCAAACACACCCTTCTTGAGCTACAGCGTCAGAATGGTATCCCCCAACATAGTCTGATTTGCGATGTTTCCACCCGTTGGAATTCCACCCTTCACATGTTGGACCGATTATATGAACAGAGAAAAGCCATCACGGATTTCCTGATGATCCAAGCAGATAGGGGGACTCCCCTGTGTAACTTCAATGTCAACCAGTGGCAGCTCATACGTGACACCTGCCGTTTGCTCAGGCCCTTTGAGGAAGCCACTTTATTTGTCAGTCGGCAGGATTACGGGATGAACGACGTGATTCCACTGCTTCATGTACTACAGCACATGTTGGAAACCATGGCTGGTCAGGGCACTGGAGACATGGCGTTTACATCTTACGGCCACATGAACCCCGTTGGAGCTGAACTGGAGGAGGAGGAGGAGGAAGAGGAGGAGGAGGAGTTGCCCAGCGAAACACAGTTTAGGCTTGGCGAAATGGCTGGTTTATCTAGTCAGCGGACAGGAGAGGAGGAGCAGGAGCAGCCAGAGGAGCTAGAGGTTTTTGAGGAAGGAGAGACAGAGGACCCGGGCACACCGTGGCAGTATGCAGTGGAGATGGAGACAGGTAGTCCATCCGAGTCACTTGCGCAAATGGCACGAAGCATGCTCACATGCTTGCGTAGTGACCCCAGAATTGTTTCCATCTGTCGGCGGGATGACTTCTGGCTGTCCACCTTATTGGACCCTCGCTTCCGGCACAAAATGGGGGCATTTTTTAAACCCACCGAGAGGGAGGACAAACTCAACTACTACAAAGACATTCTACGTAGGCAGTTGGCCGATGCCTATCTGCGCCATGGTCCATACTCTCGCAGGTCTGACTCGAGGGGACCTCTGCGCTCACCTTCCACTGCCATGGCCGCTGGGGGGGTTGGCAGCAGCAGCAGCAGAAGCTCCATCAGCAGCAGCAGCCTCAGTCTTCAGTCGCTAATGAGTAGCTTTCTACACCCGCATAGTGAGGCTACTCATGAGCAGCAGGAAGACCTGGAGCAGGACCTGAACCAGCAGGTCATGTCATACTTTGACATGACCATGCCAACACACCTTGAGGATCCGCTGGACTTCTGTGCAGCCAAACTTGATTTGTGGCCGCAACTAGCAGAGTTTGCCCTGGAAAAGCTGTCCTGCCCGGCAAGTAGCGTGCCATCTGAGCGGGTGTTTAGTGCGGCGGGGGCCATAGTTACGGCGAGGAGAACTCGTCTGTCAACTAAAAATGTGGAGAGACTCACCTTTGTCAAAATGAATCAGGGATGGATCAGCCAGGATTTCCACCCACCAATGCCTGATGCATGCGACTAGATTCAGCATGGTGCCACGTTTTACACTTTACAAATGGTGCAAAACATATTTATGTCTTTAGGCCATTTTTTGGGCTCCTGCTGCTGCTACTGCCAACTTCTGCCAACTCCAGGGTGTGATTCATCCAATTTTTGGGCTCCTGAAGCCAACTCCAGTGTATATTTGGGCTCCTGCTGCTACTACTGTCAACTCCTGCCAACTCCAGGGTGTGATTCATCCAATTTTTGGGCTCCTGAGGCCAACTCCAGTGTATATTTGGGCTCCTGCTGCTGCTGCTGCCAACTTCTGCCAACTCCAGGGTGTGATTCATCCAATTTTTGGGCTCCTGAGGCCAACTCCAGTGTATATTTGGGCTCCTGCTGCTGCTGCTGCCAACTTCTGCCAACTCCAGGGTGTGATTCATCCAATTTTTGGGCTCCTGAGGCCAACTCCAGTGTATATTTGGGCTCCTGCTCCTGCTGCTGCCAACTTCTGCCAACTCCAGGGTGTGATTCATCCAATTTTTGGGCTCCTGAAGCCAACTCCAGTGTATATTTGGGCTCCTGCTGCTGCTGCCAACTTCTGCCAACTCCAGGGTGTGATTCATCCAATTTTTGGGCTCCTGAGGCCAACTCCAGTGTATATTTGGGCTCCTTCTGCCCCTCATAGTGATGCCACTTCAACTCTCTGCAATTGTGCCGCTCTGCGATTCTATTAGCGATGCCTCTGATCTGCATGTGATATTTCTTCAAAGTATTATTTAACAAACCCAGCACGCATCCTGTGCGTGTTACAGCAAGGCTGAATGGTTTACAACCCTATTGAGGCTGTAGGAGGCTCAGAAATAGCCGTTTTTAATAGCGATTCGTCGCGAATTTATTCGGGTCGAAACGATTTTTGTCGGAAAATTCGGCGAATCAGTCGAATCGAATTTTTCAAAAGTTCGCTCATCTCTAGATACAACAACAATAATTATTATGATTATTATAAAGTATTGCCCACTATCTATAATTTATCACTAGAGTTTAGTGGGAGCCTTCACACAGAGTCACTTTCAAATGCCCAACCGGACCTTAGAGATTTAGATCATGCAATCCCGTTTGAGTATCAAGCAACAAACATGTCTAAAAGGTAGAAAAATTAAGGTTTAGTTGCACGTATCTGCAAATACATGTGGAAGCCACACTGCCAGACGAGGCCCTATACAGGAGGGGGGTCATAGTCTGCTTTTGTTGGGTGGACCCTATTCCACATGCATGCACATCCCCCCAAGGTATTTCACCAAATGGTCAGCAGAATCAACAGCTACCGGTAAGTAGCTCTGTATTTTACTAGCTAGGGTGCATGTCCCAACTATGAGGTTCAGACACATACACATAGAGTAAGGACCATACTGACACAGAGTGCCTTATCGGGGCAATGTGGCGTCCACATGTATCTTCAGATATTTGCAACCGAACCTCTGTTTTTCTACCTGTTAGACATGTTTTCTTTGATTTTCACTTTACCAGGTTTTGGTACTTGCCCTTGGCGGCTGTGTGAAACCCCCCAGTTAACCACAAAAACCCAACTCAAACTTTCCCATGCTTGCTTGGGCTTTCGCCAGCGTTGTATGGTGTGCATATTAATGATCTGTATACTGCCTTGATTACACACAGAGCCGGGCATAGGGAAGCATTCACTGTTTCCCTGCATTGTACATGTGCTTCCGTCAGCAGTCCTTCTGAATGACTGGATGGGGGGCACCTCAGCTACGGGGGTAAAGGGTACCCAAAAAAGGATGGTGATTTGTGGGGGTTCACACAGCGGGGCATCCTAAAATGAAATGCCCCAGTGGGACTGAAAATAATATTTGTAAGCCTGTAGGCAGAGGGGGGGTTAGGGTCACTGACGTCAGACCTCCTCCTTGCCGCAAAGGGTATAGATTTGCTGGATGGGGAGGGAGAAACAATTCATATTTTGGGACAGGGACAAGTAATAGAGGCAATTAAATAAGACATAAATGCCCTTATTCATCAAGCGATAGCGCCAGGTAGTGTCTGACGAGCGCCAGGTAGCGGCAGCTAACGGCGACTACCGACTCAAGTACGCCCGCGGCGGTCACAATGACGCATTTATCAAGCAAAATGAGGCTAGCGCCGGCGAGAGCGACGGCTAGCGCGGCATTCATCATGAAGCCGGCTGGACCGAACAGCGCCGCTGCAAATTCCCTCACAGCGCCAGGTATGAGCTGTCGCTCCCTGGCGATGTCCAATGCATTTCAATGGAGCAATCTATAATAATTCATGATTAATTGGTAATAATTTTTTTTTAAATTTTTTTAATGTCAAAAAATCGGAGAACACTTCTGCAATGTTAGGATTTATTTTTAAGTCAAAAAAAAAAAAAAAAAAATGTGCAGAATTGATCTAACAGGTCTGAGATTAATGTATTCATATAACAAAATGATTCTAAAAACATGTATAATGTTACATTCAAAAAATATGGTTGTTTAGGGATTAAAAACTAGTTAATACAGATCGCCGCCAGCGCTCTGGGGTTTAAACAAGGAATGGACAGCGACAGCACATTCGGAGCGTGATTTTTTGATGAATATGAAGCTAGCCGTTCGCTCTGGCCATTCGTTGTCAGGCGCTCACATACAACGCTGGACCTGTGAAACAGCGACCCCCCAGCCAGTATTCAACATTACCGCACACCGACTGAGTCGCTGTCATCAAGCTAACGCCGGCCAAGCACAGCGAATACTGGCTGGCGCTGAAAAAATCACGCTACAGTCGCTCATCTGTCGCTACCTGGCGCTATTGATGAATCGGCCTCAAAGCCTACAGTGTGCGTGACTATGAATCAAGGCTGTGTTTTGATTTGTAGGGTAGCTTGGGTACACGTGTTTCCTTGTTATATAGGGTGGCTGTAGTTTGGATTTACCATATTTGATTTTAATCTATGCTATATAAAATAATGCTAAATATAATGTCACAAGCTTTGAGTAGCATGAAACCCTGCCTTTTCTGTATTGTTGATGTCTTACTGTAATTTAGGACCACTTAGTGAGGGATCGAGGAGGGACTGTTAGGTGGATCTATGTTGTCTCTGACAAGAAGTCGTCTGTCCATCGGGGACCATATCTTTTAAGCAATGGGCAACATGAAACAAAAGTGGGCTTTTATTAGGGGTTGGGCAGGGATGAGCATAAACAGATCTACATGGTTTTTATTTCATCTCTATGCAGGACTAATGGGTGGCAGCTGAACCCAGGGTTTTAACAGACGATAACCCTCTCTGCCACATAGATTCCCGGAAGGCATCAAGCTTGTTTCAAACCAGGGCTGTACAACCTTTTTAGGCCTAAGGCCCCGCATTGTCCTATTGTTCGATTTTCAAAGCGCTAAAATAAAAAGCGAAGGACAGCTGTAACCAAAAAGCATCATATATGATTTTATGTATAAGCAAAGAGCAGGGAGCAGAGGTAAGCATAGGTGAGATGGGTAGAGGTGGAAACTAGTGGGCAGAAGTGGGGTGGACTGTGGTAAGCGCCACAGAGCAGAGGAAGAGGTAAGGGGGGAAGAAGTGGGCAGAGGTGTGGTGGGTAGAGGTGAGACTATAGATTAGGTAAGCAGAGGTGAGGTTGGAAAAAGTGGGCAGGAGTCAGGCAGAAAAAGGTCATGTGGGATGATGAGGTGTACAGAGGTGAGGCAGGGGAGACAGGTTGGGCAGAACGAAATTCAATCAAATAGTTTCCCATTTTATGTCCTCTGATGTATTTGTTTCAATGATTTCCTAGGATAGACTTTGGAGAAAATCTCGTTCCAAGCATGAAAATGGGACATGTTATGGAGTGGACCTAAATCGAAATTTCAATGCTAAATGGTGCAGTAAGTATATTTTACCACATTGACCCAATATAATATATATATATATATATATATATATATATATATATATATATATTTGTATCTATTACTGGTATATTGGTAATTTACATTTCAGGTAATATTCAACATTCCAAGAGGCCATTAATAACATCTTAATTGATCTTATTTGGATAATGCCTTTATACCTGCAAAATGAATTGAGTTTGCTTTTAAAGGTATCGCAATTTAGTTAAAAGAGAGAATGTGTGAATATTAATAGAGGATGCATAAACAACATATACACAGAGCAAGATATGCTTAGTAATAATTAATGTTAAACTTATAACGTGTTTAACTGTGTCTGGTATACCCAGTGCAGAAACTAAAAAGTTATTTCAATAAGTCTTTTTGTTGGAAGGGCAGTAGATGGTCATTATGCCTTCAATGCCAATAATAAGTGAAACTGTAAAACTCTTCACCAAGTGCCCGCCACCTGAATCAAATACCCTTACCAGACAATTAAATCTATTGGGCTTTTCAATTTAGGTCCACAGCTTTTCCTCGTTCTGGGTCTCACACAGCTTCTTCCACAAAACGGCCAGTTTAACCCTCCAGGGTATTAAAGCTCAACATATGAGCATAAAAACATCTCCTAAGGGAAACTTTCCCAGATGTACATAGGAGAAAAGACACTAAAATAGCGTAATATTGTTTTTAATAAACTAAGTTAAAAGTATATAAAATGTGCACTCACATTTCCTAAAACAATTTCCAGCAAAAGTGTATAACAGGCAAGGATCACACCGCTTACTTCCTACACCGCGGCCGCAGGTGTTCCAGTAATGACGAATGGATAAGGGGAATGCGGATCCTCCTGAAAGGTGTATTCACAATGCTGCAAATCGTGACCGCCTTGCCGCCTCAGTCGACGCGTTTCGTTGCAGGATGCAACTTTTTCCTAGTCTAAGAAAAAGTTGCATCCTGCAACGAAACGCGTCGAAGGCGGTCACGATTTGCAGCATTGTGAATACACCTTTCAGGAGGATCCGCATTCCCCTTATCCATTCGTCATTACTGGAACACCTGCGGCCGCGGTGTAGGAAGTAAGCGGTGTGATCCTTGCCTATTATACACTTTTGCTGGAAATTGTTTTAGGAAATGTGAGTGCACATTTTATATACTTTTAACTTAGTTTATTAAAAACAATATTACGCTATTTTAGTGTCTTTTCTCCTATGTACATCTGGGAAAGTTTCCCTTAGGAGATGTTTTTATGCTCATATGTTGAGCTTTAATACCCTGGAGGGTTAAACTGGCTGTTTTGTGGAAGAAGCTCTGTGAGACCCAGAACGAGGAAAAGCTGTGGACCTAAATTGAAAAGCCCAATAGATTTAATTGTTTGGTAAGGGTATTTGATTCAGGTGGCGGGCACTTGGTGAAGAGTTTTACAGTTTCACTTATTATCGGCATTGAAGGCATAATGACCATCTACTGCCCTTCCAACAAAAAGACTTATTGAAATAACTTTTTAGTTTCTGCACTGGGTATACCAGACACAGTTAAACACGTTATAAGTTTAACATTAATTATTACTAAGCATATCTTGCTCTTTGTATATGTTGTTTATGTATGCTGTTTTGAACTTGATGGAATAGTTAAGTTTTTACACGTTGAGCATTTAATAATTTATTCATTTGAAGAGGAGCTATCTAAAAACCTTATAAGTAAACTAACAGCGCGGGTTTATATATATATTTTTATTACTAGAGGATGGGTACTGCCATTAGAAAAAACTGTGTGACGGGATCAAGCCTTCAGATTTATATCTACAAACATTTGATCTTAATCTTTGAGAAAAAGTTTCATATATGTGTCATATAACATCTTCATCCTTCAGCTTCAGTAGCTTTTATTACATAACAAGGATATCATATATACATATAGTACCATATTCATTCTCGCACTCCCAACGACGCAGCAGCCATCTCCCCCTTAAATAAAAACATACAGACACACAAACATATATAACCTCTGTTCTCGCCCATCGCCGCTGCCACCGGCCGTCGCCTCCACACATACAAGTTTGCAGGACGCCAGCCATAGCTTCCGGATGGGCGTGGCCCCAAAACCAGCGCCCTGCAAACTTGTATTCGTGGAGGCGGTGGCGACTGGGACAGGCGGAGGGCAACAGTAATATGTGTTTTTGTGTGCGTCTATATGTGTTTATGTCGGCGAGAGGCAGCTGCTGCGGTGTGGGAGTGCGAGAGTGTACGTTTTTTTTGGGAGGGCATGCCTCACACTGTCTGTATTTGGGATGCCACACGCATTGCCTGTATTTGGGATGCCACACGCATTGCCTGTATTTGGGATGCCACACGCATTGCCTGTATTTGGGATGCCACACGCATTGCCTGTATTTGGGATGCCACACGCATTGCCTGTATTTGGGATGCCCCACGCATTGCCTGTATTTGGGATGCCACACGCATTGCCTGTATTTGGGACGCCCCACGCATTGCCTGTATTTGGGATGCCACACGCATTGCCTGTATTTTGGGTGCCACACGCATTGCCTGTATTTGGGATGCCACACGCATTGCCTGTATTTGGGATGCCCCACGCATTGCCTGTATTTGGGATGCCACACGCATTGCCTGTATTTGGGATGCCCCACGCATTGCCTGTATTTGGGATGCCACACGCATTGCCTGTATTTTGGGTGCCACACGCATTGCCTGTACTTGGGACGTCACACGCATTGCCTGTATTTTGGGTGCCACACGCATTACCTGTATTTGGGATGCCACACACATTGCCCGTATTTTGGGTGCCACATGCATTGCCTGTATTTGGGATGCCACACGCATTGCCTGTATTTGGGATGCCACACGCATTGCCTGTATTTTGGGTGCCACATGCATTGCCTGTATTTGGGATGCCACACAGGCTGTCTGTATTTGGGATGCCACACAAGCTGTCTGTATTTGGGATGCCACACGCATTGCCTGTATTTTGGGTGCCACACGCATTGCCTGTATTTGGGATGCCACACGCATTGCCTGTATTTTGGGTGCCACATGCATTGCCTGTATTTGGGATGCCACATGCATTGCCTGTATTTGGGATGCCACACGCATTGCCTGTATTTGGGATGCCACACAGGCTGTCTGTATTTGGGATGCCACACAGGCTGTCTGTATTTGGGATGCCACACAGGCTGACTGTATTTGGGAAGCAACACACACTGCCTGTATTGTGGGATAGCGATTACTGCCTGTAATGTGGGATATGTATTGGGGTGATGGGGGGTTATGCACACTTTTTTCGGAACACCATATGGTTCAGAATTTTTTTTTTTATCTTTGGTCACCAAATATTTGTTGCGCCTTATGGATAGGTGCATCTTATGCGGTACTTCGTTGTACTCAATTGATGTGGCAGTAAATACAAATGTAGTAATACCAAGATTGTCCCATTTTAGTCCAAAGTCTATTATACTGGATTCCCATTCCAACCTTTCATTTTAGGCATGGAATTCCATTTTGAGCACCATGGCTTTAAAGGAAAACTTAGTTTTTGTCAGGTTTTTGGGGTTAGCCCAAGTGAGAACACTACCAGTAACTCTTTAGCTACTGGAACACATGACTGTGATCCTCTCATCTGAGGAGGCTGAACTGGAAGGGGGTTAAACGTGAGCTCAGCAATGTGGGCATCCTCTATGCATCAGGAAGTCTCTGGTCTGCACACTAAACACACAAGTTGTGTACAGTTGCTAACACCTAACGGCTGATTCAGCACAGAGTATTTGGGTTAATCACATTTTTTTCGAGAGAAAACACTTTTTTCTCTTTATGTGGTGGAAGCAAAACCAATTGTTAAAATACAGCTTTGCAGTGGTATTGATGACTTCTAGCTACTACAACTGAACACCTTCATGACCTTCACAGTTTAGTCTGTTTAGTCTGTTTAGACACAGTTTTATAAAAATCCCTCTAAAAGCTCCATCTGGACCACCAAACATGAGGCAAAGTCTACATTGGACATCTTAAAGATTGCTCCAACCCCTTCTGCACAGGGACAAGAGACTTTCAGACAGATCATTTGTGAGGAGTTCCTTTAGTGAGCCACCATGAAGAAAAATTGTGAAACCTACACACATCTACAGAAACACAATAAAGGTACGAGAGACATACGGCAGGAATACAAAGTACAATGTAAAATCCTGAAATGTAGTCCTACAGGAATCTACATTAGGTAGACAGGGAAGATTTAAGACCAATGTACCTGTTGCGCCCAAAGAAATCCACAGACCATCCTCAAGTGTGTTTAACTCCTTATCACCTAACAATTAACCCTTTCAGTGCCAAGCACGTAGATTCCACGTGCTCACTTCTACTCGACTTAAGTGCCAAGCAAGTAGAATCTACGTGCCTGACTTCCCCCCCCCCTGCTACAGAACAACTAAAGTAAAAAAACACTCATCTGACCCCTCGTTCGATCCGTCCGGGTCTCCTCTTCATCCGGGGAGGCTTCGATCCCCCACCTAGGCCCCCCTGGCTGCAGGGGAGTGCCCGGAATAGCCATCCCCCACCGGAATTACATGTAAAAAAAAAATAAATACAAATGACATTTACTCACCTCAGTGTCCGATCGCTCCCGCCGGGTCTCCTCTTCACCAGGGGGGCCTCCAATCACCTCCGATCACACCACAAGGCTGGGGGCTGGCAAGTCACCTGCACCTGGTGACTTGCCATTAACCCCCGGCACCCCAAATTACCTGCCTCCCCAGGCCAGGAGGGGTAGAAGGGCCCAGGCCTCACAGAGGCTATGTGAACTTGTAGCCTGCAGGGCCAGGGGTCACCAAAGCTGGCCCCTGCTCCCTGTTGTACAAGTCCTCATAGCCGGCCCTGGGCCGGTTATGCTGGGTAGGGGGGACCTCACACCATTTTTGGGGGGATTTTTAAGGGTTTTTAACCCTTAAAATTCCAAAAAAATGGGGTTCCCCTACCCTGGGAGGGGGGACCCTATGTCATTTTTTTTTAATTAACCCTGTTACCTGTCACCCAGCAGATAAAAAAGGCTTCCAGCAGCAGCAGGAGCGCTGAAGCCAAAGTGATCAGCGTGGGACACAGTGCTCCGGGATGGATGAGAGGTAAGTATTAAAAAAATTATATTTTTTTTTTACTCTGTGTGTGTGTGTGTGTTTTGTTTACATTTAACCCTTTGTGAACTGTAAGGGATCTATGTGACCCCTATACAAGTTCACAAGGCTCTGGGTCTGGCAATTCACCTGCAGCTAGCGGGTGATTGCCATTAACTCTGAGCCCCCCCATTACCTGCCTCCCCAAAGCCCGGGGGGGGGCAGAAGAGCCCGTGGCCATAGGCTATGCCGGCTTGTAGCTTGCAGGGCCACCAAAGCTGGCCCCTACGCCTTGTTCTACAAGCCCCATAGCTGGTCCCTGGGCTGGTTATGCTGGGTAGTGGGGACCTCACGCCATTTTTGGGGGGATTTTTAAGGGTTTTTAACCCTTAAAGTCCCCCCCCCAAAAAATGGGTCCCCCTCCGCCGGGAAGGGGGACCCCACAACATTTTTTTTAAATGTAACCCTTTATAGTGTGGATAGTAGTTGTACTTTATTTGTAAATGTTATAAAGTGCTCTTTTTAGTTTGGGGGTCTCCTGGACAGGAACAGGGGGCTACCGATACATATGTGGTACCGTTGTAATCAGAAAAAATGGGGCTTTCACATGCAATATGTTTTTTTTTCATAAAATAAATTGTTTATTTAAAATAAATGAGACAATTTAAAAGAAATAATATTTTTTTAGTTTTTTTACTTAAAAATATTTTAAAAATCTGTAAAAAATTACAAACAAGACATTTAATGTTAAAGCCTAAACTCTGCCACAATAAAAATATATAAAATTTTCTTGGAAATTTCTGAAAAAATCCCGGTTAGACATGGGGAAAAATGGCGAAAAATTACCTGTCAGCAGAGGGTGACAAAATTTCAAGTAAGCTGGGAAATAAAAGGATTGAAAGTACCTATGCATGTTGGGTAATGTTCTGCTCGGGGGACCTTGCACTTTCAGATTTACCTTTTTCTTTCTTGTTTGTCTATTGATATTTTAGGAAAAGGTGTTTTTTATTCTGCTTTTGTATACATTTTTTAGGGAAACCCTGTGCAACCAAATAATTCTTTGAGGGATTACTTCCAGAAAGATGAGCCTACTACAACAAGCTGTATACACTTACAAAGCTTAACAGGTGTACTTTCAGAGAATATATGGTTTGTTGTTGGCATTCCAAATGTAAAGGGTTGTTTTAGTAGAAAAAGCTCAAGGTGAGCACTTTGTCTGCAGAGCTGAAATTTTCAAGTAAAATTATTCTTATGCACTTGCTTTACTTTGGGGTGTTTGCCAACTCTTCCCTTGACTGTAGCTATGCATGTTGGGTATTGTTCTGTTTGGGGGTGTTGTTTTTTTCAGATTTAACTTGTTTTTTCTAGTTTGCATATACTTTTTAGGAAAAAAGTGCCTTTGATTCTGTTTTTTATTCTTTTTTTAGGGAAACCCTGTGCAACCAAATAATTCATTGAGGGATTACTTCTAGAAAACTGAACCCATGTCAACAAGCCTGGTATGCCTAGAAAGCTTGAGGTGTGTGCTTCCAGAAAATATATGTGGGGGTATATCAAATGTAAAGGGTTGTTTTTCTTGAAAAACTGCAAGGTACGCATAGCGCCTAGCATAGGTGTATTTTATCTGAAAAGTGCTGTTTCAGTTTGGGGGAGTTTCCTGCGCAGTAAAGGGTGTCTACCAATACATATGTGGTACCGCTGTAACCGGGAGAAATAGGGCTTTTACATGCAATAAGATTTTATTGACAAACTTACATTTTTTATTACAACAAAACACTTCAAATTGTAAAAAAATATATGTTTTTTAATTTTTTTGCACATATTTTACCCCAAAATATTGGGAATACACCTAAAAAATGACAAACAAGACATTTCAGGTTAAAGCCCAGACTGAAAAGAACAATATAGAATTTCCCTGGAAAACCCCTGGAAATCCCTTCAAAAATCACAGTTGAACATATGGAGCGCAAAATAGTGCAAAATGGTCTGGCAACAAGGGCGACAAAATCTCCAGATAGGCTGGCAGCGAAAGGGTTAAAGGGACTGTCCAGGCAACTAAAAAACATGCCAAAAAGAAAACAGTGGCTGTAGTATTCAGAAGTGTATTGCTGTATGCCTAAATAAGAAGCCTAAGATGTTTTAGCTTCGCTACAGATGGTATTACCTTATAGTGTACCAAAACCTAGGATTTTCAATATCTCAGGTTTTGGTCCTTGCGACAGGGGCACCCCAAACTGGTTTGGCTCCAAACGGTGCCATATGCTGTGCCTATTAATGGTCGGCATACAGCCCTGATTACACACAGTGCCACATCAAGGTATGCAATTTTGGGTGACCTGGGGGGAGGGGCCTCACACAGGGGGACTGAAATGGCCAGCCCTCTATTACCAGGGATTCCCCCCGGTGGGCCCCTGAACAATGTATAACTTATTTGTGGCATATATAGAGCACACAAGGAGATACTATAGTTTGGCAGAATGTTTCTGTGCATAGGCCTGTGTATAAGCCAGGGATACTTGCATGGGGTGAGGCTCTAGAACTGAACATGATTTTAGATTGCTGTTCGTATATATTTTTATTTGCTTTTGCCCAATATGCTGAGAATGTGTTGGGATAAAGATGGCCTGCAGTTTCTAAAACAACACTTTCATATTTTATGTCCTTTTCACAGCCCATGAATCGTCCAAAAATTGCTCAGATAATTCTTACTGTGGAACTTCACCTGTATCTGAGCCAGAGACCAAAGCTGTGGTACAGTTTGTTGAAGAAAAAAAATCAGACCTTATCTGCTTTTTGACTATCCACTCCTACAGTCAGTTCATCCTGACTGCATATGGCTACACCAATGACCTACCAGAGAGTTATAATGAAACGGTAATTCATTCTTAGTTTTATATATACATGTTTGCTATCTATCTTGATTTAATGGTATTAAAATGAAGGCTCATGAACAGTTATGAATGAATCAGTTAATCACAAATTCCTTTAATTTGGGCATGACAATAAATCCAAAAATGTAGGTAGATGAATTCATTTTGGATGAATTACTTAAAATGGGGGTTGTCTCCATTTTGTAATTGCCTAGTTATTAGGAGCTTTTTGCAGTTAGTATAAATATCTTTTACGCAATCATAACTTTCTTGAGTGGGCAGTCTGTCGTGTTGTTCACAAGCTAATCCTTTTGAATCCAAGGTAGTAAATCCAAGCTGCTTGCCCCACCCCCATGCCCAATGGCAAACAGGCCTTGTAAAGGAGTTTGCTAAATCGATTATTCATCATTCGCAAAACATTCCTTGGAAATGGGCCATTAGCTGCCCCGTCTAGTCTCTTTGCCCTTGATGGTGGGTATGTATTTGTGCAGCGAGTATTAAACTGCTACACCCACTGGTAAAACAAGCAACAGATGAGATTCAGGAGCAGGGGAGATGGTGCACACACTGCTGACCTGGGATGATACATAAAGAAGGACAGGCCTCCATAGCCAGGTCATACAAGAGGAGAGGAGATTAGTGATTAGCGACCCAAACCTCAGCCAGAAGTCCGTTCCGGTTGATGGGCTGCCTTTTTTGGTAATTTTTTTGGCATTTTTAAATAGATACAATTTTTATCCAAAGAAGCATAGCCTGCCTTTTTATTTTTAAATTGTATTTTCTCAGTTTTAAGTGTTTTACTAAATGCGGGTTTTAAAGACATCCCATTTAACATTGCAACTAGGCATGAGCGAATCGATCCGGACGAACCCGGATTCGATCCGAATTTCATGAAAAATTCGATTCGGATCGAATCCGAATTTCCCCGCGATTCGATCGCTCGAAGTTTTCCTTTAACACCCATTCATTTACATACAGGCATTCTAAGATGGCGGACGGGACATGTCCAGACATCTACCCCGCGCCAGTGCAAGCTGGGGCAGTCACATGCAGCCTATCAGCAGCCAGCAAGCCCGGTGACGTCACAGCGCTATTTAAGGCCGGCGGCCATCTTGGTTTTCCTCATTTCTCTATTGCATTCGTGAGAGACAGGACGCTGTAGTGAGGGAGAGGCAGTTAGACAGGCAGGGACAGACAGGGACAGGCTGGAGACAGGCTGGAGACAGGCAGGAGACAGGCAGGAGACAGGCAGGAGAAAGACAGAAAGTCAGCGAAAAACAGGGAAAGTTAGGAAAAATCGGAGGCAGTCACAGGGAGATTTTTTTTTTTTTTCATCCAGCCTGAGTGTTTGTTACTGGCTGGCTGACTGGCTTTGTTAGCGTTTTCAGGCTGCTTATACTAACTAACTGTGCATATATACTGAACTGATCTTAAGTCTGCTGTGAGGCATCCCATTCTGTGACTACACCAGCCTCTATTTAAGACCATAACCATTTGCACTTATTCTAATTGAAATTAGGCCTGATAAAGACACTTTTGCTGTGCATAGTACTACTGCCTGCCAGGTGCACTCCTGTTTGGGCATCCCATTCTGTGACTACACCAGCCTCTATTTAAGACCATAACCATTTGCACGTATTCTAATTGAAATTAGGCCTGATAAAGACACTTTTGCTGTGCATAGTACTACTGCCTGCCAGGTGCACTCCTGTTTGGGCATCCCATTCTGTGACTACACCAGCCTCTATTTAAGACCATAGCCATTTGCACCTATTCTAATTGAAATTAGGCCTGATAAAGACATTTTTGCTGTGCATAGTACTACTGCCTGCCAGGTGCACTCCTGTTTGGGCATCCCATTCTGTGACTACACCAGCCTCTATTTAAGACCATAACCATTTGCACTTATTCTAATTGAAATTAGGCCTGATAAAGACACTTTTGCTGTGCATGCTCTCTGGTTTTTGTGGCATCCCATTCTGTGACTACACCAGCATCTATTTAAGACCATAACCATTTGCACTTATTCTAATCGAAATTAGGCCTGATAAAGACACTTTTGCTGTGCATAGTACTGCTGCCTGCCAGGTGCACTCCTGTTGGTTTTTGGGGCATCCCATTCTGTGACTACACCAGCCTCTATTTAAGACCATAACCATTTGCACCTATTCTAATTGAAATTAGGCCTGATAAAGACACTTTTGCTGTGCATAGTACTACTGCCTGCCAGGAGCACTCCTGTTTGGGCATCCCATTCTGTGACTACACCAGCCTCTATTTAAGACCATAACCATTTGCAATTATTCTAATTGAAATTAGACCTGATAAAGACACTTTTGCTGTGCATAGTACTACTGCCTGCCAGGTGCACTCCTGTTTGGGCATCCCATTCTGTGACTACACCAGCCTCTATTTAAGACCATAACCATTTGCACCTATTCTAATTGAAATTAGGCCTGATAAAGACAATTTTGCTGTGCATAGTACTACTGCCTGCCAGGCGCACTCCTGTTTGGGCATCCTATTCTGTGACTACACCAGCCTCTATTTAAGACCATAACCATTTGCACCTATTCTAATTGAAATTAGGCCTGATAAAGACACTTTTGCTTTGCATAGTACTGCTGCCTGCCAGGTGCACTCCTGTTTGGGCATCCCATTCTGTGACTACACCAGCCTCTATTTAAGACCATAACCATTTGCACTTATTCTAATTGAAATTAGGCCTGATAAAGACACTTTTGCTGTGCATAGTACTACTGCCTGCCAGGTGCACTCCTGTTTGGGCATCCCATTCTGTGACTACACCAGCCTCTATTTAAGACCATAACCATTTGCACCTATTCTAATTGAAATTAGGCCTGATAAAGACACTTTTGCTGTGCATAGTACTACTGCCTGCCAGGTGTAATCCTGTTTGGGCATCCCATTCTGTGACTACACCAGCCTCTATTTAAGACCATAACCATTTGCACTTATTCTAATTGAAATTAGGCCTGATAAAGACACTTTTGCTGTGCATAGTACTACTGCCTGCCAGATGCACTCCTGTTTGGGCATCCCATTCTGTGACTACACCAGCCTCAATTTAAGACCATAACCATTTGCACCTATTCTAATTGAAATTAGGCCTGATAAAGACACTTTTGCTGTGCACAGTACTACTGCCTGCCAGGTGCACTCCTGTTTGGGCATCCCATTCTGTGACTACACCAGCCTCTATTTAAGACCATAACCATTTGCACTTATTCTAATTGAAATTAGGCCTGATAAAGACACTTTTGCTGTGCATAGCACTACTGGTCCCAGGTGCACTCCTGTTGGGGCATCCCATTCTGTAACATACCATTAGCCTCTGTATTTACTCTAAGCTGCACAGTTATTTAAAGAAATTTGGCCTGTATGAGCCTGCTTACACACTGCTGCTGTGTGCATATATACTGATCTCAAGTCAGCTTTGGGGCATCCCATTCTGTAACATACCATTAGCCTCTGTATTTACTCTAAGCTGCACTGTTATTTAAAGAAATTTGGCCTGTATGAGCCTGCTTACACACTGCTGCTGTGTGCATATATACTGATCTCAAGTCAGCTTTGGGGCATCCCATTCTGTAACATACCATTAGCCTCTGTATTTACTCTAAGCTGCACAGTTATTTAAAGAAATTTGGCCTGTATGAGCCTGCTTACACACTGCTGCTGTGCATATATACTGATCTCAAGTCAGCTTTGGGGCATCCCATTCTGTAACATACCATTAGCCTCTGTATTTACTCTAAGCTGCACAGTTATTTAAAGAAATTTGGCCTGTATGAGCCTGCTTACACACTGCTGCTGTGCATATATACTGATCTCAGTTCTACTGTGGGGGCATCCCATTCTGTAACATAACATACATAACCTACCTCTCTTATTTACACTAAGCAGCTTTCTTATTTAAACTAAGCAGGCCTCTTATTTACACTAAGCAGCTCTCTTATTTAAACTAAGCAGGCCTCTTGGAGGCTGATTGTCCACTGTTGGGTGTGCATTTATATTCGGTTTCATATACAGTGGGGTATCCCAATTTGTAAGATAACCTACCCCAACCATGTAAACTAAATAGGCCTGTTGCAGCCTGAGTTTCTCTGCTTGCGTATGGTCTGCATTACAATCTGTCTCTTTCAATGACACTGCTGCCTGGGGTATCCCAGTTTGTAAGATAACCTACCCCAACCATGTAAACTAAAGGTTACGTCCTTCCAGAAGGAAAACTTATGCCGAACACTATTTTTGTTAGGAGCATTGACCTTTGGATTGATCGGCATGAAATTAAGGTTTTTTTTCAAAGTATGGCGCTGTAAAGAAGGTCAAAATTATGTCTCATACTTGGATTATTGTTACTTTTTGTTCAGCTTGAAATATAACAGGCCACACGGGCATCCCAAGGCACATGCTATTTTAACCCTATCTGTTATACAACATAAGCGTTGATTAGCATCAGCTGCTTTATTAAGCTACTTCAGTTTGCACTTGTTTTTGACTGCTTTTAATAAACCAGGCCGCAGGGCACCCCAAAGCTGCACCTTGCACCCTATCTGGTATACAACATAAGCGTTGATCAGCATCAGCTTCATTAAGCTACTTCAGTTTGCACTTCCTTTTTGACTGCTTTCATTTAACCAGGCCGCAGGGCACCCCAAAGCTGCACCTTGCACCCTACCTGTTTATACTAAATAAGCATCTACAGCCTCAGCTTTATTAAGTTATTGCATTTTGAATTGGTTTTGGTCTGCTTTAAATACACCAGGCCGCAGGGCATCCCAAACCTGCATGTTGCACCCCATCTGTTATACTAAATAAGCGTTGATCAGCATCAGCTTTATTAAGCTATTGCATTTTGCATTGGTTTTTGTACTGCTGCCAAAACACTAGCCCATATGGGCATCCCAAACCAGCACATGTCACCCTATCTGTTATACTAAATAAGCTTCTACAGGCCCTTTTTTTATTTATTTATTTTTATTTATATAGAGCTGTAATAGCTTATATTGTGAGGTAAATTTGCCATTTTGCAGCATAATATAGAGCAGCCCCTGTGTACATCTGAGGGGCAATAGCTTATATAGTGAGGTAAATTTGCCATTTTGCTTCGTTATATAGAGCAGGCCCTGTGTAAATCTGAGGGGCAATAGCTTATATTGTGAGGTAAATTTGCCATTTTGCTTCATTATATAGAGCAGCCCAGTTGCCATCGAAATCAACTACTGTCCGGCCAGTACTGCTAGTTGCGGACACAAGTCAAGTTTGGCTTCCCAGCAAATCCAGTGGATCCTGAAGGTGTGTTGGCATGGTCATGTCAAGGTATGACATGACCTGCTGTTTGAGGTCCAGCTCCAGGTCTTCCTGCTGCTCATGAGTAGGCTCACTATGCGGGTGTAGAAAGCTACTCACTAGCGACTGAAGACTGAGGCTGCTGCTGATGGAGCTGCTGCTGCTGCTGCTCCTTCCACCCCCCCCAGCAGCCATGGCAGTGGAAGGTGATCGCAGAGGTCCCCCCGAGTCAGACCTGCGGGAGTATGGGCCATGGCACAGATAGACATCGCCCAACTGACTACGTGGGATGTCTCTGTAGTAGGTCAGTTTTTCCTCCCTCTCAGTGGGCGTAAAAAGTGCCCCCATTGTGTGCCGGAAGCGAGTGTCCAATAAGTTGGAGAGCCAGAAGTCTTCCCGCTGACAAATGGAGACAATTCTGCGCTCACTAGTACGCAAGCATGTGAGCATGCATCGTGCCATTTGTGCAAGTGACTCGGAGGGACTACCTGTCTCCATCTCCACTGTAAACTGCCACGGTGTGTCTGGGTCCTCTGTCTCGCCTTCCTCACAACCCTCTAGCTCCTGTGGCTGCTCCTGCTCCTCCTCTCCTGTCAGATGACTAGATAAAATGGTCATTTTGTGAAACCTAAACTGTGGTTTGCTGTGCCCCACCCCCTCCTCCTCCTCCACTTCAGCCCCCACAGGCTTCATGTGGCTGTGAAATGTATGTGCCATGTCTCCAGTGCCCTGACCAGCCATGCTTTCCAACATGTGTTGTAGTACATGAAGCAGTGGAATCTCATCGTTCATCTCATAGTCCTGGCAACTGACTAATAACGTAGCTTCCTCAAAGGGCCTGAGCAAACGGTCGGTGTCACGTATGAGCTGCCAATGGTTTACATTGAATTTACACAGGGGTGTCCCCCTATCCGTTTGGATCATCCAGAAATCCGTGATGGCTTTTCTCTGTTCCTATAGTGCAGTGGTCCTCAACCCTGTCCTCAAGGCCCACCAACATGTCATGTTTTTTGGATCTCCAAATAGCCAGCTCTATTGCTCTGCAGCTGCACTAATTACTCCACCTGTGCATCTTTGTGGAGATCTGCAAAACCTGGCCTGTTGGTGGGCCTTGAGGACAGGGTTGGGGACCACTGCTATAGTGGATCCTGCATATGGAGGGTGGAATTCCAACGGGTGGAAACATCGCAAATCAGACTATGTTGGGGTACACCGTTCTGACGCTGAGGCTCAATAAGGTTGTGCTTGGTGGTGTAGGAGTGCCAGAAGTGCATGCTAACTTTCTTTCCTGTTGTTCGGATGTCTTTCAGATGGGGGCAAGACTTCAAAACTAGACTGAACACGTGTGCCATGTCAGTACGCATGACTCTGGCTTCCTTGTCGCAGCGCAAACAAGATGTTCTTCCAAGTGTCAGTCACCATGGGTCCAAATTTGCAGTTTTCGTGGATTAAGCAATGCTTTCATGGATTGAGTTCTCATTTTTAGTAGTTCCTCCCATGTGTGACTCTGATGGTCAAGGAAAACCATGTGAAGAACAGCGTGAAACCACAATCACCAAGGGGGCCTAAAAGGATATATATTGTCCACCATGAGTCCATAGTTACAGCTCCAGACGTAGACAACACTGTGCACTTTGGTACACACTGACAGGCTAAAGGACTGGCCCACCTTCTGTTCAACAACCATGCCATGGGACTCTCCACCTCGGCTCGGCACAAGCCATCAGTTCTCTGAAAGGTCCACCACTGGGTAATGCAGCAGGCTGGACTTATGGTGACGCTGTCTGAGAGGAGAAATCCCTCAGACATCAAGATTAAAAATTCCAAGAATTTTTGAGGGCTAATTATTCAGAGGCAAATGATAGCTAGTTGTTTCTGATTTAATTACAAGGTGGAAACACACCCTCAAACAAAACTTCACGTTGGCAATACTATTGCATTTGTCTATTCATAATTTTATGTATATACACTAACTAACCTACTTTTTCTCCACAGGATGCTGCATGAAACACTGCCACATCGCTGAGTAGCTTTTTTTTCCTACCAACAGTCCGCAATAATTCACTGCTGCTGCTGCTGCTGCTGCCGCCGCCGCCACCGCTGCAGACTCCAGAGACCCTCTTCCACTACCTCGGCTTGCAACACCTCCTCCCACGACACTCTCCTCATCACTAATTGCCGGATAGTGGAAGAAGAGGCGAGTGTCTCCTCCACTTCTTGGCTGGGCAGTAGCTGCTGAATTTTATGATTATCAGATCTTCATCAATGGATAGTGGAGCTGAACCCAAAGCATAACAGACAGACAGTTGACTGGGGGTGTCAGATGCCACTTGTGATGCAGTGGACTGCTTTTGCAGCACTTCGAGACAAAGTTGCTTCATTGGCTGACACAATGACTGGTAAAGCTGTGGAACATATGGTTGAAAAGTAAGAATAACCATTTGTTTTTATATGAAAAAGACCCTGGTTTATACATACTTTTTTTTTCCAGAGACTGCCCTGCGTGGAAATGAATGGCGCATGGATCAGCCAAGCTTTCCTCCCAACAATGCCTGATGTATTCCAGTAGATTGATGACGGGGCCAGACCAACACTAAAGAAAGATGGATCGTGCAAAACAGATTTAAGGCGCTGCTCTCCAGTTACAGACATTCCTCCGCATCAGACCACAAGTAAGTATTGATAAAAAATCCTTTACGTTACTCTTACTTTTTATTAATATTCTTCGGATAAGACGGATCAGACATGATTCCAGATTAAAAATTCCAAGAATTTTTGAGGGCTAATTAGTCAGAGGCAATGATACCTTCTTGTTTCTGATTTAATTAAAAGGTGGAAACACACCCTCAAACAAAACTTCACTTTGGCAATACTTTTGCATTTGTTTATTCATAATTTTATGTAGATATTACTAACTAAGCTACTTTTTCTCCACATGACTCTCCACAGGGTGTGATTCATCCAATTTTTGGGCTCCTGAAGCCAACTCCAGTGTCTCTTTAAAGTAATGTTTGGGCTCCTGCTGCTGCTGCTGCTGCCAACTCCAGGGTGTGAATCATCCAATTTTTGGCCTCCTGAAGCCAACCCCAGGGTCTCTTTAAAGTAATTTTTGGGCTCCTGCTGCTGCTGCTGCCAACTCCAGGGTGTGATTCATCCAATTTTTGGGCTCCTGAAGCCAACCCCAGGGTCTCTTTAAAGTAATATTTGGGCTCCTGCTGCTGCTAACTCCAGGGTGTGAATCATCCAATTTTTGGGCTCCTGAAGCCAACCCCAGGGTCTCTTTAAAGTAATATTTGGGCTCCTGCTGCTGCTGCTGCCAACTCCAGGGTGTGAATCATCCAATTTTTGGGCTCCTGAAGCCAACTCCAGTGTCTCTTTAAAGTAATGTTTTGGCTCCTGCTGCTGCTGATGCTGCCAACTTCAGGGTGTGATTCATCCAATTTTTGGGCTCCTGAAGCCAACCCCAGGGTCTCTTTAAAGTATTATTTGGGCTCCTGCTGCTGCTGCTGCTGCCAACTCCAGGGTGTGATTCATCCAATTTTTGGGCTCCTGAAGCCAACCCCAGGGTCTCTTTAAAGTAATATTTGGGCTCCTGCTGCTGCTGCTGCTGCCAACTCCAGGGTGTGATTCATCCAATTTTTGGGCTCCTGAAGCCAACTCCAGTGTCTCTTTAAAGTAATATTTGGGCTCCTGCTGCTGCTGCCAACTCCAGGGTGTGATTCATCCAATTTTTGGGCTCCTGAAGCCAACTCCAGTGTCTCTTTAAAGTAATATTTGGGCTCCTGCTGCTGCTGCCAACTCCAGGGTGTGATTCATCCAATTTTTGGGCTCCTGAAGCCAACCCCAGTGTCTCTTTAAAGTAATGTTTGGGCTCCTGTTGCTGCTGCTGCTGCTGCCAACTCCTGCCAACTCCAGGGTGTGATTCATCCAATTTTTGGGCTCCTGAAGCCAACCCCAGGGTCTCTTTAAAGTAATATTTGGGCTCCTGCTGCTGCTGCTGCCAACTCCAGGGTGTGATTCATCAATTTTTGGGCTTCTGAAGCGAACCCCAGGGTCTCTTTAAAGTAATATTTGGGCTGCTGCTGCTGCTGCCAACTCCAGGGTGTGTCAGTCAATTTTTGGGCTCCTGCTGCTGCCAACTCCAGTGTCTCTTTCAGCCAATGTTTGGGCTCCTGCTGCTGCTTGCAACTCCAGGGTGTGATTCATCCAATTTTTGGGCTCCTGCTGCTGCCAACTCCAGTGTCTCTTTAAAGCAATGTTTGGGCTCCTGCCCCTCATAGTGATGCCACTTCAACTCTCTGCAATTGTGCCGCTCTGCGATTCTATTAGCGATGCCTCTGATCTGCATGTGATATTTATTCGAAGTATTATTTAACTAACCCAGCACGCATCCTGTGCGTGTTACAGCAAGGCAGAATGGTTTACAACCCTATTGAGGCTCTAGGAGGCTCAGAAATAGCCATTTTTAATAGCGATTCATCGCGAATAAATTCGGGTCGAAACGATTTTTGTCGGAAAATTCGGCGAATCAGTCGAATCGAATTTTTCAAAAGTTCGCTCATCTCTAATTGCAACTGCCTACAAGTTTATTTTTTTTCGTTATTGGTCATTTTTTGCCATTTTTGGTTAGATCTATTATCTCATTTTTATCCAGCGAAGAATAGCCTGACTTTTTATTTTGTAATTGCATTTTTTCAGTTTTAGGTGTTTTACTAAATGCCACTTATAAAATGCATTCATGTTAATACTGAAATTGCCTGCAGATTTATTTTTTTATACTTTTTAATTTTTGGGCATTTTAGATGCACTTGTTACCTAATGAAGAATAGCCTGAATTTTTTATTTTTTAATTATATTTTTTCACTTTTAAAGTGGACCAAAACTCAGGATAGTCAATAGTTTTGACTATCCTGGGTTTTGGTCTTTTCCCCGTGGGCACCCCGAAAGGGGGTGCCCCGTTGTTTGAAACCCCCCAGATTGCCGCAGCCAACTCACCTCTTCCCAGTCCCACGGCGCATCTTCCGCCTCCCTCTAACAGGGAGCGTGCCTGCACCAGTCATTCACAAATGCCTGGCGCGGGCATGCTCACTGTTAGAGGGAAGCGGAGGATGCGGCCATCAGGGTTTTCAGAGTTGGCTGCGGCGATCTGGGGGGTTTCACACAGTGGGGCACCCTCGATCGGGTGCCCGCGGGGAAAAGACCAAAACCCAGGATAGTCAAAATCCTGGGTTTTGGTCCACTTTAAGTGTTTTACCAAATGTGGCTTCCCTTTTAACATTGAAATTTCCTGCAGGTTTACATTTTATATATTTTGGTAATTCTCTCACTTTTAAGTGTTTTACTAAATGTCGCTTATAAAAGGCATTCATTTTAACATTAAAACTTTTAGAATTTTTGGGTGATTTTGTTTTGGCATTTTTTTTTTTCAAATGATAAAAATGATTGTATTTATTTTTTTTAATAGAAAAGAAAAATCATATTCCCACTGTCACATTTACTTGTTTTATTGAATGCCATTTAACCGGCATTCACTAATACCAGCAAAGTGACAGCGATATCTTTTTTTTAAGTTTGTTACATTTAAAAGAAAAACAAAACGTGGGGGTCCCCCAAAGACTACTTGCCCAGGCACCAAGCATAAGGGCTAGTAACCCACGGCTCAGAGGCCATGCTATTGGCAGCCCCTGTCCCTGCAAGTTACAAGCCTTTATGCTGTTTGGTATGGGCTCTGGGCTCGTCTGCACCCCATACCGGCTCCTGACCATAGTGAACTGGTATAGGGGTTCCCTGGTCCCCTTATCAGTCCCCCCCAAGTATAAAAGAAATAAGACATCACACTAAATATTTTTATTGTTCTTAATTTAACTTATACTCCCCAATTCCCGTTTTCCATCTTCTGTCCCCCGCCAGGCACCATCTTCCTCGGGTCCATCACTGTCTCCTCTTCTTTCTTCGGGGCCCCCTCCAGCATGTAAATGTTTTGGCTCTGGTCATCAGAAGTTGAAGGCTGCACGGCCATTTGGATGAAGGGGGAACATAGGTTCCCCATTCTTTCATCCTTGCTATCCAGCGAGGGAAGTGAGGGACGGGGGTGCCAGATTTTATACTTGGATTCCATAGAATCTCCCTGATGTCATTGCTGATGTCACAGAAGGGGTGAGTCCTAGAAAAGATTTTCCCATGCCACCCCTCTAGGCCCTTTCCCTTTTGTGACATCATAAGTTATGTCACTGAGTATCCATAAATGCCCCGCCTCTTAAAATAATAGCCGCTCCTGGCAGCTCATCATGGAGTCCTTTGGCCATGGAGTCCTTTGGCCAGGATGGACAGAGGGGAACCTGGGTTCTGCTCCTTGCTAAATGCAGCTGGAGCATCCTTAGATGCATAGGCAGTATACATTTAAAAAAGGCTGCGTGGGAGCCTGGAGGGGGAAGGTAAGTATAAATGAATAAAGATTAATAACGTTTTCATTTTTTTTCAGATGTGTTTTTTTTTTTTTACACTTGAATGAACTGGTAAGGGGTTCCATGGACCCCTATACCAGTTCATACTCCATTAGCCACACCACCAATGGGCATGGTGGTGCAGATGAGCCTGGGCACCAGACCTGTGCTATAGAGCATAAGGGCTTCTTTTTTTTTAATTGTTGGGGGCGGGTTCAGATTTAAAAATATTACCTGGCAAAAAATGTAAAAAAAATGTCTGGGATCCCCCTTCTCTAAGCATTACCAACCCGACAAACCAAGAATAGGGGCTTGTTATTCCAGGGCTCATGGGACGTTCAGCCGGCCCCTGGACCTGAAAATTACAAGCCCTTATGCCCTATATTTAACATAAGCAAACAATAACCAGCTCACCCTCAGACCTAGAAAGCCGGGACCTCAGGATCTCCTGAAAAAACTCCCCACATCGTTTCCAGTTGCAATGTCCAGCTTGGAAAGGGTTTAAACTTAGCTTTTACTTCATAGCTTAAAATGAGGGTAATTCAAATTGTAATCACACAGCCATCAAACATCTTGTAAGTCAGAAAGTGCTCCCCTCCACCATCGGGACCAGGTAACGCGTTTCAGGCTGTCCCCAGCCCTTAATCAATTAATCGTATGATTAGGGCTGGGGACAGCCTGAAACGCGTTACCTGGTCCTGATGGTGGAGGGGAGACTTTCTGACTTACAAGATGTTTGATGGCTGTGTGATTACAATTTGAATTACCCTCATTTTAAGCTATGAAGTAAAAGCTAAGATTTAACCCTTTCCAAGCTGGACATTGCAACTGGAAACCTTATGCCCTATATCACAGGTCTGGTGCCCCGCGCCAGCCCATGCTATGGTCTACTGGGCTCATCCGCACCACCCTGACCATTGGTGATGCGAGTAATGGAGTATGAACTGGTATAGGGGTCCATGGGACCCTTTACCAACTCATTTGGAAAGTGTAAAAAAAACAAAAAACACACACATGTTGGAAAAAAACTTATTCTTTTTAATTAACTTATACTTACATTTTACCTCCAGGCTCCTGCAGAGGCTGCTTTAAATGTATACCACCGGGGTCTAAGGGTGCTTTGGTGGCATTTAGAAAGAAGGGAAAAACTGGTTCCCCTCCTGCTCATCCCTGCTCCTGAATGGGGACTCCACGATGAACTGTTGGGGAGCGGCTTTTATATTAAGAGGAATCTCCCTGACGTCACTTATGACATCACAAAAAGGGAGGGGCCTAAAGGGGTGGCACAAGAAAATCCCCTGTAGGCCCCTCTCCTTTTGTGACATCATAATTTACGTTGGAGAGATTCCAGAGAGGTCCCCGCCTCTTAGTATAAAAGCCGCTACCTGGAGACTCATCATGGAGTCCTCGGCCAGGAGCAGGGATGAATGGGGGCAGGGGACCTGTGTTCCCCTGCTTGCTAAATGCCCAGGAGGCATACATTTAAAGGAGCCTGCATGGGATCCTGAACAGAGAAGTTAAGGATAGGGTAATTAAAATTAATAAAGCATTTTTTTGAAAGTGTGTGTGTGTGTGTGTGTGTGTGTGTGTGGTTAATTTTTACTACACTTTCTCTTTGAACAGGTAAGGGGTCCCATGAACCCCTATACCAGTTCATACTCCATTACCCGTACCACCAATGGGCATGTTGGTGGATGAGCCTAGTGACCCATAGCATGGGCCGGTGCTGGGCACTGGACCTGTGCTATAGAACATAATGGCTTGTAATCGTCAGAGCCAGGGGTCAGTTGGGCGTCCCTTGAACCCTGGAATTACAAGCCCATATGCTTGGTTCGCCAGGTTGGTAATGCTTAGAGGGGGGACCCAATGCATTTTTTTTTCTTTTATATTTTTGATGGGAAAATTATTTCAAATGCCCCCAAATATGTTTAAAAAGACAAAAATGTGTGGGGTCTGCCACTCTAAGGATTACCAAGCCAGCGAACCAAGCATAGTGGCTTTTAATTCCAGGGCTCAAGGGCCATCCAGCCTTGTGCCCTTGAGCCACACTGGCAGCATCTAGCAAGGAGGGCAAAAAAAAAATCGGCAAACATTTTTCCATTAGATACAAATTGTATCTACTGAAAAATGCCCCCAAATTTACCACAAAACTACTAAAAAATAACCTGCAGGCAGTTTCAATGTTAAATGGGATGCCTTTAAAAGCCATGTTTAGTAAAATGCTTAAAATTAAAAAATACAATTAAAAAATAAAAAGTCAGGCTTGATTGTATTCAATCAAAATCAGCAAAAAAGTAAATAAACCCGGAGGCAGTTTCAATGTTAAATTGAATACCTTTTATAAATGGCATTAATGTAAAACAACAAAAAATACAATTAAAAAATAAAATGTCAGACTAATGTTCGTTAGACAAAAATTGTATCTAACCAAACAATTACCATAAATATATAATAATAAACCTGCAGTTTCAATGTTAAGTGGGATGCCTTTAAAAAACGCATTTACTGAAACACTTAAAACTAAAATATAATAAAAAAAAATAAAAAGTCAGGCTATTCTAACTTCTGATCGCTGGCAGTTTTAATGTTAAAATGAATGCAAAACTGAAAAATACAATTAAAAATTATAAGGCATGCTATTCTTCTTTAGATATAAACTGTATGTAACCAAAAAAAAAAAATAACACTGCAGGCAGTTACCTGCAGCGGGAACAGATTAAACACAGGAAAACTCTTTATTTTTTATTTATTTATGTATTTAATTGTTTTTTTGTATTCTGTGATTATTCAGAGTACTTTCCTACCCCATTATGTGCAGGGCAATCTCACTGGTATTACCCTCTGATTAATTTAAAAAATATATATATTTTTTTATTTTTCTGTTATTATTATTAGTATTATTATTATTAGTAGTAGTATTTTATTATTATTATTAGTATTAGTATTAGTATTATTATTATTTTGAGTACTTTCCCTACCCCATTTTGTGCAACCAGGCTTTAGTGGCAAGTTTGTCCGAACTTGTCAAACCCGGACATCAGCAGGAGAGCCAATGAAGTTGAGACTAGTCAGGTCAAACCAAGGATCACTGAGAAAATAAAGGCTTGTGACTATTTATGTAGACATCTTTAAATCAACTGAGAACTTTTGTTTGCATTACAGTAATTTTTGGGGGGTTATAGGGGTTTCTCTTATTAGTATTTTACAGTATTCTATATTAGGCAAGAATATATATCTGGATCTTCAGACAGGCACAGAGCAGGCATTCTAAGGTTCATTAGTTATCTCTATGTTTATTTTGCATGTGCAATATATATATGAAGGATCATTCTTTGGTTTTGTTGTGTCATGGCTCCCCTTGTAAACATTTTTGTTTTTACGTGTCTTCAGATATCTTGCGTGATTATTTTGCAAATAATTATAGCTTTCGTTAACTTACCATTGGTGCTGCTGTCATATGGGAATAATAAGCTTACTTTTGCTGAAATATGACTGCATAAAGCAAAAAAAAACCCCAAAACACTGCAGCATCGCTGTTCCTGTCAGCGTGAATCGATAACAAAAACATCTAATTCAGTCTTCACTTTGGATAAGCTACTGACACACTACTAACATTTAATAGCTGTATGCAGGGGCGGACTGGGGCTAAAAAACGCCCCGGGACTTTTTGGGGCACACTGGCCCTGCAGCACTGTTCTTAACCCTTTAAGTGCCAGCCTACCTGGAGTTTTTGTCACACTCTGTTGCCAGACCATTTTGCACTATTTTGCACTCCCCATGTTCAAATGTGATTTTTGAAGGGATTTCCAGGGATTTCCCAGGAAAATGATATATTGTTTTTTTCAGCAGAGTCTGAGCTTTAACATGAAATGTCTTGTTTGTCATTTTTTAGGTGTATTCTCAATATTTTTTGGCGAAATATGTGCAAAAAAATTTAAAAAATCAATTTTTTACAATTTGTAGTGTTTTTTTGTAATAAAAAATGTAAGTTTGTCAATAAAATCTTATTGCGTGTGAAACCCCAATTTCTCACAGTTACAGCGGTACCACATATGTATAGGTAGACACCTTTTCCTGCCCAGGAGACTCCCCCAAACTGAAACAGAGCTTTAGGGGATTTTCAGAAAAAATACAACTGTGATATGCGCTATGCGCTCCTTGCAGTTTTTCCAGAAAAACAACCCTTTACATTTGAAATACCCCCCACAAACTATATATTCTCTGGAAGTACACACCTCAGGCTTTCTATTTGTACCAGGCTTGTTGATGTGGCCACAGTTTTCTAGAAGTAATCCCTCAATGTATTTTTTGGTTGCAAAGAGTTTCCCTAACAAAAGGATAAAAAAGCAGAATCAAAGCCACATTTTCCTAGAAAAACTATATACAAACAAGAAAAAACAAGTATAATCTGAAAAAGCAACATCCCCCGAACAGAACGATACCCAACATGCATAGGTTCTGTCAAGGGAAGAGTTGCCAAACACCCCAAAGTAAAGCATGAGCATAACGGTAATTTTTCTTGAAAATTTCAGCTCTGCAGACAAAGTGCGCACCTTGCGATTTTTCAACCAAAACAACCCTTTACATTTGGAATATCCCCCATAAACTATATATTCCCTGAAATTACACATGTTAAGCTTTCTAAGCGTACCCAGCTTGTTGTAGTGGGCTCATCTTTCTGGAATTAATCCCTCAAAGAACTCTTTGGTTGCGCAGAGTTTCCCTAAAAATGTATAAAAAAGCAGAATAAAAAACACCTTTTCCTAAAATATAAATATGCAAACAAGAAAAAACAAGCTAAGTCTGAAAGCGCAAGGTCCCCCGAACAGAACAATACCCAACATGCAGAGGTACTATTAACCCTTTTAATTGCCAGCTTACTTGAGATTTTGTCACCCTCTGTTGACAGGTCATTTTTCCCCATTTTGCGCCATGTTTTGCGCCATGTTTTGCGTCATTTTTGCTGGAATTTTCAGGAAAAAAAGGGGTCAGGTGAGTATTTTTTATTTTTTAAACCAGCAGCAGGGAAAGTCAAGCACGTAACACCTACGGGCTTGGCACTTAAGGCCCAGCCAAGCCAGCACGTAGGTGTTACGTGCTTGGCAACAAAAGGGTTAAAGCGGTCCTTCACTCTGAATAAGAGTCTATCTTATATGTTTCCCACACCCTGTACATACAGATTGTCCACATAAAAAATCATCCTACCTACATCTACTGCATGTTATGAGCCTTTAAACATCCACATATCAGGCAGCCTGCAAACAGGAAGTATCTCCTGACTGTGCTGCTCTGCATTCTGGGACTGCTGACCTTTACCTGACCCCAGCTCTGCTCTGTCTGAGCAAAGCACAGCTATAACCAGCCTCCCTTTACCTTATCCCACTCTCCTCTCCTCAGTAAGTGTGATGCTTCTGAGTCAAGATGGCGGCACCCGTATCCTTGCAGCCCAGTGGGGGAAAGAATAATAAGTTAGTGACTAAAAACGTAAAATATATTAATTTTAGATGCTGGGGAATCGTTTTATAAGGGTTTGGGCTTTTCATTAAATCACACTGAAGGTCCGGTTTAATGTCACTATATTCACACCTTATTTTTGTTCCATAAGATGCACCCAGGGTTTAAAGGACTAAAATAAGAAAGAAAATATTCTGAAACAAATGGTGTGCTTAAATTCCCCCATTCAGTGCGCAGAATCACCCCATTACAATAAAGGCAGTGGGGGCATCCCTCAGTACAGCCAGTGGGGCATCCCTCGGTACAGCCAGTGGGGGCATCCCTCAGTACAGCCAGTAGGGGCATCCCTCAGTACAGCCAGTGGGGCATCCCTTAGTACAGCCAGTAGGGGCATCCCTCAATACAGCCAGTAGGGGCATCCCTCAATACAGCCAGTAGGGGCATCCCTCAGTACAGCCAGTGGGGCATCCCTCAGTACAGCCAGTGGGGCATCCCTTAGTACAGCCAGTAGGGGCATCCCTCAATACAGCCAGTAGGGGCATCCCTCAATACAGCCAGTAGGGGCATCCCTCAGTACAGCCAGTAGGGGCATCCCTCAGTACAGCCAGTGGGGCATCCCTCAGTACAGCCAGTGGGGCATCCCTCAGTACAGTCAGTGGGGCATCCCTCAGTACAGCCAGTGGGGCATCCCTCAGTACAGCCAGTAGGGGCATCCCTCAGTACAGCCCGCCCCTGGCTGTATGTATTGTGTTTTGTGTCAAAACACTACACAGAGCTTGTCATTTCAGTTCAGTTTTCGATCTTTGTGGAGTGATTGACAATTGTTTGTGACAAACACACCACTGAAATTTGCTGCCTGCATTTTTTTCTTGCATAAAACACAGGATCTTTAATTCTATTACAGTCTTTGCTCTGTTTAAGTGACTGCCAATTGCTGGCAACAGATATGCCACACCATTGAAATGCATTTATTTAGCATCAAGCATGCACACAGTACGTTTAATTGTAGTTCAGCCTTTGCTCTGTGTGAGTTACAGACAATTGCCTGTGGCAACCATCCCAAGTAGCCATGGCATATGGCTGTCTATGAAAAGTGGCAGGGATGATGAGAAATGAGGAATATGTGCTGGTTGATAAGGTGGTGATGATATCAGACAGGGCGGTGGCAGTGATCAGTTATGTTTCTAAAATGTATTGCAGCAGCAGTTAGAAAAAGGTAAATTCATTTTTTGTGTGCAGCAATCTAAATTGCCCTGGGGAGGGATGCATTTGGGCACTGTTTGTTGTGTTTGTCTGGTTTAAGTCATTTTTGACTGTTGGTCCACTTTAAGAGCATTCAAAGACCTGACCAGCAAAATATATACTTACCCTCCTGACAGGGGAACCCTGTTTATTGATCATCTGGCGGACTACCCTCTAAGCTGAATTGAGTCTCCCTGGCTGCGCCAGGGTTCTTCTCTCTCCTGGGGCTCCCTTCTCCTAAGGCTTTCCTCTCCCCTTCTGGTCTGTCACTCACCAGTTATATACAGACAACCTTCTTTCTAGTCCATAGACTGTCCTCCCTAGTTCTGCTAGCCTGAAACTCATAAACAGTTTCCCCTTGCCTGACGAAAATACCAGAACTTGTTCTGTTCCTGAAATCTTTCAAAACCTGCTTTGCTGGGCACTAGGCGGAGAAATCCTGGAATTTTCCCAGAATCTGCCCCAAACTTATGCGACGCAATAGAACGCAATGCAATAGAACGCAAACAAACCCAAAGCTTTTTTTTTATACAATACATCCCTAGTGCAGTAAAAAGGCATCTCAAAATGGCTGCACTTAGTGCACCAGATAGGTGTGAACCCTTTTTCAAATTCATTTGTAACTACTTGTGCTATCAAAAAAACAATCAAGTAACTGTAATGTATATTTCTTACAGATCAAAGTGGCACAGATTGCAGCAGCAGAGTTAAAGAAAAAGCACGGAACCGTTTATAAAACAGGAACCTTTGCCAAACTCTTGTGTAAGTGTATTTTCTTTTGTTGTAAAACATTGTAGAACATTGTTTGTTTGACAGTAAGTCAGTTAATACTTGTTCGGCTAGACCTTTTCCATTGATAACTGCTCTTTCCTTTTAACACAATGAGCCATGGCACAGGCCCCACCTCTATTTCCTAATTTATCTGCGCTGATATTCTCTGTTAATTTTGAACTCAGACTGCAATTTATTATTATTGGTTCCAACTTGACAGCAGTATCTGATAAAAGGTAGAAGATTATTTTTTAATCTCTTTATAAATCTGACTTCTAGTTAGAATAATTAGTGATTTCCACCCTGTTCTTTCTGCTATTCCTTCCATTTAGTGACCCCTCTCCATCCTTTAAGCAGTGTCTATGTTAGGGGGAGGCAAAGCTTCAATAATTTCAATGCTGTCACAGACCAGGAAGTAGGTTACCAGAGACACATCACCACGCTGCTGTTTTTACTTTCTTCCCTAATGCCCTCTATGCACTGCCCATGAGTGAATATTTTAACCCTTTTCCTGCAGTGTGTTACTTCCTGTAGAGCACCTAAAGGTTTAAAATAAATCCTGAAAGTGGTCTTGCATATTTTTAAGGGTTCATTTTTAAGGGTATGGTCTTGCTTACTGTGGCGGGAATGGGTTAAAGTGGATTCGGGGTTCATTGAAAACTTGCCTCCTGGAGACTCAGCCTAGATCAGATAAGTAATAGCCAACACCCCCTTATGGCACCCATAGCATTTTGATGTACTCACCGTGTCTCCGTAATGTTTGTACTGTATGTAAGTTACATTACGGGAGAGACCAGCCCATCACCGGGATGTGCCTCTTGGAGTCCAGGTTGTTCTTGTTCACTGAACATATAAATTATTGTTGGACATTTCAGATTAGACAGGACAAAGTACCATAGATGAAAACCTTACAAGATATGACAACTAGACATACTATAGGACATGGCAAGAACAGGTTTGGAAGTGGTGACATACACCAGTTACTTTATGAGGAATCTGCCCAAGGGTGACTTAGGTCCATCACTCTTACTCAGTCAAGCCATGGAGAGCAAGTTATTTAGAATTATCCAGGACAAAAAAAATCAAATTAGTCAGACATGAAGCATCCAAATTAAATCTTGATGATGTTTGTTTCTTGTCAGAAAAAAAGCAGGAATGGGCAGCCACATTTAATTTATCAGACATAGTGGGACATAAAGCTGGAGTGAATATTCAGTCTGATTTGCAGGATATGAAACTTTTGCATAAGCTTGAATTCCCATTTTTCCCATCTCTGTGGGTTTAAAATGTCCCCTCAAAATTGTCACCTGAATGTTATCAATTGAGTGCCCCCCTCTGGAGAAATGTGCAGCCACTGGCAGATCTGTTCTGCCATGGGAGTACATATGCCCTTACACAGTCTGACACAGTCTCTGCCCTATCTCATCCACAAAGAGGCCTGTGGAGAAACCTTGTGCATATATAATCAGGTACTCAACACTGGAGTATGTATCCTTAATTTTCTGTTTCTGCTGTGAATGATGTATGGGAACACTGGTAAGTAAGTCGGGGGAGGCGCCGTTCTTTGATTGGGGCTTCAGGGGCCATTAGACTTTGATTTGTTTCAGGGCTGGTATTTTCTTGAAGGACGGGAGGAGTAGGATTGGTAATGTTTCATGAAGTCTATTGTCTCTGTGTAGCATGGATTGAAGTTCTCTCTTAAAGTGTACCTATACTCAGAAAGAAAATGTATGTGGTCACCTTCTATCCCTAGTTCTGTGCCCCAAAACAAAGCCTGTGTTTCTTTTTTACATCAGCCTTTTCCCAATATCCATAACAACAACAGGAAAAGACAACAGGAAGTAGTATAATGGTGAATGGCATGCCATATGCTAATTAATTCAGTTACAACCAAATTGTCACATAATGGCAGTTAGGTTGAAGTGCTCCCCATTGCTGAGTTGTGTGTACTCACCAGTTCTGTTTTTAGGTTTTTATTGCACCCCACACTATAGTCCAAAACCAACTATAATGAAAAGGTTTCTTGCATTTTATTCTCATATTTTTAAAAAACATCCTCACATGGAGCGACGTGAAAAGTGCTCTTTCTGTGTAAAAACATTTACAACAGTTATATATATTACTGTAGATAGCTACATTAGTAAGTTTCTCCTGATGCCATATGCTGCTCATCGTTTAACACTTTAGACATATCACAAGTGAGTGCAATGATTATTCCAATGATTATGTTTTGCACATTAAGAAATAGAATGTAACATTTGATTATATATAGGATACGCTTATTTCTTAGAGAGTACTGAATTGGGTGTTGAGAAAGCCGGATAAAGAGCGACGAAACATGTCCACCCGCCTTTTTGAACCAACAAGTATATCTATATAATATGAATATGAAGAGGGAAGAGCTGTACTATTTGAAGTGTATGGATCTTTTTATACAGAAAGAGCACTTGTCACTTTTTTTCACGCTCCATGTGAGGATGTTTATTTTTTTAAATATGAGAATAAGAGAATAAAATGCAAGAAACTTTTTATAGCTGGTTTTGGAATATAGTTCAATGTATATGACCTGTGAGGGGAAATATGAGCAACTGGAAGCTCAGGTTGGAAGGAGTCTTGGAAGTCTGATCCTCAGCCCTATGCCAGCCTGTAAATTTGTTATGAATGGTGGAGACACTGGGTGAAGGGTAATCTCACCCGAAACACATACTCTTAATTGTTTTATTACACCCACCATGCTGCTATTTGTATATGTTTGTTTGTATAATGTTTGTATAAATGGATCCTGCATGTATGGTGGCCAAAATGGTTCCATTGGGTACGCGTACGATCAGCCAACTAAGAGAAAGCCTGAGCTAGAGACTGTTTTTTAGTCATTATTATCTTGTGCATTGCTATTATCCAAAAATGGATATCCTGACGCCTGTAAATGTATCCACGCCTATGAAAATGTCTTTGATGAAATGCAATATTAATATATAAATATCTTGATTTTGGCAGATGAAGCTTCTGGAACTTCTCAAGACTGGGCTTTTGACCTGAACATTAAGTACTCCTACACGATAGAGCTAAGAGACAATGGCACCTACCAGTTTGTACTGCCAGAGGACCAAATTCAGCCTACTTGTGAAGAAACTACGGCTGGTGTATTGGCCATTATAGAATATGTAAATGGGAAATATTTCCCAAACACAGCATTCACAAACTCTCGCACCCTTTATCCAGCTGTTCTCCTCTTTTATACAGTTGTTACATTTGAGTTATAGGCATAGTTATAATGTTTAATTTAGGGTAAATAATTTTAATTGTGTATAATGCTGCATTTTTCAAATAGCTTTTTGTAAGCAAAGGATGATTAAAAAAAACAATCATTTTATGGGATAGTTGCACTTTACAGGGATCTTTTATAATGTGTGTTTACCATGAAACGTACTGAATAGAATGTAAAAACACTTACATTTCAAGATGTAAATGAAAGGAAAGCACAATAACTTAAACACAATATAAAGCATAAATTTATTTAAAAAAATGGAATCAATATAGCAATAAAGCTAGCAGAATCTGGTCCAAGCTGTTTTTTCTTGCCTCAAGTAGATTTTTAATGTAAGCAAGCTTTCAGCTAATCTCATCTCCTTCATCTTGACAAAAACAAATTAAAAAGGTTGAGGCAACAATCCTCATTTACTGTAAGAACTATAAATCTGTGGAACAGTCTGCCATAGGAGCTTGATATAGTACCAACAGCTGCCAGCTTCAAAAAAAGATGCTTGCTAAAGAAGAAAACAATTGTTTGAACGTCATATATGTTTTTTTCAACTGCATTAACTGTGTAATTCAGACCTGAGCCTAGAATTATAAAGTAAGTATTACTTTAAAATCCCCATAGAGTAGGTAATTGAAGAAAAGAACAAGTGAACCCAATCATATAACAAAATAGGATGCCCATTCTTAAATCACCTGTCTATAAAGTCCGAGGTCCCCTTGTAGAATAAAAAAGCTATCATTATATGACATTTGTTTGATTTCTTTCTAGTAAAATACCTCTGTCTCACAGTGAAATAGTTCTATGCATAGCAAAAACCTCATCAAGGCTTTACCATTTAAAAACTATCCTCTGTCAAATGAGGAGCAATATATTACAAATTCAGAGATGTTACAAAATTATTACAGAAGGAGAACTTCAATCTGAAGTCGAAGCTGGACCAGGGGTAGACTCAGCACCTATATGGACATAAGAGTCTGCTAGCCTAGGAACAGCTGAGACACATGATTCATGGAAAAAAGCGAATACTGGCACACAGGTTGGGGGAGTAGACTCTCAGCAGAATTGAATGAATTATGCAGAAAGTGGGCAACCAACAATAGGTTTAATTTTCCTAAGAGGAATTTTTGGAGAAGGAACTATCCCCTACAATGGAACAGGAGAACACTATTCAAAATAAAACCTCCAGAATCTTAAGGTGGGGGCTGTTGGTGGCCTGGGGTGGAGCCTAGTGGCCATGCATGCTACCATTAATGGGAGCCTTCAGTTTCAACTTTCTTCCTCTTGTTTTACATCAGTTGTATGTTATGTATGTATGTTGGTTAAAACTTCACTTTGTTTTTAAGGTTGGGGTGCTGTGTTCTCATTCAGGCCCGGGAGTTAGTGCGTTAAGAGTGTAAATCTCGCTCCACATCAAAAGACACAGCAGCCCCCAGTAGGTCCGTCTGGAAGGTGCTAGTTATCCCCAAGGTTTCTCATTATATGATATATATTTATTCTTACCTAGCTTTTCTACTTTGAAGTGTTTAATGGTTCAGGTAGCGTTTCTACAAGAAAACCTACTTTAAAGAAGCCAACCCCCCCAACAATCATTTCATACAGCCTACTATAGCTTATTTCCAAACAAAGTCCAGAGGTGTGAGCATGCTGATCTTGTGTTCTCGTCCGTGGGAACTGGTGGACTGAATATATGGAGGGCAGGTTGGTCTTTATCAAAGGCAAGTTCTATGCCAAACTCTAAATGATTGTTAATATCTATGCACCAAATGTGGCCCAGGTCATCTTCCTATAGATGCATTTCAGTAGGGTGAATTGATAGTTGGAGGAGACTTTAATATGAATCTTGAACAGACTTCACTTACACATAGCTGAACCAAGAAGAGAGTTCTCTACCTGCATCAACTACTTAATCCCTGGTGAATTCAACATCCAGACACATTTAATTATACATTCCCCCACACACTCCTGGTTCTTACTATTCTTAGTGTTTCACTTTGCACTGTCAGTGCTCAGACAAGCAAAAAGGGTCAGGTCGTTAGTCCCCAAAATTACTGGTGCTTTATTCATCTAAGATAGCAGATAATATCAAAAATACATCAATGCCAAGATTGCCCGACCAGATCCTCTCTGATCTCGAGGAACCAATCACACTTGAGAAGCTGCAGGGGGTGGTCACAGCTACAGCTACAGGAAAAGCACCAGGTCCGCATGGGCTACATGTACAATACTACAAAAAGCTTGATTGAACACTTATATAGGGGCCCTTCTGTATTGGTGAGAGTGAATGTATTTCCTTTTTTTAGAGAATTCTTATGTAAAATTAGACGTAACCCAGATGTCCGAGGCCTGGAACACTCCTTGGGTCACTACACAGTAGCCGTCTATGCAGATGTCCTCATCTTTTTCTTAACGTGTCCTGAAACATTGTTGCCAAATCTGATGGTGGAAATGAAGTAATATGAAGAGTTATCCTGGAACAAAATCAATAACCAGAAATCTGAGGTTTTTAATGTAAATGCTCCCACATGACCTATCCGAGGCTCTTTCTCATTCTCCTGAGCCAAGAAACACATGACATCTTTGGGTACCCAAAAGATTGGAAATCTTGGCACAGAGACTAACTGGTCACTAGGTAAGCTTTCCTGGTTTGGAAGGTGTAATTGCCTAGGCTACTTTGGGGGTGATTTACTAAGAGTTCACTAGCCATTTGCCATGTTTTAGCTAGTTTGCCCCATTTACAATGCTAAAAATGGTGAAGGCTGTGTTTGTTATATTGCACATTGTCCTTTGTTTTCGTTGGCCAAATGCCAGCGAACAGCTTTTCGGTGTGGCAGCTTCTAATTGCAAACCCCATAGGAATCAATGTTATTTTTGGTGAGAATGGCTGTTTATGTAGTTTTTATATCTGTCAGTAATACATGGAGCGTGAAGATCATATAGATAACTAGTATTGGAGAACCAACTAATGAGAAGTTTTAGTGTGATTTTTTTATAACTATTTTTTGGAGGCCAAACACACCAGACACTCTAGAGACACCACACATACATTCTGAGACAAATCCATGCTGCCTTCAGCTATACATATATACAGGTATACCACTGTGTCGGGCTACGTTTGGCACTCTCTTAAACTGTTTTCCATTTTTTAATTTAATTAAAAATGGCAGAGAGATTGAGATTTATAGTTTTGCCTTGACTCTGTGATTTCGTATAATAATGAGCAAAATGGGGGGTGACTGAAAGATAGGCATTATCCTCACCCTGGCTGTTCTCCCTCTTTCCCAGCATCCACAGTCTGATGATGCGGAGCTTTGACCACCAGCCTAGCCCTGTTAATGGTGGTTGTGCCACTAGTCTTTTGCTGGTTTCTACTTTCAGGAGCAGCTATGTTCTGACAGGAAGGGAGAGGGCAGCCATGATGAGGTGAGCTGTCATTTTATGCACTTTACCTACAGAGTCCCATTAAGTGGGTTTCCATCATGATTTCTGGTTTTGTAACGGCAAACTGTCCACCCACCCGCTGTCAAGCCTACCCTGTTCGCTAGTAAATACTACTCATTTTGGCTGGTGAACTGCAGTGAAGACATAGCAGAATGCCACCAGAAAGGTAGTTAATTATCGGCATACCACTCTTATTCGTGCTAAGGGTGAAAGCTTTGTTTACCAAATTTGTCTGTGCAGGAAAAAAGCAGAAGTATTCTGACTAGAGCCAAGGACTGTAAGTGCCTAGGTTTCACAGACCCTGTGTTATACTATGCTGCATCACATAGCAATAGAATAATAGACTGGTGTCTGCATGGCAAGCACAAGCAATGGATGGGGTTAGGGCAGGGGTTCATGACCTTCCCAATCTCCCTCACCCCTTGGATGCACAAAGCAGACATATCTCATGTTCTGAAGCACCGACTAGTTGCACATATGTCAAAACTAATTTTAACATAGCGAGATCGCCCCCTCACCATCACCTTAATATCCAATTTTAGGAGACCCATAATTTTCCCTGGCAAGTACCACAATGTGTGAATCAAGGCTGGGGTGTCAAGAGTGAAAAACATGTGCTCTTGGTACAGATGAGCAACACTGGAAAGTATTGCATGCACTATGAGCATCCCAAAATTGTATGATTGGCAGCATCTGCAAATGACACACTTTCTCTCAGATCATGTGATTGTATTTGCAGTATTTGAGAAACTCTGAAAAATCCTAAACGACACACTATCTCATTCAGATACAAAACACTGACTACCCCACAAGACTCTGACACCCCAATTATTTAGTTAGGTGGGAGGAATATCTTTCATTCACATCAGACCAACAGACAAAACATCTCTAGCTCTCATACAAAACCTTCATCTGTACCAGGTATCAGGAATGTAAATACAAAGTACTGATGATGGTACAAAGTCCCAGCCATTAATAAATGGTTCCCCAAGGCCTCATAGGACTGTAGGAGGTGTGGGCGGGGGGGAAGCAGTGACCTGGTCCAAATTTTCTGGTTGTTTCCCAACATAAGTTTTGGGATACTGTCAGGTGCACCTTTGAATGCCGGACAGACATCAAGGTGCCAAGAGACCCTGCTCTTTGTCTTTTTCATCTGTTGGAGGCCCCAGTAAGTAGATATAGGAAATCATGCTTGAGACAGCTGCTGAACGTGGCCAAATACTGTATCCCAGCATTTTGGAAAACCTCACACTTTTTAAATATGACAGACATGAGACCTTCATGATGACCTGTCCCAATGGATGGTATTCACGGAATTAACAGTGTAAAACTTGAGACCCCCCTCCACCCTCTATCTTCTCCCACCCCCCCCCCCGATTTTCTTTAATACCCTTACTCTTTGTTAAGTTGGATTGTTTCTAGAGATGAGCGAAGTTTTGAAAAATTCGATTCGACTGATTTGCCGAATTTTCCGACAAAAATCGCTTCGACCCGAATTTATTCGCGACAAATCGCTATTAAAAACTGCTATTTCTGAGCCTCCTAGAGCCTCAATAGGGTTGTAAACCATTCTGCCTTGCTGTAACACGCATTGGATGCGTGCTGGGTTAGTGAAATAATACTGTAAATAATTATCACATGCAGATCAGAGGTATCGCTATTAGAATCGCAGAGCAGCACAATTGCAGAGAGTTGAAGTGGCATCACTATGAGGGGCCCCTATAGTGCCTGAAAAACACACCCTGGAGCTGGCAGCAGCAGGAGCCCAAAAATTAGCTGAATCACACCCTGGAGTTGCAAGCAGCAGCAGCAGCTACAGGAGCCCAAACATTGCTTTAAAGAGACACTGGAGTTAGCTGCAGGAGCCCAAAATTGGATGAATCACACCCTGGAGTTGCAAGCAGCAGCAGCAGCAGCAGGAGCCCAAACATTGCGTGAAAGAAACACTGGAGTTGGCAGCAGGAGCCCAGAAATTGGATGAATCACACCCTGGAGTTGCAAGCAGCAGCAGCAGGAGCCCAAACATAGCTTGAAAGAGACACTGGAGTTGGCAGCAGGACCCCAAAAATTGAATGAATCACACCCTGGAGTTGCAAGCAGCAGCAGGAGCCCAAACATAGCTTCAAAGAGACACTGGGGTTGGCTGCAGGAGGCCAGAAAAATTGTGATTACTCACCTGTAAAATGGTTATTACAAGTATGTCAAACACCCCGCTTCCGAATATTCATGACACTTGGGTAACTGTCCTGTAGAGGGCGATCTTGCAGAGATGACATGAAAAAAAGGAGCCCCTCCTGGCCCATAAATAACTGGGACCTCCCACCATTCCCCAGTATAAGACAGCAGTAAATGGACCAGGAAGAGCCAAATGTAAACAGCAAAGAAAAAGGTTCATCATATAAAGGATCCCAGAAAACCAAAAAAGGGCGGGATGAAGCGGGGTGTGTGACATACTTGCAATAACCATTTTACCGGTGAGTAATCACAAAATGGTATTATTCCCAGTATGTCACACACCCCGCTTCCGAATATTCACTTGGGACATCCAATAGCAGTGCCCATAAAGGGGGGGAATCCCAAAAAGGCAATAATGCAAACTTAAACTACTGCAGCTTGCAGAACTTTGCGGCCAAAAACAGCATCCGCTAAGGCCCGCACATCAACCTTATAAAACTTGGAAAAAGTATGAACAGAAGACCAAGTAGCAGCCTTACAAACTTGTTCAACAGAAGCCTGATGCTGAAAGGCCCAGGAAGCCCCAACAGCATGAGTAGAATGAGCAGTGATCTGAAAAGGGGGAACCCTCCCCTTGGCAGAATAGGCCCCAACAATGGCCTGTCAAATCCATTTACTAATGGAAGACTTAGCGGGCGCCAGACCTTTCCTGGGCCCGGAGGGCACCACGAAAAAGGCGTCCGTCTTACGAAAAGGAGAAGTAGCCACCAAATAATATTTCACACATCGAACCACATCCAAAGAATGTAAGGTCCTCTCCTTGTCATTACTAGGCTTAGGACACAAGGAAGGGAGAACTACATCCTGATTAAGGTGGAAGGCCGAAACCACCTTAGGAAGGAAATCCGGCTTAAAGCGGAAAACTACCTTGTCCAGGTGCCTCTCAAAGTAAGGAGCCTGAATAGACAAGGCCGCCAACTCAGAGACACACCGAACAGAGGTAATAGCCACCAAAAAGGCAACTTTCTGAGTGAGCAGAGAAAGAGCTCAAAAGGGGGCCCCTGGAGAGCCGACAGAACCAAGTTTAAATCCCAAACCGGCAGCAAGGGCTTTCTAGGAGGCCGCACATGAGTAACCCCCTGGAAAAATGTCTTAACCAGGGGATGAAAGGCAAAAGACCTTTCAAAGTACTAAGCTCGAACCCCGAGTCCAGACCATGTTGAAGAAACTCCAGAATTCTGGGAATAGAAAACACCCTACAAGGCAAGGCCCTAGCCTCGCACCAGTTAATATAATACCTCCAAGTCCTATAGTAGACGTTAGAGGAAGATCTCTTCCTAGCTCTAACAAGAGTCTGAACCACCGCATCAGAAAGACCTTCCTCCTTTAAGATGGAGGTTTCAGCAGCCACGCCGTCAAAGCCAGCGTTGGAAAATTGGGGTAGCGTAGCTGACACTGGGTGATAAGATCCGGAAGAAGAGGCAGATAAAACTGATCTACTGCCAGCCGCACGACGTCTGCGAACCACACTCGTCTTGGCCACCTTGGAGCCACCAGAATTGCTGGTGCTCCTTCTAGAGTTAGCTTGCGCACCACCTTGCCCACCATGGAGAAGGTGGGGAACAGGTACAGAAACCCCAGTTCCCTCCAAGCCAGGGACATGTCATCCACTGCCAGGGCCAGAGGATCCTGAGACAGAGACACAAAGGCAGGAAGCTTGTGATTGTGACGAGAGGCAAAAAGATCCACCTCTGGAGTCCCCCACTTGTGACAAAGGGACTGGAATACCTTGGAACTGAGAGACCATTCTCCTCGGTGAGAGGATCTCCTGCTCAGGGAATCCGCCTTCGTGTTCTCCACTCCCGGGATGTAAATGGCTGAGATGCATGGGACATTGCTCTCTGCCCAAACAAGGATCAGAGATACCTCCCTGAGGGCACTCCTGCTGTGAGTCCCTCCTTGGGGATTGATGTAACCGACCGCCTTCCGATTTTCCGATCGGACTTGAACTGGCAATCCCTGCAATAGAAGAGTCAAGCGAGACAGAACCAACCAAATGGTCCGTAGCTCCAAAACGTTGATAGGGGTATGAGCCTCCCGAGGCCCCCATAAGCCCTGGAACTGATGTTCCCCCCAAAAGCCCCCCCAGCCCGACAGGCTGGTGTCCGTGGTGACCGTTTCCCAACAAGGGGTCAGAAAGGATCTGCCCTTCAACAGATTGTTTGACACTAGCCACCACTGAAGGGACTGCTGAGCCCAGGGAGACAGCAGACAAGACTGATCCAATGACAGCGGACACTTGTCCCAAGTCGCTAGAAGATGAAGCTGAAGCGTCCTCATGTGAAACTGGGCAAAAGGGACTGCCTCGAAGGAAGCCACCATCAGACCTACCAATCTCATCCCTAGCCGGATAGATGGGCAAGGATTGGAAAGCAGAAGCCGAACCAAATCTTGGATCAGAAGAATCTTGGGCTGAGGAAGGAACACCCTGGCCTGAAAGGCATCCAGAGTCATGCCCAGAAACGAAACGTCCCTGGACGGGGAGAGGAAGGACTTGGAATAGTTAATCACCCAACCGAACCTCTCCAGCATGGACACCACCACTCTGGTGTCTAGCGCCGCTTGGCTGAGAGAGGAAGCCAAAATGAGATGGTTGTCCAGGTATGGTACAATGCGAATGCCCTGGACTCTGAGGAGGGCCATGACCCCCGCCAATACCTTGGTGAACACCCTCGGAGCCGAGGTAAGCCCGAATGGAAGGGCCACAAACTGAAAATGCTGATCTTCCACCACGAACCTGAGGAATCTCTGGTGTGCCAGGAAGACAGGTACATGCAGATAAGCATCCCTGATGTCTATGGACGTCATGAAGTCCCCCTGACGAAGAGAATCGACGGCTGACCGCAAGGTTTCCATGCGAAACTTCCTGAAGTGGATAAACCGATTGAGGAGCTTCAGATCCAAAATGGGTCAAATAGAGCCATCCTTCTTGGGCCCCGTGAATAGATTGGAATAGAATCCCAAGCCCCTTTCCGCAAAAGGCACTGGGCAAATGACAGCCATGTCCAGCAGATAACTTACTGCCGCCCGGAGCCCCTGTGCGGCCAGTGGATCCGAAGGCACTCGAGACCTGAAGAATCTGGGAGGAGGCTGGATCTCGAATTCCAGCTTGTAACCGGAAGACACCACTTCCAGAATCCATTTGTCTGAGACCTCCTGGTCCCAGACCTGGAAGAAGTGCCGCATCTGTCCCCCCACCCGCAAAGGTGAGGGCGCCCCCTCATTGCTGAGCTAGCTTAGCAGCTGGCTTGGGTTTGGAAATCCAATTGTGACCTAGACGGGCACGACCTCTGCCTCTACTCCAGGACTCACCTCTGAGGGTAGAGAAGGCCAAAACTCTGCCAGTTCTGGCACCACGAAAGGAAGGTTTAAAGAAGGCCGCCCCCCGAAAGGGACGACGTTGCCTCTTACGCTGAGGTAACTTCCCTCCTTTCGTGACAGAATCTAATCTTTCTCCAAAGAGCCGCAATCCCACAAAGGGAAGTGCTGTAAGCGACTTTTTGGCCACAAAATCAGCCGTCCACTGGCGCAACCACACCGACCGCCGAGTAACTACAAGCAAGGCCGAGGTTCTACCACACATGAACATGGTGTCATCCAAGGCGGCAAGCACAAAGGACATGAACAATTCACACCACTTAAGGGCGGCGAACTCATCACTAGCCGGGTCAAGCCTGGAGGAACACTAGCAAATGCGTGGCAAGCCATCTGATCAATGCGTTTATCCTCACCATCTTTGAGAGTGGTGGAGTCAGGAGAATGCAAAATAGAAGTATTGGATAACACGAGCACCGGGGCATCCACCTCGGGAGGGGACGGCCATCGTTTTACCACGTCCACCGGAAAGGGTTACTTTTTATCCCAACCTTGAGGAATACCTGGAAGCCGAGTAGGCTTCTCCCATTCCTTAAGAATAATGCCATCAAAATGCTTTTGATTTGGGAACTCCAGGCACGGGAATTCCCCTTTTTGAGGAGCGGCCTCCTCAGGAGGAGAAATTGCCAGAACCTCAAAAAGGTGAGCCAAGACCTTCGGGGAATCCACAGAATCCCCCTGCCCTTGCTCAGTCGCTTGATGGCCCCGGCCTTGTCCCCCCCCCTCGGGCGGCGCCTCGGTGCCCCCCCCCTGTGTCGGGGTTATTGAATTGATGCTGTTGTTGTTGTTGACTGATTTCCTTTTCTTTTAAGTGATAGCGGAGCCTAATGTTTATCGTTTGACCAAATGGAGCTGCGATGTGACTGGAGTTTCGCCCCCTCAGGGCCCTCCGCTTGGATGGCTGCTGGGTTATACTGCTGAGCGTGGGGTCACTCTACCTCAAAATGCCTGCTCAATGTGCAGCAGAGCTATGACGCCTCATGGCTGGAAGACGCCTCGCTGAGTAGCTATAATACAGGTGCGACTCCTTACCCACTGTTCGCGGGTCTAGTCTTCCAATCCCCCCTTCACTTGGTGCACCCCTCTGGAGAAGCCCTTCGGCCTCCTCCAGACGGGAATAGACCTTGCACAGGGCTCACCTGCCCGTGGCTGGTGGTCCTCCTACGGAGTTCCCCCCACCCAGTGCATATTAAAAAGGCACCGTTTCCAGCGGACTACTTGCTAGTCCTTTCCTCATCCCCTGTTACTGGTGTTATACTCCCCTGGCTTCCTCCCCCCTCCCCCCCCCCGGAGTGCATCTTCCTCCCCCTGCCCCCCGAGCCTTGCCCCCCCTTTCGCTGCTTCCCACCTCCCCTCCCCCCTTTTTGGTGTGTGGGACTGGGCAAGTGGCAAATAGTGCCACTCCCTGGCGTGCTCTGTCGCTTTCCAATCTGCCCCAGCCAATATGGCCCCCGTAAAGACAGTCACTTTGAACGTGAAGGGGCTTAATACCCCGGAGAAGAGAACCATCTTGTTTCAGGAATTAAGAAGATGTAGGGCGAACAACATATTTTTGCAGGAGATGCACTTCAAGAGGGAGTTGGCTCCGAAACTCTGTAACAAGCGGTTCCCCCACGTATACACCAGCTGCGCAGCAGATGCAAAAAAAAGGGGAGTAGCGATCCTGATTGCCAGAGACGTTCCCTTTATATTAAGGGAGGTCTGGAAGGACGAATCGGGAAGGGTAGTATTAGCCAAAGGGCTGATTAACCAAAAGATGTATACGCTAGCCTCCATATACGCTCCCAATCAAGGGCAAATTCAAATCCTGAAACACATACTAGACAAAATAGAAAAGTTTAGAGAGGGGGAAGTCATAATGGGGGGCGATCTTAATCTAACTATAGAACCCCTCCTGGACTCATCAGTGGGTAGATCAGCGATCTCCCATTTGGCTCTGAGATCCCTGAAGAAGAAATTACATAGCATGCAGCTGGTGGATGCGTGGCGGGTCAGGAACCCCGGGGTGCGAGATTACTCCTTCTACTCCAAAGCTCATGGGACGTACTCCAGACTGGACTACATCTGGGTGTCACACAGCTTATTGGGCTCGGCCTCCGGAGACGGAATATACCCGACCTCCTTTTCGGATCATGCCCCAGTGTTCCTCGACCTCGACCTCATGGACAGACCCCCCCCCTCCTCAATGTGGAGACTGAACGAGTCTCTCCTTCAGGATGCAACGGTGACACAGGCCGTGAGGGAGGGACTAGAGTCCTACTTTAGAGCCAATGACAATGGGGAGGTCTCACTGTTAACACTATGGGAGGCACATAAGAGTGTGATCAGGGGCCTCCTAATTAGTCATGGAGCGAGGCTCAAGAGGGAAAGGCTAGCCCAAATAGCAAAGCTCACTGATAAGGTCCAGGGTCTGGAACTGTCCCATAAGCAAAATGAGGCGGTGAAAGTACTTGGGGAACTGACCCAAGCAAGAGAGGCCCTCAACGCCCTACTGCGACAGAAAGCTAAACATGTAATCAGGAGGTGTAAGCGCACTTATTACGAATATGGTAACAAGAACAGCGCACTATTGGCTAGGGCACTCAGACAACAACAGTCCCAGAACTTCATCTCCGAGATATTGGACAGCTCCCAACAAACTCTACACACCACTGAAGGGATTGCAGACACATTTAGAGCATATTACTCGGGCCTATACAACCTTGGTGGGGGGGCGGCGGCGCGGGCACGTTCAGCCAAAATAGAGGAATACATAAAGAGATCTGGCATGCCATTGATCACAGACGAGGTTTCGGCTTCTCTAGAGAGCCTGATCGGGATGGAGGAACTGATAGGGGCGCTTAAACAGACCCCGTCGGGAAAGGCCCCGGGGCCCGATGGCTACTCGGTGAAATATTACAAAACCTTTATCTCTATACTAGGCCCACACATGGTTAGGGCATGGAACCCAATCACAGACCCGGGGGCGCCGGGCGCCTTCTCGAGCAGAGACCTCGAGGCGCACATATCTGTCCTGCATAAGCCGGGGAAGGACCCCCTGTCTTGTAAGAGCTACCGTCCTATCTCTCTTCTCAATGCGGACCTGAAGCTATACGCTAAGATCCTTGCCAATAGATTGGCGCCGGTGGTCGCCCACGTGGTCCATCTACACCAAACGGGTTTCGTGTTGGGAAGGGAGGCCAGGGACAATGTGGTCCGGGCACTTAGCGCAATCTACACCGCTCAGAAATCTGACATACCAATGATGCTCTTATCCACAGATGCAGAGAAGGCCTTCGATAGGGTAAGTTGGCCCTTCTTGAGTGGGACCCTTAAGCACGTAGGCCTGGGGGACAATATGAGAAAACTCATCGAAGCCCTATATACGATACCCTGTGCCAGGGTTAAAGTAAACGGCCACCTCTCAGCCCCACTGTCGATCCGAAACGGAACACGCCAGGGCTGCCCCTTGTCACCCCTATTGTTTGCCCTGACCCTGGAGCCATTTCTATGTAAATTTAAGGAGAACGTAGACATAGGGGGGCTAAGTTTCAGAGGTGATACCCATAAGGTTGCCGCATACGCGGATGACCTTTTGTTCTTTATCACAAACCCCACGATCACCGTGCCCGTGTTGATGAAGGAGTTTGAAGCCTTCGGTAGACTGTCCTTTTTTAAGATTAACTTTGAGAAATCGGAAGCACTAAACATTTCACTCTCGGGTGACGTGGTCGGGACTATTCAACAGGCCTTCTCCTTCAAATGGGCTAAGAGTTCGATAACATACCTCGGCACGCAGCTGCCAAACCGGTTGTCGAACATACTGGCGTTGAATTTCCTGCCCCTGTCCCAGAGAATAAAAGCTGACCTTGAGAGACGGGACTCCCCTACCTTCTCCTGGATGGGCAGGGTGAATATAATCAAGATGTCGATCCTGCCAAAACTTCTGTTCCTGTTTCAAGCTCTCCCCATCAACATCCCTACCCGCTTCTTCAAGGAACTGGAGAAAACTTTAATGGGATTTATCTGGCAGGGGAGGAGGGCAAGGCTCAGGCGACAGGTATTGTGCAAGCCTAAGCATCTAGGAGGCATGGCGGTACCGGATGTCCAATTGTATTGGGTGGCTTCCCACTTGCAGAGAATATGTGAATGGCACACATGTAAGGGGACAAAGAGGTGGGTCCAGCTGGAGCACACGCTGGCCTCAGCCCCACTAGATATCTCTGCCTGGAATAGAGAGACCTATGTGCCAGAGTTGAGATCCCATCCAACAGTAGCAGCCACCTTGAGAGTCTGGCGGGGCTTCAGGGAGCGAGCGGGTATTTCCCCCTGGCCTTCCCCCATGTTTGCATTATTAGATAACCCACAACTCCTGCCAACCTGTACTAGGACGGAACTTAGGGAGTGGGGAAAAGTGTACCAGCTAAGAGGGAGCGATCTGATGTCGGAGAAGGGATGGGTCCCCCTCGGAGAGCTTAGAACTAAGCTTAGGAATGGGAACTTGGACCCCTGGACTCTCCTACGACTTCAATCTGTACTATCTAGATCGGGCTTCCGAAGGGAGAGCATCAGGAACCACTCAGAATTTGAAAAACGTTGCCTGCCTGGGCAGCCGCGCCTCAACCTGATCGCCTACTTGTACTCACTCCTCATCAGCGAGCAAGTGGCCCCACCTACATTCTGGGGAGAATGGGAGTCAGACTTGGGTAGAGCAATAGATGAAAAGGAGAGAACCAAAATAGCGATCTTGGCACACAAGTCCTCCGTGGCCACGAGAACCCAGGAGGTCAATTATAAATTGTTGACACATTGGTATTATACCCCCGAGAGATTAGGCAAGATGTTTGGCACGGCAGACGCAAGCTGCTGGAGATGCGGGGAGGGACGAGGGACCCTGTTTCATTTATTCTGGAAATGTCCCAGAATCCAGGAGTACTGGGGAGCAGTCCTGCGGATAGTGGCGCAGCTTACAGGGACACAATTACAGGATGATCCAGCCCAGATCCTTCTCCATTCCACGAAGGCCCCAGCGGGGAAGTATAAAAAAACTTTACTGGTTCACCTGCTGAATGCCGCCAAGCAGACAATCCCTAGATTCTGGAAGCAGAAGAAAGCCCCCGAGGTGAGCGATTGGGTGAAGGAGGTCATGCACGTTAGGGAAATGGAGGACCTTCATGATAGGGATGAGCAATATAGAAATACTTGGCTCCCCTGGCTGATTTATGAGGAATCAGCGGATTTCAGGACCCTGTTTGAGTAGTGGGCCCTGGACCGCTGCCGCGACGCTGCCTCACCTTGATCTGACCCACCTAGCCGGGGCGTGCCTATCCCCATCCCGAGGGTTGCCAGCCCCCGGCGGCGATGGACGCCCGGCCTCGAACCGTGTCCCACACACCATATTCCATACTCCCCCCCTTTTTCCCCACCCTCCCCCGTTCTTCCAACACTACGCTCATCCCCTCCCTCACCCAAGTTCCTTATGTGTCACTTCACCCCTTCCTAGGGTGGACATATGACTCTACATGGCATGGATGAAGAACCACTCCTTTATCGAGGGCTACACGGTAAAAGCACACCTGTTTGGGGGAGGGGACGCTCCAATGGCCTGGACGGGTGGGATCCAGGCGGCCTTTTTTCGAGTAGAGCACCGGTTCTGAGATAGGGAGGTCCTCTTCCCTCTCCTCACAAACTGGCAACAGCTGAGAATCTTCCGTGATGAACCATGTTATGCTGACAGATGTTGTTGTTCAGATGCAAAATGATGATTGCGCTTTGACATGGAGCCCCATATGTCCTCCCCTACCTCTAGTGTATTGTACTGTTTGCACCCAATGTTTGTATGTTTAATTCTGCAAAACCTTTAAATAAAGAATATTAAAAAAAAAAGAAACAAAAGGCCGGGGGGTTACCCCGGCTACCTGCAAGGAGGAGAAAACCATCTTCTGACTTGCTCGCCGACTGCAGAGACGAAAGACTGGGGAATGGTGGGAGGTCCCAGGTATTTATGGGCCAGGAAGGGCTCCTTTTTTCATGTCATCTCTGCAAGATCGCCCTCTGCAGGACAGTTACCCAAGTGTCATGAATATTCGGAAGCGGGGTGTGTGACATACTGGGAATATTGGATGAATCACACCCTGGAGTTGCAATCAGCAGTAGCAGGAGCCCAGACATTGCGTGAAAGAGACACTAGAGTTGGCTGCAGGAGGAGCCCAAAAATTAGATGAATCACACCCTGGAGTTGCAAGCAGCAGCAGGAGCACAAACATTGCTTTAAAGAGACACTGGAGTTGGCTGCAGGAGGCCAAAAATTGGATGAATCACACCCTGGAGTTGCAAGCAGCAGCAGCAGGAGCCCAAACATTGCATGAAAGAGACACTGGAGTTGGCTGCAGGGGGCCAACAATTGGATGAATCCCACCCCGAAGTTGCAAGCAGCAGCAGGAGCACAAACATTGCGTGAAAGAGACACTGGAGTTGGCTGCAGGGGGCCAAAAATTGGATGAATCACACCCCGGAGTTGCAAGAAGCAGCAGGAGCACAAACATTGCTTTAAAGAGACACTGGAGTTGGCTGCAAGAGGCCAAATATTGGATGAATCACACCCTGGAGTGGCGAGCAGCAGCAGCAGGAGCCCAAACATTGCTTGGAAGAGACACTGGAGTTGACTGCAGGAGCCCAAAAATTGGATGAATCACACCCTGGAGTTGCAAGCAGCAGCAGCAGGAGCCCAAAAATAGCTTGAAATAGACACTGGAGTTGGCTGCAGGAGGCCAAAAATTAGATGAATCACACCCTGGAGTATCAAGCAGCAGCAGGAGCCCAATCATTACTTTAAAGAGACACTGGAGTTGGCTGCAGGAGGCCAAAAATTGGATGAATCACACCCTGGAGTTGCAAGCAGCAGCAGGAGCACAAACATTGCTTTAAAGGGACACTGGAGTTGGCTGCAGGAGGCCAAAAATTGGATGAATCACACCCTGGAGTTGCAAGCAGCAGCAGCAGGAGCACAAACATTGCGTGAAAGAGACACTGGAGTTGGCTGCAGGAGCCCAAAATTTGGATGAATCACACCCTGGAGTTGCAAGCAGCAGCAGCAGGAGCCCAAACATATCTTGAAAGAGACACTGGAGTTGGCTGCAGGAGGCCAAAAATTGGATGAATCACACATTGCCAGAACCTCAAAAAGGTGAGCCAAGACCTTCGGGGAATCCACAGCATCCCCCTGCCCTTGCTCAGTATCAGCACCAACAAACTGCTGATTGTCAGAACCCTCAGAATCCTCAAATAATTCCCCCTCTTCTAGCGGGGAATAATCAGACCAGTCAAGAAAATCATAATCATCAAACTCAAAGGCCGGCGCGGCTGGAGACAGATGCTTTCGCTTAGCCGAGGCCTTTCTGGCAACAGAGCCAGAAATACATTTCTCAATATTAGCCAATCTGGCACATACATCAGATTGCGACTCCCCACCTGTGACAACATCACTAGGGGTACGGATAAGGCAGGGTGGGGAAGGAGATGAGGCCGGGACCCCGGACCCAGACACCTGGTCCCCCGACTGCTGCATTATGGCCCGCTGAGCACAAGGTATGCAAACAAGTACATTATCCCCCACAAGGGATGCCCCCCAACCCACACACTGCCGGGGTTGCCCCGAGGGGAGCCCAAGCCCGGTATCCTGAGAAGCCTCCATATGGTGATTTTAATGTAGTCGCAATGACCAGGGGGATTTACGCTATTAAGCTACCCGGGATGCCCCTTCAGGTCCCAAGTGGGAGGATTTTTTTTTTATTTATTTATTTTTTTTGGAAACCCTAAATTAAACTCTAAGGGACCCTAGGACCGGGAGAACTCCCTCTTTAAACTTCAAAAGGGATCCCGCCTAGAAGACATGAGAACAGACATAAGTGTCAACATGCATATCACCCACCGTATAAGTTAAAAATGGTGAAATAAATAAAATCCACTCACTGCAGCAAAGCAGCGACCGTCAACCCTCACAGCAGCAAGGGAATGCGAGGGAGAGCAGCAAAGCAGACAGCAAGGAGGGAAAGAGTGCTTGAGAAAAGCCGGCCTTGAGGGGGGGGTTGTGGGGGTGGAATGGGCCACAACGAGCACGCCGAGTGCCCGGCCCCTTAACTGCACCTGTTGAAAGTGAAACCGGCCCAGCAACAACGGCCGCAAAAACACATACCAACACACACACACAATCCACACACCTTTTCCCCTAAATAAAGTAAAACAACCCACAGCAGAAAAGGCCTCGCCCCCTCCCCCCAAGGGGCACAGAGGGACACGGTAGGGGGGAAAACCCACACCAATAGGTGAAAGGGTAAGAGGGAGGGGCATCCCAAGCCAGGATCACCAACCCGGACACCGCCTACCCCTTTGTATGGGGTCTCACGGGGGAGCAAGCTCCCATATACACCATAAGGTGCAGCCTACCATTGCCTGGACCTTCAGCGTAGGCTGGGAGGCATACTGCTATAGTTTAAATTAGGAAAGGTTCAGGCAGCAATAGAAACAAAAGGCCGGAGGGTTACCCCGGCTACCTGCAAGGAGGAGAAAACCATCTTCTGACTTGCTCGCCGACTGCAGAGACGAAAGACTGGGGAATGGTGGGAGGTCGCAGGTATTTATGGGCCAGGAGGGGCTCCTTTTTTTCATGTCATCTCTGCAAGATCGTCCTCTACAGGACAGTTACCCAAGTGTCATGAATATTCGGAAGCGGGGTGTGTGACATACTGGGAATATTGGATGAATCACACCCTGGAGTTGCAAGCAGCAGCAGCAGCAGGAGCCCAAACATTGCGTGAAAGAATCACTGGAGTTGGCTGCAGGAGGCCAAAAATTGGATGAATCACACCCTGGATTTGCAAGCAGCAGCAGGAGCCCAAACATAGCTTGAAATAGACCCTGGAGTTGGCTGCAGGAGGCCAAAAATTGGATGAATCACACCCTGGGGTTGCAAGCAGCAGCAGGAGCACAAACATTACTTTAAAGACACACTGGAGTTGGCAGCAGGAGCCCAAAAATTAGATGAATCACACCCTGGAGTTGCAAGCAGCAGCAGGAGCAAAAACATTGCTTTAAAGAGACACTGGAGTTGGCTGCAGGAGGCCAAAAATTGGATGAATCACACCCTGGAGTTGCAAGCAGCAGCAGCAGGAGCCCAAACATTGCTTGAAAGAGACACTGGAGTTAGCAGCAGGAGCCCAAGAATTGGATGAATCACACCCTGGAGTTGCAAGCAGCAGCAGGAGCACAAACATTGCTTTAAAAAGACACTGGAGTTGGCTGCAGGAGGCAAAAAAATTGGATGAATCACACCCTGGAGTAGCAAGCAGCAGCAGGAGCCCAAACATTGCTTTAAAGGGACACTGGAGTTGGCTGCAGGAGGCCAAAAATTGGATGAATCACACCCTGGAGTTGCAAGCAGCAGCAGGAGCCCAAACATTGCATGAAAGAGACACTGGAGTTCGCTGCAGGAGGCCAAAAATTGGATGAATCACACCCTGGAGTTGCAAGCAGCAGCAGGAGCCCAAACATAGCCTGAAAGAGACACTGGAGTTGGCAGCAGGAGCCCAAAAATTGGATGAATCACACCCTGGAGTTGCAAGCAGCAGCAGCAGGAGCCCAAACATAGCTTGAAAGAGACACTGGAGTTGGCTGCAGAAGGCCAAAAATTGGATGAATCACACCCTGGAGTTGCAAGCAGCAGCAGCAGGAGCCCAAACATTGCGTGAAAGAGACACTGGAGTTGGCTGCAGGAGGCAAAAAATTGGATGAATCACACCCTGGAGTTGCAAGCAGCAGCAGCAGAAGCCCAAACATTGCGTGAAAGAGACACTGGAGTTGGCTGCAGGAGCCCAAAAATTGGATGAATCACACCCTGGAGTTGCAAGCAGCAGCAGGAGCCCAAACATAGCTTGAAAGAGACACTGGAGTTGGCTGCAGGAGGCCAAAAATTGGATGAATCACACCCTGGAGTTGCAAGCAGCAGCAGCAGGAGCCCAAACATTAGCCTCGATTCAGAGACACATTCGTCCGGACTTCCGTAGCTGTCTGTGAAAGTTTTGGTGGGTGTTAGTCTTTTTTTGCTTTTTTTCGTCCATTTTCTACTCGCACGAAAGTTCGGGAAAATGTGTATATGCTCTTTCGATGAACGGAAGCAAATCGGAACATTTCCAAACAAAATCGGAAATTTTCCATTTGTTCAGATAACTTCCATTGTTGGGATGGTTTCTGTCTGATTCAGAGAGCTGATGTCCGACGGATCGCCACCCTATAAATCCGTTTCATTTCCGATCCACTTACGAGACCTTTGAGGGCTCGGATTGCTATTGTTGAACATGTTTTGTGGCTATGTGGAGGAGTCTGCACGCCTTTAGCACCAAGGCATTGCATGTATCAGCATGGCCGAGGCCATAAATTGTATAGCAATGCATACCTGAATCAAGACATTTCATGCATGCCTTATAGATGTATTTTAATGCTGACCTAAATTAGTCCTTAGCATGTAAACATTTATTTTCCCACACATCCATATAATTGCTATATTTTTTTAGACTTATGTCCTTTGTGAATTATATTAGGATTGTTGAACTTGAATCTTAATTTGTTATTGTTTTAGTTGGTTACCTTTGCTTTGTGTAATTATTTTATATTTGGTTGCAGGAACCGCAAGATGTGCCACTCACCCTTGCTCCTGATGCCCGTTCTTTGCCTGCAGAATGCGGGCCAGGGGTTCTCTAATCGGGTACTATGCAAAACCCGGGCCGTGGTGGCAAGGGCCCTCTGGCTTTTGAAGTCCAGATTTAGGTGTTTGGACCATACGGGGGGGGGGGGGCACTGCAGTATGACCCCAACAAGGTTATACCAAAATTTTAATTTACATTTTTTAACAGGGACCACACGTGCCAGAGTGGCACAACTGAGTGTCAGGGTCCTTCAGTTGGTGGCCGGGATGCAGGAGCTGCGCAACCCGTTGGGGACCACAGATGAAGAATAATGTTCAGTGGCCTGCCATTGCTATGTATTTTGTTTTTTATAGTAGTAAAAATTTTACATTTTCAAAATTTTTTTAAATTTTAAATTTTATGATGGTATAAAAAAAAAAATGTTACATTGTCATTTCATTTACAAAATACATTAACACAAAACTAATGGGCCCAGAAATATTTAAAGATGAATATTCACATGACCGAGAAGTGATTTGGGTAAGTTTTAGGGGGCTAAAATGGAAGAAGAACCTAACCGAGAAGTGGTTTGGGTGAGCTTTAAAGGTCCAAAAGGGAAGATGGAGGATAGTGCTAAGTGGTTTGGGTGAGCTTTAAGGGTCCAAAAGAGAAGATGGAGGAGAGTGCTAAGTGATTAAGCTAAACATTGTAGTAGAAGTGAGGGTGGCAAATATGTAGGCAAGCACTTTAATGAGTTAAGTTTGTAGTGCGTCTGGACGAATATTTATTGAAAAAGGGAAACAGAATCAAACGGGAAACGTAAAGGATTAGTTGGAGGATACGATGGGAAAAGGGCAAAAACGAAAGCCTACGTTGTAACATGTGAAAATGAAACGGAAAAGTGTGGATGGAAAATGACATCCTCGTAATTCGTAATCTGCCGTACGAACGGACGGAAACATTACAGAAGGTTTTCAATGCATGCATTGAATCGCTTGAACGCTCATACGAGAAGGGAAACATTTCACAAAAAAAAAACAGATCGGCTCGAAAACTGAAGTCTTTTTGTGTCTCTCTGAATCGAGGCTATTGCGTGAAAGAGACACTGGAGTTGGCTGCAGGAGGCCAAAAATTGGATGAATCACACCCTGAAGTTGGCAGCAGCAGGAGCACAAACATCGCTTGAAAGAGACACTGGAGTTGGCTGCAGGAGGCCACAAATTGGATGAATCACACCCTGGAGTTGCAAGCAGCAGCAGCAGCAGCAGGAGCCAAAACATTGCTTGAAAGAGACACTGGAGTTAGCTGCAGGAGCCCCAAAATTGGATGAATCACACCCTGGAGTTGCAAGCAGCAGCAGCAGGAGCCCAAACATTGCGTGAAAGAGACACTGGAGTTGGCTGCAGGAGCCCAAAAATTGGATGAATCACACCCTGAAGTTGGCAGCAGCAGGAGCAAAACATTAGCTGGAAAGCACACCCTGGAGTTGGCAGCAGCATAAGCAGGAGCCCAAACATTGCTTGAAAGACATCCTGGAGTTGGCAGCAGCAGGAGGCCAAAAATTGGCTGAAAGGCACACCCTGAAGTTGGCATCAGCAGGAGGCCAAAAATTGTTTGAAAGGCACACTCTGAAGTTGGCATCAGCAGGAGCCCAAAAATTGGCCTAAAGACATAAATATGTTTTGCACCATTTGGAAAGTGTAAAACGTGGCACCATGCTGAATCTAGTCGCATGCATCAGCCATTGGTGGGTGGAAATCCTGGCTGATCCATCCCTGATTCATTTTGACAAAGGTGAGTCTCTACACATTTTTAGTTGACAGACGAGTTCTCGCCGTAACTATGGGCTCCGCCACACTAAACACCCGCTCAGATGGCACGCTACTGGCCGGGCAGGACAGCTTTTCCAGGGCAAACTCTGCTAGTTGCAGCCACAAGCCAAGTTTGGCTGCCCAGAAGTCCAGCGGATCCTCAAGGTGTGTTGGCATGGTCATGTCAAGGTATGACATGACCTGCTGGTTGAGGTCCTGCTCCAGGTCTTCCTGCTGCTCATGAGTAGCCTCACTATGTGGGTGTAGAAAGCTACTCATTAGCGACTGAAGACTGAGGCTGCTGCTGATGGAGCTGCTGCTGCTCCTGCCTGCCAACCCCCCCAGCAGGTATGGCAGTGGAAGGTGAGCGCAGAGGTCCCCCCTCTTGGCGGGTTAAAAAAATGCCCCCATTTTGTGCCGGAAGCGAGGGTCCAATAAGGTGGACAGCCAGAAGTCATCCCGGCGACAAATGGAAACAATTCTGGGGTCACTACGCAAGCACGTGAGCATGCTTCCTGCCATTTGCGCAAGTGACTCAGAGGGACTACCTGTCTCCATCTCTACTGCATACTGCCACGTTGTGTCCAGGTCCTCTTTCTTGCCTTCCTCACAACCATCTAGCTCCTCTGGCTGCTCCTGCTCCTCCTCTCCTGTCCGCTGACTAGATAAACCAGTCATTTCGCCAAGCCTAAACTGTGCTTCACTGGGCCACTCCTCCTCCTCCTCCTCCTCCAGTTCAGCTCCAACGGGGTTCATGTGGCCGTAAGATGTAGACGCCATGTCTCCAGTGCCCTGACCAGCCATGGTTTCCAACATGAAGCAGTGGAATCAATTCGTTCATCCCGTAATCCTGCCGACTGACAAATAAAGTGGCTTCCTCAAAGGGCCTGAGCAAACGGCAGTTGTCACATATGAGCTGTCACTGGTTGACATTGAAGTTACACAGGGGAGTCCCCCTATCCGCTTGGATCATCAGGAAATCCGTGATGGCTTTTCTCTGTTCATATAATCGGTCCAACATGAAGGGTGGAATTCCAACGGGTGGAAACATCACAAATCAGACTATGTTTGGGGCTACTGTTCTGATGCTGTAGCTCAAGAAGGGTGTGTTTGGCGGTGTATGAGTGGCTGAAGTGCATGCAAAGTTTCCTTGAAGTTGTTAGGATGTCTTGCAGATCAGGGGAACACTTCAGAAACCGCTTGAGACTTGACCCTACAGTGGAGGGTGAGGAGATGGCGGAGGATGAGGAGGCCGAGTCGCACGGTGTAACAGACACAACGGCCAGGGAGCGCGGAGGCCGAAGCGGCGTGACCTGTCCAAGTTGCTGCTGCTGCTGCAAAGGGACCACATTCACCCAGTGGGCCGTAAACGACATATACTGTCCCTGACCGTATTTACAGCTCCAGACATCGGCGCTGCCATGCACTTTGCTACACACCGACAGGCTCAAGGACTGGCCCACCTTCTGTTCAACAAAAGTGTGCAGCGCTGGTACTGCCTTCTTGGCAAAGAAATGATGGCTTGGGACTCTCCACCTTGGCTCGGCACAAGCCATCAGTTCTCTGAAAGGTGCAGAGTCCACCACCTGAAAAAGGAGCGACTGCAGCACCAGCAACCAGCAACTCTGCGCCATAGGATGAGTGGGCGCATACTGCTGTCTCTTGGACATGGCTTCACTGATGGATTGCTGGTGGGATGCATGACTTGGAGGAGGAGGAGCAGGAGCATCAGTAGCGAAAGAGGATGGGTATGACGCACAGCTGCCTTCGGCTGAGGTGCTGGAGCCTTGGCTGGCAGAAATTGGGAGCAGCGTGCCACTTGGTGAGGAAGCAGGCTGGACCACCTCTTCGGAGCCTCGGTTCTCCCAGGCCGCTTTATGGTGACGCATCATATGTTGGCGCAGGGCCGTGGTGCCAACATTTGGACCCTGGCCCCGCTTCACCTTCTGCCTACATATCTTGCATGTGGCCATGTTACCCTCCTGCGGATGCTTCAGGAAAAACTGCCACACTGCCGAGTAGCTACTTTTCCCACCAACAGGCCGCACTGATTCACTGCTACTGTCGCCAACTCCACGAACCCCTGCTCCACTACCTCCCGATAAGGTAGCCTGCCGTGCAGCAGGTGCTCTACCCCGGCCCCAGCCCCGTTTGGCTCCAGGCTTTACAATTGTGCCCCCATGCTGACTGCCAACCATGCTGCTAACACCTTGCTGTCTCAGCTGCTGACTCCGGGGCAACCTGCGCCCCTCTTCTCCTGATGATGACGATGAAGCCCCTTCTGCACCCGGCTCCCAAGTGCGATCGGCTTCTTCATCATCATCATCAACGAGTTGTAGCTGCACGTCACTGATGTTCTCGGTTTCCTCAACAGTGTCTGGTGCAGGAGCTAGAATGCTCGCAACACCCACGACACTCTCCACATCACTATTTGTCTGCCTAGCTAAAGAAGCCACCTCCATTTCTTGGCTGGGCAGTAGCTGCTGACTGCCCTCTATCTGATCGTCCTCCTCACTAAAGAGTGGAGCTGAACCCAGAGCATAGGATACGTCGCTGGGGGAGGGAACGGCGTAGGACAGAGGCAATGGGAGGACAGGGACTGCTCTTGGGGCATGCCAAATCAGGGTTGTGTCAGAGGAACCTACCGACCCTAGACTGGGGGTCTCAGATGTAACTTGTGATGATGTGGATGACCGCGTTAACCAATCTACCACAGCAGATGCGTTACTGGTGGAGACACGACCGCTAGCAGATACTGGCAGATCAGGTCTCTCACCATGACTCCTGCTGCCACTCGCCCCTAGTCTGCTGCGACCTCTGCCTGCTGAATCTTGGCCTTTGCCACTCCTCTTTGAACATCCTGGCACTTGTCTGCCTGACATTTTTATATATTTGAAATGCGCAATAGGTACTTTAAAAAATGTGTTTACTTTAAAAAGCAGAAGCTAAATAAAGTGAGGAACTGCTTCTCTGCACCAGATACTATGAAAATTGCCAATATGGGATACCCTGCGGCCTGGTGTGTTGACAGCAGGACAAAAACCAATTCAAAATGCAATACCTTAATAAAGCTGAGGATGAACAAGCTTATTTAGTATAACAGATAGAGTGCAAAGTGCAGGTTTGGGATACCCTGCGGCCTGGTGTTTTGACAGCAGGACAAAAACCAATTCAAAATGCAATAGCTTAATAAAGCTGAGGCTGAAAAAGCTTATTTAGCATAACAGATGGGGTGCAACGTGGTGGTTTGGTATACCGTGCGGCCTGGTGTTTTGAGACCAGGACAAAAAACTATTAAAAATGCAATAGCTTAATAAAGCTGAGGATGAACAAGGGTATTTAGTATAACAGATAGGGTGTAACATGCAGGTTTGGGATACCCTGAGGCCTGGTGTTTTGACAGCAGGACAAAAACCAATTCAAAATGCAATAACTTAATAAAGCTGAGACTGAACAAGCTTATTTAGTATAACAGATAGGGTGCAATGTGCAGGTTTGGGATACCCTGTGGCCTGGTGTTTTGACAGCAGGACAAAAGCCAATTCAAAATGCAATAGCTTGATTAAGCTGAGGATGAACAAGGGTATTTAGTATAACAGATAGGGTGCTACGTGCAGGTTTGGGATACCCTGCGGCCTAGTGTTTTGGCAGCAGGACAAAAACCAATTCAAAATGCAATAGCTTAATTAAAATGAGGCTGAACAACGCTTATTTAGTATAACAGATAGGGTGACATGTGCTGGTTTGGGATGCCCATGTGGGCTGTTGTATTTAAAGCAGACAAAACCCAATTCAAAATGCAATAGCTTAATTAAAATGAGGCTGAACAACGCTTATTTAGTACAACAGATAGGGTGACATGTGCTGGTTTGGGATGCCCATGTGGGCTGTTGTATTTAAAGCAGACAAAACCCAATTCAAAATGCAATAGCTTAATTAAAATGAGGCTGAACAACTCTTATTTAGTATAACAGAAGGGTAACATGTTCTGGTTTGAGATGCACATGTGGGCTGGTGTATTTAAAGCAGACAAAGCCCAATTCAAAATGCAATAGCTTAATTAAAATGAGGCTGAACAACGCTTATTTAGTATAACAGATAGGGTGACATGTGCTGGTTTGGGATGCCATGTGGGCTGGTGCATTTAAAGAATACAAAAAACAATTCAAAATGCAATAGCTTAATTAAAATTAGGCTGAACAACGCTTATTTAGTATAACAAATAGGGTGACATGTGCTGGTTTCGGATGCCCATGTGGGCTGGTGTATTTAAAGCAGACAAAAACCAATTCAAAATGCAATAGCTGAATTAAAATGAGGCTGAACAACGGTTATTTAGTATAACAGATAGGGTGACGTGCTGGTTTGGGATGCCCATGTGGGCTGGTGTATTTAAACCAGACAAAAACCAATTCAAAATGCAATAGCTTGATTAAAATGAGGCTGAACAACGCTTATTTAGTATAACAGATAGGGTGCTACGTGCAGGTTTGGGATACCCTGCGTCCTGGTGCTTTTTTGACAGCAGGCCAAAAAACAATTCAAAATGCAATAGCTTGATTAAGCTGAGGATGAACAAGGGTATTTAGTATAACAGATAGGGTGCTACGTGCAGGTTTGGGATACCCTGCGGCCTAGTGTTTTGGCAGCAGGACAAAAAACCAATTCAAAATGCAATAGCTTAATTAAAATGAGGCTGAACAACGCTTATTTAGTATAACAGATAGGGTGACATGTGCTGGTTTGGGATGCTCATGTGGGCTGGTGTATTTAAACAAGACAAAAACCAATTCAAAATGCAATAGCTGAATAAAATGAGGCTGACCAACGCTTATTTAGTATAACAGATAGGGTGCAACGTGCAGGTTTGGGATACCCTGCAGCCTGGTGTTTTTTTGACACCAGGACAAAAAACAATTCAAAATGCAATAGCTTGATTAAGCTGAGGATGAACAACGCTTATTTAGTATAATAGATAGGGTGCTATGTGCAGGTTTGGGATACCCTACGGCCTAGTGTTTTGGCAGCAGACCAAAAACCAATTAAAATGCAATAGCTTGATTAAGCTGAGGATGAACAACGCTTATTTAGTATAACAGATAGGGTGACATGTGCTGGTTTGGGATGCTCATGTTGGCTGGTGTATTTAAACAAGACAAAAACCAATTCAAAATGCAATAGCTGAATAAAATGAGGCTGAACAACGCTTATTTAGTATAACAGATAGGGTGCAACGTGCAGGTTTGGGACACCCTGCGGCCTGGTGTTTTTTTGACAGCAGGACAAAAAACAATTCAAAATGCAATAGCTTGATTAAGCTGAGGATGAACAACGCTTATTTAGTATAACAGATAGGGTGACATGTGCTGGTTTGGGATGCCCATGTGGGCTGGTGAATTTAAACCAGACAAAAACCAATTCAAAATGCAATAGCTTGATTAAAATGAGGCTGAACAACGCTTATTTAGTATAACAGATAGGGTGACATGTGCTGGTTTGGGATGCCCATTTGGGCTGGTGTATTGAAACCAGACAAAAAACAATTCAAAATGCAATAGCTGAATTAAAATGAGGCTGAACAACGCTTATTTACTATAACAGATAGGGTGACATGTGCTGGTTTGGGATGCCCATGTGGGCTGGTGTATTGAAACCAGACAAAAAACAATTCAAAATTCAATAGCTTGATTAAGCTGAGGCTGAACAACGCTTATTTAGTATAACAGATAGGGTGCTACGTGCAGGTTTGGGATACCCTGCGGCCTGGTGTTTTTTTGACAGCAGGACAAAAAACAATTCAAAATGCAATAGCTTGATTAAGCTGAGGATGAACAACGCGTATTTAGTTTAACAGATAGGGTGCTACGTGCAGGTTTGGGATACCCTGCGGCTTAGTGTTTTGGCAACAGACCAAAAACCAATTCAAAATGCAATAGCTTGATTAATCTGAGGATGAACAACGCTTATTTAGTATAACAGATAGGGTGACATGTGCTGGTTTGGGATGCCCATGTGGGCTGGTGTATTTAAACCAGACAAAAAACAATTCAAAATGCAATAGCTGAATAAAAATGAGGCTGAACAACGCTTATTTAGTATAACAGATAGGGTGCTACGTGCAGGTTTGGGATACCCTGCGGCCTGGTGTCTTTTTGACAGCAGGACAAAAATCAATTCAAAATGCAATAGCTTGATTAAGCTGAGGATGAACAACGCTTATTTAGTATAACAGATAGGGTGCAACGTGCAGGTTTGGGATACCCTGCGGCCTAGTGTTTTGGCAGCAGACCAAAAACCAATTAAAAATGCAATAGCTTGATTAAGCTGAGGATGAACAATGCTTATTTAGTATAACAGATAGGGTGCTACGTGCAGGTTTGGGATACCCTGCGGCCTAGTATTTTGGCAGCAGACCAAAAACCAATTCAAAATGCAATAGCTTGATTAAGCTGAGGATGAACAACGCTTATTTAGTATAACAGATAGGGTGCTACGTACAGGTTTGGGATACCCTGCGGCCTAGTGTTTTGGCAGCAGACCAAAAACCAATTAAAAATGCAATAGCTTGATTAAGCTGAGGATGAACAATGCTTATTTAGTATAACAGATAGGGTGCTACGTGCAGGTTTGGGATACCCTGCGGCCTAGTGTTTTGGCAGCAGACCAAAAACCAATTCAAAATGCAATAGCTTGATTAAGCTGAGGATGAACAACGCTTATTTAGTATAACAGATAGGGTGCTACGTACAGGTTTGGGATACCCTGCGGCCTAGTGTTTTGGCAGCAGACCAAAAACCAATTCAAAATGCAATAGCTTGATTAAGTTGAGGATGAACAACGCTTATTTAGTATAGCAGATAGGGTGAAATGTGCTGTTTTGGGATGCCCATGTGGGCTGGGATTTTTACAGCAGACACAAAAAAAATGTAACTAACCGAGTTGTAAGAAATGCTTGTGTGTAACAGATAGGGTTAAATATGCCACTGCCAACATGGCATGCACAGTGGCAAGAGATTTTACAGCACAAACAAAAGCAATTTAAAACTGATCTGGCAAATGAAGTGAATGAAAATAAAAAAAAAGCTTTCCCTGTCACTTTCTCTGCTGTCCCTGCCTCGATCTTTCCCGATTTTTCCCTATCCTTCCCTGGTTCTCTCTGGCACTCTGTGGGTCTCCCTGACTCTCCCTGACTCTCTCTTAGTCTCTCCCTGTCTCTAAACAGCTCCGTTGTGGCCGCAATACAAGGCTGAAATGCGCACCAGCAAGATGGCCGCCGTTTATATAGCGCTGTGACGTCCCCGGGGCTCCTGGCTGCTGACCTTCCCATGATAATTTGCCCCAGGGGATATGTCCAGTCATGTCCATCCACCATTTTACAATGCCTGTAATTGAAGTAAATGGAGTTTAAAGGAAAACTTCGATCGATCGAATTGCGGGTAAATTCGGATTCGTTCAGAATCGAATATTTCCTGAAATTCGGAACGAATTCGGGTTCGTCCGGATCGATTCGCTCATCCCTAATTGTTTCCTCAACATCATATTTTACACTTCCATAGAAAATCTTGCTATTTCTCTTTTCTACTTGTACTGTCAAGGACTGTTATAAAATTAACTTATTTTTATCAAAAAATAATATATATATATATATATATATATATATATATATATATATATATATATATATAATGTATATATGTATATAGCATCCCCCCGCCCATTCCCCATAAGTGGCAGAAGAAAATGAAAAAAAGTCAACTCACATGTGCTGGTGCTCCCGCGTTGCTGGCTGGGTTTCCACACTGTGGAAGGCCAGAAGATGGAGAAGCGGGCTGTCCCCAGCCCGCGCCGCATCTTGCTAACCAAAACAGACACACACCCAGACTCGCAGGCCACGCCCACCCGATGTACAGAGCTGCGTGTTTGCATGTGCCCTGGCCAAAAGAGGCAGCAGTGGCAGGGATAGGGACAGCGCCCCCAGCTCCTTCATCTTCTTCTGGAATCCCTCACTGTGCCAGTCAAGCCAGCAATGCGGAAACGCTGCACATTTCCCACCCCTACACCTTTGGGAGAACAGAGAATAAAAGACACAAAACATGAGAAGAGAATAAAGTAGGTCAAGGCTTTTACAATTTGAGTAATTTAATTTTAAGTAAGGAAGCACTTTTGGATAATGACGTATACCCCCATCTGAATAAGTGTTACCTTTTTGTTACTGTTAATAAATAAATACATAAAAGTAATATGAAGACATTTTTCCTTCAACACTCTGAGATGGAAATGAAAAAAAAAAATGGGGACAAAATAATGATGGGAAGAAGGAATGATACAACATACCTTGCAAACCATTCACTGTTCAATCAGAATTGACCAAATAATGCTTATGTAGAATCATTTGAGAGTCTGGTTTTTAGAAGATCTTAAAAGGATGATTATAAAAACTCGCCATCACAAATCCTTGGAAGCTAGTAAAGAGATAAAAGCTAGGAAGGATAGGTAGGGTTATCCAGATGATTTTGAATTTCTCTGGAGTTGCTGAGTTTGTAGAAGCGGTAAGAGCATTTCTCTCTCAATCACACAATAAGTAAAAAAAACATTTTCTTATATTTGCAAATCAAAATCCGCTGCAAGTGATAGGTGAGCAGCAAATTATTTTAAAGGGGAAAATATTTTATTTTAGGGGTTACAAAAAAACAGCAGCCTATGGAAAATTCGAACAACTTAAAAACAGGTCTTAGCAAATGTGTTTGAGTCCCCCTCCAAACATGGGCCTCTTTAGAAAAAAAATCAAAAATCATTTAAATAACTCCCTAACTCATTAATCCTTTTTATATGGGTGGGGGTTTAGTATATCTTGAAGTATGTATTGTGATTATATGTCCTGTTTACAGTAGTATGTTATTGTCAGGGATTTCATATTGTCAGGGGCGGGCTAAAGTTACAAAATGGCCCGGGACTTTTTGGGGCACACTGGCCCTGCTGTACTGTTCCTGACCCAGTATGGTATCTTATTGTCACACACACACACATATGTATATTTACTCCATAAAGTGCATCCAAGGTTTAGAGGACAAAAATAAGAAAAAAAATATTCTGAACCAAATAGTGTGCTTAAACCCCCCTCCTAAGAACCTCATTACAGACAGTACCACATTACAAGCAGTGAGGGGCATCCCTCATTACAGGCAGTGTGTGGCATCTCCCATTACAGGCAGTGAGGGGCATCCCACAGAGGCAGTGTGCGAGACTCCAGCCACCACCCACCACCCGACATCCCGCAGCTGTCGCTCACCGGTCGTGGCTTTCCCTGGTGCCGGCCTACCGTTCTGCCCCTACTCATATTCAACATAGAGAGAGAAGCAAACAGGTTAATATTGCCTTTTTCATAGAATGTCCTTTTAAAGTTCCTGTCCAGGCAAAAACCCTGCCTTATGTCCCCCACAGCTTCTCCGTGCAGCACCAGCACAATCATATTTACCAAAGAGGGAGAATGAGCAATTTTCCATCGCTGGGCAGACACTGTGGTCAAACACCTACTCCATTTATTGCAATACATGGGACATGCCAAGGCCAGATGTGCTGAACCCACTTTAGAATGCCTCCTTTATTGCAATGAATAGAGTAGGTTTGTAGGGTCATAAACAAGGTTTCATAGACGCCTCCATGAAAGGTCGGAAGATGGAATCACAGGCTCCCTGCCATTGGTAAGATGCCAGCACTGCATAGAGGAACTGCAGGGAAACACAGGACCTGAATTGAGGAGCTGCAGGTGACTATAGACTATTATTGTTTCTGCCTGGACAATCCCTTTAAAATCATAAAAGAGTTTCAGGCACTGCAAATAAGGGCCTTTGGGCGGCATGAAGCCAGGGGAGATGGAAGAACTCTAACACCACTAGAACACCCTGCTGTCTGAGCAATGCCAAGATTGTGTCTTCCCAGCATCCATATGTTCCCATAGACAAGAGCCTTGTACAGTAGGAGCATGCGAAGGCAGTATCTTCCCATTCCCTTTCAAATGGCAGACACCAACAAAGAATCCTTGAGTATCCACTTCTTTTTAGCCCAGGATGTTAAAGGTTAACCCAAAGTACAGGAGAGCAATAAACAGTTAATACTATTGCACAATGGCTAGATTTCTCAGCCTGAGGTTAAATTACCACATTTACAAGGCAGTGAACTGTAAGTAATAAGTTATAGATTGTAATTCATTAGCATACACATTTTCTGAAATGAGTTGTAAGAGTCACTGAGTTAATAGGCAAGGCATCTGTCAGGTCAGACATTCATAAATAACTGGATTGTGTTAAGCAATTCATTCCCTTACTCAGCTTACCAAGACTATTTTCAGATTGCACATGAATCTTAATTAATTAATTTCACTCATTTACTTGCTGGCACATTACCATTGTTCTGTGTGTATGGTCACTATACTGGAAAGAAGGAATATTCACTTGCTTAATATGGTATGTTAGGCTGCTTTTTAAAAACTTGTAAAATGCTTGAACGCCTCCAAAGAGCAGTATAAGATAGACACTCTAGCAATTAAACATAATAAGTATAGGAGGGACCTATTAGATTATGAAGAAAATAGGGTCCATACCTGACACGACACACGCAGGTTTAGGAGGCCCCCAGGTAAAGACTCCTCCTCAGACTCCAATCAGTCACAGCCTTTTTTAGTGCAGACAAACGCAAAGATCAAAAAGACAAGGAGGGACAAGAGGAGAATGAGGTCAGGAACTCCAGAGAGTAACAAACCCATAACACAGCCCAGACTTAGTGATCAATATATGCAGATGTACTCTCATCCAAACCGAACTTCAGGTTTTAAGTAATGGCTTAGGATTTGTTCCTGCCTATTTAGGAGACTCACTTGAGACTGATATTGAACTACATAGATTTTTTCATTCCATCAGGCTACGAGCCTTCTTCAACACCATGGAACCATGAGAACCAAGGGAACCAGGATACTGTGTCCCATGTTTCAACGTGAGCTCTTTTAAAAAACATAGTAAACCTAGTAAGTGGCCACCACCTGTACATTTCCATACAGTTGAGGCATTTATTAAGCTGGTCCAGAGGGATGTGTTGGGGATCAAATGGCAATCCTCCAACTACCGCAAAAGCACGTCATTTTGGCAATTTTCCAAAGCCGAATGGCAAGCTTTGAACAATCTAAAGACAGATTAATCCATTATTATTAAAGGGCACTGATCAGGGATGCCCCACTGTTTGAAACCCTCAGGTCACCTAAAGGAACTCACCTGTACCTATAGTGAGGCCTCCCTATGGTCCTATGGCGCATGCATGGCCTTTCCTCCAATCAGTGCTCTCGGATCCGTTCCCACCCCTTCGCCTACACCCTCTCTAAGGTGAGTGGATCTAAGCGTGCTGGTGGCTGCATCCCCCGCTATCCTCTAAGAGGGAGCATATCCATGCCAGCCATTCACAAATGCATGGCGCAAGCACGCACCAGGATGAAGGGATAGCAGGGATACAGCCACTGCTCACACATGCACTGTTGGGTTTCACACAATGGGGCATTACGATTTTGGGTGCCCCAGGGGTAGGGAATCACACGGCCCTGAAATCTTATAAATTCTCGAGCTGATCTCCTTGGGTTTTGGTCCACTTTAAGCCTGCAAACAAAGGGGGGGGGGGTAGAGTGATCCTTGACAGAGCATATTACCCCCAAGTAATTGTCAGGCTTTAAGGTAAGCCCACAACCCCCAATCTCCGCTTGCCGGGACGCTAAACACGCCTCACCAGACACGATTGCCCCCAAGACTTAGTAGCACAAAGGATGTGAGCTTACAGGGGGTGAAGGCGGGTGAACCAAAGGCCAGAATGGGCAATGTCAAGAAGCCGGGCTCATACACGGGTAGTCGGCACCAAGGGAGAAACAATAGAAGAGTCGAGGTCAAGCCAAAGGTCAATCCGGGAGGTCACCAAGGGTCAGTCCAGGCAGCAATCACAGAATGGTCAAACTAAGCGAGGTTGGTAACGGAATGAAGCAGGAGTATTTCAGGATCAAAGGCACATCCAGCTAAACTCCGGGCACCGGAGTACTGGAGGGGTAAAACCTTTATAGGGCTGAGCACTACAGGGAGTGTGTAGTGATTGGTGCACATTCCAACTCTGGGCTGGATGCCCAATAAACTTTGAGGGGTGTTACGCCCCAAGGTCATACATAAAAGTGATTGGTCCTTTTAAATCAGCCTCCGGCGGTGCTGCCACTGTAAGGAATTGGGGCCGCACAGAGGAGAAGGCGGCCACCACGCACGGTGCCACTCGAGTCGATGCTCGGCACGGCCGACAGGCAGGAAGTGTCCCGGGAACGGGAACCAGGTGAGTTTGCAGTGACAGTAATTATGGAACAATTGGCTGATACAGAGGTATATGAGAAACTGTCGAAAGACCCCTTCCTGCAAACTGGATCCCCTAATAATGAAAGTTCATGAGGATTTACTTATAGACAACAGGTATGGGATTTCCTTATTACAGACTTCCTATCACACATCTCTTCTGTATACTACCTAAGATTCACAAAATCTGGGACCAATTCATTATTTCAATTTTTTTTGGATAGAATACTACAGCCCAAAGTTTTGAGTATCAAATCCTTCCTGTTGAATACTAGTGATTTTCAGATCAATCATTAGGGGACATTACCTGACAACTGCCTATGGGACTATGTATTACGGACTATGACATTACGGATTATGTAGCATGGATGTGACAGTTTGTACACATCCGTAATGCATGCAGATGGTATCAGAGCTACTTCTTGTACACTACGACCAAGAATGTGGAAGAGTTCCAAACCTTCCTGGGAGAGCTTGTTAAGACAGTCCTTACCCAGAATTACTTTGCATATTTTACTTGCAAAAGCAGAGCACTGCCATGGGGTCTGGCATGGCACCAGCCTATGCCAATATTTAGATTTTAGAATTTGAGGAACAACATGTATATACCCATTCTCTGTTCAACCAACATGTATTGATCTAGGTCAGCTTTATAGATGGAGTCTTTTTCATTTGGCAGGGGGACAAAACTTCCCTACTCAGTTTCAAGCAACATTTGGATCAGTCTCTAGAGACAGCTTTATTTACAATAGAATACATGGGGTCTAACATGGCACCAGCCTATGCCAATATTTATATACTAGTATTTGAGGAACAACATGTATATACCTACTCTCTGTTCAACCAACATGTATTGATCTAGGTCAGCTTTATTGATGGAGTCTTTTTCATTTGGCAGGGGGCAAAACTTCCCTACTCAGTTTCAAGCAGGATTTGGATCAGTCTCTAGAGACAGCTTTATTTACAATAGAACACAGCAAGACAGAGGTACAGTTCTGTGATATACAAGTGAAAAATGTTGATGGCAACCTATTCACTGACCTATATAGAAAACCAACTGACAGGAACATCTTTTTTTTTTTTAACAATAAATCTTTATTGAGGTAGACAAGGCAATAAGGCTTTATATTATAGAACAGGGAAAGTTATAGGGATAGAGGGACTAAGGGAGGGCATAGACAGGTTTGGAAGGTGCACCCCCCCAAACCGGCATCACATCCCCACCACGGCAGCACCACGGTCCGGAATGGGAAGGGGGAGGGTAATAAAGCTGGGGTAAGAAGAAGGCGAAGAGGACACAGAAGGCAGAAGTAGGGGGGAAAGAGAACCGCTCCCTGACCACTCGGCCCATCTACCCATCTGGGCCGTCTCCTCTCCCTCTCCCTCCCAACAACAAATCTCTGTTGACGCTGGCTAGACCGATAAGGCACACATAAATGGTCAAGAGATAGAGGGGGGCAGGAAGGGTTGAGGGTGGGTCCCCGGTCCCGGCAGCAGATATTCTCCTCTCTTTGAGTCAATCTCCCGTCCTGCCCAGGCCACCCCGCGTGCGGCCTTACCTTCACCTGATTCTGTAAATATGTTGGACCCAGAGGAGACTATGGTTCTCCTCAGCTTGTCTCAATGCAGCTGTAAGCTCCTCCATTCGCCTAATCTCTTCTACTCTTTGGATCCATGCACCCACGGAGGGCAGTACTGGGTCCCCCCAGCAAGCTGGGATGCATGCCCAGGCGGCGTTTATCAGATGTATCACCAGGGATCTCCTGTACTTCCCCAGCGAATGAGAAGTGGAGTGCAGGAGCAAGGCCCCTGGCGTGAGGGGAACCGGCTCTCCCGTTATCTTGTGGATCCAGCTCCCAACCTCTCTCCAGAAGCCCTCGATTTTCTCACACTCCGAGAAAATATGAAGAAGCGTGCCTTGGGATTTCTCGCATCTCCAGCATGGAGAGAGACCGATGGGTGAAAGCGGTGGAGGCTCTGGAGCATTCTGTACCACCGGCTCAGATGTTTATATCCCGCTTCCTGATACTGGTTGCTAACCGATGCCCATTGGGCCAGTTCCAAGATTTTCTTCTTTTGGGCCGGGGGGAAGGAGGTTTTGATATCCCTCTCCCACGCTTCTACAAAGCTCGGGGTATAGGTCTCCCTGGGGTCAATCAACAGTTGGTAATTAGTGAAAGTGAACCCCTCGTAGGTTGCGTGGAGGAGCATAAATCTTTTGAACAGGGGCAGGTCTTTACCATATGCCCCCGGGGAAGCCAATCTGCGTAGTAATTGACCGATTTGCATCGCTCTCCAAAAAGTCAGCTGAGGAGGGTCCCCCCAAGTCATCAGTTCCGAAATCCTGCGTCCAGTTGTCCCCACATGAAATCCAGCGCACCTAATACCGGGCTAAGAGGAGAGGGAGAAGGAATGATGATAACCTCCTTTGGCGCGTACCTTGGCCACACCCTAAGCGTCGGGCAGATTGTTGGATGTGACCTGAGCTTATTGGGGATACTGCTTGTGGACCACGGAAGGTCTGCCAGCGGGACAGGGGCCCACTGCTGTTCCAGCTGGATCCACCCCCTGTGTGTCCCGTGGCGGTTCCAGTCTACTATCCTATTTAAGTGTGCCGCCACTTAGTATTTTTTTATGTCCAGGTGACCCACCCCCCATATATTTGGGAGTGATTTTATCTCCTGTGCAATCCTCGGGCCTCTCCCCCCCTCCCATACGAATCCTATGAACTCGGACCATATAGCTTTCAAGTATGCCAACGGTACCTGGATCGGGAGCACCTGTATTGGATATAGGAGTCGAGGCAGTGCATTCATTTTGAGTACATTGCATCTAACAAACCATGATATCGTCTTGTTCTTCCAACTCTTCAGGTCCCTTCTTATTGTTGTAAATAGTGGGGGAAAATTGGCCGCGAACAGGTCTTTCAGTTGCGGCATCAGCTGCACTCCCAAGTATTTAATTGTTGAGTGTTCAGTGCCTCGGACTTCTGTATGTTAATTTTAAAATTTGAGAGGAGCGAGTACTCTCTAAACTCTCTAAGCAAATTAGGTATAGTTGTCAATGGGTGCGTGATACAGAATAGCAAGTCGTCCGCAAAGGCCACCACCTTATGCTCTGCGCAGCCACCGATTACCCCCTTTATGTCCGGGTTTGCTGTTATCCGCCTAAGGAAGGGTTCGAGGGTTAGAATAAAGATAATTGGCGATAGCGGGCACCTCTGTCACGTACCATAATGTTATGACAAGGGGGTGTGAAAGCACTCCATTTACCTTGATGGAAGCCAAGGGTGATGAGTACAAGGACAGCACCCAGGTCCACATGCTCTCTTGTAGCCCTATGTGCTCCAGTGTTGCCCGGATGATGTCCCAGTGTACCCTATCGGGTGCTTTTTCCGCGTCCGTCGATAGAATTAGGGCTGGGACCTCATCCATGTGGATCTGATGTATTAAGTTGATTATTCTGGTCACGTTGTCTCTGGCCTCCTGCCCTGGGGTGAATGCCGCCTGGTCATTATGTATCAATGATCCAAGGCTGGGGGCGAGTCTAGCAGCCAGAATTTTTGAGTTCAGTAAGTTGCTGTACCGTGTTAGCCATCGATGTAAGCAGGAAATCCAAGGTTAAGGTAATACCATTTATTGGCTAACTCAATAAGATTGAAAATGCAAGCTTTCGAAGCTGTTCCCGCTTCTTCTTCAGGCATAATACAGATCTGTAACTTAGACACACATTTATACAAAACACTACAAAGGAGTGACAATTGTTTTTACACTGACACACATGGAAAATAGCTAAGTCGTAAAATCGGATACTGTGTGTGATGCCCAGCGGGACACCAGCCTTCTGTAAGCAGGCAACCCCCAATCTCCACCGCCGCTTCTGCCTATAGTCAAGCCCCCGCTTGCCGGGACGCTAGGCACGCCTCACCGGACACGGTTGCCCCCAGGTCTTAATAGGCGCAAAGGATGGCTGCTTACGGTGAAGGCCGATGAACCACGAGGGTATCCCGAAGCCGAGGTCGTTCACAGGTAGTCAATCCGGAGGGTGCGTCAGAGTACAGGGATGAGACAGGTGCGTAGTCAGGGGTAGCCAATGGGTCAAGCCAGGAGGTCAGAGATCGCAGGGTATCCAGAGGGGCAGGCAGGTTCGCAGTCAGACAAAGCAGAGGTCGGTACAGGCAGCAGACAGGGATGGTCGATCAAGCCGGGTCAGGATCAGATAACAGCTAACAGAATCACACCCTAATCACAAGAGACTATCACGGGCACGAGTGCTGGGCTGACTCCATATTTATTTGGGAATCGACCAATGGCCACCCTGGGGGGGAGTGTATGTGCTGATTGGTGTAACTTACAACACTGTGAGTGATTGGACACACTATCCAGGGGCTGGTCAGTCTTGGCTGCAGGGCTGATCAGCCCCTGATTCCCATCAGGTGTGGAGCACTCTGCGCTGCCTGCCACTCACAGCACAGCGCCTCCTAGTGGCAAAATCTACAGACTGCGGGACACGCGCCTGCACAGCTAGAGAGGGGCAAGGGAGGCTGCCAGAGTGACGCGCCGCGCTCCCAGCAGCAGGAGTGCTGCGTCGCCCCACGGACGCTCGCCGCCGGCCCCCTGGCAGAGGTAAATTCCTTACATTACCCCCCCCTTGAGGAGGGGCCCCAGGACCCTCCACCCTGGGTTTAAGAGGATTTTCTTTATGAAATCTTTTAATTAAACGGTCTGCATGCACATCTCTAGCTGGAACCCAACTCCTCTCTTCTGGCCCATATCCCTTCCAGTCAACTAAATATTGCAAGGAATTCCGGAGGAAACGGGAATCCAGAATTCGTGCGACTTCAAACTCCTGCTCACCATCAACTAGGATAGGAGAAGGAGAGGAATCCTCCTCCACTCCCCTGGCAGGCTTAAGGAGGGAAACGTGAAAGGAATTACAAATCCTCAGAGATGGTGGAAGTTTGAGTCTGTATGTGACTTGGTTAATTTTCTGTAAAATGGGATAAGGGCCGATATATCGTGGTCCCAATTTTACAGAGAGTTGGCGTAGCGCTAAATTTTTGGTAGAGAGCCAGACTAAATCCCCCACTTTATAATCTGGATTCTTGGATCGGCGACGATCCGCAAAGACCTTCTGCTGACTTGATGCCTGGACCAAATGCCGCTGAATCTTGGCCCATAAATCTGGCCACTGGGACAACCAATCGTCTAAAGAAGGCAAACCAGAGGACGGGCCTGAAAGTGCTGAGAACTTAAGATCCCTCCCATATACACATCGGAAGGGCGATACCCCCGTGGAGGAGTTAACTGCATTATTGAAGGCAAATTCAGCAAAGGGAAGAAATTGGGACCACTCTGACTGAATATCAGAGGTGAAGCAACGGAGATATTGTTCTAATGACTGGTTGGTCCTTTCCGTCTGCCCATTGGACTGAGGGTGAAAAGCTGAAGACAGAGAAACAGTGAAGCCTAGCCGGGTGCAGAATGCCCTCCAGAAGCGTGACACAAATTGGACCCCCCTATCTGAGACCACATCTTCTGGAATTCCGTGAAGTCTAAAAATATAATCTAAGAAATATTGAGCCAATTCTTGGGCTGTGGGCAGCTTTCTTAGGGGGACAAAATGCGCCATTTTGCTAAATCGATCTACCACAACCCAGATAACGGTATATCCCTGGGACTGTGGTAAATCAGTAATAAAATCCATTGCCAAGTGCGTCCAAGGCTTTGAAGGAGTGGACAGGGGCACTAGAGGTCCGGCAGGAGCTGACCTGGGGGTTTTGCTACGGGCACAGATCTTACAGGCCTGAATAAAGGCCTGGGTATCTCTCCTGTAAGATGGCCACCAGACATGACGGGCTAGAAGGGCCAAAGTCTTTTTAACCCCTGGATGACCCACCGTCTTGGAGTCATGAAACTGCTGAAGTACTGCCGGACGGTGGGACACGGGTACAAAGAGGAGGTGATCGGGTTTGCCCGGAGGAGAATCCGATTGAAACCGACTTAGTTCACTTGACAGGTCAGGTTGGATGACAGCTATGACCTTGTGTTGTGGGATTATGGGAAGGATCTCCTCTACAGGGACTTTATCAACTGTGAAACTTCTGGAGAGAGCGTCAGCTTTAACATTCTTTGTTCCTGGTTTGTATGTTATGGTGAAATTAAAACGGGAGAAGAAAAGAGACCATCGGGCCTGACGGGGGGTTAACCTTTTAGCTGATTCGATGTATTCTAAATTCTTGTGATCTGTGAATACCATAATTGGGAACTGGGCCCCCTCTAACCAATGTCTCCATTCCTGAAAGGCTAATTTCACAGCTAGAAGTTCTCGATTGCCAATATCATAGTTCCGCTCAGCGGAATTAAATTTTCTCGAGAAAAAGGCACAGGGATGTAGCCGTTCAGGAGACCCACTGTACTGTGAGAGAACAGCCCCTACCCCGAGCTCAGATGCATCTACTCCGACTATGAAGGCTCGGTGGATATCAGGGTGGGTCAACACAGGTGCCGAACTAAAGGCAGACTTAAGGTTCTCAAAGGCTTGGATGGATCGGCCCGACCAAGTAGGGGTAAACGCCCCCTTCTTAGTGAGGTCGGTGAGTGGGGCTACCAAGGTGGAAAAGTTTTTTATAAAACGCCTATAAAAATTAGCAAACCCCAGAAACCTTTGTAAACCCTTCAAATCTTTAGGTTGTTCCCACTGGAGGACTGCAGACACTTTGTCCTGATCCATTGTTAATCCAGTATCGGCAACAATGTATCCCAGGAACGGAACCTCAGAAACCTCAAAAACGCACTTTTTTAGCTTGGCGTAGAGGTGATTTTCTCTCAATTTCTGTAGAACCATCCGCACATGCTCTCTATGCTCGGTTAAGGTCGGGGAGAATATTAGGATGTCATCTAAGTAGATGACCACAAAACGGCCCAAGTATTCTCTAAAAACTTCGTTAACAAAGTCCTGGAAGACTGCTGGGGCGTTACATAGGCCGAATGGCATAACAAGATATTCATAGTGCCCGTCCTGGGTATTGAAGGCAGTCTTCCACTCGTCTCCCTGACGGATCCTGATTAAATTGTAGGCCCCCCTCAGGTCAAGCTTAGAAAAAACCTGGGCCCCAATGACCTGGTTAAAGAGTCCCTCTATTAAGGGAAGGGGGTATTTATTTTTAACTGTAATTTTATTCAGGCCCCTATAATCAATACAGGGGCGCAAGCCGCCATCTTTCTTTTCCACAAAGAAAAATCCGGCACCCGCTGGTGAGGTAGACGGCCGAATAAAACCTTTCTGCAGATTCTCAGCAATGTATTCTTTCATGGCCTTATTCTCAGCTTGGGTTAAATTATAAATCTTTCCCCGAGGCGGCATAGTTCCTGGGAGAAGATCAATCGGGCAGTCAAAAGGCCTATGAGGAGGGAGTTCATCAGCGGCTTTTTCAGAAAACACGTCTGCGAAATCTGCATAGGGGGTAGGGATGCCCTCAGCAGTCAAGCGAGTGGCACGTACAGGGAGCTCAAGACAAGACTGGAAACATTGTGGCCCCCACTTGATAACCTGCCCAGAGACCCAGTCAATTTGGGGATTGTGTTTAGACAGCCAGGGGAGTCCCAGAACCAAAGGGGTAAGTGGCATCTTAAGGAGCAGGAAGCTCATTAGCTCGGTATGTCCCGCCCCCACTCTAACAAACACTGGTGGTGTACGGTACTGAATCAGGCCCCCCACAAGGGGGGTATTATCAATGGCTTTGACTCTAATTGGATTGACTAAAGATTGCAGCGGAATCTTTAATGCTTGAGCCAGGCCCCAATCAATAAAATTCCCGGCAGCCCCACAATCCAAAAGAGCCTCCACAGACCTGGACTCAAAATCATGAGTAATCTCGACAGGCAATGTAATTTGTGTGCAACACAGAGGAAATACCTTGCAGCCTAGGTGGGTTTCCTCGACCCCACCTAGGCTCTGAAGTTTTCCGATGCCTGTTTCCGAGGGCAGGAGCGGACCGGGTGACCGACTTCTCCGCAATAAAGGCATAGACCTTGCGACAGACGCCGACGCCTCTCAGCTTCAGAAAGCTTGGTGGCCCCAAGCTGCATGGGTTCTTCAGAAGAAGAAGGGACTAAGGCCTCAGGCTTCATACTGACTTCAGACTGAGCCCCTTTTTCCAGGCGTCTTTCTCGTATGCGTCGGTCGATGCGGATAGCCAATTGCATGGTTTCATCCAAGGTGTTAGGTACTGGGTGATTTACCATGACATCTTTTATGACCTCTGACAGACCTAGCCTGAACTGCCCACACAATGCTGGGTCATTCCAGCGAGAATCCACTGCCCAGCGTCGGAATTCCGAGCAATATTCTTCTGCCGGTCTTCGCCCCTGTCTAAGAGATCGTAGCTTGGCATCAGCAGTTGCCCCTCGGTCTGGGTCATCATACAGGATCTCCATGGCCTTGAAGAATTCCTCAACAGATTGGCGGGCGTAATCCTGAGGGGAGAGGCTAAAAGCCCAGGATTGGGGATCCCCATGCAAAAGGGAGATGATAAGTCCCACCCGTTGTTCCTGGGAGCCAGAAGCATGAGGGCGAAGCTGAAAATAGAGCTTACAGGCATCCCGGAAGTTGGCAAATTTACTCCGGTCCCCTGAAAACTTCTCTGGAAGGGGAATCTTGGGTTCCACTGGAAAGGCGGCTATTGCCCCCTGGGGCACAGAGGGTGCAGGAGCTGGACGGTTCTCCTGAGCCGCCACTCGAAGTGCCAGGTGCTCCACGGCCGCGGTCAGGGCCTGCACCTGTTCCAAAATTTGGTCCATTTTGTGGGCCCGTGATAATGTGATGCCCAGCGGGACACCAGCCTTCTGTAAGCAGGCAACCCCCAATCTCCACCGCCGCTTCTGCCTATAGTCAAGCCCCCGCTTGCCGGGACGCTAGGCACGCCTCACCGGACACGGTTGCCCCCAGGTCTTAATAGGCGCAAAGGATGGCTGCTTACGGTGAAGGCCGATGAACCACGAGGGTATCCCGAAGCCGAGGTCGTTCACAGGTAGTCAATCCGGAGGGTGCGTCAGAGTACAGGGATGAGACAGGTGCGTAGTCAGGGGTAGCCAATGGGTCAAGCCAGGAGGTCAGAGATCGCAGGGTATCCAGAGGGGCAGGCAGGTTCGCAGTCAGACAAAGCAGAGGTCGGTACAGGCAGCAGACAGGGATGGTCGATCAAGCCGGGTCAGGATCAGATAACAGCTAACAGAATCACACCCTAATCACAAGAGACTATCACGGGCACGAGTGCTGGGCTGACTCCATATTTATTTGGGAATCGACCAATGGCCACCCTGGGGGGGAGTGTATGTGCTGATTGGTGTAACTTACAACACTGTGAGTGATTGGACACACTATCCAGGGGCTGGTCAGTCTTGGCTGCAGGGCTGATCAGCCCCTGATTCCCATCAGGTGTGGAGCACTCTGCGCTGCCTGCCACTCACAGCACAGCGCCTCCTAGTGGCAAAATCTACAGACTGCGGGACACGCGCCTGCACAGCTAGAGAGGGGCAAGGGAGGCTGCCAGAGTGACGCGCCGCGCTCCCAGCAGCAGGAGTGCTGCGTCGCCCCACGGACGCTCGCCGCCGGCCCCCTGGCAGAGGTAAATTCCTTACACTGTGAGATAAGAATCAGGGGGATTATAACAATTAATGGTGGGCTGATAAGAGAGGGGGAGAGTGTAGGGGGGCGCGCGAGGTTCGGGGGCGGCGCCTCGTCCAGCCGCAGCGGGAGCCCAGCCTCGCTTCGCGCCCAAGCCCGACCGACCCAGCCCTTAGAGCCAATCTGGAAGTTACGGATCTGACTTGCCGACTTCCCTTACCTACATTGTTCTAACATGCCAGAGGCTGTTCACCTTGGAGACCTGCTGCGGATATGGGTGCGGCCCAGCGCGAGATTTACACCCTCTCCCCCGTATTTTCAAGGGCAGCAAGAGCTCACCGAACGCCGCCGGAACCGCGACGCTTTCCAAGGCTCTCTCAGGGCGAACCCATTCCAGGGTGCCCTGCCCTTCACAAAGAAAAGAGAACTTTCCCGGGGCCCCCACCGGCTTCTCCAGGATCGGTCGCGTTGCCGCACTGGACGCCGCAAGGCGCCCGTCTCCGCCGCTCCGGGTTCGGGGATCTGAACTCGACTCCCTTTCGATCGGCCGAGGGCAACGGAGGCCATCGCCTGTCCCTTCCGAACAGCGCTCGCCCACCTCTTAGGACCGACTGACCCATGTTCAACTGCTGTTCACACTTTCTCTCCCCCTCTCATTCTTATCAGCCCACCATTAATTGTTATAATCCCCCTGATTCTTATCTCACAGTATACGATTTTACGACTTAGCTATTTTTCATGTGTGTCAGTGTAAAAACAATTGTCACTCCTTTGTAGTGTTTTGGATAAATGTGTGTCTAAGTTACAGATCTGTATTAAGCCTGAAGAAGAAGCTTGAACAGCTTCGAAAGCTTGCTTTTCCAATCTTATTGAGTTAGCCAATAAATGGTATTACCTTAACCTTGGATTTCCTGAGTGTTATATCCAAATTTAAGAGTGAAATTGGCCAGTAATTGGAGCACAAAAGTGGGTATTTGCCCTGTGTGGTAAGGTGTATGGAAAAGTAATACATGGAGTCTATTTTTCCCCTGCTATGCTCTATCAGGCACGATCCATGCTGGTGATAAGGCTGATTGCTGTCACGGACCGGGTGGAGCGGACTTGGGTGTGGGTCCACTTTAACTGTGGGACCGATGGCGGGTATTGTGTCAGGGGAGCGGAGTCTAAGGGGTCACCGGTATTCACCAGAGCCCATCGCAAGGCAGGTTGGTCTTGTGCGGCGAGTGACCCCCAGGTCGCTACCCCCCAACAGCGGCCCAGTCCCACAGTCAGCCGAGGTTCAGCGAGGTACACAAGTGGCAGGCAAAAGGCGTAGTAAGTACAGGCAGAGATCGGGGCTGGCAGCACAGGTTCGCGGTAAAGGTGAGTAGCCGAGGTCGGGGCAGGCAGCAAAGGTTCATAGTCGGGGACAGGCAGAGGTCGGTACACGGGTGAGCAATCCAAGAATGTCTGACTTTCAACAAGCACGGAGAGACCAAGATCCGGCACTGAAGGAAGGAAGTGCATCTTTAAATAGGAGAAGTGGATGCAGGCTTGGATGACCAAGCACCAATCAGTGCTGTACAGGTCCAGGAATCCAGTGCGCTCGCCCTCTAGTGGACGGAGACGTGCGCGCACCTGAGCATGCGAGAAGGAAGCATGGGGGGAAGGGAGACAGCTGGGAACAGCCATGAGGGAAGTGCTGCAAAATGGATGACGGCTGGATGCAGCCATGGAGGTAAGTGAAGTGCTGCTAGATGGGCGTGCAGTGCTCGCCCTAACAGTACCCCCCCCTTGGGTCTCCCCTTCTTGGGGCCAAGAAAATCTGAGATGAGACTATAGTCTAGAATATTCTCTTCGGGCTCCGAAGATCTTTCTTCAGGTCCACAGACTTCCCAGTCGACTAAAAAACATATTTTACCTCTGGAGAGCTTAGAGGCCAGGATCTCTTTCACTGTAAAGGCATCCTCGGTACCAGAGATTGGGGCAGGCACCAAGGTTTTAGGAGAGAATCGATTGACAATAACTGGCTTCAACAGAGAAACGTGGAAAGAATTGGGAATTTGCAGTGATGTTGGTAGGTGTAGCTTATAACAAACTGGATTGATCTGTTGTTTGATCTTATAAGGACCCAGGTAACGGGGGCCCAATTTGTAGCTAGGTATTTTGAAGCGGATGTATTTTGCCGACAGCCACACCTTATCTCCTGGAGAATAAACAGGCGGAGCTCTACTCCTTTTATCAGCGCTAACCTTCATACGGGCGGAAGCTTGACAAAGGGAACGCTGTGTTTCTTGCCAGATGGTGGAGAAATCCTGTGTGATGTCATCCACGGCGGGCACTCCGGAGGACGTGGATAAAAGCAGAGGCGGAAGGAGTTGACGGCCGTACACCACCAAAAACGGGGACTTCCTCGTGGACTCAGAATCCTTAAAATTATACGAGAATTCCGCCCAAGGCAACAGATCGACCCAATCGTCTTGATGCGCAGAAACAAAATGGCGCAGATAATGCCCGAGAATCTGGTTGACTCTTTCCACCTGGTCGTTAGACTGGGGATGATAAGTGGAGAAAAAGTCCAGTTTAATTTTCATTTGTTTGCAAAGAGCTCTTCAGAACTTGGACACAAACTGCACCCATCTGTCTGAGACAATGTGTAAAGGTAATCCATGAAGTCGAAAGACATGCTTCAGGAAGTATTTTGCCAACAGAGGAGCCGATGGGAGACCGGGCAAAGGAACAAAATGCGCCATTTTAGAAAACCTATCCACTACCACCCAAATAACAGTATTGCCATGCGAAGAAGGGAGGTCGGTAATAAAGTCCATAGCAATGTGTGTCCATGGGATATCCGGAATAGGAAGAGGATAGAGTAGGCCAACAGGCCTTTGGCGAGGGGTTTTGTCGTGAGCGCAGGTGGTACAGGCCTGAACGAATTTGGTCACATCCTTTTCAAAAGAAGGCCACCAATAATATCTAGAAATGATAGAACAAGATTTCCTGATGCCGGGTACATGGGAAGAATGCACCCATTCTAATATTTTGCGACATTAGCGAGCTGGCACAAAGGTCTTTCCCGGCGGCGCTTGTACAAGGGTAGCGGGGGCAGAGTGGACAAGGCGTTCAGACGAGATGATATGTTGGGAGGTGGATTCTACACCAGAGATGTCAGAGGAGCGAGAAAGGGCGTCCGCCCTGATGTTCTTAGAGGCTGGCCGGAAGTAGATTTGAAAATCGAATCGAGCGAAAAACAACGACCAACGAGCATGTCGTGGATTCAATCGCTGGGCAGTTTCTAAATAAGATAGATTTTTGTGATCAGTATAGATGGATACTTGATGGGCAGAACCTTCTAAGAGGTGTCTCCACTCCTCCAACGCCAACTTGATGGCAAGTACCTCCCGATCTCCGATGGAGTAATTCCTCTCAGCTGGAGAAAAGGTCTTCAAAAAGAACCCGCAGGTGAGAATTCTGCCAGTAGACGATTTTTGAGTGAGCACCACTCCGGCTCCAATGGAGGAGGCATCTACTTCTAGGGCAAAATTCCGAGATGGATCTGGCCTAGACAACACCGGTGCAGAGGAGAAGGCCTTTTTTAGAGCAATGAAGGCCTCTTCCGCCTGAGGAGGCCAAGACTTAGAATTGGCGCTTTTCTTTGTGAGGGCCACAATAGGCGCCACTACAGTGGAGAAGTGAGGAATAAACTGCCGATAGTAATTGGCGAAGGACAGAAAACGTTGAATAGCTCGCAGGCCAATAGGACGGGGCCAATCCAGAACTGCTTTTAACTTGCTGGGGTCCATCTGAAGACCACGAACAGAGACAATATATCCAAGAAAGGGTAAGGCGGTTTGATAAAAAAGACACTTCTCCAACTTGGCGTAAAGATGGTGTTGACGGAGACGAGACATGACTTGCCGGACGTGACCGTGATGTTTTTCTAGATTAGATGAAAAGAAGTATACCATCCAAATATACAACTACACAGGAGTAAAGCAAATCGTGAAAAATGTCGTTTACGTATTCCTGGAATACCGCGGGTGCATTGCAGAGACCAAAGGGTATCACTAAATATTCAAAGTGGCCATCGCGGGTATTGAAGGCGGTCTTCCATTCATCGCCCTCGCGTATACGTATCAAATTATAGGCTCCCCTCAGGTCAAGCTTGGTGAAGACCCTGGCCCCACGCAGTCGGTCAAATAATTGGCAATCAAGGGCAAAGGGTAGCGATTTTTAATGGTAATCTTATTGAGGCCGCGGTAATCAATACAAGGGCGAAGAGAGCCATCTTTTTTCGCCACAAAGAAGAACCCCGCACCTGCTGGAGAGGAAGACTTCCGTATGAACCCTTTATGAAGATTTTCTCGAATATACTCCGACATGGCTTGAGTCTCAGGGGCCGAGAGAGTGTAAATTCGGCCACGAGGAGGAGTGGTACTTGGTAGGAGGTCTATAGGGCAATCGTAGGGGCGATGAGGCGGAAGTACCTCCGCTTGTTTCTTGCAGAATACATCAGCATAGGTCAGGTAGATCTCAGGCAAAGTGAGCAAAGGGGGTGGGAGTAGCTCCATCACTATTTATACAAAATCATCATCATTATTATTCACGGCCTGGGAACCAATTTACCGCCCAGTTTAACCCTCTCATCATCCAAGTATTTAGCACCAAACATGTCTAGCTATGTGGAAAGACAGAGATTTGGCTGCACATTTCTGCAGATACATGTGGAAGACACACTGCCCCGACAAGGCACTCTGTGTTTAGTGTGGTCCCTACTCTTATTTTTGAGTCCCCAAAGTTGGGACATGCAATGCAGCCAGAGCTACTCACCTGGGAAGCTGCCAGCCTCCCTTTAGAACACTCCATAGGGAGAGATCCATAGTGGCTGAATCCCTCCCTGTGTGTGTTCATGGCAATTCAAACTGAGCAAAGGGGGTGGGAGTAGCTCCATCACTATTTATACAAAATCATCATCATTATTATTCAGGGCCTGGGAACCAATTTACCGCCCAGTTTAACCCTCTCATCATACAAGTATTAAGCACCAAACATGTCTAGCTATGTGGAAAGACAGAGATTTGGTTGCACATATCTGCAGATACATGTGGAAGCCACACTGCCCCGACAAGGCACTCTGTGTTTAGTGTGGTCCCTACTCTTATTTTTGAGTCCCCAAAGTTGGGACATGCAATGCAGCCAGAGCTACTCACCTGGGAAGCTGCCAGCCTCCCTTTAGAACACTCCATAGGGAGAGATCCATAGTAGCTGAATCCCTCCCTGTGTGTGTTCATGGCAATTCAAAATTGTAAAGGGGGTGGGAGTAGCTCCATCACTATTTATACAAAATCATCATCATTATTATTCAGGGCCTAGGAACCAATTTACCGCCCAGTTTAACCCTCTCATCATCCAAGTATTAAGCACCAAACATGTCTAGATCTCAGGCAAGCCAGGTAATGGTGCTGAAGCAGGAATGGGTCGAACAGGAACAGACTTCAAGCACCTCTTAAAGCACGCTGCACCCCAAGTCTTGATATCGCCGGTGGTCCAGTCAAGCGTGGGATCATGACGTTGGAGCCAAGGAAGACCTAGAGGAATCTGAGAGGTGCAATTAGGGAGGACGTAGAACTCAACATTCTCTTGATGGAAGAGTCCAATTTTTAATTGGAGGGGAACAGTGCGATAGCGCACAGTACAGTCCAGCCTATCACCATTGGCTGAGGTGATAAATAAGGGTGTTGCAAGGCGATTCACAGGGATATTATGTTTATTGATCAAGGCAGCCTCTATAAAGTTCCCTGCAGAACCCGAGTCCAAAAAGGCAGTTAAATTCAGGGAGGTGGAAGGTGAGATGGAAAGTTGAAGAGGAACAGTGAGCCGTGGAGAGGAAGCACATACACCCAGGGACACCTCTCCCACCGCCACTAGGTGCGCCCGTTTCCCTGACGTGGAGGGCGAATAGGACAGTCCTTCAAAAAATGCTCAGAACCACAGCAGTACAGACAAAGGTTCTCGTTCCTTCTGCGAGTTCTCTCCAATTGGGTCAAGCGGAATCGATCGACCTGCATGGCCTCCTCACTGGGAGGTACATGTGCAGACAAAGGGTTTTGAAATACTGGAGCCAATTGGGATGCCCTCCTAGGGCGCTGAGAGTCTCTTTCTTGGCGGAGTTCTTCACGCCTTTCAGCAAAGCGCACATCAATGCGTGTGGCCAGATGGATGAGATCAGTGAGAGATGAAGGCAAGTCACGAGCTGCAAGAGCATCCTTAATTTTACTAGAAAGTCCTTTCTTGAAGCAGGCATACAACGCCTCATTATTCTAAGACAATTCGGATGCAAGAGTGTGAAACCGAATGGCGTATTCACCAACGGACAACTCGCCCTGGACCAAGTTCAAAAGGGATGATTCAGCAGATGAAGCCCAAGCAGGTTCCTTAAAGACCTGGCGAAACTCTGTGACAAAGGTGTGAATACTGGAAGAGACAGGGTCATTGTGATCCCACAAGGGAGTGGCCCAGGCCAAAGCCTTTCCAGAAAGCAAACTGATGACAAGGGCCACCTTAGCTCGTTCAGTGGGAAATTGATCCGCCAGCAGCTCCAAGTGCAGGGAACATTGGGCAAGGAACCCTCGGCATAACTTGGCACCCCCATCATATTTAGCCGGCAAGGAGAGACGGATTCTGGCAGAAGATGCTACCGGACAGCGGTAATGCTGGAGCCGATGATGGAACTTGCTGTTGCTGAATCGTTAATAATTGCTGCATCATGGCAGAGAGTTGATTAATCTGGCAGGACTGCATAGCCACTATAGCAGGCAATTCAGTGGCATCCGGCAGCGGCACCTCAGCGGGATCCATGGCCGGATCTTACTGTCACGGACCAGGTGGAGCGGACTCGGGTGTGGATCCGCTTTAACTGTGGGACCGATGGCGGGTACCGTGTCAGGGGAGCAGAGTCTAAGGGGCCACCGGTATTCACCAGAGCCCACCACAAGGCAGGTTGGTCTTGTGCGGCGAGTGACCCCCAGGTCGCTACCCCCCAACAGATGCCCAGTCCCACAGTCAGCCGAGGTTCAGCGAGGTACACAAGTGGCAGGCAAAAGGCGTAGTAAGTACAGGCAGAGATCGGGGCTGGCAGCACAGGTTCGCGGTAAAGGTGAATAGCCGAGGTCGGGGCAGTCAGCAAAGGTTCAGAGTCGGGGACAGGCAGAGGTCGGTACACGGGTGAGCAATCCAAGAATGTCTGACTTTCAACAAGCATGGAGAGACCAAGATCCGGCACTGAAGGAAGGAAGTGCCTCTTTAAATAGGAGAAGTGGATGCAGGCTTGGATGACCAAGCACCAATCAGTGCTGTACAGGCCCTTTAAATCTCAGGAATCCAGTGCGCTCGCCCTCTAGTGGACGGAGATGTGCGTGCACCTGAGCATGCGAGAAGGGAGCATGGGGGGAAGGGAGACAGCTGGGAACAGCCATGAGGGAAGTGCTGCAAAATGGATGACGGCTGGATGCAGCCATGGAGGTAAGTGAAGTGCTGCTAGATGGGCGTGCAGCGCTCGCCCTAACAATTGCAGGGGAAGCCTAAATAAAAGGAGCCGCTGAGCCTGTCAGTTGGCTGTTGACCAGCCTGGAGGAAGGAGTCCAGGCCGTACTGCTTAATGTGAATGAGAGAACTAGATTAAAGCCGAAGTGACTCTGTCACCCCAAACTTGGACTTGTGGGGATTAACAGCATAGGCTCGTGTGCCCTGAAAGTGGACCTTGTCCAACAAGGACTTTTTCAGCTTGCTGCATTTTCTTACCCTGGACTTTGCTAAGAGCCGGTGAGGTAACTGCTTATACTGCGTTTTGTGCTGCAACTATCTCTGATGTTAAGAGATGCTTTGGCTGTAGAATTCTTATTTTCAATAAACTACATTTGATTTGAAGAAGAACTGTCATCTGAGTCACTACCTTTCGCCCCAATCTCTTACACCTGCTTGAGAATGACCGTTACCTGGGCTCTCAACATGTTGGTGGAATGGTCTGTCCTGCTTTGAGGGCATTGAAGGCTATCACTGCGTGTGTGGTTAGGATGTCACCCAGCCATTTGTAATAGGATAGGGTAAACCTGTCTGGGCCCGGGATTTGCCTGTGTCAGTGGACTTGACTGCTTGTGTCCATTCCCATTCTGACAATGGCACTTCTAAAGCTTCCGCTAGTCCCTGCCAATGTCGGAAGCCCAGATGATTCAATGTAGCTCCGCGCTCTCTGGAGCATGTCCCCCTGGCCACTCCCCCCACTAGGTTGTATAAATTGTGATAGAAATCTCGGCATGCTCTCGCTATATCCTCCAGGGTGGAGAGTTGCCAACCGCTCTGTCCTAGGAGGGTTACCTTAGTTTTAACCAGCAGGATATCTCTTAGTTTATCCCAGGTCGCAGCCAGTTCCTGGCTGACCCTTAATGCCTGCTTCTCTTTATGTTCTGCCTCCAGCCGAGCTATTCTCTCCACCAATCCCCTGACCATCTTCTCCCTCTCTTTTTTTTTTTGCGGCCATCTTCAGGATGATCAAAGTAAGCTTTCAGTTCGATCCTGACTTCCTCCTGTAGCACGGAGTCCTGAAGGAGGGATTCATTGTGTACCCATGAACCGGGCCTAGACAGCACTTCAGGTAGGTCTAGAGTCATCGAGATCAAGGCATGGTCCGAAATGGTGATCGGATCGATCTCTTTTCCTCACCAATTGGAAGTGCTTGTGCTCCACAAACAGGTAATCTATTCTCGAGTAGGAATCGTGGGCGAGAGTAGAAAGTGTTATCCCGCACCCTCGGTTCTGCAAACCTCCATGGGTCCATCAGCTGGGAGAGCCTTAGTGACCCCCAGAAGGGGGTCGATAGCCACATTTAAGCCTGCGCCAATGATTACCAACCCCTCTGAGAATGAATGCAGGGTGTCCAAGGTGCCTTCTATAAACCGCACCTGATCTGAGTTTGGTGCGTATATATTTGGGAATGTACATACTCGGTCACCAACCTTCCCTTTAAGAAACAGGAACCTCACTTCCTCATCTGCTAGACTGTCCATTAGGGTCCATGGCATTGATGCCGCCATCAGGATCCCCATTCCCCTGGGTCTGGAGTCCGGTGAATAGGAGTGCCATCCCCCCAGGAATCGCCGATCAGTAAATTTTGGGGCTTTTCCCTTCTGGGAGTGTGTCTCCTGCACAAACACCACTTGTGCTCTCTTTTTCCAAAACAATTGTAGCCACATTTTCCTTTTCTCTGGGGTGTTAAGGCCTTTGGCAAAAAGGGAGACAACTCTAACCTCCGACATGCACCCTGCACCGGGCCCTGGGGGACCGGGGGAAGGCATAGGTAGGCGGGTCTGGGCCAAGGGGTAAACAGGGAACTCAAAGTTGAAGGGGGGCCCAATGGCAGGGCTAGGGTAGGGGTACAAGGGGCGGAAGGGGTAAGGGTGAAAAGGGGCTAAGAATCTACTGGAGGGGTAAACCAAGAACAAACTCCGAGAGATAAGAGTTCTAAGGTGCGCTTAGGAATAGGTATTGCAGCAGCTGCCTGTGGTAAGGGGTCACTCCTTATCAAAGTATGAACAATTCAAAAATCGAATTTACCTAACATAAGGAAGATCAGTTTAGGCACGCTTGAGTGTTTGTGCTAGAAGCGTTTTTACCCAGAGACATTAAGATCATTATGTCTGGAAAAAGCAACAACTTCCAAATACTTTAATCTTAGCTATGTGGTTTTATTCACACAGCAACTTATTATTATAATGTAATTGTTTTCATATCAACTCACATATGGTAAAATGGAATTGAAAAATAAGAGCACAGATAAGGAAACTCACTGCCGCGGCCCGGGGGTACGCCAACCTGCCCTAGGCCCGTGAGATTCTGCCGCCTGTGGAGTGGTCTGTGATGTACCTGAACCTGATGATTGGATGGCTGGGACTTTGTCTGAGGAGTCAGCGTGGCTACAAATTTGGGAATTCCTCTTGTGAATTGGTTGCACCCCCAAAAAAGCCAACTGCCTGAATAGGCCTTAAATAGATTTATTAACTCTTAATAAAAACAATAAAACAGTAATAAAATATGCTCTATTGGTTATTAATGCATCCCACTTATGTGTGATTTGTGGGGCTAAATCAGTCCAATAGTAATAATGTCACTTGCTATGCAGAATAGCCAATGAGCGGTTGTAGATCCGTGGCTGGGGGTGTGTGTTGGGCAGTCCCCTAATTTCGGAAAGGAATGTTCCAAGAAAAAAGGTTTAATAAACTTGCAAGTAGTTTAGCAAAAAATGGCTGCTGCGCTCCTTGTGCAGCTGCCTCCTGGCGCGCGTTTCAGTGTGAAGTGCCGTCTTCAGGGTGTGTGTCATGAGCAGGTGTCCAGTGTGCTTTTTGATTGGTTGTAAATTATGTCATCCTGTTGCAGAGGATGCTGGGATATGTAGTCTTCTCTTCGTAGTACAAATGTCAGGCTTTTCTAAAAAGCGCTGGCAGTTCTGCGCTGACAGCTGCCGTGCAGGATTACCTGTCATTCGCCCGGCTTTATGTCAAGCGGAGCTGGCGATTCCTGGATTCATCTCTATTGTCCCTTATTGAGATGGGTAAGAATACACAAAGATCATCTTAAACAATTTGAAGTATGCAAACAAAAATATGGTCAAATTATTGCAATACATATAATTACATAGGGAGTTATAAAGTAGAGTTATAAAGAAGGATGTGGGCAACTTCAGGGTTACAGTGTTGTGTATATCAGCGTATATAACGTGTTTTAGCTGCACCTGTTGGGAGATGACCAATACTCCCTAATTTTTGGGTATGTTGTACAGCTATTTAAGCTTTGCCCTAAGTTTCAAAACCTAGGGCTAGGAAAAAATAGAAACAAGTGCGCTTGGTGGTATTTGGGGAGTAAAGAAGATGTGAGTTGAATAGTTGTGAATTAAAGTCTATCAGGTTAGAGGTTTTTCTGAAAAAAGGTGAGTAATTTGTTAAACCCGAGTTTCACTGTAAAAAGTAAGTTATTTGTTAGCTTCGGGTTCCAACTGGTTGGTGATGGGTGACTAGGAGTGTTTGAGGATGACACTGGTGTGCCTTAAAACCACAACAAAGGACACAGTTATTAGTTGTCCTTGTATAGTTAACCCTTGTCTCAAATAGAATGATGTAAAAATGATTTAAAATGATTTGCTGGCTAAGAAATATTTCAATTTAAAATATTTAAAATATATTTGGGTTAGAGAATTCATTAAAATTCAAATTAATTGTGTCAGACTAAGAAAATGAATGAATAAGAAAAACATAAAAATGAATTGAATTTGGTTGTTATTAAATATTACTATGAGTTGGTGTCATCAACAGTAATCTGTCATTGTGAATTATAAGGGAAGGGGAAGGCGTAGGTGATTCAGGGGATTTTTTTATGTGTTGGGTTGATTGTAAAAGTTATTTATTTTCCAAAAAACAATTTAGGTCAAGGTCAATATCCCTTTTTAACACAAAGCACATCAACACATAACACTTGCAACAACCGTTGTCTACTGTCCACCTCTATGTCCCAAGCCCTTCACCCTACATCCCCCCCAGCCCATTTCAGCCCTCAGCCACAGGCCCGTGGCCCGCGCAGCCCCCCGAATACATCCCCAGGGCGTCAGAGAGTATTCGCCCATCCGAGACAGCACGGACCCCAGGCCCGCCCTGCCCAATCTATTTTGGCGGGAAGGGGGGAAGAAGAAAAAACAAAAAACCAAAAAAAAAACACGGAGCTCCTCTCCACCCGCCGGTCCTGCAGCCCCCCTCATCCAGGGGCACCCCTGCAGGACGTCATAACACGCCCACCCACACATCGCCCGGGCACCCCCAATTTCCGCTGCCCACCCCCTGTAGGCGAGGGCCTGAGGGGGGAGAGGGGCATAACCTAGGGATGCCCCCTCCCTCCCAACAGGCCCCCACCTCTCCTCCACTACCACCGGGGAGGCTGAACGGCGCCCCAGGCCGCGACAGCGAGCCGACCACCCACCCGGCCGGGGGGGGGGGGACCCAGGAACTTAAAGAGATTGTCCAGGTCTCCTGGGGTCTGAAGCATGAAGGAACCACCATCCTTTCTGATGACTAGGTGGAAAGGGAAGCCCCATTTGTATACTGCTCCTTATTTCTCTGCAACAGCGGTCTCAGTTGACGCCTCATCCACAGCGTTGAGCGAGCAAGGTCCGGCAGAATAGTAGTTTGCCTGGCATTGAAGGCGATCTGGCCAGCATCCAACACTTTTTTTTAAAATGTCCTCTTTTACTTTATAGTTGTGGACTCTTCATAGCACGTCTCAGGGAGTGCTGGGGTCCCCCGGAGGAGGTCCTGCCACCCAGGTTGGAGATCTGGGCTAGTTGAGACACATTTGCTTGCTCTAGGTGGGAGAGGCGCTCCTCCGTGGACTCCTTTGCATTCTCCAAGGTTGTCACCCTGTCTTCCACTGCAGCCACATTATGTTGAATGGATTCTATCTCTTTCCAGAAGGATTTCTCAATCCTAGAGACCATTGCTTTTAGGTCCGCTTTAGTTGGCATTGCCTTTAGGTCCACTGTAGTTGGGAGGGAGAGGAGAAGAGACTTGGTCTCTCGGGGGGGGGGGGGGGGGACACAGCTCGGTGCTCTGAGCTGGCTCTGCTCTCCTGGGTGTTACTGTCCCGGACCCGTGCATACACGGTCGCCCGGGTGTTTGAGGGGCTTGCTTCTTTAAGGTTATCTTGCCACAGGCCTCCTGTACTTTGGATGACTGCTCCCCCCTGACCCTCTCTTCTGCTGCCGGCTTCTGGGGAACGCCGGGACTCCTCCTCATCTGCTCCCTGCCACTGCACTCCTGGGTCAGGGGCCATGCTGCCAGTTTTACATTTTATGTGCCCGGGGCTAGGGCTGGTGTTGGGAGGGGAGCTCCCCCACAATCCAGGACTCTCCTCCCCCCGGTGTGTGTTCTCTCGCCGTCGGTTCTGGGGAAGAGGCTGCCCGCTTGCCCCCTCATACCTCTTGCTGCTCCAGAGCCGCAGCACGTGGTGCCTCTCCTCCGCTCCCGCCCGCTGTAAGTCTGTGCAGGGATACGCCCCCGCTGGCTTCTTCCTTGCGGCGCTCCTCACCCTCCGCCGACAGAGTCTGGCCCCCCTGCCTCTCCTCTCGGCCATCTTCTTCATCGCAACAGAAGTAAAGGGGTGCACCACAGTAACCTAAAGTAATGTGCTCACTCCTCAAACAATCCAACCTATTTCTATAGGAGTGGCCATGAGAAATCACGCCTCCCTCCCCATGAGGAGCACCAAAAAATATGTGCTAACAACCTATTTATACAAAATGTATTTTATTGATACATGTAAATACTAAAAAATACAAACACACACAACACAGGACAATTAAAACCAAGTAGCAGGTCCCTGAAATAGTTGCTCTAAATATATAATATCAGACAAACCCAATAAATGGGTAATATAGGTAAGCTGTGATGCGAGCGCTCCCAAGGAAATATAATAAATTGGGCAGTACTATAACAAATACAAGGGGGATACAGGAGTCTGTGAACGCAGGGACAAAAAATCCCTGCACCCACTTACCCCCGTACCCGTGCCGGCACCCAAGCGGACCAAAAAAGGTCCTATATACAAACCAAAATTAACAGTAAATATTAATAAATAAATGAGGAACACCTACTAAATAGACCCTGTGCACAACCCCTGCAACAATAAGTACTGCATACTGAAATACAAACACATCATGGACTACCCACAGTGAACATAAAGAATTAATATGTGAACAAAATTATCACTAATAAATATGTGTTAAATGCCTATAGATATATGGACATATTGAGTAAAATTCATAATACTTGTAATAATATCAATATAGCATAAAAGTACACCATAAATAACTAAACTGATAAATGTGTATTATATAGATAAAATATAAGTGTGGCTACAACCCCCACCAGTGAACCCCAAAATTAATATGAATCGATATATAAAAGTGTTGAAAATGCCAAAAGTCACAAAACCAATGCAGATGGTGTCAGCACAGTCTGAACAAGATACTACCAGTGCCCATGTAAACGGGAGACATAGCCAGCATCACATCACATCAGACAAGGGACCGCACGAAACCCCGGCCAGCCGCGCCCGCCGCCCCCATGCGGCTTCAGAAGGGTGAAAGGTCATCTTCTTCATCGCCTCGCGCCTCTCCTCTTCATCTTCTGGCCAAGGACTTTGAAAAGACAGGTTATGAGCTTGGAGAAGTGACTCAAGCTCTGTTGTGAGCAAGACAGGTCCCAAGGAATTCTTTATTGACATACAGATAGAAAAAAGACTCTAAACGCATACCTATCATGATGACTTATTCCTCGAAGAGTATTATAATAAAGTCCATTATTACTAAACACTGGCCTGTATTTACCTGTGATGATTAGTTAAAGACTGTTTTCAATACTAAACCTGTGTTTACTTACAGAAGGTTCTTCAATATTTGCTCCTCAATCATCAGGGCAGGTACTTCCTCCTCAGCCAAACATCCTACAAGAACAGACAATTGGCTAGGATCCCTTCCAAAACCCCAGGGTGTGTTTCCTTTGGGCCACTGCACACAATTTCGTTTTGGAATAATAGGTAACAGCTTCACATAACCTCATACAGGTCAGAAGTTCACCATACATTTCTTTGCTACTTGTTCTACCACAAATGTGATTTACATGTTAAAATGCCCCTGTGGCTTGGCATATGTGAGTCAAACTACAAGGGAAAAGGACAAGAATTAGGCTCTGCGATTCCTTAGTAGCAAGACACTTTTGGGAAGCTGGCCATCAAGTATCACAGTTTAGGTTTCAGGTTATTGAGGTTGTTTGTCCTCCCAAAAGAGGGGGTGATCCACGTCAACACTTAACTAAGCGAGTAATGTACTGGATTTATAAGTTGGGAACAAGGTTACTTAGAGACATGAATGAGGACAATGACTTAAAGTGGACCAACACCCAGGATTTTGACTATCCTGGGTCTTGGTCCACTTCGGTGGGGCACCCCCGATCGGGGTGCCCCGCTGTGTGAAACCCTCCCGAACCCCCTGAAAAACTCACCTCTCCCCGCGCCGACGGACAAGCCGCGGACAAGCGGCTCCTCCGCCGCCGCCTCCCGCGCGTCACTCTTGACGCGCGCGTGCCCGCGCCGCCCATTCACTGACGGCCGGCGCGGGCGTGCGCACGTCTAGAGGGGCGCGAGGGAGGTGGCGGCGGCCGGCCGCCGCCGAAGATAAGGTAAGGAGTTTGGGGTGTTTGGGGGGGTTTCACCCCGCGGGACATCCCGATCTCGGATGTCCCGCGGGGAGGGAGGTGATCGGCCCGGGAATCTTATAGATTCCCGGGCCGATCACCCGTGGGTGTTGGTCCACTTTAACTCCATTCTTTGTGAGATAGCATCTTAATCTGTATAGTGCAGTAAACCTAATATTTATTTTGGTTCTTTATCATTTAGGAACATATTTTCAGCTATATAAGCTATGATTGCCATATTAAACATTAGCCCCCAGATGGGGCTATTGTATAATAGGAATGCATATTCAACATGACGTCCTAACACAGTGTTTTTATTCTCCATTTTTAAAACACACCTACAATGATTCCCTAGCAAGCAATGACTCATTTCTCTTAAAGCAAAATATACAATTTATTCATACTGCATAATCTTGCATCCTGCGTTTGTATCTACACATACTTCTTGTCTACTTCTTGTCACATGCATCTTGTATATTTGTGCCGATCTGCGCACACCCCATGCACCTGCGCGTCTCCATGTCTTGGTTGGCAATACCAATCATGCTTGGTTGCCACTGGGCCAGGATGTACGACGACCAGAAGTGACAGGTCCCGACCTGAGAGCACCGCTGACATCAGACGGCCTAGAAGGGGGAATTTATTCACAGCCAGCATGGTGATCAGACAGCACACTAATCCTTGAGAAAGGGAGCATCCTGCTCTCTAAACGTACGTCGGTAACAATGCGCCGCTTCGTACCTAAGTAATGGTACTATTTTCAACTTATTGTCAGGGTCTTTATTATGCAATCTTGCCAAACACTTGTTTTCTGGAATAACATTATCACATGTATTGTGGAAGGTACCGGCCATTTTGGAGCTTCCTCTCTCAACTGACATAACTGAAATGCACAGTAACAGGAAGCCCAGCACGATTTCCTGTTTGCAGGTGGCCTTTTTAAAATGTATCCCAGTAGGCGTTAGAAAAAGGTAACCTGAACCTGAAACACTCAATTGGTGATATTTAACCTTTTCTCCTCCAACTGCCATATTAACATTACTGATTACTGAATTATAACTGCACTTGCTACTTTATTGGAGTTTTGAATTAGTACACTGGTATTTGTATGCATCATAGTGGGTTGCTGCTGAATGGAGGGTGGATTGATATATGGGGTATTTTGATTCACTGTACTGTATTTTAAATGAGATTTAATTTTCCAGGGGACACCCCCTTTGTGTGTATGGTTTTATCTTGTCTAGTGTTTATGCGGTGTATTGTTCTCATAAACTTTATGGATTAGTAGATAGATAGTTTATAGTAAAATATCTGTCACATGGGAAAATGCATATTCACTGTACCTGTAGAACTGCTCTATCACAAAATCCAATCAGAGGCAGGAGATATATAAGGGTTTATTCAGCAACGCATTTATTTAGCAGTGCAATTAAAAAAATGCACAGCTAAATATTGCACTGAGGGAGAATTAGTGAGAAAAAGAACCAGATTAGTGCCAATTAGTGCCAAGAACATCAGGCCAGTAGCCTTCAGACTGACCACTGCTGCAGACCTTGGCCTTTTTCCAATATGGAAAAGGATCCCTATTGTGTGGCACAATGGTTGGGAAAAGGAGAGGACTTGTGGGTTTATTGCAACTGGCTCCTTCATGCCAGGGAGACGACCAACGTGTTCTCCTCCCCCCCAGACTACTCTGACCTCGGGGGGGGGGGGGGGGGGGGGGGTTCCACAGAAACCATGGTTGAGACACTCTGACAGAAGTGTGCAACCTAAGAAGAAGAATCATTGGTCAGGAAACTGATGGTGAAACCCCTTTCAATGCATAAGCCCAGAGAGGAAGGAGCACCGTAGAGATCAGTATGACCAGGTGGATAAAAAGTGGGTCTTTCTTTCCCTCTGCCAATTCTTATGCTGATGTGCAACAAACCCTCCATGAACACCCCCCTGCCCCCTATAATAACATTGTTCAGCTCACTATCAACATAGTAAATCATGAGGCAAGACTACACTGGATCAGCCAAGGCCTTACCTGAGTTCAAGGAGGCCCTGAGAACAAAGTGCTTGAAATAAGACATATTCCAGCAGCTTGGTATGTCTATATGCATGGTATAGACATTGTTTTATGAAAGGTCTTGGCAATTACAAGCCATGTACATTTGGTTGTGGCTATACTTGGTACTGCAGCTTAGTCCAATTCACTTGAATAGGACTAAGTTGCAGTACCAGACACATCTTCCTGTGAAACTGTGAAAGTGGACCAAAATCCGCTGAACTTTGAAATACATTAGGCCAAAGCCCCTTCCAGTACTCCCCTCTTAGGGTGTAGAACTAGAAATGGATATTTTCACTTTTTGAATTGCCCCAGAACACTATTTTTTTGCTGTCCATCTCTATAAGATGGCAGGCATCAGTCATTACATTGGTGTGGCTGTCTGTGCCATGCGCTACACATGAACGACAGCGGGAGCTTAGAGAGTTAAACGCATGGCTCAAGTCCTGGTGCAGGGAAGAATGATTAGGGTTCCTAGATCACTGGGCTGACTTTTCATTAGGGTACAAACTGTATTCTACAGATAATTTGCACCTGAATGGAAGAGCGCTGCTATGCTGGGTGAGAGGATAATAGAAGGGGTGGAGGGGGAAAGAGAGAAAACAAAGGGTAATATAGGTTAATTAGGGGACAGCATATGATGGTGGGTGGAGAATTAGAAGGGGGGATGACTGCTATTATGCATAAGGAGATCCATGTGTTGCAACCAGCAGTGAAAAATTAGGCAGACGCATTACCGCAGAAGCTAATACTAAAGCTCAAGGTGTCAAACTATATCTTCTGTGGAGAGGGGGGTTGTACAAGGTATTGCCCATATATTCTCTCCCTATATTTTGGATTAGTATATAGGGATAAAGTGGTCACATATTGATATGTTGCATGTAGAATAGATAGACTGTGAATAGAATATTATACAAATATACTCAATTATGTTATGATTTTGTGTTGTGTCTCTGTGCATATTATGTTATGGTTGCTCCCCAATGTAGGCGGCGATACTCGCCCATCCTCGCTCCCCTTCACTGCCATCCTGCTCAGGTATGCGCGCGGCTCCCACCGTTTGACACGCAGTGCGTTCCACCGACAGCTTCCGGCCGGAGACGTCAGGTGGCCGCATCAGCGGTCATGTGACTGGGGACTGCCGACGCACTTCCGGCCGGAGTGCGAGCGGCTTCCTCATTGCAGTGGCGTATGGCGGTGCACGGGAGCGAGGGGGGCGGTGAGTATTTAAGGGTGTCCGCTATAGGGGAGCCTCACTTGCCCTGAAGAAGTGACGCGGTGACGTCACGCAACGCGTCGGCAGTGAGGTATGTGGGGTGTTGGGGGGGTGACACTGCTGCAGCTCTGCTTCTAAAACGTGAGATTTTTATGTTATATGGTGTATGCCTGTATTGTTTTCCATCCTGGCTGGTCCTCTCTAACAATGCTCATTTATATATGTATAATATTGTAAGGCACATTGCACTTTATTAGGGTTGTTATAAGGTAGATTAATCTAAACATAGTTAGGGTAGATATTTATGATATATGGTTCTGAGATATTTAGGGTTATATATACTTTATATTGCACTGTTGGGTTATTAGTAATGTATTGTATTGCCAGCCACACAAACAGATAAGAGCCCTTATTATAGTTGATTACTTGAAGCAGAAAAGCTAGCTGCCTCTTTTGTTACATCTCAGTGTCCCCCTTTTTTGCCTCTCCCCCGCCCCCTCTATAATGATTGTTATGTGTTTTGGTGTAATCTATTGGCCCCCAAACACAACTGAGAAAATAGAGGGTCAGCTGCATAAGCAGATAGAGGCAGCTTCAAAGGCTGGTAAAGGGGTGGTGATGGTGGACTTCAACTGCCCAGGAATCAACTGGAGACATGGTTATGCTTTCCTCAACTTGCTACAAGATAACTATATGAATCCGTTCGTGGAGGGACCTACTAGGGGTGATGCTCTTTTAGATCTGGTAATATTAAATAATGATGACCTGATAGGAATGGAAACAGTCCGTAAAAATATAGGTAACAGTGACCACAATATAGTTGTATTTAACATAAACTGTAGCAAGATTTTCTGTCTGGGGGGGCAAAAACAGTGGATTTTAGGAAGGCCAACTTCTCCAGGCTCAGAGCTGCACTCCAGGACATAGACTGGGAGCATCTGTTCAGGAATAAGGATACAGATGCCAAATGGGATTGCTTTAAATCCATTGTGATTACCAATGTTGCAAAATGTATTGCTATGGGTAACAAATATAAGCGGCTAAAATTAAACCTGTAGTTAAAAGGGCAATAAAGAACAAGAAAAGGGCATTTAAACATTACAAGGCTGAGCACTCAGCTGTAACCCTTGAAAAGTATAAATCAGTAAATGACGCATGTACGAAAAAAATAAGGTTGGCGAAAGTAGAAAATTAAAGGGGTGTGACCAAAGAAATCAAGACAACCCCAAAACATTTTTTAAATATATAAATTCGAGGAAAACTAAATCAGAACAGGTAGGTTCCCTAATTAATGATAGTGGGGAAATGATCACTGGAGATGAAGAGAAGGCAGAGCTGTTGAATTGATTATTTAGCTCTGTGTACACAAGAGAAGAGCACAGGAGATACAACTGATAGCAATAGCCCAAGTATAATACTTAACAAGCTAAACATGGATATCATCCAATAGAGACTAAATAATTTAAATGTGAATAAAACTGCAAGACCAGATGGACTTCACCCAAGAGTTTTCAAAGAACGCAGCTCAGTTATCTCATCATCCTTGTTCTTGATCTTTGAAGACTCACTTATAACTAGTATAGTGGCAAGAGATTGGCGCAAGGCAAATGTAGTGCCCATTATTAAAAAGGGCTCTAAGTCTTCTCTGGGCAATTACAGACCAGTAAGTTCAACATCCATTGTGGGAAAATTGCTTGAGGGGCTATTAAGAAACTATAGACATGAATATGTAACTATCCATAATATTATAAGTGACAACCAGACTAACCTTCTATGAGGTGGTCAGTAGAAGCCTGGACAGAGGGGCGACTGTAGATATAGTTTCTCTGGATTTTGCAAACGCATTTGACACTATCCCCAATAGATGCTTATTGGGGAAATTGAGATCTTCAGGATTAGAGAATACAGTTTGTAACTGGATTGAAAACTGGCTGAAGGATCATGTGCGAGTTGTGGTTAATGATACTTACTCTGAATGGTTACCAGTTGTAAGTGGTGTACCCCAGGGTTCAGTGTTGGGCCCAGTTTTATTCAACTTATTTATAAATGACATAGAAGGTGGAATTAAAAGCACTGTCTCTATCTGTGCAGATGACACAAAGATATGTAGCACAGTAGTGCAGTCTATTGCCTGTAAGTTTTATAGGTTGATTATCTCCCTGAACTACTGCACTTCACTGTGGACTGAAACACTGACGTACCTCTCATACCTATCATTCACAGTTTTCTCAAGATGACCATCATTGTGTACAACACCATTGCAAACACCCTGGTTGCTGTGGCCTAATAAGCTTAGCAGACCAACACATGCAAAACTTGCAGGACTCAGGTCTCAACAGCCAGGCCATCATAGAAAGTGACTTAACTGGGGTCCATTGAGGATTCTGCAATCTCAATATTTGGAAAGAGGACATAGTGGGCCCTCGGCGAGCCCTACCATATCAACGAACCCTGTGCACCCGGGCTATTTGAGGCGAGCAGGCTTTCCAACCCAAATTTCAAAACGCAATTCCTGAACGGAAGCATGTCCATATTTGGCACACCCCCACCAAATTCCGATAGACCTCTGGATTGCGGGCTAATTTGCTCTGGTCATAAAATCTGATTGCACATTGCCTGCACTGAGAATGTGAACTGCTGAGATACACAGAACATGACTATTCATCCACCACAGGATCCTGTAATGCCCCCCCCATCCAAGTTCATAAGCACTACTGCTGTCGCATTGGGCCAAGGTAACCTTACCAACAGACCCACCTGAGATCCTCCATGCAGTGTTTTAGGCATCAACAAAAATGTCACTGTCAATACAAACATTTATGTCACTAGACTCCCTAACAGGGCCAGAGGCCAAATTCTTTATATCATAACTTCACTCTGCGATGCAGCTATGAGCTCATCTTCCTTTTATGAGCCAATGGAGAAAAGAGGAAAGGGAGTGCCAGTAAGATTCCTGAACATGATCACATCCAAAAATAAAAGATAATTCAATTCATATAACTCAGTTATTAACCCCTTCCTGTGCAGTAAAATCTGGAATGTAAATGTACTATATGTCCGACACCCCCAAACAAGATCCTGTTTTAGAACTGCACCCTTCAAAATATGCAAACCCATTTTTAGGAAGTTTGTTAACCCTTAGGTGTTAGGTGTGTCACAATAATTAACACAATGCAGGAAGGGGGTTAAAAAAAAGATGACACAGCAGCCCAGGAGGACACTGAGTGGTCACTGAATTCCACAGACAGGGTGGATATGATGACCTGCAGTGGAGAAAAGAAATCAATTGAATTTTATCTCATATCACACTCCAGGACATCACGATTCTGATGCAAAGTCCCAAAGCAGTACCTCCTTATCTAAAGTAGGATCCAAATAATCCAAAAAAAATCATGATTAGCCTTGATCACTGCTTGCCTGATACATCTACTGTCAGTAGACTTGGCTGGTGCTATTAACAAGATGTCAGTCTTGCAAATGTATTGAGTAGGTAAGTGCCCTGACAACATCCAAGAAATTGAGCCTCTCCTTGTGATGGGTAGGAGAAGGACATAAGAAAGCATTATCACTTCTTCGAAAAGTAGAAAGGAGAGAATACTTTAGGCCGAAAGTCCTGCTGGAAGGCGGAACAATTCCTTGTGTAATACCATTTACTCTGGTGTTCTGTCACCCTTCTCTTGTGGTGGAGCGCAGTAGAAGCCAGCTAACTGCCACCCTGAATGTAGTAACTCAACTGTGGGTGCTTTTGGCATTTATTTGTTCATAGAACAGGTGTAAAACTGGAAATAAGCAAAACAACATTACTATACACTAGATATGACTAAATATAGCAGATGGCCTAATGTCTGACATGAGGGACAGAAGCAAATGTGAGGGACCATATGGAAATTAGTGCAGCACAGAAGGATGTCAGGCTAAAATATATCTACGTTCTAGTTAATATTACTGTATAGAATAAGAAGGACTTAACGACTGTGCTATGTGAAGGATGGAACTGGATAGCAGAGACAGCGTGATTGAGATGCTTGTTTATAAGCAAGAAGGCCTCTGTCTTGAAGAAGGACTGGACTAATAACCAGGGGGCATCTGGAAAACTACAGGCCAGAGATATCAATAGCCAGAGCGGGTATGCTCGGTGGTCTTGAGGCATTACTAATTAAACTGCTAACAGATAAAGAAATGAAATGAACAATTGCACTATAGAAATCATCATCTGTAAAAGTGTCAGGAGATGTGCGCTGTTAACATTGTAAGCCTATGGCTAATGAAAAGCAATGGCAATTTATAGATGCAGAATAATCAGGTAACTCTGACACAGACGGATGTGGCAACATAACAGGAGGATTAAACAAAGCTGCCAACTCTGATGCCCACCAAATGAAGACGCTCATATAAAGAAGCCTCTCTTGGGTAACTGGTGCTGTGCTGAAATAGTTTGTCATAAAATCTGCACAAAAATTGTCAGTAGGCTACAGCTGTGCTTGAAATAACATCAGTAACACAATGGGTGCAATCCGATGTATAATTATGTACCTGCCAATGGTCCCGATTTGGCAGCAACAATCCCAGATTCCCCTCCATTCGTGCATCCCACTTATTTGCCACCATGTCCCGCTATGCAGGGCAAACATAAAGATGGTTGGGAGAGCCCCCTACGCCTCTATGTTGTCTCTCCCTTTATCTAGGCAACACCACGCCCATTTGTACTGTTGAGCAGTCATTGGGGCTTCAGTGGATGACTCCACCCTTCTCCTGCTTGTGCTTCCTGTTCCTGGGTATCATCACGTTCAGCTCCTCGCTCTTCCTGCAGAGGAAAGTCTGCAGAAAGATAAACTCCGGTCCTCGCTATACACATGGTGAGTCCTGACACTCCCAAGAAAAAAAACACTCCAAGACAGGGATCAAAACCGGGGCACGAACCCTTCCACCCCTTTCTGCCTGTGTGTATGGGTTGTCTGTCTGGGGATACCCAGGCTCTTCTGCAGCACAGCATTCCACATGAAACTGTGCTGAAGCCACAGCTGGGTCACATTACTGACCTGGGACATCCCTCTTCCATTTCCACTAGATTGCACCATCATTTAATCAGTTCACTTCCAAGGAGTTGGAGGGGAACAAAACTAGTGCAGCTGGCCCTGGATCCCAAAAAGCTCCCGCAGCAAAGAAAAACAATAGGGAGCAAGAGCGGCTGCATTCCCAGCACCTCTGGGCTCAGGCATGCTCCAGCACCCAGCCATTCAGATAGACTGGGGGGGGGGGGGACATGTCCACATCAGAGGATGCCCCAAGAAAATGGACCTTTCACCAGGATAGTGAAAATCTTGGAGATAGGTCCACTTTAAAACAAAATGTACCAAATCTTAAGGGATGTGCTTGCCCTTGGCACTCTAAAGTGAAAATAAGACCAACAAAAGTCAAGGGACAGGCTTCACATCGGCACTCTTAAAGTCCTTTACCCATCCCTAACTGATCCAGCCCTTCCAATTCCCTATACCACTCACATAACCCCCCCTGCCACGTTCTTATACCTATCACTTAACCCCTCCCCCTACTTCCACTGTGCTACACCACTCACCTAACCCCTCAACCCCCTGCCGCTGTCCTATACCACTGACCTAACCTGTCCACCCCCTGCCACTGTCTTTTATCTCTCACTTAACCCCTCCACCCCCTGCCACTGGCCTCCACTACTTATCTAACCCATCCACCCCCTGCCACTGTCTTATACCTCTCACTTAACCCCTCCACCCCCTGCCACTGTTTCTCTGAATACGATTTATTCTGTGATTTCTGTGTGCAAGTTCTTTTTCATCCTGGTCAGAGTATTTATGTGTTAATAAGCCAAGAAAGTCGAAGTTAGTGTATTTTTCTTGAATACATTTTGCTAGTTGACTTCCTTTATCGTCATATTTAGGGTGTTGGGGTCCTAGGGCCTCATTTTGGGTGAGTACTTGTAAAAGAGAGAGATGAGTGAATGCACTTAAGTAAAATTTTCTCTCATCTAGGGATCCACAGACCAGTAGGGAACCCCCTACAGCAGTGAGTAAGAGTGGACAATGTACCACCAAACATCGCACAGGTATGGAAAACTGCATAAACTGTGCTTTATTTAAAAAATATTCCAATAAGTGGTAGTACTAACTGATCAGCAATCGCAAACCACACATTTACAAAAAAGTAGTACTGTATTTTTTCGCTCTATAAGACACACCTAGGATTTGGGGGGAGGAAAGCAAGAAAAAAAATATTGTGAACCAAATGTGCTAAAACAACGCTCCCCAAGAAGCAAATAATAAATTAGGAGCAGAATCCCCCATTTACAGGCAGTGTGGCATTCCCCACATAGGCAATGTGGCATCTATTCCCCCCATTCCTGTAGACAGTTTGACATTCCCCTTATCCCATTCCATAGAAAGTGTGACATTCCCCCTATCCCATTCCCATAGGCAGTATGGCATTCATTCCCCATCCCATTCCCATAGGCAGTGTGGAATTCCCCTACATCCCATTCCCACAGGAAGTGTGGCAGAGCCCCATCCTATTCCCATAGGCAGTGTGGCAGAGCCCCCTCCCATTCCAATAGGTAGTGTGGCAGAGCCCCCTGCCATTCCCATTGGCAGTGCGGTCTTCCCTCCCTCCCCTCCCATAGGAAGTGTGTCAGAGCCTCCCGACATTCCCGTAGGCAGTGTGGCATTCCGCCCATCCCATTCCCATAGGAAGTGTGGCAGAGTCCCCTTCTATTCCCATTGGCAGTGTGGCAGAGCCCCCTCCTATTCCCATAGGTAGTGTGGCAGAGCCCCCTCCCATTCCCATTACGGTTCTTCCCCCTCCCATTCCCATTGGCAGTGCAGTACCCCCCTCCCATAGGAAGTGTGGCAGAGCCCCCCATTTCCATAGGCATTGTGGCCGAGTCCCCTTCCATTCCCATAGGCATTGTGGTAGAGCCTCCTCCCATTGTGGTAGAGCCTCCTCCCATTCCCATAGGCAGTATGGTACTCACCCCTCCCTTTACCATAGGAAGTGTGGTACTTCCCCTCCCATAGGAAGTGTGTCAGAACTCCGATTTTCAAGTAGATAGACTGCAGCCTACAGCAGCAGCATCTCAACCACCTATCATAAAGGAGACCTACACTCCAAATTACAAGCAGACAGTGGAACTCAGAGTATCTCCAGCACCCACTTTAAAGCAGACCTAAAGACTAAACGTCAACACTTCAATCAACTAAGGAAGACGGCCACAAACAGACTCAGAAGAATCACCAGCAACGGTAACCAACCCTTCTAACAAATTATTTTCTCCTACAACACAAAAAAAGTTTTCTTCCTGCTAACCCTATTCTACCCACAGCACACCTAATACTTACCTTTCTCCTAGAACAAACTTAGGATAAGGTTAAGACAACTTCCAATTCAGCTATCCATAAGGACAGGTTCGCCTTACTATAGGTGCAGCTAGACTACCATCTGGTACACCTTGTGCGCTGCGATAAACACAAACACCCTATTCCCATAGGCAGTTTGGCAGAGCCCCCTCCCATTCCCATAGGTAGTGTGGCAGAGCCCCCTCCCATTCCCATTGGCAGTGCAGTACCCCCCTCCCATTCCCATAGGAAGTGTGGTACCCCCCTCCCATGGGAGGGGGAGGCCCAAGAAACCATGTTACTTCACATAGCTTCAGCTTGTACTCTCTCTAACAAGATTTATGAAAACAATGTCCGATGAATGAAAAATGGCGATCACCATAACAGGCAACACGCAACAATGAACACAAGGGGGGGTGGGACGACCTGGACTGGATGTATCCAAAAACAATTCTACAGGTGAGTTTCACAGAATTGTATTTTTCCTTACATCCAGTCCAGGTCGTCCCAAGTGATGACATGTGGGACATCCAAAAGCAGTGCCATTTGGGCGGTATCCCCAGTGCGGAACAGCATGTAGTTCATTTCACTATCGCCTAAAGCACCTTTTGGGCAAAAACAGCATCAGCTGAGGCCCTGACATCCAGCTTGTAAAACTTTGTAAAAGTATGAACTGAAGACCAAGTGGCGGCCTTACAAACTTGTTAAACCGATGCCTGGTGCTGAAAAGCCCAAGAGGCACCAATAGCTCTGGTAGAATGAGCTGTGATCTGAAAAGGGGGTTCCTTCCCCTTGGCAGAATATGCTTGCACCACTGCCTGTCCGATCCACTTACTGAGAGTGGACTTAGCTCGGGCAAACCTTTCCTAGAGCCTTCTGTTAGAACAAAGAGCAAATCCAATTTCCCAAAGGATTCAGTCGCAGCCAGGTAAAACTTTATGGCCCTGACCACATCCAAGGCATGGAGGGTCCGTTCTTTGGAATTAGCCGGTGCTGGACACAAGGAGGGTAAGATGACTTCCTCATTAAGGTGAAAGGGAGAAAGTGACAATGCAGCATCGCACAATGGCTCGAAGGGAGGACCCTGAAGAGCAGAAAGTACTAAATTCAAGTCCCACACCAGTAATACTGACTTACGCGGTGGCATGGGTGACTCCCTGGAAAAAAAGTCTTGATCAACCTATGGCAATGGATTTCTGGAAAAAGATGGCTAAGGCCGAGACCTGACCCTTTAGGGTGCTCAGCTGGAGACCCAAGTCTAAGCCGTGTTGCAAAAACTCCAGAATCCTAGAAATAGAAAATGTGCGGCAAGGGAGACTCGCACCAAGCTATATAAGCGTGGCAAACCCTGTAGTATATCATGGAAGAAGACTTCTTCTGTGCCTGAATCATGGTATGCACAACCGTGGCCCCTTTTCCGTCAGGATTGAGGTTTCAATAGCCAGGTCGTCAAAGCCAGCATCCGTAAATTGGGGTGCCGCAGCGACCCCTGTGTGAGAAGCCCTGGGTCATCGGGCATGATGTAGCGATCTACTGACATCTGAACTATGTCCGCAAACCAACCCCTTCTCAGCCAGCAAGGAGCCACCAGGATGGTTGGTACCCCTTCCGGGGCTATCTTGTGCAGCACTCTGCCCCAGGAGTGGAAACGGAGGGAATGCATACAGAAACCTGAACTCCATCCAAGGAATCGCCAGAGCGTATGTGGCAATGGCCAGAGGATCTCTTGAGAGACGAACCTTCGAAGCTTGTGATTGTGTCTGGACACAAACAGGCCCACGTCCGGCTGACCCCAGTGGAGACACAGAGCGTGAAAGGTCTTGCTGCTGAGAGACCATTCCCCCAGGTGCGAGGCACTCCTGCTCAGGGAGTCTGCCTCCAGGTTTTCATTTTCAGTGAAAATTCTTGTTCCAGATATTCCTGCATCTGATTCCAGCTGGTCAGCAGGTTCAATTGTAGAGGTCTCATGTGAAATTGGGCGAAGGGCACTGCCTCGAAGCATGACACCATTAGGCCCACCAATCTCATCCCCAGACGTATTGACGGCCGCTGACAAGACAGCCTGCACTTGCGTCTGGAGACCCAAAACCTTCTGCTGTGGCAGAAAAATCTTGACCTGAGCGGTGTCTATCGTCATTTCCAGGAAGGATCTCACTGTTGAGGGAGTGATAAATGACTTTGGGTGATTGATTACCCAGCCGAAGGCCTCCAGGGTTAACAACACCGTCCGAATATCACTCTCGACCTGCTGAAGGGACTGAGCCGCAATCATCAAGTCATCCAGATAGGGCAGCACACGAATGCCCTGGTTCCTTAGGATAGCCATGATGCCCGAGCAAACCTCAGGAACTTCTGATGCCCCTGCAAAATCGGGATGTGCAGATAAGCATCCCTGATGTCCACCATGGTCATGAAGTCGCCGGGCTGAAGCGATCCCACCGCCGACCTTAAAGTCTCCATGCGGAAATGTCTGACTTACAAACCTGTTGAGACCCTTCAGGTCCAGGATTGGTCTAAATGTTCCGTCCTTCTTGGGAACCGTGAACAGGTTGGAGTAAAAACCCTGACCCCGTTTCTGCCGAGGTACAGGGCAAATCACACCTAACCGCAGGAGGTGTTGCACAGCCGTTCTCAAGGCCTGGGCCTTTAGCGGGTTTCGGGATATCCATGAACTGAGAAACTTTGTGGGCGGCCTGGCTGCCAGCTCTATCTTGTAACTGGAGGACACTACCTCCTGAATCCACCGATCCGAGAAGTGCCGCCTCCAGATTTGAGCAAACAGCAGAAGCCGTCCCCTCACCCGGATGGGTGAGGGCGCCCCCTCATGCCTGAGGGGACTTGGCAGGGGGTTTGAATTTAGCTCCCCAGGAGGCATTGGGTCGGTCGCGGGACCTACCTCTGCCCCAGGTATCTCTGCGAGCACCTGGAAACGAAGAGCCTCTTCATCATCGAAAGGAACGATAGGCAGAGGGATTCCGAAAGGACCGAGCAGGCTTCCGTCTCTGAGGGAGTCTACCATCCTTGACCAAAAGGTCCAGGCGCTCCCCGAACAGCCTGTTCCCCACTAAAGGGATACTCGTAAGCGACTTCTTGGCAGCCGCATCAGCCAACTATTGCCGCAGCCAGAGCGAACGGCGGAGAGAAACAAGCAAAGCTGAAATTCTGGCACCGAGCCGGACCCAATCGTCCATGGCAGTAGCAACAAAGCCAATGAAATCCAAGCAGGCCTCGAGTTCCTTATACTCCTCCGACTGCTTGCGAGCCTTAGCTCTATCCACAAGGTGTCTCACCTTCTTTCTGCTGGCTAGAGAGACAAAAGCCGAGGCACACAGGTGAACGCATGGCAGACCAGCTGAGCCATGCGCTTGTCAGCCGGGTCATGTAAGGAAGCAGTATCAGGTGACGGCAAAACAGTAGTGTTGGACAACCCCGACACGGGGGGATCCACTTTGGGAGGGCGAGACCATAGCAGACCCAGCTCAACAGGGAAGGAGTACCGCCTGTCCAGGCCTTTAGGAACCAACGGTAACTTGTTAGGCCTCTCCCATTCCTTGAAAATCATGTTAGAGAAATGGGCCTGCTCCGGGAAGACCCGCCTTTGCCTTTCAGGCCTAAACAAATCTCCCTGCTTCCTCTTAGCTGCTCTGGGAGGGACAATGTGTAGTGTCTCAAACACTGAGGTTAGTAATTTCTGTATCATCCGGGAGCCACGCATCCTTGTCCGAGGAGGAACCAGACATACTGTCATTGCCAGCCGAAAAAATACAATTCCGTGATTACTCACCTGCAGAATTAGTATTATACGTATACAGCACGTCCTGTTCCAGAAGATATTCCTTACTCTTGGGTTATACATCCAATAGATGGCGCTGGACTGCAGAGACAAGAGAGAGAAAAGTGACTCCTCCCGGCCCCATATATACCAGGGACCTTCCACAAATTCTCCAGTATGGAAAAGCAGTTAAAAGGAGACCGGGAGAACTATAACCATGATATAAAATTTTGAACAATCACCATAAAGAGGTAACTAAAAATAATGATAACAAGGGTGGGGTGGAACAGGATGTGCTGTATACGTATAATACCAATTCTACAGGTGAGTAATCACAGAATTGTATTATTCTAAGTATACAGAGGGTCCTGTTCCAGAAGATATTCCTTACTCTTGGGACATCCAATAGCAGTGTCCGTAAGGTAGGGTGGGATCCCCAAAAGTAACAGCAGACAGTTTAAACCACTGCCGCCTACAGAACTTTGCGACCAAAAGCAGCATCAGCTGAGGCCTTAACATCAACCTTATAAAACTTAGAAAAAGTATGAACAGAAGACCAAGTGGCGGCCTTGCAAACTTGTTCAACAGAAGCCTTGTGCTGAAAAGCCCAAGAGGCACCAATAGCACGAGTAGAATGAGCAGTAAGGCGGAAGGGAGGTTCCTTCCCCTTAGCAGAATAGGCCTGTATCACAGCCTGACGGATCCACGTGCTGATAGTGGACTTAGCCGGAGCCAGACCCTTCTTAGGTCCAGACGGAAGCACAAAAAGAGCATCAGTCTTCCTGAAAGACTCAGTAGCCACCAAATAGAATTTCAGAGTCCTGACCACATCCAAGGAGTGTAAAACCCTCTCCTTAGAGTTACTAGGATTAGGACATAGAGAAGGCAAAACAATGTCCTGAATGAGATGAAAGGCAGAAACAACCTTAGGCAGAAAATCTGGCTTAAAATGAAACACCACCTTGTCCTGGTGTCTCTCAAAGGGGGCTTGATGGAAAGCACCACCAACTCAGAAACACACCTGACAGAAGTGATAGCCACCAAAAAGACTACCTTAAGCGTAAGAATGGACAAAGGGGCCCCCTGCAAGGGCTCAAAGGGAGACCCCTGCAGGGCAAATAAGACCAAGTTCAAGTCCCAGACTGGTAACATAGGCTTACGCGGGGTACGCACGCGAGTAACCCCCTGGAAGAAGGTCTTGATCAGGGGATGCCGAGCAAAAGATCTTTGGAAGAAAATGGCCAAGGCAGAAACATGAGTACTGAGCTGAAGACCCAGATCCAAACCTTGATGCAGAAACTCCAGAATCCTAGGAATAGAAAACACACGACAGAGAAGCGACTTAGACTCGCACCAGTCAATGTAAGCACGCCAAACCCTATAGTAGATGGAAGAGGAGGCCTTATTCCTAGCCCTGATCATGGTAGCAACCACCGAGGCAGGCAGCCCCTTTTCCATCAAGATGGAGGTTTCAGCAGCCAGGCCATCAAAGCCAGCGTCTGTAAATTGGGGTGGCGTAGGCGCCCCTGAGTGAGCATATCTGGAACCCGAGGCAGGGCGTACTGATCTACTGCCAGCCGCTTGATGTCTGCGAACCACACTCATCTTGGCCAACAGGGGGCCACCAGTATGGCTGGCACCCCTTCCTGAGCTATCTTGCGCAGCACCCTGCCCAGCAGGGGAAACGGAGGAAACACATACAGGAGCTGAAAGCTCGTCCAATGCATTGCTAAGGCATCCATGGCTAAGGCCAGAGGATCCTGGGACAGAGAGACAAAGGCTGGCAGCTTGTGATTGTGACGGGACGCAAACAGATCCACATCCGGCTGACCCCAGCGGTGGCACAGGGAACGAAACACCCTGCTGCTGAGGGACCATTCTCCCAGACGAGAGGTCCCCCTGCTCAGAGAGTCCACCTCCAGATTCTCCACCCCCGGAATGTACACAGCCGAGATGCAGGGAACATTCTCCTCCGCCCAGGACAGAATCATAGACACTTCCCTGCCTCCAGATTCTCCACCCCCGGAATGTACACAGCTGAAAGACAGGGGTCATTCTCCTCCACCCAGGACAGAATCAGGGACACTTCCTTGAGGGCCCTCTTGCTCCGGGTCCCTTCCTGATGATTGATGTAAGCAACCGCTGTCTGGTTGTCCGAGCAGACCTGAACCGCCCGACCCCGAAGGTGTGGGGTTAAGTGGGCAAGAATCAACCTGATCGCCCTCAACTCCAGAATGTTGATAGGGGAGTGGGCCTCCTGAGGGCACCACCGATCCTGGAATTTCAGGGACTTCCAAAAGCCCCCCAAACCTGTCAGACTGGCATGTGGCATGTGACAGTCTCCCAGCAAGGGGCCAGAAAGGTTCTGCCCCCCAGCAGGTTCCTTGAGTCCAGCCACCATGATAGAGACCACCTGGCCGGAGGGGACAATACAAACACCTGATCCAAGGACACGGGGTCCCGATCCCAAACCAACAAGAGGTGATTCTGAAGAGGTCTCGTGTGAAACTGAGTATATGGAACGGCCTCGAAGCAGGACACCATCAGGCCCACCAGCTGCATTCCCTGCCTGATGGACGGATGAGGACAAGACAGAAGGAGCTGTGCTTGTACTTGAAGACTCTCCACCTTCTGCTGAGGAAGAAAGATCTTGACCTGAAATGAATCCAGAGTAATGCCCAGAAAGGACTTCACCATGGAAGGAGACAGGGAAGATTTGGGATGGTTGATCACCCAGCCAAATGACTCCAGTGTGGACACCACCCGCTGGGTATCCAGCTCTGCCTGTTGGAAGGACTGAGAAGTGATAAGCATATCGTCCAAGTAGGGGAGAATGCAGATGCCCTGAGATATCAGCAGAGCCATCACTCCTGCCAGTACCTTGGTGAATAACCTGGGAGCCGAGGTTAGACCGAAGTGCAAGGCCACAAATTGATAATGCTGATCCTCCAGAGCGAACCTGAGGAATCTCTGATAACCTGGGAAAATAGGAATGTGAAAGTAAGCATCCTTGATGTCTACAGACGTCATGAAGTCCCCTAGGCGTAGAGAATTCAGAGTCTCCACGCGAAAGTGTCTGAATCTGACAAATTTGTAGAGGCGCTTTAAATCCAGGATGGGTCTGATGGACCCGTCTTTCTTGGGAACAGTGAAAAGATTGGAATAGTAGTCTGTGCCCCTTTCCCACAAGGGCACCCGGCAGATGACTCCCAAGTCCAGAAGACCTTGGACAGCATGGGACAGACCCTGAACTGACAGGGGGTTTTGAGCCATCCGGGATCTGATGAATCTTGGGGGCGGCCAGGCTGCAAACTCTATCTTGTAACCGGAGGACACTACCTCCTGAATCCACCGGTCTGAGACGTGAAGCCTCCAGATGTGAGCAAAGAGCCGAAGCCATCCCCCCACCCGGATGGGTGAGGGTGCCCCTTCATGCCTGAGGGGCTTGGGGGAGGACTTAGGCTTGGGACCCCAGGTGGGACCAGGGCGGCCACGTTCTCTGCCCCTACCCCAAAAATCTCCGCAGGCTCCAGCAAAGGAAGCTCCCCGTCCAATTCTGGAGCCCCTGAAGGAGGGAAGAAAGGCACCTGAACCCCGAAAGGACCCCCTCCTTTAGCAAACAAGTCCAAACATTCCCTGAAGAGGCGCAGCCCCTTGAAGGGAAAACTAGTGAGAGCCTTCTTAGCAGCATTATCAGCTGCCCTCTGGCGCAGCCAGACCGAGCGACGTATCGGCACCAACAAGGCAGAAGCCCTGCCACACATTCTAATGGTATCATCCATGGCAGAGAGAACATATGCAACAAATTCCTCAAAATGCAGAAGAGCTCTATACTCTTCACTACCAGCATCCTCAGGGGCCCCATCTAAGAGACACCTGAGCAGGCTTTTAATAGCAACAGCCCTAATGGCAGAGGCACAGACTGGACGCAGAGCGGTCCCCACACAGGCAAACTCATGGCAAGCCAGCTGATCTATGCGAGTGTCCTCCCCAACCCTCAGGGTAGTAGACTCAGGGGAATGCATGACGGATGCGTTGGACAACCCTAGAACTGGTGCATCCACCTCGGGAGGACATGACCAACCATCTCAGCGGGAAAGGGATACCTCTTATTCCAACTCTTTGGTACCCTGGGAAGCCGGCTAGGCCGTTCCCATTCTTTGAGCACCAGATTATTAAAGTGAGTTTGTTCAGGAAACGCCAATCGTGGTTTAACAGTATGAAACAGCTCCCCCTGCTGCCGCGGAGCCACAGCAGGAGGAGAGATACACTCAGTACTTCAAAAATGTGAGCCAAAAGCCTGTCAGTATCATCTGAAGGCCATGAGTCAGAGCCAGAATCGGCCCCATACACCCTAGAGTGTTCCTCAGATGATTCTGAATCAGAAAATAATTCCCCTTCTTCCAGGGGGGTATAACCAGTAACGTCAAAACACTCTTCAGCCTCCATAGGAAAAAGAGTAACACCAGGTCATAAATGCCGCTTCTTAGCAGAAGCCTTACGCGGGCCAGACCCAGCAATATGTCTCTCAATGCTGGCTACCCGTGCAGCCAAATCAGGCTGAGACTCCCCACTGGTATGCACCTCACTAGGAGTCAGATGTAAGCATGGGGGGGTAGTCGAAGCCAGAGGAAGCACAGGCCTAGCCGCCGGTAACCCAGACTGCAGCGCAAGCGTCTGCTGGGGCACAGGGTACACACACTCTGACATAGTCACTTATAGGGGATACCCCACATGCCATACACAGCCGGGCTTGTCCCAAAGGAACCCCGAACACATTATCCTGAGAAGCCTCCATATGGTGAATATCACGGCCCAACAGGCCAATAGGGATTGGCGCTAATAATAGCAACCCGGGATGCCCCAATAACCTGCTAGGGAAGTGGGAGGTAATGGTAGAACACTAGCCCTCTAATAAAAGTTAACACTAAATAAAGGGGATAGGACCGGGAGAAACCACAAAAGTTTGACCCGCCTGCAAGACATAAGCAAAAAAGATCCCATAAGTAATATGCAACACAGAGAAATACCAAATAAATCAGTCCACAGGGGCACTTACGGACTGCGATAGGGAGACGCCAGACACAAGCAGCAGAGCTAAAATGGCGCCCGCATATACCTCGAGGGGCGGGCCACGGAGACAGTGATGCAGAACGCGTCAGCCGCAAAGCCCACCCCCCCGAAGAGCGCAAAAACGTGCCCACATGACAAGGCCAGCCAATGATGGCGCAGCAGCGCCTGAGGCGATGTCGCCACTGTCGCAAACCGTGCGTCGGCAGCAACGGCAAAAGAGTCAGTGCAACCAATTCAAAAGGGATAAACACATAAAACATATAATTAAGACATAAGACATGCAAAATATAGTCAAGACATGCACCCCCCCCCCCCCCCAAGATCTACCAGGGAGAGCGAAGGGGAAGCAACGGCCAGCCTAAAGGGAGCCAATTGCGGGGACAGGGGGTGAGGGGCACAAGATGGGGCATCCAATTAAGGCTCACCATGGGCCTATATCGCCTACCCTTTGGTGGGGGACTGAGGTTGGAGCAGCGCTCCTTAGCACCTGACAGCGGCGCTACCTACCTTCACCCGAACCAGTGCAGCCTAAGCTGGGAGGCAGTAAAAGGAAACGGGTGGGAATAGTCCTACAGGGCCGCAGGCTAATAGCCCCGTTCACCTGCGAGTAGAGAGTGTAATCTTCTAGTCGTTGCAGCCCAGACTGCAGAGAAGAACCGGGGAATTTGTGGGAGGTCCCTGGTATATATGGGGCTGGGAGGAGTCACTTTTCTGTCTCTACAGTCCAGCGCCATCTACTGGATGTATAACCCAAGAGTAAGGAATATCTTCTGGAACAGGACGTGCTGTATACTTAGAATATCCACCGTGGAGCGTGAATCCTCTGGCAACTCACCTTCCTCCACAGAGCCCAGACCATCAAAAAGATCGTCATCATTCGAGTAAACGGGCTCGAGGTGCTGTTTCTTACTCGTGGCTTTCTTAGGAGCCGTCGGCGAGATCTGTCTCTCAAGATTGGCCAGCCGATGCAACAAGTCAGCATGGGATCCCCTGCTGGCTCCCCCCTCGCTGGGGGCTGAGTGTAGCAGCGGAGGGTCCGGAGAGGCCGCCGGCAGCACAGGGCTAGCGGCAGGGACACCCGCCCGTTCATGGTCCAAAATAATGCCTCTGGCGCAAGAGGTACACACAGTGCTGAATCCACCCAGAGGATTCCTATTGCACAAGGGGTACAGCCTTTCCTGCCCAAATGGGGCCCCCAGCTCACTATCCCCTGATGCCCTGATGATCCATTATGGTGATTAAAAATGGTCAAATTCAATAAGGTTACAAGACACTAATGGCCCAAACCTATAAGGTGATCCCTCTTAATAAAAAGGGGGACCAAGAGGAACCACAACCCTCAACCTCAAGCCCACGACCTATACATGAGAGGGGGAGAAAGGATCATGATCAGAATAAGCACAATGCAATTGATCATAAATACAGCCAGAAAAAAAAAAAACAGGGACTCACGACACCGACAGAGGGACAGCGCAGCCTCCGAGGACTAGCGTGATCCCCCAGCAGCAGCAGGACAATCCAGGCAGGCCCCAGCAGCAGCAGCGCGCAGGCCAGATTCTGGAAAGATCCTCAAGGGGAGTGCTCCGCCCCCCCCTCCCCCCCGGCGGTGCGTGTGAAGAAGCGCCCGCCCCCTTCCAGCGCTGTCCAGGCTGCGAAAATGGTCCGCAGCCCAAGCGACCGATGAGAGAGCGAGGGAGGTGAGTAAGAAGGCAAAGTGCTCCTCAGGATGGCCATGCTGAGCCAGCGAGGAGCAGAGTGATAAAAACACCAATCACAAGTCAAAAACACACACAGTACAACAATGCCAATAAAGCTTGTGGGCAGGGAGGGATACAATCAAAAACAAGTATATAGTGGTTCCCCCTTAGGCTACCCATAAGCCTGTGGCCAGCTACCCTTTGATATAGGGCCAAGAGCCAAACTCTGCCGAACGCCAACAGACCCCGGCGTTCACCCTACTGCCACGATCCCGTAGCAGCCAGAGACTGGGAGGCAGGAATGGGTCAGGAGGGATCCGTGGAAATAGGGCCCACAGCGGCCAACGGGCTAGGTGGCCCCGCTCTGCTGCCAATATCAGAGAGTGGCAACGATCTTCTGCAGCCAAGACTGCAAGATGAACAACTGGAGAATGATAGACGGACACCTGCCTTTATAGGGGCCGGAAGGAGCTACATCTTTGATCTTGCAGTCGAGTGCCCCCCTAAGGGCGAACACCCACATGTCATCACTTGGGACGACCTGGACTGGAAGTAGGGAAAAAGACCCAGTGTAAATTGCAGTAGTACAATTACTGGACACCATTACACTGCCTGTAATATGGGGTTTGTAATGGGGTGATTAGGGAGATTCTGCACACTGTCTGTAATGGGTGGTTGAAAGGGGGATTTCGACTGGTTTGTTACCTGAAAACTGGAACAGATTCCTGGTTCTTAAGCGGTAATTCAGAATTGAAATGGTGCTCCAATGCGGGAGCTGGCTCAGGGGTTCAGCAGCCGTGTTCTTTTTGTTTTGGCAGGGGCTCTCCAAATTGGACACATACATATACAGTATAAAAAGAAAAGTACCCTCTCTCTAAGGGGAAATAAAACATCCTTGGAAAAGCGAGGGGGTAACTGGGGCTTTTGAAGCCCTAGTGTCCATCCAGCAGTCAACACCCCTGCAATCAGGACTTGAAGGAATACCAGCAATTTGACAAGTGTTGACAAGTGTTATGAGAATTGTGATGCACTGGAGTGGATTATGAGAGAAAAAACACTTGGGAGCTGCACACATCACCTTATCCAGAATAGTTAAACACTTAACAGATTGAAAATCATTTATTTGAAGCCTAAAATAGAGTAAAATATAACTCTCTCCAGAACAGTGAAAAGACCAATGGAATTGCAATAGATGAAAATCATTACAGTCACTATCATAAATAAAGAAACTGGAGTCTGAGTAAAATACATAAAATAGGTTTATTAACATAGTGCTCTTGAAAGTCCCAGACATTCAGGAGTCCCACAGAATTTAATCTATACATGTAGCCGTCTCAAAATATAACCTCTAAGTGTCATGAGGAAGGCTGCATTCTGCATTCCGATTATCAGAGGATGCTTTGAAGATATTGGTCTTCATGAATTCTAATCTCTGATCGTCACTCATCCTCACAAACCTATGTACAGGGACCTGGAAACCAGAAGATCAAAAGCAGATTTTTAGAAAATACAACAAAAGAAACCATTTTAAAAGGGAACTCTATTCTCATGAAACTTGAAGACAGGGCTCGATAACATACAATACACAGAAGGTTCAACCCAATCCCCCTCATTAACCGCTGTCAAAGGGACATTCCTGGCAAAGGAATAAACCAGCCTCCCGTTTGCTTTCCCCATTCTGACCGTCAACAGCTGAATCCTTTATTCACCAGCACTTTGTTTTCCCTGATAAATCCTATAGAAAACTGAACCCTTCAACGCTGCCCTCATCCCAGTTAGGGCATCTGGACTCCCTCCACCGTCCCAATAGCTCGGCAAAAAACTTGCATCAAATCTTCCTTAATTGAAGATATATCCTCCAATTATGGCAGATGTTAAATCTGAGCTGATCTCTTTGGATTGCCATTTCCTAGCTTTCAGCAAATTAAAAGCACAAAAAACATGTGATGCTAACATCTCTGCTAGGGACCCGGGATACCACCAGGAGATAGGCCAGACTTTCCTTTTCCTGACCTAATACTTGGGCGAAAGGGGGGGGGGGGGGAAGCACTTCCTTTTTCTAAGGATGACTTTGTTGAGAGAAGATTGGAATCAGGCAGCCGGGCGGGGGCGGAGGAGATGAAGCTCCTCCCGGTGGCGACATCATTTCCATGCTTTGCCAGGTTCCCTGATCAGCGCACGTGCTTCCAGTTAAAGAGGAATGCATGTGTGCTATCTACCTATATTTTTTCTGGCTTCCCTCCATGCTATATAGAGGTTAACTCACTCCAGGCATGGCAGACCAGGCAGAGGAAGTTATATTAGTCTCTATGGGAGATACTCTGTCCTCTGCATAGTCTAGATAGAAGAGGTCCAGCTGTGTTCCGGTCCCTTTTATTCTTTTTACGTGATTTAAAGCTACAGTATCTTTGTGTCCTCACGACTCCCACCCCCCCCCTTAATTTTTTTGTTGTTTTAGACCAAGCCCTCCAAAACACCTGTCTTGAATGTTTCTAAGATTAAACCTGGCTTCAGGGCTGAAAAAAAAAAAAAAAAAAAAAGGAGTAGGAGATGCCCGATGAAATCAAGTTGGCCGATTCCTATAAGAAGCATCTTTGTCAAACCTGTACTAAAAAAGTAGTGAGTAAAGAATGTCAGCACAGTGACAGATTTGGTGCAAGTTCTGAATGATCATATTTACTCCTCCTTTGAGAACCTAAAGACCTAATGGGATTCAGCTGGCCATAGTGAATTAGTTGGGAATCCCTTTGACACCCCCTTCTATTTTAGAGGGCAAGACTCTGAACATTCGGATGCTATTATTTCTGAGGAAGAGGGTCGGGGTCAGGATCAAAGTCATCCACTCAGGGTAAATAATTTGGGGAAAAGAGAAAACTACCCAATCTCTTACATTCATAGGTCTGTTAAAGAAGCTATCCTTACTGAATAGTGAGATCCAGTTTAAAATGTATTTAGATCAGGGGCTCCTAAGAGATGTTATCCATTTTCTGTGGAATAGGTGTCCTAAATTGGACACACCCTTTGCGAAAGTCACTAAGGGGGTAGATTTGGTCTTTGAGGATTTTGGCATCTTCAAGGACAAATTGGCTATTAAAGAGGGCCTGACAGGCAGAATCTTGGCATCGCTAGAGGACGGAGACTGACACTTTGATGCTGCGCTGCCTGTTTACAAAGCTATCAGACAGCATGCACAGGACCTCCCCTTCCTAGGGAGGCACTTAACTATGTCAAACAAGCCCATACTCTGCTAAATCAGGCGCAGTGATGGCCCCGTGCACCCGCCTCCCCATAGTGATGGCGCATGTGCAGATGCCATTTTGGAACTGGCAAGCCGAGAAGCCACACACCGACACACCTCCCTGAGGAAAGACCCAGTGGGGTCTGAAACATTGGAAGTCCATCTGCCTGCCTGACTGCTGTAACATACCCTAACTATATCAACTATATATGTCTGGTTATTTGATAATTGCATTTTTTTCATGTCTAAAGACTCTTGCTATTGGATATTGTGCTATTCATATACGATTTCTGTATACTGAATTCTTACACCACCGTGTGGCTAGAATATATATTGCTGCCATTTAAACACTGCATATATCAGAATAGACACATGCCTATATACTGTCTAAATTACATTGTATCTACTAACCAGGCGATTATTACCTCCAGTATAGTAAGGAGGGATAGTACTGTATATTTTTTGTATATAGCGGTTTGTTGTTTACCCACTAATAATACTCATGCCTAATTGCAATGTATAACTTCCTGAGTAAGGTGTGCATTCTTTTCATCATTTATTTTGTTATTGGATTTGGGGAGGAACAAACCATTGAAAAGATTTATGAACCCAACAGTATGAGTTCTTATGTATATATTCAGACAAGGGCCTCGATTCTATAAAGGTAGAAAAAAATTCTCATGGTAGTAAAAAATTCAATTCATGAGAAAAAAGCCTGAGAATGTCACTGTAGCTGAATCACCAGAAAAAAAGACAATGGAAGTCAATGGTACTTTTTACTACTAAGGAAAAGTAGAGAACTTTTTACACTGTAGTAAAAAAGTACCATTGACTTTCATTGTCTTTTTTTCTGGTGATTCAGCTACAGTGAAATTCTCAGGCTTTTTTCTCATGAATTGAATTTTTTACTACCATGAGAGTTTTTTTCTACCTTTATTGAATCGAGGCCAAGGTGTGCAAGAATGCAAAACTAATTTTAAGGCAGAATCTTCTACTATGAAACTGATTTTACCTGTGTCACTAGGAATTTGAATTATTGGCTCCAGCAGCTTAAAGCATGTTTATTGAAGCAGTATAGTAGTGAAGAAATTCTGAAAGCTTTACCTATTCATTTTTCAACCACCATTTTTCTGTCTGATGCTACAGCTGAATCAGTAATGTTTTTGGCCCAAACCATGGCTCTGATCAATTTGGTTTGCAGAAACGTGTGGCTACAAACCTGGTCAGGAGACACATGTTCTAAGATTCGCCTCTGTGCCATGCCTTTTACCGAGGAGTTCCTTTTTGGTCCAAAGAGTTAGATAGATCAGCTGACGAGAACAAATGCTTTTCCACTAGGATTAAGGACTTTAAGAGTAAAATATTTACTTATTAATCCTTGTTTAAATGTTCCGTTCTCAACAGGGAATCTTTCATATAAGCCAGAGGTGCCTCTTCTTCTGCTAGGAGAGGCAGGTTTAGATGATTGACCTTGTTTGGTAGCCAACAGTCTAAGAAGCAATGTTCCTCCTCTCCCAAGGGGCAGGGAGGAAAGACTGGCCACCAGGAACAGTCTAGATTCTATGTTGCACATGGGGGGTGATTGTCTCAGTTCCCTGCCAGCAGTGAGGGAAGGGGTTCTACTTCTAGTAAAGAAGACTTCCAAGGGATTCAGGTTCATTCTCAAGTTAAAAAAACTGAATCTCTCGATATGTTACAGGAGTTTCCGCATGGAATCCATCTTTTCTGTCAAGAATCTGCTTCTGCAGGGTACCTTTATGGTCTCAATAGACCAATGAGTCATTATGCTCAAACTTTTCTGAGGTTTGCAATAAAGATAGGAGACCAAGCGCTCCACTTTCAATTTGTATTGTCTTCCATTTGATCAGGCATCAGCTCCCAGGATTTTTACAAAGGTTGTAGCCGAACCTGCATATTTAAGGCAAATAGGGATTGGGATCATAGCTTATTTGGATGATGATCTTTTTTGCCCCAAACCAGGAGAAATTGATCCAGATTCCAGTGTAACTAAGGGTTTGTTGCTTCAACAAGGGTTGGTTCTGAATTACAAAAAAATACAGTCTAGTTCCATCTCAGGTCATGGCTTATCTAGGGTTTGAGATCAGAATATTGTCTTGCTTACCCAGAAGATAAAGACCCTCCAAGAAGTAGTTCAATCTTTGTGCTACAGTCAGATGCCCCCAGATATGTGGGTCTTGGGGTTTTTTACCTCAGCCTTCCCCGTGATAAGTTGGGTTCAGCTACATTCAAGGGCTCTCCAGCTGCACATGCTCAGCACCTGGGACTAGTCTCGGGAATCCCTAGAAGAACAGGCTAGAGTGGTGGCTGTGCGAAGACAGATTTGGTCTACCTTGGAGAGATCCCAAGCAGGAAACTAACAAAGGATGCCTCCTCTTGGGGTTGGGGGGGCCCATTGCACAGGGAAGACGGTCCAAGAAACTGAATCAGTCATCGTCAAACCTAAGAGAGTTGATAGCGGTAAAGGAAGCCTTGTTCGCCTTCTCACCGCATCTGAAAGGTCAACAGATTTAAAACAGACGATGCAACTACAAAAACATACTTGAATCAACTGGGGGGGCAAGATCTCCCTGACTACACAGAGCTGCAATTTTGCTTTGGGCAAACAGACCAGGTTATCTCTATCAGCTATTCATCTGAAGGGATGCCAAAATCACATGGCAGATTTTCTAAGTCACTCTCCGCTGTAGGAGGCAGAAGGGTCTCTGAACCAGGAAGCATTTGAATAAATTTGTGTCCTGAGGGGAACTCCGGAGGTGAAGAGCCACAAAGTTTTTTTTTCTCTAAATCTCTCTGACCCAGCTCTGGGAATAGATGACTTGGCACACGATTGGCCCTTCGGTCTGGCCTACACATTTCCTCCAATCACAATACTTCCTCAAGTTATCCAGTCAGCGAGCTACAGTTTCGCTCTTGGCCCATTGGTGGCTGAAAAGACCTTGGTTCTCAACACTGAAAACACTGTCCATAGTGGAACCTTGGGAGCTCCCAGGGAGCCCAGACCTGGTATCCCAGGGACCAGTGCTTTGTTAAGATCCCCAGAGGTGGTGTTTGACTTCCTACTCTCCAGTAGGAAGGAGGTGACAAGAAATATTCGTTTGAAAGACCTTTAGGACATGGAAAACTCAGAAGGGTCGACCTGCTTCCAGCCTTTCGCTTATACTTGATTTTCTCCAGGAGGGAGTCTCTGTGTCAGCTAGGCTGTGTCAGATGTTTTCTCCTAGCAGCTAGGCATTCTAGTCCAGTGGGCATGAAGCTAGCACCTCAATGACTCCTGACAGCAATGATGGCTCCTCCTTTTGAACTAGTATTGGATTCACCTATTAAATTTCTCACATGGAAGGTACTATTTTTAGTGGCAATTACTTTTGCCTGCAGAATAAGCGATATACAAGCTTTATCCTGCCGTCACCCCTTTCTTCAGATTTTTCAGGATCGGCTGGTGTTAAGATCACTGCTAGCTACCAAAGAGATCTTCTGTTTTTCATTGGACAATTGTTCTTATATCAGTGTAAAGATTCTTCTGTGGATAAATCATTGGATGTCAGAGCATGTCTTCTGGAATACCTTCGCCAAAGAATGCAGAAAATACAATTCTGTGAAATACTCACCTGTAGAATTGGTATTATACGTATACAGTACGTCCCGCTCCAAATATAATACTTACACTTGGGTTATCCTCCGCCAGAGGGCGCTGTGGCACTGCAGACATGCAAAAACAGGCTCCTCCCGGCCCTTTATATACCCAGGGACCTCCCACAAATCCCCAGCATTGAAAAGCAGTGAACCAGAAGCCGGGAGAAACCAACCACCAAAACAACTGGTAATGATAACAATAACAATCACCTTACAGGGGATCCAGAATAATGCAAAAACCAGGGTGGGGTGGAGCAGGACGTACTGTATACGTATAATACCAATTCTACAGGTGAGTATTTCACAGAATTGTATTATACAGTACGTCCTGCTCCAAATATAATACTTACACTTGGGACATCCAATAGCAGTGTCCAGATCCAGATCGTACTGGTCTACTGCCATTTGAACCACGTATGCGAACCACACTCTTCTTGGCCACTGGGGGGCCACTAGAATCACAGGCACCCCTTCCAGAGCGCACTCTTGCGCAGAACCCCGCTCAGCAGAGGGAATGGTGGAAACACATACAGGAGCCGAAACTCCTTCCATGACATGGACAGGGCATCCGTAGCCAAGGCCAGAGGGTCCTGAGACAGGGACACGAAGGTCGGGAGCTTGTGGTTGTGGTGGGACGCAAACAGGTCCACATCTGGTAGACCCCAACGGTGACACAGGGACTGAAATACCCTGTCGCAGAGGGACCACTCTCCCTGTCGGGACGTTCCCCTGCTCAGAGCATCTGCAAGCAGATTCTCCTCCCCCGGAATGTAAACAGCCGAAATGCATTGTACATTGGCCTCCGCCCACATCAGAATCTGAGACACCTCCCGGAGGGCACTCTTGCTCCGAGTCCCTCCCTGATGGTTGATGTATGCAATCGCCGTCTTGTTGTCTGAGCGTATCTGGACCGATAGTCCCCTCAGGTTTTGGGTCATCCGCTCCAGCACCAACCGAACCGCCCGCAGTTCCAGAATGTTGATGGGTAAGTGGGCCTCCCGAGGACCCCACGTCCCCTGGAAGCGCAGGGACTTCCAGAATCCCCCTCAACCTGACAGGCTGGTATCCGCTGTGACCGTCTCCCAGGAAGGGGCCAGAAAGGACCTGCCCCCTGTCAAGTTCTCGGGGTCCAACCACCACGCAAGGGACCGTCTGACCGAGGGGGGAAGCACACAGACCCCGTCCAAGGACGCCAGGGTTCATGTCCCATACTGACAGAAGGTGAAGCTGCAGAGGTCTCAAATGGAACTGAGCGAAGGGCACCGATTCGAAGCTTGCCACCATCAGGCCCACCAGCTGCATTCCCTGCCTGATGGAGGTCTGTGGGCACAAGAGTAGGAACCTGGCTTGAGCAGTCAGAGCTTCCACCTTCTGTTGAGGAAGGAATATCCGTGACAGAACCGTATCCAGAATCCTTCCCAGGAACGGGGTCACCGAGGATGGGGACATAGAGGACTTGGGGTAATTGATCACCCATCCGAAGGACTCCAGGGTGGACACTACCAGTTGGGTGTCCAACTCTTCCTGCTGCAGAGACCGAGAGGTGATGAGGATGTCGTTCAGGTAAGGCAGCACGCGTATACCCCTTAGCCTTATCAGTGACATCACCCCTGCTAGCACCTTGGTGAACACCCTGGGAGCCGACGTGAGGCCGAATGGCAGAGCCACAAATTGGTAATCCTGATCTTTCAGTGCAAATCTGAGAAACCTTTGGTGTCTTTGGTTCCTGTCCCGGAACGTGAAGGTAAGCACCCTTGATGTCTGACGTCATGAAGTCCCCTGGGCGCAATGAGCCAATGGCCGAGCGCAGAGTTTCCATGCGGAAATGCCTGTTCTTGACAAATCTGAGGATTTTTAAATCCAGAATGGGCCTGACTGACCCATCCTTCTTGGGTACTGTGAAGAGATTGGAATAGAACCCCTTGCCTCTGTCTCCAAAGGGGACCTTGCAAATTACTCCTAGATCCAGGAGACCCTGCACGGCCAGCAGCAAGACCTGGGCTGAGGCGGGGTCCTGAGGGATTCGGGACCCAATGAATCTGGTGGGGGGGGGCCGTACAGCAAATCCTATCCGGAGGACACTACCTCCTGAACCCACCGGTTTGAGACGTGGCGCCGCCAGACGTGCTTGAAGTGCTGTAGACGTCCCCCCACCCTGACGGGTGAGGGCGCCCCCTCATGCCTGAGGGGTCTTGGGAGGGGCTTTGGGCTTGGGCCTCCAGGAAGAACCGGGACGGCGTCCTTTATTCCTGTGCCAGGAATCTGCACGGGGCCCGGCGAAGGACACCCCTTTTCCCGGTTTAGCGCCGCAGTAGGGGATTGAAAGGGTGCCCTGGCCTCAAAAAGGCCGAAACTGTCGCCTGCGCTGGGGCAGCTTGCCTCCTTTGGCGAATAGGTCTAGACAGTCACCAAACAGACGTAGCCCTTTAAATGGAAGCCCAGTAAGGGCTTTCTTAACGGCGAATAGCTACCGCCAAGGCAGAAGATCTGGCACGCATCGTCCGATGCAGACAGGATAAAGTTTATGAACACGTCGCAGTTAGTCAGATTATTGACAGTATCAGCGGGCAACTCATCTGTGCCATCGAGTGCATTCCTAACTATGGCCCTGAGCGCTACTGCCGTAATGGCTAAGGCGCAAACCGGGCGCAAGGTCGCTCCACCAAAGGCATGGCATGCCAATTGCTCAAGACGCCGGTCCTCAGAGTCCCGTAGCGTAGAAGTGTCAGGGGAGTGCATAACAGAGGTGTTGGACAACCCTAGAATAGGAGCATCGACCAGCACTTAACCAAGTCAGCCGGGAAGGGACACTTTCTATCCACACTCTTAGGGATCCCAGGCAGCCTGCTGGGTTGTTCCCATTCCTTAAGCACGAGGCTATTGAAATGAGTCTGCTCGGGAAATTCAAGATGAGCCTTAGCAGTATGAAAGAGCTCGCCCCTTTGTCTGGGAGCAGCAGCAGGGGGAGAGATAGACAAAACTTAAAATATCTGAGCCAGCAGTCTGTCAATATCATCCGAGGTCCAGTGCTCGGAACCAGATTCGTCATGACCCCTGGACTCCTCGTCATATGACCCAGAGTCAGAGAACAGTTCCCCTTCGTCCGAGGGGGGATGGCCGTAAGGCTGCAACAAGTCATCAGATTCCATAGGGAAAAGGGCAGGGGTTAAATGCCGCCTCTTGGCGGTGGCCTTACGCGCTAGCAAGCAATTTTTCAACACTGGCCAGTCTAGTAGCCATATCAGGATGAGAATCCCCACTTGTTTTGGGGGTTAGACTCAGGCTTGGGGGAGTAGGTGAAGTGAGGCGAGGTGCGGGCCCAGCCACGGAAGAGGCGGAAAGAGCCGATAGCGCCTGCTGTGCACAAGGAACACAGACCCGTGCATTGTCACCGCTGCTGGGTAAGACCCCACAAGCTACACACAACCGGGCTTGTCCCGAAGGAACCCCGTTCACAATATCCTGAGACGCCTCCATATGGTGATTGTATCGACACAGTAGGCCCGTAGGGATTGACGCTATAAGCACCCTGGATGCCCCAATAACCCGCTGGGAAGTGGGAGTATTTTTTAATAGTCTCAACAGGAGGATGCACCGGGCCGGGAGAAGCCACCAGAATCCGCGGTCTGAAAGACATAAGAGGGACAGGGATGTCAGAGCCAAGCGCAAGGAGACATTATAAGATATATAATAATGATAAAAAATGGTCGCCGGCGAGGGCACTTACAGATAGCAGGGGGAGGGTGGTCTTCACCATGCGTGCGAAAAAGAATGGCGCCAAATGATCCTCGGAGGGTGGGCCAGAGCTGAAGGTGACGCGGAGCGCGCCAAGTCAGAGCCCCCGCCCCCCCCCGGAGAGCGCGAAGCTCCGAAAGTGCTAAGCAAATAGAGAAGCTGGAAACAGGGCAGTGACGAAGTCAAAGCAAGCCCCCGAAGGATGATCGGTGTTACCGCAGCCGAGTCACTACGGATTAGGAGAAAAAGACGCCGCAGCATCAACAAAAACCTCCGCCGTCCGTGCAATTGGAAGGGCGCGGCGGCTACCAATAGTAAAGTACAAAACTCGGCTCTGACATCCATACTCAGTCAAACACGACACCAAGGCCATAAGCGTGGGATAGGGTACACTGAGGCCGCCATACTCACGACCCCCCCCTTTCTTTTCCCCCTGGCTAGGGGGGAAACGAGGGAGGATGGCGATCCTGTACACAGGGTTCACCGCTACACGGGGCGTGGGACAATTAAGCGGGAGGGGCATCCACTATGAGGTTCACCATTAGCCTAAACCGTCTACCCTATGGTGGGGGACTGCGGTGGAGCATGGCTCCGTCAAGCACGCATGGTGCGGCCTACCTTCACCCGACCAGCACAGCCCAGGCTGGGAGGCAAATCACAAGGAGGACGGGTGGTAATAGTCCCACAGGGCCGCAGGCTGTAAGAGCCCCGCTCACCTGCGAGAGAGTGATACTTCATGTCTTCGCAGTCAGCACTGCAGAGAAATCTGGGGATTTGTGGGAGGTCCCTGGGTATATGAAGGGCCGGGAGGAGCCTGTTTTTGCATGTCTGCAGTGCCACAGCGCCCTCTGGCGGAGGATAACCCAAGTGTAAGTATTATATTTGGAGCAGGACGTACTGTATACTTAGAATAGGCGGATAGTTTATTAATTTCATTTTCAGAGCCTAGGAAGGGCCATCGAGTGTCTAAGGCAACCATGGCCTGTTGGATGAAGAGTGCAATAAGTTTTGCCTATAATTGATCCCCTGTTCCTGGAAGAATTACAGCTCACTCTACGAGAAGTGTCTCTACATCTTGGGTGGAGCAAGCTGTGACCTCTAGTCAACAGATTTGTAAAGTGGTCACCTGGTCTTCAGCCAAGACGTTTTTTTTAGACATTACCGTTTGGACGTGCTGATCTTAGAGGATCAGTCCTTTGGCAGGAGTGTGCTCCAGGCAGCCTTTCCCAACCAGTGGAGGTCGATCTTGCTTATCCTCTCACTAGTATGCTGCCCGGGGGATGTTTTGAGAAAACCTAGATTAGTTACCTGGTAACTTCTTTTCTAAACATCCGAACGGACAGCATGCATGATCATTGATTGCATTTTTTTTCATGTTTAACTACCAGCAGTGTTCTGGTCTGTCTTTGAATTTTGCAGATCTCTATAACAACTGGAGGCCGGGAGGAGGAGCAAAAGCTTTATTCATTTCTGGTGGCCATGTGTTCCTACCTAGGGACGGAGCCATAAGGTCTCACTAGTATGCTGCCCATTTGGATGTTTAGAAAGGAAACTTAAAGTGGACCATCACCCTCCCGTGATCGGCCCGGGAATCTATAAGATTCCCGGGCCGATCACCTACCTCCCCGCGGGACATTCCGATCCCCCCAAATCCCCTTACCTTGTCTTCGGCCTTCCTCGCGCCCCTCTAGACGTGCGCGCGCCCGCTCCGGCCGTCTGTGAATGGCCGGCGCGGGCGCGTCAAGAGTGACGCGCGGGAGGTGGCTGCGGAGCCGCCGCTTGTCCGTTGCTGTCAGATCGCTTGTCCGTCCGCACTGACTGGACGGCGCGGCCACGTGGGAGCGGGGAGAGGTGAGTTTTCCGGGTGATCGGGGGGGGTTTCACACAGCGGGGGTGCCCCACCGAAGTGGACCAAGACCCAGGATAGTCAAAATCCTGGGTGTTGGTCCACTTTAAGCTTTTAAAGTCGGGCTAAAAACTACAAACTCCCTGTGAACAGTGCAGATTGTCATTAGATCCATGTTTTTCAAAATAATTACTTAACTTCTGGGCTATTTGATCTATACTTCTTGTATCTTTTAATAAGCCCATGTTTAATTTCCAATGCCATTCCATCAGTGTTCTCTTTGGCCATCTAATGGCTAAAAATAGTAGCGCATGATACAAGTATAATATACTCCCAATCTTCATTTTTTGTATCAGTTGTATATGGCATTGCAAGATAAAAATATAATCCAATCTAGAATACTTCCTGTGCATATTTGGGTAGAATGTATTTTACCCCGGGATAACAAATACCTCTAGGTATCTATTATGTCTAGATCATCTTGTTGCTTATTGATCCTGTTCAAGACTTTATATGAAATGTATGTTTTAGAATATCTGCATAAGGAAGACTTCATTGGGAGCTATTGAGAAATATAAAGCAGACTGAATGATCGCAGGTCCTAGTGGAATAAAATTGGCAGATTTTAGAGCCCTGCTACTGCTTTGATCCAGCACTGCAGGGAATGGAGGACAGGTACATGGGAAAGGCATTAGGTGAGCTGCTTTCTGGCTAATTATTGCCGTTGGGTTTAGAGTCCCATTAACAATGTGATTTTATATACAGAAAAAAAAAGGAAACACATTGTTGGGCCTATAACATTTAGCGGACGTCTGCTGCATGCAAACAATTCTGACATATCATGAAAACATCATGACAGTCAAGTTCACATTATAGATACTGAAGCTGATAGATTTAAATGGACTGTCCATTTAAAGGGTTAATATTTACCTGATGCATCTAACTGTTGTCTCTGTGCACCTGCATGGCTCATGTTGTGGCTGGAGATAAAAAGCTTCACTTTCTTCCGGACCGCATTCTCAGCGCCCCTGGAGAAGGCACTGGTGATCAATGGGAGGACACTGCGGTCAAGAAGTGAAGTGAAACCTCTCATCTCCAGCCACACTGCGAGTCTGGAGGAAGCACAAGGACAACAGTTATAGGCATCAGGTAAAGACAACACCTATTGTCTGGGACTTACAATGCTGTGGTAACACCAAGACCAGGGACTAACAACTAGCAATTCCAGTCAAGCTAATGCAATCAACACTTCACCTCCCTAGCCTTTATGGTAGACAAATGATGTGTATTGGAGTTACTATTTATTGCTGCCAGATTCCTGTACAAGACATTCTTAGTTGAGAAAGCCAGTGAGATGACTAGCAAAATATCTTCATAAAAAAAAAATAAAAAAAAATAGCACGTCTAGTTTCCCCGATTTATTCCTACAGATATACCATGACTAGGATAACTGAGAACCTTCAAAGACAGATTTTACAATGAGTACCAAAATATACTTTTTCATCGCCCCAAAGATGACATAGCAAATCAAATATGATAAGGTTGGCACTTCCAAAAGCAGTGCATTTGAGCCTAAAATATCAAACAGAAAATAAGCTGGACAAACTTCAACTTTCGAACTAGAATAAGACAATACCCTGCCAAAACTGCCTGCAATACCTGTCAGCTGACGCCAACTATTAGATTTTATAAAACATATGGAAAGTATGTACCAAGAACCAATTGGCTGCCAGGTAGACCTGATCCACAACAGACTAACAGTGGGGAGCGCAGGTGAGTCAGAATAACCTAGCAGAGCTGGCAGACTAGTAAATTGGAAGAGGCTTTAACTTTGTTGGGTAGGCTCACAGATGGCCAGATGAATCTACTTGTTGACAGTTGGGCCATCCTAGCAAAGTCCCCTTGTGGTCAAATAAACACACTCATTAGAAATTTGGAGTAGGCAGAAATTCAGACCTAAGATGAAACAGCAAGTTGTCTTTGCTATTCAGAAGGTATGATTGCTTGTAAGAGTGATATGATGAAAGTCAGGAAGGCCTCCCTCTGCGACAAGGTGGTTAATGGTGTACAGCGTAAAACATTTAATGAACACATTACAAAGCAATACTCACCACCAAAACAGACAAGCCTAAAGACTTAATGTGTCTTATCTTCAGAGCAAGCCTCCCCAGCGGATGAACAGTCCCAAAAGCAAATGCATTTGGAGTGCAACACAATATAGCAATCCTGCAAAATAAAAACACGTGAATGTCTTAAAGCCTAAAGAAGACCCAAAGTGAAAAGTTACTTTAAAAGATCCCTTTTAACAATCAACCATGGAGCATCCTGATTTGGCATCCTCTGGAGTAAAGGAAGCCAAATTGAGCACAGAGCTCTGTGTGGCAAGGGACAGGACGCAGCTGCATGCTACACCTTTTATTCATGGAGGTGTTGCTGCTGCATGTGTAGACAGTGGTTTCCTGCTCCCATAACCCATCAGAAACTTGAGTATTTCTGTAATACAGAACCTACTGATGGTGTGAGGGGGTAGGTTAGGCTGTACCAAGTCTCCTTTAAAGTGGACCTAAACCCAGCTGGATCGGCCTGGGAATCTATAAGATTCCTGGGCCGGTCAATTCCCTCCCCGCGGGGCATCCAAAATCAGGATGCCCCGCTGTGTGAAACCCCATAGGTCGCCCGCTGCACTTACCTTAATCCGGTTCTTTGGCATATGAGCGGTCCACGGCTGCATCCCTGCTATCCCTCTAAAAGGGCGCGCTCCCTGTTAGAGGGAAGCGCGGGATGTGGCTGCCAGCGCGCTTGGAGCCGCTGAGCTAAGACGTCGCTAAGACGTGCATAGCGCAGCGGCTCCAAGTGCGCTGATTGGATGAACGGCCACGCATGCGTCGTAGGACCGCGGTGAGGTGAGTTGATGCGGGAGATCTGGGGGGTTTCACATAGCGGGGCACCCTCGTTCAGGGTGCCCCGAGGGAGTGGACCAAAACCACTGGTCCACTTTAAGAGGGCATAAGCTTAGGTCTTTTTCTCATGTTGTGCATTAACTACTGAAGGTCATCGGGTGTTGAATGGACAAGAGCAGCTTGATGATGATGGCAGTGCAGGCCTGGGATCAGGCAATTCCTTAAGTATCTGAGGGCCGGACTATCAGCAATTGCCTGCTGAGGATTAAAGGGGAGTATAGTGTTTTTTATATGACTGCCTGAAGAAAGTGTACCAAAACCCAGAATTTTCACTATTCCGTGGTTTGGTTCGTCCCATGGGGCATCCTGGTTTGGGATGATTTTCTACATGAAACCCCGCCATTCAGCTGCTTTCTGTAACCTTCCACGAGCTGATGGAGCAACTTGCCTCCAATCTGCTTCTCTGGAGGCTCAAATTTAAGTGGACCAAAAGCAAAAAAAAAAAGGTCTTACTCCCTTTCCGGTAGCAGGTCCAAATGCTCGCGCAGCACATAGCGACTACTGCCTGCCACTTCCCGGTTCAATCACGCTACATAAACCCCTTTGAAACTGCAGATCACTGGCCGGTTACGTCACCACTGAAGCACGCTGGGAGAAAGGCCAGTCGCTCTCAGAGAGGCTAGCCCCATGTGTGAGGTGAAAGGCTGCACCCAGGAGGATTGTGGGACACATAAGTGTAGCAAAATAGCAGTGCAGGAGTGTTCAAAATGTTCAACTGTTATTTTTGAAGGGATTTCCAAGGAAATTATTGTATATTTATATAATTATATTGTATATTTATATAATTATATTGTATATTTATATAATTATATTGTATATTTATAAAATGATATATTGTTTTTTTCAGCAGTGTCTGGGCTTCAACATGAAATGTCTTGTTTGGCTTTTTTAGTGTATTCTCAATACTTTTGGGTAGAATATGTGCAAATTTTTTTTTTTTAAATAATTTTTTTTTTACAATGTGTTGTGTTTTTTTGTTTTTTTTACGTTTTTCAATAAAATCTTATTGCGTGTGAAATACCAATTTCTCCCGGCTACATCGGTACCACATATATATTGGTAGACACCCTTTCCTGCCCAGGAAACTCCCCCAAACTGAAACAGTGTTTTAGGAGATTTTCTGATAAAATGCAACTGCGCTATGCGCACCTTTTTTTTTTCAAGAAAAGTACACACCTCAAGCTTTCTAGGTGTACCAGGCTTGTTTACATGGGCGTAGTTTTCTGGAAGTAATCCCTCAATTAATTCTTTGGTTGCACAGATATATGCAAAAAATGAAAAAAACGTTAAACCTGAAAAAGCAAGGTCCCCCGAACAGAACAATACCCAACACATGCATAGGTCCTGTCAAGGGAAGAATTGCCAAACACCCCAAAGTAAAGCATGCACAGAACGGTAATTTTACTTGAAAATTTCAGCTCTGCAGACAAAGTGCGCACCTTGTGCTTTTTCAACGAAAACAGCCTTTACATTTGGAACACCCCCCCATAAACCATATATTCCCTGAATGTACACATGTTAAGCTTTCTAAGCGTACCCAGCTTGTTGTAGTGGGCTCATCCTTCTGGAAGTAATCCCTCAAAGAATTCTTAGGTTGCACAGGGTTTCCCTAAAAAATGTATAAAAAAGCTGAAAAAAACATGTTTTCCTAAAATATGCAAATAAGAAAAAACAAGCTGAATCTGAAAGCACAAGGTCCCCCGAACAGAACAATACCCAACACGCATAGCTACTTTTACTTGAAGTTTTGTCACCCTCCAATGAGGGGTCAGGTGAGTTTTTAACTTTTATAATTTTTCTTCTGTGGGGGTTTAAAGTCAGCTACGTGAGTCTCACATAGCTAGCACTTAACGGTAGGAGAGGCTGTTAAGTGAGACTCACGTAGCTGGCAAAAGAAGGGTTAATGTGAGGCTGGAGAGACTGAAAGAAATCCTAGCTGCACACACAATCAGCATGTGGCATCTCGGTATGCCTAGGCTGTGTTATGGCCATGCTAGCCATTCAGTTCAGTTACTTGCACAACCCAAGAAGGGTACGAGTGAAGCCGGCGTCGGATGCACATGGGGCGTGGTCTCATTGGCAAGGTAAGCATCTCAGGTGCTGGGGGGCACCACACAGCAGGGCAACCCAATTCAGGATGTCCCAGGGGTGGAATGGAAACCAGACCGAGTGTCTTAAAGATGCTATGTCCGGGTTTAGTCTACTTTAAGTCACTGCGGAAAATTAATTGTCAGACTGAATAGTCTGTCTGACTATTTGAGTCTCCCTATGGAATAGGGAGACACAACATGACTCAGAAGGGTGAAAAGCAGCTCAAGCCATAATCTGTTATGTATAAGAGAATATTTTGCTTTTAACATACATTTCCTGAAGTCTAGTTTCAGCTGTTTGTTCAAATACAAAATATTTCAAAAAGTATCCTGGTATGAATAGAATAGATCTGTTCTATAGTCACATTTACTGCAAATAAAATAAATCCATGCTTCTGGATATAGAAAAAAATACAATTCTGTGAAATACTCACCTGTAGAATTGGTATTATATGCATATAGCAAGTCCTGCTCCAGATGTAGTAATTACATGTGGGTAATCCTCCGCCTGAGGCGCTGTTCACTGCAGACATGTAGAAAACAGGCTCCTCCCGGCCTACATACACCGAGGGACCTCCCACAAATCCCCAGCATTGAAAAGCAGTGAAAGGAGAAGCCAGGAGAAACCAACCACCCAAAACTGGCAATAATAGTAATGATAACAATCACCAAACAGGGGATCCAGAACAACGTGAAACCAGGGTGGGTTGGAGCAGGACGTGCTGTATGCATATAATACCAATTCTACAGGTGAGTATTTCACAGAATTGTATTATTCTAAGCATACAGCACGTCCTGCTCCAGATGTATTATTTACATGTGGGACAAGCAATAGCAGTGTCTGTAAAGTAGGCTGGGATCCCCAACAGAAAAGGCAACAGCAAGCAGTTTAAACTACTGCCGCCTGCAAAACCTTGCGGCTAAACACAGCGTCAGCTGAGGCCCTAACATCAACCTTGTAAAACTTAGTAAAGGTATGAACAGAAGACCAAGTAGCGGCCTTGCAAACTTGTTCCACAGAGGCCTGGTGCTGAAAAGCCCAAGAAGCCCCAACAGCTCGAGTAGAATGAGCAGTAAGACGGAAGGGGGGGGGGGGGGGACTTCCCCTTAGTAGTATAGGCTTGAACCACAGCATGACGAATCCATTTACTGATGGTAGACTTGGCGGGAGCCAAACCCTTCCTAGGCCCGTGAGGCACAACAAAGAGAGCATCGGTCTTCCTGAAGGCCTTAGTGATAACTAGGTAATACTTGACGCACCTAACCATGTCCAAGGAATGCAAAACCCTTTCCTTAGGGTTACTAGGATTAGGGCACAAAGAAGGAAGCACAATATCTTGATTCAAATGAAAAGCAGACACCACTTTAGGTAGAAAGTCTGGCTTTAAGTGGAACACCACCTTATCCTGGTGTTTCTCATAGTAGGGAGGCTGAATAGATAAGGCAGCCAACTCAGACACACGCCTAACAGAGGTGATAGCTACTAAGAAGATAACCTTGAGCGTGAGAACAGCGAGAGCAGCCTCCTGAATAGGGAGCACCCTGCAGGGCCGATAAAACCAAGTTTAAATCCCAAACAGGTACCGTAGGCTTGCGAGGGGGACGCACATGAGTGACCCCCTGAAAGAAGGTCTTGATAAGAGGGTGCTGGGCAAAGGTCTTCTGAAAGAAGATAGACAGGGCCGAAACATGGCCCTTCAGAGTACTAAGCTTAAGGCCTAAGTCTAGACCATGTTGTAAAAACTCCAGCACCCTAGAGACTAAAAATTCCCGGCAGGGAAGAGACATGGACTCACACCAGTCAATGTAAGAATGCCAGACTCTATAATAGATAGCAGAGGGAGTCTTTTTCCTGGCTTGCACCATAGTAGCCACTACAGATGCAGACAAACCCTTTTCCATCAGGATGAAGGTTTCAACAGCCAAGCCGTCAAAGCCAGAGTTAGTAAATTGGGATGGCGTAGAGACCTCTGAGTTAGAAGGTCTGGCAACTTTGGCAGATCGTACTGATCCCCTGCCATTTGAACCACGTCTGCGAACCACACTCTTCTAGGCCACCTTGGGGCCACCAGAATCGTAGGTACCCCTTCCAGAGCAATTTTGCGCAGAACTCTGCCCAGAAGGGGAATTGGTGGAAACACATACAGGAGCCGAAACTCCCTCCAAGACATGGACAGGGCATCCGTGGCCAGAGCCAGAGGATCCTGAGACAAGGATACAAAGCTCGGGAGCTTGTGATTGTGACGGGACTCAAACAGATCCACATCTGGCACACCCAAACGGTGACACAGGGACTGAAATACCCTGTTGCAGAGGGACCATTCCCCCTGACGGGACGACCCCCTGCTCAGAGCATCTGCCAGCAGGTTCTCTGCCCCCGGAATGTAGACAGCCGAGATGCATTGGACATTGGCCTCCGCCCATGTTAGAATCAGAGAAACTTCCTGAAGAGCCCCTGTGCTCCGGGTCCCTCCCTGATGGTTGATGTAGGCAACCGCCGTCCTGTTGTCTGAGCGTACCTGAACCGCCAGACCCCTCAGGTGATGGGCCAATTGTTCCAGCACCAATCTGACCGCCCTGAGTTCCAAGACATTAATAGGTAGATGGGCCTCCTGAGGGCCCCACCTCCCCTGGAAGCGCAGGGACTTCCAGAATCCCCCCCAACTCGACAGACTGGCATCCGTTGTGACCGTCTCCCAGGAGGGAGCCAGGAAGGATCTGCCCCTTGTCAAGTTCCTGTGGTCCAACCACCACGTAAGAGATTGTCTGACCGAGGGGGGAACCACCCATATCCCGTCCAAGGACGCTGGGTTCTTGTTCCAAACTGACAGAAGGTGAAGCTGTAGGATTCTCAAATGAAACTGGGCAAAGGGCACCGCCTCAAAGCTTGCCACCATCGAACCCACCAACTGCATTCGCTGCCGGATGGAGGGATGAGGGCTCGAAAGCAGGGACATCGCCTGCGTTGTCAGAGCTTCCACCTTCTGCTGAGGAAGGAATATCCTTGACTGAACTGTATCCAGAATCATCCCCAGGAACGGGGTCACTGAGGAGGGGGACAGAGAGGACTTGGGGTAATTGATCACCCAGCCGAATGACTCCAGGGTGGACACTACTAACTGAGTGTCCAGCTCTGCCTGCCGCAGAGACCGAGAGGTGATGAGTATGTCGTCCAGGTAGGGCAACACGCGTATGCCCTTTAGTCTTAACAGGGACATCACCCCTGCCAGCACCTTGGTGAACACCCTGGGAGCCGACGTGAGGCCGAATGGCAGGGCCACGAACTGGTAATGCTGATCCAGCAGCGCAAATATGAGAAACCTTTGGTGTCCTGGAAACACCAGAACGTGCAGGTAAGCATCCTTGATGTCCACAGATGTCATGAAGTCCCCTGGCGCAGCGAGGTGATAGCCAAGCGCAAAGTTTCCATACGAAAGTGCTTGTTTCTGACAAATCTGTTGAGGATTTTTAAATCCAGAATGGGTCTGACTGACCCGTCCTTTTTGGGTACCGTGAAAAGGTTGGAATAGAATCCCCTGCCCCTGTCTCTTTGCAAATGACCCCTAGATCCAGAAGGTCCTGCACAGCCAGCATCAAGACCCGTGCTGATACAGGGTCTTGAGGGATCCGAGACCCAACGAACCTGGTAGGGGGCCGTACAGCAAATTCTATCTTGTAACCGGAGGACACTACCTCCTGAATCCACAGGTCTGAGACGTGTCGACTCCAGACATGTTTGAAGTGCTGTAGACGTCCCCCCACCCTGAGGGGCGAGGGCGCCCCTTCATGCTTGAGGGGTCTTGGGAGGGGCCTTGGGCCCCCAGGAGGCACCAGGACGGCGTCCCTTATTCTTGTTCCAGGGCTCTGCCCGAGACCCAGCGAAGGACACTCCTCTGCCTTGCTTAGCCCCCCGGTAGGGGGTCGATAGGGAGCTTGGGCCACTAAAGGGCCGAACGCTTGTGCTGGGGTAACTTGCCACCCTTGGCAAAGATATCTAACCTTTCTCCAAACAGGTGGACGGGTGGGAATAGTCCCGCAGGGCCTCGGGCTGTAAAGCCCCCGCTCGCCTGCGAGAGCGTGATACTTCATGTCTTCGCAGTGAGCACTGCAGAGAAATCTGGGGATTTGTGGGAGGTCCCTCGGTGTATGTAGGCCGGGAGGAGCCTGTTTTCTACATGTCTGCAGTGAAAGCGCCTCAGGCGGAGGATTATCCACATGTAATTACTACATCTGGAGCAGGACGTGCTGTATGCTTAGAATAAATCACCATTATCCATGAGCAATATAGAGATATTGTTTCTTATCGAGCCATACTGCCAACCATTACCCTTTTCTTACCGGACAATATTATCTGAGCTGCCAGCTATTAGCAGGCTGTCTGTTTGTATGTCACCCACTGGAAGCAGCTTGTTCTCTTGCCTATCCAAAGCCAGCATAAAATCTGGTAAAATAAACATTACTGTTATTGTCCACTCCAGAACAAAAAAAGATCAAATATGAATACAAATAGCCTATTCATGATTTATAGAAACATTACCAACTTTGAAATAACTGCCCTTAAAGCACAATAGGTATACCACCCTCCAACTGAAATGTGTTGCTTTTACCATAAAGAAAAACATCTTGGTTGGTTTTAATGTAGATGCAGATGTGTGTGAACCAAGACCTCTGTGTTTAACCAGATATTAGGGACAGATTTTAGGTTTGGCTGCAGGCTTAACTACAGGGTTAAGCGTTGTGACCCCTTTAAGACTTGGTTTTAATGTTACCACCAGCCTAATCAAAACTCTTTGTAACTGCCCCACGCACAATAATTACAGAGTGTCTATCCTGAGGATTTGGCCATGTTAACGCTCTCCCCGACAAGTTAGTAAAAACGTTCTGGGTACAAGTTCAAGAAGAAAAACCGAGTCTTCCAGCCACACTCCTAATTGATTAAACTCAACTCCCACCAGGGCCCACCTAGCCCTGGCAACAGTGTTCCCTGGGGGGGGTTTCCTGCAGGGAACAGGTGAGGTTATCTTTGTTCCGAGCTTCAATAGAGGCTTCGCAGTCTTTTAAATATATGTGCTGGTGGCTCATACCAATGTAGTAGGCGTTTGCTATCTGCAAGCTGTACTGGTAAAGGTTAGGATCCTTTATAAAGGTTTGCAGAGCAGTGTGGAATGTTTGAATATCTCCAGAAATTGCTGCTGGTACTTTTCTCAGTTGCTGCAAGGAACTGCATTCTGAAAAGTACTCCAACATCAAACATAGGTTAATGTGCTTAATAATTCCATTTTGTTCTTTTTCCTTGTGGTCTGTAATACAAAAACAGAACTGATACACATATACAAGTTTTACAAATGGAATTTAAAAAACCTTACTGTATTTCAAATATAATGGCAAGCAAAATATTTTCATGTTTGAGCTATTTTCTAAGCACACAAGTAAAACAGCTGTGCAATCTACACAAACCAACAGAGAGATTAACCTCTTTCCCATTATATCCAAAGAAAATGTGTAAACAGGTCTTCTACTACAGAGTTTTCAATCCGTTTATGCCAAGTACCCCCTAGCATACTTCAAAATGCTGCATCCATTAGGACCCTGTGGTCATATTTACTTTCTGCCCATTTGCAGTGCTGATTTGTTTGTTGAAAACATTATCATTGCTAAAATTATGCTAAAAGGTTGTAAAATCAGTTCTGTGGCCAAACTCGTGCACGGTACAGAAAAATCAGGAAGAAGAAAAAAAAGCCCTTACCCAAAAGATGATGCAGGTGTTTAGCAGGTAATGGGCCCTCTGTGACCTCAGGTCTGCTGCATCTCCCACCTTCATTTAACCCCCTGAAGAGCCTAAACGTTAAGCAGGAATACTCAACCGGTCTATCCTCCAGGGATGTTCACATGTCCCATACGACTGGTGGACAGCTGGAAAAATGGTGTGTACATGCCTGCCTGGCCTATTTTTTGCTGATCTCCCTGTTCATTATTGGCTGCACTTCAATGGAGAAGGAATTTAACGTGGACCAACACCCAGGGGGGATCGGCCCGGGAATCTATAAGATTCCCGGACCGATCAGATCCCTCCCCGCGGGGCATCCGAAATCGGGATGTCCCGCGGGGAGGAACCCCCCAGGAGGCCCACAATCCTTACCTTACCGGCGATCCAACGGCGCGTCTCTCGCTTCCCTCTAGCAGAGCGCGCTCCCGCGCCGGCCGTTTTGTGAATGGCCGGCGCAGGCGCGCTCCCTGTTAGAGGGAAGCGAGAGACGCAGCCAATGACAGCGCTCTGGTATGCGCGTCCAAGCGGCTTTGGACGCGCATACCAGAGCGGCTATGAGCGCTGTCATTGGCCGGACGAGGTCACGTGGGAGCGGGGAGAGGTGAGTTTTTGCGGCGATCGGGGGGGTTTCACACAGCGGGGCACCCCCGATCGGGGTGCCCCACCTAAGTGGACCAACACCCAGGATAGTCAAATTCCTGGGTGTTGGTCCACTTTAAAGTCCTATTTGTTGGGATAATACCTCTGTCTTTGTCATCAACAAGAACAATGGAGTGTGGTTTGAAACTTGGCAGCGGTGCAGGGAAAATAAAAAAGGGTCCTCATGATGACCAAGAGTGTAGAGGTGGTGATAGATTTTCGGAGAGGCTCCAGCCCTTCTATTCATTCACATTAATAGGTAAGCATTGTAATAAGCAAGTGGAAGAATTATAGCAGAGGACCTGGAGTCCCCCAGTCTGTCATGTGCTCATTCCTCACCGTCTAGTTTGGAGGGGCATTTAAAAGTAACTCAAGTTACAAGATATCTGTGTAATAAAATTAATAGAATCCTCTCTGCCACCTATCTGGCTTTGCCTGGAGAGCAAAATGCTGAGAGAAATATGGTTCCATCACAGCAGGCCATCAACTCTGAATTAATTTGAATATCTAAGTTATGTACCTGTAAGGCGGAGGGACCACAAGAGGTCCAGTTAAGTGAGGGAATGGGTGAAAAGGGAGTGCTAGGTGATTAGACGAATGGCCAGGAGAACAAAAAAAAAAAACACAAAGATGGAGACTGGGGAATGGGGGCAGGGCACCACCCCCCAAAGGTTTGTGAGGATGCCGGGGGGGGGGGGGGGGGGGGGGGGGTACCCGACACATTACTTATTCTCTTCAGTTTTTTGGAATACTAGCCATGGAAGGCAGATGTGTAGCCAACTGCTTTGTCATGTAATGAGAAAGTTAGGTCTACCAACTCCCTCACATTATTGATCTCGCAAAACCAGTCTGCCAGAGTTGGACTGTTTTCAAAATTTGGGGATAGTGCTTCTCCAGGGATGTTTTTTGACCTACTTAGGCTATCTTCAGTGTGGTGTAAAAAGTGGTAGGGCTGCATCTTTGGGGATCGCCTTCCCAAGTGTCTCTACCATAGTTTTTACCAATTTTTCTCAAAAACTGGTTATCATAGGACAGCTCCAAAAAATATGAATAAAAAGGTACATCTCCAACATTCCGAGGAACAGTCAGGAATAATTTTCTGAAGTCTCGAGGGAGTATAGTACCATATCTGTTCTATTATTTTAACAGTGAAACATTATTCCTTCTTGCTTAAAAGGTGCTATAAGGCCCAGGACCTAAATGTTTTGGTAATATTTATAATTGAACCTCTCTGTGGCAATTTTTTTCTAGGGGGTGCTTGGGTTAGAAAGGTTCAGAACCCCTGCTCTAGAGCCCCCTTTAGCATGGTACACACGGAGTAGGATCCAATAGTAAATAATTTAACAAAAACATTATTCTTTCCTTTACAAAACTTTGACTGGGAAAAGTGAAGAGAAAGTCATGTTAGCTAAATACTGGTTTAAAAATTACAAACCTAACAGGATTATAGCCTAACGCCACAATAAAATGTAAAAACATTGCTTTATTAAATACATAATTGAGGCAATTGTATCTTTAAGTTTATGTTTAGAGTGTAACTATATAGTATTAAGTACCAGAAAGGGTAAGAAGTTTCAATTTAAAAACTAGAAAGCTCAGAAACATTGTTCTAAAATATCTACAAATATTCAATCCAAATAATTTCCCTTTATCTCCAGGAGACACAAACTTACTCTGTAGAATCTTGTTTATGGCCTGTTGAGGGTGAACACCTAGAATACACAAGTTAAACACAATATACAGAAGTTCTCTTGGTGGAATATCATTAAGGTGCATCTCCAGTGCTGTGCTCAGAGCTTCCAAAAACCTAACAATGTGGAAAACAATGTTTAAAAAATAATTTGAAATAGAGAAAAAAATGATAAGAAAGAAGCAAAAGTACTAAAATGAGATATAAAAAGACTTACTGGCGACCCTTATTTTTTGGTATATGATTCAGCATTGCGTAGACTCTGGTAGCTACAGATAAATCCCATATTCTTAGTGAGCTAATGCTATTCATTACAATTTCAGCATAGCGATCCAGCAGAGGGACATGACGAAAACTAAGGTGTGCCAAATACTGAAGTATCATGGAAACCTGACAAAACAAAGAGCATCTTGTATTGATCCTATTGTTGGCAGGCATTGTTGAACCTGTAAATGGAGATATTAAAGTGGACCAACACCCAGGGGGGGATCGGCCCTGGCCCATCTTATAGATTCCCGGGCCAATCAGATCCCTCCCCGCGGGGCATCCGAAATCGGGATGTCCCGCGGGGTGAAACCCCCCAGGAAGCCCAGAAACCTTACCTTAACCCCGTTCCAACGGCGCATGTGCGGGCCACGTCTCGCGCTTCCCTCTAGCAGGGCGCGCACCCGTGCTGGCCGTTTGTGAATGGCAGGAGCGCTCCCTGTTAGAGGGAAGCACGAGACGCGGCCTCCAGCGCTCAGAGCCGCTGTGGTTGGACGCCGCTTGTACGTGCATACCACAGCGGCTCTGAGCGCTCTGATTGGACGAGCGCCCGCGTAGGAGCGTGGTGAGGTGAGTGTTTCTGGGCGTTCTGGGGGGTTTCACACAGCGGGGCACCCCCGATCGGGGTGCCCCACCGAAGTGGACCAAAACCCAGGATAGTCAAAATCCTGGGTGTTGGTCCACTTTAAAAGATGGAAACCACTGCAATCCTGGGACCTAAAGTCTGTCAAAATACCTCCCTCAATAAGTTAATCCCATTCCGGGAAGCCGAGCACAATAGCCTCACGTTAAAGAAAAACTCCCTTTTTGTCAGTTTTTTGGTGTTCTGCCTTTTTGTTTTCCTATTGAATGGAAAATAAATATTTGTGTTAGGCTTGTGCCCACAGAACTGTGATTAACTTATCAGCATGCTCGTCCAAGTTTCTTATAGTCCAGTGGATCTGTCTTGGTAAAGTAAGAGTGTCTTTCTTGCCTCTCAGTAAAACTCCTATTATCTCACTACAAATCCTAGAATTCCTTCAACTGTAACAGGTGGGTTAATTAGCAGCTTTGGCTAAACAAAGCTGCAGCAATCGCCCACCTGAAAACGCTTCTAGTAACCCTTTAGCTTCTTGAACGACGCATTCCCCCTATCTGAAGAGATTGAAATAATGCAGATGGGGTTAAATTTGTAATGTCTTCCTCAGCCAATCAGATGTTTGAAGCCAGAGTAAGGAAGCTTCTGAAATGTACATCTGAACACCACTTTTATGTACATTTCTAAGGTAAACACATTGTTACTATGGAGAACAGTTTTATGTTATAACATGGAGTTTACACATTACACGTGTGTAAAGGGCTCACTTTTCTCTTCTTAGTGTACAGACTTGGTGTACATTTCCACTGGCAACAGATTGCAGGTAGCGAAACTGCTTTTATGAAACACACATTTTCTAACATAGGAAAAAAAAAAAATACTAGATAAGCTCAGCACCTTGAGGGCATCCCTTTAGCACCTAAAAATATACACTTTCAAAATTTCCATCAAAAGCGGACTTACCCTTTAAGTATAACTTATTTTTTTTAACTAGATTTAATAATGCCTTGCATACACTTCCACATAGGTGACATTATTTCCCTAGAGTGATTAGCTAGCTGGGCATCCACATAGAGGGCCACAGGCAGTCCCAATTCTGACCTTATTTATTGTTACACAGTTCTGTAAAGATGAGGTGGAGGCAAAGGGGAGATGGTACAGAATAGGGGATATCATTTTAGTCGAAGTAATAAAAGGTTTTAGTATGAGTCAGTAATTTACAGTGCACTTCTTTCACTCATGTGCAAAACATTGTGGCAAAATCTCTAAGCTAGATAGTGCTAGATAGTTTATACAAATTGAAGTACAACAGCAATACTGTTTGACAGTCATGGCTAATAAGTTCTAGTAATGCATCCCACACAGTGCTAACACAGCCGGCCTGCAGTTTATAGACATATTCCACTGTAGCAAAATCATTTTCCTCACTGCCCTTCACATGCAGAATTTCCCCATCACAGGTGCAGGGGGGTTTTCATACAAAGATTTTCAATGTGCACCTTATTGTGAGTAGGGTTGGAAAGTCTCTCAAAACTTAGCCTTTTCATAAATTGAAGAGGTGCTTAAAATCATTCAAATAATCTTCCCTGTTAACTTCCAACAAGGCAAAGTGATTATACATGATCTAATAATACATGAAAGATACTCTAACTATGGAAACATATGCAATATTGTTAAAGCCTTGGACATTACCTGCCATGGCTTCCATATGCAAATGGTTTTCAATATTTGATCCCCAACTGCCTTTAGGATCTTCTCGTTGTAATATTGCAATTCATAGCAGCAGGAAAGAAGACTGAGAATGTTTTTATACGTTAGTTCGTCTAGGCCATCTAAGAAAGTAACAGAAAGAACAATACATTTAATACTAATGACAGTAATCATACAGTAAACAAATGTATTTCGTGATTGAGGGACTCCAAGCTTTTTGTAACCCCTCAGCCACCTCGCCCTCCAATTAAGAGCAATTTGGGCAATAAAATAACTTCCTCCCCAGATTCTGGCAGGAGGAGAGACTCTGAATGGCAGCTGCAGACCTGAATACAGGACCATAGAGTCACAATGCTGCACAGGATTGGATGACAGACCTGAATTATCTCCAAGATGGCTGCATCCAAGACCCAATATGCTGGGGGAATGGTGCTGGATCCCAGGTGAGGTGAATTTTTTCATAACCCCCCCCCCCCACCCTGCCAAAGGAGCTTTCAATAAAACAACCCAACATGAATAGTGTACAAAGTGCCTTAAAGTGAAAGCTTCCCCCGCTCTGTGTGCGCTCCTCCAGGCAGGCGGGAGCACACAAACACATATAGGGGGATGCTGCTTTGTTGTTACCCCCCCCCCCCCCCCCCCAGCTCAGCGACAGGCAACAAGTTTTAATTGACATAAAAAGACAAACAAGTGCAGCTATGTCAAAGAAGGAATCTATGTCTCTCATAAGATTCTTAGTCAGACATCTTTAAGCAGGTATTTTCCTGAGTGGGGGAGTTGACAGGAGGAGGGATTCAGCATACTCTTCAGCACTTTTACATCTAGCTGTTTGAGTTACTTCAACGCAACTCAAGGAGGGAGAAAAGTCCTGCGATGTAAAATCAATGGATACTAGCCAACGACAATGCACATTTGCGGTAAATTTGAGGAGCACTGCATTACAATGTACCTTGCACCAGGGACAGTGCAGTGGGGTCTAAATATCAGGACTGTCATGAAGTACTGGCTGCTAAAAAAAAAATAGCACAGGAGGAGCCAGAGGTCTGCAGGCGACTTCCCTGTGTGACTGAGTAAAGAGAAAATAAGGTTGCAAGGCCACCATCCTATTCTGGCCCTCCTCCAAGTGCAGATTTGTATGAGAGCTTGTATGGTCCCTCTGGGAGAACTGGACATGATGCATGGCTACAAAGATACTGTACAGAATGCGATTGTCACTGTCCAAAGTACCAAAACAACTCTACAAGGCCCCTCTCTAAAATATTGAGGCTAGGAGAAAAAAGAAGCAGGGTGTTTCTTCTAGCCATGGCAGGAACAAAAGTTCCTGGGTTTCTACAGGCCCCAATAAGCAGCTCTGATTTTTGCCCAAACCACGCGAAGGAGCAGTGTACAAAAAAGTGATGGAACATTTGTTCTACAGATCATCATTGATAACATCTTAAGAAAATCTTGTTAATATGCAGGTAACATGAGATAAAACTCACCACTTCCACAGGAATATTCCAAGACCATTCCAGTACAATGAGACGCTATTTGCAGAATGCCTCCCCCACTTAAACCCCCTAACCCTGATAGGATGGCCCCCACAGCTCATTGGGCTGCAAGGAAACACTTTCACATACAAGTCTTCGCAGCTCCACAGTATGTAGAAGGAGAAAGCAAATGGCCCCAGAAAGACTTTTCAATGCAGTGGAAAGAACACAGAGTGTGCAAAGTTATAAACAGCATACCCAGTGGATTTGAAGTTAAGAGGGTGAAAGAATAATGGAGCCAGGGCCCATATTCCGTCACTACAGAACCCTGCCAGAATCCGAAAACTACTATTGAGCAAGGGAGACAATGCCCAAAGTAAGAAATAAAAAACAGCCCTGAAACACTGTGGAACAGTTACCACTTTGTAACGTCCATCTAGTTACAAAGTGTGGAGTTGCTTGCTGGCCTGTAGAATGTCAATTGACCGCCCTACGCAAAGAGGCTTGTGCCACAGCTTCAGCCCTTCCTGACAGCCGTTTCCACTGATCAACTGTAAATGATGTGCAACTTCCTTGTAGAAAGAGTCTATAGGCCCATATATGGCATAACTGAGATTTCATCTTTCAATTAAAGTCTCTAGTGACATCCAACACAGTCCAATTGTACTATGCTGCAAATAAATTAAATGTCTACCATTGCAGTCGGTCCATAACATCAACATTCCTAGCTAGAAAGTCCCCATTTACAAATCACTAAAGCTCTTGTGATCTTTATAAAAAGACAAGCATGTGCAGGCAATTATAGGTGCCTTCTTCTACCTTACCAAGAATTTTGAGACTGCAAGCATTTAAGAGATGTTCAGAGTAAAAGTTGATATCAGACAGAACGCAAAATACTTTTGAACTCTGAGCAACAGTGAACTTGTCAACCATCTGTAAGGCTTTATTCTGCAAGAAAACACAAAAACTATTAGGCTTGGGCAAATATCTTTAGATTCAGGCATATACAGATGTGTCCATCATCATTCTTTTATGTTCAGTTAATTAGAAAATGTTTGTTGAAGAATGATTAGCTTCGGAAAACAAGCTGCTATGCAATAAATTGTCATCTTTTCATATTTCAGTGTGCGGCCAAGTACAGATGTAAAAAGGATAACAACCCCAACCTCTCATACTTTGTTATTCTGTGTACAACATTTTTCCACTTTCTCCTTATACTATAAGTTAGATGTTTGTCTTCTCAGAATTCCAAAGGGACATTTTAGGGATCATTGCTACTTACTGCATTGGGAGTAAGACACCCTAGGGTTGATTTAAAACCAGGTGCAAAAAGGGTCCTTTGGAGTAAAAAGTGCACTTTAGGTGAAGGGAATTCACTCAAAAAAAAAAAAAAAAAAAGCATGTCCACGCACAGCCAAATGGATGCAAGTGATGCCTCCCACCAATTGTGCACATGGCTAGGATTTCATTTAGCTTGGACAGGTGCTGAAAGGGTAGAATACTGGACTAACCACAGGGCTTTACACAGCTAGGATCCCAAACAGGGGTGCCCCAGAGGAACAAACCAAGACCTGGGATAGTAAAAATCTCGGGTTTTGGTCCTCTTTAAGTTTAACACAGAAAAAAAAAAAAAAAAATGCAATAAAATATGTTTGTTCTAATTTTTGGTGTGGATAATTTGTTGAAAGTTTGGAAACCACATCACCCTATGGGCTATGCAGAACACAACTGCAAAATCTTTAGCATATCCCACAGGGTGCTGTTTTCAAATTTTCAAAGAATTATCCTTAAAAGCGATCCCATAACCATATGTTAACCACTTCCTCATTCACAAGTGGCTGACAATCACGTGACTGCAAGTGACCAATCTGGATTTTCAAGTGGACTTACACTTTAACCTGAATGGTCTTCGTTGGTCACCAGATTAACTGCCATGTTTGTCATATACCATGAATAAGGAAGTGCTACTTTAAGAAAAAGTGATGTACCTCCCGTTAAAATGCCCTATCGAATCTACAGCTGAATTTTTTGGGAGCTTTTATTGTGCGTGCTTCACTAATTAATTACTATGACCCCCAGGGGGCAAGGATGGTAGCTGCTTTAGGTCCTTGGACGGGCCGGGCCCCAGGACACAATCACACTTTCCTACTCTATTGTGTTGTGGCTGGGGCCCAACGACGCTCAGATTGGGGTGTCTACAGGCAAAGCACCAGATTTGGTTTTCAGGGGCCTGTGATGCCCCCTCCACTCTCTTGTAGTCAATAGTGCCACACCATCCCTGCCCAGCGTGCCCGTCCACCAGCTCTGCAGAGCCAAATGGAGCCGAGCTAAACCAAGCACACTGACTGGCTTATCAGATGGGCCTGCACTGTGCGCCCATATCGGGATGCCCGTCTGAGAGGAACACCACCCGGGAGAGTGAAGTTCCTGGGTGTTTAACCCATTTAAAGTTAAAAAGCTTAGAGAGAAGCAGGTTACAATTCACACCCAAATGTGCAACCAGAGTTATACTTGCTTCACCAGATACCTTACCATGGCCCTCCTTGTTCTCCTAGCAGTCATATATACAGTTTTTAGAACTACTTGCATCAAATGCATAGATCTTAAATAATAGATGAGATCCACCATGTGTAAATGTCTGCATTTACCAGAGATTGGGCGCTTGATATATGGCATCCTCCTATAGTGCTAGACTAGTTAGTGATAGAGAGTAAACAAGAATAAGGAAAGCAACCAAGTATCGATCTTTACCTCAAGCTTTAATTTAAGGTTTAACGGTGCAGTTCTTCCAAGAGCTCTCATCATGGTCAGAAGTGGTATCACTCCATTAACCTCTCCAATTTTAACATCTATCAGTAACCTAGGAGAAACCATAGAAAATTATTTTTAATACAACTGTGTGTTCAAAGCAATAGTGAGGTACACAAGGATTATATTGGGCTTGCAATGTGTTCCATACCTAGATTTGAGAAACAGAGGTAAGCGTCATTTTGTCCAGTAAAATATGTTCATTAACTGGTAGGGACATGTTACATTCTAAAAGTCCATAGGCAGGAATGGCTGAGGGGCAGAGCTTCCGATAGTGGTCATATACATACAGTTGTATTTCCTTAACCATCACAATTAGGATTTTCTGGATGTTTGCCCTTAGAGTAGATCCAAACTGGACCCCGTGATGCCTAACTAAGACACTAGATCAACCACCCATGAGGCATCTCGATTTGGGACGCCCTGTTGTGTGAAACCCAGTCAGTCATTCACCTGCTTTTCTTCCCTATCCAATGTGCCCAAGGTGCATGCGCGGGCAAGGGGTGGCATCTTTCTCAGGCTCTGCGCAGCTGCATTCAACATAACTGAATGGCATGGGATGATGGTGCCGCCAAATGCAAGTGCGGATAGGATTTCCTTCAGCTAATTTAGTGCACATTAATATGTGCGGCCGGAGAAGCTGATTGGAGGAGAGCCATGTCTGCTCTGTGGGGCCATTGGAAAATCCTGGGGTTTGGGTCTGCTTAAAGTAGACCAAAAGTCAAACATAGAAAGTTTAGTAAATTGCTGCCATAAAGCCCCCCTCTGGCAAAAAACTATTTGACAGGGCTTAACCCTTTCGCTGCCAGCCTACCTGCAGCATTTGCCACTCCCTGTTGCCAGACGATGTTTCACTATTTTGCGCTACACATGTTCAACTGTCATTTTTGAAAGGATTTCCAGGGATTTCCCAGGAAAATTATATATTGTTTTTTTCAAAGTCTGGGCTTTAACATGAAATGTCTTGTTTGTATTTTTTAGGTGTATTCTCAATATTTTTGGGTGAAATGTGTGAAAAAAAATAAAAAAAAAAATATTTTTTTACAATTTGTAGAGTTTTTTTGTAATAAAAAATGTAAGTTTGTCAATAAAATCTTATTGCGTGAGAAACCCCAATTTCTCCCGGTTACAGCGATACCACATATGTATAGGTAGACACCCTTTCCTGCCCAGAAGCCTTTTATAGCTGCTGGATGACAAATGGTTAATTAAAAAAAAAAATGACATAGGGTCCCCCTTCCCGGGGAGGGGGACCCCATTTTTTTTTTGGATTTTTAAGGGTTAAAAACCCTTAAAAATCCCCCCAAAAAAAATGACGTGGGGTCCCCCTTACCCAAAGTAACCAGCCCGGGACCAGCTATGGGGGCTTGTAGGCACAGCCTACAGCCTACGAGCCCACATAGCCTATGTGGGCCCGGGCTCTTCTGCCCCCCCCTGGCCTTTGGGGAGGCAGGTAATGGGGGTGCGGGGGTTAATGGCAAGTCACCCGCTAGGGCAGGTGACTTGCCACCCCCCCAGCCTTGTGAACTGGTATAAGGGGTCTCATGGACCCCTTACCAGCTCACAAAGGGTTAACTGTTAAAAAAAACCACCACACAATAATAAAAAGTATTTTATTAGAAAAAAAAAATTTTTTTTACTGTACTTACCTTCGATTGCAAGCTCTTGTCCCTCGCCGCTCAGCTGACAGATGCCGGTGATCGGCATCCAGAGAAGGAGAAGGCAGGAGATCAGAGGATCTCCTGTCACCTCCTTCCAGGGCACCGATCACCGGCATCTGAGAAGCTGAGAAAGCTGAAGCCCGTTCGGGGCCGGGATGACTTCATAAGCCCCGCCCCCTTAGAGGCAAGATGGCGGCCGCCATCGAGAAGAAGAGAGGAGAGAGCCTCCCAGGCGCTCTCCTGAAGATCGGTAAGTCCTGGGGGGGGGAATCGGAGGCCCCCCAGGTGAAGAGGAGGGACAGCGGGAGCCAGCGCACACACAGGTAAGTGAATGTCATTTTTATTTATTTATTTTTTTTTACAGTTAGCAGCTGCTGCTGCAGAAGCGGGGGGGGGGGGGGGGGCGGCCTATTCCGGGGGCTCTCCTGGAGCCATCCGACCCCCCACGGGGGATCGGATGGCACCAAATTAAAGAGGAGACCCGTCCGGATCTAACAAGGGGTCAGGTGAGTATTTTTATTTTTTAAACTAGAAGCGAGGAAAGTCAAGCACGTAACACCTACGGGCTTGGCACTTAAGGCCCAGCCAAGCCAGCACGTAGGTGTTACGTGCTTGGCAACAAAAGGGTTAACTCCATGAAGATGTTCTGGAATAACAGACTGATTCTTTGCTGCAGAACTGCATGGGAGCGGCTATCTTGTCACACACATAAGCATGAGGGCAGAGCTGTGCTAGCAGCAGCCCACACCAAACAGAAATAAATGCTTAGAAACACAGCAGCGTGTGCATTATGTTATATAAACACACAAAGAATAACCAGCTGCTAGAGAGATTGTGTGCTTGAAGGGAAACCTGCAACAATATTTCTTTATCACTCGTCACTGTGGAATTTACAGCATTCCCATTCAGACAGTGTAAACTTTCGGTATCTAAAAATATACAATTTATTCAGCTGTGCAGCGGAGTAATGAGTCATCACAGCTAATGATTCTCTACTAGAAATATAGAAGGATTGCACGGATGTAAGGCAATTTTGACTGTGAGATTAGGTTTTTATATAAGCTGGACTCCTGTATGTGGCAAGATGGCTGTGCAGTTATGTAGCATAGAATCTGCCTGCTATTCCCTAACATCTGCATGGAGTTATGCCCTCTCAAATAGATTATCTCACCAATTACCAGAGTGGGGCTTTAGGGGTGCAATTTACTGAACTTGCTTTATTACTTTTGGTCTGCTTTAAAAATGAAAACCAATATTTAAAGGATAGGCTTAAAATACACTAGAACTTGGTCAAGTCTAGTGATCTGCAGAAAAAAATTGTAGGCTTCAAAATGGCTTGGAATCAGCTCTTGAAGGAATCATAGAATGTTTATTGTGTCAGATGTGATTAGTATGTTCCTGAAAGCTTTACTGTATGCCTACACTTTTTATTATACAAAAAATGTACATAGGCTGTAGTCAAATAACAAACATTCTCATAGCGCAGATTTATACAATAGCTCAATCACAGCATATTTCAGTGCATTTCTCACAAGGTTAAAAGCAGAATGCCTGGACTGTCGGCAGTTATAGATTAATCTTTTATTTTTATTACATAAGTAAAAACTAGACTCAATTACTGTTTGTACATTTACACATTACAGGTCGGGGTTGTAAAATAGTTGCAAATTTAAATCAAGTGTTTTGAACACTGCACAGTGGTGCTGTGTACCCCTGTAGTACTTCACACAGAGACAGTCATGCGCCAATCCAGTGGGTCAGTATCCAGGGTGTTATTCTAACTCAAAGCGTTTCGCTCAGATGCTTCGTCAGGAGATGGGTAGAGAATTATGAAAAAGGGTGTGACGGTTGTGTGGTCCTATTAGCGGTGTGGGGTCCAGTACCGAAAGGAGTAGTCTCTGTATAAAGTAATACAGGGGTACACAGCCCCAATATACAATGTTCAAAACACTTGATTATGTTATTTGCAACTACAATCCCAATCAGTAATGTGAAAATGTGCAAACAGTAACTGAGTCTACTTTTTGCACTGCAATTGATGTAATAACAAAAATTGATTATCGGTTAACCACTGCCAGTCCAGGACTTCTGCTACAGCTCAGATACTCTCCCATTTAATCTAGAAATGCACTAGAAGATTGCACACATTCCCTGCCAATTCTTGAACACAAAAAGACATTTTTCAAAAGGAAGAGTTTACTTTAATCCACATTGGCTTTTATTGATTTTCTTGCTTAGCTTTTTTACCTTAAGCCAAATTTTAACATATCGACATTCTTGTCACTCTTTAGATTTTCCAAACTATTAGCCAAGATAGCAAGCTCCACTTCATTGAAAATGCTTAAGCGTTCCTAAGGATGAAAAGAAATGGTGAAATCGGACAGAAGAGTCATCTGATCTGGAAAAAGACATTATCAGCTTTCTCAATGTTCTCTAAAGGCCATAGAAGTTACAGTAAAATATAAAATTACACTAAGGTCTTCTTAAAGTAGACCAAAACCCCAGCATTTTGACTATCCCCGACCTACTGTGTGAAACCCCAGGTCATCCACTCCAACTCACCTTTCCCCGGTCCTACATTACGGCCTCTGGTTCAATCAGCGCACTCGACTGTGCTAACGTGATCTCGTATAGGCTTGTCTAAGGACTCGGCTCCAGTCAAGTCCAGACAAGTGAAGGTGAGCAAGCCGGTGGCTGCATCCCTGCTACCCTCCAACAGAATGTATGCTCTGCTAAAAATACAATTCTGTGATTACTCACCTGTAGAATTGGTATTATACGTATACAGCACGTCCTGTTCCAGAAGATATTCCTTACTCTTGGGTTATACATCCAGTAGATGGCGCTGGACTGCAGAGACAGAAAAGTGCCTCCTCCCGGCCCCGTATATACCAGGGACCTCCCACAAATTCCCCAGTATTGAAAAGCAGTTAAAATGAGACCGGGAGAACTATAACCATGATATAAAAAAATTGAACAATCACCATAAAGAGGTAACTAAAAAAAAAAAATGCTAACAAGGGTGGGGTGGAACAGGACGCACTGTATACGTATAATACCAATTCTACAGGCGAGTAATCACAGAATTGTATTATTCTAAGTATACAGTACGTCCTGTTCCAGAAGATATTCCTTACTCTTGGGACATCCAATAGCAGTGTCCATAAGGTAGGGTGGGATACCCAAAAGTTTAAACCACTGCCGCCTGCAGAACTTTGCGACCAAAAGCAGCATCAGCTGAGGCCTTAACATCAACCTTGTAAAACAGAACAGAAGACTAAGTGGTGGCCTTGCAAACTTGTTCAACAGAAGCTTGGTGCTAAAAAGCCCAAGAGGCACCAATAGCACAAGTAGAATGAGCAGTAAGGCGGAAGGGAGGCTCCTTCCCCTTAGCAGAATAGGCCTGTATCACAGCCTGACGGATCCACTTGCTGATAGTGGACTTAGCCGGAGCCAGACCCTTCTTAGGTCCAGACGGGAGCACAAAAAGAGAATCAGTCTTCCTGAAGGACTCAGTAGCCACCAAATAGAACTTCAGAGTCCTGACCACATCCAAAGAGTGTAAAACCCTCTCCTTAGAGTTACTAGGATTAGGACACAGAGAAGGCAAAACAATGTCCTGATTGAGATGAAAAGCAGAAACAACCTTAGGCAGAAAATCTGGCTTAAAACGAAAACACCACCTTGTCCTGGTAAGGGGGCTTGATGGAAAGCACCCCCAACTCAGAAACACGCCTAACAGAAGTGATAGCCACCAAAAAGACTACCTTAAGCGTAAGAATGGACAAAGCAACCTCATGCACAGGCTCAAACAGAGACCCCTGCAAGGCAGATAGGACCGAGTTCAAGTCCCAGACTGGTAACATAGGCTTACGCGGGGGACGCACGTGAGTAACCCCCTGGAAGAAGGTCTTGATCAGGGGATGCTGAACAAAAGATCTTTGGAAGAAAATGGCCAAGGCAGAAACATGACCCAGATCCAAACCATGTTGCAGAAACTCCAGGATCCTAAGAATAGAAAACACGACAGGGAAGCGACTTAGACTGGTACCAGTCAATGTAAGTACGCCAAACCCTATAGTAGATGGAAGAAGAGGACTTCTTCCTAGCCCTGATCATGGTAGTAACAACCGAGGCAGGCAGCCCCTCTTCCATCAAGATGGAGGTTTCAGCAGCCAGGCCGTCAAAGCCAGCGTTTGTAAATTGGGGTGGCATAGGCGCCCCTGAGTGAGCAGATCTGGAACCCGAGGCAGGGCGTACTGATCTACTGCCAGCTGCACAAAGTCTGCAAACCACACCCTTCTTGACCAACAGGGGGCCACCAGTATGGCTGGCACCCTTTCCTGAGCTATCTTTCGCAGCACCCTGCTCAGCAGGGGAAACGGGGGAAACACATACAGGTGTTGAAAACTCGTCCACGACATTGCTAAGGCATCCATGGCAAAGGCCAGGGGATCCTGGGGCAGAGGGACAAAGACTGGAAGCTTGTGATTGTGATGGGACGCAAACAGATCCACATCCGGCTGACCCCAGCGGTGGCACAGGGAGTGAAACACCCTGCTGATGAGGAATCATTTTCCCAGACGAGAGGTCCCCCTGCTTAGTCTGCCTCCAGATTCTCCACCCCCGGAATGTACACAGCTGAGAGACAAGGGACATTCTCCTCCACCCAGGACATAATCATGGACACTTCCTTGAGGGCCCTCTTGCTCCGGGTCCCTCCCTGATGATTGATGTAAGCAACTGCTGTCTGGTTGTCCGAGCGGACCTGAACAGCCCGACCCCGAAGGTGTGGGGTTAAGTGGGCAAGAACCAACCTGATTGCCCTCAACTCCAGAATGTTGATAGGGGAGTGGGCCTCCTGAGGGCCCCACTGACCCTGGAATTGCAGGGACTTCCAAAAGCCCCCCCAACCTGTCAGACTGGCATCCGTGGTGACAGTCTCCCAGCAAGGGGCCAGAAAGGTTCTGCCCCCCAGCAGGTTCCTTGAGTCCAGCCACCACGATAGAGACCACCTGGCCGGAGGGGACAAGACAAACACCTGATCCAAGGACACGGGGTCCCGATCCCATACCGACAAGAGGTGATTCTGAAGAGGTCTCATGTGAAACTGAGCATATGGAACGGCCTCGAAGCAGGACACCATCCGGCCCACCAGCTGCATTCCCTGCCTGATGGACGGATGAGGACAAGACAGAAGGAGCTGTGCTTGTTCTTGAAGACTCTCCACCTTCTGCTGAGGAAGATGGATCTTGACCTGAGATTAATCCAGAATCATGCCCAGAAATGACTTCACCATGGAAGAAGACAGGGAAGATTTGGGGTGGTTGATCACCCAGCCGAATGACTCCAGTGTGGACACCACCCGCTGGGTATCCAGCTCTGTCTGTTGGAAGGACTGAGAAGTGATAAGCATGTCGTCCAAGTAGGGAAGAATGCGGATGCCCTGAGATCTCAGCAGGGCCATCACTCCTGCCAGCACCTTGGTGAATACCCTGGGAGCCGAGGTGAGACCGAAGGGTAAGGCCACAAATTGGTAGTGTTGATCCTCCAGAGCGAACCTGAGGAATCTCTGATGACCTGGGAAGATAGGTATGTGAAAGTAAGCATCCTTGATGTCTACAGACGTCATGAAGTCCCCTGGGCGCAGAGAATTCACAGCGGAGCGCAGAGTCTCCATGCGAAAGTGCGAATTTGTTGAGATGCTTTAAATCCAGGATGGGTCTGATGGACTCATCTTTCTTGGGAACAGTGCAAAGATTGGAATAGTAGCCTGTGCCCCTTTCCCACGAGGGCACCCGGCAGATGACTCCCAATTCCAGAAGACCTTGGATAGCAAGGGACAGACCCTGAACTGACAGGGGGTTTTGAGCCATCCGGGATCGGATGAATCTTGGGGGCGGCCAGGCTGCAAACTCTATCTTGTAACCGGAGGACACTACCTCCTGAATCCACCGGTCTGAGATATGACACCTCCAGACGTGAGCAAAGAGCCGAAGCCGTCCTCCCACCCGGATAGGTGAGGGTGCCCCTTTATGCCTGAAGGGGCTTGGGGGAGGACTTAGGCTTGGGACCCCAGGCGGGACCAGGGAGGCCACGTCCTCTGCCCCTACCCCAAAAATCTCAGCGGGCTCCAGCAACGGAAGCTCCCCGTCCAATTCTGGAACCCCGGAAGGAGGGAAGAAAGGCACCTGACCCCCGAATGAACCGGGGCTGCCTCCTGCGCTGAGGTAATTTGCCTCCTTTAGCAAACAAGTCCAAACGTTCCCCAAAGAGGCGCAGCCCCTTGAAGGGAAAACCAGTGAGAGCCTTCTTAGCAGCATTGTCAGCTGCCCACTGGCGCAGCCAGACCGAGCGACGTATCGCCACCAACAAGCCAGAAGCCCTGCCACACATTCTAATGGTATCATCCAGGGCAGAGAGAACATATGCAACAAATTCCTCACAATGCAGAAGAACTCTACGCTCTTCACTACCAGCATCCTCAGGAGCCCCACCTAAGAGACTCCTGAGCAGGCTTTTAATAGCAACAGCCCTAATGGCAGAGGCACAGACCGGACGCAGCACGGTCCCCACACAGGCAAAGGCATGGCAAGCCAGTTGATCTATGCACCTGTCCTCCCCATCCCTCAGGGTAGTAGAGTCAGGGGAATGCATGACGGATGAGTTGGACAACCCCAGAACTGGTGCCTCCACCTCGGGAGGACATGACCAACGTTTAACCATCTAAGCGGGAAAGGGATACCTCTTATCCCAACTCTTTGGTACCCCCGGGAAGCCGGCTAGGCCGCTCCCACTCTTTGAGCACCAGATTATTAAAGTGAATTTGTTCAGGAAACTCCAAGCGTGGTTTAACAGTATGAAACAGCTCCCCCTGCTGCCACGGAGCCACGGCAGGAGGAGGGATACAGAGTACTGTACTGTGAGCCAAAAGCCTGTCAGTATCATCTGAAGGCCATGAGTCAGAGCCAGAATCGGCCCCATACGCCCTAGAGTGTTCCTCAGATGATTCTGAATCAGAAAATAATTCCCCCTCTTTCAGGGGGGTATAACCAGTAACGTCAAAAAAAACTCTTCAGCCTCCATAGGAAAAAAAGAGTAACACCAGGTGATAAATGCCGCATCTTAGCAGAAGCCTTACGCGGGCCAGACCTAGCAATATGTCTCTTAATGCTGGCTACCTGTGCAGCCAAATCAGGTTGAGACTCCCCACTGGTATGCACCTCACTAGGAGTCAGATGTAAGCGTGGGGGGGTAGGCGAAGCCAGAGGGGGTGCAGGCCCAGCCACCGGTAACCCAGACTGCAGCGCAAGCGTCTGCTGGGCGCAGGCTACACACACCCTGACATCGTCACTTATAGGGGATACCCCACACGCCATACACAGCTGGGCTGGTCCCAAAGGAACCCCAAGCACATTATCCTGAGAAGCCTCCATATGGTGATTATTGTGGCACAATAGGCCAATTGGGATTGACGCCAATAAGGCTACCCGGGATGCCCCAATAGCCCGCTAGGGAAGTGGGAGATATACAAATACAATAGCCCTCCAATAAGGAGTTAACGCTAAATAGAGGGCATAGGACCGGGAGAATCCACAAAAAGGTTGACCCGCCTGTAAGACATAAAGCAAATAACCCGTAAGCATAATACAATGAAAAAGAAAGCCAGCCCGCAGGGGCACTTACGGACCGCGATAGGGAGACGCCAGACACACAGCACAGGAGCTCCAAAATGGCGCCCGCATATACCTCGAGGGGTGGGCCGCAGAGAAGTGATGCAGAAAACGTCACTTGCAAGGCCCGCCCCCCCTGAAGAGTGCGAAAACGCGCCCCGTGACAAGGCCAGCCAATGATGGCGCAGCAGCGCCTGAGGCGATGTCGCCGCCGTCCGGAGTGGAGTACAAGCGTGCGGCGGCGGCAGCGGCAATAGCAAACCAGTGCAACCAATGCCAACACATAGCAAAACACCTAGTAATATATACAACACCACCACCACCCCCCCCCCCCCCCCGGAGATCTACCCAGGGAGAGCAAAGGGGAAGCAGCGGACCTAAGAGGAGCCTAACTGAGGGGACAGGGGGCAAATGGCCGCGGGAGGGGCATCCCATAAGGCTCACCACGGGCCTGTACCGCCTACCCTTTGGTGGGGGACTGAGATAGGAGCAGCGCTCCTTAGCACCTAGCAGCGGTGCTGCCTACCATCACCCGACCAGCGCAGCCCAAGCTGGGAGGCAGTGAAAAGGAACGGGTGGGAATAGTCCTACAGGGCCGCAGGTTAATAAGCCCCACTCACCTGCGAGTAGAAAGAGCCATCTTTTAGTCATTGCAGGCCAGACTGCAGAGAAGAACTGAGGAATTTGTGGGAGGTCCCTGGTATATATGAGGCCGGGAGGAGCCACTTTTCTGTCTCTGCAGTCCAGCGCCATCTACTGGATGTATAACCCAAGAGTAAGGAATATCTTCTGGAACAGGACGTGCTGTATACTTAGAATAGTATAGCGGGGAGCAGCCGCTACTTGCGCATGCGCTGTTGGATCAGGGAAGAAGCCGAGTTTACTGGGTGACCTGGGGGGTTCCTGGAAGGGAATCAAGTGGCCCTGAAATCTTATTGATTCCAGGGTCGTTGGGCTAGGTTTCATTCAGTTATATATGAGAAGGTGGCCTACACTCTCCCTCACATGGCCAGTAACAAATGCACCTCTGAACATAACTGAAATGTACATGGCAATGTTTTAACAATAATTAACTGACAATGACATAGACAAGATATAAAACAACTTAAAACACACACACACACTGTAGGGGTGTGTGACATGGACCCACAGTTATCCAGTAAATAACCAGCAGTAGACAACCTTTTAAACTCCTCTTGACTCCTCTCTAATAAGAACCCAATATAAACCTCATAATGACAAACACATGTAAATGCCACCGTCCAAATAAACCATCAAATAATAAAGAGCTAGTGCTAATGCAGCCTGATACAAACCTATAATGTATTGCTCAGTGTCAGAAAACCAGAGGGGAGGAATAAAGGTTAGCAATAAAATAGTAACATCACCAATCTCTGTGTTCCGCCACGCGAACCCTCCCTAGTGCCACGCACATTCCATAATGGCAGATCTCGCTGCTTTCCCAGGGTGGTAATTTTCATGCTAGCACTGCCATTGAAGTTCACCTGCCCTCGTTCCTGCACCGCCACTCAGTGATCTACCAGCGGTGAACTAAGGCAATTTCATTGCATTAGCATACTGACAGAGAGGAGGCGACTTATCAGTTATAAATACTGCAATAAATCTGAAAGCAATATATATATATATATATATATATATATATATATATATATATTCCTGTGCCATATGCTTCCATAAAGAACCCCTCCCTCCCCTTTTCAGCCTGTCAGCACTTAGTTGTAGGAGGATGGCACTTTTTAACCTCAGACATCATACTGCACATAGTTTGTGTTTTTATGAATATTGAGCAAAATAATATGGGCAATTTTGGGATATAAGGTGATAACTTAAACTTCCAGTCTGGGTATAGGATCATTTTAAGAATACTTTGTAACTGAAAGCCCTAACTGGTCCTGTGAGTCAGCACATAGTGTTTGCATGTTTACAACATCACAAACACTGAGATCCAGGGTGCATACAGCAACCATGTTCTAAACACCAGAGAACACGATTGTTTGCAGGCCATGAGCAGATAAAAGCTATGAATGGAAAATCTTGAAACACATTGGTCGTCCATTCTAGGCCAACAGTATGGCAAGTGTCACTAACTGGGCTCTTTTTGGCAAAGCACCACCTTGATGTTAAAGCTCATAAAAAGGGATGAGCGAGCCCAAGCTGCAAAGTACGGGGTAATTACCGGAATTTGCAAGCTCAGGTCCCCCATCCCGAGCACAGCAAGAAACTGGGAAGCTTATACCACAGCCATGCACATGGATTGGCCAGACTGGACACGACCCCGCCCTATAAAAGACAGGGTTCCACGTCAGGCTGATGTCATTTGTGCACTGCGCAGACAGGGAGAGGTTCTGCTGCTGACTCAGTGACAGATAGGGCTGCAAACAGGAGCACATATGGGAAGGAAGAGGCAGCTGGCAGCATCCCAAAATGTTCTTATCAGGACACGTAGCTAGGAAGAGGGACATCTGCCTGTTCTCATTGCACCCCGAGGAGAGGCAGCTGCTGGGGCACATTGTGAGCATGTAGTACAGCTCATCCGTGGGCTCACATTACATTATACCCTTTTTGGATTTGATAAACTAGTTAATTGTGGGCACACCAGGCATTAGACTCTTTTGAGCTTTGATAAGCCATTTGTGGGCACACCTGGCATTAGACCCTTTGAGCTTTGATACACCTGTGTGTACCCACAGCAGCCATTCAGAAAATGTACACCAGTAATCGGTTGACAACCTGCAAATGTGCTGTTGGGAACAAGAGAAAGGGGAGTTTACCGGCAATCTAGGGGGATACACACTGCAGGGCATTCCAAACTGGGATGCTCCAGGCAGGAGGAACAAAACCTGGGATAGCAAAAATCCCGTATTGTTCCTCTTTTACAAGTGGCCACTAGAGGGAGCACTACAAGAATCTGCAAAAAAGAAATGCAGCAAAATGAACAGGTAAGGAAAACATAATTTATTATCGAGCTACAAAGTGAGTTGGGGGTTTTAAAGTGGACCAACACCCAGGATTTTGACTATCCTGGGTCTTGGTCCACTTCGGTGGGGCACCCCTGATCGGGGTGCCCCGCTGTGTGAAACCCCCCCGATCACCCTAAAAACTCACCTCTCCCCGCTCCCAGCGCCGACGGACAAGCGATTTGACAGCCGCTTGTCCGTGGCTCCTCCGCCGCCGTCTCCCGCGCGTCCCTCTTGACGCGCGCGCGCCCGCGCCGGCCATTCACAGACGGCCGGCGCGGGCACGTCTAGAGGGGCGCGAGGGAGGCGGCGGCGGTAAGGGGGTTTGGGGGGTGTTTCACCCCGCGGGACATCCCGATCTCGGATGTACCGCGGGAAGGGAGGTGATCGGCCTGGGAATCTTATAGATTCCCGGGCCGATCACCCGAGGGTGTTGGTCCACTTTAAATGCAGGGTTTTTATTTTGCCTACAAGTGTCTTAATTAGAAAAGACCACCCATCCCGACTTAAAATAGACCAAAACCCACCATGAAATCTATGAGACTTACGCCTTTCCCCCAAACTGGGATGCCCAGCTGTGTGAAAACCCCCAGGGCATCCGACAATCTTACCTTTACTTTGAGCTGAATGGCTGTGCATTGCCGTACACAGCTGAAGAGAGCTGAGTGATACTGCGTGCTTCTCAGATTCTATTCAGCTTCTCTAGCCGCGCACTGATATGCGCAGTGGGAGAAGCTGATTGGACAAGCGGCTACGCCTGCGATGTGAGCTCTGTGCTCACAGCGGACAAGGACCAAAACCCTGGATAGTAAAAATCACAGGGTTTAGGTCCACGTTAAGCCCACATGATTGCTCACTTTAAGTCACTTGACCCCCCCCCCCCAAGGTTACCAGCATCACATTATTTCCAGGCATAATGTAGAAACAAATCATTGTTTGCTTGCCTGTCATGCAGAACATGTATCCTGCTGATGTGCCGAATACATGAATACAAGAGGTCCCTTGCTACAGCCCGGTCAACCAGTCAAACATGCCCCCCAACACTGCCACAATGCGACCCCGCACCCATTATGTAGAAAATCGGTGTGTGACCGAGTTAAATAGATAACTTTATTCAACCCCCCCAAAAGATCAAGATAATCTGGAAAATCTCTTGCACTAACCTGGCAAACACGGAGAAGATTCTGAACCAGCCATGCCTGCTGATTGACTTTCAGTCGAACAAAGACATAAAGCGTGCGGACCAGAGCCCCTGGTGTCATGACTGGTGCTACCTTTATTACTCCAGAGGTCAGGTTGTAAAAATGCGGATGATCAATAATCAGCTCTCTTTCAATAAGTTTCTGCTTCTCAGTAAGTGGTAAGTAAGTGTGCCAAAGTTTCATGACCCCTTCATAAAGTTCATCCTTCCTGTTTGAGGGTCTGGAGAAGACATTTAACACTTGCCTCGGAGAAGTGCATTTATTTAAAGCGGCCATAGTAGCCGATTGTAGGGTAGTCTTGGTATAGTGACTGGCCATTTCCTCTGCTTTACTGTTCGTGTCTGCATTCAGAAAGCCAACATTACTAGCATCAGAGATGCCATGAGGATCATTTGACAGTCCGTCTGTCCAGTCAGGGGTCCCATTCTTGGCTTCCAAACAGGTCGAAGTCTCTTGACCTAAACACCTGATGGGAACAGTTCTCGTAGCAAGTTTAGAGTACAAGGCGTGATTGTCTGAGAGTATTGGAGGTCTATAGTTGCCTGTGCATTTTGAAATATTCCTTCCTAATAAAAAATCAGGAAGATGCCTCATTGTGCGCAGTATATAGGAACAGTTCTTGGAGGCCATCTTTGTGGTCTTCTTAAAAAATCCTGGTAACATACAATTAGAATATGTTCTTCATCACAGCGTGAATGGCCTGCAAGGCAGAGCAAATATTAGACCACGATGGAAACCAGTACAAAAAGCAGAGAAAATGTTAAACCAGCGGTGGTAACCAGTATCCCAACAGCCTACAGCGACCAGGATGTTTCAGTTAAACGTTCTCCAAAGGCCTAACAGACCTGAGTCTAGATCTCACCAATGGGGTCACAGTTGGCAAAATAACACTAGTGATTTTATACTTGACCTACTGTATCAAAAAAAACTAAGGATTATATGCTGTTATTTTCAGCAGTCTGGGCTTTAACGTGAAATGTCTTGTTTGACTTTGTTTTAGTGTGGTCTCAGTATTTTTGGGTGAAATGATTTTTTTTAATTCAATAAAATTATATTGCGTGTAAAAGCCCCACTTCTTCCGGTTACAATAGTACCACATATGTATTGGTAGACACTGATTCCTGCCCAGGGGACTACCCATACTGAGACACACAACCTTTACATTTGAAAGACCCCCCCCATAAACAATATATTTTTTTGAAATACACAGGCTTTCTTGGCGTACCAGGCATGTTGCTGTAGGTGCAGGAGGAGGAAGAAGAAGAAGAAGAAGAAAGCAGAATCAAATCCACTAAAAAAGCAACATGCAGACAAGAAAAAGAAAGTTCAATCTGAAAAAGCAAGGTCCGCAGAACAGAATGATACCCAACATACACAGGTACTTTCAATCAACTCCTTTAAATGCCAGCCTAGGTACTGTCAAAGGTAGGGTTGCCAAACACCCCAAAGTAAAGCATGTGCATAACAGTAATTTTACTTCAAAATTTCAGCTCTGCAGACAAAGTGCGCACATTTTTCAACCAACCCTTTACATTTGAAATACCCCCCCCCCACAGACCATATATTCTCTGAAAGGACACACATTAAGATTTCTAGGCATACCCACCATGTTGTACTGGCCTGATCTTTCTGGAAGTAATCCCTAATTCTTTGGTTGCACAGGGTTTCCACAGGGTTTCCCTAAGAAAATGTATAAAAAAGCAGAATAAAAAAAAAACATTTTCTTAAAATATCAATATGCAAACAAGAAAAAACAAGATAAATCTGTGCAAGCCCCCTGAGCAGAACAATACCCAACATGCTTAACTACTTTTAACCCCTTTAACTGTCAGCCTACTTCAGATGTTGTCAGCCTCTGTTGATTTTTCATTGTGTTTATTTTTTTTTTTTATTTAATTGTGTTGTTTATTTTAAATAAAAAAATTATTTTATCCAAGAAAACCATATTGCATGTGAAAGCTTCATTTCTCCTGATTACAATGGTATCACATATCGGATACGCCCTATTCCTACCCAGGAGACATCCCCCAACTGAAAAGAGCACTTTATACCATTTACAATTAACTATCCACACTATAAAGGGTTAAATAAAAAATATTGCTATTGGGTCCCCCTCCCTGGGGCTGGTTGGAGTAAAACCCTTAATTTTTTTTTTTAAATGGTGTGGGGATCCCCCTTCCTAGGCACCAACTATGGGGGCTTGTAGACCAGGGCTCGGAAGGGGGGAACCAGAGGCCCCTCGGGTGAAGAGAAAATCCAGTTGAGGGGTCAGGTGAGTGGCTTTTTTGTCCACAAGCAGGGGGGAAAGCTAGGCATGTAAAATTTAGGAGGGTAGGAGAGACAGCCACGCAAATTTTACGTGGCTGGCATTAGAAGGGTTACAGTAGACCAAAAAATTCACAGGATTCTATAGCACTCTTGAGAGACTCCCAATAACTTCACTTATTGCAGCTGTTAAACAGGAACAACACACAGGAATTTCACTTTCCCATGTGCCGTTCCTCCGTGCGGCAGCATCCTGAATTGGGATGCTCCGCTGTGTATCCCCCCCATAAACTCACCTGTGCATTCGGGGGATTTTACACTGCGGGACATCCTAATTCAGGAAGCCCCAAGTCCAGGAACTCTGATGGCTTAGAAGTCTATTAGATTCCAGGGCCTCCAATGTTCCTCTTTAACATTCAAGTCCAAACATACCTGAGACTTTAAAAGTGGACCAAAACCCAGGATTTTGACCATACCAGGTTTTGGTCCATTATCCTGGTGCATCCCGACTTGGGATTTCCAGTATATTCAGCTAGTTGTTAATTCAGTGTCACATGTCACGGTCTCTCATCCAATCACAGCTCCATGTCTTGCTCCTGTCCCCACCCAATTGGTTGGACGCTGGGGATGCACATGCACTGTGGAATCACTGGCAAATAAAGTATTATGGTGATGCCAGGGAATTTCACACAGTGGGGCATCCCAAGTCAGAATGCCCCAGGAAAAAGCAAGCAAATAAATCGGTGAGTAAAAGTGTATCTGGGTTTAAAAGGTATAGTCTAGGTAAACTAAAAATGAAAAAGGGCACTTTCCCGAGTCCTGCTGCTGTCCGGTTTCAGCACGGTCAACTTGGGTACCATGTCTGCACCAGATGACAGCATCCTGCAGGACTCTGAGATCGAGCCTGCACATTGGCAGCTAAGTATACTTTGTATTTCTGCTGCCTGGGATAATAAAATAACCTATCCGGACTAGGTGATAAAAATGCAAAGCACGTCTTTCAAGCCAGATACTGCTGCATGCAGGTGCCCACAGTTTCCTCCATCATTTGCAAGCAAATCCCCTGTCACAATGCCTGGAGTAGGTGGCTCTATTAACTGCAGTGCAGGGAGCATGTAGGGCACTCCCTAAGCACGCCCCCCCCCCCATACCATAGGACCTGGTAAGTGTTGCTGAGCTGGAGAAGGAAGAAGCCGCTGCAAGTATTAACGTTCTGTTATTGTAGCCCAGACAGGGACAAGATGAGCAAGTCATCATTGCTGGCAAGCAGCCAGTTCCAAATAGCTGAGATATCTGCAATGCAATGCAATTTTAAGTTACTCTTGGCTTTAGGCCTACTTTAAACACAGCCAAAAACTCACTGCTGCCGGCCTTAGATTCTAAAAAATTTCAGGACTGGGTGAAAGCCTTCTCCCGGGACATCCCAATGTGAAATCCCCTGGTTAGGTGAGCCAGCAATCATTCATTCAGACTAGTAAGTGAGGCATAAATAGGCACTGAAATCAATTCAAGAACCACATCCCCTCGTCTTCATCCAGGTTCTATGGTATGATCACACAGATCTAGGCCACACACAGTAGGCAGCAGGAGTCAGGTGTGAAAAATATTTTTTTATTTTGGGACCCTTTTAAAAAGGGGCAACCACACCCTCAAAGCTATGAGACTCGAGGGGTTGTGGTCTCCCTGTTTATGGGGCACCCCGATTTCCGATGCCCCATTTCAGTGAAAACCCACCCCCCGGGACTCGATTTACCTACCTCTTCTTGTGGCCCTCACTTCATTCACTTAGCTATGGGCATGCTCACACCGGACCTCTATGAATGCGTGGCATGGGTGAGGGGCCGGCTGCGCTTTCTCCATTCAGATTTTTCCTTAGCCATACTTCTGTAATTGGCTAAGCAGTCCACATGGGAATTCCTCCACTGGCGAGGAACTAAACCCAAAAAAGTTAATTCCTCTTTAAAGTGAACCTAAATCTGAGATTTTCACTATCCCAAATTTTGGTCTGGCCTTCTGGGGCACCCCAGTTTGCCCAGTAAACACACCTCTCCACGGTCCAACGGCGCATGCATGACCTCTCGTCCAATCAGCTTCTGGCTGAATGGAATCCCAGCCACACACATTGGTGGCGCGCAGCATTACTCGCATCCTTCAGCTGTGCTCGGTCACGCAGCGCCATTCAGTTGCAGTGGGCATGGCCAAACAATGATGTGAGTTAAGCCACCATAGACCATGCATGTACTGTGGTCTCCTCGGACGGGTAAGAATTCCATACAAACAGCAGAATTTTATACAGTGGGGAATCTCAGTTCAGGATGCCCTGGGGAAAGGGAATCAGTCAGGCCTTGCATCTCAGTCTTCAGAGATTGATTTTTGTCCACTTTAAAGTGACCCAGACCTCCCATTTGGGATACCCCACTGTGGAAACCTCCACAGAAATCTGGTGGCATCCCTTCATCCAGTGCACACACACCCACCAGTATATGTGAAAGTGGGGTAACACTGCGCTGAGGCAGGATGGGGTGGTTACAGAGAAAATACCCCAGCTGCGGTCCAGCGCCACAGAAAGACACAAAGCAGCATCCTCCACATTGCGCTTATGGAGCCAAGGGAAGCAGCTTTGTGCCTTCTCCCAAGATGGCGGCGCCAGGACCCAGAGCACCAGGATGACACAGTTGGATTGTGGATGAGGTAAGTTTTTTTCCTTTGTGGGGTTACCGCATGGCTGAATGACTGGTGGCAGGTGCCCACAGCTGAGGGAGAGGCCAGCAAAAGGCGAATGGCAAGCTGCTCATTCACAACTCATTACTGGGCATGAATATGTAAGGCGCTGCGTTCTGATTGGACGAGAGGCTGAGCTTGTGCCATGGGAGCATGGGCTGAGGTAAGCAAACTGGAGATCCCAAGGGTTTCACCAATCAGGGTTTACCTGTAAAGCAGACAGAAACACGTGAAAGAAAACCCTAGGTTTTGGTCCGCTTTAATAGAGGTAATGGAAACAGACAGCACTAAATATGCAGTGCCTGCCAGTGACAGCATGGTGGAGGGAGGGTACTGGCATTGGGGCAGAGGCAGGCGGTGCGGGTGTCCTCTTCTCAGCCCTGAATCACAACATAATACTGGGACGCTGGCCGCCAGAACACCCACAGACCCCGCACACACACCGAGCGCGGGTTCCCCACACTCACCTTCATACGCCGAACAAGTGCCCAATGTTTTTCATGGGCGCCGCCATTACTCTACGTCATGTAACGCCTCCCCTCTGCTCTACGGCCAGCGACATAGCCCAAAAGTATCAGTATGTTCCTAATGCTGCAGCAGCGGCAGCCGGCGCCCTCTAGTGCCTGTGGCGCTGAGGGAGCGTCATTCTAGCTCCTCCCATGTATTTTTGTATAACGTTGCCTGGCAACAACGCGGCACCGCTTCCCTGGACTCGACTGGCAGAGGCTATGGCGAAGTTTGTTCTCGCAGGTAAAAAAGAAAAATGGCAAATATATTTATTTTGTGTGTGCCGCCGCTTTCCGTCTTTATAGAAGTGTGTTCAGAATTTGTGCTTCAGTCTGTCACATAATTATATGTGGTATGTGTCGTGTCGAAGCATAGCAGTGACCAGCAGAGGGCTCCTTAGCTCAACTGTTATAATGAGCTTATTTATTGCCCTGATGAAATAAGTGTTTTTCTTTCTATTTTCTTGTATTATTCACTTATTGGAACAGAGTTGGGCTTCTTTCAAACAGAAAACATGGCCAGCAGGCATTGTGACACATGTCCACCTCTGCCCACTCTATTCACTGCAACTGGGGGGGGGGGGGTGCCAAGGTACAAGGTATTGCATTCATTGCAGTGAATAGGGTGGGCCTGGCCAGTGGAGGATACCCGCACCCCGTGTCTGAGTACCTCTGATAATGCATCTGTTTTTTTTCTACTGACAAGACCACGCCCACCTGTCAATTTTGAGATTGTGGTTTGGCTGATGTGACCTGCCCACTGGCCACATCCCTGGTTTCCCTGCAGACTGGGGAGCATGCCTCTGCTACAAGGAAGCCAGGGATGCAACCTCCGGAAGTTGACGTCGTTAGGAAAGGTGATTTCGGTTGCCCCAAAAGCAGGCTAGCTGCCAGTTTTTGAGCTGCTTTAAATCCCAACACTAGGTAGAGATTCTAAATGTCAGTTTGGCAGATTAGAATTGCTTTTAGCATGCATTTGCATTTTCCAGTCCAACCCGTTTTACAAGTTCCCCCCACCCTGCTACCCTTCCTTAGCGCTAAAGCAGGGCGAGTTCATAATAAGAAAACTCCATGGCAGAAATCCAGCGGCGATGACCCAGTGACTCCTTCGCTAAGTGCCACTATCTTTCCTCCAGCCACTCATTCCGCTTAAAGCACTCCTGTCTGTTCACTCACTTAAACCGGGCAAACACCCGTTTTTACTTGGTTTTACTTGGGTGTTGGTCCCGCTGTTTGGTGATTGCAAAAAGTCCGGGGGTGAATCCAGAATGCTGGAGCCCCCCTCACATTAAGCTTGTAACACTCACATTTATTACAAACCCGCAGCAAGAATGGAGTCCCATGATTGGCCGCCGGGTGGCATGCTTGTGCTGTTAGCTGCGAGGGGGGGCTCCAGCATCCTGGATTCCCCCACCCCCGAGCTTTTTGCAATTATCAAACACCCATAGTAAAAAATGGGTGTTGGTCCGGATTAAATGCCTGGGCCTCACCAGTAGGACTGACTTTGTGGGCCCACCCCACATGTAGATGCAAGTATTACCAGCATCATTACATTCAAGGCCCATGCATAGAAACCTCAGACCGAACTGTATTGTCTCTGTGCACTTGGGATGCCACAAATTAGCTTTACATAGGTTGTGATGAAGGCCACCAAAGGGGCCTGTGGGGCCAGGGGCCCACTAGGGGATTTCCTGGTAACCCCCTGGGCCAGTCCAAGCCTGCATACATGAGATCTGCACATTAGTCTGAAGATATCAGCCTTGTATAAGGTCTGTACATCAGCTTGACATTATATCAATGTAATACAATTTAATCTACCAGATATTGAATCCACTTGTTTATTGGACAGATAAGATTTGGGGTAGATCAGATCAAAATAATGCAATAGAAAATAGTTAAGCACCAGATTCAATGTCTTTAGACCTTTTTGTTAAATGGACAGAGCAGGCAATGGCAATAATAAGACAATCCACAATAGTTGTTTGTGCCAGGCTTGCTCTCACTAGGAGTGCTGAAGGACAGGTGCGGCTCTCTGACCACATTCGGTGTGTGGTCATGAAGTGGCAAAGTTTGAAGCCCTGCTACAGTATCTGCAGTGCGCTGGGGGAAATGGAGGAGAGGCACATGGGACAGAATATCCCTTTTAAGTTGACCAAAACCAGACCTAGCGTCAATAACACACTAGGTCTGGTTTGACACCCAACCCTGGGGCATTCTGATTTGGGATGCCCTGCTATATGAAACCACGCCAGTCGGCAATTTTCTTAACTCACCAACAAGATTTGGATGCATGCGTGGCCAGGGACAGCATGCCAAGCCTGTGCCGTGGGAACACAGGCGAGGTATGTATAGCGGGCGACCAGTGGAGCAGAGCATCCCAAATCAAGATGCCCCAAGGGTACGGACAAAAGCCCGGGATAGTAAAAATCCCAGGTTTTGCTCCATTTTTATACCATATTAAATTTGAAATACTTAACAATCACGGATCATAAATTGGATCAAGATTGGTTACTATTCCTATAGCATTTATTATCATTGAATTGTCATAAATACAATTAAATCAGAAGTCAGGTTGTAGGGGAGTGATTTCATAATTTCTCTTCTCAAATACGAGGTCCAAAGGACATAAGGGCAGACTAGATGCACCATATGGCCTCCTTTTGCCGTCAACCTTGTATGTTTCTGTGTATATTGTAGTGTCCACCTTTACCAGCAAACTTAGCACAAAGATTACATACACCAAAACTGAGTGACCCCTCATCCCCGGAGCATCTTATTAGAATCCATGTGCAAAGCACAATGGAGCATTAAAGCAAGCAACAAGGGAAGCTGTGCTACTGGGTAAAGCCTCCCATACAGTATAGGCCCTCCTTTTAAACAGACCTTCACCCTAGCAAAGCAGCACATTAGCTAATAGTGAAGCAGCACATCCTGGGGCGGGAGCCATTCTTTAGTTCACCTTAGGCGGCAGAGGGACTCGGTTCTCCAGGGGCAATTGTTAAAAGGGCCCTATAGCTATTTAAGGCTTGCACAAGTTCGTCGACCAACTCTGTCACAACTTTTATCTATAACTAATTAGTAAGAAAACTACAGGACTACAGGCAACAAAGTCTGAAAAGAAAATTGTTAGGTTACCTGTGGCATCTCCACAAAATATGCAGTGTGGTTGCTTCTTAAAGTGGCACAAAAATTACTATGTAATCAACAAGTGCAGCCTCAAAAGAGACTCCTATATTATGCCACACTACACTATACAATTTAAAGTGGACCAACACCCATGGGTGATCGGCCCGGGAATCTATAAGATTCCCGGGCCGATCACCCCCCACCCCGCGGGACATCCGAGATCGGGATGTCCCGCGGGGTGAAACCCCCCCCCAAACACCCCAACTCACCTACCTTATCTTCGGCGGCGGCCGGCCGCCGCCGCCTCCCTCGCGCCCCTGTAGGCGTGCGCGCCTCCGCGCCGGCCGTCTGCGAATGGCCGGCGCGGGGGCGCGCGCGTTCAAAGTGACGCGAGGGAGGCGGCGGCGGCCGCCGCCGCTTAGACGTTCAAGTTCTTACCTTGTACGTCGGCGCTGGGAGCGGGGAGAGGTGAGTGGTTCGGGGGGGTTTCACACAGCGGGGCACCCCGATCGGGGGTGCCCCACCGAAGTGGACCAAGACCCAGGATAGTCAAAATCCTGGGTGTTGGTCCACTTATACAATTTATTGTCTGACATATAAACAATTTACATAAGACATATAAGACCAAAAACCAAAGGCGTCCTTGCTGAACCTTTACCATAATATAACCTTCCCACAAATAAAATACAGAGCATATCTAATATCTATTATCTAATATTGTGCTATCCATAATAAACGGAAATGGAGGCGGAAAAACAAAGTATGACCTGATTTCCAAAAAGCAATGGCTTGGGCCCAGTAGGTTACCTCATTTGCTTCGCGAGTACTGTTTCACCTCAGACAATCCGATCAGCCAGAATTAAATTGTAATTATGTTTTAAATTGTATAGTGTAGTTGGTTCTCTTTTAGGGCTGTGTTGGACCCTTATCTTATTAGTTTATAGTTCTTGTTGTGTCCAGTTGACCCCCTAAATCAGCACTTAGGTATTGTAGGTGGTGCGTGAATTATTATTTATTGCTAAAATAAATGCATATGCACAAAGGAATAACATATGTGTTTAGATAATCACAGCTGGCTGGGGTGGGGTTAATAAAGTATTGGAGGAAGCAGTGATAAAGCTGCAGAGTAAAGCCGCTCTGCTCAAGAAACATGTATTTAGGACCTAGGCTTGTTAGATTTTCTGGGAGCCTCCAGTCTTTCTTAGCCAACCTTCCCCAGCCTGTTCCCGCCTCCTGAGCGGTTTTGAGAATTGGGAAAATATACCTTACTGCCACAATCCTGCTTGTGGGGCCATGCAACCTTTCCTGGCAGCCACAGGGACAAGGTGTAAGCTTGCAAGCATGGTCCATCATTCCTTTTGTTTCAATGGATACCCTTTATTTATTTTGTGTGTTTGTACATGAACCCTCTGATTGTAAAAGACCTGTGGAATATGTTGTTGCTATATAAATAAATATTAATATTGTTATTATATACAACCCTTTACATCCGTTCTCTCTATACAACATTTGTGTACAGATGTAGATCTCTATTTTGTGGTGATGCTCCATTCTCTTTTTTTCATTCATGATGTCTTTATAGGAAGGGCAGACTGTCCATACTATGCCAAAGCCGAAGTTCTTGCCGATTATCTTCAGAAAAACCTTCCTCATTTCAGAATTCACAAAATCACCCAGGATCCTAATAACTGGGAGGTATGGAACCAACAGTCTTATTTCTGCCAAATAGATATCTGTTTTGTGTATTAGTTACCACAATAGCATAACTTCCAACTTTTTAGGGTAAAAAAGAGGACAATTTAACAATTGTTAAATTAAGCCACACCCCCTCATTGAGGGATGGATAGGAGATTTGATTGTAACAACAATAATATAAACACTTTGAATAGGCAAATGAATCATTTATTGGTGCAGATTTGCATATTAACCTCAAACAGGGACAAATTAGAACAGCAAGGACTGGGGGACATTGATGCAAAAGAGGGACAATCCCTCCAAATTGGGGAAACTTGTGAGGTATGCAATAGGGGTCCTTACATATACTTACCTCACTCCAGTGCAGGGTCTTATGGGCTGGCTGGTAACAGATCACACCCTACAGACTAGCAAGCATAAAAACTATTTCAAACAACTGGATGTGGAGGCTTTGATTTCTGTGACCTGCAGTCCTTATTCTAACAGAATTTTAAAAGGGAAGGTGCAGTGTTTGTAGTCCGGAGTACACACATCAGAGGCTCAGGGGGACAGTAGATAACCCCCAACAATGCTAGTAGAAAATTGAGTCAGTCAGACATTAAAAGCAATGTGGCCTGAACATGTGTGGGTCATAAAAATCAGAAATGCTAAGGCAGAGGCAGTAGATGCAGACATGAATCATAAACTTTGCTAACTTGCATGCTTGAAAGGCTCACATGCAGACTAAGCCTATCGAAAAAAAAGGCAGTTGGCTGTGTTGGGCTCTTAAGCTAAACATTGCCAGTCGTCCCCCTTCCAGTTGAAGACAAGGTGGTTCAGAGGCATGTATGCTGAAAATAATTTAACTGCTGGCAGTGCCCGGGGTAGTGGCCAAGGCAACTTCTGCTGTGTAGCTGCCTAATTGATTTCTATGAGATTTCTAAGCTATGTCTGGTTTGACATTGCACTGTTCCCATAAGATCTCTATAAACAGAACAACATAATGCTGTAAGGTTCTAGCTGGTACAGTTGTAATTTCATAGTCGGAAAGCTATGCTAGCAGTGTGCCAATAGTCTAGTGGATATATAATATCGAATATTGTATTTTTCTAAGTTTTATGGGACATTTTTTTTTCCTGTAGCAATGGTTAGCAGAGTTATGCCTAAAAAATGGATGGAAGCACAAGCAGTCCCCCATAATATGGAGAGAATTGTTGGATCGAGGAGGCAAAGGATTACTGCTTGGAGGGTTTAATGAATTTATGGAACACACACAGGTAAAACTTCTGATTAGCAGTTTATATGTATGGTATGGTATGGTATGGAAATACACCTTCTTCTTTTTTCCTTATCCAGTGTTCTGCAATGAATGCGGCCTGAACCGCTAAACATAGCCACACAGTTGATACTGGGGTTGAAAGCTTCTGGCTGTGAGAGCTGTGCTATGCATTTTTGCAGTCTGCTGGCTTTGTCATTATTATTAAATTTAGGTTTAAATGTGAAAATGTATCCATAGAACTGATTAGGGGAAGGTCCTGGAGAGCCCACTATAGAAATGAATAGAGGAAAGTTCCAGAAAATTCCCATAGAAATGAACTCAGAATGTTCCAGATATAAGACACAAGACCAGCCTATGTCTTCTCTTATTCTCACACCAGCAGATGCATGCCCCCGCTACAGCTTGCTGAACCCGGAATGTGCATGTATCTCGCAATCTTACCGGGTACAGAATCGAAGTTGATGATGGTCATGAATAAATCAATGCCAGGGGAAGTGCCAGATTAGAGCTGAAGACAAGGTGAGGGTGATGTCGGTCACTGGGGAGAGTCCCCAGTTTCTCATTTGGCATTGTGGAACCCTTGTTCTGCAATACCCAAATGCAAAAGGGAAAGTCCTGTACCATGGGACTTTCATTCCACTTTATAACAGATTCAAAGCCAGAAAACCAATGAACACTTCTACAGCAATAGCTTGCTGCTATTGCTCAGTACTAGGTTTCCATTCATCAAATTGTGGTTCTGTATACTTAAACCGGACCTTCACCATGATTTAATGAAAAGCCCAAACTCTTAAAAAACAATTCCTCAGCATCTAAAATTAATATATTTTACATGTTTAGTCACTAATTTATTATACTTTCCCCCACTGGGCTGCAACTCTGTTCGGGAATTTAGGATACGGGCGCCGCCATCTTGACTCAGAAGCATCACACTTACTGAGGAGAGGAGAGTGGGATAAGGTACAGGGGGGCGGGTTATAGCTGTGCTTTGCTCAGACAGAGCAGAGCTGGGGTCAGGGAAAGGTCAGCAGTCCCAGAATGCAGAGCAGCACAGTCACTTCCTGTTTGCAGGCACTTCCTGTTTGCAGGCTGCCTGCAAAAATGGCAGCTTCCATAAGCCGCCATCTTGGATGTTTAAAGGCTTATAAAATGCAGTAGATGCAGGTAGGATGATTTTTAATGTGAGCAATCTGTATGTACAGGGTGTGGGAAACATATAAGATAGACTCTTATTTAGAGTGAAGGTCCGCTTTAAGCACTGATTATCTGGTATCTACTGTATGTGACATGGGGGTTGATTCAGAGCCAGGTGAACATTTACACCCAGTAGACAATGAAAGTTAATGGCAGTTTTCTCTCCTAAAAAAGGAGTGAGAATTCTCACCTGGCCCTGAATCAACGCTATAGTCTAGGCTAAAATAGCAGGTCAGGTGGTTAAATGGCCAGTTTGATTACCAAGTTTATGTCCTGGGGCAATCCTGAGCTCTAGAGAAGTCCAGTGGAAAAAAATAGTCCCATTTTTAGAGGCAGACAGGCAAGAGTACTGCAGGATGTCTAAGCCCCAGAGGGTCGCTGATATTATGCAGTGGCCCAGGTTGTTCATAGCCTTTGACGCTAAGGACTTTTCTGAGTTGCAACAGATCTTTGCTATTACTTCTCAGATCAGACCCTCATTAAAGCTGTTAATTTCACAGCAGACTGGACCATTAACCAGAAATGGCATGTCAATGTATCCTCTAGCTGTCTATTTGGTGGTGACATATCTGTCAGCCAGGTCAGACTCTGTCCCCTTAATGTTTTTAATATTTTATTAAAGTAACATAGTAACATAGTAACATAGTAACATAGTATGTAAGGCTGAATAAAGACTTTAGTCCATCCAGTTCAGCCTGTTTAATTCCTTCCAGTGGTCTAGTAGCCATAGCCAGAAATGTTATTACATGCCAGGAAGGAATCAAGGCCACTTTTGAACATTTTTAATGTATCCCTCATTACTACCTCCTCTGGCAGCGAGTTCCATAGTCTCACTGCTCTTACAGAGAAGAATCCCCTCCTATGTCGGTGGAGAAAGCACCTTTCCTCTAACCTTAGTGGATGCACCCGGGTTATGGTTACACTCCGGGGTATAAATAGATTGTGGGACAGATCCTTGTATTGACCCCGAATATATTTATACATAGTTATTAGATCACCCCTCAATCGTCTTTTTTCTAGACTAAATAAGCCTAACTTGGACAATTTTTCCGGGTACTCTAGCCCCCGCACTCCTTTTATTAACTTTGTTGCCCTTCTTTGAACGTGCTCCAGTTCTGATATGTCCTTCTTAAGCACAGGTGCCCAGAACTGTACACAGTATTCCATATGGGGTCTGACCAGTGACTTGTACAGGGGTAAAATGATGCTCTGGTCATGAGCACCTATGCCCCTCCTGATGCACCCCATGATCCTGTTTGCCTTGGCAGCAGCTGCCTGGCATTGATTACTACAGTTGAGCTTATTGTCAACTAAAACCCCTAGATCCTTTTCCATTGTTGTTTTACCAAGTGTTTCTTTATTTAGTGTGTAATCATGACACATATGTCTCCTTCCCATGTGCATAACCTTACATTTATCTGTGTTAAACTTCATTTGCCATTTAACTGCCCATGCTTCCAATTTATCTAAATCTGTTTGTAGTTGCCTGTTGTCCTCCTTTGTTTTAATTACTTTACTCAGCTTAGTATCATCTGCAAAGATTGAGACTTTACTGTTTAATCCATACCCAATGTCATTTATATATATATTGAAGAGAATTGGTCCCAGAACTGACCCTTGTGGTACTCCACTAGTAACAGTGACCCAATCTGAGTGTGTACCATTGATAACCACCCTCTGCTTCCGATCACTAAGCCAATTTCCCACCCATCTGCACACGTTTTCCCCCAGTCCAAGCATTCTCATCTTTTGTACCAGCCTTTTATGTGGCACAGTATCAAATGCTTTAGAAAAGTCAAGATATATGATATCCAATGACTCCCCCTGATCCAATCTTGAACTTACCTCCTCATAAAAGCCGATCAGGTTTGTCTGGCAGGAGCGATTCCTCATAAATCCATGCTGATATGGAGTAATAAGTGATTTTTCATGCAAAAGGTTAAGTAAATTAAACAGCAGCTTACCTCATCAAACGTTCCTCCAGCACTGTGCCTCCTCTTAGCTCAGCGCTGTGAAATACACTTCCTTATCTGCCCCTCCAGTACCACCTCACATATGTGGGCCACCAATAGTAGCTCAGGGAACTAGTCCAGACCACGCCCCTCTCTATTTATAGCTTGAATAGCACTCTCATAGATACCCCTCCCTCCTTCCCACCCGGCCTTCTCCTAGCACCAGTAGTTGCTCACACTGGAGCATAACTGGCTCCAAGGGCCACACCAACATGCTTCCAAAAATCATAAGGTAAAACTGTAAATCACGATATCCTGTACATTTCTGCTTCACTTTAAAAACAAAATACAGTTTAAGACAGTGTCAAATGTATGCAGGAACAACGGTCTAACAATTGCCTTTGCCTGTTCTATCACTTTAACTAAGCCTGATTTGTGAACATGTATTGTTAAACAGACTTATACATTTTCCAGGAATACTATAATGTTAGCTCTGCCATGCTAAGCACGTTAATGAAGGCCATTGCTGCAGAGAACATGGAAGCTCATATGAATCTGAAAATTGAAGAAGATGAATTGAAAAGACAGTTTAATCCTCTACATGTATGGATTACCAGGTAAAACTGGATTTAAAACATTAGGCTCTAGTGTTTGCTCTCAGTAGAGTAATACAAATTGATGTCCCACCATCACGCACACAATTTGATTTGAACTATTTTATTGTATAATCTGGATAGAAAGATTTATTTCTTCTTATTGTTTATTGTGTGGTCATCATTTTTGGAGCTGTACAAGGTATTTAAGGTTTGCTATGGCTTTTAACAATAACAATAATATGTATGGTATGGTGTGCAGGCATGTTTCTTATATGTATGTTTTCTGTAGTCCTGTTATATAGAGGTTTATTTTTCTTTTTCTCTTTGATTATGATCCTAAGAACCTTATTGTGGGTTTGGGATTACTTTGTAATGAAATTACTATTTAAAAAATATATTTATATACCTCTGCCCAAATGTCCCATACTTCCTATCTCTCCTTTCTAATAGCTCTTTCTTCCTTTAAGTCATCTCACTCCCTCTGAACTTGGCCAAAACAGAACTTGCCATTTCCTGCCATCCAACCCCTTCCCCTTTCTAACACTACACTCTCTCTGATTTTTCAGTCAAAACTCACATCACTCCCTAGCCATATACAACTCAAAAACATCTCCTGAATCCATCCTTTCCTCTTACCTGAAACCACCAAAATGTTAGTGCATGCCCTTATCTTATCTCCAGCTAGACCACTGAAACACCCTCTGTGGTTTACAGCAACAACCAACAAACAGACTGGTGCCCTTTCAATAGATTATGAACCTTGCTGCTCGCCTCATCACCTCTCCTAACGCTTTTCCGATGTTGCTCTCTTCTGTCTTTTCAATGGCTGACAGAGAATTCATCACTACATTTCATCTCTATTCAAGGAAAACCAGCCCAGACACCATCTCCGCTCTTTCTCTGACCTTCTCCGACCCTCCATCCTGGTCAACTCCTCTCACTCCTCCATGACTTCTCACATACCTCTGGAATGCACTTTCCCCACTCAATTCAAGGCTTCCCAATGCTCCAAGCTTTCAAAAGAATCCTCAAAATGTACTTACTTCTTCTAACAAGCAAATGATTTAGTGTAGATAACCCCTATAACCTCTATGAGTCACCAAGCTCAATACCTACCACTTGTGATCCTTCCCCTTTGTCTCCATGCCATATCCTTTAGACTGTAGGCTTGGAAGGGCAGGGCTCTCTCTCCTGTTGTAAATACTACTTTGTACAGCACAATGGATGAATATGACACTAGATGAATAAGCAATAATTATACAAATAATAAAGGGGGAAAAGTACAGTGTATTACGGTATTTTGTTTTACATGCGCATATTGAGCTTTATAATACAAATTCATTTTCACTTTTATATGTTTTAGTGCATCCATGCCAGCATGCTACTATTTGATTCCCATTCTGGCCTGTGGTGAAGTCTTTGGTATGAAACAAGAAATTTGGTTACATTTACTGGACAATGGTCAGTGTACAGATACCCTACAAGGTCTAAAAATGGAGGCAGAGGACTTGGCTTTTCCATGTCTACGAGAAGTAACCTTACACACATTAGCTGATGATGCATTTATTCAAGCTGACTTTGTGGTCATCCTTGATGATATCCTTGCCAAGGAGGACCAGTCACCAGAAGGTTACATTAAGATGGTCACAGACCAGTTCATGCAGTATGGCAATCTTATTGACAAGAATGCCAACAAAGAAGTAAAAGTGGTTGTTGCAGGAAGTACTTTTGTAAACCTTAAAGCCCTAGTGATAATGAAAAATGCACCATCTGTCAACCATCGTAACATTGTGGCTTTACCAACACAACTGGAACTTGAAGCCAAAGCTCAGATTGCAACAAAAATGGCAGTTAATTCACCAGGTGCGTATTACTTTGCAGTGTTTATATATAATTGTTGGGTGTGTGCAATAAGTCTCTGGAAATACTATGGGGAAATGAGTGGGCACTTTCCCCTTTCAGTGTATATATGTAATTGCAGTGTGATCACACAACTATGAAGCGGATGCCCCGCTGTGTGAAACCCTCTAGATTTCCCGGTAACTTACCTTCTCCCTGATCCAACAGCGCATGCGCAAGCTGTGGCCGCTCCCTGCTATATTTACCCTTAGCAGGGCGCACACTCTCGCCAGGCATTTGTGAATGACCAGCACAGGTACACTCCTTGTAAGAGGTCAGCACGGATGCGGCCGCCGGCGCACTTGGCTGCACTGGGCTAGGCTGAAGCCAAGTCCTTAGAGGAGCCTAGACGAGTTTGCATCGAGTACGGGGAAAGGTGAGTTGAAGTGGGCCACCAGGCAGGTTTTACACAGCGGGGCATCCCGCATCGGGGTGTCCTGGGGGCAAGCACCAAAACCCGGGATCCTGGGTTTTGGTCCACTTTGACATTTATGTTTTGTGGGAACTGTAGCTTACTCCACTAGCAATGTGCAGTAGGACCGGGATGAGGTAAGTTTCCTCAGATGATCTGGGGGGGTTCACACAGCAGGGTACATCGGGGTGCCCCACAGGGAAGGACCAAAACCCAGGATATTCAAAATCCTGGGTTTTGGTCCACTTTAAAGCAGAACAAAACCCAACGTTGTTCGCCCTGGAATCTAAGAGATTGGAATCTTGGAAGCCCCGCTGTGCCCTGCACTTTGGGCTCTGCATGCACACATTCAGGCAGGGAATGGGAGCACCTCTGCTGCTGAGGATGCCTCCACTTTAAATTGTGACAGCTTAACAAATCGCTATGTTAATATTAGAGATTAGTTAAACCGGACCTTCATCATGATTTATTGAAAAGCCCAAACCCTTAAAAAATGATTCCCCAGCATCTAAAATTAATATATTTTAAGTTTTTAGTCACTTTTTATTCTTTCCCCCACTGGGCTGCAACTCTGTTCAGGACTTTAGGATATGGGCGTCACCATCTTTACTCAGAAGCATCACACATACTGAGGAGAGGAGAGCGGGATAAAGTACAGGGGGTGGGGTTATAGCTGTGCTTTGCTCAGACAGAGCAGAGCTGGGGTCAGGAAAAGGTCAGCAATCCCAGAATGCAGGTAGGATGATTTTTAATGTGAGCAATCTGTATGTACAGGGTGTGAGAAACATATAACATAGACTCTTATTCAGGGTGAAGGACTGCTTTAAAGTTATACTAAAGGCAATCCCGATTGCTGTCCCATTGTCTTAAACTACACGTTGCAATGCCCCAAACTTCAATCCGTTTTCAACTAGACCCTGTAGTTCCTTAGATATTTGTAAAAACAGTATTAGAGAATCGGAGATGCAGAGAAACATTGAGGAGAAACGGTGGGTGTGGAAACAGTGATGTTATGTAAGCACACTGTGTGCTTTACATATTCATAATGGGCCGTGTGCCAGAGACCGCTCAATATCAATAGTTAAAAGAAAAAAAAAAAGGCTGATTCACTACTAACGCCAGATATTGCCAGATGAGTCTATATAGTGGCGCATAGAGCGACCGCTAGCAGAGTAGAGTAGAGTAGAGCACTGTAAGCAGGTATCGGGCGCTGTAACAGAGCATCTTGGTCACTGTAGTAACCTGGCCGGCATTGATGAATATGATGTGTGTTGGGCGCTCTAACAACAGTATAACGCTGCAGCGAGCCAGGGGTAGCACCAGCTCAGTGCATCCGGCACTTGGCACTCCACACCATATTTAACAAAAAACTACACACACAGCGTCAACCTCCTCACTAAGGAGGCAGACAGGAGAGGAAAGGTAAACTACTGTGTTTTCCTTTTACTTTTGACTTGCCAATCATTTTAAGCTGCACTAGCTGAATTTGACTTTCCCTGGTTTTGTTCCATGCCCCGGACATCCCAAAGTGGGATGCCCCACTGTGTGAAACCCCCCAAACTCACCTCCCCAGGCTCTAACGTTGTATGGTCTCTATGACTACGTCATTTGTGAGGCGGCTCTCGTTTACTAGAATGTCTGAATAGTCGTGCGTGTGCTCCCCTCAGCCTATCTGAATGTAAACAATGAGAGCCACCTGCCGAATTATGTAGTCATAGTAGGCAGCTCTCATTGGACAAGAGCACGCACCTGCGCCATTGAAGTGGATAAAGGCGTTTTTTATGGGTGTCCCGGGGGTTTTCACACAGCGGCGCATCCCGATGCAGGATGCCCCGGGGAAAAGCCAGTGACCGGCCCTAGAATCTTTTAGATTCCAGACCGACTGCTGCTGGGTTTTGTTCCGCTTTAACCGTCACACATTTGTCCATCAGAAAATTGGCAGCATAGGAATGGAGCTTGTCTAAGCTTTAGTGTTATAGTTTATCTCAAATGTGTCTCAAGATTACTAGGATCACTTTAATGTATAGATCCTTTTTTTATTCATACCATACTGTACCTTCTGATTCTGAAGTGGACCAAAGCAGCCCTGGAGACTATAAGATTCCCTCCTCCTGGGGCATCCAGGTTCGGGATGCCCCGCTGTTTGCCAATCCAACGGTGCATGCGTGAGCTGCAACTGCCGTAAGCTATACCTTTAGCCGGGCCTGGGTCAAGTATTTGTGAAAGGCCAGCAAGGGCATGCACCCTGGCGGGGATGCAGCCGCCGGCTGCTTTTGGCTAGATACGACCCTCAGATGCGTCTTAGCTGAAAATGGAGAGCACAGCTGAGTGCACTTATTGGACGAGAGCCCGTGCATCCGCCATAGGACCAGGGAAATGTGAGTTTTGATGGGTGACCTAGGGGGTTTCACATATCAGGGCATCCCAAATTAGGGTGCCCTGGGGGCAAGGAGGAAACCCGGAATAGTCAAAATCATGGGGTTTGGTCTACTTTAAATATAGTCTCTTTTGCTTATTAACTTATAACTGGACCAAGTCAATAGGTCCCAATGATTCCTGAGAGCATTCCAATTTGCAAATGCCACATGGTTGGTATCACTGCCGAAACCCCTGCACGAGCTGTGCACGCGGCGGCGGCGGTGGCATTACCTCTTTCCCTGTTGTGCAGTGGTTACCAGTGGGGCATTTGCACATGGTGCTGGATGATGGCTTGTTAATGTAAGTACTTAAACCGGACCTTCAGCATGATTTAATGAAAAGCCTAAACCCTCAAAAAACGATTCACCAGCATATAAAATTAATATATTTTAAGTTTTTAGTCACTTATTATTCTTTCCCCCACCGGGCTGCAACTCTGTTCAGGACTCTAGGATACGGACGTCACCATCTTGACTCAGAAGCATCACACATACTGAGGAGAGGAGAGCGAGATAAAGTACAGGGGGTGGGGTTATAGCTGTGCACAATTTTTATGTACAGGGTGTGGGAAACATATAAGATATGCCCCTATTCAGGCTGACGGTCCGCTGTAAGCAGGGGTTCGGCTGTGTTCAACCATGGGGCATCCCTAATTGCATTGTTCCCTAGGAAACAGTGAGTGGATCTAAAGTAAAATACGACATTTAGTCCACTTGAAATAATCCAAGATACAACCCCTGGCAAAAATTATGGAATCGCTATTCTCTGAGGATGTTGAATTTTGTTGAAAAAAAGCATATCACAGACATGACAAAAACTAAAGGCATTTCAAATGGCAACTTTCTGGCTTTAAGAAATACTAAAATCAAGAAATAATTGTGGTAGCCAGTAACAGTTACATTTTTAGAACAAACACATGGAATAAATTATGGAATCACTCAATTCTGAGGAAAAAAATATGGAATCACCCTGCAAATTTTCATTACAAACAATAGGGCTGATTCAAAGCCTCTTTCACATGCACTTTCACATGAAAAAGCATGTGTATGTGTATTTTTTCTGTTGGGTTTGGGTCATTTGTGAGTTTCTCGTTAGCTTTTTCCGTCTTTTCTGTTGTGTGTAATTATGTTGTATTTTTTTCACATTCATGTGTAAAACTCGTGATGAGTGAGACTTCCACATGATTCAGAGCCCAGATTTAGGCCCTTATTTAAGAAGGGATAGCGTCAGGTAGTGGCTGGTTAATGACAGGTAGCGACTGGTGAACGCCGGACATGGCATGCAATTACACATTCATCAAGCAGAATCTGTTTAGCGACTGGGATAGCGCCATGTAGCGTCTGATTCAACATTTTCACAGCCTCAGCGAACAGCGCCAGCGTTCAGCCTTGCACAGCTCCAGGTATGACCTCTCGCTTCCTGACGCTCTCCCATACATTTCAATGGACGATCCTTTTCTTCTCTTTAAACAGGTTTTTTTTTTTTTTCAAAAAAATCACAAATAATTATTTGACCTCTTCTGGCATTGAAATAGCAGTTTTTTCATATTTTTTTCATTTTTTATATATTTCCTCAGAAATGACATTACAGGTCTGGCATTAAAGTGTTCATGTTACAATGTTGCTACAATGTAATTCCATGTTTTTGCTTTGTTACTAGTTGATAGATGCTTGAAAACAGACTTTAAACACACCGCCTCCTGCACTATGGGCTTCAAACAACTATTTTTCAGCGCCAGAGATTTGTGAGGCTGTTTTTTTGCTGAATATGGTGTGAGTCGGTCCCTATGAGCAGTCGCTAACATGCGCTCCCATACAGCGCTGTACTGGTCAAATAGCGACTCCTCACAATGTATTCTATTCTATAAAGTAGCGACTCACGGCCGAGCACTGCGACTACTAGCGGGCGCTCTGAAAATGCCTGCTACAGACGCTCATCTGTCGCTACCTGCCGCTAATGATGAATCAGCCTGCCAGCATGTGAGAGAAGGCTTTACAACGGGAAATTTCCGACGGCACTTCCGGGTACTTTTTGTTGGTGAGATTGTGCTTTCGTGGTGTGGAAAAGGAGGCTGTCACCTTCTTTTAAACACCCCCCAAAATAAACATTTTAAAATATGTTTGAATAAAATGTGACCTATTTTTTGATAAGGTATATCTTTTTTACTTTTATATTTTATAAAATTACATTTTCAAAAACATTAACCACTCCCCCAAAAATATTGGAAATATTAAAAATAAAAATACATTAAGAATAATAATTTCATAGTTTATATATATATATATGTTTTTATACAACTCTTAATGTTATCAAATTATCCCCATTTGTTTATTTAAAATGTTGGTCACACTGCTTAGGTGACTAGCCTGGAAGTAGGAATGTTTACTTTCTGGGGAGCAGGGGGAAACTTGGGCCTGGTGCAACAGGTCAGGGAGGTAGATTTATTTTTTTTTAATTTTTTACAATTTTTTTTTTTACCTAGGTGCAAGAAAAAATACCTAACCCTGTGTTACAAAAGTGTTTGTTTGCAGCCAGGAGAGGTCACACAATGATTTGAGCAAAAAAAAATAATTTTAATTGCCCAACACACTATTTAAACACCAACAAATGAAACCCCAATGAAATGTATGGCAGAGTGACACTGAGCGAAAGTTAACATGTGGCGCTCCAGAACCTGCTGAGCTGCCTGTAGTAATACATGTGATGCTACATGGCGCTGTTACATTCGCTCACCAGATTCACATTATTAAATGTGGTTTTACATACAGCGCCCAGCGTTCACCAGGCGCTACGTGCCACTAGGTAGCATTACCTCAGTAATTTTTACATTATATCCATGTGGGCATCCCAAATATTCAACTAGGAAGAATCCAATTGAAAATCTGTGGTGGAAGTTAAAGAAATTTGTCCATGACAAGGCTCCAACCTGCAAAGCTGATCTGGCAACAGCAGTCAGAGAAAGCTGGAGCCAGATTGGTGAAGAGTACTGTTTGTCACTCATTACGTCAATGCCTCAGAGACTGCAAGCAGTTATAAAACCCAGAGGTGGTGCAACAAAGTACTAGTGATGTGTTGGAGTGTTATTTTGTCTGCTTGTTTTTTATGATTCTATATTTTTTTTCTATTTTTTTCCATTCCATCATTTATTCCCTGTGATTGTTCTAAAAATGTAACTGTTACTGGCTACCACAATGATTTTTCTTGATTTCCAAAGGTTTAAATGAAAACCATATTTATTATATTTCTGACAGTGGTTAAGGACGTGATCATTTGGGGAAACATCAGTGGTATCAACCACCTTGATCTGCACAAGGCCAAAATATACAAGTTTGACAGCTCCATCTATGGCCCTTCCAGTTTCTCTCGTCCCCTGCTTACAATGATATTTGACAGGTACTAGTTTTTCTTTTTTTTTAGAACACAAAATTCTTAGTGATGACTATAATATGCTGTGTATGACTTGCTTTCAATCTTCTTAGCACTTATTAATTAGCACATGCTACTTGAAAATCTGAAACAAAAGTGGGTAAGTGAGGGTGCCCTTATGTGTATATTGTATGTACGCTTTATCTTAAAATAGATGGATGCTTATCCAAGGCATGTTTAAAGTGGACCAAAACCCAGGATAGTCAAAACTTTTGACTATCCTGGGTTTTGTTCCTTTCCCTGGGGGCACCCCAATCGGGGGTGCCCCACTGTGTGAAACCCCCCAGATCACTGCAGCAACTCACCTCTTCCTGGTCCCATGGCTCGTCTAAGAGCAGCGGCTCTGATGGCCGCATCCTCTACCTCCCTCTAACAGGGATTTATGAATGACCGCCGTGGGCACGCGCACTGCTAGAGGGAAGCAGAGGATGCGGCTGTGTGGCTGTTGATTTTTCAAATTCCTGTGCTGGAAGTTTGTTACAAGCATCTGCTACTCTTTCTGTAAAATAATATTTTTTAGCATTGCTCCTGATCTTTCCTCTGACTAGCTTTAGATTGTACCCCCTTGTTCTAACATTAAGTTTCTTAAAAACATTTCCCTCCTGAATCTTATTCAGTCCTTTCACATATTTAAAGGTCCCAATCATGTCCCGTTTCTCCCTTTTTTGTTGCCCACCTCTGGACCCGTTCTATTTGAATAATGTATTTTTGCAGGTAAGGTCTCCAGAACTACACACAGTACTCTAGCTGTGCTCTCACTAGGGTTCTATACAGCGGCACCACAACCTCCTTCTCCCTAGTGGTGATGCCTCGAGCTATGCAGCCGAGCATCCTGCTTGCTTTTCCTACTGCCTGGCTACACTGTCCACTCATCTTTCAGCTTTCAGTAATCATTATCCCTAAATCTCTCTCCTCTGAAGTCCTGGCTAACACAGTACTGGCTATATGGTACTCAGAGCAGGGATTCCTTCTACCCAAATGCATGATTTTACATTTATAGATAATAAACTCTACTCTATTACTCACCTGTGTGTCATCAGCAAACAGGCAAACATTTCCAAGTCTTTTCATATGTCAATTATCTAAACTATCCAGAGATTGGATCGGATTGAGTCCTGACTTTTTATGTAGCACAGTATCAAAGGCTTTGCCAAAATCCAGATATGCAATATCCACAGCACCACCTTCATCTAACACATTAGTGACATTGTTGACATGATCTGCCCTCAGTAAAGCCGTGCTGTTTCGGGTCCAACAGGTTGTTAATTTTTAGAAGAGAAATTATTTTCAAGAGAGGTTCAGTTAGTTTGGCCACTATAGTTGCTGGCTTCTTCTCTGGTCCCCTTCTTAGTCTTAGAACTCTGGGGTGGATTCCACTTGGACCTTACTTACTTTTAGATTTGCCAGCTCAGCTAAGACATCAGCCTTCAAAAACTCCGGAGCTGGACCCTATGCTATGGCCATACATGCTATGGGTTTGAAAACCACCATCTGAAATACTAATCAAAAGTAGCTATTCAGATGGTCAGCCACAGCCACCAATATAATTATTCCTCCTATTTCTAATTTTTTAGACTGCACTGTTTCTCTTCTTTTTGTCACCAATATATCGGAAAAGGTTTTATCTTCCCTCTTCACAGATTTGGCCATTTCTTCTTTCTTTCAGCAGCATTTATAATCAGTTTTGCTTCCCTCTGTTTAGTAGTATAGTGCTAACTTAGAGGTTTCTTCTTTTTATTTTTGCTAGCTTGTCTCATGTATTGCTTAGTTCATTGTTCTGCTGGGTGACACCAACCCAAAATGTTCCTTTGAGTGATCGCTTGCTTGCTACAAACTGGGGTAAACTGTGCCTTCAGGCTTAATTTGTGCTTTGTATATAATCTATGCCTTCAGCTTCATCTGTGCTTTGTATATTATCTAATACTGTATATTGTGAACCTAATGTCCCTGTTTTACAAGTCGTGGTCGTTGCTAATGGTTATATATGATGCAGGTAACAAATATGAATTTCTGGTATTTCAATCCTCAGATTATTGTTTTGTGCACAATAATCACCACCCTTAAACCTGCCCTGATCTTGCCGACACACATATAGCGGTTTTTGGCCACAAGCTTGCACTTATAAATATTTATATCTGTGATGCAGATAAGCACTATACTGGATAGAAATCTGCACATCTTCTATTGTTCCGATATATGCTTAAGCTTCTTGACAAAGTGATTCACGATTTGACACTCCCCTTATGCATACCCCTGTCCTTATATGGTACTTATTAGCAAACAATTAATAATATAACTGTGTAGATTGTCTATATCAATACAATTTATTCTTTTTGCATCTATTTTGTGTGGTATGCATTACTTATTATATTTAAGGTGATATATTTTAAGTCTGAATGGGCAATCAGACAAAACAGTTTCACCCAGCAACATTTTCTGATCTCTTCCATTCTGGAGCACCACCAGTAGCAACGAGTGGGTTAACCTCAGCTGTATGTGGGGACTGCAAGAAGACTAACTCCCCCCGGCCTATATAGGGAAGGCTGTGGCAAAATATTCTCAGTTCTTTTCTTGCAGTCGCAAGGGACCTTGAATGGTGGCCCTGCTGTGTGCTTCCCACTGGGCCCCCATTTCCCTCTACCCCCTGGGTCATCTGCGCCCCCCGGCCACAGTCTGCCTTCCCCATGGCTGTCAGGTGGACTTGTGGACTTGACAGGAAAAAATAACCTTTAAAAAAAGTACCTCTACAGTGTTTTACCTCCGGCTTGCACTTGCACTTTCAGTCTCCTTGATGCTACCTGCTGCTTGATTGCCCACATCCTGCCAGAACGCGGTGTGGAGGCCTCTCCCTCTCTCCTTAGTGGGGACAGCACAGGCAGCACCTCGGTGCCCTTCCAGTCTGCCGTCAGTCAAGCACCATCGCACACCCTAAATGCCGGCCCTGTCAGTGGGCCCCCTCTGGAGGACAGGGCCCCCGGCAGCTGCCCTGCCTTGCCGGGCGCTGATGCCGGCCCTGCCCAGGTGTTAATGTTTTGTACTCTTACTACTGCTCACAGCCTTGCTGGTCAGAGCTCATTCAGAGCGTTTGGGGGGGAGACAGCCTCGTCGCAATGGGGGGCCGTTCTGGGATGAAGATTGACTCCAGCGCGTCTGCCGTCCCACTGTTTTCCCTGGTTAGATCACCAGGTGGATTAGATTAAGGAGTTTATTGAGGCAATATTGGAGGGTCTGCACCTCTCTACTCCTCTACCAAGGCAGCAGAAGAAGAAGGGTGAACCCTACAAGGACCAGAAGGTCAGGCAGGTTTTTCCCAGGCTTGCCCATTTCGACAGGCTGGTGGAAAAGGAGTGGGAGAAAAGTTTCCTAAGGTCCTGGGTGCCAAAAACCCCTTTTCACATGAGGCGGTCAAGGTTTGGTCTTCGCCACCTGAGGTAGACGAACCGATATCGGATCTGGCTAGGCACACTCTTATTCCTACTTCGGATAGTGCAGCCTTGAGAGAGGTTGGACCAGCTGGCCAGGCATGCGTTCTCCATGGTGGGGTCGGCCATGTGCCTAGCATGCACCACATCCATGGCTGCTACAGAAGGCAAGGTCTGGATGAAGCAGCAGAAGCGTTTACCATATGGAGGTTTGTGTTCTTCTGCTCTTTGCTTGAACTCTTTGCTATGAGGTCTTCAGATACATTGTGCTGGCTATGGATGACTTGGTGCGTCTGGTGGCTAGGGGGCAGGCCCTGCGGGTCACCTTGCAACACACGGTCTGGCTGAAACAGTGGTCGTCTGACACAGGGCTTATTGCCCTCCCTTTTCGGGGGTCATCTTTTCGGCGAGCCTCTGGATGACCTGGTCTGGAAGGCCATGTGTGGGTAGTTGACTAGGATTACACAGAAATGGAAGACCTCGTTTTTCAGGTCTCAGAATTTTCGTTCCTTTCCAGAAGTTCGGAGACTCCAGATGCCACAAAGACTTTCCGGGTAAGCAAATGCCACGGGGGAAAACTAGACCCCAATGGGACAGCCGGCCCAAGCCCCCAGGCAAGCCTTCTCAGGGTTGATGGAACACCCTCTTCCGATCGGGTGGGGGCAGCTTCTGCATTACGTGTCGGTGTGGAGGGAACGGAAATCTGACGCCTGGGTCCGAGAGGTTGTTTCTTCTGGATACAAGATTGAGTTACAAGGCCTGGACCAGGCCTCTGCATCCAAGCCTTCTCGCATCATGGAAAGGGCAGCGGCAACAGCATGATAGATCTCTTGCTGGACCGAGAAGTTGCAGTACCTGTGCCCCCCTCAGAGTGGGGCTGTGGCTTCAACTTTATACTATTCATCACCCCCAAGAAGGATGGGTCCGTTTTGTCAATCCTGGATATCCAGCATCGAAATAGTTACGTTTGAGTGTGGAAATTCCACCTGGAATCTCTAATGTCGCTGGAACAAGGGAACAATTTTATGACCATAAAGGATGCTTATATGCATGTCCCAATCTTCCCTGGTCACCAACAATACCTGCGCTTTGCGGTGGGCGCCCGACATTTCCAATTTGTGGCACTGCCGTTTGGACTGTCCACTGCACCACAAGTGTTCACAAAGGTCTTGGTGGTGGTGATGGCACTCTGGCGGAGGCAAGGCGTGCACATCACCCCATAACTGGACGACTTGCTCATCCGTGCCCCATCTCTAGGAGAGGCTCTGTGAGATGTTCGGATGGTCCTGGCCATGCTGGACCTTTTCAGGCGGTGATCAACTACCCCATCTCCCAGGTTGTTCCCTCCATGGTGGCGACTTACCTAAGTATGACATTCAATACTCGACGAGCACAGGTCCTTCTTTCGTTGCAGAGGTGCACGGCTCTTCAGGAGATGTGCTCATTAGGCAGGGAATGCATCTCCTTGGTATGATGATGTCTACCATCGAGGCAGTTCCGTATGCCCAGTTCCACTCCAGATCTCTACAAAATGCTACTCCTATCGAAATGGTGCAGGACTGTGCAGACGTTGCACTGTGTTGCTTCATTTTGGTGGACAATGCCTGGGGATCCCTGAATTGGTGCATAGTTTCGTGTCCAGGGTGCGAGCCCCCCTGGCCGTGGTGGTCGACGCGCTAGCCATTCCCTGGTCAGGGTACAGCCTACCCTACGCATTCCCGCCACTGCCACTTCTGGGCTGCATGTTAAAGAAGGTTAACTGCGAGAAGATTCCTATCATCCTGATCGCCCCACACTGGCCCAGAAGGGTGTGGTTTGCAGAACTGGTCAGCCTGGCAGTGAAGCCCCCGTGGCGACTCCCCAACTGCCCAGATTTTCTGCAACAGGGTCCTCTGTGGCACCCCATTTCTCCAGCGCTGGCTTTAGCAGCTTGGCTTGACCAGCATATTGGAGGAGCGGGATTTGTCTGCCGCAGTCAACACATTTCACAGACTTGATGTCAGGGCATTTGCCGATGCTGTTATGGGGCGTAAGATGTTGCAGACGGTGGTAAACCCCTCTCCGGGGGTCTAAGCTTGACGTGTCAGTACCATTGTTTTTTATTATGGAGACACAGTCTGTTCTTGCATGGTCCCACCCTTATTATGAGTAATGCTTTAGGACATCCCACGCCTTGCTACTGGTGGTGCCCCGGAATGGAAGAGATAAGAAAAGGGAAATTTGTGTACTCCCCAAAACATTTCTAGTCCTCTTCCATTACAGGGCACCACACCCACCCTGTTTTGTTTCGACTGCATCGGTGGCAGTTGATGCCTTCTACATGGTTTTAGTTTAGTTGCACTGTTTCTAGATGCACGTATTATGCACAGGTTAGCGCTTCTCCCCTTCCGGGGCTGGAGCTGAACTGCTTTTTTAATTAACTGAAGATATTCTGCCACAGCCTGCCCTATATAGGCCGGGAGGAGTTTAGTTTTTTTTTTCTATCTTGCAGTCCTTGCCTATGGCTGAGGTTAACCCACGCGTTGCTACTGGTGGTGCCCCGGAATGGAACAGGATGAGAAAGTATGTAAAAAAGGGACATAGTTCCCTTTCTCTGAAAGAGAGGTTGAGTTTCCATTTAGCAGCAGTCAATAAAATGAGTGTATAGGGTAGAGACCTGCTGTGTGCAAGAAGGGGTAGTGCTAAAAGGAAAGCTATATTGTAAAAAGCCAATTAGTTGCGCTAAAGTATGTATTTCAAAAGTTATTTCCATTTAAAGATTCTTGAATTATTGTTAAAATAGTATCCATGGGTTTAGTTAGATGGGTTGTTATTGTCGCGAAAATGTATTCTTTAATTAGCTGGTACATGTGGTTATTTCAGCATATGGATAGAGGGAGACTTACCGATGCGGCCCGGGGGTTAAACAACCTTCCCTGGGCCACTGAGGGTTAATGGCTTCCGCAGCTGCAGGCACTCCTTAAGACTGTTGTCAGTGCCGCTTGTTATTATTTGGTCTCAGCCTCATATAATTTGATTACTTTTTTGTAAAAAAGCACTTGTGACAGATTGATATGACAATAAAATAAGAAAAAAAATAAAATCAAACTTAATAAACTTCTAAAGTTCAGTTTCCAGGCTCTAGTCAGAGAGCGGTGGGAATCTAGCTCAGCCGCGGCTCCTGCTGCTCAATAGAGAACTATGCCCGTTTAGTCTGGGGTTCAGTCACCAGACGAAACACGCATAGGTCTCTATTTTAGTGATGCTGAAGGAAAAACTCATCCCTGATGAGAATTCCAGTCTGCTCAGTCAGCTGCTGCGCTTTTCCACACTGACCTCCGAGCACACATCCATGAGCTCCGATATCCCTCCCTCACCTGTCTGCCAGCCTGTCAGAGATGCTGGCAACTAGTGATGTCAGCATGTCATACACAGACCTCCAGCACCTGCAGCACAGCCCTCTTCCTGGGAAGTTACCGCCCTTCCCAATGTTGTATGGGCACCCATGACCATGTCGCTCGCTCGCCCCTCTGCATCCTGCAGCTACTATGGACAACGGTGCTGAAATTTTACTGAGCAGAGGCCGAGGACACGCAGGTATGATTGCGCTCCCACTGGCACTCACTCTGAACTTCTTAAGCGCCCCAACCTTTGCCCGGCATCATTAAAAAATAAAAGCAATTCGCTCAGAGACACACGGGCATCCCTCCCCCACACACTTTTGGGTGTAAAATTGCTTTTTATGGAAAGAAAAAGTACTGTAGCTATGAGGCCTTTTTATCTGTTGCTGAATACTTGTTTGGGTATTTAACGTCAGTGTAATTTACTGTCAGAAAATGGCTGAAAAATGATCTTGTGAAAGAGTGGAGACACCGAAGGCACCATCGCTCAGGCTTGTCAGCAGCTCATTCTATCTCCAGTGTCCTCGCCCGGTGGCAACAAAATTCAAGACATGATGAAGAAATTGTTTCACTAGGTGTCCTTAGTGAAGGTAATCCTCATATTTTATCAAAGCATTTTATTTTTATATTTCACTCCTTGACCAGGAGTCAGTAAACATTTCTTATAATATCTCATGAGAAAAGAGCCATTTCATGCTTTATTTCAGAATAAGGCATGAGATAAAATTAGGCATGATTTAAAATGAGACCTAAAACATTTACTTCCAGGCAGTAAAAAGGATATACTAACTGTTGGAGAAACTGTACAACAGCCTTCCAGCTTAGTCTCTACTGGAGTGACTTTTGCCAGATTTACTGCAGTTCACAGCTATGACACATATGACACTAAATGGCACATTTTCCAATGTTTAACTGTAGTGTCTATGCATTTTTCTGCTGTGTTGTTATTTCCTGTGCTTCCAGTTGCTCTCTGGTAATTTCTTTTTTTTCTTGTCTATGTTAGCCACCATGTAATATGACATTCTCTTACTGCATTCATGTTCCAGTAAAGTTTCTGCTATACCACTAATGTCTTTCTGAATTATGACTCCGCTGTACCCAGCTCTTACACTCTGCAACACTAACTGTGAAACTTATGGGGTGATAAAGTTTTATTGTAAAAAGCAAATTAAATAATTTATCACATGATGTTGTAAAGGTTTTGGATGCAAATTATGCTCTGAGTTCAGCCCTAGCGGAACTGAATTACACCTTATTGTAACTCAATGGGCTTGATTCAACAAACACAGAAAAAACAATTGTTTTGGTGGGATAATTGGATCGCATGCGAAAAACTCAAGTATCTTCAAGTTATTCAACAAAGCTGAAATTTAGGTTTCCATGAAATAATTGCTTTATTAACCCTTTCGCTGCCAGCCTACCTGGAGTTTTTGTCACCCTTGATGCCAGACCATTTTGCACTATTTTGCGCTCCCCATGTTCAAATGTGATTTTTGAAGGGATTTCCCAGGAAAATGATATATTGTTTTTTTCAGCAGAGTCTGGGCTTCAACATGCGATGTCTTGTTTGGCCTTTTTTTTGTGTATTCTCAATACTTTTGGGTGAAATATGTGCAAAAAAAATAAAAAAAAATCTATTTTTTGCAATTTGTAGTGTTTTTTTGTAATAAAAAATGTAAGTTTGTCAATAAAATCTTATTGCGTGTGAAACCCCAATTTCTCCCGGTTACAGCGGTACCACATATGTATAGGTAGACACCCTTTCCTGCCCAGGAGACTCCCCCAAACTGAAACAGCGCTTTAGGGGATTTTCAGAAAAAAATACAACTGTGATATGCGCTATGCGCGCCTTGCAGTTTTTTCAGAAAAATAACCCTTTACATTTGAAATACCCCCAACAAACTATATATTCTCTGGAAGTACGCACCTCAAGCTTTCTAGGTGTACCAGGCTTGTTGATGTGGCCACAGTTTTCTGGAAGTAATCCCTCAATGTATTCTTTGGTTGCAAAGAGTTTCCCTAAAAAAAGGATAAAAAAGCAGAATCAAAGCAAAATTTTCCTAAAAAAACTATATACAAACAAGAAAAAACAAGTATAATCTGAAAAAGCAACCTCCCCCGAACAGAACAATACCCAACATACATAGCTACTGTCAAGGGAAGAGTTGCCAAACACCCCAAAGTAAAGCATGCGCATAACGGTAATTTTTCTTGAAAATTTCAGCTCTGCAGACAAGGTGCGCACCTTGCGATTTTTCAACCAAAACAACCCTTTACATTTGGAATATCCCCCATAAACCATATATTCCCTAAAAGTACACATGTTAAGCTTTCTAAGCGTACCCAGCTTGTTGTAGTGGGCTCATCTTTCTGGAATTAATCCCTCAAAGAATTCTTTGGTTGCGCAGGGTTTCCCTAAAAATTTTATAAAAAAGCTGAATAAAAAACACCTTTTCCTAAAATATAAATATGCAAACCAGAAAAAACAAGCTAAGTCTGAAAGCGCAAGGTCCCCCGAACAGAACAATACCCAACATGCATAGCTACTTTTAATCCTTTTAATTGCCATCCTACTTGAGATTTTGTCACCCTCTGTTGACAGGACATTTTTCCCCATTTTGCGCCATGTTTTGCGACATTTTTGCTGGAATTTTCAGGAAAATGATATATACATATTTTTTGCAGCAGAGTTTAGGCTTTAACATGAAATGTCTTGTTTGTAAATTTTATTCTGTTTTTTACAATATTATTAAGTAAAAAAAAAATAAATAAAATTTTTTTTTAGAAAATTGCCTCCTTTATTTTAAATAAAAAATGTATTTTATTAAAAAAAACCGTATTGCATGTGAAAGCCCCATTTCTACCGATTAGAACGGTACCACATATTTATCGGTAGCCCCCCGTACCTGCCCAGGAGACCCCCCTAACTGAAACAAGTACTTTATAACATTTACAAATAAAATACAACTACCATCCACACTACAAAGGGTAAATCGGGGAAAAAATGACACAGGGTCCCCCCTCCCAGGGAGGGGACCCCATTTTTTGGGTTTTTTTTAAGGGTTAAAAACCCTTAAAAATCCCCCAAAAAACCGACATGGGGGCCCCCTTACCCGAAGTAACCAGCCCGGGACCAGCTATGCAAGGCTTGTAGGAACAGGGCACAGGGGCCAGCTTTTGTGGCCCCTGGCCCTGCAGGCTACAAAGCCCGCATAGCCCGTGGGCCCGGCTCTTCTGCCCCCCCTGGCCTTTGGGGAGGCAGGTAATGGGGGTGCCAAGGGTTAATGGCAAGTCACCCGCTAGTGCAGGTGACTTGCCATCCCCCAGCCTTGTGAACTGATATAGGGGTCTCGTGGACCCCTTACCAGTTCACAAGGGGTTAAATGTAAAAAAAAAACACCACACAGACGCAGAAAAAAATATTTTATTATTATTATTTTTTTTTAATACTTACCTCCCATCCATCTTCCCCTCCCAATCACTGGCTTCTGCTCATCTGCTGGAAGCCTTTTATAGCTGCTGGGTGACAGAACATAAGGGGTTAATTAAAAAAAAAAAACGACATAGGGTCCCCCCTCCCATTTTTTTTATTTTTAAGGGTTAAAAACCCTTAAAAATAAAAAAAAAATGACATGGGGTCCCCCTTACCCAGCATTACCAGCCCGGGACCAGCTATGGGGGCTTGTAGGCACAGAGTTGGGGGGCCAGCTTTTGTGGCCCCCCCCACCCTGCAGCCTACGAGCCCACATACCCTATGTGGGCCCGGGCTCTTCTGCCCCCCCCCCTGGCCTTTGGGGAGGCAGGTAATGGGGGTGCCAAGGGTTAATGGCAAGCCACCCGCTAGCGCAGGTGGCTTGCCATCCCCCCAGCCTTGTGAACTGGTATAGGGGTCACATGGACCCCTTACCAGTTCACAAGGGGTTAACAGTAAAAAAAAAAAAAAACACCACACAGATTAAAAAATAACTTTATTAAAAAATACAAACAAGAAAAAACAAGTATAATCTGAAAAAGCAACCTCCCCCGAACAGAACAATACCCAACATACATAGCTACTGTCAAGGGAAGAGTTGCCAAACACCCCAAAGTAAAGCATGCGCATAATGGTAATTTTTCTTGAAAATTTCAGCTCTGCAGACAAGGTGCGCACCTTGCGATTTTTCATCCAAAACAACCCTTTACATTTGGAATATCCCCCATAAACCATATATTCCCTAAAAGTACACATGTTAAGCTTTCTAAGCGTACCCAGCTTGTTGTAGTGGGCTCATCTTTCTGGAATTAATCCCTCAAAGAATTCTTTGGTTGCGCAGGGTTTCCCTAAAAATTTTATAAAAAAGCTGAATAAAAAACACCTTTTCCTTAAATATAAATATGCAAACCAGAAAAAACAAGCTAAGTCTGAAAGCGCAAGGTCCCCCGAACAGAACAATACCCAACATGCATAGCTACTTTTAATCCTTTTAATTGCCAGCCTACTTGAGATTTTGTCACCCTCTGTTGACAGGACATTTTTCCCCATTTTGCGCCATGTTTTGCGACATTTTTGCTGGAATTTTCAGGAAAATGATATATACATATTTTTTGCAGCAGAGTTTAGGCTTTAACATGAAATGTCTTGTCTGTAAATTTTATTCTGTTTTTTACAATATTATTAAGTAAAAAAAAAATAAATAAAAATTGTTTTTAGAAAATTGCCTCCTTTATTTTAAATAAAAAATGTATTTTATTAAAGAAAACCGTATTGCATGTGAATGCCCCATTTCTACAGATTAGAACGGTACCACATATTTATCGGTAGCCCCCCGTTCCTGCCCAGGAGACCCCCCTAACTGAAACAAGTACTTTATAACATTTACAAATAAAATACAACTACCATCCACACTACAAAGGGTTAAATCGGGGAAAAAATGACACAGGGTCCCCCCTCCCAGGGAGGGGACCCCATTTTTGGGGGGTTTTTTAAGGGTTAAAAACCCTTAAAAATCCCCCAAAAAAACGACATGGGGGCCCCCTTACCCGAAGTAACCAGCCCGGGACCAGCTATGCAGGGCTTGTAGGAACAGGGCACAGGGGCCAGCTTTTGTGGCCCCTGGCCCTGCAGGCTACAAAGCCCGCATATCTCGTGGGCCCGGGCTCTTCTGCCCCCCCTGGCCTTTGGGGAGGCAGGTAATGGGGGTGCCAAGGGTTAATGGCAAGTCACCCGCTAGTGCAGGTGACTTGCCATCCCCCAGCCTTGTGAACTGATATAGGGGTCTCGTGGACCCCTTACCAGTTCACAAGGGGTTAAATGTAAAAAAAAAACACCACACAGACGCAGAAAAAAATATTTTATTATTTTTTTTTTTTTTAATACTTACCTCCCATCCATCTTCCCCTCCCAATCACTGGCTTCTGCTCATCTACTGGAAGCCTTTTATAGCTGCTGGGTGACAGAACATAAGGGGTTAATTAATTAAAAAAAACAAAAAAAAAAAAAACGACATAGGGTCCCCCCTCCCATTTTTTTTTATTTTTAAGGGTTAAAAACCCTTAAAAATAAAAAAAAAATGACATGGGGTCCCCCTTACCCAGCTTTACCAGCCCGGGACCAGCTATGGGGGCTTGTAGGCACAGAGTGGGGGGGCCAGCTTTTGTGGCCCCCCCCCACCCTGCAGCCTACGAGCCAACATACCCTATGTGGGCCCGGGCTCTTCTGCCCCCTCCCCCCTGGCCTTTGGGGAGGCAGGTAATGGGGGTGCCAAGGGTTAATGGCAAGCCACCCGCTAGCGCAGGTGGCTTGCCATCCCCCCAGCCTTGTGAACTGGTATAGGGGTCACATGGACCCCTTACCAGTTCACAAGGGGTTAAAAAAAAAAACACCACACAGATTAAAAAATAACTTTATTAAAAAATAAAAACTTTTTTTTACTTTACTCACCTCTGATCCTCAGCTTCTGTGTCCCTCGCAGCTCTGATGACAAATATTGTCATCGCTGGCCAGTGGAGGAGGGAGGCAGGCGATCAGATCATCACCTGCCTTCCTCCTCCTGTGGCCAGCGATGACAAGTGTGAGAATCGCAGCCCGGAGCCAGGATGACACCCGGGGTGTGACGTCATAAGCCCCGCCCCAAAGGGCGGCGCCCATTTCAGGCCCTCTCCTGAAGCTGGAGAGCCGGGGGGGGGGGGGGCGATCGGAGGCCCCCCTGGTGAAGAGGAGACCCGGCGGGAGCAATCGATCACTAAGGTAAGTAAATGTCATTTTTATATATTTTTTTTTAACATGTATTTCGGCGGCTGCTGAAGGGGGGGGTGGCTATTCCGGGCTCTCCCCTGCACCCGGGGGGGCCTGGGTGGGGGATCGAAGCCCCCCCGGATGAAGAGGAGACCCGGCCGGATAGAACAAGGGGTCAGGTGAGTGTTTTTTTTTTTTTTTACTTTTACTGTAGCAGGGGGGAAAGTCAAGCACGTAGATTCTACGTGCTTGGCACTTAAGTGGAGTAGAAGCGAGCACGTAGAATCTACGTGCTTGGCACTGAAAGGGTTAAGTGAAAATTTCAGGAAAAAAGTTTCACATTTCCAGCTGAAAATCGAAAATCTCTGAAAGTGTCTCTGGTGCTGAGAAGCCTTTACCCAAACTGGTGCGTTAGTTTTCTACATTTCACACAGCTTTAGATTGATCAGGTGACATACCCTCTATGCAATATATAATTGTGAATATGTGCCATTTATTTTTTAAGCACGTGTGCAACTAGCCACTTATGTTACGAAGGATCAAATTCCTCAATTCAATAGTAAAAAAAACAGCTATTGTAATTGTGTAGATTTATTTATACAGACCTATGGGAGATTATTTATTTATTTTTTTCTATTATTATTTTTTTTTACAGTTTCAATTAAGATGAAAATAAATCATTGCCCGCTTAGGCTTTGACCCAGGTTTGGTGCTTTGAATGGGGTGTCGGCTGTAATTTTTTTGTTAAGACAGTATAATATAATTTATAAAAAATAGTTTATGCTCCATTTCACTGTAAAAAAACATGCATGCAAATGATAACAACACATAAGGAAATGTGTTGAGTATTTTTTACACCTACTTAGGACAGCTGTAAGTAATTCATTTAAAATAGTAGTAAAAACTAGAGTCAGTGCTGAATCACACTATTCTAAGTATGTCACACACCCCGCTTCAAGAAATTCATAACGTGTGGGTAATACTGACCTGTAGAGGGCGATATGCAGAGATGCCAGGAAAAAAGAGAGCCCCTCCCAGTCCATAAATACCTGGGACGTTCCACTCATTACCCAGTCTTCATCTCTGCAGTCGGCGAGCAAGTCAGAAGATGTGGTCTCCTCCTTGCACAGGGGGATTTCATGTAGTCAGGTCCCTTTAGTTATCTATTTCCGCCTGGATCTTTTTTTTCTGTTACCTCATGCCTCCCAGCCTAGGCTGACGGTCCGGGTGAGGGTAGAAAAGCACCCTTGGTGTTTAAGAGCAAATGCTCTCCCGTGAGACCCTATATAAGAGGGTAGGCGGTGACCCCTGTTTGGGATGCCCCGTCCCTTGGCCTTACACTTTGGGTGGTCCCCCCCTTTGGGTAATGCCCCTCTCTCTAGCGGGATAGCGGAGGGTAGGAGCAGGGCCCCTTATTCGGTGTTAGGTCTAAATTTTGTAATCATTAATTCTTAATAATGTATTAATTTATTAAGTTATCCTCCCAATAGTTATTAACTTATTTATTACTTCATAACAGCGTGTATTTCTCTGTCAAAACGGCGCTGTGGCCGCCATTTTTATGCAGGCTTTCTCCCTGAGGTAAAAGGGGCGGGACCGGCTGTCAGGGTTAAAGCCACGGCCCGCTCCCCTCCTTCTGTCTCTTCTGAGACCGGCGCCGCGGCCGCACATGGCTGCGGTGCCGGCCTTTTTGCATTGTCATGGCGGAGGGGAGCTTCTCCCCTCACGCTTTCACTCTTGGGGGCGGGGCCGGGCTTTCCAGCGCTGCGGCCCGCCCCTGTGTCGCAGGCACCGCTGAGGTGCTTTTCTCTGTGCCTGTTTCCTCAGAAGGAGCTGGCCACGCCCCCCTTCTCTCCTCAGAGCTGCTCTTTACCTCACGGAGAGAGGAAGCTGTCTTCAGGACCACAGTGAGTGGCCGGTGGGCCCCCCTTCTGTCCCATCACCTATAATTATATATTTTTATGTCATATATATATATATTTTATACTCCGCTTTTCTTATTAGCCTTTTTTATTATGTCTTTCAGATATAACCTACAGTGGTGTTAGGGGGTTTCTCCCGGTCCTAGGGTCCCTGGGTTCTTAATTGGCTTATTGCAAATCCTCCCACTTGGGACATTAAAGGGGCATCCCGGGTTGCTTATATGCGTAATTCCCTCGGTCATTGCAACCAACTATAAGTTCACCTTATGGAGGCATCCCCGGATACTGGGCTCGGGCTCCCCTCGGGGCAATCCCGGAAGTGTATGGGGTGTGGGGCATCCCTTACTGGCGATGATGTATTTCTGTGTATACCATGCGCACAGCAGACTATTACGCGGCAGTCCGGACCCCAGGCGTCTGGTTCAGCGCCGCCGGTCTCTCCTCCCCCCCTCCCAGTTTGATCCATGCCCAGTCTGACGTTGTCATGGGCGGGCAGTTGCAATCGGAGATGTGTGCCCGATTGGCCAATCTTGAAAAATTATTCTCCAGCACGGTCACCAGAAAGGCTCTGGCTAAGAGAAAGCACTTGTCGCCGTCTTCACCGGCGGCCGACTTGGATGATCTTGATAATCCAAGTCTGGTCTGATTACTCCCAACTTGAGGAAGGGGAGGTATATGAAGAATCAGATAATTCAGACGATCAGCAGTTTGTGGGTGCTGATACCGAGCAGGGCTTGGGGAGGTCTTCGGATACTCCTAATGTTCTGGCTCAGATGTTTGAGGTTTTGGCTATTTCTCCTCCTGAGGCGTTTCCACAGCAAAAGGGGGAATTTTTCGAAGAATCCAGCCGCGCTTGGAATTTCCTAACCAAAAGCATTTTGATGGGATTATTGCTAAGGAATGGGAGAGGCCTGCCCGGCTCCCAGGTGTCCCTCAGGGTTGGGACAAAAAATATCCCTTTCCCTTGGATACGGTTAAGCATTGGGCATCCCCTCCCGAGGTGGATGCACAGATTCTGGGTTTATCCAACACTACTGTTTTAAATTCTCCTGATTGCTCCACGCTTAAAGATGGTGAGGATAAACGCATTGACCAAATGGCTTGTCATGGTTTTGCCAGTGTTGGGTCAGCCATGAGGCCGCTTTGTGCTTCAGCGCTGCTGGTGGTGGCTACCAGGTCGGTGGTCAGGGACCTGTTGACTTCTTCCAGGTTAGATCCGGATAGTGACGAGTTCCTTGGCCTTAAAAGGTGTGAATTGTTTTTGTCATTTGTACTAGCCGCCTTGGATGACACACTGATGATGTGTGGCAGAACGTCGGCTCTATTGGTGACTATTCGGCGTTCGGTTTGGTTGCGCCAGTGGGCGGCTGATTTTGTGTCTAAAAAGTCGCTGACCGCTCTTCCCTTTGTGGGATTACGGCTCTTTGGTGAGAAGTTGGATTCAGTTGCCAAGGTTGGTAAGTTGCCTCAACGCAAAAAACAGCGTCGTCCCTTTCGGGGGGCGGGTTCCTTTGCTCCTTCCTTTCGTAGGGCTAGAACTGGCAGAGGAATTGTTATCCCCGCAGCCAGAGGAGATTCCTGGAACAGGGGCAGAGGATGTGCCCGCCCAGGATACAGCTGGGGCTCTAAACCCAAACCCGCTGCCAAGCCAGCTCAGCAATGAGGGGGCACCCTCACTCATGTGGGTGGGGGGACGGCTGCAACACTTCTCCCAGGTCTGGGACCGGGAGGTCTCGGACAGATGGATCCGGGAAGTGGTGACTTCCGGCTACAAGCTGGAGTTCGAGCTCCGGCCCCCTCCCAGATTCCTCAGGTCTCGGGTGCCTTCGGACCTTCTGGCCGTGCAGGAGCTCCAGGCGGCAGTAAAGAGTCTGTTGGATATGGCAGTTATTTGCCCAGTGCCCCCCTCAGACAGGGGTCAGGGCTTTTATTCCAATCTGTTCACAGTGCCCAAGAAGGACGGCTCGGTTCGACCCATTCTGGATCTAAAGATCCTCAACAGGTTCGTCCGTCCGCGGAAATTTTGCATGGAAACGCTGCGTTCAGCTATCCATTCTCTTCGGCAGGGGGACTTTCTGACGTCCGTAGACATCAAGGACGCCTATCTGCATGTGCCGATTTTTCCAGCGCACCAGAGATTTCTCGGGTTCATGGTGGAGGATCGGCATTTTCAGTTTGTGGCACTTCCTTTCGGTCTTACCTCGGCTCCAAGGGTTTTCACCAAGGTGCTGGCCGGGGTGGTGGCTCTCCTCAGAGCCCAGGGTATTCGCACTGTCCCTTATCTGGACGACCTTCTCATTATGGCATCTTCCTTCAGCCAAGCGGTATTGGACACCAGAACTGTGGTGTCCACTCTGGAGAGATTCGGGTGGGTGATCAACTACCCCAAGTCCTCCCTTTCTCAGTCCAGGTTAGTGTCTTTTCTGGGAATGTCCCTGGATACTTCCCAGGCCAGGGTGTTTCTTCCTCAATCCAAGGTTCTCTTGATTCAGGAGTTGGTTCGACTCCTCCTGTCTATCCCTCGTCCGGCCATCAGACTGGGGATGAGGCTGGTGGGATTGATGGTAGCCTCCTTCGAAGCGGTTCCCTTTGCTCAGTTCCACACAAGGACACTCCAGCTCCATCTGTTGGCGGCCTGGGACGGGTCGTTGGATCAGTCCTTCCTGATGACCCCCCGAGTTCGGTGCTCCCTTCAGTGGTGGCTGGATCCAATCAATCTGTCGAGGGGCAGATCCTTTCTGGCCCCTTGTTGGGAGACGGTCACCACGGATGGCAGTCTATCAGGATGGGGGGGGTTCTGGAAGGATCATCAGTTTCAGGGACTGTGGGGGCCTCAGGAGGCTCACGAGTCCATCAATGTTCTGGAATTGAGGGCCATCAGGATGCGATCGCCTACATCAATCACCAGGGAGGGACTCGCAGCAGGAGTGCTCTCAAGGAAGTGTCTTTGATTCTGGCCTGGGCGGAGACCCACGTCCCGTGCATTTCAGCAGTTTACATTCCGGGAGCGGAGAACACGGAGGTGGACTCTCTGAGCAGGTTCTCAGCTCGCCGGGGGGAATGGTCTCTCAGCCCCAAAGTGTTTCGCTTGATTTGTCTCAGGTGGGGGTCCCCGGTGGTGGACCTCTTTGCCTCTCGTCACAATAACAAACTTCCGACATTTGTGTCTCTCTCATGGGATCCACTGGCTCTGGCAGTGGATGCCATGTCTCTGAACTGGAGGGATCTGGGGTTTCTGTATCTGTTCCCTCCATTTCCCTTGGTGGCCAGAGTGGTGCGCAAGCTGGCCCTGGAGGGTGCGTCAGCAATTCTGGTGGCTGCAAGGTGGCCAAGACAGGTTTGGTTCGCAGATGTGGTAAGGTTAGCAGAGGATCAATTCGTTCTGCCCCTGCTGCCGGATCTGCTCACCCAGGGTCAACTACGTTATCCCAATTTACCAACGCTGGCTTTGACGGCGTGGCTGCTGAAACCTCCATCTTGAAGGAGGAAGGTCTTTCCGATGCTGTGATTCGAACTGTCATTAGTGCTAGGAAGCGGTCTTCCTCTAATATCTACTATAGGACTTGGAGGTCTTATATTGATTGGTGTGAGATCAGGGCGTTGCCTTGTAGGGAATTTTCCATCTCCAGAATCCTGGAGTTTCTTCAACATGGTCTGGACCTGGGGCTCCAGCTTAGTACTCTGAAGGGTTTCTGCCCTGGCAGTGTTCTTTCAAAGGTCATTTGCCCTACATCCTTTGGTTAAGACTTTTTCCAGGGAGTCACGCACGTGCGGCCTCCTAGAAAACCTTTGCTCCCTGTTTGGGATTTGAATTTGGTTCTTTCTGCTCTTCAGGATTCTCCTTTTGAGCCCTTGAATGATATTGCCTTGTCTTCACTTACGCAGAAGGTGGCCTTTTTGGTAGCCATCACTTCGGTTAGGCGTGTCTCTGAGTTGAGTCTTTGTCCATTCAAGCCCCGTACTTTGAGGGGCATCAGGACAAAGTGGTTTTTCGTTTCAAGTCCGATTTCCTTCCTAAGGTTGTTTCTGCCTTTCACCTAAACCTGTGTCCTAATCCCAGCAATGACAAGGAGAGGGTCCTGCATTCTTTGGATGTGTTGTGAAGTATTATTTGGAGGTAACGTCTTCCTTTCGTAAGACGGATGCCTTTTTTGTGGTGCCCTCCGGGCCCCGAAAAGGCTTGGCGCCTGCCAAGTCTTCCATTAGTAAATGGATCCGTCAGACCATAGTTGGGGCCTATTCTGCCAAAGGGAAGGTACCCCCTTTTCGTGTTACTGCTCATTCTACTCGTGCGGTTGGGGCGTCCTGGGCTTTTCAGCACCAGGCCTCTGTTGAGCAAGTTTGTAAGGCTGCTACTTGGTCTTCTGTTCACACTTTTTCCAAGTTTTACAAGGTTGATGTTCGGGCCTCAGCGGATGCTGTGTTTGGCCGCAAAGTTCTGCAAGCTGCAGTGGTTTAAGTTGTGCCTTGTTGCCTTGTTTTGGATCCCCACCCTTTATGGACACTGCTGTTGGATGTCCCACACGTTATGAATTTCTTGAAGCGGGGTGTGTGACATACTTAGAATAATACCATTTTGTGAATACTCACCTGTAAAATGGGTATTATAAGTATGTCACACACCCCGCTTCACCCTGCCCTTTTGTATTCTGGATCCTTTATATGGTGAACTTTGCGTTGTTATGCTTTGTGTTGGGCTCTTCCTGGTCCCTTACCTTACTGCTGTTCTTATACTGGGTAATGAGTGGGAGGTCCCAGGTATTTATGGACTGGGCTCTCTTTTTTCCTGGCATCTCTGCATATCGCCCTCTACAGGCCAGTATTACCCACACCTTATGAATTTCTTGAAGCGGGGTGTGTGACATACTTATAATACCCATTTTACAGGTGAGTATTCACAAAATGGTATTTTCACAATTGTAAGTTTCAGTTGCATTTTTTTGACTTTAGACAATTTTTTTCACTTCATGGGAGAAGACAAGTGAAGAAAAAGAATGTAGGAAATGAATCATGGTTTTTCTTTGCTGCATCACAAGAATTTGAAAAAGCTAAAATTGTAATATTTTTTTTCTCAAAAAACAGACTAATTTCTTGTTAAGGATTTTGTTGAATCGTGCCATTGCCTTATTTTTAAATTAAGCAAGAAACAGTCCTAATTTTAATCAGGTAGATCAAAAGCCTTATTCCCCCCATCCTGGGGCATCCTGATTCGGGATACCCTGCTCAGTAAATCCTCCCTGATCCGATGGCTCATGTATGAAAACTGAGTTTTACTGGGTGACCTGGGGGTTTGCCAAATCGGGGTGTCCCAAGGCAAGGACCAAAACCTGAGATAGGCAAAAACCTGGGTTTTGGTCTAGTTTAAGGCACGTTTGCTGAATCAATGCAAGTTTGCCGAATCAATGGATTTGTGCTAGTTTAACCAAGCAGAATTAGTGAATGGCATGTACTGAATCCCACATTTATCCTGAGGCAAAGTTCAACTCAAGATTTTTTTACATAAACTGCCTCAATCCCCTCTGACTTTATTAGACAAAAATAAACCCAGTCTTGGCCCAAGTAACTGCTCTGCTCAGGGAGTGGCTGCACTTTTTTGTCGAGGTGTTGGATAGAGAGGGAAATGCATATCACATGATCACGCTCATAACCCGGCACCTACACACACACAGCACACTTTCTTAAAACACCATCCATTTCACCAGCCTGGCTACCAAGCCCAGTGAAGCCATGGACACAAACAGGTTCTTGGCTAAGACAAAAAGGTAGCTCAAGTTAAATATATATATTAATGACCAGAAACATGTGGGGAGAGCTCCAACCCCCCACAGCCACACCAAAAAACACTACCGCACCACTATGCAACCTAGCTTTACAAAATCTTTTATTGTAATTTATATTGGGCATACACAAAAAACACAGTTAAAATACATTAAAAAACTTATAATACACAAATGAGACCATATATTGTATGGGGCACTGCACCATATACTCCCCTTGATTCTAATAACAAATTAATCATATGAGCCGCCCTCTTTTTCTTCTCATCCACATTAATCCCTATTTATACATCTCCTCACCCCAAAAAAGTGCAAAAATGCATGTGTAAACATAATGACCATGTGCAATACTATTAAAGTGCAAAACAATTGTTTATTTATGTCATAAATCCCACACTAATTCCCCCCTAAATCAATTTCTCTTCAAATTAAATTACATTTAATTAAAGTGCTTTGTGCTTGCCAATTGCTAACCGAGTAAAGCATACCTTAAGTGGAGCAAAACCCGGAGGAGGAAACCATGGGCAACAATCATAATAAAATAAAAATAAAAATAAGCTTAATTACCAATGGGGCACGGTGCAGTGTCCACCTCCCACGCGTTTTGTAACGGCTGACCCCCGTCACTTCATCTGGGCAAAGTGTCCTGCAGCCCAACCACCTGCCCCCTTCCCCTTATATACCACTCTACTCACCTGTAATCAATCAGCTGTCCCCCCGGAGGTCTGCCGCTCACACTCCAGCCAGAAGTGCGTCTGTGGCTCCGGGCGGAAGCGGAAGCTGTAGTAATCATGTTCTCGGCCTGGCTCAGCATACACACAGGTCCCCCTGCAGGAAGGGATGCACAGCGCCGGTGTGCAGACAGCGTGGAACATTAATATATAGGTGAGTAAGAAGGGTTTTAACTGATGATCATGAGCCCTAAACAACCAGGGGATGCGGGGGGGGGATGAAAAGCGGACCACATTGAAAACACATATCTAAATTAACAAAGCTGTGTAATCGCCCATATTATATGCATCATAAAGCAGCTTGCTGGGATTCTGGAACGACTCCTGACATGTGTAGGTAACCCCTGGGAAGAAGAATAGCTTGGCCTAGATTGGGTTCTGAAACTTCAGCTGGACACTCCCAACGCCCCTTAGGGTGGAGGATCAAGCTCCACCTCTGCTGGGAGCTAGCTTACAACCTACAAATTATATTTTGGGGTAATTTCTAAACCAAGGCGGATGCCAGCCTGATTCTGGCGTTAAACTAATGGGATAGTGCTTCATATTTTGGGGCTAAGAACCGGGGGGGAAGTAGGCTGGATCACAACCCGAGATCTCCTTTTTAGCATGTTCTGGGTAACACACTGCAATGAGAGAGTTATGCCTAGGTGCGTTTTTGGGCCCATTTGTATCACATATCTGGCTTGGTGCTGATACAGATAGCTGCTGGTGGGGTAAGGGGTGGCACCGGCTTAGGATCTGCCAAATTCCCTTTCGGGATAAGTTAATGGTTCAATAAAGGGCAGACAGTGTGTTTTGCAAAAGCAGTGAAGAATGCACCACCTGCCCACTTTTGCCAGATTTATTTCTTAGGGGTTCATTAGGGGCACACACTCTTGTCCTCAGAATTTACCAGCCCCTCAGAGCATCATGGGAGATGTCTGCAGGTAAGTTGTGCACCATGACACAATATCAGTCATCAGCCAGTTAATATCAGGTTTCATATTAGGCTATATGGGACAATATAAAACCTACGTGTTACTTTTTATAAAATACATTTTCCTGGTATCCTGCTCGGGTCGCTTCATTCTTCACAATTGGGTTATCCACCACAAGGTGGTGCAGCTGACTGCAAGACGAAACTTGTGGCTCCTCCCGACCCATATAAGGACAGCTATTTCCCATAATTCCCAGATTTCTCTTGCAGTCCGAACTGCGAAAATTGATTTTTTTTCTCTCATGGATATCGCAGGCGAGCGGGGCATCCCAAGCCTGTCTGCCCCTGCAGCCCTGTTCCCACCTGCTTCCGGGACCCGTTCTGCCTTCCAGCCCTGGCTGCGGATCAGGTGAAGGTAGGGGAACGCAGAGGGTCCGGCGTTCACAGAGCTATGCTCTGGCCCGCAGACCCTGACCCAAAGGGTAACCGGCCATAGGCTATGGTGAGCCTATATGGGGGGGAGAAACCACCTGGGGACCCCTTATTCCTACTTTATGTGTATCCCACATGCTTTATTGTTTGTGTCTTGTGTTCACTGGTGCTTCATTGTGTATTTTACTCACCTTCCTTGCTCCTGCCCTTCTGCCTCCTGACGTGCTGGCTCGGGGGGGGGGGGGGGCGGCCTCCTTCTTCGGGCGGCTGCCCTATGGTGTGTCCTCCGCCTGCCGCGGGCGCCGACAGCGCGCTCCGCGGCGGGCGTGGAGGGGAGGGGGGGGAGTTCCCTCCCTGCTTCTCAGTCCGGGCGCCAGTTTCCAGACTCGGGCGCCCGGAGGTTCGTACCCTGCAGGGGTGGGGCGGGGCCGCGCGATGACATGATCCTTCGAGGTGCTGCTGGCTTTCTCCTCGGCACCATTTTACTTCTATGCGTGGGGAGCATTTTTTTCTTTCACTGGCCGTTCTCTGCTCCTCGTCCCTGGTCTGGTGCTGCACTGAGGTCTCCTGCACGCCTGGTCCGTGAGTTTTGGTCCATTACTCTTTATTGTCACTTTTATTTTCTGTCATTATGTGAGGCTGATATGCATGTGTTGTGGGACGCTCATTTTGTTCCCCTTTTTATGTCTTTCAGGCGGGTCCCTTATTACTTGTGGTTTCTCCTGGTCCATCCACACCCCCCCCCCCCTGGGCTTTTTAGGGACTATTGTGGGGGGATTTTCCGGGTTTGGGCCCTTAGAGCCTGTTACCCGTGGATTCCTGTTTTTTTTTCTAATCACCATATGGAGGCTTCTGGGGATAGCGAGCTTGGGGGCGGACTAAGCTGTGTCTCGTGTGGTACATGCCCTTTGAGCGGTCGCAGCGCGATTTGTGTCCCCTGCGTCCAGAGCATCATTGCGGAACAGGATGGGGCGAGCCCCACTCTCCCCAGTCCTATTTTGCCCACGGCCTCGCCGACACCCCCGCATTTGCATGTAGCCCCCAGCGAGGGGGAAGCCGGCAGGGGGTTCCATTCGGACCTGGCGCTGTGGGTGACCAGTATTGAGCGGCAGTTGTCCCGCCCGACTGGTGGCAAGGCCTCAGGTAAGAAGCGGCATTTGGAGCCTGCTTAATCCTTCTTTGCTGATGATGATTATGATTACGAGGGCTTCGGGGACCATGGCTCCATGGAGGAGGGCGAGTTATTTCATGATTCTGACTCCTCAGGGGGCCGCCCGGGTGTTTTTGATAGTGACCCCGGGTCCTCTTCAGATGAGGACATGTGGCTTCCTGATGACACGGAAAAGCTTTTGGTCATGGTTTTTGATACCTTGCACATTGTAAAGGCGGCCAAAAAGAAACGGGGATCTTTTCCGGCCTGAAAGACAGCGTTTGTTTTTTCCTGAGCAAGGTCACTTCTCCAAATTGGTTTTTAAGGAATGGGAGAGACCTAATAAGCTGCCTTTGGTGCCTAAGGCTCTGGACAGACGATATCCCTTTTCGGAGGATCTGGTTCATCTATGGTCTCTTCCGCCGGGGTGGATGCTCCTGTTCTGGGGCTCTCCAACAGCTCGGTAATGCCGCCCCCGGACACTACTACCTTGCGCGATAATGCTGATAGGCGTATGGATCAACTCCCTTGCCACGCTTTCACTTTTGTGGGGGCTGGTCTGCGTCCTGTCTGCGCTGCGGCCATTGTCTCCATTGCCATCAAGAAGAAGGTTAGGCGCCTTGTGGCTTGTGGATCTCGCAAGCGACCGGACGAGTATAAGGAGCTTTTGGCTTGCGCTGACTTCATTGCCTTTGTGATCTCAGCCATGGATGATGCTGTCCGGCTTGGCGGCAGGGCTTCGGCCCTGCTGGTTGCTCTTCGTCAGTCTATCTGGCTGCGACAGTGGGCGGCTGATGCTGCCGCCAAGAAATCCCTCACTGGGATACCCTTCCTGGGACTTCGTCTTTTTGGGAAGCGGCTTGATCTTTTGGCGAAGGATGGGCAGCTCCCTCAGCACCGGAAGCAGGTACAGCCCTTTCGGGGCTCTTCTTCCTTTCGCCCCTTCCAAGGAGGATGAGGTTGTTCCTTCTCTGGGGGTCGCCGGGGCTCCTGGGGACGAGGTAGATCCCGCAGTCGTCCCAGTCCCTCCTGGGGGTCCAAGTCCAAGCCCCCTGCCAAGGCCCCCCAGGCATGAGGAGGTGCCCTCACCCATCCGGGTGGGGGGACGGCTTCTGCTTTTTGCTCATGTCTGGAGACAGCACGTCTCGGACCGGTGGATTCAGGAGGTGGTGTCCTCCAGCTACAAGATAGAGCTGGCAACTTGGCCGCCTCCAAGATTTCTTTGGTCCCGGATTTCCCAGAACCCCTTGACGGCGCAGGGCCTAAGGTTGGCTGTTCAACATCTTCTGTCGTCCGGAGTGATTTGTCCTGTACCTCATCAGGAATGGGGTCGAGGGTTCTACTCCAATCTGTTCATGGTGCCCAAGAAGGACGGATCTCTGAGACCTATCCTGGACCTGAAGGGTCTCAGCAGGTTTGTCAGGTTCAAACACTTCCGCATGGAGACCTTATAGGACATCAAGGATGCCTACCTGCACGTTCCTATTTTCCCGGGACATCAGAAGTTCCTGAGGTTCGCCTTGGAGGATCAACACTACCAGTTTGTGGCACTGCCGTTCTGAATTTCTTCGGCCCCTCGGGTGTTCACCAAGGTGCTGGCGGGTTTCATGAACCTACTGAGGAGCCAGGGCACTCGTATTCTTCCTTACTTGGATGACTTGCTGATTGCTGCTCAATCTCTTCAACAGGCCGAGAGCAACACTCAGAAGGTTTTGTCCACTCCCGAGGCATTTGGTTGGGTGATCAATTATCCCAAGCCTTCGATCACTCCGTCATTGGTGAGGTTCTTCCTGGGCATGACGTTGGACACTTCTCAGGTCAAGGTGTTCCTCCCTCAGCAGAAGGTGGAGGGTCTTCAGATGCAGGCGTGGTCCCTGCTGTCTTGTCCACACCCCTCCATCCGTCTAGGGATGCAGTTGGTGGGCCTCATGGTGTCTTGCTTCAAGGCTGTACCCTTCGCCCAGTTCCACATGAGACCTCTTCAGTTGAATCTCTTGACCGCAGGAATTTGCTCTGTCCCCTCTGGCCAGACAGTCCCTCCCGTGGTGGTTGGACTCGAGAAATCTTCTAGTGGGCAGGTCCTTTCTGCCTTCGTGCTGGGAGATTGTCACCACGGATGCCAGTCTGATGGGTTGGGGAGGGTTTTGGCACTCGCTGAAGTTCCAGGGCCAGTGGGGCCATCAGGAGGCCCATGTGCCTATCAATCTCCTGGAGCTGAGAGCGATCAGGTTGGTTTTCTTCCAGTTGACTACCCATCTACGGGGTCGTGCAGTCCAGGTCCGCTTGGACAATCAGACGGCTGTCGCCTACATCAATCATCATCACAAACCTTTGAGGGGGTCCTAGACTACCCCCTAAATTGCCATCCCCATATATCAGACCGCACTCATAGAATAAAAATGCAATGCTATTTTATTGAATAAAGTATTAAAATTGACAACACATAATACTACACGTAACAATACAAACTACAATAATGTTAAAAAACATATACACATACAATGGGGGGGGGGGATCTCACACCGAATGGATGACTAAATTTAACCAGACATGATTACTATTATATATATTATAAATAAATATTTAGATTATATTACCTAGGGAATCATCATGGCGGGACTCGGAGCAAGCGAGCCCTCAAGGAAGTGTCCCTGATCTTGTCTTGGGCGGAGGAGAATGTTCCCTGCATCTCGGCGGTTTACATCCCAGGGGTGAAGAACCAGGAGGCGGACTCCCTGAGCAGGGGGACGCCTCGTCTGGGGAATGGTCTCTCAGCAACAAGATCTTTCATGTCCTGTGTCGCCTCTGGGGTCAGCCGGACGTGGACCTGTTTGCGTTCCATCACAATCGCAAGCTTCCAAAATTCGTCTCTCTGTCAAAAGATCCTCTGGCCTTCGCCACGGATGCGCTGGCAATTCCTTGGGCGGAGTTCCGACTCCTCTATGCCTTTCCTCCTTTTCCTCTCCTGGGTCGAGTGCTGCGCAAGATAGCCCAGGAAGGGGTCCCGACCATCCTGGTGGCCCCCCCGCTGGCCGAGAAGGTGCTGGTTCGCGGGCATCATCCAGATATCAGTGGATCAGTACGTCATGCTCGACGATCCAGGGCTTCTCACTCAGGGACTGCTACGCCACCCCAATTTACAAACGCTGGCTTTGACGGCTTGGCTGCTGAAACCTCCATCCTGATGGGAAAGGGGCTGCCGGCCTCGGTCGTCCTCTTCCATGATTTATTACAGGGTCTTACATTGCCTGGTGTGAGTCTAAGCTGTTTCCTTGTCGCTATTTTTCCCTTTCCAGGATTTTGAAGTTCCTACAACATGGCCTGGAATCGGGCCTACAACTGAGTACCCTCAAGGGACAGGTTTCAGCCTTGGCTATTTTTTTCCAAAGATCTTTTGCCAATCATAGACTTATCAAGACTTTTTTCCAAGGAGTTACCCATGTACGTCCGCCGCGTAAGCCTTTGCTACCGGTGAGGGATTTGAACTTGGTGCTTTCTGCTCTCCATGGTCCCCCCTTTGAGCCCTTGTGTGATTCTGCTTTACCCATTTTGACTCTGAAGGTGGTCTTTTGGTAGCTATCACTTCGGTGCGCCGCGTCTCTGAGCTGGTGGCGCTTTCTATGAAGCCTTCTTACTTTGAGCGGCATCAGGATAAGGTGGTTTTTTGTCTTAAACCGGAATTCTTGCCCAAAGTTGTCTCTGGTTTTCATCTCAATGAGGACATTGTCTTTTCTTCCTTGTGTCCTGTGCCTTCTAATTCTAAGGAGAGGACCCTCCATTCCCTGGATGTGGTCAGGGCGCTTAAGTACAATTTGGTTGCTACGGAGTCCTCTGTCCTTCCTAACGGACCTAGGAAGGGCTTGCCTCCAGCCAAATCCACTATCAGCAAGTGGATCAGACAGGCGGTGGGGCAAGCGTATTCTGCCAAGGGGAAGGAACCCTGTTTCCGTGTTACAGCTCACTCCACTAGAGCTATTGGTGCTTCTTGGGCTTTTCAGCACCAGGCTTCGGTTGAACAGGTTTGTAAGGCCGCTACTTGGTCTTCAGTTCATACTTTTTCTAAGTTTTACAAGGTTGATGTTAGGGCCTCAGCTGATGCTGTTTTTGGTCACAAAATGCTTCAGGCGGTAGTGTCATGAACTACGCGCTGTTGCTCACTGGGGATCCCACCTTTCTTGGACACTGCTTTTGGATGTCCCAATTGTGAAGAATGAAGCAACCCGAGCAGGATACCAGAAAAAATACAATTCTGTGATTACTCACCTGTAGAATTGTTTTTACTGGTATCCTGCTCGGGTCGCTTCATCCCACCCTTGTTCTGTTTTTGCCTTTTTATGGTGATTACTTTGAGAGAGTTTATAGTGGGGCTGTGTGAATTAACATGGTTCCTGGCCTCCCGGCTTGTCTCTGTATTACTGCTTTCAACTCTGAGAATTATGAGAAATAGCTGTCCTTGTATGGGCCGGGAGGAGCCACAAGTTTCGTCTTGCAGTCAGCTGCGCCACCTTGTGGTGGATAACCCAAATGTGAAGAATGAAGCGACCCGAGCAGGATACCAGTAAAAACAATTCTACAGGTGAGTAATCACAGAATTGTATTTTCTTCCACCTCTTCCCCATTGTATCTAAAACTGGGAACATGTTTTGGCTTGTATTTGTTACACTTTCATAATTACAAACCCAATTACAAACTAATCTATTAATATTCTGGCATTTAAGGCAATTTTGATATTCCAAACAACATTGTTTACTCAATGCCAGTGCAGTTCAAAGATGGAGATTGGAAGGTATACACCCAAGTTACAGTTCATGAGGATGTGAGAGAAATATTACAAGAGGCAGCCTCTGAATTGATCAAGGTAAATTCAGTAAATGTTTTTTTCATATATGATTCACAAGGAATTGCATATAATACATTATAGTACAAATGTCACTAAACCTGACTGTCATACATTATCATTTATTTAATGTTTACCAGGAGTACACAGGAGTTACAAAAAGGTAAATACATTTTTATGTGCAACAATCTGAATTTCCCTGGGGAGAGATGCATATGAGCACTGTTTCTGTAAGAGTGTTGGTCTATTTCAATATTTTTATTGATTTTAACATTTCAAAACAGAACAGCAAAATCAAGAATATCTTACATTGTCAGGCCAAAGACATCTTTACATAGCCAGATCCGTTCATTAATATTAATTAGCAAACACATGATGTATAAAACAATGTACTTAACATAGTTTACCCTCTACCCATGTATAATAAATTGCATATTTAAACAACAAACAAAAGTGAACATATCCTTAACCTTAAAAAAAGGAGAACTTTTTCCTCCTCTCTCAACCCCCTCTCCTCCATACTCCATCCATGGATGCCAAGTATCCTGGAATTTCTGTTGTCAGTCTAACATGTTACTAGCTAACTGCTAATGTGATTCTTGCGGCCTTAAATACAAAGGCTATCAATCTCGAGGTAGGGTTTCTCACTCCTCCCACCATTTCACCCAGTAATGCTGCTGTAGGGTTAAATGGAAAATTTTAATTTAATTTAGTTATTAATTTATAGACTTTTGCCCAGAATCTCCCTATTATTGTACATAGCCACCATACATGCAAGAGATCTCTCAAGGTATCATAGCCTCCAAAGGGGTTTGGGGAAGAGCCCACACACATCTTAGCTACCCTACTTGGAACCATATACAAACTTGATACAACTTTAATGCTAGTTTTCATTAATGTGATATTGAATTCCTTGCCCATTCCCAGATCCTGCCCCACCAATCCTGAGAATGGTCCACCCCAAGGTCCCTGTCCCAAGCCACCATATAGGGTAACTTAACACTATTATAATAGTATAGTATAGTATAATCTTGAGATCCCCCCCTGCCCCCGGTTGTCTTAAGAAAAAACTTTTCAAACTTTTGTCAACACCTTCATTTCTTATTTTTCTTTTATCTGGGACATCGTCCTTGGGCCTTCTGCTGAAATAAAATCAGTTACCCTGCCCAAGCCATTTTGTATCCACCAAATATAATCTTCCCAAAGATAGGTGTCAATGGAGCCCCTCTTGAGCACAAGTGCTTGATTCTGTTAACCTTGTCCCAGATCTTGACATCCACCTCCAAGGTTGGTCTTTTTTTTGTGAGGAACCCACATCAGTAGGTCCCACCCAACGCACACTGTTACATCGACACCCAGCCCAGCCCCCTTCCTCAGTACGGAGGAGAGTTGGGAGATTCTAGTGGCATAGTAGCAGTATTCCAAGTTAGGTACCCCCCAGCCCCCCTCCCCCGCCCTGAGTGTATATAAGGTCCTTTTATTTACTCTTAGTAAAAATATAAAGACACAGAGCATATAAACAGAAAAAGATATATATCTTTGTACAGAGCGTCACAAAATAATGTCCAATAGACGATATATCACACCTGTCCCACAGTCCATGCACCACTTTTGGTATATGGTTGTTCACAGAGACAAGTATTCTCCAATCAGAGTCCGGTATCCCACAAGGCATGCACTGTCAAAGAGAACACTCGTGTTCAATTCTAAACAAAAAGTGCGCTTACCAGAACGTAGACAGGGTGACGTCTTAACAATAACTGGTACCAATTCAAAACTTTATTGTTATCACGATGTTCAAATTCAATATGTTCCAGATTCCATGCGTTCCAAAGATAGACTTCCTTAAGTATCTCCAGCCGTCATCACCGAGTACAGATAGCATGCAAGAAGAGGACACACAAATCTAGTGCAACCCAGTTTAAAATTCTTAGTAGATTTTAATATTAAAATACACTCACAAAGGTCCAAGGTTAAAGCAGACAGATATCCAAATAATCAAAGTAGTCTTCCTGTCCCCTCTCCACTACTGCCGTTAGTAGGTATTGGTACAATGTTGACCAATAGGCTTCAATAAAGGTGTTCTGCCTCTTTAAAAGAGAGAAAATGCCGCTGCCCCGCCTAACGTGTTTCACTGATTATCAGCTTTATCAAAGGCTAGTGGCAGGGAATAAGCGGCAGCAATAAAAAACATTCAGTCACTACTCAATGCTAGAACAGATATACTGTAGAAGCATTTAGAAAGTCAAGAAAGCGTAATGTAGATAACCGCTAATATATGAACAAAAAACACATATTACCTTCCGTGGGTGGTATGATGAACGTCCACCCGCTGCTAAGCAGATGAGATGCAAGCGGAAGAAGTAGACCCGTAGTGTCTGTCCCGCCCCTTCCGACGCGCACAGTCTCGGCCGCGTTCGGAGGGGAGTTCGGCTGTTTCCGCCGAGTCTCATTCGTCTGTTTCCGTGAGCGGAAGGGGGAAATTCATACATCCTCGGCCAATTCCATAAGAAGTTGAGGACCGCTATAAAGAGGGCGGATATCGCCACCCCTTTTCACAGCCGTAAAGGGCAAATAGGGATAAACTACTATGCCTGTCATACAATAAGTAAATGACGGCATAAAGATGCTAACTTATAGCAAAAAAGCACCATAACTTTAAAAACATAGATTAAGAACTGCAATGAGTCTAAAAAAAGACTGCAGAAGAAATCTACAGGTTTAGTTTAAAAACACATGAAACTTTATATATATATATATATATATAAATATAATTTATACATTAATATAATTCATAAAAGAAGAAAAAATATATGTAAACAGCCGAATTGGAGATGAATAAGGAAAACTATCACAAATAATAATCACAAATATAAAAATAAAAAAGGGGACCAATGCAAAAATACATAAAACATTCTTAAGAATAATTAGGTGGAGGGCCTAATACTCAAAAGGTCACAAAAAATTAGGAGTTATCAATAAAGCAGTTTGTGTCAAATTCCACATTAAGACCTCTAGGGGAGAAGGTGTCAAGTTCGAAAATCCACTTACTCTCCCGTCTAGATATTTCCCTACTTAGGTTAGACCCTCTCCAGTGCCCACTGACATTATCAATGCCCATAAAGGACATATGCTGGGGATCACTGGCATGCACAGCCTTGAAATGGGCTGATAGACTATGGGCTTCAAAGCCCCGTCTGATATTGTAAACATGCTCCCTAATTCTGGTTTTAAGGTCTCGGGTCGTCCGACCCACATAAAATAAATGGCAGGGGCACCATATTAATACACCACATATTTGGTGTGATATGATATAAATTGGGAAACTTCATAAGCCCTACTTGTATCACTTAAAGAGAAAGTTTTCTTGGGTTTGGCAATTTGTTTACAGGTTTTACACCCCATACAAGCACCACATCTATAAAAACCCTTGATAGTATTCTCCGTAAGAGTGATCTTTTTCGGAGGATCTACGGGTTAATAGATCCTTTAGGTTAGGGGCCCTCCTAAAGATAACTCTGGGGTTATCAAATAGAGAAGAACCAAGTATTGGGTCATCCTTCAACAGATGCCAATGTCTAGAAATGAACTGTTTCACATCTCTATGTTGGACATTGAAATCTGTAATGAACGAAGAAGTCATCCCCATCTCATTGTCCTCGATCTTCTTGTCAGGAGCTACGAGGGCCCTCTCTTAAGCCCTCACTGCCTCACGCTGTTCTTCTATAGTAAAATTGTAACCTTTCTCCACGAAACGGTTAGTCAACATATTTGCCTGCTCATCAAAGTCCTCAAGATTAGTGCAATTCCTCCTAAGTCTCATATACTGCCCCTTAGGGATTGCATCCAACCATTTCAGATGATGGCAACTTGTGGAAGGGACATAACCGTTACGGTCAGTCTGTTTGAAATAAGTTATCGTAGTGGCAGTAGATCTGGCCTTTATGATGGTAAGGTCCAAAAAATTGACCCAAAGAGAACTATGTTCTAAGGTGAATTCCAAATTATATGAATTCCCATTTACCGTAACAAAAAAGGCCTCCAGGTCAGCTTGTGTGCCTCTCCACAGTATAAGCACATCATCGATGTAACGCTTCCATATAGCTAACTGGGGCCACACCTGGAAATTGATAAAATGGGCTCCCACCAACCCATATATAGGTTGGCCATACTGGGGCAAACTTTGCCCCCATGGCCACTCCCTTAGTTTGTAGGTAGAAGGTGTTCGCAAACCAGAAATAGTTATGTTCCAGCGCGAAAATAAGACATTTAATCAAAAAATCAATCTGTCCTAGATGGAGTCTAGAGTCCTTTATAAGAAAATATTGGACCGCTTGGATACCCATATCGTGGGGGATGACTGTGTAGAGTGATGTGACATCTGCAGTACCTAACAGAGTCACATCACTCCAATCATGATTCTCAACCGAGCTGATGACCTGGGATGAGTCCTTTAGGTAGGATGGCAATACTACTACCAGGCTTTGCAGAAAGGAGTCGATGTACTCCCCCAGACGGCAGGTGAAGGACCCCACGCCACTTACAATAGGGCGTCCTGGTGGTTTAACCAGTGTCTTGTGCACTTTAGGTAATTGGCATATTGTGGGGATCCTTACCGTCTTTGGGTTCAAATATTTATGCTCCTTTTCTGTAAGAAAACCCTTGTCCAATCCCTCAGTGAGTAATAGATCAAGCTCTCCCTTGAATTCCATTGTGGGATCCTTATTTAGCACTTTATAAGTCTCCCTATCTTCTAGAAGTCTATGTAATTCTTCAAGGTAGTCAGACTTGTTTAACACCACTAGTCCCCCACCCTTATCGGCCGGTTTAACGACCACTTCCTGTTTTTCTTCTAGTGCCTTAAAACCTTTAAATAGGGTTGGTGGCCATCTCCTCCGCCTAAATGTTAGACGTTTTAGATTCCTTGTAACTGCTGTCTTAAAAGCTTCCACTTGTGGGCCAGTTACATAGGACGGATTAAAAAGTGACTTATTACAAAGTTTAGTGTGTCGAATACTAGATAAATTTTCATTAGGACCTATCACAGGTGTTTCACCCTCCATAGATAAAATGGCATTATTCCCTGATCCCTCTTTCATCAGGAAGAATTTTTTAACTGTAAGCTTTCTGACAAATTTATGTAGGTCAACAAAGACGGTAAATTTATCCAAGTTTTTAGGGGGAGCGAACTTCAAACCTTCAAACAGTAACAACTAATTTTCTGATAATTGGACGGAGCTAAGGTTAAAGATACCTTTACCTAGTTACGCCTTTGTCTTCTTATGTTTGGTTCCCCCTCTATTTCCTCGTTTACATCTCCTTTCCTTTTTTGAGGAAGTCTCTTTTCGTCCTTCCACTTCCCCCCTCTGTCTATTGGTGAGATTTTGTCCCAATCCCATAGTTGGAAGGAATGCCCCAAGTGAAAAGGGGTAAGCGGTAGTGTCCTACTACTAGGGTATGGAGAGCGAGGTCTGGCATAACGCATCTCGGGAGTTAGGTATTGGTCTACCCTCGCCCAGAGTTTGTGAGTTGTACTTAACAGTAGATCTCCTCCCATTCTCCTTGCATGTTCTTCCAGGATACCTTGGTTCCTGCTTCCAATAGGAAGCCTACTTTTATTCCCCCTTTATTATGTAAACTTGAGTATCGCATTTTGCTTTTTCAAATCCATTTTTACAGTAGACAATGATCTAAAATTGTATAACAGCTTAGGGAGTACATTAAGTACAATCCTACCCAACCATGGGAGTGAAATATTCTCCCACTTTTTCAGCGACTCGACTACCATGGTCGTGTTCTCAGCACCAGCCACTGGAATGACTTGCCCCTGTGACTGCCCACCAGCCTATCACAGGACTCGGTTCCCAGCGCTGGTTTGTAGTGAAGTTGAGGATCACAGGCGTTCTGGAGGTTATGTGTGGGGGGAACCCAAGCCTTCTTGATGCCCCCTCCCCAAGCTTGTTTTGATTAGCTGACTGCGGGACCAACACCCGTTAAAGAAAAAAAACAGGTGTTGGTCCAGTTTTATTTAATATTTCTAGCCTCTTGGATTTTTCTAGGATTTCTACACTCAAGATTTTTTTTATCCTTGATGCCACTTGGATCAGTGTACCCCTTATTACAGCTTTATGAGCTAGCCAGTTAGTAGCTACAGAAGTATCCTCAGCCTTGTTGTTCCTCAAATATTCCCCCAGACATTCTTCGATCAGTTCCTTAACTCCAGGGAAGCCCAACAGTGCTTCATTTAACTGCCAGTTATATCCTTTAGACTTCATATTCCAGTCTTTAATATTCAGGGCTACCACGGCCTGATCCAACCAAGCCGTTGCTTAGAATTTTACAGTTAATTACTAGGTAGCAGAGCGGCGGAATAAAAATATGATCAGTCCTCGAATAGCCCTTGTGGGCCCCAAAATAGAAGGTAGGGTGTTAGGATTGCAGTCCCTCCACACATTCACCAGGCCAATTAGTGCGCCAAGTTCCTGCTCAAATATGAAGGAGCTCTGAGTTTATATATAGATGAATTAGATTTGTCTGTTTGTCTATTGAAACAGCCAGCATCATGTTCATATCTCTCCCCCCCCCCCCCCCTGATATCAATGTACCTTCCACCCTGGGGCACATCCTTAATCATTTCCTGGAAGAACTTCATATGTGCCTTATTCAGGGAAAATGATATATCTACCATCGGCACCTCTTACTATCTCTAAAAGGGAGAAGGGAACAGATTTTGAGAAACCAACTGCTACCCCTTGCTTTTTTTCTTTTGCGTGGGATAGAAAAAATAAAGGGTACATGCTATGTAAACATTTTGGAATATAGTTTCCTTTAAAGTGCATCTCCTGCAACAAAAGAATATCTGCTCCCGCAGCTTTATAAAATCTAAAAGCGGTGTTTCTTTTTAAAGGGGAATTGTGGGATACCATTTTAACAGCTGCCACTTTTACCTTCCACCTTCTCTTATAAGCACTTAATCGAACCCCATACTCGATGAGTCTTCCAGTTGTATAAGTCCACAGAACCCCATATGGAACCCAAGCGACAGGCTTATCCCCCTCAACTGAAAGAGGACTGCACAGAATAGAGAAGAGAGGGAGCAATCCCCCAACCTGTTCTTTTGGTTCAGAGGAACCAAAAGTAAATCCTGCTGTCACTCTCAGCTTACCGCTGGAGGCGAGGTCAGGATATTTAAATTTGAGCATACCACCCCACCAAGCATCTAAATGAAGCACTTTGCATTTTAAAAGAAACAAGGAGATTCTCTCTATTGATAGCATTCTCTATAGCAACATTTATATATATATATATATATATATATATATATATATATATATATATATATATATGGATTTAGACACACACGCAACCGCCCATCAGGAGGAAAGGAAAAAGGAAGGAAAGAAAAAATAAAAACCAGAACAACACCCATTTTTCAGAAACAGGCAGCATCCGGATTGCCCTCTTTCCAACCCTGCACCAGCATCAAATTATACAGGAGGAGACATGCCTTCATACTAGGCACTAAAGGCAGGGGCCCTATTAACATTGGGGGCAAACGCCAGCCTTGTTGGCAAGAGTAGGGTTTTTCATCTGCTCACAAAACCCTAGAATTTCAAAGAAAACATAACCAGGGTTGCCCAGCAATAGTACAGTATACAGTATTAATTAGGACTGGTGCATTTTGTATTTCTGCGCTATTTTCCACCATCAATCCAACAGTATTTTACTAGTAATTAGTAATAGTACTAAGTAATTTACTAAATACTAGTCTTAATACATTTTACAATATTACTTTGCTGAATTCATTTCTATTCAGGAGACACATATAGCCTTTGGAATGCCACAGGAAGAAAAAGCCACAAGCCAAGAACAAACTGGAAAGGAGGACACTAAAGAAAATGGAATCTCTGGTAACTAGTGTTTTTTTATTGAAAAGTTTCATTTTACAGATAAAAATAACCCAGATATATATAGTATCGCAGATCATGTTTGAATGTCAAAATAATTTTATTTTATTTTTATTTTTCTATGTATACCTAAAACAGAATGCCTAAACTCAAAATGTTTTGTTTGTTTACTTTATATAAAAGCCTGCCACAGAACAAGAAATGTCACTGGCACAGGAACTTATATTTTGTGCTGGTCAATGCCTTTTGGTTAAGGTTACACTCAAAGTTTATTGAGTAGAAAATCTATATTTTTACCTGTGACCTGGCAGGAAGTGCGGTTAGATCTCCCCAAAAGGGGGAACAGACAACCAAGAATGACCATGATTCTAACTCAAATTTCATTTTTTTTGAATGATGTACAGTAGTTGGGCTGTCAGACTAGTGGTGGGAAAGAAGTGTAGGAACTTAGAACTCTTTCCAAGTTAGAAGTACTTCCCATATGGCCATTGCACATAGAAAGTGATAACTGTATCTGCCCAGGGGGTTCAAACACTTTATTCACAGCTGACCAAAACCTGATTGTCCTGGTCCTAGAGTCTAGAGTCTAGAAGACTTTAAGGCTAGTGAATCCCTCCCCCTTGAAGCTTCCCAATTTTGTATAACCCACAGTGTCCATCATTTCGCAGTGTTCATCAGTTTGCCATAAACACACTGCCTGGAACGGACACATGTGGCTCAGCCACGGGACTCTTGAATGACTTGAATGTTTGTCAAAGGGACTGCAAAGGGCAAAAAGAGCAGAGAAGTTGAAGAATGCAGCACACTCTGCATGTCCCTCATGCCAACATGTGGCGGAAGTGGCGAGTGTTGCAAATGAGCCGCTGGTTTCAAAAAGGTGGCGAGTTTGACTGGTGGGATTTCCCACTGGGGATATCGCTGGAAGAATTCACATAAATTGATTCTGGTCTTCTTTAAAACATTATTGATTTGTCTTTTTCACAGCTGTTTTCCCTCCATCTGTTTCAATTTCCTTTATTTTATTTTTATTGTTTTTTTTATTTTATTTTTTTGTGTTATTTTTCAATCCTGATGTGACATTTTTTCATATAGGGGGCCTGTGATCTGTGATACTGTTACCGTGAACCTCTGTTGACATACAATGGTCCCTAGGTGTTCCTAAAAATAAAACCTTGTTTATTGCTTTTGTATTGTTTCTGTATATACTGTATGTTTATAGAATACATTTTTTTCAGAGGGATCTACCAGCTATAAGATAGACTTGTACCTAAACCTGTGACAAATACAATATTTCCAGGAGCATTTATGTGCAATTAAAGTGGGAATCCATTCTGTCCTTCACTCTCTGGCTTGTCCCTTCTCCCCCGGAGACAGGATGGGGGGGGGGGGTCAAAAATCAAACACCTTGTCTCGGGAATTCAGCACTGTCACCGGCATTGCGGACAGTAGTGTGCATGACCGTCTGCCCATTCAAGGGAATGGTCCGAGGGGCATACGCACAGAGATGCTGCTCTGTGCAGCCTGTCCAAGATGGCCGTGTCCAGTGCTGAAATCAGTGGGGGAAAGGCACTAGATACCGGGGCCCATAAAGAAGTTTTAGTTTTAAATCCCCCTGTCCTGTCTCAGCGCCAGGGGCGGGAGGACAGGGCACACAGACTGAACTTCCACTTGAGAGCTACTGTCATGGTGGCTATGGGGGTCTTTAATAGTTGTGTTTTGACATAAATCTGTATAAAGAAGGTATTGGTAATCACGGTTTCCCTCTGACACGAAGGCAGGTTTACTTTAAGCAGCAAGGCTGTACTGAACCCTATTTTCTGTATTTATACCATACAGATTATGCAATTTATCCTATATAATTCATTATTATTTTCTCCCACTCATTCCAGAACCATTGGCTGAATTAGAAGCTGGACTTGAAGTTTCATTAAATACAGGTCAAAATACACCGGTCACCTTGGAATCTCATGAGCATGCCAGTTAACCTTATTTCTTGTTTTATTTATATGTACATACCTCAAAGATTGACTTAATTGTTCAATAAATTATTTTTCCCTCTTACATTTTCTACAGTTCATTTGACTGCCTTTAAAAGTCAGTCATTATTATACTATGAACTAGTTTATAGTTCAAATAGTTCATTCGCATTTCCCATTATCTATATAATAAAAAACGCCTGATCGTTTGACCCCCAAATCTGGCACGCAAGTACATTTGGTGCCCGGGAAGGTTAGAGCGAAGGTCCTGTCCTTGCCAGATGTACAGGAGAGGAGGGGGGGTGGGGAAGACCGGCCTATAGAAATAAATGGGAGAATCTCCACACAAGCGCACAGGTGACATCATTAGATGTTTCCCCAGCAATGCACAGGTGAGGTAAATAGCACTCAGCCAGAGCTCTAGAGCTACAAATGGGCAGATCCAAAGAATCAGAATCAGGATTAAAGAAGGAATGATTTGGCAGTATTCAAGCATATGGATATGAGAGAACAAGAGGAAATATGACAGCCAGGTCTGTTGGTAGCTCACAAGGAGAGGGCTGGAAAAAAACAGACCCATCAAAATAAATAGTAGAATGTTCTGGAGATCACATTTTATCTCACAAAAATGATGTCAGTGTCTGACCACATCCACCTCCACATCCCCCTCCTCACACACACACACACACACACACACACACACATTTTCCTCATGGGATTATGTACCTCATGAGAGTACTCCTCTCATGAGATTACTTACCTCATGAGATTATTTACCTTGTGATATATATATATATATATATATATATATATATATTCTCTGCAGCACATATGCATACCAACTCATATGCAGCGACAGTTGATATATAATGTAGATAATGATAGTTGGGAAGGTATACTGAAGCCTTAACAACCAATCTGCTATTATCTTGAAAGGGAGCTGGAATCTGATCAGTTGCTAGGGGTGTCTGACTCATTTTTCTTTTACAATAGTTCAGTGAAAACATCTCCCATTCTATATTAATAACAGAGAAGGGGGGCAACCTGCATCTGATCTTACTGACTTCAGTGGCATCTTTTGGACCCACTAAGTTAATCTAAGATCAGTACTGATTTACAGCCAAGCTAAGAAATCTCGCATGGCCATTAGGAAAACAGCATCACGAGTTGCAGAGCACTGCAAACTGATCAAATTCACCATGCTGCTGCTCAAGCTTCTAAAACACCTCAGGCAACTCAGGCCAAGCAGCAAGCTGATCAGATGCATCATGCTGCTGCTAGGACTGCTGAAACCCCTCATGAAACTCAGGCACATCAGAAAATCAATAAAATACAGCATGCTGCTGCTTGGGCTGCTGAAACCCCTCATGAAACTCAGGCACATTGGAAAATCAATAAAATACAGCATGCTGCTGCTTGGGTTGCTGAAACCCCTCATGAAACTCAGGCACATTGGAAAATCAATAAAATACAGCATGCTGCTGCTCGGGCTGCTGAAACCCCTCATGAAACTCAGGCACATCAGAAAATCAATAAAATACAGCATGCTGCTGCTCGGGCTGCTGAAACGCCTCAGGAAACTCAGCCAGACAGCAAGCTGATTAGATGTAAATGTATGATAAGGCACAGAGTAATCGTTTTTACATTGAGTTCAATGTAAGCCAATCAGGAGAAGGAAGGTCCCACTGTGCATGCACACTTCTTGTTGTTCCCGTCACCACCTGAGAACACTCTTACCAACTCGAAGACGAAAGGATGCACTCATCAAAATAGGCCATGCATGGGCAAATCTGCAATCCACTATAGATCGAGCGATTTCAGACACAAAGGGATCTGATGTCAATCTCAGATTGCACTTAGTGCTTGCTCAGTGTTAGTATCCAGACAAAACCATGTAGAAAGCAAACAGAAGATATATCTAGTGCCACTCTGTCAGCATTAATAAGACCAAATTTAATATTTCAATAGATGCGCTTACAAAGAATCTGCCGCTTTAAATACATTCAATAAAAAGGAAGGTGCTCCCGAAAACCTCCACTGTGGCCACTTGTAGTAAAGGTAGTGGGTCCTTCTGTCATATGTAGATAGTTGAAAACTCCCCCCACCTGCTGCCTAACGTGTTTCGTTGTGTTGTACAACTTTTTCAAAAGCATAATGCTTGGGGAATAAAGGTAGAATTTATAGTGATCCAGGAGGCACTTACCCGTCATCTTCCGGGCTGCCTGAGTGGTGCCCCTCCTACAATATCCCCCGGCCAATCCTCTGGAGTTTGACAACAGACGGTGTGCACGCCAGCCTGCTGACATATAAGTAGATGGAAATGATTGGCCCTGAAACATACAGGCTTACTTCGCCTGTCTCCGGAGGACACCTGGGTCTGCTCCGAGCTCCTGCGCCACTTCAATAGAATCCGAGTCCCGCGTTTGGCTTCTTACGCAGGGCTCGGCTTGGCTCGGTCCTTTCCGTCGCAGAGAGGATGGTTTTCGGCTAATTCCACCGTTCACTGCTGCAAATCGGAGGCTGTGGCGCAGCAGACCAATTAAGGATGCATTCATGGAAGACGGTGCCTGATAAGAAGCGGCCACAGGGCAAGGTATTGGGGCAACACCTTTCACAAATAAAAAATGATGCTGCTCGGTCCTTTCCGTCGCGGAGAGGATGGTTTTCGGCTAATTCCACCATTCGCTGCTGCAAATCGGAGGCTGTGGCGCAGCAGATCGATTAAGGATGCATTCATGGAAGACGGTGCCTGATAAGAAGCGGCCACAGGGCAAGGTATTGGGGCAACACCTTTCACAAATAAAAAATTATTTACATAAAAATTAAAAAAATATCACAACAATTCAATGTAAAAAATATGTATACAACAGCTGCTAATTAAGTGCAGTAGAAAACATGCAACAGAAATTAATAAATATTGCACAGAGAGACAATAGAGCTAGGAAGCAGAGAGGTTTTAGAATTCAAGCCGTGTCTAAAAAACTGTTCAGATCGAAGTCAATATTAAGGCCCTTTGGTGCCAAAGTTTCCAGCTCAGAGATCCATTTGCTCTCTCTCTGTGAGATATCCCTTACCAAGTGGGAACCCCCTCAATGCTTTTCCACACGATCAATGCCAATAAAAGTCATCTGCTTTGGGTCACAATCATGTCTGTCTTTAAAATGCGCCGATAGTCTGTGTGACTCAAACCCTCTCCATATGTTATAAATGTGCTCTCTTATACGCACTTTCAATTCCCTTGTGGTCCTCCCCACATAGAATAACCTGCAGGGGCACCAGATCAAATACCCCACATTACTTGAATTGCAGTAAATGAACTTCACGATTTTGTCTTCCTTACCTACTTTGCTAGCTGCAAAAATCACAAAATTGCGAAGTTCATTTCGAGCTGTTGAATCTTTTCAGCAAACTCAGGCCAGAAAACAAACTGATAGAGCACATCATGTTGCTCAGCATGCTAATAAGTGGGCTTTCATGCATGATGCTGCTTTTGCGTTTGATCCAACCATAGCCTATGGCCAACATAGATTGATTTTGATTGACAAAATGGAAGTTTTATGTGCTTCCTGTGGTGCCTTACAGTTTACCAAGGAGCCACCAGTGCTGCTCTGGAGGCAAGGTACAGATACCAGATTTGCCAACTCCTCCAGAGCCACTGAAGTCATTGCTTTCTGGCAATAGCCCAGAATCAAGAGATTTTCTTAGCAAAATACAAAGTTCTAACAAATGCTTTCACATGACTTCATTTGGTTCAGCTGAAATTAGAGAAGGAGGTTTCATGCCTACATGTAAGATATAAGGTCAGATATCCCATCTTACTGGCTCTCTTTTGCCTGTACAGAATCAGGAACATGCAACAGATCTACTTCATGGGTGATAATCAGGTAGAGGCAAATGCCCACCACAGTAAAATTCCAACTACTAAGCAGGAAACAACACTTAAATTACAGGGCATCAGCATAATCACTATATTAATCAGTTTAAGGCAGAAATTGAAAACATGGCTTCAGCTTATTATAAGGTTGTTATCAGGGCAGATAAAGGACCTTCAGGGCAACACCCAGGCAGATTCAATGCTCCAACTATGAAATTGCCATTGTAATGGTTGGTGACCACTTTGATAAGAGATAAGAGAGATATCATTTTACAAAAGCGTGATAATCAGCTTCAGAGGATACCTTAATTTCATAGTTCATATGTTGCCCTGCAGAATCCCCGGACATTCTGGGAGAAACATGATAGATATCCCTTTGGAATCCCTCGAACCCAAACCAAACTATTTCAGCAATGGACTATTATGCTTCTATGAGCTATGAGCTATGCTCACGATTCGCAGTCAATGGGCCTGATGCAGAGCCTCCTCTGAACTGCCCTTAAAACCTTCCGATTGTCCGGGGCTCCCGTTTGAATCGTGGCTCAAATGTGATGCAGAGCCTCCGTCGGAATGGCTCCCTAACTGATCCGTCAATTTCACTTTACTCGGAAAGCTTTTTTTGCTCTCTCGGGTGCCTTCAATTTGATCGGGGCTCCCGTTCATGTTCACACGGGCGGGCCGTTTTTCCCTGATTTTTCCTTGCATTTTGAACGTACCTGCTTGGTTTCCGTCGTATTTGACCTTCCATTTTGGTGGTTTGAGCAAGTATACTTACATCTCCATGGCTCTTCAGTTGCCAATCTGGCTACACGCAAGCGCACATCCCTCAAACTCCATTGGAATATACATATGGCAACCACTGCCAATTTGACACATATTTTTTTGGGAACAATAAATTTGGGTTCTTCCTTTTTCCTTGCCATTAATGCATACCTTAATCTCCTTTGTGTTCCTTTTTCCTTGCCATTAATGCATACCTTAATTCTTTCTGATTATTTTGGATTTATTGTACCATATCTAAACTTTTTGTGTCATGGAAATGTGTGATGATGTTGTGTGATTGTACATTTGCAGGAAACACAACTTTCTTTAATTTTTATTTTTTTTTATTTTATTCCAGCGTTTGAAATTGAATTTTTTACACAAAGTTTTTTACAAATAATTGAATCTAAATGTTTTAACAAATAAACTATTTTCATTTTAAGCCAAATTAAAATTCTTTAGGCCTCGGTGTCTTGTGCCTGTGATTTTCTTGTATCTGTGAATGAAAAACAACATTAGTTTAGCATTGTTTATTTGGTTGTGCGTGGTTTTTTTGGGGCCCTTTTTAAACCGGACCTTCTGCGTTTTTTACTGAAAAGGCCAAACTCTTAACCAAAGATTCCGCAGCATCTCAAAATAATAGTAATTTTTTAGTCAATCAATAATTATTCTTTCCACCACTGGGCTGCAACTCAGTTCAGGAAGTTAGTATACGGCCGCCGCCATCTTGACTCAGAAGCATCACACTTACTGAGGAGAGGAGAGTGGGATAAGGTACAGGGGGTGGGTTATAGCTGTGCTTTGCTCACACAGAGCAGAGACCTCTTGAAAAGGTCAGCAATCCCAGAATGCAGAGCAGCACAGTTAGAAGGCACTTCCTGTTTGCAGGCTGCCTGATAAGATGGCGGCTTCCATAATCCGCCATCTTGGATGTTGAAAGCCTCATAACATGCACTAGGTGCAGGTAGGATGATTTTGAAGGTGGGCAAACTTTATGTACAGGGTGTGGGAAACATATAAGATAGACTTATTCTGAGTGAAGGTCCGCTTTAAGGGCTTTTTAGACAAAGTCTTTGGTTGTTTTTTTTGGTTTTTACATTTTGTGGCCAATGGAATTGTTGGTTCATTTACTTTGGTCCCCAAAAACGCCACTTACCATGTTTTAGGCGCATATTGCGTCAGGGGCGGAGGCTCCATTCTTGCTCCCTTGGTTGCTGCTGTGAATCTGTTTGCATGACAAAGACACTGATATTAGAGACTGTTGTTGTCTCATGTACACAAAAAGCATTAACAAGTTTGCTGGCCTAACTAAAGTCACTTTTTGAACCTCTTGCTGCCTCACATTGCCCTAGTTCTTCTATCTGCATGTAGCCTAGTTTTGAGCTGCGTACATGTGTTAAACTAAGGTGGGCTTGTATGTAACGTGAAAAACGAAGTTGTTTCAGACTATTCTGGTGTTTTTTTTTTTTTTATTACAAGGAATGTGTGCGCGCACATAAACGCACGCGCGCATACTCACATCCATGATGATGTCGTCCTGCTCCGAGGTAAAGATTGCGGGCGCGCACCCGCTGTTGACCACGGCCACACGGAAAACATATTTAAAGCACAAGGCACTCAGCTCTGTGTTGGATACCATATCAATATGGGCAGACCTAAAGGGAGCAAAAAGAGCCAACCAAGGGCCGAGGCACATAGCAGCCGCACACATGCTTCATCCTCCACAAGACAGAAGAGCAGGCACCAGACACATGCCGAACATGCCCCCACTAAAACGGTGGATACTCCACACAAACAGGCACATTCCAAAAAACGCAGGACCAAGGGTACATTAACCCATTCACCACCACCTGCAAAAAAAACACGCACACACAAGGGTACCCCATCTAGTCAGACCATGCAGCATCCTCCACCTCCACACACCAAGCATACCCACAAATCCAAACACATAAGCAAGGGTAAGCGCATTGCAAAAACCACCACCCCACCCAGGTCACCCACCCCTCCACCTCCACCCTCTGGTTCCCCCAATTCCAGTACCTCAGATTCCACATGCAGCTCCACATCTGATAGCTCAACAGGAACCCAGACATTAAGCCAGAGAAGCACACACACAACATCCCCCTCCCCCATAAGCCAAAGAAGCACACATGACTCCCCAGATACCCAACCATCAATTTCCTCAGAGGCAGGGGAGACCACACACCCATGTGGCAGACAACTACGGCGTGGCTCACTAACTGCCCGATTTTGCGATGCTCAAAGCATGGCGGTGGCAAATGCAGTTTGCGAACATTATGATGCCCTATTTGGCCGCACCTCCAAAACAACCACAAAGCAGGCTAAGATGGAAATCTGGACTAATATTTGCAGGCAGGTCAATAGTGTGGGATCAGTCCGGAGAGATATTCAGCAAATAAAAAGGAAATTTGGGGACCTGAAATACTACAGCAAAAACAAAAATGGACATGCGCCGTCAGCAGAGGTAATGGACAATTTTTAGTCACATTGTTAAAAGGATGTAACACTTATTAGGTGTAATTTAATCTTCCCCAGCCAACAGACAGGGGGTGGAGCAGAAGTAAAGGAAAAAGTAAAATGCATTTTTTTTAACATTGTTAAAAGGATGTAACACTTATTAGGTGTGATTTAATCTTCCCCAGCCAACAGACAGGGGGTGGCTTACCCACTAAAATTATCCTTACGCCCGCCGAGGAACATGTATATACATTCATACACCCGGCCAGCATCCAGGGACTGGCAGAGGCACAAGACACAGACCGGAATGTAAGGTCCCAAGGTGAGTCTTATTTTGCCATGACCTAGTACAAAAAGTTCAAGAAGGCAGTGTTATGCTACACAACACACTGTACTTGGCCATTTACCTAATCTTCCTATCTACATACTAAGGACCAAGTCAACAGGACACACCAGGCCCCCAAACCCCTGCGTTAGCACCGAGGCCAAGGGCACACCAGGCTTCTACACCACAAACCCAAATTGTGGATTGCGATGAGGTAAGTCAATGGGCCTTGATGTGTACTTTTAACATTGATATTTGCGTGCTTGTGTGGACAGAAATAAACTAAAAGGATGCTATATTTCTTAACAGACCACAGGAAGCCCACCCATCATCGACCATATACGAGATTTGGAGGAGGACACCCCACATATGTCACTAACCACTACTGCACCAGTGGCAGCAACGCAGCCAACCCCGGCACAGCCACCACATCCACAACCACCTTCGGAACCAGAACCAACCACCCGTCCCACTGCTCCTACCCAGTCTAGACGCCATATTTCCCAAAGAAGGCAACTTCAAATTTTGGAGGAAACATGGAGGCAGGAAAATATTGCCTTTGCTGCGACAACACAGCAATTCAATGAGACTGTGTGCACCCAACTCACAAACCTCAACGCCCAAGTAGAGGTATTAAACAGCAATATCTCTGCCCTAACCAGCCATATGGCTGAGATTAATCAAAGCCTGGCCCACATTGCAGCCAATTTGCAAGCACAACATCATTCCTCGTCAGCATGCAACCCAACATACCACTAATTTGTGGGGAATACATTTTCTCTGCCCACGTGTAATTTTTCTTTTGGGACCCAAAAAACAAATGACAAAACAAAATTTGTTTGAAAAAAAAAAAAAAAATACAAAAAAATTGCGCGGTGCCACTTTGGGTGCAAGAAAAAGGAGGGGTGGGGAGGGCTGAAACTAAAGGTGGTGGAGTAGCCCACAAGCCATGATTAGGTTTAGGACCGTTGCAGGCGTCTATTGTAGTGCCCCCCCCAGTCACATCAAGACAACGGAACCTCATCTTCAAGAGAACAAAGCCTGGCTCCAACACAGAGCGAGTCCTCCTGGGGGCAGTATTGTCGCGCTCCTCTGCCTGTGAAGATCGGTGCAGGATGGGGGTCTTCATCCAGGGGACCAAAGGATAGGCAGAGTCTCCTGCCCTAAAACCAAAAAACAAAAAAAATTAAAAAAAGGTGTGCATTGCAACAATAGAAAAGAGGGACAAATAGGTGAGCGGGGTAGGGTGGGAGGAAAGGACATTTGTAATGAGACTACATGCACATCCAACCTGTACTCTGATTTAAAAAGTCTGGGGAATACTACTTACATAAGAGGGCAAGAACATGACGCAATAGGGTACAATCACTTAACCCATTTAATTTGTAGATCAATAATTGGGCTCCAAATATACTACGCCAAAAGTTACCAAATAGTGTGTTACGGGAACAAACACAGTCAGAGAGGGTGGGCAACCAATACAAGTTTCAGACACATACCCAGTAGCCAGCCACCAAATAGATCGGCAGATTTGAATCGCTCATGTAGGCAGGAATTCCTAGGTAGGGAAAGCCAGAAAAACGACTCCCAAAAACCAAATCAGGGCCAGCCAGTGCCTGCACATTTATCCTATGTCCCATCTTCAAATGCCTGCACACAAACAATAAAATAAAAATGATGGAGACCCTGTAAAAAGGATACCCCAAAAAAAACCATAAAAAATATCAAATACTCATGCCATCGATGTCCAAAGGCGTGCGGTGCAGCCTGGTTTCTGCCATACTCAGCAGGACAAGACCGCGGAGCTGGCGCCGCTGATGTGCTCCAACAGAGGACTGCATATTATTGCCCGAGTGCAAATACGGCTGCTCTGACTTGCCGTAAGTGAAGGCTCGGCGGCCCCGTTTTATTAGGGTGATTTCAATAGGAAATCAAGGCTCTGCATCACTGAAAAAAACGGACCAATGAACGAGGCGTCCGTTTTCCCGGGAAACAGCCTCGTGCGAGCCGACAATCGGAAAGGCGGCTGAGCGCACACCTGAGCGCATAAACGCACACTAAAATCAACGTAGCACCCTTTCCTGACCCGATCAAAGCCCAAAACCAACGGGGAAATGCACGGGATAGCTGAACGGGGAGGCTCTGCATCAAGCCAAATGTTCTGACATCGCAAATTTTTTTGTTAGCGTAGATGGACCTGTTTTACCAGTTTATTGTGGATATGTATGGCAAAACTGAACCTGAACGCTTCTGTTAGATCCACCAAAAAGAGCTCCATGTGGAGAATTATATTAACCTATGAGATGCGGCTCATAACAAATTATTTTGTCCTCAAGTACAGGATGCCATGAATTTTGTTCGGAAGTATGAATGGCCAGACCTGTTAATTACAAATTGGAAAGACATGACAGATTTGCAGAATCTGTCTTCAAAAGATAGGCAAGGCTTGATTTATTGAGTCTTTTGCCAAAAAAAAGAGATTGGGTGATGGTGATTACCAAAAGGCACATCTTTCATGCACCCAAGTGCTGGATGTATTCTATTGAGTGGCAGAAGAGAGGTCCGCCACATACTCATATATTGGTTTGGCTTATTAAAAAAATCCGGTCAAATGAGATTGACTCTGTCATATCTGCAGAAATACCAAATTAATCTGTGGATCCTGAACTGTTTGCAACAGTTAAGCCCTAAATGATTCATGGGCCCAGTGGTCTGGGTTTTCTAAATTCACTTTGCATGCAGCAAGGAATTTGTAGCAAAAAGTTCCCAAGGAACTTCATAGCTGAAACCCAGATGGATGGCGATAGGTATCTGTTATACAGATGTAGAATGCCAAGAGAAGGCAGCTATTCCTTTACAAAAAAGGCAACATGATACATGTTGTTAATGGCAAACAGGTTTTTAAACCTAATTGTGTGTGAGAATTTTTTCTACTGCTTCCTAATTTGTAGCAGAGCAGTATGATCCCTTGTTGCTCTTTGTTCTGTTTTTTTTTGCCTTGTGTTTCTGGACTTTCTAATTGATGTGGACTAGTACATGTCATTGTTAATGTTTAATTATGTTTAATTTTGCACTTTGCATTGGTTCGGTGCATCATTTTTTGGTGATGGTGGTTTAGGTCCCCTTTTGGCAGTGTTGCTTTGCATTGCTTTACATTTATTGTTATTGTACCGATTTATTTGGGTGGTTTGTAGATTAACAGATCTTAGTTTTGACTTTGCTCTGTGGATCCATTAATATACGAATGTGAGTGCTGCCATGAGTGTCATCATTAGCATAGATATTGGTTTGGTCGCCCCATATAGTCTGTTGCATCCAGGGCCAGCTCCAGAGTCCCAGCGCGCCCCTTGTGTCACGTCCTTTGTGCGGCTCTGTGAATCCCCCTGGGATGACCAGTATACCCACCACACATATTAAGGTGCACCAAAACCCAGGATTTTGACTATCTTGGGTTCTGGTCCTTGCCCCCAGGTCGCTGAAACCAACTCACTTATTCCCGGTCCTACAGCGCATGCGCAGCCACTCATCCAATCAGCGAGCTCGGATCCGCTGACGTCACATCGTCTAAGGCAAGCGGCTCTGAGCGTACTGACATGCGTATCTCCTGCTACCCTCTAACAGGGAGCGTGCCCGCGTCGGCCATTCACAGATGCCTGGCGCGGTCGTTGTACCGAGAAAGAAGGTAAGTGTATGGGCGACCTGGAGGGTTTCACACAGTGGGGCATCCCGATTTTGGATGCCCCGTGGGGAGGGAATCGATCGACTTTAAAGTGCACCAAAACCCAAGATTTTAAATATCCTGGGTTTTGGTACTCAAATTGGGATGACCCACTATGTGAACCCCCCCGGTTTGCCTGTAAAACATACTTGACTGCCAACCCAACGGCACATGCGCAAGTGTGCAGGCAGTCAGTACACTTGGCTCCATTCTGCTTTGCTCAGTTATCGAGAGGTCTCATCGGCTAAGGCCCCGATGAAGGCGAGTGCACCGATAACTGCATCCCTGTTAGCTTCTAGCTGGGTGCATGCCTGTGCCAGCTATTCACAAATCATTAATTGGAGGCCCCAAGGAAAGGGAATCAGGTGGCCCTGGAGTCTTATAGACTTCATGGCCGCTTCTGGTCCACTTTAATGCAGGGCATAGAATTCTGTTTGTCCACAGAGCACGGCATAGAGAGCAGGGAATTAACAGCATCCCTGGTTTCCCTCCGACTGATGTGTGTGCTCCAGCACCCAGGTTGTCTGTCTGAGCTCCCGCCAGAACATAAACTGTGGTAAACCGGGGATGAGCTGTGGGACCACAGGCAAGATGAGTATACAGGTGATCCCTAAGGGTTTTACACAGCGGGATGGCACATGGATAGGGACTTAGCCGCACTAGGAGTTTGTTAGACTGCAGAGCCAGCTGGGTTTGGGTCCACTTTAACAACAATCTCAAATATTCCACTGTACACTGGCTTTCTCCCATGGCATCCTGAGTTAGGATATCATGCTGTGTGAAGCCGGCCCCCCCCAGAATATTACTATTTACTTACCTCTTCCTCGTTCCTATGGCGCATGCGCAGGCTCTCCTCCAATGCGAGGCATCTGCTGTGGCTCTCATTGACTTCAATAGAGAGCGCATACTGGCGTATCCCCCCTGTGGCATGTGCTTGCTCCTGTCCTAGCCAATCATATAGGCTGAGACAGGAGCGGGTGCCACTGGGGATGCATTAGCGCGCACTCCCCATTAAAGTCAATGAGAGGCATTTGTTGAATGACATAGTCATGGCAGACAGCTGTCACTGGACGAAAGCCCGGGCATGCGCAGCTGGAAAGAGGAAGAGGTGAGTGAATAGCGACATTCTGAGGGGATTTCACCCATGGGGCATTGCGGGTTTTGTTCCACTTTAAAGTGGACCAATCACCAGGATTTTCACTATCCTTGCCCTTGCCAGGATGCACGGGCATCCTGATATCCTGCTGTTACAAACCCCCTGATCTCCCACTCCAGTCATCTTTCTGCTGTTCCCACAGTGCATGAGCTTATCCAATCAGTGATTTATGCCATGCATACTAATGTAGGGCATAAAGCCGTTGTTTTGGATTCAGCGTCGGCATAGGGAGCAGGTTTCCCTGTGGAGTGCATGTTACCATGCATTTGGACTGTCTGAATGGATGGGTGTGGGAGTGCACACCAGCAGGAAAAAATACTTCCAAAAACAATTCCAAGCAGCCAAAAAAGAAAAATTAACAAAAGTGGCCAAAATAATTATAACAAACCCAGCCCATTGAAATGTATGGGATAAGGCCACACAGTGCAGGGTAAGCGCCTGGTCTGACAATATAGGGAACTCAGCAATGGCACTGATGATAGATGGGACACTACCTACACCTACACTACCCTCCCCAGGGGCATCCAAAAGCGGGATGCCCCGCTGTGTGAAACCCCCCAGGTCGCCCCATACACTTACCTTGTTTCCCGGTCCAACGGCGCATGCACGAGCCGCGACCACATCCCCGCTATCCCTCTAGCATGGGTGCGTGCCCGCACCAGGCATTTGTGAATGGCCAGCGCGGGCACGCTCCCTGTTAGAGGGAAACGGGGGATGCGCCCGCCAGCGCGCACGGAGCCTCTGGCATTAGACAAAGACTTAGACAAGGTGGCATCAGCGGCTCCAAGCACACTGATTGGACGAGCGGCTGTGCATGTGCCTTGGACCAGGAAGAAGTGAGTTGGCATCGGGGATCTGGAGGGGGTTTTACACAGCGGGACATCCCCGATCAGGGTGCCCCAGGGGAAAGGACCAAAACCCAGTATAGTAAAAATCCTGGGTTTTGGGCCACTTTAACCCCTAAATGTTTTTTTAATATTTTCGGATGGTCATTTTTCTATCTGCTATATTTATATTGTCATGGCGTTAGGTATTGTTTACATCACTTACATTTATCAAGTTGTGCAGCAACATGCAATGTGGTAAATAAAACATTGCACATGTTACTGCACATGATTTATTTTATATAAATGTTTTTGCTAATATGTGTATATTAAATATATATTAATTAAATATAATAAATATAATAATATTATTATATTAAATATAATAATACATTTTACACAATTGCATGTTTATAGGCCTCCTTATGGTGTACTATGGGCTTTTTTGCAGGTATAGTGGATAGAAGGACTCCATGGTGGAAGTCAGAAAACAAGACTTTTCTCCTCCTGAAAGCTGCTGTAAAAAATTTGTGTGAAACACTTAAATTTAACTCATGTGTGGAGACAATCCATGGCACCTGAATCACTAGAATTGTTTTTCGCTTGTAAATTCCACATAAATTATTTTCGCAAATCGAATTATTTTCGAGTGCTTTTTCTCTCACTCGAATTGAATTAGCAAAAACGAAAGTAAAACTTCGTTGAATCGCGCGTAGAATTTTCGCACGCAAAATCGCACCTTTTTCTCAAAAAAACATGCGAAAACTTTGTACTTTGTACTTTATGGCTGATAATCTAGATGAAAGGGTACAAAATCCACCTAGGACAACCCTTACAGCATTCTTTGAACTGTGCCTAGAGGATAGTTTTCCAAGGACTTTGTTTTATGCAGATCTCCCTTCATACTATGTTTGGAATATCTCCAAAAAGAAGTTTCAACTGTGAAAACAAGGCACCAGCTATTGCTCTTAGACTAGTATATAATGTGCATCCTAACAACCACAAGTGCAGATGTTACTGCATGTTGCCAATGGTCCTACCTCACTTGAAATGCTCAGCACAGTCAATAGCAATGTCTGTTCTTCATACCACAAGGCCTGCCAACTGCTTGACCATTTGCATGACTGTCTCAATGGGGCAGTAAAAACCCACTCTGCACCCAAAATAAGAGAACTGCCCGCAATCATTCTTACCTGCTATGTCCCAGCCATTCCAAATTCTTTTTAAGATACACACTGGCATGATATGACAGAGGATGCTTTATATCTGTCTTGCCAAGAGGTCAATAACCCCTCACTCAGTTTCACAGATGTCATATAGAAAGCGCCGTCCCTTTAAGGAGGGCAGCCCACATGACTGGCCTGTGTTCCGTCCGGAGGCAGACCAGCCATGGGGGAAGTGGTCACTGGGGGAAGTGACCTCAAAGGGGGGGGAGTATAAAAGGGACGTTTGTCCCCCTCCCCTTCCTCTTTGACCCCCGGCGTGGATGATGAGCAGTCTGACTGACGCTCGTCCACCCAGACAAGTGACCATGGAGGCCCTTTTTGCTGCGCTGCGCAGGGAGGCCGGGCGGCGAGGCGAGGACTGGGTGAGGAGCTTAATATCCCCCCAGTCCGCCCCGACGCCACCCCCCTCCCGCCCCCGACGGGCACGCCGGGCCATTGCCCGGCTTAGCCCTTCACCACCCGGGCGCCATGTGCGGAGGGGGACGGACGCGGCACCTGCTGCTCTCCCCCTCCGTCCTCCCACCCCTCTCACCGCTGCGCGGCCCTCACCTCTCGGCCGCAGGAGGTCTCGCTCCTCCGCACGCTCTGGCCGTGGGGGGAGGCGGGTGCTGCTGGTTGTCCCCCGTTGTCCTCCGCCGGCCGCACGCCGGCGTCGAGTGATCGCCTCTCCCTCGCTGGGCAGGGAGAGGCCTCTGCTGCCGGGGCGCTGGCTCCGCCCCCACCTCCTACGAGCTCCCGGTCTGCGCGCCGGGGCTCGGTTCAGAAGAGGCCTGCCTCCCCCCGCCTCGTGGCTGGGGTTGAGGCTGGTGCGTCGGGGCGGTCGGCTCCGCCCCCTCCTCCTGCGTCTGCGCGGCCCGAGCATTGTAGCTCAGGCCGCAGGAATCCCGCTGCCTCTGCCATCAACCCCCCCAGCTGGGGGACCATGCGGGCCCGGTGAGCTCGCAGCGAGCGGCCGGGCTCGCCCATGAGTATGCCCCTCCTCCCCCCCTCCCCGCGTACAAGCCGGCGGAGGGGGCCTCTCTCCTCCCCTTCCTCCTTTCTCCCTTCTGCCGGGGCCCTCCACGGGGGTCCTTTGGGATGCCGGCGGGGCTCCCAAGCAGCACACCACACACACACACACACAACTTTTTTTCGCCCCCGCGCCGACCCCCCTTCTCCCATAGCGCATGCCCCTTGGCGGGAGCGCCACCCCCGCTCCCCCATGACCCTTTTTTCGCTCCACTGGCGCCCCCGCCGCAGCCCTTTCCCCCGGCGACGCGGGATGCCCCCCCATGGCTCCCTCGGCCTGGCGGGTCCCCACGTCCCTGAGCGCCTGGCCCTTTGACCTGGCGGCCCCCCAGCCTGGGGAGTTGGTGCGCATGGCGTCCACCCCTGCCCATTGCCATGTAGGTCCAGGCTCTGCGGACATGCGCGCATGCGGCCGGGGGCTCGGTTTCCCGGCTAGTACCGGCTGCTCGCCTCTCCTTTTTTCTTCGCAGGCGGTGGCCGACCAGGACACGGTGTCAGGCGGCACAGCGGTTGAGGCACCAGGAGGGCAGTTGGAGGACAGCAGCAGTCGGGCAAGCGGACGGTCGGGGGCAGCGATCAGCTTCCGGCCGCCATCATCTTCCGGCAGCGTGGCGGCGGCACCAGGAACTGCGGTGGCGTCAGGACGTCCGGCGGGAAGCGGGTCGCTGGACCAGTCGGGGCCAGGGACCCAGGAATTGGATCAGCGCACGGGAGGACCAAGCGGCTCGCTGCATGGTGAGCCACAAATGATTGCTAATGTCATGTCAGTATCGCAAGCTAGGGATGGGGTGTCTGGGGGCAGTGGTGCGGGGGTGGCAGGTTTTATGGCTGGGGTGAGGGAGTTGTTAGCCAGGGGGGATTCGGGGGAGTGCGGGGGGTCCAAGGGGGCGGCGCAGGGTCCGGCGGCAGTTTGGGCACCGAGGTTGCCGGGGGCGATGAGTGGCGCCGGGGGGGGGGTCTCTGGAACAAGGGGCGGCGCAGGTAGATAGCGGGGGGGAATTCGGAAGATACGGGTTTGGGTGAGTTAGGGGGGGGGATAGGCGCCTATCGATTTCGGATTCGGCCAAGGGGAACACTTACGTGTGTTTCGAGGGTCCGCTTGGAGGGCACTTAAAACAGGAAGTGAGGGAAAAAATATGGCGCAGGGAGTACGTGGATATATTTACGTTACTGCCCTTAGAGCGTTTTGGGATTGAGGGGTGGGAAAAAGGGAGGGAGTACCGGAAGGAAGAGGATGAGGATAGGAGGCGTTTTTGGTTGATCCCGAGGACTTTCGGGAATTGGCTGCAGGCGTTTGCTATACTGGCAAACGTTATTGGGGAGAAGAACCCAGAACACTGCGCGTCGCTTTTTTGTTATTTGGACGCCATTTGGGAGGCTCACCGGGTGTATGGGGGCTTGGCCTGGCTTCGGTACGACGAGCAGTTCCGGCAGCGGATGTCGGTGAGTGAGAGGTTGGGGTGGGATCATAGGGATATAGGGCTGTGGTTGAGGGTGATGAATGCGAGGGGGGGTATACCCAGCTGCCGGGGGGGGGGGGATCATCCCCCTTTCAAGGGGCCGCCACTTCAATGGGGTCGGGAGGGGCGGATTTGGCCAGGCGGGGTTTGTGCTGGGCCTTCAATGACTCCTTCTGCAAATGGAGGGCCCACGTGTAAATTCCGGCACGAATGTTCAGGCTGCGGCGGGAGCCACTCAACTGGGAGATGTTTTAAGAAGGGACGGGGGGGCGGCCGCAGAGGGGCCGAGGGTATTGGAAAAGGGGGTATCCCCAGGTAAGAACCCTGATCAAGGGATGGCTCGATTGCTGGGCGAGGGCTTCGAGTCGGGTTTTCGGATTCCATGTGCAGCGCCTCCTAAGGTGCGCTCGCTTAAGAATCTGAAATTGGCTCGGGAGCGGCCCGAGGTGATTAGGGAAAAGTTGAGGAAAGAAGTTTCTTTGGGGCGGATGGCGGGCCCATTTAGTGACCCCCCTCTGGAGGATCTGGTGGTGTCCCCATTGGGGGTTGTGCCCAAGAAGGAGAGAGGCAAATTTCGCCTCATACACCACCTGTCTTTCCCGAGGGGTGGGTCGGTGAATGATGGGATAGACAAAGAGCTGTCATCGGCGTCTTATACGTCGCTTGACTTCGCTCTGGATATGGTAATGGAGGCAGGCCCCGGGGCATTGATGGCAAAAACCGATATCGAATCCGCGTTTCAGCTGCTACCAGTGCATCCGGATAGCTTGTATCTTTTGGGGTGTTTTTTTCGAGGGGGGGTATTACGTGGACCGGTGTCTCCCAATGGGGTGTTCAATTTCGTGCGCCTACTTTGAAGCCTTTAGCTCGTTCTTGGAGTGGGTGGTGAAGGAAAGAGCGGGCGTGGGGTCCGTTACTCACTACTTAGACGATTTTTTGTGCGTAGGGCCGGGGGGCACCAGGGTGTGCGAGTTGTTGTTGGCAACCATGTTAAACATTTTTGGGGTTTTTGGGGTGCCGGTGGCACACGACAAGACGGAAGGTCCAGCAACCACGATAAAATTCCTGGGGATCGAGATCGACACGGTAAAAAGGGTATGTAGGCTGCCAAGGGATAAAATTGAGGATTTGGTTGGGGGTTTGGAGGGGGCTCTGGGGGTCAAAAAGGTCACGTTGGTGCAGCTGCAGTCAGTGCTCGGGAAGCTGAACTTCGCGTGCCGGGTTTTGCCTATGGGACGGGTGTTTACCAGGCGTCTATCACTGGCGACGGCGGTAGTTCGGGAGCCGCATCACTTCATCCGGTTGTCGGCGGCGATGATGGAGGACATCAGGATGTGGCTCACTTTCCTGGGGTCTTTTGACGGGCTGGCGTACTGGCTGGACCCGGTGAGGGCAAATGACGAGCTTGAGCTCTTCACAGATGCGGCAGTAGGTTTTGGGGCCTACTTGGGGGGGGAGATGGTGTGCGGGCCCCTGGCCAGGGCGGTGGAGGGACTCGGACCTGTTGAGGAATTTGGCTTTTTTGGAATTATTCCCACTGGTGGTGGCGGTGACGTTATGGGGAGAGGTGCTGAGGAACAAGGCGGTGTGTTTTCGGTCAGACAATATGTCGTGGTTGCGGCAGTTAACACGCAGACTTCGTCTTCATTACCGGTGGTGGTGCTGCTCAGGCAGCTGGTGTTGGGATGTTTGCGGTATAATGTGTGGTGCAGGGCGGCGCATGTCCCCGGGGTGGAGAACGGGATAGCTGACGCTCTTTCTCGTTCGCAGTGGGAGCGCTTCAGGAAGTTGGCACCCGAGGCGAGGGAAGTCGGCGAGTCATGCCCCAGTTGGCTGCTGGAAATCCTGTAAGACGCCTGTTTGGCTTGATTCAAAAGTCAGTTGCACCATCTACTTGGGCTTCATATGTAAAGACGTGGCAGCAGTGGTGGGCCTTGGTGGAGGAGTTTGGGGTGCCTGGAACGGAGGTCGAGAGGCAAGGGTTGTTGATCTTGTACGTGTGCGAGTTGTTGGCGGGCGGCGCGACCCCGGCTTCGGTTGACAAAAAGATTCGGCTTTGGCGTTCTTGTGCCATCTGGAGGGTTGGGTGGATATGACCAAGGCGTTTTGGGTGCGGCAGGCACTGAAGAGTTGGCGGAAAGAGCACAGGATGGCTGATAACAGGCGGCCTGTCTCATGGGGTTTGTTGGGGGGGATTTTCAGTGTTTTGTCCCGGGTTTGTGCGTCGGGTTTCGAAGTGAGTTTGTTTAGGGCTGCATTCTCGCTGGCATTTTTTGTGGCCCTCAGGGTGGGGGAGTTGGTTAGCCCTAGCAAGCGGGTACCCAGGGGGTTGGGTTTGGGTGACGCAGTGGCGTCGGAGGAAGGGGTGGTGTTACTTATAAGGCGGTCTAAGACAGATCAGAGGGGGCGGGGGGTTAGTATCTTTTTGGGGAGGTTGCGGCAATGTGATTCATGTCCGGCTGCTGCCGTCGAGGAGTTCCTGGGGGTAAGGCCGAGTGGGAACGGTCCGCTGCTCATGCACGAGGATGGTTCCTTCTTGTCGCGATTCCAGTTTTTGGTGGTTTTTAGGAAATGTCTTGAGGAGTTGGGGTTGGCAAGCAGCGAGTATGGTACCCACTCATTTCGTATTGGGGCCGCAACAGAGGCGGCTAGGCTGGGGCTGCCGGATGACATAACAAAGAGGCTGGGGAGGTGGGAATCGGCGCGGTTTCGGCGGTACATTCGGCCGGACAGGATTGATCAGTTGTACAGGTGATTGAGTGGATCGGTCGATAACATTTTTCCCACCTCCTTCCCTCCCCTTCCCTTTCCTTATTTTTCGTTTTAGATTTGGCATGCTCGGTCGTGATCGTCGGGCATTCATATGTTTACTGGTCGGCTCGGCGTGCGGTGGTTCGGAGGAATGGAATGCAGCTGGGTATTCCGGAAGATCGGGCTCGGTTGAGCTGGGCCGGTGTGAGAGGCCTGTGCTGGGAGGATATGCGGGAGCACACTATGCGGGTGGCGGCAAGGAGGGGGCCACCGGGGGTTTTGGTTATTCACGCAGGGGGGAATGACTTGGGGAAGGTGCCGATGCGGCACTTGATTAAGTCCATAACGCGGGATTTGTTGTTTTTTCTGGGTGTATTTCCGGGGGTGGTGTCTCAGATTGTCCCCCGTTTTGCCTGGCGACACGCTAGAGACTTGGTGGCCATCGAGAAGGTTCGGGTTAAGGTCAACAAGGCGATAGCGAGGTTTGTGAGGCTGAATGGGGGTTTGAGCATGCGCCACATCAAGGTAGAGGGGATCAGGGGGTTCTATCGATCCGATGGGGTTCACTTGAATGACATGGGGAACGACTTGTTTAACATGTCATTGAAGGAGAGGATCGATATGGCGGTGGAGTTGTGGCGGGCCAGGCAGCGCTAAGGTTTTAGCGCTGCTTGGCCTTGGCGGGTCTCCTCTCGGGTTTCGGGTCTGCTGTTTCCGTGGAAACCGGCCAGGACGAGTTGGTTAATGAGTTTCGGATGGTTGGAGTTCTGGTAGGGAAGGGGATGTTTTGGTCACTGGCGGTTAGCCCGATTAAGCTCCCTGGCCTAGGAGGTTTTGCGGCAGAGTTTATGTGGGCTTCCGCTTGGTGGGGGTCGGGGTGTTAATTTTTGTTCCCTTCCCTTCCCATCATTCTTGGGTTTCTAGGCTTCTCAGACCCGGAACTATAGGGGGGACTCTTTACTGCTTGTACAATGTTGTTATATATGTTGGGCTGTGGCCGATTAAATTTAATCTTTCCAACGACATGGGGGTCTGGACTCGTTATTTGGCAGGTGAGAGGTATGACGCAGGGCATATGGAACGCTAGCCCAGTCATGAACCAGGCAAAATTTATACTGGAGGACAAATAATGACTGGCAAAAAAGTGAGTTTGGTATGATCTCCCGAACAAGACTTGGTGCTGCTGTCATAAGCAGAAGTTACCAGCTGGACAAAGCTCCAGATCAGAAGCTAGAATATCATAGGCTACTTGAAATATTGAAAATGGCTCTGAAGGTTACTTCTTTCTAGATGCCCCAGGTGGAACTGTCAAGACATTTCTTCAACCTGCTTCTTGCCAAGGTTAGAACAATGGGTGGTATTGCTGTGGCTGCTACAGAATCTGGAATAGCAATTGCGTTTTAAGAGATGATGCACCAGTCTGCAATATTCCTGCATATTCAGGAGATGCCCATATTTTCAGTCAATGTCAACACATCGTTTGGGATGAGTGCACTATGGCACATAGAAGTGCTCTGGAAGCATTAGATCGAACACAGAGACGTAAGAGATAAGACCAAACTTATGGGTGGGGCCTTGGTCTTGCTTGCTGGTGATTTCAGGCAGACCTTGTCTATAATACCAAAGGGAACCATGACTGATAAACTGAATGCATGCCTTAAAGCAGACCAACAGTCAAAAATTTAAACCAGACCAACACAACAAACAATGCTCATATGCATCCCTCCCTAGGACAGTTTAGATTGCAGCAGATAAAAATTAATTTACCTTTTCCTAACTCCTGCTGTGGTCAATTCTAAAAACAAGATGGAGGTTCATGCATTTGCACGCCACATACAAACGAAAAGTGTTGCTGGGCTTCGTGTTATTGTGCATTGTTAGTTATGTCAGTCGGGTGTTGAAGATCCAAAATGGCTGTTATCTTTCTTTCCCAACTGTGCCAGGCTGTTGGTCTGGTTTAAGGCATTGTTGCTGTAACATCAAATTCAGAGGCTTACTCTCACAACCAACAAGAGAGCAAATATTTTTGGAGCTGAATATGCTCTGCAGTTCTCCCAATTGCTTCTGATGCTTAGTAATGGTGTAGCCCAACAAGATGCAGATGGCAATATATCACTCATTGATGATTTATGCAGGGCTGTAGAGTCACCTGAGCACCTCAGAATAGCATTGTTCCCTGACATTGGCTTCCAGTTTAACAAAGGAAGAACTCCTCACCATGACTGGAAATGTCAAAGAGCTATTTTGACTGCAAGAAATGGCGCAGTAAATGCAATAAACTGCATTAAATAAAGTGCATTAAACAAACTGTTAAGGAGCTGCCAGGATTTGTTTATTCCTATGAATCAATACACCACAACAGATCCAGGAACAGATTGTGCAGTACCCAGTTGAGTTTTTAAACTCTTTCGAACCAACTGGAATGCCCTTTCATCAGTTGGATTTAAAGGTTGGTGCTCCAATTATTATAATTCAGAATCTAGATGCACGAAAACTCTGTAATGGAACCAGGAAGGAAGCATGCTGCTGTTACTCACCTCAGCAATAGATCCTCTGCCTTTCAGTGGCGGCGGCGCTTGAATTTGGCACCAGCTGGGGACACAAAAAGATGGATGCCGACTCCCATGAGTGAGGGCACTTCTAGTGCCAGTAGAAGTGTCATCACCCATAGGAACCAGCAGCCATCTTTCTGTAGCCCTGGCTGGGGTCCACGTTAAACGCCACTGCCACTGAGAGGAAGAGAATTGTGTGTCGGGGTGAGTTACAGCAGCTTTCTGCTGCTGCACCCTCAGGTGAAGCGGGTTGGTGGGCTGCTCAGCAGCAAGCCTGAATTTTGCGGTTCCTATTGCCCATCACTAGTCACTGGTAGTCACATGTATGAGCGCCCTATGAAGCATCCCAACTTAGTATTCTCTCACCATGCTGCAGGCTGAAAGGACCTTAATTCTTTTTAGGTCTGCCTAAGCAACAAGACCTGGTGCGAATCCACACCTAGATAGTGTATAGCTGGGAATGCAGATGGGGTGCGAAGATGTGACGTGGGCTTGTAAAAGAGTGAATTGTGCGATTTGGGGGGTTTCACACAGTGGGGCATCCCAATTCAGGACCTAAACCAGACCAACACAACAAACAGTGCTGATATGCATCCCTCCCCAGGGCAATTTAGATTGCTGCACATCAAAATTTGTTTACCTTTTCTAACTCCTACTGTAGTAAATTTTAGAAACAAAATGGCAGCTCATGCATTTGCAGGCCACCTGCAAACAACAGGAAGTGCCGTTGGGATTCATGTTACTGTGTATTGTCAGTTATGTCAGTTGAATTCAGGCAGCAGCGTGGCTGAGATGCTGGAAGAGGAAGCTCCAAAATGACCGTTACCTTTCTTTTACAATTGTGCCAGGCTGTTTGTCCAGTTTAAAGAGGAGGTTCATTTATATGACCCCAATAATTTGCCCAAACAGATACTGAACTGGTTTAACATTGCTGGTGAAATTTGTGAAAGTGGACGAAAACCCATCCCAGAGTCTATGAGACTCCAGGGCATGTCTGGCAAGCATCACTTGCTTCCCTTCCCGACTGTGTGTGGCCCTGCCCGCCGCTGCTGAATGGTTGTGCGGGGCCACACACAGCCGAGGGGAGCCAAGTTAGTCCACGTGCCACTCACAGCAGGGCACCCCAAACGAATAGAAATATTCATGGCAGCACTGGGTATATATTACTTAATAAACTTGTAACTTGCAAATCCTATACATTCTACAGGAAAATTGGGCCTTTCACATTAAGCAAATTTCTTTCTGTTAACCCCATCACTTAAAATGTGGTCAGTCACCCCAACATTCATGTGATTTATGTGTTACCTTTACAGGAAAATATCAGATTATTTAATCAAGTTCTTGCACCTTAGGCTCAATATGAAGGTCTTTATTTGCTTCCCTAGTTACTATGGAAACATCTGGTTACTACAGCAACCACAATTGCTTTGTATTACCTAACCCTGTGAAAAATGCTGTGGAGCAAGGCTAAAATTACCTTTTGAATGAGGATCAGGAAAGATTCTTTAATTATTGAGGCGGTATATTACTAATTAATGTGCTTCATGATTAGGCAAGTTTACACAATGATTCTTTTAGGCTGACCGAAGGTAGTCATTCCCCAGTAACACAGCCGTGATGCTCTGGGACTCAGTAGTCGTAATTACACAGATTTCTAACCATTTCAGTATTGAATTGTTCATCACAATTAACAGAGAGGACAGGAAGCCACCAAAATTAAGGTAGGAGATGGCACTGATGCCTATATATGGGGGTAAGGACAGAGATGGTCAAGCTTACATGTATCTTTTTTGTACCTTTATCATGGCTTTATTTATAATGTCATAGAGGGGTACATTTGTGTGCTGGATATCTGTTAAAATAGATCATGGGAGTGGAATTCTTTGGAAGTTAGTTTTTTATTCTAGTTCAGTCATGCTTGTTTATAAAAAAACAAATAAAAAATAAAACGAAATGAAAAAAGTATGCTTATTAATTTATTACATGTATCCTATGGTTTTATATTTGTGCCTAATAATTCCACATCAGTCATTCTTCACAAAACACTGACACACACACACACACACACACACACACACACACACACACACACTATTCAGAAATATCTAATATTGTGAGTAATTGATAAGATTTTGTTATCTTTTCAAGTCTAACTAGCCAGTTTAGCTGCAAGCTTTCTTAGCATTCATTCATTCTTAGTAAATTTGGAGCACATTACAAAGGTAATCTAACATCAACAGTCTACATAGATATTTCCAAATGCACCCTGCCTTGCTGAATACATAAACTATCCAAGTGCAGACATGGTTTAAAGATAGTCAAGTGGTACAGTAACAAACTTACCTAGGGGCAAGGGCATATTAAAGGATGGGCTAGAGGGGCTTGCGCCATGCCCCCCTCACTTTGGGGGGACTGCCACCACTGGGGCAGTATTCTTACTGGTAAGTAGCCTTTGGGTTGTGGGCACTCAGACAGCCTTTTAAACAGTCAGGAATATCTGTGTAATAAGGAGGTTAAAGATGCACCTGTTCCCATAAGAGGACTTCCTCTGCACATCCGTATGTCTGCTGCAACAGGAATTCGCCCTGGGGCACTGTGAAGTGCAGCTGCTTTCTCATCTGACAGACTTCCCTGTTAGTGTCCCGTATGCCTGACAAAGCTGTCAGAGGCAGTGCTATGAAGACACAGCATCCCTCAGCCATGAACCCTTTTCTGGATAGTGTTCTTTGCAGCCTCCACTTCTTGAATTGTTGACCTTGCCCTTTATCATGCCGACATGGTGAATAGTTCTGGCCTGGCCATAGTTCTGGCCTGGATACAGTTGGTAAAAATAAAAACAAAATGTTTTGTTTCCCGTGTTTCTACTTTGCCTCTCTCTACCTACTCTTCTATTTTCTTCTTCTTTTTTTCTTTCTCCCTTCAGCCTCTGCATCTGGCTCCTGTTTTCCTGTTGTCTCCCCCTCTTCTATCATCTACTACAAACACTGCACCAGACAAACCTACTTCATAGTTTTAGTATCCTATGTATTTGTTTGTATTGTTTTTATTTAATATTAATTATTTTATATACAGTAACTTATTAAAGCGAATGTAAGATCCACATAACACCCCCTTCCCCTCTCCCATACCTATCTCTGCAGGATTGGGGAGTGTAAAACATAAAGAAATCACCTTGTTCCATCTTTCTCCCAATCCCATGCCAAGCGCTTGATACTGAAGTCCCGCTTGTGATGTCACCCAATCATTGTGGCACCAATATAGCTACTGCTTTACTTTACAGCTGGGACCAGTTACCAGGTGAGTTTTCTTATACTGTCCTAATCATGTTAAATCATCAGAGGTGTGTGATCAAAAGTTCTATATGGAATCTAAATGTTACTTTTCTAAACAATCAGATCCACAACTGAGATTGAATCCTGGCACAAAGCCCCCACCATTATTTTATAAATCTGGTATTTCTGAAAAAGCATGGCCTGCTATTTGTATTAGTTGCCTGATCTCTGGCTTCTGGACTTTAAGTGGACCAAGACCCACATTCCAGGGCCAACTGATTCCCTCCCCCCGGGACATCCAGATTCGGGATGCTGTGTGATACCCCCTAGGTCGCCCAATAGACTCACCTTCTCCACCAGATCCAATGGCAAATGGCTAAGCAGCAGCCACCGCCTGCTATACCCCTAGCAGGGTGTGCACCCATGCCAGGCATTTGTGGATGGCCGGCGCAGATGAGCACTCTTTTAGACGGTAGTGGGAATGCAGCCACCAGTGCTCTTGGGTCTGCTCAACTAGAGTAAGCTTAGACGAATTGATGTGAGCGGATCCAAGCTCGCTGATTAGACGAGAGACTGTGCTTGTGCTGTAGGATCGGGGAAAGGTAAATTAGACTGGACGACTTGTGAGGTTTTACACAGAGGGGCATCCCGGATCGGGGTTCCTGGGGGCAAAGACTTAGGGTCCTCTTTAAAGGAGCTTGTGTGAAGTACAAGACCAGACTGAGAAGGGTTCTAGTCTGAGACAGGTATGGATTAACACAATTTATAACAGTGCATTTTTATAGTTTGTGTTTTCTTTTTATTAGCAGAGCTTGCTGGGATTTGAAGACATGGAGAGAAGCAAAAGTCCACCAGGGAACAAGGAGGAGTGAGTCATATAACCTGTTTTCATTCTATTTCCATTTCCATTATAATCATTTCCCACTGCAGATTTAATTTAGGTTTTCTGTTTTTAGGTTTTCTTTTTTTTAGATAAAAAGGAAACAATTTAGGATAATTTAAATGTTTACTATCTGAAAGCTGGGTCTAATCTCTATAATCTATAATTTGTTTACCTCTCTTAAAGGAAAGCTTCCATATATGGAGGCCTGGGATAGGGACCATTCCTCTGACTGGTGGGGTAGGTTAGCTCAAGGGGCAGGACAAGGTATAATATATGTTAGTTTAACTGAGACCATCTTGAAATTACTAATGACATGGTACCTTGTCCCAGCCAGACTGCACAGGAGAGGTCTAGAGTAAATGCTACAGAGCCTGTGACATAAAAGGAGATATTTTACATTTGTTGTAGCTTTGAGCAATTATTCAAGTATACTGGAATTTTTGATCTGGAACCTGAATATGATCTAGAGGAAGCTCTGCTGGTGGCAACGCCAATTAAATAAAAATCAGAAGAAACGTATTATATTCAAGCTGTTAGCAGCAAGGATCACAATAGCCAAAGTATGGGGCACTAACAAGGTTTCCATTAGATAAGTTAAAAAGAGGATCAATTGAATCATGATAAAGGACAAGCTGAGAAGTATCAAACAGGGTAGATGCCAAGACTAAAAGATATATGACGACCTTGCATACATTTTCAAAACAGACAGCAAGTGTGATATTTTTCTTTCTCTCGTTCTACTTCTCTTTTATTTCTCTCCTTTCTCTTCTTCTTACTTTATTTTTTCTCTTTTAATTTCTTACTTTACCTTAATCGTGGCTCAAACTATATATACAAACTTTTCTCTGCTGTATCCTCCATCGTCATGACTCTGAGCAGGGGGAAATAAAAAATATAACCACAATAATTAGAGGGTTTGAAACTGTAGCTATGACATTTTTTTTTGTGGAATGATATTAGGGTTGATTCAGAGAGACATAAAATGTTTTTCGTTTTTGTGTTGATCTGTTTTTTTTCGTTTTGTTTCCGCTTGCGTATGTGTGTACACGTGATTCTAAGCATGCATCGGGAGCCTTCTGTAAAGTGTTCATCGCTGTGTACGCCAATGAAAAGTTTAGAGTCATTTTTCAGCTTTCGTTTTTCATTTACGTTACTTAGGAAACAGCGTAGGCTTCCGTTTTTTTGCTTTTTCCAACGTCGCCTCTAACAAACTATTTTCGTTTCCCGTTAGATTCTGAATTCCATTTTCTATAAATAAACGTCCAGACGGAAATCTTTCTGACCTTACGCATGCGCACACCAAATTAACTCATTCATGTGCCCGTCTCAACTTTTTTCTCACTCACTTCTGCTACAATGCGTACCTCAATTCCATCAGGGTTTCATTTTTCTTTCCTTTGCGCCCTTAATGCTTACCTCCATTCCATTGCGGTTTCATTTTTCTTCCCTTTGCGTTTTTAATGCTTACCTTAATTCCATCGCGGTTTGTATATTCTTCCCTCTGCGCCCTTAATGCTTACCTCAATTCCATCACGGTTTCATTATACTTCCCTTTGCGCCCTTAATGCTTACCTCAATTTCATCGTGGTTTCATTATTCTTCCCTTTGCGCCCTTAATGCTTACCTCAGTTCCTTTGTGGTTTCATTATTCTTCCCTTTGCGCCCTTAATGCTTACCTCAATTCCATCGTGGTTTCATTTTTCTTCACTCTGTGCTCTTTTTTAGCTCTTCCTACGGTTTCCTGTAACCAACCCTTAATGAATTTTTATTGAACATAAAATGAGACAGAAACAAGTTTTATCTTTGTTTTTTTTTATTATGAACTGCCACATTTTTTGGCCATTTTTGTTTTTGGGTTTTGAAATCTGTTTTTATTTAACATTTTTTTTTTATGAAAAAAGTAACATTTATGTAAAAACATTTTAAAAAAATAAAATTTTACAATTTTAAAAACTATTTACAAAGGCATGGCAGGCCCCAGAGAATTTATCTTCATCTGTGGTCCCCATCAAAGCTCTGAGCTCCTGTATATCGCCCACTAGCCGAAACACCGTTGCAGTGAGTTGGTCTAATCTCGCCTGTGTGGTGTCTGTAAAAAAAAAGAAGAAAATTATTGTTCTGCAAATGCATGTTTCACAGCTGTGGATGGAATGATTAATATGTTTTAATCTAACTCATGAGGCCATATGTCATTATGCTAAGGAATTCATTAATGGATGAGGCCATATGTCACTATGCTAAGGAATTCATTAATTGATGAGGCCATATGTCCCTATGCTAAGGATTTCATTAATGGATGAGACCATATTTCATTATGCTAAGGAAACCATTAATGGATGAGGCCATATGTCATTATGCTAAGGAATTCATTAATGGATGAGGCCATCTGTTGTTATGCTAAGGAATTCATTAATGGATGAGGCCATATGTCATTATGCTAAAGAATTCATTAATGGGTGAGGCCATATGTCATTATGCTAAATAATTCATTAATGGATTAGGCCATATGTCATTATGCTAATTACATTGGCAAGGGATTTAGGTTGATTGGTGATGATGTCATTTTCCACATACTCCAAATATTGACATTACAACTTACTTCGGTGGTGGGCAACCTCAGCTTCGGGGACCACCCTACGCTCTGGGTTCTGCCACTGCTGGGAATGTGAGGCTCACTTCTAATGTCTGATTGAACAGTAACCAAATTACACTTAGAATGTGTGTGTGACATCACCCACCTTCTCAATGTTTCTCCTAGGCTTGATCTGCTGCACTCTCAGCTCCCGATCTTTCACCCGCTACATATTCATCTATAAAAAGAGATTAAGGGAATCAGTTTTGGTTTAAATAGCATGTACCTGTGTGTGGTAAAATCAGAGTCACATACCGGAGGGTATTGCGTGAGTCGTTTGGTACGTCTCCCTGCCCATGCGGTGAGGCCCCTCCTCTGTAGAATCATGCTGCACTGGCCGGACTGCGCGTCTCTGGGTGGGTCGTATGCAGTACTCCATTTCAGACACTAGAAAAGAAAAGCATATTTAAATAAAGGCCTACCTTCTGTGTTTGTTACATCTAGCATGCAATCGGTATGTACTTACTTTGGAAATGGGTCGGAAAAAATTGCCACACCCGGGGCTTGTGCCGTCGCTTGAGGTCCGACCAGTGCTGCACGATCTGCGTAAAAGTGAAGGTGGTGTCCGTGTCCTGGTGAATCCTGGCCACAATCTCCAGGGCCAGCTTCCTCTTCTCAAAATCGTTGGGCAGGTAGTCATACCTGCGCTCCATCATCATCGTCTAAAAAACACAAAAATCAAAATAGTTGTTAGATCAAACAGCATACAAATATCATTCACAATTAGATCAATTGACTAACTTTAGATCATTTGACTATCCTTCTAGATGAAAGTGAGTTGGTTCGCACATGTGCGCACTAACTTCTGTTTGCCACAGAGTTTAAATCACTTTTAAACTGTTTCTTCCTGTGCTTCCTTAAGGCCTATGCATGCATTTAGATGTCAAATCAACGTCCTTACAATACACTTATGAGCATAATGATATCTTGTTGTTGGCGGGTGAAGATCGTGGGCTCCATCTTTCTTCTCGTCTGCAGCGGATAGGTAGTGCTCCAGCGGTTTCCGGGATGCGCACGGCCGGACACACGCATACGCGTAAGCGTCATACCCAGTCATTAGTATTTAAAGGGTAATGGATACACAGCTCATTCTCTTTGTGAATGTCATCACGGCACCCAAAAAAAAATAGCGGAAAGCAACTAGCAGCCAAGAAGGGCAAGACAAAAAGGTCGGAGCGGCATGAGGACACATCATCCTCCAGACCGAGCACTTGGTCGCAGAAATTTACTTCAAAGGTGCCGGAAACGCAGAGTAAAAGTGGCCACCACAAGGCTACATTGGCCACAACTCCAGGCCCATCAAAATCTTCAAGCACCCGCAAAAGTTTAGAACCTTCCTCCAAGAAGAAGGCTCCCCGGCCAACCACATCCAAAGTGCAAGGGAGCACTACTTCCAAGGGGAAAAGTAAGCAGAGGGCGAGAAGCCCGAGCCCTCCAAGCACACCCTCTCCTGCTCCCCGCGCAACCACATCCAAAGTGCAAGGGAGCACTACTTTCAAGGGGAAAAAGAAGCAGAGGGCGAGAAGCCCAAGCCCCCCAAGCACACCCTCTCCAGCCCGGCCACATTTGCCACCAGCACACATGGAAACAAGCGAGACCTATGCCACATCCACGGCTGCAAGTTCTGTAGCCACCCAGTCAATGACCCCCAGTCCTAATGCCAGCCCAGTCCATTCTTTTTCCAGCGACGTGATGGCCTATTCTTCACCACACACCTAGCCAAGAATGTCCCCTGAATTGGCACCAACCAGAGAAGAGCCAGAAGAACAACCATTAGGCCGAATCTTGCGGCAAGGCCACTTGAGCGGCTGGTTTGGTGAGGCACAACCCCTAGCCTTGGCAAGTGGGCTAACAGTGCATTTTGATGAGCTATTTGGGCGCAATACCAAAGCTACCAGCAAAGTGCGAAAAAAACAAATCTGGGAAGAGCTCACCAGACAGGTGAATGCAGCGGGGGACGAGAGGAAAGATGTGGAGCAGATCCAGAGAAAAATATCTGACCTCAAATATGTAAGTAAATATAGTAAGGAAGAAGCAGAATAAACGGCGCACTCACGGGTACATATTTGATGTTTGTATTTGTTGTAGCGACCACAGTGGCAAATAATTTTATACTCTTATTTTCAGGTTGCAAACAGGCGGAGGCTTCCCCACAAAATTGCAATACACCAGAGCTGAAGAAATGGTCCTGGCTTTGATCCACCCCGTAGCATTACAGGGCCTCTCTGGCAGACACGACACGGACACGCAGGACATTTCTGCAGGTTAGTAATGATTGTTTTAATGTGAGCTATTGGAAACTTCTGAAATTAGGCTCACAGGCAGATATGAACACAGGCCCATAGGGAGTGGCTTTGAGGGGAGGTTACTGTTGTAGGTGGGTGTTCAATGGCTGAGAAATGGGGTTAATGATGGACACTCTCCCAGGGTGCAGTAGTTAATGGTCCTTAGAAAGTTTTCAATCGATACACGACCTTTAACATTATTTCTGGCAAATATAAAACAATTTATCTTACCAAAGCACTGCATGTGATGTGAATATAGTCAAAAATGTAGAACACTTACTTCTTAGTCTTTCTACCACTGGGGTTCTAGCTGTGCTTTGGTCAGACAAACTTGAGCTGGGGTCAGGGAAAGGTCAGCATTGCAAGAATGCACAGCAGCATACTCAGAAGCCAATTGCTGTTTGCAAGCTCACTGTTGGCCCCTAAGGTGCCATTTTGGATGTGTAAAGCCTCCTAACATGCAGTACATGCATTACTTAAGGTGACCAATCTGTAGGTAGAGGGTGAGGCATACATATAAGATAGACTCAGATTCATTGGGAAGGTCAGCTTTAATCGTTGGGGGAGTTGTCATTCCTGCTTGCCCACGTGTGTTCTAAAGCATATCTACTACATCAGGCTCACCAAGGGATGTTTGTGTGTTCACGTGCCTTTTACATTTTACCTCAGCACAGCATCATGCCTCTGGAAGTGTGGAAGCCTCCTACAGTTTGAGCACACCATCTACTTCCCTGCAGCCTAGTACACAGGACCAGATATACAGGGTAAGTGTACTTTGCTGAAAGTGGTAATGCATGTGAATGCACATGACTAATTGGTCCCAAAGATATTTAGGCAAAAATCTGACACACTTTTTCACATGTCCCAACAGACTCCCCCACTAATGAATCCAGCATATGGAGGAGGAGGATGCCAGCCGGATTGGACATTCGGAAATTACCCCCCCCCGGAACCACTGCCCCAGCATCCTACTACACCAAATCCTCTGCAGCAGAGTGAAGCTGGACACATGTTGCCAGCCCATCGTGGGCAGCAGGCTGAGACTGAGCCTACAGTCCCCAGTGCTAGCTCTGCTGCAGAGGTTTTGTCTAGTACATCTGGTACTGTTGCTCGCCCTAGACCTCCAGCATCTGCAGGTGCTCAAACCCGGGGAATTGGAAGACGTAGTCAGCAACGTCAACCAGTTTCCCAGGGGAGGTGCGTGCCGATCCTGGAGTCAGCATGGCGCCATGACAGCCATTACTTTAGGCAGGTGACTCAAAGAACAACAGAGCAGATTACTGCACAATTTGAGAACTTCAATACTACCCTCACCACCATGCTGACTGAATTTAGGACGAGCAACAGCTAGATGGCAGAACAAATGGCCACCTTAAACAGACAGATAGCAGAACAAATGGCCACCTTAAATACAAACTTCACTTCCATGCTAGATGAATTTAGAACTAACAACAGACAGATGCTGGAGCAGTGGCAGATTATGAATGCCACACATGCCCAGGTGTTGGGCCACCTCCAAGGCCAACCACAACCTTATTATGGGCAACATCAATATTAATAATTTGGCCTGGATCTGCTAAACATCTTTCCTCTACATCCCAACTCTATTTACCTGTGTGGTGAGCGCAACCAAGATTGGGTGGTTTATGGCTTTGCTGGTTTGTTTTGGAATTCACCCATAAAGCTCATTAGATCGCTCACATACCCCACTAGCCAATGGCTGAGCTTAAGCCTCAGTGAAGCGGACATTCAAGCTCCCACGCAGCAGGCTTGGGCCTAAGGAAATGCTGGCTGCCTCATCCTGTTTGTTGTCAATATTGGGGGACATTTTCAGCTGAAAAACATCAGCATTTGTCCATGGAAAAGATTGGACTGGACTGGCATGGGGTCTGGCTGTCATAGGCTGCAAAAATTACAAGCAGGAGAAGGTGTGTATGTGGCCCTATGTATTCCTGGCCGACTATTCCCCTTGAAAGTCATGCTTCCTATGGATCTTGATGTTGGTGGGCAGGTAAACTTCGGCCTGGAGTCAGTTAGCTTACAACTTCTGGATGTGGACAATTGCTAGGGGCCAGAGTCTGGCCCAATTTATACTTATGTTTGAAAATGGATGTCCATGGAGTCTGCGAGTGCCCTTCCCAAAAAAATTGTCATATTTCCAGAAAATGTATTGAATTGGAATTTAGCTGTTCTTGCCTAAGTTGATGCATTCATGTTTGTGTTGTTTTTACATTAATGAAGGTTTGTAATGACAAACATGAGACAATAAACTGCATTGCGCTCAAATCAGGTATAAAATGTTTTGTAATTAAGGCATTACAACATTCTTAAACCAAAAAAAAGGCCTTCTCATAGGCAACAAATATAACAAACAGACAAAAACTTAAACAAACGGACAGATTGCCCAGCGGCACTCGGGGTGCCATCATATATCTCATCTGCCTCCTGCCTGGGTGGAGAGGGGGGCATATTCATGTAACATGGGACACGCTGCCTCTGGGCAAAGTTATGGAGCACGCAGCATGCTAAGATTATTTGTATAACCTTGTTGGGGTCATACTGCAGTGCCCCCCCTGTATGGTCCAAATAACGATATTGGGACTTCAACAGGCCGAAGGCCCTCTCCACTACGGCCCGGGTCTTCCGGTGGGCCCGATTATAGGACTCCTGGGCCACATTCTGCGGGCGAAGAATGGGCGTCAGGAGCCAGGGCATGAGTGGATATCCAGAATCCCCTGAAAGAATAACAAAATACTAACATAAATTACACATTCTAAGCAACATTATTGTTTAACATGTCATCAAAGGATAAAAACAGCCATAGGTTAAGACATGGGTCATCAACTATATTCATAGCATCCATCGAATGCGCATATACGTGTTAACAGGAACGCATTTACGCATGGAAAAAGTAACGAAAAATAAAAAAAAAATTCAAAAAAAATACACAGACACATGTGAAAGTGCATGCGAATGTGTCTCTGAATCAACCCTATTGTTATGTAGATTTAAAAGAGCATGGTGAAAAGATGTTTGAAAGTCTGTGTAGAGGTATTTTGATAAAAACAATAAAAATAATTTAAAATAAATGTTTACTATTTAAGTTGGGGTATATCATACAACTTGTAGCCATATATATATATATATATATATATATATATATATATATATATAGTCTGGTCTAAATGCACTTGGGAGTAATTGTTTTGAATGTTTTATGTTGGTCAGGCACCTGAATCAGAACACTATTTTAATACAGGGACAGAAAATTCAGATCGGAATAACCAACATCTGAGGGACATTTTGCTATTTATAAATAAGGCCCCCTTTAACTCTTTCAAATCTCTATGTAAAGAATTGGGTGGTTTTATGGACGTAAGATTTAAAACTTATAATACCATTACGTACAGTCTTAAAGCAGATGTCCAGTCAAAAATTGCCTTAAAAGAGCACTATGGTGAAATTGTGTGATATTAAAAAGCCATATAAACACGTTGTCTAATGAGAGGAGGAGTTACTTATATACCTGAACTGAATAAAACTCCTGCCAAGCTTGAGGTTGCTCATGATATGAATAAAATCCAGAGGGTGACAGAACTTGTCACCCCGATTTCCCCTTCCTTCCATTTAAAAAAAAAAATCAAGCCTGGCTTTATATTTCTCAATGTCAGGTGTATAAGTGAGCTTTCCTCCGGTCACCCCGCATATTTATATGGAGTTTTATTATTGGGCCATTTGTCGCGATAATGCTACTTTAACCCTTTAAGTGCCAAGCACGTAGGGCCTACATGCTTTCCCACCTGATACTGTAAAAAAAATAATAAAAATCACCTGACCCCTCTTTCAATCCGGCTGGGTCTTCTCTTCACCTGGGGGGCATCCAATCCGCCCAGGGCTCTTCTGGCTTCAGCAGAGGGCCCAAAACAGAACCTCTCCCAACTTCGGCCACCACAGCTGCTAACTGTAAAATAAAACAACATTTAATTACTTGAGTCTGCAATCCTTTCCTCTCGGTCTCCTCTTCACCAGGGGCCCTTGATTGTCCCCCCGGACTCTTCCATGGTGAGGAGAGGGCCCAAAATACATCCCTCCCCCCACTCTGCCTTCGCCCGCTGCTAGCCCTGCCCACAAATGGCATCATTCTGCACCCGCCTGAAGACACTCAGTGGCGCCGGGTGATCGGCGAAGAGAGGGTTGGAGGGGTGAGTGACTGATCTCTTGCCTCCCTAGCCCCCCACCCCCACAATCGCCCAACAGCTGTGATTGGAGCTCCATGGGACAGGGTCAATGGGATACAGCGGAGGATCGGAGGTGAGTAAAGAAAAAAAAAACGAATAAATGTCATTTTTACTCTTTGTCTTTTTTTTACTGTTAACCCTCAGGGATCCATGAGACCCCTAAAGCAGTTCACAAGGCTTAGGGTGCTGGCAAGTCATCTGCAGCTAGCGGGTGACTTGTGATTAACCCCAGGCCCCCCAAGTTACCTGCATCACTAAACACTTAAAATATATTAATTTTAGATGCTAGTTTTTTAAGGGTTTGGGCTTTTCAATAAATCACGGTGAAGGTCTGGTTTAAGGTAGATGTATGCTGGCTTACAGGACTGAAGCTTCAAGTGTCCCCCAGCCTGACTTGGAGTGTTTTATGGGGTGGTAGTTCTGTGTATCCCACAATTCTTAGGAACTGGGAGGGGTCTGTTCACACTCTGCATATTAAATCAAATTCCACCACTAACACTAATATTGAGCAGTGAGAAGTGAGGGGGTGAGAAGTCTTATCTTGTAGATCTGTAGTGCCTCTCAGGTCAACTAATGGTTGACTAACGTTAACTGTTACAAAAACAATTATGTTGTTCCTTATATTCCTACTACATTTTACCAATAATAAACACATAAAGGCTAAATGCATTTCTGCACATTTCCTTGTGGAAATTTGCCAGTTTTGTTCTGAATCAGCAGACCTATTTTCTTTATTCTCTGTGAATTTAATCCAGGAGGCCCCTATATCAGTTCACCAGGTAGAAGGGCTGACATGATACTAGCTGGCACCTGCCACCTGAATATTTTCCGCATAAGTTGATGTATATCCTATAGTGACAGATATTTCACACATGCAATGTTATTTTCTAATCTAAATAGGTATTTTATGCCCTTTTTTTAGCAGAACTATTTGCCATCAGAGGACATTATCTGAGGATCAAAAAGAGAAAAATCTAGACCATTCTGATTCAAAAGAGACAGCGTCTATGCAGGTATAATACACAACACATCCAAGGCAACCATTAGAAGAGTATAGTCAAGACTTCTGTAGGGGTCCAACCGAAATTGCTCAACTACTCTTTAATAAATGTGGAAACACTTTTTAAGACAAAGAACCTCACTAGCAATGTTCCCATTTGCAGCCTTAAAGCTGACGACACAGATAGCAAGTAAAAAATTACAGCAACAAACAGAATTTTTTGTGATATATGCCCAAAATCAGCTAAATGGCTTTAGAAAGTGCAAAATAAGGACGCTGAAGCAAAATGGACTCAGGGACCAGGCACAGGGGCGTAGCTAGTGGGGACGCAGGAGGACACTTGCCCCGGGCACAGCAGGTCAGAGGGGTGCAAAAGGGGGGCCTGAGAACAGAAGGGAGGCCATTTTGAATCTTTGCTCTGGGTGCCAGAAAGCCTTGGAACTCCTCTGACCAGGTATGCAGGTGACACTGGGGTTGATTCAGCGCCATTTGTAAAAAGTACATGTTAGGTGAAAAATAAAATTGGAGTGCTCTTTTTACAATTGGTGCAAAATTGAAGCTTATGAAGTGAAAAAAAAATCTTTTAAATAATTATAAATATGCAATAGGACATTTCCACGGGCATAGTACACATTATTTTTAATGGCGTAGATTACTTTTTTTTAGAATATATTATAAAATAACAGCAGCCTATAGGAAATTCAAACTCCAAATGTGTTTTGTATATGCTGGTGTTATATATTTATCCCAATAAAAATAATTTGTACTTCACATGTAAAAGCTACTCTACTTGTATCATCCCCTGCAACTGGGATGCAGGATTTGAAATGCATGCCTGATACAGTATAAAAAACCAGAAATGCCTAAAATTGGGCTAATGACCTTTCCAGGTCGACGTTCCCATGGATGTGAACACGTGATGGCTGGTGGCCATTGGGTTTCCTCCAAAATGTCCTTGTACTCCTATGAACCTTGTTGGGGACATATTTCTCAAGCCCTCTAGGTCCCTAGGTCAATGCCAGCCACAACCATATGTTCACATGCCTGCCAATGACCCAGAAATATAGGAATATACCCATTTGTTCTCTTTCTTCCTCTTTCTACAGGGCTTACAACAGATTGACATCTCAAATCAGGATGAATGGGATTGTGGGGAATAAAGCAGTCCTGTTGACCATTTGGCTTTAAGCCTGCTTTTAAAAATGTTCGAAAGAACTATAAGCTCTATATTAAATATTTAATTCCGCTGAGACTGAATTTAAAAAGACCAATTGCACAGCCACAAGGTTACTTTAGCGCAGGGGTGCACAACCTTTTTTGGTCCAAAGGCAATGTTGTCTCATTATCCCACTTCAAAGTGCCGCAATAAAATCCAAGCAGTGAAAAAGGCAAACCACTTACTGCAGAAATGCTGTAATCTTAAAACATTATATATGCTTTTAAGTATATGCAGATGTGGTAGGAAGGTGAGATGGGAAGAAGACGGGAGGAAGAGGGTGAGGTGGGAAAAGGTAAAGTGAGAGAGGGAGTGGTGAGGCAGGTAGTATGACGATTAGAGAAAAAATCAGTAATGATGAGTAGAGCTGAGGGGAGGATAGGAAGAGGTGAGGGGGAAAGAAGTGGGCAGGGTCATGCAGAAAAAGTGGGTTGTGGTGAGGTGAGAGGAATGTGAGGTTGGCTGAGGTGAAGCAGCAAGAGGTAAGCTGAGGTAAGGTGAAATGAGTATTGAAGAGATGGGCTTAGGTGAAGCAAGGAAGTTGGTGAGGTGGAAAGAAGTGGGTAGAGGTCAGACAATAAAAAGTGATCTTGGTTGAGGTGAGGTCGGAAGTGGTGAGACAGAAAGTGGTGAGATTATTAATGGTGAAGCATTGGGTAGACCCAGGCAGAAGTGCCAGGGGCCACAACTGAGGGCTGTGTGTGAGTGAGGTTAAGCTTTCTTGTTTTGGGTGTTGCTGATCTGTTTATGTACATCAAATGAATTTCATCTTTCGTTTTGTTTTGTGATTTCTCTTTACAAGGCACTTCATTTTATCAAAGCAGAGCTTTTAAAGACCCAGAAATCCATATTTGATCTCCATACTGAGCGAAGGTAAAACATTACAATGCACCATTGTATTCTATTTATGTTTTTGTGGATGAAGGGTGATGACATAGACTAGGAACCAAAATATAAATCATCTGCATGCCACACAGTTAGAGATGAGAGAACTTTTGAAAAATTCGATTCGGCTGATTCGCCGAATTTTCCAAGAAAAACAGTTTCGGTTCGAATTTATTCGCGACGAATCTCTATCAAAAATGGCTATTTCTGGGCGTCTGAGAGCCTCCATAGGGTTGCAGAACGTTTTGCTTGGCTGTAACATGCATAGGATGCATGCTGGGTTAGTGAAATACTATTGTAAAGAAGTATGACATGCAGATCAGAGGCGTCGCTATTAGATTCGCTGATGCAGAGCGGCACAATTACAGAGCCTTGAGGTGGCATCAGCATGATGAGCCCATATATTGCCGGAAAGACACACAGTGGAGTTGGCAGCAGCATAGAGAGCCCATATATTGCCTAAAAAACACACCTTGAATTTGGCAGCAGCATAGGGAGCCCATATATTGCCTGATAAACACATTGTAGTTGGCAGCAGCATAGGGAACTCATATATTGCCTGAAAGACACACCCAGGAGTTGGTGGCAGCAGCAGCAGCATTAGGAGCCCATATATTGCCTGAAAAACACACTGGAGTTGGCAGCAGCATGAGGAGCCCATAAATTGCCTGAAAGACAAATTGGAGTTGGCCGCAGCATTAGAAGCCCATAAATTGCCTGAAAGACACACCCAGGAGTTGGCAGCAGCAGCATAGGGAGCTCATATATTGCCTGAAAGAAACACAATGGAGTTGGCAGCAGCATTAGTCCATATATTGCCTGAAAAACACATTGGAGTTGGCAGCAGCATTAGGAGCCCATATATTGTCTGAAAATCACATATGAGTTGGCAGCAGCATTAGGAGCCCATATATTGCCTGAAAGACACACCCAGGAATTGGCAGCAGCAGCATTAGGAGCCCATATATTGCCTAAAAGACACACTCTGGACTTGGCAGCAGCATAGGGAGCTCATATATTGCCTGAAAAACACAATGGAGATGGCAGCAGCATTAGGAGCCCATATATTGCCTGAAAGACACACCCAGGAGTTGGCAGCAGCATTAGGAGCCCATATATTGCCTGAAAGACACACCCAGGAGTTGGCAGGAGCATTAGGAGCCCATAAATTGCCTGAAAGACACACCCAGGACTAGGCAACAGCAGCAGCAGCAGCAGCATAGGGAGCTCATATATTGCCTGAAAGACAAACAATGGAGTTGGCAGCAGCATTAGGAGCCCATACATTGGCTGAAAAACACATTGGAGTTGGCAGCAGCATTAGGAGCCCATATATTGCCTGAAAGCCACACCCAGGAGTTGGCAGCAGCAGCAGCATTAGGAGCCCATATATTGCCTGAAAAACACATTGGAGTTGGAAGCAGCATTAGGAGCCCATATATTGCCTGAAAGACAAACCTAGGATTGGCAGCAGCAGCAGCATTAGGAGCCCATATATTGCCTGAAAAACACATTGGAGTTGGCAGCAGCATTAGGAGCCCATATATTGCCTGCAAAAACACATTTGAGTTGGCAGCAGCATTAGGAGCCCATATATTGCCTGAAATACACACCCAGGAGTTGGCAGCAGCATCATTATGAGCCCATATATTGCCTGAAAGACAAACTCTGGACTTGGCAGCAGCATAGGGAGCACATATATTGCATGAAAAACACACCCAGGAGTTGGCAGCAGCATAGGGAGCTCATATATTGTCTGAAAAACACATTGGAGTTGGCAGCAGCATTAGGAGCCCATATATTGCCTAAAAGACACACATTGGAGTTGGCAGCAGCATTTGGGGCCCATAAATTGCCTGAAAGACACACCCAGGAGTTGGCAGCAGCATTAGGAGCCCATATATTGCCTGAAAAACACATTGGAGTTGGCAGCAGCATTAGGGGCCCATATATTGCCTGAAAGACACACCCAGGAGTTGGCAGCAGCAGCAGCATTAGGAGCCCATATATTGCCTGAAAAACCTATTGGAGTTGGCAGCAGCTTTAGGAGCCCATATATTGCCTGAAAAACACACCCAGGAGTTGGCAGCAGCAGCATTAGGAGCCCATATATTGCCTGAAAAACACATTGGAGTTGGCAGCAGCATTAGGAGCCCATATATTGCCTGAAAAACACATTGGAATTGGCAGCAGCATTAAGTGCCCATATGTTGCCTGAAAGACACACCCAGGAGTTGGCAGCAGCAGCAGCAGCATTAGGAGCCCATATATTGCCTGAAAAACACACTCTGGACATGGCAGCAGCATTAGGAGCACATATATTACATGAAAAACACACCCAGGAGTTGGCAGCAGCATAGGGAGCTCATATATTGCCTGAAAAACACATTGGAGTTGGCAGCAGCATTAGGAGCCCATATATTGTCTGAAAGACACACATTGGATTTGGAAGCAGCATTAGGAGCCCATAAATTGCCTGAAAGACACACCCAGGAGTTGGCAGCAGCAGCAGCATAGGGAGCTCATATATTGCCTGAAAGACACACATTGAAGTTGGCAGCAGCATTAGGAGCCCATATATTGCCTGAAAAACACATTAGAGTTGGCAGCAGCATTAGGAGCCCATATATTGCCTGAAAGACACACCCAGGAGTTGGCAGCAGCAGCATAGGGAGCTCATATATTGCCTGAAAGACACATTGAAGTTGGCAGCAGCATTAGGAGCCCATATATTGCCTGAAAAACACATTGGAGTTGGCAACAGCAGCAGCATTAGAAGCCCATATATTGCCTGAAAAACACATTGGAGTTGGCAGCAGCATTAGGAGCCCATATATTGCCTGAAAGACACACCCAGGAGTTGGCAGCAGCAGCAGCAGCATTAGGAGCCCATATATTGCCTGAAAGACAAACTCTGGACTTGGCAGCAGCATAGGGAGCACATATATTGCATGGAAAACACACCCAGGAGTTGGCAGCAGCATAGGGAGCTCATATATTGTCTGAAAAACACATTGGAGTTGGCAGCAGCATTAGGAGCCCATATATTGCCTAAAAGACACACATTGGAGTTGGCAGCAGCATTTGGGGCCCATAAATTGCCTGAAAGACACACCCAGGAGTTGGCAGCAGCATTAGGAGCCCATATATTGCCTGAAAAACACATTGGAGTTGGCAGCAGCATTAGGGGCTCATATATTGCCTGAAAGACACACCCAGGAGTTGGCAGCAGCAGCAGCATTAGGAGCCCATATATTGCCTGAAAAACCCACTGGAGTTGGCAGCAGCTTTAGGAGCCCATATATTGCCTGAAAAACACACCCAGGAGTTGGCAGCAGCAGCATTAGGAGCCCATATATTGCCTTAAAAACACATTGGAGTTGGCAGCAGCATTAGGGGCTCATATATTGCCTGAAAGACACACCCAGGAGTTGGCAGCAGCAGCAGCATTAGGAGCCCATATATTGCCTGAAAAACCCACTGGAGTTGGCAGCAGCTTTAGGAGCCCATATATTGCCTGAAAAACACACCCAGGAGTTGGCAGCAGCAGCATTAGGAGCCCATATATTGCCTGAAAAACACATTGGAATTGGCAGCAGCATTCAGTGCCCATATGTTGCCTGAAAGACACACCCAGGAGTTGGCAGCAGCAGCAGCAGCATTAGGAGCCCATATATTGCCTGAAAAACACACTCTGGACATGGCAGCAGCATTAGGAGCACATATATTGCATGAAAAACACACCCAGGAGTTGGCAGCAGCATAGGGAGCTCATATATTGCCTGAAAAACACATTGGAGTTGGCAGCAGCATTAGGAGCCCATATATTGTCTGAAAGACACACATTGGATTTGGCAGCAGCATTAGGAGCCCATAAATTGCCTGAAAGACACACCCAGGAGTTGGCAGCAGCAGCAGCATAGGGAGCTCATATATTGCCTGAAAGACACACATTGAAGTTGGCAGCAGCATTAGGAGCCCATATATTGCCTGAAAAACACATTAGAGTTGACAGCAGCATTAGGAGCCCATATATTGCCTGAAAGACACACCCAGGAGTTGGCAGCAGCAGCATAGGGAGCTCATATATTGCCTGAAAGACACATTGGAGTTGGCAGCAGCATTAGGAGCCCATATATTGCCTGAAAAACACATTGGAGTTGGCAACAGCAGCAGCATTAGAAGCCCATATATTGCCTGAAAAACACATTGGAGTTGGCAGCAGCATTAGGAGCCCATATATTGCCTGAAAGACACACCCAGGAGTTGGCAGCAGCAGCAGCAGCATTAGGAGCCCATATATTGCCTGAAATACACACATTGGATTTGGCAGCAGCATTAGGAGCCCATATATTGCCTGAAATACACACATTGGATTTGGAAGCAGCATTAGGAGCCCATATATTGCCTGAAAGACACACCCAGGAGCTGGCAGCAGCAGCAGCAGGAGCATTAGCAGCCCATATATTGCCTAAAAAATACGTTGGAGTTGGCAGCAGCATTAGGAGCCCATAAATTGCCTGAAAGACACACCCAAGAGTTGGCAGCAGCAGCAGCATAGGGAGCTCATATATTGCCTGAAAGACACACATTGGAGTTGGCAGCAGCATTACGAGCCCATATATTGCCTGAAAAACACATTGGAGTTGGCAGCAGCATTAGGAGCCCATATATTGCCTGAAAGACACACCCAGGAGTTGGCAGCAGCAGCAGCATTAGGAGCCCATATATTGCCTGAAAAACACATTGGAGTTGGCAGCAGCATTAGGAGCCCATGTATTGCCTGAAAGACACACCCAGGAGTTGACAGCAGCATAGGGAGCTCATATATTGCCTGAAAAACACATTGGAGTTGGCAGCAGCATTAGGAGCCCATATATTGCCTTAAAGACACACATTGGAGTTGGCAGCAGCATTAGGAGCCCATAAATTGCTTGAAAGACACACCCAGAAGTTGGCAGCCGCCGCAGCATAGGGAGCTCATATATTGCCTGAAAGACACACATTGGAGTTGGCAGCAGCATTAGGAGCCCATATATTGCCTGAAAAACACATTAGAGTTGGCAGCAGCATTAGGAGCCCATATATTGCCTGAAAGACCCACCCAGGAGTTGGAAGCAGCAGCAGCAGCATAGGGAGCTCATATATTGCCTGAAAGACACATTGGAGTTTGCAGCAGCATTAGAAGCCCATATATTGCCTGAAAAATATATTGGAGTTGGCACCAGCATTAGGAGCCCATATGTTGCCTGAAAGACACACCCAGGAGTTGACAGCAGCATAGGGAGCTCGTATATTGCTTGAAAAACACATTGGAGTTGGCAGCGGCATTAGGAGCCCATATATTGCCTGAAAGACACACATTGGAGTTGGCAGCAGCATTAGGAGCCCATAAATTGCCTGAAAGACACACCCAGGAGTTGGCAGCAGCAGCAGCAGCAGCATAGGGAGCTCATATATTGCCTGAAAGACACACACTGGATTTGGCAGCAGCATTAGGAGCCCATATATTGCCTGAAAAACACATTAGAGTTGGCAGCAGCATTAGGGGCCCATATATTGCCTGAAAGACACACTCAGGAGTTGGCAGCGGCAGCAGCAGCATAGGGAGCTCATATATTGCCTGAAAGACACATTGGAGTTGGCAGCAGCATTAGGAGCCCATATATTGCCTGAAAAACACATTAGAGTTGGCAGCAGCAGCAGCATAGGGAGCTCATATATTGCCTGAAAGACACATTGGAGTTGGAAGCAGCATTAGGAGCCCATATATTGCCTGAAAAACACATTGGAGTTGGCAGCAGCATTAAGTGTCCATAGATTGCCTGAAAGACACACTCTGGACATGGCAGCAGCATTAGGAGCACATATATTACATGAAAAACACACCCAGGAGTTGGCAGCAGCATAGGGAGCTCATATATTGCCTGAAAAACACATTGGAGTTGGCAGCAGCATTAGGAGCCCATATATTGTCTGAAAGACACACATTGGATTTGGCAGCAGCATTAGGAGCCCATAAATTGCCTGAAAGACACACCCAGGAGTTGGCAGCAGCAGCAGCATAGGGAGCTCATATATTGCCTGAAAGACACACATTGAAGTTGGCAGCAGCATTAGGAGCCCATATATTGCCTGAAAAACACATTAGAGTTGGCAGCAGCATTAGGAGCCCATATATTGCCTGAAAGACACACCCAGGAGTTGGCAGCAGCAGCATAGGGAGCTCATATATTGCCTGAAAGACACATTGAAGTTGGCAGCAGCATTAGGAGCCCATATATTGCCTGAAAAACACATTGGAGTTGGCAACAGCAGCAGCATTAGAAGCCCATATATTGCCTGAAAAACACATTGGAGTTGGCAGCAGCATTAGGAGCCCATATATTGCCTGAAAGACACACCCAGGAGTTGGCAGCAGCAGCAGCAGCATTAGGAGCCCATATATTGCCTGAAAGACAAACTCTGGACTTGGCAGCAGCATAGGGAGCACATATATTGCATGAAAAACACACCCAGGAGTTGGCAGCAGCATAGGGAGCTCATATATTGTCTGAAAAACACATTGGAGTTGGCAGCAGCATTAGGAGCCCATATATTGCCTAAAAGACACACATTGGAGTTGGCAGCAGCATTTGGGGCCCATAAATTGCCTGAAAGACACACCCAGGAGTTGGCAGCAGCATTAGGAGCCCATATATTGCCTGAAAAACACATTGGAGTTGGCAGCAGCATTAGGGGCTCATATATTGCCTGAAAGACACACCCAGGAGTTGGCAGCAGCAGCAGCATTAGGAGCCCATATATTGCCTGAAAAACCCATTGGAGTTGGCAGCAGCTTTAGGAGCCCATATATTGCCTGAAAAACACACCCAGGAGTTGGCAGCAGCAGCATTAGGAGCCCATATATTGCCTGAAAAACACATTGGAGTTGGCAGCAGCATTAGGAGCCCATATATTGCCTGAAAAACACATTGGAATTGGCAGCAGCATTCAGTGCCCATATGTTGCCTGAAAGACACACCCAGGAGTTGGCAGCAGCAGCAGCAGCATTAGGAGCCCATATATTGCCTGAAAAACACACTCTGGACATGGCAGCAGCATTAGGAGCACATATATTGCATGAAAAACACACCCAGGAGTTGGCAGCAGCATAGGGAGCTCATATATTGCCTGAAAAACACATTGGAGTTGGCAGCAGCATTAGGAGCCCATATATTGCCTGAAAAACACATTGGAATTGGCAGCAGCATTCAGTGCCCATATGTTGCCTGAAAGACACACCCAGGAATTGGCAGCAGCAGCAGCAGCATTAGGAGCCCATATATTGCCTGAAAAACACACTCTGGACATGGCAGCAGCATTAGGAGCACATATATTGCATGAAAAACACACCCAGGAGCTGGCAGCAGCAGCAGCAGCATTAGGAGCCCATATATTGCCTGAAATACACACATTGGATTTGGCAGCAGCATTAGGAGCCCATATATTGCCTGAAATACACACATTGGATTTGGCAGCAGCATTAGGAGCCCATATATTGCCTGAAAGACACACCCAGGAGCTGGCAGCAGCAGGAGCATTAGCAGCCCATATATTGCCTAAAAAATACGTTGGAGTTGGCAGCAGCATTAGGAGCCCATAAATTGCCTGAAAGACACACCCAAGAGTTGGCAGCAGCAGCAGCATAGGGAGCTCATATATTGCCTGAAAGACACACATTGGAGTTGGCAGCAGCATTAGGAGCCCATATATTGCCTGAAAAACACATTGGAGTTGGCAGCAGCATTAGGAGCCCATATATTGCCTGAAAGACACACCCAGGAGTTGGCAGCAGCAGCAGCAGCATTAGGAGCCCATATATTGCCTGAAATACACACATTGGATTTGGCAGCAGCATTAGGAGCCCATATATTGCCTGAAATACACACATTGGATTTGGCAGCAGCATTAGGAGCCCATATATTGCCTGAAAGACACACCCAGGAGCTGGCAGCAGCAGCAGCAGGAGCATTAGCAGCCCATATATTGCCTAAAAAATACGTTGGAGTTGGCAGCAGCATTAGGAGCCCATAAATTGCCTGAAAGACACACCCAAGAGTTGGCAGCAGCAGCAGCATAGGGAGCTCATATATTGCCTGAAAGACACACATTGGAGTTGGCAGCAGCATTAGGAGCCCATATATTGCCTGAAAAACACATTGGAGTTGGCAGCAGCATTAGGAGCCCATATATTGCCTGAAAGACACACCCAGGAGTTGGCAGCAGCAGCAGCATTAGGAGCCCATATATTGCCTGAAAAACACATTGGAGTTGGCAGCAGCATTAGGAGCCCATATATTGCCTGAAAGACACACCCAGGAGTTGGCAGCAGCAGCAGCAGCATTAGGAGCCCATATATTGCCTGAAATACACACATTGGATTTGGCAGCAGCATTAGGAGCCCATATATTGCCTGAAATACACACATTGGATTTGGAAGCAGCATTAGGAGCCCATATATTGCCTGAAAGACACACCCAGGAGCTGGCAGCAGCAGCAGCAGGAGCATTAGCAGCCCATATATTGCCTGAAATACACACATTGGATTTGGCAGCAGCATTAGGAGCCCATATATTGCCTGAAATACACACATTGGAGTTGGCAGCAGCATTAGGAGCCCATAAATTGCCTGAAAGACACACCCAAGAGTTGGCAGCAGCAGCAGCATAGGGAGCTCATATATTGCCTGAAAGACACACATTGGAGTTGGCAGCAGCATTACGAGCCCATATATTGCCTGAAAAACACATTGGAGTTGGCAGCAGCATTAGGAGCCCATATATTGCCTGAAAGACACACCCAGGAGTTGGCAGCAGCAGCAGCATTAGGAGCCCATATATTGCCTGAAAAACACATTGGAGTTGGCAGCAGCATTAGGAGCCCATATATTGCCTGAAAGACACACCCAGGAGTTGACAGCAGCATAGGGAGCTCATATATTGCCTGAAAAACACATTGGAGTTGGCAGCAGCATTAGGAGCCCATATATTGCCTGAAAGACACACATTGGAGTTGGCAGCAGCATTAGGAGCCCATAAATTGCTTGAAAGACACACCCAGAAGTTGGCAGCCGCCGCAGCATAGGGAGCTCATATATTGCCTGAAAGACACACATTGGAGTTGGCAGCAGCATTAGGAGCCCATATATTGCCTGAAAAACACATTAGAGTTGGCAGCAGCATTAGGAGCCCATATATTGCCTGAAAGACCCACCCAGGAGTTGGAAGCAGCAGCAGCAGCATAGGGAGCTCATATATTGCCTGAAAGACACATTGGAGTTTGCAGCAGCATTAGAAGCCCATATATTGCCTGAAAAATATATTGGAGTTGGCACCAGCATTAGGAGCCCATATGTTGCCTGAAAGACACACCCAGGAGTTGACAGCAGCATAGGGAGCTCGTATATTGCTTGAAAAACACATTGGAGTTGGCAGCGGCATTAGGAGCCCATATATTGCCTGAAAGACACACATTGGAGTTGGCAGCAGCATTAGGAGCCCATAAATTGCCTGAAAGACACACCCAGGAGTTGGCAGCAGCAGCAGCAGCAGCATAGGGAGCTCATATATTGCCTGAAAGACACACACTGGATTTGGCAGCAGCATTAGGAGCCCATATATTGCCTGAAAAACACATTAGAGTTGGCAACAGCATTAGGGGCCCATATATTGCCTGAAAGACACACTCAGGAGTTGGCAGCAGCAGCAGCAGCATAGGGAGCTCATATATTGCCTGAAAGACACATTGGAGTTGGCAGCAGCATTAGGAGCCCATATATTGCCTGAAAAACACATTAGAGTTGGCAGCAGCAGCAGCATAGGGAGCTCATATATTGCCTGAAAGACACATTGGAGTTGGAAGCAGCATTAGGAGCCCATATATTGCCTGAAAAACACATTGGAGTTGGCAGCAACATTAAGTGTCCATAGATTGCCTGAAAGACACACTCTGGACATGGCAGCAGCATTAGGAGCACATATATTACATGAAAAACACACCCAGGAGTTGGCAGCAGCATAGGGAGCTCATATATTGCCTGAAAAACACATTGGAGTTGGCAGCAGCATTAGGAGCCCATATATTGTCTGAAAGACACACATTGGATTTGGCAGCAGCATTAGGAGCCCATAAATTGCCTGAAAGACACACCCAGGAGTTGGCAGCAGCAGCAGCATAGGGAGCTCATATATTGCCTGAAATACACACATTGAAGTTGGCAGCAGCATTAGGAGCCCATATATTGCCTGAAAAACACATTAGAGTTGGCAGCAGCATTAGGAGCCCATATATTGCCTGAAAGACACACCCAGGAGTTGGCAGCAGCAGCATAGGGAGCTCATATATTGCCTGAAAGACACATTGAAGTTGGCAGCAGCATTAGGAGCCCATATATTGCCTGAAAAACACATTGGAGTTGGCAACAGCAGCAGCATTAGATGCCCATATATTGCCTGAAAAACACATTGGAGTTGGCAGCAGCATTAGGAGCCCATATATTGCCTGAAAGACACACCCAGGAGTTGGCAGCAGCAGCAGCAGGATTAGGAGCCCATATATTGCCTGAAAGACAAACTCTGGACTTGGCAGCAGCATAGGGAGCACATATATTGCATGAAAAACACACCCAGGAGTTGGCAGCAGCATAGGGAGCTCATATATTGTCTGAAAAACACATTGGAGTTGGCAGCAGCATTAGGAGCCCATATATTGCCTAAAAGACACACATTGGAGTTGGCAGCAGCATTTGGGGCCCATAAATTGCCTGAAAGACACACCCAGGAGTTGGCAGCAGCATTAGGAGCCCATATATTGCCTGAAAAACACATTGGAGTTGGCAGCAGCATTAGGGGCTCATATATTGCCTGAAAGACACACCCAGGAGTTGGCAGCAGCAGCAGCATTAGGAGCCCATATATTGCCTGAAAAACCCATTGGAGTTGGCAGCGGCTTTAGGAGCCAATATATTGCCTGAAAAACACACCCAGGAGTTGGCAGCAGCAGCATTAGGAGCCCATATATTGCCTGAAAAACACATTGGAGTTGGCAGCAGCATTAGGAGCCCATATATTGCCTGAAAAACACATTGGAATTGGCAGCAGCATTCAGTGCCCATATGTTGCCTGAAAGACACACCCAGGAGTTGGCAGCAGCAGCAGCAGCATTAGGAGCCCATATATTGCCTGAAAAACACACTCTGGACATGGCAGCAGCATTAGGAGCACATATATTGCATGAAAAACACACCCAGGAGTTGGCAGCAGCATAGGGAGCTCATATATTGCCTGAAAAACACATTGGAGTTGGCAGCAGCATTAGGAGCCCATATATTGCCTGAAAAACACATTGGAATTGGCAGCAGCATTCAGTGCCCATATGTTGCCTGAAAGACACACCCAGGAGTTGGCAGCAGCAGCAGCAGCATTAGGAGCCCATATATTGCCTGAAAAACACACTCTGGACATGGCAGCAGCATTAGGAGCACATATATTGCATGAAAAACACACCCAGGAGTTGGCAGCAGCAGCAGCAGCATTAGGAGCCCATATATTGCCTGAAATACACACATTGGATTTGGCAGCAGCATTAGGAGCCCATATATTGCCTGAAATACACACATTGGATTTGGCAGCAGCATTAGGAGCCCATATATTGCCTGAAAGACACACCCAGGAGCTGGCAGCAGCAGGAGCATTAGCAGCCCATATATTGCCTAAAAAATACGTTGGAGTTGGCAGCAGCATTAGGAGCCCATAAATTGCCTGAAAGACACACCCAAGAGTTGGCAGCAGCAGCAGCATAGGGAGCTCATATATTGCCTGAAAGACACACATTGGAGTTGGCAGCAGCATTAGGAGCCCATATATTGCCTGAAAAACACATTGGAGTTGGCAGCAGCATTAGGAGCCCATATATTGCCTGAAAGACACACCCAGGAGTTGGCAGCAGCAGCAGCAGCATTAGGAGCCCATATATTGCCTGAAATACACACATTGGATTTGGCAGCAGCATTAGGAGCCCATATATTGCCTGAAATACACACATTGGATTTGGCAGCAGCATTAGGAGCCCATATATTGCCTGAAAGACACACCCAGGAGCTGGCAGCAGCAGCAGCAGGAGCATTAGCAGCCCATATATTGCCTAAAAAATACGTTGGAGTTGGCAGCAGCATTAGGAGCCCATAAATTGCCTGAAAGACACACCCAAGAGTTGGCAGCAGCAGCAGCATAGGGAGCTCATATATTGCCTGAAAGACACACATTGGAGTTGGCAGCAGCATTAGGAGCCCATATATTGCCTGAAAAACACATTGGAGTTGGCAGCAGCATTAGGAGCCCATATATTGCCTGAAAGACACACCCAGGAGTTGGCAGCAGCAGCAGCATTAGGAGCCCATATATTGCCTGAAAAACACATTGGAGTTGGCAGCAGCATTAGGAGCCCATATATTGCCTGAAAGACACACCCAGGAGTTGACAGCAGCATAGGGAGCTCATATATTGCCTGAAAAACACATTGGAGTTGGCAGCAGCATTAGGAGCCCATATATTGCCTGAAAGACACACATTGGAGTTGGCAGCAGCATTTGGAGCCCATAAATTGCTTGAAAGACACACCCAGAAGTTGGCAGCCGCCGCAGCATAGGGAGCTCATATATTGCCTGAAAGACACACATTGGATTTGGCAGCAGCATTAGGAGCCCATATATTGCCTGAAATACACACATTGGAGTTGGCAGCAGCATTAGGAGCCCATATATTGCCTGAAAGACACACCCAGGAGTTGGAAGCAGCAGCAGCAGCATAGGGAGCTCATATATTGCCTGAAAGACACATTGGAGTTTGCAGCAGCATTAGAAGCCCATATATTGCCTGAAAAATATATTGGAGTTGGCACCAGCATTAGGAGCCCATATATTGCCTGAAAGACACACATTGGAGTTGGCAGCAGCATTAGGAGCCCATAAATTGCCTGAAAGACACACCCAGGAGTTGGCAGCAGCAGCAGCAGCAGCATAGGGAGCTCATATATTGCCTGAAAGACACACACTGGATTTGGCAGCAGCATTAGGAGCCCATATATTGCCTGAAAAACACATTAGAGTTGGCAGCAGCATTAGGGGCCCATATATTGCCTGAAAGACACACTCAGGAGTTGGCAGCAGCAGCAGCAGCATAGGGAGCTCATATATTGCCTGAAAGACACATTGGAGTTGGCAGCAGCATTAGGAGCCCATATATTGCCTGAAAAACACATTAGAGTTGGCAGCAGCAGCAGCATAGGGAGCTCATATATTGCCTGAAAGACACATTGGAGTTGGAAGCAGCATTAGGAGCCCATATATTGCCTGAAAAACACATTGGAGTTGGCAGCAGCATTAAGTGTCCATAGATTGCCTGTAAGACACATTGGAGTTGGCAGCAGCAGCAGCAATAGGAGCCCATATATTGCCTGAAAAACACATTGGAGTTGGCAGCAGAATTAGGAGCTCATAAATTGCCTGAAAGACACACCCAGAAGTTGGCAGCAGCAGCAGCATTAGGAGCCCATATATTGCCTGAAAAACACATTGGAGTTGGCAGCAGCATTCGGAGCCCATATATTGCCTGAAAAACACATTGGAGTTGGCAGCAGCATTAGGAGCCCATATATTGCCTGAAAGACACACCCAGGAGTTGGCAGCAGCATTAGGAGCCCATATATTGCCTGAAAGACACACCTAGGAGTTGGCAGCAGCAACAGCATTAGCAGCCCATATATTGCCTAAAAAACAGGTTGGAGTTGGCAGCAGCATTAGGAGCCCATATATTGCCTGAAAAACACATTGGAGTTGGCAGCAGCATTCGGAGCCCTTATATTGCCTGAAAGACACACCCAAGAGTTGGCAGCAGCAGCAGCATTAGGAGCCCATATACTGCCTGAAAGACACACTCTGGACTTGGCAGCAGCATAGGGAGCACATATATTGCATGAAAAACACACCCAGGAGTTGGCAGCAGCATAGGGAGATCATATATTGCCTGAAAAACACACATTGGAGTTGGCAGCAGCATTAGGAGCCCTTAAATTGCCTGAAAGACACACCCAGGTGTTGGCAGCAGCAGCAGCAGCATAGGGAGCCCATATATTGCCTGAAAAACACATTGGAGTTGGCAGCAGCATAAGAAGCCCTTATATTGCCTCAAAGACACACCCAGGAGTTGGCAGCAGCATTAGGAGCCCATATATTGCCTGAAAGACACACCCAGGAGTTGGCAGCAGCAGCAGCATAGGGAGCTCATATATTGCCTGAAAGACAGACATTGGAGTTGGCAGCAGCATTACGAGACCATATATTGCCTGAAAAACACATTGGAGTTGGCAGCAGCATTAAGAGCCCATATATTGCCTGAAAGACACACCCAGAAGTTGGCAGCAGCAGTAGCATTAGGAGCCCATATATTGCCTGAAAGACACACCCAGGAGATGGCAGCAGCAGCATTAGGAGCCCATATATTGCCTGAAAAACACATTGGAGTTGGCAGGAGCATTAGGAGCCCATATATTGCCTGAAATACACACCCAGGAGTTGGCAGCAGCAGCAGCATTAGGGGCCCATATATTGCCTGAAAGACACACTTTTGACTTGGCAGCAGCATACGAAGCACATATATTGCATGAAAAACACACCCAGGAGTTGGCAGCAGCATAGGGAGCTCATATATTGCCTGAAAAACACATTGTAGTTGGTAGCAGCATTAGGAGCCCATATATTGCCTGAAAGACATACATTGGAGTTGGCAACAGCATTAGGAGCCCATAAATTGTCTGAAAGACACACCCAGGAGTTGGCAACAGCAGCAGCAGCATAGGGAGCTCATATATTGCCTGAAAGACACACATTGGAGTTGGCAGCAGCATTAGGAGCCCATATATTGCCTGAAAAACACATTGGAGTTGGCAGCAGCATTAGGAGCCCATATATTGCCTGAAAGACACACCCAGGAGTTGGCAGCAGCAGCCGCATAGGGAGCTCATATATTGCCTGAAAGACACACATTGGAGTTGGCAGCAGCATTAGGAGCCCATATATTGCCTGAAAAACACATTGGAGTTGGCAGCAGCATTAGGAGCCCATATATTGCCTGAAAGACACACCCAGGAGTTGGCAGCAGCAGCAGCATTAGGAGACCATATATTGCCTGAAAAACACATTGGCGTTGACAGCAGCATTAGGAGCCCATATATTGCCTAAAAGACACACTTTGGACTGGGCAGCAGCATAGGGAGCACATATATTGCATGAAAAACACACCCAGGAGTTGACAGCAGCATAGGGAGCTCATATATTGCCTGAAAAACACATTGGAGTTGGCAGCAGCATTAGGAGCCCATATATTGCCTGAAAGACACACATTGGAGTTGGCAGCAGCATTAGGAGCCCTTAAATTGCCTGAAAGACACACCCAGGAGTTGGCAGCAGCAGCAGCATAGGGACCCCATATATTGCCTGAAAAACACATTGGAGTTGGCAGCAGCATTAGGAGCCCATATATTGCCTGAAAGACACATCCAGGAGTTGGCAGCAGCAGCAGCATTAGGAGCCCATATATTGCCTGAAAAAACACATTGGAGTTGGCAGCAGCATTAGGAGCCCATATATTGCCTAAAAGACACACCCAGGAGTTGGCAGCAGCAGCAGCATTAGGAGACCATATATTGCCTGAAAAACACATTGGCGTTGGCAGAAGCATTAGGAGCCCATATATTGCCTAAAAGACACACTTTGGACTTGGCAGCAGCATAGGGAGCACATATATTGCATGAAAAACACACCCAGGAGTTGACAGCAGCATAGGGAGCTCATATATTGCCTGAAAAACACATTGGAGTTGGCAGCAGCATTAGGAGCCCATATATTGCCTGAAAGACACACATTGGAGTTGGCAGCAGCATTAGGAGCCCTTAAATTGCCTGAAAGAAACACCCAGGAGTTGGCAGCAGCAGCAGCATAGGGACCCCATATATTGCCTGAAAGACACATTGGAGTTGGCAGCAGCATTAGGAGCCCTTATATTGCCTGAAAGACACACGCAGGAGTTGGCAGCAGCAGCAGCATTAGGAGCCCATATATTGCCTGAAAGACACACTCTGGACTTGGCAGCAGCATAGGGAGCACATATATTGCCTGAATAACACACTCAGGAGTTGACAGCATCATAGGGAGCTCATATATTGCCTGAAAAACACATTTGAGTTGGCAGCAGCATTTGGAGCTCATATATTGCCTGAAAGACACACATTGGAGTTGGCAGCAGCATTAGGAGCCCATATATTGCCTGAAAAACGCATTGGAGTTGGCAGCAGCATTAGGAGCTCATATATTGCCTGAAAGACACACCCAGGAGTTGGCAGCAGCAGCATAGGGAGCTCATATATTGCCTGAAAGACACATTGGAGTTGGCAGCAGCATTAGGAGCCCATATATTGCCTGAAAAACACATTGGAGTTGGCAGCAGCATTAGGGGCCCATATATTGCCTGAAAAACACATTGGAGTTGGCAGCAGCATTAGGAGCCCATATATTGCCTGAAATACACACATTGGATTTGGCAGCAGCATTAGGAGCCCATATATTGCCTGAAAAACATTGGAGTTGGCAGCAGCATTAGGAGCCCATATATTGCCTGAAAGACACACCCAGGAGCTGGGAGCAGCAGCAGCAGCATTAGCAGCCCATATATTGCCTAAAAAACACGTTGGAGTTGGCAGCAGCATTAGGAGCCCATAAATTGCCTGAAAGACACACCCAGGAGTTGGCAGCAGCAGCAGCAGCAGCATAGGGAGCTCATATATTGCCTGAAAGACACACATTGGAGTTGGCAGCAGCATTACGAGCCAATATATTGCCTGAAAAACACATTGGAGTTGGCAGCAGCATTAGGAGCCCATATATTGCCTGAAAGACACACCCAGGAGTTGGCAGCAGCAGCAGCATTAGGAGCCCATATATTGCCTGAAAAATACATTGGAGTTGGCAGCAGCATTAGGAGCCCATATATTGCCTGAAAGACACACCCAGGAGTTGACAGCAGCATAGGGAGCTCATATATTGCCTGAAAAACACATTGGAGTTGGCAGCAGCATTAGGAGCCCATATATTGCCTGAAAGACACACATTGGAGTTGGCAGCAGCATTAGGAGCCCATAAATTGCTTGAAAGACACACCCAGTAGTTGGCAGCAGCCGCAGCATAGGGAGCTCATATATTGCCTGAAAGACACACATTGGAGTTGGCAGCAGCATTAGGAGCCCATATATTGCCTGAAAAACACATTAGAGTTGGCAGCAGCATTAGGAGCCCATATATTGCCTGAAAGACACACCCAGGAGTTGGCAGCAGCAGCAGCAGCATAGGGAGCTCATATATTGCCTGAAAGACACATTGGAGTTGGCAGCAGCATTAGGAGCCCATATATTGCCTGAAAAATATAATGGAGTTGGCAGCAGCATTAGGAGCCCATATGTTGCCTGAAAGACACACTCTGGACTTGGCAGCAGCATAGGGAGCACATATAATGCCTGAAAAACACACTCAGGAGTTGACAGCATCATAGGGAGCTCATATATTACCTGAAAAACACATTGGAGTTGGCAGCAGCATTTGGAGCTCATATATTGCCTGAAAGACACACATTGGAGTTGGCAGCAGCATTAGGAGCCCATATATTGCCTGAAAAACGCATTGGAGTTGGCAGCAGCATTAGGAGCTCATATATTGCCTGAAAGACACACCCAGGAGTTGGCAGCAGCAGCATAGGGAGCTCATATATTGCCTTAAAGACACATTGGAGTTGGCAGCAGCATTAGGAGCCCATATATTGCCTGAAAAACACATTGGAGTTGGCAACTGCAGCAGCATTAGAAGCCCATATATTGCCTGAAAAACACATTGGAGTTGGCAGCAGCATTAGGAGCCCATATATTGCCTGAAAGACACACCCAGGAGTTGGCAGCAGCAGCAGCAGCATTAGGAGCCCATATATTGCCTGAAAAACACATTGGAGTTGGCAGCAGCATTAGGAGCCCATATATTGCCTGAAATACACACATTGGATTTGGCAGCAGCATTAGGAGCCCATATATTGCCTGAAAAACATATTGGAGTTGGCAGCAGCATTAGGAGCCCATATATTGCCTGAAAGACACACCCAGGAGCTGGGTGCAGCAGCAGCAGCAGCATTAGCAGCCCACATATTGCCTAAAATCACGTTGGAGTTGGCAGCAGCATTAGGAGCCCATAAATTGCCTGAAAGACACACCCAGGAGTTGGCAGCAGCAGCAGCATAGGGAGCTCATATATTGCCTGAAAGACACACATTGGAGTTGGCAGCATCATTACGAGCCCATATATTGCCTGAAAAACACATTGGAGTTGGCAGCAGCATTAGGAGCCCATATATTGCCTGAAAGACACACCCAGGAGTTGGCAGCAGCAGCAGCATTAGGAGCCCATATATTGCCTGAAAAATACATTGGAGTTGGCAGCAGCATTAGGAGCCCATATATTGCCTGAAAGACACACCCAGGAGTTGACAGCAGCATAGGGAGCTCATATATTGCCTGAAAAACACATTGGAGTTGGCAGCAGCATTAGGAGCCCATATATTGCCTGAAAGACACACATTGGAGTTGGCAGCAGCATTAGGAGCCCATAAATTGCTTGAAAGACACACCCAGGAGTTGGCAGCAGCCGCAGCATAGGGAGCTCATATATTGCCTGAAAGACACACATTGGAGTTGGCAGCAGCATTAGGAGCCCATATATTGCCTGAAAGACAGACCCAGGAGTTGGCAGCAGCAGCAGCAGCATAGGGAGCTCATTTATTGCCTGAAAGACACATTGGAGTTGGCAGCAGCATTAGGAGCCCATATATTGCCTGAAAAATATATTGGAGTTGGCAGCAGCATTAGGAGCCCATATGTTGCCTGAAAGACACACCCAGGAGTTGACAGCAGCATAGGGAGCTCGTATATTGCTTGAAAAACACATTGGAGTAGGCAGCAGCATTAGGAGCCCATATATTGCCTGAAAGACACACATTGGAGTTGGCAGCAGCATTAGGAGCCCATAAATTGCCTGAAAGACACACCCAGGAGTTGGCAGCAGCAGCAGCATAGGGAGCTCATATATTGCCTGAAAGACACACATTGGATTTGGCAGCAGCATTAGGAGCCCATATATTGCCTGAAAAACACATTAGAGTTGGCAGCAGCATTAGGGGCCCATATATTGCCTGAAAGACACACTCAGGAGTTGGCAGCAGCAGCAGCAGCATAGGGAGCTCATATATTGCCTGAAAGACACATTGGAGTTGGCAGCAGCATTAGGAGCCCATATATTGCCTGAAAAACACATTAGAGTTTGCAGCAGCATTAGGAGCCCATATATTGCCTTAACGACACACTCAGGAGTTGGCAGCAGCAGTATAGGGAGCTCATATATTGCCTGAAAGACACTTTGGAGTTGGAAGCAGCATTAGGAGCCCATATATTGCCTGAAAAACACATTGGAGTTGGCAGCAGCATTAATTGCACATAGATTGCCTGAAAGACACATTGGAGTTGGCAGCAGCAGCAGCAATACGAGCCCATATATTGCCTGAAAAACACATTGGAGTTGGCAGCAGCATTAGGAGCCCATATATTGCCTGAAAGACACACCCAGGAGTTGGCAGCAGCAGCATTTGGAGCCCATATATTGTCTGAAAAACACATTGGAGTTGGCAGCAGCATTCGGAGCCCATATATTGCCTGAAAAACACATTGGAGTTGGCAGCAGCATTAGGAGCCCATATATTGCCTGAAAGACACACCTAGGAGTTGGCAGCAGCAGCAGCATTAGTAGCCCATATATTGCCTAAAAAACACGTTGGAGTTGGCAGCAGCATTCGGAGCCCATATATTGCCTGAAAAACACATTGGAGTTGGCAGCAGCATTCGGAGCCCATATATTGCCTGAAAGAGACACCCAAGAGTTGGCAGCAGCAGCAGCATTAGGAGCCCATATACTGCCTGAAAGACACACTCTGGACTTGGCAGCAGCATAGGGAGCACATATATTGCATGAAAAACACACCCAGGAGTTGGCAGCAGCATAGGGAGCTCATATATTGTCTGAAAAACACATTGGAGTTGGCAGCAGCATTAGGAGCCCATATATTGCCTGAAAGACACACCCAGGAGTTGGCAGCAGCATTAGGAGCCCTTAAATTGCCTGAAAGACACACCCAGGAGTTGGCAGCAGCAACAGCAGCATAGGGAGCCCATATATTGCCTGAAAAACACATTGGAGTTTGCAGCAGCATAAGAAGCCCTTATATTGCCTCAAAGACACACCCAGGAGTTGGCAGCAGCATTAGGAGCCCATATATTGCCTGAAAGACACACCCAGGAGTTGGCAGCAGCAGCAGCATAGGGAGCTCATATATTGCTTGAAAGACAGACATTGGAGTTGGCAGCAGCATTACGAGCCCATATATTGTCTGAAAAACACATTGGAGTTGGCAGCAGCATTAGGAGCCCATATATTGCCTGAAAGACACACCCAGGAGTTGGCAGCAGCAGTAGCATTTGGAGCCCATATATTGCCTGAAAGACACACCCAGGAGTTGGCAGCAGCAGCATTAGGAGCCCATATATTGCCTGAAAAACACATTGGAGTTGGCAGCAGCATTAGGAGCCCATATATTGCCTGAAATACACACCCAGGAGTTGTCAGCAGCAGCAGCATTAGGGGCCCATATATTGCCTAAAAGACACACTTTGGACTTGGCAGCAGCATAGGGAGCACATATATTGCATGAAAAACACACCCAGGAGTTGGCAGCAGCATAGGGAGCTCATATATTGCCTGAAAAACACATTGGAGTTGGCAGCAGCATTAGGAGCCCATATATTGCCTGAAAGACACACATTGGAGTTGGCAACAGCATTAGGAGCCCATAAATTGCCTGAAAGACACACCCAGGAGTTGGCAACAGCAGCAGCAGCATAGGAAGCTCATATATTGCCTGAAAGACACACATTAGAGTTGGCAGCAGCATTAGGAGCCCATATATTGCCTGAAAAACACATTGGAGTTGGCAGCAGCATTAGGAGCCCATATATTGCCTGAAAGACACACCCAGGAGTTGGCAGCAGCAGCCGCATAGGGAGCTCATATATTGCCTGAAAGACACACATTGGAGTTGGCAGCAGCATTAGGAGCCCATATATTGCCTGAAAAACACATTGGAGTTGGCAGCAGCATTAGGAGCCCATATATTGCCTGAAAGACACACCCAGGAGTTGGCAGCAGCAGCAGCATTAGGAGCCCATATATTGCCTGAAAAAACACATTGGAGATGGCAGCAGCATTAGGAGCGCATATATTGCCTAAAAGACACACCCAGGAATTGGCAGCAGCAGCAGCATTAGGAGACCATATATTGCCTGAAAAACACATTGGCGTTGGCAGCCGCATTAGGAGCCCATATATTGCCTAAAAGACACACTTTGGACTTGGCAGCAGCATAGGGAGCACATATATTGCATGAAAAACACACCCAGGAGTTGACAGCAGCATAGGGAGCTCATATATTGCCTGAAAAACACATTGGAGTTGGCAGCAGCATTAGGAGCCCATATATTGCCTGAAAGACACACATTGGAGTTGGCAGCAGCATTAGGAGCCCTTAAATTGCCTGAAAGACACACCCAGGAGTTGGCAGCAACAGCAGCATAGGGACCCCATATATTGCCTGAAAGACACATTGGAGTTGGCAGCAGCATTAGGAGCCCTTATATTGCCTGAAAGACACACGCAGGAGTTGGCAGCAGCAGCAGCAGCAGCATTAGGAGCCCATATATTGCCTGAAAGACACACTCTGGACTTGGCAGCAGCATAGGGAGCACATATATTGCCTGAAAAACACACTCAGGAGTTGACAGCATCATAGGGAGCTCATATATTGCCTGAAAAACACATTGGAGTTGGCAGCAGCATTTGGAGCTCATATATTGCCTGAAAGACACACATTGGAGTTGGCAGCAAAATTAGGAGCCCATATATTGCCTGAAAAACGCATTGGAGTTGGCAGCAGCATTAGAAGCTCATATATTGCCTGAAAGACACACCCAGGAGTTGGCATCAGCAGCAGCATTAGGAGAGCCCATATATTGCCTGAAAAACACATTGGAGTTGGCAGCATCATTAGGAGCCCATATATTGCCTAAAAGACACACCCAGGAGTTGGCAGCAGCAGCAGCATTAGGAGCCCATATATTGCCTGAAAAACACATTGAAGTAGGCAGCAGCATTAGGAGCCCATGTATTGCCTGAAAGACACACCCAGGAGTTGGCAGCAGCAGCATTAGAAGCCCATATATTGCCTGAAAACACATTGGCGTTGGTAGCCGCATTAGGAGCCCATATATTGCCTAAAAGACACACTTTGGTCTTGGCAGCAGAATGGGGAGCACATATATTGCATGAAAAACACACCCAGGAGTTGACAGCATTATAGGGAGCTCATATATTGCCTGAAAAACACATTGGAGTTGGCAGCAGCATTTGGAGCTCATATATTGCCTGAAAGACACACATTGGAGTTGGCAGCAGCATTAGGAGCCCATATATTGCCTGAAAAACGCATTGGAGTTGGCAGCAGCATTAGGAGCTCATATATTGCCTGAAAGACACACCCAGGAGTTGGCAGAAGCAGCCGCATAGGGAGCTCATATATTGCCTGAAAGACACACATTGGAGTTGGCAGCAGCATTAGGAGCCCATATATTGCCTGAAAAACACATTGGAGTTGGCAGCAGCATTAGGAGCCCATATATTGCCTGAAAGACACACCCAGGAGTTGGCAGCAGCAGCAGCATTAGGAGCCCATATATTGCCTGAAAAAACACATTGGAGTTGGCAGCAGCATTAGGAGCCCATATATTGCCTAAAAGACACACCCAGGAGTAGGCAGCAGCAGCAGCATAGGGAGCTCATATATTGCCTGAAAGACACACATTGGATTTGGCAGCAGCATTAGGAGCCCATATATTGCCTGAAAAACACATTAGAGTTGGCAGCAGCATTAGGGGCCCATATATTGCCTGAAAGACACACTCAGGAGTTGGCAGCAGCAGCAGCAGCATAGGGAGCTCATATATTGCCTGAAAGACACATTGGAGTTGGCAGCAGCATTAGGAGCCCATATATTGCCTGAAAAACACATTAGAGTTTGCAGCAGCATTAGGAGCCCATATATTGCCTGAACGACACACTCAGGAGTTGGCAGCAGCAGTATAGGGAGCTCATATATTGCCTGAAAGACACTTTGGAGTTGGAAGCAGCATTAGGAGCCCATATATTGCCTGAAAAACACATTGGAGTTGGCAGCAGCATTAATTGCACATAGATTGCCTGAAAGACACATTGGAGTTGGCAGCAGCAGCAGCAATACGAGCCCATATATTGCCTGAAAAACACATTGGAGTTGGCAGCAGCATTAGGAGCCCATATATTGCCTGAAAGACACACCCAGGAGTTGGCAGCAGCAGCATTTGGAGCCCATATATTGTCTGAAAAACACATTGGAGTTGGCAGCAGCATTCGGAGCCCATATATTGCCTGAAAAACACATTGGAGTTGGCAGCAGCATTAGGAGCCCATATATTGCCTGAAAGACACACCTAGGAGTTGGCAGCAGCAGCAGCATTAGTAGCCCATATATTGCCTAAAAAACACGTTGGAGTTGGCAGCAGCATTCGGAGCCCATATATTGCCTGAAAAACACATTGGAGTTGGCAGCAGCATTCGGAGCCCATATATTGCCTGAAAGAGACACCCAAGAGTTGGCAGCAGCAGCAGCATTAGGAGCCCATATACTGCCTGAAAGACACACTCTGGACTTGGCAGCAGCATAGGGAGCACATATATTGCATGAAAAACACACCCAGGAGTTGGCAGCAGCATAGGGAGCTCATATATTGTCTGAAAAACACATTGGAGTTGGCAGCAGCATTAGGAGCCCATATATTGCCTGAAAGACACACCCAGGAGTTGGCAGCAGCATTAGGAGCCCTTAAATTGCCTGAAAGACACACCCAGGAGTTGGCAGCAGCAACAGCAGCATAGGGAGCCCATATATTGCCTGAAAAACACATTGGAGTTTGCAGCAGCATAAGAAGCCCTTATATTGCCTCAAAGACACACCCAGGAGTTGGCAGCAGCATTAGGAGCCCATATATTGCCTGAAAGACACACCCAGGAGTTGGCAGCAGCAGCAGCATAGGGAGCTCATATATTGCTTGAAAGACAGACATTGGAGTTGGCAGCAGCATTACGAGCCCATATATTGTCTGAAAAACACATTGGAGTTGGCAGCAGCATTAGGAGCCCATATATTGCCTGAAAGACACACCCAGGAGTTGGCAGCAGCAGTAGCATTTGGAGCCCATATATTGCCTGAAAGACACACCCAGGAGTTGGCAGCAGCAGCATTAGGAGCCCATATATTGCCTGAAAAACACATTGGAGTTGGCAGCAGCATTAGGAGCCCATATATTGCCTGAAATACACACCCAGGAGTTGTCAGCAGCAGCAGCATTAGGGGCCCATATATTGCCTAAAAGACACACTTTGGACTTGGCAGCAGCATAGGGAGCACATATATTGCATGAAAAACACACCCAGGAGTTGGCAGCAGCATAGGGAGCTCATATATTGCCTGAAAAACACATTGGAGTTGGCAGCAGCATTAGGAGCCCATATATTGCCTGAAAGACACACATTGGAGTTGGCAACAGCATTAGGAGCCCATAAATTGCCTGAAAGACACACCCAGGAGTTGGCAACAGCAGCAGCAGCATAGGAAGCTCATATATTGCCTGAAAGACACACATTAGAGTTGGCAGCAGCATTAGGAGCCCATATATTGCCTGAAAAACACATTGGAGTTGGCAGCAGCATTAGGAGCCCATATATTGCCTGAAAGACACACCCAGGAGTTGGCAGCAGCAGCCGCATAGGGAGCTCATATATTGCCTGAAAGACACACATTGGAGTTGGCAGCAGCATTAGGAGCCCATATATTGCCTGAAAAACACATTGGAGTTGGCAGCAGCATTAGGAGCCCATATATTGCCTGAAAGACACACCCAGGAGTTGGCAGCAGCAGCAGCATTAGGAGCCCATATATTGCCTGAAAAAACACATTGGAGTTGGCAGCAGCATTAGGAGCCCATATATTGCCTAAAAGACACACCCAGGAATTGGCAGCAGCAGCAGCAGCATTAGGAGACCATATATTGCCTGAAAAACACATTGGCGTTGGCAGCCGCATTAGGAGCCCATATATTGCCTAAAAGACACACTTTGGACTTGGCAGCAGCATAGGGAGCACATATATTGCATGAAAAACACACCCAGGAGTTGACAGCAGCATAGGGAGCTCATATATTGCCTGAAAAACACATTGGAGTTGGCAGCAGCATTAGGAGCCCATATATTGCCTGAAAGACACACATTGGAGTTGGCAGCAGCATTAGGAGCCCTTAAATTGCCTGAAAGACACACCCAGGAGTTGGCAGCAACAGCAGCATAGGGACCCCATATATTGCCTGAAAGACACATTGGAGTTGGCAGCAGCATTAGGAGCCCTTATATTGCCTGAAAGACACACGCAGGAGTTGGCAGCAGCAGCAGCAGCAGCATTAGGAGCCCATATATTGCCTGAAAGACACACTCTGGACTTGGCAGCAGCATAGGGAGCACATATATTGCCTGAAAAACACACTCAGGAGTTGACAGCATCATAGGGAGCTCATATATTGCCTGAAAAACACATTGGAGTTGGCAGCAGCATTTGGAGCTCATATATTGCCTGAAAGACACACATTGGAGTTGGCAGCAAAATTAGGAGCCCATATATTGCCTGAAAAACGCATTGGAGTTGGCAGCAGCATTAGAAGCTCATATATTGCCTGAAAGACACACCCAGGAGTTGGCATCAGCAGCAGCATTAGGAGAGCCCATATATTGCCTGAAAAACACATTGGAGTTGGCAGCATCATTAGGAGCCCATATATTGCCTAAAAGACACACCCAGGAGTTGGCAGCAGCAGCAGCATTAGGAGCCCATATATTGCCTGAAAAACACATTGAAGTAGGCAGCAGCATTAGGAGCCCATGTATTGCCTGAAAGACACACCCAGGAGTTGGCAGCAGCAGCATTAGAAGCCCATATATTGCCTGAAAACACATTGGCGTTGGTAGCCGCATTAGGAGCCCATATATTGCCTAAAAGACACACTTTGGTCTTGGCAGCAGCATAGGGAGCACATATATTGCATGAAAAACACACCCAGGAGTTGACAGCATTATAGGGAGCTCATATATTGCCTGAAAAACACATTGGAGTTGGCAGCAGCATTTGGAGCTCATATATTGCCTGAAAGACACACATTGGAGTTGGCAGCAGCATTAGGAGCCCATATATTGCCTGAAAAACGCATTGGAGTTGGCAGCAGCATTAGGAGCTCATATATTGCCTGAAAGACACACCCAGGAGTTGGCAGAAGCAGCCGCATAGGGAGCTCATATATTGCCTGAAAGACACACATTGGAGTTGGCAGCAGCATTAGGAGCCCATATATTGCCTGAAAAACACATTAGAGTTGGCAGCAGCATTAGGAGCCCATATATTGCCTGAAAGACACACCCAGGAGTTGGCAGCAGCAGCAGCATTAGGAGCCCATATATTGCCTGAAAAAACACATTGGAGTTGGCAGCAGCATTAGGAGCCCATATATTGCCTAAAAGACACACCCAGGAGTAGGCAGCAGCAGCAGCATTAGGAGACCATATATTGCCTGAAAAACACATTGGCGTTGGCAGCCGCATTAGGAGCCCATATATTGCCTAAGAGACACACTTTGGACTTGGCAGCAGCATAGGGAGCACATATATTGCATGAAAAACACACCCAGGAGTTGACAGCAGCATAGGGAGCTCATATATTGCCTGAAAAACACATTGGAGTTGGCAGCAGCATTAGGAGCTCATACATTGCCTGAAAGACACACATTGGAGTTGGCAGCAGCATTAGGAGCCCTTAAATTGCCTGAAAGACACACCGAGGAGTTGGCAGCAGCAGCAGCATAGGGACCCCATATATTGCCTGAAAGACACATTGGAGTTGGCAGCAGCATTAGGAGCCCTTATATTGCCTGAAAGACACACGCAGGAGTTGGCAGCAGCAGCAGCATTAGGAGCCCATATATTGCCTGAAAGACACACTCTGGACTTGGCAGCAGCATAGGGAGCACATACATTGCCTGAAAAACACACTCAGGAGTTGACAGCATCATAGGGAGCTCATATATTGCCTGAAAAACACATTGGAGTTGGCAGCAGCATTTGGAGCTCATATATTGCCTGAAAGACACACATTGGAGTTGGCAGCAGCATTAGGAGCCCATATATTGCCTGAAAAACGCATTGGAGTTGGCAGCAGCATTAGAAGCTCATATATTGCCTGAAAGACACACCCAGGAGTTGGCATCAGCAGCAGCAGCATTAGGAGAGCCCATATATTGCCTGAAAAACACATTGGAGTTGGCAGCATCATTAGGAGCCCATATATTGCCTAAAAGACACACCCAGGAGTTGGCAGCAGCAGCAGCATTAGGAGCCCATATATTGCCTGAAAAACACATTGAAGTAGGCAGCAGCATTAGGAGCCCATGTATTGCCTGAAAGACACACCCAGGAGTTGGCAGCAGCAGCATTAGAAGCCCATATATTGCCTGAAAAACACATTGGCGTTGGTAGCCGCATTAGGAGCCCATATATTGCCTAAAAGACACACTTTGGACTTGGCAGCAGCATAGGGAGCACATATATTGCATGAGAAACACACCCAGGAGTTGACAGCATCATAGGGAGCTCATATATTGCCTGAAAAACACATTGGAGTTGGCAGCAGCATTTGGAGCTCACATTTTGCCTGAAAGACACACATTGGAGTTGCCAGCAGCATTAGGAGCCCATATATTGCCTGAAAAACGCATTGGAGTTGGCAGCAGCATTAGGAGCTCATATATTGCCTGAAAGACACACCCAGGAGTTGGTATCAGCAGCAGCAGCATTAGGAGAGCCCATATATTGCCTGAAAAACACATTGGAGTTGGCAGCATCATTAGGAGACCATATATTGCCTAAAAGACACACCCAGGAGTTGGCAGCAGCAGCAGCATTAGGAGCCCATATATTGCCTGAAAAACACATTGAAGTAGGCAGCAGCATTAGGAGACCATGTATTGCCTGAAAGACACACCCAGGAGTTGGCAGCAGCAGCAGCATTAGGAGCCCATATATTGCCTGAAAGACACACTCTGGACTTGGCAGCAGCATAGGGAGCACATATATTGCCTGAAAAACACACTCAGGAGTTGACAGCATCATAGGGAGCTCATATATTGCCTGAAAAACACATTGGAGTTGGCAGCAGCATTTGGAGCTCATATATTGCCTGAAAGACACACATTGGAGTTGGCAGCAGCATAGGGAGCACATATATTGCCTGAAAAACACACTCAGGAGTTGACAGCATCATAGGGAGCTCATATATTGCCTGAAAAACACATTGGAGTTGGCAGCAGCATTTGGAGCTCATATATTGCCTGAAAGACACACATTGGAGTTGGCAGCAGCATTAGGAGCTCATATATTGCCTGAAAGACACACCCAGGAGTTGGCATCAGCAGCAGCAGCATTAGGAGAGCCCATATATTGCCTGAAAAACACACTGGAGTTGGCAGCATCATTAGGAGCCCATATATTGGCTAAAAGACACACCCAGGAGTTGGCAGCAGCAGCAGCATTAGGAGCCCATATATTGCCTGAAAAACACATTGAAGTAGGCAGCAGCATTAGGAGCCCATGTATTGCCTGAAAGACACACCCAGGAGTTGGCAGCAGCAGCATTAGAAGCCCATATATTGCCTGAAAAACACATTGGCGTTGGTAGCCGCATTAGGAGCCCATATATTGCCTAAAAGACACACTTTGGACTTGGCAGCAGCATAGGGAGCACATATATTGCATGAAAAACACACCCAGGAGTTGACAGCATCATAGGGAGCTCATATATTGCCTGAAAAACACATTGGAGTTGGCAGCAGCATTTGGAGCTCATATATTGCCTGAAAGACACACATTGGAGTTGGCAGCAGCATTAGGAGCCCATATATTGCCTAAAAGACACACCCAGGAGTTGGCAGCAGCAGCAGCATTAGGAGCCCATATATTGCCTGAAAAACACATTGAAGTAGGCAGCAGCATTAGGAGCCCATGTATTGCCTGAAAGACACACCCAGGAGTTGGCAGCAGCAGCATTAGAAGCCCATATATTGCCTGAAAGACACACTCTGGACTTGGCAGCAGCATAGGGAGCACCTATATTGTATGAGAAACACACCCAGGAGTTGGCAGCAGCATAGGAAGCTCATATATTGCCTGAAAAACACATTGGAGTTGGCAGCAGCATTAGGAGCCCATATATTGCCTGAAAGACACACATTGGAGCTGGCAGCAGCATTAGGAGCCCATATATTGCCTGAAAAACACATTGGAGTTGGCAGCAGCATTAGGAGCCCATATATTGCCTAAAAGACACACCCATGAGCTGGCAGCAGCAGCAGCATTAGGAGCCCATATATTGCCTGAAAAACACATTGAAGTAGGCAGCAGCATTAGGAGCCCATGTATTGCCTGAAAGACACACCCAGGAGTTGGCAGCAGCAGCATTAGAAGCCCATATATTGCCTGAAAGACACACTCTGGACTTGGCAGCAGCATAGGGAGCACCTATATTGCATGAGAAACACACCCAGGAGTTGGCAGCAGCATAGGGAGCTCATATATTGCCTGAAAAACACATTGGAGTTGGCAGCAGCATTAGGAGCCCATATATTGCCTGAAAGACACACATTGGAGCTGGCAGCAGCATTAGGAGCCCTTAAATTGCATGAAAGACACACCCAGGAGTTGGCAGCAGCAGCATAGGGAGCCCATATATTGCCTGAAAAACACATTGGAGTTGGCAGCAGCATTAGGAGCCCTTATATTGCCTGAAAGACACACCCAGGAGTTGACAGCAGCAGCAGCATTAGGAGCCCATATATTGCCTGAAAGACACACTGTGGACTTGGCAGCAGCATAGGGAGCACATATATTGCCTGAAAAACACATTGGAGTTGGCAGCAGCATTAGGAGCCCATATATTGACTGAAAGACACACCCAGGAGTTGGCAGCAGCAGCAGCATTAGGAGCCCATATATTGCCTGAAAAACACATTGGAGTTGGCAGCAGCTTTAGGAGCCAATATATTGCCTGAAAGACCCACCCAGGAGTTGGCAGCAGCATTAGGAGCCCATATATTGCCTGAAAAACACATTGGAGTTGGCAGCAGCATAGGGAGCCCATATATTGCCTGAAAAACACATTGGAGTTGACAGAAGCATAAGGAGCTCATATATTGCCTGAAAGACACACCCAGGAGTTGTCAGCAGCAGAACGAGCTCATATATTGCCTGCAAGACACACCCAGGAGATGGCAGCAGCAGAAGGAGCTACCATGCATCAGCTACTCGCATGCATCAGCTATTAGTGGGTGGAAATCCTGGCTGATCCATGCCTGATTCATCTTCACAAAAGTGAGTCTCTCCATATTTTTCGTGGACAGATGAGTTCTCCTTGGCGTTACTATGGCCCCCGCAGCACTATAGACCCACTCAGATGGCACACTACTGGCCGGGCAGGACAGCTTTCCCAGGGCAAACTCTGCCAGTTGCGGCCACAAGTCAAGTTTGGCTGCCGAGAAGTCCAGCAGATCCTCAAGGTGCATTGGCATGGTCATTTCAAGGTATGACACCACCTGCTGGTTCAGGCCCTGCTCCAGGTCTTCCTGCTGCTCATGAGTAGCCACACTATGCGGTAGCAGAAATCTACTCTTTAGCGACTGAAGACAGGCTGCTGCTGATGGAGCTGCTGCTCCTGCCACCCTCCCGGGCAGCCATGGCAGTGGAAGGTGAGCGCAGAGGTCCCCCCGAGTCAGACCTGCGAGAGTATGGACCATGGCGCAGATAGGCATCGGCCAACTGACTACGTAATGTCTTTGTGGTAGGTCAGTATGTCCTCCCTCTCAGCGGTTTTAAAAATTACCCCATTTTGTGCCGGAAGCAAGGGTCCAATAAGGTGGAAAGCCAGTAGTCATCGCGCAGAAAAATGGAGACAATTCTGCGGTCACTACGCAAGCACGTGAGCATGCATCGTGCCATTTTTTGTGCAAGTGACTCAGAGTGACTACCTGTCTCCATCTCCACAGCATACTGCCACGGTGTGTCTGGGTCCTCTGTCTCGCCTTCCTCACAACCCTCTAGCTCCATTGGCTGTTCCTGCTCCTCCTCTCCTGTCAGATGACTAGATAAACCACCCATTTCGCTAAAACTAAACTGTGCTTCACTGTGCTGCTGCTCCTCCTCCTCCTCCTCAGCTCCCACGGGGTTTATGTGGCCATGAAATGTATGCAACATGTCTCCAGTGCCCTGACTAGCCATGGTTTCCAACATGTGTTGTATTACATGAAGCAGTGGAATCACGACGTTCATGCCGTAATCCTGGCGTCTGACAAATAAAGTGGCTTCCTCAAAGGGCCTGAGCAAACGGCAGGTGTCACCTATGAGCTGCCACTGGTTCACATTAAAGTTCCATTTCTTGGCTGGGCAGTAGCTGCTGACTGTCCTCTAACACATCGTCCTCACTGAATAGTGGAGCTGAACCCAAAGCATAAGATACGGCGGCTGGAGGGGGGGCGTAGGACAGAGGCAATGGAAGGACAGGGGCTGCTCCTGGGCCATGCCAACTTAGGGTTGTGTCCGAGGAACCTAGGGACTGTTGACTGGGGGTGTCAGATGACACTTGTGATGAGGTCGATGACCGCGTTAACCAATCGATGACGGCAGATGCGTTGCTGGTCGAGACACGACCGCTAGCAGATACCGGGAGATCAGGCCTCTCACCACGACTCCTGCTGCCACCCTCCCCTAGTCTGCTGCAACCTCTGCCTGATGAATCTAGGCCTCTCCTCGGTGCACATCCTGGCACATCTCTGCCTGACATTTTTACTGCGTTTAGGAAGGGAAAACAATATACTACACTACACCTACAACAGTATTTTTGTAACAGCAGGTGTGTAGAAAAGTTAGATCAAAATAGGCACACTCTGTAGCTAAAAGCTAATGCAAAAAGACACTGTCAGTCAGTTATGTGCACCACAGGCAGTTTAAAAACGTGGTTTTTGTTCAAAATGTAAAAAAGGTAAAGATACAGGTACTATTAAAAGTGCTAGTATTCGGGATGCCCCCCCCCCCCCGGTGAAAGGCAATGGATGATTTAAACTTGTAAACCAGACTTGTTTTATACAAAAGGCAAAAGGTTAGTAGGCAGGTACTCTTAAAAGATAAGTGCTAGCACTGACAATGGCCCCCGGTGAAACTCAATGGGTGCTTTAAACTTGTAAACCCGACTTGTTTTATACAAAAGGCAAAAGGTCAGTAGGCAGGTACTCTTAAAAGACACGTGCTAGTATTTGGAATGTCTCCTTCTCACGTACAGATTGTGGAAAAGTGACTTTGCTTATGAAATGCAAGCAGTTAATAGACAGGTAGTCTTGAAATATTAATGCTAGTGTTTGGGATGCCCCCTCCTCACATACAGAGCAGGCCTCCCTTGATTGTGGAAAAGTGACTTTGCTTATGAAATGCAAGCAGTTAATAGACAGGTAGTCTTGAAATATTAATGCTAGTGTTTGGGATGCCCCCTCCTCACATACAGAGCAGGCCTCCCTTGATTGTGGAAAAGTGAAGTTAATTATAAAATGTAAGCAGTTATTAGACAGGTAGTCTTGAAATATTTATGCTAGTGTTTGGGATGCCCCCTCCTCACATACAGAGTAGGCCTCCCTTGATTGTGGAAAAGTGATTTTGCTTATAAAATGCAAGCAGTTATTACACAGGTAGTCTTGAAATATTAATGCTAGCACGCTTTTTAAAGAATGACACCAGGTAAAGGAAAAGCTAAATAGGCAGGAGTGTTATTAACCTAAATAGGCTTGAAAGCTAAAGCAAACAGTTTAAACTGTCCCTGTCTTTATCTGTCACTGTCACAGGCTCTCTCCTTCTCTATCTGTCCCGCGCTTCTTCTGTTCCATCTATCTATCTATCTATCTATCTATCTATCTATCTATCTATCTACCTATCTGTCTGTCCCTCGCTCTCTCCCTGCCTGATCTGCTCTGGCTGCAATACAGTGTCAGAATGATCTTCTGCAAGATTGCCGCCGTTTATATGGGGCTGTGACATCATCGTTAAGCCTGTCTGCTGATAGGTAGCATGTGACACCTACCCAGCATTCCTTGCCCCATGGGACATGTCCTGACATGTGGATACACCATTTTAGATGGGCTGTATAGCAGTAAATGGAGTTTTAAAGTGGATCAACACCCAGGGGTGATCGGCCCGGGAATCTATAAGATTCCCGGGCCGATCACCTCCCTCACCGTGGTGCATCCGAGATCGGGATGTCCCGCAGGGTGAAACCCCCCCCAAAAGCCCCCAAAAAACTTACCTTATCGGCGACGAATCAGTCGCCGCCGCCTCCCGCGCGCCCCTCTAGCAGTATGCGCGACCATGCTGGCCGCTTGTGAATGGCCGGCGCGGGCGCGTGCCCTGTAAGAGGGACGCGCGGGAGGCGGCGGCAGCGGCTTGTCCGTCGCTTGTCCGTCGCCGAAAAGGTACATTTTTTGGGGCTTTTGGGGGGGTTTCACACAGCGGGGCATCCTGATCTCGGATGCCCCGCTGAAGTGGACCAACACCCAGGATAGTGAAAATCCTGGGTGTTGGTCCACTTTAAGGAAGCAATTCGAGCGATCGAATCGTGGCGATATTCGGAATCGTAATGAATGGAATATTTCATGAAATTCGTAACGAATTCGGGTTCGTCAGAATCGATTCGCTCATCTCTACACACAGTCCACAACAATAAAAAAATACATTTATTTTATAAATATGTAAAGCAATACAGTATATAGGTACATTCACTAAGCACAAGAGGTGCTATGGCTACATTGATACTACCTGGTCACGATTCAGAGAGGATGTACAGCTATGCTAGGCATTCTCCAGCATTCCTATGCATGCTATTTAGGGTACCCATCTTGCACTAATTGCAACCCCCAAATCCAAACTAATTGCACCAAATCCCAAAGTCATGGTGGGATCCAGATTCCCCTGACACAAAAAGTATTTACAGTACACAATGCTAGTTCATAATTCATATTTGTAAATGACTCCTGGTTACAAGGTAACAAAATTGTGCCTGTGGGCCGTTGTATTCTCCCAAGCTATTTCAACAGATCTATTAAATCCTGAATATACTGCAAAAGGGCAAACTCAGAACATGTGGCTTTAAAATATATATATCTTATATTTTTTTAAATAGATTGTATGATTAAGGGCCATCTTTGGGCCTGAAACCCGTTACACATGGTCCCTAGAGTGGAATGTATCATGTTTTAGGTTCTCTATGATTTTGTTTCTATGTTTGGGGCCACTTTTTAACCATGGCAATTAAAGGTTATATTTAGGGATGAGCGAATCGATCCGGACGAACCCGGAATCGTTCCGAATTTCATGAAAAATTCGATTCTGAACGAATCCGAATTTCCCCGCGATTCGATCGATCGAAGTTTTCCTTTAAACTCCATTTATTTCAATTACAGGCATTCTAAAATGGTGGAAGCACATGTCCGGACATATCCCCTGGGGCAAGGTATCATGGGAAGGTCACATGCAGCCTATCAGCAGCCAGGAGCCCCGGTGACATCACAGCGCTATATAAAGCGGCGGCCATCTTGCTTGTGCGCATTTCAGACTTGCATTCGTGAGACAAGGGTGGTTGCTGGCTGGCTGCAGACAGGGACAGACAGGGACAGACAGTTAGCGATAGGTAGGGAGATTTAGAGTGGTAGACAGAGCTAGGGAAAGAGGTTTAAAACCGGAACAATCCAGCAGCATACAAGTCACATTGACAGGGTGCCTAGTGCTGGCTATGATTCATAATTACTGGGTTACTGTTAATAATATTTGGTTTGGTTTAAATACAGCTGCACACTGTGCATGCAATGCACATGCTATTTAACCCGATCTGTTAAACAAAAGGATTTCTCATACTTGGATTATAGTTAATACTTTTTGCTCAGCTTAAAATACATTACGCCACACTGGCATCCCAAGGCACATGCTATTTTAACCCTATCTGTTAAACAAAAGGATTTCTCATACTTGGATTATAGTTAATACTTTTTGCTCAGCTTAAAATACATTACGCCACACTGGCATCCCAAGGCACATGCTATTTTAACCTTATCTGTTAAACAAAAGGATTTCTCATACTTGGATTATTGTTACTTTTTGTTCAGCTTAAAATACATTACGACACACTGGAATCCCAAGGCACATGCTATTTAACCCTATCTGTTAAACAAAAGGATTTCTCATACTTGGATTATAGTTAATACTTTTTGTTCAGCTTAAAATACATTACGCGACACTGGCATCCCTAGGCACATGCTATTTAACCCTATCTGCTAAAAGCATTTCTCATACTTGGATAATTGTTACTTTTTGTTCATCTTAAAATACATTACGCCACACTGGCATCCCAAGGCACATGCTATTTTAACCCTATCTGTTAAACAAAAGGATTTCTCATACTTGGATTATAGTTAATACTTTTTGTTCAGCTTAAAATACATTTCGCCAAACTGGCATCCCAAGGCACATGCTATTTAACCCTATCTGCTAAAAGCATTTCTCATACTTGGATTATTGTTACTTTTTGTTCAGCTTAAAATACATTACGCCACACTGGCATCCCAAGGCACATGCTATTTTAACCCTATCTGCTAAAAGCATTTCTCATACTTGGATTATTGTTACTTTTTGTTCAGCTTAAAATACATTATGCCACACTGGCATCCCAAGGCACATGCTATTTTAACCAGATGTATACAACATAAGCGTTGATCAGCATCAGCTGCTTTATTAAGCTACTTCAGTTTGCGCTTGTTTTTGACTGTTTTCAAGAAACCAGGCCGCAGGGCACCCCAAAGCTGCACCTTGCACCCTATCTGGTATACAACATAAGCGTTGATCAGCATCAGCTGCTTTATTAAGCTACTTCAGTTTGCACTTGTTTTTGACTGCTTTTAATAAACCAGGCCGCAGGGCACCCCAAAGCTGCACCTTGCACCCTATCTGGTATACAACATAAGCGTTGATCAGCATCAGCTGCTTTATTAAGCTACTTCAGTTTGCACTTGTTTTTGACTGCTTTTAATAAACCAGGCCGCAGGGCACCCCAAAGCTGCACCTCGCACCCTATCTGGTATACAACATAAGCGTTGATCAGCATCAGCTGCTTTATTAAGCTACTTCAGTTTGCACTTGTTTTTGACTGCTTTTAATAAACCAGGCCGCAGGGCACCCCAAAGCTGCACCTTGCACCCTATCTGGTATACAACATAAGCGTTGATCAGCATCAGCTGCTTTATTAAGCTACTTCAGTTTGCACTTGTTTTTGACTGCTTTTAATAAACCAGGCCGCAGGGCACCCCAAAGCTGCACCTTGCACCCTATCTGGTATACAACATAAGCGTTGATCAGCATCAGCTGCTTTATTAAGCTACTTCAGTTTGCACTTGTTTTTGACTGTTTTCAAGAAACCAGGCCGCAGGGCACCCCAAAGCTGCACCTCGCACCCTATCTGGTATACAACATAAGCGTTGATCAGCATCAGCTGCTTTATTAAGCTACTTCAGTTTGCACTTGTTTTTGACTGCTTTTAATAAACCAGGCCGCAGGGCACCCCAAAGCTGCACCTTGCACCCTATCTGGTATACAACATAAGCGTTGATCAGCATCAGCTGCTTTATTAAGCTACTTCAGTTTGCACTTGTTTTTGACTGCTTTTAATAAACCAGGCCGCAGGGCACCCCAAAGCTGCACCTTGCACCCTATCTGGTATACAACATAAGCTTTGATCAGCATCAGCTGCTTTATTAAGCTACTTCAGTTTGCACTTGTTTTTGACTGCTTTTAATAAACCAGGCCGCAGGGCACCCCAAAGCTGCACCTTGCACCCTATCTGGTATACAACATAAGCGTTGATCAGCATCAGCTGCTTTATTAAGCTACTTCAGTTTACACTTGTTTTTGACTGCTTTTAATAAACCAGGCCGCAGGGCACCCCAAAGCTGCACCTTGCACCCTATCTAGTATACAACATAAGCGTTGATCAGCATCAGCTGCTTTATTAAGCTACTTCAGTTTGCACTTGTTTTTGACTGTTTTCAAGAAACCAGGCCGCAGGGCACCCCAAAGCTGCACCTTGCACCCTATCTGGTATACAACATAAGCGTTGATCAGCATCAGCTGCTTTATTAAGCTACTTCAGTTTGCGCTTGTTTTTGACTGTTTTCAAGAAACCAGGCCGCAGGGCACCCCAAAGCTGCACCTTGCACCCTATCTGGTATACAACATAAGCGTTGATCAGCATCAGCTGCTTTATTAAGCTACTTCAGTTTGCACTTGTTTTTGACTGCTTTTAATAAACCAGGCCGCAGGGCACCCCAAAGCTGCACCTTGCACCCTATCTGGTATACAACATAAGCGTTGATCAGCATCAGCTGCTTTATTAAGCTACTTCAGTTTGCACTTGTTTTTGACTGCTTTTAATAAACCAGGCCGCAGGGCACCCCAAAGCTGCACCTTGCACCCTATCTGGTATACAACATAAGCGTTGATCAGCATCAGCTGCTTTATTAAGCTACTTCAGTTTGCACTTGTTTTTGACTGCTTTTAATAAACCAGGCCGCAGGGCACCCCCAAAGCTGCACCTTGCACCCTATCTGGTATACAACATAAGCGTTGATCAGCATCAGCTGCTTTATTAAGCTACTTCAGTTTGCACTTGTTTTTGACTGCTCTTAATAAACCAGGCCGCAGGGCACCCCAAAGCTGCACCTTGCACCCTATCTGGTATACAACATAAGCGTTGATCAGCATCAGCTCCCTTATTAAGCTACTTCAGTTTGCACTTGTTTTTGACTGTTTTCAAGAAACCAGGCCGCAGGGCACCCCAAAGCTGCACCTTGCACCCTATCTGGTATACAACATAAGCTTTGATCAGCATCAGCTGCTTTATTAAGCTACTTCAGTTTGCACTTGTTTTTGACTGCTTTTAATAAACCAGGCTGCAGGGCACCCCAGAGCTGCACCTTGCACCCTATCTGGTATACAACATAAGCGTTGATCAGCATCAGCTGCTTTATTAAGCTACTTCAGTTTGCACTTATTTTTGACTGCTTTTAATAAACCAGGCCGCAGGGCACCCCAAAGCTGCACCTTGCACCCTATCTGGTATACAACATAAGCGTTGATCAGCATCAGCTGCTTTATTAAGCTACTTCAGTTTGCACTTGTTTTTGACTGCTTTTAATAAACCAGGCCGCAGGGCACCCCAAAGCTGCACCTTGCACCCTATCTGGTATACAACATAAGCGTTGATCAGCATCAGCTGCTTTATTAAGCTACTTCAGTTTACACTTGTTTTTGACTGCTTTTAATAAACCAGGCGGCAGGGCACCCCAAAGCTGCACCTTGCAACCTATCTAGTATACAACATAAGCGTTGATCAGCATCAGCTGCTTTATTAAGCTACTTCAGTTTGCACTTGTTTTTGACTGTCTTCAATAAACCAGGCCGCAGGGCACCCCAAAGCTGCACCTTGCACCCTATCTGGTATACAACATAAGCGTTGATCAGCATCAGCTGCTTTATTAAGCTACTTCAGTTTGCGCTTGTTTTTGACTGTTTTCAAGAAACCAGGCCGCAGGGCACCCCAAAGCTGCACCTTGCACCCTATCTAGTATACAACATAAGCGTTGATCAGCATCAGCTGCTTTATTAAGCTACTTCAGTTTGCACTTGTTTTTGACTGCTTTTAATAAACCAGCCCGCAGGGCACCCCAAAGCTGCACCTTGCACCCTATCTGGTATACAACATAAGCGTTGATCAGCATCAGCTGCTTTATTAAGCTACTTCAGTTTGCACTTGTTTTTGACTGCTTTTAATAAACCAGGCCGCAGGGCACCCCAAAGCTGAACCTTGCGCCCTATCTGGTATACAACATAAGCGTTGATCAGCATCAGCTGCTTTATTAAGCTACTTCAGTTTGCACTTGTTTTTGACTGCTTTTAATTAACCAGGCCGCAGGGCACCCCAAAGCTGCACCTTGCACCCTATCTGGTATACAACATAAGCGTTGATCAGCATCAGCTGCTTTATTAAGCTACTTCAGTTTGCACTTGTTTTTGACTGTCTTCAATAAACCAGGCCGCAGGGCACCCCAAAGCTGCACCTTGCACCCTATCTGGTATACAACATAAGCGTTGATCAGCATCAGCTGCTTTATTAAGCTACTTCAGTTTGCACTTGTTTTTGACTGCTCTTAATAAACCAGGCCGCAGGGCACCCCAAAGCTGCACCTTGCACCCTATCTGGTATACAACATAAGCGTTGATCAGCATCAGCTGCTTTATTAAGCTACTTCAGTTTGCACTTGTTTTTGACTGTTTTCAATAAACCAGGCAGCAGGGCACCCCAAAGCTGCACCTTGCACCCTATCTGGTATACAACATAAGCGTTGATCAGCATCAGCTGCTTTATTAAGCTACTTCAGTTTGCACTTGTTTTTGACTGCTCTTAATAAACCAGGCCGCAGGGCACCCCAAAGCTGCACCTTGCACCCTATCTGGTATACAACATAAGCGTTGATCAGCATCAGCTGCTTTATTAAGCTACTTCAGTTTGCACTTGTTTTTGACTGTTTTCAATAAACCAGGCAGCAGGGCACCCCAAAGCTGCACCTTGCACCCTATCTGTTTATACTAAATAAGCAAATACATAAAAATGTCAGGCAGACAAGTGCCAGGATGTTCAAAGAGGAGTGGCAGAGGCCAAGATTCAGCAGGCAGAGGTCGCAGCAGACTAGGGGCGAGTGGCAGCAATTGAAAAGCCTGGAGCCAAACAGGGCCGGGGCCGGGGTAGAGCACCTACTGCACGGCAGGCTACCTTATCGGGAGGTAGTGGAGCAGTGGTTCCTGGACTTGGCAACAATAGCAGCGAATCAGTGAGGCCTGTTGGTGGGAAAAGTAGCTACTCGGCAGTGTGGCAGTTTTTCCTGAAGCATCCGCAGGAGGGTAACATGGCCACATGCAAGATATGTAGGCAGAAGGTGAAGCGTGGCCAGGGCCCAAATGTTGGCTCCACGGCCCTGCGTCAACATATGATGCGTCACCATAAAGCGACCTGGGAGAACCGAGGCTCCCAAGGGGTGGTCCAGTCTGCTTCCTCACCAAGTGGCACGCCGCTCCCAATTTCTGCCAGCCAAGGCTCCAGCACCTCAGCCGAAGGCAGCTGTGTGTCATACCCATCCTCTGTCGCTCCTGCTCCTCCTACTCCTCCAAGTCATGCATCCCGCCAGCAATCCATCAGTGAAGCCATGTCCAAGAGACAGCAGTATGCGCCCACTCATCCTACGGCGCAGAAGCGGAATGTGCTCCTGTCCAAGTTGCTGGTGCTGCAGTCGCTCCCTTTTCAGGTGGTGGACTCTGCACCTTTCAGAGAACTGATGGCTTGTGCCGAGCCGAGGTGGAGAGTCCCAAGCTGTCATTTCTTTGCCAAGAAGGCAGTACCAGCGCTGCACACTTTTGTTGAACAGAAGGTGGGCCAGTCCTTGAGCCTGTTGGTGTGTAGCAAAGTGCATGGCAGAGCCGACGTCTGGAGCTGTAACTACGGTCAGGGACAGTACATGTCGTTTACGGCCCACTGGGTGAATGTGGTCCCTTTGCAGCAGCAGCAGCAGCAACTTGGACAGGTCACGCCGCTTCGGCCTCCGCGCTCCCTGCCCATTGGGCCTGTGACACTGTGCGACTCGGCCTCCTCATCCTCCGCCATCTCCTCACCCTTCACTGTAGGCTCAAGTCTCAGTGCCCCTCCAGTCTACCATGTGTGCAGGGCACGGAGGTGTCACGCAGTGCTTCACATGGTTTGTCTTGGCGAACGGAGTCACACAGTGGAGGAACTGCTTAAATTTATTCATCAGGAAATCCAAACATGGCTTACTCCAAGAAAACTTAAAATGGGAATCATGGTTACCGACAATGGGAAGAACATTTTGTCTGCGCTGCACCAAGGAAGGCTGACCCATGCCCCCTGCATGGCTCACGTCTTCAATCTGGTTGTCAAGCAGTTTCTGAAGTGTTCCCCCCATATGCAAGACATCCTAACAACTTCAAGGAAACTTTGCATTCACTCATACACCGCCAAACACACCCTTCTTGAGCTACAGTGTCAGAACGGTATCCCCCAACATAGTCTGATTTGCGATGTTTCCACCCGTTGGAATTCCACCCTTCACATGTTGGACCGATTATATGAACAGAGAAAAGCCATCACGGATTTCCTGTTGATCCAAGCGGATAGGGGGACTCCCCTGTGTAACTTCAATGTCAACCAGTGGCAGCTCATACGTGACACCTGCCGTTTGCTCAGGCCCTTTGAGGAAGCCACTTTATTTGTCAGTCGGCAAGATTACGGGATGAACGACGTGATTCCACTTCTTCATGTACTTCAGCACATGTTGGAAACCATGGCTGGTCAGGGCACTGGAGACATGGCGTCTACATCTTACGGCCACATGAACCCCGTTGGAGCTGAACTGGAGGAGGAGGAGGAAGAGGAGGAGGAGTTGCCCAGCGAAACACAGTTTAGGCTTGGCGAAATGGCTGGTTTATCTAGTCAGCGGACAGGAGAGGAGGAGCAGGAGCAGCCAGAGGAGCTAGAGGGTTTTGAGGAAGGCGAGACAGAGGACCCGGACACACCGTGGCAGTATGCAGTGGAGATGGAGACAGGTAGTCCATCCGAGTCACTTGCGCAAATGGCAGGAAGCATGCTCACGTGCTTGCGTAGTGACCCCAGAATTGTTTCCATTTGTCGGCGGGATGACTTCTGGCTGTCCAGCTTATTGGACCCTCGCTTCCGGCACAAAATGGGGGCATTTTTTAAACCCGCCGAGGGGGAGGACAAACTGAACTACTACAAAGACGTTCTACGTAGGCAGTTGGCCGATGCCTATCTGCGCCATGGTCCATGCTCTCGCAGGTCTGACTCGGGGGGACCTCTGCGCTCACCTTCCACTGCCATGGCTGCTGGGGGGGTTGGCAGGAGCAGCAGCAGCAGCTCCATCAGCAGCAGCCTCAGTCTTCAGTCGCTAATGAGTAGCTTTCTACACTCGCATAGTGAGGCTACTCATGAGCAGCAGGAAGACCTGGAGCAGGACCTCAACCAGCAGGTCATGTCATACCTTGACATGACCATGCCAACACACCTTGAGGATCCGCTGGACTTCTGGGCAGCCAAACTTGATTTGTGGCCGCAACTAGCAGAGTTTGCCCTGGAAAAGCTGTCCTGCCCGGCAAGTAGCGTGCCATCTGAGTGGGTGTTTAGTGCTGCGGGGGCCATAGTTACGGCGAGGAGAACCCGTCTGTCAACTAAAAGAGAGACTCACCTTTGTCAAAATGAATCAGGGATGGATCAGCCAGGATTTCCACCCACCAATGCCTGATGCATGCGACTAGATTCAGCATGGTGCCACGTTTTACACTTTCCAAATGGTGCAAAACATATTTATGTCTTTAGGCCAATTTTTGGGCTCCTGCTGATGCCAACTCCAGGGTGTGCCTTCCAACCAATTGTTGGCCTCCTGCTGAAGCCAACTCCAGTGTCTCTTTAAAGTAATGTTTGGGCTCCTGCTGCTGCTGCTTGCAACTCCAGGTTGTGATTCATCCAGTTTTTGGGCTCCTGCTGCAAACTCCAGTGTCTCTCTCAGCCAATTTTTGGCCTCCTGCTGCTGCTGCTACCAACTCCAGGGTGTCTTTCAAGCAATTTTTGGGCTCCTGCTTATGCTGCTGCCAACTTCCAGCTAATGTATGTGCTCCTGCTGCTGCCAACTTCAGGGTGCCTTCCAGCCAATGTCTAGGTTCCTGCTGCTGCTGCTGCCAACTCCGGGGTGTGTCAGCCAATTTTTGGGCTCCTGCTGCCAACTCCAGTGTCTCTTTAAAGTAATGTTTGGGCTCCTGCTTCTTGCAACTCCAGGGTGTGATTCATCCAATTTTTGGGCTCCTGCTGCCAACTCCAGTGTCTCTTTAAAGTAATGTTCGGGCTCCTGCTGCTGCTGCTGCTTGCAACTCCAGGGTGTGATTCATCCATTTTTTGGGCTCCTGCTGCCAACTCCAGTGTCTCTTTAAAGTAATGTTTGGGCTCCTGCTGCTGCTGCTTGCAACTCCAGGGTGTGATTCATCCAATTTTTGGGCTCCTGCTGCCAACTCGAGTGTCTCTTTAAAGTAATGTTTGGGCTGCTGCTGCTGCTTGCAACTCCAGGGTGTGATTCATCCAGTTTTTGGGCTCCTGCTGCCAACTCCAGTGTCTCTTTAAAGCAATGTTCAGGCTCCTGCTGCTGCTTGCAACTCCAGGGTGTGATTCATCCAATTTTGGGGCTCCTGCTGCCAACTCCAGTGTCTCTTTAAAGTAATGTTCGGGCTCCTGCTGCTGCTTGCAACTCCAGGGTGTGATTCATCCAATTTTTGGGCTCCTGCTGCCAACTCCAGTGTCTCTTTCAGCCAATGTTGGGCTCCTGCTGCTGCTTGCAACTCCAGGGTGTGATTCATCCAGTTTTTGGGCTCCTGCTGCCAACTCCAGTGTCTCTCTCAGCCAATTTTTGGCCTCCTGCTGCTGCTGCCAACTCCAGGATGTCTTTCAAGCAATGTTTGGGCTCCTGCTTATGCTGCTGCCAACTCCAGGGTGTGCCTTCCAGCTAATGTATGTGCTCCTGCTGCTGCCAACCTCAAGGTGCCTTCCAGCCAATTTCTAGGTTCCTGCTGCTGCCAACTCCAGGGTGTGCCTGTCAATATTTGGTCTCCTGCTGCTAACTCCAGTGTCTCTTTAAAGTAATGTTCGGGCTCCTGCTGCTGCTTGCAACTCCAGGGTGTGATTCATCCAATTTTTTTGGCTACTGCTGCCAACTCCAGTGTCTCTTTCAGCCAATGTTGGGCTCCTGCTGCTGCTTGCAACTCCAGGGTGTGATTCATCCAATTTTTGGGCTCCTGCTGCCAACTCCAGTGTCTCTTTCAAGCTATGTTTGGGCTGCTGCTGCTGCTGCTTGCAACTCCAGGGTGTGATTCATCCAATTTTTGGGCTCCTGCTGCCAACTCCAGTGTCTCTTTCAGCCAATGTTGGGCTCCTGCTGCTGCTTGCAACTCCAGGGTGTGATTCATCCAATTTTTGGGCTCCTGCTGCCAACTCCAGTGTCTCTTTCAAGCTATGTTTGGGCTGCTGCTGCTTGCAACTCCAGGGTGTGATTCATCCAATTTTTGGGCTCCTGCTGCCAACTCCAGTGTCTCTTTCAGCCAATGTTGGGCTCCTGCTGCTGCTTGCAATTTCAGGGTGTGATTCATCCAATTTTTGGGCTCCTGCTGCCAACTCCAGTGTCTCTTTCAGCCAATGTTGGGCTCCTGCTGCTGCTTGCAACTCCAGGGTGTGATTCATCCAATTTTTGGGCTCCTGCTGCCAACTCCAGTGTCTCTTTCAAGCTATGTTTGGGCTGCTGCTGCTGCTGCTTGCAACTCCAGGGTGTGATTCATCCAATTTTCTTGGCTCCTGCTGCCAACTCCAGTGTCTCTTTCAGCCAACGTTGGGCTCCTGCTGCTGCTTGCAACTCCAGGGTGTGATTCATCCAATTTTTGGGCTCCTGCTGCCAACTCCAGTGTCTCTTTCAAGCTATGTTTGGGCTGCTGCTGCTGCTGCTTGCAACTCCAGGGTGTGATTCATCCAATTTTTGGGCTCCTGCTGCCAACTCCAGTGTCTCTTTCAGCCAATGTTGGGCTCCTGCTGCTGCTTGCAACTCCAGGGTGTGATTCATCCAATTTTTGGGCTCCTGCTGCCAACTCCAGTGTCTCAGCCAATGTTGGGCTCCTGCTGCTGCTTGCAACTCCAGGGTGTGATTCATCCAATTTTTGGGCTCCTGCTGCCAACTCCAGTGTCTCTTTCAAGCTATGTTTGGGCTGCTGCTGCTGCTGCTGCTTGCAACTCCAGGGTGTGATTCATCCAATTTTTGGGCTCCTGCTGCCAACTCCAATGGCAGGTGGGGGGCACCGTTTCAGACCTTTGCCCTGGGGTGCCAGAAAGCCTAGCTACTCCTTTGATTCTGGCCTTGATCTCCGCCAAATACAGTTTCCTCCAGGCCTTTGCAATGAATTGATTTGTGGCTATCAATATAAATGTAAGTAATTTTTCTTAAATGTTGTTCAGCTCCGGGGCTTTTTACTGTGATGGTATGTTTGACCATTTTATAGACTTGCGACCTGAGACGTGTAATCATAGGGCACGTCCACCAAGTATGTAAAAAATCTCCATCTGTCGTGCGCCGGCTAAAGTAGGATCCAGGGCAGCTAGGATAGATTTTGGTCAATATGACGGGGACCATGTACCGTTGGTGTAGAACTTTATAGGCAGATTCTGCTGATAGCATGTTGATAAACACGGCTGTGGTTAGCCAGATGTTGGATCGAACTTTGTAGTCCTTTGTTGCCTTCAGGTTTTACTCCCATTGCTTTACATACTTGTGGTTTGGTTGGTCATTGAGGGATGAGTAACGGATGGATATTAGGCTCGGTGCATTAGGATTGGCACATTTCTTCCTATATGGGGACCTTAGGTGCAGTTCTAGCTCCAATCTGTGAGAGCCCCCTTGGGGACATAAAATGCAATGGATAAATTGGAAGCAGATTACCTGAGGTTGCCCTATAACCTCGGGTGCCGCACATAGGGAGGAAGAGTCGAATGCCTCGTAGTACAGCTTCAGACCATACACCCCATGTGCTTGCAAAGAGGGCTATCATATAATCAAGTTAGGACTGCATCTGCACCATGGGGTTTGGTGGTTTGGCATACTAGAAACCTACAAGTGGTGCACCACAAAAATTCTCTAAACAAACGGGGGCGTGCTCACCTAAACAATAGACAATGTACAAAAAAGATGCAGTTGAGGCGGCAAGCTCCAACCGTCACCAATAAGGGAGCAATACCAAACAATTCAATTAATCAAATTTATTTAGAGTACAAAAAAACTAAAATCAACATATACACACACAAGTCAATTAAAAACAAATGCTGCCTCAATCTCATCCAACCTCTAGATAACCCACAACGTAAATTACATAACCATGATAAGAGGGACCCAATTAATAATAAATATAATCTTATTTTTGTGCCGGCGCAAAAAAATAAATAAATAAATATATTGTTATATATACCCTCTAACAAAGTGACGGTACAATATATAGCAAAATTACAAGACAGCTTAATCAAGTAAATACACTATAAAGAAAGGTAAGTATTCACCTGTGCTATGAAAAAAACCAATCAGTTGTTACATACAACTATCAAAAATCACTCTACACATCATGTGATAAAACAACACAATATCAGAGCACATGGATAGATAAAGCAAGTGTATAAATATCCAGAACCAATTACAAAGTGCAGTGCCTAGACACAAATACAGATACAAAATTACCAGCAGCAGACAAAGCACATGGTGTCCACATGGAGGGGAGGGAGGATGAGGGGCGGCAGAGAAAAAGACCACCTGCGCTCGCGACTTCTCGTGTCGCTTCTTGCTCTCACCCAAATATTTTGTGCAATAATGTATCTTTGTCACAAGTGATTTTGCACTCACTCAAATATTTTGTGCAATAATGTATCTTTGTCACAAGTGATTTTTGATAGTTGTATGTAACAATTGATTGGTTTTCATAGCACAGGTGAATACTTACCTTTCTTTATAGTGTATTTAATTGATTAAGCTGTCTTGTAATTTTGCTATATATTGCACGGTCACTTTGTTAGAGGGTATATATATATATATATATATATATATATTTTTTTTTTTTTTTTTTTTTTTTTTTTGTGCCGGTACAAAACTAAGATTATATTTATTATTAATTGGGTCCCTCTTATCATGGTTATGTAATTTACATTGAGGGTTATATAGAGGTTGGATGAGATTGAGGCAGGAGTTCTTTTTAATTGTCTTGTGCGTGTATATGATGGTTTTAGTTTTTTTGTTGTTAATTGAATTGTTTGGTAGTGCTTCCTTATTGGTGATGGTTGGAGCTTGCCGCCTCAACTGCATCTTTTTTGTACATGGTTTGGCATACTAGTAATAGGTTCAGTTCCACTCGTAAGGAGTCAACCTTCTCTTTTCTAGTCCGGTTAGGATTGGTTTTCCAGTTGTATTCTGCTTTTTGTAACTGGTTTACTAGGTCCTTGTTTTTGGCTTTCTCTCTTTTTTTGGTAAGCTGCTAGTTGTATGAGGTTTCCCTGCATAACCACTTTTTGGGCCTCCCAGAGTGTAACTGGGGATTCCACTGAGAGCTGGTTGAGCGAGAAGTCACGGCCTCCTGTATTTTAGTGTGTCTTGAGTAGTAAGGAGTGACTGGTTAAACTGCCAGTTTGCAGGGGAGCGTCTAGGCAGGAAGGGTGATTGAGACATTTTAATATTTTAGGAAGTTTAACTATAAAACAAGGGAGTCACAACTTAGAGCTAGTCAGATGGAATACTAGGAGCAACATCAAAAAATCATAATTTGTTGAATGAGTAGTAGATCCTTGGAACACATTTTCAGCAAAGGTAAATTGTTAAATAAAACTGCTTTTTACTTGCCCCATGCTGGCTGTTAGGGGCTACATGTCAAACCCTGTAGAACTTTCTCCTTTCTACTGACTCATTTTCAGGGTCCCTTCTGAGGGATTCCTCACATTGAAACATGCATGACAGAGACTATTTGCCAGACAGAGACTGACATTGGAAGGGAAGTATTGCTTTGTTATAAATAAAATAGTTTAAAGCGAGTTCAGGAGCTTTTGCGAGTTCCGGTTGTACTTTCAAGCGAGGTTGTGTTATAAGTGAGGGGGCTTTTCATTAAGGGACTTTAGATTGGGGGACTTCAAGTGTTCAAGTGTTCTTATTGCCTATCTGCTAAAATATGAATTTGAAAGCCAAATTTTCTGCAACTGTGAGCTCTAAAATTGTTTTCACTGCTGTTTTGTAACTAGGATAATGGCTAGCAATATTGGAGGTCTACTTCAGTGCACAGTTTGTCATATGTATATACCTCAGGATCAGCAGTTCCCGGGTGAATACCGCTGTGGTAAATGTGAGCAAAGTGCAAACCTGGAAGCTTGGGTTAGAGACCTGAAGGAGGAGGATTGGCAATATGGAAAAGAGTGTTCTGCTCACTGAGCAGGCAATAAGTGGGGTAGATACAGAGGGAGGAGTAATGGGTCAGGAGGAGCAGATAAGTATCTAGGTAAATGTAGATAGAGGGAGTAGAAAGGGTGCACAGAAAAGGAAGGTCATACCTGTGTCTGTGCACCCTAGCAAAATTGCTAAGTTGGGTAATGATGCAAGAGTGTCAGTCTCAGAAATGGCAGCCCTAGGGATACTGCTCTCCCTAACAGCCAGGAGGACAGCCCAGCTAGTGAGCGGGTGGTTGGAACTGCAGGTAGGACTAGACAGTTAGTGGTCATAGGGGATTCTATTATCAGGTGGACTGATAGAAAAATTTGTCACCAAGACTGCCTCAACCGAATGGTTTGCTGTTTCCCTGGTGCCAGGGTCGGTATGTAGTGGAAAGGGTGGATAAGTTACTGGGAGGGGCTGGGGATGACCCAGCTGTCATGGTCCACGTGGGGACCAATGACAGAATTAATGGGACATGGAGGATCTTTAGGAATAGATTTATGGAATTAGGCACCAAGTTGACGGGAAGGACCTCCAAGGTTGTATTCTCTGGAATACTGCCTGTGCCATACGCTACACATGAAAGACAGCCGGAGCTCAGAGATTTAAATGTCCTGGTGCAGGGCAGAGGGATTTGGGTTCCTAGAGCACTGGGCTGGCTTTTCATTGGGGTACAAACTGTATTCTACAGATAATTTGCACCTGAATGAAAGGCGGGCTGCTGTGCTGGGTAAGAGGATACTAGAGGAAGTGGAGAGTTATTTAAACTAGAGATGAGGGGGAGGGCCAGAGTGAAAACAAAAGTGAAGACTTTACTTAGGGGATGATGGTGGGTGTAGAATTAGAAGGGGGGAGGACTGCTATGATGGATATGTATTGCAAACCAGCAGTAAAAAATTAGGCGGATGCATTACTGCAGAAGCTAATACTATAGCTCAATGTGTCAAACTATATAGGAACATAAAGTGTATGTTCACAAATGCCGGAAGTCTGGCAAGTAAAGTGAGGGAGCTTGAGGCTCTTGTGCTGGAAGAGAATATTGATGTTGTTGATGTGGCTGAGACATGGCTGCATTCCACACATGACTGGACTGACAATCTACAAAGTTTTTCTCTTTTCTGGAAAAGACAGAGCAAAAATGAAAGAGGGCGAAGTGTGTCTCTATGTAAAGCAAGAATTCAAAGCATATATTAATGAGGGGATACAAGCAGAAGATTGTGAGGATGTAGAATCCTTGTGGATAGAAGTAGGGGGACAATGTAAACAATGTTAAAATACAGTTTGGTGTAATCTATAGGCCCCCAAATATAACTGAGGAAATAGAGGGTCAACTGCATAAACAGCGGACTTCACAGGCTGGTACAGTGGTGGTGATGGGAGACTTCAACTACCCAGGAATCGACTGGTGACATGGTTCTGCTTCTTCTACAAGGGGGAGAGCATTCCTCAGCTTGCTACAAGATAAATGATATGAATCAGTTTGTGGAGGCACCTACTAGGGGTGATGCTCTTTTAGATCTGGTTATATCAAATAATGATGACCTGATGGGGATAGTAACAGTCCATCAAAATCTTGGTAACAGTGACTACAATATAGTTGTATTTAACATAAACTGTACGAAAGATTTTCTGTCGTGGGGCAAAAACATTTTAGGAAGGCCAACTTCCACAGGCTCAAAGCAGCACTCCAGGCCATAGACTGGGAGCATCTGTTCAGGAATAAAGATACAGATGCCAAATGGGAGTGGTTTAAATCATTTGTGAGTACCAATGTTGCAAAATGTATTCCTACGAGTAACATATATAAGTGGCTAAAATTTAACCCCTCATGGCAGACACCTGCGATTAAAAGGGCAATAAAGAGCAAAAAAAAAAAGGCATGTAAACATTACAAGGCTGAACTCTCAGTTGTAACACTTGAAAAGTATAAACTAGTAAATAAAATGTGTAAGACAGAAATAAGGTTGGCAAAAGCACAAAATGAAAGAGATGTTTCCAAAGAAAGCAAAACACACCCTAAACATTTTCTTAAATATATTCTAAGAAATATATCTTCGAAGAAAACTAAAAGTAAATGTGAATAAGACTGCAGGACCAGATGGACTTCACCCTAGAGTTCTCAACTCGGTTCCGTTATCTCATCACCCCTGTTGTTGAACTTGGTATAGTGCCAAGGGGATGGCGCAAGGCAAATGTGGTGCCCATTTTTAAAAAGGGCTCTAGGTCTTCTCAGGGCAATTAGAGACCTGTAAGCTTAACATCTATTGTGGGGAAATTGCTTGAGGGGCTATTAAGGGACTATATACACGAATATGTAACTATCCATAATATTATAAGTGACAACCAGCACGGTTTTACTAAGGACAGAAGCTGCCAGACTAACCTGATTGGCTTCAATGAAGAGGTAAGTAGATGCCTGGACAGAGAGGTGGCTATGAATATAGTTTTTCTGGATTCTGCAAAAGAATTTGTCACTGTCCCCCATAGACGCTTATTGAGGAAACTGAGATCTTCAGAATTATAAAATACAGTTTGTAACTGGATTGAAAACTGGCTAAAAGATTGTGGTGGTTAATGATACCTACTCTGAATGGTTACCGGTTGTAAGCGGTGTACCCCAGGGTTCAGTGCTGGGCCCACTATTATTCAACTTGTTTATAAACGACATAGAAGATGGAATTGAAAGCACTGTCTCTATTTTTGCAGATGACACAAAGATATGTAACACAGTGCATTCTATTAAAGATGTTCACAAGCTTCAGGCTGACTTGAACACACTGAGTGTCTGGCCATCCACTTGGCAAATTAAGTTCAATGTGGAGAAATGTAAAGTCATGCACTTGGGGTCTAACAACCTAAAGGCCCCATGTGTCCTAGGGGGAGTAAAACTGGGAGAGTCACTTGTTGAGAAGGATCTGGGGGTACTGGTAGATCACAGGCTAAATAACAGCATGCAATGCCAAGCAGCTGCTTCCAAGGCCACCAAGATACTATCATGCATTACAAGATGCATGGCATCACGGGATAGGGAAGTAATTCTGCCTCTTTACAAGGCACTGGTGCGCCCTCACCTGGAATATGCCGTCCAGTTCTGGGCACCCATTCATAGAAAGGACGCTCTGACTATGGAAAGGGTGCAGAGGAGAGCCACCAAACTTATAAGGGGAATGAAGGATCTTAGTTATAAGGAAAGATTACAAGAATTAAATCTGTTTAGTCTTGAGAGGAGACGACTGAGGGGGGACATGATTAACTTGTATAAATATATAAATGGCCCATACAAAAATATGGGGGAACACTATTTCAGGTAAAATCCTCTCTAAAGACAAGGGGACACTGCCTTCGATTGGAAAAAAAAAAATTTAGTCTCCGGCAGCGACAATCGATTTTTACCAAGAACTATAAATCTATGGAATAGCCTCCCAGAGTAGCTTGTTATAGCATCAGCCGCTGACAGCTTCAAAAAAGGATCATATGCTTATTTAGAAGAAAATAACATTAACAGTTACCATTAGCGGTTATCAGTAGCAAAAAATAAAATAAATACCTTCCACCTATAAAATAAAATAAAAAATAACTTCCCCTACCCCAACACCCTTGATTGAACTTGATGGACATATTTCTTTTTTCAACCATATTAACTATGTAACTATGTTACTATGAGTCATCATCTGCTGCTGAGGAGGCTATGCAGAAGAAATCACTGGGAGCTATTAGGAAAAGCAGAAGGTTAAGTGAAAGATGCAGCCCCTCGCAGCCTGCACCAGAAGGGCAGAAAGCAGGCTAATTTAAACCTTTGCCTGGATGTCCATTAAAACATGCCTGGAGTAAGCATATATCTGCCTTGGGAAAAAAAGAACATACACACATTAGGGCAGAATAGATGCACCATATGGAGACCTTCATTTTTGACTGGATGTCTGCTTATAAAAGAAACAGATGTTTGGCAGATTCAACAGATGTCTCATTTTTATGAAGAATCATCATTGTCGTAATACACAATTTTTTGTTGAAGCAATCGTATACCCATATGTTAACCACTTCCTCATTCACTAGTGGCTGCCGATCACATGACTGCTGGTGACCAACCTGGATTTCTCAGTGGATTTGCAGATCAAACCTGAATGGTTTCCATCTTTTTCTTTATTAACTGCCATTTGGTTCCATACACCAGGATGAGGAAGTGGGGACTTAAGTATAATGCTGCTTTAATGCCCCTGGGGGGAACTTTGTTGGCAACCTGGGGGAAGGTAGGGGTTAGTTGGTGGTTCAGGTGGCAGGATTAAGGAAGGGCCAGCGGTCATTCCGGGAGATTGGTCGGCCCCCAGGGACATATAGGCCCCTTGTGGGAACAAGAATAGGTAAGGTATTGTTAGTGCAGTAGAGGTTGGTTAGGCCACCTACCTCAACTTGACTCCTATGAATACATCCATTGGGGATGGGTCCCCTGGATTCAGTGCATATTTGTAGGCGGCTGTGTGGGTTTCTTCTTTAGGCTCCCTATCCAGTGGGCCAATCCTGCAATCATCCTGGCGATCCTGCGGATCCCTCATATCTAAAGCTGAGGTTTCCATCTCCATAATGTAGGCCCCAGCACTGTAAAGAAAAGCCAGGGTATAAAAGGGCAGGGGGTACCCCAGGAGCAGAGTGCAGGAATCGCTAGATGGAGTTAGCAAATCAGCAGCACTCCCTCTTTGCAGGCTACCTGCAGCTCTATAGGACACAATTTTTGGGGTAATATAGACCACAGCAGGAGTTATAAAAAGGTTAATTACATTGCAGCAATCTGACTTGCCCTGGGGATGGATGCATGTGAGCACTGTTTTTTGTAAGGGTGTTTGTTGGTCCATTTTAACAATAAAAGAGGAGCCCTGCAGAAAAGAGACTTTTGAGTGTTTGCCTACTTTAACTGGGCTATATAGAGTTTACCCCCTCTTTCTAGAGCAGGGGTGCCAAACTTATTTTCACAGGGCCATCAGCATTCTGGTGTCCTTGAAAGGGTCGATTAACAACAAACACAAAACATAATGCAAACACGGCCAATTTAATACTATAATTGCAGAAAAATGATTTTCCTCAGGACAGATGCAGGTGCTTATTTTTTTCCCCCAGGACAGCCACAGAATTGTTTTTCCCCACAACAACCACTGAATTATTTTACCAAAGACAGCTGCAGAATGAATTTGCCCAAGACAGATAAGATTTTTTTTGCCTAGGATAAATGCAGATTTATTTTGCCCAGGACAGATGCAGAATTATTTTGCCCAGGACAGATGCCTATGCTGAATTATTTTGCCCAGGCCCTACCTGGTAATAGCTGGCAATAAACCTTGCAGCAGATGTTGGGTGGGTTATGCGGCCCCCTTCATGTGGTGATAGCTGGTAGTACAGATACACAGAACAATTTCAGACACTATTCTCTTTTCCCCAAAACGTTAAAAAGGCACACAACAGCCGTTTATGCACCACGTCTGGGGGCAGGATTGGAGGCAATACTGAGCTCCACAGTCGAATGCCACATGCCCATGCAGCACAACGCAGATGCAAAGACACGTTGTTGGTGTCAGAAACCTAGAAGTGACCAGGCCGGCTAAAAGGGCCATCTGGTCAGAGGCCCACATAAAAGGGCTTGAATGGCCCTCTATAGGACACATGTGTCCTATAGGGTTTCTACCTAAAATATGTATTAAAAAAGTTACAGTTTACTTTTTAATTGAATTGTGTTTTTCAAATTTTCAAGTTCTTCTTTATGTGTTACAGAAGATTTTACAGTATTTTGAGGACATGTCCAAAGCTTTTTTACAAAAATCCATGGCATTACTTTGCAATTGATTGTACATTGTGTTTTATAATGACCATGTGACCTCATACCAGGTTAACAGCATGTTTGTAATGGCTTTTTCAGTCTTAAACCATTGGCTGCATTCTAGCAGAAGATTAGGCTAAAGTTAAACTGAAGTAAAATCAGATACATATCAGTTATCCTAATTTGAGCTGCAATAATTAATTATACAATCTAGGATGAGACAGTAATGCAGTTTTACAGCTAAACATAATTAAATCCTGCTCATCTGGCTATGTAAGGTATTATTCACAGTTAATATTCTCTCCTTTCCGATCACTCAGCATTGAAAAGCCTGTACGGGTTTCATATCATTCAGCTGTTTTCTGTAATGCAGGTTACTGAGGAGACAATTAAGCCACTGGACAGGAACAGTACAAGTGCTACGGGAATCTCAAGAAGACAATCATTGCAGAATGGAGGCCCAGATACAAATGCTAGCAGCAAGTAGTGAGTGCATGAGAAAAGACCTGGACGAGCTCAAACAGGATGTAAAGGTACTGTACAAGTAAAAAACATTAAAATTATGGCATTGTAAAGCTCAACGGCAGAAAAGAACAATTTATTGTATTGATAGCTAACCTTGTTACTATGACATTAACCCCCCCCCCCCAATAGTAATTTTACATATATTTCTTCCTTTCAGCACAATACAGAGGCATATTCTGAAATAAAGCTATAGCACATTTAGGCGCAGGTATAATGGGCCTAATTAATTAAGCCCTAATTTATTTAAAGCGGTTCTTCACTCTGAATAAGAGTCTATCTTATATGTTTCCCACACCCTGTACATACAGATTGCTCACATTAAAAATCATCCTACCTGCACCTACTGCATGTTATGAGCCTTTAAACATCCAAGACGGTGGCTTATAGAACATCTGGCAGCCTGCAAACAGGAAGTGCCTTCTGACTGTACTGCTCTGCATTCTGGGACTGCTGACCTTTTCCTGACCCCAGCTCTGCTTTGTCTGAGCAAAGCACAGCTATATCCCGCCCCCTGTACTTTATCCCACTCTCCTCTCCTCAGTAAGTGTGATGCTTCTGAGTCAGTCCTAAAGTCTTTAACAGAGTTGCAGCCCAGTGGGGTAAATAATAATAAGTGACTAAAACTTTAATATATATATATATATATATATATATATATATATATATATATTAGATGCTGGTGAATAGTTTTTTAAGGGTTTGGGCTTTTCAATAAATCATGGTGAAGGTCCAGTTTAAGGGGAAAGTCCACTTTTAATGCCATTTTTTAAAGTATAATCTGTTGCTATCGGCAACTGTATACTAAGGAGTTTATTTAAGAAATGCTAGTGCCATGTAGGACCACGTAGTGGCAGGTATATTTCTGGAGCTCTTCCAGAAAGCCATATGTATGACGGCAAAATGGTTAGCACCTCTCATAGCGCCAGTTAGCGTTCCATGTATTAATAGCGGCTGTTGTTTATAGAGCGCCGGTGCTGTCATTCTCCTATACACTTCCATTGAGTTTTCTAGTGAGGTGATCTTTACAACTTCTGCTTAGCGTTTTTCAATTTTTTGGGACCAAATTAACTGCCAGGGGATCCTTGGCTTGGGATGTATTTTATCCTTCATTAGAGTATTTTGTTTTGGATGTAAAGTTGCGTTTTTTTTTGCTTTCCAATCCAAGTGTCATTCCACTTGTTTATGTTGTGTCCCTGTTTCCTCTGGATATTTTTCAGCCTCCTAAATTTTGCAACAGGTGCCACGGGCCTTAGCTTTAGCACCCAGTTCTAGATTGCCCGCACCTGCGCTGTGATTTTAGGTGTTATCAGTGGTGCTACATCTTGTCCTGTGTAGCATTTGCTCTGTGTTAAATGTGGCTTTCTAGCACAAACTAGCGTTCTCGTAAATCAAGCCAAATTTCAGCTTTCATTGGTTCAAATGCCATGTATGCTTTGCTTTGTGCACTTTGCGGTTTGCCTTTGCGGTGGTACTATGCCCCCTCCCCCCCCCCCCCGACGCAGGCAAGCCCGCAGCCCCAGCAGCTCTTCTAGCGGGTCAGATGCTGGCTTGCCCCCCCAAAAGACCACCTGCCAACATGTGGACCCCTGTGCCAACGGACAGGTAATTAAGGTAAGTGTATTATTTGTGTTTGTTGTACATTTTTGGGGGGGTGGGTGTGTCTTTACTTCTGCTCCCTTCTTTTTAACTTTTTTCTGAGGCATCTATATTCTAGTTTTGTCAGTGTTTTCTCCACATGTAATCTTCCTATGTGCGTTTGTTTCCGTGTGGCCCCTTTTTACTTTATTATAGACTTAGGCCTCTTATGCCAACTGTAGCGTTTTTGGCTCCATAACATTTTTTTTATAAATGCAGAGGTCTTAGCTTTGAGCTTAGTGTTTTTACTATTTTAATATGTGTATCTTCCAATTCTCATCTGTTAGCTTGCAGCAATGCTTTTTTATTTAAATACAGACCTATTATTGGTTTGTGACATGATATTAATGTAAACTTTTTGTTTTTCTTCTTTGTTTTTTTTTATGTAGGACATGTGCCAGCGGGAACACGATTATGCCTCGGCCTGGAAGGGGACCATTGTGGAGGAAATCATGGCCACTGTGTTCCGGTGCTTTAATGTCAAGCTTTGTCCCAAGTCTGTCCAACAGCATTGGTCGGACTTCAAGTGCCGGGACCCGGCATCGGTCTAACAGCTTTATGATGCCTATGCCTCCAGTAATTTAGGAATGCAGGACAACATTGGTCTGAGTTGGAGCTCCAGCATGGACATATCCTTAATGCCTCTTACTGTTTTTTGTCTCCACAGATAAGCAGCCTCCCCTCCACAAGCATGGCAAGTAGATTCTCCCTCACCCCGAGACCAGGATCCAAACAGATCAGTGGGAGAAGGCATCCCAGAGTAGTCGGCTGGCGAGGAGGGGGCTGTGTGGGTCAACAGCTCCTCCGATAAAGATACAGCAGAGTCTGGCTACCTGTTGGGTCAGTCTCAGGTGGGAATTCCCGAGGTGGAAGAGGTGGTGGACTCTTCACCACTCCATAAGGGTGCAGGAGGAGGATTGGAGGAGTCTGACCCCTCGGAGTAGCCTTTGTGTGTTGTAACATGGCTAACTATTGTTGAACTGACAAGTGTATTGCTCATGTGTTGCATTTGCTTTTATACTGTTTCAGGGCATCATAGGCCAGTAACCTCCTCCACACCCCTTCCGGTCTTATTGCCAGAGCCAATGTCAGATAATTGTGACATGCACAAACACACACCTAAAACTAGCTAATGGTTTTCTTCTGCAAAAATAAAATGTTTTATGACAACTACTAATGTTTTTTCTCACAGCTGATCATATTCCTGCTTGCACGTCCCTTGCTATCCCAACCCACAGAAACCGGCAAGTTGGACCCAGCAGCATGGGCCAAAGCCAGAGCTGTGATGGTGAGTAACATAGACACAGGGTGCAAACTCTTGCTGCCTTGCAGATGTATTTTTCATTTTTGTGAACCAACCAAATTAACCATTTTTGGTGACACAATATATGTTTAAGGTTTAATTTCTTTGGTTGGGTAGAATAATGCTTCTTTCTGTCCTATGTTATTTCATGTATTTTGACACAATGTTGGACCCAAAATCAAATAAATATTCCTCCCTCTTAGTGTTTGATAGCACATTTGACACCTGTGGAGTCCGTCAGTGTGTGTTTCCTCAAATCCACATTTGTGTGTTCTTCATTTATTTATTAGATAAAGATGAGCTTCAGCATGTGTTGACCCTGCAGCTATATGTTGTAAGGTTGTGCTACACATTGGTCTTCCTTATAAACAGATTTTAGTGGCACTGTTGCAGTGTGCATTGCGTTGTGGATCACAACATGCATCCTATTTAGCTCGTTATAGTTTTCAGCAAAACCAATGGTGTCCAAAAATGTTACCGTCCTTTTACCCACACAATTTTTCAGTGTGTGAAAAGTGGCATTTAATAGTGACTTACCTCATTTCTTAATGGAGGTAATGCCATTAGTTTTTACTGTAGCAATCAACAAATCTCTATGGTGTTCGCACCCAAAAATGTGCTAATATTTTACATATCCCATAGTATGTTTTTTGGCCAAAATTTACAGATATCTCCTTACATTAATGCAAAATTAATGTTAAAAATAGGAACATAACATGTATAGGTTGTCCTATTTGCGCCATTTCAAAACATTTTTCCCAAGATTGTTTGGTTGTCAGATGTTGTTTGCAAACCAGGATGCAGCTTGAACTCCACACAACAATGCGCAACTGGCACACTGGCTTGCCCAAATATTCGGCATGATCATCATTGTGTGCTGACCTTTTTAATAACACTAGCTTGGTGGGTGTTGTAACTGCTGACACATGTCTTTGGACCTTGTATACATTTTTTGGTTTATGGTTACCTTTCAAGTAGTTTATTGGTTCCCCCTTGCTTCTGCTTACATACACAATACACTACCTGTTGGTTCGGACAGGTTGACCCTAAAAGGTTTGCAATTTTGATTGATTTAATTGTGCTCTCCATGATTTTTTCATTGTTTTCTAATTCAGTTTTTTGTCTCTTCCCAACAGCCTGCATACGTGTGCATCACAGACAGCATCACAGCCAATGCATGTTGAAGTCACAAGCAATGCTGCTGGACATGCGTTAAAAGAGAGGGGCAATAAATATGGTAGCTGCTGTGCAGCTGAGAACTTATCTTTTGGCCATGTTTGCCTATTTTGTTAAAATAATATAAAAATTTCTAATACTTTTGAAAAAAGTTTTGGCTTCTGTTGACTTATGTTGTGTAATTGTGTGAGTTTGTACATAAATATTGGCCATAAACACATTCAAATGTATTGCTTGTGAGGACAAAGATTTTATTGGCACCAATCTGCCCTCAAAGGTCAAATTTAAACAAAAACAAAATTACCATGCCCCGTCACGGACATATGTTGAGGTACAATTATGGAGTTGGGGGATCCAGGGAGTGGCAGGCAGGAGGAACAAGTGGTATTGGTGTTATTGTTGTTTGGCCATTGTGCACATGAGAGTTGTGTGCAGACTCAAATCCAAACAGGGTCTGGAAAAATATATTTTTCTGCTGCACCTGCTGATTGAGGACATGTAGCAAATCAGCCATTTCCCTCTGGCTCGCCTGTATGGCTGCAATAATGGCCACATGTTGTTCCTGTGCATGTGCTGCCTGCTGTTCCAGCTCTGCCCATTGTTCCTGTGTTCGTGCTGTCTGATGGGCTCAAGGATTCCTTTCTGATTGAAGTTGCTGCAGTTGCCGTTCAATGCTTTTGACTCTTTCAGTCAGCTGGCCGTAACGTTGTTGCCTATTGTTTGCTTTGAACTGAGTCTTTCCTCTTCCAAAACTACCACCAATAGAACAAGAAAATGAGACGAGAAAATTCAATACATTGGACACATTGGATTGTTTGCCGTGTGTTGTTAGATATTGCTCATATTCTTGTGAGGGCCTAAACTTTAAATAAACACAGTGATGGAATTTGTAATAGTGTTGCTGGTTGCCAACATGAATGAGGTCCAGATGAGTGGGCACAAAGGGACTGTTTACAACTTAACTTACCAAGGTGAATCCAAAATGCTGGGTTGCAGGAATCATCAGTTGTCTACCTTACAAATGGTGTTTGTGTAAGTGGAGGAAATGTTTCATCCTGTAAATCAACACGCATCAAATGTGAAATGTACGGTAGCCAAAGTTGGCCAGCAATATGCACACATTGGAAGCATGAATTGTGTATTTGGTCGAAATAAATAATTAAAGTTCAAATACCTGTGTCGCCTGATCCCTGATGCTTCGATCATCTGTGGTGGTGTGGACTGCTGGTCTTCCTTAGATAATGGTGGGAAATCATAACACGTTGGGGAGAGTCACAAAAGGCGAGTGTTGACACTTTGCAATTGTCAAGAAAAAAAATCTTGGTCTGCTCAGGCTTGTTGAGGGCCACGACTGTGACCATTTTTCAAGGGTGAACGCGACCAGCTTGATGTTATCTGCAAGTCTGTGGCTCATGCTTGGCTGTCGGTTCTTTGAGCCCCTCCAACACACCTGCGGCAACATCAGGGGTGGCAAACATATGTGGCTCATGCTCAGCAACTGTGGGGTGCTGGGCGTAGTGGACACCAACACTAGGTTGTCCGGTAGCAGTTTGAGAAACATCTGCACCAGCAACAGAACTCAATAAAGCCCTGTTGTGGGGCCGTTCTCTGCTGCCGCCACTCCCTATGACCATGGCATGAGCACAGGTATTAGCAATGCCACAGCCATGAGCCAAAACTCTGGGACTGTGCCCCACAGGGGAATAGACAAGTGGACGTGTGTGACGCCTAGTAGGTGCCATCATTTCAATAAGCGGATCCCAGAACAACAAGCAGATGTGCCCTCACTCTAAGCCACAGCAGCAAAATTGTGTTTGTGAATGCAGGACCAATCAGGCGCAGAGCATTGCCGGTGATGCTAACCACGAAATGCTAGGTGGTTGTCTGGATGATGTGGACCCTGCAAATGAACAATAGATAACAGAAGCATGCTTTAACAGTTTTTCAAATGAAACGCTAATTATAGCATTCATCAATATCAAAATTAGCAAGCTATGTGTAAACAACAGCTAACGCCCACTAGTGTGGAGTAGCATGTAACGTTTTTTAAAAAAATGAGTTTCTCATTGGCTGAAATCATGGAGGTGGCAGATGTGTCTTGATCTGGAAATGCCCAACGATGAGGAGCCGCAGGTGCTGACCTTTTCCCGCACACCTGCGTAGTATTTTACCTTGGTGAGCTAATGTGGAGGAGGAAGATGGTGAACATGTTGCAGTGCTGCCTATGAACAGCTAAGTATAAAATAAATGATATGTGAATTGAAATGTGAATTTGCTATTACGTTTGAGGTGGCTGTGTGTGTGTGTGTGTGTGTGTGCGCGTGTGTGTGTGTGTGTGTGTGTGTGTGTGTGTGTGTAGTGACAAGTCTGTGCTTAGTGACATCAGTAGAGTTTCCTTGTGCTCTTCCATCTGCTGGGGTAAGCAGAGATTGTGTAGCACACTGCAAGACAGGTATTGGACACCTTATCTGGGCTGTCTAGCATCTCCCCTCCTGGCCAAGCCAAACATGCTTTCCTCAGGCTGTTGGTTGTTTCACCAATACATCTAATTTAGTGGGGAGCTACATGTGAATTTCACTTGCGTGTGTCAGAGTGTGTGTGTTATCTGGTTTAATGAAGGTGTGCATTGCGTGTGTGTGAGTTTGCGTGTGATTAAGTTTGCGCATTTCTGGTTGCAGTGCAAAGTCAGATTTTGGTCTGATGTTTGGTATGTGGATGAGTTGTGTGGCTGCTGCTGAGGAGGACAAGGAGACTGAGGAAGCAACAGCGGTGTGACTCAGTGCTGACCGTATCTTTAACACCTGGTTGGCTGTGGCACATTTGAGTGATTAGAGAATCTGCAGCCGCTTCCATCTGAATCGTGCTGTGCTTTTGGCACTGTATCAACAAATCCAACACAAAATTGAGCCCACCACTGGCCGCAGCCATGCAGTACCTGGCATAGTGCACCTATGTGCCTCCTTAAATATCCTTCTGAGGGGCACATTTCCGGCCACGCCGGTCTATGGTGAAGAGATGAAAAACATTAAGCTGGCTTTGGATGGTAGGAATACCAAAAGTGCTTGGCTGCATTGATGGCACCCATATTTGCTTTCTCCCTCCCCTCTCAACCAGAAGAGATTCCATTTCATCAATGTGATGTTTGTGTGTGATATTGAGATGTGGCTGCGTGCTGTACGATCGGGCTTTCTGGAATACTGGCATGACACCTATGTGTTGCACCAATCTGCCCTGTGCCGGAAATTTGAGAACAACGAAATGCCGCAGGAATGGCTACTAGGTAAGTATGTGGCTACATATAAACCAAATATAAACACGGACACTTATAAACAGAACTGGGGAAGGGGTAGCTGAAGGCAAAATGCACCAAGGTTGGGGTCTGCATTTGTGTTGTAAACCACATTAACTGTTTCTATTTAGGTGATAAGGGATATGAGCAAAAGACATGGCTCATGAACCCACATGCAAAACCCACATACCGCAGCTGAAGTGCGCTAAAATGCAGCTCACCGCAAGACTAGATGCATTGTTGAAAGAACCATCGGTCTGCTGAAATACCGCTTCCTATGTTTATCCTGACCAGGAGGGGAGATGCTCTACAGCCCAGAGAGGGTGTCCAATATAATCCTCACTTGCTGTGTGCTACACAATCTCACCGAAAGGAAGAGCCCGAGGAAATGCTCATCTGACCTGGAATACCTGGCTCTTATCTGTAGACCTTTTTATTCTCCACAGAAGTTCTCATGCATTATTCTAATAGGGGTGTATATTCCCCCTCAGGCCAACGTCAACATGGCCCTTAGCTTATTGTCAGAAGCTATCTCGGGCTATGAAAAGATGTTCCCAGACTCATTTGTCATAGTTCTGGGAGATTCCAACAAAGTGTGTCTTAATCTTGAACCTCCTAAATTCATACCACTTATTACTTGTCCTGCGAGAGGGAACAACATTCTCAACCAATGCTACACAACAGTGAAGGGTGCTTACAAAGCTGTTCCCACAGCAGCTCTGGGCTACTCTGATAATTGTTTACTGCATCTGCTACCATCTGCCTCAAGTCATGTCAAGTCACCAGCTATCTCCAGTTTTTTCCAGAATCTTCCATGCCTCCCTGGAAATGGGCATAGTTCCACACTGTCCTAAAAGATCCATCATTGTCCCAGTGCCAAAGATCCCATTGGCTACTGAGATGAATGACTTCAGACCAGTTGCACTTACATCCATGGTCATGAAGTCATTTGAAAGGATCATGCTGGAATTCCTGAAAACAACCACTGGCAACCTAATGGACCGCATGCAGTTTGCTTACAAGGCAGACAGGTCATCTGATGATGCTGTTAATATGGCCCTCCACTATATGTATGAGCCTTTGTATAATCCAGACACTTACGTCAGAGTTCTCTTTGTTGATTTTAGTTCAGCATTTAACACCATAAGTCCGAACCTGCTGGTGGAAAGATGTCTAAGCTCAACATTCCTCAAAACATATGTGCGTGGACAGGAAGCTTTCTAACAGATCGATCCCAAACAGTTAGACTTGGACCATTACGGTCCATTGTCAGGCACACTAACACTGGTGCTCCTCAAGGCTGCGTCCTGTCACCTCTCCTTCTACACCAACGACTGCACCTCCTTGGCCAAGAATTGTAAAGTTTGCTGATGACACAACCGTCATAGGTCTGGTCTAGAACGGCAAAGAGGAAATCTACCGAGGAGCAGTGGAGGAGCTTGTCAGTTGGTGCACTAGACACAATCTGGTTATAAACCCTTCAAAAACTCTGGAGATCGCAGTGGACTTCAGGAGGAATCTGGCACCCATGTCACCCCTGTTCATCAAGGGGGTGGAAATAAAAAAAAGCGAGTGAGTCTAAATTTCTTGGTGTGACCATCTCCCACAACCTCAGCTGGGAAAGGAACACCACGGCTCTACTGAGGAAAGTACAACAGAGACTGTTTTTCCTGAGGCAACTGAAGAAGGCTGGTCTGTCAAAAAGGCTGTTAGGACTCTTCTTTAATGCCATCATAGGTTCCATACTATGTTTTTCATTTTCCGTCTGGTTTGAGGGATCTACTTAAAGATACAAGTGTAGACTCCAAAGAACAATAAAGACTGCAGAAAGAATAATTGGAGCACCTTTACCATCCCTGCAGGAACTGCACAAACGCAGAACAGAAACACGGGCAGAAAAGATCCTTCGGGATCCCTCCCACCCTGGACATGCCCTGTTCCAGTATTTACCATTTGGGCAGCGTCTTGCGGTACCAGCTTGCAGGACTTCTAGATCTAGGAATGATTTCTTTCCTTTGGATGTCCTCATCCTGAACAAAAACCAAGCATCATAATCCCAGGCTCAAAGCTGGTATCAATTGCACTATGGAAGAGCATCTGTATCTCTGTACCCTTTTCTATGTAAACTGTAGTTAACTGTTAACTGTTGCACTGTGTATATGCCAAAAAGAATTCCTTGTTTATCTCACGATGTACTTGGAGAACAATAAATTGAATTGAATTGAACTGAATTGAAAGCTACTTGTGCCTTAAGTCCCAAACATGCCCGCAGAGAGTGCCAAAGACAGTCAGACTGGCTTAGCATGGTGGACACAAATGATTAATTCTTTTTTTTTCAGTTAAGTGACACAAACTGGGCTAGAATTGCTGCAGTAGGAACAGCAAGGAGATATGTGCACCCCACCCCCAAAGCATACCTAAAAAGTTGCCTCTAAACATTTAAAAAAAAAACTACTAGCCACAATCAAAAGGTGGCCAACAGCATTTCAGAAATAACCAAACCCTAGAAAGGAGCAAAAGGGAAACTGAATTGCAAAACTGACATGTTTTTTCTCTCTCACTTCTAGGCATCATAAAGTGGACACAATTGCTCATTTAAGTTCAAAGTTTATTTTGCTTTTGAAATTTACAAATATTTATGTTCAAAAACGTTGCAATAATATGAAATAGCCGCAGCATCATAGGAGGGAAAAACATAATACACAGCTCTAATAAAGGCAAACAATAATGCTATTATAAATCTGAAGAAAAAAAGTCTAAGCTTACAATTCTCCTTGGGTCCTTATACTTTTCCAATATCCGCTAAAATTATACCACACCAAGAAAATATACTGATATTGCTAGAGTTGTGGAAAGGTGTCACCTTTAACAATTTTGGGTATAATGTAATCTTCAACTTGCTTAAAGTGGTCCCACGCTCATTTTCTAACTAACAGTATAATTACAGGCTTGGAGGACATCCAAATTGCTGGATCCCCCCCCCCCCCGTACAATGCCTCACACAGCACCCCAAAATCCTTACCTTAACCTTGATCCTCGGCCAAAATGGGGTCCTCCGGCTGGCACTTACGTGGCCCAGTCTTGACCGTTGGCTGGGATCTAGATTAAGGTAAGGATATCAGCTGTCTGAATGCCTGTCACGATGCGGCCCCGCACCTGTTAGAAAAGGGGGTGTGGGACCTCTGTAACTGTTCACAGTAACAGTCATTTTGACCACGGGTGCCAACACATTTGCACACCAATACATATGCCTGCACTTAATTGAGCTTCAGAATAGGGCAGTGCTACAACTGAAATACAGATTTTTTACAGAGTTTTTTCCTAATGAGGATGATATTCTATTTTACAAATTTTGAGATAACAACCTCCTAAAGGGTAATCAGAATACAGAAATATTTACACTTTGAAATACCCTTGTGGGTTGCTTCAGTCAGCATCATCGGTTTCACATAGTCTTCGCAGAATTTATAACCGGAGGAGACAAGCTCTTGGTTGCATTTCCATTAAAGCTGTGAGATACTATTAAAATGGTGGATAGACATTAAGACAACATTGTATGTGGCAGTCAGATGATAATACACCCCCTGTGTCTATTTAAACTTGCTTTCTCCATTTGTAGTTACTATGTTTTGCACCATAGGCAACAGGAAGCCGTGGATACCCTGTCTCAAAAAGTGAAACAAGATTCCCTTCAGCAAAGGTAAGTGGTCTAAGGTTGTTTTTTTTTGTTTTGCTGAACTGGGCAGCAGGGCCATTTCTAGGCGAATAGCTCTCAGTGCGGGAAGGAAGAAATGTTGCCCTCTCTTCACTCATCCTATGGTGCTTCTGCTGTCCCACACAATTATTATGTGCCATGCTGTGCCTCTTCCTTAGCAGCAGACAGTGCCCCCTTCCAAAGACTGAGCCCAATATGGTGTTATGATTGGTCTGTCTTATGTCCTGCTCTGCTTACAGTGGCCCTAACTCATCTGCAGAAAACAGGATAGCACCCCCATTGGCCTTGGCATCCAAGGAGCCCTGCTTGTCCTTCCCTAGGAACAGCCTTATTAGGTAGTATTGTAAAAGCATTTCTATACATCATTGAAGAAAGGACAGTACTTTAGGATGACTTTTTTGTGTAGCTGAACTGTGAGAATTATTTCACTTTAGTATCTCTGTATCTTTCTTTAACACTTTTTATGTCTGACTGGGATTCAAGGGAATACATTATTTGGTCAAGATGGACAAGCTCTCTACACTTGTATATGTTTTCTGAGAATGACCCAGTGTTCATTCATTGTGGGCTTTTCAAGTACCACCAGAGGGTATGCTGCCTCTCCACAATCTGGCAACCAGCCAGAGTCAGACAGGTGGAGTGCTCACAATTTTCTTCTCAAGTCAAAATCCAATGACAGAGCCATGTTGCCCCCCAGTGCTGATGCTCTATACCTTGCTACCTAAAAAGCTATTTGTTCTTTGCATTGCAAATGTAGATGACCAGGCCTTAATAAGAGTTAAAAATAATTCTAGGAAAACAATGAAAGTCAATGGTACTTTTTTACTCCTAAGGAAAGTAGAGAACTTTTTACTCCTTTTCATTGTCTTCCTATGCGGTGATTCAGTAACAGTGAAATGCTCATGCTTTCTTCTCATAAAATGAATTTTTTTACTACCATGAGAATTTTTTTTCAACTTTCTATTGTTCAAGGCCATGGTGTCTGTATTTTCACAGAGCCCAACACATGGAATCATAGGTTTACCCAATCGTTTCTCTTACATTTTAGTAGAGGGCTTTTTGGTCTCTGTAGTCCCCAATATTAAGCCTAACATGGGTGTCTCCACATGGTGGCTTGCAAGTCTCACCCCCATACAGCCAAATATATCTAGCTTTGGGCTGCTGAGGTCCCCAAGCCTCACACGTTGTTCACAAGTGGAAGGTGTTTGGCTATGTAAAATATAAGCTAATGCTTGGCATTGTACACTCAGTGGCTTTCTGAGTGCCTTGGATGGCACTGAGATATAAAGAGATGGTTTGCATGGCACCTAGTGAAATGATTGATGGGTATTTATTATTCCTTGTGTTGTGCGCTGTGTGAATATTTTCTGTTCTTTTGCTTTACCTTTGAGAACAGGGTCTTTTGGTCTCTTAGGTCCTCCTAAATTAGATTAATAAGGGTCTATCCACACGGTGGCTTGCTACTGTATGTTGCAATAAGGCTTTTGTGAACAGGAGTAAGCAAGTTCATTGGACCCCACAAAGCTGTACATTGAAGGATTTGTATAATTTATATTTTGCCCTTCAAGTCACATAAAATGAGCCTTACACACCATTGTACACATTTTTCTTTTTTTAATTAGCTCAATGTTTCTTGGGCATTTAATGCCGCTTCCCATATGTGGGTGCGTTTCGAGCTGGAGCACCTTGGGCCCACCAGAGGAAATAATACTTTGGGCCTACTCTTCAGCTAAAACACAATAAGATTGTTGCATAATATATAATGCGATTGGTACAGGTAGATTATGGTAGACTTAGCCAGACTAGGAGTGCTGTAGGTAATCCAAGCTAAATTAGCACACTTTGGCAAAACACTATTACAGGTCCATTAATCATTTTAAGCGGTTACGGTAAATGCAGATCTAGTCAAAGTAGCTATGGCTGAATAAAGCGGGATCAATATCCTATCTTGCTTTTTCTTTCTAATAATCTGGATGAGCTGGATCAATACGTTATCTTGCTTTTTCTATAAATGTTAATATATTAGTAATTATCACTTCAGTGTGATTCTAATCTTCCTAGACTAAAATAATGACAATTATTAGGTGTGAAAACTTCCAAGACAAAATAATTTGAAGCCTACAGTATATGCAAAAAAACTTCTTGGTAGTAAACTTGCAGACAGCCAGTTATATAATGTTACTCATAAATGTATCATCGGAACACCTACATGATAAATACAGTAATATTTCTATTTATTTTGTGATTGTTTCATTTACAGCATCATTTTTTAACATAACATAAACAAGTCAGATGACCTGTTTACTTGAAAAAAATTGTGCTTGCAATTAAAACATTCAGAAAAATAAACAAATATTTGTTAGGACCTTTTAGGTATAATATCCAACAGAGAAACATTTAATACAGCCAGCAATTAAATTCATAAAGTAGTATTATATGATGGGGCTTATATGACTGATTTAAAATAATTTTTAAATAATATTATTAAACAATTAATGTATTCCTATAAATCCTATAGTCCAATCTAATAAAAACCCATAAACTCATGTGCCAGATAGACAATTCCAAATAAAGTGCAAAGTGCTATTAATTAAACATGAGGACAAGCCGGGTGAAAAAAAGAGTCAAGCCAAGAGCCCAATATAGCAAAAGTTTTTTCTCACATGTCCAGACTAGCCAGGCTGTGAGCAGCCCCCCCCCCTCTGCGCCGACGCGTTCCGTGACGTCACGTGTCACTTCTTCAGGGCGACAGTGAGGTCCCAATCTCCATAGACTGCTTAAATACTCACCCACCACGCTCCACAGCCCTGCACGCATCTGCGCCGCCAGCCCAGCTGATCGCACTCTGGCCGGAAGTGCGTCAGCGGCCCTGCGCTCCGTAACCTGGAAGATAGGGGAACGCAGCAGTGTGCACCGCCCGAGTGAAACCCGGACACGCGCAACCGCACGCAGCGCGCGCAGCCAGCGGAACGAGGATGAGTCAGTATATCACAAGCTGGAGAATACCAAACCCAAACATTTATGCATAAAAGGACAAAACTGTACAAAACTATACAAATAAACTGGCTAGATGACCAGCTATATCAGTACAAATCTATACAATATCTCTTATTAAAATACTACTATGCCGATACAATACATATATACATAATTAGGTGACCAAATCCCTTGATGCCCACATGCTGTTAACACATAAGCTATAAAGGACAATTACATGAGTAATAATTAGTGGATGACAATGCCTATTGTGCTATAATCCTTAAAGAGCCCTATTTAATATGCATGGTGACTCCCTATATGGGTTAATATGAACCCAAGGCTGGAACAATAGTTAACTATAATACTTAACACAACGTATGTGGCCCCCAAGGGGCATGCTCTGTGGCACCCAACCAAAAGGTGCAGCCATCGTGTGCGCGTACCGCAGCGCATGCTCCAATGACGACCCACATTCTCCTGTATGACATGAAATGTATCACTCCCAAGCAGGCTGTAAATGATCCTAAATAAACAAGGTAAAGGCATACAGATGTCAACACCCTGTCCAGGACATGCGGCATCCGATGGAAGAACAGGGACTTGGTGTTCATTATCCAGTTGCTCCAAATGGACCATTCTCATAGAGTGCTTTTGTTTCTGTTATAGGTGATCATTTGTTTGCCATTGCTTAATAAACCCCCTTTTAGTGCATTTATATCATGTTGTGTCATTGCTCTGGCCAAAAAGCCTATCCAGGGCTGAGAGCTCCATCTGGAGATTTCTCCGACCTGACACTCGCTCTGTAGTGGCACGCCTGAATACTATTCTAAGTCAGCACTCAAAATTTGGTCAGTTTACAGCTCAGTTGACCAGGTAATTGAAAAAACAATAACAGGCATCACAGGAAACTTCCAGTGGCCATCATTAATTGTTTGGCTTAAGCCACACATGCTCAACTCTCCTCCTCCTCAAGGGCCACCAACAAGCCAGGTTTTGCAGATCTCCACACAGATGCCCAGGTGGAGTAATGCTCAGATAGAGCTATAGAGTAAGCTCTAATTACGACACCTGTGCATCAGCATGGAGAAACATGGCATTTATGTGGCCTTGGCTTAGGTCTTGTCTAGGTGCACTGAGCAGAATTTACACCTAGCTCCAACTGATGTTGAATGTCTCTTTGCAACATGTCTTGGTCAAGTTCTTCTTTATTTAGGCCACTAGGTGGCATGGAACACACATAGCCTGACTGGAATAGGAAATTAATAAATTCTTGAAATTTTCTATGCTTGGAAGACATCTCGTAGCTTTTGTAACAGAAAAAATACATTTATCACCTGAGTATAATGGCAACAGACTGGCCTACCCCACAACAGTTTTCTACAGTTCAGTTACTACTTTTTCATACCTGACTGTACTGTATTTTTCTTATTGGCATTGAATAATACATAATAATGTGTTGCAGGTTGGGTCTGTGATTCAGGCTATTCTCTGCTATTAGCAAATTGTAGAATCCAAGCAAAATGCCAACATCTCTCCCCGCAGCCACATAAATAAATCTGTAAAATCATTTTGTATGTATATGTTTGATCACGGCTGACTTTTGCACTCCCTAGATAAGTACATTTAAAGAGATTACAATTAGACATCGAAGGGTCACAAGCCAGAGCGAGCAGTCAGACATAGCCAGGAATGAGGAGCTAGAGTGGGTAACCAAACTAAACCAAGGATCAGAACCAGAACCAGGAATTAGCACTGGGAATGCTGGTCTCACTCCTCAAGATCTGCTAGTATCTCTTTTAGCCAGGAATACCCAATTATACGCCTTTCCATGCAAAAAATTATTTGAATAAACACTAGCGCATTCTTACATGCAATGCACTTTGGGCACACTGTGCATGTTAGCGTCTGACATGTGCATTTGAAGGCATGAACTGTGCATGGGCAAATCAGTTTGTACCCAAAAACCTTTGCGACTTTGCACAGATGTGTGCTTGTTCATGCCCCCAAAACTGCCATTGCATGTATCATATAACCATTAGCTGAGGTAGGCATGTTACCTTCATGACACCTCACAATCATGAGCTTTTGATACTACCTCGTTCATTACCAAATAGCCCACAGGCATGTAAAATATGTAAAAAATAAGGAGTTTGCAGTAATGATGATGGGTGGGAGGACAGATGAAGTAGATTTTGTTCAATCCAGAGTTGGCCTTCAAGAAAAGTGAAAATGAAAATAATAATAATTACCTTCTACAGTCAGCATGTGTTTTCCTAATTTCTAAAGTTAGGTTACATAGAAGAAAATTTGATGGTATAACTTGAGACATCTTCAAATTTTTGTATTATTTCCTTTAGGGAAAATATGTGTTCCTCAAGCTAAAACAAGGTATGGATGGAAAGCTGCCATTGTTTTCTAATTTCTATAGCTGGAATGAATATGACTTCACTAAGACTGAAGTACCCATTAAAAGGCGCCAGAAGGGCCGAGAGGATATTCATCTCAGACTGAGAAAAGAAAATGACCACCTGAAAGCACAGAACAAGCAGACACTGACCCATATGAGACGATTGTGTGAGTCTATTAAAATTGCTACCTGCCACAAAGGAAGCGGCAACATAGAAAATGAACATTGTGCAAGATGGGGTGCAATGAAAGTTGAAAAAGGTAGCTTCACAAAAGAAGATGTAATAAATAAAGTCCCAAAATGTGATCCTCAAGTGACATCTGTGAAGAATGAGGAAACCGAGCTCCAGGAGTTAATAGAGAAATTGAAGGATGCATTGTCTCTCCAAATACAGCCAGGTATTTCAATCATCTGGCCCTGGCTACATTTTAATTGTTACAATGCCCATTATTTGTTGTTATAAATTACTGACAGTATATAAAAACCCTTTAAAAACACATTTAGATTAGTGATGGGCTGGACAGAGGCCTATCTGGCTTGCAAGCCTCCTGGCCAGTTGAGCCCCAAAATCCATCATTAGGGCCCCCTTCCCTGAAAGTCTACCATCCCCTATACCCTTCAGCACAGGTCCAGTGCTCTTCCTGGGCAACGTATGCACGTTTAAAGCAGAACAAAACCCACCAGTGGCCAGCCTGGAATGATTCTCCCATTCAGATAGAAGGCAGGGGGCGGGAGCACACGAACTTCCATGGATGCAGAGGATGCACGCTTCCCATTCAAGTCAATGTGAGCCATCAGCTGAATGATGTAGTCACAGCAGACGGCTCTCATTGGGAGAGAGCCCACTAATGTGCCTTCAGAGTGTGGAAAGTTGAGTTTTTATGGGCAAACTAGGGGGTTTCACACTGGGGGCATAGAATCCAGGAAAAGTCACATTTCTATGTGTTGTTCAGCTTTAAAGTGAAAGTCCAGTTTCAATGGCACTTTTGAAACTTTTTCTTTTTGCCAAAAGGATGTCTTAAAGGTACTACCGGTAGGCAACTGCGTGTTTAATGGAAGCAGTTTTCACATCCTCCAATGTGTTGCTATTGGCACTGGCAGCCGTACTCCAAATCTGTTCATCAAGATCTACAAGAAAAGAGAGTCCTGTACACACAGAACCCTGCTACTATTCATGCTGCTGAAGTGAGGAAACTCACTTAACCTTATACATGCCCAGAATTATGGTTCTTTGTGTACATCTCTGTGAGTCTTGTAGCTCTTCATGTGCAGTTGCCAATAGCCACAGACTGAAGATGCTTCCATAAAATACAAATTTGCTAACAGATACTAGATGTGCTCAGCACATTGAGGCACATAAAAAATTTACACTTTCAAAAATCTTCTTCATGGTTCATGGCTTGCTTGATGATCTGCACCCTGCAAGGAGAGCAGCACCGCCAGAGATGGCCATGGCTTGTTTGAAGAGTTTGGGGGTGATTCTGCACACTGTTTCTAATAGGGGGATTGGGGGAGATTCTAATAGAGGGGGATTTGGGGAATTCTGCCATACTGCTTGTTATAGGGGGCTTGGGGGGATTATGCACACAGCTTGTTATAGGGGGATTGGGGAGGTTCTACTGCACAGCTTGTTATATGGGATCAGGGGTTCTGCCAAACTGTCTGTTATAGGGGGATTGGGGTAATTCTGTCACACTGCCTGTTATGGGGGAGTTGGTGGGATTCCTCACACTGTTGTAGGGGGATTGGGGAGATTTTGCACATTGTCTGTGATAGATAGATTGGGGTAGGGTCTTTTCAAATTGCTTGTTATGGGGTGATTGGGGGAATTCTGCAACAGGCAGTTGGGGGGGGGTGATGGGGGGGATGACGTAAGAATGTAGTAAGCTTGAGTACTAAAAATCAGCCATGTATATTTTTGTGGGTGCCAGTGCTAATGCAATGTTGCTACAATGAGCTACTTAGTATAGCAGGTGGTGGACAAGAGGCATAAGAAAAAATGTGCAGACCTTCCAATCACATTTCTCCTGAATTTTTTATTTGCCTGTTTTATCTACTGTATATAATGTTATATTATATTTATTAATTTTGATTCAGTTATATGCATCTGTGTTGTTTTTTTTTTTTTTCTTTTAGGCAATTCTCCTGAAATTAAACTTGAATTTCTCCATTCTGCAAGTCAGGTTTGCAAATCATATTCTGACCTTTTAGGCAATGTTATCCAGTTAACTTCAAAATAATGCTAGGGACTTTTTTAATTTTGTAGTTTTCAGTATAGTTTACCAGACAGCATTTCAAGTTTCATTAAAGCTGAACTCCAGGACTACAATAAAATAGTTATAAGAAAGCACAATCCTCTGCTATGCTTAAATACAAATTTGGATTTTTGAAAAAAAAATATGTTTAGAATCTTTATTATCAATTATTAGCACAGAGCGTGAGCAAAACTTCTTCAAGCTGCCACCAAACGGTACTGTCCCAAAGTGCATGCGCCGGTCCACCAGCAAAGACACTTGTGCCCACCACCTTCGGGTGTCTGCTTACCAGATAGTGATTAAACACGCTTTATCATAGACTAAACATATGTTGTTCTTGGGCCAATATATTCCTCCAAGTCACGCCAGAAACTCCTTATGGTTCCCACAATTATTCTCAATGATTTTATGATTTTATCAAAATGTTTGGGACAGTGGCATGTAGGAGAGCACAAATACATCTAGTGCAACTCTGCAGTAGTAATTGAATTTATTTAATAAGAGTAAAATAAATACACTTACATATTCCAAAATGCAGGGATAAAGCAGTATAAGAAACACTCCACCTCCAATTCATCCACTACGGCCGCTCGTGAAAGTTAGGGGCGCTGTTACTCTGCAATCCAATGCAATATGATTCCAATCCGAAAAAGAAACCTCACGCCGCCTAACGCGTTTCACTGCATACAGTAGCTTTTTCAAAGACAATAAAGAATCTTTATTGCAGCATCATATTTTTCCTAAATAAATATTCTGTTGGGTAAGCTTAAGCAAGCAATGAGGAATTTGCAGGAGTGAAAATTACAGAGCATGCATTCAGATAAAATAATGCACAAGGATAAGGAAGTGGGTGGGGATTGGACCACTTCATTGGAGGGACAGTCCAGGCTAAATAACTCTTATAGTTCATGGGAGCAGCCATGATGCTGCCCCATTGCCGTCTATTAAAAAGTATGAGACAAACACTTCTCCCTCCCTTCTCCTCTCACTTGAAGTCAGTTGAATCTCAACATGGCTGCTCCCATGAACTACAAGTTATATTTACTGGACTACCTCTTTAAAATTCTCCAATTCGCAGATGACACCACAATACTTATTGGAATTTTCTCTCTACTTAGAGCAGTACAAGGCAGTAAAACACAGTTTGAAGAATTTATAACAACAGAAAACTAGATATGCAATGTGCCATCACAGTTTAAAAAAATAATTTCCAATATTTTTTATTGAATAATGTTAATAAAAACAAACAAATTGGGAAAATATAGAACAGAAGGGGGCCCTGGCTACCTAGCAAATCCTGCTTTTTCCTCTAGCATCAGGGCCTATTGCTTGACAACTTTTAATTTATCATCAGCCAGTTCACATTTTGCTTTCCAAAGGGGATACCCGGCTTTTTTCGGTCTTCTGCTAAAAACATCCTTGCCACCGATACAATCAAACCAATCAAACTATTCTGTGTCAAGCTCAATCCACAGTTTAATATTTGGCGGATAATAGCTTTTCCTGTGCCTGTCAGTCTTTGTAAAAGGAGCTCTGACTCTGCATCCCGATGGTAGAACACTGAAGGAGGTGGGGCCAAGGTGGGTAGAATCTCTGAGGATCTTGAAGGCTCGGATTTAGCTCTGTGAATAAACAGTTCAGCAAATATGGAAGAATTACCTTGATGGCTGCTATTCAAATTAATCTCTAAAGTCAGTGTCCTTTTTGTTAGTTCCTCCATACTAGGCAAAAAAGAATGCAGATTACTTAAGCTTTCTCAGGAAATAAAATCTTCAGTACTGTATCAATTTTGTCTCCTTCACGCTCATTGCTTCAGCACTGCCAATGGGAATTGGTGACAACTTCAGGGGAGATTTCCGAAAGTTAATAACCATCTCTATGATTTTTTCTGGTTTCTGTGTTGGGAATCCTTTTGCATCACCAAGTCATGTTGATAATTGCATTGCAGAAGCCATGGTCTTAGTATTTTTTTGTATAATCTGCTTTTATTGAAATGTTGAAAGATGGATTGTACCTACCTCTTTAAAATTCTCCAATTCGCAGATGACACCACAATACTTATTGGAATTTTCTCTCTACTTAGAGCAGTACAAGGCAGTAAAACACAGTTTGAAGAATTTATAACAACAGAAAACTAGATATGCAATGTGCCATCACAGTTTAAAAAAATAATTTCCAATATTTTTTATTGAATAATGTTAATAAAAACAAACAAATTGGGAAAATATAGAACAGAAGGGGGCCCTGGCTACCTAGCAAATCCTGCTTTTTCCTCTAGCATCAGGGCCTATTGCTTGACAACTTTTAATTTATCATCAGCCAGTTCACATTTTGCTTTCCAAAGGGGATACCCGGCTTTTTTCGGTCTTCTGCTAAAAACATCCTTGCCACCGATACAATCAAACCAATCAAACTATTCTGTGTCAAGCTCAATCCACAGTTTAATATTTGGCGGATAATAGCTTTTCCTGTGCCTGTCAGTCTTTGTAAAAGGAGCTCTGACTCTGCATCCCGATGGTAGAACACTGAAGGAGGTGGGGCCAAGGTGGGTAGAATCTCTGAGGATCTTGAAGGCTCGGATTTAGCTCTGTGAATAAACAGTTCAGCAAATATGGAAGAATTACCTTGATGGCTGCTATTCAAATTAATCTCTAAAGTCAGTGTCCTTTTTGTTAGTTCCTCCATACTAGGCAAAAAAGAATGCAGATTACTTAAGCTTTCTCAGGAAATAAAATCTTCAGTACTGTATCAATTTTGTCTCCTTCACGCTCATTGCTTCAGCACTGCCAATGGGAATTGGTGACAACTTCAGGGGAGATTTCCGAAAGTTAATAACCATCTCTATGATTTTTTCTGGTTTCTGTGTTGGGAATCCTTTTGCATCACCAAGTCATGTTGATAATTGCATTGCAGTAGGCATGGTCTTAGTATTTTTTTGTATAATCTGCTTTTATTGAAATGTTGAAAGATGGATTGTATACAAAAAGAAGTGCATAATTGAGAATTTACATAATGTTACATAATGAAAAGCTATACACAAAAGAGCTATTATATATACACAATAACAGATACAGTAATGGTGATTGAGGTATATGCATTACAATAAAAGTAGGTGGGCCTGCAAGGTTTATACTTGATTTTATATATTGTGATGCCTAGTGTGTCCAACAAGGGGATCATTCTGATCATTCCGAGAGATCTTTTGCCAAAAACCTCATCATTTTTGGTAAGACTAATGATGGTGGTAGCATCTTAAAAATTTCCCAGTTATGTCTGTGTCGTCAGTGGCAGTCATCTGTATGAAGAGAAAACAAAATACGAGAAAGTCCATAACTTTGGGCTGCTTCAATGTTGCTAAAGCTTCTAAACCTGCTAAAGTTCCAAGCTTGTCTTGCTGCACAATGTCAGTGTTGATGTTCTTTACCCAGTCACAGGTGCTAGGAAAGATGGACATGTGTTTCAAATTTGTATAAAATATCCCAGGATCAGTGGTGATAAGCTGAACCGAAGTTCACAAATAGGATTCTGACATGAATTAGGGTGATCATGTCCTCCAGAATATACTTGAGTGTAGTGCGGACATTGTCTGCTGATACGTTTGCCCTGCAGACAAATTGTATATATCCAAGATGTTGTGTGGATTTTTTTAGGTAGGTGACCACCAATGTTTTGAATCTGAATCGGAAGAGTTTAATTTTAGAGTGTTAGTTTTTGTCAAACCCCAGGACACCCATCTTCTTGGTGAGTTCACAACCCCCAATCTACGCAGCTAACTTCACCTATAGCCAAGCCCCCGTTTGCAAGGACACTTTAAATGCCTCACTGGAAACGGTTGCCCCCAGGACTTGATAGCTCAAAGGCTGTGAACTCACAGGGGTGAAGACGGATGAGCCAAAGGTAAGTCTGGGCATTATGGGGTAAGCCGGGGTCACACACATAGTTCTTATGATATCAGCTCCAAGGGAGAAACATGGGAAGGGTCAAAAGTCAAGCCAAGGGTCAAGCCGGGAAATCAGAGAGCTAACGGTACCAGGAATGAGACGGGTTTGTAGTCAGGATCCAGGTAGAGGTTGGTTCAGGCAGCAGTCATGGAACAGTCAGGCAAGCAAGGTCAGTAACAGATAATCAAACAGGAGTTTCAGGAATATAGCACCCAGCTAAACGCTATCACGGCCGGAGCTAAAGTGGACCGGATTGGCCAGAGGGGAACAGTTCATGTTAGGTTAATATAGGCCACATATGGGCTAATTGCCCAGAAGATTAAAGGGGGGTGGGAGAAGCTCAATCACTATTATTTATAAAAAATTATTATTATTATTCAGGGCCTAGGAACTAATTTACCGCCCAGTTTAACCCTCTCATCATCTAAATATTAAGCAACAAACACGTCTAGCTATGTGGAAAGACAGAGATTTAGTTGCATATATCTGCAGATACATGTGGAAGCCACACTGCCCCGCCAAGGCATGTGTTTAGTGTGGTCCCTACTTTTATTTCCCCAAAATTGGGACATGCAATGCAGTCAAATATTTGCGGCTAGCAGGTGACTTGCCATTAACCCCCAGCACCCCCATTACCTGCCTCCCCAAAGCCCAGGGGGGGGGCAGAAGAGTCCGTGGCCATGGGCTATGCGGGCTTGTAGCCTGCAGGGCCAGGGGCCACAAAAGCTGGCCCCTGCGCCCTGTTCCTACAAGCCCTGCATAGCTGGTCCCGGGCTGCTTACTTCGGGTAAGGGGGACCCCATGTCATTTTTTTTTTATTTTTAAGGGTTTTAACCCTTAAAAATCCCCCCCAAAAATGGGGTCCCCCCCCCCCGGGAGGGGGGACTCTATGTCATTTTTGTTCTTGATTTAACCCTTTGTAGTGTGGATGGCAGTTGTATTTTATTTGTAAATGTTATAAAGTACTTGTTTCAGTTTGGGGGGGTCTCCTGGGCAGGAACAGGGGGCTACCGATAAATATGTGGTACCGTTCTAATCGGTAGAAATGGGGCTTTCACATGCAATATGGTTTTCTTTAATAAAATACATTTTTTATTTAAAATAAAAGGAAACAATTTTCTAAAAAAAAAATTTTTTTTTTTTTTTTTTACTTAATAATAATATTGTAAAAAACAGAATAAAATTTACAAACAAGACATTTCATGTTAAACCCTAAACTCTGCTGCAAAAAAATATATATATAATTTTCCTGTAAATTCCAGCAAAAATGGGGCAAATTGGGAAAAATGACCTGTCAACAGAGGGTGACAAAATCTCAAGTAGGCTGGCAATTAAAAGGGTTAAAAGTAGCTATGTATGTTGGGTACTGTTCTGTTCGGAGGACCTTGCACTTTCAGACTTAGCTTGTTTTTCTTGTTTGCATATTTATATTTTAGGAAAAGGTGTTTTTTATTCAGCTTTTTTATAAATTTTTTTAGGGAAACCCTGCGCAACCAAGGAATTCTTGAGGGAATTCTGAGGGATTAATTCCAGAAAGATGAGCCCACTACAACAAGCTGGGTATGCTTAGAAAACTTAACATGTGTACTTTCAAGGAATATATAGTTTATGGGGGATATTCCAAATGTAAAGGGTTGTTTTGGTTGAAAAATCGCAAGGTGCGCATTTTGTCTGCAGAGCTGAAATTTTCTAGTTAAATTGCTTTTACGCACATGCTTTACTTTGGGGTGTTTGGCAACTCTTCCCTTGACAGTAGCTATGCATGTTGGGTATCGTTCTGTTCGGGGGACCTTGCTTTTTCAGATTAATCTTGTTTTTTCTTGTTTGCATATCGTTTTTTTAGGAAAATGTGGCTTTGATTCTGCTTTTTATCCTTTTTTTTGGGAAACTCTTTGCAACCAAAGATTACATTGAGGGATTACTTCCAGAAAACTGTGGCCACATCAACAAGCCTGGTACATCTAGAAAGCTTGAGGTGTGTACTTCCAAAAAATATATAGTTTGTTGGGGGTATTTCAAATGTAAAGGGTTGTTTTTCTGGAAAAACTGCAAGGTGCGCATAGCGCATAGCGCAGTTGAATTTTATCTGAAAATCCCCTAAAGCTCTGTTTCAGTTTGGGGGAGTCTCCTGGTTAGGAAAGGGTGTCTACCTATACATATGTGCTACCGCTGTAACCGGGAGAAATTGGGATTTCACACGCAATAAGATTTTTTTGACAAACTTACATTTTTTAATAAAAAAAAAAAAAACACTACAAATTGTAAAAAATAGTTTTTTTTTTCTTTTTTTTTCACATATTTCACCCAAAAATATTGAGAATACACCTAAAAAATGACAAACAAGACATTTCATGTTAAAGCCCAGACTATGCTGGAAAAAACAATATATAATTTTCCTGGGAAATCCCTGAAAATCCCTTCAAAAATCACATTTGAACATGGGGAGCGCAAAATAGTGTAAAATGGTCTGGCAACAAAGGGTGACAAAAACTCCAGGTAGGCTGGCACTTAACCCTTTCGCTGCCAGCCTACCTGCAGCTTTTGTCACCCTCTGTTTCCAGGCCATGTTTCACTATTTTGCGCTACACATGTTCAACTGTGATTTTTGAAAGGATTTCCAGGGATTTCCCAGAAAAATTATACATTGTTTTTTTCAAGAGAGTCTGGGCTTCAACATGAAATCTCTTGTTTGGCCTTTTTTTTAGTGTATTCTCAATACTTTTTGGTGAAATATGTGCAAAAAATAAAAAAAAAATCTATTTTTTGCAATTTGTAGTGTTTTTACAATAAAAAAAGTGTTTACAATAAAAAATGTAAGTTTGTCAATAACATTTTATTGCGTGTGAAACCCCAATTTCTCCCAGTCACAGCGGTACCACATATGTATTGATAGACACCCTTTCCTGCCCAGGAGACTCCCCCAAACTGAAACAGAGCTTTAAGAGATTTTCAGATAAAATACAACTATGCTATGATATGCAAACAAGAAAAAACAAGTAAAGTCTCAAAAAGCAACATGCCCCGAATAGAACGATACCCAACATGCATAGGTACTGTCAAGGGAAGAGTTGGCAAACACCCCAAAGTAAAGCATGCGCATAACAGTAATTTTACTTGAAAATTTCAGCTCTGCAGACAAAATGCGCACCTTGCAATTTTTCAACCAAAACAACCCTTTACATTTGGAATATCCCATATAAACCATATATTCCCTGAAAGTACACATGTTAAGCTTTCTACTATTACCCAGCTTCTTGTAGTAGGCTCACCTTTCTGGAAGTAATCCCTCGAAGAATTCTTAGGTTGCACAGGGTTTCCCTAAAAAATGAATAAAAAAACTGAATAAATAACATGTTTTCCTAATATAAATATGCAAACAAGAAAAAACAAGCTAAATCTGAAAGAGCAAGATCCCCCGAGTAGAACAATACCCAACATGCATAGGTACTATTAACCCTTTTAATTGCCAACCTACTTGAAGTTTTGTCACCCTCTGTTGACAGGTCATTTTTCCCCATTCTACGCCATGTTTAACTTTTTGCCGGAATTTCCAGGAAAATTATAGATATATATTTTGCAGCAGAGTTTAGGCTTGAACATGAAATGTCTTGTTTGTAATTTTTCTACAGTTTTTTTTAATATTTTTGTGCAAAAGTAAATAAATAAATAGTTTTTAGACATTTGTCTCCTTTATTTTAAATAAAACATTTATTTTATTAGAGAAAACCATATTGCATGTGAAAGCCCAATTTCTCCCGATTACAACGGTACCACATATGTATGTGTAGCCTCCCCATTCTTGCCCAGGAGACCCCCCAAACTGAAAATAGCACTTTATAACATTTACAAATAAAATACTACTACTATCCACACTATAAACATAAGGGGTTAATTTAAAAAAAATGACATAGGGTTCCCCCTACCCCCCCTTTAAAAATCCCCAAAAAATTGAAATGGGGTCCCCCTTACCCAGCATTACCAGCCCGGGACCAGCTATGGGGGCTTGTAGGAACAGAGTGGAGGGGCAGCTTTTGTGGCCCTGCAGCCTACAAGCCCACATAGCCTATGTGGGCCCAGGCTCTTCTGCCCCCCCACTAGGCTTTAGGGAGGCAGGTAATAGGGGTGCCGGGGGTTAACGGCAAGTCACCTGCTAGCGGCAGGTGACTTGCCAGCCCCCAGCCTTGTGAACTGGTATAAGGGGTCTCATGGACCCCTTACCAGTTCACAAGGGGTTAAGTGTAAAAAAACACACAGAAACAAGCAGAAAAAATATTTTATTTTTTATTTTTTTTAAACTTTTTAATACTTACTTCCCATCCATCCCTGTGTCCCTCGCTGATCAATCTGGCTTCTGCTCTCCTGCTGCAGCTGGAAGCCTTTTTTTAGCTGCTGGGCGACAGAACATAAGGGGTTAATTTAAAAAAAAAATGACATAGGGTCATTAGGTGGGGGGGGCATTTTTTGGGGAATTTTAAGGGTTAAGGGTCCCCTTTACCCAGCATTACCAGCCCGGGACCAGCTATGGGGGCTTGTAGGAACAGAGTGGGGGGGCCAGCTTTTGTGGCCCCCCCACCCTGCAGCCTACGAGCCCACATAGCCTGTGTGGGCCCGGGCTCTTCTGGCCCCCCCTGGGCTTTGGGGAGGCAGGGGTGCCGGGGGTTAATGGCAAGTCACCTGCTGCGACTAGAGGGTGACTTGCCATCCCCCAGCTTTGTGAACTGGTATAAGGGGTCTCATGGACCCCTTACCAGTTCACAAGGGGTTAAAAGGTAAATAAAAAAGACACAGACACATAAGAAAAAAAAAAGATCTTTATTTTTTTTTTTTTTTTTACTTTACTCACCTCCGATCCTCTGTCCCCAGGCGATCTGCGATGACAGTCTGCTCGGGTGTTTGGAAGAGAGAGCCTGGGGAGGGGGGAGGCGATCTCAGCCCTCTCCTCCTCCCCACCGCTCTCCTTCAACTACCCGAGCAGACTGATTCTCTGTCTCGGGTGCCGGTAATAAGAGGCGGCTGCTGGTGACATCACAGCAGACCTGTTCCAGGAATTGGGGGGAGGGCAATTTCTGCCCTCTCCTCTCCATTTTTTTATTTTTTTTACAGTTAGCAGCTGCTGCTGCCGAAGTGGGGGGGGGGCTATTCCGGGGGCTCTCCTGGAGCCATCCGATCCCCCACGGGGGATCAGATGGCACCAAATTAAAGAGGAGACCCGGCCGAATCCAACGAGGGGTCAGGTGAGTATTTTTTATTTTTTTAACTAGCAGGGGGGAAAGTCAGGCACGTGGATTCTACGTGCTTGGCACTTAAGTGGAGTAGAAGCGAGCACGTAGAATCTAGCAGCTCAATCACTATTATTTATACAAAATTATTATTATTATTCAGGGCCTGGGAACTAATTTACCGCCCAGTTTAACCCTCTCATCATCTAAATATTAAGCAACAAACATGTCTAGCTGTGTGGAAAGACAGAGATTTAGTTTCATATATCTGCAGATACATGTGGAAGCCACACCGCCCCGCCAAGGCACTCGTGTTTAGTGTGGTCCCTACTCTTATTTCTGAGTCCCCAAAATTGGGACATTCAATGCAGTCAAATAATTGCCCAGAAACCCTTAAAAGTGATTCACTCACAGTGACACTTGGGCTCAGTGGCCCTTTAAACCAGCCTCCGGCAGCCACGCTGTGTGCAGTGCCGCCAGATGGGCATAAATCAGCATAAATGTGCACGTGAGCACGAGCAGAGGAGCGGGGGATGTGCCGAGGAGACGGAAGCAATTGGCGCCGCTTGAGCCTACGTTGCCTGAGCCGGCGTCTGCTGACGATGCAGCTGCCAGGCGGGGGACATGGCCAGCCACCCAAGCCCGTGTCGCCCAAGGACACGCCAAGGTAGGTTACAGTTTTCTGTTATTACCTAATTCATAAAACACAGTATGTATCTTAATTAAAAAACACAATCCCCTTAGAGAACATGTCTATCCCAAATCCCAGTCAGGTGCAGGAGATGGTTTTTTTTTTAATTGACTTTATTTTGTGTTGAGTGAATAGGTCTCTGAAAAAATGCAAAGGCTCTCAAAAACTTTGGATAACATCTGCTTTGTTATATGAAAAAACTTTTATATACATATATATTTGCTTTTATATACATATTTATTGGGCAACAATTTAATATAGAAATAAACATTTGTGAAGCTTATTGAGTTTATTATTAGCCTCAGTGATACACTTTCAGTATCCCCCCTTTTCTGGATTGGCTCCTTCTAAAATGTTCATTGTGTGTCACATAATGTAACCTTATCATTATGAGGACATGCTTGCCTGTCCATCTGTCTGTTATCCCCTTGTTGTTTGTTCTATTTACTACTGTTCCATGTACACGTTTTCGTTTCCAGATAGGCTTTCAAGAGCTCCCTAGGTCTTACTTTTTCTCACACCTCTCTCCTTACACCTATTGCTTGTATCTGGCAAGTGAGATAAGCTCTCCGCCAACTGCTCTACCCATTGCTCTCCCCAGCTAAATAAAAAAGTAAGTGATTTATGCTCATTTTGTTATTGTGGACCTTTCATTATCAGTTGGGTCCAATGGGTAAAGGAACGTTAAATCCAAGGCCCAACTGAGAAGGGGGTGGATGATTCAATCAATTTCTATTTCGAAACTACATCAAATTGGTTTGGGGCTGATTTGGGGGTTGTGTGTTAAGTTAGAAAATGTGGTTTTGCAACTTTAGTAAATATTTGCAGGCATTGATATGCTACTTAAAGAGAAACAACACACTCGATTTTCGCTTTTCAGGTTGTTGTTCCTCTCAGTGGAGGCATCCTAGGTCAGTCACCTTCCTGTCACTCCCACAACACAGACTTGGGTGAGAATGAGCATGCTGATTGAGCAGCCTGCTCAACCAAACGGCGTGCTCACTTTCACCCGAGGTGCTACCGATGGCTAAGCCGCCTGGATGGCTAAGCCGCCTGGATGGCTAAGCAGCCGAGCGGCGCCGAAGGGAGCCAAGTGCACCGCCTGACGCATCCACCGCTCACCTCCTAGCTGCGCCGCCCCTTCAGAAAGGTTGCTCGGCTAGGAGACTATGGCGCAGAGATGCGGGGAGGGCTCTGGAACAAGGTAAATGAAATGGGGCTTCTCCCGGGTTTTACACAGTGGTGCATCCCAATTCAGGATGCCCCAAAGAGTGGAACTCGGATGATGATGTTCCTCTTTAACGCTGACATCCATTAAAATATTTGCTATACAACCATCCATCAGTAAGGATATTTAGCAGCTTACCAGCCACCTCTCCACACTGCCAAAAGTGCGTGGTTTAATAACCACAGTATCACTGTTCTTGATTGGCCAGAAAACTCACCTGACCTTAACCCCATAAAGAATCTATGGGGTATTGTCAAGAGGAAGATCAGAGACACCAGAACCAACAATGCAGAGCTGAAGGCTGCTATCAAAGCAAGCTGGGCTTCCATAAAACCTCTGCAGTGCCACAGGCCGATCGCCTCCATGCCATGCCGCATTGATGCAGTCATTAATGCAAAAGGAGCCCCAACCAAGTATTGAGTACATTTACTGCACATACTTTTCATTTGCCAACATTTCTGTTTTAAATATTTTTTTTACAGTTGGTCTTATATAATATTCTAATTTTCTGAGATAGTGAATTTTGGATTTTCCTTGGCTGTAAGCCATAATCTTCAACATTAACATAAAAAACACTTGAAAAAGTTCACTATGTTTGTATTGACTCAATATAATATATGAGTTTCAGTTCAACTGAATTACTAAAACTCTACACATTTTTTATGTTATTCTAATTTTTTGCAATGCACCTGTCCAGGCCTTTCTTAATGGCCTTTCTTATTGGCCAGTGTGGGCACGCCCATAACTAGAATCGGGAGTGGGGATGCGACCGGCACAGCTTACTCCATTCATATTTCTTTGCCACATGGAGAACAAGAACAAGAAAATCAGTTTATTGGATGTTGTTCTACTTCTCCTCTACTTCTACTAAGAACTAGACAATAGATGTTAAAGTTGTTGACTGTTTCTTCTTTATGTTTGTCTAAATATCCAGCAACTGGGTAGTTGCAACTGTGTCTGTATACATGGATATACCCTCCCGCCATGAATTTCTGTCACTGTATATATTTCAAAATTATATTTGTGATTCAGTTAGTACTACATAGCATTACACATTTTAGTCAATTAGCAAGACTATCTGGGTTTTAGCATGTAAACCCCATATTTAAAGCTAGGCAGAAATGCTGCATTGTTGAATGTGATAATGAGTAAATTATATATTCAGAATTACAACAGTATTTTGCCTACTGCAAGCTGCTTCTGCAGCTGCAAATTTGACTGCACAATGTAATGCCCTGCTGTGTGTCAACCCCCAATCTAACATCAGTTCACTTTTAGACAAGCCCCCAAATGTAACGATGAAGCACTTCAAGGTTGTCATACAACCAGGGCAAAAACAGGAGTGTTGGTGACAAAGGAATGAATAAGGATAGCCAGGATCTGCAATTGGTGATCAGTCTACCTTAAAACTTGATAAACTTTGCCATCAGTAAATCACAAACATTAACAATACAAACACTTACATTACATATTACATGTACTGAGGCCAAAACAGCATTTTTGTGGGCAATCAGGATAAGGCATTGAACTGAATGGCTCACTGGGCACACCAAATGTTTGACAGGCAGTACATTGCCACTGAAGGACATAAACATTGCACGCAGCCACACACAGCTGCAAAGTTCTCTGAGCCACACATCACAAAAATGGGAGATACAGCAGTGCTGGAGAGGGATGATATTAACACTCGTTTCATATTGAATTTTGGTTTCTAACAGCAGCTAGGGGAAACAACACTAAGCAATTTATAAAAACACTTTCAGTGTTCAGTGGCAGTAGAAGGGTTCACTTAGCATCAATCAATATACAACCAAGCTTGTTTCTTTCAGAGGAAATCAGGGGTGACATTCAAACCGTACATCCCTGGATATTTTTCCTACAATGGGAAGAAAACACAACCTTGGAAGGAGTTTTATTCAGTTTGGGTGTATAAGTGTTTCATTAGTTGACATGTATATATGGATTTTTTGCGTGTTCATTACAAATTATTACACAATTGTGTGATTCCCCTCCTATTACACAATTTTGTGATACACATGTTTGGTGCCTGTTCACACATTTTCTGTGCTCATTGTCTCATGTGGAAAGCTCTCTCTCTTAGTAAATAACGCATATGGATCTAGTTATCTCCTAATTTGTGTTGCATCTCTCTGCATTTTTAAATAACCTCTAAATCTCACCTAGAAAACTTACCTTTATTAATCAGGTGTATGAGATTTAAAAGCACAAAATCCATGTTGTGTACAATATTGTGTGTTGAGGTGGAGAGCTTTAAAATCTCTAGCAATTCTACAATAGACAGTGAGCTTGTCAAATTGTAATTGTTATGCTATGATACATGGTAATATTTTTTGCAAGGCACATTGTCTTTTTTGTCCTCTATTCATTCAGTTCAATGTAAAACACAATGCAACATACATGAGTGCATGTCAATACACCTAAATGTTGGTGTGAACCTAACGGGATCCATTAGTTTGCACAGAAGGGGAATTGGTATTTTCTTTAGTCTAGTTCTTATACAGGGAATTTTCACTTCGAGACCTCAGACCTGAACTGCCATTATGACAAAAGAATTTCCTGTTGCTCTCACTTGTATTTCTTTCTCCTGCAAGGACCAGGGCCTCAGTGAGATCCACATTAGGTCCTGCATTTCCAGCTTAAGACGTGCATGATGCATATAGGGTAGTAAAAGCAAGGGTAGGCTAAGGCACCCATATAGCTTAAGGAGCACCTCAGTCTGGTCTTTTACTACACATACACCCACCTTGAAGATGGAAACTGTAACTATGGACCCGCCATCGAGATCACTGAAACATAGACCCTCACTGAAGTGAAAGATGGCATGGGAGCAGCTGCCAGTGAGCTGAGGAGCATCATGCCACAATAGCTCCCCAGCTTACTGGCAGCTGCTCCCGCACCATCTGTGGCCAAAAAAGGGCACTGTGGTTGAAACCAGAGAACAGGCTTCTCCCCAAGCTAAATAATGTTGGCTGGACCCAGTGACTGGTATAACTAGCAAAAAGCTAAACATTGTATTATCCTTAGTATTGGGATCCTAACATCAGGCTAAGTAATTTAAGCAATTCCAAATGGCAGAATAGCAAACAGTTTATTGAAATAAAAAGGTCACAAATAAAGCACTAGTTATTTAGATATTATTTGCAGTATCATAGGGCTTACATGGCACTTCCAAGTGTCTAAAATATTAAGCTTAGAAATAGCTTTGCTTTTAGCAGTCCATCTGAGTGTGCTGTGCAGGTTCTGTGCTGTTTTTGCATATTAACCAAATCACATTAGCATATCGATGGTATCCACAAAATGAATATGTTGATTCTTCTGTCTTAACTATTTATTTAAGGCATTTGTATCAAACAATGTTAGTAGAATTTCCACGTGCAACCAGAAAATAAAAAGCATGACAAACTATTTATTAATTGCTTGAGGTTCATGATTGATTTATTAAGACGCAAAAATGTCATTGTCTCCACTTTGTGCTTAAGCTATATTCTCTTCATGCCTCTTTTGTTGCTGGCAAGAAGTTTGGATCTACTTTTGTTTAATTGAAGACCTGTTAATTTCTCAATAAATTCTTTTTGAGCTGCTTGTAGAGGTCTTTGCTTTTGGGTAAGAATCTCTGAAAGATAAAATATAACACTGTAAGACAAATTGCACATGTCTTGCATATATGTCATCACAAAATATATTTAGGGATAGAATATGAAAAAGGATACTCACCTTCCATCCCGTGTAGCTGATCTCTCCAGGTTCAGTTTTTAAACTCACAGATTCTGTAGTTGCTGGCTCACCACCCATTTTTTTATAGTTTGGCCATAGTCAAAGAGCAGAGCTACATGCCTACAGTTGTCATTTAAAGTGGACCAACACCCTTGTGGCAAGGGTACTGGTCTCCGCTGCTATATGAGAGGCGGGGGGGCCAAGCATCCAGAACAGGAGAGCTCCCTCACCAGCAGCGCGACTGTTGGTCCACTTTAACTTATCATTTGCTAGCTAGAAGCCTAAACCAACATAACTATTACATAGCTGTTGCTTCCAAAAATATACACTTTCGAAAGTTTATAATTCATGTGTGCCTCAAGAACCTCTTACCAGTTCACAAAGGGTTAAATGTAAAAGAACACACATTGAAACAAGTCATTTAATTATTTATTTATTTTACTACTTACATCCATCTATTGCCCATTTCCGGCTTTTGCTGATCACTCCAGCTTCTTCCTCTGATTCCTTCTGCCGGAGGGGTCCTTTATGACTGATGTCAGCAAGCTCCCGGTAACCCCCCTCCCCCCCGTGGCGAGCTGTCAAAAGCCAGCACACATTCTCTGCCCTGCTGAAGAACCCAGACCCACGATCAGAGGCCCCACCCCCCCAGGTGAAGAGGAGACCTCGGGCACTGGATGGAGGAAGGTAAGCCTTTCTCTTTTTTTTCTGGGGAAACACCAGGTACATGGAATCTTGTTAATGGTTAGAAAGGAAGCTAAGAGGATTCTAAGTGCTTGGCATTCAAACAGTTAAAACACTTTTTCTGAATAGGGCCTAACAAATGCACATTCATATGAGCCTATAACAGCTACCCTGTGACTTTCTGGAAATCAGTTTTTTTTGTTGAATGACCATCGGAACATACAATTTAGTAGCACTAGAACCTTGTTCAATTGTTTAAATTGGAGTCACCACCAGCACCGCATTTATAGTAGTGCAGCCCACTCTAGTTTAGTTTAAATTGGAGCCTAAACCTAAATCATTTGCAGTTAACATAGAGTAAATGCCATGTTTAGGTTATTAGCTTCCTGCCATCTTTACAGAGACTTCCAATGGCAATAATAAGGCAGCACGACACTCACCTGAGGCCTGTCCCATAAGTCTCTTGCCTGATTCCTGCAGAACACTGTAGATGATGTAGAAAGGCTGGAATGTTTGCCCCGCATTGCCATTCTATATCTCCAAATGTGGAGGCAAGACTGCCTCTATACCACGGTTGCCTCTGTACCTTAAGAATATCAGGTATTCTGGGTGGTTATGTACAGGCTTGTTTTTATGTGGTGTCAGCGGGACCAACACCCGCTAGAGAAAAAAACGGGTGTTGGTTTGGTTTAAGCCACTGCAATATGCTGCAGGACAGACTTCAGGTAAGCTCCTTCCTGCCTTTTTATTGCCAATGCCTGTACTGTCTCTTTAAATTACAAGAATGACTGGTATTGGCTAGCCTAACGAGGCCCTACGCCTTGTCTGAAACATCATAAATCAGTGTATGGGGACAGAACAGTTGTTCTGACAAACTGTTAGTAACTGTAAAACAGCATGATGTATGTGAAGGTTTTCATTCATTCCAGGTGATGTTATATTATATCTGTAGTAACAAATTAAAACAAGACATGTTGCTAGTGATCCATTTGGATTCCTCTGAATTAAAAAAAACAAATGGTGGCTGATGCTCTTTGCTTTGCAACTTAAAACTTTTACAGGTTTACAACCTTTACAGGTTAGAAAGTAAACAAACCTTGCCAACTTGATACAGGGAAAGGTGGTCCTACCTGAAAGGCGTCATCTAGGAGGGACACACCAAGAAAATTTCTTTTTTAACTCTTCTAGCACCAATCATTTTCAATGGTACCAGTAAAGGTTGTGTGTTACCTTTCTATGGACTTGCAAAGCAGAAAAGCAGAGAAAAGGCCACCACTTGGATTACTTTGGGTTACTTTAGGTGATTCATCGGTCATCTATATGTACTTTTTTCTCTGAATTGAGAAAGCCAGTTGGGTGACCACTGAAACATTATGAAGAAAAATAAATTCTGGTGCCTTCTTTATTTTTTTTTACGAAAAAAACAGCAACAGCAACATCCTCCTGGAGGAGGATTATGGATGATAGAATAACCCAGGCCAGCAACACTGGATCCAGCACTGTATTGAACAGGGCTGTGTCTTGTCATGTGTCCCTGGTAATCTCAGTTTTGTTGGAGAGTTGTTTGTTTAATTATTATTTAGGTACAATTGGTTCTGTAGAGTTGTTTATTTATGTCTCCCCATTTCTCCATGTCGAAGGCACTCTCAACATCCAAAATCAGAAGGAGGCTGAAGGAGTGTCTGTGTCTGTGTTTATGTTTGCTCTGCAGGATGCCCAGCTGGCCCGGGGAAAGCATTCCAGCCAAAAAGGCCTGGGTCCTAACCACCATAATTTTAGCCAACAGCTTGTAATCCAGATTTAAAAGGGAAATGGGGCAACAAGGGGAAATTAACTGTGGATCTTTATTGAGTTTTAGGATCAAGGATTAAATATTGGGGAGGAGCTGCCTCTATCAAATATGAAGTTATAGAGGTCTCTAAGCAGTAGGTCAATTTCTGGGGAGAGTTTTGAAATTCACAGATAATCCATCCAGACAAGGAGATTTATTAGAGGCTGTAATTATAATTGTAGAATTAATCTCAGATACAGTGGTAGGGGCATTGAAAGCACCACTCTGTTCATCTGTTAGTTTTGGAAGTTGTAAACATCTAATAAACTTGGGTATTTGACATGACCTTCCATTGGAGGAGTAAAGTTCTCTGTTGTTACCTCAGTGGACAATCTTTGTATGGTGTTGTCAAACTTTTGTTGGGCAATTGTGGTAAAATGGGCATAGCATCTTGTTGACCAGTCGAGTTGGGATTCAGAAATTTCCTATAGGCTGAGATTTCTAGTTTTTATAAGTCATGAATACTATGTTTCTGTTCTCTTCCCCTATCTGTCACATAGGAAATAATTGTCCCTATAATGACTGCATTAGCACTGCCACGCAAAACAATTATCCCATTGTTAAAGGTTGCCATCTATGTAGTTGACCCATTATTTTACACATTTTCTAGACGTTGGTCAGGTAGAACAGAATCTCCAGATGGGCATGATCAGTAATATCTAAATTACCAATAGGTTCAAGGGGAGTAGGGCTTCATCAATGAAAAAGGCCTTAATCCTGAAAAGAGATTTGTGTGTTTTTGAAAGACATATGTACTCTTGCTCAATTAGGTGATGCAGTCTACAGATGTCAATAAGGGAGGTAGAGGTTAACAGGTGCAATAGGATTCTCCCCACTCCATCCTGGGAAGCTGAGGAGCCAGCTGATCTATCCCTCAAGAAATTTGTTGTAGCATTGAAATCTCCCGCTACAGATGAGATTTGGGAAATCATTTTCCAGGATCATTTGGGCAATCTCTGAGTAGAATTGTGCATTATCAGTATTTGGGGCATAGATATTGAAGATAATGCAGGGAGTGTTAAAAATTTTTACCTTGATAATTGTGTACCTAATATGGTGATCTTTAATGACATCCTGGAACAAAATTGGGAGACATTTGTTGAAGATCACTTCGAACCCCTGCTTTTTAGATTCGCCTGCCGCATTACAGGATATTAATTGTAAGTGGGTGTGATTAATCCTTGGGTTCACTACGGGGTATAGGGAGCTTATCCAAATGATTCAGAAATTGATATTTTATTTTAGACATTATAAAATAACAGCAGCCGGTGGGGAATCCTTTTCATATTAATCCAACACATTAATATAAACCTCTCCACAAGTTTAAATTACCTTATGGTCTATTATTTATTTTCACCTGTAGTATTGTTCTATTGCATGTGCATGTGATTTTGATTTTGAATTGAGGACAGCTATTGAAGGCAACTATATTTATTTTACTTTAATCATTTGAATAACCACCGGATAAACACTTCTGCTAAACAGCGATCCTGTTCCATTACATTACTTACAACCTGCTTTTACATGCCAGGAACTTTCTTCTATTGAAAAAGGTATAGCTAAAGCAGGGGTTCCAAATCAGGCTTCCCTCTGGTGGTATTCAAGACCACTGTGGAATGGAAAGGAGAAGCTGAACATGAAGAGCTGCAGAGCAGAACAGCACTGGGTGGGTGGCAGGGGGGAGTTCTTTGTTCCTGATAAGATATAGGTCCACTTTGGGCCTAGCTGTGTAAAAAGCATGTTCCTATGGCACAGACTTCTACTGTTACTTGCACCTGACTTTGGAAAACGGCATTGTGTTACTCCATTTGGACTACCAGTATCCCGAGGTGCTCCTCCAAAATCTGGTAATGACAGCATTGCTAGCAGAACATTTCACACAATGAAGATCTATGGGGCTTCAGCAACAAAGCATCCTTGAGACAGCTATACCAGTTCAAAGCTTAGGAGAGAAACTCCTCTATTGCCTGCACCCCCAATGGCCAGGGAGGTTCCAAAGACCCCGGGTGCTTGTGTGGGCTATATGAGCTAGTAGATCTCAGGGCCGGGGGCCGACCACTCGGCCTCCGTGCCCTGGGCTACAAGCCCACATAACTGGTACCCTGGCCAGTTTAGCTGGAGAGGGGTGACCCCACACCATTAAAAAAATAAAGCTTCTGGAATTTGTTAAGTGGTTCCCTTTCAAGGCATTCGCTCACCAAGACAAAATTCTACAGTCTATTTAAAAATCAGTCCTCTGCACCCACAATATTGGAATTCTACAGCTGTGGTACAAATTTTATTTTAGAACTTTGGAACAGAAGCCTCTGAGCAATTAAAACACACTTGCAGAAGCTCATCTCAATAATGTGTTTGAATTCCCCACAGTGGAGTTTTGTTTCACTTTATTTGTTTGCTGAGTGAAAGAGGACCTTTCTGTATCATTTGGATAACCCCTTATATATTTGTTAATACGATCTCGAGCCCCCCTTTTACCCCACCAAAATTGAAAACAGTTGTAGCACTGCAGATTATTTTTCAGGCTGGGTTCATACCAGCGGAGTGCTCATGGTTTCGGGTAAGTGCCCTGCAATCGCTGGTATCAGCGTATGGAGGGCATTTGTTTTTGGGATATCCACTCTGCACCCTCCAGAAACTACTGGCAAGGTATTGTGGAATGATGTTAACCCCCTGTTAATGTCCTAAGTATATGGGAAGCTCCCATGGATGTCTATCGGCAGCAATCCAAATGCGAATGTAGGGTGCTCGTCCGAAAGCGAGTTGGTGTAAATTCAGAGCCTGATGAGAATTCTGACTCCTTTTGGGAGAGGACTGCCATTCATTTTCATTGTCTACCTTAGGGCTGATTCAGAACCAGGTGAAAATTTACACCTGGTAGACAAAGAAGATGAATGGCAGGTTTCTCTCCAGAATTCTCACCTGGCTCCAAATTGGCCCCAATAATAACATTTACTTCTACACATTAGAAGCAATTATATTTCATTTCAGCAAATTACAGATTTCAGAAGATTTGCTATTACATATTTTTGGAACTAAATGCCTATTGCCACTCTTTTGACCACGTAACAAGTAACTTACTTGGTGTCAACTGTGAAATGAAATTGGTTATTCTCTTTTCTCCATCCTTTAGTTGCCTCCTACCAAGACCATGTGTTCTGGAAAGTACACAGTCTACATAGATGTCCCAGAAAAGTTGTGCTAGGTCCCAAAAAAGAACACCGTGTTTATAGTTGTCAGATGATTTTAGGAAAATCATGAAGTCCCAGAAACCAGACACAGAATCTGCTATTCGGGGTTTCTTCATCTCCAGGAGCATCGCTGTTGATGATTCCCAGCACTGGGGATCTGCACGGCCTAAGGCTAATGGGTCAATCTGAGCATGACAGCAGATGATGTGAATACCAAATATTCCCAGAACAAGCAGTGAACATGTTAGTTGCATACTACTATAGATATGTCTTGTGCGCCCAGTGCTCATATCACTTTCAGTCCTGCAAATGCAAAAGAATATGTAATAAGACATTAGATGTAATAATATTGGGATAAAATATTTGTTGTAAGATTGTGAAGTAAACAAAATCCAAAGGATTTATAATTTTACTCAAAGCAGAGAGTTCTGATTCCAGCTGCCAAATACAGTAATAATCCAATATCAATTTATGCTAAAATGTGTGTTGGCCCAAGCACGTGCAAGTATTCAGATTGGTGATGCCCCCTCCAGACAAGCCCTGTTTTGCTTACCTGCAATGTGTTCCCCTGGCTCCACAATTGGCTGCCATTGATTACAATGTCCAGGTGTCCTCTGGCGGCCATTTGGCAGAAGAGAGTCCCAGATCAACAGTGGCCCAAAGCAGGCTGGATTTTGCTGGGGGAGCATGGTACAGGTAAGCAGATTGGGTTTGTGGTTGGGTGTAGGGGCAGGGGGGCATCAGCAATTTGGACCAACACCTTTATTGCCACATTTTTTCCCTCACAAAGCTAGTGTAGCAGCACCGATTTTAGTTAAATTCAATCTCAATTTAGCTCATTCAGTTTGATATTGAACTTTGCTAAATGTCAGTTAAAATTTTCCCATTACTATTTTAATTGAAAACAAGCCATTTAATGCAGGTACCATAAGATACACCTGCCCATAAGACGCACCTAGGATTTGGAGGAGGAAAATAAGGAAAAAACATTTCTGAACCAAATGGTGTACATGGGGGGGGGGGGGGGGTTTAACTTAGATGAGCATCCTGAATGGGATGCCCCAGGAGTAGTCAGTCGGCTAACTTCCAGGGCCAACCATTTAGGTGATTGGTCCTCTCTAAAGCGGACTGAAACTGACCCTGGAGTCTTTGAGACGCCAGGGCCAGCTGATTCGCTCTCCAGTGATTTCTGGGGCTGGGGATTCCATTCAGCTTCTCCAGCCACACATTAATATGTGCCTGGGAAGCTGGTTCGATGAGAGGCCGCATATGCACCGTTGGACCGAGGAGAGGTTTATTAAGCAAATGGTGGGGTTCCACACAGCGGGGCATCCCAAATCTAGGTGTCCCAGGGGGACAAACCGAATCCCCCGTGCACCTGCACTGAGAGAAAGTCCAGCACACAACCCCTCAGCCAGCCAGCAACAGTCCCACAACAGTCCCCTCAGCCAGCCAGCAAATTAATTGTTCCTGCCCTGGCTAGAAGTGATGTCAGCACGTCACAGAGACAGAGATCTTGAGGACAGCAGCCCAACCTTCCTCCTGACATGTCTCCCCTTGCTAACGCACCCATGCTGTCTCCTGAATACAGCAGCAACCAGACTCGGGACTTCACACAGCTGCTGTCAGGAGCTAGGTATGATCGCTATGTACAATACCGGTGGCCACCCCACATTATCCAGTATGAAGGCACCCACACCACAGTATACAGTGTACCAGCACCCACATTGCATCTTATATTGGCATCCACATTGCATCTTATACCGGAGCACAACCCGCATTTGTTTACTGGCGGCTACCTGCATTTGCTTTCCAGGCCTGCCCCACAGTTATATTATAAAATTAGCATTCACCCTAAGACACATAGGCATCTTCCCCCCATGTTGGGTGAAAAATACGGTAATTTATTGATAGCCAGGGGTGGACTGGACATAAGGAAACTCGGAACAATGTCCGTTGGGCCACACTGCTTTAGGATCAGTTGAGTTGCTGCTTTTAACACCCATATTCAATTCCTGCTCCATTAGTCTTCCTCTCAACCCCATGTATCCAGCCCTATTGTACCCATAAACCAAGAAACCCCAGCCCTCAATGCTATAGCCCCGGCATCATGGTCGGGCCAGCCAGAGGCTGGTAAAATCCAGTGCTGATTTTTGTCCCCAGTCCATGACTTTTGATAGCTAGTGGTAAAGATTTGAAATGACTGAAAGAAGATGTGTGCAAGTAAATAATTTTCAGATTATGGCAGAAGTTCCCTTTAGCCTACTAATTTATTATTGGGGTGATTTACAATTTGCGCTACTTTGCACAACATTTGCCTTCCCTGCTTTCTCCATGTCTGTGGCCAGAGGAGAAAACTGCTGTGTTTGCGTTGCAATTTGCTGGCCAAAGTCACTGGTATTCACTAGGGATGAGCGAATCGAATCAGACAAATCCTAATTCGTTACGAATTTCAGGAAAAATGTGATTCTCAATGAATCCGAATATTGCAGAGATTTTATCGGCAAATTACTTCCTTAAACTCCATTTAGTGCAGTCCAGGCCATCTAAAATGGTGGATCCACATGTCAGGACATGTCCCATGGGGCAAGATACCCTGGGAAGGTCACATGCAGCCTATCAGCAGCCAGGCACTCGGTGATTTCACAGCCCTATATAAGAGGCGGCCATCTTGCGGGCACTCATTTCAGCGGTGTATTGCGTTGAGAACGGGTCAGGGACAGATAGAGCCAGGGACAGATAGAGCCAGGGAGAGAAAAAGACAGTAAAAGAAAGAGACAGGGTGAGAAAGAGACACAGAGTGACAGTGTCCAGTGTGTTTGCATTTGGCCTTATACCCACGTCTTGCAAGCCTAGTTAGTGTTACAGGTCACACACCTGCCTATAGTGCTCTTGCTTTTCTACCAAAACCGCATTTTAAAGCTTGCTGTAGTGCATTTAACACACCTTGACCGGGGGCATCCTATTTAAGGGCATCTGACAGTGTGTTTGCATTTAATTTTATGCCCAGGTTTGCAAGCCTAGTTAGTGTTACAGGCCACACACCTGCCCAAAAATATAGTGCTCTTGCTAAAAAACCTTAAAATCCCCCCAAAAAATGGCAAGAGGTCCCCCCTACCCAGTATAACCAGCCCAGACCGACTATCGGGGCTTGTAGAACAGGGCGCAAGTCACCCGCTAGCTGCAGGTGACTTGCCAAACTCAGAGCCTTATGAACTGGTATAGGGGTCTCATGGACCCCTTACCAGTTCACAAAGGGTTAACAGTAAAAAGAAAATACAGTGTTTTTACTCAGCTCCGATCATCAGCTCCTGTGTCTCTTGCCGATCCGATGACAGATACCGGTGATCGCCAGCCAGAGGGGGGGGGGGGGGAGGCAAGAGATCAGAGGATCTCCTGCTTAGTGCTCCTCTGCCCACCGATCACTGGGCATCTGACAGCTGAGCCGCCTCGAGCTGGGCTGATTCCCACCGAGTGACATCATTCACCCCACCCCCAAAGGGATTAGTCGTAAAGATGACGATGTCCGTCGGGAAAGGAATGAAGAACCCCAGGAGGTCCCCCGGGTGAAGAGGTGAGCCGGTGGGAGTGATCGCACATGGAGGTGAGTAAATGTCAACCAGAGGAGCCCGGGCGGGGGATCGGAGACCCCCGGGTGAAGAGTAGACCCAGGTGGTTCGAACAAGGGTTCAGGTGAGTGGCTTTTTTTTTCTTTGTCCACTAGCAGGGGGGAAAAGACAGGCACATAGAATTTACGTGGCTGGCATTTAAAGGTCGGAGAGGAAGCCACGTACATTTTATGTGGCTGGCAATAGAAGGGTTAAGGGCATCTGAGAGTTTTTGTATTTGGTTTTATGCCCAGGTCTTGAAGCCTAGTTAGTGTTAGGCCACACACCAAAAATATCCACCTCTTGCTTTTCTACCAAAACCTTGTTTTAAAGCTTGCTGCAACATATTTAACTGACCCTCACCGAGGGCATCCTATTTAAGGGCAACTGAGAGTTTTTGCATTTAGTTTAATGCCCAGGTCTTGAAAGCCTAGTTAGTGTTAAAGATCACACACCTGGCCAAAAATATCCACTTCATGCTTTTGTACCAAAACCTTGTTTTAAAGCTTGCTGTACCGTATTTAAATTACCCTCACCGGGGGCATCTCATTTAAGGGTATCTGGGTTTTTGCATTTGATTTTATATTCAAGTGCTGATGGACTAGTTATTGTGAAAGGCCAGACATAGTTACACAACTGCCGTTGTTGCCTACTGGAGGGCATTGAACTGCCCTTATCAGTGCGCACCACATACGTACATCTGAGAGTTGCACAATTCTTTTTCTGTTAAAGTCTTCAGGGCCTAGTAACTGTGAAAAGCCAGACATAGTTACACACCTTATGCTGTTGTTCAAAAATACTGTTTTAAGCCTAATGGAGCGCATTGAACTGCAATTATCAGTGCACACCACATACGTACATCTGAGAGTTGTGCCATTGTGTTCCTGTTAAAGTCTTCAGAGTCTAGTTACTGTGAAAAGACATACACATTTTTCATGGACAGACGAGTTCTGCTTGGGTTTAATATGGCCCCTGCCGCACTAAACACCCACTCTGATGGCACACTACTGGCAGGGCAGGACAGCTTTCCCAGGGAAAACTCTGCTAGTTGTGGGCACAAATCAAGTTTGGCTGCACAGAAGTTCAGCGGATCCTCAAGGTTTGTTGAAATGTCATGTCAAGGTATTCCACCATGCTGGTTAAGGTCCTGCTCCAGGTCTACCTGCTGCTCATGAGTTGTCTCACAATGCGGGTGAAGAAAGCTACTCATTAGCAACTGTAGACTTACGCTGCTGCTGTTGGAGCTGGTGCCGCACCTGCCACCCCACCCCTCCCCAGCAGCCATGGCAGTGAAAGTGAGTGCAGAGGGCCCCCCAAGTTAGACCTGTGAGAGGATGGACAATGGCACAGAAAGGCATCGGCCAACTGACTACATAGGATGTCTCTGTAGTAGCTTGGTTAGATCTCCCTCTCAGTGGGTGTTAAAAAGGCCCCCAATTTGTGCTGGTAGCAAGGGTCCAATAAGGTGGAGAGCCCGAAGTCATCCCGCTGATGAATGGTGACAATTCGTCGGTCACTACCCAAGCACGCGAGCATGCATCGTGCCATTTGCGTAAGTGACTTGGAGGGACTACCTGCCTTCATCTCCAGTGCATACTGTGTCTGTGTGTCGGGCTCCTCTGTCTGAGCTTCCTCACAACCCTCACAGCTCCTCTGGCTGCTCCTGCCCCTCCTTTTCTGTCAGATGACTAGATAAACCGCCCATTTTGCGAAACCTAAACTGTGCTCCACTGTGCCCCTCCCCTCCAGTTCAGTACCCACAGGGTTCTTGGGAACATGGGATGTAGGCACCACATCTCCAGTGCCCTAGTTGTAGTAGATGAAGCACTGGAATGACGTTGTTCATCCCGTAATCCTGACTAATAAGGTGGCTTCTTCAAAGGACCTGAGCAAATGGCAGGTGTCAAGTATGAGCTGCCACTGGATTACATTAAAGTTACACAGGGGAGTCCACTTGGATCATCAAGAAATTCCGATTTTTTTTTCTGTTCAATAAAACGGGTGGAAACATCACAAATCAGATTATGTTGGGGGATACCATTCTGATGCTGCAGCTCAAGGAGGGTGTGCTTTGCGGGGTATGAGTGGCTAAAGTGCATGCAAAGTTTCCTTCCCATTGTTAGGATGTCTTGCAGATGGGGGCAGACTTTAGGAAACGCTTGACAACCAGATTGAACACGTGTGCCATACAGGGCGCATGGCTCAGGCTTTCTTGTCGCAGCGCAGACAAGATATTGTCGGTCACCATGGTTTCCATTTGCAGTTTTCGTGGAGTAAACCATGATTTGATTTCTTGATTAATGCATTTTAGCAGTTCCTCCCCTGTGTGACTCTGGTCGCCAAGGCAAGGCAAAAATGTGAAGAACAGCGTGACACTGCCGTGCTCTGCACACATGGTAGGCTGGAGGGGCACTGAGACTTATCCATGCAGTGGAGGCTGAGGAAACTAATGTGGCTGTGCAGGAACCACATTCTCCCAGTGAGCCATAAAGGACATGTATTGTCCCTGACCATAGTTACAGCTCCACACGTTACAGCTCCATACTGCACTGCAGTGCACTTTGCTACACACTGACAGGCTCAAACACTGGCCCACCTTCTGTTCAACAAAATTGTGCAGGGCTGGTACTGTCTTCTTCGCAAAGAAATGATAGCTTGGGACTCTCCACCTCGGCTCGGCACAATCCATCAGTTTTCTGAAAGGTGCAGAGTCCACTACCTGAAAAGGGAGGTACTGCAGTACCAGCAACTTGGACAGGAGCACATTTAGCTTATGCGCATTGGATAGTGGGTGCACACTGTTTTCTCTTGGCCATGGCTTCACCAATGGATTGTTGGTGGAATGACTGACTTGGAGTAGGAGGAGCAGGAGCACCTGGAGCAACAGAGGATGGGTATGACACACAGGAGGTGGTGGAGCTTTGGCTGGCTGGAACAGGGAGTGGCGTGCCACTGGTTGATGCAGCAGGCTGGACCACCACTTTGGAGCCACGGTTCTCCCAGGCCGCTTCATGATGACGCTGCATATGTTGATGCAGGGCCATGGGGCCAACATTGGGACCCTGGCACACTTGGGCTTCTGTCTACACATTTTGCATGTGGCCATGTTAACCTCCTGCGGATGCTTGATGAAAAACACACCGCCGAGTAGCTGATTTTCCCACCAACAGTCTGCACTAATTCACTGCTACCACTGCCGACTCCAGGAACCCCTGTTCCACTAACTCCAAGGAAGGTAGCCTGCCGTGCAGCAGGTGGTCTACCCCGGCCCCGGGCACATTTTCCTCCAGACTTTCCCCTTCTTTCATCCTGCTGACCGTTAAATCCGTCACTCTCCATCACTGCAAGCCTTTAAAAGTGCCCTCAAAACTCACTTCTTCAGACAAGCATATAACCTGGCTTAAGGAACTCCTATAACCTACATACGGCACATACAGCCCAACTCAAGCTCTACCACTTGTGGGGCTCTCTTTCATATTGTCTGCTGTGCTCACAACACTTGGTTTGAACCTCATAGCATCTAGTTTTGTTTTGTTCCCTGTAGTATATGTTTTACCTTGTAAAGCGCTAGTGAAGAAGATGGTACTATATAAATAAAATTATTATTATTATTATTATTAATATTAATAATAATAATAATCACGTTGTGTCTGCGGGTCACTGATGTCCTCCTCTGGTTCCTCGACATTGTCTACGTCAGAAGCCGGAGCACTTGCAACACCACCTACCATGCCACTCTCCTCATCACTACTTGCCCGCCTAGTGGAGGAAGCGGCGAGTTTCTCCTCCACTTCTTGGCTGGGCAGTAGCTGCTGATTGTTCTCTATCAGATCGTCGTCAAAGAATAGTGGAGCTGAACCCAAAGCATAGGATATTTCGATGAGGGAGGAAACAGCATAGGACAGAGACAATGGGAGGACAGAGACTGCTCCTGGGCTATGCCAAGTGAGGGTTGTGTCTGAGGTAGCCACCGACAGTTAACTGACGGTGTCAGATATCACTTGTTATGAAGTGGATGACCGGCATATGGGTTGCTGATCCAGACACGACCACTAGCTGATCCTGGGAGATCAGGCCTCTCGCTGCAACTCCTGCTGCCACTCTGCTGCAACCTCTGCTTGATGAATTTAGGCATCTGCCACTCCCCTGTGCCTGTCCTGGCACTTCTCTGCCTGACATACTTAGTGTGTATATGAGGGGAGGACAAACGCTACACTATGCTTAAACCAGGATTTGTCGACAATAGCAGCAGGTGTGTAACTAGGTATGGCCTTTAACAGTAACTAGGCCCTGAAGACTTTAACAGGAACAAATTGGTACAACTCTTAGATGTGCATATGTGATATTCACTGATGAGGGCAGTTCAATGTGCTCCAGTGCGCTTTAAAACAATTTTCTTAGATAACAGCAGCGGGTGTGTAACTATGGAGAGACACTGACCTGCGTGAAGATGAATTAGGCATGGATCAGCCAGGATTTCCAACCACCAATGCGTGATGCATCAGAGTAGATTGATCATGGTGCCACACAGACATTCATCCGCAGCAGACCACAACTTTTAACTTTTAATAATATTCTTAGTATAACATATATGTTCTCCTCATGCTGCTGCCATCTCCAGGGTGTTTCCTTCAGGCAATATATGAGCTCCTTATGCTGCTGCCAACTACAGGGTGTGTCTTTCAGGCAATAGATGGGCTCCTTGTGCCGATGCCACCTCAAGGCGCTGTCACTGTGCCACTCTGTGACAGCGATTCTAACAGTGATGCCTCTTATCTGCATGTCATACTTCTTTACAGTATTATTTTACTAACCCAGCATGCATCCTAATACAGCAAGGCAAAATGTTCTACAACCCTATAGAGGCTCTCAGAAACATCCATTTTTAATAGCGATTCAAAGCAAAAAATTCTGACCGAAGCTATTTTTCTGGAAAATGCAGCGAATCGGCTGAATCTAATTTTTAAAAAATTCGCTCATCTCTAGTATTTACATTGAAAAGTGGTTGGGAGAATGCCAGTGATATGCCAGTGAACTGCTGTGGCAGATTTCTTTCAGAAAACCATGAAATCTTGCTGAAACTTTCTCAACACTTTTATAGCAAATGTCGCCATTGGAGGGGTTTGGAAAAGCTTAAGAATAAAAGTTTTATTGAAAATATAAGACATGTAAAAACATTATCCGTTTTTTACATACTAGGAAACTTTCTGATGTTCATGCTCAAAAAATAAGTTTAAGATGCTAAAAAAACTAATGACACAATAGAGCTGATTCAGAGCCTCTTTCGTAGGCATTCCCAAATGCAGGAATTACATAAAAGTCCCAGTTTATGCCTTTTTCCCTGTTTGTGTGATTCTGGGCCGTGTTTTGTGTTCAAAGTGTTTTTGCGGGAAATAAGTTTACAGGTTTAGCCTACGCTTGCATGTGATTCCAAGCCCTGAGTTGTCCGTTTTCATAACAATAAAAAACGTATGTTTCCAAGTCAGAATTGCTTCCTCTTTTTGCTATCAGGAAACAGCATACGCACCTATGATGGAGCCGCTTGATACCTTCTGAGAAGAGTATGAGCATCTGTAGCAGTGGGGGCTGTTAACCAGTTACTTTCCAGAGCTTAGGCATACCCGCTGTCACCTGGACATCGATCAGATGTCCAATCAACAGGTGTTTGAAATGACATGACTGAACTGCCTTTCTCTTGAAAAGCTTTACTCAGAACTGAGGTCATGGTTGGCCCCCGCTCCAAGAAAGGGGCATGCAATTGTTGGTATGACCAAATTGGTTAGCTGCCTTAAATTTTTAGTGAATGGCTCCTTCCAGAGGCTAGGGGCACTGTCAGTTGGCATGTCCCAGCCATCGCTCAGCCGCACCCTAACTAAATTTTTTGATGTCATGGCTGTCCTGCAGGAGAAATACATCTCTTTTCCTGACAGCATAAGCAGCCTGGAACACAGTGAGGTTGGGTTTTTTCAACATTGCGAATATGCGAAGTGTCATGGACGCCGTTGATTGCATACACGTAGCGTGGTGCGCGGATTCCCTCAGCTGCTCAGGAGTATATGTTTCATTATGTTTAGGTACACATTGGTCCTCCTTCTTGGCCACACTCCTGCTTTTCTGCTAGCCTTGTTTCAACTCCCCTAAACCAGCTTCTCTGTTGCCCATGTATCTGCTTTCTCTTTACCTGTTCTTGTATTGTTGCTAGTGTATTAACCTGAGCCTTTTCTGCATTGGTTCCAGCAACCACAAGATGGGCCATTCTCTGAATATGCAATGTGTCATGGGGCCAGATTAGCACTTTTTCAGCTTTTTGGCCATTTTTATAACCCAGTTTGTGGTTATTTCAGTGCATTTTGGGGCATTTGTCTTCTAATGATGCTTCCCAGAGCTCACCTAAATTTTCACACACAGACACCAGTGGACCTTGGATTGTCGGTGTCATGTAGCATGAATATTTTGCCCAAACTGTTAAACCTAACAGAGAAATATTTGAGTACAGTAGTGGAAGATCCAGCATTTCTCAACCCAGACCCCGGTTGCCTCTTTCCTTTCATCCTCTTTCGTTTTCTCCCAACCAACATGGTTTGAAGGCATAGAGCAGCATAACAGTGGGCAGAGGGGCAGGACAAAGAGCACATTGCAGAACTCCTGGGACTGGTGTCAGGAAGTTCAAAAGCAGCATAAGGCCTTTTTATCTGATTCTGATTTGAAGGTAAACAGGACAAACTGACGTTTTCCGCTAGGTCTACCTGGATGTACTTTGATACTTCACACAATAACAAAACAATGGCCATCCACTTCCAGTGCCAGGGAACAGTTCAGCTGCCTCATCCAGAGTCTGCTGTTGCTTCTCCATCCCACTTTCTCCCTCCCTGTTCAGCATAAGTAGCTTGCAATGAGGCACTGAATTTCAAAGGCAGGAGTAGAGAATATAAATTGATTGCACTTCAGTTTCAAGTGTATCCCCCTGTTCAGCCCCCAGCCTTTTATTCTTCGGCTTTTGGAGTGTACCACTTCAACCACACACAAGTTCAGAAATATTTAATGCTAGTATAATACCTGAGGTCTATAGCCTTAACAGAACTTAACAGAGCCATGCTGTGCTGAAACTTCAGTGCCTTGGTCAACACAACCACACAAATCCCCTTTAAGACTACACAGGTTGTGACTCTGGGCCCTAAAATACTTAACATTTAAGTTTTCCTTTAATGTCACATGAGCAATGAGCAACTTGTTGCAGCTCCTGCCAACTGCCAACAGCTGGTGGCAAAAGCTGGCAGTTGGCCAAAAGCATTCCCAGGCAAATGAAAATGTTGTATTTAGTTAGGAATAGACACATTTCTATACCCATCGATGATATTTACATTCTTTTGTTCAGGGATAGCATCCTTCTCAACTCCAACATCTACTGGTGGAATCCCCTATTGTGTTTCACCCTATATACAGTACAGTACAAGTATTTTTTATATACTTATATATCAAAAGGGATATGCCATAAATAGCAGGTAAAAATACCTATTTAAAAAAAAAAAAATGAAATAAGGTTATTTCTACCTTTCGCAAGATACTCCATCTTTGGGCCAGCCAAATCCAGCCTATACCGGATCAGACCAGTTTCTGAAAGTGTCTGTTATAAGGATGTAAATCTGCAGAGCTTTACTGTATGTAATGATCCCCTTATCCCCTGGCAGCAGCAACCACATTTGTACCTTTTGCATAAATTATGTCTAATAAAATTGACATATAACGTATTTTTCACCATATAAGACGCATTTATTTTCCCCAAAAGCTTGGGGAAAATATCTGTGCACCTTATAGGGCGAATGTGGCAGACTCCCCCAATCCCCAACCGCTGCTAAGCCAGTTAGATGAAAAAAAACGTTATACCTGCCCCTTGATACTGAAGAAGCCGCCACTCTCTGCAGCCAGTGAGTGCAGATGTACCAATGACATTGGTGTGCTGCTCTGTACAGCCAGACGCACACGGTGATTCGTAAATGACAGTACACAGAGCGGCAAACTAATATCATCGATGCATCAGTCTGTGCTTGCTGCAAACAGTGGTGGCTTCTGGATCTCGGTGCAGGTATGAGTGGTGGCTTCTGGATCTCGGCGCAGGTATGAGTGGTGGCTTCTAGATCTTGGCGCAGATATGACGTTTTTTTTTTTTTTTAACTGGCTCAGCAGTGGTTGGGGATTGGGGGGATCTGCCACGCTGCCTGTTATATGGTGGGTTGGAGGGATTTTGCATGTTGTCTGCTATATGAGTACTGGGGTTTTCTGAATGCTGCTTGTTTTTGGGGATGGGTGGATCAGCTACACTACCCTGTTATGGGGGTATTCTGCATGCTGCCTGTTATATGGGGAGGGGAGATTTTGGGGCTGGGGGGCGCACATGGAAATTAGGTGTAAGTCTAACCTCTAGATAGAGCATTCTCTCTGCTTAAAGTCCATGATCACTATACTGGCGGTGTGTGGTAGAGGGTGTCAGTTTGAGAGAGATTGCAGGCTACAGGGGTAATGCACAGTGAGCAACTTCATTTTGTCTGCAGTGGTGTGCTGATTCAAGAGAGTGCTATTTGGTCTAAGAGCCCTCAAACAACTGCAGTGGTGGCAACGTATTTCTCTTATCTGTATCTGTTAGTGAATGCGCCTGGTGAAGTTGGTGCTTTGACCGACAGAAAGTGTGGCTGAAAAGTGATGTGTTAAATGGAAGTGCTTGGCTGCCGGGTGGTCACGTGGCGGGGTGTTCTGTAGGCCAGCACCGAGGACACGACCATGGCTGACATACACACCGCGGCTGACATTTTGTTCCCAGGCATTCAATAAACAGCAATGTGTTAGTGCCATAAAATCCAGGGCACCCAGGACAGGGGGCTCCTGAGTCCAAGTCAAGCGGTTTCAAAGCTAGTATTGCTTTTAGTTGGTCACTACAATGTAACATTTTTTAAATACTGTTTGTCCTTGAAATTAGTAAAAGTTACTCCTCAATGAGAAATGTATTTATGCAGTTCTGAAATGTTTTCCAGATGCAACCAAGATGGCAGGGGATAAATAATTATATAAAAGTAACAGTATGTATTAAATGTACCTTTAGTGTGCATTGAGTTGTGTTGCCGTAATTATTACAGAAAAACCAAATCAATTTATCAAATACCCCAACGTAAGCATCAACACAGTCCCTTGCTGTTAGGGATTCTATACATTTTAATGTCAAAAGTCATTTCTTATCAGCCCTCCTCTCACCAGAACAAGTCTCATTTCCGCAGCCCCCTCACCTACTTACCTACTCTGACTGCACCCTCTCTATCTCTTGCAAAAATGCCACTTCCTACTCTAACACCCATCAGTGACACTCCACCCCCACTATTGGGCATTCCCTGTTCCCTATTGTAGCACTTCAATGTGTACTACTGTAAAATACTGATTTTTACCTTTCCTTTCTTCTCTCTCTTTTTGGGTTTTATTTTTCAGAACATACATATTGTGACACTACTCAACTCTACTCCTGACTTGACACTGCTGACTTGACACTCCTGACTCCTGACACTTTAGCCCCTTTTCTATGTCATCACATTGGTCATTACTAGCACAGACCTTCCCTCTTATTTTGAGACATTCAATTCCCCTACTTTTTCCCATTTGTTCCTTAAATATTATTTTTCCTACACCGTCACCCACCTTGAGATATTGCTTCCCTAAAAATCCCTCATCTCGGGACACTGCAGTGGAAACATTAGAAGATTCAACCCAAAACTATTGGATTCACACACCTGCTAAATGCCATATTCTGGGAAATGTTGCCTGTAAACACTCTTCTGTGTAAAACTCTCTAAGTTTTTATAGAAGTCTAGGGACCCTCGTAACTTGCTTGTGATGTAATGATGCAAGTGATAAATATTTATAGAGCATGGCCAGGGTTTACCAACTTCCTTGGTAAGCAGCTTGAATGACAACCACAGCAGGAGCCCGACAGAGACTCATTGCCTGCAGTGCGAATGGAGTTGCAGCTCTGCCACTGGACTTTATTGTTTGTAATTTGTCCCAATACCTGGTTGGAAATGGCTATAGTATGGTATAGTATGGTATAGTACACTATAGTATAGTATATATTATTGCTCCTTGCAGAAAGCAATCAGGTTTAATTATTGCATGAATGATTATTTTTCACTGCATGTGTAAATTGTTGATGTGCCATAGGGCATTGCAGACAGTTGTATTGAATATACTTTTATAAATAAGTGACAGCATATACATCTAACATAGAAATCATCTAATGCCAATTGTAGCTCCGCAGTATCTAGGCTCCCAGTTATAGCTTTCTGTTTTCCATCCTTTATATTTTACTATAAGTATACTAAGTGCTATATATATATATATATATATATATATATATATATCAAAATTGAACCTAGTAAAGGTATCCTATATAAGTCTTTGTTTTTTTTTAACAAAAAAAGAGGGCTTTCACATTTATTTAAACACACACACACTATCACACTATATATATATATATATATATATATATATATATATATATATATATATAGTAACCCTCTAATGAAACATCTGTTGCATGAATTGTAGTTTAGGCTAATTATGTTAATTACCAATGACATTTCATGACCCTAGCATAATAATCTATTTTGATTTTACGTTTAACATTCAAACCTTCTCTAGGTGTATAACACCTTTCACGTGTTATATGTAATGTATCTAAATTACATTTTAAGATTCATGTCAATGCAAATTTGTGTGCATATTATATTCATGCTCCTAATCATGTTCATTCTTTTAAATTGAATTAATTGCTAGTTGACGAAAGCAGAAATATGCATTATTAGTATGCACCTGTTGTTATTAATATTGTTATTATTATTATTATTACAGTGCCAATTTAAAGTGAAGTTCTGTTCAGCTGCATTGTAGTAGATTTATATGTTCGAAAATGAAACTACTATAGAGTAGTTATATTTTGCATATTTAGGTCTTAGGTCTGATTAATTAGATAGTATTCTGGCTTAAAGCTCTTGTAATGGGCTTAAAGTTCTAACACATACAGGCAGAGTCAGATTGGTCTGAACTGATAAGTGGCAAAAACGAAATGGTTGGTTACACTCTTTATATAATTGTCACTGCTTTTTATCAAATAATGGGCATTTCAACACCTTATTAAGTACTGTTTTACACTGAGCTTAGGGTCCCAAGTGTAACCTATTTTTAGGCTTATATATCTAAATGTCCCCTCGTTCTCACTGATTACCTCTGATATGCAGATATCCAGATAACTGCAAATGATTTACCGAGTTTATGTATGCCATAAACATGTAAACTTTCTTTAAGATTTAGCAATCACTGGGAATTTCATTCCTCATAAACTAATCTGAACTTGTGAACCTGTATAATTATTATCAGGTAGTGTTTGCTTTGCACATCATTTAAATGACAGGGGTTTAAAAATATCATATATGACGCTCTTTGTAACTCAGACATAGAGGGTGACTATAATGGCTTTCAGTTAAAGATTTAGCAGTAGCATCTCTGTCCAGCGTGCTGAATGTCCCTTTCCATTCATGTCTGTGTTGTATGTTTTGCTGCTGAAGTCTGAAGACCCTGAACTCACATGTCAGTAAACATTGATGCCTAACCAATGTATCTGTCTTTTTTTAGAATGTACAGTAAAGGTGAGATAACCTTGTGTCATGCCATTCATACAGCAACCCCAGAGTTGTATCTTACCTCTTTCAGTTGTGTTATGTGTCAGAGGAGAAAGCCTTTTATCCCCAAGAAGGAGAAACTTCCTAGACTGCCCTGGATTTCAATCTGATCCTGATTTCACAAAGACTTCAGTTGTTCTTTTTTTAAGAAGGGGGAGTGACCAGGTTTCCCTTTATTGTACGTCAATGCTCAGTGAAGAATCATCCACCCTTTGGATCTTGGAGCTCTCATTGAACACTTAATGCGCTGATTTTCTCTTCCTTCTTCCTGAATGGCAGGTAATCCTCTATTAGCTCAGTTCAGCATGGAATAGCATCTGCTCTGCCACACATAGCTTCTTTTAACTGCCAGAAATGACAGAACAAGGATCAGGTCACATTATTAACTATCCCCATGTGTCAAACTTTCATCATTAAAAATGATTTGACCCTAGTTAACCCTTCTAGGTACCATCATAGCAGTAATAGCTACAAAATGTAGCAACTGTTATTTATTAAATCTTCCTACTATAATTCATTATGTTTATTGTAACCTTCCTGGAAGTTTTGATAATTAAAGTTGAGGCAATGAACACAATTTAGCATTGTATTGTATTCAATGTCTGTAAAATAACAGGAATACACTCATTCATCTCACAGTAACAAAAAATAACCTTGTTTGACAACATTTGTAGGCAGTTAAATTAAAATAATAAATACATACTTGTAACCTTCAGCAGCCCCGAAACCCACATCACCCAACCCCTGGACCTCTAATGTCCTGTCTCCTGAGCCATTAACATTAACCATGTTAATCTCTGCCCCAAGCATTGCATTATGGGTGAAACCATCTACACACACCAGAAAAACTGCAATAGGAAGAAGCTGTTATTGTAGCACAGTCTCTGGAGAGTTGAGCAAACGAGGGGTTTAGTAAAGAAGAACACATTATAATAAAAATGTAAATTACATGCACACATTTTCAATGCACAATCCCCTGTTAGGGATGGGCTTATAACTTTTTACTCATTTCCTGAATTCCTTACGTCACCGCAGGTAACCAATGGGCTCACTAGCTAGTTATGCAGGGAGCTGCTCATGACACTGTGCACATGCTGCTGACAAACCTGTTGGTTGTCCACAGTCTTATGGAAAGCAGAAACGTTGGCCACCAAACATGTAGAGCTCTTAAAGGGTGATTCCACTTTCAATTACATTTTTTATTATCATATGTCATTATTGTGTGCCAAAATTAGGTCTTCAATGTGTTAAGCGTATCTGTTTTTATTTTCTATCTGTTATAAAAGAAAACAGTTTTCCCTAGCAACAACGTGTTTACCTTAGTAATGTACATCAACTGGTGCATTAGATGTACAAATCAGAGACTTCCTCACTTGCTAATCATCTGATTGGCTAAGACACAGGCAACAGGCTTAACCCATTCTGCTGTAATTCAACTTAGGGGGTTATTTATCAAGCCATAGCGCCAGCTAACGACTGGCAGTGACAGGTAGCGAACGGTGAACACCGGGCGCTGTACGCAATACCACATTTATCAAAGGTATTCCGGTGAGCGACTCTTAACAACGACATGTAGCGACGGATTCATCGTCACTGACAGCTCAGATTATACCGCCGGCACTCTGGCTTCCAGAGTGCCTGGTATTACCTGTTGCTACCTGTTGCTCTCCCATACATTTCAATGGACGTTACTTTTCTGCTCTTTAAACAGGGCTTTCTTTTCATTTTTTTTTATCAATCATTGTGTCCCCTCTCCTGGCCTATTAAAAGTCATTTTTGAAAACTTTTTGGATATTTTTATGCAGAATTGTCATTACAGGTCTGGCATTGAAGTGTTAATGTCACAATGTAATAATAACAATGTAATTGCATGTTTTCGATTTGTTACGGACTTTAACCACACAGCTTCTGGTGCTCTGTGCTACAGCGACACAATTTTGAGCGCCGTCACTGTGTGAGGCTGTTTTTTTGATGAATATGGTTTGAGTCACTCACACTGACCAGTCGCTACCGTTCGCTCCCATATAGCACTGTACTGGTGTTCTAGCGACACATCAAATTCATCAATGCCGGCCAGCGACTCAGATGCTCTGTAACAGTGGCCCATAGCTGATCACAGCGACTACTAGCGGTCGCTCTGAGCGCCTCGCTACAGATGCTCATCTGCCGGTACCTGGCGCTAGTAATGAATCAGCCTCTTATTCAGATAGGGAGGATCACAATCTTGTATTCAAGGGTTACTGTGCTACTATTTACTCAAGGGCGGAAAAAACACTCCCACACACAGGAATATAGGAATCTTGGACAAAACATGCTGAGTAAATCACAGGTCTGGGGGCACAATCCTGATACGAATGTTTTACATTCCAGAAAAGGAAAACAGTAAGGCAGAACAAACCTGACAAAAATGGAGTTTTCCTTTAAGGAATGGTGACTAAACAGTCTATTTTCCTTCTTTTTAAAGAGGAACCCCTCTAAACATCCTCCCCTCTCCCTCACTGCCTTTCGGATGCCGGTGTTATCTAAAACAACAACGTCCGGCAGCATTCCTGGCCCCTTTCCACAGTTTGGGGAGTTTTTAAGGGGGTTGTGATTGGAACCATATTTAGGTTCCTTAGGAGGAGGGAGACACCAGTGTAGGATGGAGGTCCACCTAAGAATGTACCTTTAGATCCTTATATAATTCTTACCTGAATGAAGTTCAACTGCACCTCACCTTACATTTTTTTAAATATAATATGAACTGTTGCACAATAAAGAAAATACTTTTTATGTATCATGATCTAACTATTTGAAATAAAATAAAAAAGTGAAAATGAATATGTAATCCTGTGTATTGAAAATATGTGCATGTAACTTACATTTTTATTTATAATTTCTTCTTCTTTATTAAACCATTCATTTGCTCAACTCTCCAGAGGTTGTGCTGCAATAAAAGCTTCTTGCTATTGCAGCTCTTCTGGTGTGTGTAGATGCTTTCACCCATCATGCAATGCTTTAGGCAGAGATTAACATGGTTAATGCTAATGGCTCAGAAGACAGGACATTATAGGGGAACAGCTCTCCCCTGTAAAAGTGGAATGATACACACAAAAACAGTCACCCATCAGTAGAAGATTGTTTGCGTTACTATTGACTCCTCTCAATATAAAACATGTTTATAGTGTTTTTAATAATAGACAGTCTTGTGATAGGGCTCCTTTAACATTTTGAACTTGATGCGTGCAATTCCAGTGCCTGCCACCAGGTGCCTTCCTTCTTTAAAGTGGGCCAACACCCTGCCTGATCGACTCGGGAATCTATTAGAATGCAGAGTGACATAGTCAGAAGACACTTCCTGTTTGCAGGCTGCCTGATGCTCCATGAGCCGCCATCTTGGATGTTTAAAGGCTAATAACATGCAGTAGATGCAGGTAGGATGATTATTAATGTGATCAATCAGTATGTACAAGGTGTGGGAAACATGTAAGATATGCTCTTATTCAGGGTGAATGTCCACTTTAATAAACCTTTACTTGGAACTCAATATATATTGATTTAAACCAATAAACAACACCCAAGCCACAGAAGAAGTGTTACCTTTCAAATTGCTCCTCTTCAAAATTGGCTGCCATTATCATGTTGTTGCAGGGCTCGATTCAGCTGATACAGCACAAGGGGTCACCAGCAGTCGGGATGTCCCCTGTGCAGGGAACAACACTCATTTTGTAAAAGATGGCTACTGTTCCGGCTTAACTTGCAGAAGGTTTTTCAAACTGCTAAAAAGATTTAGGCCTTGAAAAAAGCCTAATGTCTCACGAAAAAGAGAAAATAGTACATGCTAAAATGAGAAAATGGCAAGCAATCATCACTTCTGGAATGTTCTTCAAAATAAGCAATCTTTTATTGTATCTGTTGTGTATGGGGTATACATCCAAGGATAACAGAACTTCTCCCAGAAGTCCTTGCAGTAGGCAAGTCCATTCACATCATCTCTTTACGCCACTTAAGGCTTTTCCCAAAGACAGGGGTGAACCTAGCCCCTCTGCTGCCTGAGGTGAACTATCAAAGGGCAAATCAAACAGTACAATCCCAACACACTAATTAAAGTGGAAATCAGAGTTTATTTTTTAACTGCTTAAGACACTAGATACAACTTTAAAGTCTAAAAGATTTAAGGGCCATCTGACTTGGCAAGTAAGTGCACCTAACCCACACTACACCTCATCCTGTGACACCCACCCTAGCTTCAAGAACCACCTTGTTCCTCACACCCTCCCCCCATACCTCCCAAATGACCCTCATTTGGAAAAGTTGGGCGCTCATTGGTATGGCCCAGGGGAGGGCATACCTACATTATAGATTTCAGCAGCTCCCAGATCATAAAAATAAATAGGCAAAGTGCAAATGGATCCTTCACCCAGTATGTAAATACTAGTGTGAGCTTATACAACCCCAAAAAATAATAGGCTGAAAGCAAGAGGATCCCAATACCCATGACCCGTAAATGAGAATAGAGGGTGAACTCTACCCCTCCCCCCAGAGACTGCTATTATTATGCAGAGTACAAGTGGACCTACCCCTCCCTAGAATGCAAGTGAATACCCTTCAGGAATTAATAGGCAGTGAGAGGACCCTTCAGAGATCATAATTATTAGGCAGAGTGCAAGCAGATCTCCTTGAGGGTCCACAATTAAAGCAAACCAAATCCCTGGTTTACCCAGGCCTGTAGTCTACTCTAGAATACTCCAGGGTCAGGCGATGTGGGATGCCCCCCCTAAGTGAAAACCTGCAGTTCGCTTGATTCTCTGCTATCTCCACTGCCACAACAGAGATCAGACAAGGGGACACACATACAACATGAGATTGCCGCTTAAAGTAAATATCAGGTGAAATAGTGTAGCATTCCAAATTCTAGATTTTTCTATACTTTAATAACTAGACAGAGTGAGTAAATCCCCCCCTACACGGACCCCATATATTATGCCGAATATGAGTGGATTCCCCCTCTACAAATAACAGGCCGATGGGAGCAGGACCCTCCCAGAAACCCAGTTTCAGACGCATGTGGATTGCAAGCATCCCTCCCAAACCTGCACAAAAAACAAAGCTGGGAAAAGTAACCACATTTCTGCTGGGCCCAAAGCAATCCCTCCACCCCGCTAAAAATTACACCAGATCAAAAATCATATCTAACTTTTGGTCTGGTATTGATGATTCCTAAACAGAATTTCTGTTTAATCCTAGCTATCTATACCCTACAATCTATTAGGGTATATGGGCAGACACAAAAGGAGAAGAACGTACAATCTATTAGCGTATAAGGGAGGATACAGAAGAGGAGGAGCTTGCACTCTATTAATGTATAAGGGATGATACAGGAGGAGAAGAGCTTATAATCTACTAGGGTATAAGGGAGGATACAGAAGTAGAAGAGCTTACAATATAGTAGAGTATAAGGGAGGATACAGAAGGGGAAGAGCTTACAATATATTAGAGTATAAGGGAGGATACAGGAAGAGAAGAGCTTACACTCTATTAGAGTAATCAGAAGGGTGCGGTCACCTCCTGTTGTGAGTGGAGAGCTCTGCTGATTACCTGTGAAGCCAGGGGCCTTCCTGAGAGTACTATCCCAGGCAGGATGGATGATTCCAAGGGTGAGTCACGCGTTTCCCCCGGAGGAATATTTAGCCACCGGATCCCGGGACTGCTTCCACCAGCGGCACTAGTAACACCACAGTGCACCAGCCCGGTGAGAATTTGGCGGCTTTTGGCAGCCGGTGTGTAATAATTTATGCAATGTGGCGAAGGAGGAGGAGAAGCTGTGCAAGCTAAAGATTACATTGAAGAAAAAGAAAATGGACAGCAGCAAGGCGCGGGGATTGGATTGGCGGTCGACCAAAGCAGATTTGGCTGAGCTTGAATCAGCATGCCAGCAGCAGGAGCCTTTAAAGAAAAATCTAAAAACGAGGAGCGCTTCTACGCAGCACTCAGGCCTGGCGAAGTGTCTTGGCGACACGCAACGCGTCGGTGGCGGCTGCGGCGGGGGATCCCTGGTGACATGGTGATGTAATCAAGTGTTTATTTATTTTTGTATGCTGCTGGTGTTACTTATTATCAAATGTTTGGTGGCCCAGCCGGGCTTAATTCAATGCAAGCCTGTTTCTTTTTTATACACTCTGCTCATTACACGGTATCCACTGTTGTTTAGTGTTTTTGGGCTACACACACAGCTCAGGTTATATTGTTATTTTGCACATACCACATGTTTGGTATTCATTTGTATATAGCACATGCACTCAGCACTTTTTTGCTTTTTTCTTTACACATTATAGTCATCAATTTACTTCATTAGCATATTTATCTCACTACTGTTTTATTGGTATATATTTACTATTCAATTGCTTTTTTATCTGGGTCCACCATTAGTATTTATATCTTGTGTTTTATATTATATATAAATGGCGGCATCATTCAAACTTCATATATGTTAGTCACCACTGACTGGGTTCCCTTAGCTTGTGTTTTTTGTGTTTTTTAACTTTGTATGTGTCCAGATTAGTGTCTTTTCTATGTACATAATATCTATTAAAATCATATATATTTTTTATATTTAGTGTGCGGCCTTTTCTAAGGGTTTTGGGGATCAGTCTAGGATCTCCTTTTGGTATATTTTAGGTTCTACGCAGCACTCAAGCCACACAGTGAAAGAGGAAGACGCCAACCATGTGGATGAGACCCAGATGGTGGAGGATTCTCCAGCTGTACCTCCACCCAAAGTTGGAGAGCCGGGAGCCCCGGAAGCAGCATTGGAAAACTCTCTTGCTGAGGCAACACATCATGAGTGCATGACATCACTGGGCATCCAGAAAGCCCCTACTGGAGGAGATCTGCCAGAGGACAGCCGCCAGCTTGAGGAGCCTATGCCAGCTAAGGATGAGGTCCATCTGTCCAGCCAACCTGCAGAGTGCGCCATAGGCGCTGTGTCAGGGGGTAAAGAAGACCGTGGCGCTCCTTGCCCTGAAAAGGGTGAGGTGGCGACAGCCGTAAGTACCATCCTGGCACCCACCCGTGCTCCTGGGTACGCCAAACTTGGTGGGCCTGGGGCCATGGGTGACTCACCCGCAGGTTTGGGTCTTGCTGACAGGGCTTCCATTGTGTCTGTTTCAGCTGGTGTGGTTGCTGTTATTGATGTTGTTGCTCCTGTAACTGCTGCTGTGTCTGGGGTTGAATCCACAGGGGTTAATTGTATTGCTGGACTTTCTGCTGGGCCCGCTGCTGTGACCAATGTGACTGCTACTAGTGTTAACATTGAGACTGCTGATAACTGTCCCCTTACCTGCACCTCAGGTGGGCTGTAAAAAGAATGTGCCGCTTAATGCTGGGGCCCCTGTGGCAGTCTGCCCTGTCCTGTATTTCATTCAGCGGGGAGGCGCAGGGAGCAGTGCCAATAATGCTGTTGGTGCTGCAGTGCAGCCCCCTGTGTCCTATGCCCAGGTTGCCAGGCTTTTAGGAGAAGCTGCTGGTGAGAGGATGTCTGTGCCCAGTGAGGCCAATGCCCCTGCCAGCAGTTTCAATAGGTGCAACCTGGTCCAGCTTAGGTGGGAGGGGGAGGGGACAGTTATCACCCAGCCGGCAGTGGTGGATCTTATCCTTGGCATGGGATTCACAGCCGCCGACATTTTTGCCCTAATCAGTCCAGTGGTGGGTGCAGAGCATGACCTAAGCTTTGTCAGGCCGGAGGGAATGGACTTATTTTGGGAGTGGTACGAGCTGCTGAAGCAAGATCCTGCCTGGAAAGGGTTAACTCCCATCCAAGTCTCCAGACGGCAGCTTGTAAAAAATGTCACCATCCTGGTAAGAACCCCCCTCTGATCTAACTGTCTGGCTGAAGCGATATTGTGATGTTCTCACTCCCCTAAAGAAGATCCTGGATGATCGGGACATCTGGACTGGGGGCTAGTCAGTGACCTTGAGGCTCCACAGGAATGGCAACCAGGTTACTCACCTGCCATCTTCTGCCTATATTGGCCATGACCGGCTGACCATCTTTTATCCTGGTCAGCCCAAGGTTTGCCATAAATGTGGGGCCAAGGGTCACTTCAGCTCCTCCTGCTCCCTTCTTAGGTGCTTGTTGTGCCAGGTCTTGGAACACTTGGCTAAGGACTGTAATACCATCCATTGTAATCTGTGTAACCAGCTTGGCCACCCTTATAGTCAGTGTCCTGAGGCCTGGCACAACCTGGACAGGGAAGTGGTGCAGGAAATGCTGTGACTGGATAAGGAGGAACATTCCCATGCTGCCCCATCTGCGGTCCCTCCCCCCACTCAGCTGGCGGTTCCTGAGGTCCCTGCGCCTGCTCCTGTACCATCTGCAGGTAGCCCTAAGGTCAATCTATAGAAATTGTTGAAAAAAAGCACACCTAATACCAAGGTTTCATTGATTGCAATTGATTTGTGTATTCAAAGTGAAAAAAGTTTTCCATATATACAATATATACATATTTAACCCGCACATAGAGGGTGATCAGAAGTTAGCACAACAGAGGTATACATGCATAGGTTATAACATTGCTGTTAGAATGCGCCGCAATATATAAATTGGCCACCAGGTGGCCCTAGTATTCAGTCAGTGGTAGTTCCAATACAGGCAATGTATATTCCAATAAGCATGGCAATGCAGAGCAGGCTCCCAATCGCAACCATCAAGAGAACCAGTGTCAATATAGTTTTAAAAGACAAAAGAGATACATTACAGCGCGAGCAGGCACAATCTCCAACGTTTCAGACCCCGCTGGGTCTTTCCTCAGGGAGGCTGAAGGGCGATGCCCTAAGGTCAATCCATAGTCTGCCCCCAAGTCAGCACATGCTAGTCTAAGATCAAGCAATATATTAGCTGAGGCAGCTAAGGGGGCTGGCACTGCAAGTTCCAGAAGGGTCCCTGTAATAGTGGCCCCTGCTGTAGGACCTTGCAAGCAGAGGTTGGGTGATCCTAATCCTGCACCCCCTTCTGAGCAGGGTGGGAGTTCAGACCTCAAGGCGGCATGGTCTGGACTCTCCCCCGAGGATGAGGATTACCTGGCTTTTAGGCTAGCTACAAAGAAGAAAAGAAAAAAGGACAATGGAGTGCCGGAGCCGGGGGAGAGCAGTGCGGTGCAGCTCTTCAACCGGTTTGAGGCACTCTCGGAGGACTCTTCTATAGAGATTTCATCATTTGTTTCTGAGGCCTCAGATATGGAGGAGGAAGCACCAGTCTCCTCCAATAAGCGCGAAGGATCCGATAGTGAGGCCAGAGGGAATGCTAAGAGAAATTCTCCTGAATGACTCTGATGGCAGTTCCCCCTCCGATAAAGGTGGCAACCATTATTGTTGCCAGCATTAAATCTGTGAGCGCTTGTTTTATGGCTTTATTTTTTCAAAGCCAGTTTGATGCTGCCATTTTATTTTTGCAGGAGACCAGGCTGGCTTGTCTGGCCGACATTCATGCAGCAAAGCGGGAGTGGAGGCGGACCCTCCTTTTGGTCTCTTGTGGCCGAGTCTTACAGCGGAGTGGCGGTACTTTTTAAAACCGACATGGTAACTTGCCGGCGAGTCATTGAGGTGGAGATCGGGAGGAGCATGGTATTGGATGTCATTGTGAAGGGGCAGGACCTGCGCTTAATAAATATCTATGGACCCCAAACTAAGTGGGACAGGAAATGCCTCCTTACAAAGATCAAGCCGTACCTTTTTACAGCCCCGCCAGTAGACTTTGGAGGTGATTTTAACACTGTAACTAGGCCCATGAACAGTAGAGGCTTCAAAGGCAAGCTGGGCTAGTCTCTTTTTGAATAGTATGACTAGAGAGGCAGGTCTGGAGGATGTGCACATTAAGCATTCCCCAGACCTCACGGGCTTCACTTTTCAGCAAGGTAGCAGTCGGATAGAGTAGGATAGACAGTTTTTTTTTGAAGGAGGGCTTGGCTTCTCAGCCTCCGCGGCCGCAGGCAGTCGAGTTCTCCGATCACCTTTTACTATAAATGGTCTTGAATGCCTCTGATGCACTAGAGGAAGGGGCATCTGGAGGATGAATTTGGCTCTCCTTGAGGAAGGGGTAAGACAATCCTTTGAGGATGTTATTCAGGCACAGGTTTCCAGTAAGGATTTTTGCAGCAGCAGGTCTGAGTAGTGGGAGCTGACCAAAATGAGAATTGCTGGGCTTTCCAGGGGCCTAGGAAAAAGAAAAAAGCTTGATAAATACATAGCCTACCAGCGTTTGCGGAGGAAACTCGACCTCCTTGTCTCAAATGGTGGAGATCAAGAGGCAATCTCTGAAGTCAAGCTTCTCCTCAGGAAGTGTCAGTATGACTGGCATGCTTCTCTGGTTCTGGAAATGGATTATGGGAAATACCACTCACCTGATCCCTATCAGAATTGCAGACAGGCTGCAGCTCTCAAGACTGTCCTTGGCCTGAAGGATAGCACAAAATCCCTGGTAAGATCTAAGTCTGGGATCCTGGAGATTATTAAGTCCTTTTATGCTTACCTCCTGAACAGGCAAGGATGGGGAGTTTCCTGGACTCCAGGATTGGGAAATGGTGGCCTAGCTTGACAGAGCCGTTCAATGCTGATGAGGTGGTAAGTGCAATTGATAACCTTGCCATCAAAAAGTTGCCCTGGTCAGATGGTCTGACAGCGGAATTTTATAAATGTTTTAAGACCATCCTGGCACCACATTTGGTGGATGTCTTTAATTGCTGTCTGGCAGAGGGTTCCCTCCCTCCCTCCATGAGGCGCTCTGCTGTGATCCTTCTGTCAAAAGGTAAGGACTCTTCAATGATTGAGAACTGGTGCCCCATCAGCCTTCTCTATGTCGATAGAAAGATACTGGCAAAGATTTTGTTCTGGCTCTTGTCGTCAGTGGCAGAACAACTGCTTTCCCATCATCAGCACTGCTCGATCCAAGGTAGAAGCACCTTCTCAGCGGCTTTAGCTGTCCGGGAAGCTTTGGAGCGATGCAGGGCTGCGGGCTGGGGAAAGTACTTGTTGGCATTCGGTCCTGGCGATTATGGCCAAATAAACTGGGAGCGCGGGCTGGAAAGTGCCAAGGTTGCAGTCGGAAGAAATGGAAAATGTCTCTTAGGGAAAGGGTTGACCTTATCAAGAACTACCTGATCCCCATCTATTTTGTCAGCTTTGTCTGTGTTTTGCCAGTGTCTCTCTACACCAGGGTCTACAGCGTGTTTTTCCAGATGTTATGGGGAAACCACATGAACCTGGTGAAAAGAAATGTCACCTACCTATCCAGGTGAGAGAGTGGCCTAGGGATGGTCAACCCAGTCGTGTTTTTCTCTCTCTTGTTTCTGAAACATAATTTTGTAAGCATGTTGGCATATAGCCCGCCTGGCTGGGTGGGTATTTTCCAGTCCTGGTTTAAGCCCTTCCTGCGAGACTGGCAGAATGGTGGCCGGGTAAAAAGCCCTAGAATTCCTCAGGCTCAGCTCCTGGCCTATGTTGCCCCATGCTTGAAAATACTTCGGCAATTGAAAGCAGAGGACATGAGATCTATTCCGAGGAAGCTTCTGGTGAGTCAGGTCCTGGGTCTGGCTTTTCATAAGCCATGGTCTCTCAGGGATTGCCCAGGCTCCATCATGAGGGAGGTTTTGAGGCTTATTTACTCCTCAAGAATTCCTTTGAAAAAACGGGATATAGCCTGGCTATGTCAGGATGAGGTGGAGACTATGGACCACTTCCTGCTCTGGTGTCCCTTTAATATAGAGGTGTGTAAACAGGTGGGGTTCGCCCTCGGTGCCCCCTTCTTCTCCCAGCTTTCCTATGCTGAGTGGGTGTATGGAGCATTCAAAAACAGAGGGGATTTTTGTTTGGACACTTTATATCTCGTTAGTCTAGTGATCCGCTATTTCACGTGGAATGCACGTTGCTAGCTCTGCATTAGGAAGAAAGTCCTTCCTGTCCGGGTGGTGGTGCATGACATCCTGCATGAGGTGGGGAAGATACGGGTGCTGGAGAGGGGCAGGTGGAAACGGGGGGCCTGAATGAAGGTGCGGAGGAACATCAGGCCTCCTAAGTCCTCATGACTTCCCTCTGGGTGGGCTTTTCTGTCTCTTATCACCCATAGATTTTTACAACAATGACAGATTTTTGAAGAACGGCTGCATGCACAGGTGACGGGGTCTCTTATGGTCTTATTCATGAAGGGATAGCGTCAGGTAGTGCCTGTACAGCGGCAGGTAGCTTCAAGTAGCATCAGGTGAACACCGGATTACACATTTAGGAAGCCAAATCTGGTGAGCGTCTAGAACAACGCCATGTAGCGTCTGATTCATCATTATCCCAGCCTCAACGTACAGCGCCGGCGTTCAGCCTTGCAGAACGCCACGTATTACCTCTCGCTACCTGGCGCACTCCTATACATTTCTATGGACGATCCTTAAATCCCTTTCCTGATCCCGTTTTTTTTTTTTCCTAAAAAAACCAGAAACCTTCAGACATGTATTCTGGGCATGAAAATGACATCTTTGAAAACTTTTTAAATTAATAATATTTTTATGCAGATTTGTCCTTACATGTCTGGTATTAAAGTGTTCATGTTACAATGTAATAACAATGTAATTCCATATGTTTTCGCTTTGTTACTAGTGGATACATGTTCAAAATCAGACTTTAATCAAACAGCCTCTGGCGCTGATTTTGAAGCGCCGGAACTGTTTGAGGCTGTTTTTTTGATGAATGTGTTGTGAGTCAATTGCACTGGGATGACGCTACCCCTCGCTCCAATACAGCGTAGTACAGCAATTCACATAACGTATTCAACAATGCCAGCCAGCGACTGAGTTGCTCTGAAACAACGAAGCATGGCCAAGCACAGCGACTACTAGCGGTCGCTCTGAAATCCGCTCTACAGACGCTCATCTGTCGCTACCTGCCTCTAGTAAAGAATTAGCTTGCCCGTCTTCCTGCTGAATTATGTATAGTGTAGTGTTAGGTTGTATATAGGATTGTATATAGAATTATGATATATTATATGCCGAATTGTTAGGCCTGTTCCTTTTTGTTTAGTTATTATTTATTTTTTTTATTTATAGATTTATTTTAACTTTGTATATATTGTATATGATTGATTTATTTTACTCAATAAAAAAGTTACAATCTATTAGGGTATAAGGAATGATACAAGAGGAGAAGAGCTTACAATTTATTAGAGTATAAGGGAGGATACAGAAGAAGAAGAGCTTACAATCTATTAGGGTATAGGGGAGGATACAGAAGGAGGAAGAGCTTACAAACTATTAGTGTATAAGGGAAGATACAGGAGGAGAAGAGCTTACACTCTGTTAGGGTATAAGGGAGGATACAGGAGGAGACAAGCTTACAATGTATTAGGGTATAAGGGAGGATACAGAAGGAAAGGAACTTACAATCTATTAGGGTATAAGGGAGGAAACAGGAGGAGAAGAGCTTAAAATCTATTAGGGTATAAGGGAGGATACAGAAGGGGAAGAGTTTACAATCTATTAGGGTATAAGGGAGGATACAGGAGGAGAAGAGCTTACAATATATTAGGGTATTAGGGAAGATATAGAAGGGGAAGATCTTGCATACCCAGAGGCCTACGCCTACCCATCAAACCTACCTTCTGCCAGAACAATAAGGATTTCGTTGCAGATTGGCAACGCATACTTAACAAGTGTAGTTTAGACCTCATAGCCCTCACCATTACCGGTATACAGTCTGAGCTCAACACCATTAGAGATACCATAAACACACTTAAAAACCAGCTTGAGTCCAAACTCCCCATTGATACCTATTCATCCTACCTAGAGTCGTGTGACCTGAGTCTTACACAATATAAACTGGAAACCACGCAATTTAAACTTAATAAATATAGGAGGGACGCTTTGGATTACCAAGAGGGTAGAGTTTACTCCTGGCAGGACCAGAGAAGACCTAGACCACGCCATATAGGGCAACCCACACCTGACTCAGACACCGGCAGTTCTTCCACTTCATCGAGTGATTTTTTAGACCAGGCACAGGGCCCTCAGGGCCCCCATACACAAAAAAGAAATCCAAAAAGAAGAGGAGGGCCCGCAACAACAACCGACAACCAGCAGCCCGGGCCGCATACAACACCAGGAGCAAAGCCTCGGATCCACAGTGATTAATATATCGGATCACATGCTGTCAGCCATGGAAGTACAGGTACTCTCTAAGGGGCTTACATTTGTCCCTACCTCTATTAATGACCCTTTTGATTTACAAATCAATTTACAAAAGTTTTTCCGCAACCTTAGAATTAAGTCCTTTTTTAGCTACCACCCCCCCTTCTATGACTGACACTAGCAGTAATGACCTTCAGAAATGTAGACCTAAGAGTACATGGAACCCACCCCCCACCTCCCATGCACTTGAGACATTCATCAATCTGGTACAAAGGGACATCAAACAACTACATCACTCTAAACTGAATCCCAATTTTTCATCCAGAGAAAGACAAGCTCTGCGTTCTCTGCGTGAAAATTCTGATATAACCATAAAACCTGCAGATAAAGGGGGTGCCTTCGTAGTTATGAATTCAGTTGATTACCAGGAAGAGATTCTAGGTCAACTTAGGGACACAAATGTGTATACCTTAATTAATTATGACCCTACGACCATAATTAAAAGTGACATTGATAAAATCATTAGGAGGGCCGTCGAGTCCTCCACGATTGACAACAGCTAAATTCCTTACTACAGATTTTCCACTGAAACCACTCTTTTATTGTCTTCCCAAGATACATAAAAGACTTAATAAACCTCCAGGTAGACCTATAGTAGCTGGTTCCGAATCTGTTTTCCAAAATCCTCAGACACCACAGACTTCCTTAACCACATCTCAGCTGTGGGCACACTTACTAGTGATTGCATCTTGGTCACAATGGATGTGACAAGTCTGTACACATCCATACCCCACACTGATGGTATCAATGTGATACGTGAAACTCTCAGTGACACCAACACCTCTGAAGATCTACAGAAAATGGCCATTGAATTAATTACCATTATCCTGACGAAAAATTATTTCTCATTTGACGATAACTTTTACTTCCAAATTCAAGGCACCGCTATGGGGTCCAATATGGCCCCCAGCTATGCTAATTTATTCATGGCCAACTTCGAGACCAGATTTGTCTACCCCACCGAGTGGTACAAATCCAATATTTTGCTATGGCTCCGATTTATTGATGATGTGTTTCTTATCTGGCAAGGCGACCCTACACATTTACATACATTTCACACTTACCTTAATCACTGCTTGCCAACCATTTCATTTTCTATGGAATACAGCCAGCATTCCATACACTTTTTGGATGTACAAATTACCAATAATCAAGGCTCACTCATCACGGACATCTACAAAAAACCAACGGATAGGAACACCTTTCTACTAGCCAGTAGCTGTCATCCGCCCTCTCTACTCAGAGCCCTACCCTTCTCACAGTTTATTCATATCCGGCGAATAACGGCCACAGATGAACTCTACGAGATGAGATCTGAGGAACTTATCAATAATCTTCTGGAAAGAGGTTATGATCCCTCCATCCTCAAGATGGCACAGGACAGGGCTCGCTCAATGAATAGATCTGAGCTAAGGAAGTTTAAACCTAAAAAACCCAATACACGTATTCCACTAGTTTTGACCTTTTCTGATCTCTCTGTGCAGGCACAGCATGTCGTGAAACGACACTGGCACATACTGGGAACTGACGATAAACTTAGAGGGCTCACCAGTGAACCACCACTCACCGCCTATAAGAGGGCTAGAAATCTTAGATCCTCGCTTGTCCAAGCTGACTTCCATTCTTCAAGACCACGCAAAGCCAGAACTTGGCTCGATGAACTTCCAATTCACAAACGTATGTACCCTTGTGGCCATTGCGCACAGTGTGGCTTTACTTACAAAACTTGCTCTTTTACCCATCCCAGCACGGGGAAACGGTATGAGATACGCAGCTTTGCTAACTGCGCATCCAAAAATGTCATTTATCTACTCAAATGCCCCTGTGGCAAAGGCTATGTGGGTAAAACCAAAAGAGAAATAAGACAAAGGGTGAGTGAACATCGCTCTAATATCAGGAATGGCAAAATAGAATCCCCTGTTGCCAGACACTTTATGGAAGCCAGTCACTCCATTAGCCAGCTTAGATTTATAGTAATCGAAGTTGTACAACCCCCTAAAAGAGGTGAGAACTTTGAAAGAAAACTGCTGCAGCGTGAACTCTATTGGATCCATCAACTCAATACCTTATATCCAATGGGCATGAATGAGGAAATGGATTTCTCTGTTTTTCTGTAAATCCTTTCCTCATTATATTCACAATTAGTCTTGAGCCTCAGATATACCGCCTTACCTTCAGGGATTATTGAGGGATAATGTTTATTTCCAGGCATGCTTATAATCATAAGCATGCCTTGGTGTCTGCTTTTATTTTTTACACTTCTCGTTTTTTAACCATTTTTGTGTTTTTCACTTTTTAGTACTGCAATAACTACCTCCAGTATCCTGTCAGCGCTCCTCCAGTGTATTTTTCACATCACTCTGCTTCCAGCATTCCTCCAGCCTGTGACAGGCACTATAGCCACGCTCGGCTGCTGTTGACACGCCCCCCGCTATTATGAATTAGACGCGGATCGTCTTGCAACTATAAGGCACCGCCCACCGGCGTCGTCATGCCGCCTCCGTATTGTCGCCGCTTATGTGCGCCGCCATCTTTTTGGTTGATTATCAGCCCCTATGTGCGGCTTCCTGTCGAGCCCCGCGCGCCACTTCCGGTCTGAGGTGTCAGGATTGACACTGAGGCTTGGAGTGGCCGGGACTGTCAGGGACGCGCACTGATGACGCGATCGGCACGCGCCAATGAGAGCGCTGCCGATTCGCCGCCATTTGTCTAACTGGAGCAGCAGTATTTAAACCCGCTCCCACTAGATATTGACACCGATTCTCTTGATAAAGACTGTTTATCAGTCGAAACGTCGAGTTTATTTTTTGTCCACCCGGTATCACAGCCTTGTTGCTCGCTTTTGTAAGTGTCTTGTTATTTAGCCTTTCTTGTTATTGATTTTCTTTTTGGATGACTATGGACTTATTGCATAGAATAACTTAAATCACCTTGCTCTTACCTTATTATGTCATTCAGCCTCAATGTCTACCCTTTACATGAGCAATGATTCCTAGTACATGCTGAATACCTTTATTCTTCAGCGGTCTGCACTCTGTATATAGCGTATTGTCATATGTCTGTATATATTGTTGTATCCATTACCACTAGTATTTCTATGTATATTATTCACCAGCATTAAAAACATCCTTTTTGAATGCAATAACGTTTTTGGGGTGTTCAATTTTCCACTTCTATATACATGTATTGTCTTCTGTGCAGAGTGGATGCACATGGAATCTTAGAACCCCTTATCAATAGTTTTCCTTCTCTAACTTTTACTGATTATAAGTGTGCTACTACCTCTAATTAACATTGTGTTTGAAGATCTTACAATCCATTAGGGTATAAGGGAGGATACGGAAGTAGAAGAGCTTACAATCTATTAGGCTATAAGGGATGATAAAGAAGTAGAAGGGCTTACAATCTATTAGGGTATAAGGGAGAATAAAGAAGTAGAAGGGCTTACGATCTATTAGGGTATAAGGGAGGATACAGGAGGAGACGATCTTACAATCTATTAGGGTATAAGGGATTATACAGGAGGAGAAGAGCTTACACTCTATTTGGGTATAAGGGAGGATACGGAGGAGACAAGCTTACAATATATTAGGGTAGAAGGGAGGATACAGAAGGAGAAGAGCTTACAATCCATTAGGGTATAAGGGAGGATATAGAAGTAGAAGAGCTTACAATCTATTAGGGTATAAGGGAGGATACAGAAGGAGGCGAGCTTACAATCTATTAGGGTATAAGGGATTATACAGGAGGAGAAGAGCTTACAATCTATTAGGGTAGAAGGGAGGATACAGAAGGAGAAGAGCTTACAATCCATTAGGGTATAAGGGAGGATACAGAAGGAGAAGAGCTTACAATCTATTAGGGTATAAGGGAGGATAAAAAAGAAGATGAGCTGTGTGCGAGCCAGCGTCCCGCCATTCCGATGGCTGGATGCGGGAGAGCAAATTCTTCAGCAAAACCGGGGATGTGGCTGCCTCTGCTCCCTATGCCGACTCTCTGTTCTAAAGAAACGCTTTATGCTGTGCATTAGAATGCACGGCATTAAGTGCTAATTGGATGGAAGCACGCGCATGTGCCATGGGAACGGCAGAGAGATGGGTTGACTGAATGATCTGGTGGGTTTAACACAACACGGTATTGCAAATTGGGATGCCCCAGGTAAGTGCATAAATCACCAAGATTAGGGTGTTGGCACAGGGAGAAGGGGCGGATTCATCCCTGGTTTTGTATGAAGTACGTAACCCCCAGCAACCTGGCCCAGCAGCACGCAGGTGCACAATACAAGCACCAAACGAGCACACCTCACTGCAGCCATACTACTTGCAGACAGCTGAAACACTACCAGCACCATCTTACATTTTGACCGAAACCAGCAATTAGGACACCAGCTCGGAGACGTGCACCCACCGCCTCCCCCCTTTCGGAGGGGGCCACCAGGGGTTTCCTGCAGGCCAGGCCAACCAAAAACAAGGTATGATCCCTAGCATTACCACCCCACATATAACATGCTCTGAATAACAAAACAACTAATACAGCACTATCTAATCACAGCAAATACCCCACTAAAGCAACACTCCACATTTTTGCTGAAACAGCAGACACCACAGATTGATTCCAATTGTAAGTAACCCTTTTTCTACCATTGCAATATGAATGTAAAAACAATGTTTGTACCACTTGCAACATCAACATGTGTTACCCTGCACCCCCAAAACAGGCACTAAGCACGCTGAGGAAGCTGACAGGCGAAACGTGCGCTAATTGCTTGCTACAACGTGCGCTAATTACTTGCTACAAGGGACATGCACCGATCACTTGCTACAAATGTGGGTCTTCACCCGTGCCAAAAACTGAGCACAACAATTCACAGGATGCTACACATTTGGGAATAAAAACCAGATGAGCAGTCTCAACAAAGAAAAGGACTTTACGGTATAGCGGGCATTTGGATAAATATCCAATACCTGGAAACGTTTGGAATATATGTGAATGTACACTGTATATATGTATATATTGAAATGATAAATAAATCTGACACCTTGTAACTAAACATAGCATTGTACCAATACCAGCGAGTGAACTGGCACTAGGGAGCCCCTGCAGAGACTCACTGTAAGGCAGATATACACTTTCCCGGTGGGCATCAACTCCCAACCCCAAAATCCCCCTTTCCAGATATATATCTCTGAATAACTTCAGAGGTGCCAGTCCCCGCACGGTATAAAACAAGAAAAACTGACCACCCTCCCTTCCCTATAACCTCCATCCCTGCCAACGGCCCATACTCCCCCTCTGCCCCTTCCCCCCTTTTTTTCCTCCCCCTCTACTCAGTCCCCATTCCCCAACAACCCACGACCGAAGTACGTACTCCCCCACAACTGGCCTGTCTGAAGACTGGACATACAATCACACAATTGGGTATCCCAACTTTTTGATAGGGTTATTTTAATTCTGGTTGATATAAAGACTAGGGGGGTTATTCATCAAGGGCTAGTGCCAGGTAGTGTCTCGTAGCGGCAGACAGCTGTATGCAAAACCGCATTTATGAAGGCGATTCTAGTGAGCGACTCTAACAGCGCCATGTAGCGTACGATTTATCATTACAGGCAGCACAGCGTATAGCGCATGCGCTCTAGATTCCACAAATTCGGATGCCCCGCTGTGTGAAACCCCCAGGGCGCTCGTAAGACTCACTTTATCCCGCTCCGATAGCGTGTGCAAAGGGCTCTGACTAGACAAGAGCCCAGGCATGTGGCGCTGGAGTGGTGAAAGATGAGTTTTAGATGGCTTTCAGGGGGTTTTCACATAGCGGAGGGATGCCCCAGGGGCACGGAGCAAAACCCAGGAAAGTCAAATTCCCAGTTTAGTAAATTGCCCCTCTGATGATCAGTGGCATAAACTGTTTGAAAATGCCTAACCCTGTGCAGATGATGTGGATTGCTGCACTCCTCAACTAAAAGGGATTGGCTGTGCCATAAGCAATTCACACCAAACTGAGAGAAATATATGCCTCAGAAACATGCTTTGAATTTGATGCTGCTGGAGGAATTTTTTTGTGAGGGAAGCTGTTTAATTGTTTCATTGAGCAGAGCAAAGATGCTTCATTAAAGCTGATGGGTTTTTACTTCTGATTAGAAATAAGCTGTACGCTTAGATTTTTTTTGACTAGATATTTACTGTAAGCGGTGGCAGGATAACTGTAAAACTGTAAGCATCCACTGCTGTGTTTAAAAAGTTTATGCCAGCATGTATTAATTTTTTTAGGTTTGCTTTAGGACACATTACACAGGAGGCATTCAGAGTGTGACCTAGCTCCAATTTCCTTGAATATGTTAGACCAGCATCCGCTAATTTGGAAGAAGTGTCACCACTTCTAGCATTAGGACTGGTTGTCACATTGAACCTTAGCCTGGACAATACTCATTTTATTATTCAAATGGCGGCAGAGGTATGTTTTATGAATTGGGTAAAGACTGAGATTTTTGTACTTAGTCCTAACCAAATAGTGCTTTAACCTGTGTGTTTTTCTCGTGATGTCACATGAAAGGCAATATAAAGTGGAATAGTCAGCTATCCAATGCTGCTTGGCATTTGTTATCATCCTTTCTGTTTTTTTCAGTTTCCATTGTTGTTGTTGAGTGTATATAAAACCCTTTCCAGGATTTCATAGAGACAGGATTGACTTATGAGGGTATGGTGGGAGAAACTATAGGGGATGAGCTACACATTATTAGGTGCCTGGGGAAGGTGGGTGTATAAAACCCAGGGAGTCCACACCCAATCCTAGTCCTGCGGGGGGACTAACATACCCTCTGCCTCTACTCTGTCTAATTAGGAAGAGGTCTGGTCATCTTTTAGTGGACTTTCTCTTTTAAAGTTACTAGATTTGATTTCTATATTCAGCTTTAATGCTTCAGTTGCAAACTACTTTTGACTGATTTCCACTAGATGTATAGAAATAGCAGATACTGTTTCAGGGCAATAGAGTAGCTTTTTTCTGCAGATATTGTGGAAGTCCTGCGAGGAATGATTGTACCAATATTTTCTATACTCACTCCATGCCGACTCTTTTGTTGTAATTTGTTTATAAAAAAAGCAATCATCTTTCGTAATGCTGTACAAAGCAGTAATTGCAGACAGGGTGGAAACGTACCATACATACATGGACTATTGGGAATGCAGTGTTACAGAGTTCACAATGAATATTCTGAATACAAGATACAATAGGAGAGAGCCCTGCCCTTGGGAGCTTACAGTCTAAAGGAAGGTCCTGTTTTGCAGGGACACTAACCTAATATAACCCTGTGCCATCAGTGAACCCAGCATGAGACGTGTGGCAACCATGCCTCCTCCAATAGGAGACATTCATTGCAGCGCACATCTATTTTCAGTCATATTATACAGAGTTCCATTCTCATTAAAAATGAGCTTCTCCAAATGTGTTTTGAATTCCCATAGGCTTCTGTTATTTCTCAGGATCCTAAAATGAAGAGGCTAAATTATTATAAAAGGTGCGGGGGCACGTGAGCGCCATGTTCAAGATGCTCGGCAGTTTCACGCACGGAAACTTCAGTGCTATCAGCTGTAGAGCTCCTCTGTCAGGCAATGTTCGCAGTGCATGGCTTTTATATACCTATGTGCTAGCGACACCTAGGGCCGGCCGGGAGTGCCGCAAGTTGAAAGTATTTAAGAAAAAAATACATAGAGCTCGCAGAGGCTCTCAAAAAAGGGATATCAGGCACACCGCACCTGTTGGAATCACAATTTTTAATCTTTTAGGGTCATGGAATTATTATTATTTTTTTTAAATGGGAATTGCATTAGGGACACTAGAAATGCATGACATAGCTTCCTCATGGCCAAAAACACAAGTTTGCAGCACAACACAAAAATGCTAAAAATGCATGTGCACCAGTCCCCAAAAAATGATTATAAAATAAATAATTGTAACCATTCAAGCCCATTAAAATGTATGGCATCAGCCACACTGTGCTAAGTGAGCGCCTGTTTTTATCTGACACTGTAGGGAACTGTAGGGAACACTGTAGGGAACTCAGCGTTAGCACTCATCCCATCGCCGGTGTTGTTGATAGATGGGACACTACCTGCCACTATCACAGACACTCTGAATTTTTGACTTGATAAATACATCTTTTTTAACTGGGACCTGACACTCGCAGGCTGATTCATTACTAACGACAGGTAGCGTCAGATGAGTGTCTGTAGCTAGGATTTCAGAGCGACCGCTAGTAGTTGCTGTGCTCGGTCATGGTTAGTTGTTTCAGAGCGCCTCGGTCGCTGGCCGGCATTGATGAATATGTTGTGTGAGTCGCAGTACTATGCTGTATGGAAGCGAACAGTAGCGCCAGCTCAGTGCGACTCACTCACACCACATTCATAAAACAAAAAGCCTCACACAGTTCCGGCTCTCAAAATCGGGTCATTGTAGCCCATAGCGCCAGAAGCTGTGTGATTAAACATGTATCCACTAGTAACAAAGGGAAAATATATGGAATTACATTGTTATTACATTGTTACATGAACACACCAGACATGTAAGGACAATTCTGCATAAAAATATTAATCAAAAAAGTTTTCAAAAATTTCATTTTCTAGGCTAGGATACATGTCAGAAAGATTTGAGATTTTATTAAAAAAAAAAAAATTGGGATCAGGAAAGGGATTTAAGGATCTTCCATAGAAATGTATGGGAGAGTGCCAGGTAGCGAGAGGTAAGACGTGGCGCTTTACAAGGCGGAGCATCGGTGCTGTACGCTGAGCCTGGGATAATGATGAATTGTACACTACATGGCGTTGTTCCAGTCGCTCACAGATTCGCCATCATAAATATGGAATTGCATGCCCTGGCCGGCGTTCACCTGCCGCTACCTGCTGCTACCTTCCGCTTAACAGGCACTACCTGTCGCTATCCCTTCATGAATAAGGCCCTCATCTGACGCTGATCTGGCACTACACGGCACTACGTGGCCTTAGGGGCTGATTCATTACTAGCGCCAGCTATCGGCAGATGAGCGTCTGTACAGCAGCGCTGAGAGAGACCACTAGTATACGCTGTGATCGGCTATCGTGCGCTATAACAGAGCGTCTCATTCGCTGAGAGCACGCTGTAGGAATCAGTTTACCAATGTTAAATGTGATGTATGTGAGTCGCTGTAAATGCACTGTAGAGGCACTGTAGAGGCACTCACCCTCATTCAATGCAGTGCCTGAGTGTTACAATGCTGCTCTAACACCACCATTGTTTAGAATGTAATTTTTTCAATGTTATATTGCTCAAAATGTTTTTTTTTTTTTATTTATTTTTTCGTCTTTTTTTTTTGTCCTTTTTTTTTTTCGTGTGTGTGGAGTCAGATAATACTATTGTAAATAAAAAAAACAAACACAAATGTATGTTCAAGGAACTAAATATTTATTTAAAATAAAAGGCCAACATAGCCAACACAAAAATCAGCCGCACAGTGGCAAACTTAATTCCCGCCACCCTGTCTTGTATTCTGTATCTCCAGCAGCATTCTTCTGGATTCCATGACGTATTGCCACAGTCTGTGATGCTCCTCTGTGCAAGCTGTGGGAAAGAAAATACACAATTAAGTACCACAGATCCCAAAATACAGTATATACCTATGATCTTTGAAAAAATTTTAGTTTACCAATAATTAATTACAAATATTTTTAAACATACACAACATGCCAACCTTTCTGCATACTAGATGACAAAATTAAAGAACGTGTGTAGCCATTCTACATAACCACCCTAGTCTAACATCACAAAGGACATAACCTAACCAAATAAGGCCTACTTGACCACCAGAAGAATGTACCTAATGTAGTGGTCACTTACACTTTATGATCTAAATACATTGACCTTTTCAATTAAATTATTTATTGGATCTAATAATTAGGGAATGGGGTGTTACAATATTAGCTGGAATTGAAACCCAGCACATAAAGCACATAACCAATTGCTGCCTTTATCATGTAGGGTCAAGTTACATTAGCAGGGGCAGGACACAACCATGCTTTGATTCAATTAGGATTGATTATTCTAAAAAGAGGGCCTCCATGTATGAATGTCATGAACACATACATATGCATGTTTACAAGCTTATTTTCAAAAATAGCTTTACTCACCATCACAGCTGTGGCTTGGGCCCATGCTGCTGGAGGATCCTGGAGATGGGGTAGGGAGAATTAAGAATGGGTCCGTCTGCGTGGAAACAGCTGTATAGAGAAAAAACACAACATAAACAATCATAAGAACATTGTATTTAGAAGAGAAAATTTATCTGTAGGGAATAGTTCAATCTGACTAATTATTGGGACACACTTGGCCATGTGTTAGCTAAAACTAAACTACTTTGGCTAACACATGCTCAAGCCAAATAATATTTTGAAGCTGGGGTACACCAGAAGAGAGGCTACTGTGATAAAGACCACATGGCCACTTCACAACAATATCAGGTCTCATTTCCTAAGAAAATGATATAGGCCAAAAACACTGAATGCATATAGTGATCTATCAAAATTAATATAATTCTTACCTCGACTATGCCCGAGTGCCGAAACTGCAGCATCTGTGGAGGAGGCGGTGAGGTGTGTGGGCGTGCGTTGGGGGGGGGACTATTCTGTGAGACTGCTCTGGACATGTGAGTGTTTACTCATTATTGTTTATATTTACTGTCTGTTTATCCTTACTCGGCGGGTCCTCATTCACTGTTATACACATATCACTTTAGGTCCTTTTGCATTTGTTTGCACATTATATTAGATATATGGGCACTTAGACAGTCATCATATTGCACAGGTAGAGTATTTATAGTTATAGTTGTTTGTTGTTTATTTATTTATAGCACTTTATTGATTGGTAGTAATTGATATGTTTAAGCAGGCATTTGGATAGGTTTGTAGATTATAGAGGAGACCACGGGTCATCATGGAATAGGGCTCCCTTGTTTTATAGCTGAGAGCAGCCGGTCTTGTCCCTTCCCCCCCCCCCCTCTGTAGTGTGTTATATGTTTTTTAAAATGATTTTAATTTGTCATACAGCACCTGTCTGTAAATATGTGTAACAATAAAATTTGATGTTATTTGTACCTTTATAGTGGTGCCACTGTTTCTGTAGGGGTTTGTGGGGGTGGTGTGGGACTCCCCGTTTTGCTTAAAGATCTGTGGAGGAGGTGTCGGCTCTATGATGCCCTGAAAAACATTTTTAATATCAAAGGAAAAGTTTAGACACAACAATTTAACAACTGAACTACAAAGCAAAACGAAGAAGTACACTCACCAGGGGATGACGTGTTGCTTGTATCCAAGGGAGGGCTCTGAGATGAAAGCGGGGAGCCTCCACTGCTCAAAATGGGCCCAGTAGAGCACAAACCCGATGGGCCACCTTTCTGACAATTCTGCATAAAAATGTAAAATATTTAAAAAAAATGTTTCTAAAATAAATTCCAGCCCAGGAGAGGTCAAATAATTATTTGAGAGCAAAAAAAAATTGGGATCAGTAAAGAGTAGGTGAAGGTGCGTGCGGCTGGGTTGGGGGCGGGCCGCGGTTGCAACATAGATGGAGTGCCGCTCCTATTGGGGCAGGGCCTGTAGTGGACTAGCATGCGAGCGGCTTCTGGACGGGGCCGCGGTGCACGCGGAGCCACATGTGCTTTTGTTACGATACATTATAAAAGGGAGCAGGGCTGGGGTGAGCATCTTACCTTAAAAAAGTAGGCCGGGGTCGGACTACAGAACGCGGGGGAATCCATTCCTTTGCCTTTCTTTATGGAGGACTTAACTGTGACCACTTTGCACTTTATTTCCTCTTGCCATATTTTCCTCATAGATTATATTGTATAGAGATTGCATATTATATATAGTACATTTCATGCACTTTTGGAACTTTATAATTGAACTTGGCACTTTACAACTGATTAATTGAGAGGAATATATTTTGTGATTTATACTGGATTATTTTAACTTTCACATTATGTATTTCAGTTACTGTAACAATAGTGGCCAAGCCTACACCACATCTAACAACAGTACAGCGTTAGAGGTAGCGGGAGGTAACGACTGCTCAGAGCGTCTTCCACTCGGCACTCCACACCATATTCAACAAAAAAACAGACTCACACAGCGCCGGCGCTCAAAATTTGTTCACTGTACCATAGAGCGCCAGACGCTGTGTGATTAAAGTGAGTTTTTGGGCACATATCCACCAGTAACAAAGCAAAAACACATGGAATGACATTGTTGGAACACTGTGAGACTAGTGCTAGACCTGTAATGACAATTCTGCATAAAAATGTAAAATATTTAAATACATTTTTAAAATAAATAATTCCAGCCCAGGAGAGGTCAAATAATTATTTGAGAGGAAAAAAAAATTGGGATCAGTAAAGAGTAGGTGGAGGTGCGTGCGGCTGGGTAGGGGGCGGGCCGCGATTGCAATGTAGAAGGAGTGACGCTCCTATTGTGGACTATGAGCGTGCAAGCGGCTTCTGGCCAGAGCCTGCGGCGTGCGCCGAGCCACACGTGCTTTTGTTATGATACAGTATAAAAGGCAGCAGGGCTGGGGTGAGCATCTTACCTTGAAAAAGTAGTCAGGGGTCGGACAACGGAACACGTGGAAATCCATTCCTTTGCCTTTCTTTATGGGGAACTTAACTGTGACCACTTTGCACTTTATTTCCTCTTGCCATATTTTACTCATAGATTATATTGTATAGAGATTGCACATTATATATAGCACATTTCATGCACTTTTTGCACTTTATAATTGGCACTATACAACTGATTAATTGAGAGGGATATATTTTGTGATTTATACTAGATTATTTTTAGATTCATACTGTTTAAAATTAATTGCAGTATGGGATGCCCTTGATGATGAATTGTTTTGGGTATTTTAGATTATATGTTTGTATGTAAATGTTAAATGGGGAATTAAATAAAGATGAATTCATGAGATATATTTGAGTTGATTAATTGTTGTGGAGAGGGTGCTACATTTTGGGGCTAATCGGGTGGTTGCGGGAACCACCATAAGGTAGAATTTATAGTTGTGACAGAAAATAGCTCTTGGTTGTAGGCACGGCCACATACAATATAGGATAATATCAAATGATTATTGAATAGGTGGTGCACATTTTTTGTATGGTATCAGAGATTAGAAGGAACGTCCATTGAAATGTATGGGAGAGCGAAAAGTAGCAACAGGTAAGACCTGTCTCTCTGGAAACTAGAGTTCCGGCGCTATACACTGTACCGCCTGTAATGATGAATCCTATACTACATGGCGCTGTTTTTTATTTTTTTTTTAAGTTTTTATTTTGCAATAAACAGACAGACAAGACAATACAAATCTTCTTATAAAGTAACGAAGGTGCCGCAGGCACCCATCTTCATAAATGGCATATGTAGACTAACACAGACAACCATTCTCACATCTTTCATACCGGACTCCGGAGACCCTTGCTACCCACACATTTAGGCAAAGGGCAAAGGACAGGGAGGCTGATGCCTACCCGTTATTAGACAGGACGCATATGTTCTAAATTCCCTCCCACTTCTCATCAGTCATGTTCCGACACCCGACTCAATCCTCCATAAATATGTTATAGATAGCAGACTTGACCCAAGATCCTCCTCACCAGGCCCTACTCCCATGCTCACTCATCCTCAGATGCCGACTCCTGGCTCTGCAGCCATGGGTCCCAGACCTTCTCAAACTTATCCGGTACCCCCCTTGCAGCATATGTCAGTTTATACATAATAAGTTTCTGATTAACTAACCTTTTCCAGGCTTGCACTGAGGGTATAGCAGGATGTCTCCAATTTATCAAAATGCACTTCCTGGCATAAAAGAGCAGCAGACGCAGCAAGGACTTCAGTGCTCTCGGTTCCGACAGCGGTTCGACCACCCCCAGAAGACACAATGGGACAGATCCCTGTATCCGAAAACCCACAACTCTACTGATCAGACCCATCACTCCCTCCCAGAAGACCGTCAGGGCTTCACATGACCAGATCATGTGTACCCATGTGCCACTGCCCCTCTCACACCTAGGACATATATCGGTATCAGTTAAGCCCATTCTGTGCAGACGAACCGGGGTGATGTAAGCCTGATGAATCCACTTGGTTTGGATCAATCTATCTCTGGCTTCCACTACCGATGCGTGTAAGTTGTCCATTATCTCCTCCCAGTCATCCTGATCCAAATTTGGGTCTAAGCCCTGCCATTTAGCCTCAAACTTGCTTCTAGGAGACTCCAGCTCTCCCATCAAGCACTTATACAGTGTAGAGACTGGTTTTGTCAGGCTCCTGTCTCTGACCGCATTCTCCGCGCTAGACCCCGCAATCCTCGGACCCACCCTGTGGAACTGGGAGTGCAGTGCGTGCCGGAGTTGCAGGTAACGGAAAAAATCTCGATGGGATAGATGAAACTCCTCCCTAAGCTGATCGAATGACACCAGCACTCCCCCCCTATATTATTGCCCAATCTGATGGATGCCTTTTCTTGTCCAGAACAGCGGGTCCTGCATAGTACCCAGCTCTGGTAACCTAGGATTGTCCCACAAGGGGGTATAAGGGGACCAAGCCTGGGTCTCATCCGGTCTTACCCCTAGCTTAGCTGTCCTCTCCCAGATGTTACTAGCCGCCCTCATACACGCGGTCACCTCTCGGATCCCTCTCGTGCCCCTGTACGCCAGGTAGGCCAACCGTTCTGGGGATCCTAGCAATGCCACCTCTAGACATACCACTGGATTGTCCCTCGGTTGGCAGAGCCACCAATGAACAAACAAAAGCTGTGTGGCGTAAAAATACATTTGCATATGTGGCACCGCCAGTCCCCTCGCATCTATTTGTGCCTTCATTATTTGACGGTTCAGCCTTGGCGGAGATTGTCCCCATATAAAGCTAAAGATAATCGAGTCCAGTGCTTTAAAGTGGGAGATAGGAAGCAGCACCGGGGAGGCCTGGTATATGTACAGGAACTTTGGGAGGAAGATCATCTTGAATATATTGACCCTGCCCATGACTGACAACGGGAGACTCGCCCATTGAGTAACTCTTTGCTTCAGTTTCGCCACTACTGGAGAAATATTGAGAGGGATAAACTCATTAGTCTGCTTACTGATCATGATCCCCAGATATTTAAAGTTTTGGACTACCTTCAACTGGGATCTTGGGGAGATCTTGGGGAGATATCCCGAGGGTCGGGCGCATCTACTTGTATCAGGCTGGACTTACCCCAGTTAACTTTCAGGCCGGAAAATCTCCCAAATATACCGATGGTGTCTAATGCAGCTTCCAAGGACTCATAGCTGTCCGCTAGGTACAGCAGGGTGTCGTCTGCGTAAAGTGAAATTTTCTCCTCAAGACGTGCTCGCGCGCGCGTTGCTGACCGGGCGCGCCCCCGCCAGAGGGAGGAAGAGACGCATCGGCGGACAGCCTGGCGGGGCCGCCCAGCCGCACTGAGCGGGCCGCAGCATGGCCACCAGCACACCCCGCCGCCGCCGAACCCCGGACCCCAGAGCAGCGCCGGGAGGCAGCCACAGCAGGAGACCGCCGGACCGGAGGTGGCAGCGGGCCGCCCGAAGACGCACCGCGGGACCGGGGACGGCGCGGTAAGAGCCTTACATTACCCCCCCCCTGAGGAGGGGCCACTGGACCCTCCGAGCTGGGCTTCAGAGGATTCTCCCTATGAAATTTCTTTACTAGACTCTGCGCATGAACCTCCCTGGCCGGAACCCAAGATCTTTCTTCCGGGCCATAACCCTTCCAATCAATCAAATACTGAAGGGAGTTTCGAAAAAAGCGAGAATCTAGAACCCGGGCAACCTCAAACTCCTGTTGCCCTTCAACTAAAACAGGACTCGGAGGATTATTAGGTTCATGGTTCCTGGCAGGTTTTAAAAGGGAAACGTGAATGGAGTTGCAAATTTTCATTGAGGAAGGGAGGTCTAACCGATAAGTAACTTGATTGATTCTCTGTAAAATGGGAAAGGGACCAATAAATCTTGGACGCAACTTAGCAGAGGGTTGGCGTAAGGCCAAATTCTTAGTTGAAAGCTAAACCCAGTCCCCCACACAATAACCAGAACTACAAGAACGTTTTTTTGTTGAAGGACAGCCTTAGACAAGTGTTGCTGGATCTTATTCCATAACCCCGGCAATCGGGACATCCATTCGTCCAAGGAAGGAACTCTAGAGGGTTGGTCCAACAAGGCTGAAAATATCAAATCTTTACCGTAAACACAATCAAAGGGAGAAATTCTAGTGGAAGAATGCGAAGCATTATTCAGTGCGAATTCAGCAAACGGAAGGAACAACACCCAATCCGATTGAGTATCAGAAATGAAACAACGTAGATATTGTTCCAAAGACTGGTTCGTTCTTTCGATTTGCCCATTGGACTGAGGATGGAATGCAGAAGAAAGGGAGACAGTGAAGCCCAACTTAGCACAGAAAGCCCTCCAAAACCGGGAAACAAACTGGACCCCCCTATCAAACACAACATCTTCTGGAATGCCATGGATTTTAAAAATGTGAGTGACAAAGAGTTGGGCTAAGGTCTGTGCTGTGGGAAGCTTCTTTAAAGGGACGAAGTGAGCCATCTTGCTAAAGCGATCCACCACCACCCAAATGACAGTACATCCCTGGGAAGGTGGAAGATCCGTTATGAAATCCATGGCGAAATGGGTCCAGGGGCCGGAAGGAATGGGCAGTGGTAGTAGAGAGCCCTCGGGAGAGTGTCTTAATGACTTACTCCGGGCACACACCTTACAGGCTTGGACATATTCTCGTGCATCTTTTCTAAAGGATGGCCACCAGACTTGGCGAGACAGTAAAGCGATGGTCTTTTTGACCCCAGGATGACCCGCCGAGTCATGAAAATGAGACAGAAAGGCAGCACGATAAGGGGAGGGCACGAACTGGGCAAAATTAGGCTTTTCAGGTGGAGCTTCAGACTGAAATTGAGTTAAATCAGGGAGTAGTGGTTGGATGGCGGCAACTACCATAGTGTGGGGCAAAATGGGTACATCTTCTCTTTCTGGTAAATTAGGAAAAGAGAAACTCCGAGACAAGGCATCAGCCTTAACATTTTTGGACCCTGGTTTATAGGTTATGGAGAAGTTAAACCGCGAGAAGAACAAGGACCAGCGAGCCTGTCTAGGAGTTAATCTTTTAGCGGATTGGATGTACTCTAAATTTTTATGATCAGTAAAGACTGTAACCGGGTACTCAGCCCCCTCCAACCAGTGCCTCCATTCCTGAAAGGCCAACTTAATTGCCAACAACTCCCGGTTACCAATGTCATAATTTCTTTCGGCAGCAGAGAATTTTTTAGAGAAGAAGGCACAAGGATGAAGGCGCTCAGGAGACCCACTGTATTGAGACAGTACTGCCCCCACACCAATCTCAGAGGCATCAACTTCTACAATAAATGGTAACTGGCAGTCCGGATGCACCAGCACTGGGGCAGAACTAAAGACTTCTTTAAGTTTATCAAAAGCATGAACGGACTGGTCCGGCCAAACCGTAGGGTACCCCCCCTTCTTAGTGAGATTAGTCAAAGGAGCTACTAAAGAAGAGAAATTTCTAATGAACCTTCTATAAAAATTGGCGAACCCCAAAAACCTTTGCAGACCTTTCAGATCTTTGGGCTGCTCCCATTCTAATACTGCTTTCACTTTGGATTGATCCATGGAAAGACCAGTATTAGAGACAATGTAACCCAGAAAGGGAACTTCCGAAACTTCAAATTGACACTTTTTTAACTTAGCAAATAAACAATTTTCCCTGAGTTTTTGTAAGACCATGCGAACATGTTTGCGGTGTTCCGAAAGTGATGAAGAGAAAATCAGAATGTCATCTAAATAAACTACTACAAATCGACCTAAGAAGTCTCTAAATATCTCATTCACGAAACTTTGAAAGACTGCGGGGGCGTTACACAATCCAAACGGCATTACTAAATACTCATAATGTCCTTCGAGAGTATTGAAGGCCGTTTTCCACTCATCCCCCTGCCTAATTCTGATGAGATTATAGGCACCCCGGAGATCTAATTTGGAAAAAACCTGAGCCCCAACCACCTGTGTAAATAGCCCCTCAATAAGGGGCAGGGGATACTTGTTTTTGATAGTGATGTTGTTTAAACCCCGATAGTCAATACATGGACGGAGCCCCCCATCTTTCTTTTCGACGAAAAAAAAACCCTGCACCCGCCGGGGAAGAAGATACTCGGATAAACCCCTTCTTTAAGTTTTCTGCAATATACTCCCGCATAGCAAGGTTTTCAGCTCGAGTCAAATTAAAAATTCTCCCCCTAGGAGGCATGGTACTAGGAAGGAGCTCAATGGGGCAATCCCAAGGCCTATGGGGGGGAAGTTTGTCTGCCGCCTTTTCAGAAAAGACGTCAGAGAATTCAAGGTATGGAGTGGGAACCTTTTCCAGAGATAATTGCGTGACTCGAACTGGAAGTTCCAAACAGGTCTGAAAGCATTGGTGGCCCCACTTAACAATTTGCCCAGACACCCAATCAATTTTGGGATTGTGCTTCTGCAACCAAGGCAATCCAAGAACTAAGGGGGTACTAGGCATACTAAGGACAAGAAAACTGATGATTTCGGAATGGCCGGCTCCCACTCTAAATGATACTGGTAAGGTTCTAAACTGCACGAGTCCTCCTGCAATTGGTGTGCCATCAATGGCAGAGACTCGGATTGGTGCGGGCAGGGGCTGGAGCGAAATTCCTAAGCTCTGAGCTAACTCAGAGTCGAGGAAGTTCCCTGCTGCTCCAGAATCTAAGAGAGCCTCCAAATTCAAACATTTTAGACCAACTTTAATCTGAACCGGAATTATGACTGGAGACGATACATGAGGAGATACCTTACAGCCTAGGTGGGTCCCCTCGATACCCCCTAGGCTCTGAAGTTTCCCGACGGCTTCTTAGGGCAGACTCTGACCATGTGACCAGTTCCGCCACAGTACAGACAGAGACCCTCCGACAAGCGCCGACGTCTCTCAACTTCAGTGAGTTTAGTAGCTCCCAGTTGCATAGGTTCTTCGGAAGATTGCACAACTGGAGCCTCGGCTCTCAAAGTTGAATCGGGATGTGACCCTTTCTCTAAGCGTCTTTCCCGAAGACGTCGATCTATGCGGATGGCAAGGTGCATGGTCTCATCTAATGTCTGGGGAACTGGATAATTCACCATGGTGTCTTTAATGGAATCGGCCAGACCAAGCCGAAACTGGCCGCACAGGGCTGGATTGTTCCAACGCGAATCCACTGCCCAGCGCCGGAATTCTGAACAATAATCTTCAGCCGGCCGCCGTCCCTGGCGTAGGGTACGAAGCTTAGCATCTGCCGTCGCTCCTCTGTCAGGGTCATTATACAGAACCTCCATAGCAGAAAAGAAGTTATCTACTGAGAGGCGAGCCGGATCCTGGGACGGTAGGCTGAAGGCCCAGGATTGTGAATCACCTTGGAGGAGGGAGATAATCAAACCCACTCGCTGCTCCTGTGACCCCGAAGAAACAGGACGAAGTTGGAAGTAAAGTTTACATGAGTCCCGAAAATTGGCAAACTTAGCCCTGTCGCCATAGAATTTGTCTGGGAGTGGAATTTTGGGTTCCACTGATGATGCGGCCGGAGCCCCTTGAGGACTGGTGATAATAGGAGCAGGACGATTCTCCTGGGCCGCAACGTGATGAGCCAGGTGCTCCACAGTCGCCGTTAAGGCCTGCACCTGTTCCAAGATCTGGTCCATTTTTCTGGCCCGTTATACTGTAAGGACTGTGCTGGACACCTTTCTGTCTTAAGCTGATAATCCCCAATCTCCACTGCCTCTTCTGCCTATAGACAAGTCCCCGCTCGCAGGAGACGCGGATAGTGCCTCTCCAGACTCGGTTACCCCCAGGACTTAATGGGTGCAAAGATTACCAGCTTAAGGTGGAGACTGATGAACGGCAGGGAGTCCCAAATGAGGATGCTAGGAGGCGGATGTCCAAAAACTAGCCGAGGTCAAACCAGGAGATCACGAAGCGAAGTATCCAGCGGAGATAACAAAGAGGAGTCAAAACAAGCCGAGGTCAATCCAGGAGGTCACGGGGCGAGGTATCAGAAGGGTCAGGCAAAAATCGAGGTCAGGCAGGCAAAAGGTCAGGGCAGGCAGCAAGCAAGGATGGTCAGAAGTAACAAGCCGAGTATAAACGATATAGATCAATCTATCACGCTCCCAACAACCCAGAGGCTATAACGGGCACTGGGAAAATGGAGCAGCCTGAATATAAAGGGAGTATTGGCCAGTAGGAAAGGGAACAAAAGGAGGGAATGGAAGTGATTGGTGCCACATAGAAAAACGGGAGCGGTCCCAGGAACTGGCCGCCCAGGCCAGACAGGCCGTCCAGTCCCTGGGCCCGACTCGCCCAGGATGCAGGGGATAGGTCACTTTAAATCCTCCTCCGGCGGATGCACTGGGGGAAGCGCCGCCGGGAGGCATAAACAAGACGTGCTGACCGGGCGCGCCCCTGCCAGAGGGAGGAAGAGCCGCATCGGCGGACAGCCTGGCGGGGCCGCCCAGCCGCACTGAGCGAGCCACAGCGCGGCCACCAGCACACCCCGCCGCCGCCGAACCCCGGACCCCACAGCAGCGCCGGGAGGCAGCCACAGCAGGAGACCGCCGGACCGGAGGTGGCAGCGGGCTGCCCGAAGACACACCGCGGGACCGGGGATGGCGCAGTAAGAGCCTTACAGGCGATCTGCTCCAATTCCTGCTTGTACCACTCGGCCGGCAGTCCGTCAGGCCCAGGAGCCTTCCTACCAGGGAGCGCTCTTATAGCAGTCATGACTTCCTCGATAGTGATGGGGGAGTCAAGAGCCTCCCGATCAGCCGGTGCCAATTCTGGGAACTTAATCTGATCCAGATAGTTTTCTAGATCTTCTGTCCCGTAGTTGACCCTAGAGGAGTACAAGGCCGAGTAGTACCTGTGGAACTGTTGTGCAATTTTATCTCCCTCTGTTACTGTTTCCCCCTCCACCACTATCCCAGCTTGTTCTCAGCCCTTGCTAAATAAGTCTTACCATTCTTGTCCCCCTTGTCAAAGATCGTCGCCTGTTTGTATAACAATAGTTTCCTGGTCGAGTCGGATAGCAGCAGATTATATTCCCGCTTAAGAGTCAACAATGACGAATGGGCCTTATCGTCAGTTGAGGCAATGAATTCCTCTTCCGCTTCCGCTAGTTTACTTTCGAGTTCTGCCCTTTCTTTCCCCCTCTTTCCCCTAACCGCTGCTATAGCGCTTATGGCGCATCCCCTGGTGACTGCTTTAAAGGCATCCCATCTCACCCCAGCAGACGTCTCATCCGCGTTACACTCCCAGAAGACCTCCGCATTGGAGGATAGGCAACCTCAGGGGTCTCCAGCCACAGGGGATTTAGGGTCCATCCCACCCGGCTCGCCCGCTTATGTAATAGCCCAATCTCGAACAGCAAAGGCGAGTGATCTGAGATGCCTCTCGGGAGATAGTTACAGGTCGTCACCCTTGCCATTAGGTCAGGTGATGAAAACGCGAGGTCTATCCTGGACAAGGATCTATGTGTAGCCGAGTGACAGGAGTATGCCTTGTCCGTTGGGTGCTTCCACCTCCATAGCTCCTGTAGGCCCAACGCCTCTGCCCAGGACGCCAATTGCGTCCTAGGGCCCGGCCTCCTGTCCAGTCTATCCAGCGCTGAGTCCAACACCATATTAAAGTCTCCCACCAGCAGTACCGGGGCCGGCGAGAGGCTGACCACTCTCTCCATGACCCGGTGCAAGACCTGTACACAGAAAGGCGGAGGAACATAGATGCCTACAATAATTACGTCAGTATCCATAAGCTTGGCATGGAGGATCACATAACAACCCTCCCAGTCCGTCTGCACAGAGTACAGCACAAATGGGGTTCCCTTGGAGATCAGCACGGAGACCCCCCTAGAGTAGGCCGAGAAGAGAGCATGAAATGAGTCCTGGATCCAGGGTCTCCTCAGCGCCAGTCCCCTCCGCCCCACCAGGTGAGTCTCCTGGAGGATCACCACATTGGGTCTATATCTCTTGACAAATTGGAGGACCGTAGTCCGCTTAATTTTATCATTTAGCCCCCTGACATTCCAGGAGAGAATCTTACAATCACCCATTCTCATAAATCAGCATACCATCCCCATGGTCAAATCCCAGCCTCCACTGATAGCCCTCCACCCTCGACCACCCAGCCTTTAGGGTCCGGCTTCCATTCATCCCATTCATACCAACATAACGACATATAATACATAATTTGTTAAACTCTACAATATACATACTAATCCCGTTCCCAACCACCCCCACCCCGCTCCACCGACTCCCAACTTTGGCGAGCTTCATACCCCCCCAACAATACAATACAACAATGGTGTAACTAGTTGCACCCGGGGTGCAGAGACCCATCGCCTATGGGCCCCCAACATAAAATTACCATAACCATTTACAGGTTGGCGGCATAGCCGTCAAGGGTTCCCAGGGTCGCTTGGAGGTAATCAGGGAGGGAGTGACCAGGAAGGTGGGGGAAAGGGAAGGTGGGGGAAAGGGAAGGTGGGGGAAAGGGAAGGTGGGAGGGACGGAGGGTGGGTAGACCAGGGAAGCTAAGAAGACAACAGGATAGCGGGGGAGGTTCAGGAGGGGGGGGAACCATTGTACCCTGGGAACCCAGAGCCTCGACTCTCCTGTGGTGATCAGATCAGGATACATATGTAACTAGGGTAGCTCGAACACAATTCAGCAACTTCAACAACCATCAAATAAGCAAACGGGACAGAGTGGGCCCTGTTTCTGGGCGGCATCAAGACACTCGGCCCCGGTGTTAGTAGGACTGCAGCGGGAGGGGAAGCCCCCCATCACAGAAACATGGGCAACGATGCAAAACCGGGACATTCAGAGTGCGGCTCTCTCCAGCCGGAGCCCAGTCTATCAAGCCCCAGGTAGAGAGTCCAGCCACGCATTAGCCTCCTCCGCTGAAGTGAAAAATCTGGTCGTCTCTCCATTCTGCACGCGTAAGCGGGCTGGGAACATCATGGCATATTTTATTTTCTTCTTTCTACGCCTCTCCCTTACTCCATTGAAGGAACGCCTGAGTCTCTGAACCTCTGAAGTGAAATCCGGGAAGAAGGACAGCCGGGTGTTGTTGAAGGTCACCACCCCCGTCACTCGAGCTGCAGCCAGGATAGCGTCCCTGTCCCTATAGTGGAGGACTTTGAATATAAAGGGCCTTGGCGGTGCTCCTGGGGGGAGGGGTCTCGTGGGGATCCTGTGCGCTCTCTCCACTGTAAAGAACTTGGTTAGGGCCACCGGTGCCAGAGTCTCCTTAATGAGGTTTTCAACAAACTGTTCCGGGGAGGGTCCCTCCGCTTTTTCGGGCAGACCTAGTATTCTTACGTTGTTCCTCCGGTTTCTATTTTCCGCATCTTCAGCTCTCCCCATCAGAGTGGTCACCTGTCTCCCCAAAGTGGCGATTTCCCCCGCATGGGTGGAGAGCTGGTCCTCTGCGTCTCCGATCCTCCTCTCTGCCTCTCCAGCGCGGTCTCGGATTTTATCCAGATCATGGCGGAAGTAATTAAACTGTTCCTGGAGGGTGTCAAATTTAGCTGTGAGGGCACTCTGACATGAGGCACTAGCCGCCATTATAGCTGCGGTATCAGGGTTGGAGGTCCCCTGCTCAGCCACGTGCGGGGTCTCCATTGTTTGCGTACTACAGGTGACCACAACTGATTTACGTTTCTTATTTCCTCTCATATGTGGGGGGCCCCTCGGCAGGATCCACTCACTAGGGTTCAGGGGCTTGCTCTGTGCTTCTGTGGTATGGTCAATCACTGCAGCCCAGAGGATTTTTGGCTCAGGACGGGGGATGGGCAGGGACCTCCAGGGTATCCCAACTGGTCGTGTGGTTGGCGCGAGCAGCAAGGGCTCCTTTGCCCAATCTGGGCACAAAGTATTCACCCAGCCAAGGATGCAGGGAGGAATATAGCAGCCAGACAATCCCAGGCTAGCCTCCCAGGTGGATCTTTCAATTTGCAGGGCACTTATCTGCGCTGTCACCCCCTCTCCCCTCTAGAGAGGGTAGAACGAAGCCACCGACTCCGCTGATGGCTCAGATCGCTGCCGCTCCCTCCGTCCACCCACGTGCTTGGGGCCAGCCCCCGCCTCCTCCGCTCCTCACGCGGCAGTGATCTTCTTGTTGCGGGCGGGTGCTCAGACTCTCCAGGCGCCCGTTCGCTCACCCCCGCCGCAGACCGGGATGAAGGCAAGCTGCCGCTGTCAGATCCGGGGCTGCAGCCTTTCCCTCCCGCACACGTGTCAGGCTGTCTGCCTCCTCCTCCTCCTCACCTCGCGTCTGCCCCGCTGCCTCCGCCGCCGCTCCCGATGGTCGTCTCCGCCACCGCACTGTACACCGGCTCAATCGCTGGGCCAGGGAGAGCCTCAGCTCGAACTCTGGCTGCCCAGTCACCAGCTGTTTCAGGTAAAAATCAGGATATTAACAGGGAGCCCCGATCAGGCACGTCTGCTCAGGTCGCCATCTTGACCACGCCCCCTCCTACATGGCGCTGTTAGAGTCGCTCCCCAGAATTGCCTTCATAAATGTGGTTTTGCTTACAGTGCTCAGTGTTCACCAGACGCTGCCTGCCACTACCAAGCACTACCTGGCGCTAGAGCTTCATGAAGAAACCCCTAAGCGTTTCTTAAATAACCCCCAAAATGTCTACCCCATCAAAAATAATTTGCATTTCATCTGTAGAGCTGCCGCTTCTCAGGTGCAGAGGATTGTTATATTTTTAAATAGAAGGAAATAATAGTATAACAATTTATTGTGAGTGAAGAAAGTTCTCACTGCTTCCCAAAACTTACCCTCTCCACAATTGTTCAGACATTTCTAAATAGTAGTCTCCATTATCAGTAAGCATAGTATATCTGCTATCGGCACTATAACTTTCTGTATGTAAAACCTATTTATGCCCCTAGCTAGTGGTTCTCTAAAGATTGTGCAAACCCGCCCTATTTTACTGGCAGGCTGATTCATCACTAGGGGCAGCTATCAGCAGATGAGCATCTGTACAGCGGCGATAAGGGAGGCTGCTAGTAGACGCTGTGATTGGCTAACGGGCGATGTAACAGAGCGTCTCATTCGCTGAAGCCATGCTGTAGAAATCAGTTTACCAATGTTAAATGTGATGTATGTGAGTCACTGTAAAGGCACTGTACAGGCACTCACCCTCATTCAATGCAGTGCCTGAGCATTACAATGCTGTAGCGTTGTATTAAGCAATCTTTTTTTGTGTGTTTTTTACAAACCACATCACACAAACAACTTAAAACAACTAAAATGTCACTGGAGTTTTATTTATAATATAGATTTTTTAATTTTGTAAATTTTTTTTTTAAATAAAAAAAACATGATCATCTTGACAAAATCCAATATATCTTCATGATGCCTGTAAGTGAGAAAAAACATCATAAGTTATTTTTGTATGTATGAAAAACGTTTCCCCATATGTGCCTGTGTCATATTTAATTGGTTAATTATTAATTAATGGCAAGTTAACTACCGTATTTTTAACCCTATAAGACGCACCTGCCCATAAGACGCACCTAGGATTTGGGGGAAGAAAATAAGAAAAAAAATATTTTAACCCTTTTGTTGCCAAGCACGTAACACCTACATGCTGGCTTGGCTGGGCCTTAAGTGCCAAGACCGTAGGTGTTACGTGCTTGACTTTCCCTGCTGCTGGTTTAAAAAATAAAAATAAAAAATACTCACCTGACCCCTTGTTGGATCCGGCCAGGTCTCCTCTTTAATTTGGTGCTATCCGATCCCCCGTGGGGGGTCGGATGGCTCCAGGAGAGACCCCGGAATAGGCCGCCCCCCCCGCTTCTGCAGCAGCAGCTGCTGCTAACTGTAAGAAAAAAAATAAAAATAAAAATGACATTCACTTACCTGTGTGTGCGCTGGCTCCCGCTGTCCCTCCTCTTCACCTGGGGGGCCTCCGATCCCCCCCAGGACTTACCGATCTTCAGGAGAGAGCCCGGGAGGCTCTCTCCTCTCTCCTCCTCGATGGCGGCCGCCATCTTGCCGCCCTTGGGGGCGGGGCTATGACGTCATCCCAGCCCCGATCACTTCAGGCTTCAGCGTTCTCAGCTGTCAGATGCCGGTGATCGGCAACGGGGAAGGAGGTGGCAGGAGATCCTCTGATCTCCTGCCTCACCCCTTCTCTGGATGCCGATCACCGGCATCTGTCAGCAGAGCGGCGCGGGACAAAGGAGCTTACAATCGGAGGTAAGTACAGTAAAAATTTTTTTTTTTTTTTAATAAAATACTTTTGTGTGGTGTCTTTTTCATTTAACCCTTTGTGAACTGGTAAGGGGTCCATGAGACCCCTTATACCAGTTCACAAGGCTCTGGGTATGGCAGGTCACCTGCGGCAAGCGGGTGACTTGCAATAACCCCCAGCCCCCCATTACCTGCCTCCCCAACGGCCAGGGGGGGGCAGAAGGGCCCGGGCCACTTAGTGGCTATGTGGGCTAGTAGCCTGCAGGGCCAGGGGCCACCAACGCTGGCCCCTGCGCCCTGTTCTACAAGCCCCCATAGCTGGCCCGGGTCGGTAATGCTGGGTAGGGGGGACCCTACGTCATTTTTTGGGGGGATTTTTAAGGGTTTTTAACCCACTTGCCATTAACCCCCGGCACCCCCATTACCTGCCTCCCCAAAGCCCAGGGGGGGGGGCAGAAGAGCCCGGGCCCACTGGCTATGCGGGCTTGTAGCCTGCAGGGCCAGGGGCCACAAAAGCTGGCCCCTGCGCCCTGTTCCTCCAAACCCTGCATAGCTGGTCCCGGGCTGGTTACTTTGGGTAAGGGGGGGCCCATGTCATTTTTTTTTTTTAAGGATTTTTAACCCTTAAAAATCCCCCCAAAAAATGCCCCCCCCCTCCCGGGAGGGGGGACCCTATGTCATTTTTTTTTCTCGATTTAACCCTTTGTAGTGTGGATGGTAGTTGTATTTTATTTGTAAATGTTAAAAATTACTTGTTTCAGTTAGGGGGGTCTCCTGGGCAGGAACAGGGGGCTACCGATAAATATGTGGTACCGTTCTAATCGGTAGAAATGGGGCTTTCACATGCAATATGGTTTTCCCTAATCAAATACATTTTTTATTTAAAATAAAGGAGGCAATTTTCTAAAAAAAATTTTTTTTATTTTTTTTACTTAATAATAAATAAAATTAATAATAAATAAAATTTACAAACAAGACATTTCATGTTAAAGCCTAAACTCTGCTTCAAAAAATATATATATAGTTTTCCTGAAAATTCCAGCAAAAATGACGCAAAACATGGCGCAAAACATGGCGCAAAATGGGGAAAAATGACCTGTCAACAGAGGGTGACAAAATCTCAAGTAAGCTGGCAATTAAAAGGGTTAATAGTACCTCTGCATGTTGGGTATTGTTCTGTTCGGGGGACCTTGCGCTTTCAGACTTAGCTTGTTTTTTCATGTTTGCATATTTATATTTTAGGAAAAGGTGTTTTTTATTCTGCTTTTTTATACATTTTTTAGGGAAACTCTGCGCAACCAAAGAGTTCTTTGAGGGATTAATTCCAGAAAGGTGAGCCTACTACAACAAGCTGGGTACGCTTAGAAAGCTTAACATGTGTACGTTCAGGGAATATATGGTTTATGAGGGATATTCCAAATGTAAAGGGTTGTTTTGGTTGAAAAATTGCAAGGTGCGCACTTTGTCTGCAGAGCTGAAATTTTCAAGAAAAATTACCGTTATGCTCATGCTTTACTTTGGGGTGTTTGGCAACTCTTCCCTTGACAGAACCTATGCATGTTGGGTATCGTTCTGTTCGGGGGATGTTGCTTTTTCAGATTATACTTGTTCTTTCTTGTTTGTATATAGTTATTCTAGGAAAATGTGGCTTTGATTCTGCTTTTTTATCCTTTTTTTAGGGAAACTCTTTGCAACCAAAGAATACATTGAGGGATTACTTCTAGAAAACTGTGGCCACATCAACAAGCCTGGTACAAATAGAAAGCCTGAGGTGTGTACTTCCAGAGAATATATAGTTTGTGGGGGGTATTTCAAATGTAAAGGGTTGTTTTTCTGGAAAAACTGCAAGGTGCGCATAGCGCATATCACAGTTGTATTTTTTCTGAAAATCCCCTAAAGCTCTGTTTCAGTTTGGGGGAGTCTCCTGGGCAGGAAAAGGTGTCTACCTATACATATGTGGTACCGCTGTAACTGTGAGAAATTGGGGTTTCACACGCAATAAGATTTTATTGACAAACTTACATTTTTTATTACAAAAAAACACAACAAATTGTAAAAAATTGATTTTTTACATTTTTTTGCACATATTTCGCCAAAAAATATTGAGAATACACCTAAAAAATGACAAACAAGACATTTCATGTTAAAGCTCAGACTCTGCTGAAAAAAACAATATATCATTTTCCTGGGAAATCCCTGGAAATCCCTTCAAAAATCACATTTGAACATGGGGAGTGCAAAATAGTGCAAAATGGTCTGGCAACAGAGTGTGACAAAAACTCCAGGTAGGCTGGCACTTAAAGGGTTAAACCAAAAACGCACCATTACAGACAGTGTGGCATTCCCCTATCCCATTCCCATAGGCCGTGTGGGATGCCCCCATTCCATAGACAGTGTAGCATGCCCCCATCCCATTCCCCGTATACCCAGTGTGGCATCCCCCCCTCCCATTCCCCATATACCCATTGGCTGTGTGGCATCCCCCTCTCCCCCCATTCCCATAGGCTGTGTGGCATCCACCTCTCCCCCCATTCCCATTGGCTGTGTGGCATCCCCCTCCCCCCATTAGTATAGGCTGTGTGGCATCCCTCTCTCCCCATTCCCATAGGCAGTGTGGCATCCCCCTCCCCCCATTAGCATAGGCTGTGTGGCATCCCCCTCCCCCCATTAGTATAGGCTGTGTGGCATCCCCCTCCCCCCATTAGTATAGGCTGTGTGGCATCCCCCTCCCCCCATTAGTATAGGCTGTGTCGCATCCCTCTCTCCCCATTCCCATAGGCTGTGTGGCATCCCCCTCTCCCCATAGGCTGTGTGGCATCCCCCTCCCCCCATTCCCATAGGCTGTGTGGCATCCCCTCCTCCCATTCCCATAGGCTGTGTGGCATCCCCCTCTCCCCATTCCCATAGGCAGTGTGGCATCCCCCCCCCATTAGCATAGGCTGTGTGGCATCCCCCTCCCCCCATTAGTATAGGCTGTGTGGCATCCCCCTCCCCCCATTAGTATAGGCTGTGTGGCATCCCCCTCCCCCCATTAGTATAGGCTGTGTGGCATCCCTCTCTCCCCATTCCCATAGGCTGTGTGGCATCCCCCTCTCCCCATAGGCTGTGTGGCATCCCCCTCCCCCCATTCCCATAGGCTGTGTGGCATCCCCCTCCTCCCATTCCCATAGGCTGTGTGGCATCCCCCTCTCCCCATTCCCATAGGCTGTGTGGCATCCCCCTCTCCCCATTCCCATAGGCTGCGCCGAGCGGCCGGCTCCGTGAATGTGGTTGGCATGGCCTGCACCGCAGCGTCAGCGCAGGCCACGCCCCCCCATTCACGACCTGGCTCCGTTCCTGGCCCCGCCGCTGCGATCGCTGTCTTTTCAGGCAGCGATGACAGCGGCGGGGCCATAGACAGAGCCCCTGCCGCTCCTCCATCTGCTGTTCCTGGGCACATGCAAGCACGAAGGTCCGGGCAGTGGGTGGGCGTGGCCTGCACCGGTGCAGGCCACGCCCACCCACTGCCCGGACCTTCGTGCTCGCGTGTGCTCTGAGCCCGGAAGAGGCAGCAGATGGAGGAGCGGCAGGGGCTGTCTATGGCCCCGCCGCTGTCATCGCTGTCTGAAAAGACAGTGATCGCAGCGGCGGGACCGGGACAGAGCCCCCGCCTCTCCTCTGGCCTCTCGCAGTGTGGCAGACAACGCGGGAGCGCCGGGAATGGGTGAGTTTTTTTTTTTTTTTTATTTTGTTTTTTTTTTTTTTACATTCGCCCGATAAGGCGCACAGACATTTTTCCCCCACTTTTGGGGAAAAATAAGTGCGTCTTATAGGGCGAAAAATACGGTATATTTGATTATGACCTTAATCTAGTTTTTTCAGCTCTTAAGGTATGTTTGAATGAAAGTAAATTGTCCCCATTTTGTAATGTAATTGTTGTAGATGTTTGCTTGGGTCACTTACCTCGAAATTCCTGCCGGGCAAAGCCAGTCTGTGTATCTTCACTACTATCTGTGTGCATGTTGGGTACATCTGGCACCAGTGCTGTTTCTTCTGGGTCTGGAATTATGTGGCAAATACAAATGTTGTGTAGGACACAGCAGGCTAGGATTATTTTGGAGACTTGCGGACGGGTGTCATTAACCATGTTTTTTGTCCATAACCCTTATCCGCTGTAAATAAAACATAGAGAAAACAACACTTTTTAGTCACACTACTCCACCTATAGGATGAAAGTTGTCATCTGCACATATTATTCCTGTCTAGTGCTGTTAAGGTCTGCTTGAGCTTTATTGGTCAATGTTTGCATCTACTTACATAGTAGTCATCCTGCCAGCATTTCATTGCTTTCAAATTTGCGGCAAAGGGCAGACTTTTGGAGGACATATGAGTCATGGCAAGATCCAAGGAATGCCGACCTCACAGCCCTCAGCTTCATCTCAGGATCGCACACCACCATCACATTGATCGAATGAAACTGCTTTCTGTTTCTATAATGCAGTTCCTGTGCTTGGGGTGGGCAGTAAGGGATATGTGTTCTATCCACGCACCCTAGGACATTAGGTATCCCTGCCATGCGGTAGAATGCACACTTGATATTAGCAACCTCCTCCTCCTCAGGAAAGGTGATATATAGAGGGATTAAATCACATATTGCCAGCACTACCTTATGGAATATGCTGCTCGTGGTCACCTGGCTGATGCCGCTGAGAAGTACTGCGGTTGCCCCGCGCCAGTATGTTAAAGGAGGCACACAGCCGCACTATGGCAGGGAGTGAAGGTGTCTAGTGGTGGGCTCTACTTTTCTCTTTATCTGGTCATATAGGGCCCTAAGTGTTGCACGATTCAGATGAAATATGCTTCTGATCTGCTCATCACTTAGATCCCATACAGAGAGGCGGATGCCAAAACATCTGGGTGCCCGTACTCTCACAGCACTTGCTTCACTTGGCTCCTGCCCTTCCTCTGTGCTGGCAATACAAGATATCCACACACCAAACATAACACCAAACTGTTCATCACCACAACTGGCCATATCTCATACAATCACCAAATATAATTACCTTAAACCCACACACACAACCAATAATCAATAATAACAACTAAAAATCTTACACAAAGACAGATGCAGCCCACCACAAAACCAGGTGTATTGTTGAAACATCAGCCTGCTGAAAGTATGCTTCCAAAATTTGAAACAGCCAAGATGGAAAATGCTGTACACAAATGTTCTCATAAACAATCCTCACTTTCTGTGTCCTACACAATATGTGCAGATGCCACAAAATGTAAGCTCAGAAAGAAAGAGCACTGAAGTAAGAGATACCAAAAACACTCACAGACAGTATTAATGACACACAGACTGGCCTTGTCTGTCTCAATTCAAATATGCACATTAGAAATACACTTCAGCCTTTGCCACAGCGTACAAAGATGAGAACTGACACACATAAAGCGTTATTTATACTTAAGTTATTCCAATGTATCGTACACTATACAGCCACATACACGTTTCAGTGTGGATTCCGGTATATAATTGTCTAACGATACACAGGTGTGCCGGAAACGCCTAGCGTAACAGTTGCAGCGCAATTGTGTGTATAACATCACATAACTTACGCTAGGGCACCACCATACAAATGTTGTCTCTAAGAAGTTCAAATAGCTGTTATGGTTTCAGCATATAATGGCAGATGTAAGTATGTAAGATGTAAGTATGTTAGTGTGCTTTTGATTGTTTCTAATGCTAGTTATTTAATCAAATTAGCTGAAGCATGTGTTCTAGATAAATGTATTTGTTTTGAAAGGTAAAATCGATACACACACACACACACCTGTATAGAATGTTAGCTTAAATTAACATGCCCTGCTTGTGATTGGTTTAACTAGCACATAAAACTCCACCACACTTACATCAATTGCCATTCTGTAGTTTGCATGCGTCCTTGTGTTGGTTGTTGTTGTTGGTGTTTGCAGCTACAGAATGGAGCCAAATTCTGAAAATCTGACTGGAGCTGGTGGGTCCTCTGGGGCCCCCAGTACCAGTGGGCTGTGTGGTGCCCACAGATCTCCTTCATGCAAGAGGGCACATCCTTGCTTCCAAAATTTGAAACAGCCAAGATGGAAAATGCTGTACACAAATGTTCTCATAAACAATCCTCACTTTCTGTGTCCTACACAATATGTGCAGATGCCACAAAATGTAAGCTCAGAAAGAAAGAGCACTGAAGTAAGAGATACCAAAAACACTCACAGACAGTATTAATGACACACAGACTGGCCTTGTCTGTCTCAATTCAAATATGCACATTAGAAATACACTTCAGCCTTTGCCACAGCGTACAAAGATGAGAACTGACACACATAAAGCGTTATTTATACTTAAGTTATTCCAATGTATCGTACACTATACAGCCACATACACGTTTCAGTGTGGATTCCGGTATATAATTGTCTAACGATACACAGGTGTGCCGGAAACGCCTAGCGTAACAGTTGCAGCGCAATTGTGTGTATAACATCACATAACTTACGCTAGGGCACCACCATACAAATGTTGTCTCTAAGAAGTTCAAATAGCTGTTATGGTTTCAGCGTATAATGGCAGATGTAAGTATGTAAGATGTAAGTATGTTAGTGTGCTTTTGATTGTTTCTAATGCTAGTTATTTAATCAAATTAGCTGAAGCATGTGTTCTAGATAAATGTATTTGTTTTGAAAGGTAAAATCGATACACACACACACACCTGTATAGAATGTTAGCTTAAATTAACATGCCCTGCTTGTGATTGGTTTAACTAGCACATAAAACTCCACCACACTTACATCAATTGCCATTCTGTAGTTTGCATGCGTCCTTGTGTTGGTTGTTGTTGTTGGTGTTTGCAGCTACAGAATGGAGCCAAATTCTGAAAATCTGACTGGAGCTGGTGGGTCCTCTGGGGCCCCCAGTACCAGTGGGCTGTGTGGTGCCCACAGATCTCCTTCATGCAAGAGGGCACATCCTGTTGGTGGGGCTCAACCACAGGCTAAGCGTTCCTTTGCAAAGAGGGAGCCTGAATTTAAGTTGGAGGATAACAATACTCTTGTGAGGCTGACCCTGGCTAAGTGGCCTATGTTATATGTGCCACAAAGTCGGGGCTTGGGCAAACAAGAAAGGAGCAAGTTGCAGGATGCTATTGCTGAGGAGCTTACCAGTTCAGCTCAATATCCACGCACTGGCATAGCCTGCAAAAAAACGCTTCTACAGATTGAGAAGAGCCCTTATAAAAAAGATGGAGTCTGATGTTATGGTGGATATTGGGAAAAAGCAGGCTCCAAAGAGCACATATCGTCTATATGAGGAGATGCTGAGGTGCAAGATTCCACTTTGCCGGCTGCAGGGTGTGGATGTTGGGGATGACACCACAGCTTGGGGTAAAGGTAAGTGTTTGGATTTGACTGTGTATTTTTAAACACTTAATGACCTAAAAAAATACACCCCTGGATTTTGTTTAAGCTGTATTTTTACCCACAGGTAAATCATAATCTAGCATATATATAGGCTTAAAAATAATATTTTTGTAATTTCACAGGCACCATGTGCATCAGATGATTCTGAGCCCGAACCATCGTCCAGCACTGCCCTTCCCCCAGCCACCACTTCAAGGCAGCCAGATGTGCATGGTAATCATGCATTTACTAATGCATTGTGTGTTTTACATTACCAAACCATTGTTTTTTTTTATTTTTTTAAAGAGACCCTCAGCATGCCCTCAGCATCTCCTCAAGATTCACCCTGTTCTTTGGAAGCCTGTAAGTGGCTGCATTATTTAGTATATTCTTTGTGATGCAAATATTTTGCCATTGTTTCTTGTATTTGTTATATTTGTAGGCCAATTCCCACCTCCATCTTTGGACCGCACGTCCTGTGTAGCAGGCCTCCAGGAGTCTGTTGGTGTGTAAAATTATGCTGTATCCTTTATTGAAAAAAGTATTTTCCCAAAAAATAAAAGGCTATGGTAGTTTGCATGTGGCATATATTGTTACCTGCAGGGTTGTAGAAATCAGTGATTTCTTATATGCCTACCATGCCCACATTTTATAAAACTGTGTCTTCATATAACATGTATTTATGAATGACATTTTTATTTTATTCTTTCATGCAAAACCCCTTTGACACATTAAAATAAATTAAATATGTTCTGCTTATTATAGACCTGAATACAGGAAGTGCTGGTCCTGAAAGGGCTCTTCAAAGAGAGACTGCTATGAATGTTGGTAAATATGTATTTTATTTATAATTATACATTATTTTGTATATCCTTGATGCCTGAGGCCTGTTTTTTAATAAATATTTGCCTAATGTTATAATTGTGTTTATAGGGCAACTTTCTAATAATGGATTGAATCAGGACATCTCTGCTATGGCGGGTATGGGTGGATAATAATGTTGTAATTGGATATTATCAAACAATTAATTAACCAAATTAACCCATTTGTTATGTTTTAATCATACCCCCCCAGCATTATGTATGTGTTTTTTTCAAAATGGACAATCAATGATATACTTCTTTGGAAATCACATGCTAACTTTACCTAGTGCAATATCTATATTTTTTAATGTTTTATAATATTCTTTATTTAGTATATGTGAATTTGCCGTCACTATCGGTTGATGATTTGCCCACTCCTGGCAGCCAGACTCCTGAGCTTTCTGGGGAGGACCACACACAGGTATGTTTGAAATTATTTTTAATGTATAGGAAATATTGTGATTTTTTGAGTTGTTGGATAATACAGATTAGCCTTTAACATACACCCCTGTTTATTCATAGCAATCATTTTTGGGGGATTTGGGCCATGTGCCCAACAACCTCCCACACCACAAACTGTTGGTGTTGTTGATGTAGTGAATTATGGTTTAAAGAGGATATGTAATATTTTGAAACTAATTTTTTGCTAATTTTTTTGCATCATTAACATTTATAGAGCACACCGGCACAGCAACAAGCACGGGCACCACCAACAAGTGCAGATTTATATGAATTAGGAACCCGCATATTGGAGGCCTACAGTCACCATCAGCCACATGCAAAACTTGAGGAGCACATTGTGGTGGTGGAATCACATGTGCTGGTGTTGCAACAACAACAGCAGGAAGAAAGGCATCAAGAACATATTACATGCAACCGACTACTCCATTGACAGACAGGAACCATTGTTGTTATTGTTGTTAAATCAGTATATCCAACAGCAGAATATTTTTTTTGCAGCACTGTCGGCCCCCAACCAGGTCCGTATGGCTGACCCCTTTGGCCCACAATCAGAGGAATAATTTTTGTTTTTCTGTATTGTTTTGGTTGTGTTGATTTGAGCCACATTATGGCTATTTTTTATTGACTTTATTAAAAAAAATTCCTTTAATAACACTTTACACATTACTTAACATCAACAATAAATAACAAATACATATACACATTGGTGTAGTCCCAGGCCGTAAGTCCAATCACCTATGAAGGTTAGCCTTGTACCGGAGCTTGGTCTGAAAACACCAGTCCCTCGTTGCTTTGACAACCTCCACAATGTCTGCAGAATGGGATAGGTCAGATTCTATATTCCTAAAAATACACTTTACAACTGTCACACTGTATAAATATAAAAACAAATTACAATGCCCTGACACCAGATAAAAAATTACTAGACATGTACAGGAGAGAACGCTGCAGCGTACGCTTTTAAAATACAGTCATTTGTATGTTAAATAACTACAATGTGTAACATTGAGTTGTAGATAACGTTTGAAAGTTATTTTAACATAATGATTTTCAATTACTGTAATAATATGCTCCTATCTGTAAAGCATTTACTGTTTGCATATTTGCCACAGCGTACGCAAGGCGGTGTTCAAAACAATAGCAGCCAAGCCTATACCACATCTATCAACAGTACAGCGCGTGACGTAGCGAGAGGTAGCGACTGCTCAGAGCGTCGGCGCTCAAATTTGGTTCGCTGTAGCATAGAGCACCAGACACTGTGTGATTAAAGTGATTTGTTGAACACATCTCCACCAGTAACAAAAAACAAAAACATGGAATTACATTGTTGGAACACTGTGACATTAACACTTTAGTGGCAGACCTGTAAGAACAATTCTGCATAAAATTGTAAAAAAATCTAAATATCTAATTTGCGGCCAGGAGAGATCTAATAATTATTTGAGAGTAAAAAAAAAAAATTGGGATCAGGAAAGGGATTAGACGGAACGTCCATTGAAATCTATGGGAGAGCGAACAGTAGCGACAGGTCATAGTGCCGGCCCTATATGCTGGGCCGTCTGTAATGATGAATCTTACGCTACATGGTGCTGTTCCAGTCGCTCTACTGAATCGCTTTCATACATGTGGTATTGCGTACAGCGCCCAACGTTCATCAGATGCTGCCTGCCACTTTGAAGCACTACCTGGCGCTAGAGCTTCATGAATAAACCCCTAAGTTGAGCAATGTTTATATATATATATATATATATAATATATATATTAGAACCAAGCAGACCAGAATCAACGGAATCCCGCCAGCAGCAGCGATCAAAATTCTTTTAATGCCCAAATTTATCTTAGCACCGGGCAGGGGTAGGTGTCAGTAGACTCCAGTGCTGACTGTACTTTAAGCCGGGCCAACAGTCTAGCACAGTTGGAAAAGAACGGTAGTCACTTTTGGAGTTTCCTCTCCCAGCAACTCAGCCATGCTGCTGCCTGGATTCAGGAAGACCAGCAGCACAACCTGTTTGCAGGTGGCCTGCAAATGCATGAGCAGCTGTTTTTTTTTTAAATTTACCACAGCAGGTGAAAAAAGGTAAATTGTTTTTAATGTGCAGAAATCTAAATTGCCCTGGAGAGGGATGCATATGAGCACTGTTTGTTGTGTTGGTCTGGTTTAAGCTGTGGGGAATCTGCTATCTGTCCACACACAGCATGACCATCATGGAGCTCTCCTGCCACCTAGCCCTGCCCCCCACACCTCACCAAAAGCCATGTGAGAAGACTGGTCGCTTCAAGAGAGTTATCTTAGCAGCCCCCTCTCACTGCCCCGCCTCCTTGCACAATAAACATCTGACCTGTGATCAGGGACGTACATACCATAGAAGCAGCGCAGGCACTTGATCCCGGCCTGTGGAGCAAAAGGGCCTAGTTCAAGCTACCTGTACCACCTCTTAAATGTATGCCCGGTGCCAGTGTAATCTTTACCTGTCCAGCGCTGCACCTCGCGGCTCCATCGCTGCCGCAACCATGCCACCGTGCAGGCGCTGTACCGCCGCATGCCTCCTGCAACTTTGTGCTTTGCACCTCCTACTGACCCGGCCTGTGTCTGCCCTATGGGGGGGTATGTAGGCCCCAACCTGTGACACCAAAAATAGCAGCTCCTGCATCTAGATGCTCTTGTCCTTCTGCCGCTAGGGCTGCACCTAGAATTGTTTCATGCCAGTTGCCCCTGTCTGATATCTCTGAGGGCTCACCACAACACTGCCACCTGTGCTTAGGCTTCATTTTGTCACCTCCCTGACCTGCTGCAGACAGAGCACGTGCCCCACCTGCTCCCCCAGCTACGCTCTGTTTTACTATAATAAACTATCACTATAATGCCATTTCCTTTCAAGGGACAGGCCATACAAGGGGAGTAAGGGGTTAAAGGGCCACTCCAGACTCTTTCGTCAAAGTAAACCTAAGCCCAGCTCTGCCCCTATAATAGCAATTATGCTGACCTGATAAAAAAGGCACCTTCACCCCAACTCCAGCCCCTGAAGTCAACAGTGCCGCAGCTACAGCACCGAATGCTCGCAGCCATCTTCCCAAAAGTCCTGGACAGCCTCTTGGAGCGGCACTCTCAGCATCACGTGTGCTCCCATCCACCAACAGCATCTGCTCCCAGCACTGGCCGGGACTTCAGGAAAGTGGCAGTGGGTTATTAGCGCCACAGCTGCGACTTCTAGGGCTGAATTCGGTTTGGTCTTAATGTGTAGCTTGGGGCAAGATTTACAGTGTTTGTTTTCTCCCCCTCCCCCTTGGCTTTGCTTTGATGGTCAACAGATAAAAATCCTTTGTCTCAGCTCCCAGCTCCCTCTCAGCTCATGCACAAGCATGGCAATACATTACCCCTGCTCAGCATGGCCACAACCACTTTCCCTCTGTGTGTGAGAAAGAGAAACTGAAAAAAAAATGTTTAAACAGCATTCCTCGACAACAAAATCTTCTTTTTAAAAACAGAAAAAAGTTTAGGACATTGACCAGTGTAGCTCTTCACAATGGACACTACAAAAACCTATGGCAAATATATTGTAATCCAATTTACACATCACAATTGGCTGATTAATCGACAAACAGACAGATTATCCCAAAACTGAAGCCTTTGCAATGTATTACTTCATCTGCACAGCACAGTTGATGTCACAGTAAGGAATCACAGTTCCATAACGCAGTAATCCAGTAATCCAAATTCCACATTAGCTGCATGCTCTGGGTGGTCTTCCACCCCACATTAATCTGAGCTCTATCTCTCCTTTTAAGCAGTATAGCACAGGACAAATAATGATATGGGAGAGCTGTCACGGACCGGGTGGAGCGGACTCGGGTGTGGATCGGCTTTTACTGTGGAACAGATGGCAGGTACCGCATCAGGGGAGCGGAGTCTAAGAGGCCACTGGTATTCACCAGAGCCCACCGCAAGGCAGGTTGGTCTTGTGCGGCAAGTGACCCCCAGGTCGCTACCCCCCAACAGCGGCCCAGTCCCACGGCTAGCTGAGGCTCAGCGGGGTACACAAGAGGCAGGCAAAAGGCGTAGTACACACAGGCAGAGGTCAGGGCAGGCAGCAGAGGTTCGTAGTAAAGGTGAGTAGCCAAGGTCAGGGCAGGCGGCAAAGGTTCAGCGTCGGGGACAGGCAGAGGTCGGTACACAGGTGAGCAATCCAAAAGCAACTGATTTACAACTGGCATGGAAAGACCAAGATCCGGCACTGAAGGAAAGGAAGTGCCTCTTTAAATAGGGGAAGTGGATGCAGGATTGGATGAACAGGCATCAATCAGTGCTGTACAGGCCCTTTAAATCTCAGGAATCCAGTGCGCTCGCCCTCTAGTGGACCGGGACGTGCGTGCACCTGACCATGCGAGGAGGAAGCATGGGGGGAAGGGAGGTGGCTGGGAGCAGCCATGGAGGTGAGGGAAATGCTGTGAGATGGACGACGGCTGGATGCAGCCATGGAGGTAAGTGAAGTGCTGCGAGATGGGTGTGCAGCGCTCGCCCTAACAAGAGCCTCCCCGCTTCCAGTGGGCACACCAAGTTAGACCCTCTGACCAGGTATAATCCTTGTGACAATGTTCCCAGCTTTGACACTTTCCTATTATGTAGCTAAGGGCCTGTAGACGGGGGCAGCTACACCTTACTGGAGTCTAGGCAGTGCTTCACAGCCTAACAATCCAATGGTTCTTCTTACTCCTAAGGGGTACTTCATCTGCCTATCTATGCCAGAACCCCCTGGGCTTCTTCTTCAATTTTTGCTGTGCCACGACTCACTGTAGCGGAGCTTTATACCTTGGCATTCCCCCTGAACTTATATCTAACTCCGCCCTCTGACCCCTGTTCTTAAGGAAACTCCACCCATTTCCCCTAGCTTAAAGTGAGGCCCCACCCCTTATTAAAGGGAAATCCCATCCCCTTCTTTCTGGTTATGAGATTATGAACTCCACCCACTTTACTTTGATTAATAGCCGGCTCCAACCCCTGCCCTCATCCCCGTCACCCTAATGGTCAGAGAGCAGAGGCGAGGGGAGGACATCTGCCATTATCTGCAAAATAATTAATTAACTTATTCTTTCACTCTAAATTACATTATTTTGCTAAAGGGTAAGATAATCTATTTTTTAAAGTGGACCAAAACCCAGGATTTTGACTATCCTAAGTTTTGGTCCTTGCCCTCAGGCCCCTATGATCGGGGATGCCCCGCTGTGTGAAACCCCCCAGGCCGTCCAACGTAACTCACCTTTCTCCGGTCCTATGAAGCATGAGCGGCCTCTTGTCCAATCAGCGTACTCGGGTCTGCTCCCGTCCACTCGTCTAAGGATTGTCTAAGACTCGGCTCTAGTAAAGCGAACTACTCACATGATGGGTCAACTCCAAGCTAAGATGGTGTAAAGCGAACTACTCACATGATGGGTCATCTCCAAGCTAAGATGGTTCTGAACAGCCATTTTGCAAGCTTCATAATTTTACCATAAGCCAAAACATATGTATTACCATTCATTAGAGATGAGTGTGGTCCTGAGTTTCCCACCAGTTCATTCAAATGAACTGAATCACATTGGCTGATAAACATAGATTTGAGTGCCAGGAAGTGACAGGAAAAAAAAGCATGGGAAGCAGAGGATGTGATCCAGCTGACTAATCTGCTCCTAGACCCCCACAAGACATTCCTCCTTTGATGTCACACCATGCCCTGCTGGTATAAACTGAGACCACCTTTACATACTCCCAAGAAAGGATGTCAAAGGCCTTACGGACATGAACCGACAACAACTTACTGGCCTCTGGGGGACCCTCATCCCAACAATAATTCAAAATCTATATTATTCGTCCTTCTTGTTTGGTCTGATCCCTGCCTCCCAGGAACAAAACCTACTTGGTCTGGATGGACTACTTATGCTAAGAAGGTGTTTAGCCTGTCCGCCAAGATCTTGGCAAATCATATAATTGTTAATTTAGGAAATTGGGTGATAACTCACACAATCGCTAGGATTCTCACTACTAAGTTGGTGACCAGGGCTTCTGAAAGAATTATTATTATTATTGTTTATTTATATAGCGCCATCATCTTCCGTAGCGGTTAGGTTTGGCCCACAAGCATAGCACCACTGCTGCGTAATCTGCATGCATTTCACCACTCTTCATTTAGTGACTTTTGGAATAATATTATTTGATGGCAACTGCTTCTTGAGGGTATTTTAACTCTTCTGGGGATTAATGACAATAGGCCTGATTCAGAACCGCCTCAAAACCGTGTCGTATTAGGCTCATTTTGTGTATTTTACACTTTTTTTCTGTATGCGTATGATTCAGAGCCTCCATCGGAAGCCTTCCGTTTACTGTTCGTAGCTGCGTACGCCAATGAGAATGGCATTTTCTGCCTCTCGTTGTGTCCTCGTTAGGACGAGGGTTACGTATACGTTACCCTGTAATCCTCGTATCCTACTGTTTTTCAGCATTTTTGAACGTAGCTTCCCACGAAGATTTTCCACGTCCCTTTAGATTCTGCATGCATCTTTCTACCAATATACGACCAAATGGAATTTTCTGGGAAATCTGCTGTGTTTGTTTGCATGTACGCATGCACGCAGCTATTAACCTCATTCATGTCCCCGTCTCAACTATTCTCTCACTCACTTATGCTTCCATGCTTACCTTAGCTCACGCGCGTTTCCACTTTTTATCATCTCCCTTTTGTTGCCAAGCTCGTAACACCTACGTGCTTGCTTGGCTGGGCGTTAAGTGCCAAGCCCATAGGGGTTAAGTGCTTGACTTTCCCCCCCTGCTAGTTAAAAAATTAAAAATAAAAATACTCACCTGACCCCTCGTTGGATCCGGCCGGGTCTCCTCTTTAATTTGGTGCCATCCGATCCCCCGTGTGGGGTCGTATGGCTCCAGCAGAGCCCCCGGAATAGGGCCCCCCCCCCGCTTCGGCAGCAGCAGCTGCTAACTGTAAAGAAAAAAAAAAAAATTATATTTGCTTACCTGAGGCCGCGCTGTCACCCAACGGGTGTCCTCTTCACTGGGGGGGCCTCCGATCGCCCCCCCAGCCTCTTCCATGGCGAGGAGAGGGCAGAAATTGCCCCCCCCCCCACTTCCTGGAACGGGTCGTTGTGATGTCACCAGCAGCCCTCTTAATGCCGACACCCGATACAGAGAATCAATCTGCTCGGGTGCCTGGAGGAGAGCAGATGGGGAGGAGGAGAGGGCTGAGATCGCCCCCCCTCCCCAGGCTCTCTCTTCCAAACACCCGAGCAACCTGTCATCGCAGATCGCCGGGGGACTTAGGATCGGAGGTGAGTAAAGTAGAAAAAAAAAAAATAAAGATAATTTTTTTTTCTTATGTGTCTTTTTATTTAACATTTAACCCCTTGTGAACTGGTAAGGGGTCCATGAGACCCCTTATACCAGTTCACAAGGCTGGGGGATGGCAAGTCACCCACTTGCTGCAGAGGGTGACTTGCCATTAACCCCCGCACCCCCAGTTACCTGCCTCCCCAAAGCCCGGGGGGGGGGGCAGAAGAGCCTGGCCCACACAGGCTATGTGGGCTCGTAGGCTGCAGGGTGGGGGGGCCACAAAAGCTGGCCCCCCCATTCTGTGCCTTCAAGCCCCCATAGCTGGTCCCAGGCTGGTAATGCTGGGTAAGGGGGACCCCATTTCATTTTTGGGGGGGATTTTTAATGGTTTTTAACCCTTAAAATTCAAAAAAAAAATGCCCCCCCCCCCCCCTGGGAGGGGGGACCCTATGTCATTTTTTTTTTAACTAACCCCTTATGTTCTGTCGCCTAGCAGCTATAAAAGGCTTCCAGCTGCAGCAGGAGAGCAGGAAGCCAGATTGATCAGAGGGGGACACAGGGATGGATGGGAGGTAAGTATTTAAAAGTTTACAAAAAAAATAATAATAAAATATTTTTTCTTATGTGTCAGTGTCTTTTTTACACTTAACCCCTTGTGAACTGGTAAGGGGTCCATGAGACCCCTTATACCAGTTCACAAGGCTGGAGGCTGGCAAGTCACCTGCCGCTAGCAGGGGACTTGCCGTTAACCCCCGCACCCCCAATTACCTGCCTCCCCAAAGCCCAGGGGGGGGCAGAAGAGCCCGGGCCCACATAGGCTATGTGGGCTTGTAGGCTGCAGGGTGGGGGGGGCCACAAAAGCTGGCCTTTTCACTCTGTTCCTACAAGCCCCCATAGCTGGTCCCGGGCTGGTAATGCTGGGTAAGGGGTGACCCTATGTCATTTTTTAAAAAATTAACCCCTTATGTTTATAGTGTGGATAGTAGTAGTATTTTATTTGTAAATGTTATAAAGTGCTATTTTCAGTTTGGGGGGTCTCCTGGGCAAGAATGGGGGGGCTACCAATACATATGTGGTACCGCTGTAATCGGGAGAAATTGGGCTTTCACATGCAATATGTTTTTCTCTAAAGTAAATGTTTTATTTAAAATAAAGGAGACAATTGTCTAAAAAATAATCTTTATTTATTTTTACACAAAAATATTTAAAAAAACAGTAGAAAAACAAGACATTTCATGTTCAAGCCTAAACTCTGCTGCAAAATATATATCTATAATTTTCCTGAAGATTCCGGCAAAAATCACGGTTAAACATGGCGCAGAATGGGAAAAAAGGACCTGTCAACAGAGGGTGACAAAACTTCAAGTAGGCTGGCAATTAAAAGGGTTAATAGTACCTATGCATGTTGGGTATTGTTCTACTCGGAGGACCTTGCTGTTTCAGATTTAGCTTGTTTTTTCTTGTTTGCATATTTATATTTTAGGAAAACATGTTATTTATTCAGTTTTTTTATTCATTTTTTAAGGGAAACCCTGTGCAACCTAAGAATTCTTTGAGGGATTACTTCCAGAAAGGTGAACCTACTAAAACAAGCTGGGTACTCTTAGAAAGCTTAACATGTGTACTTTCAGGGAATATATGGTTTATAGGGGATATTCCAAATGTAAAGGGTTGTTTTGGTTGAAAAATTGCAAGGTGCACATTTTGTCTGCAGAGCTGAAATTTTCAAGTAAAATTACTGTTATGCTTTACTTTGGGGTGTTTGCCAACTCTTCCTTTGACAGTACCTATGCATGTTGGGTATTGTTCTGTTCGGGGCATGTTGCTTTTTGAGATTTTACTTGTTTTTTCTTGTTTGCATATAGTTTTTTTTAGGAAAATGTGGATTGATTCTTCCTTTTTATTCTTTTTAGGGAAACTTTGTGCAACCAAAGAATACATTGAGGGATTACTTCCAGAAAACTAAGCCCACATAAACAAGCTTGATACGCCTAGAAAGCTTGAGGTGTGTACTTCCAGAGAATATATAGTTTGTGGGGGGTATTTTAAATGTAAATGGCTGTTTTTCTGGAAAAACTGCAACGTGCGCATAGCGCATAGCGCAGTTGTATTTTATTTGAAAATCTCCTAAAGCTCTGTTTCAGTTTGGGGTCTCCTGGGCAGGAAAGGGTGTCTATCAATACATATGTGGTACCGCTGTGACTAGGAGAAATTAGGGTTTCGCACGCAATAAAATTTTATTTACAAACATATTTTTTATTGCAAAAAAACACTACAAATTGCAAAAAATAGATTTTTTTTATTTTTTTTGCACATATTTCACCAAAAAGTATTGAGAATACACTAAAATAAGGCCAAACAAGAGATTTCATGTTGAACCCCAGACTCTCTTGGAAAAAACAATATATCATTTTCCTGGGAAATCCCTATTTTTTCGCAAAATAGTGAAATATGGTCTGGCAACAGAGGGCGACAAAAGCTGCAGGTAGGCTACCTCAACTCACTCGCGGTTCCTGTTTTTAAGATCTCCCGCCATTCATGCCTACCTGAACTCCCTTGTCACTGTATTTGTTCCTCTGTCCCACTCTTTTCATGCTTACCTTAATTTCCTTTAATCTATATATATTTAGGAATTCCTTGTGGCTTTTATGGGATTTATGTGCATAAGTGTATTTGAAAAACTAATTAATAAATGATAGACATAATAAACATTGTAAATGTTTAAATTTTTTATTTAAATTTGTATTTATTTTTTTTTTTTTTTTGGTATAGTATATTTTTCAATATTAGTTATTTAAAGGTTTTTTTTAAGATTTTTTTTGTATAAAACAATATAAATAAATCAAAACAAAATAAGTGGCAATCTTTAGATAGATTTAGATTTAGGTCTACATTAAAATACGCAATGTAAGGCAACATTACTATAAATGTGCCAAGAAACCAAAAAAAATAAAGATTTTATATTATTTTAAAAATAAGGACGGATGTAAAGATAAACATAATACCTGTATAGATGCTCTTCAGCAACCTGAAATCCGAAAGACAGACGCGTAGCTGCAAACACTCATATTCCTCCATGTAAACCGCCTCCATAACACTGCAACTCACAACACGACGGCACACTTTCACCAGCAAAATGACCCCGTAAGATGAACGGAAACAAACCCATTTTATTGACGGGTTGTCATCGGCAATCAAGGCTCTGAATCATGCGCAAGCCCATAACAATAACGTAAGTTGCCCGACATAACGGAAATAATCCGACATTTTCATGTTAGCGTCTTTCAATTTGGGTTTTACCATCTTGGTGGTAAGCTGATTTCAATGCAGCTTCACCTTCTGTCTCCCTCTCTGAGTCCTGCCATCCTCCAGGCCCTCAACGAGAACCAACATGGGCTACACCATGGCTCACACAAAGCTCTTCCTCCAAGGACAGACAACCGCAGCTGGTGAGTTAAACAGGGTACTCACCTCTCCTACCTGTCCTTTCTTAGTCTCTTATGCGGCACGATGGTCTCTTTGTGCCAGTTTTTTATTTACTGGGCACTGTAGTTCAGGGTTTGCCGCTGTTGCTGTAACCTGTAGTAGTAGTCCGGGCTAAGCTCGCTGACAGTGATGTCCCCTCCCAACATGGGTAAGGGGGACCCCATTTCATTTTTTGGGGGGATTTTTAATGGTTTTTAACCCTTAAAATTCAAAAAAAAAATGCCCCCCCCCCCCCCGGGAGGGGGGACCCTATGTCATTTTTTTTTAAACTAACCCCTTATGTTCTGTCGCCTAGCAGCTATAAAAGGCTTCCAGCTGCAGCAGGAGAGCAGGAAGCCAGATTGATCAGAGGGGGACACAGGGATGGATGGGAGGTAAGTATTAAAAAGTTTACAAAAAAAATAATAATAAAATATTTTTTCTTATGTGTCAGTGTCTTTTTTACACTTAACCCCTTGTGAACTGGTAAGGGGTCCATGAGACCCCTTATACCAGTTCACAAGGCTGGAGGCTGGCAAGTCACCTGCCGCTAGCAGGGGACTTGCCGTTAACCCCCGCACCCCCAATTACCTGCCTCCCCAAAGCCCAGGGGGGGGCAGAAGAGCCCGGGCCCACATAGGCTATGTGGGCTTGTAGGCTGCAGGGTGGGGGGGGCCACAAAAGCTGGCCTTTTCACTCTGTTCCTACAAGCCCCCATAGCTGGTCCCGGGCTGGTAATGCTGGGTAAGGGGTGACCCTATGTCATTTTTTAAAAAATTAACCCCTTATGTTTATAGTGTGGATAGTAGTAGTATTTTATTTGTAAATGTTATAAAGTGCTATTTTCAGTTTGGGGGGTCTCCTGGGCAAGAATGGGGGGGCTACCAATACATATGTGGTACCGCTGTAATCGGGAGAAATTGGGCTTTCACATGCAATATGTTTTTCTCTAAAGTAAATGTTTTATTTAAAATAAAGGAGACAATTGTCTAAAAAATAATCTTTATTTATTTTTACACAAAAATATTTAAAAAAACAGTAGAAAAACAAGACATTTCATGTTCAAGCCTAAACTCTGCTGCAAAATATATATCTATAATTTTCCTGAAGATTCCGGCAAAAATCACGGTTAAACATGGCGCAGAATGGGAAAAAAGGACCTGTCAACAGAGGGTGACAAAACTTCAAGTAGGCTGGCAATTAAAAGGGTTAATAGTGCCTATGCATGTTGGGTATTGTTCTACTCGGAGGACCTTGCTGTTTCAGATTTAGCTTGTTTTTTCTTGTTTGCATATTTATATTTTAGGAAAACATGTTATTTATTCAGTTTTTTTATTCATTTTTTAAGGGAAACCCTGTGCAACCTAAGAATTCTTTGAGGGATTACTTCCAGAAAGGTGAGCCTACTAAAACAAGCTGGGTACTCTTAGAAAGCTTAACATGTGTACTTTCAGGGAATATATGGTTTATAGGGGATATTCCAAATGTAAAGGGTTGTTTTGGTTGAAAAATTGCAAGGTGCACATTTTGTCTGCAGAGCTGAAATTTTCAAGTAAAATTACTGTTATGCTTTACTTTGGGGTGTTTGCCAACTCTTCCTTTGACAGTACCTATGCATGTTGGGTATTGTTCTGTTCGGGGCATGTTGCTTTTTGAGATTTTACTTGTTTTTTCTTGTTTGCATATAGTTTTTTTTAGGAAAATGTGGATTGATTCTTCCTTTTTATTCTTTTTAGGGAAACTTTGTGCAACCAAAGAATACATTGAGGGATTACTTCCAGAAAACTAAGCCCACATAAACAAGCTTGATACGCCTAGAAAGCTTGAGGTGTGTACTTCCAGAGAATATATAGTTTGTGGGGGGTATTTTAAATGTAAATGGTTGTTTTCTGGAAAAACTGCAACGTGCGCATAGCGCATAGCGCAGTTGTATTTTATTTGAAAATCTCCTAAAGCTCTGTTTCAGTTTGGGGTCTCCTGGGCAGGAAAGGGTGTCTATCAATACATATGTGGTACTGCTGTGACTAGGAGAAATTAGGGTTTCGCACGCAATAAAATTTTATTTACAAACATATTTTTTATTGCAAAAAAACACTACAAATTGCAAAAAATAGATTTTTTTTATTTTTTTTGCACATATTTCACCAAAAAGTATTGAGAATACACTAAAATAAGGCCAAACAAGAGATTTCATGTTGAACCCCAGACTCTCTTGAAAAAAACAATATATCATTTTCCTGGGAAATCCCTATTTTTTCGCAAAATAGTGAAATATGGTCTGGCAACAGAGGGCGACAAAAGCTGCAGGTAGGCTACCTCAACTCACTCGCGGTTCCTGTTTTTAAGATCTCCCGCCATTCATGCCTACCTGAACTCCCTTGTCACTGTATTTGTTCCTCTGTCCCACTCTTTTCATGCTTACCTTAATTTCCTTTAATCTATATATATTTAGGAATTCCTTGTGGCTTTTATGGGATTTATGTGCATAAGTGTATTTGAAAAACTAATTAATAAATGATAGACATAATAAACATTGTAAATGTTTAAATTTTTTATTTAAATTTGTATTTATTTATTTTTTTTTTGGTATAGTATATTTTTCAATATTAGTTATTTAAAGGTTTTTTTTAAGATTTTTTTTGTATAAAACAATATAAATAAATCAAAACAAAATAAGTGGCAATCTTTAGATAGATTTAGATTTAGGTCTACATTAAAATACGCAATGTAAGGCAACATTACTATAAATGTGCCAAGAAACCAAAAAAAATAAAGATTTTATATTATTTTAAAAATAAGGACGGATGTAAAGATAAACATAATACCTGTATAGATGCTCTTCAGCAACCTGAAATCCGAAAGACAGACGCGTAGCTGCAAACACTCATATTCCTCCATGTAAACCGCCTCCATAACACTGCAACTCACAACACGACGGCACACTTTCACCAGCAAAATGACCCCGTAAGATGAACGGAAACAAACCCATTTTATTGACGGGTTGTCATCGGCAATCAAGGCTCTGAATCATGCGCAAGCCCATAACAATAACGTAAGTTGCCCGACATAACGGAAATAATCCGACATTTTCATGTTAGCGTCTTTCAATTTGGGTTTTACCATCTTGGTGGTAAGCTGATTTCAATGCAGCTTCACCTTCTGTCTCCCTCTCTGAGTCCTGCCATCCTCTAGGCCCTCAACGAGAACCAACATGGGCTACACCATGGCTCACACAAAGCTCTCCCTCCAAGGACAGACAACCGCAGCTGGTGAGTTAAACAGGGTACTCACCTCTCCTACCTGTCCTTTCTTAGTCTCTTATGCGGCACGATGGTCTCTTTGTGCCAGTTTTTTATTTACTGGGCACTGTAGTTCAGGGTTTGCCGCTGTTGCTGTAACCTGGTGCTCCAGCACCTTTGATTCCGCATTTAGTAGTAGTAGTCCGGGCTAAGCTCGCTGACAGTGATGTCCCCTCCCAACATCTTCAAAACAGGGAAGGCCCACTTCAGTGCATGCTCTGGGGGGGGGGGGGAGGAGGGGTGTGTAGGTATGGTTTAAGGGGTAAGAGAATTTTTCTTTTGGTTTGCCAGATACTCACCCTCACACGCTCCCGCATGCCTATTCAAATGAATGGGTGTGTGGGAGCGCGTGCACACCCAGAGCTGCTACAAAGTTTCTAGAAGCTTTCTGAGCAATTGATGGCTATCCGCTTCTGGCTAGTGCTGGTAGTTAATGATGACTGCACAGAGATTTAAACTGGACCTTCATCCTGAAGAAGAGTGTATATTGTATGTTCCCCCACACTGTACATATAGATTTTCCACATTAAAAATCATCCTACCTGCTCCTAGTGCTTTTTCTGAGTTTTTTTAAACAGGTTAAAATTAACCATTTTAACACTGAGGACTTCCATTGTGAAAGTATTTTTGTTGCTTAGTATTTGGTTAACATATCTGCATAGAAAATAAATATAAAATGTTATCAAGAATCAATTTCATACATAACATACTTATGCTATGAAAAATACATTAAATCTAAATTTTTAATCCCAGCCTCTGAAGTGTTAATGTTGAATATGCATGACTATGGTGTAGAGAGCAGCAGAGTCTGGAGCAGTTAACTACTGATAAGTCTTTGACGTCATTCCATGCTGAAATAGTGGGGTTGATTTAATACCACCCTAGGCTAAGTTTTCAATTTGACTTCACAAACTATGTTCAGCTGTGTATTATGCAGACATTTGAACTCCTCGTTACTTTTTGATTTGGTTTATTCATTGGTGAAATATTCCTTTTGTGTGCATTTAACAATATGTAATCATTTTATTATCATGCTGCAGGCCAATGAGCATGCTCAAGCCAGTATCAGTGTGAAACCACACACTACTGTTAAATGCGTCATGCAGCGGTGGTCTCAAGTTGGAGGTATTCGGCTAACTACCCACTGACTGGTGCTCTCCAGCCACACAGAAAACAGCATGAGTGGGATACCCAGCTCCACTGCACCTATGTGGGTTGCACAGGCACACACAGCAGTGCCCCACATCGTATATGCTATCCAGAAGCTTTATGCTGCCCTTGCAACATTGAATACTTATGTAGGTGTACAAAAGGTCAAAGGGTCCAGGTTTTGTTACATGTGGGCAATGGCCACCAGTAACCACATAAAGCATTCTGATTGCTGTCCAAATAAAGCTGGCTCTGTCCAAGCCCCCCATGCCCATGACAATGTTTTCAAGTTGGGTGTTTATGTTGTTACATTTAGTTGTCTACCTGTGGCCAAACCCTGCCTGCTTTTTTACTGCCCTGGACAAACTCTGCCCATTTCTTGATTTTAATCTAAATTCTGAATACTGAAATACCGCTAACCTTTGTATTCTATCTTCTGCCTCAGCTGTGACGCCTTGGTCCTGTTACAGACTTGGCTATTCCAGACCATGCCAGCGTCAGTTTTGTCCTTTATTCTGTCCTTGAACGCAATGAACGTTGGCCTGTATCACAGGCCACACCCACCTGCTCTGTAGCATGTGAGATGGGGCAGGCAGGTTGCGGCGGAGGCAGGTGGTGGTGGCAGCGGGATCGACTGTGGCAGCTGAGGTGGACCGAGACAGTTGCAGCAACGAACAATTGGGAGGTGGAGAAAGGCAGCGGCAGCACCAGTAGCAATGGCAACAGCGGAGGCAGACGGCAGCAGAAACACGGAGGCAGCGGAGGCGAGCATTCAGTGGATGGTAAGATGATCGTCTGTGTGTTTGTTTCTGTGTCTGTTGTGGGCGACACTAATGGAGCAGGAGGCCGGCCATTAATAAGGACACGGAGATGAAGGGAGGAGATGTTGCACACTGGCTGTCATGTGGCATGCTGCCCCAGGCTGTAATGTGGCATGCTGCCCCAGGCTGTGATGGGGCATGCTGCCCCTGGCTATAATGGGGCATGCTGCCCCTGGCTATAATGGGGCATGCTGCCCCTGGCTGAAATGGGGAATGCTGCCCCTGGCTGTAATAGTGCATGCTGCCCCTGGCTGTAATGGGGCATGCTGCCCCCTGGCTGTAATGGGGCATGCTGCCCCCTGGCTGTAATGGGGCATGCTGCCTGCAGGCAGTATTAGGGCATGCTGCCTGCCCATGGCGGTAATGAAGCATGTTGCATCCTGCTTGTAATAGGGGGATGCCAAACACTGCCTTTAATCTGGGATGCCACTCACTGTCGTTAATAGGGTGACTGGGAGGGGAAATTTTAGCACATCATTTAGTTCGGAATATTTTTTTATTTTTTTCCGTCTCTAAACTTTTGATGAGTCCTATGGGCAGGTGCATCTTATGGGGTGGTAACACATTTTTTAAGAATCCTTAAGTAACCCTAGGACTATGGGTGGGTAATAAGGGGTCATGCTGAAGGATTCTTAAACAATCTGTTACCGGTAAGTTTAGCGGGGGATTTTCCTAATCATCCTTCATGATCACATGAAGAGGATTAGTCGAGTAATTATACCTTAGGGGTGGGTAGCTGCAAGTAGTACCCTTCTACCGAAGGCCTCTCGTAGAACAGGAAAACACCTCTGAGGGAGGGACTCTCTTAGTAGAATATGCTTGTGCAATAGTCTGTTTTATGCATCTGGCTATAGTGGACTTTGAGGCTGCTAAGCCTTCCTTTTTCCGCTGAAAGATACTAAAAGTTGTTCTGCTATACGCCATTCTCTGGATCTTTCCAGATAAATGATCAGAGCTCTTCTAAGTATAACTTTGCCTGGGAGTGCTGAACAATAGGGCTCCTTCATAGATAGGACCTGCAGCTGTGAATAACTGATTGATTCGTTCATTAGGGTTGATTCAGAGAGACAAAAAAAGGCTTTCGTTTTTGTGTCGATCTGTTTATTTTTTAAAATTTTCCCGCTCTCGTATGAGTGTATGAGCGATTCTATGCATGCATTGCAAGCCTTCTGTAAAGTCTTCGTCCGTTCGTATGCCAACGTCATTTTCCAGCTTTCATTTTCAGTTTTTTCTCATGTTACAGCTTTCGTTTTTGCCCTTTTTCTATCGTCTTCTCCCACGAATCCTTTACGTTTCCCGTTAGATTCTGTTTACCTTTTACAAGAAATAATCATCCAGAAGAAAATCCTTACGATCTTACGCCTGCGCACTACAAACTTAACTCATCAAAGTGCTCGCCTACATATTTGGTTCACTCACTTGTGCGACAATGCTTAGCTAAATCACTTCGCGGTTAGCTTCTTCTTCTATTTCTCACCCTTAAAACTTACCCAAATCACTTTGTGGTTAGCTTCTTCTTCCATTTCTCACCCCTAAAACTTACCCAAATCACTTCGCGTTCATGTTCTTCTTCTATTTCTTACCCCTAAAACTTACCCAAATCACTTCGCGGTCATCTTCTTCTTCCATTTCTCACCCCTAAAACTTACCCAAATCACTTCACAGTCATGTGAATCTTCATCTCTAAATATTTCTTGGCCCATTTGTATTGTGTTAATGTATTTGGAAAATAAAATGACACTGTTTTTTTTTGTTTAAATACAAAATGCCATTTTTTATGGCTTTTTTAAAAAATAATTTAGCAGTAAAATGTATAAACATTTTTTTTTGTTTGTTTTTTAAGGAAATTTAAATTTTTTTAAATTTTTTAAATATTAAAATTCAAAACTATATACAAAGCAATGGCAGGACCCAGAACATTAGTCTTCTTCTGTGGTCCCCAACGAGTCACGCAGCTCCTTCATGTCGGCCACCAACTGAAGGATCCTTTCACTCATTGCTGCCACTCTGGCACATGTGGTCCCTGTATAAAAAAAACAAACATTATTTGTTGGCAAATACACGTTTCTCAGCTGTGGATGGAATTTTTTTTAGTTGCCAAGCTAACTCATGACGCCATATGTCATTATGCTAAGTAATTAATCTAAGTAAGAGGGCATATGTCATTATGCTGAGTAATTAATCTAAGGAAAAGGGCATATGTCATTATGCTAATGCCATTGACTATGGCTTTAGGCATCTTGGTGATCATGTCAAGTACCACATACTCAAAAGAATGACATTACAACTTACTTCGTTGGTGGCCGACGTCTGCGTCGGGGGCCACCCTGGGTTCTGGGACCTGCCACTGCTGGGAAGTTGAGGCTGTAGAGACATCGAGTCACTTCTAATGTCTGAGTCAACAGTAAGCAAATGACAATTTGAATGTGTGTGTGACATCACCCACCTTCTCCATGTGCCTCCTGGGCCTGATCTGCTGCAGACTCTTCCACAGATCCTTCACCCACTACATATTCAGCTAGAAAAAGAGATTAAGGGAATCAGCTTTTGTTTAAATAGCATGTATGTGCGGTTACATTGAGATTCATGTATTGCATTGCTTGTGCACACACAAGTAAAGAAGTAGCAATACCTGCACAAACTTTTAAACTTAGTAATGTTAGGGACGGGGTACTAATTGGACGGCCTTGACGTGGCTACCTCGCTTTTACATCCATTGCAATCTATGTTAACTAACAGTCCATGTTCTTAACAAGTGTTAGCTAGGTTTTTCAGTTTTTAGTATGAGTGTGCAGAGGGTTAACTTTCTTTTTTGCTTAGTGTGTGTGGTCACACCCCTCTAGCACCTCTTGACTGCTATATATTGACTGGATGAGCACATCCTACCTTCCTTTTTGCTGTTGCATTTGCAGGTCAGTGGCCAGATCTGCTGGATTGTAGCTCTCCCAATGTAACAGGGAGTCCAATTGGCCTCTACCTAAACCCCTTTTTTGAACTGTAACACTGTGCAGGCAAGTAAAGTATTCTTCATTGTGTGTGTGCAAGTAAGTTAAGTTATTGCAATGTCTTTAGACAGGCTGATTCATGTATTGCATTGCTTGTGCACACACAAGTAAAGAAGTAGCAATACCTGCACAAACTTTTAAACTTAGTAATGTTAGGGACGGGGTACTAATTGGACGGCCTTGACGTGGCTACCTCGCTTTTACATTCATTGCAATCTATGTTAACTAACAGTCCATGTTCTTAACAAGTGTTAGCTAGGTTTTTCAGTTTTTAGTATGCAGAGTGTGCAGAGGGTTAACTTTCTTTTTTGCTTAGTGTGTGTGGTCACACCCCTCTAGCACCTCTTGACTGCTATATATTGACTGGATGAGCACATCCTACCTTCCTTTTTGCGGTTACATTGAGAGTCACATATCCGAGGCTAAGGGCACGCCGTGATGCCCCTCCTCTGTTGAGAGGTCCAGGGGCTGGTCGGAGGCCCCTACAGAAGACGGGTAGGCCCATCGCCCTGGAGATCCACCACCTTCACTTGGTGCTGCAGATTCATGCAGCACTGGCCGGCCTGTGCTCCTCCGGGTGCGTCGTATTCAGTACGCCATTTCCAGTACTAGAAAAGTAAAGCATTTATAAATAAAGGACTACCTTCTGTATAAGTTACATCTAGCATGCAACACGCAGCCACAGTGGCCAGGCCAAGGCGACAATACCCACCAAGTCCGCTAAGCCCAAAACAACCAGCAAAGCAAAGGAGGCAGTGATGAAGAAGACCACAACCAAGCAGGTAGGTACGCCCGCAAAAATGGCCACTAAGAGGGTGAGAAGACCCGTCCCCCAAAAAACACCATCCCCTCCTCCCTGGCCTAGCACATCCGTTCTGAAAGAACGCTCCACTGGCAAGGCCAGTAAAGGCCACAGGCCCAGAAGCCCCAGCCCACCCAGCTCAGCATCTCCTGAGCCACGTGGGAAACACACCCATGGCCATGGAAAGAGCAAGAGCCACAGGCCCAGAAGGCCAAGCACAGCCAGCTCAGCATCTCCAGAACCATGTGGGAAAAACACCCATGGCCATGGAAAGAGCAAGAGCCACATGCCCAGAAGCCCCAGCCCAGCCAGCTCTGCATGTAGTCAGCCACGTGGAAGTGCCTCCCAGGGGCATGGAACCACAAGTGGCAAGGGCACAAAGAGTCACAGGGCCAGAAGCACCACAGCCTCAAGCACACCCTCTCCTCCTCGGTCACATTTGCCACTGGCACAGGTGGCAAGCAACTATCCATATGCCACATCGTCGCCTGCAAGTTCAGTGGCCACCCAGGCAAGGACCCCAAGTCCATTTCCAAGTCCAGTCCATTCTTTATCCAGTCACCTGTCCAACATTTCAACACAACAGAGCCAGCCCAGAATGTCCCCCGAATTGCCTACAGCCAGAGATGAGCCCGAACAGCAAGCAATAGGCCGGACATTGCGGCAAGGACAGTTGAGTGGCAGGTTTGGTGAGGCCCAAACTCTGGCATTGGCAAGTGGGCTGACCCTACATTATGACAAGCTATATGGGCAAAAATCCAAATCTACAAGCAAATTGTGAAAAAATGAAATCTTGGAAGAGCTCACCAGACAGGTCAATGCAGAGGGGGAGGAGCTTAAAGATGTGGAGCAGATCCAGCGCAAAATTTCTGACCTGAAGTATGCAGCACGGAAGAAAGAAAATAAACGGGTACATATCTGAGTTGTGCATTTGTCTGCTTCTTGTATTGTCAACAATTTCCTAAATTTGCAAAACTATATTTTTCTGCTTACAAACTGGTGGAGGCTTCCCCACAAAATTACAGTTTACCCGAGCTGAGGAGATGGTGCTGGTGCTGATACATCCCGTGGCACTAGAGGGCCACTCGGGCGATGGGACACGGACATCCCTACTATTCCTGCAGGTTTGTAATGTTAGTGTGTATGTGAAATGTTTTAAACGTGTAAAATGAGGCTCACAGGCATATATGAACACATGCCCCTAGGGAGTGGCTTGCAGGGAAGGTAAAGTTTTAGCAGGATGTGTAATGTTTGCGGAATGTTCAAATTTGCCAGCCCATTTATGTCCTTGGAGAGTATTTATGGTCACTATTAAAGTCTTAGCAAAGCACTGCCTGTTATGTGATTCTACTTAATCATATCCAACACTTCCTTCTTTGTCTTTAGGCCACTTGGGTTTTAGCTGTGCTTTGGTCTCAAATACTTGATCTGGGGTCAGGGAAAGGTCTACATAGGAAGAATGCCCACCAGCATACTCTTAAGCCAAATGCTATTTGCAAGCTGAGTGTGGGTCCCTAATGGCCCTTTAGGGATGTGTGAAGCCTCATAACATGCAGTACATGCATGTTTGTATTATTTAAGGTGACCGATGTGTATGTACAGGATGAGTCATACATATAACAGATAATGACATTCATAGTGAAGGTCACCTTGGACCGTTGTGGGAGTTGCCATTCCTGCTTGCCCACGTGTTTTATTGAAGCATATGTAGTAATACAGATCATCAATGGATATTTGGATGTTTACGTGCCTTTTAATTTACAATACAGCCCAGCATCAACCCTCAGCAAGTGTGGAAGCCTCATCCAGTTTGACCACGCCGTCAACTTCCGTGCTGCCTAGGAGCCAGGAGCAGATATATACGGTAAGTGTATTTTGCTGAATCTGCTGATGCATGTGAATGAACATGCCTAATTAGCATATATTTATGGACCAAACTGAACCTTTTTTTGCACATGTCCCAACAGACCCACACACTGGTGGAGGAAATCCAGGAGATGGAGGAGGATGCCACCTTGATGGGACCTTCACAACTGACCCCCCTGGAGCATAACATGCTACTGCACCAAATCCTCTGCAGCAGAGTGAAGCTGGACGCATGCTGCCAGCCCATCGTGGGCAGCATGCAAAGACTGAGCCTACAGTCCCCAGTGGTAGCTCTGCTGCAAAGTATTTGCCGAGCATATCTGCGACTCTCGCTCGCCCTAGACGTCCAGCATCTGCAGGCGCTCAAACCCAGGGAATTGGGAGACGTAATCAGCAGCGTCAACCTGTTTCCCAGGGGAGGCTTGTGCCGATCCTGGAGTCAGCGTGACACCATGAGAGGCGTTTCTTTCGCCAGGTGACTCAAAGAACCACAGAGCAGCTTACTGCACAATTAGATACATTAAATCATACATTCACCTCCATGCTGACAGAATTTAGGATGAGCAACAGCCACATGGCCACCTTAACTAAAAATTTGACAGGCATGCTCGAAGAAGTTAGAAATAGCAATAGACTGATGTTGGAACAGTGGCAGATTCTGAATGCCACACATGCCCAGGTAATGGGCCATCCCCAAGGCCCACCACCAGGGTTTTATGGGCAACACCCATTTTAACAGCTATTTGCCCTGTATCTGCTCCACATCTTTCCTCTACATCCCCACTGTATTGACCTGTCTGGTGAGTGCTACCAAGATTGCCTTTTTTATGGCTTTGCTTGTATGATTTGGATTTTCCCCCATATAGCTCATTAGAGTGCTGAGATACCCCACTAGCCAATGCCTGAGATAAAGCCTCACTGAACCTGTCGCTCAAGCAGCCACGCTACAGGCTTTGGCCTAATGAAATTGTGTCTGGCTCATCCTGTTTCTAGGCATGATTGGGGGACATTCTGGGCTGGCAAACTACTACCCTGAACCCTGGCAAACATTGGACTGGACTTGCATTGGGATTGGGGGTTATTGTTTGAGTGGGCCACTGACTTACAGGCGTGGATGTGGCATAGGTATGGCTGCTTTCCACCTGTGCCTGTGGGAAATGTGGCCAAGCAGGAGATGGTGTGTATGTGGCCCTATGTATTACTGGCCAAAGATTTGCATGCAAATGGTTGCTCCCTATGTATGTATATGTTATTTGATGTGGAAACTTCGGCCTGGAGTGCGTTACTTTACAACTCCTGGATGTGACCAATTGCTAGGTGCCATGAGTCTGCACCAATGTATATTTCTGTTGTACTATGTATATACATGAAGTCTGCGAGTGCCCTTCAACTAATAATTGACATATTTATATTGAATATATTGAATGTGACTTTAGCTGTTGTGGACTAACTTTATGCATTAATGTTTGGGTTATTTTGAGATTATTAAAGGTTTTTTGAAACAAACATGTGAGAAAAAAATGAATGAGGCTCAGATCAAGTTTGAAAATTTTAGTAATTCATTATTACTATTTCTAAATAATAAAATAACAAAGCCTTCACAAAGGCAAATGAGAGTCCAAAACAACAAATACATACAACAAACAAAAACAGGAAAACAAAATTAGGCTAAAAGGGTCCTAATCAAATTTCCCCTCACAGCTTGCCCAGAGGCACTAGGTGTGCCACGGTAATTGGCATCAGGCTCCTGGCTGGGTGGAGAGGGGGGAAGATTCACATACCGGGGGACACGCTGCATTATGGCAAAGTTGTGTAGCACACAGCAGGCCAGTATTATATCAATCACCTTGTTGGGGTGATACTGGAGTGCCCCCCCCGGTATGGTCCAAACATCTGAACCTAGTTTTTAGGAGGCCAAAGGCCCTCTCCACAATGGCCCAGGTTTTTTGGTGGGCCCAATTGTAGGCATCCTGGGCTGCATTCTGTGGCCGAAGGACGGGCGTCATCAGCCAGGGAAGAAGCGGATATCCGGAATCCCCCGAAAGAATTAGAAAATACTTACATTAATTACCCAATCCAACAAAAAATTGGGGGACCAGCGGCCGTTCCCCCTGACTAATATTTTTATATCTTATATTTTTGCAACACTCTGTACATACAGATTGCTCACCTCAAAAAAGAGCCTAACACCATCTACTGCATGTTCTGAGCCTTTAACATGGCAAATCAGGGAAATCAGGCAGACTGCAAACAGGTATTGGGTTAGGACTGTGCTGCTCAGCATTCTTGGATGTCTTACCTTTTCAGGACCCCAGATCTGCTTTGTCTGAGCCAAGCACAGCTCTAATCTGCCACCTGCACTTTATCCCACTCTCCTCTACTCAGTAAGTGTCATGCTTCTGAGCAAAGATGGCGCAGACCCTATCATAAAGTCAAGAACAGAATTGCAGCCGAGTGTGGGGAAGAATAATAAGTAATTTACTAGAAAGTAGAAATATATTATTTAGAAATGGTGGGAAATCATTTTGTAAGGGTTTGTGCTTTGCTAAAGATCATGGTTAAGGTCTGGTTTAACACGCCATCAAGGGGTAAAAACAGCCATAGGTTCAGACATGGGTCATCAACTATATTCATAGGCATACATTGAAAAGTGAATGACGTTACTTGTGTCAACTTACCAAGGAGCCATCTACCGGAGAATTCTCCAGACTCAAACCGACGGTACAATCCAGATCGTCGCAAGATGTACACGTCATGGGATGAGCCTGGAAACCCGGCGAGAACACTAAGGAACCGCATGTCCGGGGCCACCACTGCTTGGACATTCAGTGAGTGGCCCATTTTGCGGTTCCTGGGGAAAAAAGAAAAACAACAAAAATTAGCAATGCTAGGTAAACTACTCAAACACTAACTCCTAACATCCTCCCAAAAACATGTTGGGCAATACAAATAACACTAAGTACCTAAGTATTTTTTAGCCCAAAAAAGGATATGTATGTTAGATCAACTAAAGATTACCTTGAAAATGAGTAATTAAGGTCCACATGAAAATGTTTGGCTTTGGCCGACTGATGAAGCTAAAGAGGTCAAATGTATCACATGAACAATTTACAAGAAGGGATTAATAGATATACAGTGTAAGTTATTTCACAGGGACAATTTACAAGGAGGGATTAATAGATATACAGTGTAAGCTATTTCACAGGGACAATTTACAAGGAGGGATTAATAGATATACAGTGTAAGCTATTTCCCAGGGACAATTTACATGGAGGGATTAATATATAAACAGTGTAAGCTATTTCACAGGGACAATTTACAAGGAGGGATCAATAGATAGTTAAAATACATTTTATGTAAACTATATAAAAAAATGACAGATTGAACTTACCTATAGATGTACTCGTCGGCTGCCGGAGGGACCAATGCAGCGTGGGTGCAATCAATGGCACCCATGATGTTGGGCATGTCGGTGATATTATAAAATGCCAGCTTAAGCGCGTTCCAGGCTACCATGTCGTCAGGAAAATAAATATATTTCTGACTAATGGTAGCCATGCCTTCCAAAAACTTGGATAGCACGCGGCTCAGCGTAGGCTGGGACATCCCCACGGAGAGGGCATCCAGCCTCTGGAATGAGCTGTTCGCCAAAAATTGCAGGAAGCCAAGCATCTTGGTCATACCTGAAATTGCTTGCCCCTTCCTTGTAGTGCGGGCTAACCATGGCCACAGCTCACTATACAACTTATGGAGAAAAGCGCAATTAAGTCATCGATGCCATTGATATGCTTGCATCGCTAGTGCAATCTGGCCTCGGCCCTGCTGATACATTCAATCCCTATTAGCTGGAGTTGGTGATGTTCCTCCACAAACGCACAAAACATGTTGATAGCAAGGTCAAAATGGTCCCGTAAGGGGATTGCAAATGAAACGGTTTTATAGGGCGGTGGTCCCTCGGCAATCAGCTCTCTGAATGAGACGCAAGCCCATACCAATAACGTAAGTTATCTGAACGAACGCAAAATATCAGATTTAGATGGGAAAATGATCAGAACTAATGCAAATGATCCGATTTACTTTCGTTCATCGTAAGCGCATATACCCATGAGCTCGAACGAACGTACGAATGAAAATGCAATGAAAAAACCTAAAAAAATTACACACACAAAAACATACACAGACAGCTACAGAAGTCCAGACGAATGTGCCTATGAATCGAGGCCAATCTGTCTCAATTTTTGTTTGAGGTAAACTGATAATGCAGAAGTCTGAGTCATTAATGTACTTACAGCTAGCCCCTTCTTGAAACCTTCCTGCAGGAATTCGAGGATTGTAGCTATCTCCTTTTTCTCCAACTTGTTAACGTCACAAAAAGAAGAAAAACATTTCTATACCTTGTTGTAGATTTGTCTAGTTGGAAATGTTGACTAGCCAGACTATCACTCTAGCTGAACAGCCCTTACTTCTTAGGATGGTCCCTTCAAGATCCATGCTGTCAGTTGAAGTTTTGATGGATTTGGATGCCCTGAGGAATGATATTCAGAATGTCTGGAAGTCGCCAGGGGACCTTCCTCTCCCGAATCGCCGCACATGTCATGTCAGAAGTGACGTCAGAGCGCCAGGTCACCAATTCCAGGCTCCGTCCCTGAAAATTTGGTGGGAAACAATTACTTGAATGAAATTGATGGGAATCCTGAAATCGCTGAACCAGCGTTCTAGTGAGTAATCAAACGGTGACTTAAAGGGCCAGCACACCAGCAGCCTAAGTAAGTTGCCCGGGATTTAAATGGGACGTCACACTACTTGTGCAAAGTCAGACTGTGTGGGAATTATAATGATGTTTGATGCCCAATATAAGGTTATCTTAGCAATAAAGTGAACTCTTCAAACTTTTCAATCTCTGCAACTCTTACTAGTCACATGGAGATGCTAGGGGGTAATGAATTCTTCCAATAAGTGGGTATGTAGGCTTCTGTGGTGTTGGATAGGTGACCAATAATAGATTTTTTTTTAATTTTTGAAGCTATCCCCGAGTGTTGGAAGAGGATCTACTCCATCTATTGAAGGTTGACTAATGTACCCAGTGTGAAAGAGGGATCGCCAAGTACAGGGAATAAGGGTGAAATATCAGGGAAAATATCCTTGATGTGAAAATATTTGTGACACATTTTGAGTGATGTGCCCACTATAGGTTGTACAGGCTTAGTGATGTGTCTAGATGATGCTTCGGGAGTCAGTTGTGTAAGGTATATTAGGCATAAACCCTACTTGGTCCAAATTAATTATGAACCATAGAGATTCGGGTATGTAAGTTTTGCCAACAACCAAATTTTGTTTCAGGTACCTGGGCTTGATTCGAACCCCATTGAAATCGATGGTGACTCGAACTTGGGGGCCCAAATATAAGTGTTCAAAATACCCCTACAAAATAGGAGCCCAAATAGTAGGGTAACAATAAAAAAAAATACATTTTTTTTTACTGGTGTCTGGAGTCAAATTGGACATTTGAAGAAGAAGAATTGAAGAATAAATACATAAATAAGTACAATTAAATTTTACATTTTTTACAGGTGTCCGGGGGGGGGGGGGGAGTAGTGGAGGTAGAGGTGGATGTGGCGGTGTAAGCGGTAGGGACGAAGGAGGTGGATGTGGCTGTGTAAGTGGAAGAGGGAGGAGGTAGCAAACACTTGAACCACTCACTCAGGTGCTGGCACACCTAAGTCTCGCCTTGTTCATCTTAAGGAATGTAAGGATGTTAATCTTGGCTGTGGATAGGCGGATCCTCCTGTCAGTGATGACACCTCCTGCAATGCTAAAAACACACTCTGATAGGACACCTGGGCAGGTCAGAACCTCCAAGGCATAGAAAAATGTCCTTCATGGAGGTCCACTCATTGATGGTGAAGTGCGGTTGGTCTGCACTTGGACTCACCTGGGCATTTTGGAGCTGGAACTTCCTTATTTTTCCATTTCATTTTTCCATTTTCAGCATATACGACTTAGAATTTCATCATATGAGGCAGTGGGTGGGAAGTCCAAAGTTCCTCTGCAGAGCGTCATGCAAGCTGCAGTTAGGTGGGAATGCCACACACTTTATGCAGCAGCTCCGGCATGTCTGGATAAGTGCAGAATTTAAATATTTCCCCAAGATTCATTTGTATGCTGGCTTAAAGTGTATGCCTCATCTAGGGTTAACTGGATGAGGGGTAAAATCCTCAGTCATGTATAGGGCTATAAGGTGTTTTATTTCAGGGAGAGTTGCCATGAGAAAAGGCCATGAGATGAGACAGAGAGACTGCCTGAGTATGGTCTGAGGCCTGCTGGTCTGCAGGAGGACCTAAAGCGGAACTGTTAAGTTGCATATGTACCAGGTGCCACTTGTTTATTCAGGGGATCCTGATGTTTAGTGAGTGTCCCACTGTCTTCAACTATTGAAAATCGTTCACTAACTACTGCCACAGAGCTAATTTCATACACTGTTTAGAGTTCAGGTGCTTGCGGGAACACAGCTGGGTGTTCAGGGTTTTGGTGCATGCAGGAACAGAGTTTGGCATTCAGAGTTCAGGTGCATGCTGGATGCTCTGGCTGCATGCTTTGGCAGCAGTATTGGGAATTACAAAAATACGCTCCAAACCCTGATGCCTGCTTGTACCAGAAGAAGCTGTATTGGGCAAGGATGAAACCTGTCCTCTCTCTGCAGCACAAGCTCCATTACCACTACCAGCAACAGCAGCAGCACCATGGCCACATCCCAATCCCTTATTTGCCTGAACACTCCACTAATATATGTTATTAAACAGCAGTGACCTCCCAAATGGCCTGAACATATGGACACTCCCCTAGCATTTGATATAAAACAGCAGAGACCCCCTAGTCACCTTAACAAATGGACACTCCACTAATACTTGTTATTAAACAGCAGTGACCCTTAAGTGGAATGAGCTAGTGGACACTCCACCTATACTTGTTTTTAAACAGCAGGGATCCACAAGGTGCCATGAACAAGTGGACACTCCACTAATACTTGTTATTAAACAGCAGTTACCCCAAGGGGCCTGAACAAGTGGACATTCCACTAATACTTGGTGGTAAACAGCAGTGACCGCCAAGTGGCCTGAACAAGTGGACACACCACTAATACTTGTTATTAAACAGCAGTGACCCTTAAGTGGAATGAGCAAGCAGACACTCCAGTTATACTTGTTTTTTAACTGCAGTGACCCCCAAGTGGCCTGAACAAAAGGATGCTCCCCTAATATGTGTAATTTAACAGCAGTGACCCTTAAGTGGAATGAGGGCAAAACTGCTTCTCCTTTGGGCATATGTGGGGTAGGAGTTATATTTTTTACCTGGGGTCTGCACGCCATCCTTACTGCCACTAGCATACCTGTTTCTTTCTGAGACTGTGATATTGGAGATGCAGCTTGCGGGGATCTGCTAAGGATGACACTATGGTCCTTCATGAGTGTGGTGGCATGTTTTCCAGGCTCCCGGAGTTGTCTGAAGGATATGACAAGGAGGAAGGGGCATCTTTACCTCCTTGAGGAGCAGTTTTCCAAACAGCAGGGATCTCTGTAGGGAACAGCAGGTGAGCAGAGGGTTACTTCTTTGCCCCTTCTTCGCTTGCCTCTTCCTATGAATACTTTGAGGTGGGTTTGGGTATCTCTACAAATGGGGAATTTGAATGGGGGGAGGCACACACTCACCAATGAAATAAACCACTAGTGCTGGTTAGTGAAATACATTAAAGTAAAAAAAAAACGGGGGGGGGGGGGCAGAAAGCTGCACACTCTTTCACTCGTTTCTAATAGTGCAATGTTCTTCATTTAGTGGTCTCCTAAAATAATTTTGGGAAATTTTTGTTGCTTTAGTTGTTTTCTAGATAGGAGCAAAAGCAATCAGAATTTCTAAAGACAGAGTTGAAAGATGTTTAAATTTCTCATTTCTCTCTGAAATCTGATTTATTTTTTAAAAACATTCAGTCAAACCATTCAAATCTTATCTAGACTTTTCAAAAGGAACACTATGCCATAGATGATTACCATAAGGAGTTTTGCTGAGATATTTTATGAAACAACAGTTTCAACAAGTTTTATGGTAGAAAAAAAATCTTAATTATGGTAAATAGTGTTTAGCAAAGCCATAGAAGTTTGTGTTCGGCAAGGTTGGATGAACTTTGAACAAAAGTTTGGCTCGGGTACCGAATCTGACCCAAACCGGAACCCATTGAAATCAATGGGGACCTGAACTTGGTGACCCAAAAAGTGGCTGTAAAATAGGAGTAGTATGGGGTAGAGGGCTGCAAAATGGGGGTAATAACAGGGCAATTGCCCTGCAAATAAAATTAAGGAAATAAATAATGGGGGGCAGGAAATAGCTACACATGGCAATGCACCAATCGGTAATAGGGGGGCAGAAAATGACTGCACATTGGCTGGGCAATGGTGTGGTTGCTATTGGCTAATAGCTGGTTGATGGAGTGCTGAGCAGTTCATAATCAAGCTTTACTGGACTTCTGGCTGAAGTCCGTGTTTAATTTTGAAGACCCGAATCTTCGATGTTAGGCACGGAACCAAACTCTGCAGTTCGGGTACGCTCATCTCTAATGGTAAACATTTTGAACATGACATGATCCAAAGGATTCTGGTCGGCTGAGTGCTCTCTTAAGTCTCTGCACAGCATAAGTTAAAAAAAAAATCTGTTTAACAGATTCAGGTAGAAAGAAATTTGAGCTATTTTATATTTGCCTCCTGGTGCTTTTCCAATAACTTTTCAAATAAGGAAATAAAATAAATCCCTCAGTCATACCTTAGCTTACATGCAGAATATCTTAGCTCAGGGAAGTTTATATTAAATTAGCAGTCCCACAAATGCAAAGTTGTTAGAGATAATTATCTTCTGCCAAGAAAACGTTAAGACCATACACACGGGGTAGGTGATTCAAAATTCTGCCTACTGTACATGTATTGTGAATGGTCTTATTTACAAAGTGTTGTCATTCTGTTTTCTGCATCCCCAATGCTTATCCAACTGCAGTGCAAAAGAGTGTTCTCAGGTAGCCTGTCAGGAACAGGTGCACCCATGCCGTGGGAACCTTTGCATGTCGCAGGGGCGTACAAAGATTTTACAGGGCCCCATAGCAAAACTCTTAGTGTGCCCCACAAAAAAGGCACTAAGCCTTAAGCATTAAAGCGGACCAAAACACCCAGCCCTAGTGTAGAAAAGACCTAGGGACTGGTAAAATCCCTTCTCAGGTGCATCCCACTGTGTGAAACTCCTGGGACTGGTCATAATCTTACCTCTTTCCTAAATTTTATAGTGCATGTACAGTGTGTGCAGCATCCATGTGTGCAGCATCTTTAGGCATTGTGTGCACAGCCTGAGGCAGCAGCCAGGGGGAGGCATTTTTGCCTTTATTAATAAGCACAGCAATCAGTGCTGATGCAAATAGAGCCTATAAATGTGGTGCGGCAGATTTCGGAATATCTTGCGGGTTCACACAGGGGCCCAGTGAGGTTCCGTTCTTTCTGAGGTGCTACCACAGTATGCAGCTGTCTCACCAGCTGTCTCAAAATTGTTAAATTGGCTTTCAGCCTTGCATCCCGCCATAGATTATGTTGGCCACCAGGAAAGGAAGCTTTTATACCACAGTATACTTGGAGCCTCTGTGGAATCTCCTCCATGTGACTATGTGCTTCTCTGTAGGGGAGGGGCATGGAAGGGATTTACTGGGGTATTTACATATATGACCCTACCCTATGGTAATGAGAGGTGAAGTGGTGCAAATTGGAGGATAATTCCGGGAATCAGGTACAACTTAATCTGAATGCCATCATAATCTACGAGGGTCTCTGGGCAGGGAATTGAGGGGAGGGCACAGCATGACTGCACAAGATATGGAGAAAAATAAAATCTAAACAGGAAGAGTGGTGCTGCTTACATTACATGCTGTTTTCGCACGAGTAAACAACTAAATGGTTATATTGTAATTGACACAGGTCCCTGCTTCCACCCTTGCATCCTGCCTTAGATAAAGTTGGCCACCAGGGAAGCTATTATACTACAGTATAGTTGGAGCCTCTGTGGAATCCCCTCTAGTAATGCAGCTGCGCCATGCTCCAGTGAAACCCATGCAGAATGGGGAAAGATCTCCTTAATGAAGTGTCCTCTTCTGTTTTCTGTCTATTTTCTTAAATATTTGGCACCTAAATAATTCTGAAACTTTAAAAGAACACTGGGCCCATGCAGGCCAGGGGTAATAGCAAGTCACCTGGGGACCCCTAACCAGTTCACAGATATTTTGATAAAATAACACATTTTAATTAATTATAAATTCAGTTGTAACCGTCCTCACATATTCCTTGCTTTATCCCCCATCAAGCAGCACCCCTCTCCACAGGACAGCCGTTTCCAGTGACACGGGGTCGGGTAGCCTGTTTCATTTTGTCAGTGAAATATTCTACTGAAGCTACTTTACTGTGGCATGACAGCTGCCCCCTGCACACCTTAGATATCCACCAAACCAGCTCACGGCATGTGACTGTGAGTTACTCATTGTTGACGTCAAAATTTGGAACTGGTCATAATAATTGGTCCTGGGCTTCGGACCCTTGCAGATTCAGGCTGCTTCGTCCCATTATGGACACCAAATCATCCACTTCCTGTGCACTGGTATAGGAGTTCTCCTACCAGCTCAAAGGCAGTTAAAAAGTAAACACACACACCACTTCTGAAAAATATTTCATGAACTAAATTAACTGTACTTACCTCTGCTGTCTTCTCCAGTACCAGGCGAGGTCCTCCACCTATCCGGTGGCTTCTATTCAGCCTGCAGCAGAGAATAAAGAGATTGCTGCTGCCAGCATTTGAAGAGCATGGGCACAGGTCCCCTTGGCTTCCACCCTTTCATTTCACAACGGAAAATGTTGGCCACCAGAGAGTGAAACTTTTATACTATGGTATAGCCTCTGTGGAATCCCCTCCATGTGACCAATGACATCACTGGAGATGAGGGGCATGGAAGGAATTTACTGGAGTATCTCTCTTTATGCCCCTCCCTTCCATTGATGTAACAGGGACAGGGAGAGGTTCCACAAAGCTCCAAATCTCGGATCCCATATATATTCTAAGCAGGTAAAATCCTGATGTGTTACCTGGCTTCAGCAAAAATGCACTGGAACACCCCAAAAGGCTGCCAAATACATTTTTTTAATGGCCTCTCCTATTACATCAATTAGGCAGACACCACACTACTACGCTACTGCAGGCAAAGGTAATTGTTACACCATTGTGTCGTGCTACACTTGCCACTGTCACGCATTGCACGCCCACATTCCCAAAGACCAGGCACATCTGCACTCTGAAAGCACTCCCAAAATGCATGCACGCCTGCACTCCTAAAGAGCACGCCCGTACTCCCAAAGCACATGCAGGCCCACACTTCCAAAGCACATGCACACCCACACTCCCAGTCATCTAGGTGGGTTGGTGGGTGGTTGAGCAAATCGGTGGGTGGGAAACTAGATGGATTGATGGGCAGGTAGTTGGGGGCCGAGGGGCAGGGAGAGGTGGAAGGGAGCAGAGGCCACAGCGCTCTCTCCCAGGATCAGCCTGGGAGGACAGCGGGGGAAGGGGTGGAGACAAATCGCTCTCTCCCGGTATCAGCCTGGGAGGAGAGTGGGGAATGGGGGCAGAAGCCACAGCGCTCTCTCCTGGCATTAGCCTGGGAGGAGAGAGGAGAAAGGGGGCAGGCAGCACAGGTGACGCAGCTTCCCTCCTGGCATCAGCTCGGGGATGATCAGAGGAAGGGTGGTGGGCAGACAGGCACTGCTCTGAACAAGGAAGAAGAGGGGCGGGACATTAGGAGGGGAAATTAGACATTCCGTCACTCCTTGCCAAGCTGGCGGGATGAAAAAACAAATGCCATTTGCTGAACCTGTAAACCCTGATAGCTCACCCATTTATGCTTCAATTTAAAAAATGGAAAATAGTTTAGAACAGTGCCAAATGTAGCATGACACAATGGTGGAACAATGACCTTTGTCTGCAGTATCACTTTAAACCAGATAACAAAAACAGGATGCACTGATTCAGTAAATGCCCTCCAGTACAGCCAGAGAGCCCCACACATTGCCCACAAAAGGTTTCATAAGTTTTACATTAGAGGGTGGCCCAGCAGGGCTCCCCCAGTCCATAAATTAGCCTGCCTGCACATTGTCCATATAAGTTTTTTAGATTTTACATTTCATAAATAAAAAAGTGAGAAGGGCCCTGGCAGAGCTCCCCCCTGTCAAAGATTAGCCTACCTCCTGCCCACGCAAAGGCAGAAGGCCACAGCAGCAAACCCAGTACCAACATGGGGTTTTATAGATTTTAAACTTGATGAAGAAATTGCAGAGAGCCTTGGCCAGACTCCCTCATCCAAAAATCATTCCATCTCCTGCCCAGGCAAAGGCAGGAGGCCACAGCAGCAATCAATAAACATATCAGCTAGGGCAAATATGGGTTTTTTGCAGCTTTAAATTTGATGAGGAACGTGCCGAAGGCCCTTACAAGGCTCTCCTAGTCTTATAAATTACCTCACTTCTCACCCTGGTAAAAACAGAAGGTCACAGCCACCAGTACATTGGCCATATTAGGTCTTATAGATTTTAAGGAAGAAGGCTTGGAAGGCCCTGACAGGGCTTCCACAGTCTAAAGATCAGAAAATCTCTAGCCCAATTAAAGACAGAAGGCCACAGAAGGCAGCAAATTGCCCACAGAGGGCCGTTGCAAAAGCCAACCCCTCGCCCATGTAAAGGCAAAAGGCCACAGCAGCCAGAACATTGCCATACATAGGGTTTCATAGATTTTAAATTTGATGAACGGAGTGCAGATGGCCCTCTGACCTAAAATGTGTCCATGCCTGCCTTCTAGAAAGACAGAAGACCATAGTGACCAGCACATTGCCCATATAGGGTTTTTATGGTTTTTAAATTTGATGAAGAAAACATGGAGGGCCTTGACAGGGCTTCCCAGCCAAAAATTAGCCAGAGGAACACTGTAGCCAGTTTCAGGATGAAAGTGCGGAGGGCCCTGACAGAAATGTGTAGCAGTGACAACAGTGCCGCCAGCAGATATTGGAGGAGATTTTGACTGAGAATGTAATGCATCTTTGATTTTATAGCTATTCCAGGGGATCTGCAAGGCAGGATGTTGAAGTCTGTATTTTAAGGTGATCCATATTTTCTGTGGGTCAGCAGATGTGTCACCGAGTTGTCAAGGGGCTCCTGGATCATGAAGTTGCTGGTATTCAAACTGGAGCATAGTGTACACACGCTATTTTTTTAGTGTGGATGATACCGCCTGGTGGGTGTTGCTTATGAAAAAACATTTGAAAAGTCAGTTTTAGACTGCTGCAGGTGCCACTGTTGGTTCCTGCTCATTAACTGGTAACTGGTGTGGGGAGTAGTGATTGAGTGGCGATTACGGTAGGGAAGTTCCTTGTCCAAGATGCCATCCAGTTATGGTCTGGTGTGGATTATCCGAGCATCCTGAAAACTGTATCAACAAAAAGGCATTCAAGGGCTGTAACCTACCCACCTCCTCTGGTACCTCGAGCTGTGGAATGATTACACTGTCCTGTGGCTGGTCCTGCCATCCTTGGACAATGGCTAGGGTCTTCTGAGGGATGGCATGAAGACTCTTTTGCCTCAGCCACCTCTTCTGAGTTCCCAAAGTCTTCATCTCCTCATCCTCCTCCTAATCTGCCTCACCCTGAATGGTGACCTGCCACTATGGCTTTTTTGTTGGCATAGCCCCTGTAGCATGTATAAGGTAAATCTCCAATAGGTAGGCAGATTACAAAGGAGGCAGTTTACAGGCAGAATGTATTGCTGCTGAATCTTAGCTAAACAGGATGGCAGAGGGATGAGGATGTCAAAATGCACACATACTCTTTTGGTCTTCCCAGCAGTGGTTTTAAACCTGGATAGTTGTCAAAGAATCACTGAACCACCAGTTTAAGCATGTGAGCCATGCAAGGTATGTGTGAGCACGCAAAGGCAAAGGAGGTTGGACACGTTGTCGAACATGACCTTCCCTGGCTTGTGTCCATGTGGGGTCAGCCATATCTCAAACTGATTCTCAGGAGCCCACATTTTGGATTGTGTGTCTGCGTGCTCCTAACTATATCAGTTTCAGTACAGTGTGTTACACATGCTTCCCCCGTGCAGCTATGTACGGCTATGGGTCCTGGTGACTTTCTACAGCTATCAACAATGATGGGGGCTGGTAAAGTAGGTGAATGAGGAGGCACGTGAGGTAAAAGAGGTGGACATGCAGAAGCCAGTGCCCGCTTAATTGGTAACATCATTTAGGTTTAATAAATGTGTTGTTAAAGTAAATTAAATGACGCTGATCATGATTGCTGAACCAAGTATCTGTGGTCAGGTGGACCCTGGCATTAAGGAAATCCTGCATATCCTGGTGGACTGTCTGCAGCACATATTGATGCAGGGTAGGGCTGGCCTTTCTGAAGAAGTAGTGGCACCTAGGCATTGATTAAATAAAAGCACTGGCTATTAAAGCTTGAATTGATGGATCATATTGTAGTGTAAGGTCAAGCACATGTGCACGAATTGCGTTCATAATCTTGGCTCATAGGAGGTTGGGTAGGTCACATTTTCTATGCTCACAAACCTGCCTCAACTCGGGCTTGCTTTTTTGGCCTGCTTGTGAAAGGAAGAAAATGGAGGAAGCAAAAAGAACTGCGTAGGAGGAAGCTGATAAAATTGCATTGGAGGAAACAGATGATGCAGGCCGGGAGGAAGCAGGGGGAGGAGGCTGTTGTGGCCCCTGGACTAGGTGGTCTCTCCAAGGAATGGGGTGCTGTGCTCTCATGTGGTTGGTCATGCAGGAGGTGCCCATCTTGTTGAGGTCCTTGCCTCAGTTCAAACGCTGACCTCAGATGTTGGAGATAACTACTGACCATTATCCTGCAGTGTGAGAAAATAATTTCCATAAGGGGAATGTCTTTCTAGATCAGCTAGAGATGGCCCTAGGCTGCTCCGCCCTACCTGCACTGGAAGACTGTGCTTGGTTGATCACCTTTGTGGCAGCAGCAGCTAACAGTAGGTTGAGGCCACTGAGTGGTATACCCCACCTTTGTCTTGACATGCAACCATGGAGAACTTTTTTTTTTAATTTAAGTATAGTACACCCAAGTATACTGCAATAGAATTAAATAAGCAGAAGATTACTCTAGGTACAGGCCAGTGGACGGTACACCTCAACATTTCATTAGAAAAAATACAGTTTTTTTCTAAATTGCACTCTCCTCTGCTTCCTACTGCTGCTTACTTATTAAATCAGACTATGGTACAGGCCAGTAGATGTTATACCTTACCGTCTAATTTAAAAAAGTGTATTGAAAAAATGGTATATTGCAAGCTTTTCTGCTGTCTACTGTTAGTTTCTTATACAAGCTGGCTATGTAGATTGCAAGCTATTCATCTCTCTAAGCTCAACTGCATTTTTATATCCTATCTTATCTGCCTAGATTGCAAGCTATCCTCCTGCAGCCCCAGCTCCTGCCTATTCATGGATACCGAGCAAAGTCAGGCCAGTGTGATAGCAAGTAATTGCTAGGTCCTCTGGTGCTAGCATGTACAACAAATAGTGCAGACTGCTTAGTTACAATGACAAGGTGTGACTCGGCGACAGTAACCCACAATATAGCACTATATTGACGGTGTCAATGTTACATAGTTGGGGCAGTCATGATCCAATCCCAATATCCAATCATATGCTTTCGCAAAGCCTAGATTGTGGAAGCTAGTGATTTGGGGCTTTATGTGGCAGCTGATGACTTGCTACACAGGGGACACCAAGCTGTATTCTGGGAAAGAATTTCCAGGCAAAATACACGTTGTAACCCAGGTTTTGCCGAACCGCTCAAAATTTCCCATATCCTGTTGGAATCTACTTTCGGCCCAGATCCGGAGCCCATTACTAGCTTGTAGCACTGTAGCATTTTATTTTATTTACTAATTGTATTCAGCATTCAGGAGTACTGTGGAATATCCTTCAGGAGGGCTTCTGAACTGGATAGCTCCCACTGGATAGCTCCTACACCAGCTAATCACTAATAATAATGTGACTCTACTGTGTAAGATATGCTATTTGTTCACATCATTTTGAACTCAGAACAAATCTCACATTCATTATCAAATGAATCTGACTGCTTTGGATGAAACCATTCAGATCAATCAAATCTCTCTCACAAAACTTCTATTTCCTGACTGATCTGTTAAAATGTGTTTTTTTTCCCGGGATGTACTTTGGTCATTGTGTTTTTGCGGTTACGGCTTCAGTCATGGCTTTAGTATACAGTGAGGGCTTAAAAAAACACAGTGAACCTATATATGTTCACTGGCGCTTCCTTTGTCTAACATTACATTTTATTTAAAGATCAAAAATCTTTTAGTCTGGCAAATATGCATTAATAAGTACAATATAAAAGGAGGACTTTAAAACACTGTACTCTCTAGGTAGTAGCAAGCAGAGTTGAGTTAATTTAACTTGTGAGTAGAGAGCATTACAAGAAGTATCTTTAGCATATGGCCAGCCTATCTGTCTTTGAAAGAACTTTTCCTTTTTAGCTAAGCTGAGATAAAATCACCCTTTAATTTTATAAGGCAATTTTAGTGCATGCTTGAGTTACGAAGAGAAACTTATATTATAGCAAACGTCTCTTGAGATGGCTTTTGTACCACCAATGAAACTAAATAGTTCCTTGGCGAATTATCAATGAAATACATTACACATCCAAGAGCACATAATGTCTGAGCATTCCTAGAAAACATAAAACCTGGAATTACATAGGAAATTACAAAAGAGCCTGACCTACCCACAAATTGTAATAATAATAATTTGTTCTATCAGTTTATGTTACCTGTTGTGGCCATGTGGGTTAACAAAACAATGATTTTCTAAATGGTGTCAAAAAGTAATCCTGATACAAATGAAAATAACATTGGACATCTTAATTGCAAAATAAGAACAATTTACACAGGATACATATTGTCAAATTGCTTTATAAAATTGGAATTAAAGAAAGATTGGGAACATATATTTTAAAATGTCTTAAAGCAAGGAGTAACAATGGCAATAGGAAAGAAAATGAAAAAGCACTGGCAAACTGTGTTTGCATAACAGAAAATAAGCATCTCTAGCTAGGGTAAATGGGTAACGGATCTATCTAATTTTCTCAGACTTTTGCACAGCAAACCTTCATAATACAATTTAAATTTAGAAACATAAATAACTAACTGCACAGTGGTTAACCTCTTCCTCGACCTTGTTGTGTTATGTTTATAGCAGACCTAAAGGAAAATGGTTTTAAATTTTTCTTATGTTAGTCCCATGGGAAGCCTGGCAATGTAATATCATTTAGCATTCCTGAGTCATCAGCAGCCACACTAGCACTTTCATATCACCACAAGTGACCTGTAGAGTTTGCAAAGGGGGTTTAATGACATCATGCAGGCTCATCCCATGAATCTTGTTGACCACCTTTATGGCTTTCTGTTGAGGGGCTTACCAATTCAGGATGCTCAGGGGATGGGGGATGCAGCAGTTCTAAGGGCTACTACTATATAGCAAAAAACACCCCAAGACTGCTTTAAACACTCATAGCCTCCTATTTAGTGCCATTCGTGTAATTATGCATATTTTCCATTGTATGGTGATGTGCAACTAAAACATATATATGTATAATACAGTAGTAGTATTAGTTTAATGGATTTCATTGTCATTTAATTCGTTCATTAGAGTAAGAGAGCTACAACAACAGGGGTAGAAATAAATGAAACTATTTAAAAATAATGGAAAATGAAAAATGTCCAAATAAAAATCAACATTTTGGAATCCCCAAAACAGCAAGAGTTTACTGAGGAATGATCATGTCAGGCCAACCTTTTGATTTCTTTGACTATGCCTCTAATGCCACATAAAAAGCTCATGGATCAGTTATTGATAAATAATCCATGATAGGTCAGAAATTTCAGGTCCAAAAAGTTTTATTAAATTTTCAAGTATAACATAGCTGTTCATACAGTTGTCGTGACAACATCAATAAACATCAGTATCAATCCAAAATGGTTCCGCTGCTATTTTGCTGAATCAATATTCATGGAATTGTGAAACCAACCTAAAATAAATATAATTTAACCTGCACCCACAGCAAACAGTATTGTGAACTTTCGGTATTGGTTTACTGATTCTTGGACAGATAGTCTAATGAAGGCTCAAGTTTTCGTTGGCTTTTAGTAAGTATGTCTATTCTTTGAAATAAAAGGGCCTTCCAAGGGTGTCTAGCAAAATTTTGTGTGAATAGGGTAAAGAGAAGGCCTGTCACCCAAGTCCAAAAAACATACCAGACGTAGACAGGACCACCAAATGTGGAACATAGTTCCTTCTGCATTGCAACCTCTGAAGCTCAGATCTGAGTATGATGGGAGGGCTTTGATATAATAATACAAGGCCCTCATGAGGCCCTTTTATGCTGTCTCAAGGGTAGTTATGTTAATTGAGCATTTGGCTACAGAATCTAGAAGTTCTAGGCTACAGTGATCTAGAAGTTTCCAGGTCGTAAACTAAAAGGAAACTAAGGAAATTAAGCCAGGGCCTAATGGGGCATGGAGGCATGTGTGCTCAAAATGGGGATAGACTACTGGACAATGGAGTAAGTCTGAGGAGCAGGAGAGCCAGTGTTTCAGTTGACGATACCTGAACCATTCAGTTTCATGTATATGGTGGTGCTCTTTAAAGTGGACCAACACCCAGGGGGGATCGGCCCGGGAATCTATAAGATTCCCGGGCCGATCAGATCCCTCCCCACGGGGCATCCGAAATCGGGATGTCCCGTGGGGTGGAACCCCCCAGGAAGCCCAGAAACCTTACCTTAACCCCGTTCCAACGGCGCATGCGTTTGTGAATGGCCGGTGCAGGTGCGCTCCCTGTTAGAGGGAAGTGCGAGATGCGGCCTCCAGCGCTCCTACGCGGGCGCTCGTCCAATCAGAACGCTCAGAGCCGCTGTGGTATGCGCATCCAACCACAGCGGCTCTGAGCGTTCTGATTGGACGAGCGCCCGCGTAGGAGCGTGGTGAGGTGAGTGTTTCCGGGCGTTCTGGGGGGGTTCACACAGTGTGGCACCCCCGATCGGGTTGCCCCACCGAAGTGGACCAAACCCAGGATAGTGAAAACCCTGGTTGTTGGTCCACTTTAAGTGTGTTCAAGCTGATCTTATTGACTAAAAGTTCATATACCTCAGTAGGGTTCCCGCCAGACAGGAAGAGAGGGCTATAGAGTAGCATTATCAGAGGTAAATATGGTTACACAAGTTTACAGGAAAATGTATAATTGTCCCAAATCCTCAGACTGCCGCATCAAAGTAGGGATGGACAGAAGTTTGGTGCCATCCACAACAGAGAGCTGATCGGTACCAGGTGAACATTGCGAATCCCCAGGTAAGTCTCCAGGGGGATGGGGTCTACCTGGATGTATGGAGAGCCACAAGCTGTGCGATTTGGGCAGAGGCATAGAGTGGGAAAAGTTGGGGAGCCCCAGCCGCCTTGTTATGTGGAGTCTACTGCTCCCCCAAATGAATTTCGAGTTCTTCCTTTGAAATACATGCAGAGATAAGGGGAGACATTTATAGGTAGGGTCTTAAAAAGGTTCAACAGTTTTGGAAGAACTTTCATTTTCACTGGTGCAGCCCTGCCTAACCAGGATATGTGGAAGGCAGACCAAAATCACATGAGTCCAGAGTTCTAAACATAGGAAAATAGTGCTCTAAAGCTTAATCAGGTGTCAACTTATTTCCCAGGTAGTCTATGTAATAAGATTTCCACACAAAAGTGGGACTGCAGGTGAATGCAAAGAGCCTTTGAGAGTGTGATATACTGATTTACTTAGGTTAAAAGATTGGGTAGGCTAATTAAGGGTTGTGTGATAGTGAGCATGTTGTGTAGTCCCCCATCCCCCACGCCTTTTATGTTAAAATTGTTTCTAGGTTAAAGTTTCCTGGAGTAAGACAAACAAGATGGGGGAGATGGGGCAGCCCTGCCTGGTGCCCCTCTGTATTTCAAAAGAACCTGATCCGAAGCTCAAGCATCGCTATTTAGCCTTTGGGGAGGAATAGAATGCACGGATCCAGGCAAGAAAGGTGTCAGAGAATCCGAAGCTAGACAGGGGACGATCCATATAGTCCCAGGAGAGGGAGTCGAGCGCTTTGTTGATGTCAAGCAAGACCAAGTGACCCTGCAGGCATCTCTCCTGCATTACATGTATGCAAGTGTCTTGAAGGGTTAAAGAGCCCAGTAGCAGGTTGACCCTTGCAGCCAGAATCTACAGCTTGATGTCAATGTTTAGCAATGATATTGGCCTAAAGTTCTGGATCTCAGAATCACGTTTCCTCCGTTTGAGGACCATTACAACATGGACCATGAGCGAGTCCCTGCTAAGGAAGAAGCCTGACTTAAGATAGTTGAAGAGATTTGCTAGGTAGGGGGCAAGTATATTGCTGCACATTTTATAATATAGTGATGAGAACCCATCTAGAACCTCTAGAACCTCCTCAACAGAGTTATCCATGTTCATAAGTTCTTCATCATTGTCAGAAATAGAGGGGAAATAGAGGCGAAAGGCAAGGCTGCAAGGAAATCTGTGATGGAGGAGGGGTCCAGGCTTATTTGCCCTGGAATAAAACTTTTGTCGGGTTCATCATAAAGATTTCTCCGCTCTATTGTTTAGCAACAAGTTCAGTTCCACCTTCATCACCATCAAGTGTGAAGGTGGGAGAGGCTTTTAGATCCTTTTCTAATTGTGTTAGGTGACCAGTCAAGTCTGTGGCTCTCTGGCTGTGGCTCTTTTTAATAGATGAAGCCAACTGGATAATGTGGCCCCTCAGGATGGGCTTGCTGGCTTCCCAAAGGTGATTGGTTAGGAGACAGACCACAGATTATCAGAAAAGTAATTTTTCAGATGGTGTTCGATTTTCTCACAAGAGTCTACAAATGATAAAAGGGAATCATTCATTCTCCATGATTCACTAGGGGACATGGGAATCAATGAAGTAAACCAGACGCTAATGGAAGAGTTATCTGGCCAAAAGGTGATTGGAATTTGGTCTATTAGACAAAATGAACCATGAGGGGAAAAGAGTAGAATGTGTATTCCTGTTAATTCGGACAGCATGTTCTCCATACATCAATCAGAGTATAATGCCATAGCAAGGTTCACATTTCCATCTCTTTCAGCTCCCTACCACACCAGGGTCTGGGTCTACAATTTGTCTTTTTTAAATAGGTGTGAGAAGAAATGGGATTGATGTGTAGTAGGAGCATAATGGACAACTAAGGTCAGCTCCACATCAAAAATTGTGCCCTGTAAAATTAGATACTTGTCAGTGGGGTCGGCTAGTTCTTTGTGACATTGAAAGGGGATATTCTCTTCTTTGAGAGCTTTGAGCACTCCACTGCACTTCTCAGAGGAAGAAGCCAAATGACATTGGGGACAATAGGTTGAAAGGAAACAAGGCTGCAATGCAGAGAAAAACCACATCTCCTGGAGGCACACTACATTCGCGTCACAGCATTTGTAATAGGAGAAGGCTTTTCACCTGTTGCAGGGGGGACTGAACCCTTAATGGGTCAGGGGGGCCCCACCATCCAGGCAAACTGTGAGTCACAAACTATTACCTGTGAGCCAGGGTAAAATTCAAAACATTTAAACCATAAACCTTGCTAGGTCAGTCTTTCTGTTGCCCTCATGCACCTGGCACTTGGTGAGGATGGCAGGCAACAGGTTCTTCTGGGCCCAGGGTGCTCCAAGTGTGTCTGTGTCAGATAAGGATTCTGGGCCCAGAGTGCTCCAAGTGGAATGCTATCAGAAAAGGATTCCTGGGACTTCCTCCACTAAGTTCTCACTGGTGGCCACTGCTGTTGGTCTGAAGCCCTACCTCACACACTCTGACAGGGACTGGTCTCATGTCTGCTCCATGTCTACCTCTCTTTCTTATATTACCTCTAGCTTCCTTCTAGAATCTTCCGTCACATGTTTGTAAGCATGCCAAACATGTGCTGGTCAGTTGCCCCCAAAACCTTCCAACCCATGGCTATCCTACAGATTGTTACACACTCTCTAACAAGCATCCTGCTTTGGTTATTAACTCTTTCTACCTTACCTTCTGGAACAGCCTCCATTCAAAACTATGGCCTAATGATTCTTTTTTGCCTGTTCTCACTGCTGCCATCTTGAGTATTACAACCACTATTCACTTTCATGGGTAGAAACCATACAATGGTTTAATTTCTTATTAACTGTACATACAAGGGTTTCCTGTTAACTTATTTACATCTAAACCCCTAAACTTCAATGAAACAAACAAGGAGCGGGGGGAGGAGTAACAGGAGCCGCCATCAGGGAGCTTGATTATACTGACAGTGGCAGAGGTAAGGGATGCCCCCTTGGTGTAAATGTGGATGCCGCAGATGTCAGCGGCGAAGGGGCTTGTAAAAATAAAAAGAGTGGACTATATGCAGAAACATGGTGGATAGTGTTGCAGTTGCTGTTATTCTGGAGCCCCTTTAATGGGTGTAGTGGAGCTTGATTTACCACCGCAGCATGGATATTTGATGCTGGATCTAGGGACCTTCTGCCAAATCGGACCAATATTTGATGTCGGCTTTGTTTCTCTAGGTAAGGTGGATGAATGAGAAGCGGTGGTCAGGTGTAGGTCAATCATCTTCTGCATGCCAGCCTCTGTATATAAGTATACCTTTTTTCTGGGGGGTTGGGGGGATTCTGCTTATTTCCTATGAGAATGGGAGGAGGGAATGCCACATTGAATAAAGGGATGTGGGGGGATATACCCCCCTGCCTATATGTGGAATGGGATGGGAGGGATGCCATACTGCCTATGGGGAATGGGAGGCAGGATGCCACACTCCTATGGGGAATGGGAGGGGTATGCCACATTGCCTATGGGGAATGGGAGGGGGGGATTCCACACTGCCTATGGGAATGGGATGGGGATGCCACACTAAATAAGGGGGGTGGGGGGGATTCAACACTGCCTATATGGGGGGATGCCACACTGACTATAGAGAATGGGAGGGGAGGATGCCACACTCCCTATGGGAATGGGAAGGGGAGATGCCACACTGCCTTTGGGTAATGGGAGGGGGAAATGCCTCACTGCCTATGGGAATGGGATGGGGGGATGCCACACTGCCTATGGGGAATGGTAGTAGGGAAATGACACACTGAATATGGAGATGGAGGAATGCCACACTGCCAATGAGAAACAATGGAAACTGGATTCTAATGTTTTCAAATGCATTTATAATTTAGAGTGATTAAGAAGTAGATATGTTAGTGAGTGAGGGGACAGTGTAGCCAGGCATTGGGGAACGCAATTAGGATGCTTTGCCGCATAGCTTGAGGTATCACCATTAGGAAGAGGAAGGTTTTGATGTTAGTGTATAGAGCTCTGGTGAGGCCAGAGCTGGGATAATGTGTAAGTAGTAGTGGAGACTTCACCTACAAAAAATGCATTATTAAAATAGAACAGGTTCAAAAGCAGGCTAAAAAATTGTGGAATTTAATTCACTTTACTTCAAAAATTAGGGAAAAGAGAACTTGTACAGCATGACGGTTGATTTAAACCTATAAATATGTGCAAGGTTTGAATACAGAGGAAGAAGAATTTTAATGATAGAACAAGGGGCCACAACCTAACAGTAGTTGGGGGTAGTTTTTGCCCCGTGGACATCCCGATGTAAAGTGCCCCCCTGTGTGAAACCCCCCAGATTGCCCAGTTTCACTCACCTTGGAGACGTATCCACAAAGCATGCACGGACACTCCAGCCAGCGCTTTATGCGGCGCATACTAATGCACGCAATAAAGCTACCCTGTGGAGTGCACGCTCCCACACCTGGAATATCTGAATGGCTGGGAGCGGGGAGCGCACACAGTTATGAAGAAGTCCATACAGTGGCTAAATGACACAGTGTGGAGTTGATGGCAGCATGAGGAGACTCTATATTGCCTGAAAGACACACCCTGGAGTTGGCAGCAGCATGAGGAGACCACATAGGGCCAAAAAGACATACCTTGGAGTTGACAGCAGCACGAGGAGACCATATATTGCCTGAAAAACACACCCTGGAGTTGGCAGCAGCATGAGGAGACCATATATTGCCTGAAAGACACACCCTGGAGTTGGCAGCAGCATGAGGAGCCCATATATTGCCTGAAAGACACCCTGGAGTTGGCAGCAGCATGAGGAGCCTATATATTTCCTGAAAAACACACTCGAGTTGGCAGCAGCATGATGATCTCATATATTGCCTGAAATACACATCCTGGAGTTGGCAGCAGCATGGGGAGCCCATATATTGCCTAAAAGACACACCCTGGAGTTGGCAGCAGCATAGGGATCCCATATATTGCATGAAAAACACATCATGGAGTTGGCAGCCGCCTTCAGAGTATGCCCACAACCCCCAATCTCAGCTGCTAGCTTCACCTTTAGACAAGCCCCCGTTTGCCAGGAGGCTTTATATGCCTCGCCGGACACGGTTGCCCCCAGGACTTGATAGCACAAAGGATGTGAGGCAGAGTGAAGGCAGATGAACAAAGGGCCCGACAGGGCAACGTAGACAAGCTGGGTCGTACATGAGAAGGCAGTCCAATAATATTGCAGCACCAAAGGAACAGGCAAACAGAAGGGTCGAGGTCAGGCCAAAGGTCAATCCGGAAGGTCATGGGTTCGAAGTACAAAGGGTGAGACGGAAGCGTAGTCGGGGTACAGGTAATAGTCGGTCCAGGCGGCAAACAAGGATGGTCAAACGAAGCAAGGTCAGCAACAAGATCAAAACGGCATAAAGACAATCCAAGGCACACTCAGCAAATGCTAGAGAGAGGAGAGGCACTGGGCGAACAGATGCACCCAGAAGTGCCCCGGCTCGGCACTCAGAGACTCCGCGGGACCGGGACAAAGGTGAGTTCTCCGTGACAGAGCCCATATATTGACTGAAAAACACATCCTAGAGTTGCCAGCAGCATGAGGAGCCCATATATTGCCTGAAAGACACACTGGAATTGGCAGCAGCATGAGGAGCCATATATTGCCTGAAAGACATACCCTGGAGTTGGCAGCAGCATGAGGAGCCAATATATTGCCAGAAAAACACACACTGAAGTTGGCAGCAGCGCGAGGAGCCCATATATTTCCTGAAAGACACCCTGGAATTGGCAGAATCATGAGGAGCCCATATATTGCCTGAAAGACACCCTAGAGTTGGCAGCAGCATGAAGAGCCCAACTATTGCCAGAAAGACACAGCCAGAAAGACACACTCTGGAGTTGGCAGCAGCATGAGGAGCCCATATATTGCCTGAAAGACACACCCTGAAGTTGGCAGCAGCATGAGGAGGATATATATTGCCTGAAAGACACACTGGAGTTGGCAGCAGCATAAGAAGCCCATATATTGCCTGAATAACACATCCTGGAGTTGGCAGCAGCATGAAGAGCCCATATATTGCCAGAAAGGCACACCCTGGAGTTGTCAGCAGCATGAGGAGCCAATGTATTGCCAAAAAAACACACCCTGGAGTTAGCAGCAGCAAGGGGAGCCCATATAATGCCTGAAAGACACACTGGAGTTGCTAGCATCACGAGGAACCCATATATTGCCTCAAAGACACATCCTGGAGTTGGCAGCAGCATGAAGAGCCCATATATTGCCAGAAAGACACACCCTTGAGTTGGCAGCAGCATGAGGAGCCCATATATTGCCAGAAAGACACCCCCTGGAATTTGCAGCATCATGAGAAGCCCATATATTGATTTAATGACACCCCGGAGTTGGCAGCAACATAAGGAGCCCATATATTGCCTGAAAAACCCATCCTGGAGTTGGCAGCAGCATGTGGAGCCCATATATTGCCTGAAAGACACACCCTGGAGTTGGCAACAGCATGAGGAGCCCATATATTGCCAGAAAGACGCACTCTGGAGTTGGCAGCAGCATGAGGAGCCCATATATTGCCTGAAAGACTCACTCTGGAGTTGGCAGCAGCATGAGGAGCCCATATAAATAAATTTTACGTAATGCATTTTCTCAATAATTACTTGTGGTCTGATGCGGAGGAATGTCTGTAACTGGCGAGCAGCGACGTAAATCTGTTTTGCGCTATTTGTTGAGTGTTGGTGTGGCACCATGATCAATCTACTCGCATGCATCAGCCATTGGTGGGTTGAAAACCTGGCTGATCCATGCCTGATTCATCTTCACAAAGGTGAGTCTCTCCACATTTTTCGTGGACAGATGAGTGCTCCTTGGCGTTATATGGCCCCCGCCGCACTAAACACACTCTCAGATGGCACACTGCTGGCCGGGCAGGACAGATTTCCTATGACAAACTCTGCTAGTTGCTTCCACAAATCAAGTTTGGCTGCCCAGAAATCCAGCGGATCCTCTAGCTGTGTTGGCATGGTCATGTCAAGGTATGCCACCACCTGCTGGTTTAGGTCCTGCTCAAGGTCTACCTGCTGCCCATGAATTGCCTCCTATGCAGGTGAAGAAAGCTACTCATTAGCAACTGTAGACTGCTGCTGATGGAGCTGGTACTGCTCCTGCCACCTCACCCCTCTCCAGCAGCCATGGCAGTGGAAGGTAAGCGCAAAGGGCCCACCGAGTCATATCTGGGAGAGGATGGACGATGGCACAGATAGGCATCAGCCAATTGACTACATAGGATGTCTCTGTAGTAGGTCAGTTTGTCCTCCCTCTCAGTGGGTGTAAGAAAGGCCCCCATTTTGTGCCGGTAGTGAGGGTCAAATAAGCCAGAAGTCATCCCGCTGCCGAATGGAGACAATTCGGCGGTCACTACGCAAGCATGTGAGCATGCATCGGGCCATTTGTGCAAGTGACTCGGAGGGACTACCTGACTCCATCTTCACTACATACTGCTACGGTGTGTCTGGGTCCTCTGCCTCGCCCTCCTCACATCCCTCTAGTTCCTCTGGCTGCTCCTGTTCCTCCTCTGCTGTCAGATGACTAGATAAACCACCCATTTCGCCAAACCTAAACTGTGCTTCACTGTGCCCTTCCCCCCTCCTCCTCCTCCAGTTCAGCCCCCACAGGCTTCATGTGGCCATGAGATGTAGGAGATGTAGCCTGACCAGCCATGGTTTCCAACATGTGTTGTAGTATATGAAGCAGTGGAATCACGTCGTTCATCCCGTAATCCTGGAGACTGGATTGGCTGGACCCCCACTTGGTTCTCCGTGGCCGCTTTATGGTAATGCTGCATATGTTGCCGTAGGGCCATGGCGACAACATTGGGGCCCTGGCCACGCTTCACCTTCTGCCTACACATCTTGCATGTGGCCATGTTACCCTCTTGCGGATGCTCGAAGAACTGCCACACTACCGAGTAGCTGATTTTCCCACCAACAGTCCACACTAATTCACTGCTACTGCCGTCGACTCCAGGGACCCCTGCTCCACTACCTCCAGGTAAAGTAGCCTGCCGCGCAGCAGATGTTCTACCCTGGCCCCGGCCATGTTTGGCTCCGGACTTTCCAATTCTGCCACCATGCTGACTGCCAATCATGCTACCACCTTGCTGCCTCAGCTGCTGAGTCACAGCAACCTGTGACCCTCTTCTCCTGATGATGATGAAGCTCCTTCTGCACCGGGCTCCCAAGTGCGATCGGCTTCATCATCTTCAAGTTGTATCTGCAAGTCACTGATGTCCTCCTCGGTTTCCTCAACAGTGTCTGCTGCAGGAGCCAGAACACTCGCAACACCACCTTCCATGCCACTCTCCTCATCAGTATTTGGCTGCCTAGTGAAAGAAGCAGCGGATGTCTCCTCCATTTCTTGGCTGGGCAGTAGCTGCTGACTGTCCTCTATCAGATAGTCCTCACTGAATAGTGGAGCTGAACCTAAAGCATAAGATACGTCGGTGGGGGAGGGAACGGCGTAGGACAGAGACAATTGGAGGACAGGGACTGTTCCCGGGCCATGCCAACTCAGGCTTGTGTCCGAGGAAGCTACCGACTGTTGACTGGGGGTGTCAGATGTCACTTGTGATGAAGTGGATGACTGTGTTAACCAATCGATGATGGCAGATGCGCTGCTGGTCGAGACACGACTGCTAGCAGATACCGGGAGAAAAATGTTTGTTTGCATTGTTTTAGTTTAACATCCACTGAAGGAAAATGGCTTGAAGGGCTCTTAAAGTGGAACAAAACTCTGGATTTTGACTATCGTGTTCCATACATCGGAGGCATCCCTAAAAAATTATTATGTTGCTGAATCCGCCCTATAGATTTTTCTGGATTTTGCTAAAGCATTTAAACTGTCCCTTAAAGAGGCTTATTGGGGAAATTGAGGTATTTTGGGTTAGAAAATACAGTTTGTAGATTGAAAACTGGCTGAAAGATCATGTGCAGAGAGTTGTAGTTGTAGTCACAGATGCACATGCAGGCACCTCCGCAGGTGCACATGCATGCGCCCCCCCCCCCAGACATGCACTCCCTAGGCACAAAATCAAGGGTAAAATTAAAAAAAATAATGTGAGCACCCTGGGGAGGGGAACATCATGCTTTTTTTCGTTTCACTGAATAGTGGAGCTGAATCTAAAGCATAAGATACGTCGGTGGGGAAGGGAACGGCGTAGGACAGAGACAATGGGAGGACAGGGACTGCTCCTGGGCCATGCCAACTCAGGGTTGTGTCCGAGGAAGCTACCGACTGTTGTCTGAGGGTGTCAGATGTCACTTGTGATGAAGTGGATGACTGTGTTAACCAATCGATGACGGCAGATGCGTTGCTGGTCGAGACACGACTGCTAGCAGATACCGGGAGATCAGGCCTCTCACCGCGACTCCTGCTGCCACTCGCCCCTAGTCTGCTGTGACATCTGCCTGATGAATCTGGGCCTCTGCCACTCCTCTGTGCACATCCGGGAACTTCTCTACCTGACATATTTACCCCCTTAAAGAGGCTTATTGGGGAAATTGAGGTATTTTGGGTTAGAAAATACAGTTTGTAGATTGAAAACTGGCTGAAAGATCATGTGCAGAGAGTTGTAGTTGTAGTCACAGATGCACATACAGGCACCTCCGCAGGTGCACATGCATGCGCCCCCCCCCCCCCAGACATGCACTCCCTAGGCACAAAATCAAGGGTAAAATAAAAAAAAATAGTGTGAGCCCCCTGGGGAGGGGAACATCATGCTTTTTTTCATTTCACTGAATAGTGGAGCTGAACCTAAAGCATAAGATACGTCGGTGGGGGAGGGAACGGCGTAGGACAGAGACAATGGGAGGACAGGGACTGCTCCCGGGCCATTCCAACTCAGGGTTGTGTCCGAGGAAGCTACCGACTGTTGTCTGGGGGTGTCAGATGTCACTTGTGATGAAGTGGATGACTGTGTTAACCAATCGATGACGGCAGATGCGTTGCTGGTCGAGACACGACTGCTAGCAGATACCGGGATATCAGGCCTCTCACCGCGACTCCTGCTGCCACTCGCCCCTAGTCTGCTGTGACATCTGCCTGATGAATCTGGGCCTCTGCCACTCCTCTGTGCACATCCGGGAACTTCTCTACCTGACATATTTACCCCCTTAAAGAGGCTTATTGGGGAAATTGAGGTATTTTGGGTTAGAAAATACAGTTTGTAGATTGAAAACTGGCTGAAAGATCATGTGCAAAGAGTTGTAGTTGTAGTCACAGATGCACATACAGGCACCTCCGCAGGTGCATATGCATGCGCCCCCCCCCCCCCCCCCAAGACATGCACTCCCTAGGCACAAAATCAAGGGTAAAATTTAAAAAAATTGTGTGAGCCCCCTGGGGAGGGGAACATCATGCATTTTTTCATTTGTAAGGGTTAAAACCCTTAAAAATAAAAAAAAACAGCGTGGGGTCCCCAGCCGCGGCTACAGGCCTACTTTGCCCTCATAGGCTCCGGGCTCTTTTACCCTCCCCTGGGCTTTGGGGAGGCAGATAATGGGGCCAGGGGTTAATGGCAAGTTACCCACTTGCTGCAAGTGACTTGCCAGCCCTTCAAGTTTTGTGAACTGGTATAGGAGTCTGGTAACCCCCTTAATGTTTAAATGTTAAAGGTTAAATGTAAAAAAACACGCCACAGCAAAATGTAATTGTCACGCTCTGGGTACTACAAAAGACCGCTTGAGTAACTCCAGCCCTCCAGGTAAGCCTTCAACCCCCAATCTCCGCAGCCAGCTTCACCTGTAGGAGCCCCCGCTTGCCGGGACGCAGAACACGCCTGCCCGGGATCGGTTGCCCCCAGGACTTCAATGGCTCAAAGATTGTAGGCTTACTGAACGGAGGTCTGGAGAACCTGTGGCTGGAAGCGGTATTGCGTTGCCCAACAACTGAGCGTTTAACGGAAGTCCAGGAACAGGCTAGAAGGTCGGCAACGGGAGTTCAGATCTAGGATGGTCAAACAGGCGGTGGTCGGCAACGGGAGTTCAGATCTAGGATGGTCAAGACAGGCGGTGGTCGGCAACGGGAGTTCAAATCTAGGATGGTCAAACAGGCGGTGGTCGGCAACGGGAGTTCAGATCTAGGATGGTCAAGACAGGCGGTGGTCGGCAACGGGAGTTCAGATCTAGGATGGTCAAGACAGGCGGTGGTCGGCAACGGGAGTTCAGATCTAGGATGGTCAAGACAGGCGGTGGTCGGCAACGGGAGTTCAGATCCAGGATGGTCAAGACAGGCGGTGGTCGGCAACGGGAGATCAAAACAATCACAAGAGACTAGCAGCTAACTAGGTTCAAGGCGCTATAACAGGCACTGATCATCTGATGGTGTGAACCCTTTATAGGAGGCTACAGTGATAGGGGCTGTGGAAGCTGCATGTGTGATTGGTGCGATTGAGAACTGGGCAACTATAGGTAGAGCCTGGGAATAGCCCAAGCCCTCCTATGAGCTCATTGGCCCAGACAAGGAAGGGGCGTTAGCCCCAGGGTGGTTAGGGCTCATTGGCCCTTTAAACAAGTCCTCCGGCGGGCGCGCACAGAACAGCGCCGCCGGAGGGAATAAGAAATACGTGCTCTGCGCGCGAGCACGTCTGCTGGAAGCAGAGGGGGGCGTGGCTGAGCCGGGCACTGCGCGAGAAGCCCCCGCCCGAGCCGACGCCGCACGGCCAGGACGCCGGGCCGGGAGCTGCGCCGCCAGACGCTCGGGGACGGCGCGGGAACGAGGACACGGTGAGTGAGAGCTGACAGTCATTTTGCAAAAAAGTTTTCATGTTCTTGACTCCCCTCTGACCCAGTGTGTCGCATGCCACATTTATATGAAGAGCAGGATGGCATCATTCTACACCTTTGAGAATAAAGCCCGCTTCCAGCACCAGCAAGCTGTTAGAGGCCAGCCAGTGAGCAGAAGCCGGATGCGCGAGGCAGGGATCTGTGACCCCCGACCCTTGAACCTGCTCTCCACCGATCACTGGCAGGCTTCTAATAGCTTGCTGGTGCTGGAAGCGGGCTTTAATCTCAAAGGCGATGATGTCCTCCTGCTCTCCATATAAATGTCCCTCTTTTGCCTATTTTTACTGCTCCTGCTTCACTCTAATCCCAGATAATGAAGCCTGTTTTAGCTGTAAAGCTCTGCTTCCTCCATTCATTGCCACTACTGTGTATGGCAATTATGTCATTGCCCCCTTATGCAATGAATAATCACCTGCCATCTTAAAGAGATGGGGAGCAAAAAAACTGTGTTCCAGGGTGATTTGATGAGTGAAAATATCCATTTCTAGTTCTACACCATAAGAAGAGAGTATGGGCACGAGCTTTGGTCAAATATATTTTATAAGTTCAGTGGTTTTTGGTCCATTTTAAGTAATAAGCTCCCCAGGGCCACTACATTCCTTTGGTTGCTTGGTGCTGAGGGCTTCAAAATGGACATATAATCTTTTTGGCAGTGTGGAATGGCTGTTTTCTTCCACCAAGAACTTGTATTAGCAACCAGCGATGTGTTGCAATCCTTGCCACATGTCAGTGGAATCTTGGATTCCTTGATAGCACTGTGTAGGTCATACCTTTCTCTCTGAAAGAAAAGTCAGGCAAACATTTATCCCTTGTGGAAAGAGAGTAACATTCCAAAGCATCTCAAAATCTCAGATGATACATTATGTAAATACCTTGTGAGTTTTAAGCAAAACTGATTTCTGTGCTTTAATTTCTGATTTGTGGCCAAGCTAGAAAGAATGTGAGCCTTAAACATGCACTGCTAAGGCCACAGTCAGCTGTGAAACCACTATGGCTCACACTGAAAGCACCAAGGGACAGAGTGGCTAGTGTGCTATCCGAAAGGGTATTCATTGCAGCTGGGGGGGGGGGGGGGTTCTTACAAAAAAAATGAACAAGAACTGCCTATTAGGGGACTTTTACACCCCTTCTAAGCTCACAATGGCAGGGCTCGCTTTCCTATTGTCTCAAATTTTTATAACATACACCTTGAATTTGTAGCATCTTGTTTGTAAAACTAGGTTTCACCTTGTCTATAATTATACCTTGTACATAGCTATGGGAGAAGATAGCACTATATAAATAGCTAATATTAATAATTTTGTGAAGGCTGTGGCCTTCTGCCTGTGGCGGTTGCGGTGGGCCTCTACCTTTACCTGGGTGGCTTCATTTTTGGACTGGAGAAGCCCTGCCAGTGCCCTCCACATTCTTCTACTCAAATTTATTAAACTTTGGACTGAGGGAACCCTACAAGGACCCACCGCGCTTTCTTCATTAAATGTAAAATCCATATAAGCCAATGTGGGAAATGTGCTGGCTACAGTGTTCCTCTGGCTTGATCTAGGGACCCAATTTTTGGACTGGGGAGCCCCGCTAAGACCCTCATCACTTTCTTCATCAAATGTAAAATCTATAGAACCCTATGTGGGCAATGTGCTGGTTGCTGTGGACCTCTGCCTTTGTCTAGGCAGAAGGTGAGCTAATTGGGACCGACAGACTTTCATTCGGCAATAAAAAATGCATTGTGTTTTGTGTGTTGTGTCTGGCTAATTGTATTAATATGACAGCTCATTAAAAACATTCAAAATATCTGGCAGCCTTATGGGGGTGTCCCTACACATGTTTGGAGCATTTGGAAGCATTTTGTGCCTCCCAGAGGCCAGGATACACATCAAGATTCCCTGATAAACTTTAATGGGATCCAGGTTTGGGTGTACGCAATCCCAGAATTTAACGACTGATAATTAAGTGGCACCCTGTGCTACACCACAGCATTGTGCTCCCCCAAAGCAGTACATACCTTTACAATCAGATAAAAATAGAGACAGATGTATAATGGATCTTAACCTGCACTTAATGCTATAATTTAGATTTGATTTTCTGTGCAGTTACTGTATGTTTCATATTATTACTTGTAATGTAATTATATTGGCCATATGGATAATTTTTATTGTACTGTCCAGCACACACTAACTTCCTCCCACCTTACCCCCCTTAGGAACAGTGTTAAATTAGCAATTTTAAAGCGCGCGTGTGTGTGTGTGTGTGTGTGTGTGTGTAAATATATATATTAAAATTAAAGCCACTTTATTTGCTTTAATTTCTGGGAAATGAGCAAAGGCCATGCCATTGCACAGCTTTATGAGTCCTGAGCATGCTCTGCTGTGGTCAGAGCCAGATGTAGGACCACCACGCCCTCTAATGCTTAGGCCCTTATTTAACAAGGGATAGCGCCAGGTAGCGACTGGTGAGCGAATGGTAATGACGGTCACCGCCACGAGAACGCCGGCTCCCCACCACAATCACACATTTATCAAGCCGATCCTGCTTAGCGACTGAGATAGCGCCAGATAGCGACTCATTCATCATTATTCCAGCCTCACCCCACAGCGCCAGCGAGCGACCTTGAACAGCGCCAGGTATGACCTCTCGCTACCTGGCGCTCTCCAATGCATTTCAATGGAACAATCTTTAAATATTAATAATTAATTGTTAATATTTTTTTTTTTTTTTTTTTTATGTGAAAATTTCTGTTACCACTTCTGCCATGTTAGATATTTTTTTAAGGTAAAAAAAAAAATAAATAAAAAAAAAAATTGTGCAGAATTGATATTTCAGGTCTGATATTAATGTATTCATATTACAAAATGTTTTTATAAACTTGTTTTTTTTGGTTTCAAAAAATATGGTTGTTTGGGGGTTAAAAAACTACTTTCAACCCATTGCCGCCAGCGCTCTGGGGTTTAAACATGCATTTCACAGCGCAAGAATTTTTGGAGCCTGATTTGTTAATGAATATGGTGGGAGCCGTTCGCTATGGCCATTTGCTATCATGCGCTCCCATACAGCGCGGAACCTGTTAAATAGCGACTCATCACCTTGTATTCAACATTACTGCACACCGACTGAGTCGCTATCAACAACCGAACAGCAGCCAAGCACAGCGACTACTAGCGGGCGCTGTGAAAATACCGCTACAGTCGCTCAACTGTCTCTACCTGGCGCTATTAATAAATCAGCCTCTTAGAGCTTTAAGGGACATAGTGGCTTTCAAATTGTATTTGTGGTCATTTTTGTGGTTCTGGAGGAATACATTTGAATGGAGCAGGGCCGGATTAAGTGTGGTGGAGCCCCCAAGGAGCAAAATCTGGTGGACCCAATACAGTTTTTTTTGTCCTTTAAAGTAATAGTCCAGCCACGTAACTGATTGGTGGTTGTCTGGTACTCACCCACTTACTCGAACATCAGATCGAGTATCGAGAATCATATTGCTAGTCACCAGGAAGCCTTCCTGTGTATCCCTGTGACCAGCCAACAAACTCTGATCATCCAGCGATTCTACAGCACAGATGCAAGCTGCTTTGCCATTCAGTATGCTCAGCTCTATTCAGCTCTGACAGCCTCTGTGACATGCTGCCAGCCACATCCCCACTCACCTCTATCTGTGGGGAGGACCTGCACGTCATTCACAAGTGCCTGTCCTGGGCATGCGCTTCAATAAAGGTATATCATGGACGCTGGATTGCAGCTAAGTGAGTTTATGCGGTGATCCCTGCAGAGCAGAGCGTTCCAGGGTGAGGGAATCAGCACACCCTCCAACAGTAGGAAATCAGTGGACCAAAACCCAGCAGAGCAAAGAGGGATACATTCTTTATCCCCGGGGCATCCTAATTTGGGATGCTCTGCTGTGTGAAATGCCCCAAATTGCTGGTATACTCACTCTTTGTGACCCCACTGTGAATGTACAGGCTTCTTCTGTTAGGAGGTTTAGCCATGGGAGTCAAACAGCTCAGGTTCCTTCATCAACATAGTAGATGTACAGTTTAGTATGGGCAATCTGTTTCTTGTGCACTTATTATTTGGGGTTTTACATTTTGATGTGTTGTTTGCATAAATGATGGTTTAAAAAAAAATGAATTTAGCAAGCAGCAGCCAGAGAGATGAAACCCTAAAATCAAATAGTCACTATGTTAAAAAAATTACCCCAGAGACCAAATAAATTGTTAAATCATATCCAGTTTTCAATAAATTTTGTTAGTCGATGACCATATTGAAATAAGCATTAACATACAATGAAAACAAGTTTTAAAACAAACTGTTTGAAATGGAAAAAATTATTTTTCTTCAATATATCACGCTGCATTGGAAACAACACTAATTAAAAGAACATCCAATACAATGATCTCCCGTGAAAAACAAATTCAAGTATTTTCTCAAATCTTCAGTTATTTGTGCAATTAATAATGTTGCATAGTAAAGAAAAACATAAACAAAACAAAATACAAACAGTCTTAACATGCACCTAAATAAAGTTTCATAAAAGTAGACAGCTCTCATACAGAAGCCTTATTATATTGTTGAGGAGTCGTGCAAATATGTTTTTTATTTTCACAGCAAAGCAGTGTCAATGATTTTGGGGGCCAGCTTTTTTGTATTGGTAAAGCGTATGATATTTTCTCTACAGGAGCAGAGGAATCATGAAAAAAATTATATAACCAAATAAATTATTCACCATCATCTTATCCGTTTCATAGTTTAAATCAAATGTAGAAATTAAAATAGTATTATTTTTACTTAGAGACTGGTAACATGTAGCATTTTGCATTTTAACCTATTATAGCTATACCTAGTAGACTTTCATAACTGCTAGAACTCTGGACTGGTTGATGGTAAGGCATATGAAACTTGATGAACCTCTAAATCAAGATACTAGTAGAGCTATTCCATTTGTAATCATGATTTCTGTCAATGCAGCCATTGATGCCAATGGATAAACAGGCCATATACACATCTGCATCAAGAGGACAGATCAGATCTCTACATAGCATTGTGACCATGACAGTAAATGTAATACGTTTTTGCTTACCCCCTCTAGTCCAGAGTTTTACCAATTATATAGTTACCACTTTAATGATATGAACCACAAATATTTGTACAACTTATTGTGCAAAGTTTTAGTATGTATACATAATTTTAGGAAGACCTACACCCTACAGAGCCTTCTACTATTTGGCCCCATGGAGCAACCCAAAATTGGGCCACATAAATACCCCACTATGCTACCGTGTCATGCACGCACTGCAGCTGTGAAACCTATTGGTAACCTGTAGGTCACATAAACAGCAGGAGCATATGTACTTTCTGGATTTTTTCCAGTTCTATGACCTTTTAAGATTGCCAGATATAAAGAAATATAGGAAATGTAATTCTTTTTTTAAAAAAATCAAAATTAGTATATTAATATACATTTTATCTACCATTATCTGTATGATATTATTGCCTTAGGACTGTTAATGTTATTTACTAATTTAGTATTTTTAACAAAAATATCTAATTTCCAACATTTGTCTAAAATGATGCTAAGTCATCCAGCCTACTAAGAATAATGCATTTTGTAATTCCTGAGTCTCTAGAAATGTGTATTGTATGGATTACTGCATGCTGAACCTACAGATACAGCACTCTTTAGAGTACAATGTATCACAGCAGAGTTCAACATTCTTCTTAAAATGCATAGCAGTCATATCCTGTATGTTACATTGTACATTGTACAGTACAAAGGGACACAGACAGCAGAGTGATTTTAAAAACTCCCAGCCAGAGTTTCATTACTCAGCGCTAATGTCTCTGTAAGTACGTGCACCTATGTAATTAGGGTGATCAGAGGAGCATGACTAGTCACTTGAACCATTTCCTATTTTTAGATCTCTACTAGTTATGAGAAGTAAGAGGCAGTATTTTCCTAGATATGACTATGCAAGTTTGTATACCAATTTTATGAATTGTTCCTTTCAGATTGAAAGAATTTATGTTATAGATATGACATCTGCTACTAAATGATACCACAGATCTAACAGAAAGGGAAATAACTTTAAACTCATCAGTGTCAGTATATATATAAATGGTCAGATAAACTACTTTCTGCACTGTAAAATAGTGGTGTGCAAAAAGAACAATCCCACATTAAACATGAATATTGACTCCTCCCTGTCATTTGGTAACTTAAGATAATTTACATTCTGTCGCAGATCAGCTTAAGCTCAGTCACACTGCAAGCCTACCAGATACATGTCTTGATAAATTACTGAACAACAGATGAGTTATCTGATTGTATTTCATCTTCACCAATCAACATGAACACACCATTATAAGTGAAATAAATATATTTCTATATAACTAGAAATATCTCATTTAAGATCCTAAAAAAGTACATTTACATTCTCAGGTGCTTTATCAAAGGCATTTGCAAAAAAAGTGAACTCTAGCTAATTTACATATGACATAAATATGATAGGCTGTACTTGATACATGAAGTCTGAAACACATTGTAATCATTTGACAATTTAGCACTGGTACTGATATACAAATAACCTATTATCCCATATCATTGGATTGTAGATCTAATTTGTCAAGAAGGGACCTAAAGCATCAGTGCCTCCAAGCTGCCGTGTCCAAGCACTCAAACCAGCTTTGGAAAGTCTAAATGTAGGCTGTTAACTTGGCTTGCCATGTGAATGGCAGCAACTAAGGGGGTACGACTATCGCTACTGGTCATTGTCAGGTCAAGTGGCCAAGTGCACAGGAGAGCAGGGAGGTCAGTACACTATACTGAGCCCTGTATCAGGTTCTCAGGGGATATTTCTGTTTCAGACATCCTATTCAAATATATCCAGGGGATGGTGAAGCAGTGGCCATGAATTCACCATAGGTTTCTTGAAGCCATACTGGTTTCCCTGCATTAAATAATATTTATATGTTGAAAGTCATAGTTTTAATTATTACCAGCTAAAGTTTCAAGATTGTAACTTCCTGACTTACCTATATCCCTGCCTTAAAAATATTTATATGTTGAAAGTCATAGATTTAACCCATTTAATGGCAGTTATGTGACATATCTGACACTTCACCGATTTAAAAAAAAAGTTAAAAAAAAAAAAAGCTCACCTTGGCACGGGGGCTTCTCTTCCCCCAGGGGACAACTCTGCCAGACCACAGGGCATTTATACTAAGAGTGGGATGACATCATCCTGCTCTTCTGGTATAAATGCCCTCTTCTGGCACCAGCAAAGCTATCAGATGCTGGAGGTGATTGGTGGAGGGCGGGTGCGGAGACAGGGGTCTGCCCTGCCTCCGCATATGGCTTCCATTGATCATCACCGACTGCCAGTGACAGTGTCAGTGATATCATCTAAAATTTCAAGATTGAATTTGAACAGCCCTTAGCCAAAGGGGGCCACATAAGCCTATAATGCAACTACAGTGTTAGAGGAACCTAAAAAAAACACAACAAAAAGGTCGATTTGCAATCGATTGCAATTGCCACTACATGTAGTGTGATTACAAGCACCTCAAAACTGAAGGCAATTTTGATTGCGACCACCTACATATACAAAAGGGACTATAAACTACTATAGGCCGCTCCTTCACATCGATTGCAGGGCAATCGTAAAAAGTTAATGATTGCCCCACGATCTGTGAATGTAGTCTAAGGACCCATTGGTGTATGTTTCATATTACAAGTTAGGCTTAATATAAATGGGATATTGATGTCAGGACTTAAATGTAGCCCTTGTTTTAGATAGCATACCAGTGAGTAAGATATTAGTGTGTACAGGACTTCAAATAATTGTCTAGAGTTTCAAGCATTTAGTGCCTTATACCAACTATTTGTAACATGCAGTATGGTTAGTTCCAAGTAACAAAGTGAAATTTGAAAATCTGCTAGCTGATATCTATAGTGACATTCAATGCTAATTACTCACTATTTGAGCTTTTGCTGCCCCTTATAAATGTTCTTATGAGGCAGTTCTGCATATATATTACTTGCCAAATAAAAATGTTTTCTGCATTATGTATAAATACCTCTAAACATGACTTTTACAAACTCACCTATGTTACCTTTTATAAAATGATCCAGGTACTAAATAAATATTAGGCAAATGTTTCAAATGGCATAGACCCCTTACTTACATTTACAATTTTCAGTCTGATTTAATGATGTAGTCATGGCATGTTTACTTGTGTAAATGTGTACAAACCTTCCTGTATTTATATAAATATATTCAAACATTTGTGCATAAAAAAAACTTGAGGGGACAACTGAGGATAAAGAAATTAAATCCTGTTCACACAGGTAAAACAATTAAGGGGAACCCCAATTTGGCTGCTTTGCCAAGTTGAGATGCCTCCCAGGCAACTTGGGCAGTGGACCCAGAGTCAGTTTAGACTTTTTGTCCACTTTAAGGGGTGTAAAGCAGCCAAAGCATTGCCAGGGTCTCAATAAAAATAAAAACACCTTTTCTGTATATAACGGCAGTCCCCCACCCTCATTTATTAAGCAAATCTGTGTATGAGCCTCATGTCTTGGCTATACAGTACTTCACATAAAGTAAATAATTGCCACTCTCTTGTCATATAGACACATGTTATGCTCATATATGTGTAATCCACTATTATATGCACAAGAGGCAAGATATGTGTTTTTTGTTGAGAGTATTTTAAAGCATACTCTGCATTCCTGATATGGGATTTTAAAGCCACTGTCCAATCAAACTCAGAAATACTCCTTTTGTGTAGGGCTGCACACGGCAAAGTTCTCATTTCCCCCCTTTTTACAAAGCTCTATTGACAGAGTAATTATAAATTAAATTTTCCACTCCAGTGTTGTCCTCTGTAATGGAAGTCAAATGATGCAAGCACACTGTGTGTATTGCATTCTAGTAAGCTAAGGTTGATTTGAACCCATCATTACCTGACATGAGCCTCAGGATTGTATTGGTGGTCTGGATTGGGGGGGGGGGTGGACTGGAGGCAGAGGAAGAGGAAAATAAATCTCCTTTCCTTTCTGTGACCAGAGCAAACAGACAACATGGGACTTACACTGTATCTGGTAAGCTGCCAAGCAACTGATTTTAAAGTTTACCTGGCCAATCCCTTTATTTTATACTCATTTAGCATATGTATGTTTATCTGTGTGTGGAAGATACACATTTCTTTGATTTATTTCTCAGAGAATGATATGGATAAAGCAGCCAAATTGCTAATTGTGTTCAGAATTAGCTATTTTGCAAAAAAAAAAGCATATAGGCTGCAGCCTTTTTGTCCAAAACCTCCCTAATGATAGAGCCAATATTACGTAGAACATCAAAATGTTCTGTTTATACATACAGAGCACCCTGAGATGGGGCACACTGAGGCACATGCAATTGGGCAATTCTACAGGTGAGGGACAAATATTTTTTTATATGCTTTAGAAGTTACAAAAAATAACAACAGATTTAGATCAGGGTAATTTTTAATGTGTAAGGCTTTCCCATAGGAAGCTGCCATTTTGTAAATATGAATTCTAAAATATATACCCTATTAAAATGATTTGCCCCTCATTTGTGGAACTACCCGTTACATATGCATGGGATTTAGATTCTTAAATAGAAGAAAAATATTTCTTATTTTACTTTATTGTGTGCTGAGTGACACAAGCTCTGGCCACCCCTTCAGAAACATCCAAAACCATCTGCATAATCCTTATTATAAAAGGCAGCTTTGTTATACCAGTCACATGTGTCTAATATTAATTGCAGGGAGATGGAGAAGGCTGCCATAGATCCTCAAGGCAGCAGTCTCCACAAATAAAAATTACTCATCATAACAGTGGCAAGAAAACAAGCCCCCACTGGGAAACAGGGGTGGACTGGCCATATGGAGACCATAGGGAGACCTAGGGCAATGCCTAGCGGGCCGCTCTGCTTTGGGGCCAGTTGGGCTGCTGCTTTTAACACCCCCATTCAATCCCTGCCCCCTTAGTCTCTTTCTCATTTCTCTGTACCCAGTCCTACTGTACCCACAAGCCAAGGAACCCAGCCTCCAATGCTATACCCACGGCACCATAACTGGGGACCTCAGCGTAGATGTCTCGGGCCAGCCAGGGGTTGGTAAAATCCATGGCTGAAATTTGGCCCCAGCCTGTCACTGCTGGGAGAAACAGGGCTTTTCATGTCCAAATTGGGCTTATCGCTAAGGGAGAAGGAGTTCTTTCTAGTTCCAGACTGGACTCAGGACACTGTATGCTGTAGGAGGAGGGTCACTTATATACACTGCATCAAAAAATCTAGATAAGCTTTTTGGCAGGTTTTGAATGAACCATTCTGCTTTTATAGGGGTGTTCAGTTGTAATGGCCTATCCCCTGAGCTAGCCTGATCTGCAATAACACTTGTTTTGCTACTGCAATTCCTCTGATATGAGTAGATGCTTTTACCTATTGAGCACATATTTAGAGAGGTTAATGTGGATGCTTCCCATGGGCTGACCCAGATGACAGGCATTAGAATGGAGCAGATCACCCCTGTAAAAGAGGAATGGTATACTCAAAGACCTTTCAAACCCTGCATTATATTCCTTCCAGCAGGAGACCACAAGCTTGACAAAATTTTGTTTTTTTAGTTGAGGCTTTTTTTAGTATGATCACTCATTATTTAGTATCCTTTTTTTTGGAATCTTTGGTGATTTTGTGCTACACCTCCTTTTAGAACCCAATAAATGTCCCTTGATGCTTCAATTAATCTGTAACATCGAACTTACATCCAATACCTTAAAACCTAATTTTTGGGGGCTATCCAAATTATTTTAGGAGTTCTAGAGGAGGCTGAGTTTTTATATATATAGGGGGCCATGCTAATTATTTGGTGAAGCAAAATGTGAATTGCAACATGCATTTTAGTTAGCTGTTTCACTTTAACACACAAGAAAGTGCAATAAAAAATGTTAGCTTTTTACATTTTAAAGTTAAATCACCTGTGCCTGTGATGGGACATTTTATGACTAAGATATATAATTTATCTAATAAGGTAAATATATTTTTTCTAAGCCTTTGACCCTCATTGCACGGTGTTATCTATGTATATCTGACTGATCAGGGCCCACTGTAGCTTGGAGGATCCACTTCAGTTTGTGATTTTTTTTTTTTAGTGCTAAGAGTGCACATACCAGGAGGAGTGGTGGAAAGCATCAGAGATGAATAATTGGGGGTGTGGGGGGTTACATTTGGTGTGGGATACAGAACATTCTGTTGCAACACCGTCAAAGGACCCACTGAGAATGTATCACACAAGGGCCCTGTCTCACTGCCGGAATATTGGGGATGGGGTGGGCAGCAGCAGTTGTCGACAGTTGGGGGGGGGGGGATTTACATTTGATGTTTAAAAAAGCAACTTTACTGCCAGATTAGCCACGAAACACTGCAAACTGGACCACTAAGATTTTATTCCCAAGGACCCACATTACCGTTGAGCCAACCCTGTGTACTAGGGATACTCCTCCAGTAATACACACAAAGCATCCAAACAGCATTCTATTGGAAGAGCAGCAATTTGCTGGAGAATGCATATCAGCTGGTAAAGGATGTCCCACTGATAATGTGAAAAATTAGTTATTTTTTTAAAGGTGAGACCCCAGGGGGAGGGTGTTTTGCTATTGAAAGTAAATATGCAAATCACAGCAGTGTACTCTGTTGTGAGAATTTACCTGTGGAGCCTTTTTGTTATATAAAATGTGTCAAAAATGAAACTAAATAAATTGAAGAACACAGGGAATATTGCAGGCTCTTAAAAAAGGTATAAATCCAGGGGTTGACATAGCATTTGTTGACATCATAAATCATTTTTTTTTACCTAATTACATAATACAATTCTGCAAAGAATTACATATTTACATGCATGTGTGAGACCAGAAGTGAAAACAGAAATGTGCGTATGAGCTTGGCACTTTAGTGAATAGTTTGAATGTGTAGCTATATTTCTATTTTCATACAATATGTACAAAATTTCCATGAGAGAAAAAAATGGAGCTTAGTCATATTTAGAATTACTTTACATAATAATTTACAGTGTATTTTAATAAAGGTTTACTTTTTGGTTTCAAGCATACAAACCTTAGTTCTTCTGTGCTGTGCCAGAATTTCCTGCATGTTCATGCTTTGTCTTCCTATTTATGTATGCAAGCCCTGCGTGCCTACCCTACATGCTAGAAAAAGTGAGGGAGCAATGTGTGTGTATGTATATATATATATATATATATATATATATATATATATATATATATTTAAATGCATTTCTATATATTTTGTACATATTCATAAAGAAAGCTTTTTCACCAAAACATCTTTCATTACAATATGCAATTTAAAGTCCTGTTTTCAAATTTACATATCATTTGCTTATTCATTTGTATGACTTCATGTCTACTCTGTCAGTGCAGAGAAATCATGGCTTCGATTTTTGAGAAATGTTTGGTTTTAAGTTGAAAGATTACACCACTCGTTGAGTTATTCTTCCATGTTTCACAATGGATTTACCATCTTCCATATTGAGTTGGCTTGATAGCTACATTTGCAGTATATTTAATTTTGTCTGATTAGCACTATGCCATGCAACGTTGCTTTTTTTCTTTGATAATAAAAAAAGTGTATTCATGCCTTGAATTTTCCTCGTTGTTGGGAAAAGTTAGTCATGCAATAATTGCGTTTTAAGTGCCAACTTCTGACAGGTTCCAACTTAGTATTTTCTGAAAAAATATTGCACCTTTATTTCTGAATTATAAGCAAATTGTGAATTCTAATAGAATTAATCATGAGTGGACCTACATTTTAAGAAAAAAAGCTAATGGAGATGACCATGAATGGGATGAAGTGGAGACTTTCCAAAAATATGTCCTTGGAATCCATGACAAATAGTGCAGGAAGACAGTATCCATCTGAGTTGCCTTATATTCCAGATTGAGATGGGTCGTATCGTCTCTTTTTAACATTTCTTCCAGAATGCATTAAAGAAGGGAGAAAACAGAGGTTGATTGGATACATTCAATGCAAAAAAAAAACAACAACTAATGGCTGATTTAATGGCAGAGGATATAGGTCAACAGGTCATATTAAATATTAGCTGTGTTTTAATAACTCGTCTGTTCAGCCAACATAGGATAAAAATAATTTGGCTGTGTTTAAGTTTTCATTATAAGATCTAACTAGTATACTGTGTATCAGTCATTGATAAGGATATGGTCACAAGATCTGCTCTGCCATAATCCAGACATTACCTGACAATGAAAGGAGAATGGACACATAAAGCTGTTAGTAAAAAAGATCACATTCATTTTGTTAATCTGGTGAGTGTACTGAGCCGTGGTGCCCATTCTTCTTACATTGCATACATATTTGTCAATATATAGCTTAATATTACAGTACAACAAACATGGGTGCAACCTCCCCATAATCTGGCTTCATGTGGGGCATCAAGCAAAAGGGCTCATGCATTTAGTCTGGAAACACTTGGCATATGCACCACTACTGCCACCAGTTTGGCATGCAAAAACACAAAACAGTAGTTTCAGGATATGCATATGCAGCCATGTGTTCTGTGAAACACTTGTGAACATTTTAATTAGTTAAAAAACAAGAGTGGTTTTAAATACATATTTCACAAGATACAAGCAGGCAGTTGTAAAGGTTAGGTGGAGTGCAAGCACAAAAATGTGAAGACTGAGGTTATCAAAGATACACAAATGCATACTTTTGCACTACCTTGAAAACCTTTGACATACTATATAGTACAAATTGTGGGAATGAATGATAACAGAAACCTAAAAACGGCGTTCTTGCACCAAGAAAAATGTATTTTTCTCAGTATCTACTACACAAAGGTTCCTAAGATTGATGGTACAGACTAGGTTTAGGTTTCATTTTTACTACAATATGTCAAATTGTGTCTATCCCTGGGCCACAAAGAATAATACATTTTTAGGCTGCTCAAAGTTAAATCACACTTTTGTAAGGTTACTCAACAGGCTCTAAACCCGACAAGGCAGTCCCAGGACTCTTTTCACTATCACTATCTATCGCAAAATTGTGTAATATTAAAAATTCATATAAACACATCAGCTGAGACGAGGGGTCACTTATACACCCAAACTAAATAAAACTCCTGCCAAGCTTGTGGTTTATTCTCACATGGTAGAAACAAAATCCAGGGATGACAGGTTTAGCCTATGAGGGGTGACAGAGCCTGTCACCCGTGACATCCTCTTCCATCCATTAAAATAAAAGAAACAAGCCTGGCTGGATATTTCTTGATGTCAGGTGTATAAGTGACCCCTCCTCCCGCCATCCAGCATATTTATATGGCTGTTTATCATTGAGCCATTTTTTTCGCGATAATGCTCCTTTAAGGATTTTACCTAAAGATTTAGGTGGGATCCTAAAACTTCATTCTCTTCCCAAAGGAGTTTCCAGGACTCTTTCCTGTGCTTACTTTGCCACGCAGCTGATTGGGCCCAGGCATAGGAGCTATTACTTTGGAGTGTTTAACTAACAGTAGACTTATTTCCTGTTTATGTCCTGACTAGGGATGAGCGAACCGGTTCGGACGAACCGGAATTCGCTCCGAATTTCAGGGAAAATTCGATTCGGCACGAACCCGAATTTTTTTGGGTTCGTGACGATCGAATTTTCCCTGAAATAAAAAAAAAAAATGCCGGCATGGTGGGAGCGGGCAGGCCGGCTACGCTCTCAGCTGTCATCAGAGGGCACGTCATCAGAGGGTGCCTGAGAGCGGCGCCAGCCTCCACGCTCCGACCATGCAGGTAAGTGTTTGCTTTTTAAACAAATGCCGGCATGGTGGGAGCGGGCAGGCCGGCTGCGCTGTCAGTGGGCCGGCTTCCGCCACCCGCTGACAGCGTAGCCGGCCTGCCCGCTCCCACCATGCCGGCATTTTTTTTTTCAGATGAGCGATTCGTGAAAGTTCGATTCGGGAGAACCCGAATTTCTTGGGGATATTCAGCGAATCGCCCGAATCGAACTTTCAAGAAGTTCGCTCATCTCTAGTCCTGACGATAATCCCATGGGTATCACTACACATTTTCCAAAATGACACCTATGAATTTCTATTCATGAGTGTCATTTGAACCAAAATATTTGGATACTAACAGATCTTCTTTTACATTAACATAAATGAAGGTTAAAACTCTGTGGAGTCATCGTCATCATAAGTAGTACTGTAGTAATTTTATCATTTTTATAGACTGGAGAAAGGACTTAAAGTCCCTGTACAAGCAATTAACATAAAGTATATACTCGCCTTTTGTCCTCTGCAGCTACATCACACAGTTACTGCATCTTTTTACTTACCTTTGAGGATGAGCAATCGGTTTCATCACCTATCGCCAGGAGACATGGTGGTGTCCTTTACCATGCCATTACTCCCCCCCCAACACTTCTACTACATTCATTGCAGAAGAAAGGGGCATGAAGTAGGCATGTGGGGGCATAAACAAGGCTCCATATATGGCACCATGCAAAGCTGTCTGGCTCTGGAAGATGGAATTAATGCTTCCTGCCATCTGCACAATGAAGCTGCGGGGACTTTATTTTGTTTATGCCTGCACAAACCCTTTACAGAATTTAAAAGTACAGAACAAATTCTCATGGTAGTAAAAATTCACTTCATGACAAAAGCATGAGAATGTCACTGTTGCTGAATCACTATCTAGGGAGACAATGAAAGTCAATGGTACTTTTTACTCCTAACAAAGGTAGTGAGCTTTTTACTCCTTTTTACACTGTAGAAAAAAAGTCCAGTTTACTTTCATTGTCTTCCTAGCTGGTGATTCAGCAACAGTGACATTCTCATGCTTTTTTCACTAATGTGAATTTTTTACTACCATGAGAATTTATTTCAACTCTTGCCTAATCAAGGCCCATACATTTTTTTATTGTAAACAAAAGGCCAATAAGTTTCCAATATTAGGTTTATCCCTCTGAAACAATTAATTTTGGAAGAAATAAAGAGACTGACGCCTATCTCTAATTATAAATCACTATAAAAAGGGTCCCTCAAATTTTCTTTAAAGCTAGAAAGGCCCTTCAGTAAATCATATAAGCCTAATCGTGTAAAAAAAAAAAACAAGTAATTGTGTAACTGATGTAGTAACTCTCTTTAAAAAACAAAATGTATTATCCTTTTATATAGAATCATACAAAGGCAATAAAACCAGTAAAACATGGTTGCTTAAAATTTTCAGCAAAATACTGTAATTTGCCATTATGTTATCTTTGATACACAAGAAATATAACTGTTACATAGATGGGTTATCAGCTAGCTTATCAATCTTAATGCATCAGTGTAAATAGAAATATCTTTCTACGGTGTACAAAATGACCTCATATACGGAAATTACAGGAAGTGGGCAATATACACAAAGGCATTAGTTGAATTTTATTGTGAGTACACATTGTAATGATGCTTCTCATTTGCCTTCTATTATGATTTGACTTGAAAAATATGTGAAAAACGTTTTCATGGTAGGCATGCTGTAGTAGAATTACTTTTACACATTAGATGCATAGACATACCCTACCCAAATCAGGCTGCTCTAAGACCCATCATTTAAATTATTTTTATATATTTAACCCCCCCCATCAGATCCCTCGCTCATTAACAAATGTATTCTTATTTTAAGCTGTATACCTACCCTCACTATTTTCTCGAAGGGCTGGGCCACACTTCTTTGGATATAGCCCCAGTACACAGACCCCCTCAGCCAAACCCTGTTCTGGTTTCATATACACATCTTTTCTAACGCCTCAACCACCCCATAAACTTAGTCTCCTCCTGTTGACCAGCAAAATATGTATATTCTAAATTATGTTACAGCAAAGAGTTGCTGCTGGTACACAGCTCAAAAAGAGGAAACGCCTTTTTACATTAGGACACCAAGAATCGGGCAGTGGGTAAATATACATAAGGATATTAGAGTAGATTTAGTCATATAGCAGCCCCCCTGCCCTGCCAAACTCCCCTGGCACTGAGACTCTTACCTTGCCCACAACCCAGTGGTGTCCTTAGCGCATGGGCTGTGGCCACAAGTTCACAGTGCAGCATCTCCTGCTCTATCCGGGCACGAGCCGCTCTGTGTAGCCTTGTAACCAAAATAGTCAGAGGAATGGAGTGTGGGCTTGGTCCGAGGTTTTTCTTTGTTCTTTCTCAGCAGGAGGGCGGCTGATGGGGGGGGGGGGTGTTACTACATGGCTGGATTAATACATCTACATACAGATGGATTGAAGGCCATCTATTAAACAGCCCTGATGCCACATATTGAGACATGGAACCATTAGGAATTCATACAATATTCTAATCCACTTCTCTGCTTTTAATTAAAATGCATATTAAGGACCATCAAGTAAAAAGTGCAAAGTCCAGGAAATCATAATAACCAATAAGATTCAAGGGAGACCTCTGAGGTCCATTCTGCCCCCCACTGCTCAGGAAATTCCAAATCTCTCTACTGTTAGAACCTTGAAAGTTATATATTAATAATGCCCCATGTGGGGTCATTCCAGGGACCTAGCAGCAGATGGCACTCCAAATAAGGATACTGAGTGGTATCCGTTTAGGTTTAGGTTTACTGGGTTCATCAGTCTAAGGATCTTTTTGTATGATTAATACAGTATGTGTTACTACAACTTGCACAACTTTCATTTATTGTAATACTAATATTCAATCCAACAACTAAGGATATTCTGTGCAGAAGTAAATGTGAAGCCTAAACTTAAAAGGATGCATTTCTGTTTGCATTTTATGTATAGCATATTTATTCAAAGCAATCATTTTTTCAGCACGATGGATGAGTAGGCCCTCTGTCCACCCTGCCCCCCCCCCAAAAAAGTTACACATTTTCATTACAAATATCATCTTAAAGCGTAGTTATGCACATCAGTCTCACTGCTAGACAGTTCCTGATCACAAGGTGGACTATCATGCAATACACCTATAAAAAAAAGTACAAATAACTCATGGAAGATAACAGTATTTTAAACCCTTTTTAGTACTTAGAATGAGGAGCACTGGATTTATTAGATACGTTTCAGGAGACAACAACCTTTCACACTTGGAATGTAATCTAGAGGTCAAACATTATAACTAGACTGGAGACAGGATAAAATATATGGGAACATATTGTGAGCTTTAATAATGTGCTGGGGCCATCTATTAAAATCATCTTACTGTTGTCATACAAGTAATACTTCTGCATAAAACTTATTAATGCAAACTATTATTACTGACTCAACCAGCTCCCATAAATGATGGACCTGTCTAGGTGTACTTCTTGTTTATTAATTTATCTGCAACTAGGTGATGATATGGAGAAGTACAGGAAAAGAAGTTAAACAGATTCTTGGTATATGCTGGCATATTTATAGGCAGTAACACATATTTCCGTAAGCCATAACTTACTGGAGGTCCTCTTACTCTCTGGCCCACTGTGCATCACCTCTGCGAGGAAGGCGATGCTTGACCACTTCCATGTTCCCTCAATGACTGCTATTCATATGTTCTTCAGGCAGCCAATTGGGTTTGCCATGGCAGTGGGTGTATAGAGGGAAGACAGAACCTGTATAGATGTCTGCCAGGTCTTGGGCTTCCATGTGTGAATGCCTTGCAGGTCATCCAAAATTGGAATGCCCCCATTTTGCAAGGGTAAGATTGGAGGTCCTCTTTGAATATGAAAAAAGGGAATTTTCTTAGCAAGGGCTTTAGTACTATATAGGGGTGGTGCAAAAGTAATATTTACTTTGAATCCTAAACACATATCCATGTTTTGAGGTTGTGAATGTCTCAGGGTGAAGTGTTTGAAGAAGGCAGATATAGTTTCTAAAAACTGGGAAACAACAAAATGCTATGGGATATTTACAAGGAACTAACAAATTGAAATGTGAATTTAAGGTAGCAACTAAAAGTCTAAAAAGCACTACAGAACAATGCTAATACTGGTATCTTCCACATTTGTCACATTGACATTTTTAACAGAAGTCTAAAATCTACATTTTAGAAGAGTTTTATTAAATTTCAAATCCCTTACAGACCAACATGCATTTAAGCTGTGAGCTAGGCCAGGCCAAATTTATTGAGGTTCTGCTACAGTGTATTCAACACTTTATTTTACTTCTTTGATATCAGAGTTTTATATATATATATATATACATATATATATATATATATATATATATTCTAGTAAGAGACACTTTGGTGCAAAGATAATAGAGGTAAGAGTTAAGGGTCTGGCCTACTGTAGATACAAAAATGAATAATCAATGTGTTTGCAGCAGACAACTGGATAACAGCTTTTCTAAGGTATTCATTAATTCACATTTGACACAGCTGACAGATTCCCTTTAATTTAGCATACCTGCCTCATTTATTGAAGATGCTACAAACATTATTGAATCATCTTAAACTCTTAGTAGTAAAATGTTAATGTTAGTATGATTGTTAGGAACTTTTTTAGAGTGTTTAAAATCTTGCTGTATCCAAGGAAAGTGAGAAAAATTGCGTAGATGCAGTGATTACTTAAACTAACTATCCAGGAATGTTCTTACTTCCTCCCACCTTATTCCTCATGGGAACAGTGTGAAATTAGCCAGTTAAATGTATCTCAAAATCTGTGATTAGATGTACCTTGTGTACTCTAACCCATGCCACTGGCTTTGCTTCCATTCCTAGCGTGGCTGAGCTGGGAAGGAAATGTGTTTTACTGTGGTCAACCTCTGTAGCTTGGTGTGCTCGCTTATGCTGAGAGCACCAATGAGTAGGGGCAGGTGGTTTTGAAGATGGGTCTGTTACAATACTCCAAGGGGCACCTTGGAGCATGGTAACAGAGCAATAGAATTTAAAGGAGGGGCCTCTACCCGGTGTTACGGGAACTGCAGGTGAGATTCTTGCTGCCTTTTCCAGATAACCTGGTCTACTAAAGGCAATGAGGTTAGCAATACAGCTCACCCCTTGCCATGGACACCCCAGTATTTTTGACAGACCCAACTACTGAATCATTACTGCAATGACACAGAATAGTGGTCTCCTGGATGTGCTTACCCAGGGTAATCACTTTAAAAGGTAACTTTCTTCTGTGTCCAACTTGTTATTAAATGATAGAACTTTTTTAACGTTTTAACTGTTTCGTCAAAAGCTATTTAAAACTCAATGTAAAATAGAATAGCTATATGTACTGTGCTTGATGATATTTTTGTAGCAATAAATCAAGGCAACAGGTATTGTTGTGTCTTTGCTGTAGATGTTGATTTAAAGGAGGACTGTTGAGAAAAAATGGCCCAATGATAAATATCTATATAAAAATGCTGGATCGCGGGAGAAAGGGGTCACTTATACACCCGGCATCAAGAAATATCCTGACAGGCTTGTTTCTTTTTAAATGGAAAGAAGAGGAAATTAGGGGGGGGGGGGCAGGTTCTGTCACTCAAGCATGGCCCCTCAGGATTTTATTCCTACCAGGAGAAAACAACAAGCTTGACGGGGGTTTTATTCAGTTTGGGTGAATAAGTGACCCCTCCCCTCATTAGGTGACTGGTTTATAATGTTTAGAAGCTGAAGATATGTGCATTTTTAACCCTTGTCTTAGATTAATATTATGGTACCTCACAGTGAGCTGTGGTAAATTAGGTGAGTTTTCCTAACTCTGGAGATAGGGAAGAGCAGGAAGGGAGTTTAGGAAAGTGAGTTTCTTCTGGGGTGTAATTTATTTCCTTTCCTGGTTAATAGTCTTTTAAGCAAATAAAATATAAAGGTTTTCAAATCACATTTAGGATGTATTATTGTTTTATTACATTCCTTGATACAAGTTTAGCTTTATAATATAGAAATATTTGCTTTAAATGAATATATATATATATATATAAAGTATACAATTAGTTTTTTTAGTAGGGAAATGGTCCATTATTATTAGTGTTACATAATATTTATCTTATCACCCAAGTGTCATCTATTTAATTTTTATTTCTTTATCTTTATTTAACTAAGTATCTACTAATATTGAGTAAGCCTGAGAATGTAGCAGAAACTCAAAATTTTGAGTAAAACAGTAAGCAGTAGAGTCATGGCATAGCCGCTGAAGAAAAGACATGCGTTGTTCCTTACTTAAAGCCCCATCCAGTCCCCCCAAGGACAATAGCTGCTACCAGGATGGCACCAGCGATGGACCCTATTATAAGGTTGGTAGCACTAGGACCTGTAGCAAAGGATTGTGGGAAAAAAAACATAAGAACGAAAGACAAAAAGGAAAGGCAAACAAATAACCGTATAGTGTGTCACTAGAAATGGTTAAAGCTATTTTCTAAAGCGACAAGCAGTGTGTTTTTCACTTTGTATTGCTTTCTATTGCTTTGCCAGGTAAGCCTATTTACTTGTATAAGTCTTCACATCTGGTAAATATTAGATTTGATTTCATTCTTCTGCTGTAAATCAGGAAACATTAGTACTTCCATGCTGAAAATATATATGTTATACAACAACGGGAATAGGGTTTTTGCAAAAATGATTTTTCTGACAAATAGCTAACAATTAATTTGCTCTTATTTACAACCTCAATAGTTAACGGATGTATATTATATTAGAACTGCCAAACTGTTCCTCACATTCCTACCTAGACATAAACATGCATGCTGGTGAAATAAAATGCATGTTTATAGGAACATCTTTCAATATAACAGCTTTCAGAAGCCAAATACAGCTATGTTCTGATAGTCAGCTGTCGGCAGCTCGAGAAGACAAAGGTGGTTTAGAAGAGAACTACATGTGCCATTTTCTTTAATTATGCAAGAGCACTTGAACAAACTGAAGGGTTTTTGTCCTAATTAACCCACATGTCAGCTTGTTAATTTCATGTCCGTCACTTAGCTGTACACATTATGCTTCTATTGATCTTTGCCATATTTTCTGTTTTATATTCAAAATGGTCATGTAAAATGGTTATGGTCTCAATAACCATATTATCTAGTAATTATAAAATTTCTCCCTGGCTCTAAACTTTCTCTGTTTTTATTATTTATGATTTTTCCTTGCACTAACCACCATCCCACTACCTGTTTATTTTATATTGCCTTTTCATGTGCATTTGTCTGTATTTACTTACTTTTGAAAGTATCAACATATAATATTTTAGATTTTAGTAGTAAAACAAAATGTATAAGATTACATTTTTTAGCCCAATGCATTTATTTTAATAGGATAAATCCAGTTTCATGAACTTTTTCAACACATTTCATATCATAAGTGTTATAGTTGGCAAGTGGCTCTTCTGCTTACCTGCCAGTGCTCCCACCGTATTGCTTTATATTACATGACTGCCCAGTTGACTTAAACTTTCAAAATGTTATTAACACTAGCCCAATGCTATGCTATTATGTACTGAAAATAATTTGAAAATCATCATTTTATTTTTGGGATCACTTGGCTGGCCATGTGACTAGTGTGCATAAGGCAGCATCTGCAACTAGATAGCAGAGGGATTCCCAGAGGGAAGGTTCATGCAACAAAAAACATACAATCTGTAGGATGAGAGGACCACATCATCATATTTGGGGTATCTGCTTCATAATCAGTAATTTTTGTTGCAATTTAATTTAAATATGGGTATACATATAACTACAGAATGTAATTATGTGATGATATGTGCATTTTCTTTATAATTAAACACCAACATACCAGATACCAGATTTTGACTGATTTGGTAATTTTATACATTATCCGAACAATATCACAGACCCTGCCCTATTGTAAAGTAGCATTTTTACGATTGCTATTACTAGTTTCCATTCTAACAATATGATATACTCTATTGTACATTCAGAAGGGTTTATATTGTCTAAGAGTGTCAGTCAGTTTGGGAAATTTGAATAGGAATTTGTTAAGTTTAGTTAATGAGTCATTTCAGACCTAACCACCAAATGAAGGTTCTAAAACTTTCTAGGATGATTAACTTGTTTTTACAAAAACTTCATTTTTTAATTTACATTACAAAATAAATAGTATGTTTAGAAATCAAACTGTTTCGCCAAAGTTCTTTGGTTATCAAAGCACACTGCTTAAGTTTAAATTAATAACCTGTAACATTGAAATGATTCCCCTTAAAATAAACGCACATGCAAAGAATGATGGAATGATAGTCAAAATAAAGCAGACTCTTGCAGAACTTACCTGTAGAAGCCACAGTTTGTACATACCATTTATACATCAACTAATAAAATCAGCCAATTATTTTGAAAGCATAATGACAAAGTACTACTTAGTATTGTAGGCCAGTAGAACATAGTCGAAACACACGACTGTTGTAACACAATGTTAAACAGATCTGATAGTCTAACAATTTAGATAAGCAGCAATTTAGATCTGTTGCCAACGAAAAGGTGTTTAGAAACACCTTCAGGTGCCAACTATGTCTAATTTTAGTATGGTCTTTTACATTTTGATGAATTCCATTGTGTAAAAAGCTAGTTAAATGTATTCAAATTATGATTCCCAGAATGCAGACTGTATTACACAATAACAAAACATTGTCACTATAACTACAACATATTACACAATCAAATTGCACAGAGATTTATTACACAGTACCTGTATAAGTACATAAAACAATGTTATCTCCAACAGTAACTTTAGGACATAGGTAACAAATAACATATCTTTAAGATCTTTAAGAAATCTGTTTCTATTAATGTATGCTGATTATATTGGGTTAAAAAAAGTTATATTTAACATAGCTAGCTACATGTCAGGCTAAAGGTTTTTAGTCTATACCTTAATGCAATGCAACAATGGCTGCACAATCTCAAGGCTATACAAATTCTGAAGAAAAGCGTATTTTTAGTCAGACCTATCGGGGGTCCATAAGATGCTATTGAAAGGGGTGTAGCTGTGAAAGCAGTTTGTATAGTGTGCGCTGTTGATCCCTAGGAACAAGCCATAACCCTCCAATCATTAGGAGGCTCCTGGGATCTAGTTGCATATGCACATACTAGCTTGTAAAGCTATATTAAATTAAATGCCCACATTACATGGTGAATAAGAAAGCTGATAGATACTTCAATAAATCATATCAAAAAGCCATAATAGGCCTACTAATTTACAAAAAATGTATAGGGAAGCATTTGCAAAGCCAGATTCTCTGCTCTGGTAAATAAAATGTTTTGCCTATTTGATGAATAACAAGCGTGGAAATCAATACTCAAATAATTAATAGCAACAGTAATACAGATTTTTCACAAACCGTGAAGGGTAATAAGAGTATCTTTTACAAATTAACAAATATTAATCTTTTGAAAATCTGAAAGTGGACCAAAACCCACCCTGGAGTCTATGAGACTCCAGGGCACGCATACTACCTTCCCCCGGGGCTTCCAGATTTGGGATGCCCTGCTGTGTAAACCCCCCAGGTCACCCAGTGAACTCACTTTCTCCCCAATCCAATGGCGCATGTGCGAGTGGCACCATTTCCTGCTATACTTTTAGCAGGGTGCACGCCAGGGTTGTAAATGTCCAGCAATGGCACACTCCCTGTTAGAGGATAGCGGGGATGCGGCCACAGGCGTGCTCAGGTCCACTTGGCTAGACTCCGCTGGAGCCGTCTTAGATTATTTTTAGACCAGTGGCCGGGAGTCGATCCGAGCATTTGATGAGAGGATACGAATGCACTATAGGACCGAGAAAAGGTGAGTTAGATTGGGCGACCTGGGGGCGGTTTCATACAGCAGTCGGGGTCAAGAACCAAAACCCGGGATAGTTAAAATCCTGGGTTTTGGTCCACTTTAATTAATTAAAAACCAAAAAAGTATATTACTGTAAGTTGTAGAAATACTTACAATACACATTACTATTGCAAAATACATTATTTTATTTTGATTTACTATGAACCAATTAAAACATGAGTGATTTAATCAATACCAAAGTTGTGTAGGTGTATTGTAAAAAAAAACATGTCTTGATAAGGGGCTTGTAAAGGGGAACGATTCCTTTATCAACTACTGCATTTTATTGCATAAAATACACGTTAACAATATAGGGCAACAGAAATGGGCACATCCATGTTTGCATGGGTTTAAAGAAGAGATAAATGTATAATATGCCCCACATTGTCCCAGACAAGGAGAGGGTCAACACTGCATGAGCAAATCACATGACAAGGACACGGTCAAATTACATGACTGGTACGGTAACCACCACATGACACAAAGCCAATGGGACAAGTACACAAAGGGCTCAGACACACGGTATACTTTCACCTCACACACTAGGCACAAAAAACTTGGAAAATGCTTACTCTATTCCCCACCCTGTGCCTCCAAATATCACCCCCAGAGCCAGAATGGTCCCTGCCACTGCACCTATAAGTCTGTTAGTGGCCATGCTCACTGTTTGGAGGGAAAAGGGAGATTAATTGTACAACAGTAAATATAACGTTTCAATATTATAATATGAAAAACAGGACTTTATAAAGAGGCCACAATGAGGTAACTAAGAGAGCTGGTTAGCTAACAAATAGTTCACATTTTACTACACGTTACAAAAATGCTACCCCTGTAACAACCAAATGTATGTATAATCTACCACTGTACAGTATATAATATAAATGCTTATATATAAAAGCTTATTCACCCACACATGTATGTATTGGGTCTGCAGTTCCATTTTCCAAATCAAAATTAAAACACTATGTATACCTAGAGACATATAAAAACTGTGAATTTAGAGAAGGGACAGGTTAACTATATTAAGATTTTTACAAGAATAACTATCTATATATTTTTTTGTTCTATTTAGAATTGTAAACCAAAGTCTGGATAATACGCCTTATTTCTATTGACAGTTTATTTTATGATGCTAAGATTACTTCCTATGCAATTACGAAAGAGGTGCATTTGGGGCCTGATTTACTAAACCTGTACCATCCTATGACAAAAGTTTCCCCTCTGCTAGGGCTCTGATCAAACTGGCACACTGTAGCCAGTTAGTGTTTCTTTAGCCAGGGTGGATAGCATAGAAAGTTATCGAGCATGTGGGCTTTCCAACAGATCTAACTGGAATGCGTCCACACACCCCCAGTGCAGCTGGGATGAACCTGGGATGGCAGGCTGGGTTGGAAACACTCATTGTGTTTAATAAGAACCTGCAATACACAGGCTACACTCACCCGCCAGCCCTCCTTCTCACATAATATTGATCTGTATTTTTGTAGATTGTGTGAAGAAATAGTACTTTATTTACTGTGTTTAAATAAGAAATCATATATGTTACAGTGTCAGTATTGTCTTATCTCCAAAAGGGTCCTCCCATACATTTAAGTCCATTTTTTCTTCTTTTGTCCTTCCTATCCTGCCAACATGCAAACACTGCTGAAATTGCAGTATAGTGCAATACCTCAAATATCTAACTGAAGATGGCATTGTTGGCTTTGAAACCAATAATTAATTTTTATCTGATCATGTCTGTATTTATTGAATCAAACTGGTAATATAACATTGCTAGTTTTCTGAGAAATATGTGTTATGATGAAATTATATAGTTAAAGCAAATAACATTTATCAGCTCATGCAACGTTAGAAAAGTGTTATTAACCATGATTTCTATTGTATTTGTAGTATTGTCTCACTGTGTTATCCATTCAAAGCAGTAGAAAGTGAAAAAAACAGGCGATACCTTTTTAGACTGAGCATATTTATGGTAAGTTTTCAAGAAAACTCAGTTCTCTTCGTCAGACCTGATGTTATGCAGAATAACAGAATAATCACCAGCTTAGGTACACACAGAGCAATGAACATCAAAAGGTTCTAAAAAACTTAGGAAAACAGGCCATTTACAGAGATATACAGATCAGTAAGGCTAGGGGTATAGGCTAGTCCATAAACTGCAAATTTGTGAAATGTGACCAGGCTGCATTTAGTTACCTTATCAGTACCCTGTCCGAATCCCAACAATTCACATTTACACTCCAGCACAGATCACACATAAGCAAGCACTCATGACACTGACATGATTTTTTAGCCCACTTTGTAGTGTTTGAAATGTTTGCATACATTTTTACTCCCAGATTTTACTATGACTTACCTTCGCTACATTGATGATATATTTGTTATCTGAACAGAAGCTCTCTTGGTCTTGAAAACATTTTCACCCAACCATCAACCTCAAATTTAGATTTTTGGATAATGAAATCCACTTCCTGGACACAACCATATGCAATAGAAACAACAGCCTATTCACATCAGTTTACCACAAGCCAAATGACAGAAATTCTTTCCTGAGAAATTACAGCTTCCACCCCAAACACACAAAACAATCCATCATTTACAGCCAGGCTGTCATAGAACCAGGACTGTTCCGCTTGTTCCCCAGCAGAGGGCGCCAAGGTTTCCTGTGCGCTCGCATTTTCGCACTAGGACCAGGAAGCGCGCGATTATGCGTGCGCATTTGTGAACTATGTGAATCAATGATTCATGCGCATTTGCAATTTTGCGCGGGCATGCGCATTGCAGATGAGCGAAAATGTGCTCGCCTTTGCGCATGCACAGGGGCCTTTAAATGCTGGCGAGCCCTGAGCTCCATTGCCAGTTGGTCATTTCTCCTGCTTGTTTCTGAGTTCCAGTCGTCCATTCCTGTGTACCGACCTGGCTTGATCCTGACTACTCTCCTGCTCTCCTGACCACCTTGGCCTGTTTACGACTCCGATCCTGATCTGCCTGCCCATAACCTCGGCTTATTTACGGCTACAATCCTGATCTGCCTGCCCACGACCTCGGCTTGTTCTACGTTCCAGTCCAGCTCTGGTCTGTCTTCTACCCAGAAATTGGTAAAACCCACTCCTAGGTTGTCTGACCTGGGGCCTTCCTGCAGCCCAGTCTTTCTTAACTATTAGAGACCCGGTTGGTCCTTAGATTCCAGGCTTCCCGGTCGAGAGGTGAGCCGGTTCTTAGTCTCCGTAAAAAGGGTTCACACCCGGTAGCCTGAGAGTGCCAACTGGCCAGTTATGAGCTCTGGCGGAGATCACCCGCCTTTTGATGCCTTGGTCCAGCAGATGACCACTCTGACACAGGCAGTGAGCAATTTACATGGGGGATTTTTACAGCTTGAGTCCCGCTTGGATACGCTTCAAGCCAGCCTTCCTGCCGCTATTAACCCTGTCCCGCCATTAGCTTCTGTCATGCCTGTGGCTGCCGACAACTCCAGCTCTGTATCCAGTACCTTGGAACCCTGCATACCTTTGCCTGAACGTTTTTCTGGGGACCGCAACCATTTCCGATCATTTAAGAATAGTTGCCAGTTGCTGTTCGATCTCCAACCCAGGACATACCCCACTGAGGTCATCAGGGTCAAAACTGTAATCTCTTTGCTGCTGGGAAACCCCCAGATTTGGGCTCATCGGTTACTTGAACAATCAGACCCTATAATTTCCTCTCTGGAGACCTTCTTTGATGCCATGGCGACTATGTATGATGACCCTGGGCGCATAGCTTCAGCTGAAGTGGTGGTGAAGTACGCCGACCTGTCAATGAATATGTGGTTGAATTCCGTTGCTGGAGTACTGAGACTCTTTGGAATGACCACGCTCTCTGCCATCAGTTCCGTTTAGGTCTGGCGGATTCCGTTAAAGGTGAACTGGCTCTTGCTGATCTCCCTGCATCTCTGGAAGAGATGATCAAACTCTCTATCAAGATCGATAGGAGACTAAGGGAACGTCGTCTTGAGAAGATTAATCCTCAGACGTTCCATTGGGGTCCTCCTCGTGCAGAGGCTTCCTTCCCCAGTCCATCCTCTTCTGATGCTAACAGTAATTCTGAGCCAATGCAACTTTGGGTATCTAGTCCTTCGTTGACATCTGAGTCACGCCTTTGCAGACGCCAGCATAATCTGTGACTTTACTGCGGGGAAGCTGGTCACTTCCTTTACAGATGCCCGGTCCGTCCTCCAGGTAAAAAGTTACCTACTAAACATTCTTCAGGCTCCCTCCTGCTCTCCGGTGCTAATCGTATCTCTGTTCCTCTCTGTCTACAGTTGCCCAGAAGAAGAATTGAGGTGGCAGCCATTATCGACTCTGGAGCATGCAGTTGCTTTATGGACTTGGAATTTGCTAGGATCCACGAAATTCCCTCCTGGCAACGTCCCTTTCCACTCACTATCTCTCTGGCTGATGGTTCCGTGCTCAAGACCGGACCAATTACATCACAGACTTTGTTACTAGCGGCATGTTTCGATCCAAATCATTTTGAATGGCTCAGTTTTGATCTCATACCATCCCCTGCTTTTCCTGTTATTTTGGGACTACCCTGGCTATTGGCGCATAACCCTTCAATAAAATGGTCCACACATACTGTTCTGTTTGAGTCTCCTTACTGTCTTCAGGCCTGTCTCTCTAATGCTGCAGCCAAGCATCAATTGGCTTTGATTGAGTCTGCCAAGAAGGAGGATCTTCAAGATGTACCTGAGGCTTATAGGGACTTTAGGGACGTCTTCGACAAGAAAGGCGCTGACACTCTACCACCTCATCGGCCGTATGATTGCCCTATTGAACTTCTGCCTGGGGCATCCACTCCTTTTGGCAGGATTTACCCATTATCGGATCCAGAGTTGATAACTCTTCGTCAGTACCTGGATGAGAACCTAAAGAAAGGGTTCATTCGGCCTTCCACATCGCCTGCAGGCGCAGGTATTTTCTTTGTGGGCAAGAAGGATGGTACCCTACGACCTTGTATTGACTACAGGGAACTAAACAAAATAACTGTCAAGAATTGCTACCCTCTGCCCCTAATGTCAGATCTCTTTCAGCGCCTTTAAGTCTGGACAGATTTTCACCAAACTCGATTTTAGAGGGGCCTACAATCTTGTCCGCATAAGAGAAGGGGACGAGTGGAAGAAGGCTTTTCGTACTCGCTATGGACACTTTGAATATCTGGTCATTCCATTTGGTTTGTGCAATGCCACAGCAACATTTCAACACCTGGTTAAAGACATTTTCAGAGACTTCCTTGATATCTTCGACATTGCTTACTTGGATGACATTCTTGTCTTTTCGGCAAACCTGACCGAACATCGGGAACATGTGAGGGCGGTCCTCCCTCACCAAGCTCGCTGGTCATTGTTCTGCTCTTGCTTTAATTTTCATGTCACCTATCGGCCTGGCAGCCGTAACATCAAGCCTGATGCTCTGTCCAGGTTGCCTCTTTCAGACACTTCTGATGAGACTGATTCCTCTGAGCTACCAATTCTCTCTAAAGGACACTTTTTGGTTTTAGAATCTGAACTAATTTCCCAGATTTGCAGAGCTTCCTCTGAACGACCACTAGAAGGTTGTGAGAACTTGCCTTGTTCCGACGGCTTGTTTATTCATCAAGGCAAGATATTTGTGCCTAGGACCACCCGAACTGCGGACTTACAGACTTTCCATGACCACCCCTTGGCAGGGCATTTCGGACTTTACAAGACCTTGGAGTTGATCCGGCGACACTTCTGGTGGCCTTCTTTGAATAAAGATTGTACTTCCTTTATCGTTCACTGACGAATTTGTGCCTGGAGTAAGGGTTCTTCTCACAAGCCTATGGGATTACTTCTTCCTCTGCCGGTGCCTGAGAGACCATGGTCCCACATCTCCATGGACTTTATCGTGGAAGTACCTCCTTCTGAAGGATTCACTACCATCTTAATGGTGGTGGATAGATTCACCAAGATGGCTCATTTTGTCCCATTGACGGGTATATCTTCCGCACCTATACTCGCTTAAGTTTTCATCAGGGAGGTGGTCCGACTCCATGGTGTGCCCACCGAAATCGTCTCGGATCGCGGATCGCAATTCACTTCTCGATTTTCGTCCCGTCTGTGTGAAGCCCTCCAAATTTCCCTGGCTCATTCATCTGCTTATCACCCTCATCTGAACGTACCAACCAGACACTTGAACAATACCTGCGTTGCTATTCCTCAGTCCTTCAAGATGATTGGTATCGGCTACTACCTCTGGCAGAATTTGCATATAATAACTCCTGCCACAGCTCCATTGCTAAATCACCATTCTTTGCAAACTTCGGGTTTCACCCCAATATCTTGCCAGACATCCCTAAAGATGTCAACCTACCCGCTGCCCAGGAGTTGGCCTCTTCCTTAGCAGAGACACATCGGAAATTAAGGGAATGCCTCCTCAAAGCCCAGGAACAGTATAAGAGGAATGCCAATCGTCAGTCCTCCCCGTTGTATGCTGTTGGTGACAAAGTCTGGCTGTCTACTCGAAACCTCAAGCTACGTTGTCCTTCTAAGAAGCTGGGCCCTAAATTTATTGGCCCGTTTCTCATTAAGAGACTTATTAACACAGTGGCTGTGGAACTTCACTTACCGGCATCCCTTCATATCCATCCAGTGTTTCATGTCTCTCTACTTAAACCTTCACCAGCTTCCGAGACCATGGGTGATGGTTCTGAGCCTTTGGTTGAGGACGAATCTGAAGAATATGAGGTAGAACGAATTTTGGATGTCCGTCATAGAGGAGTGGGCCTTCAATATTTAATTAAGTGGAAAAACTATGGAATCAAAGAGAGTTCTTGGGAGCCGTCTAGGAATGTGCATGCTCCTCGCCTGATTAGGGACTTTCATAGGTCCCACCCCGAGAAACCTGGTCCTAGAGTTGGCCAGAGGCCTTCCTTAAGGGGGGGGGGGGCAATGTCATAGAACCAGGACTGTTCTGCTTGTTCCCGAGCAGAGGGCGCCAAGGTTTCCTGTGCGCTCGCATTTTAGCACTAGGACCAGGAAGCGCGCGATAATGCGTGCGCATTTGTGAACTATGTGAATCAATGATTCATGCGCATTTGCAATTTTGCGCAGGTATGCGCATTGCAGACGAGTGAAAATGCGCTTGCTTTTGCGCATGCGCAGGGGCCTTTAAATACTGAGCCCTGAGCGCCATTGCCAGTTGGTTCCTCCTGCTTGTTTCTGAGTTCCAGTCGTCCACTCCTGTGTACTGACCCGGCTTGATCCTGATTACTCTCCTGCTCTCCTAACGACCTCGGCTTGTTTACGACTACGATCCTGATCTGCCTGGCCACAACCTCGGCTTGTTTACGACTACGATCCTGATCTGCCTGCCCACAACCTCAGCTTGTTTACGACTACGATCCTGATCTGCCTGCCCACGACCTCGGCTTGTTCTACGTTCCAGTCCAGCTCTGGTCTGTCTTCTACCCAGAACTTGGTAAAACCCACTCCTAGGTTGCCTGACCTGGGGCCTTCCTGCAGCCCAGTCTATCCTCACCATTAGAGGCTCTAGTGAAAACCAGGTTGGTCCTTAGATTCCAGACTTCCCAGTCGAGAGGTGAGCCGTTTATTAGACTCCGCAATCAGGGTTCACACCCGGTAGCCTGACACAGGCTATACAACAAAATCAAATATGCTCTAACAAGAGGATTTGGCCAAAAACCTAATTCATCCTAGAACAAAATTTGTAGAACTGGAATATAAAGTGGCAAAAATGTAAATATACAAAGCAGCAGCCATCAATGGGAACACCTTGCTAAGCTGCAAATAAACCAAAGACGAGGACCGTGTGCACCTAGTAGTCACCTACAACCCACAGCTTGAGTTTCTATGAAAACTTACAAGGCCACTCTAATCTGTTCTACACAAGGATAGTTAACTAAAGGATATATTCCCTAACCACTCTTCTCCTCTTGTTTTGACAACCACCTAACCTGAAACAAATGATGGTCTAAGGTGCACTGAAGGCCCCAGAAGAGAATGGCACATCACCCTGTTTGCATAACAGGTGCAAGACGTGTGTACATATTCATACCACTGACAGTGTGTCTATACCACATTCTCAGCGGATGCAAATAATTAAAAGCAAATTCTCCTGTAGATCCTCTGATGTGGTATACCTAATAATGTGTGCACAATAATTCAGCATACACCTAATGAACTAGAAACACCCTGGGATAACCATGCAGACTGAGGAGGGATCTGTGGTCAGAATTGGTGTCATATAGGCCCCCTGGACAATAAGAGGATCTAGATAACCACCTGTTAATAGATGAAATCATTGGAAAGGCAATAAAGGGTGGCATTGTAATTATGGCTGACCTCAACATGCCTGATGTGGACTGCAATACCCCAAGTATCGACATGCAAGAACAGGAATGTATTAGAGGCACTTAATGGAGCATCTCTAAAACAACTTGTGACATCACCAACTAAAATGAGGATCTGGTGTCTAAGGTCAGGATAGAAGAACGTCTGGGGTCCAGTGAACACCAATCCTTATGGTTCAGCATAAAAACAGACATTGTGCAATCCCCCACTAGAACCAAAGTGCTAGACTTTAGGAAAACAAACTTTAAGTAAATGGTGAACTAGGTAGAAAGGGAATTAGGTGAGTGGAACAGAGTAGCAGAAGTGAGTGCCCAGTGGTCACTATTAAAAATAGCAAAACTGATTATAAATGTTGCTAAAGGGCAAAAGAAGGAAAAACATTTTATCCAATATATTAGTGGCAGTGCAATCTCAAAAATTACAAATAGGGAAAATAATTATATAGATGGAGATAAGGCTATGGCTGACCATCTGAATAGCTACTTTTGTTCAGTATTTTCAAATGGCGGCTTTCAAACCCATATCATGTGTGGCCATAGCATAACATCCAGCAGGGGGTTCCAGCTCCTGAGTTTTTAGAGACTGTTGTCTTAGCTGAGCTTGCACATCTAAAGGTAAATAAGGAAATGGTTTCAAATGGAATCCACCCTCAGATGTGTGATTGCACTGATTTACTAAACCATTCCCTTTCAACCGTTTATGTTCCAGATGATTGGAGAATGGCCAATGTACCAATCCATAAAAAGGGGAGTATAGAAAAAAACAGAAACTACAGGCCAGTTAGTTTAACATCTATAGTGGTAAGACCAATGGAAACTCTCTTGAAAACAGATAATTTCCTATCTAAAATTTAACAACCTGTTGGACCTGAAACAGCACGGCTTTACTGAGGGCAGATCATGTGAGACCAATCTTATTGAGTTCTTTGACAATGTCACTAAAGTGTTAGATGAAGGTGGTGATGTGGATATCACCTATCTGGATATTTGCAAAGACTTTGACACTGTACCATGTAAAGAACACAGATAGATAAGTTATTGAAAGTAGGACTTAATCCCTGGTTAATTCAGTGGATTTCCAGCTGATTGAAGGATAGGTATCAGAGTGTTGTTGTAAAATGGCATGCAATCTGAACAAAGGTGAGTTACAAGTGGTATACCCTAAGGCTCTGTCCTGGGCCCCATTCTTTATAATATGTTTGTAAGTCACATAGGAGAAGGCTCGGTAGGTAAAGCTTGCTTGTCTGCTGATGATACAAAGGTTAGTAATAGGTTGGATACTCCTGGAGCTGTCTGCAACATGGAAAATTATTATCTTTACTTGATAAATAGTCAAAACAGTGTAAACTAGAGTTTAATGTATCTAAATATAAAATAATGCACTTAGGTAGAAGGAACTCCTGCTCTGAGTTACCCAGGGCTTCAGAGGAGAGAGATTTAGGGATACTGATTAGTGAAACCTGCAACATGAGTGAACAGTGTAGCCAGGCAGTAGGAAAAGCAAGCAGGATTCTCGGCTGCATAGCTCAAGGCATCACCAGTAGGAAGAGGGAGGTTGTGATGCCGCTGTACAGAGCCCAGGTGAGGCCACAGCTAGAATACTGTGTGCAGTTCTGGAGACCTTACCTGCAAAAAGACATTATTCAAATAGCATAAAACAAGAAAACCTGTACTCCTGGATGCTATTAAGTGCTCTAACAACAACAATACTTAAGTAAACAATGACCCCAGCTAGCCAGTCTAAATTGTTGTTCAGGGTGCACCACTGAATAAAAACTAAATATACTAAAATATCACATCAAAAAATGTATTTAAATGTATTGACAAAATTACGCCATTAATTGGTCATAAATCAACCCCAATGCAGACCCGTAAATCCAAGGGGGATCCTCTCTTCCCAGCATAACCAGCCTAGGCACCAGTTATGGGGCTTTCAGCCTAGGCACCAGTTATGGGGCTTTTAGACCAGGGTACAAAGGCCTGCTTTGGTGGCCCCTAGCCCTGAAAGCTACAAGTCTGCTTAGCCTATATGGGCAGCAGGCTCTTCTGCCCCCTCCCTGAGCTTTGGGGAGGCAGGTAATGGGAGGGCTGGGGGTTAATGGCAAGTCACCCCTTTGTCGCAGGTGACTTGGCAGTCCCCAAGTCTTTTGAACTGGTATACATTTTTTAAATATTTACCTCCGATTGATCCATCCTCGAACATTGTGTCCCATGCTGATCACTCTGGCATCTACCTTTTATACATGCTGAGTGATAGGACATAGAGGGTTAATTTAAAAAATTGACATAGGGTCCCCCTCCTGGGGGGACCCCTTTTCTTTTGAGATTTTTAAGGGTTAAACATCCCCCCCAAAAATGGTGTGGGGTACACCTAACCCAGAATAACCAGCCCAGGTACCAGCTATGGGGCTTGTAGAACAGGCCACAGTGGCCAGCCTCTGTGTCCCCCCACCCTGCAAAGCTACAATCCTGCATAGCCTTGTGGCCCTGAGCTCCTTTGCCCCCCCGGTCTTTAGGGAGGCCGGTAATGGGGGGGCCAGGGGGTAATAGCAAGTCACCTGCTGGCCAAAAGTGATTTGCCAGCCCCCAAGCTTTGTGAACTGGTATAGGTATAAAACACACCACACAGAGAAAAATGACTTTATGAAAAAGAAAAAAGCTCCCTTGCCCCTCCTCCCCTCCCTCCAGGGATCACCGGTTTGAGACAGTCAGTTTATGGCCTAGCTTCTTGAAAATAACTCACTGATCCTTATAGCTCTGCAAATGGCCTGTTTTCTTAAGTTTTTAAAGACCTTTCATTACTCTGTGTGTACAAAAGTTGGTGATTTTCCTGTTATTCTGTATAACATAATAATGTCTGACAAAGAGAAATTAGTTTTCTAGAAAGCTTACCATAGATATACTCAGCCTGAAAAGGTATTGCCTGATTTCTTCACTTTCTATTGTATTACTGTCCTCATTACTGTGTGTGACATTCAAGCTTATCATCACTATGCCACAACTAACTTATGATGCATGCAGCTTAGATATCATTCTCTTCCTGCACTGCTTCTCCTCATGTCCTTATAAGGATTAAAATCTTGGATTTAAGACTATGTTTTATCGCTGTTAAAATTAAGGCACACAAATGAATGATGTGCCCTGTGATGCAATGCAAATGAATATGACATGTGGGTATCGGCTTTGACTGCACAAATATAAATCTAATGGCTTCTATACAAAAATTCCCAGTGCACACATTGCAAATTTGCAATATAAAATGTGTAGAATGTACTCTCCAGTTTCTGCAGTTATTTTAGTATTTTAGTACTTTTAAGTAGGAAAAATAATAACGAGCGATCTGCAAACAAAGTTTTTGTATCTCATATCTTCCAATATATATTTAAATGGACTGTCTTGGTAAACGTATATATATATATATATATATATATATATATATATATATATTCATCTTTTCTCCTCTGCAGCAGCTTCCTCTTATTTCATCAATTAAAAACTTTCCAGTGTAGAAAATATCACCCTCATTCACAGGGCTGAATTATAGGCAGGGCCAAAAGGGCATGCGGCCGTAGGCCTCCACTATTTCCTCTGTCAAGGGGGGCCTCCACCACTTGTTCATTGTGGTCTTCAGGAGGCCAAGGCAAGAAACATGACAGTGGTGGCATACCTGCATCAGTATAACAGGGATCAGCTTCCACTGAGCAGTGGCAATATCAGCCAGGCAAGGCCCTCTGCTAGCCTGTGGCGCCGGGAAGAAGTGTGCAGGGGGAAAGGAATGTTAACTCCCTGTGATGGAACAAAAATGCTGGTAGCAAGCTACTAGCATTTTCTCAGCCAGGGGGAGGAGGCCCTGACCAGCAGTTTCTAAGGATCCGAGGATGACGACGAGTCCAACAGAGGTGGATGGAGAGGAGGCAGGTGTGTTCAGAGGGGACTACACTGGACTTTTACCTTAAAGGAAAAAAATACTGTTTTTCCGCCTAGGGGCCTCCACCAGATTTTATGCCCAGGGGCTTTCACCACTATTGAAAGTCTTCAGTACAATTCACTCAAGCATGCAGACTCTGGGTGCTTGTAAACCAACTTCCCATTCAACTGTTTATAGTTGACAGGATGTGTTATAGAGTTTTACATTGTAACAATTTCTTTCCGTACCAAATATAAACATTAGCATGAAAGTATTAATTGTACCCAATTTATAGCACCTTCCTTAATGTCTTTAGCTGCCATAATGAAATTGCATTTCAATCATAATGAAAAGCTTATTAAGAATTATCCCAGAAACACCAGCTCTCCACAGCACTAGCAAAGCATGATCCTATCATGGTTTCCCTGAGTACTATGATGTGTCTGCTAAGAAAGAACTTAAGAAAATAGCACAAACCCTTTGGTAATTCCTCCTTTTTGTTGTTAGTTTCTTTTATTGGGTCATAAATACTGCAGTCAGTTCCTGCCCAGGTAGAACTACAAATGCATGTGGCTTCATTGCTGCAAACCTAAAAAGTAATTGAATAGTATAAGATTCTAAAATTGTGTTTTCCATTAAAAGATTCTAGTTTTCTTTAACTTTCTCTTTATTGGTAATTGAAACAGAAAAGTTACAGTGGGTGAGGTTGGGTGGGATTGGGCTGGTAGAAATTAAGAGAAACATCTTTATAATATTTTGGACTTGGCCATTACAAATCAAGTTGATAGTAGCTAATACTAAGTGCATTCTAAAAATACTAATCAACAGTCGATCATGAGTATAAACAAAGCAAATGCAAACCAAAGTAAAGCACACTATATTCCAGTTTCTGTCAAGGGAAATAAAAATGTTAAAGAGACTGTAAACCTACATCAAAAACAAAAAGATGCTTATCTTCTCTCCCCCACTGCAGTTCCTGGTCAGTCAGGGGACAGGGCTCCTCATGTCCATGCGCAATGCCCCCCCCCCCACAATAATGAATTGTGGGGGGCAGGGCGGACTGGGGCTAATAAACGGCCCGGGAGTTTTTGGGGTACACCGGCCCTGCTGTACTGTTCCTGGCCCCGTAAAGTATCCTAATGTCACATTATATATAAACCTTATTTTTCGTTCCACAGCACGCCCCCAGGGTTTATGGCAAAATAAAGAAAATATTCTGAACCAAATGGTGTGATAAAATACCCCCATTACAGTCAGTGAGCAGCATCCCTCATTACAACCATTAAGTAGCATCCCTCAGTGCAGGCAGTGGGGGCATTCCTCAGTACGGGCAGTGGGGGCATCCCTCAGTGTGGGCAGTGGGGGCATCTCTCAGTGTGGGCAGTGGGGGCATCTCTCAGTGCGGGCAGTGGGGGCATCCCTCATTGAGGGCAGTGGGGGCATCCCTCAGTGTGGGCAATGGGGGCTTCCCTCAGTGCGGGCATCCCTCAGTGGGGGCATCCCTAAGTGGGGGCATCCCTCAGTGGGGGCTTCCCTCATTTCACTCCCTCCCCCCTATGCTGGACAATATTAAAGCAGCAGACAGGCATGGTAACCGGTTCATGCCTGCCGCTGCTGTTACCCCTCCCCCCAGCTGTACATACACACACGGAAGTGGGGGCATCCCTCAGTGAGGGCAGTGGGGGCATCCCTCAGTGTGGGCATCCCTCATGCTGGACAATATTAAAGCAGCAGACTGGCATGGTAACCGGTTCATGCCTGCCGCTGCTGTTACCCCTTCCGCCCCAGCTGTACACACACACACGGCAGTGGGGGCATCCCTCAGTGGGAGCATCCCTCAGTGCGGGCATCCCTCAGTGGGGGCAGCCAGTGGGGTAATCCCTCATTTCACTCCCTCCCCCATATGCTGGACAATATTAAAGCATCAGACTGGCATGGTAACCAGTTCATGCCTGCCGTTGCTGTTACCCACCCCCCCAGCTGTACACACTTACCTTGGTTCCTGGTGGGTGGAGGGCCGGTCTGCCCTTCACTGCTGTATCGCCGCTGCCGCCGAATGACAGATGCGGGAGGGTGTGCGGCTTCTGGCGTTCGTGGCCCCTCACTGCTGTTCCCCCCGGCCGCTGCCGCTCCCGTCACTTTCAAACACACACATAGCACACACATACACATGCTTAGCGGTACTTCCTAGTTGGTGGGCGGGCCCCAGATGGCCGGCGTCCAATGAAAACAATGGACGCCGCCCATAGACGCCCACCATGTAACAACCAGGAAGTGGTGTGTGTGTCAGCAGCAGCTGGGGGAACAGCAGTGAGGGGCCGCGAATGGCAGATGCCGCCCACCCTCCCGCATCTGTCATTCGTGGCCTTTGCTAGTGCCGGCCCGGTATGCCCTATGGCCAGCCCGCCCCTGGTGGGGGGTGCATGGGCTCTGTGACTGGAATTCTGGGGTGCATTCTCATGGCACCTCTCCTTCTCAATAACCAGTTGGTTTCTGAGCGGCGGACCAGCTGAGAGCTGCTGTGGGGGAGAGCAGGTAAGTGCCTTTTTGTTTATTTTTTGGGTTTACAGTCCCTTTAAGGAAAGCCATACTGGAATCCCACATCTTCATTAGATCCTTCTTCAAGAAAGGCACCATCCTCCATCCCTGATTTAGAGTTACAAGGGGCCAGAACCCAAGTAACAATGCTTTTAAATGTTAAACATTCATTAGGCAAAATGCTAGTTACTATCCACCATAAAGCTGTCAAAGTTAAAGTCATAGGAGTTATTTAGTCAGCCTATCTATAGTGTCAGTGTTATAAACAAGGAAATGTAATTTAATTTGGTATGGTACTGCTTAAAGTGGACCAACACCCTCCTGATCGGCCCAGGAATCTATAAGATTCCCGGACCGATCAGCTCCCTGACTGCGGGGCACACCGATCGGGGGTGCCCCGCTGTGTGAAACCCCCCCAGATCCCCGAAAATCCTACCTGACCCTCGTTCCAGCGGCGCATGCGCCAGCCACTGCCGCCTCCCGCGCGTCCCTCTAGCAGGGCGCGCACCTGCGCCGGCCGTTTGTGAATGGACGCGCGGGAGGCGGCGGTGGCCCGCGCTCAACTTGTCCATTGCTGCCTCTCCTTGTTCGGCGGCGGCGATTGGACGAGCGAGTCACGTGGGTGCAGGGTCAGGTGAGTTTTCGGGGCTTTCTGGGGGGTTTCACACAGCGGGGCACCCACGATCTGGGTGCCCCGCGGAAGTGGACCAATACCCAGGATAGTCAAAATCCTGGGTGTTGGTCCACTTTAACTCAAAATAGTGTACAGTGTAGTTTGATGATCTGCACATATGAATATGAGTTTTATTCAATTGTTATTTCTTTTTTAAACATGCTCTTCTAGAAGCAAATGTTTGGCTTCCATGAAAAAGTTTCTTTATGTCCTTACCTACAACTCCACTACAGGCTTAGCACTGTACCACTGTTCTTTGATTACTTTTTTTAGTGCAGTATTCTCAACCTACCTTGTGGTATACAGTGAGGCTTCAGACTGATCTGTACTCCAACCTTTTCGGCAGCCATCTATACTTTATCCAAGGCTAATTTGCTACATAAATATTAAACTGTTTCAAAAGGTAATAGAAGTGTGTGTGTGTGTGTGTGTGTGTGTGTGTGTGTGTGTGTGTGTGTGTGTGTGTGTGTGTTTCATGCACTTTAAATGGCTGATTTTGTGGCTATAATACGCTAACAACCCGTATATACCACCCAGGTGGTACTTGAGATTAATCGAAAAAAGGGAAGTGGTACTTGATTAAAGATGTCGGGGACAACTGCTGCAGGGCAATACATTAGATATGTAATTCAAAATCAGTTTGGTTAAATAAATCCAAATTGTCTTGAGACAAATATTTTAGTAAATTTTAGATATAAAAATAAAACAAGCCTACCCCATGTCCAAAGCAGACTTTCCCATTGGAACCCATTGGGCAGCTGCTGATGTTCAATGTTGAAATAGGAAGGCACTTCCTGTCCAAACACATCATTGAAGGGCCACAAGGCGTTCCATCTTCTACATATCCCATGTCTGTCTCATCATCCAAAAGAATATGAGCACCACTGTTGTAAATAAATCATTAATAATTAAACTGTAGACCAGCAAGACATCTATCATATTGTTTCCCATTACTGGAGACAAGTATATAAACATCAATATAAATATTTTATTAGTATTTCCAAACGTGTATACATAGAAGCAGAAGCACTTATTGTAATGTGTTATGTGTAACACTCAGGCTGGGAGATGCAAAACCCACTCTGCTGCATTCCCCCTCACATTGTACAATGTAACAAGCAAGAACTGTGGTTTTAGTGAACAGCTGTCCATCTCCCTATTGTGTTGCATTGTAACAGACAGGCACATGGTTGCTATTTACAATGTAACAAGGACAGCCAGATGCTGGGTAACACTGCACCTATATATCTTTAAATCTTAATGGATTTAAATTATTATTATTATATATTATAAGTAAATGATTTGATTGGTAAGTAATAAAGTAATTAATAGTATATGCTAATGAACACATTGTTTAATGTAAAATAATAAAAAGAATAGTGTGGTAAATTTGTGTGTAAATTCAATGTGAAATATATATATATATAACAATGGATATATATAAATGATAGCTTTTAATGTATTTTTAATTTATAGCTAGGTTAATTAATTAACCCATTTTAAAATTGAATTAATATACTGCAACATGAAATTAATACATTCATTGATTTGAAAGCCTCTTCTGAATTGGGAGATTACATTATGTGTATGAATTGATTAAGTTTACGATTAGTACATGTATTTGATTTATTAGAAGACAAAGTTGAATAATATTTTAAGTGGGTAGAGTGGGGATGTCTGAAGCCGACTTTTGAAGGTACTAGGAATAAGCCTGGATTTACAGAGTTACGTACATTGGTACAGAAGTTTTTATTTTGGTGATGGGATGCACCCATTTGGATAACTGAAGCACGAGGTATAAGATAAAGTTAAAATCACAATTATTTATAGCCCGCGCGGAGACATACACTCTCAAATTCTTTGCTCAAAATGCTTCATTGCAATCCAGTGAACCATGTACCCAACAGTACCAACAGATATTTAAATAAAGTAAAGTATAAAAGTCCAATTAAAATTGGCCAGTTGATTGCAGAGCGTCAGATACGATAACACCAAATGAATTCACTTCAGTCTTGTGTTCCCCTCACCAATATCATACTCTTACCGGACTCCAATATTCAAACATTCAAAGCACATTCAAAAAGTATATTAATGACAATATGGTCCCACTGGGGCCAATGTACACTTTTTCTGATGATTTTACCAAGGAACGGAATTACATTTTGTTACATGTCTTTATGGACAATGTCACAGTTTACTCCATGACTCTCATTATTAAACATGATCAAATGTGTTAAGGAGAATTAAATAAGGAAATGGAAAAGCTTAAAGGAGGCCTGAATAGATTCAAGGATCACATGGAGCATGAAGAATCCATGAAATGCATGAAAGTGAACATAACTAAGAATGAGAATGAAATTAAAGCGACGAAGAAGTTGAAATGTATACGTGACCAGGAGGATAATTCTCGAAATTAGATATATGTGTGGATAAGGAAACAGTATTATAAAAGAAGTGACCATCATTCAAGGGAGGAATCTGATTATAGTAAAAAGACAGAGGTTTGTTAGTTTTGCTGACACTCCTAGGTTGAGTTCTGAAGAATGTAAATGTGGAGCATCCCAGGAGAGCAGACAGGAATCTCTGAAAACCAAAACGGATATACTCTAAGGAGCAACATAGGGAAAGAACTAATGTAGTAAACTTTTGAGCTTTTGAGAAATAACCTCAGAGGAAATTTCCCTATTGTCTATAGGCTTGTCATTTGCCCCCAAAAGAGATGTTGTTCTGTTTTCTACCATTACAGATGTTAACAGACTGGTCAAATCTTTGACCTTACAGTGACATTTTTTTCAGATAGCAACGAATGTGGGGTTAATGATAATGGTATTTATGTGGAGCATGTGCATCAACCCTGAGTGGACAAATGTAATACACTGGAACTTTTGTATTTATTGGTGGACACTGGGGGAATGGATAGTGTGTGATGTTTTGAATCCCCGACACAATTGAAAGTGAAAAACTCTATCAAGTAAATGCCTGTACTGCTCCAATAGAATTATTTCAAGATATCATTCAACACAATTTGGTTGCCCTCTATGATCAGAGGGGATCCCAAGGCTCTGACAACTTTATGGAGTTTTTGGCTCTAAATAGATTGAAAAATGATGCCAATATTGTAATGAGACAGGTAGATAAGGGGGTGGTGGTCCTTAATAGAGTAGATCAAATTAATGAGGCATTTAGACAATTCCAGGATAATATTACATACAGGAAAATGTCCTGTGATCCTACTTTGAGATTTTTAGAGTAATTGTCTACTCTTTTGGATGAAGGGTTAGCCCTACATTTTCTCTCTGAAAGAGAAGTTGAATATATGAAGGTTGATTCCCCCACTGTACCGGTCTTTTACTATCTCCCCAAGATCTACAAGTCTGCATGTCCTGTGGCAGGCAGAACTATTGTTGCTGGTTTTTGGGATTTATATGAGAAACTGGCACAGTGGGTGATCGATCAACTTCAAGCATTTGTAAGGTGATTGCCGAGATTTATCAAAGATACTAAGAACCTGCATCAGTGGTTGGATACGACTGATTAGCCTAAGGGCTGTGCGTTGCATGTGGCATCCCTGTGTTCCTGCATCGCCCATAATTTGGCCCTGATTGCGCCTGAGTTTCTACTTTTGATCCAGATCATATACAATTTATTCTGATGGGCTCATCATTTCTTTTGACCGACAATTACTTTCTGTTCGAGGGGGGGGGGGTTCTAACTCCAAAAGATGCAGCGTTTCCATGGGTTCGCCATTCCAGAAATTTTAGAAAATATATAGCAGGTAATTTCATTTTGCATGCAGGCAGTTCAAACCCCTAAACACTAAAGAGGCGATACCTAAGGGTGAACTCATAAGGATCAAATGTAATTGCTCCCAACCACTGGATTTTGAGGCTGAAGTGGGGTGATTGGTTAACAGAATAGGGGCTATTGGAAAAATTGAAGGCTAAAAAATGAATTAATCAGATCGAAAGATTAACATTATTGCAGGATAAGCCCCTTAATGTAATCGAAGGATCATGCACCACCGACTTTTGTAACTACCTTTAGTTCAGAGTTCCCGTACAATTAGTCAAAAAGAATTTCCCCAAACTGACATGTGACAATAAGGTGAATTAAATATTAGGTTACGGTTAGAAAAGCCCCATGCCTGGCTAACCTCTTGTTGCCCAGTTTATTGTCATCCTAGTATAATCCAAGACATGGCTATCCATCAAAGGATGAAGGAAAGGTGGAATGACGAGATGTGGGATATGTAAGTATGTGAATTAGAGTGATACATTGGTGTCTACAGTATCAGGTAATAAATATAGGATTAATACCTTTATGAACTGTAATACCTCCTTTGTTATTTATCTGGTGACCTGTTCTGTTTGCAACCTACAATATGTGGGATGCACAGGGAGACCTGTGAAGAAAAGAATCTATCAGCATTTAGGTGGGATTAGGAGGAGTAATATTACAGGACAAATCTCACAGGTCTCCAAAACATTGGAGGGATATGTATCAAGAGTTCAATTCATAGATCAAAGTTAAAGTGGTCCGAGGGGTATGGACAGGCATAAAAGAATGTTAGGCAAGGAATGTAAGTGGATATTTGTATTGCGCTCAAGAGTCCATCAGGGTTTAAATCTAAGATGGGATGTCTCCCTCTTTACTAACTAGTCTGATTAAACCAGACCTTCAACATCATCTATTGAAAAGCCCAAACCCTAATAAACTATTCCCCAGCATCTAAAATTAATAGATTTTAAGTTTTTAACCACTTACTTTTTATTCTTTCCCCCACTGGGCATAACTCTGTTCAGGACTCTAGGATACGGGCGCTGCCATCTTGCCTCAGAAGCATACTGAGAAGAGGAGAGGGGGCAAAAGTGCTGGAGGTGGGTTATAACTGTGCTTTGCACAGATAGAGCAGAGCTGGGGTCAGGAAAAGAACGGCAATCCCAGAACTCAGAGCAGCACAGTCATAAAACACTTCATGCTTGCAGCCAGCATGAGACTCTATGGGACACTATCTTGGAAGTTTAAAGGCTCATGCTCATACAATGCAATAGATGCAGGTAGGGTGATTTTTAATGTGGGCAATCTGTATGTAAAAGGTGGGGGAAACATATAATATATGTTCTTATTCAGGGTGAAGTTTCAGTTTAACTGATTATTACTTGATTATTCGAATCGTGTCAGGGTTCCTTAGTATATTTCATCTAACTCAACATATAGCACAATCAGCAATTAATTAATGTAGTTTCATATTAAGGTCCTATATTAAGGACCATTATTCTTCATGCATTGTCATGTGACTGTTATTCTCCCTCACACCTATGCCCACTTGTTTTGTATCAAGCGGGACACTTGATTTGAATAATATTAGTGTGTTAGCACTGCCCGTGGTTGTACAAGGCATCTGAGGGTTAATTGTCATCGGGAGAGAGGCCAGGCAGGTCTGTGGGTTGTCCGTGCTGAGAGAGTGCCTACACATGGTCTACACGCTTGCTTTGGGCATGGTGTCTCAGCAGGGGGCTGCTATCTGTGTGGTATTGCTGCGGGCTTTGCCACGCCCTCTCCTTCCCTCCTCTGGGCTCTGCAGTCTGTCTCCATATGGGCTGTTTGATGGGGGGTGGTGGCGTCATGCAGGCAGCTCCGACTGCCTCTTCATTGGCCGGACTTAGGCGTCTAATTAGGGATTGTGTTGACTTCACTTTACATCGGTTGGGCATCTAGCACGGAGAGGAAGTTCTCCTTGGTGAGTGTATTTAAACTTTTTATTATTTGTACATTGTATATGCCTAAGGGGGGCGCTACACCCCGAAACACACATTATAACCATGAGTTTGAACTCTGATGGAATAATATTTTAAATGAAGATATAAAACATGGATTTTATTGGGCCCTGTGCAGCCAGAATAAAATCAGAGCAGTGTTTATAGTACTATATAGTACGATAGTACTTGCACTATGGTGTAGTACTACTTTAAAACGAGAAAGCACCCTTTATTTAAAGACAGGTACTCAACTTTAAAAGTTTTTCAACAGTGCAAAAAAAATGAGGACCAAGTCCCCTCCTCACAAGAAGGCATGTTGTTTTAATCTCACCACCTCCCGGCTGGATGCTCTTACAGGCCTCCGTGAGCATATAATGGCGACTGTCTAATCCTGCAACGCTCAGGAAAGAAGGTGATGCCATTATATGATCAAGGAAGTGGTTAAAACATGCAGCTCCATGAGGTGGTGAGATTAAAAACAATATTTTTCCTGTTAAAGAGGGGACTTGGTCCTCATTTTTTTTTGCATTGTTAAAATAGTTTATAAGTTGGGTACCTGTCTTTAAAAGAGCACTATCGTGAAATTGTGTAATATTAAAAATACATCTAAACACATCGGCTTATGAGAAGAATAGTCACTTATACAAACAAACTGAATAAAACTTCCGCCAGGCTTGTAATTTATTCTCTTGTGGTAGAAATAAAATCTGGGGGTGACAGGTTTAGTCTATCAGGAGTGGCAGAGCCTGTCACCCTGTATGTCCTTTTCCTTCCATTAAAAGAAAGAAAAACAAGCCTGGCTGGATATTTCTTGATGCTAGGTGTATAAGTGACCCCTTTCTTGCCATCCAGCAAATTTGTCCTAAAAATAAATAGGGTGCTTTCTTGTTTTAAAATTTTACTACACCATAGTGTGGTCTTCCAATTTTTCACTCTCGTTCTCTTTTTTTACCTATCTGAGATTTGTTTGGAATATAAAATATTGATGAGGAACAAATCCAGAGATTGAAGTATTGTGGCATATTGGTTTGCAAAAGTGGAATTGAGTATTGAGAATACTATAAGCACTGTTTGAATATTGGAGTCTGGTAAGAGTATAATATCGGTGAGGGGAACTTAAGATTTAAGTGAATTCACAGGGTGTTATCCTATCTGATATTCAGCAATCAACTGGGCTATTTTAATTAAATTTTTTAACTTTTTATTTAAGATGTTATCTGCTCCACTGAGTTTTTGGTACATACAGAAGAAAACTTCTTGAGGCAATTTTATTTATACAAATTTGGACATATTTTTAACACAAGGCCCATTTTACTCTGTGGATCAAGCAAAAATAGAATGTTCATAAATATTGTTTCTATTTTTTATTAATATGTATGTTTTAGATGCATATATATATATATACATACCGTATTTGTCGCCCTATAAGACGCACCTGCCCACAAGATGCACCTAGGATTTGGGGAAGGAAAACTAGAAAAAAAATATTCTAAGCCAAATGTTGTACTAAAACACCCAATTACAGACAGTGTGGCGTTCCCCCATCCCCATAGGCAGTGTGGGATGCCCCCCTCCCTACTCCCCATAGGCAGTGTGGCATTCCCCCCTCCCATTCCCTGTAGGCAGTGTGGCATCCCCCCCTCTCCCATTTCCATATAGGCAGTGTGGCATCCCTACCCATTTCCATATAGGCAGTGTGGCATCCCTACCCATTCCCATATAGGCAGTGTGGCATCCCTACCCATTCCCATATAGGCAGTGTGGCATCCCTACCCATTCTCATATAGGCAGTGTGGCATCCCCCCATCCCATTCCCCATATAGGCAGTGTGGCAATACCCCCATCCCATTCCCTATATGGGCAGTGCGTCATTCCCCCCTCCCATTGCCATATTGGCAGTGTGGCATTCCCCTATAGGCAGTGTGGCATTCCCCTATAGGTAGTGTGGCACCCCCCCCCCCTTTCATTCCCCTTATAGGCAATAGTTAAAAAAAAAAATTAAACTCGCCTTTAAATCTTTCCCGCTGTCCCCGCCATCTTTACACACAGACAGACACAGCAGTGGGCGTGACGACGCTCGAGCATCGGCCACGCCCACCGCTGTATAGTCCGGGTGTCTCTATCTGCTGGAGACGTGGAGAAGTGACAGGGACAGCGCGAGCAGCGGAGGAATCGCCACTCGCACTGTTCCTGTCACTTCTCCACGGCCCTAGCAGATAGAGACACCCGGACTATACAGTGGTGGGCGTGGCCGATGCTCGAGCGTCGGCCACGCCCACTGCTGCATAAGGCCGTGTGTCAGAGAGGAAGCGATGGAGGCAGCTGTACCTGCCACCTCCTCAGCAGTGTCTGCACGTACAGGCGCCACAGAGGAGGCGGCAGATACAGTTGCCTCCGCCGCTTCCTCGCTCTCTGCGGCGCCGGCACACAGAGTGAACACCCGGCCTTGGTATAGTGGTGGGCGTGGCCGATGCTCGAGCGTCAGCCACGCCCACCACTGTAACAGGCCGGTGTCTGTGTCTGCTGGCGCTGCCGCTTCCGGGACAGCACCAGCGATGGAGAGGTGAGTTAACTTTTTCCTTTTTATTTATTTTTTTCCAGAATTCGCCCGATAAGACGCACTGACATTTTCCCCACACTTTTGGGGGAAAATAAGTGCGTCTTATAGGAAGAAAAATACGGTATATATATTCATCGTATTGCAAATTGGCTTGTACAGTTCGTAGAATATTAAAGATAAGATATAAAATACCTGCAGTCAAATACTCTTCCTTGATAATTAATGTAAGTTGGGGGAATGTCACCTTCTAATTTCCCAATACGAGGTGTTTTAGATACATTTGCACAAAGCAAGAATCCACAGAGTACATCACTATAAAAAGAAAACCACGCTGATTATGCATTTAAACATACATTTTACATTTTAAAAATTACAGTAGCTATAGCAATGTATTTTTAAGTTTACTTTTACAAAAAGTCTTGTTACAGCTCCAAGAATAGGTGATCGGTATGGTTCAGTTCCGGACAAGTCAATTATAAAAATACCCAACCCTTAAATGGTCATAACAGCAATTGGTACAATTTAATTTGAACTGCTAGCTGCTAGTTTTAGAAAAATTTGAGTAAAATTCAACCAGACCTAAAACAAACGCCCAGCAATTAATCTGTAGATTATGGCAGAAGTCCCCTAAATGATGTAATTATAGAGTAAATTAAATGATGTCAATGAAGATGTCCAATTACATTTAGTCAATAACCTTAATAAAACCTCTATAACCAGAACCTACATCATGAACCCCTCCAGTAGACTTGAATGGTATCCAAATTCAGTGCTGGTTGTACTGGATCAGAGACATAATCAAGCAACACTACCACCAACTTTCTTAAACTTACTGTTTGCTGCACTGAATCCAGTTACCTCCATCCTTTCCACAATTTCCTTTTTCTGTGCCTTCTATATTCAACTTTTCATAACAGTGTTTGTCAGACCCCGAAGCCTCTGCAAAAGAAACATGAAAAATATAGATATGTTGTGCATGGTGAAAGGTAATTAACAATTTAAGAAGACATTCTCTAAATGTGTTTTGTCTAGCTGACATCCAAGCTCTGCAATAAGACTGGAATATAAATAGCTACTTAAAATTATTTTCTCAGCACCATTGTCTTTCATAGTGTGGGTAATAAAGAGATAAGTAGCTAAGTGGAAAGCGTTAATATGATAATTAAAGCAATAGTTCACACAATGGCAATAAAAAGGCAGCAAGGAGCTCACCTCAAGCTTGACTTACGTGCTTCTCCTACATTTCCTGTAGCAAGCTGTGGAAAATGTAGAAGCAGGTCTCCAATGTTTGCCCCTACTTACCTTTTACATTTTTTGTTCAATATGTTTTTATTGTAAGAATAAAAGAGACAAATATAACATAGGAGTGCTACTTTACAATAAACAGTGGCATCCGCAAATATACATCTTTATATAACGATACTAATGACATTAATGTCCCTTCCCCGGACCCTCTCCCCCCAGAGTCGGAGAGGCAGTGAGAGTGAGCCAACCATGGCGCTCATCCTTAAGTTGTTTACTGAACCCCTCAACCGATTCCTCCCCCCCTCTCCATTACCCCTGCTGACGATCCTGGAAGTCGCAACCTTTTACCAACTGACAGGGTGGTCCCGACTGCCTTTTGGCCCTGTTTCGGGGGGGTCAAACTCTGACCATCATGTACATTTAAACCTCTCGAGCCTGAAAGCTTAACCTTCATGGTACATAGGCACTTAACGGCTGAGCAATTCCAAGAGGAAGAAAGGAAGAAAAGAGGAAAGAAGGAAAAAGCAGAGAAGAGGATAGAAAGAAAAAGAGAGAGAGAAAGAAAAACTTCTGCACATACAAATATCTTACATGGGGGGAAGGGAGAGATGGCGGGATAGGGTAGGGGGATTGGAAGGGCCGGGGGACTGCCACTGTCGGGATAGAGGACTACCTGGAGGCAGGTGGCATTCAGGAGCTCCCTCAGTGCAACCCCACTACACAGCCACTATTGGTCCATTTGTAATGAAAATAGGAAGGCACCCAATTCAGGGGTGTTGTGGCTCATCAACCATACCATCCATGTTGCGTTGAATTTCTGTCTCCTGCTCTCATCTCCCCCCAGTACTAGCTCCTCCATTCTCCTGATATTCTCCACCTCCTACACCCATTCCATAACTCCTGCTGGGTATTGGGTGTGCCATATCTGCTTGCTGCCATAAGCAGATGTCTAAGTAATCCCTTATTTACGGAGGAGGCTGCCCCAAGCACCATGGACAGCAGAGCCAATCAATGGTTATTGGGGACGCTTTCCAACGTCAGGAATTTGTATATGGAAAGTATTTGGTCCCAGAACTTGTGTATCAAAGGGCACTTCCACCAAATGTGCAGCATTGTGCCTTCCGCATTCTCACACCGCCACACGAGTCATCCCCCCAGAACTTAACCAAGTCCACTTGACACTTATACCATCAGGCCAAAATTTTTCTCCTGTGCCCTGCATGCTATGGAGAGCTTGTGGGTTAACATGAAGGATTTTGCCCTTATCATCGTCTACCTCGCAGCCCAGCTCTGATACCCATTTCCTAACAAACCCAGGCCACCCAGAAGCCTCCTCTTCAGACTGCAGAATCCAATATGCAAGCAAAAGAGTATGTGGGCACCAAATCTGCCCTCAGCAAGCTCTCATAAGGGGTTAGGGGCCAAGAGAGAGGCGACACAGGGTGTGGGACCTAAGGAAAGCCACCAGTTGTCGATGGAGGAACCATGACAGCTTCCCTCCCTGACCCCCCGCCTGAAGCTCCTGCAAGCTTGGGGACCAATTGCCTTGCAGCGTATCCCCAAGTTGGGTTCCCTGTGAACTATCCCAAATCAGGAACTTGCCGGCCCCCACAGCAGGGGGTGAAAGCTGAGTTATGAAACGGGGGCGTGAAGGGGCCTGGCCGGGTTGATAGGTTTCTCTTCCTAAGTTCTGAATCCCAGATGGACAGCAGCGAGCATGTCCAGACCCACATGGTGTGCGCCCCAGGCCTCAACATAGGGGCTATCCATGGGAGCTCCGTGAGGCTCAGGGAAGATACATCCTCTTTATTGGCCACCAAGAATTTATCGGACTTATGGTGGACAGTCTGGTCACGATTGCTGCTGTATGATATACCTTGAAGTCTGGAAGGCCCAGGCCTCTTTTCCTTTGGCTCCTGTTAGAACTGAGTAACTGATCCTCGGCCTCCCATTGTTCCAGATGAATTTAAGAAGTGCTGTGTTTAGTGCTTTGAAATATCCTCTATCTGGTACAATGGAGATTGCCTGGAAAATATAGGGAAAGCGGGGCAAAATATCCATCTTTACTATGTTTATGCGGCTAAGCCATGAGTATTGGCCCTTATTGTACTTTCTGAGGCTCTTCAAGGTCTTGAAGAGGAGCGGGGTGTAGTTCAGCCTGTAGAGGTGGCCAAGAAGGAAGGTAAACCCCCAGATACTTAATAGATTCCCTCTGCCACTTAAGGGGGAAATTCGATTCCAGCAGCTGCTGGGCCTCCTGCAGCAAAGATATGTTCAGGGCCTCCGTTTTTGCTAAGTTAACTTTAAAGTTGCTGAGGCTGCTAAATCTGTTAAACTCCCTGGTTATAGAGGGCAGTGAGAGGTGTGGCGATGCGATGTATACCACACACAGGAGCCCCCTGATCGAGGGGTTGGCACACAGGGCCTGGGCCAGATGCTCCATTACCGCCCTCCAGAACCTCCAATGGACCTTATCGATGGCTTTTCTTTGCATCCATCGAGAGCAGACATGATGGGATCTTATTTGACTGGGCATAATGCATAAGTGTAATTTAAAGTATTGTCTCTGGCCTCCCTCCCCGGTACAAACTCCACCTGATCCCCATCTATAATCTCCGCTAAGGGTGCTTGCAGTCTTGTGGCTATAATTTTTGCAAACAATTTAATATCTACGTTGATAAGAGATATCGGTCTGTAGTTTCCTACTATAGTCCTATATTTATTGGGCTTTGGACTAATAGATATATGAGCCTCCAAGGCCTTCCAGGGAAAGGACAAGACTCCGAGACACTGTTAAATACCTTCCTCAAGCAAGGGGAGAGTTTCCACCCAAAGACCTTATAAAACCACATTGTGAACCCATCCGGCCCTGGAATTTTCTCTGTGGGCGTCTCCTTAATAGCAACCCTCACCTCATCCTGAGAGAAGGGTTCTTCCAGGAAATCCCTGACCTCCCGAGCCACAGTGGGTATTGCTGTTTCTGACACATATGCCTCTATACGGGCATCTAAATCCTCAACAGGCAGGGAATCCCAACATCTCTGAAGGTTGTAGAGGTCTGTGTAGTAGTTTCAGAACGCGTCTACTATCTGTGTTGGCTTGTGCATGTCCCGCCCTCCCTTGACCTTAATCACCGGCACATATGTCATGCTTTGCCTGGGGTGCCGCGATTTAGCCAACAGTTTCCTGCACTTGTCAGAGAACTTATAAAACCTACAAACCTAAAACGTTACATTTGTCTCTTTTAAGAAGCCCTGGTCGACAAGCCTCTTTAAATCCTACCTAGCCGCAATCAGCTTCAGCAACTCTTCCTGGGCAGATGTTTATGGGACCTTTCGAGTGTCTGTATTCTGTCCAGGGTAACCTAGATCAGTCGAGTCCTCTCCCTCTTCAGTCTCGCTCTATGTTTGATGAACACCCCTCGGAGCATGCATTTCAGAGCCTCCCACTGGACGGGTAAGGGCGTGTCATCATTCCTGTGGTCCACTAAGAAGTTAGTTATGGACTCTCTAACGTCTGTAAGGCATAAAGCATATTTGAGTAGATTGTCATTTAGTCTCCATGTGAACTGTCTTTTTGACCCTTTGAAGATGGGCAAAGTGAGGAATACTGGGGCATGATCTGACCAAATAATAAGGCCGATGGGTGCCCCTACATCCCTAGACAGTGCATGATGACTAATGAAAATGTAATCAAGTCTGCTGTAGGAAGCATGCACATGGGAAAAGAAGGTATAATCCCTCTATCCTTGATTCAAGACTCTCCAAGCATCTATTACCTGCAAAGCATTAAGGGCCTGTTGAAACTCTGCCGCTCTGGGAAGAGTCCACCCTTGGGTCTAGAGCCATACTTAAGTCCCCTCCCAAGATTATGACCCGCGTAGTCCTCCAGCAAGCATAAATATGGTATCCCGGTCTCCGTTTGCTTAAGGTTGGGCAAATAGATATTTGCTAAGGTAGAGGTTTCCCCGTTCATTATGAACTTCAGGAAAATATACCTGCCTTGTGGGGCCACTTTTGAGTTCAGAGGCTCAAGTGGGGGACTTCTGTGGATGGCAATTAATACCCCCTTAGACTTAGTGTCAAGGTTCGGACAGTGAAACCATCTGGAGAAGTATCGATTCTTAATCTCTGGCCTCCTTCCCGCACAAAAGTGGTTCTACCTTTTACATTTTTTCATGACACAGCTACCCCTTTCATTTAAGGTGGACCAAAACCCAGGATTTTGACTATCCTGGGTTTTGGTCCTTTCCCTCGTGGCACCCCGATCAGGGGTGCCTGGCTGTGTGAAACATCCCAGATCGCCAATGCAAACTCACATCTTCCAAGTCCTACGGAGCATGCGCCATCGCACTTCCAATCAGCGCGCTCTGAGCCGATGACGTCACGTTGTCTATGCCTCCGTCTAAGGCCAGCGGCTCCAAACGCGTTGGCGGCCGCATCCGCCGCTTCCCTCTAAAAGGGACTATACGCTCGCCGGCCATTCACCAATGCCTGGCGTGGGCACGAGCCCTTGGACCGGGGAACAAGGTAACTGTATGGGGTGACCTGGGGGCTTTCACACAGCGGCCATCCCGATTTTGGATGCCCGGGGGGAGGGAATCGATCGGCCAATCGGCGTGGGTCAATCGGCGTGGGTTTTGGTCCACTTTAACACTCCCAGCATAAGTCAGTGGTCGACTTGCTCATGTTGAGAAAAAGTGGAGATCATGCAACCACGTTCTACTGTAGAAAAATAGAAAGAAAAGGAGGGGAAAATACTGGAGACCTGCTATTACAGCTTTTACAGCAAGCCACAAGAAATGAAAGAGAGGCACATAGGGTAGGTTTCAGGTGAGCTCTTTGCTGCCTTAATATTGTTTTTTTTTTTATTGTTGGAACCCATCTGTTAATTTAATATCAGTGGAGGATCCAGAAATCATGGGTCAGAGGTAGGAATAGTTCTTCTAGTGTTAGTGTTCGTGGGAAAACATGTATGTACTTCATGTACTTCAGGGTATATTAAAAAAGTTTAAACAGTGGGATTTGGCAGAAACAATAAAGCAGAATAGTAATGGACTGCCCTGGAAATCAAAATGTTACAATAAGGTTGCATTTTAAAAAGGCCCAAGAACCATAAATCTTTAGTACAACAGCACATGCTAGGTGAAGGTCATCAATACAGTAACACAATTGTGTTTATCGTACAATGCTAAGATACCAAGATACCAAGCAAATTCATTGCATTTCAAAAGAGCCAGGTTATTCAGATATAAGTTTAGCTTCACTGACACATCAAATCAAATCAAAGTTTATTTTTGATATACACAACCATTCATGATATGACATGCAGTGAAATGTGTTTTTGTTCCTTTTGTTCCAAGTATAATACATTAGGGTCTACGTAATAGAAACAAACCATTACAATATACACTACTAGTACTAGACTCACAAGATAGGAATGTTCTCATTAACCATACACACAAATTAAAAAAGTGGCTTTGAGCTACGTGTTGTGGACTATATGCAATAACATGTGACCTAATTTTTGTTGTAGGTCATGGACCCTTCTCTACCAATCTCACCCATAAGAAGTGGTGTGGCGGAACATGGAACTTGTGGGTGCCGCTGCTGGGCTCCACTTTATTGCGAGGCATATCTGGTGATATCTTACATTTCCTGCATTTCTACTGCTGCTGATATTGTTGGATTTTGCTGCATCCTCCTACACTTCTCACAGCTTTACACTATGTTTTCACTATTCATATTGACAGGAATTTTTGGCATCGTTTTTAACTATTAGCGTATTAGTGTATTAGCGTATTTATAAGAGTAATGGCATTATGGCCTTGAAGTTGAGTTGAAAACAATTCTCATGATGGTAAAAAATTAATTTCATGAGTTAAAAGCCTGAGAATGTCAATGTTGATGAATCAGCAGATATGAAGACAATGGCCTTGATTCAATAAAGGTAGAAAAAAAATTCTCATGGTAGTAAAAGATTCAATTCATGAGAAAAAAGCCTGAATCACATTTGCAGAATCACCAGATAGGAAAACAATGAAAGTCAATGGCACTTTTTTACTCCTAAGAAAAGTAGAGAACTGTTTACTCCTTTCTACACTGTAGTAAAAGCTGCCATTGACTTTCATTGTCTTTTTGTCTAGTGATTCAGTAACAGTTACATTCTCAGGCTTTTTTCTCATGAATTGATTTTTTTACTACCATGAGAATTTGTTTCTACCTTTATTGAATCGAGGCCAATGAATGTCAATAGTACTTTTTACTTTAGTGTAAAATGGAGTAAAAAGTTCACTATTTCCAGTAGTAAAAAAAGGGCCTAGTGACTCATCGACATTGAAATTTGCATCCTTTTTTTTTTCATGAACTGAATTTTTTACTACCATGAGCATCTTTTTCAACTTTTGATGAATCAAGGCCTATATCACTTTTCTCTTTGATGTACTGTACCTCTAACTCCATGTGATACACTGGAAACCCACAGCAATACTGTTTTTAATTGCCTTGTGTATGTGTTAGTTGTATTTTTTTTTATTATTTTTCAATAAATGTATACTATTGAGGGTTCTGTTGCATCTGGTTCTTGCAGATAGATATTTTTATCTCTGAATGATAGCACTTATCTGGTTTTCATTTACATAGATTGTACTAGAACTTCCAGATAGCACTTCTCATTATTGTTCATGATCACACCTATCTTTCTGTGAGGAAGTCTACTTGTTCATATGAGTCCCAATCTCATTAGCTTCTGGGTGAGCTTAGATGGTATAATTGTATTAAATGACAAGCTGTAATTGACCCTTTTTGTAGTCTAGGTGTTAAGAGATGTATGCTAAGTAGTGAGGTTGTGATGAGCTCCCTGATGAGTTTCTCAAAGCATTTAATCACTACAGATGTAGGGGCAACTGGATGGTAGTGGTTGAAACAGATGGACTTTGGTATTTTGGGGACCAGAACACTGAGACGCTGATTGAAGCAGGACAGATTGACCAAGTTTTTCAGGGTGAGGGGCCTCCTCCTGCAGCCAAGCCACATACTGTGAAGTGAGCAGGAGTGATGTGCGAGGTGCTGTACCAGGTGACTGGGAGCCCAAACCAGGATGGACAGCCCTGTAATAGTAAGATGTCTTTTTTTAACAGGTTTTCTTTTTCTACCACCCACTCAGGTCCATAGAAGAGGTGAGAGCTTGGGGGAATGGGATTGGGCTGCTGAAACCATGTATTTAATGCTGGGGTGGGCTTGCCATGTACTTAATGCTGAGTGGAGGTGGTGTGGGGTGCCATGTATTTAATGCTCGAGCATGGGTTCCATGTATTTAATCCTGGGATTAAATGTATTTAATGTTCCATGTATTTAAAACTGGGGTGGGGGTGCCATGTAATTAATGTTGGGGTGTGGTGCCATGTATTTAATGCTGGGGTAGGGGGCACCATGTATTTTATTATGCAGTGGGGGTGCCATGTTTTTAATGCATGGGGATGGGGGTGCCATGTATTTAATGATGGGTGGTGACAGTGTGGGGGTGCCATGTAATGCTGGGATGAGGGTGCAATGAAGTTAATGCTGTTGTGGGGGTGCCATGGATGTAATGAAGGGGAGGTTCCATGTATTTAATAATGTTTTGGGGGTGCCATAGATTTAAAGCTGGGGTAGGGGGGTCATATATTTAACCTAAACCAAAAGTCATATATGATTTTTGGTGCATTTATTAGGATTAATTTGGCATATCCAGATTTTAGGATATCTTTTTGCCAGGAGTTCTAGCTAACCACCCTGCCAGAGCAGCACACTCACCAAGTCTGGGATCTATCACTATAGACGCTGCTCTACGCACTCTTCATGCTGGGCAGGGGATTCTGCTGTGCACATTTTCTGTGCTAGATCCCCGGCTTGGTGAGTGTGCTGCTCAGACTGGGGTCTAGCTAGTGATCCTGGCTGTGAGGTATTATAATTATGACTTTTGTTCCAGTTTAATGCTAGAGTGGAGATGTCATAGATTTATTTCTACAGTGGAGGTGTCCTATTTACATTGGATGGTAGTGAGGTGCTGTGATTTAATCCTGGGGCCCTGAGTCCCATAGGCCACAGTGGAGTCACATATAAATCAGTCCAAAACTTGGGATTATGGCACTCCTCCCCAGGTTTTGGTCCACTTCAGTGAGGCATGCCCCTGCATGTAAAACCCCCAGGAATTGCATATCTCGACTCCCTCCACGCTCCAGCTGGTTAAGGTTAATTTAGGATCTCTGAGGTTAATACTTATGGGCAGCCTTAATGTTTAATGTCAACTCGTAGAGGGGGGGTCAGTCCCCCCCCCCCCATTTTAGCAACATGGTGAGTTTAATGTGCATTGGGAAGAGGGAGCAAACTTGACGTGTTCTATTTCCCAGCAAGAAGGGGTTCCAGTAAGGAGCTGTTTTCACTAACCATTGCATTCTGATTACAGTATAAGGACTTTATTTGAGTGGTGGAGCAGGCCAAAATTAAAGGCATATTCCAGAAAAGGCCATGAAACCCAGTACAATTCAGTATCAAGGGCTAGAATTGCATGTTTACCATTTCTTTGGTTGACATTATTTATGGTGGAAATTGCCATTTATATATTATGGATTGTACCTCTGTTGCGCATTAAACAAGCCTGGTGTGGTTTAATTCTGGTAATACTTTATAGAGTCTGGTAGCTAACATTGTATTGTATATTTTCAAACCTACCCTGATTGATGAGATTGGACAGAAGTTAGCACAATTAGTTGAATCTTTGTCTGGTTTCAGGTTGATGGAAATGACAGCTGTGTTCATCATAAAGCTAGGATGGCAGTTCTCTATAGTATTAGCTAATCTAAAGATGTATGGAGCCAGGATCATCTTGAAATCTTTGTAGTATTCTATTGGATATCCATCAATATGGAGACTTACCATCTTTCCTTGTTACAATTGCTTGCTCCTCCAATATGGAGAAAGGTTGCTCCAATTGACTCCAGTCTTCCTATGAGAGAATATTGTTTGTTCTGTTCAGGACAGTATATCATTGGGACTTTATATAATTGGGACTTCAGTGTCTCTACTATCTTTGGGTCTTTAAAAGTTTCTGCACTGAGAGACCTCTTCCTCTGGATATGGTTTTGTGTCCCCAATTAAGTGTGATAAATAATGGTAGAAAATGGACATTATCCTGAACTCACACTCCTTTATTTCTGTGAGAAAACTTTTCTGCATAAAAAAATTGTATTTGCTTGATTGAAATAGGAATATTTTTCCTCATCAGAGTTGACAAAGATTTGAAGATCTGAAATCATGTTAAAGTACCACCCTGATAAATATTGGCTTTTTTAATTTTTCTAGTTTTTTATTACTGGGCCTGCCGTTGGTTAGGAGCGGAGGAGTTCACCAGGGTGAAGATTATTCCATTAAGGTTTAAACCAATAAAATAGTGCAAGTTTCATTATCTTGATATTGGGAAAAGTTTGAATTGGGACATGGATCTGCTAAGGATGGATACACCCTGGGCCCTTTTGAAGTACGTGTTAGAGTAGAGGTGCCCAAACTCATTGAAAACCAGATGTAGGGTTTCGGATGTGTTAAAGTGAGCTTTATGGATGAATAACACATCAGTCTTGTTTGATTTTATTCCCCTGATAATGTGGTTTCTTTTGAGGGAGAAATTTCACCCCTTATATTGTAAATACAGATTTTTAATGTATCTGCTCGGTCAGCCATCTTGGGGTTATCCGAATATTTTAGTGAATTTTGGTCTTGCCCTGGTCTCCCCCCTCCCACCAGCCCCCTTTGTTGACTTTCCATTGTAATGCCTGCCTAAATCTTCACTGCCCCACTCGCCTCAGTGAGTTTCGCTAAAAGGATTTCTTGTGGTCCAAATTATTTTCTAACTTTTGTTTTTTTTTCTCCCCGCCTCTCCTTTGTGTATTTTTTTTTTTGTTTGCTTTTCCATTTCTCTTGCCCCATTTTTCTTCAGCCTTTTATTCCCTTCCTTCTTCCACCCTCTTTTCTTTTAAGACCATCTTTCAGTCTGGAGATTGGTAGGACATATGGCTTCATTGCCTATTGGGATTTCCCATTATTTTATTTCTATGGATTGTATGCATATATGTTTCATAAAGTCAGATGCTGATAACCATAGAGTCTCTTTTTATTTCTCTATATTGGCTTGCCTTGTAGAATAATGTTTCTGTTTGGGAATATGACTTGCACCTTGCGCCAGGCAGTCTCTGATTTCTCTTTTGCATATAACTCTGGCCCTAAGCTTGTTTTCTAAGCATTGGGCACTGGCTAACAGGATACATGAACAGGACCCATTAAAGGGAATACTGTGTGTCAGTGCTTTCAGTCTATTCCTAATGCCTGAACATTTACACCTAGCTCTATATTTTGTTTGCTGTTTCCATTTGTGTGCTCTTATCTCATTTGAGACTCGCCCAGCGTGATGTGTTCCCATAGGATCTCCCGTGGCCATTCTGGATTTGCCATTAGAGTGTTGCTCTAGTGGCTCTAGTAAAGACAGAGGGGACCCTTACATTCTGGTCAATGGAAGCATCTTGGGTCCTGAGTAGTAGGTCCAGGGCTACATCAGAGACAGTGGCAACTTGCTCACTGCTCACAAAAGTACAGGATATGCAGAAGTACTCCTCTCCTATGTATACTCACAACCTAGTATCCAGCAGGCCAATAATAGTGTTGCTGATAATGGGAAATGATGCATGCTGAGCAATATGCCCTATGCTCCTGTTATGCTGAAAGGAAAATAGGTCCTTATTGTTGCAAAGCATTCTATGGGAGATTAGCTGTACAAGCTCACATCTCAGGTAGATAGTTTTTCGTTTTTTATGTACTCATTTTTTCGAAGAGGTGATAAGTGGACAGTTGTTACAGTTGAGGCTAACATGCACATTACAGAAGCAGAAAGGAACGTGCTGAGCATGTGCATGGCATTTTATTTTATATTACTGCATATTTTTTTGTTGTACTGTGCAGTACTACACAACATAATGTCGACATGTTATTACAACAGAATAGGGTTCATTCATTCCTGTGCGCCAAAAACAGCAAACCATGTGCAAGTGAATCCGCATGTGGAAACTTTCTCTTCGCTGCACAATTCATGGCACCATGCGCATTGCACCTAATGGCATGTGTAAAGTGTGATTGCAAGTTTCCAGATTCATTCACAAACTTGCGCTTTGCTCATGGCCCACATGTGGGTTAGCGGTGGAAAATTTGTCTCTCCAGGTTCTGTGTTTGAGGCGAATCTCTGTTCTCCAATCTGTAGTGGATCTCCTGTGGCGTCTGGGTTCTCCTTGTTTTGTGTAGTGTTTTATTTGGCAATATCTTGATTCCTGTTGACCTACAGTGTTGTGTTTCTCTATGTTTGGTCTCAGATGTTTTCTATATACCTCCCTCACTGCCTTGTTTGTTTAGTATCTTATTGCTTAATAATTGAGCTACTAACGTATTGTTTCTTTTTTTTTTTTAAATAAAAATGTGTGGTCTAATGTCCACTTTTCTGTTTCTTTTTTAGTTTAAAACAATATTATAGTTGTCAGCTTTTCAAAATATTTCCAAATTGTTTATTACGAAAAAATAATAGTTAAAAATACTGAAAAATAACTTGTAGATGATGCTTTCATTTATATTAAACAAATGTTTAATGAATAAAATAAGCATGTCAGTTAGTGAACTCTGCATTTTCTTCCTGCTTTTTGCAGGAGGAAAATGGTACATGAAAAAACACATTTGCACACACTCTTCACCACTCAAAACAACTCCTAAAGTGCATGCAAATTTAATCTTGGGAGTAAATTTGCACATGAACTCTTACTCCTGGGAGTAAATTTGAGCATGAAATCTTACTCCATGTGCAAATACATTGGCGTACAACCATAAATCATCCTTAATGTGGCAATCAATACAATATAAAACAAATGCAACAAATCTAAAGCCATTTATCATTGTCGAGCCAAAGAGGAGTAATTGTCCATTGCAATATTTATTATGCAAACAACCAGTTTCCATTTCTTATGCTGAAGAAGTAGTCATCTAAATGTTTCTTGTACCACATAGGGACACTAGCAGTGAAATGTTTTATGTGGATTTTTAATTCCTGCTCAGACAATTACATTCTCTCTGTTGGACTATTTAATCTTACTTTATACATAATACAGTAGACAATGTAACATTTCATTTATTGGCAACACCAAAGCCAAAGGTGATTTGAAACAGAAAAAAGTTGACTGATTGCTCACCTAGCAATTTACGAGGAGCCGCCCAGCAGGGATCATCGCTGAAGCCCACAAAATTACTTAGAGTAGGGGTGCATAGCCAGTTTTTAGGTATTAGAGTCACATGTATGTATATGCAGAGGTGGGCAGAAGTGAGGCGGGAAAAGGTAAAGTGTGAAATGAAATGAAGTGGCAAGAGTTGGGTAGAGGTAGGCAGAGGTGGCAAGAGGGGGGCTTGTAAATAAGTGGTCTGAGGTGAAGCAGGGATAGGTAGGGTGGAAAGAATTAAGCAGGTCTGAGGAACTAAAAGATGAAATGAAATGAAGTGGTAACAAGTGGGTAGAGGTAAACAGAGGTATGATGGAAAGAAGTGGCTAGGGGTGTGGTGGGAAAAAATTATGTGGGTTTAGTTATGGTGGGAAGAGGTGAGTTGAAAAGAAGTGGGCAGAGGTGAGAATAGCAGACGCACAGCATGAATAGGTGAGGAAGAAGTAGGTTGTGGAGGGAAAAAGGGAGGTAGGCTGAGTTGTGGTGGGAAGTGCTGAAAGATGAGTAGAAGTGAGGCAACCAGAGGTGAAGTAGGTAATGATAGGCAGAGGAACCTAGGGGCCACAGCTGATGGCATTATGCGCCATAGGTTGGGCATCACTGATTTAGAGTGTCCAAAAACAAATGATAGCCAAAATCAAGTACTAAAGAAGAATAATGCCCATACAACTTAACCTTTACTTTGTCCACTTCAAAGTAAAAAAGTAAAAAGTTAATCCATTAAAAAATAGTGGTTATCTTGCATTTCATTTGGGAGCGGCATGGATAACCACTATTCTTTAATGGATTAATCAACTTTTTGGGATCTTAAAACAACCAAGCAAAGGACATTAATCTTCTTTACTGCCTTGTTTTGGAGCACTGGCTACCATTTGTTTTTGGATAGAGCCAGAAACTATGAAAAAGCTCTTTAACTTAAATCTTAAAAGATTATATAACATAATTTACCCCAAAATACACCTATAACTAAAATATGACTTTTAGGTGAATTAACATTAAAAATAAAAAAAATAAAAAAAAATGAATGAACATTAAAACCCTAATGTAAAAAAATCTGAAAAGGACTAGTGTCTAGATTGTATATGATGGTAGTGTATAATCTTGATAAATATAATTAGTTATATAAAATGCAGTGAGGGCAATATAGTAAGAACTTACTTTGTCCCCAGATATGTTTGCATTGATTGTCTCTTGTCTTGCATTCACCATTGTAACACCTCCCCTAAAATATAGAAATAGGCGATACTGAGTTACAGAATAAAGCAATATACTACTACTGTGTAGAACAGTGAAGGTTAGGTTTGTCTCGATTCATGTTTGAGCCAGAGCTACCAAAAGGTATGTTTATAAAATAATAAAAGATTCTGTTTTACTATTGTACTTGTGGCCTGATTTATGATGTGTGTCATCCAGCAGCATTTTCAAGTGCTGTGCGTCTACCATGTAACAGGGTCAGTCAAAATCCCTCTGACTAATGCTACAGGTGGCACAACCCACTGCAGAGCACATCAAAATGCCACATTCTCTTGTATTTGAGATGCATGCATCTGTGTCTGCCACAGCATAGTAGTGGCAAAATACCAATGTGTTGATACATACTTTGATTTGTAATCTTTGGTCTCTGGTGTATGTCAGACTTTTTACGTTGCTTTTTTAGACTTTAAGGTACTTTAGCAGAAGTTAAACAAACGTATTCTGAAATTTGAAGTAATTAACTAATTATCACTGTACCTCACTTGAAACAGTGGCCAGTAGCTCCATTTCCTGACAACAGCTAAGCAGTGGTGGTCACAGAAAGCCCTCGGATGGCCTCCTCCCGCGACACCTTTGGCACAGCTACAGTATCTTTGTTGTTTAACAATGATAGACACTGCAGACTTAGAGTCCTGGCTGATTGGACGAAGCTCAGTTGAAATCCACCCTCAGGAACTAGTATGCCACTGACCATAAGTCTCCACCCAGTGCTTTCCAATTTAGGTTTCTTAATAACCCCTAGGACAGGCTTTCTAAACTTACCCCTCCATGTCAGTGGCTTTGCCAGACTCAGCTGTGGATAACCACTTGCTATATTTTGAAAGGAAAAATCTCACTTATTTGCCAGTCTGCAGGCTGGTATACGGTGTTACATATCAGCAGTGGACGCTCATGATACTGTAACTCATATGATGAGCCCCTGCTGCATATCAATAAGGGGGCCTGCCCCCAAATGACCAGCAATAGAAACGGCCACCAATGTGGGACAGCACACTGGAGCTGACAGCATTGAAACCGAAAAGGTTTTCTTGCCTGTGCAGGAACTTAAATAGCCATTAAACCCAGATTGAGAACAGTCAAAATGTGAGGCCTAAGGGTTATAAGGAGGTAATGGCTTTTACCCTATTCCTATCAGCAGCAGCAAAAAACACATTGTGTATGTATTTGGATTTTGTTTCCAGAAAAGCTTTGTTTCAACAACCCTAGATAAAGAAACCCTAGGCCACACAGTAGTCTACCAACAAAAATGTATAGCATACACCAATAGGTGATTGATGAACAGTTTTAGGTTGCTAGCTTGTTGAAAAATGTGTGCTCCTCATTGCCACCTTGGATCACCCGGGAGGTGCACCTACATCTATATATATCTATATTATTGCACAGCTAAGCAGCTAATCTTCCCTTCTATGTGGAAAAATAAGTTACATTTATTTTCCATAAAATATACAAACAGATCAAATTAAAAAGATATCTCCTCCTCCTCTATCAGTTGAAATATTGGCCCTATCAGAAGTCACACTGCCGTCAAGAGCTGGAGAATACTGCATGGATGCAGAGCTGTATTTAAGGTTCATGTTGCCCTAGGCAGTATTGATGCTAGCGCCCCCCTATCAGTTTTCTTGAAGCAGAACTCTGCATCAACAGATCAAGGGTGGGTCTACAGGAGGATTGCCACTGGAAGCTACAGCACAAACTGAGGCAGCCAGCGCCACTTCCAGTAAGAAGCGTTGGATGATGTGGCTTCTGGCCCCTGAACCGACTCAATCCCTCACATCCAGCCCTGTAATTGCTGCTGCTTGTGCCTCATTTAATATGAAGCCCTGCCTGCTGTAGTTGTAGTAGTAGTCGTGAGCCCCCCCCCCTCCCCCAGCCACTAAGATAGGCTGGGACAGGAGCTTGTGTACAGCTGGGGATGCAGCAGCTTGCACTCCCATTGCAGTCTATTAGAGCTGTTTGCCAAATTACATATGCACAGCAAATGCCTCTGAATAGAGAATAGAGAAAGAATAGAGAAAGAATGAGGGAATATGGAAAGGAGGGGATTCAGAAAAGAGAAAGGAGGGAATGTGGAAAAAGAGAGAAAGGAGGGAATGTGGAAAAAGAGAGAAAGGAGGGAATGTGGAAAAAGAGAGAGAAAGGAAGAAAGGAGGGAATGTGGAAAAGAGAGAACGGAGGGAATGTGGAAAAGAGAGAAATGAGGGAATGTGGAAAAAGGAGAGAAAGGAAGATGGGAGGGAATGTGGAAAAGAGAGAAAGGAGGGAATGTGGAAAAGAGAGAAAGGAGGGAATGTGGAAAAAGATAGAAAGGAGGGAATGTGGAAAAGAGAGAAAGGAGGGAATCTGGAAAAGAGAGAAATAAGGGAATGTGGAAAAAGAGAGAAAGGATGGAATGTGGAAAAAGAGAGAAAGGAGGGAATGTGGAAAAAAGAGAGAAGGGAGAAAGGAGGGAATGTGGAAAAGAGAGAAATGAGGGAATGTGGAAAAGAGGAGAAAAAGGGGGGGATGTGGATAAAGAGAGAAAGGAGGAAATGTGGAAAAAGAGAGAAAGGAGGGAATGTGGAAAAAGAGAGAAAGGAGGGAATGTGGAAAAAGAGAAAAAGGAGGGAATATGGAAAAAGAGAGAAAGGAGGGAATGTGGAAAAGATAGAAAGTATTGTAAGAAAGAATGTATTGTGGAAGAGAGAGAAAGGAGGGAATGTGGAATAGAGAGAAAGGAGGGGATGTGAAAAAGAAAAAGGATAGAGTGTGGAAAAGAGAGGGAGGAGAAAAGGAATGTGGAAAAAGGTGAAGGAAGGAGCAGACACAAAAAAAGAGAAAATGAACATGGAAAGAGAAGACCGAATAAGGGAATGTGCAAAAGTGTAGGGAATTAGGGAAAAATTTGATAAGTGGGGGCTGACAGGTAAATAACAGATGAAAATGAAAGGAACTTAGGATAGAGATGACCTGTGTCCTCCAGCATTACATACACACTTTTAGCTGAGGCATAATGCAACATGGCTGCCCAGTTTCAGTACCTGCTGATGCTGGACTTGCTGGTGTTGGTTTGTAGCCAGAGGTTGTGGTGCCTGACAAAGTCAACATGCTGCATGATGAGCCGGGCAGGGGGAGGGGGGCTACAAGGAAGCTGCCATCCAGCCAGACTCTGTGCACTGACCACCACGAGGTCTCACGTCGCCCCCTCCCTTTGATCAGGGCGTGAGGAGGATGCCGTGTTTACTAGCCCCCCCCCCCCCCCCGCTGCCCTCCTCCGCCCGATGCTTTTGACAGCGAAGCTCCTGGCCACCTGTGTGGCTGGCTGCGCTGAGGCTGTTTATTCAATAGCCGGGTAAAACACCGATAGTGGAGAGAGAAGGGGGCTTCAGAGAGAGGAATGGCGCACAAAGAACGACCAAACACATGCCACATACAACACAGCAATGCCTGGGAGTGCTGCTGTGACACTGCCTCTGCCAGTGTGAGGCTGTCACCCACCCTTCCCTCTCTTCCCGCCCTAGGCCGGTGCCTAGGTGTGCCTAATAGCAAATACGGGCCTGCATGGATGAATATCTGCAAGCAATGGTGAAGCTCTGTGGAGACCCTCATGCAGGCTTGGAAATACATTTCTGACAATGAAGGTGGCACACCATTGCAAAGTCCTAACTTGAAAATTAAAGAACCTTACAACAGATGGTAAGGTCTTCACAGAGCTCTATCTTCTAAATAAAGTCCCTATCCAGGCAGACAGAAACTTCCTCCCACCTTGTCCCCTTTGGAAACATTGTAAACCATTTCAAAGAATCTCAGAATCTTCGATTATATGTAAATACATGATGTATTTTAAGCGAAGGAGCTTTGTGCTCTTCAATTTCTGGGTCATGGCATGCTGTGGGCAGCTTTATGTCGTGTTCACACTCTGTTATGGTCAGGGACAGCTATGCTATCACTGTGGCTTGCTGTGCTCACAGGCTGAGAGCACCAAGGGAGACCACTTTTTTGGGTGGTCCTCGATGAATGAAATTGAAAGGAGGGCAAACGTTAAAGCATTGTTACAGCTTCGAATTTGTGCTACAGGAAATGGAAGAGAGGCAAATGGGACAGGCATCAGGAGAGCTTCTTTTTGCCTTATTATTGTCGCTGGGCTTACAGTACCTTTAAAGTGGACCAACACCCTGGATTTTGACTATCCTGGGTTTTGGTCCTTGCCACTGGGGGGATCGGGGTCGCCCGCTGTGTGAAACCCCCAAGGTCGCCGAAACAAACTCACCTCTTCCAGGTCCAACGGCGCACGCGCGTCCACTCATCCAATCTGCGCTCTCATATCCTCTGACGTTCCTTCGTCTAAGCCTTCATCTAAGGCAAGCGCTCCAAGTGCAATGGGGCCCGCATCCCCTCGCTACCCTCTAACAGGAAGCGTGCCCGCCAAACGTCTGAGAAGTAAGTGATGCCCCGGGGAGAGGGGATCAATCGCTGTGGGTTTTGGTCCACTTTAAGCTAGCCTGAGGTTATTTGTGAAGACACAAGTAAGTAAAATTATGGCTGCAGACACAGGAACTATGCTGAGCTCTCCAAAATGTACCTTCAGAAGTCACATGTTCACTTGCTGTGTAAAAGGCAAACGATAGCCACGCTTAATTATCATGTGACCCATGGGTTTTGTTTACTCCTGTAGGATATTTACATCTATTCATGACATTATTTTCTAAGCATTACAGCAATACATAATGTTTTCCCTGAAGCTCTTGCACTAAAGTGGCACTGCAGATATAATTGCAGTAAATTTAAGTGCATGTCTAAGAGGCAGAAAACCCTTTTTGAAGCCTGATTAGCTTTTATTAAATGAGAAAAAATAAAAAACAGCGACAAGTAGATAACATTCTGACATTTATGATAACTAAGCAGTGATTTTAAGAATTCAATACAATTTGATCAGATTACATGCAAATGGTTATTACACATAAACATATCTATTTATCGAAATTACATAAAAACACAGCACAATGTATTTTACAGCCACACTGCACAATGGTAATATTAGTAAACAACATGTTGTTACCTGGTTTGAGTCACAGGCATATCCATCCTGTTTATGAAGATTAGCGGGACACTAAAAAATAAAGCAGGTTGGTGTGGATTGTTGTGCTATTATCTGAAGATGTGAAAGAAATCAAACAGTTTTCTGATCTGATCTGTCAAACAGGTAAAAGGTCATCTAATTTACATTTTTGTTTAAAGGACTGTCCAGACTAAAAGAGAAAAAATATCCACTTTTCCCTACAAAAAGAGGTAAAAGTAAAATGACTACCGTGAGCCACCTCTAAAGGTAAAACCTTGAGAACCTAGAGATATTCTGTGGACAACAGGGGGACTTGATCTCAGTACCTGGTAAGTTTAAGACAAAACAGCTGATGGGGACAAAAGGTGAGTATATGTTTTTTCGTTTGTTTTTTTTAAAACTTAGACAGACCATTTAAACCAAGCTCCTTCCGTTGTATCTTACTTTGCTTAGAATGGGAAGATTTTAGAATCAATTTATTTGTTATTTTGCTGTCTGTGATCTTAGGCCTCATTACGTTTTTGATCACCAAAAGCAAGACATATGTTTAACAAAAGCCATAAAATGATAGTGACCAACATAAATGTACTTGGACAATATCCAAGGCCTGTCTTACGTTAAATGGTTTGGTGAATAAAATCCAAGTCCAATCATTTTGGACATTCCTATAGAGATAACTATAATTGTATCTTGATAGGGGTTGGGGTGGGGGATTTATATATGTGATTATAAAATGTAAAGGGAAATGTAAAGGGACATCCCAGGCAAAGGGTTAAATTACCAAGTAACCAGCCATCATACTACCTGTTTTATATTTAAAAAAACATTTTAAAAAAACGTGAACATTTTAAGGACCCTGAGAAATTAGTCAGCAGAAGGCAGCAAGTTCTATAATGTTTAGCAGGTAAGGCAAAATGCTGGTAAATGAATGATGTCACACCTGGCACCCACCATGGGAGCAGGAAGCAGGCTAATGTTGTCTGAAATTTCCCTTTAAGTCACTACATTTTATGATTATTATTTCAAAGCATTTATTGTATATGAATTGGATTTAAACAATAGCCACAGCTCGTATTACTGTATTGAGCTCTGGAAAATATTAAGATCGATCCATCTGCATTTTCTGCTCTCACCTCTCTGATGAATCAGATGAAAAGCATCAGCACTACTCATCAATGTTCTAATACAATAAGCACAGGAAGAGGAATACTCCTGCAGGTCACACAATTTAATTTTACATTGTGAAGTGCCAAACCAAAGTTAGGCTCATGGGACATAGCCCATAGGCCTAAAGAACAGGAGCACCAAACAGCGAAGTGGCACGGGCGGCCGCGAATGTAGGTGTCCCCTCTGCCAGTCCCCGCTCCTTATTATACGTGACTTACCCATTGCCATATTTTGTCTTACTGATGCATTTTTATGCTTCTGTATTATAGCTTTTGTTGGTTGGTTTTGATTTGAAATTTGTTTCATTTTGCTAGTCCACAGGTGTCCATGACCATTTTATTCAGGATGCACATCCCTATTTGCACTTATGGCCTTATTTATCACGGGCTAGCGCCAGGTAGTGTCTGACGAGCGCCAGGTACCGCCAGCTATCGGCGGCTACCGACTCAAGTACGCCCGGCGGCGGTCACAATGACGCATTTATCAAGCTAAATGAGGCTAGCGCCGGCGAGAGCGACGGCTAGCGCGGGATTCATCATGAAGCCGCCTGGAACGAACAGCGCCGCTGCAAATTCCTTCACAGCGCCAGGTATGACCTGTCGCTCCCTGGCATTGTCCAATGCATTTCAATGGAGCAATGTTTAATTAATCATAATTAATTGGTAATAATTTTTTTTTTTTTTTTTTTTTAATGTCAAAAATTCTGAGACCACTTCTGCAATGTTGGGTTTTTTTTTTAAGTAAAAAAAATTAAAAAAAAAATTTGTGCAGAATTGATCTTACAGGTCTGATATTAATGTATTCATATTACAAAATGATTCAAAATACATGTATAATGTTACAATCCAAAAATATGGTTGTTTAGGGGTTAAAAACTAGTTAACACCCATCGCCGCCAGCGCACTGGGGTTTAAACAAGGAATGGACAGCGACAGCACATTCGGAGCGTGATTTTTTAATGAATATGAAGCAAGCCGTTCGCTCTGGCCATTCGTTGTCAGGCGCTCACATACAACGCTGAACCTGTGAAACAGCGACCCCTAAGCCCGTATTCAACATTACCGCACACCGACTGAGTCGCTGTCATCAAGCAAACGCCGGCCAAGCACAGCGAATACTGGCTGGCGCTGTAAAAATCACGCTACAGTCGCTCATCTGTCGCTACCTGGCGCTATTAATGAATCGGCCTTCAGTCACTTTTCTTATCTTTGCACTGTTGGCCGTTAGGCTCACTAGATATCCATTGTTGCTATTTATTTTACACATGGTTCTTAATGTTGTATTATTCATGCACTGTCACTTTATATGTATATATTTGATTAGATAACTAGATTTTGGTAATTTTGTGCCGGCACAAAAGATTGTTTGCTTTAAGGGTTTTTTATACGTGTTGATATTTAGGAGTTATCCCAGGAATTAATACGCTGTGTCCTACAGCACTGGATGAATTTTGGGGTGTCGCAGTGTTTTTAATGTGTTAGTCTTGTATTGTATGTCATGTCTTGTGCCTTGATTCTCAATAAATGATATATTGTTCTTGATTTTGATTACTGTTTGGTGCTCTGTTCTTTAGGCCTATGGGCTATGTCCCATGAGCCTAACTTTGGTTTGGTACTTTATTTGTTACATTGTAGCTCAGTCTAATTACAATACGTGGTGCACCACTGTGGTTTACATTGTGAAGTGCAGTTACTCAATTCTGTGGCTCCGTTGACACAGGGGTGTGATTGTGATCACCCCGTATTCCCCATTGAATCACTTTTCACAGTACAGTTTGTGATTCCAGTCCATTGATTGGAATTGCAAATGCAAATCTCTCCCCAATCAAGTGAAAAATCCTCCGTGTGAAACCAGCCTTACAGCATGTTTTTATATAACAAAGGGGTCCTGAGATACAGGAACATATTAGTACAGTACCTGGCCGGAGTCTCCTGTGCATTGTTCTGTGATGTCACAGTCATTCACTGCATTGCGGCACTCATATTCACGAGGTAAAAACTGCAAAAGTGACAAAAATAAATAAACCATTCTTTCTGCTTCTTTGCCAACCCTGAAATATAAGTCTGCCAGTTCTTGATGATAGGAATACAAATTGTTATTTACCAGACAAGATGTGTTACAGCATGGCCCATCACTACATTGTGCCCCATTTGACAGAGAACACTTCTTGCAGCAGTCTCCAATACAGTCCTGGGTAAAATGCTTTGTCTATAAGAAAGGTAAAATGTAGACATATCTAAATAATACAGAAACACTCTTTGGGACCATTTTTTTTAGAACTCAGATCAGAACCAAGAGCAAACCTCGCTTTCCTCTTACCTCCAGCGACACCTGATGCTTCCCGGCACCTACTAATATGACTTTGTCCTTCCCTTCAAGCCTTAGACCTTGCTTGAAGTGTGCAAAGGAATACAAAACTAGACTGAGGCACCCTTAGAGAAGAATAGCCATCTCAGGTTAGTCTTGTATGCTACTAGAGATCAGCACAATTTCCCCAAGAAATGTATGTTTGTCCAAATGGAACTTAAATGAATTACTTCAAAAATGGAATAAAAATAAGCTTACCTCCGTCCTCGTTCCAGCTCCGTGCGATGTCCTCATCCTCGGGCCGGCTGCAGTGTCTTTAGCAGGACAGAGGACTCAAAAACTCTGCACCACGATGCACTCCCAGCATCATGCTCTCCATCACAGAGAGGGGCTTTTTATACCAGTGAGTGAGCTTTCATCAGCACACTCTGCCGGTACAAAAACTCCTCCCCCCCCTGATGGGAGTGTGTGAACAAAGCCGGATCTGTGTCCTCTGTGTCCCCGCTAAAGACATAGGAGAGCAGTCGAGGATGCGGGACAGCACCCAGCGAGGGAAGGGGTAAGAAATAAATAAAGAACATTCTGGAGTGTGTGTGTGTGTGTGTGTGTGTGTGTGTGTGTGTGTGTTTAAATTAATCCTTTGTGAACTGAAAAGGGGTGAAAACAGGGCAGGATGAGCTGTCAAGTCAACCGTCAGCAAGCAAGTGACTTGCCATAGTGCAATATTACATACATCCCCAAAGCCCAGGTGGTGCAGCAGGTCCTACAGCCCATGTGGGCTATGTGGACGGGTAGCCTTTAGGGCCCTGGGCCGGACGCTTCGCCTCCACTCCCTGGTCCACTAACCCACATAGCTGGTGTCCCAGCTGGTTTTGCTGGATAGGGGGACCCCACGCAATTTTTAAAAAATATTTTGAAAGGTAACAAAACCCACCAGCGACCGGCCTGAAATCTAAAATATTCCATGGCCAGCTGATGGCTTTTTCCCGGGCATCACTGTGTGAAACCCCCAGGGAGAATTATGTAGTCGAGGCAAAGGGCTCTGATTGAATGAGAGCCCATGCTGTTGGACAGAGAAGAGGTGAATTTTACTTGCCATTTTGGAGGTTTCCACGGAACAAAACCCAGGAGAGTCAGATTCAGTTTTTTTGTTCCATTTCCATATCCTCTGTTCTGCGCTGATCTTCTGGGCTCTTATGCGCCCCCTTCACAGTCTTCTTTCGGGCAGCAGGCATCATATGCTGACCCCTGTCAGCCACTAGTTGTAGATTGTCCCCCCCACCCCTTTTTTCATCCTGGCTGACCCAGTCAGGGACTGTGTGTGGGGAATGGCCTTTTACACAGGGAGATGTAGTCTCTCTGGATCTCGACCCCAGGACTACATACGTCACAGGAGGGGGAATCATTTTAATACATAGAATGTTTCTGAACTGTTTTTGACTTACGCCTCGTGAACCACAGTCACACTCTTCTCCTGGTTCCACATAGCCATTGCCACATTCTGTCACCTCAAAAAGCTGCAAAAGAGAGAAAACAACAGATGCAACTGATAAAAAAAACAATATTAGTATTTAATGTTTGTGTTTGCAAAAGTAATGCCAGTATATATTTGCAATCATAATGCAAATTAAAATCCTATAGGACTATATACAGACTATTTGTTACATTTTAATTACCATAAGACTCACAGTCACAGCAGTACCATGGAGCATGCAGTCAGCTGAGAAGCTGCTTACCTTGCAAGAGCAAGGTGCAGCCTGTCAGGCCCTGGCAAAATGTTATCACTGGACACTCAGGGAAGTGTGGGAATTACCTGACTTAGGAATGTGGACTAGCGAGACTAAGGCAGCCCTAAGCCAGGCAACAAATTCCTTCCTTGGGGACATGTGAGCAGGGTCCCAGGCTGGAAATAGGTGAGCAGAATAATAGACTGGGAACAGGATAGCAGAGTAGCAGGCTGGTAACAGGTGAGTAGGGTCACAGGCTGGGAACAGGTCAGCAGAGATGGAGGCTGGGAACAGTGGAGCAGAGTAGCAGGCTGGGGACAGGTGAGCAGAGTAGCAGGGCTGTAGAGCACAAGTTGACCCAGACAAAGAGACACAATAATACAGCCCAGAGACAGAGCTACAAACATAAATTTATAAGGAAGACAGGGGAGCATATTAAAGACACCTATGAGAGAGCAGGGGACAGGAGGACCCAGGTAAATCCACATAAACACAACATACATACACACCACAGCAGATGGCTCAACAGGGAGAGTAGCGGACTTGGAGCGATTATATCATTGGTTCAAGGCCCTGTCCATATCAGTTCTCCCACAGCCATTGCAACAGCAGCCACACAGTTTGCTGTATATAATTTAACAAAGAAGAGAGCTGGCTGGCATTTTACAAAGTAACTGCAGAACTGCTAAATACAGCTGTTGCCCATGTACATCTGTCACATAGAAACTATAATATGCTGTAACTAAAATGCACTATAAATGCACTATAAATGCAATATTTACAACTTTCCTTGGTTGCAATATCAATCTTTTTTTATTTATATGTTTAGTCAAGGCAAACCAATATAAAACAAAAGTAATGTAAAAAGCTGCCATATCTACCCGTACATTTGGTACCTTCTGGAAAGCACATCACCACTTTTACACACTACCAGTATTTGTATCTAGTTGATCATGCATTAGCTTAGCATTTCTATCACACACAGATTTGTCCTCTTGGAGACAAGAAAGAGGATTTATTTCAGTTATGTAGTTTATTTTCGTAGCCGTGCTCATCAGAAAGCAGAATAGCCCATATGCCTTCCAATATCTAAAGGAAAACTCCCTTTTTGTTAGGTTTTTGGTGTTCTGTCTTATTGTTTTTCTCTTATGGAATGTAAAATAAATATTTGTGTTAGGATTGTGCCCCCAGACCCAGGATTTATAAGAATGCTGACAGAATACTTTGTGCTAACAGAAACACAGAAACACATTGTAACTAGAGAAAACTGTTTTCTTTTACAACACAGAGTTGCAAACTGATAAAAAAGAAAAAAAAATAGCAGATAAGTCCAGCAAATTGAGCACATCTTTTTGGCACACAATAATAGAAACTTTTAAAACTGCCAAAGTGTCTTCCTTATATTTCATAATAAACTTGAAAAAAAATTAAACAGTTTACACCCGCCCCATGCTCACATCGCAAACTCCAGTCATGTGACCTGCCTTTTGTTTTGAGTGAGGAAAGCTCTGACAGACATGTTCTTTACATAGCTTTAAAAAGAAATAAAGCTATGCCCAATACTTTTGGGTGTTCTAAGAGTTGAGGTCACTGACACACTTCCAACACTACTGCACCTACATGTATTTCATGACGTTTGTTCTTTAATTAATCAAGGGAACCTATCAGGTTGGTAATTGTTAGATAATTGTGGGGGAAGCTGTTGCCTGCATAAAAGAATGCTGCCATTTCAGGTAGGTGTTAAAGCTAAACTATTACATTATCAGTCAATAATGAAATGCCTGGTTAAAAATGAACCTTTAGTACACGACTGGAGAGAACAGCAATACCTAACTTGCATCTAAAGTGTAAGATGCTTGCTGAAATGCTAACCATCCAGCACTTTTTTAAGTGTAACTGCCCAACACTCCTGATCTTGGTGTTCAATTGGGACCATTCACTTAGTGAATACATAAGCAAGTTAATTTGCTTAGGAAGCACGTTCTTATACTCTACAATATTTATCTTCTTTCCCAGAAGCCCTTACCACTCCTTCCTTATCTATAACATAAAGTCCACCTACCAGTAACAGGGGGTGGGCATGCCTGGGAATTTTTTTTAATGATACAGTGCTGCACCCATCAAAATAATACCATATCTAGTCAGAATCTTGCCCCAATAATTGGATCAAAACTTCGCAGTCATTTTCACTGACATATTTTCTCATTTCTCAGATTTAGTGGTCAAATTTCAGAGTTTCAATTTTAGTTGTAACATTCACCTTTGTAGGCCTATTAAACAGACATGAACCTCCTCCTCGGGCAAGAAACTCCTTAAACTCTGCAATGCTGCATTTGGAAAATCTTCGAGAGTGGTAAACACTGAAAAAAAAAAAAATTACACAAATGAGTTGGACCATTTGAGTATATTACCCCCTGTGTATGCCTATATATATATATAGTAGCATTTTTTTTAAGTTTTACATCAAGAGAATTAAGATTATTAAGATTATTACATCAAGAGTATTAAGGATATTTATGCTGATAGAATTACTCAAGAAAAGCAGAAATCTTGGGAAAATCCATATACATACCCTGTTTCTTCCATGATGCATCCACCAAAGTTTTCTGCACAGTCGCATTCCTCTGAAAAAATAGGATAAATTACCTAAGTAATGAATACACTACAATTTGTAGCTTTTGATAGAGTGGGTTTGCTTTTTATAGGAAAAATATTCCCCACTGGGACACCAGTGTTTGTTTGCTCACTGGGGACTGGAAGTGCATTTAAAAAGAAAAAACACATCTGTCATCAGGGTTGTCATCTAGGGTTATCATAAAGGAAATCTCACAATGCTGAACGACTTATCCACAGGCTTTCTAGTGTGTTTAATTTAATATTAACCAAAATAATCATGGAAATAAAGACTACTGAAGATGGCATCTTTAATACGCTAATATGTGGAAAACCCTAGAGCATAATGGCCACTGTCATCACTGGACTGGTTATCACAACCATTGGCAACAAAACCTAAAACACAATACCTGTCTAAAGGTAGCTACGGCAAGGGTGACAACAAAACATCCTTAGTGCCCTGTGTTAGTGCCACAAAACATAACTGACTCCCTTACTACTAGATCTGAACAATAACCATGTGCCTTGAGCTGGCTCACTTGGTGGTGTAGGAGATTTTCTGCTCAACATACAGTCAGCTTTCCTGCATTAAACTTTGTAATGTTATAAACACTAACCTGCCCCTGATGCTACACCCCCACTATACTGTATATTACAATTTCACCTTTTACTCACAAGTGTATGTTAACTGTTTAAGTCACAGAGTTCACTGTCTCATGTGATGGAGCTTACTGCCTTAACAAGCGAGCGTCCCACCTCACCTCACCAATTTACTAAGTACCCCATGGGGAGTATTATTTAAAAACATTTGCAACATGCCTGTTTTATTGCAAAATACCCAGTTATTCCCTAAATGTGCTGAAAATGATTTACACCACTTGGATTTATGTCTGTAGTAGTTCTCATTTGTCAAGGTATAACTGTAATAATAGTTTATAGTAACTGGACTTACAGTGTATTAGATGACTAATGGCAATCAGAATGACAAAATACCATTTTAATTTTTAGCATTAATAATAAAGGCGGTGGGCTTTCCACCTCATGTGGGAAAGCTTGGAGCCCTATGTGACCCATTACCCTTTTACTACTTTGCAGAACACTACTGCACCTCACTTGGAGGAGGCAAACTCTACCACATAAGACAGAGAGCTTGCCACAGTTTTTGGAATAAGCCCAAGAAACTTTGCCTTGTTCCAATGCATTGTTCATAATGTAGAAAATAATAATAATTTAGGGGTTAATCACTTTCTTGGCCAACTTGTTTCTAATATAAGTTGAAACAGTAATAAATACTTAGAAATAGATCCAGGCTAGGATAAACATCAGAAAATACTCACTTGGCTTTATCTTTCGAGTAGCTGGTTCCCATTGAATCCCAAGGTTTTGCGCTAAACTCTGAGCCAGTTGCTGTGCCATAGCCACCAAAAACCCATACTGTAAAAGGCAAGTGCACAAAATGAAATTTATTTTCACTAAATCTTAAAACCATCCAGGACATTAACCACTTAGTATATATATATATATATATATATATATATATATATATATATATAATCAAAAGACATACCTTTTCATAGGCTTTTTTCTACATTGTAGATTTAAATTAAAGACATAACAACTATGAACGAACACACATCTAATAAAGAAGCAAGCAACAATTGTTAAGCAAACTAGAATATGTGTTTTACGTGTTTGCCTTGCCAAGAGTTAATTTGTAGATTTTCTTTCCTTTATAATGTGCTGTGCAGATATAGGATTTAAACACAGTATTTAGCCACATTATATAAAAAAACACTCAATCAGTCTATCTGGAAAACTCTGGAAAATCTTGACGACCACCTTAGGAAAGTTGGACAAATAGTCAGAGCAGTTTCTAGGTGAAAGATTTCTCAGTGCGGGAAAGAAACACATTGTCCCCTTCTCACCCATCCCAACAAAATAACAGTGACCCTGATAATGGCTTTGGCACCCAGGAAACTGCCATGTTGATAGTTACCTCTGCTACAGAGGATAGGTTCATTAGCACTACCAGCCTCAGAAGCCACAAATAAAAAGCAGCACATGTTACAACCTACATAAAGGATGCACAGAAAACAAGTGCCAGACACATTCCAACATCGACTGAGAAAACTGTGAGAATTAAGTTGTAATGGTTGAATTGCTGCCATTTCTTTCTGAGGAACAAGAAGAAGAGAATTGCTTGGACCAAGGATCACAAACAATAGATACGTGAAAAACTGTATTCTAGTCTGTATTCTAGTCTAGTCAAAATGACTAGATTAATGGTTCTGCCAACTGCCATGTCTTGTGAAACACAGAACAGGTGAGTGGTTCACACCATGAAGCATGGAGAAAGAAGTATGATGGTTTGGGGCTGATTTGCAGGTGACACTTTTGGTTGAGTTATTCAAAATCCAATGCAAATTTAACCAGCATGACTACCTCAGTGTTCTGCAGTTGCATGTCTTGCAAATAATGGGCAGCATAAAGGCCGTGCTCCCAACCCTTTATTTTTATATACCAATAATTCTGAAAGTTTACATTTTATATGGAAAGAAAAAGTAACAAATTAAACTTGTTAGAGAAGTAGCTGGTGAGTTTTCCCCAGGAAAATGTTCATTTGCCTAAGGTATAGAGGTGACAGCTTATAAATCGCATTGGAAGTTTAAATAATTATGTTGCATTATCTCTCTCTCCTGATGTGAATGTAAAAAACTAGATGGCTTTTAGGGCCTAATTTATCAAACACTTCTGCCAGACAATGCCATTTAAGTGCAAATTAGAGTAGTGCAAAATATGATTTATACTTTTTTTACCATGTTGCTGCACTGCTAATGTATTTGTAAATGTGTTTCTTGCAATGCAGCAACATATGCAAGTGTGAAAAAAGATTAATTATATTTTTTCAGGCCCTTCATTTCACACTTTGAAAAGCCTGCTAGGTCTCAGCTGAGTTTTACATTGCTTTAGCCAGGCTGTAGCTGATGTTTTATAATGTTTCACTTGTAACCTGTAACCTATATTGTAAAGCATTCATGAGCCTGCTATTGAAATCTACACCTTACAGATTATTCACAGCTTACTGTGACATGCCCATTGTGCTACCTTGATCGAGAGACAACTATAAAGATTGTCTCCTCAGTAGTTGTGTTAAATGTTTCTACTCTTAAGGGAATGAGGGTGGGTTTCAGTCACCAGACATTTACCAATTTGATTTGAAGTACGATCTAAGCTGAATTTTGGGGAAAAATTTCAAAAAATGAATGCACTTGCCGTTGAGCAACAGGACTAATGCTGGATTTTCGTGCATCGTATAGTTTTAGCTGACATAAAATTTCTCGTTCGACGCCTTACTTCATGTGGAAACAAAAATAATCCACAAATAGGACATAGAGTACATAACACAAGTGATTGCATTAGTTCAACTCATAATTGATGTACAGTTACAGAAGGTTGAGGTCACTAATGTTTCAAAAAATGCTGCTATATATAAATCTTATTGTATTGTATATTGTGTAAATAATTTTGTCTACACCTATGTGTATAAACCTTATGTCATGATCATTTATGTTCTAGGAACTGAATATGACAAGAACATTGTTTCTATATGATCAATCCGGTTTATTGTTTGCAACAGGACCCCAACATTTTTAGCTATGTCTCTGCAAGCAAAGATAGAGCAGATCATATCGATTTGAAAAACAGAATTGGTTGTTTAAATAAAAAACCCTTCTTTATATATTATATGTAGCAAATGTTACCATGCATAGCATTTAAGATGGAGAGATAACTCATTTTAGAGCAAATAAATGTTCCTTGTAATATAAAGTATTACCTCATTTACACCAACCCCTCTAGCGATAGAGCACACTCCTCCAAAATAGCTCATACTGCTTCTTTTATAATGGAAGGTTCCATTCCTTAGCATTCCAGAAAATAAACACAGGAAACACATTTTCAAGTTATGCAATTTACTCTCAACTAAGAAAACAATTGCACCATGGTATGGTAAAACTAAACCGATTTCAGAGTACATACGTAAGAAGGTGCACAGCATCAGCATGTTGCCTAATGTGGCTCTGTCTGTATCTGGAAAAATCATGCAATAATTTTAGCGGGTCAGGCCCAATTGTTATGCGGTCTTTATCTGTCCATGTTTCTACTGCGACCAGAACTACCCGTGTATTCAGTTGTTCCTTGTAAATCTGTGGAGAATAGACACAGAAAAAGTTCCTTGAACTTTTTTGCCGAATCACAATAAAAAGGGACATGAGAATTTTACACTTTTTCATATGGACAATAGTTTATTTGCAGTTTTAAAGCTTGTATACACCGCCACAGTCCTGATGTAGCAGTGCACATTACCAACCATTTTGGAATGCCCGCAGTAAAGCCTAAGGGTGCGCGTCTAGCAGAGCACGAGCCAAGTTTAGCCACGGACCTCAGGGTATTACAGGTTTTTTCCTTTAGCCACACTTGCATCAGCAGAGTCTGCAGGGCACCACAACTGTGCACAGAACAGATGCCAGACTCGGACCATGCATGTGCTGGATCAAGTACTGAATGAGTATCTAAAGAACATGGGGATTTCACAATGCAGGGCATCCTGAATGAGGATGCACCAGGTGAAGGGCACAAATGGGGGGCTTTTACTTCAACAGTTTGAGATCTCATAAATAAGCTCTAAAAATCTTAAAACGTGCTTAATAATCTAAGCATGTTCCTTAGTAAGCTATGGAATGACCTCCTTTTCACATTTATGATGGGACAGGCTTCCTCACTCACTGGAGAGAAGAGGAAGCATCCAGAATGATGACACCAAATCAGTTTCCACCTGCCTGTCTTATTGTCTTATTATATGTCTAATTACTTTCAATATTTTTTTGCCAAATTTTAACAAAGTTTACAGAAAAGAAAATGGCTTTGGTTGTTATACGGACAATGCGTCAAAACTAACATTATGCTTTACACAGAGAATATATTAATGAGTTGCAAATAAATCTTAAGTTGACATACTGTAGCATTATCAGAATTAGGGATGAGCGAATCGATCCGGATGAACCCGGATTTGTTCCGAATTTCATGGAAAATTCGATTCTGAATGAATCCGAATTTCCCCGCGATTCCATCGATCGAAGTTTTCCTTTAAACTCCATTTATTTCAATTACAGGCATTCTAAAATGGTGGATGAACATGTCCAGACATACCCCCTGGGGCAAGGTATCATGGGTAAGTCACATGCAGCCTATCAGCAGCCAGGAAGCCCGGTGATGTCACCGTGCTATATAAAGTGGCGGCCATCTTGCTTGTGCGCATTTCAGCCTTGCATTGCGGCCAGAGCACAGCTAGTTAGAGACAGGGACAGAGAGTTAGAGAAAGGTAGGGAGAGTCAGAGAGGCAGACAGAGAGGTACACAGAGCCAGGGAAAGATAGGGAAAGATAGGGAAAAACCGGAACCACCCAGCCAGGGACAGCTTACAAGTGACAGTGAAAATATTTTTTTTTTCATTAGCCAGATCAGTTTTCAATTCAATTTCAGTTTTTTGTGCTGTAAATCTGCCTTGCCACTGTGCATGCCATCTATGCAGTGGCTTATTTAACCCTATCTGTTACACACAAGCATTTATCGTAATATAACTGGATTAGTTTAAATATTTTTTGGTCTGCCTTTAACAAAAAAAACACCAGGCCGCAGGGCATCCAAAACCTGCATTAGGCAGCCTATCTGTTATACTAAATACGCTTGTTGATCCTTCCTCAGCTGAATCTAAGTATTGCATTTGGAATTGGTTTTTGGTCTGCCTTTAACAAAAAAAAAAAAAACAGGCCGCAGGGCATCCCAAACCTGCATTAGGCAGCCTATCTGTTATACTAAATACACTTGTTGATCCTTCCTCAGCTGAATCAAAGTATTGCATTTTGAATTGGTTTTTGGTCTGCCTTTAACAAAAAAAACACCAGGCCGCAGGGCATCCCAAACCTGCACTAGGCAGCCTATCTGTTATACTAAATACACTTGTTGATCCTTCCTCAGCTGAATCAAAGTATTGGATTTTGAATTGGTTTTTGGTCTGCCTTTAACAAAAAAAACACCCGGCCGCAGGGCATCCCAAACCTGCATTAAGCAGCCTATCTGTTATACTAAATACACTTGTTGATCCATCCTTAGCTGAATCAAATTATTGCATTTTGAATTGGTTTTTGGTCTGCCTTTAACAAAAAAAACACCAGGCCGCAGGGCATCCCAAACCTGCATTAGGCAGCCTATCTGTTATACTAAATACGCTTGTTGATCCTTCCTCAGCTGAATCAAAATATTGCATTTTGAATTGGTTTTTGTCTTGCAGTCAAAACACCAGCCCACATGGGCATCCCAAACCAGCACGTCACCCTATCTTTTATACTAAATAAGATTGTTCAGTCTCAGTTTTATTAAGCTATTGCATTTTGAATTGGTTTTTGTCCTGCTGTCAAAACACTAGCCCACATGGGCATCCCAAACCAGCACATGTCACCCTATCTGTTATACTAAATAAGCTTATACAGGCCCTTTTTTTATTTATTTTTTTATATAGAGCTGTAATTGATTATATAGTGAGGTAAATTCGCCATTTTGCACCATTATATAGAGAAGCCCACTGTGTAAATCTGAGGAGCAATAGTTTATACAGTATTGTGAGGTAAATTCGCTGTTTTGCACTATTATATATATCAACCTAAATCCCTGTGTAAATCTGAGGAGCAATAGTTTATATTGTGAGGTAAAATTGCCATTTTATAGAGCAGGCCCTGTCTGAAAATCTCATTTTGCAATCTATGTTATATTGTGAGCTAAATTCGCCATGTTGCACCATTCTTTAGAGTGGCCCCCCTGTGTAAATCAGAGCAGCAATAGTTTATATTGGACAATACATTTGCCCTGTTTTGCACCATTATATGGAGCAGCAATAGTTTATATTATGAGGTAAATTCATGGTTTTGCACCATTACATAGAGTAGTCCCTATATAAATCTGAGAAATAGGTTATATTGTGTGAGTTAAATCCGCTCTTGGTCTTGTAGCATTATATAGATCAGCTCCTGTGTCAATCTGAGGGGCATTAGCTTATATAGTGAGGTACATTTGCCATTTTGCAGCATTATATAGAGCAGGCCCTGTGTAAATCTGAGGGGCAATAGCTTATATTGTGAGGTAAATTTGCCATTTTGCAGCATAATATAGAGCAGGCCCTGTGTAAATCTGAGGGGCAATAGCTTATACTGTGAGGCAAATTTGCCATTTTGCAGCATAATATAGAGCAGCCCCTGTGTAAATCTGAGGGGCATTAGCTTATATAGTGAGGTAAATTTGCCATTTTGCAGCATTATATAGAGCAGGCCCTGTGTAAATCTGAGGGGCAATAGCCTATATTGTGAGGTAAATTTGCCATTTTGCAGCATAATATAGAGCAGCCCAGTTGCCATCTAAATCAACTACTGGCCGGGCAGGACAGCTTTTCCAGGGCAAACTCTGCTAGTTGCGGCCACAAGTCAAGTTTGGCTTCCCAGAAGTCCAGTGGATCCTCAAGGTGTGTTGGCATGGTCATGTTAAGGTATGACATGACCTGCTGGTTCAGGTCCTGCTCCAGGTCTTCCTGCTGCTCATGAGTAGACTCACTATGTGGGTGTAGAAAGCTACTCATTAGCGACTGAACACTGAGGCTGCTGCTGATGGAGCTGCTGCTGCCACCCCCCCCCCCCCGGCAGCCATGGCAGTGGAAGGTGAGCGCAGAGGTCCCCCCGAGTCAGACCTGCGAGAGTATGGACCATGGATTAGATTGACATCGCCCAACTGACTACGTAGGATGTCTCTGTAGTAGGTCAGTTTGTCCTCCCTCTCAGTGGGTGTAAAAAATGCCCCCATTTTGTGCCGGAAGCGAGGGTCCAATAAGGTGGAGAGCCAGACGTCATCCCGCTGACAAATGGAGACAATTCTGTGGTCACTACGCAAGCACGTGAGCATGCATCGTGCCATTTGTGCAAGTGACTCGGAGGGACTACCTGTCTCCATCTCCACTGCAAACTGCCATGGTGTGTCTGGGTCCTCTGTCTCACCTTCCTCACAACCCTCTAGCTCCTCTGGCTGCTCCTGCTCCTCCTCTCCTGTCAGATGACTAGATAAAATGGTCATTTTGTCAAACCAAAACTGTGCTTCGCTGTGCCCCACCCCCTCTTCCTCCTCCACTTAAGCCCCCACAGGCTTCATGTGGCTGTGAAATGTATGCGCCATGTCTCTAGTGCCCTGACCAGCCATGGTTTCCAACATGTGTTGTAGTACATGAAGCAGTGGAATCTCATCGTTCATCTCATAGTCCTGGCGACTGACTAATAAAGTAGCTTCCTCAAAGGGCCTGAGCAAATGGCAGGTGTCACGTATGAGCTGCCACTGGTTTACATTGAAGTTACAAAGGGGAGTCCCCCTATCCGTTTGGATCATCAAGAAATCCGTGATGGCTTTTCTCTGTTCCTATAGTCTATCCTGCATATGGGGGGTGGAATTCCAACGGGTGGAAACATCGCAAATCAGACTATGTTGGAGGTGTGCTTGGCGGCGTAGGAGTGCCTGAAGTGCATGCAAAGTTTCCTTCCTGTCGTTAGGATGTCTTTCAGATGGGGGGAAGACTTCAGAAAACGCTTGACAACTAGATTGAACACGTGTGCCATGGCAGGACGCATGGCTCAGGCTTCCTTGTCGCAGTGCAGACAAGATGTTCTTCCCAGTGTCAGTCACCATGGGTCCCATTTGCAGTTTTCGTGGAGTAAGCCATGAGTTCATGTATTGAGTTCTCATTTTTAGAAGTTCCTGCCATGTGTGCTCAAGGCATGTGCATGTGAAGAACCGTGCAAAACCGCCGTGTCCTGCACACATGGTAGGCTGGAAGGGCACTGGGAAAAAAAAAAATAATAAAAAAAAAAAGAGAAAAAATAAATATTTAGAAAAAAAACTAAAAAAATAAATTAAAAAATGAAAAAATAAATTTGTACAAAAATTAATAAAATATTAAAAGGCAATGGAAAAAAAATATTATATATATATATATATATATATATATATATATATATATATGTTTCTAAAAAATACAAAATATAAAAAAAAATTCAAAATATAAAAAAAAAAAAAAAAATTAACCAAATTAACCAAAAAAAAAGTTGATACATTTTATGTGTTACTGTTATTATGTTATATGTTATTGTTGCTAAGTTATTATATGCTATTATTATAAATATGTTCAAATTAGATAAATGTTAACTATTAATAATATGTAATTGACAATTTGCCACTTTTCTCTGTAACACCATTGCTAAGTGCAAGTGCACTGTCACAGGCACAAAGGCCTAGGAGCGTGGAGGCCACAGCGGAGGGACTTGTCCAAGTTGCTGTTGTGGTTGTGCAGGAACCACAATCACCAAGTGGTCCTAAAAGGATATTTATTGTCCCTGACCATAGTTACAGCTCCAGACGTAGGCACTGCTGTGCACTTTGGTACACACTAACCGGCTAAAGGATTGCCCCACCTTCTGTTCAACAAAATTGTACAGGGCTGGTACTGCCTTCTTCGCAAAGAAATGACAGCATGGGACTCTCCACCTCGGCTCGGCACAAGCCATCAGTTCTCTGAAAGGTTCACCAACTCAAAGGGAGGGACTGCAGCACCAGCAACTTATACAGGATCACATTTAGCTTCTGCACGTTGGATGAGTGGGCACATACTGTTGTCTCTTGGACATGGCTTGGCAATGGATTGCTGGCGGAATGACTGACTCGGATTAAGAGGAGGAGGAGCAACTGGAGCGACAGAGGATGGGTATGACACACAGGAGGTGGTGGAGCCTTGGCTGGCTGGACAGAGAGCGGTGTGCCACTGGGTAATGCAGCAGGCTGGACCACCACTTTGGAGCCCACTCTCCCAGGCCGCTTTATGGTGACACTGCAAATGTTGACGCAGGGCTGTGGGTCCAACATTGGGACCCTGGCCACACTTCACCTTCTGCCTACACATCTTTCACATAGCCATGTTAACCTCCTGCGGATGCTTGATGAAAAACTGCAACATGGGCTTGTAGCTGGTTTGTCCTACCAACAGTCCGCACTAATTCACTGATGCTGCTGCCGCCGCTGCCAACTCCAGGGACCCTCTTCCATTACCTCCTGGGAAGATAGCCTGCCACACGAGTGGTCTACCCCGAGCACATTTGCCTCCATACTTTCCCCTTCTGCCACCATGCTGGCCGATAAATCTGTCACTCTCCATCACTCCAAGCCTTTAAAAGTGCCCTCAAAACTCACTGATGTCCTCCTCAGGTTCCTCAACAGTGTCTGCTTAAGGAGCCAAAACACTTGCAACACCTCCTCCCACAATACTCTTCTTATCACTACTTGCCCGCCTAGTGGAAGAAGCGGCAAGTGTCTCCTCCACTTCTTGGCTGGCCAGTAGCTGCTGATTTTTCTGATTATCAGATCGTCCTCACTGAATAGTGGAGCTGAACCCAAAGCATAACATACAACAGACAGTTAACTGGGGGTGTCAGATGTCACTTGTGATGCAGTGGATGATCGTGTTAACCAATGGATGACGGCAGATGGGTTGCTGTTCAAGACACGACCGCAATCCCGAAGATCAGGCCTCTCACTGAGACTCCTGCTGCCACTCACCCCTGTTCTGCAGAGACCTCTGCTTGATTAAATGAGGCCTTATATGTAACTATGTTACTAATATGTTACTATGTTACTAATATTTTACTAATCTGTCACTCTCCATGTTTTTTTTTTGAGAGACTGGCCTGCGTGGAAATGAATCAGGCATGGATCAGCCATGATTTCCACCCACCAATGCCTGATGCATTAGAGTAGATTGATGATGGGGCCAGACCAACACTTAAGAAATATGGATCGTGCAAAACAGATTTAAGGCGCTGCTCTCCAGTTACATTGTTACATTGTTTCAGTTACAGTGACATTCCTCCGCATCAGACCACAAGAAATTATTGAGAAAATGCTTTACGTTACTCATACTTTTTATTAATATTCTTCGGATAAGATATGTGTGCCGAAAATCTGTATATGTTCTCTTCATGTTGCTGGGTGTGTCTTTCTGACAATTTTGGACTCCTGCTGCTGCTGCGTGCAACTCCAGGGTGTGATTCATCCAGTTTTTGGGCTCCTGCTGCCAACTCCAGTGTCTCTTTCAAGCTATGTTTGGGCTGCTGCTGCTGCTGCTTGCAACTCCAGGGTGTGATTCATCCAATTTTTGGGCTCCTGCTGCCAACTCCAGTGTCTTTTTCAAGCTATGTTTGGGCTCCTGCTGCTGCTGCTGCTTGCAACTCCAGGGTGTGAGTCATCCAATTTTTGGGCTCCTGCAGCCAACTCCAGTGTCTCTTTAAAGCAATGTTTGTGCTCCTGCTACTGCTGCTTGCAACTCTAGGGTGTGATTCATCCATTTTTTGGGCTCCTGTTGCCAACTCCAGTGTCTCTTTCAAGCTATGTTTGGGCTGCTGCTGCTTGCAACTCCAGGGTGTGATTCAGCCAATTTTTGGGCTCCTGCTGCCAACTCCAGTTTCTCTTTCAAGCTATGTTTGGGCTCCTGCTGCTGCTTGCAACTCCAGGGTGTGATTCATTCAATTTTGGGGCTCCTGCAGCCAACTCCATTGTCTCTTTAAAGCAATGTTTGTGCTCCTGCTGCTGCTGCTTGCAACTCCAGGGTGTGATTCATCCAATTTTTGGGCTCCTGCTGCCAACTCCAGTGTGTCTTTCAAGCTATGTTTGGGCTCCTGCTGCTGCTGCTTGCAACTCCAGGGTGTGTTTCATCCAATTTTTGGGCTCCTGCTGTCAACTCCAGTGTCTCTTTCAAGCTATGTTTGGGCTGCTGCTGCTGCTTGCAGCTCCAGGGTGTGATTCATCTAATTTTTGAGCTCCTGCAGCCAACTCCAGTGCCTCTTTAAAGCAATGTTTGTGCTCCTGCTGCTGCTTCTGCTGCTGCTTGCAACTCCAGGGTGTGATTCAGCTAATTTTTGGGCTCCTGCTGCTGCCAGCTCCAGGGTGTGTTTCTCAGGCACTATAGGGGCCCCTCATAGTGATGCCACCTCAACTCTCTGCAATTGCAATCTGCTATTAGCAATGCCTCCGATCTGCATGTGATAATTATTTACAGTATTATTTCACTAACCCAGCACATGTCCTATACGTGTTACAGAAAGGCAAATGGTTTACAACCCTATTGAGGCTCTAGGAGGCTCAGAAATAGCCATTTTTAATAGCGATTCGTCACGAATAAATTCGGGTCGAAACGATTTTTGTCGGAAAATTCGTTGAATCAGTCGAATCAAATTTTTTAAAGGTTCGCTCATCTCTAATCAGAATGATAGCCAAATGTATGTAAACATAGTAAAATCAATCCAATTACCAGTTATACAATTTAAAAAGAAAAAATTTAAGAAAAAGACAAAGAAGAGACAAGGGAGAAAAGAATGAGACAAGAAAAGAAAAACAGGAGGAAGGAAGGGGAAAGGGGTCTGGGGATGTATAGGTCTCCTGGCAAATCTTAGCGGTAGGAAAAAGAAGGAGTAGGTCCCCCCCTCAGGGCCCAATGCCCCTTAAGTCAACATTGACCAATCCATGCTAGGAAGAGTATAAGAAATCCATGGCCACCAGATCCGCAGAAATTTAGTGTGTGTCTTAGCACTTAGTACATGTAAAAGCCAGGAACCCCCCAACATGTTCCCCTATTATAGTCTAAAAATGAGTGAAATTATAACTAGGTGGACAGAACTTTGCAGCACTTCTACTAATATAACTGAAATAAAAAACTTCTGCTTTCAAGACTGTAATGAAAGTGACTCTACCCTGTCAAAATTTAGATATATTAACTCTAGGCTAAACTTAAATCATTTGGCCCCAAAATGCCCTTTCTCTAATGTTTTTTGTTATTTATGATTCATAGCAAATTCTGCAGTTTTTAATAAACTTACTTAATTGTATAATCTTACACATGTGTTCTAAATTGCGTGAGGATCTCTCAAGAATAAGATGTGCTAAATAAAACATTTCACAGGCATAATACAAAACCAGAGGCTTTCATCGATGCCCTTTGAAAATGTCAATTGCCCATAATAACCCTCTATCTGAACTGCTTTGAATTGCACTTGTGACAGTTCAAATATCTCAGATAACGCATTTGGCAAAAGTGTCACATGCATTTAGAACAAGAACTCCTAATTATATGTATTGTACTACTAGTGGAGCTCCCTGCTTTAGTGACGCACATACTTTGACTTGGCTGTTTACCTGTAATCATTTAGATACCTCCATTTTGCTGCAGTGTTCAAGTGCCAGGCAGCTTTAGAAAAGAATGAAAGTTGCCGACCACTAAACTGAGCTTTGTGATTGGTAACCATCTGCTGTTGTTGACATGTGCCTCCCCAGGCTTAGTACATTAGGGTATTTGTGTCAAAACTACTCTCTGAACTACACAGGTGGAGACAAAAGTCTACATTTGCTATATCAAAACATAAAAGGTATGTAAAGTAAAAAAGAAAAGCCGATACACACCTCCTCTATCCCCTGCCACTGCTGGCATGGGATCATGATTTTCAACCACTTACATTTCTCGGACACGGGTGATGGCCATGTGCCTGCACCCCCCACCTTAGTCTTTTGCAGAGGGAATCAATGCCTAGCATATCCTTCTGGTATAGTGAATCGATCGGCATGCTACATTCATTGTGTGAAGCAGTGGGACTTTCCATTTATTTGCATCCAGACCGTTTTGCCTATTCTGTTATAGTCTGACAGCTGATTTTTACAAAAACTTACCATATACTTGTACTGTATTAATGATTCTGGACATTATTACATCATTACTATTTTTATATTTATATTTATATTATTTTTATATTTACTATTTTACTATACTACATGACTAAGCTGAAATAACATAACATTATAAATATTCTTTACCTTCATAAATGACTAGCACTGTACCTACTATACAGGTTCACCACATCTAACTAAATGCTTACTGTGCTTATACACAGCCTTTATCCCAAATGGTTTGGAATGCATAGCCCCAAGTCAGTAATTGGTGAAACATGTAAGGGCTAAGCATTCACACTTTGGAATGAAGCACTGACGGAAAAGTGATATCTTGCTGTGCATCAATATACATTGTGATAATTAATTTTATGCATCTAACATCTCTGTATGCATATTTCTAACTTAACACATTAGGGTTGATTCAGCACAGTGACAATATTTTTTCTCCCCTTTTTTTAGAGAAAATACTTTTTTCTTATGCTTTTTTTCTTTGGTGCAATTCAGCACCCATATTTATCTGTGCAAATTTAAAAAAAATGTACAGCTAAAATTGGCGCTGCAGTGAAGGAAAACAAATAATGAGCAAAAGTGTTTTCCCTAATAAAAAATGTGTGTGCTTCACATTACTTTTATGTAGCTGGTTTTTAAAACCAATTATAAGTCTTGCTTTGCTGGTAGAATCACCCAGGACACAACTTGTCATTTGACTGACTTTGCGCAGAGGCAGTGCATATGAAGGGCCTAAAATGATACCCTACAATTCCCTGACTATTGGGGCACCATTTTATGCCATTATACCTTTAAGCGACACCTTATTTGGATGCCCAGAAATTTACTGTTGTTTTTTTTCACTGCTCTAACATTTTGTCTACTCATTAGTAAGCTTCACTGTAATGTTTTGTTTTGGCTTATATGTTTTGGCTTATATGTATAGTACTGTTTAGTTTGCATGATACTCCAGTACCATTAATGAAGTATATTAAAGTATTGTTTCTAAACCAATTTACTCATGTCTGGGTCAAATTTTCTCTGGCGGTAAACCCTGGCAATGGGGCTCCCCCCATTACACCTTTGATTTGGTTGACCTAGAAGAAGTCTGGAATGAAGGAGACACATTGCAACAGGAAGTAACGGTCCCTCCCACATGGCTTGCCAGTATGAAGTTTTGAGGGTAGCTGGAGTATGATGATGTAAAAAACGTTCTCCAGCAAGTGAAGTCCATGAGTATAGGGATTATGCTGTTGAAGACATGGCTACACAAGGCTGGTCCTGTCTCCAAAATAGAAGACAACCACGTTCCTAAGATCATTTAGCATTGTGAGCTGTCTTCTTGCCGTCGCAACATAGGGGCCCCTCAGAATATATACAAAGACCTCCTGACTGCCCTGCCTGGAATATCAACCCCTAACCTTACTGCTGACCATGAGAAGGGAAAGAACTGTCCATGCTGCAATTACTCACTCTAAAAAGCTTTGAGAACAAGAGGGGCAATAGAATTCCTCCATCTGCTCCTCTTTTTTTCAGGCCACGAAAAGCTTCTAATCATAACTGACTTACTGCAGTCTCAGGGGTCAAGTCTGTCTGAATTAGATTGGCCTAGTTGGCCCTATAAAACCCCCTTCATAATTTAAAGTCATGCCATGAAGAGCTGTATGTTTTACCCTGTCTGTAATTACTACTTTTTACAGTGCTAAAGAAAAAAGGGTACTATAAAAAAAAATTAAAACAATAATAATAATAGATTTGCTTTAATTAATGATGACATTTTGTAAAGAAAGTCAGCAAAAATAAATAATAAATAACAAACTACTACTGGTAGTTAGGGGTAGCTAATGGCTTATTGCTTTTGTATGTGTGCTTTTACCACTGCTTTTGGCAGAAATTAGATGTTAAAGCTACCCAGCTGACAGGCTCGCACAACCACTAATGTCAGAGCCTGAAGGGCTTTGGTGCTTGTGGTGGACACGTTATGAGCAGCACCCCAAAAAGTCTTGCCCTAGTGAGGCGACATCAAGGTCGCGGACCGCGTGGGCTTGTGAACTGCATGTTCTTGTGGCTACTGTACCTTTCTTCCTGCATTAAGCCACAGTGGACCTGTTTTTATATGGTCCTGATGTATGTATTATGCAGATAGTCAATAAATTGTGAATATATATTTTCTATACTAGTCTGAGTCAGTGGTGCTTTGCCTCCTTCACTCTGGGAGGATTTCCTTGTACATTTGTACTTTCTTACTGGTCAGCACAGGCAAGCCCACAGCTAGAGGTGACCAGGTATGTTGCCAGTGCAGTGATGCACCCAGGAGGGGGTTCCGGTTTGGGCAGGGGCGTATGGCCTGGAAGAGGTGTGTCCAAGAAGAGGTGTGGCACCTCACGAGAAGCATACCCCTCAACTTTTTAAAATGGCAAAGAAGAGGAAGAATTGCGCTGCACAGCAAAACTTTTGCAAAAGCTCTTGCAATTAAGCAATGCCCCCCCCCCCCGGTCATGCCCATGCCACACCCCTAACTCTAAGATGATGTCAGATGTCAGGATTATAAAAGGTAGAAGGGGGGCAAGGTGCATTTTACATTCCTACTGGTCAGACCTGTGAGGTGAGGAAGAGGTCCTGGTCCCCAGGGAACTTAAAGACTCCTGGGCCCACTGATTTCCTTTTCCAAATCCCTTTGTGTGAAATGCTCAGCTGCGTTGCCATCTCTGGCTTCCCTCTGGCTGATGCACAAACTCACACCAGGCATTTCTGAATGGCTGGCATGGGTACACATAGCTAAATGAGAGTACCAAGCTGCTCATGCTCTATTCAGCTTTACTAAGCCACTCTGATGTCAGCACTGATGTCAGAGTGGTTTAGTAACGCAGAATGGAGCACTAGGTACTGATTCAAAGAGAGCTTGTACATGCACCATGGGATCACCAGCAAGGTAAGAGTTACTGGCATTTCAAGAGGGGTTTCACAGCAGCTCAAGATGCCTTTCTGAAGAGGAACAATCACAAGGATGGTGAGAATACTGGTGATTGTTCCTCTTCAACCCTTATTCTTGTGCACACTGAGCTAGGTTAATTTACAGTTGCACTGCATTATGGGTCATCCTCTTAACACTCAACACCACTTCCTGAACCTTGTCACTTTCCCTTCTCTGCTGCTGATTGCCCCCTGCTAATTGCTTTCCCCTGTCAGGTCAGAGGTTAGGTGTGCAGTAGAGGAGAGTGGCAGGGGTAAGGTAAGTAGTAGAAGGCAATGGCAGGGAGTGGAGCTGTTAGGTGAGCAGTGGAGTGGGGTGGAGAGGTTAGGCAAGTGGTGAAAGACAGCAGCAGGGGATGGAGGGGTTAGGTAAGTGGTAGAGGACAGCAGCAGGGGGTGGAGGTGTTAGGTAAGTGGTAGAGGACAGTGGCAGGAGGTGGGATTAGGTGTGTGGTGGGGGAGGAGGGATTAGGTTGGTGGTAGAGGACAGCGGCAGTGGGTAGAGAGGTTAGGTAAGTGGTAGAGGACAGAGGCAGGGGTTGGTGGGGATAGGTGAGTGGTAGAGGTGGTAGGGGACAGCGGCAGGGGGTGGAGGGGTTAGCTAAGTGGTAGAGGACAGCAGCAGGGGGTGGAGGGGTTAGGTAAGTGGTAGAGGACAGCGGCAGGGGGTGGAGGGGTTAGGTAAGTGATAGAGGACAGCAGCAGGGGGTGGAGGTGTTAGGTAAGTGGTAGAGGACAGTGGCAGGAGGTGGAGGGGATAGCGTGTGCAGTGGGACTGACAGAAAGGTGAGTTTTTAAAACAAATGGGTCTAAATGAAAAGCTAGATCTCAGTCCATGTATCTAATTATCATCCCCTAATCAGGCACATTAAGTGATGGGGGTAATGTATGTGAATAGGCAGCCTATCCCTGCATTAGCCTACCCCTGTATTTTGCCCCTTATTTAGCCCTGATGGGGTCAGATGGTGCAGTTGTAAATAAATCTATAGGGTCTTTTCTTTTTTTGTCATTATATTAACAAGTAGTTCTCCTGCAGTGTGAACTTGAAGCTGTACATGTTTTTTAAAATCTGAATTAGCGAGTCTGCTGCCTGTATAAAATACTTTGCAATGTGTTTTCCCATGGAACCCACCTTTCTGGTGATCCCAACAAGCATGCGACGGCTGTGAAGACAACCCCAGCATCCCTGCTGCTGAGTTTTTGAGGAGTCTTTGTGTGTGTGTGTGTGTGTGTGTGTGTGTGTGTGTGTGTGTGTGTGTGTAGATTACATAAGTCCCATCATTCACTGTATACTGTGTATTTGAGTGAGGGATGGAGATATGGTTTTGACCTGTATTGTGGATGCTGGGTCTCCGTGTTTTTTAATTGCCATCTAGACTAATCCATGTAGGTACATACAGTACACTAAGCAGTCTGCTACCACACAAATGCCATTTCTGCAATTTTTCTTTATATATCCTGGGACAAAGATTCAAAATGGTGCTCAGGTCCCCCTTTGGCACCCCCCTGACCTGCTGCACCCGCGGCACATATGCCCCCCCAACTATGCCCCTGCAGAAACCCAAAAAGACAAAGTGCCTCTAGCACTTAGAGTTTCAGTTGATTTGCCAGCTTGAGCAGCTTGCTTCCCTGGGTCATGTTGGCCATGATAGTTTTCTATCCTTATTTTGGTCTTCAAACCTTGAGGTGGACCAGCATGACTGTTAGATATGCCTAAGAGGTAAGGAATACAGCATCCCTGAGGACTTTGAGTTAGGCTGAAGGCATATGATATGCGTGTTTGTAATTTGTACATTTTCCGTCCTTGATAATTACAGGGATGTTCAAACATTTTACTGTCTAAATTTACAATTCTTCTCAGGGTTGTTAGATATGTCATTAACAATAAAATATTACTTCAGCTCTGAATCCCTAGTCAAATAATTCACAATATGCACTATCTATTTAGTGCAATAGACGGGATTAACTTTGTTTTCCAAGCATCAACCCATTAAGGTGGCGTCACTCGGTGTGTATTTACTCTTACATGAATGGGAACTCCCGTCATTAGGCTGTTAAATGATGTATATGAATAAAACCACGCACATGACATATTTTTCCACCAAACAATAAGTTCACTATGCTCTTGTGATGAGAGAATAGTAGCAAAGCAAATATAAGTGGAAAAGCAACAGCTCCCCATGGACTATGCTGAAAAAATATGCGATTAGTTTCTGCATTGCCAGTAGAGTGCTGTTTTCAACTTAAAACATAAAAACATTGAAAATATCCTTATCTCATTGAAAAAATTATTTACCACAGCTGTAAAATGCCCTATTGCAGGTAGGGGTTATTGTTTTGGGAACATATTATACTTTTTGTGAAATTAAAGTTAAAGCAAACCCAAATGTAAATGTGCTTCATCAAAAAATTAGAATGCCCCCAATTAAAGATGAGACTTTTTCCAAGGTTCCTAAATCACTTTATTTTTACCCCCACCAGTGATAACATGGACCAAAGCTAAAGCACTGGGTCCACATATTTTGTATTGGTCAACTTCTTTCTATCCATTTCTTAATGGTAAATAGCATTTCATCAAGCTTAGGTCTGTCCAATGAGTGAGAAAACAAACAGAACACTGAATTGGTTCTAGTTCTACCTACACATAAACATTTTTAAGCAAATGGTTAGAGGTGGGCATCATATAGCTTCATTGTTTGCCTCAATAGTTCAACATTGATATAACCCTTACTGCTATGTGGCTGAAGTGAGTGTGCAGTGCCTGAAGGCTTGTTCATGTGTCGTGACAGATTGGCAATTCCAGGAGGCTCACAAAGCCAGGCATCCCAAATTGAGGAGTGAGGATCAAGATAAAAGATTGGTGCTCCCAGGGGGGTTAATAAGTTGAAGGGGTGAACAAAATCCAGGGTTGTGATCTGCTTTAACCACTTTGGAGATAGAGAATTCTCTTCTCAAGGGGACAAGTATTTTATGAGGTGGGGAAGTTGCACAATTGTCAATTTGGCTCAGTGCCTTGGGAATCCATCATAATTTGACAGGCTCAATGGGCCCCTGGACTTTGGAGCTTACAATCACCAAAGGGTGGTCACCTGTGGTGCCCTGGATTGTACGGTGCTAACCGGGAGCTGTCAATTGAGTGTCTAAGAATACCTTTGTTAGCCATTGTTTTAGTTTGGGCCCTGTGTACAGCCCTGATGCTCAAACAATACTGCACAGACAGGTGCCTGCAGGGCCGGATTAAGTGTGGTGGGGGCCCCTGGGCACAAAATATGGTGGAGGCTCCAGATACAGTATTTTATTTCCCTTTAAAATAATAGTCCAGCCAAGTAACTGATTGGTGGTTGCCTGCCACCTGCCCAGTTACTGGAACATCAGATCGAGTCCCTTGTGTGGGTGCGTGCTGCTCGGGAACTCCTGCTTTTCCATTCTGGGTGGGGGATTGCCCAGCTGGTCCAGCAGAAAACAGTTCCCTGCATTGAGCTGCCAGCGGCTGTGCTTGGTGGCTTATCTGTAGAGTTGCTGACATTGGCTTTGCTGCTCTAGACTCTCCGTCCTGCCCTGTGGTGGCTTTGGCTGCCCAGGCGCGGGGGGCCCCCACTGCCACCAATAGTTTTGTTGCCAGCCCCACGGCCGTCAGACCAAAAACTGAAAAGCCTCCTGGACCAGACCATAAACCAAAATTTGGTGGAGGCCCCCTATGCAGGGCAAGTGGTGGAGGCCCCCGGGGCACAAGACCCTTACGCCCCTCTCATAATCCGGCCCTGGGTGCCTATATGATTAATGTTTATGGTAATATTGTTTATTTTTCTATGACAGGTAAAGCTAAATGTTTTTATGCAGCAGAACATAGCTTATCCAGTCTATGTGATAATGAGGGTGGACTGTGTAAAATTACTGTCACTGTTTCTGTATTACATTATTTATGTGGCAGCCCTAAACTATTTTGGCATACAAAGTGTGCGCACACACAACATTGTTTGGCATAATGCCCATGTGCATGGGCCCCAAACACACAGGCAAGGGATCTCATGCCCCATGCAAGAGCACAAAAAATGTAAAAAAAATGCCAAACAAAAATTGCATAACTAGAAAGAATGATTGAAGAATATGGGAGAATGACACTGCCCCATGTGCCCGTTATGTGGCGTTGTTGGGGACACAGTGCTGGTGCTTAAATAATCCCCGGCACTGTTGATATATGGGACTCTATATGACACTATGAGAGGCACTATTTATTTTTGCCTTCATAAATACGGATGCCGCCAGCCACAGCAGAAATAGACCAGCCACAACGCGTTTCTTAAATAAGGTCCTAGGTGAGGGGTGAGCCGCCAGAGTCAATTGGTGGCCAGTAGAATACTGGTGGCCAGTAGATTACCCAATCTGATACTGTACTTTAGTGAGAGAAAGGGGCAGGGGTGAGATTTGTTTTGTGGCTTAGAGGTTCATTTAATATGCAGCAGCTTCTATTGAGCAACAGCAGAAAAAAAACATTAAAGCAACAACTGATCAGATTGACTTGTACAAACATCTCCTCAGCGAAACCCTATAGTGGAGCTTTGGTAAATTGGAAAATAAGGAGCATATATAACATTTTCAAGATCAAAGTATACTTTTTTAAACTCTTTTATTTCAGACATTCATTTTATTTTAATAATTAATATTACGCAGGTTTTATGGTACAGAACTTGCATTGTGACTTGTCAATAATAGAAATGCAGGTCCATGTTCGAGTTCGACGTCCGGCCCAAAAACGGAAAAGCAAGTTGATGGACTACTGAAGCTGCTGGAACTCACCTCAGCCCTCTGCATGCTGGCACTAGAAGTGTCCTCATTCATGGGAACTAGTTGCCATCTTTTTGTAGCTCTGGCTGGGGCCAAATCAAAATGCTGCTGCTGCTTAGCCCCCACTGCCGCCACCCACCCCCCAAAGTTAAGGTCCACATTGATTGGAGAGGAGGGCTTATATCAAACAGCAATAAAAAATAATTAATAGAAAACTACTATATGTCTTATTAAAAAATCCAGGAACATAGTAAGTGCTCCAGGCAGTGCTGAATTGCGCGTTTATTTTACATATGTTAAATTAAGTGTGTGTTTTTGTGATTTTTCACCCATTTTATTTTACTTATGTGATATAATAAATGACAATATTGATGCATTTTTTTCCTTTGCGGAATTGAATAAATTGTAAACGAGCACATGCTAAACCAGGACCATTTTATTTCCTATTCCTAATTACAGAATGACAATCTCCTTTTTGTAGTGCAATTTAGTTCCTTAATTAAGGATAAATACATATAAGTATTCATTTGCAGGGATAAACACTGAAAACTAGCTTAGCTAGTTTATGAGTTTACAGTATATATCACATACACAAACTAGATACTTTTATGCTAATTTTAGAACTAGTTTATGCTAATTTAAGGACACATTATATGTCATGTACTTACCGAATCCACCATATTCACTATTGATTTTGCAAAATTGCTGGTATGAGTGTGTGAAGATCTTTGCTTCCTATACTGAAAAACAAAAAACAAAAAAGAGATTGATTACAAGCTGCTGGACATGTTTTGCAATGTGCAATGCTGACACCTACTGGTCGCAACAAGAAGTACAGCAAGCTATTTTTTTCCAAACTAGACCATGTTCTAAGTACAGTATAAACAGGGGTATACAATCACCACTATATTTAAGATTCTGCAAACACTATACAGCTCTGTGTCCAGAACAGCTTCATATTATAACTGACTAAAGTGTGATGTGATTTTGACATGACCCCTTCCTCTATTTGTACCTTTAAATGCAGCTTCTAGTATTCATTTTTTTTCTAGATTACTCCATCTTACTCTCATTTCCACATGCTCTTCTCTTTAGCTTCTCATTTTACTGCTGTCTCTCTTCTCCACATTTCCTTGTCATTTTTTCCATCATATTTCAGTCTTTCTTTCTCTGCATTTGCATTTCTTTTTTCATTCTTTTTCTTAATTTATCTCTCTCTCACTATTGTTTTCTTCAAATTCCTCAAGCTTCCTTTATCTATTCCATGTACTCTCCATCTCGCTCCCATGTCTCAACCATTCAATCTCTCTCTTTTTAACTTCTCAATGTCTCCCCCCTTTTATTTGCTCATCTTTCTCTCTTTTTCACTCACTTTTCCCTCTAATTCTTCTTCTAGATTCCCTTCATCTATTTCCTGGGAGGTAGCATGGAGCTGGGCAGAAATGGGGGCAGCATGGAGCTGGGCAGAAATTGGGGGGCAACGTGGAGCAAGGCAGAGAATAGGGTGCAGTATGGAGCTGAGCAGAGATGGGGGTGCAGCGTAAAGCTGGGCAGAGATGGGGAGTACAGCGTGGAGCAGGGAAGAGATGAGGCAGTGTGGAACTGGGCAGAAATGGGGTGCAGTGTGGAGCTAGGCAGAGATGAGAGGCAGCGTGAAACTGGGCAGAGATGAGAGGCAGCGTGAAACTGGGCAGAGATGAGAGGTAGCGTGAAACTGGGCAGAGATGAGAGGCAGCGTGAAACTGGGCAGAGGTAAGGGGGCAACATAGATTTGGCCAGAAATAAGGACAACATGGAGCTGGGCAGAGATGAGGGGCAGCATGGAGCTGGGCAGAGATGGGGCAGCATAGATTTGGCCAGAAATAAGGGCAGCATGGAGCTGGGCAGAGATGGGGCGCAGCACGGAAGGGGGCAGAGATGAGGGTAGAGCGTGAAGCTGGGCAGAGATGAGGGCAGCCTGAAGCTGGGAAGAAATGAGGGCAGCATGGAGCTGGGCAAAGATGGGGCGCAGCACGGAAGGGGGCAGAGATGGGGCAGTCTGAAGCTGGGCAGAAATGAGGGCAGCATGGAGCTGGGCAGAGATGGGGCAGCCTGAATGTGGGCAGAAATGAGGGCAGCATGGAGCTGGGCAGAGATGGGGCAGCCTGAATGTGGGCAGAAATGAGGGCAGCATGGAGCTGGGCAGAGATGGGGTGCAGCACGGAAGGGGGCAGAGATGAGGGTAGAGCGTGAAGCTGGGCAGAGATGAGGAGCAGCATGGAGCTGGGCAGAGATGGGGCAGCCTGAAGCTGGGAAGAAATGAGGGCAGCATGGAGCTGGGCAAAGATGGGGCGCAGCACGGAAGGGGGCAGAGATGGGGCAGTCTGAAGCTGGGAAGAAATGAGGGCAGCATGGAGCTGGGCAGAGATGGGGCAGCCTGAAGCTGGGAGGAAATGAGGGCAGCATGGAGCTGGTCAGAGATGGGGGTGCAGCACGAAATAGGGAGAGATAGGGCAGCATGGAGCGGGACAGAGATGGGGTAAAATATGGAGCATGGGACAGAGATGCATATGGGATACAACGTGGAGCAGGGCAAAGATGAGGGGTACAGTATGGAGTAGGGCAAGGAGAGGGGTGCAGCATGGAGCAGGGTGTAGATGGAGGTACAGCATGGAGCAGGGCATAGATAGAGGTGCAGCACAAAGCAGAGCAAAGATGGAGGTGCAGCACGGAGCAGGGCAGAGATGGGCTGCAGCATGTAACAGGGCAGAGAGCTGGTGCAGCATGCAGCAGGGTGTAGATGGGGGTACAGCATAGAGATGCGCAGAGATGAGGTGCAGCATAGAGCAGAGATGGGGGTGCAGCATGGAGCTGGTCAGAGATGGGGTGCAGTGTGGAGAAAGGCAGAGATAGATACAATATACAAGATAGATACAAAGGCTCCCTTGGATGTGCAAACCTTAAAGACATCCAACACAAGATCTCATTGGCACAGGCAAAGGTGAGCATCCAGATTTCTGGAGTCTCCCTGTGTATAACTTCCTGCAACCTACGGTTTCTCCCACCTGAACCGACAAAATGCAGCCCACTATTGGCCGCTGGTGGTCACATAGTCCTGGGTTGCTTCTGCCTTTCCAGCCGCCGAACACGTCAAAAACTGCCACCTCCCCCCACCATCTGTCCAGATGCGGTCCAGCAAATCACGCGGCATAATTCAAATACATAAATCTACCAGTATATAACGGCTTTCGTTTTCTAGTGTAACAAAATGTCACCCGTCACTAAGCCTTGTTACATGAACTAGTGACTACCATGTATTCAAGCATGCCAACAATGACAGTTATCCTGTGGAAATAAATTAGCCTTAGCCCATGGAATTGAACCTCAGGCCACTGTTTACAACAATTACTATCCATCATGTTTGTCCACTGCCTGCTTTTTTGCCGCCTCTATGACTTAAATGGAAGTAGGATTAACCTGACCATAAGGGGAACAGGGAGAATTTCTGGTGGGCCACATTGCTTTGTGATGGGTCCCCAGGAAGCAGCCCATCTGACCCAGACTCTGTGTCAGAAAGTACTCATTATTCCTCTCCCAGCATCCCTTCCATCCCTGTCTCTAAAGTCTCCTGCCAGCTGCTACCTGGCCCAACTGAACACTCCAGCCACTAAAACCCAGCCCATGTTCTGGCCCTTGCAATGCATATAGCCTCAGCATCAGGGCTATAGGAGACATATTCACCCCTACCTCAGTATCTGCCCCTACAATCATAAAGATTCAGTACCATCACTTTAAGAGTGTCCATATCCACTCCTCCCCATAATCTATCCCTGCAATGCTATAGCCTCAGCGGATAGCCGCCTCCATTGACTGACTGGGAAAGAGGAAAACAATAAGGCAGAAAAACCTGACAAGTCCTTTGAATCTGACAAAATATATTTGTGTCATATCAAATAATAATAGGACTGTGCCTTGTTTCAGAAACCAGCACTGCAATATTATTGTACTAGTGAATATACAGTATGGCATGTCTTTACCTCCTCTTTGAGGATGATACAAACACTTGCTGCCACCTAGTGGTCATAAAGCAGTAAGGCACATTTTTCACACACATTTTCCTCAAATTTGCATAACAAAATATTAGGTTAGTGTAATATTGGATATAGATACCTGAATACTTAAACCAGACCAATACCCGTTTTTTCATTAACAGGTATTGGCCCCGCAAATGGTCCTGCGAATAAAAACAAGCTCGGGGCTCATTCGATATGCTGACCTTCACCTTGAGCCTGCGCCGGGAAAGAAGTCCCGTAATTGGCTGCTGGCGCACATGTGAGTGGGTTGCAGGTGGGGTATTCCAGTGGCCGGTGCCGAGGACGTGTCCATGGCCCATGTGACCGCCCGGCGGCCAATCGCGGGACTCCTTTCCCGGCGCAGGATCAAGGTGAATATAAGCATATCGAGCAATCTGGGGGGGTTATGTACGGGGGGGGGGTTTGCTTCAGCATTTTGGATCCCTTCCCCAAGCTTGTTTTTATGCACTGTCTGCGGGACCAACACCTGCTAAAGTGCAACTATACTCAGAAAGAAAGTTTATGTGGTCACCTTCCATCCTGGGTTGTGCCCCAAAGCCTGTGTTTCTTTTTTTACCTCAGCCTTTGCCCAATATCCATAAAAACACCAGGAAAAAAGTAGAAGAAAAAAAGAAGTTTGTAAAAATTAGCAGATGCATATTTGGAGTATATAGCTAGGGGCATTTCTCAGATGAGGTACCTATTTTTTCCTGTGAGATAAGATTTTTTTTTTAATGTTTGAAAACAACAGCACTCTGTGGGTTATGCAGAAACAAGTGGCAAATTAGCATACCGCAGAGGGTGCTGTTTCCGTTCTGTTCTTATCATTACCATACTGGAAAAATGATAGCCCTCGCCTGTAAAAATGGGTGCACCCAAAGTTAAACCTACTTCACAAAATAAATAGCATGACCCTCAACGTTTGTTAACCTGCCATGCAGAGGACTCATTATAATGTGCTGCTGAATAGCACCTTTTTATTTATATTTTTTATTTAACCACCTTTTTCCACCATACTGTATTACCTCTTGTGATGAGCCGAATTTGCCTATCAAAACTTTATTTCAGCGCCAACACAGCAATTTAACCTGATGGCTCTGGTGATTGGGGGTGTACAGGAAAGATGATGGGTGCCCACAGAGAGGGCTCTGAGTGCCGCCTCTGGCGTGGGTGCCATAGGTTCACCACCACTACTCTATGCTGGTCTGGTTCACTTCGGATTAGTTTGCATATTCTGGTTATACATCATCTGAATATTCAAGGCAAAATTCAGGATGTAATTTGGGGTCTCTTTTGGGCAGCTAAATGCCACCTGATTGCAAAATGAGAAATGTGGGGGTGTTGGAAAAGGAATCTCTCTTTAACTCCTTTAGAACATTTGTATAAACGGTTAAATGTTTCCTTTAACAGAACATGTGTATATAAAGTTAGATCTTCCCTTAAAAAAAGAGCAATGCCCAAATAGCCTATTGTTAGCTTGAAAATGAGTCATCTTTACTAACTTTCAACTTATTTAACCATCACATGCTTCTTTTCTTTGTTATTACACCTAAAGCAGACCAAAAGTAAAAAAAAGTTCAGCAAATTCGACCCCTAAAGCCCCACCCACATCAGAGACATAAACTATTTGAGAGGGCCTAACTCCATGCAGATGTTAGGGAATAGCAGGCAGACTCTATGCTCCATAACTGCATGGGAGCAGCCATCTTGCCACATGCATGATTTCAACTTATATAAAAACCCAATCCGACAGTCAAAATTGCCTCACATCAGTGCAGTCCTCCCTTATTTCTAGTAGAAAGCCATCAGCTGGGATAATGCATTGCTCTGCTGCACAGCTGAAAGAATTGTAACACATTGACTGAATGGGAGTGTGGTAAGTCCGCAGTGATAAAGAAACATTGTTGCAGGTTTCCCCTCACATACACACAATCCCCCTAGCATCTGTTTTTTTAGTGTGTGTGTTTATATAAAATAATACACAAGCTGCCCGTATTTATCTCTCTGTTTTGTGTGTGGGCTGCTTCTGGCACAGCACCCCCTCATGCTTATGTGTGTGACAAGATGGCTACTTCCATGCAGTTCAGTAGCTAAGAATCGGCCTATTATTCCAGAGCATCTGCATGGAGTTAATCCCTCTTAAATAGTTTATGCCGGGGGGAGACTCTAGGGAAGCAATTTACTAAACTTTCTATTTTGACCCTTGGTCTTCTTTAAAAAGATTCAGCAGGCAATGGCAAGCATTGGCTACAGCTGCCATTGTCCTAAACTTTTCTTCCATTTTTAAAACTAAACTTTTGTTGCTGAGATATACAGTTTAAATGCTTTCCCTTTAGTTTTTCTTCCTAAAAAGGGAGGGAGAGTGGGTGTGGCCATGCAGAGCAGAGGGAATGTAATGCTGTGCTTGGACACATGCTGAGAGGGAGCTGGGGCGGGTGGCTTGGTCACAGGAGACAAAATATTTTTATTTGTTGACCATCAAACCAAAGCCCAGGGACAAGGGGAGAAATCAGACATGGTAAATCTTTCAACAAGCTGCACAGAAGTACCAAACATAGCTGAATAGCATTCACATAGGAGGTGAGGAGGCTGTAGTTTTTATTAACCCCTGCATGGCACAGTTATTTCAGTAGCCTGCACACCTATCTATGTCTAGAGATCAATGAAACAATGTAGAGTGTGCTACCATATAATGGGTGTGTCCCTATACACACCCCACACCCCTGAGTGGTAAAGTATTATATATTATATATATTACAAACAAACAGCTACTGAAACATTTGTATCTTTGGCTTTATACCGTATGTATATGTTATATGCAATTCTTCCACTATAAAATTACATTATTCTGTTCAAAAATATCTTTAGCTTTACAGAAAGATGATTTAAATGAGTTAAAGGAGGAATTATTCTTTCACTGTGAAAATACATTATTTTGTGAAAGAGGGGTCTTTAACAATAATTGTGATGTTGTGATGTTTACTATAGCTAAATTGGATTTCATCTATCTTTTTCCTCTTTCATTTTTTTTTTTACCAATTTTGCCAATATTTTGGAACCTAGCTTGCGAAATTCTGATTTTTTACACCGAAACAAAGTGATAGGCTAACTGTATAACAGGAGACTCAAGAACATCCCAACAATTCATTTCTGAAAGTTCAGACAGAAATCTGGCAGAAATAGGTGGCGTGGAGCAGGCCAGCTGGTGCACAGCCGGCGGCGAGCCTGATAGGCTGCTCATGGTCACGTGGGATATGCAATTTTGTATCCAGGCAGCCCCGTTCTCTGGTGTAGCGCCACCAGTGCACAGTGGGGCAGCCCGATATGAGCTGCCTCGCTGCTGCATATTAAAGAGGGAGTCCAGTCTTTTTAAATCTTGATTTTTACAGCCTGTCTCTACAAAATCTTTAAAGTGGACCAAAACCCAGGATTTTTACTATCCTGGGTTTTGGTCTTTGTCCCCCGGGCACCCCCCAGGTCGCCTGATCTCACTTACCCTACCCTCTCATCCAATCAGCGCACTCCAATCCGCTTGAGCCCCTTCGCCCAGGAGCTGTCTAATTCAAGTGGATCTGAGCATGCTGGCGGCCACATCCCCCGCTACCCTTTAACAGGGAGCGTGACATTCACAAATGATCTAAATGGTATGATATTGTTTGGCTATGAGTGCCGCTTGTATACCTTCTTGGATTGTATCCGCAAGTATTGTTTCTCTATAAACATAACAAATCTCAATAAATAATCTAAAAGAATATGATTAGAGATGAGCGAACTTCTTGAAAGTTCGATGCGGGCGATTCGCCGAAATTCGGGTTCGCCCGAATCGAACTTTCACGAATCGCTCATCTGAAAAAAAAAAAAGGACGGCATGGTGGGAGCGGGCAGGCCGGCTACGCCTGTCAGCAGGCCGCCACCCGCTGACAGCGTAGCCGGCCTGCCCGCTCCCACCACGCCGGCATTTTTTTTTTTTTATTTCAGGGAAAATTCGATCTGCACGAACCCAAAAAAATTTGGGTTTGTGCCGAATTTAATTTTCCCTGAAATTCGGAGCGAATTCCGGTTCGTCTGAACCGGTTCGCTCATCCCTAAATATGATTACACACTTCAGTTTTTACTATTTCTGTAAGAAAGGATATATTCATGAAAGTGAAAGGAGTATGGCAAATTCAATACTAACCACCAATAAGAGAAATAACAAAGTATCTATTAATATGGGCCTTGCCAAAATCTTTGTGGCTGTATCCCTTCTAATATTGTAACAGCTGAAGTGTGTAATCAAATTCTTTTGGATTCATTTTTGGTAATTTACTATGTTTCCCTTTTGCTACCCAATAGGGAACATTTCTCAAAGACAAGCATTTCTAAAAAAATAAATGAGGGGGCAGAAGGCCCAAAGGTGTTTGTTGGCCTATTTGGAAAGGTGTATGCTTACCATTTGATGGTCATTTACAATCATAAGTTCAACATACTTCATCTCTTCAAACACTCCACGTGCCTGTTATAAAAACAAATTCCCGTTATAAAAACTCATAGAACTAATACAGGTACTAAGCTGGTGTAAGCAGGCCGTGATGATAGGATGTTGATCTATAGAACTGGTACATTTTTATTCATCCAATCAGGAGTGGTCAGCTGCATGGGAGGAAAGATAAGTGCCTGTTGTTGTCAAAAACGACTACAGGTGCCCTAGTCTACTTCCCTTTCTCCAAAGTGAGAAAGGGAAGTAGAGGATGTCAGATAATGTCATCAGTGGCATAACTTGAGGGGGTGCGACTTCACCAGGGCCCAGAAGATTAGGGAGGGCCCCATCATTGGTCCTTCTTCCCCTGATTTCTCATATTTGTGCTCCCTTGGCATCATATAGATAATGGAAGCAGCACTTGTCTCCGCTGTTTCAGTCTTTAGTTGCCTGGCTGCATCAAATTTTGTAAAAAGACAGAAAAAAAGTTACAGTATGAGCTGTGAAAGGTCCCTAGTTAATGTTTGCACCAGGGCCCCAACACATCTATTTATGCCACTGAATGTCAGTAGCTGCTAGGTAATGTGTAGAGCCCTCTTAGTGGGGCCTGTCAAAAATTCAAATAGTATTTTGTTAGTTATTGCAGTTTTCAGTAAGGACACACGGTGGCAGCAGAGAACAAGAAAGGGACTACGTGAATTTGAATACAGCTAGGAAGCAGTTAGAGCTAGATGTATCATAGACAGGCCAGAACAATGCCAAGCATGTCTATGACATGAGGAACATGTGGCATGGTTGATACCTGGGGTGGAATTAAGCACCTAGGAACTCACTGATGGGATACAACTGTGAGATGCCTTATGCCGGAAGTACTTGTACTATCTTATAATATAATATATTATAACGTAATCAGGGCCGGATTAAGTGTGATGGAGGCCCCTGAGCACAGAATCTGGTGGAGGCCCCAGATACAGTATTTTCTTTCCTTTAAAATTATAGACCACCCATCACTGTAGTGTTACTGCTCTAGACTCTGCTTCCTGCCCTGTATGGCTGCAGGTTTGCAAAAACAAAGGCTTGCACAAGCACAGGGGGCCCACTACTGTCGATAGCTTTGTTGTTGGCCCTGCGACCCGTCAGACCAAAGACTGAAAATCCTACTGGACCAAACCATAACCCAAAGATGGGTGGAGGCCCCCTTTGCAGGGCAAGTGGTGGAGGCCCTGGGGCTAGAGCCCCTTGCACCCCTCTCATAATCCGGCCCTGAATGTAATGTAAATTATGTTGCCCTTGAAATTGCACCACTGCTGCTAGTTGGAACCTCCTCCAAAGAATAAATAAAGTACCTACAACTTTTTAAAAAATGTGGAGTCCTGTCTCTAAATTAAAGAACTGTGAGTAATTGGGGACCATTGCCACGCATACACTACCTCATTCACCAACACGGATGAATAGAGATGGGCAAACCCGAACCGCAAAGGTCGGATTTGTATCAAACTTTGCAGAGTCGCAAGTCAGTATATGGACATCTCGTGTTAGGCTTAATTTGGGGGGGGAAGGTTGCTAAAGAGACCAAAATACACTCTTTAGCCCCCCCCCTATATTAAGCCTAACATGGGTCTCTCCACATACTGGCTTTCGACTGTTTTGATATTCACAAAGTCTCACTCCCCATACAGCCAGAAACATCCCCCCTAGTGCTGATGAGAGGCTAAAGCTCGAAACACGTGCCCACTAGTTGGATGTGTTTGGCTGTGTAAATTTAAAGCTAATCCTTGACATTGCACTCTTAGCCTGCTGCAAGGATTAATTGGTATTGCTATTTTTCCTTGTTTTGGGTAGTGTGCAAATACTTTCCATTTTAGGAAAGTGACTCTTTCCCTTTATCGAACTTTGCGAGTTTGGGTTCCCAAACCTGAACACGGACTTCAGCCAGAAGTGTTGCTGAGAAGCCCATCAACCAGCTTAACCTAAGGTTGTAACAGAAGGAAGCTGCTGTAACCCGCCTTTAGCGATCCTCCACCACTCAGCCGCGGCAGCAGCATTCGAAACCAACCCCAGCCAGGGCTACAAGAAGGTGGCAGTCGGTTCCCATGAGTGAAGACACTCCTAGTGCCGGCGGCCATCTTTTTGCTGGAAACGCACCCTTTTTTGGTTCCTGGCCAAAATGGGCCACACAAGCCGATGCATGTACTGATGATAGAAAAAAGCATTTAAATAATCACACTGAAATGGCTCACATTAACTGTATTTGGCAGATTACTGTAATCTGCCATTGTGTTTGTAATCTGCCAGCACCCCACAATGAGATCCAGCTGCTCAGCATAAATCCTCAAAAGCCTCAAGCAGCTCAATGGCAGTTTACAGTTGAATGTGGGACAAACAAGAGATAAATCATAGTTTTATCATTCAAAAACAGTAACACGATTGTTTAAATGGTTAATTCAATCACAGAGATAAACATTAGTACATATTATAGCATCCATTTTAGAAAATAGAATAGTACCACCCTAAGTGTGGAGCAGAGTAATGCTTATTCCCTATAGGTTGCATTTAATGCTGGGGACCTGACTGGATATTGATTGCATGCTTTTATACCCCTAGTGCTTTTAACAGATGGAGGGTAGAGGACTTAGGATAATCCTGAGGGACTAAACACCAGTAATATTTGGAATGGCACAGCAATGCTTATGCAATTATTAATGAGATCTTATCTGTGCATATCTCCATTGTATACTCACACCTACGGTTCTTTTTCTTCTCTTCTTTAGCCACTGTGTTTGTGCATAAAATGGCTGCCGGCTGGGAATTTCCATCTCTAATTCTGTCAAGAAGAAATGCCAATAACATTTACCAAACAATCACCTATTGCAACTCTCTCCTCCCTATGACCAAAACAATGGGCTCCAATCTCCTACATATTTCTGCAATGCTGGTTCTGTCAGTGACAGTTGACATGCCAGCCTAAGTCCTTACTCAACTTCCCCGCAGCGCACACTGTAGCAGTCAGCACCTACTGATGTATATGGTAACTTTAACCCCTTCTTTGGTTGTGTTTTGCACCAAAGGGAGTGTTTATGTTTGTCAAAGCAGACTGCTAACTCCTACTGCCCCTCACCATGTGTTCCAGGACCCCACACTGTCTGTCTGGAGCTACTGCTGCTAATGGAGACACATTTTTGAATATTTTATTTTTTTTCTATTTGAATAGAACAGTTAGATGGTTAAAGTGACCCAAAAGTCTAAATATACCCTTGGTTCACTAATAATTTTCCCTGGGAATAATCCCCTGTGTGGTTTTACATCTTCTTTTGAGTTCCTGTGGACTTACAGGGAGCTCTGTAGTGCCATCTGATTTTTCCCCAAAAGAAGGTGAGCAAATATAAGGGGCTTTAGAGTAGCAATTCTCTAATGGGGTGCACCCAAATCAATATGCCCTAGTAAAAATTGTCAATGGCCTTTGGTCCACCAAAATTATGCAGGAAATCTAGAGGAAACAGTTGAATGGTAGACAGATTTTAGCAGATGGAGGAAAGTTTGTCCCATGCATGTGTAGGGCATTTCCCAAAACATCTAGTCAGCTTATATTGTTAACTTATTTTAGTTAACAGTAGTTAGTATTGAAGCCACACCACACACTCACACACGAGCAAACCAAAAATGAAAATATAAACTGCTCTCATTAACATGAGTGTGGATATTAGGGCTGTCCAGGGTGGAAAAGACTGGCTCAGTGGCACAGCTATAGCAACAAAAACCCAAGTTGCAATTACTAAAGCTGAGTACACCATCTTATGCTGTCTGAGAAAATCTAGTCTTATATCCTGTTTGGCCGTCAGATATTTAGGAGAACATCTGTAGCTTCTATCTAAAGCAAAAGGAGGGCCCATCCAAAAAAGGTTTTCTAGGGCCAGTGACCACAGGCGAATAGGCCATATGGAGTGCTTGGCTGCATCTAACAGCTACCTCTACTCCCTCAATTCAAAGTATCTCCTCCATACACGGCCCCACTGTATCCCAAATCGAGATTTACAAGCTCATGTTCTCTAATTCTAAAGACCTATTATTATGTCTATGGGGGACCACACCCAGCCCTTCTAGTGACTCCTCTATAGATTCACACATAATGTATGTATTGCTTTTCTGAAAGTAACCCTAGACAAAAAGTAAGGATGCATTCCTTTATTGGTATCACAAACATCAAAAAGAGTATATAATCCTACTCTATCCGGATGTATTTACAGTTTGATCGGATATTGCCTTAAAAATCTGGATGTGTCCTACCTGAAGGTTGTGGCTGATCGAAAATTTGTGATCCCCGAGTCTTCTCTATTATGTGTGGGCGTCTTGTGCTCTCCTGGAGATAAAAACAACAACAAGTTAACACCAGTAACTAAAATTAAACAAGTGCCCAACATCAGAACTACTACCGTGTTTCCCCCGAAAATAATACAGGTCTTAATTTTGCTCAAAATTAAATAGATGTTAGGGCTTTTTTTCAGGGGATGTCTTATAGCCAGCTGGCAGTAAGGCAGCTCACCAGCTTCTGAATACTTACAATTTTATTAGAATTTTAATACTGAATAGGTGCTTACTGTGTTTTGATTTATGTCGACTGGGTGAATTGTGTAGGTGTGGGTGCCGTCATCAAACATTCCACTGTAAAAACAAAATGTACAAACTGAGCACAATGATGACAAAACAGGATTTTAATGCCATGTCAAATAATAATAATAATAATAATAATAATAATAATAATATATTACTAAAATACAGGCTTTAGCAAGAATTATTATAACAGACATGCTCTGGGTTGTATTTCCCATTAGGCACCCAGGGGCCTGTGCCTAGAGCAGAAATCTTTACTATTTTTCATAGTGCCCACAAAGATAAAGATATATTGTTGCAGGTTTCCCTTCACACACACAATCCCTCTAGCAGCTTGTTATTCAGTGTGTGTGTGTGTGTGTGTGTGTGTGTGTGTGTGTGTGTGTGTGTTTATATAAAATAATACACGCCTCACCGGACACAGTTGCCCCAAGACTTATACCGCACAATGGATGCCAACTTATGATTAAAGGCAAATGAACTAAGGGCATTCAGAGGGATTAGTCAGGAAGCAGGGTCACTCATGGGGTATCAGTCCTTCAGGCATCGTAGTATGGGGATAAAACCAACTGATGGATGGGGATAGCCTAGGGGTCAGAGCAGGGGAGTCCGAGATATCGAGGTTTTCAGAGGATCAGGTCAAATGTGTGTTGTTTTTTGAGACTGGGGGCACCCTAATTCCCAGTGTCCCCTGCACATTAAAGGCCGATAAAGCAAGTCATCTTACCTTTAAATTTGGCCTCCGGTGACACTGAGCATGGTCTTGTGGCGACGGTAGATACCTAGGGTAGATCTGTGGGGCTTGATTTCCCTTGCTTTAGGTGTTAATGCGCAGGGGGGCTCCAGCAATCAGAAGCCACAGGGAACAACACATATTTTATACAAAATTGGTGTTGTTGTGGTTTAATCTTAAAACTTAAGCAACTTAATAGGTACAGTCTTGAAAGAAGGGGGAAAGGGGACAGGATTGAGACCTTTAAATATGTGAAAGTATTGAATAGGGTTCAGGAGGGAAGTGTTTTAAAGAGGAAACATAATAATAGAACAAGGGGGCACAACCTGAAGTTAGTCAGACTATATTCATGCACTGAAAGTTTGTTTGTAGGTTCCTAAAACATTTGCAGGAAAATTAGATTCCTCCACATGTCCTATTAATATATGTATGCTTTATAGTACTGACCTGGGGGTAAGTTTAAAGCAGGATTTTTTAATCTATTTTCTTTCTAAAAAATTAGGAATTTATTTTAGACAAATTACCTCAGGTTATGTCAGCCTATGCACATTGGAAAGTTTGCTTAGCATATTTACTTCTCTGGCACAATTGCTTTAGTAAATGGAACGATAAGATAGGCAAATTTGCACTTTGCATTCCATCTACTTATTTTTATATACAATGAGAAAACAAAACTTAAGCTAGGTGCCAAGATGCTGATGTGAAAATAACTACATCACTCACTACATTTGTGAAGTTACTTATGCTCTATATGTGTGAAACCTGGCCATATGTGCCTAAAAAACAAGTCAATAATTATATTATAATTTACTAAAATACTTTGTAGACTTGTATTCTTCAAAAATAAAAATAGCCCCTAAAGCCCTGTTTTTTTATATTTGAGTAAGGCTATTTTACCTCAGATAACTACAGGGCAGTATACCAGCCATTTTGAAATTGCTACATTATCCTTTCTATGTTCAAACCTACTACAAAAGTTTTTATCTTTGTTTTAGACAGTAATGGGAAGAAAATAATGTGTTCTTAACCCCTCACTGCACATCAAAGACTAAAGTAACCATACCATGTTGCTCAGCCATGCAGTGACCCACCTCCATGGTAATAGGAAGACACGGGAAATGGGGTTACGGGACAAATGTAAACGGTTTAACTGTAAGTGACTTGTTAACTTAGGAGATACTGAATGTGAAGGACAATAAATGGTGGAACACTGATTAAATGAGGGGGCATTAATTGGAGTTACTAATTGAGGGGGGTAAGGAATTGGGGGCTGTGTGCAGCAATAATAAAGAAATGCTAACTGAGCGGGGGAGGCACTGACAGAATTTGTGATCAGAACATAGTTTCAAATGATACTTGTAATGTATGTAAATTATGTAATGAGAAGCAAGTGTTTTCCCCAAAAAAGCGTACATTGTGCCTTTGTAGAGCGGCAGCTATTTTAAAAACCAGATGGGTGACGGGTACCCAGGATGAAACCAAGTGGTCTGTGGAGAAGAATATTCCCCAAGTGCTGCAGCATACTGGAGTGAATTCTTGAAGAGAAGGCAGTGCCGCAAAGGCGAGCAGAGCTTGAGGCCATTTGCTGCAATGTTGGGTAATGGTCAGCCAAGAGAGGTTGTTGCTGTTGCGGAGAGAGCGAGAGAGAAAGAAAGAGACAGCGAGGAAGAAAGAGAGAGAAAGAAATAGAGAGAGAGAAAGAAAAAGAGAGAGATCTGGATTCCTAGTTATTGCATTAAAAGCCTGACTTGGCTTGAGCAAGCTAGGTAGCTCAGTTGGTAAACATGGGAAAAGACTAGTCTAGGGTTCAAATCCCTGCTTGGGTCAGTGGATATTTTATTTTTTTTCATCCTGTTTTGTTGCTCTCCAGATTTATTATTTTTACAGTTTTTTTCATGTTATCTCTGACACTGTCTGCAGTATCTTTCCATTTCACATTTTGTCTTTCCTATTCTTACAACGCTATTTTCCTTTATTCCATGTTGTCCATGTATTCTTCTTTTCAGTTTTGTGTGAATTAATCAGAAAAAAAACTGAATTTTTACCATCCTTTATTTTGTTTCTTGCCCCGAGGACCAACTTCATTTGCTCTGCTATGTGAAACCCAGCAGTTATCTCGTACAAATGTACCCCTCCCCATCCCATGGTGAATACACAGGCTCTTGTCCAATCAGCACCGGTTGTTTGGTGAACTGCTTTGTTTGCATGCAGAGCTCGGCAATGGGGACCCCGAGCGGCTGCATCCCTGGGTGCCCAGCCTATCTATTTTTGAGAGCTTACCTCAGCCTAGAGATGCTGAGGATGCGGTCGCAGCTATTTACATTAACATGGGAGCCAGTAAAAATGGGTGTTTTGTGGAGACCTGGGTGGAGTCTCACAGAGTGGGGCATCGCAATTTTGGATACCCCAGGGGAAGGCCAGGGGTCAGCCAATCAGTGTTCCACTATAATACCATTATATGTACCTACACAGTCATTCAAGATTTATATTTAGACAGTTTAATTTGCCTTGTTGAGATTTTATATATTTATTGAGTCACCGGGTAGTCTCACGACAGAAGCAGCATCTCACACACATAAAGCTGTTACCGCCGTCTACATTGCCTGCCTGTGAAAAAAAGCTGGAGTAAGTGATGGGTCTGTAAGTAACGTTGTACAGGAAATAGCTGTACACTTTCTATAGTCGGAGGGGAGCTCCTCTAGGAAAAGCTGAGTATCTTGCTATTGCAGGGCTCACTTATGGTGTCAGGAGGCAGGGTAGGTTAGTTGAGTGGCTTTGTGAACCAGCACCCTCCCCGACACAGAGAGACAGTATAGGTCCGCTTTAGAGAAAATATTGAAATTCAGACCTCTTGTAAATTAAGTTAAACCTGTGAACTCCCTAACTTCAAATGCCATTCATATATAAGTGATTTAGAAATTATTTTGGAGTTAGCCTCCACACATAATAAAATATTATTTTGGGGTTAAATAATTATATAACCCTTTAATGTTAGCAAGACAGAAAAGAAATGACTCCTTACTGCAAACCATTGCACGTAGATATGGCCACTCTTGAGTTCTTCACACCCCTGATGGTACCATGATAGTAGCAGTGTTCTCCTCCCTGTGAAAATAAATAAATAATTATACTGTAGTCATTTTATTCTTCAAGACTGATTCTTTGAATTCTGCGAAATAAATCTGTGAAAAAGTGCCCAACTTCCCTTAGTGTCCTGGTAATGAATTTGATAAAAATACTCACAAATGATTTGGGCTTCAAAGGAATAATTGGGGGAAAACAAAAATTAAAATCACTATAGCAGGAATACCAAGCAGCATTAAGGGCAGAAAACATCAAACCGGAAATGTACCTGTGGTGGCGGAGCAAAGTAGATTCATTCTTACTCGACAGCAAAAATCATGTGACCACAAATGTCAGCAGGTCAGCAGGTCTGATTGTCTTGATTTTTTACTACAGATACTTTGAATGAGAATACACTCAAAGTGTATAATACATAAACCCTAGGTGTGCAGAATGATTTTGGCCCACAGCCACCAGTGTAAGTTTAAATCATGGGTAGTGTAGAAGAATTTTAGATTAATGTCACATGCCTTTCTGAAGACCAGACCGATGTAGATACAAACAGCTGCCCACAATACCGCCTGTGGCCTCCCCAGAGAGTGAAGACTGGCAGAACTCAGCAGAGGGGAGGGCTGGAGTGCCAAGTGTGTGGATGATACATAATCGGGAACACCAGGCAGGAACGGAGGAAGATTTGGAAGGCAATAGAGGATTAAAGTTGACTGTAACTGAGGGGAGCCAGCGGGGAATACACAATGCACTGGTTTCAGCACGGGGAGTCTGACGACACAGCTCATTTTTGTTGGAGCCTTCCACAAGGAGGGTTGGACTGCATAAAAGTCAGGGTCACACTACTGTTGCCAGGGGCCAGTGAGCCCAAATATGGGAAAAGCCCAATCCAGGTTTTCAGGAAAACAGAGAGTCCAGAGCCAGAGAAAGCCATAAACCAGTGCCAAAGTTTAGAGAGCCAAAACAGGTAGTCATCTATGCCGGGAGTTTAGAGCCAGAGAGAGGTCTGTGTCCAAAGCCAGAGGGTCAGAGCCAGATCGGAGTCGTAATCCAAAAGCCAGAGAGTCAGAGTGGGAGCAGATTGTAATCCACAGCTAGAAGTCAAACCAGAAAGTCACACAGGAACAGAGGCAATCTGCAGACAACTTACTAGGGCCACAGGCTCATTTTAAAGGGCATTGGATGTGCAGGAAGTGCCTGCTGTGCATGTGCAGAGTGCAAACAGGGCAGGGGCCTGCTCAGGCATGCGCAGACCAGTGTACTGGTCACCTACATGACTGCGCACACCCCCGGCCATGCACAGCCCAAACGGAGACACCCGAGGGGGACGAGCGCGCAGGTCTCCAATTGTGACACCTTTGAACAAGTGAGGGAGCATGGATGTTTCTTGCAGGTTCCCAAGAATTCTTCTCTTTAGAAGATAACTGGAGTTCAAAAGCCACATTATTAATTTTCTTTTGATTTGGAAAGAACCAATAAACTTGGGCCTAAGTATCTGTGAAGGTCTCCCCAATCTTAAGTTTACCAAAGATAGTAGGACCCAGTCCCCAATTGAGAATGACAGATCAGGATTTCTGTAGGTGTGTGCAGTTCTCTTGTATCTCTCCTAGGCTTTCCCAATATTGTCCTTAAGTTGTTGAAATACCTGAGATAACTGATTAACAAGACCCTGGACTGCCTGTAAATTAATATCCACCAGAGAATTTGGAAGTACTGCAGGATGGTACCCATAATTAACAAAAGACTGAGATAAGTTTATGTATAGAGTTATTAAATTCGAATTCTGCAAGTGGCAGGAGTGAATTCCAATTGTCTTGAAGATATGTGGTGTATGTGGTAACGGAGACGCAAGACGCAAGCGAGACGCAACCAAGATGGCAGCCACCAGGAGGCCCGCATGGGGAGATAGACTGGTCTAATCCGCTCACCTTTCCAGCAGCGGTGTTCTCCATGCCCTTCCGGAGCCAGATTCCCTTCAGCCGTGGATCGTTTCTCAGCTCACACGTCACCCCTGTCATCCATGAATGCCATAATAACAACAATCATTCAGCTCAGCCAGGATGAGGGGTTGTCCGGCCCCACAAGCTCATCTGCAACAAGCACATGGACCTGATAGTGCCCTCCTGCAATCCCTTATTACATTAACGGGTGTTGGTCCCGCTCTTTGCTGCTGAGACAAAGCTCGAGGGGGGCATCCAGAACGCTGAAGCCCCCTCGCATATAACTTCACAGAATGCCTGGAAAGGAAAGGAGAGTGCCAGGAAAGGAGTCCCGCGATTGGTCGCCAGGCGGTCAGTTAGATGCGAGGGGGTTCCAGCGTTCTGGATGTCCCCTTCGAGCTTCTTCTCAGCAGCAAAGAGCGGGACCAACACCCGTTAATGTAATAACAGGTGTTGGTCTGGTTTGAGCTTGAGAGAGCATGTTCTAATATTGCTGCCAGGCTAGGATCTCATATGGGAGACTTAGATGAGAGCATTGAAATGAAGCTGGATCCCTCCATCAGCCTTATGAATAAAACATTCAGCAGAGTGGACACACAAATTAGAGGATGCCTATGACAAAATTGATGACCTGGGGAATAGATGTCGCTGGGGCAACTTCAGGATTAGGGGGATCCCTGGTTCTTTCACGGATGTGCCTAACTTAGTTGAACCTGATAAAACAATTGGTGCCTGAACTTGCCGGATGGAGCTGGATAGGACACACAGATCTTTGGCCCCTATACACAGAGATGACTGTGGGACATTGTCGTCAAACCACTATATTATACTAATAAAAAGTGGCTATGGAAGCTGCTAGAGCCATACTGGATTTGGATTTAAAAGGCACAAGGTCCAGATATACACAAACCTCTCTATGGTCACAATTCAGAAAAGCAGATCCCTGAAACCCCTGCTGACCCACATGCAACAACATGGTATTAGATGCTGGATACTGCTGGACCTTTCGCTTTAGGCTGCACTTTTTATACAAGAATAAACCACATTCTTTCACTACACTGCAAGAGGGGGACAAGATCCTGATCAAGCAGAGGACAATCTCCAGAAGTCCTCGACAGCAGCCATCCAGAGAACTGACCACTTGTCCAGTCTCCCCACTCTGGTCCACAGCTAAATCAGGATGATCAACAAGCAAATCTGAAGGCCACACCTGATGAGCCACATATGTTCCCTTTGATGTGGCCATTCTTGATTGCTAATTCTTGATTTTTGTAGGGGGAATACCTGGAGTCCCTCCACACTGAGTGAATACTCTCAAAATGGTTGCTGTTGCTGTGTTGTTAAGGTTTGAAGGCTGAGCCACCAGTTAACGTTGATGGTTTTATAGTTTGGGTCCAGCTCAAGTGACATTGTGGACATTGAAGTGAACTTTGAACCTAGATAGAATAAATCATTTGATCTAATATAGGTTAAGGTTCAGTAGATGTTAAGTATCCAGTTCTGCTATATAGTCCATTGTGGTTATTTAAGCTTTTGATTCTTTCAGGTCATATGTTTTAAAGCAATCTATGCCCCATGATAGTTGATATTTTAAGATTATTTTATAGTATGTCTTAATGCCTGATCTACTAAGGTATGCTGATATATAACACATAATGATAAATGCCCCCTCCTTCCAACCCCATTAGACTTTAATATACCCACTCCTGTTTCCTCTCACCATTTATACTTTATATGCTCCACCACCCCTGCTTCTTCTAGCTCTAGCTCCCACCTGCTATCCCCCTCTCTCGACCCCTCCCCTACCCTTTCCCCACTCTACCCTCACCCCACCATCCCTATCCTCCTAGCCACTTCCCTACTTACCTAATTTGCCTTCTTAGCCTTCACCTCTTTCTGCTATTTTCATCCTGCAATGGCACTGTGTCATTCCATATGATGGGTTGTTTTGGTAAATGTTCTTTTCACTGGTGTTTTTTTTTTTGGGGGGGGGGTTCCTACTATTTCTCCCTCCCTGAGAGTTTGTGCCCCTCAGACGACTCCCTCTGCTCATGGATGACACCCTGGGGGAAATGTTGCATATCCTATTGTTTCTGTCATTTTGTCATTTGGTCTGTGTCCACATTTTCACCCCTTTTCTTCCCTATCTTCTGCTTTCTGTACACTGGAAGACCCTGTACCAAGGGAGAAATCCAATCCAAATGCACCCGATTAAATGCATTGGCCAAAGAATGTAAGAAAAAGCCATCAGCCTCCATACTAAAACAAATTGACAAGCTCAAGCTGGAAACCAACCTTCTTCTGACTACTAGGGCTGAGAAATATGTGCAGTGGAACAGGTTTAAATACTAATCTAGGGGTGATAAGCCTTGTTCACTGCTTGCCAAAATCAGACGACAAGATGGCTTGTTTACAAAAATCCCCTAAAGGTCATCCAAGAATTTCAGTGATTTTACTCCCAATTATACAGTGGCCCACTCAAAATGGACACACACATAGCAGACAACTTATTCACCAGCATATCCCTGACCCCAATCACAGAATCACAACAAATGGTTATGGGCGGGGATATTACTTGGGATGAAATAGGCTGCTATTAAGTCTTTACGTCCCTCAAATATGCCAGTACCTGACAGCTTTACAGGAGTGTATTATAAAAAAGTCATATCTTGGGAGGACACTTAGGCAAATGGTTTAACAGCATCAAATGGGGGGGTCACAGATTCTAACAGAGGCCTTGTGGGCAAACATGACAGTAATCCCTAAGCTCGGGAAAGATCCCCACAAGTTGCGCCAGCTATAGGCCCATGTCGCTAATCAACACAGACCTAAAGCTTCTCACCAAGATCCTTGCAACGCACCTGAACACATTCCTTAGTGACACTATTGAATAAGACAGGGTAGGTTTCATTCCTGGCCAAAACCTTGACGAAATACAAAGGGCTTAGCACTTGATACATGTGGCCAAAAACAGGCAGGTGGAGGGGAAATTGCAAGAGATTATGTGTTTGTTCGTTGACTTACAAAAAGCATTTGATTCAGTGTCCTGAGACTATCTACATTATATTCCAGAAAGGAAGGGGTTTGGTCCAGGGTTCATATCTATTTTGAAGTCTATATACTTCAGAGTTTCTCAGGCTGATAGATTTTATGTTAAAAAGGGTACTAGACAAGGCTCCCCCCTGTCTCCAGCCCTGTTCTTGCTCAGAACAAATGCTGATATAATGGGGATTGAGGATGAGGATATATCCCACAAATGCGCATTCATTGCAGATGATCTATTGGTATTTGTTCACAACCCCTTACTGACCCTCACAAATGTACTGAAAGATTTGGGAGATAATTCCAAAATTTTAGGCTTGCATTTTAATAACTCCAAATCAACGGCTTTAAATTTAACACTACCACAAGACCTAGTAGCTAGATTACAATCACAGTTCAAATTTCAATGGGATCCCAATCAACTCTCTCGGCTAATATTGGGGATTTATCCAAAGATAATATACAAAGCGCTGTCATGGCTGGCCTTCGGGTGTGCGAGGTGTGCAGTTGCACAGGGCGCCATCCCAACCTCCCTTTCTTTATTTTTTTAACTTCTATCCATCTCTCTTTTCCAGTTTCTCTCTCTCCTTTTCTTGCTATCTTTATCTGTATTTCTCTCTTTCTTTCATTGTCTCTCTATTTCATTCTCTTTTCTTTATTTCTTTCTTTCTGATGCTCCTTCTATTTCTATCTCTTTTTCATTGTGTCTTTATTTCATTCTCTCTCTCTTTCTGTTTTCTCCCTCTGTTTCTCTCTTTCTTTCTTGGTGTCTCTTTTCCCTTCTTTCTGTCTCTCTTTTTTCTCTCACCCACTCCTTCTTTCTTTCTCTCCCTTTCTTTCTTTCTCTCTTTCTTTATCTCCCTATTTTCCGTGTTTCCTCTGTTACTCACTCTCCATGTGTCAGTGTGCATCTGGGGGGGGGGGGCATCCTGAATTCTTGCACAGGATGAGACTTAGCTTAAAGTGGACCAACACCCACGGGTGATCGGCCCGGGAATCTATAAGATTCCCGGGCCGATCACCCCCCACCCCGCGGGACATCCGAGATCGGGATGTCCCGCGGGGTGAAACCCCCCCCAAACACCCCAACTCACCTACCTTATCTTCGACGGCGGCCGGCCACCGCCGCCTCCCTCGCGCCCCTGTAGGCGTGCGCGCCTCCGCGCCAGCCGTCTGCGAATGGCCGGCGCGGGGGCGCGCGCGTCAAAAGTGACGCGAGGGAGGCGGCGGCGGCGGCCGCCGCTTAGACGTTCCAGTTCTCCCCTTGTACGTCGGCGCTGGGAGCGGGGAGAGGTGAGTTTTTCGGGGGGTTAGGGGGGGTTTCACACAGCGGGGCACCCCGAAGTGGACCAAGACCCAGGATAGTCAAAATCCTGGGTGTTGGTCCACTTTAAGATCAACCCTGAGTGCTGTCTACCTTCTTTAGTTATTGGCCATGAATGGCCGCTATTACATTTCTTTTCGTCTAATATTTCCTGTACTTGATCCGAGGGTTGAAGCGGACCAAAACCCACTGAACTTGTAAAATACATTTAGCCAAAGCCTGGGTCGATATTACCTTCTTATTTTCACTCTTTGGATCGTCCTAGAACACGGATATGGCCTCTCTGTAAGATGGCAGATGATCAGTCATTACATAGGTGTGCCAATGACATCATTGCCATACACAATAGTGGCAATGAATGGAGGAGGCAGAGCTTTACAGCTAAAACAGGCGCCATTATCTGGGATTAGAGTGAAGCCGGAGCAGTGAAAATTGGCAAAAGGTACTCCTCATAGGAGGGAGAAGTTCAAGGTATGCTAGGTAAAAATGTGGGTTTTGGTCAACTTTATATAAAATGCACCTGATACTAGAGTAGGTAGAATGCAGCAAATGTGGAGCTCTGCCTTATTGTTTTCTGTGATTTACATATCAGCATACTGCTTCCAAATTTCTTACTCCTGTGTGTCTGTGATCCTAACGTGGTAATGGTTTTCCTGCAATTCCCAGTATCCTTCCACTGTATCAGGTGAGCTTATAAGCAGCTTTGTCAAAATAATGCACCAGGTGATAACACTGCCAGTAACCCTTTAGCCACTGAAACACAAAATTATAATCTCCTTATCTGCAGAGTTTGAATTGGAGCTGATTGGGTCAGATGATTAGCAAGCCAGTGTCAGGAAGTGCCTGATATGTACTCCAAAACACCACTCCGGTCTACTTTGCTAATATAAACACATTGTTGCTACAGAAAATGTTTTTTTTTGTTAACACAATGTTGCAAATAAAGAAAAAAAAAAGCCAACAAGTTCAGCACATTGACAACATAATTTTGGCACACTATAATGGAAAGGCCATGGATAGGCATTTGGAGTTACCCTTTAAACAAGATGTATACCCGGCCCTATATCTAAATAATTGCACAAAACCGAGCTGGGGAGACAACTTCCCGTTTAAGTGGAACAAACAGTACATAAAGTACTTAGGAGTTATGCTACCTAAAAATCGGCACAAACTCTATGATATTAATATCAAACGTATTATAAGAGAGATTCAGCGATATTTACAAACCTGGGCCGGCTTGACTCTCTCATACCTGGGACGTATTTATTTAATAAAAATGATAGCATTTCCGAAGCTGCTGTTTTATCTGCAGACACTCCCTATACTCCTAAACCATAAAGAAATTACAGAATTAAACAAAAGATTCAGGGAATTTATATGGGGCAAGAAGAGAGCGACAATAAGTAGAAGGGTGTTACAGCAAACACGGGAGAACGCTGGAGTCAATCTTCCAGATCCTTTTAATTATAACGCAGCAGCGTTACTTGGTGTATTAAGAGATTGGATCAAGAACACCCACATACACACAGATCCGCAATTAGATCAAAGCATGGTCTGATTCACATGCAGAAAGCATTGCTACCTGAACATGTCACTCTAAATCCACTATTAATGTCCATCTGGGGTCTCTGGCAAAAACTAAGGAAGAAATACAAGCTAAACCCCCATTTATCAACACTATTACCTATTACAGGAAATCTAGATTTCCTAAACGGGAACACGACATGCCCATTCACGGACTGGGAAAAAGAAGGGATCACACACATTGGGCAGCTGTTACGGCTAAATAGTAAAAGAATGCTTACACATCAGGAATTCAATGAAAAATTCCCGTTTACAATTCCGCACACTTTTGCCTACTTTCAATTAACATCTTAAGTCAAAAAATTTTCCACTCAGGACTGGGATAATGGGCTGGACACACTATTGAACATGACGCCACCGAATAGCAGAGCCATAGCACTGCATTATAAGTTCTTAAGACACACACTCAATTATGAGGAACTCAACACGGGAATGATTAAATGGTGCACTCACTTCCCAGAACTTGGCATTGAGGAGCTGCTTAAAATGTACAAATATTCCTGGGCGACCCTACAAGCATCCTCCTACAGAGAAATGCTTCTTAGATTATATCATTACAACTATGTGTCGCCTGTCCGTTCAGTACAGATGAAACTGTCTGACTCTGACCACTGTAGGAAATGTGGGGAGGAGGGGGCAGATTTATATAATTGTCTATGGGAGTGTCCGGTTGTCAACCAGTTCTGGAGAAAAGTACATAGATATATGATTACAAAATTGATAAACTATCTGCCTCTCACTCCAAGATGGGCAATATTTGGCTCAATTGATACTACCACCCAGAGGATAGATAGAGGCACTAAGAAATTAATTCTGTTAACGGCTGCAGTTGCGAAAAAAGTCATTCTCCAGGGCTGGATTGGGGCCGAACTTCCCTCATTCCGACACTTTATGGAGAAGTTGCAGCAGCTCTTCAAGTTTGAATGGGCTGATGCAACCCTGGACAAAGAAAAGAAAACACCCAGTTTTTTCAATACATGGGAAAGCTTTATTGATACTTTACACGTAGAAATTAAACAAAAATTGTACCAAACATTTCGGGATACCACTTGGTACTTAACTAGAGTGATAGAGGGAGATAATCCAATAAATCTCGAAGAAAGAAACACCAACGTAATACGGCAGCCCCCACCTTGAGCAGCAAATCTACAACGTAAATAAGGATGCAATCACATTGCTGGTAGCTCGAGTTGGTTGATTTGATGTATATAGTCTCGACTCAGGGTACAATGCCAGTAGAAAAAACAATTTTCCAGATTCCTGTGATACCATGTTTGTGTTGCTTCTTTTCTGATCTAAAATTATGGCAAGACCGACCTATGTACTTTGTATGTTGAAGCTACATTTGTATCAAAAACTCAAATAAAAAGAATTAAAAAAAAAAAAAAAAACAAGATGTATACCTATAAATGCTTCTTGACTTGTGTTAATTTTATTAGCAGAGCTGTGAGAAAGAGCAGCACACATAAACACATGGCAGCCTTTCTGGCATCTGCAAAATGCCAAGCCCAATTACAGTAACAAGAAATAAAAGATCAGAGGGCCTGATTCATAAAACGGCACCGCATTTACGCCAGTTTGAACATGGTGCACTGGTTTTGTGTGCAAACTGCATTTATCAAAGTATTTCACATCAGCGTATGTCAGTGCAAGTGAAAACCGGCATTTATTAATCCATGAGCACACATACACTTGCCGTTTAGTTAGCTACACCCATAGGATATAATGGGCAAATTATTCTGCATGCTATTTTACCAGTTTTTGTTTTTAGTTTTAAACCAAATTTCGCCCATGACATTTGGGACATAAGCATGGCACAGAAATGTAGTTTATCTTGGAAAATTATTATGTTATGTTGCATTTATAACATTATTGTTTCTCTGCTCAAATTGTTTTTGGGTACAAATAAACAACCTTGTGTGTTTTGAGTGCACCACTCTGCGGCAGTTCAAAAACATCCAATAAATATGGATGGACTGTATAGAAACATTGGCGCATACTATATAGAGGCTGTCTCATTGTTACTTGTTAGGCACACTACACAATTATATTTCATGCTGAGCCACTTTACGCCACACTGAGTGCCAAAAAACAACTGGCACAATCAGTTGTGTGAAAATGGCGCACAGGCCAAATAGTGACCAAATATTTAAAAAGAAGGAAAATATACCAATAAAATGAAAGGTAAATCCTGGTTATTAAAGTGGACCAACACCCAGGATTTTGACTATCCTGGGTGTTGGTCCACTTAGGTGGGGCACCCCGATCGGGGGTGCCCCGCTGTGTGAAACCCCCCCGATCGCCGCAAAAACTCACCTCTCCCCGCTCCCACGTGACCCCGTCCGGCCAATGACAGCGCTCAGAGCCGCTCTGGTATGCGCGTCCAAAGCCGCTTGGACGCGCATACCAGAGCGCTGTCATTGGCTGCGTCTCTCGCTTCCCTCTAACAGGGAGCGCGCCTGCGCCGGCCATTCACAAAACGGCCGGCGCGGGAGCGCGCCCTGCTAGAGGGAAGCGAGAGACGCGGCCGCGTCTCGCGCATGCGCCGTTGGATCGCCGGTAAGGTAAGGATTGTGGGCCTCCTGGGGGGGTTCCTCCCCACGGAACATCCCGATTTCGGATCCCCCGCGGGGAGGGATCTGATCGGTCCGGGAATCTTATAGATTCCCGAGCCGATCCCCCCTGGGTGTTGGTCCACTTTAAATACTAATGAAGCTATGCTTGATCCTCGATGCAAAGTCACTGCAAAGTCACTTCTGCAAACCTATATAAGCGATATAGCTTAGATTGAAATTGGGTAACAGTGATTCTATGGTACACTTTGGTTGACCATCCCAGCCCTGGGAGCAATCACACTGGGTGAAATGATTGCCAGTCAACTTAAACATAAAATTATTCTGGCAGTATAGCTTTTTTTTTTAAATAAAAGCATTTTTCAATGATTTATTATAGTGATTGTATAGGCATACTCAAAAGTGTTCCCTTTGTGTAGTCACTACACAATAGTATCACTTTGAGTATGCCTGGACAAGCACTTTAATAAATCATTGTAAATTTACTTTAATTTATAAAGCCGAAAAAAATATTTGTATTATAGTTTTTGTTTCAATATTTTTTTATTGGAGAAGCAAAAATAGTACATGAAACCAACATCATCAGCCTTATACATTCTGATACAAAAATAAATGCACATGACTGAACTAGAGGCAACCAGCTACAACATTTCCACAATATACTTATATTCCCCACTCAAGTGAGTGGGTTGACCCAGAAAGTTAAGAAAAGGGATCCATAGTAACAGTGTTGGACTGGGATACCTGGGGCCCATCCCACATTTAGATGCAAGTATTACCGGCTTACATTTCAGGGCCCATGCACAGAAACATTATGCCAGACTGTATTGTCTCTGTTATTGCACATGGGATGCCACAAATCAACTATAGATTTTTTTCTGGTAACCTTGTGGGCCTGTCAAAGCCTGCATAATAAGGTAAGAGAAATAGTTCTCACAAAAAGTCTTGTGAACCCAGTACATGTCTATTAATAGAGATGGAAATTGTGTAGCCCTGCCTCTGATGCGCATTTATTCCTGGACCAAAGTCTAATATTGCAACAGAGCAACTATTAGGGGAAGGGGTAAAAAAGAAAATCAAGTCACGTCCCCCCCCCCCACCACCACCGGCACTTGTGACTAGAGCTGGCTGAACCGTGTTCAAGTTTGGTGTCCAGCCCTGAGCAGCTGAGCAGCCCAAGACACTTAACTCAGACACTTAACCCAAGAGTGCAGCAGTAGAAAGCTGCTGGAACTCATCTCAGCAGCGGTGGCGGCAGAGCGGCAGCAGTGTTTGCTTCAATTTGGCCCCAGCCAGGGCTACAGGATTGTGCATTTCAACTACCATGAGCGAGAAAACTAGAAGTGTCCTCACTCATGGGAGTCAGTGGCCATCTTTCTGTAGCCATGGCTGGGGCCAAATTCAAACAAACGCTGCCACTGCTGAGGAAGAGGATCGGGCTAAGATGAGTTAGAACAGCACACTTACTGCTGCATACTTTTACAGGTGAGGAACATTATATTTTCAAGTAGGTAATTACATTTTATTTAGGTTGTGCAATTCACCCAATATATCCCCATGAATATTATACTGGATATTCCAGTCTGATTATCATATTGTTTTAAAGAGATGCACTGTACTCCTACTACTGTTTTATTGAAATGTCAAAAAGACATCTTTTAAGCTTGTAAAATTCCAGATAGCTTTAAGTTTATTTAATTTTTCAATAATATGTACCAGGTACAGATAGGGCAGGGCTGCAAAAAGCTTTTATACACGGCATTAACTCCAAATGCTTTACTGAATGACTTTTGTTAATGGGTTTGAGGGTGGTATAAGTGGTATGGCCCTCAGAGACGTGTGTCTGAAGCCAGTCTAAGATATTTCCATCCTCTTTTAGAAAATATTTTCTAGAGACAAGGAAAGACAAAGCTAAGACTTTGTTCTCTGAAATACTAAAAGTGAAGAGATATACACATTTTTATTTGGTCTATGACAGGTGAGAAGCTTGCTTGGCTGTCTGGACACCACTTTCGAGATTTTTATTTATAGAGCGCCATCATATTCTGTAGCGAGGTACATCAGGGCTTGCTCCAGGTTTATGTCAGCCCTTGATTGGCATGGGGTGAGCCCCCTTTGTGGTTGACTGTCATGTTACAACAAACCGCCCACCCCCCCCAGCACTGAGCACACTTCTGCTTGTGTGTGGCAGCACCACCTTCACCAATCAGTATGTCTGTATCTGCACAAAAGGACTTTCAATTATTTATTTTTTTCAAATTTACCTCTGATCCTGTGTCTTGCAGCGACCCTGTCCCACAGCGATCAGATGACAGCTGCCAGGGATGATCCAACTTCCCTCCAGCGATCACCCTGGCATCTGACAGCTCGGTCCCGGGAGCAGGATGGCATCACGGGATGACGACATTAACCCGCCTACAAAAGGTGGGGATAGCAACAGTGACTGTCAAAGCGGGGGGGAGGGCCAGCCAGCCTACCTATAGCTTTTGCCACCCTTTGTTGCCAGACCATTTTGCACTATTTTGCGCACTACATGTTCAACTGTGATTTTCGAAGGGATTTCCTGGGTAAATTATATATTGTTTTTTTCAGCAGAGTTGCTTGTTTGTCATTTTTCAAGTGTATTGGCAATATTTTTGGCAAAATATGTGCAAAAAAATAAAAAAAAAATACAAATTTACAATTTGTACTGCTTTTTTTGTAATAAAAAATGTATGTTTTTCAAAAAAATCATATTGCATGTAAAAGCCCCATTTCTCCCGGTTACAGCAGTATCACATGTGTATTGGTAGATACCCTTTCCTGTCCAGGAGACTCCCCCCAAACTGAAACCGCGCTTTAGGAGATTTTTAGATAAAATACAACTATGCTATACAATACGTGCACCTTGCAGTTTTTCAAGAAAAACAACGCTTTACATTTGAAATACCCCCCACAAACTATATATTCCCTGGAAGTACACAGCTCAAGCTTTCTAGGCGTACTAGGCTTGTTGACGTGGCCACAGGGAGTAATCCCTCAATTAATTAATTGGTGGCACAGGGTTTCCCTAAAAAAAGAATAAAAAAGCTGAATCAAAGCCACATGTTCCTTAAAAAACAATATGTAAACAAGTCAAAACAAGTTAAATCTGAAAAAGCAACATGCATAGGTCCTGTCAAGGGAAGAGTTGCCAAACACCCCAAAGTAAAATATGTGCGTAATGGAAATTTTACTTGAAAATGTCAGCTCTGCAGACAAAGTGTGCACCTTGGCCATTCAACCAGAACAACCCTTTACATTTGGACCCCCGCCCCCCCCCCCCATAAACTATACATTACCTGAATGTACACACATCTTTCTAGGGGTGGTCAGCTTTTTGTAGTGGCTTCATATTTCTGGAAGTGACCTCTCAAAGAATTATTTGGTTGCACGGGGGTTTACCTAAAAAAATGAATAAAAAAGGAGAATAAAAAACATTTTTTTTCCTGAAATATCAATATGCAAACAAGAAAAAGCAAGCTAAATCTGAAACCGCAAGGTCTCCCAAGCAGAACAATACCCAACATGCATAGGTACTATTAACTATTATTACATTTTTGTAGAGTTTGCAGAGTTTAGGCTTTAACATGAAATGTCTTGTCTGTAATTTTTCCACTGTTTTTTAAAATATTGTTAAGTAAAAAATAAATAAATAAATAAATAAATAAATAAATATATATATAAACCAGCCTGGGGCCAGCTATACAGGGCTTGTAGAACAGGGCGCCAGGGCCAGCTTTGGTGGCCCCTGGCCCTGCAGGCTACAAGCCGGCATAGACTATGGCCATGGTCTATTCTGCCCCCCATGGGCTTTGGGGACGCAGGTAATGGGGGGCTCTGGGTTAATGGCAAGTCACCCGCTAGCTGCAGGTGACTTGCCAGACCCAGAGCCTTGTGAACTGGTATAGGGGTCTCATAGATATAATATAAAAAAACAAACAGACACAGAGAAAAAATATTTTATTATATTTTTTTTAATACTTACCTCCCATCCATCCTGGAGCACTGTGTCCCACGCTGATCACTTTGGCTTCTGCTCTCCTGCTGCTGCTGGAAGCATTTTATAGCTGCTGAGTGACAGGTAACATGGGGTTAATTTAACCTTTCTAGTGCCAGCTGCGTGAGTCTCACATAGCCGCCTCTCCTACCGTTAAGTGCCACACAGAAAAAGAAATCTCAAAGTTAAAAACTCACCTGACCCTTCGTTAGATTAGGCCAGGTCTTCTTTTTATCATATCGCCCCCTCCCCCCCGGGGCTCTTCTCTCTTCAGGAGAGCGCACAAAATAGTTCCCCCCACTTCGGCCACTGGCACAATAAACTGTAAAAAAAAAAATGACATTTACTCACCTGCGGCCACGATCCCTCCCGCGGGGTCTCCTCTTCACCGGGGGGGGGGCTCTTCCGTGGTGAGGAGAGGGCGAGAAATTGCCCTCTCCCTCACTTACTGGGTCGCCGGCTGCTAGCCCCGCCCTTTGTGGGCGGGGCGGGTGACGTCATCGGTGACCCGGCACCTGTCACCCGGCAGCCAGCCACCCAAGAAGCTAAGTCGCTGAGGAAAATCGCTGGAGGAAGGTTGGATGGGGGCAAGATGGCTCTGATCTCTGCAGCTGTCATCGGAGCTTCATGGGACATGATCGAGACATCGGAGGTGAGTAGAAAAAAAAAACTAATAAATGTCATTTTTTCTAATGTGTGTGTGTTTATTTTTACTGTTAACCCCTTGTGAACTGGTAAGGGGTCCATGAGACCCCTGTACCAGTTCACAAGGCTGGGGGCTGGCAAGTCACCTGTGGCTAGCAGGTGACTTGCAATTAACCTCCGGCACCCCCAATTACCTGCCTCCCCAAAGCCCAGGGGGGGGCAGAAGAGCCCGGGGCCACAGAGGGTATGTGGGCTTGTAGGCTGCAGGGTGGGGGACCACCAAAGCTGGCCCCTGCGCCCTGTTCCTACAAGCCTCCATAGCAGGTCCCACGCTGGTTATGCTGCGTAAGGGGGACCCATGTCATTTTTTTTAACACTATGTCGTTTTCGACCTATGTCTTTTTTTTTTAATTAACCCCTTATGTTTATAGTGTGAATAGTAGTTGTATTTTATTTGTAAATGTTATAAAGTGTTCTTTTCAGATTGGGGGGTTTCCTGGGCAAGAATGGGGGGGATACCGAAACATATGTGGTACTGTTGTAATCGGGAGAAATGGGGCTTTCACATGCAATATGGTTTTCATTAATAAAACAAATGTTTTATTTAAAATAAAGGAGACAATTATCTAAAAAATACACAAGACATTTCATGTTAAAGCCTAAACTCTGCTGCAATAAATATATATATATAATTTTCCTGGAAATTCTTGCAAAAATCACAGTCAAACATGGCGCAAAATGGGGAAAAATGACCTGTCAACAGAGGGTTACAAAACTTCAAGTAGGCTGGCAATTAAAAGGGTTAATAGTACCTATGCATGTTAGTTATTGTTCTGCTCAGGGGACCTTGCGCTTTCAGATTTAGCTTGTTTGACTTTTCTTGTTTGCATATTGATATTTTAGGAAAACATGTTTTTTATTCTGCTTTTTTATAATTTTTTTAAGGAAACCCTGTGCAACCTAAGAATTCTTCAAGGGATTACTTCCAGAAAGATGAGCCCTCTACAACAAGCTGGGTATGCTTAGAAATCTTAACATGTGTACTTTCAGGGAATATATGGTTTATGGGGGATATTCCAAATTTATTTTGGTTGAAAATTTGTTTTGGTTGAAAAATTGCAAGCTGCGCACTTTGTCTGCAGAGCTGAAATTTTCAAGTAAAATTACCGTTATGCGCATGCTTTACTTTGGAGGTTTTTGGCAACTCTTCCCTTGACAGTAGCTATGAATGTTGGGTACCGTTCTGTTTGGGGGATGTTGCTTTTTCAGATTTTACTTGTTTTTTCTTGTTTGCATATAGTTTTTTTTTTATGAAAATGTGGCTTTGGTTTTTCTTTTTTATTATTTTCTAGGAAAACTCTGTGCAACCAAAGAATTGATTGAGGGATTAATTCCACAAAGTTACACCCACATGAACAAGCCTGGTACACCTAGAAAGCTTGAGGTGTGTACTTCCAGAGAATATATAGTTTGTTGGGGGTATTTTAAAAGTAAAGGGTTGCTTTTCTGGAAAACCTGCAAGGTGTGCATAGCACATAGCAGAGTTGTATTTTATCTGAAAATCTAAAGCTAAAGCTCTGTTTCAGTTTGGGGGAGTCTCCATAAAATTTCTAGTTTGTTGCAATAATGCCAGCATGCGTAAACAGAAATCAGCTGCAAATAGAACAATACAAATACCTTGCATGAAATTATAATTATGATCTTAATTATGATCAACATTACGATGAAGATTTTTTCATGGTGGGATAATTGTCTGAATGCAAGTCCCCCGCTTGCATATAAGATGTACAATCGTTTGCTCGCTCAATAAATGGTTCATAGAAATTGGACTGGACATAGGGAGGCCCAGAGTCACTCTAGAGAAGTTTAGAGATCCACAGCTCAGCTGGGAGAATATGTCCACAGGACATTTATGGAAGAGTTGCCAGAAGAATTTTCAAAGAACGCCATAAGAGGTCCTGATTGCCTCAATCTATGTAGTAGACACAGCAAGCACATGAAAGAAGGTGCTTTGTCAGATGAGACCAAAGTTGTATTTTTGACTTAAGGTTTAACAACCTCTGTCAGACCCTTGGAACTCGTGGCTCATTGTTATAATAGCTGGGGAGCTGTATGCCATTTAAGCAGCAACCGTAGCAATTTTGAAGGCAGTGCCAGCTCCCATATACATTTTGTAAAGATTTCCATTAATGCAGTTCAATGAGTTAACACAGTATGGCTGAGACAGACAATAGGTAGATTCATGAATCAGCAACTCCAGTGCCCATACTGCAGCAGACTGTCTCCTCAGCCACTTTGTACTGGGCTTGCTGCCTTCATTTTTCTTCTCTACTTGTTCCCATCTATATTCTGAGCATCATAAATCAATACATCATGATACTAGCATAAAAATACATACAAAAAATCATTTAAGGGTTTGAAGTTTCAAGTTTTCACCAAAAATCTTGACTCATCTAATAAGTAATGCGGTGGGATTGAATGGTACCGTACAGGGGGAATGAGTGACAGCTGCCTATATAGTAGGCTAGGAAACATAAGACACTGCAGCAACTAATACCACATTCTTGTTTCTTGCATAATAACATCTACGCTTTTGTATGAAGCTTCTTTGTGTCTGTGAAATTGTTGATTTTTCAAATCTACCTATACGTCATGGACTAAAATAACCAGCTTGCCCTGTCTCTATAACTTATATTTACCATTTTAGCAGCCCGGTCGGGGATGTAAATCCTGCTATGCTGAGAAGTGCAGTGCCCATAATTTGCTAGCCTTATCTATTTAATACTGTTATTTATCCCTGTATGTACATTTCTGGGGGGGAGGGGGATGTGAGGGGCCACCAGTGAGCAAAGTTATGTAGCTTTGTCCGGGGGCATCCACATATTTGTAGTTTTGCTATATGGGACCCTACAAATTGGGCTGAATTACTTACCTTTCCATATATAACGCAGCATGCGCGCACTCTCACCGTATGCCGTGCATAATAATGTCTGCCATATGGGCCTGTTTATGTACAAGGGGATGCCAATAGGCACCAGGAGTGGGTACATCCACTGTACAGGGTAGCGCATGGGCCATGTTTTATATTGTGACTTTGTTAGTAGTATAACGAATTTTTTTTATCAAACTGCTTTTAATATGCTATGTTATATGTTTTGTCTATATCATATACATTTGTCTCTGCTGATCCGGCATTAAGTTGTGCTGCAGCATACAATGCAGTAACTGACACATTGCACATGTTACTGTTCTCATGTTGTGATTGACCGATGTGTTTGGCTCATGGTGCCCCAGGATAGTTCCAACTACGCTGTTTCCAGTCAGAGGAGTAGCTAGGCTTTCTGGTACCAGGGCAAAGATTGGAAATGGCGCCCCCTGCCTGTGCTCAGGCCCCCCTTTGGCACCCCTTTGACCTGCTGCACCCAGGGCACATGCTCCCCCAACCAACACCCTTGTTTGTCATACAGAACCACATTGAGCCTAATCCATTTTGATCCTCACTGTGACATGTCCAGTGTCCTGTGTGTGCCACTATAATTTATTTCATATATATATATATATCATATATCATCGCACCCATGCGTTCAGTATGGCGCATACCCTCTTTCCTGTTGCTAAACATGTGCCCTTGCTTCCAGCCATGCTGGGTATCGGCACAGGAGCTGTCGTGTGAGCATGCGGTCAGCCATGAAGCTGAGAGAAGAAGAGCGGCTGGGTTACAGCAGCTGGTAGGGGGGAAAGTATATATGTTTTACCAGTACAGATTACTTTTTCAAAAAGGGGGGAAAGCAGAATTTAATGTGTAGGTTTCTAGCAGGACTTGTACTACATGTACTGTCTGTATATTTTTTCCCTCCCATGTATGTATTTTAACCTTGCTGAGGTTAGCACATATCAAGTCCCAAAACTAAGGTCTGCTGAGGTTAGCACATATCAAGTCCCAAAACAAAAGCTTTTAAAATCCCATGTTAATTTAGTATTTACAAAAGCCTTAGCATAATTGTGGGGTATACCGGCAGAATATTTGTATACACATTTGTTGTGGTTACCCCTGGAGGTAAAAGAAACATTACCAGCAGATAACCTTAAACGGTAAGTCCACTTTCGATGGACTTTTTGAAAGTGTCTATTTTTTTTGTGCCAAAACAATGTGTTCAGGGTGCTGAGCTGATCTAGTGTTTTAACAAATGTGGGTTTTAAAGAAGCAGTTTTCACTATCTGCAATCTGTTGCTATTGGCAATGTACACCAAGAAGAGAGGAGTGAGTCCTGTACACACAGAACACTGCTGCTATGGCTGCTGCTGAGTTGCGGAAGCTCATGCACACTTATACATGCCCAGCAGCAGAGTTCTGTGAAACTTTCTGCAATTTGTTGCTATTGCCAAGGTACACCAAGGCCCTTATTTAAGAAGGGATAGCGTCAGGTAGCGCCTGGTTAATGAGAGGTAGCGACAGATAGCGACTGGTCAACGCCGGACACGGCACGCAATTACACATTTATCAAGCAGAATCTGTTTAGCGACTGGGATAGCGCCATGTAGCGTCTGATTCATCATTTTCACAGCCTCAGCGAACAGCGCCAGCGTTCAGCCTTGCACAGCTCCAGGTATGTACTCTCGCTACCTGGCGCTCTGCCATACATTTCAATGGACGATCCTTTTCTTCTCTTTAAACTAGTTTTTTTTTTTTTTCAAAAAAATCACAAATAATTATTTGACCTCTTCTGGCATTGAAATAGCATTTTTTTCATAATTTTTTCATTTTTTAAATATTTCCTCAAAAATGACATTACAGGTCTGGCATTAAAGTGTTCATGTTACAATGTTGTTACAATCTGCCGTCAACCTTCTGCCGTCAACCTTCTATGTTTCTATGTTCTACAATGTAATTCCATATGTTTTCGCTTTGTTACTAGTTAATAGATGCTTGAAAACAGACTTTAAGCACACCGCCTCCTGCGCTCTGGGCTTCAAACAAATATTTTTCAGCGCCAGAGATTTGAGAGGCTGCTTTTTTCCTGAATATGGTGTGAGTCGGTCGCTATGAGCAGTCGCTAACATGCTCTCCCATACAGCGCTGTACTGGTCAAATAGTGACTCCTCACAATGTATTCAACATTACTGAACAGCGTCTGAGTTGCTATAAGGTAGCGACTCACGGCCGAGCACTGCGACTACTAGCAGGCGCTCTGAAAATGCCGCTACAGACGCTCATCTGTCGCTACCTGCCGCTAATGATGAATCAGCCTGCAAGTCTGCACTTCGTGTATATGACCAATAGCAACAGATAAAAACTACTTCCATAAAATGCACATTTGCTAACATTAGAAAACAATAAAAAATTGCTAGATCAGCTCAGCGCCTTTACGACATCATTTTGCCACACAAAAATATACTGTGAATAACACTGTGAAAAATTCAATTGAAAGTGCACTTACCCTATATTACACCTCACAAAAAGTGTGTACAATAGTAAAGTTAATTTACCTTGCTATATTTAGGCTTTCCTTCGTGGTACTCAATCTCTAAGTAGTCTGAAGACAATAGATCACTGGAAGAGAAAGAAATAAATCAGATGAGATTCAGGGTAGATTATAGGGGTCATGCTAATTATTTGGTAAGGCCGTTGTGACTTGCAGTGTACATTGCGGTGTGGATTGCAGCCTGCATCCCCAGGAGCTTTATGGTGTTTAGTCAAAAAAAGAACGTTTATTCCACCTTCTTTCCCCCAAGAATGACCTGTACCTGTGAATTTTGGCATTTTTACAGGTTAGGCACATCATTTTTCCATTGAGGTAAGAATATTTGTTTTTAAGTTTGGAAACAACAGAACCCTATGGGCTATGCAGAAACAAATGGTGAAATATTTAGCATTGCCTAAAGGGTGCTGTTATTTACAAGCTTTAAAAATATATCCTTACGTCACTGTAAAAATAATGTACCTAAACTGTAAAAATGTGCCCTGATATGTACATGTGATTTTTGAGGGGAAATTGTAGGGCAAAAGCTCACTGGGATGCAGTTTGCAATCCACACCGCAATGCACACTGCAAGTCACACTGACTTCACCAAATATTTAACATGACCCCCCCGACACATGTTTGGTAGGTAAATACAATTATTAATAATATCAACAATTAGTTTATGCTCAAGTTTTAGTTTCCACTAAGTTGGATTGTACTTTTATAAGGAGAATTTGTGGAACTATGAGTTCAGAAACACTGTAAGCATCCATTATTTGTGACTTGAATTACAACATTTATTTTAAAGTATAAGTCCACTTTCAACAGAAATGTTGAAAGTGTATATTTTTTGTGCCAAAAGGATGTCCTCAAGGTGCTGAGCTTATCTATAAAGGGTACCAGCAGTGACGGATTGGGGGGGGGGGTGAGGATGAGTAAATCCCTTTCAGCGCAAAGCACTGCAGGTAAAGTGCATTCCATATGTTTTACCTGTGGTGCCCATAGACTTCTATGGAGGTGGGTTGTGGTTGCTCTGGGGGCAAAATGCTGCATGCAACATTTTGCAAACCACAACACACCGATATAAAAGGGCCCGTTTTTTTAATGGGCTGTGTTTTCTGGCCATTTTTTGACACGTTGGAGTATCAATACTCCAATGTGATGCAAACGGCCTGGTGTCAAATAAAAATATGGAATGTTTTAGGATTTATTTAAAAATAAGGCATGATATAATGTTGTAATTCATCAACAGGAAGAAGTTAGAGCATGGTTTGCATCTAAAGCTTTCAGTAGAGTGATGTAGCAACTTAATTTAACTAGGTTTTCTAAAGTAAAGGTTCAGTAAATCATACATTTCAGAGTCAGGGGATCTTTTTTACTGCCCCAAAGTAAAAGATTTAGGTCACATGCTCATCCCGTGGCTCAGGGTCATCTGATGTGGCCCCTGACCTGAAAGTGGGAGGGGTAAATTGAACTGACATGTAAAGGTAGTTGAATCAGAATTCCAATCACAATATAACCCTCCGCCCTGCCACCCTACCATGGCACTAAGGCTGGACAGTGGGGGGGGGGGGAGATACAAGGAAATAACATACCTTATTCAGGGCCCTTCGTGCTCTGGATCCTGGGAGTCGCCGCAATGAAAATAAAACACAGAGCCACATCTCCCAGCTCTGCGTGCTATATATTGGGTTGAGTATTGGGAACATGGTTAAGGTGTTGGACTGATGGAGGAGGGCTATGAATAAAGGACTCATATTTTCAGGGAGGTAAACCAATTGGCATGTGCATTGGTAGCATGTAGGGTGGGATATATGAATGCATGGGAGTGGTTAAAGAACATATGTGTGGAGTATTCTGATTGTTGTACAACCCCTGGCAAAAATTATGGAATCACCAGTCTCTGAGGATGTTCCTTCAGTTGTTGAATTTTGTTGAAAAAAAGCAGATCACAAACATGACAAAAAACTAAAGGCTTTTTAAATGGCAACTTTCTGGCTTTAAGAAATACTAAAAGAAAACCAAAAAATATAATTGTGGTAGCCAGTAACAGTTACATTTTTAGAACAAGCACTGGGAATAAATTATGGAATCACTCAATTTTGAGGAAAAAAATATGTAATCACGAAAAACAAACAAACAAAATAATACTCCAACACATCACTATTACTTTGTTGCGCCACCTCTGGGTTTTATAACTGCTTGCAGTCTCTGAGGCATTGACGTAATGAGTGACAAACAGTACTCTTCACCAGTCCGGCTCCAGCTTTCTCTGACTGCTGTTGCCAGATCAGCTTTGCAGGTTGGAGCCTTGTCATCGACCAATTTCTTTAACTTCCACCACAAATTTTCAATTGGATTGAGATCTGGACTGTTTGCAGGCCATGACATTGACCTTATGTGTCTTTCTTCAAGGAATGTTTTCACAGTTTTTGCTCTATGGCAAGATGCATTATCATCTTGAAAAATGATGTCATCATCCCCAAACATTCTTTTGATAGATGGGATAAGAAAAGTGTCCAAACCTGTGCATTTATTGAAGATGTAATGGCAGCCATCTCCCCAGTGCTTTTACCTGACATGCAGCCCCATATCATCAATGAATGTGGAAATTTGAATGTTTTCTTCAGACAGTCGTCTGCATAAATCTCTTTGGAATGGCACCAAACAAAAGTTCCAGCATCATCACCTTGCCCAACGCAGATTCGAGATTCATCACTGAATATGACTTTCATCCAGTCATCCACAGTCCACGATTTCCTTTCCTTAGCCCATTGTAACCTTGTTTTTTTCTGTTTAGGTGTTGGTTATGGCTTTCTTTTAGCTTTTCTGTATGCAAATCCCATTTCCTTTAGGTTGGTTTCTTACAGTTCGGTCACAGACGTTGACTCCAGTTTCCTCCCATTTGTTTTGTTGTACATTTGTTTTCAATGCATATTGCTTTAAGTTTTCTGTCTTGACGCTTTGATGTCTTCCTTGGTCTACCAGTATGCTTGCCTTTAACCACCTTCCTGTACTTGGTCCAGGTTTTAGACACAGCTGGCTGTGAACAACCGACATCTTGTGCAACACTGCGTGATGATTTACCCTCTTTAGGGAGTTTGATAATCCTCTCCTTTTTATCAAGTGACATCTCTGGTGTTGGAGCCATGATTCATGTCAGTCCTCTTGTTGCAGCAGCTCTCCAAGGTGTGATCACTGCTTTTTACCTGGACACTAACCAGCAGATTTAATCTGATGCAGGTGTTATTGTCTGTAATGAAAATTTGCAGGGTGATTCCATATTTTTTTCCTCAAAATTGAATGATTCCATAATTTATTCCCTGTGTTTGTTCTAAAAATGTAACTGTTACGGGCTACCACAATTATTTCTTGATTTCTTTTAGTATTTCTTAAAGCCAGAAAGTTGCCATTTGAAATGCCTTTAGTTTTTTGTCATGTCTGTGATCTGCTATTTTTCAACAAAATTCAACTGAAGGAACATCCTCAGAGACTGGTGATTCCATAATTTGTGCCAGGGGTTGATTGTAGCCTGCAACAGGTTCCAAATCATTTAAAGTGGACCAACACCCGATGCTGATCGGCCCGGGAATCTATAAGATTACCGGGCCGATCAGCATGTGTGAAACCCCCCCAGAAAGCCCCTACCTGCTCCTCGATCCAGCGGCGCATGTGCGAGCCGCCGCCGCTCGCGCATCCCTCTAGCAGGGCGCACCCACGCCGGCCATTTGTGAATGGCCAGCGGGCGCGCTCCCTGTAAGAGTGACGCGCGGGAGGCGGAGGCGGGCGCACTCGCTTGTTGGTTGACGGACCTCGCTTGTCCGTTGGCGGGGATTGGCTGAAGCGGTCACATGGGAGCGGGGACAGGTGAGTTTTTGGGGCTTTCTGGGGGGTTTCACACCGAAGTGGACCAAAACCCAGGATAGTCAAAATCCTGGGTGTTGGTCCACTTTAAGTGACCCACACTTACCAAAAGGTTGAGCACCTAAGCGGCTAACCTGGTGCAGTATCAGTCCTATGCTGTCTGTTTGCTCCAGTCACAAAAAGGAAGGGGAATTTCTTGTTCCTCTTCCTTTGCCCCCATCATCTCCACACTGATGCAAACTACAAATACAGTCCTGAGGCTTTTGCCAGGCTGACACCCCCTCATTTAGTGATAGACTAGGATTAATTTCAGCTCACTTTAATGCATTGCACACAGTGTGATTGCATCTCTCATCTCTGTCACTACCATCACAGGAAACAGCACAAAATATGAAACTGAAATAAAATAGCTTCATTTGTTAAAAAATTAAAAAATAATGCATAGTCATTGTAATACTTACATTGATTGTACCTGGACAATCACTTTAAATTCTATCTGAGGTGGCTATTAATGTGCTGTTCAGCAAGCTTACCTTATTTTAGAAAAAGCCTACATAGCCAGAAAGTGTCACCTATGTATCCAAGGGACCCTGTCATTGCTGGGCTTTGCAATCCTTACCGTGGTGTGGTTTTTGCTGGTCAGTTTTTTACAGGTTTGTAAAACATCCTCTAAAATTAATTTTTGTCATGGTCAAAAAAAATCTCCCTTAATTGAAACAAAGCAAAGGATATGGCCCTTCTCAACTCCACATAAAATTCTGTCTGCCACTTGTGCGGGTGCCACTTGAGCGCCTCGTCTGAGAGAGATGCTCAGCAGCATCGGCTTCTGGCCGCCGGCACTGTCAGCTGTAGCATTCCCAGACAGGCAGCGTTCGCAGAGCATGGCTCATACAAGCCTATGCACTAATGACACCTAGTGCCAGCCGGGAGTGCCGCAAGCTGACAACATTCATCCAAAAAATGCCAGGCACTCCAAAAGGCGCTCAAAAAAGGGAATTCAGGCACACAGCGCCGGTTGGGTTACCCAAGTTATATTTTTTAGGTTTTTTTTTTAAATTTAAAATGAGGATTGCAGTAGTGACATTTGCCAAACATGGCATAGCTTTCTCACATACCAAATCACAAGTTTGCAGCACAAAATGAAAAATCTAAAAATGCATATAAAAATGACACATGCACCAGCTCAAAAAAAAAAAATAAAAATAAAATGCTTAAATAATTGTACCCATCCCAGGTCATTGAAATGTATGGGGCAAGGCCACACAGTACACCTGGTCCTATCTTGCACTGTAGGGAACTCATCCCCGGCGCTGATGATAGATGGGACACTACCCTAAACTATGAGAGACCTTTTTTACTGGGACCTAACACTCATCTGGCACTACATGGCACCTTAGCCTTTCTTAAAAAACCCTTAAAGTAGTTTGAATGAGTCTCCATTCAGTGCTAGACTGAAGAACCTTGGGCCCTCCAGAGGAATACATTTTTGGTGGCCAGCAGAGGATATCATTCTTGGGGGCCTCTTTAGCTAAACACAAATATACATGTGCATAAAATAAATCTGTTATTATTAAACAAAAACTACATGTGTTATTCCTGAATCTATTGTACTGCCCTAATGGTCACCTGGGGTCCAACGGAGGATCCTCTGGTAGACTAGTCTGACCTTGTTTCCAATGCTCCCCGGTTTCCCTCACTCTTCTTTTCTCATGTAAGTGACTCTGTGCGATAAAATTAACCCCCTCCCCATTCCTCTCCTCCTGCACTAAGCCAAATTGCCATGATGGATTAAAAAAATATATCTACCTAGTTTGCACTGAGAGTCGCTTTCTTCACTGGAATTTCCAAACTGCTATGACTAGGAGTGACACTGCACTCAGTTACTGGACTGCCACTGAAAATACAGCACAGATCTTCAGGCCAAGTAGAGGACTCACATTAATGTCACATTATAGAACCACACAAATGCATAGAACTCAAACTAGCTGCACTTTGCTGAGAGAAACACACTCTCTGAGATCCTAAAAAGACAGACCTACCAATAGGAATGTCTGCGTAAGGAGAGTCTCCAAAGACCTGCAACAAAAACCTTAATGAGGGAGGTGAACAGCTTACTATATTTGTATGCATTAAAACAGATTCATGGTTCCACTAATAGGCTGCTAACCATAACCCAACAGAAAGTACAGTTGTTTGAAGTTGACCAAGAATGACTTTTGACCCGCATTTCCTAACTCCTCAAAAGCATCCTGATTTGGGATACCTTGCAGGATTAGGAATTACACCCCTCGCACGGAGCATGCATACAACCTACTTTCAGGTTCCATTGATCTATCTTGCAGAGCAATTAGTGAATATAACTGCTCTGTCGGTCACAAAACTGTGCGGCATGAGATCACAGGTGGGTGCCGGTGAGTGTGGGGGCATCCTGATTTGTGGGGTTCATCCAGACCTTTTAGATGCTACGTCTGACTACTGCGGTTGAAGAGGAATGAGTAGAAGTAATATAAGAAACTGTATCAGCAACAGCACTATACTGTATTACTCTTACCAGTTACCTGTAATAATACATTTATTCTTGAAATAAAGCTTGGATTTAAGTCATCAGATCGCTTTCCCTGCCATTTTGGCCTAGTTTACACTGCGCTAGCTTTGAACCGGAAAATCCATTCTGCAGCCTGCCAACTGAGTGCAGCAAACACAGGCTGTGAATGGGACCAGAATAGAAAACACTCAGCTCCTCAGACTTCTCATGGTCAGATAAATCATTTTGATCAGTCAAGCTGAGAGCTTACTGCTAATAATAATTAATTTCTCAATACAAATAGTAACACTTTTATGTGTTGTCAGTCTCTACAGATGGCACAAAGATGCCGTGTACTCCATTTTCAAATGATTTCTTTACACTGTGACTACAGTTTGCTCTGTGAAGAACAAAATGTACAATGAAAGATGGGGGAGCCAACTGGTCAGAATTCTGATGACAGCATCCTGCTTAGTAGAGAAATTACTCATTTGCTGTTACGGGATACTGAATTTATATATCCCATTACCCTTTACAATTATCCTGTTGCACTTTCCTTTATTTAGACAACATGAGAGTCTTAGAAAGTAAGTAAAGCCATAAAATAGTTCCTTCATCCGCACAGCATAGGTGCAACTTGCATCGAAACTGTGTTCCCCCCACATGCCCAGGACTGGGCAAACCAGCTAATTACCCTTCCATGCTTTTTCAGTTTTGCAGCTGATTAGTAACTGTCAGTAACCAATTTGATTCACCAGGGGGAGGGGTGCCTGCATGTCCACCCAGTGAACCTGGAAGCAAGGTCCTCCCACTTTAAATCAAAGTCTATTTGCAACATAAAAACATAGACAGCATAAACTTGACAGCAGAAGAAGACTACGTAGTCCATCTGGTCTGCCCTTATGTGTATATGTTCTCTTAATCTCAGGGTAAATGTACAGCATGGTTATCCCAAGCATGTTTACATTTGCTTACCACCTCTGCTACAAGTTTTTCAGAGATCTTATATAATATTTTTTGACACTGCTCTAATCTTTCGTCCAAGCTGCTTCAGTTATTCAGTCATGTCCCATCCCCTTCATAACTCCGGGCTGTACAAATTAAGTTCTCTAGGTCTTTCTTGATAAGTTTTGGTGTTTAAGATTATGCACAATTTTTGTAGCTCACAGTGAACCCCGTGCCTGACCAGAGTTCTACTGTGTTCTAATGTGGCATTACAACCTCCCTCGTTCTGCTGGTCATGCCTCGTGCTCTGCTGGTGATGCCTCAAGCATTCTGACTGCTTTTCCAAATGCCTGGTTATACTGCCAGCTCATCTTGAGGCTATCAGAATCCAGTACCCCTAAATCCCTCTCTTCTGGCTAATATAGTACAGTAGTTCCTCAAGTGCATCGTTTTACATTTAGAATAACTGAACTCCACAGTTTCCATTGGTCATTTGTCTAGTAAAGCTAAATGAAAAGCAACCAAGAGATCCAAAACTACTGATTTTGGATTGGTGTGTGCACAAATATTGTGCTTAGAGGGCTCAAACCTGTATTTATTAAAAGATGTTCTATTAATGCAGATGCCCACTGGTAAATGGTTGTCTGTGGTTAGCAAATTTCTAAAATTGAAATAACTTGACTTGAACAAACATAAAAAGCTTTGTGTTTGGGTTACAGACATATTTATTGCATTACTGGACTATTATTTATTGAAAAAGGAGCAGTTTATCTTAAAATTTAAAAATTCTTGCATCACATTTTATGTACCTAGGTAAACTACCTGGATACTGTACGCTGCCCTTTTAATTTAAACAAAATATGGTATGCCCTGCCAGGTCAATTACGGTATGTATTATTTGTTGGTAAAATAACCAAAATATACAAAATAAAGAGGTAGTCTGTGAGTTAATGAATAGTGATGGGCTTTGGATCTAGATCCAGATTTGCTGATTTGTTTGGGTCAAATTATCCGGCATGCCACCCTCATCACTATCTTGTGAATTGGTATAGGGGAGCCATTGAATCTCTTATTAGTTCACAAACAGTTAAAAATAGAAAAAATACAGTTGAAATAAATGCTGGCTGTGTGTCTTTCTTCATCTGTTCCCTGTTGGGCAGCATCCTTTCTGCAAGTTTTCCAGATCGAAGACTCCCTCCTGGTCCAGTGGGCGCTGGTCTGCTGCTTCCGGGCAGCTATTGCAGCCGCCTGTTCCCACATCATTAGGAGGATTTCACAGAGCAGAAGCCTCTGTGGCATAACAGCCTCCCTGCCCCAGTGGCATGGTATTAGCTTGGCCAGAGAGTTCTATTTCACATTTTAAAAATGTATTTTTTTCAACTGTTTGTGAACTGGTAAGGCAGCCAAGGGTTCCCTATACCAGTTCACACATTGTGGCCGCAGTTATTGTATCTGGCATTCGGGAGTACCAAATGCTGGATACCAGGAAACTATTTGGTTAGAGGGCTTCAGAACTGTATTGTCCCCACGCCGGCTCATCACAACTAATGAACCCCAATTTACAGTTATTAATACATTATCAACCAGAGTGTCTTAGAAGGCTGTGTATTTCCAGTTTGTGAATTGTGTTTCTGACTTAAAATTGGTTAATAAAATATGAAATCATGACACTTTAAAACAGAGAGGGAAACATCTGGACATATTATTTTATGATTTCTACGTAAGTGTCAGCTGCTATGCCCTATGGACAGCAATAGGCTAGATTAATTGCTTTGCAGTATAGAATAACCACTAATGTTGTTACACTGGCAGTGTGGAAGTCTGCACCTGCTTACACCATCTGCCTGACCTGATGGTAAGGGCCTCATATCGCCAGCATGGCTGACCTTCATCTTTCTCTCAGACAAGTACATTTGCCTGTTACCAGTTGTCTCTGACACTAAAATGCAGTCTCATCCATTTGAAAATCTAAAATCATCATTTAACCATCTCACATATTTAACACCTATTTAAAAAACATATTTAACAGATAACATTAAATATTGTGTCAGTACTATAGTTTAAAAGACCAGAAATGTATTTTGTTGTAAATTAACAAAAAAAAAATTAGAGTTGTGCAGTAGTAAGCGAATAATAATTATGGCATATCTTGCAATTGTGTCAAATGATTAATGAGTACATTTGATATTGAGTAGGATTTTGCTGTTTAAACACATTTTTTGCCTCACAGCAGGTCCATTCCTAGTCTCCAGTGACCCGTGTCATTGCCCTGAACATGATAAAGACAGGGGGTGCTATGCTGACTGCAAAGCCCTGCCTTCTGCCTTGAGGCATGGTGTCTGCGGTGTTGAAGCACCTCCAAGGGAGCGTGTGTGGAGGAGGGAGGCACAGCATTGCTCAATGCTTTGCATTGTTCATTGCCCCTCTGCTGCACTCACCACCCTCAAAGCAGGCTGGGACTTGCAGTGATTATACCTAGAGATGAGCGAACTTCTTGAAAGTTCGATTCGGGCGATTCGCCGAATTTCCCCAAGAAATTCTGGTTCGCCCGAATCGAACTTTCACGAATCGCTCATCTGAAAAAAAAAATGCCGGCATGGTGGGAGCGGGCAGGCCGGCTACGCTGTCAGCGGGCGGCAGCCGGCCTGCCCGCTCCCACCATGCCGGCATTTGTTTAAAAAGCAAACACTTACCTGCATGGTCGGAGCGTGGAGGCCTGCGCCGCTCTCAGGCGCCCTCTGATGACGCGTCCTCTGATGACGCGTCCTCTGATGACAGCTGAGAGCGGCGCCGGCCTGCCCGCTCCCACCATGCCGGCATTTTTTTTTTTTTATTTCAGGGAAAATTCGATCGGCACGAACCAAAAAAAATTCGGGTTCGTGCCGAATCTAATTTTCCCTGAAATTCGGAGCGAATTCCGGTTCGTCCAAACCGGTTCGCTCATCCCTAATTATACCCGACCTAACCCCAAGTACTAAGTAACTCAGGCTGGTATTCTACACCGTCGGTGGCCACTAGACAAGATGGAAAATGTGGGATTTGTGAATGGTGAGTCAGGGAGCTAAATAATGGGAGGGAAATCTTATCCAACGACATGAAAGGGAAGTCAATATAATTTTATAATCTACACCTTTTAATGTGCACCTGTACTTAGAGGGAAGTTTATGTCGTTACCTTCTATCCCAAGCCCAGTGCCCCAAAACAGCCATTGTTTTTTTATTTTTACAAAAGCCTTTGCTGAATATTCATAACAGCATTCGGCCATATTGCTCCCTGGACCAGCAGCCCCACCCCCAGCGATGATACATTCAGGGGTTTATTTATCAAGGGATAGCGGCAGGTAGCGCCTCGTAGCGGCAGGCAGTGTCTGGTGAACGCTGGGCGCTGTACGCGATACCACATTTATGAAAGCGAATCTGTTGAGCGACCCTAACAGCGCCATGTAGCGCACGATTCATCATTACAGGCAGCTCAGCGTATAGCGCCGGCACTCTAGCTTCCAGAGCGCCAGATAAGACCCTGTTCCCTTTCTTTTGTTTAAACAGGGTTTTTTGTTTTTATTTTTTTTTCTCTCAAATAATTGTGTGAACTCTTCTGGCCTAGAAAAGGTCATTTTTGAAACTTTTTTGATTTTTTAGATTTTATAATAATTGTCATTACAGGTCTGGCATTAAAGTATTAATGTCACAATGTTACAACAATGTGTTACTGGTGGATATGTGTTCAAAAACAGACTTTAATCACACAGCGTCTGCCGCTCTATGCTATAGCGACTAGATCCAGAGCGCCTACACTCTGTGAGTCTGTTATTTTGTTGAATATGGAGTCGCTGAGAGTTGGTCACACTGAGCTGGCGCTACCTTTCACTCGCTGCAATGCTGTACTGGTGTTAGAACGCCCAACATACATCTCATTCATCAATGCCGGCCAGGTTACTTCAGCGACTGAGGAGCTCTGTTACAGCGCCAGATAGTCAATCACAGCGTAAACTAGCGGTCGCTCTAAGCGCTGCTATACAGACACTCATCTGCCGATATGTGGCGCTAGTAATGAATCAACCTCCTTGTTTCAGTACTTCCATTATGTGAAACAATCAGCATATGGCTGTCATTCACCATCATACTGCTTCATGTTAATCTATTTATCAATATCGGGCAAAGGTTTTAGTAAAAGAAAAGAAACACAGGCTGTTTTGGGGCACTGGGCTGGGGATGGAAGGTGACACTATAAACGTCCCTCTTAGTATAGGTGCCCTTTAAGAGAAAAGGATACACAAAGCAACTCCCTAGAGAAAATGGCCGAAAAGCATAGGTCAGGGGACTGATATTAACATTTGGAGGCTGATTCACTACTAACGCCAGGTATTGCCACATGAGCGTCTGAATAGCGGCGCTTAAAGTGGACCAACACCCAGGGGTGATCGGCCCGGGAATCTATAAGATTCCCGGGCCGATCACCTCCCTCACCGCGGGGCATCCGAGATCGGGATGTCCCGCGGGGTGAAACCCCCCCAAAAGCCCCAAAAAACCTTACCTTATCGGCGACGGATCAGCCGCCGCCGCCTCCCGCGCGCCCCTCTAGCAGTGCGCGCGCCCGCGCCGGCCGTTTGTGAATGGCCGGCGCGGGCACGCGCCCTGTAAGAGGGACGCGCGGGAGGCGGCGGCAGCTTATCCGTCGCTTGTCCGTCGCCAAAAAGGTACATTTTTTGGGGCTTTTGGGGGGGTTTCACACAGCGGGGCATCCTGATCTCGGATGCCCCGCTGAAGTGGACCAACACCCAGGATAGTGAAAATCCTGGGTGTTGGTCCACTTTAAAGCGACCACTAGTAGACGCTGTAAGCGGGTATCAGGTGCTGTAACAGAGCGTCTCGGTTGATCTAGTAACCTGACCGCCATTGATAAATATGATGTGTGTCGGACGCTGTAACAACAGTACAGCGCTGCAGCGAGAGAGAGGTAGCGCTCCACACCATATTTAACAAAACACTAGACACGCACAGCGTCGGAGCTCTAAGCTAGCATACTGCACCAGACGCTGTGTGATCTTAAAAGTCTGTTTCTGAACACATATACACCAGTAACAAAGCGAAAACACACGTGGAATGACATTGTTTTATCACTGGGGCAATAACACTTTAGTGCCAGACCTGTAATGACAATTCTGCATAAAAATATAAAAAGTCCATAAAATGTATAAAAGTGTTTGTTTGCAGCCAGGAGAGGTCACATAATGATTTCAGTAAAAAAAAAAAAATTAATAAAATAACACGCTATTTATACACAACTAATGAAGCCCAATTGAAATGTATGGGAGAGCGCTAAAGAGCGACAGGTACTACATGGCGCTACTGAACCTAGATCGCCGCCGCTATATGCTGAGCCACCTGTAATAATACATGTAACGCTACATGGCGCTGTTAGAGGCACTCACCAGATTCGCTTTCTTACATGTGGTTTTGCTTACAGCACCCGGCGTTCACTAGAAGCTGATTGGAGACCAGCGACGGCTGCATTAGTAAGTGCACCTCCACCCCATGCCACACCAACCTGAGTCGCCCTACCCTAGGTCCAAAAACCCCACCGCTCCTCAGAGCGTGTGCCATTGGCCAGGCACACACCCGCTACACATGTGTTCTAAAACAGACTTTAATCACACGCATAGAGCGTCTGGCGCTCTATGCTACAGCGCCCAGCTTTAGAGCGCCGGTGCTCTGTGTGTCTAGTGTTTTGTTAAAGCGGTCCTTCACTCTGAATAAGAGTCTATGTTATATGTTCCCCCCCCCGTACATACAGATTGCCCACATTAAAAATCATCCTACCTGCATCTACTGCATGTTATGAGCCTTTAAACATTCAAGATGGCGGCACATGGGACATCAGGCAGCCTGCAAGCAAGTGCCTTCTGACTGTGCTGCTCTTCATTCCGGGATTGCTGACCTTTTCCTGACCCCCGCTCTGCTCTGTCTGAGCAAAGCACAGCTATAACCCCGCCCCCTGTACTTTATCCCACTCTCCTCTCCTCAGTAAGTGTGATACTTCTGAGTCAAGATGGCGGCACCCGTATCCAAAAGCCCTGAACAGAGTTGCAGCCCAGTGGGGGAAAGAATAATAAGTAAGTGACTAAAAACTTAAAATAGATTACTTTTATATGCTGGGGAATCGTTTTTTAAGGGTTTGGGCTTTTCAATAAATCATGGTAGCTGGCGCTACCTCTCACTCGCAGCAGCGCTATACTGTTGTTACAGTGCCCGACACACATCACATTCATCAATGCCGGCCAGGTTACTAGAGCGGCTGAGACAGCGCCCAATACCCGCTTACAGAGTCTACTAGTGGTCGTTCTAAACGCTGCTATACAGATGCTCATCTGCCGATACCTGGCATTAGTAATGAATCAGAATCCACATTTTAATGTTCAATGTAATGTAATGTTTAATGGCTTTAATATTTCTCATGAATGGGGAGGGGGGAGTAGATACTCTCTATAGCCACTATATATTTGTTGCGCACTATTCATGACATTACAATGGACCAAAAATCTTGGGTTCTAGTCCTTCCGCTTGGGGGCCCACAGTTATGAATGCCCTGCTGTATGAAGCTCCCCAGAATGCCGTGCTAACTCACCTCTCCTTGAGCCCTCGGCGCAGGTGTGGCTGCTCGTCCAAACAGCTTCTCCTGACGCGCATATTAATGTGCTGGCCACACTTATGAGCAGTGCAGCATTGCTTCCTCTCTTCAGCTTTGCGCAGCCCCACACGGCCATTCAGGCTGCGGCCTGCGGCCACATACAGCTGAGAAGGGAGGCGAGTGATGCCGGTGTCGTGATGTGGGGGAAAGGTAGGAATATCGGGCGCCCTGGGGGGCTTTCACACAGCGGGGCATCCCAGTTCAGATGTAAGCCTGCCCTGGAGTCACTTAGGCCCTTATTTATGAAGGAATAGCGACAGGTAGCAACTGGTGAGCGGCCGGTAATGACGGGCACCGCCACGAGAACGCCGGCTCCCCACCACAATCACACATTTATCAAGCCAATCCTGCTTAGCGACTGAGATAGCGCCATATAGCCACTCATTCATCATTATTCCAGCCTCAGCCCACAGCGTCAGCGTCCGACCTTGAACAGCGACAGGTATGACCTCTCGCTACCTGGCGCTCTCCAATGCATTTCAATGGAACAATCTTTAAATATTCATAATTAATTGTTATTAATTTTTTTTTTTTTAAATGTGAAAAATTCTGTGACCACTTCTGCCATTTTAGATTTAAAAATTAAAAAAAAAATTGTACAGAATTGATATTACAGGTCTGATATTAATGTATGCATATTACAAAATTATTTAAAAAACTTGTTTTTTTTGGTTTCCAAAAATATGGTTGTTTGGGGGTTAAAAAACTACTTTTAACCCATCGCAGCCAGCGTTCTGGGGTTTAAACATGCATTTTACAGCGCGAGAATTTTTTGAGCGAATATGGTGGGAACCGGTCGCTAGGGCTAGTCGCTATCATGCGCTCCCATACAGCGCGGAACCTGTCAAATAGCGACTCCTCACCCAACATTCAACATTATGGCAAACCGACTGAGTCGCTATCAACTACAGAACAACGGCCAAGCACAGCAACTACTAGTGGGCGCTCTGAAAATACCGCTACAGTCTCTCAACTGTCGCTACCTGCCGCTATTAATGAATCGGCCTCCCTGCCCTCAGGGTGGGTTTTGGTGCACTTTAATAACATCCATGTAGACCTAAGAAGCTATCCAGCATTCGAGTAAGTATGATGGTATATGTATCTACAAACCCCAGGCATCACTACATTCATGGATACATCATCGTATTGTAATGGAGCTAAACACAGATTTGTGATCAATAAGGTGTGGCCGGAAACAAGAGACATAAGACAGATGCAATACACTTTCATAAATGGGCAGAAATAAATGAATAAAAAAGAATGAATAAGCTAAAATAGATTATTTTATGCATTAGTATTTTAAAGGCTTGTCTTTTTTACAAACATATCCTCATCTCTGATGCCTCATCCGTTATTATGGCTTTAACAGGCTCCTCCTCATTTGAAAGGAAAGGATGCTGGTATTAAAGAAATGTAATCTAGTGTCTTATTTGTCAGATATTGTTGCATTTTTAGCCTGCTCAATAGTTGTTACTCTTTTTTCCAGGCATCTGCTGGAGCCTACTAGACTGCAAAATTCATCATTTTCTACTTCTGGTTTCATGCAGTCAAAGAAGGTACTTAATGAACCAACAAAGCTAAATAAAGGTTTCGCAAAATGCTTCTTTGGCAAAACTGGATGATTTTGCTTTTCTTGCACCTGCTTTTACGCCAAGAAAACAGTTCTTATACACAGCAAATATTTTAAAGAAATATTTTAATTGGGAAAAAATGACATCAGTATATATATCATTTATAGACAACCATTTTTGCCCAAATTTGTATTTAACAGAAAGAAAACGTAAACTAATCAACCTATGTTTCAGAGACCATCTTTGCCAGGTTCAGTGTAAGACATATGTGTGCTATATGTGATTTTCACTGGCAATTGTGGGGCAATCCCAATAGCCCAGCAATTGAAACAAAACACCCAGGAGCCTCAGTGTCTGTGCTCTAGTTCTGATCTACACATTTGTGCTGTGGTAGGTGATAATGTATATACTAGTTTTGCATGATAAGTCATGATCTTTACTGTCAACCTATCAGAGCTTATGTTATCCTTTTTTAATGAAAACGTAAAGTCTGCCATTGGTAGATGCCTCTGTGTTGATGATTCAGCTTAACTGCATAGATGGTTAGGCACCTTGGATTAACATGCCTCTTAGAAGGTTAAAGCTCCTGAAATACACAGCTGGGCGTTGGTTAAGGGGGTTACTTTGTACTAGGTTCAGAACGGGTGTGCACTTTCGATGCTCTCACTTCAGAAATAAATAGGACAGGTCGTAAGGCAGGCTAAAAAATGGTGGACTTGCATGTGGGGAGGTGCCATCATTTGGAGTTTTAAAGAAGGCCCCTCAGGAACAATTCATGGGTTGGAGAGCAGGTGGCAGAGTTAGGTCGGAACAGATAGGGAGCAATTTAGCTCGAGAGCCCAGAAACTCAGTAGAGTGTGCAGCAGAGGCGGTGCTATATCTTACCTGAGCCCCGATCCTCTTCTGTCAATGGTGGCAGAGCGGCAGTAGCGGTGGCAGCGGCAGCGTTGGTGGGCAGTGACGGAGGCAGCAGCAGAGGTCCAAACTGACCCCAGCTGGGCTACAAAAAGATGGCTGCCAGTTTCCATAAGTGAGGATACTTCTAGTGCCAGCACTAGGAGTGTCCTCACTCATGGGATCTGACGGACATCTTTCTGAAGCCCCAGCTGTGGCAAGTTTGGAACAAGACTGCCGCCGCCATTGCTTGAAAAGGGGTTCAGGTTAGTTACAGCTTCTGCTGTTGCAACCTTAGGTAAAGCTGGTTGATAAGCTGCTCAGCGGCCCATCAACCAGCTTTTCCATGCTCGGGCTGGGCGCCAAACTCTGTTTGATTTCAGGAACCCGAACTTTCAAGTTCAGTACGGACCCGAACTTTTCGTGTTCGCCCATCTATAATCATAGACATATTCAGAAATCAGTCTGAACCAATAATTGTGCGTATGAATGTACACAAAGCCTGTTTTATTCCAATAACATAATGCACAATGCCTCTTTACATGACTAAAACTTTCAGGGGTCACAATTTTTGTTTATTGTGTTAATAGGAAGTCATTAATGCCCATCAACCAGCTTTTCCGTGTTCAGGCCGGATGCCGAACTCGAACATAAACTTCTGGCTGATGTTTGGATTTGGGAACCTGAACTCGCAAAGTTCGGTACAAACCCGAGCATTCTGGTTTGGGTCACCCATCTCTACTGGAGATACATTGAGGAGAACCAAAGTTTGGAACCACCACTTAAAATGCGATGAAAGGTCACAAATAGGATATTTCCTATACTGTATAAACTGAATTTATGGAAGATCAATTAAACACTTCAGGACCTTCCCAGAGATCAAACTATGAATGTTTTAGCTAGATCCTATAGTAAAGAAGGAAGGGAACCCATATCTACTGGGACACCCTGTTGGGGTGAGGGTAACTGAGGGTAACCATTAATGAACATTTGCCAGCATTTGACTGCATGTTTCCCAAAGTTAACTGCAATAATCTAGAAATCACTAAGTACCTGCACATGCATATTTACAGATATGCTTGAATGCCCATGCCCCACTAGTTTGAAAAGTTTAGTAGAAGTGAATTGCAGTATTTACCTGGGCATGCAGCTTGCCTAATAGCAATCTTGACTGCCTACGCTTGATTGCAATTGCTTGGTGATCTGCATTATTGATTCCTGATAACATGTTGGGATATCAAGCTTCAGATTTGGGCTATTGTTAAATTCAACCCAAATTGTTGGGACTAGACCCTATTTGTGGCAGCATGCCAGCTCCTATGTCCTTTGACTATAATAATGGGAATCAGGCTCTTCCACACCCAAAGGGGTGCAGCCAAATGGGTGGAGGTAACATGGAATCACCTGCCGTATATATTCTGTTGGAGCGATTGCTGTCAGAGAATGAGGAGGAAGGACACCACTCAGCACTAGACAGGAAAGAAAATGCCAGTGGTAAGTATGGTAAAGTACTTTATTAAAATATACTCTTGTTTACTTTGTTTATGCTACACTTGAATTGTTAAGGGGTCCCAAGGCCCTCGGGATATCTACCCCTACGCCTGGTACACCAGGCTTTTAGCCTCAAAGGGGGGGGGGCACAGTTTTCTTCAAAAACAATAAGAAAGGGGGAAAAAGCCAAACAATGGTATTTATGGTGTAAGGCTTTAGGTTTAAAAAGTAATCATCGAATAGCATCCGAACCACATACTGTAGGGTTGTGTTCAACTCATCACTACTGCATCATATAATATTATTATATATACATTGGGGCCTACTTTACTGGCTGTTCAAAGTAAGTGCATTTAAAAAGCAATACCGTTAGCATTAGCAAATTCTACCTAAATGATGACGATACTCTGCAAAACTTATTGTTGGCTAAGAGAATATATTTTAAGGTGCACATTCGAGGATACTTAGGGGGTATTTAAGAACAGATAGTGCCAGGTAGTGCCTCGTAGCAGCAGGCAGCGTCTGGTGAACGCTGGGCGCTGTACGCAAAACCACATTTAAGAAAGCAAATCTGGTTTCTAGGCTCAGGAGCGCCATGTAGTACCTGTCGCTCTGTAGCGCTCTCCCATACATTTCAATAGGGCTTCATTAGTTTTTTTAATTTTATTTTTTTTAATTTTGAATGCATAGATGGTCATTGTATGCTTGTGCACACATAGGAATTCGTCTTCCGCATTTAACCCATCCGTGCAGTGACTGTACACATGCTCGGAGCGGTGGGCTGCCCTAATTACGGCGCCTGGGGAGCAGTTGGGGAGTTAGGAGCCTTGCTCAAGAGCACTTCAGTCATGTCCCAGTCTGTATAGCAGCGCTTAGAGCGACCGCTAGTAGACACTTTAAGCGGGTATCGGGCGCTGTAACAGAGCACCTCAGTCGCTGTAGTAACCTGGCCGGCATTGATGAATGTGATGTGCGTTGGGCACTTTAACACCAGTACAGTGCTGCAGGGAGCTAGAGGTAGCGCCAGCTGAGTGTGACCGACTCTCGGCGCTCCACACCATACTTATCAAAAAAGGACACACACAGCGTCGGCGCTCTAAATCTGATCACTATAGCATAGAGCGCCAGATACAATGATTTGAGCAAATGAACGGCCATTGACATGTATGGAAGAGCGACAGTGAGCGAAAGGTAATACCTGGCACTCTGGAAGCTATACGCTGAGCCGCCTGTAATAATACATTGGACGCTGCATGGCGCTGTTAGAGTCACTCACCGGATTTGCTTTTATAAATGGGGTTTTGCCTACAACGCCCAGCATTCACCAGATGCCACCTGTCACTACGAGGCAATACCTGGCGCTATCCCTTCTTAAATAACCCCCATAGAAACATACTGTACATAGAAAGCAGACCAATCTGTAAAAGACAAAAACAATACCTTTCTTACCCAAAAAATCTTCAAAGTGAGCGCCCAGTCTTCTTTAACTCCCCCCCCCCCCCCCCCAATGCTAAGGCAAGACAAGAGATGTTCCCAAAAAACAGCTTAACTCGCCCCAAATCCAGAACTGTCAAGGAGCGGCAGCCACTCTCCGCACATGTCCCTCAACCCATTTAAGATGACTGTGGCCATTATCCAGGTTTCTGGGGGACAGGCGCTGGATCCTGGATGGAGTAAGGAGTTTTTAGTTTTCACCCTCCTACTACAGTGCCAAGGAAGAGAGGCAAGGTGGAGAGCTTAAAAAAGACTGGACCTCCACTTCCGAATGAAAATAACTTGTACATTTCAAAGCAACTGATCCTTGCTCAGGCATCACCATTTGCTTCGTTCATTTTCATATGCAGAAAAGCTCTCTTTATTGTAATACACTTACTTATTTAACGATAGATCAAGTATAAACTTGGAGCCAAAAGCCTCTATCTGGAAACTGGCTTGGGCAAGATGAATAACCTGCAAAAACAAGGGAAAAACACAGTTTTATTTACAGTTTGTTTAGATGCATGCATCTTATTTTCTTGAAGCTTCACTGCTGTGGAGAATTTACAGTATCTTAATTAGCTTAAAGTGGACCATGGAGTCTATGAGACTCCAGGGAAGGCATACTCGCTCCCCCTGGTGCCCCCCAATTGAGGGTGCCCCGCTGTGCAAACCCCCCATGTCACCCAAAAACCCACGCTCGGTCCAACGGTGCATGCACGAGCAGGGATTGCATCCCCTCTATCCCTTTAACAGGGCCTATGCCCACGCCAGGAATTTATGAATGGCCGGTGCGAGCATGCTTCCTGTTGCAGGGTAGTGGAGTATCTGGCCGCCAGCATGCTTGGATCCGCTCACATTAGACGAGCTCCTGGACAAAGGTTCTCCAAGAATGCTGATGGGATGAGAGGGCTGCGCATGTGCCATAGGACCAGGGAAGGGTAAGTGAAATCAGGCGGGGCACTCCCCCATTCGAGATGCCCAGGGGGGCAAAGACCAAAACCCAGGGTACCCAAAATTCTGGGTTTTGGGCCACTTTAACCATCAAAGCAGGCAGGGCAGGTTCCAAGTTTTGAGGGCCCAGGGGTTATAGAATTTTAGTAGGCTTACTTGTGGCCTATGTGTGAGAAAACCCACCTACCCAAAAGTTTTTTTTTCATTTTGCCTATTTATGTATTTCAGTAAGTCTGAATGACCCCTTTTTGGATCGTTACACACTGGGCCAATCAGCTTAGAAGGACTGCAACATCCACAAACACACCCCACAAACATTTTTGAAGGATTATCACAGTCCATTGGAGCCCCACTGAGCAGCAAACCCGACACCCAGACGATTCCTGCTTTTGACTGAGGTGGACAAGTTATTAAAATAAATCTGGACATTGCTAACAGCAGGTACCATAAATCACCAACATTGACATAAAAATTACCTCTGCCCAGGACTTGGCAAATAATATCTGCTGTATCAAGACACGCAGATATACATAGAACTGGCTTCAGCAAACATGCTTTTTTATTGCCTAGCTGTAACATCTTCTAAGCCTGCTAACTTTCATTTCACCAAAGACTACATCATGATTCCTAACACACTTTTAAAACGAGTCATTCAAGAGTTAACTAGTGAAGAAGCACGCAGTCTTGTAAATGACAGGGCTTTATGGCACAGCGCATATCACTATGTATCAAGTTCTAAGTTGCATAGTTCAAAGCTTTTCTTAAGTCACAGCCAACTGACAGTTGTTCAAAGGAGTCTCTCGAGTTCTGCGACAGTGGCCCAATGCCCAGAAATCAAGATTATTTGTATCCTATAAGACCGACACCACCAAATAAGTGTTCGTAAAGTACAGATGCTTGTATTTTCTGATTTGGATGTCACACTGTCAACTTTTAGAGCTGTCATTGCCAGATTTCAAATGCACGCTGGTAGGTGCCTATTATCCTAATGAGGCACGATTCCATCAACATATTAAAGCATGACTATGATCTACGAAGCAGATAGAAAGAAAGTACCCTTCACATAAATATATTCATAAATGGGGTCGTAAAAAACTTGACTTCGTACGAGAAAAACTTGCACACGAGAATGCTTGCATTTTCATGTGATTCAGGGAACGCGCAAGACAATCTTGCATGTGTGAAAGCAGTGGAGAAACCCTTTTGAGATCTCTTACACTGTGCCCTATTAAGCTAGAAATAACAGACAGAAGCCCTATTTAAGCGAGAAATGAAAGCTCTGGCGTGAGCTTTCTCCCTACAAAGCATACTCACATGATTTCTGCTGATCCAAAAGTTCAGCAGCCCCCTTTCTCCTGCCTACCATACTTTAGAGAATATTTGTTTCCAATAATAATTTGTCAAAATGTAATATTGTTTCATGCATTTTAGTATTTCTGCCTAACATGTATCTAATGCCTCCGTAATCATGTTTTCCCTTTTTTTTTTTTTTTTTAAATAAATAACACACTGAGACCACCATTCTCGTTAGCAAAAATGTAGAGGTAATTCTCACACCAATGTCTTGCCTTAATAACCTCCTTTGATTCTTTTGAATTTGTGCAAGCACATGGGGTGTGGGGTCTAGGCTGTATTGCAAGGTCTTTGACCCTTCCACCCCATGGCTTGCACTTGAGGTTTGGGGCAACCTCAGATAATTTATCAATTGCATTGTATGTTCCAAATGGGGCTCTCAGAGATTAGAGTTAGGACTGCACCCCACAGGGGCACCTTGGCGTGGTGGTGTAGCTTAAGCCCTCTGTTTTTAACCAAGTTTAGAGACAGATTGTAGGTTGGTCAGCAAGCTAACAGGGTTGAGTGCTGTGGCGCCTTTAAGACTTTTGTATCCCAATTGCCCTGCTGACGTGCACCTCCCAGGTTAGTTATAAAATGGTCTGAGCGGCTGCCACCCCTCCTTTGTTGCCTTAATAACCTGCCTCCCAAGTTAATTGTGGTCCCTGAAGCATGTGAGCACATTTGCAGGAATCTTTGTACACAGGATAACCTAAACCAAGAACACTCGCTTGTGTTCAGACTCATGTAAAAATGTAAGCTTTAAAAAAATACACAGAAACATGCACGTAAAAAGGATGCCTGCAAAACAGCATAAGATATAAGGGGTGACTCAGGGCCAGGTGAGATTTCTCATTAATTTTTTAAGAGAGAAAATGGCCATTTACTTTTATTGTCTACCTTGGGGTTGTTTCAGAGCCAGGTGAAAATTCAGAGTAGACAATAAAAGTAAATGTCAGTTTTCTCTTCTAAGAAAGGAGTGAGAATTCTCGCTCTGACCCCATAGTGAGAATGTGTTCCCTCACGGTGCTGGATCGGCCCTAGAATATCTGTATAGGGGGTGGGCTGAATCAGGATATAGATTACGACCATGTGTGTAAACTACTGTAGGCAGATTTCCCCAAAAAACGTCACAATCTCTCCTTACTAATTAGTAGTGCTTGCAGAAATATATTCATGTGCCCTTGTTACCAAAAAATCCATTTCTGCAATGCTGTTTTATGCCACATGCTTTCTTTTTTACAAACAAATTCAAAGGAAGAATCTCCTATTTTAGTGGCTGTGGCAGATGTGCACTGTATAGTATCTTAAACACATACTACTAAGAAACCAAACAGGGACACCCTTGGATTATGGTGACACTCACTGCTGGGCCCTTGAGGGTGTGCTTACCCCCACATTCCAGAGTCTCAGGAGACAACACCATTCTCTTTCTTTCTCTATCTTCAGCACGTTTCCCTTTCTTTCCTATCTTCTTGCCTTTCCATATTTTAGACTTTTTCATAATATATCCATCTTTTTCTCTTTCCTCCCACAATCACTCCTTACATTTTGCTGCTCTGCTTGGAAAACTCCCCAGAACTTGCCCAGAAAAACTCACCTTACCCCATTCCTGTGGCACATGTACAGCCTCTTATCCAATCAAAGCTGTTTGCCAAGCATATTAATGCTCACCAAGCTGCTCTACGCTTGGCAATCAGCAGCAAAAGCAGGCCACACCCCTAGACAGGGCACACTTCTGCCCCCAGCCTACCTGAATGGGCGGACCTGAACCCAGAGATGCCGGTAATATGGCCGCTGTTGTTCCAGATTGTTTACATCGCCAAGGGAGCTGCCGGGATAGGTGAGTTTTACGGCTCCCCATGTTTTTTTTGCTAGAGGAAGGCCAGCGGCGGCCAGCCCTGAGATCTATAGGTCCCATAGACTTTTGTTCTGCTTTAAACATACCATTGCCATATTACAGCACCACCCTTCAGAAGAATGAGGAATGTTATTACAATATACACATACATTGAATCATGTTGATCTGTTTGTTAGTGTTTTCTGGTGCACTAATAGCCACATTAAACTCACTGAAGGTGATAAATAAAATTGAGGTAAATGAAAAACTTTGGTTTGTCAAACTTGTGTGAGGAAAGGGCAGAGAAAGTGAATTCTGCAAAGCTAGCAAATGCAATCATGCAGAGTGTGCACACAAACGTCCTAGATATTTATTACCTGTCTACCAGGCTCTTACAAATTGTCATTTTAATGAATGAAAATCACTTTTCACAGATTTCTCTCTTCCTCGCCTCACTCATCTTCACTGCACACCACAATGTACAATAACAGTGTGAATCTTGTCTTCTTTGTTTTTATTTCTTGGCCCTTATTTTTCATTAATTTTGAAAAATGTGTTATATATACGTGAATTATTTAAAATCTAGGCTGAATAAAAAGCTTGCTCTCCTCTGCAGCAGCTGGTATAGCATCCAGCTCTTGTGTCGAGTATCCAACCATGTGACTTATAGAAGCTCATGCATCTTTATGAAGGCCCCAACTGCTTGCAAGACAGGCAAATGAAACTTCATGCTCTGTAACAGAGGGGACAGGCAAAGCTCTTGCAGTACAAGATAGGTTTAGGGGCACCCAAACACATGTTGGGGCCCTAGGATTAGGAGAGGTAGGTTTTGAAAAACCAGACCCAGCGCCAGCTACTGCAGGGGAAATAGGTGAGTATATACATTGTCTTGCATATGCCCTTTGAATACAAAACGTGTATTACAAAATTATTTAATATGCATTTTGTGTTGTTTAATGTAAATGGCTGTTACTTTCTGTTTAGAAAGTGTCTGTATTTTGAGCACTTTAAACTGGAACAACACTCATTTTTCACAAATGGTTGTTCCATGCGCAGGAGGCATCCCAGTTGCCTTGCAGCCTGCACATAAATCCCTTTTAGGGCACGTTTACATCGAGGAGACTGTGGGGTGATTGCGCTTTCAGGGCAAGCCCTCTGCAAACACTTTTAACATGCTGCTCATGTTGGCTATGGGCACATTCAGGGAGGTGATTGTGATTGCAATCACCTCCTAAAAGCCTTGCCTACAGCATTGTGGAGGTCGGTGCGAAAGCGATTCTTGCTTTGAGTGGAAATCGCTGTCGCAAACGCTTTTCAGACTCTAAAAACCAGTGCTTACACTGAAAACCCAATTGACGAGCAATTACTTGGTGTGAACGGAACCTCAAACCGGAGAAATCTTCTCGGTCCCATGGAGCATTGCAATTGACTGCTGGGGTCATGTGACTACTGGCAACTGGATACCTGGACGAAGCTTGTGAGCCACATGACCACGGCTACCATTTGCATCGCTCAATTTCATTAAGGCGGGACAAAGAAGAAGGAAAAGATTTGTCTGGTTAAACGGGGTTAATGCACGGAGAGGCGGCAATGACAATCAAGCTGCCCACCGCTTGGAATAACCCCCATTTTGTGGAAAATTGGTGCTTTTGTGCAGCTAAATATGATGCTGAATTGCAACGAGGGGAAAACTAATGAGAAAAGTGAGTAAACAAAATACTCACAGTGCTGAATCAACCCTTTTATCTCCCATGCGCCAATTTCTTCAATAATTACCAATTCATTATATATGGCCTGAGCTATACATGCTCTCCTACCAGCTCTTCTATTCATGCTGCCCAATTCAAGTGAATAAGGGTCACGCCATGCACTTTCCTTGTGAAATGCCTTTAATTTTAATTATAATGACTAAACAGCAACTAAAATTAGCCCAACAGAAGTCTTAAAAAAGTTAATCAGTGAAGGCTGGGTTTCTTTTTAACTGTTGTTTGAACACTTCTTCCTAAAGTGTCATTTGATCTTTAATTTTGTTTGGTGTGCGTCATGGCGATCAGATAGAAATAGCAAAAACCTCTGATCCTGCTTTATGCATTTGTCAGGTACAAGCATACCACAGCAAAATTAGAGCCTGCATCAGGGTTCCACTTGATGGTGCAGAGAGCCACATCATCATCCTATCAATGGGAGTACTTGTAGTGCAGGTTGTTGGGTAGTAATTGATGATAAGTATTGGTGGGCGAACCCAAATCGCATCCCTAACCCGAACAAAGACATCAGCTAGAAGTCTGTGTTCGGGTTCAACTCAACAGCAAACGGGTTGATGGGTTGCTTTTAGCCCTCCCTTCACACAGACTTGCCCCCAACCAATCAGGGAGGGGAGAAAGCTTGGCATAGGTGGGTATGGGCCGCGATGATGCACAGCCTCAAGCTGGAGTGAACTACACTACACAGTCTGCTATGGGGTAATGGGGGCTCTGTTACACAATCTGCTATGGGGTGGTGGGGGTGTTTTGTCACACAGTCTCCTAGAGGGTGATGGGGCTCTCTCACAAAGTCTGCTATGGGGTGATGGGGGGGCTCTGTAACACAGTCTGCTGTGGGGTGATGGGGGGATCAGCCATTCTCCCCCCCCCAGTTCCGGTCCCCATTGACTTCAATGAGGTTTGGGTTCAGATCAAAAAGTTCGTCCGAACTTGCCAAACCTGTACTTCTACGGGTTTGGCCAACACTAATGATAAGGATTGGAGGTTGAGGCCTTGAAAAAATTGGGGACATATCTGCAATGCATCAAGGAAAGGCAACATTTGATCTACTACTTTAGTGCAAGGATATCATAAAATGCAATGTGAATACACACACTACTACCCAAGAGTTTTAGAACACCTTACTTCTTATCTTTTACATGTGCACAGTTCTAGTACAGTACAGGTTTGAAAGTGAATTAAAAAACATAAAAATGGTATGATTTTTTTACCTCATCAAGAACAGCTGCTCTGCAACACACAAAAGCAATGATGGTTTGAAGATGGATGCAAACTATTCCTACAAGTGTCTCAACCTTTGGAAAATACTTTCAAATTCTATATAACCAGTTAACCAGTGTTGGAACAGACTACATTATGACACCATAGGCTCGATTCATTGTCGTGTGCATTTGCCAAGTTGTGCTTGGGCTGCCTCCTGATTCATGGTCATCTAAATTTGAAGCTCATTTAGTAAGGCAGAAATTTGCGCCCGAGGGGGGCGTCAATGCAGAAACTTGTGCATGTAATTTTTCTGCAAGTACAAATTGGTGACTGATTTATGGGGTGTTTAGAGGGCAGAAAAATGGGCATAAATGTGTAAATTTCAAGAGTGATTTTCCGCCAGCAAAAAGTAAACTGCCGACTTCACTGACTAACAGACTTATTTCATTCCTAAAACACATGCCAGCAGTATCCGGCATGTTTTTTAGCAATTAAAATGTCAGCTGCATGAGAGTTCGGGAGTGTTTGTCTGTGAGGATGCGTGTATGTTCATCTGAGGGGGTGCGCACATGTTCATTTGCGGGGGCATGTGCATGTACGTCTGTAGGAACGCCTGCGTGTGCTTCTGTGGGGGCACGCTTTTCCATTAAGTGTGTGCATATGTGTCTGCGGGGGTGCGCATATGTGCTTCTGTGGGGGCGCGCATGTGCATTTGGGAGTGGTCACAGGTGTGTCTGTGGGGGGCAAGCATGTCCATTTGGGAGTGCTTTCATGGGCATCTAGGGGTGTGTGCATGTGCATTTGGGAGTGCTCACATGTGCATCTAGGGGTGCTGGTCTAGGAAGAAGGAGAGAGAGAAGGGGCACAGCCAGGGTGTCTGAAGCAAATTCTCGAACTCTTACAGAGCCCGCCCATTATGCTGATTGTTATGCTGATTATTATGCAGGGACCACATCCACTTGCCTCAGAAGAGAAATCAAAAGGTGAAACTGTAAACCTCAATATATCAGACATTTTTTCTTCAATTTTAAAACAGAGTACAGTTTGGGACACTGCGAAATGTAGCCCGACACACCAGGCTGATTGCCCTGCACAAAATGAGGTGGGCAAAGTACTCAATATAATAACATACAATTAGAGAGTATATTTTTTTTTCTTAAATCAGAAATACATCTTGTTTCTCCTTTAAAAAAAATTCTGTTAATTCTGGTGACCGGATAAGGTGGGGGGGGGGGGGCATTTCCAAAGCTAATTGTTCATTTCATTACACTTCCATTAAGGGACAAAGAAACATGTACAATTAAATTGGACACAGATCAGATGCTATATTAAATGCCCACTGACTTCAATCAATTAGGAAAATGCCTTCTCACTGCCAATCAACTGGGCACAGATCAGATTGGGCACAGTTGTATTAAATCAGATGAGATCAGGCGCATTTGTATTATATCAAATCAGACTGACATAGAAACATAGAAACATAGAAGGTTGATGGCAGAAGACCATACAGTCCATCTAGTCTGCCCTTATGTAACTGTATGCACTCTTTATCTTAGGATAGATGTGTGCTTATCCCAGGCATGTTTAAATTCAGTGACTGTTGATTTCTCAACTACCTCTGCTGGAAGTTTGTTCCAAGCATCTACTACTCTTTCTGTAAAATAATATTTTCTAACATTGCTCCTGATCTTCCCCCCGACTAGCTTCAGGTTGTGCCCCCTTGTTCTATCATTAAGTTTCTTTTTAAAAACACTTTCCCCCTTGAACCTCATTCAATCCTTTCACATATTTAAAGGTCTCAATCATGTCCCCCCTCTCCCTTCTTTCCTCCAGACTGTACAAATTAAGTTCTTTAAGTCTCTCCTGATAAATTTTAAGTTTAAGTCCTTCCACCATTTTTGTTGCCCGCCTTTGGACACGTTCTATTTGAATAATGTCTTTTTGCAGGTAAGGTCTCCAGAACTGCACACAGTATTCTAGCTGTGGCCTTACCAGGGCTCTGTACAGCGGCATCACAACCTCCCTCTTCCTACTGGTGATGCCTCGAGCTATGCAGCCGAGCATTCTGCTTGCTTTTCCCACTGCCTGGCTACACTGTCCACTCATCTTGCAGCTATCAGTAATCAGTACCCCTAAATCTCTCTCCTCCGAGGTCCTGGCTAACACAGTACTGCCCATACGGTACTCAGAGCAGGGATTCCTTCTACCCAAGTGCATGATTTTACATTTAGAGACATTAAACTCTAGTTTCCACAGTTTTGACCATCTATCCAGTAAAGCTAAATCATTTTCCATGTTGCAGACACCTCCCGGAATATCCACCCTATTACTATTACTTTGTATCATCAGCAAACAAACTTTTCTTACCAAGCCTTCTCCTATGTCACTTACAAATATATTAAAAATAATGGGGCCCAGGACAGAGCCTTGCGGCACACCACTTGTAACTCGCCTTTGTTCAGATTGCACACCATTTACAACAACGCTCTGATACCGATCCCTCAGCCAACTGGAAATCCACTGAACTATCCAGGGATTGAGTCCTACCTTCAATAACTTATCTATGATCTCCTTATGTGGTACAGTGTCAAAGGCTTTGCTAAAATCCAGATAGGCGATATCCACAGCACCACCTTCATCTAACACTTTAGTGACATTGTCAAAGAAATCAATAAGATTGGTCTGACATGATCTGCCCTCAGTAAAGCCGTGCTGTTTTGGGTCCAATAGGTCATTAATTTTTAGATGGGAAATTAAGAGTGTTTCCATTAATTTGACCACTATAGATGTTAAACTAACTGGCCTGTAATTACTGGCTTCTTCTCTACTCCCCTTTTTATGGATTGGTACGACATTGACCATTCTCCAATCATCTGGAACCTCACCAGTTGAAAGGGAATGGTTACGTAAATCAGTCAGAGGGGCTGCAATCACAAACCTAAGTTCCCTTTGGGGTGGATTCCATCTGGACCCATCGCCTTACTTACCTTTAGCTGTGCCAGCTCGGCTAAGACATCAGCCTCCAGAAACTCCGGAGCTGTGCCCTCCCAGCTGGATGCTGTGCTATGGCCTGCTACTATCTGAAAATACCGAACAAAAGTAGCTATTCAGATGGTCAGCCACAGCCTTATCTCCGTCAATATAATTATTTTCCCTATTTCTAATTTTGAGACTGCATTGTTTTTCTTCTTCCTGTCACCAATATATCGGAAAAAGATTTTATTTCCCCTCTTCATAGATTTGGCCATTTCTTCCTTCTTTTGCCTTTTAGCAGTCCTTATAATCAGTTTTTCTTCCCTCTGTTTAATTTTATACGCCTCTCTGTCAGCTACACTTCCACTTACTTTATACTTCTTATAGGCAGACTTCTTATCTTTTATGATAGTGCTGACTTCCCTAGTAAACCATAATGGTTACTTCTTCCTTTTATTCTTGCTAGTTTGTTTCACATATTGCTTAGTTGCCTTTAAGATGGCCATTTTTAATAGTGACCACTGGGCACTCACTTCTGCTACTCTGTTCCACTCACCTAATTTTCTTTCTACATACTCCGCCATTTCCTTGAAGTTTGTCATCCTAAAGTCTAGCACTTTGGTTCTGGTGTGTGATTGCACAATGTCTGTTTTTATTCTGAACCATAAGCATTGATGGTCACTGGAACCCAGATTTTCTTCAACCCTGACCTCGGACACCAGATCCCCATTGGTCAGAACTAAGTCCAGAATGTTATCTCCTCTAATTGGCAATGTCACAAGTTGTTTTAGAGACACTCCATTAAGTGCCTCCTATATAGTCCTGCTCTTGCATGTCTATGCACTTGGGATATTCCAGTCCACATCAGGCATGTTGAAGTCACCTGTAATTACAATGCCCCCCTTCTCTGCCATTCCACTGATTTCATCTATTAACAGGTTATCTAGATCCTCAGATTGTCCAGGAGGCCTATATATCACACCAATTCTGACCACAGCTCCCTCCTTAGTCTGCATGGTAACCCAGAGAGTTTCTAGTTCATTGTGTGTTTGCTGAATTATTGTTGATTGAAGGGTAATCTTGACATAAATGGCTACTCCACCACCCTTTCTATCCACTCTGTCTTTTCTGTACAATGTGTAACCAGGTATAGCTATCTCCCAGTCATTGTGATCCTTGAACCAAGTCTGTTATTGCAATACGATCTAATTCATCTCTGGATAGGATAGCCATTAATTCACAGAGCTTGTTGCCCAAGCTGTGAGCATTGGTACACATCATGTGGATGTTGTTGGTATTGGATTCTAGTGTGTCCTTGATCTTTTCCACCTCTACCCTACCACTGAATGGGTTTCCTGCTTCAATGTCCTGCTTCATCCTAAATGGTAGGGGACAGAAATCACCCTTACAAGTTACATCTCTGTCCCCTTCCTCTAGTTTAAATCAAAAAATGCTCTGAGTTCCACTCCAAGTTCTTCTGTGCCTTTCTGTGAAGGATGCAAGCCATCCCTCTTAAAAAACTCATTGTTTGACCACCTTCTAACATCATGACTAATACATCCAAAGCCTTTGTCTTCACACCACTGACGTAACCACAAATTGAACTTGGCGATGTTGAGTGCCTTTTTTCCCTGATTACATACTGGCAAAACTTCAGAAAAGGTGATGGAACCTGTTATTTTGCAAAGTTCCTGGCTAAAATTTTGGAAATCCCTTTGTACAACAAAAAAATCTTTTTGGGATACATCATTTGTGCCAAGATGTAGCACAATGTCCACTCGGTTATGTTTGCTTGCAGACTTCACAATATTTAGAATACGTTTCTTATCCCTATTAACCGTGGCACCTGGGAGACACCTCACTTCCTTTAGTTCATCTTTATCCTGTCCAAAGTCCACACCTCTAATTGTTGAGTCACCAACCAGAATATGCCTTTTCCTATTGGTAACTGTTCCTTGCTGCCCTTTTGTACTCATTTTATTTGGTCCCTTATTTAAGTCCACTTCCTTTGATCTCACCAAATCCTGCCCAGACTGAGCATTAGCAGATACATCCACAACAAGCTCAGAAAGAACAGCAAATAGGCTATATTGACTTAGTCCAAAATGTTGATGTTTTGTTCTACATTGTGCAATCTTCCAGAGCCAACAGTCTTCCACTCTACCCCTCTCTTGTGAAGTCTTTGTGGGAGCGGTGGCATCAGATTGGGCACAGTTGTATTACATCAGATTGGCCACAGATTGGTCACAGATCAGTTGTACTAAATCAGATCAGATTGGCCACAGATTAGATTTGCTACAAATCTGTCCCTTACCCTAGCAGCAGCAACCTCTCCCTATCTACCCAGAGCACTGAAATGGTGTTGGGACATGTGACCCCGTCTTTTATATGCCAGTATAGACATGACTGTAGTTGTTATGCTCATGAAGTCCATTAACCCGCTCTTCCGGGTTCAGCTGAATGCCAAACTTAAACAGGGACTTCTTGCTGAAGTCTGTGTTCTGGTTCAGGGGCCTGAGCTCGCAAAGTTCAGTATGAACCTGAACTTTGTGTCTCAAGCTCGCTCAACACTAAGCACAAAGAGAATATCTTCATATTACTTGATCCCTCAAACATTGCAACATCTGCCAAGGAAGTAATGTCGAGACAACAGCAAATTAGATAACGTGACTTTTCCTATTTATCAAAAAAACACAAAGGGCATTTGTCAGCTGTCTTAGAAGGCTAGACAATCCTGAAAAAAAATCGGCTTCTAGGCACTTCTTCCAGGCACTGCTGTTAACATAATAACCACGTAGCCCTACATGTTCTCATGCTCTCAGTTGTTGTTGTTTTTTTTTTCTTTTGCAATGTATTGAAAACTTAGATTGAGTTTTGTACTGATCTCTACACTTCCCAGATGGTGGGAGTCTCCTCTCCCAGGAGTACTGCCTGTATTAGCATTAGGCTTTCTTTTAGCATACAGAGAGGGAGGGAAAGAATGCAGGGGATTGACAAGAGGGGTTGGTTAACAGCCAGTGAGGGGAGAAATAGAGACATAAATTCTGAATGGAGGGGTATCCACCATCTAAGACAATCACCTTGGTTGATGGATGATGGATGATGCACAGAGGGAGCCAGGGGGGTTGCCAAATGTTGCCTAGTAAGGAGTGATCCTTGTACTAAAAGTAAAAGCAAACACCGAGATGGGCAGTGCTACAGGCAGAAGACCTACATGGTAAGATTGAATATATGAATGGAGAATGAAGGGCATATATACTGGATTTTAACACCTAACACTTTCATCCCAGGGGATATAAGTATCCAGTGACTGTAACACTTTAACACCTAACACTTTCATCCCAGGGGATAAAGTATCCAGTGACTGTAAAACTTAAACTTTACTAAAGGTTTAAATGCATTTATGGCTAATTGTGAGAGATACCCCTTTTCAAATAGTACACTATTATAGTAAAAAAAAATAATGACGACTGCTATAGAGGTATTTAGTATGTTCACATTAGGTTTACCACTGTCAACAAATAAAACAAGTGTTTTAATGTATACATTTCTACTTACATAAAATGACTACCCTTATTTTTATATTTATTATCAAGGTCACATCACCTATCGCAGTATAAGTTGCCAAGTTACATATAGGGCTGGCTTAAATAAAAAAATAACCATCCTATAATAAAAAAAATGATATAAATAAATTGGCTACGTGATCAGACTAGAAGAAATGCCTGCTTCAGTCCAGTATTTGTGGCCTTTCAGTGTTGTTGCCAAATCTCCGGGGACCAGATATTGAATTTTTCAACCTGGCTGTAGTTGCAGAGGGGGGTAATGAACTCCCATTTCCGAGCTTTCTTATTTTAAAATTGGTGTAACATCTATTGGTGCATCTAGAGGTATCATTATTTGAAGAGGAATTAGCCAGTCAGTGCTTTTAACTTTCAAGCAATAATGAATTCTGTTTCATTGTTAAAATAATATACCAGATTTGTCAGACCCCCCCCCCCCCCCCCCCGTTGGGTTGGTACACCCTAAAACACTGCTATGTAGCACTGTTGTATGCATGCCACAGGATGAGATGCTCAAGGTGATATGCACCAGTGCTCTGGGGAAGACACACAATTTTGTACAGAAGCCATTCTATGTCAGGGAATCTTCAAGAAACTAAAGATGACAGCATAATACTTCGACAAGCATTGCCCATCCCTATCATAAAAACTGAAAATGTGGAGAACATTGTAGGCAACTGAATAAGAGGTAGTGCGCTGTGGATAAAAAAGGCAGGTTAAGAGGGAGAGTAAATAAAGGGTTAATGTTCTCCGCGATCCTGTGAGGAACAATAGGTTAGTATATATACATAAAAGTTGGAATAAACAAATGCAATAGTATTACCAAAGTGAAACTTGCATTTGTTTATTAATACTTTTATGTATATATATACTAACCTATTGTTCCTCACAGGATCGCAGAGAACATTAACCCTTTATTTACTCTCCCTCTTAACCTGCCTTTTTTATCCACAGCGCACCTACACTGATCTTTTCTTCACCTAGGTCCACACCTAACTTAGAACAGATTAACCCATCTACATTTTCCCAGGGAATACAGGTTTCTCCCTCAAGTAGTAGCTGCTCAAATTATCTAATTGCGCTTTCCTCAATCCAACTACTGCAAATCAGGATAAAATAGCAAGCATGCTAAGTATGAGAAGAGAAAATTCTCTGCTATGATGTGTGCCAAATGACTTATTTAATATGTATGTACAAATTAAAAAAAGTGCTATTTATACTTAGGGGAGCGTTCTCCTTTTAGAGATAAAGGATTATGACTCAGAGAGCAATAAGTAATAAACACATAGTAACTGTCACTTGAGAAGGAGCCCTGGAACCTGGCACCTGTTACACGAAGAAATGATCATGTAAGATGAGTGTGGGACACACAGTATACAGTCAAGTGAATTTGCTGAAATTGCTGATCATGACTGCAATGCTACCATGGAGAACTATGAAATTCTGACACATAATATGGAAAATATGAAGTTCCTAAAAAGCTTACAATGTCATGACCACATAGCCCAAATAGGTCTTACATCTTATTCAAGATAAAGGAAGCTAAATAGTAAATGACACTACGAACATACTGAAGATGATAAAATAGACTGTGATTTTATCTTGGAACATTGTTGTTCTGAGCTGAATAGACTTCCAGTGGAGCAATCAAAGCCATGGTGGGCACAGCTTGCTATGTTTTCAAGGAGCAAAGTGTTTCAACTCCCAGTTATTATGGTACAGCATATTTCGCTGTGTAGGTGGATGCTTCTTTGTGAGTTGGTTAATCCCACTTTAAATAATGTTGTACAATTTCCTGGGCCCTGCTGTGTGTTAGCTTTTTCTGAACAGCAGTTTCCAGAATACTTTTATAGCTTTTATGCCACATCAAGGTCATTATGTGCTCACTCAGCTACTCTAACAAATGTGAAAAAAACGGAAATACCGTACAACCAACTACATTTGAATTGAATCTGTGGGGGACACCATTGTTGTTATTTATTTGTTCTTGCAAGCTCTTACAATTTCAGTAATTATACTAGGACCCTTCTCTTCAAGCTGCTTTACAAAACCGCAGCACATAGGAGAAGAGTAAGAACAGAGAAAGAGCAAGAAATATCAATGGGTTTATGTGTGCAGGAAGCCAGATGAACAACATAAGTGGACACATCACTTGAAAGACTAAAAGACTCCCGGATAGCCAAAGAAGTGCCCCTGGGGCAAACGCATTTAGGATACCCCACTGTGTGAACCTCCCATGCAGGCTCACAATCACCTTTCTGGGCTGCCGTGCCGTATTCTCCGGCCATGAACACTTCCCTAGCATCCCTGCAGCTAAGCACATTACTACACCCAGCCATTCAGATAGGCTAGGGTGGGAGCTTGCCACAGACAGCAAGGAGCATAGGGATGTGGCACTCTTGTTCAAAGCAACGCTTGTTACTGTGCATTAGTATGGGATGTCGCACTTTAAACAGAACTCCAGTTTAAGCCACTGATCCCCTCTCCCAGGCGATATGCCTGATTTGAGCATTTAAAACTAGTAAAGTTTACCTTTTACCTAATTTCAGGGGTGACTTTCCCAGGGCACCTGGCAGCAGCTGCTCTCAGTGAATGCGGGTCACAGCATAGCGGTAGCTTGGAACTCAGAACACGGCACAGCTCTCTCCGAGGGCTGGGGTGCTCAGTGTTTTTTTTGTGCTATGACCCTCTCATCATAAAAAATAAACATTAAATATACAAACTCCCCAGCTAACAACCCTTCGTTTGTTCCAGGCATCAAAGAAGAAAAAAAAAACACCACAACACCCAACAAATGATGGAGTCAAAACTACGAGCATGAATCAGATGTAGCCACACCAACATAGGGTGGAAGTTGTATTCCCAGTGTGATGAAGGTCATGAGAAATGGATTTTTACTTAAAATGGGGGCTTCAGCGTATGATTCAGTAGATAGGCCCCTTTTGGAAACAACAGGCCAGTATGACATTCACAGAAAAATTGTGACATTAATGCAAATTTATTAGGGGAGGGCCTCATTAGAATTATTTGAGGACATAAGTAATAACTGTGCATAAGAGGTTTTCATACATGCTGATTTAGCGAGTCAAATCTGGTGACAGAGGTACTTTAAAGCGGACCTTCACTCTAAATAAGAGTCTATCTTATATGTTTCCCACACCCTGTACATACAGATTGCTCACATTAAAAATCATCCTACCTGCATCTACTGCATGTTATAAGCCTTTAAACATCCAAGATGGCGGCTCATGGAACATCAGGCAGCCTGCAAACAGGAAGTGCCTTCTGACTGTGCTGCTCTGCATTCTGGGACTGCTGACCCCAGCTCTGCTCTGTCTGAGCAAAGCACAGCTGTAACCCGCCTCCTGTACTTTATACCACTCTCCTCTCCTCAGTAAGTGTGATGCTTCTGAATCAAAATGGCGGCGCCCGTATGCTAAAGTCCTTAACAGAGTTGCAGCCCAGTGGGGGAAAGAATAAGTAAGTGACTAAAAACTTAAAATATATTAATTTTAGATGCTGGGGAATCACTTTTTAAATGTTTGGGCTTTTCAATAAATCATGGTGAAGGTCCGGTTTAAGGGCCTGTGTAGAGGCTGTTTGAAATGTCTGCATGCTGCATACCATACTAATGCACGACACTATCCTGGGAAAGTTGTACTGCGGTGCACCAGAAATCCAGCATACTGCCACACACTGCTTGCACTGCGCGTACCAAGGCGAGTCTTGCTCCATTTAAAATGGTGCAGTAGCAAACTTGTTTGATCAGGCCACAAATAATATTTTCTCTCACATTCACTTATGGATACAGAAATCTAGGAATATCTTAAAACACTTCAACACTTACAGTAGGTAACAACCCACAAGGGCCAGGATCAATGTGAAAATTGCCTGACAAAACCTTGTATCCAGAACTGGCATCTATCAACACCCAAGCATCTCCCTTGCAGACCTGATACACCAGTGCCTGTTTTTTGAATACCCAAGATGGTCCTAACACTCCCATGGAATATATATTGACTCTGAATGACAGATCCATAAACTTTCAAGATAGGCCTTAGTCACCAACTGACATTGAAAATGTAGTGACCTTTTCTTTGAATGGCCACTCAAGAACCACAAAACCCAAGTCCTATAAATAGCTGCAGTTGCACTGATATAGTACCTGTATTTCAAAGCCATACAGGAGTCCATTTGTGTGAAATGCTGCCATGCAATTAGATGTAAGAAAAGAATCTTCACTGATGTGAAAGGAACTCATCACATCACCAGCTTGTGCTTGTGGGAAATCAAGTAGGGTGGCTAGGATGACACTGCTGCCAACTCCCTTTAGCTTGGCAATGGCAGCTAAAAATACCACTTGAGGGTCAATAGAGACAACATAACATTGGATTAAAAGAGGCATCCTGCACTGCCAAAATGACTAGTTATAGGTCACAAGGTGACACCAGTTTCATAAGAACCTCATATTAAGGTGTACACATGGAGGGGGGGGGGGGGTAACAATGCAACACCAGTTGCTTGAGTTCTGAGCAACAGTTTGACCACCAGGGTATACTGGTAATGGATATATAAGTGCTGGGACATATCCAATGTAATATTTAATTGGAAACCTGCTGAAGAAAATGCAGTAAAGCGGATACCAGAACTACCTCACCTGCTTCCACTAGAAAATCATGACCTCAAAGTCTAATGACACACCTTTGCCTATGACAACTTCCTTGCCCTGAGCATAGTATTGATAACCAGTGATGAATACCTTCTATCTTCTAGGATCTTGGTAAAGTCATCAAAGCCAGCAGCTGTAAATTGGGGTGCTGAAGCTTTGCCAGGGGCCATCCACTTTTAGCTTAACCATGTTAGCTTACATGGATTCATTGGTAAGTTCTATGTGACCAAAACAAGTAAACACATACACCAGACATCTCTGCCCATGGCACCACCAGAGCTTTAAATGAAAGGGAGGAGGCCCTTCTGCTCGTGATGTTGTGTGAGGAAGGATAAGAAGAGGAGAACAAGAGTAAAATCTGGATAATGTAAAGGTAGAGAATTTGACATAGAAAGTTTTGCAGTTTTGCAACAGTGGCATTTATTTTTTGCCAACCCATCCACCCAGATGCCAGGCAAGCAGTGCTGAGGTGTAAGCTGTGTAGGTCGGAATAAGAATTAGATATTTAGTATTTAGTATGTATCCTCTATTTTAGAGCTGTATTCAGGAATCTGATGAGGTCCTGCTTTAAAGTATGACCTATTAGACCACATGTATATGGGTGTGTGTGTGATTGTGTGTGTGTGTGTGTGTGTGTGTGTGTGTGTGTGTGTGTGTGTACTAGCAAGCGTATCAGAAATGCTTAGCTTGCATGATAGCAAAACTGCTCCAGCCCACCTATTTGTATACTAATCAATATTCATTTTTTACCCAATGTATTAATTGACTCCAATGTAACGATGAATAATTTAACAGAAATGGCCACAGCACTCATTTTCCACTATGTCCTATAGAGCAGTATTCCATTGTGCAGAAAAAGTGCTGTGTCAGGTAAAAGCAAAAAGCTTGCCTCTTAATGAGAACATGTTTGTACTAGTCCTGGCCATAGAGTTTAACCCTCTCATTCTCATCGATAGAATTATTACAAGGTCATGCAGGCTTACATATGGGAAATTGCTAATGAGTGGGTCCTTTTTTACACCCCACAGCTTTTAACTACTTAGAACTGATTCTAGACAGACATCCTGCAATTTGTTGTAAATGATTATCTATTTGTTAAGTCCTTTATAAATAATCTAATGCTTACTTGTATTTGGGAGACTCATAAATGTAAGAATGAAACAAGATTTGAATTGTAGTGTGTTAGATTAAGAAATTGTTTAATATTATAACAGTTTAAATACTTAAATAATTTCATATTAAAGAGAAACTAAACCCAAGAATTTTACATTTTTTGCTTTTTTCCCTCTCTGACGAGACATTCCGATTTGTGTGTTGTTGTGTGTATCCCCATGGATTGCCAAAATAACTCATTTGCTTGGCCGCACGGCAAGGAAATTGAAAGGGATCGGGTGCCGTAAGCTGCATCCCTGCTCACCTCTAGGTGTGGGCAGGTAAGGTGCCCAGACAGAGGTATGGCAAATATGTGAAATTGAGACATGGCAAGGACTCCAGGAAGAGCTGAGTAAATCAGGAGATCCAAGGGTTTCACACATTGGGGTCTTATAGTCTTTAGGCCAGTGGTTGCTAATATTTAAAATAATCCTGGCTTCCTCTGGACCCCTTACCAGTTCATCCCAAGTATAAGACAAAAAACACCAGACAGAAACATTTATCATTCTAAATGTCTCTACTTATCAGTCCCTGTCTTCTTTCTTCAGTCCCCCGCTGAGCACCTTCCTCATCCTTCCCAGTCAGGGACTGTATCTCTGGGATCTCCTCCACATGACTACATATGTCACAGAGGAAGGGAGGTCCCCTTTCCATCCTCTCCTCCTCTAACTTGTAAGTCACATGGGGGGTTCCTCCTCTGAGGTATAGAAGCCTTGCCCCGGTCGAAAATGGTAGACTCCTGGCTGGGAGGGAAGAAGGGGGACCTGTATTCCTCCAGATTCCAGCAGGTCATCTATAAGATGCCCCGTCAGCATTGTTTGCAGTGTGTCAGTGCTGGATGTAATCAGTTGATTAAGACGATTAAAACATTTTTAAATCTGCGTGTTTTTTTTTTTTCACTTTAGTTTTGAACTGGCAAGGGGTCCCATAAATCAGGTAAATTACCCCTGTATTACAACTGGCGGAGTGGGCATAAACATTTGACACCGGGCTCTCCCTAAAGAATGCGGTGACAGTTGGCCCTCTGGCTTATGGACGGTTACTGCCACACATCTGAATGACCACCACTGATAACATATCAGCAATGGACACTAAACCCAGGGCGCTTATGTTGAGTACACGTTTAGTGATTGCACCCCTTTTTGTTGAGTCAGGCTGCTCTCGACACACAGGTGTCATATGCAGTACAGTAAACTCCTTGTCCCCCCAGACACAAACACACACACACACACACACACACACACACACACACACACATATACACACACTGCCTGCTCTCTTCTGTGGTCGGGGGGGGCCCATTGGAGGCATGACGTGGGAACAACTGTTTAATTTTTAGCAGTAACTCTGGCGCCCCTGCTGATGGCTGCCCTAAGCACAGATCTATGGTTGCTTAAAGGAGCACTATCGCGAAAAAATGGCCCAAGAATAAAAATCCATATAAATATGCTGGATGTAGGGAGGAGGGGTCACTTATACACCCAGCATCGAGAAATATCCAGCCAGGCTTGTTTTTGTTATTTTAATGAAAGGAAGAGGGCATCTCGGGTGACAGACTCTGTCACCCCTCATAGACATAACCTGCAACCCCAGAATTTTATTCCTACCAGGGGAAGAAAACCACAAGCTTGGTGGCAGTTTTATTAAGTTCGGGTATATAAGTGACCCCTCCTCTCATTAGCTAAAGTGTTTATATGGATTTTTAATATTACACAATTTCACAACGAGAAATACAGTCCTGACCCACATGGTATAATCTCTGCAGCCAGTGAACCAGGAAGCCTGTTCCCTCATTACTTGCTATGCCCACACAACTGAAAATGGACAGTCATTGTTCTAAAAATGACATTACGGCAGGTGTTTCATCTTCACCAGTTAAGCTGGTTTCTTAGAATTTAGGACAAGTAGAGAGAAAATCATTCTTTTTAATATAAGATATATAATGTAAAGTTGTTTGTGTATGTATTCAAAACTGCTGTTTTTGCTATACTTTTTAACCAAGACTTTACCTTGTTATGTTTCTGCTGGTCCCTTGTCTTAGTATCCAGTATGTGATACGGACTTTCGGATTCCTCATTAAGAAAGTAGACCAGCCTTGAGGGCAGCGTGATCTCTTTGTGCGCTTCATTGCTTGGGTTGTGGTTAGTGCTCTCCTTACTGCTGCTGTTATGCTGAGAAGCCGGTTCCTCTTCTGCCAGCGTGCCAGTAGAGCCTGCAGTGTCACTGCGGTGCGGAGCTAATGGAGAAAAACACGGACTGCATTTAGTAATTGTTTGTGATCGGGAATAACTATGCAGTATAGCAATCGAGTACATACATATATGAAAACCGTCCATTATTTCTTTGGAGCACAAACTGTATTATAGTATACAGTTATTTAAAGGTACTTTGCAGAAATCCTTCATAAAAATCAAAAGATCTGCATAATATACTAGATGTCTAGAGGAGGGGTTATTTATCTAACCTGCATGATTCCAGCCAAGAATGTTTTTTCATTTCCAGTAAAATTAAAACAGGAGTCACAGATTTTTGATGTACCATTCTACATTTGCGTGGGGACTGCTGGACTTTACTATCTGGTTCTGGATAAACAGCATTTTGCTATTAGCTCGGGAGCTTGTATTTTTATTTATATAATATCTTAGACCTTCCATGGATGTGAGAGTTAAATCCTTCTTCCTCCAATGCTGAGCTTGTGATGTCTGTTTGCGGGACAATAACGTTTTTTTCCCTATGAGCGGAGCGCTTATCGGTCTGCATTACTAACGTAGATTACACATAGGAAGAACCTGATTGTCGGAGGGGAAAGGACGTTTTGTGTTCCACCTACCAAAGCACGCTGATTGGAAGGCCTGCTGTGGGAGCTCCACCCACCACCATTTGTATATAAAGCCTTGATACCGCCGCGCCGGCTCACCTAGCCACAGTCACGTGGAGCGACGAAACGCGCTGGGAGCCGGCGGTAGGACGCTTCCCTCACCTGGAGTGGAGGGATATTGCATTTTTTTTGTATTTTTAAGGTAGAACGGAGCAGCCGTAATTCAAGACCCTGGATGTGGGGAATGTATTGATTATTTGGCACAATATCTCTGGATGTTCTGGTAAGAGCATTGTATTGGTGGTGGGAAAAGTCACAGAAGTGGATATTGCGGCACGATTACACAGAGGTGGTAGCGAATGGTTTTGGAAGAACTACAGGGCTACCTGGAGTTCCCTGGAAGCTCTGTGCAATTTATTGACTTTATTTAGCATTCTGCTACTGCAATTCTTCTGACGTGTGAATATGCTTTTACCCATCATGCAATGCTTTGGGCAGATAAGAGAGTGGCTATTGTCTTCTGACTGTGCTGCTCTGCATTCTGGGATTACTGACCTTTTTCTTACCCCAGCTCTGCTCTGTTTAGGCAAAGCACAGCAATAACCCCTGCAATTTTGACCCCTCTCCTCTCCTCAGTATGTGATGCTACTGAGCCAAGATGGCGGAACCCGTATCCTAGAGTGCTGAACAGAGTTGCAGGCTAGTGAAGGAAAGAATAAAAAGTGACTAAAAACGTTAAATATTAAATGTTAATATATTCATTTTAGATGCTGGGGAATAGTTAGGGGTTTGGTCTTTTCATTAAATGATGCTGAAGCTCCACTTTAATACTACTTTAATGCTACTGTTTCTAACAGGCTGTTAGAGCTGCCCTGTTTTCCCTTCCTCTCAGTTGGATTTTTTTTAATACTTGCTGTATACATCACTCCTCCTCTTCCCAACTGACATATGTATATTTATTAAAGTATTTTTGTGTAAATTCTTAAAACCAGGAGCTCATGAAATGACCTCTCATCAGAGGCACTAAAATATCTGATGTTGTCACCATTATATTGGTACATACCCACTTGGTTATGAGACGTAGGATGTCAGCTAATAAGGAAAAAATACTGTCATGTGGGGTTTAATAAAAATGGGATAAAGGGGGAGGTAAGGTTTGAAACGGATGTTTCGGATAAAATAAAGGACTATTTACTCACCTAACAAATAAAAGGGGGGTTCTGTTATGGACAAGAAAGAGGTTATTCACAGCTGGATAAAGGAACATTGGCTACTAAATAGCAATAAGGTCTTACAAAACTATGAACACACGGGGTGGGGGGGGGGGGGGCTTCCTTACACTGTTACCCAGTGCTTTCTGTCTTAAGATTAAAAACAGAATGCCCTTTAAAGTACTTTTCCTAATACAAAGATTTAGAAGGAGGTTATATCAGGGAGGGGGTGAAAGGCTAGCTGCTATACAATGGAGTTGAATGTAATAAACTTGCAGACTTCTAGCTCTCACACTCTTTGCCTCATCTCCGCTAGAATTAGAAAAGTCTGAGGTTTAACTATGGCCCTTATTTAAGAAGGGATAGCGTCAGGTAGTGGCTGGTTAATGAGAGGTAGCGACAAGTAGCAACTGGTGAACGCCGGACACGGCACGCAATTACACATTTATCAAGCAGAATCTGTTTAGCGACTGGGATAGCTCCATGTAGCGTCTGATTCATCATTTTCACAGCCTCAGCGAACTGCGCCGGCGTTCAGCCTTGCACAGCGCCAGGTATGACCTCTCGCTACCTGTCGCTCTCCCATACATTTCAATGGACGAACCTTTTCTTCTCTTAAATGGGGTATTTTTTTTTTTTTCAAAAAATCACAATCAAAATTCTGTGACCTCTTCTGGCATTGAAAAGGCAGTTTTTTCACAATTTTTTAATTTTTTTATACATTTCTTCAGAAATGACATTACAGGTCTGGCATTAAAGTGTTCATGTTACATTGTTACTACAATGTAATTCCATATGTTTTCGATTTGTTACTAGTGGAAAGATGCTGAAAAACAGACTTTAAACACACCGCCTCCTGCGCTCTGGGCTTCAGATAAGCATTTTTCTGAGCCAGAGTTGTGAGAGGCTTTTTTTTCCTGAATATGGTGTGAGTCGGTCACTATGAGCAGTCGCTACCATGCGCTCCCATACATCGCTGTACTGGTCAAATAGTGACTCCTCACAATGTATTCAACATTACTGCACAGCGACGGAGTCGCTATAAACTAGAGACTCACGGACGAGCACTGTGACTACTAGCGGGCGCTCTGAAAATGCCTGCTACAGACGCTCTTCTGTCGCTACCTGGCGTTAGTGATGAATCAGCCTGCCCGACTATAATACCAAATTGCTTTCCTTTATTAGAGGGAAGACTCGAGGGTAGAGAAGTGCAAGGTCTTTCTACAGACCCTAGGCAAAATATCCCCTCTCCTAAGTTGCCCTGACTAATGTAGGGCTTTGCTCTTGCCCTTTACTTAGTCTTAGACCATTTCCTGTTCTTAGGGCTGAGGCTATGTGGAAATTCTCACAACCATGGCTTCCTCATCAGCCCAGATGCCAAAGAGCATTTAACTAGCCCTAGTAATAGGCCTCAGTTCTTGTTTTATGTAATGGGGTGGGAGTTGGTCCAACACTATAATATTTGTACAAAATTATTCAGGGCCTGGGAACCAATTTACCAATTTACTGCCCAGTTTAACCCTCTCATCACTATATAATATTCAGCAAACAGGCATATGAATCCTGTACAAAAACTAGGGGCCTTAGGGCCTTATTTATCAAGGGATAGCGCCAGGTAGTGTCTGACTAGCGCCAGGTAGCGCCAGCTATCGGCGGCTACCGACTCCAGAACGCCCGGCGGCGGACACAATCACGCATTTATCACGCTACGTGAGGCTAGCGCCGGCGAGAGCGTCAGCTAGCGCGGGATTCATCATGTGGCCGACTGCAACGAACAGCGCCGCTACTAATCCCATCACAGCTCCAGGTATGACCTGTCGCTCCCTGGCGCTCTCCAATGCATTTCAATGGAGCAATCTTTAAATATTCATAATTAATTGATAATATATATATATATTTTTTTTTTTTAAATGGCAAACATTCTGTGACCACTTCTGCAATGTTATATTTTTTTTTTAAGGTAAAAAAAAAAAAAAAAAAAATTTGTGCAGAATTGATATTACAGGTCTGATATTAATGTATTCATATTACAAAATGTTTATAAAAACTTGTTTAATTTTTTAATCAAAAAATATGCTTGTTTGGGGGTTAAAAACTACTTTACACCCATCACCGCCAGCGCTCTGGGGTTTCAACAAGAATTTCACAGCGCGAGAAATTTTTGAGCGTGATTTGTTAATGGATATGCTGGGAGCCGTTCGCTCTGGCCATTCGCTGTCAGGCGCACCCATACAGCGCGGAACCTGTGAAACAGCGACACCTAACCACGTATTCAACATTAACGCACACCGACTGAGTCGCTCTCAACAAGCGAACAACGGCCAAGTACTAGCTGGCGCTGTGAAAATCACGCTACAGGCGCTCATCTGTCGCTACCTGGCGCTATTAATGAATCTGCCTCCCAGTTTGCATACAATTGCAATCACATGTGTTAAACCCCACGCCACATGCCACACCCCTTTTGGTGTGGCCCCTACTGCTATTTTTGAGTCCCCAAAGTTGGGACATGCAATGCAATCAAATATTTCAGAGCTACTCACCTGGGAGGCTACCAGTCTCCCTTTGTGTAACTCTGTTGACAGACGAGAATGTTTTGATATGGCTGATAAAGTGATCCTTTACCCAGTAAGGATGTTTCTGTTGTCCCCCTTTATCCCCAGCCTAGTGCCCCAAAACAGGCTGTTTTTTTTTTACTACAGCCTTTGCTCATTATTCATAACAACACTAACAGGAAGCAGTATGGTGTCTGAATGGCAGCCATATGCTAATTAATTCAGTTACAACTAAACTGTCACATAATGGCAGTTACATAGTAACATAGTAACATAGTATTTAAGGCTGAATAAAGACTTTAGTCCATCTGGTTCAGCCTGTTTATCTCCTTCCAGTGGTCTAGTAGCCATAGCTGGAAATGTTATTACATGCCAGGAAGGCATCAAGGCCACTTTTGAACGTTTTTACTGTATCCATCATTACTACCTCCTCTGGCAGCGAGTTCCATAGTCTCACTGCTCTTACAGAGAAGAATCCCCTCCTATGTCGGTGGAGAAAGCACCTTTCCTCTAACCTTAGTGGATGCCCCCGGGTTATGGTTACACTCCGGGGTATAAATAGATTGTGGGACAGATCTTTGTATTGACCCCGAATATATTTATACATAGTTATTAGATCACCCCTCAATCGTCTTTTTTCTAAACTAAATAAACCTAACTTGGACAATCTTTCAGGGTACTCTAGCCCCCGCACTCCTTTTATTAACTTTGTTGCCCTTCTTTGAACGCGCTCCAGTTCTGATATGTCCTTCTTAAGCACAGGTGCCCAGAACTGTACACAGTACTCCATATGGGGTCTGACCAGTGACTTGTACAGGGGTAAAATGATGCTCTGGTCATGAGCACCTATGCCCCTCCTGATGCACCTCATGATCCTATTTGCTTTGGCAGCAGCTGCCTGGCATTGATTACTACAGTTGAGCTTATTGTCAGCTAAAACCCCTAGGTCCTTTTCCATTTTTGTTCTACCAAGGCCCTTATTTATGAAGGAATAGCGACAGGTAGCGACTGGTGAGCGACCGGTAATGACGGGCACCGCCACGAGTACGCCGGCTCCCCACCACAATCACACATTTATCAAGCCGATCATGCTTATCGACTGAGATAGCGCCAGATAGCCACTCATTCATCATTATTCCAGCCTTAGCCCACAGCGCCAGCGTCCGACCTTGAACAGCGACAGGTATGACCTCTCGCTACCTGTCGCTTTCCAATGCATTTCAATGGAACAATCTTTAAATAATCATAATTAATTGTTATTAATGTTTTTTTGTTTTTTTTTTCAATGTGAAAAATTCTGTGACCACTTCTGCCATGTTAATGCTATTAATGAATCGGCCTCCAAGTGTTTCTTTATTTAGTGTGTAATCATGACACAGATTTCTCCTTCCCATGTGCATAACCTTACATTTATCTGTGTTAAACTTCATTTGCCATTTAACTGCCCATGCTTCCAATGTATCTAAATCTGTTTGTAGCTGCCTGCTGTCTTCATTTGTTTTAATTACTTTACTCAGCTTAGTATCATCTGCAAAGATTGAGACTTTACTGTTTAATCCATACCCAATGTCATTTATATATATATTGAAGAGAATTGGTCCCAAAACTTACCCTTGTGGTACTCCACTAGTAACAGTGACCCAATCTGAGTGTGTACCATTGATAACCACCCTCTGCTTCCGATCATTAAGCCAATTTCCCACCCATCTGCACACGTTTTCCCCCAGTCCAAGCATTCTCATCTTTTGTACCAGCCATTTATGTGACACAGTATGAAATGCTTTAGAAAAGTCAAGATATATGATATCCAATGACTCCCCCTGATCCAATCTTGAACTTACCTCCTCATAATGTAATGTTTAAATGATTGTGTGACCTCTCCTGCCCAGCAACCAAACTCTTTTATTGTTTTTTTTTTTTTTTTATGCAGAATTGTATGTGCAGGTCTGCCAATGCAGTGTCAGTGTTACAGTATTAAAACAATGTCATTCCATATGTTTTCGCTCTGGTGCTGGTCTATATGTGTTTAGAAACAGGCTTTTTCGAATAGCATCTGGTGCTTGACGCTAGAGCTCCCGGTTTTAGAGCGCCGATGCTGGTTGTGTGTAGTTTTTTTCTTAAATATGGGCTTCAGCGCCGAGTGCTGGTCACTCTTAACTGGAGCTACCTATTGTTCGCGAGGAGCGTTTTCCAATTGTTAGATGTAGCGCCGTCTTGGGCGCTTTGACCTTGGGATACCACCTAGTGTTCTTGACTGGCTCTGCAGTGAATCAGGGACAGCGCCAGACACAGGCTTGCAGCGGACGCTCTAGGAGCCGCTACATAGACGCTCAAATGGCAATACGTGGCGCTAGTCTTAAATTAGCCTCTATATTGTCATCTCCTCCTCCTAGACTGGATTCAGTGTCACAGTAAATGCTGGAAGGAGACACATCAGTTGCTGAATCTTCATTTTAGACATGGAATGGACAAATTATTCTTGGCCTCCTGAATACAGTGAAATAAATGTGCGGTTTGTGAATGGGTGACAGGGCCATACTAAAATGTCATAATATGAGCAGTGAATTACATTAGAAGTAATGCAATAACACCACCTGCCTGTGTCTAAACCTTTTTCTGTATGTACTGTACAGTATGTGCAGCTCACAGTTTAAAGCAAGCATACTAATACAGGGATACAGCTATTGCAGAGGGACACAAGCTCAGTCCCTCTCTAAACTTTTATAGGTAGCATTCAGACAGACCAGCAATATCAGGGATAATCTGGCATGTCCAAGCACCAGCTACACACTGCAATTTCCCTCATAATCTAACAACTATTAGTATAATAGTACCTAAATCTGGCAGGCTGATTCATCACTAACGCCAGGTAGCGACAGATGAGCGTCTGTAGCAGGCATTTTCAGAGCGCCCGCTAGTAGTCACTGTGCTCGGGCGTGAGTCACTAGTTTTTAGCGACTCAGTCGCTGTGCAGTAATGTTGAAAACATTGTGACGAGTCACTATTTGACCAGTACAGCGCTGTATGGGAGCGCATGGTAACGACTGCTCTTAGCGACCGACTCACAACATATTCAATAAAAAAAAACGCCTCACACAACTCAGAAAAATGCTTATCTGAAGCCCAGAGCGCAGGAGGCGGTGTGTTTAAAGTCTGTTTTTCATCCACTAGTAACAAAGCGAAAACATATGGAATTACATTGTAGGTACATTGTAACATGAACCCTTTAATGCCAGACCTGTAATGTCATTTCTGAAGAAATATTAAAAAAATGTTTAAAAAAAACTGCATTTTCAATGCCAGAAGAGGTCACAGATTTTGTAAAAATCTTTTGAAAAAAAAAAAATTAACAAAAACCCTGTTTAAAAAGAAGAAAAGGATCACCCATTGAAATGTATGGGAGAGCGCCAGGTAGCGAGAGGTCATACCTGGCGCTGTACGCTGAGGCTGTGAAAATGATGAATCACACGCTACATGGCGCTATCCCAGTCGCTGAATAGATTCTGCTTGATAAATGTGTAATTGCGTGCCGTGTCCGGCGTTCACCAGTCGCTACATGTCGCTACCTCTCATTAACCAGCCACTACCTGACGCTATCCCTTCTTAAATAAGGGCCAAAGTGATTTTTTGTGGTGGAAACAAAAATTAAAAACTGTAAAAATAACGGGAATGACATTGGGGTAGGGGTGTGAGTTTAACATTTAAGTGGAACACTACAAGTTAACTTTTCACACAAAAAAAAAAAATGAGGAAACATTACATACAGTTCAGGAATAATGTCTAACACATTTGTATTTTGAAAAATTTAAAAAAAAATTCAATTTGAGCCTCTGCCATAGAAATGTATGGGAGAGCGCCAGGTAGCGAGAGGTAATACCTGGCGCTCGGCAAGGCTGAACACAGGCGCTGTTCGCTGAGGCTGGGATCATGTTGAATCTAACGCTACATGGCGTTCTACCAGATGCTACACACGATCGGCTTCATAAATGTGTAATTGCGTATTTGAGCCGGTGTTCTCGAGCCGATACCTCTCGCTACCGGTCGCTAAAGAGTCCCTACCTGACGCTATCTCTTCATGAATAAGGGCCTCAGTCTGAATCAACTTTATTCGCCATGCACATTTTTACACTATACATGGCATTTAGTTTGGTACATTGAATTGAACAGCCAATATACTGGTCAGTTTAATCATGTCCAGAATTGGAACCCTAGCACTAGTCTTGAAACTCAATCATCTTTCTGAAACAGGATCTACAGTAAAGACAATGTTAAGGTGGAACAAAACCCAGGATTTTCACTATTTGATCTGGGATGCCCCGCTATGTGAAACCCTCCAGAACACCCATAGAAATGTATATTTCCCTAGTCCTACAGCACTCCTATGTGCAGTCTCCAATCAGCGCTGTATGCTGTGCATATTAAAGTGGACCAAAATGCGCCCTGAAGTCTATGAGACTCTTGGGCAGGCATACTCGCCCCCCTGGGGCATCTAGATTTGGCATGCCCCGCCATGTAAAACTTCAAAGGTCGCCCGGAAACTCACCTTCTTTCCCGGTCCAACGGCACATGCGCGAACAGCGGTTATTTTTACTTATTATTAACTTATTATTCTTTCCCCGACTGGGCTGAAACTCTGTTCAGGAATTTAGGATATGGGCGCCGCCATCTTGACTCAGAAGCATCACACTTACTGAGGAGAGGAGAGTGGGAAAAGGTACAGGGGGGCGGGTTATAGCTGTGCTTTGCTCAGACAGAGCAGAGCTGGGGTCAGGTAACGGTCAGCAATCCCAGAATGCAGAGCAGCACAGTCAGGAGGCACTTCCTGTTTGTAGGCTGCCTGATAAGATGGCGGCTTCCGTAAGCCGCCATCTTGGATGTTTAAAGGCTCATAACATGCAGTAGATGCAGGTAGGATGATTTTTAATGTGAACAATCTGTATGTACAGGGTGTGGGAAACATATAAAATAGACTCTTATTCAGAGTGAAGGACCGCTTTAAGATTAAGAATCTGTCTCTGCACATACATTTATGCATGCATGGGTTTTTTCGTCCTGGTCCATTACCATAGTCAAGGTTTTTATAAGTTTCTCTTCATTAATAATGTATTTTCCCAGTATGATCTACACCAGTGTATCTGCCAAAATCCGCAGCATTTGATCAGCAATGTCTCCGATCGCTCTATGAACCCGAGCATCTGAAGGTTTGGGTGCTACACCCGTTCATTTCTTGGACAGACCTTAATTAAATTTACAGACAAAAACTGTCAGGAGAGGAGACACCCTCCAAAGATCTTTTTTCATTATTCATCCAGCAATGCTGCAAAGTCTTTGATGCATAAAATTATACACATCCAAGAAGAACATGAAGCTATTAAAATGCACTGATGTCTCTTTTCAGTAAGAACGTCTCCCAGTTAAATAGATTTCAGGTATCAAAGAATAAAAGGTGCAGAAGAAATAAATAATAAAGCAATCGAGAAATCACTGTACAATGCAGGATGTGCTGTACAACGGGGCCTTTTGATATTTCACTCACAGCTATAGCAACCCTTTCACAGCAAATGAAGGAAGGCGAGGAATCAAACATATTGCTGAGAAACCTGATATTATTTGCCATTATTATTATTGTTAAAGTGCACCTTCAGCTTTAAATTACTAGGAGTCTGCCTAGTCTCACATTCCCCACCATACCCCAATTTGGGATGCCCTGCCAGCTGCAAAAGACTAGGGCATAAAAAGGTACAAGGTTGGTGCAAATGGGTCCACCCAATACTATTGGAAACAGAGGATTGGAGTGTGCACGTGGAGGCTGATTCACTACCAACACCAGGTATTGCCAGATGAGCGTCTGTATAGCGACACGGGGAGACTGCTAGTAGACACTGTAAGCAGGTATCGGGCGCTGTAACTAAGGCCCTTATTTATGAAGGAATAGCGACAGGTAGCGACTGGTGAGCGGCCGGTAATAATGGGCCCCGCCACGAGAACACCGGCTCCCCACCACAATCACACATTTATCAAGCCAATCCTGCTTAGCGACTGAGATAGCGCCAGATAGCCACTCATTCATCATTATTCCAGCCTCAGCCCACAGCGCCAGCGTCCGACCTTGAACAGCGACAGGTATGACCTCTCGCTACCTGGCGCTCTCCAATGCATTTCAATGGAACAATCTTTAAATATTCATAATTAATTGTTATTAATTTATTTATTTTTTTAAATGTGAAAAATTCTGTGACCTCTTCTGCCATTTTAGATAATTTTTTAAGGGAAAAAAAATTCAAAATAAAAATTGTACAGAATTGATATTACAGGTCTGATATTAATGTATTCATATTACAAAATTATTTAAAATGCTTTTTTTTGGTTTCCAAAAATATGGTGGTTTGGGGGTTAAAAAACGACTTTTAACCCATCGCCGCCAGCGATCTGGGGTTTAAACATGCATTTTACAGCGCTTTAAATTTTTGAGCGTGATTTTTTGATAAATAAGGTGGAAGCCGGTCGATCTGACCAGTCGCTATCATGCGCTCCCATATAGCGACTCGTAACCTTGTATTCAACATTACGCCACACCGACTGAGTCGCTGTCAACAACCGAACAACGGCCAAGCACAGCGACTACCAGCGGGCGCTGTGAAAATACCGCTACAGTTGCTCAACTGTCGCTACATGTCGCTATTAATAAATCAGCCTCTAAGTCTGTCTAGTAACCTGGCCGGCATTGATGAATGTGGTGTATATTGGGCGCTGTAAAAACAGTATAGTGCTGCAGCAAGCGACAGGTAGCGCCAGCTCAGTGCGTCCGGCACTCAGCGCTCCACACCCTATTTAACAAAACACTTGACACACAAAGCGCCGGCACTCTAAAGCTGGGCGCTGAAGCACAGAGCACAAGACGCTGTGTGATTTAAGTCTGTTTTAGAACACATATCCACCAGTAACAAAGCGAAAACACATGGAATGTGTGTGGAATGAGTTTTAACACTGTGACAATAACACTTTAGTGCCAGACCTGTAATGACAATTCTGCATAAAAATATTAAAAGTCAAAAAAGTTTGCAGCCAGGAGAGGTAAAACAAAATTGCCAAACATGCTATTCATACACAACTAAGGAAAGCCTATTGAAATGTATGTGTGAGAGCGCTACAGAGCGACAGGTACTACATGGCGCTATAAGCTGAGCCGCCTGGATTAATACATGTGAATGTATGTCAAATGTATTTTCTGGAACGGAGAGGGGGATAATTCTTTTGAGTTGTCTACCTCCAATTTGTTTAAAAGACGTTGATGGGCATATAGCCAGGCTTTTGACCATAATAATTCTTTATGTATACGAGATTTCTTAAGTTGCCCAATCGGGCAGGCCGATTCATTAATAGCGCCAGGTAGCGACAGATGAGCGACAGTAGCGTTATTTTCACAGCGCACGCTAGTATTCGCTGTGCTTGGCCGTTGTTCGGCTGTTGACAGCGACTCAGTCGGTGTGCGGTAATGTTGAATACGGGGTTAGGAGTCGCTGTTTGACAGGTTCCGCGCTGTATGGGAGCGCATGACAGCGAACGGCCATAGCGAACGGCTCCCAGCATATTTATTAACAAATCACGCTCCAAAAATTCTCGCGCTGTGAAATACTTGTTTAAACCCCAGAGCGCTGGCAGCGATGGGTTCAAAGTAGTTTTTTAACCCCCAAACAACCATATTTTTGGAAAAAAAAACAACATGTTTTTCAAAACATTTTGTAATATGAATACATTAATATCAGACCTGTAATATCAATTCTGCACAATTTTTTTTTTTTTTTAACTTAAAAAAAATATCTAACATTGCAGAAGTGGTCACAGAATTTTTGACATTTAAAAAAAAAAAAAAAAAATTAATAGCAATTAATTATGAATATTTAAAGATTGCTCCATTGAAATGCATTGGAGAGCGCCAGGTAGCGAGAGGTCATACCTGTCGCTGTTCAAGGTCTCTCGCTGGCGCTGTGGGGTGAGGCTGGAATAATGATGAATGATTAGCTATCTGGCGCTCTGTCAGTCGCTAAGCAGGATTGGCTTGATAAATGTGTGATTGCGGAGGGGAGCCGGCGTACTCGTGGTGGTGAGCGTCATTACCGTTCGCTCACCATTCGCTACCTGGCGCTATCCCTTGTTAAATAAGGGCCTAAGTCATCTGCATATGCCAATACCTTCACTTCTTTAGTGTTGAACACCTTTAACTTGGGGTCATATATTAATTTGATGTAGTAAAGGTTCCAAACAGATGTTGAAAAGAGAAGGGGAGAGTGGGCACCCAAATGGAGCTGTTAAGGAATCCTTCATAATAATCCATGCATTTTGATTAGAGTATAGTGATATTATTCTAGCAGTTTTTAAAGGACTGAAACCATTTAGTTTTAAAACTTTTTCCAAGAATTTCCAGTTTAGCTTGTCAAAGGCCTTTTCAGCATCTAGAGTTATTATCAATGATTCCATCTTTCTGCTAACATTTATGTGGATAATATTTATTGCTATGGTGTTATTGTGGCTCGTACTAACTGCGCTCTTCTCCCCTCCCCTCCCCTCTGTCTATGCTGACAGCTTGGGAGCAATAGTACTCCTTGCAGGAAGGGGGTGTGATTCCATAATCGGATCACAAAATCTGATTGATGGACCAAATCAGCGGGGGGTGGCCGGAGCCGTGAATGAGGAAGTCTATTACCTCATTCACAGCACTGACCTCAGAGGAGGGACAGCATTAAAATGACACTTGGGCCCTTATTTAAGAAGGGATAGCATCAGGTAGCGCCTGGTTAATGAGAGGTAGAGACTGAAAGCGACTGGTCAACGCCGGACACGGCACGCAGTTACACATTTATCAAGCAAAATCTGTTTAGCGACTGGAATAGCGCCATGTAGCGTCTGATTCATCATTTTTACAGCCTCATCGAACAGCACCAGCGTTCAGCCTTGCACAGCGCCAGGTATGACCTCTCACTACCTGGCGCTCTCCCATACATTTCAATGGACTATCCTTTTCTTCTCTTTAAACTGTTTTTTTTTTTTCCAAAAAAATCACAAATAATTCTGGCATTGAAATAGCAGTTTTTTCATAATTTTTTCATTTTTTATATATTTCCTCAGAATTGACATTACAGGTCTGGCATTAAAGTGTTCATGTTACAATGTTGTTACAATGTAATTCCATATGTTTTCGCTTTGTTACTAGTTGATAGATGCTTGAAAACAGACTTTAAACACACCGTCTCCTGCACTATGGGCTACAAACAAGTATTTTTCAGCGCCAGAGATTTTTGCAGCTGTTTTTTTCCTGAATATGGTGTGAGTCGGTCGCTATGAGCAGTCGCTAACATGCGCTCCCATACAGCGCTGTACTGGTCAAATAGCGACTCCTCACAATGTATTCAACATTACTGAACAGCGACTGAGTCGCTATAAAGCAGCGACCCACGGCTGAGCACTGCGACTACTAGCGGGCGCTCTGAAAATGCCTGCTACCGACGCTCATCTGTCGCTACCTGCCGCTAATGATAAATCAGCCTCCCCGTAAGGTAAGCTACTGTTTATTCATTTTTTTAGTTTTCAGTTTTTCCAATTTCACTTTAATCTTGAACCCCCCGTACTGTCCAGATAGTGGTCCTCGGTCAGTGCTTGGGGCCCACAAGGGGCTCCTCTGGTGCTTTGGTGGGTGAATCCAGCACTGTAACCTACCGCTTGTACCATCACTGACCCCTGCATTAGAGAGGTACTATGATTTTTCTAGCAAAGGTCTGTCCGAAGGGGGAACAGGAAACTGCACACACATGATGCAGTTGCACCTTCTTTAAAAGCAGGCATGCTTTATGGAATACAGTGTTCTGTGAGAATTTTAAATATGTGAGAAATATTTTTATAACTATAACGTGAGATCACCTGGAATTAGGTGGAATGTATTTTAAAGCAGACCAAAAGCCAAAAAAAAGCAAGTTCAGTAAATTGCACCCCTAAATCCACACTCTGGCAATCAGACATTTTTGAGAGGACTTAAACCGGACCTTCACCATGATTTATTGAAAAGCCCAAACCCTTAAAAAACGATTCCCCAGCATCTAAAATTAATATATTTTTAGTTTTTAGTCACTTACTTATTATTCTTTCCCCCAATGGGCTGCAACTCTGTTCAGAACTTTAGGATACGGGCGCCGCCATCTTGACTCAGAAGCATCGCACTTACTGAGGAGAGGAGAGTGGGATAAAGTACAGGGGGTGAGTTATAGCTGTGCTTTGCTCAGACAGAGCAGAGCTGGGGTCAGGAAAAGGTCAGCAATCCCAGAATGCAGAGCAGCACAATCAGAAGGCACTTCCTGTTTGCAGGCTGCCTGACGTTCCATAAGCCGCCATCTTGGATGTTTAAAGGCTCATAACATGCAGTAGGTGCAGGTAGGATGATTTTTAATGTGGGCAATCTGTATGTACAGGGTGTGGGAAACATATAAGATAGACTCTTATTCAGAGTGAAGGACCGCTTTAACTCCATGTAGATGTTATGGAATAGCAGGCAGATTCTATTCTGCATAACTGCATGGGAGTGGACATTTTGCCACATACATGAGTCCAGCTTATGAAAAACCCAGTCCCACAGTCAAAATTGCCTCACATATCAGAGCAATCCTCCCTTATTTCTAGTAGAAAGCCACAAGCTGTGATGACTTATTGCTCTGCTGCACAGCTGAAAGAATTGTAACATAGCAAAATGGAGTGCAGTAAATCCAAAGATTGCAGTGAACAGTGATAAAGAAACATTGTTGCAGCTTTCCCTTCACACACAATCTCTCTAGCAGCTGGTTATTAAGTGTGTGTGTGTTTATATAACATAATTCACAAGCTGCCTGTGTTTCTGAGGCATTATCTCTCAGTTTGGCATGGGCAGATTGTAGCACAGCTTTACCCTCATGCTTATGTGTGTGACAAGCTGGCCACTCCCATGCAGTTCTGCAGCAAAAAATTGACCTGTTATTCCAGAACATCTGCATGCTAAGCCCTCTCAAATAGTTTACATCACTGATTGCGAGATTAGGTAAGCAATTTAGTAAACTTTCTTTTTTTGACTTTTGGTCTGCTTTCAAGGGAGATTAAAGTGAACCCACAGTCAAGACTGGTCTGCATAGACCTGTAAGGGGGGGGGGGATCCTGCTGAACTAGAACGCTGCACTAGACAGTTCATTTTGTCTGTTGTCTGGTTGCCCATTTTACTTGAATTTGGAAAGAGTCAGTAACAGCCACACTGCTTACCATTACAATTGTCTCCCATAACGGTGTGGGAGCATCAATTTGCAGAGATACCACAGATCCAAGTCCATACAAAAGAAGAGCCAACACTCCATGAGAGACAAAAAGCCATATATTGTAATCCAAATGTAGAGAGAAGGAACTTTGTCTTGAGAAAGAGAAGAAATGTCTCTAAAACGTTGACACTTATGCTTTTTCTACATTTGAAATTAATACAATATATAGCATTTTGTCTCTATTGGAGTGCGGTTCTTCTATATGTAATTTACATTTGGGGTATTATATTAAATGAGAAGGGGGACATTCAAACTAGGGGGGATGTTCTGAGGAGAGTTTTTTTTATTCTAAGAGGTATCTAATTTGAAAGGGATTCTGGGGGTATGAGTATGTACTTTTTGATGTATTGTGGTATCAGTTTAATTACAGTGGTGTTATAGTACATTTTGGCTAAAAATTTTAATATTGTTAGATGTGTTTATTTAGGCCAAGGGCCCTTTCTCATCTCCCCATTTCTGTTGCTCTGTGCAAACATAGGAATTTTTCCTCCATATTTAACCGTTCTGTGAAGTTAGTGTACACAAGACCGGAGAGATGGCGCACGGGCTGCAAATGGGTGTAATAGGTAACTTGCTCAAGGGCACTTCAGTCATGTCCTATGGCCGGGAATCGAAGCGACAACCCTCCAGTCACAAGGCCACTTCCTTATATCTAGGCTTTGACTGCCTCTTAATAATTCATCACAATGTTGTGCTGCATGTTGCCTACAGCAGGAGCACAATGCAGCTTATTGCCCAGATACTTACTGCCACCTCCTGGCCATCACCAACAGTCTCTGCTACTGTCACCAGTTCACTGCATGCAAGGGCTCTTGTCCAATCAGAGCCATATGCTCTGCACATTCATGTTTAGATGCAGGGCTCAGTATAGCAGGAGCAGCCGCATCCCCGAACCTAATGGCTAGGAGCCAGAGTGCGTCTCAGCCCAAAAATATGGGGGATGCTGTCAAAGCTGTTTACATCACTGTTGGAGCCACTGGCAAATGTGAGTTTTGTGAGTGACCCCAGGGTTTTGCAAAGTGGGGCATCCCAAATCCGGAAACCCAGGCCCACGTTGGGTTTTGTTCTGCTTCAAAACGATGCAACACCTAAAATAGTAGCAACGTTTAATTAGATACTTATAGATGGTGCCCCCCAACCTTGGTTTTTACTTACCTCCACTCTCTATCTTTTTCCAGCCACCAGTTGTGGGTCCGCATTTCACCAAGGGATTGTGGCCACTGACCACTAATGACTGCAGGTGGCCAATAGCGGGACCACATCTTGCTAGGGGATCACAGTGGAGGTTAAGTGAAACCGGGGTTTGCAGGGGGGGGGGTTATGCATTGGGAGGCTCCAGTAATCTGGATGTCCCCCAAGGACTGTCACTTTGCAGTCCAGCGCCAGTCCAGTGGCCTTTTTCTACAAAAATAGTGCTGAGGCAGGGCGAGGGTCACAACAATGTTGTCCCTGGCACTCCTGCTGCTGCCACACTGACCATGCACAGAGCTGCTTCCCCAGATTATTAGATCATTGAATTATCCTGAGCAAGCTAAGGAGAATTGCCTTTTGAAACCCCCACCCCACCTCAGCACCAGGGGAGGGTGGCAAGGCAGGGGGGTTACCCTGTTACTTGACTTGCACTTTAAATGACTTATAAAAAGCACAAATGGTATTAAAGTGGACCTATCACCAGGATTTTCACTATCCTGGTGATAAGTTCTTGTCCCTTGGGGCATCCAATTTGGATTTGCAATGCACCACTGTATGGCACCCCCCAGATCTCCTTCACAACTAATCTTTCTGCCAGTGCATGTGCGGACTCTTTACCAATAAGTGCTGTATGCCATTCATACTAATACATAGCATAAAGCACTGTTTTGGAGAGAACTTCAGCATAGCTAAAGGGGAGCAGCTGCATCTCCAGTCTCCCTGTGGCCTGGGGTGCCCTGAACCCACCTCAGTGGCAGAAAGGCTGAGGAAGCAGCTGCCATGCGTGTTTATGGCGTGGGAGCACTGGAAAGGTAGCAGGGCATGCGTGGTTTGCTATACACAGTCAGGCATTTCGAATCAGTATGCCCTGAGGTTACATATAGCTATACAGCTGACAGGTCCACTTTCAGAAATCCAAGGCTTCCATATCTGATCTCCTGAATATCAGTTGCCTTCGCTGTTTGTCACCCAAACAAGGTGCTCAGGGCTCAGCTAATTAATTAATGGTTAGGGATTTCAATGAAAGAGCTGACTTACTGGTACTGTAATGCTGTAATATGCAGTGATCTCATTGCCTCATGTGGCAAGCTGGTCATCTCTCGAGCAATCACACAATAAATTGCAACTTTTTTGTGTTATTTTTAAAGGGTCTGTGACTGATGGGGTGACCATTTTGTAGGGGGTGACTGGTCATCCGGAGCTCACCGGTGAATAAAGGCTGGGCCTGCATGCAGGGGACTCCATCTCAGCAACCAGCACCAGAGCAGGACAGAACAGCTGCAAGGGAAAAAAGGTGAGTATAGTTTTTTTTTTTTTATGTTTGTGTCTGGATACTGTATACAGCACATCTGATTAGGTGTTGGGTGAGGTGCAGATGTTTTTATTGACTTAGAAAAGTGTGGAGATCTTTCCACACAAAAGGCACAATGAGGCCGAGAGCACATGGCGAGACAGCATAAGGTCAGGATGAATCAATCAATGCGCCCTCTCACATATCAGACTAGAGGTGGGAAGGAGTGTTCCATGATTTTCATGGCAGGGGGCAGATTGGTCATAGGGAGCACACTGCTTTGGGACTGGCTGGGTGAAACCCTCAACATGCAGCCCATCCCACCCAGAGCCTTTGCTCTTGTTGATGCACCCCTTAGCCTATAGAGCACACAGATTGACCAGCTGGGAAGCACATTGGGGGTTAAAAACAGTGAGAGTGCCAGGGGCATGAAAAATCCTAGGATGACTTGAAGGCCTAGACTGCCTCACATGTAACCTTAAACATATACGAGTAATATGACAGGTAGGCAACTTATGTTTTAAGAAAATAAATGATCATACCCCCCTCCCCCCCATGCTACTTTTACGAATGGCTTTGTTTTAGACATAGTATGTGGTTAGGAGGGTATTACCAAAGGCAACTTTCTGATAGCTTCTCTCTTTGTATACCTGCCATTTCAAATTCAGGTATTATTGTAGCCAAAAGTAGCCATGTTTCTGGGATACTTAGCCAGAACCAGGCTACAATGTAGCAGCAAATACAGTCAATGTAAAAATCAATAAGCTAAAGAAAGCTTCAGTTTTCCTAGGAGAATTCAAAGCTAATCCAGAATCTCAGTGGAATTCCTGTCCTATTATTCTTGTTCTCAAGGATGGTCAAGGTCTCACACGTAACAGAAACTTTAGGAATTCTAATTACCGGTAAACTAATTATTATAGCGGTTCAGAGTACAGAGCTATGTGTTGTAGGCCGCAAAGGCCTCAGATGAATATGTTTTGTTAAGCAGAGAGTAAAATTGATCTCTGAGAAATGTGCCTTGTAAACATATCATCTGTGAATATAGAAGAGTCAGCAGTGTTTTTTAAAGCTGTAATTGCAGATAGGCACTGCAGCCAGATATGCATGAAACTGAGACTATGGGCAAGCCGTTACTTATAGCTGTTGCATGTGTGATACTAATATTTAACAGTAAAACAAGGGTTCCAAACCAGTGGTACAAGAACAACTGGCGGTACTAGGCAGGGCTGCAGACTGACCTATACCCCATTTTCAAGTGGCTCTCATGTTTTAAATACAGTTAAAGGTGACAAATAGACCATAGATAGATTTTTTTTAGTGCTACTTGATGAAAATTAATGGCCAATCTTATGTAAAATAGACCAGGCAGGTGTCCTGGTCCATGGGGAAACTAAACAAACCTAGTCCACCTCTCATGTAATTGGTGAGCCCTTCATTGGAGAGAGAATTATTTTTTTCATAGCGTACCTATATCTACAGGAAATAACTGCACACATGTATGGCAGCCACACCTTCTCTAAAAGAGGAAATGCCTAACTGCATTGTGCCGCTATATCCTGCTTCGTCATAAAGAGCTCCAGGCCCAATTTTAGCTTCCAAGAATCTTTACCTGTTAGGGGCTTCCCAAATGAGGATACTTTGGAGTGTTTGTTGAAAGGGATCTACAATCATCTTGATTGTAGGTCCACTTTAATAGTTAGTTTACTGGAAACAGCAATACCCAGTGGGCAGGCACATACTGCACAAGAAGCAGGTCTTACATTTCCCAAATGAATATATTGCTACATCTTGACTAACATAGTTGTAGTTTGATTGGCATCTACGGGGTTACAGGCCTTACCTCAGTAAAGTTTTAAAAGAAATCAAACAATTCTTTAAACACTACATGGACGATACTAGAATAAACGTCTTATAAATAGACTAATCCTAACTCTGCATAGCAGAAGTTTGCCAAGCATAGTAAAGGTTAAAAGGAGTAAAGAACACAGAGAAGATCCTTCATAGAATCATGATCCTAAGCCTACACTATATACAAAGATGAATATTTAGGAGATGCTTTCCATCAGTCAGATCCTTTCTTCAAGTAAAAAAGTTTCTAAGAAAAACAACGCCCATTCAACTCATTTCTAAAAAACATTTTCCAAAATAATTTACAGTTCATAAAAGAAGTCACATCAGCCTCCACATGCAGCTCACAAGCCAATGTCCCCAGAACACATCATGGCCTGTTTATTTAAGATTAACCTGCTAGTATTCAGCATTCCATAAGAAAAGCACCCAGGTGACACACACCAGAAAGAAAATATATCCTCCCCATAAGTATGATTTGCCGACCAGCTTGCTAGAGTTTCGATAAATGTCTCCCAAAGTTAGGCTGGCAAGGAGCTTTTTTCCATTATCTCTTCTCCCTTTGCCATCTGCAGTGAAATTGCTGCAGTACCTCCTTATGCAACATCAATCCTCTACTACTTAGGGAGCTATCCCCTCTCCAACGAGAGCACTTCTGCCAAACAAATGTGCACCTTGCAGAGGTCACTGCAGATTTTTACACAAGAAGGACTGAGAGATCTACTAGAAAATCCTACAAGACAGGTGACCAGAGGCTGCAGAACAGAAGAAGCACATGGCTGCATAACAGTGGCAGGAGAGCTGCAATTATTTCACAGCCAGGCAGCTGCCCGGCAGTTGGATATACTGTTCCAGCAAGACCAGCTAAGTCATCGTCGTTTATTTTTGGGTGAAGCAGGCACTTACTGCATATAAGAAAACTTGCGATCTACTTATGTATTGTATCTTCTGCTCTTCAGCTGGCCATAGATGGTATAGCCTGATCCACCACCATTGCCCACTTCAGTCCCCAACAAAGTAGTGCGATTAATTATAAAAATTGTTTGGTTTTGGTTTGGTTAGTTCATTTGGAATGCTCTAATATTAGCTTAATTAGATAAAGGACCTATCACGGTGTGGCTGGACATTAAATGTTATCATCTAGGAGGCCTGCAGACAAAACAATGTGGTCCTATACTGTACAATGTCACTGCAATCCGGCAAAAAGGTGATAGCGACTCATGCAGCACCCCATGTCCTTACAATGTGATGAAATATAGGCATCCCCAGCAGCCAAGTAGATAGATACAGCACTTACCTGACTGTGAGGCAGATGCCCCCCAGGGCTGGGGGCAGGAGAGCAGCAGGAGACAGAAGAGGTGCAGAAGTACAGGGCAGGAGAGGTGGCCAGTTAGATGAGGCATCGGAGAGGAGGGCCGGGGATGCCGCAGGGAGCTGCCTGCCTCCTCCATATCTCATAGCTCTGCAGACCTGGGATACAGCACTGCTTAGGCTTTATGTTGAACCAGCACGATCTTCTCTGGCATGCTCCTCCCTAAATCAGCAAGGGGGCTCAAACACCCCTCCAGGGGCTATCTGGATCCCATCTGGATTCTTCTTAGCTGCTATTGCTACACTTGAATCCTTCTTCAACAGTATCCACCCGTCTGGCTGACTCTGGTCTTTTTTTCTTCACCTCCCTCCCACCCCCCTTGACGCATGACAGAGGATCAGACAGCCTCCTCCTCCACTTACTACTCTGCAACACAAGTCAGTGCTTCTCCCCCCCTCCATCGCCGGCTGGGGCTGGTGCTGATGCTACTGTTGCTAGGAGAGGAGAGGGCCAGAGCGCCTGCGTGCTGCAGTGATGGAGGAGGCTCCAGCAAGGATGCGGTGCCCTGACCTGGGGAGGTAGCAGAAAGAGCCCCTGACACACCTCCTCAGTAATACATCTAGATGTATTCCTTATGTGATAACATGTCACAACAAGTCAGGGTTATGTATACACTTTTTTCAGGTAAAAAACAAAGTAACATTATTAAGCCAGACACCACATAACTGTATCTCTCCACCAATGAGAATGAACCTTCTGGACAGCCAAATTACATAATAATGATGTCACTGATGTTAAAAATAAATGTAAAAATTGCATTGCATGTTACATTCAAATAAAGCCTGAAAAATAATCATCTGTGACAACTTTTTAAACGTTACACGACTCGCTAGGTCGGCCATATAAAATTGCAAAGGAGAGATGGGGGGTTAATGCTGCTGCTGCTAGCAAGGATGGGTTGCCAGGCAACAGCGCAGCGCGTCCCTTCGAGATCTCAGTCACTGCGTGAGCGATCAGAGACCTAGCTCACAGGCTCAGAAGTCCCTCTCACCATCACAGACTCAGCAGCCCCTCTCAGCATCACAGACTCAGCAGCCCCTCTCAGCATCACAGACTCAGCAGCCCCTCTCAGCATCACAGGCTCAGCAGCCCCTCTCAGCATCACAGACTCAGCAGCCCCTCTCAGCATCACAGGCTCAGCAGCCCCTCTCAGCATCACAGGCTCAGCAGCCCCTCTCAGCATCACAGGCTCAGCAGCCCCTCTCAGCATCACAGGCTCAGCAGCCCCTCTCAGCATCACAGGCTCAGCAGCCCCTCTCAGCATCACAGGCTCAGCAGCCCCTCTCAGCATCACCGGCTCAGCAGCCCCTCTCAGCATCACAGGCTCAGCAGCCCCTCTCAGCATCACAGGCTCAGCAGCCCCTCTCAGCATCACAGGCTCAGCAGCCCCTCTCAGCATCACAGGCTCAGCAGCCCCTCTCAGCATCACAGGCTCAGCAGCCCCTCTCAGCATCACAGGCTCAGCAGCCCCTCTCAGCATCACAGACTCAGCAGCCCCTCTCAGCATCACAGGCTCAGCAGCCCCTCTCAGCATCACAGGCTCAGCAGCCCCTCTCAGCATCACAGGCTCAGCAGCCCCTCTCAGCATCACAGGCTCAGCAGCCCCTCTCAGCATCACAGGCTCAGCAGCCCCTCTCAGCATCACAGGCTCAGCAGCCCCTCTCAGCATCACAGGCTCAGCAGCCCCTCTTAGCATCACAGGCTCAGCAGCCCCTCTCAGCATCACAGGCTCAGCAGCCCCTCTCAGCATCACAGGCTCAGCAGCCCCTCTCAGCATCACCGGCTCAGCAGCCCCTCTCAGCATCACAGGCTCAGCAGCCCCTCTCAGCATCACAGACTCAGCAGTCCCTCTCAGCATCACAGGCTCAGCAGCCCCTCTCAGCATCACAGACTCAGCAGCCCCTCTCAGCATCACAGACTCAGCAGCCCCTCTCAGCATCACAGGCTCAGCAGCCCCTCTCAGCATCACAGGCTCAGCAGCCCCTCTCAGCATCACCGGCTCAGCAGCCCCTCTCAGCATCACAGGCTCAGCAGCCCCTCTCAGCATCACAGGCTCAGCAGCCCCTCTCAGCATCACAGGCTCAGCAGCCCCTCTCAGCATCACAGGCTCAGCAGCCCCTCTCAGCATCACAGACTCAGCAGCCCCTCTCAGCATCACAGGCTCAGCAGCCCCTCTCAGCATCACAGGCTCAGCAGCCCCTCTCAGCATCACAAGCTCAGTCTGCTGTCCTGTACATGTTACAAAGTATTGTGAAGGGGGGGGGGGGGGGGCTATTACCTTGTCCACATGCAGGGCAGTTTCTGGGTGAAAAAGAAATGATGTCCCATCCTCACCCCATACTATGGTGCTGCTGTCCCATACCGGTATGTGCCATGCTGTGCCACTTCCTTAGCAGGAGACAGTGCCCCCTACCTATTAGACACTAAGCCATAACTGGGAGTTAAGGGGCTTGTCATATGGTTGGCACCAGTGACACTGGCCCTGACCCATTTGGAAATGGTCGGCAGCTGGGATAAAGGGTCCCCCTTTACACAATGGCCTTGTAACCTAGGGAAATCGCCCTCCTCTTCTGCCCCTAGAAAAGTCCCTGCCATTGCGGTGTTGCGGCATATTAACATCCCTCCATATTGCAAGGTTCTGCCCCAGAAGGACAGCTGCTCTGTACCCCACTACATGAGCGACAGATATAATCATGTCTGACCCTGCTGCAGGGGTGACTGCCCATGTCATACAGGGAGAAGAACTCTGATGCCCAAATGTGAAAAGCAAGTCATGCCAGACACTGTGACACTGGGGTATCAGTGGTCCACCAGAACTGATTTTGAGGGCCCACCAATCAGTTACATGCATATATTACCATTTTACTTACTACAGCTTACAATTTATCTGAACAGGTGTAATGTGTATAGTGCTGGACTGTTATATAGCTACACAATTCTTCCTCACTCAGTGGCGGAACTTGAGGGGTTGAGGGGGGTGCAACTGCACCAGAGCCCAGAAGGTCAGGGGGCCCCCATCATTGTTGATCCTCCACCTTATTTATATTTGTGCTCACTTGCCATCATTTAGAGAAAGAAAGCACAATTTGTCTCTGCTGTTGTGGTCTTTGGTTGTCTAGCTGCATCCAGCTGAATTAAAAGACAGAAAGAAATTTACTGTACAAGTCGGGAAAGGGTCCCATTTAATGTTAGCACCAGAGCCCTGTCACACCCAGTTACACCACTGTCCTCACTATTACAGTAATTGACAATTCCTAACACAAGTAGATAAGCTGTGCTCTGCCATTGTTTAATTCTGCTCTCCCCACTACACACTCCTCTGTCCTGCTACTCACTTCACTCTGCGGGCTATTTCCTACTAAACCCCACCTCTGCTCTGCTCCTAACTGCACCTCTTCTCTGTCCTTCTCTGTCCTACTCCTAATGGCATTCTGGACTCTGCTCCCCACTGCATCTCCTCTGCTCTGCTTAATACTGCATCCTCTCTCTGCCTTGCTTCTACTAAAGGCCTCCTCTGCCCTGCTTTCCACTGCATCCCCTATGCCCTGCACCCTGCTAAAGCCCACATCTGCCCTGCTCCCCATTGCCCGCCCTCTCTGCCCTCCTCCCTACTGCACCCACTGCAATTCTCCCTACTGAACACTACCTTTGCCCTGCACCCACTTTCTGGCCTGCACTCCTCTGCCCTGCTACTTACTGCACTCCTCTCTTCTCTGCTCCCTACTGCACCCTCATTCTCTTGCTACCCTACCTCTTACTACACCCCCTCTCTACCCTGCTACTGAAGCCCACCTCTGCCCTGCTTCCCACTACATCCCCTCTACTCTGCTCCCTACTGCACCCACTATCTGCCCTGCTTTATACTGCACCTGCTCTCTGCCCTCCTCCCTACTGCACCCACTCTCTGCCCTGGTCCCTATGGTGCCCCCCCCCATGCCCTGCTTCCTACTGAACCCCACATTTGCCTTGCTTCCCACTGAACCCCCATTCTGGGTCCTGCTCCCTTCTGCACCCCTATTCTGTTTTATACTGAAACCCTCCTCTTTCGAACTCTCTTTCCTGCTCCCTACTAAGCCGCACCTCTGCCCTGCTCTCCACTGCACCCCCATTGTGGGTCCTGCTCCCTTCTGCACCCCTATCCTGTTTCATACTGAAACCCTCCTCTTTGACTGGCCTATTGAGCCTCATTCTTGGCTCTATCCCTTACTGCACCATCTGCCATGCTTTCTACTGGATCTGATTTTTGCCCAATTCCCCACTGCACCTCCATATTCCCTGCTCCCTGCTGCACTCCTCTCTACTTCTCTCTACTGAACCCAACATCTGCCCTGCTCCCCAGTACATCTCCTCCCCTCTTCTCGCCACTGCACTCACTCTCTGTCCTGCTACATAATGTTTTCTCTTACTGCCCCACCTCTTACTACACTCCCTCTCTGCCCTGCTACTGAAGCCCACCTCTGCCCTGCTTCCTACTACATCCTCTTTACTCTGCTCCCTACTGCACCCACTATCTGCCCGGCTTTATAATGCACCTTCATTCTGCCCTCCTTCCTACTGCACCCACTCTCTGCCCTGGTCCGTACGGTGCCCCCCCCCCCCCATTGCCTGCTCCCTACTGAAACCACATTTGCCCTGCATCCCACTGAACCCTCTCTGCCCTGCTTCTTATGGCACTCTCCTGCTCCATACTGAGCCCCTCCTTTGCCCTGCTCTGCACTGCATCCACTCTCTGCTCTTCTCCCTACTGCACCATCTATGTGCCCTGTTTCCTACTGTACACCACCTTTACCTAGTACTCCACTGCTTCTCCCCCACCCTGATCCCCACTACACCCCCTTGCCCTGCTCCTTACTGCATCTCCCTCTGCCCTGCTCCTACGGCATTATGCGTCCTGCTCCCTCCTAAACCCCACCTCTGCCCTGCTCCCCTCTGCACCCCTCTGCACCCCATCCTTGATTCTCATTGCACCCCCCCCTCTGCTCTGCTTTTCTTGAGCCCCACCTTTGCCCTGCTTTCCACTACACTCCCCTCTAAATTGCTCCATATTAAAACCCACATCTGTCCTGCTCCCTACTGGGCCCCACTTCTTTCTTGCTGCACAATGCATCCCCTTTCTTCCTTACTCCCTATTGCACTCTTCTATATACCATGTGTCCTATTGAACTCAACGTCTTCCCTGCTCCTTACTGCACTGCATATGCCCTGATTTCTACTGGAGTATGTTTTCTTACTTCGCTCTGAATTGACCCAATTGTATATTAAAGTGAGGTAAAACCCTTCTATTTAAGACTACCCAAGTATAATCCATCCAGATTTGGGATACCTTGCAGTATACTACGACACCATATACTCATCTTTTTTTTGGATCCCTCCGGAACAAGGTGAGTAGCCTGTTGTTGAGTAACATGCAGCCTGTTGTTTACCATTGAAAATAAGTTGCTTGAGAAATGGCCATGTACCTGGTTCCTAGACCAAATCATTGTAACGACAAGCAGTTCCTGTTAGTGTACCCATAATGCCACCCCATATCATAATACTGGGAGTACGGCAATTGTGATTTTCCCTTATGAAGGCCATTTCATAGTCTTAACAATGGGGTCTCCAGACCTAAAAAAGGACAAAAGCTTTCATCACTGAAGGATAGACTTTCAGTCTCTATTGCCAGCTTGCTGGGCACCATCATAGCATTGGCTTGAGGTAAATGGAACACCTTTAGGTGGACATCAGTCCCATAGCCCAATACAGTGCAAATACCATCTAATGATTTGTGTTGACACTAAAAAGGGGGAGCTATGCACATTGCATGCTTCCCTAAAACAGGGAGAACTACAAATTTAGAAAAATATGTGCAAAGTTATATTTAGGTAATTGAGTTATAACAACATATATGACACAGGACAAACCAAAAAACAAGAGCATGTGCTCACACCCCTTTTCTTATTTACAGACGCTTTATAAAAATCAATAAATACAGTAGTAAAATGGATAGTGCTGAAGACAACAGTTTCAAAGAATTGTAAAGGAGGCTGCAGAATAGGGCTTAGATAAACTATACTTTATAAATAATAAATCCAGTTCATCGTTGTTCTCTCTGACCCCATTTTGTTCAGTGATAACATCCCAGACTAGGTCCATAGTGATCTGCTGGAGTGACAAACCAAGGTTTCTCAGGTCAAGGAGTCTGTCCCCCTGAGTGTGGAATAATTTGCAGATCTTGGTGACACCTGCTACAGCCTCCATTTACAGAATTAATGGCTTAACCTTCTTGGTGTCACAATTTCAGTGTTGAGGAGTGTATGAAGAAAAGGTGGCAGTATAAAAAAAACCCAATAAATAGATTTGCAAATAATGGAGCTGCTAATTAGCCACTATTCACAAATAGAACATTTTTCAAATCCAAAATTTGCATTGTCAGACTTTCCGTTTTTTTATATGGGGGGGGGGGGGAGGTTCCAAAAAGTAGGCAACAGCTGCTAGATCTGCCTCATTGCAGATGCAAGTGGAAAGAAAGAAGAAATATCTATGCCATCAGGGGCGTACCTATAGGGGGTGCAGGGGTTACTATCGGGGAGGCTGATTCATTAATAGCGACAGATAGCGACTGTTGAGCGACTGTAGCGGTATTTTGACAGCGACCGCTAGTAGTCGCTGTGCTTGGCCATTGTTTTCGGTGGATGATAGCGACTCAGTCGGTGTGCCGTAATGTTGAATACAAGATGCTGAGTCGCTATTTGACAGGTTCGCAGTTGTATGGGAGCGCATGATAGCGACTGGACATAGCGACCGGCACCCACCATATTCATTAAAAAATCAGCCTTAAAAATTCCTAGCGCTGTGAAATGCATGTTTAAATCCCAGAGCGCAGTAGGCGATGTGTTAAAAGTAGTTTTTTAACCCCCCAAAAAATGGAATGATTTTGAAATAATATTCAAACCTGAATAGTTTAAAATCAGACCTGTAATATCAATTCTGCCAAAAAAAAAATTTTTTTTTTAAATCCCCAAAAAAGACATTTTCAAAGGAAGAAGTGTTCACAGATTTTTTATTTGAAATTAAAAAAATATATATATTTAAAAATAATTATTAATTAAAATACATTCTGCCATTGAAATGCATTGGAGAGCACCAGGTAGCGAGAGGTCATACCTGTCGCTGTTCAAGGATGTTCGCTGGCGCTGTGGGATGAGGCTGGGATAATGATGAATGAGTTGCTAGGTGGCGCTATCTCAGTCGCTAAGCAGTATCGGCTTGATAAATGTGTGATTGTGGAGGGGAGCTGGCGTTCTAGTTGCGGTACCTGGCTTTACTGGCCGGCTCCCCAGTCGCTATCTGTCGCTATTACTTGATAAATAAGGCCCTTAGTAATATCTTACTTAACAAAATTGTGCTTTGATGGCATCATGCATAGGAAAACAATAACATCAATTTGTCTCAGCTTTCAGACATTAGTTATATCCAACGGGGTTCAAAAACAGAAAATTGTTATGGTATGAGCCATGATGGGGCCCCATCCAATGTTGGCATCAGAGTCTGGTCATATTTAGTTGCGCCACTATATGCAACATGAATCAAAAAAAACCAAAAAACTATTGGAATTCATGAAATTGGGCACACCAGCCTGAGTATATAGAAATAGTAATATTTATTAGTGGCAAGACATAAAAACATACAAAGGATCAGACAAAGGGGAATAAAAACAATGGGTCTCCTAGTGATATTGTTATAAGTAATATCCAATTAATCACAAAGGTCCCTTATTCCAGACCGTTGTTACTATACTATCAAAAAAATAATTTTATCTATTCAACAACTCAACAATGTTAGAAATACATAATGCCTAATTCTTAATACCAAGTAAGGGCGGTAAAAAAGTTTAATAAGAATATTTATACCGTAATAGTTAATAGCAATAATAAAGGAACTACCTAATAGATCCACTAAATAGTGTTTAATAAACTATTTAAAAAATAATATGTGCTATATCAAGGAATGTGCTGAATCAAGAATAAATTTCTAAATAAGTAATCTAACTAGTGTCAAATCAGTGCATGAATTCCAATAGTTTTTTGGTTTTTTTTTGATTCATGCATACTAGTTTTGGAATTCAGGGAGCACCCAAGCTGGATTGATTGTAATTTTATTCACATTAGTAGTGCCCCTTACCAGGTAGTTTCTTGACTATATGCAACATAATAGCCATTTTAAACAGCTAAACAAGGCTTTATTTTTACCTATATGTAAATGATACATGAAGGGTCAGTTGAATATTTGCATATCATTTTATATCTAAAAGCGTTGATAGCATACCATTGTGATAATTGCTGTAGGCCTTTTTCCCTTGTACTGCTAAGTTCTAGCTTTGTGCTAGTTATAAAATGTTATTTTGCTTCTTTTCCTTGTTTTTTTCTTTATAAACCAATCTCAGCTTGAGCACTTCTGGGGCCAAATAAGACCACAACATCTCTGTGCTGTGCCTTGTCTGGATTGATGCCCAATTTAATGGCTTTTATGTATATGTTCCATATCACATTGCAACTTGGTATCTGGAGTGCATAGACAGAGTTCATGTAGAAAAAAAGCCTGCCCTATATTTCTTAGTCACACACAGCAAGCTCTAAGTCAGTCTGGAGAGCCACCAACAGGTCATGTTTTATGGCTCTCAATAGGGGCAGGTCTATAGCTCTGTCTAAGTAACAATGACTTCCCCCTGTCTGTCTGGGTGGAGACCTCTCTAGGAGGGTTTTAGGTAACATCACTCTTAGCCAACAGACATACAATAAGTACTGTATCAGGTAAGCCCCAGAGGCTACCCCTTTATGGTAGATTTGTTTTACAGGGACATATCCACTTTTCCTAAAACACATTTTTATCTAATAGAAGTCTGTGGAGTGACAGAGCCATTAAAGTGGACCAACTGCCTAATGTATTTTTCTTTACTTTAAATATAAAAAGGTTATTGATAAGCATGCAAACCACTGCATGCTTTTTAATCACTTACTCACCTTACCTGCTCACCGGCTCCTGGACCTCTCGCTTCCACACCGCCATCTTTCTACACCTGGGAGCATAGGACATCTCACTTCCACACCACCTGGGAATATGTATCCCACAATCCTCCTGGGTGAAGCCTTTGACTTGCGTCACCGGCCAGTAGCCAGTAGCCCAGAAGCTGCTTGCAGAAGCAGCTGCACAGCCGACATTAGTCAACTGTGTGGCTGCAGGGACCTCTGGATCCGGGACAGAAAGTTGAGTAAGTCCTCTGGGCTTTTTTTTGTTTGTCCACTTTAGCGGGCCCAGACAGGCATGAGTCTAGTATGGGGCCTTACCAAAATAGGGGTCAGGCAGAAGATCGATTCATTAATTAGGAGAGTTGATCAGTCCTGCCCTCCATTGTGATTCTTCCCTTATTGTGCTTACAGGAGTTGTTATGACACAAATTGATCAACTGATAATATTGAGATAGGGCATTCAAGGACTGGGAACAGAGGCTAGGGAAGGTGCTTGGAGCAGGTATATATTGCAATGGCTGAATGGACTCCTGCCTCTTTGTAAAATAGCAATCTCGACTGCTACTTCTGCTTTTGGTCAAGCCCACATTTGCTGGGATGCTGGAAACACCTTACCGCACACGGCTGTCCCAGGCCTAGGACACTAACTGACAGTATGAAGACAGGTGAAACTCCAGGACATAGGGTTCGGACCTGAGGAACCATATGGCTAATCCAACAAGAATATGGAATGCGAACGGTCGGGAGCTGAGTACCAAACAAGGAGAGAGGATAGTCAAAGTTGTGTGGAAAGGTCAATTCAAGACCAAGGATTCACAAAACATGGTAGGCCAAGGACAGGAACAGTGGTCAAAGGGTCAATCAGAGGTTATAACAGAATAGAAAATCAGAGATGTGATGTCCTGGCTCAACCCCCCCCCCCCCCCACTAGACTCCCCCACTAGACTCTAAAAGGTTGATGCCCCTTGCGGCTCATGCAGGAAAACATCTAACCGTGCTAACAAAGGCCCGTCCCCTGACAGTGTGGCCAAAGACAGAGAGAGCAGGGCGGCCAGCATCCTTAGAGAGCTTTAGCTCCTTGTGTAGGGATGTAATACGATGGATGTAATACAATGTGGGACACAATAGCAATGGGGGAAAAGTGCCATACTTTACAACATGGACAACATGGATAGGACAGCAGACTAAGGCTGTGAGGAAGCAATGATCACTCTCACAGTGACTGAGATCTCAAAGGGACATGCTGTATGCACTGTTGCCTGGTTACCCATACCTGCTTAACTCCTTTCTCTCTCTGCTTTCCTAGCATGTCAATTAATGTGTTTTTCAGTTGTCCCAGTTGTTCTTTCACTGTTCTTTCCCAGTTGTTCTTTCGCTCAGTTTAAAGGTAAGTACTCAGTTTAAAGTTCCGGAACTGGGATGCTCCACTGTGTGAAACCCCCAAGGTTGCTGGTATTCACTCAACTTTCCAAAGGTGCATGGGCAGATGCTCATCTTATCAGAGCCGTTTTCTGTGCCTATGTGATTCAGCAAATGGCTCTGATCTGACAAGAGCGCACACCTGCACAGCTGGACCGGGAAAAGGTGAGTTGTACTGGCCAATATGGGGGTTTCAAACAGTGGGGCATCCCAATTCGGGATGGGACACAGAACAAAACCCAAGATTGGCAAAATCCCTCACTTACTTACTCATTCTCTTTTCTAGGCTCTTCTGAGGTCTCTAGGACTGCCAATATATTTAAATATTTTATTTGTTGTGTTAAAGCGGACCAAAACCCACGCTGGAGTCTATGATCCAACAGAGCATGTGCAAGCAGCAGCCGCTGCCTGCTATACTTTTAGCAAGGAGCGTGCCCTTGTCAGGCATTTGTGAAAGTCTGAGGGGCACACTCCCTGTTAGAGAGCAGCAGGATGCGGCCACCGATGTGGCTTGTATACACTCAAGTGGAGCCAAGTCTTAGACAAGTCTAAGATGATTTGACATGAACCTTTATTATTTTATAATAGATAACATAATGACATTATTTAAAAAAAATGAAAACTCTGGTTTGCACTTTATTTCATATGCTGATATTTTACAATTTGATAAGATGCACAGGGCGGGGGGCGCCATTGCATTGTTCACCTCAGACAGCAGAAGAGAGGCTAGGTACACCCCTGCCCACTAGGGATTCCCTGGTGCCCCTGTTGGCCAGTCTGAGCCTGATTAGAACCAATGTAACATTCTTTCAGATGCTGTCTCCACTGGGATGATCCTCATTCTCCTGGGATGATAATTCCTTAGAATGCCCAGCCTAAGCGGGATTGGAAGAAAACTTGCTAATGACTTGTACTCAACTCTAAGGTCTAATGCTGGGTTTACACGAGCAGATACATTGACGGTTCACTCAGCGAGCAAGCAACCATTCAAGTCTTCTGTGACTACTGTGTTTAGACACCAAAGATTTGTTGGTAAATCATTTGTGCTCACAGCTAAAATGCATTTTTTGTGCTCTTGTTGTTGCTGGTTCAGGGAGCAGTGGTGTGGTCCAGTGGCAGGTGTGACAGCAGCTGGTGGAGGCATCAGCAGAATATTTGGTGTTTGTGCTACACTTTCCTCCGTGCCTTCCTCTATCTCCTGTACAGAATCCAGTAGAGGTGTGGTTTGTGTGGAGAAAGGTACACATTAGTGTTTGCTTGGGTCAATGGTCCCACACGGGCAAAAAGAAAATTCCATTGGATCAGTGGGCCTACATTAGTGAGCAACCCACATGTGCCAAGAAGCAAATACCCCCAGGCATACACTGCCACTGTCACTTGTTTGTATGCGTTTGTACGTGGTGGGTTGCAAAATGACGTCAGTATTGTTGGATGGGAGAGTTGGCTCCACCATATTGCTGAGCGGTCTCAGCAAACACTACAGTAGTTGTGGAGGCTAGTGTTAGGTGTGCCACTTGGCCTAATTGCATCTGTGACTGCAATCCACCAGTCCTGTAAATGAGAGCTGGCTCCCCCAGTGCCTATGCACACACTGGCCTAGACATGCATTTGTTGCTTGCCCTGTAACAGGCCAGTTTTTAAGTAGGTAGGTTCATGCATGTGTACCTAAAGTAGACCAAAACAAGGAAGGGCAGAAACAGTGCTATTGTTTTTTGGTATTTGCAGACTTTCATCTAGGAACGTAACAACTTCAAGCCCATTACCCATGAAAAGAGCATGTTGGCAGAGGAAGTGGCAGCCCATCTGAGCAGGTAGGAGAAGTTGCGTTCCACATACACCCAAATTATGCAACACTGGTTGAACCTCAAATTACAAAAGTGGCCCTGGGTGTGGAGGTTCTACAACCAGAACTTCCCAGGTGAGTAGATGTACAACAGAGAAGGTGAGCTATCAGGCCAAACTTTGTAAGTGACATTTTTTCTCTTTTGTAGCTGGGGAGTTCTGGCTGCATAAAGGCCACCAGGAGGCGAGGTGTTTGACCAGTGGGGAGTGTAAGACGGCGGCCCCGAACCTTACCAGTGTCCTCTTCTCCCTCTACAGCCTCCCCACCTTACCAGTGTCCTCTTCCCCCTCTACAGCCTCCCCACCACCAGCCCCGGAACCCACTGAAGAGGAGGGGGGTGTCGGGCCCACAGTACAGCAGCAGTCATGTAGACCAATACACCCCAAACACCCAGGTTGTGTCAATGGAAAGCCAAATGACATATATGCTAAGTACTGGTGTCTTGTACTTCTCTGTCCCTACAGAATCCTTTGAGTGGGAGTATGAGACGATGGGGCCACCCAAGATGGGAAAGGTGCCAGACTCAGGTGGGTGTAAACTCAGTGAAGCAGACCACTACACAAGCAGAAAGCAAACCACACATGTGCAGACTGATAACCTCAGGTTTTTTTTCATTACAGACCCCGAGGAAGGGATGGCGCCGCAGAGGAGGGTGGCCCTATAAAAGGTAGCAGAACAATGTTGTGGTAAATATGTAGAAAATGGTGGTCATCTACAGCCACACATGTGTACAAAAAGGTGTTAACATGTTTTTCTTTTTTCTTTACATGGGCCATGCAAACAGTTATGTTTTCTACTTTTATATGCTGCATGGTGCCTTTAATAAAACAACTTTCTTCAAGCAGTGTGTAGCAGATTAAACAGAGTGTGTAATGGTGTGGCAAAAGAGAAGGTAGCTTAAGGAGAATTAAGCAAAAATAAAAAGGTGAGTAACAGTGGTTAGAAGCAAGCGACATGGAACCAAGGGGTAAGTCTCCAGGCTGACATGCACACTACATGGGATGCCCAAAATGTGACCAGGGGGAAGGGTAAGTCTCAAGACTGACATGCACACTACAGGGAAATCCTGTATTCACGGTGAGGCTCTGAATCAGGCTTAATGTGTGTTGTGGCATTTGGTCCTCCAGTACTAAGGGACCTGGTGTTGGAGATGGCGAGTAAGCCAAGATGTTTTTTGTGCTTTCTGGTGCGAAGAGTAACCAAGTGCTGGAGGAAAGCCTGCTCAGGGTATGTGTCTACTTTAACTCCTTCTTCTTTACTATGCTGCACAGAAAGTCATTTACCTCTGGTACCATGTTGTTTCTCGTTCTCCTTAGGATTGCACACAAACCCATTTGCTTCTGGTGCTCTTCAGAATAATTTATTTTAGAATAATTATTTACTCCAAACAAAATGTAAGTATTATCGTGCTGTATAGAGAAAGGCGTGGAGGCGGGCTGAGAGGGAAGAGAGGAACTGTGCTGTTGGTATATTGTGGATCTGTGAGTTTCCTTGTTATATGTGGTGTGTCTGTTCGTCCTTTGCCCGGCTGGTCTTTTGGATGTTAGAGAATAGGTTTTTTTGAGTAGTATTCACTTGATTGAGTTTAGGTTATTACATGTGGTTTTGAGTAGCACTATGCACTTTATTTGGCTGATTTGAGGCCACTATGAATGGTTCTGATTAGCACCTTTTTTTACACCTTATTTAGCTGGGCATATGTGTTTAGGATATGTTCTTTGGGTATAAGTATTGGATAGGGACAATGTTACAAAGTTACAAATACAATACAAAAATTTAGTCAGAGCTGTTCACTTTTGCCTTATAATTTAGATCCTCTTAAGGGATAAGATCAAATGCAAATGAGGGAAAATCAGAAAATATCTCTTCCACTTTTATACCTACTTGTGTTTAGACTCTTCACAAACACGCAAACCCACCACCAGCACACTCGCTTACCAGAAACGTTGTGCTATCTGTGTGGATAGCAAACTTGGCATGTGAAATTAATTATTACCCAAATGCTCCTGTGTGCACTGGATATATTGTTGGCTTCCAAATGTGCTGTTATTTTCATATGTGTATTCTTCCTCTGTTATTAATTTCCCCCAGAATATAAAAAACCCAAAAGGTTCTATATAATGTAAAAAGGAGAACAAGGAAAACATAGTAGTACAGACTGGAGTTGAAGGTAGGTATGGAGTATAAAAGTGAAAAGAAAAAAAAAAAACGGGCAACATAGACAAGCTTCTTTACTACCAAATAAGTTAATATATAGGAAGTCCTCAGCGGCCAATACAATTCTAAGAGCGACAAGTTCCCATCCCCAACATTTATTACGCAGTATTCCATATGGAGAATACCTCCGGGCGCGTAGAAACTGCACAGATGATGGAGAATTTAAAAACGCAGCGGATGGGATAAGGAATAGATTGCAGGAACGGGGCTATAGTAAGAAAGTACTGTCATTGGCCTATAAAAAAGCTGCCGCCAGGCCCAGGACGGAGATTCTGTATAAACCCAAACCCCCTAGAACTAGACGGCCTCTGGCCGTGACACTGACTTTTTCTGCCCAACATCATTCATTGAAAAATATATTTCAACGTAATTGGCATCTACTGATGAACGATCAGAGTCTCAGAGAGATTCTGCCGTCACAACCACAGTTTGTGTTTAGAAGGGCAAGGAACCTTAGAGACAAACTAGTCAAAAGCCACTATACTGAGAGAGATCCCAAAAAGTGCTGTAAAACCTGTGGGACCTACCAATGCCAAAAAAGGTGCAGCTGTTGCCAGTTCATCAAATCGGGCAAAACCATAAATATACCTGGACAGACATCGGTATAATCCAAACATTTTGTTAATTGTGAAACTCCCCACGTGATATATATACCTACCTGTCCGTGTGGGAGTTTCTATATTGGAAAAACAAATAGACCCCTGAAAAAGAGGATATACGAACATCAATATGATATTCGTACCGCCAACATGAAGACCCCCATAGGACGGCACTTTGCCCGCTATCATAATAGTGAACCGAAGGGACTATTGGTCCAGGGTTTGGACCGGATCCATCCACATGCCAGAGGGGGGAATATAGAGAGGATTACCCTCCAGAGGGAAACCCGCTGGATTAGCAAACTGAAAGCATATTGTCATCCAGGTATGAATGAAACAATCAGTTTTGCGCCCTTTCTGGGCTAAAAATTCCTGGTATTACACCTTAATGCCCGACTCTCGTGTATTCTAATCTTGAGATTTTTTTTGTTTTTTTTTTATTTATTTATTTATTTTTTTTTTTTGTTTTGATTTACTTCACTTTATTTCTATACGACTGGCTTGGGAATATCCAATGGTAGAATACTACTACATGCTCTTGGGTAGTAAGTAGAGGGCCGGATGTGTTGCCAGGGGCGGTGTCAGTGGGGTCACCCGCCTTAGGGTGGTTCGTTCCCCCTAGAGGGTCCCCACGGTATCGGAGGCACGTACTTCTTGGGGGGGAGGGTTGAGGTGAAACAGGGAGGAGGGGTTGCCACGATCCCCCACCCGCCATACCTCCACCTGATGGGGAGCGGGGGCGGGGCGGGGTTGTGCTGCCGGAGACGAGCGGCCGTTAGGCTGGCTCGGGTGTCCGACAGCCTCCCAGGCTCGACTGTTTTCCCCGAACCCGGGGGCGGCGGGTGGCGGTGTAACGTGGCGTTCCAATGCCCGCCCCTTCCACTGGTGTTCCCCCCCCTCGTCCCCGCCTCCGCTAACACGCCTCTGGCAGCTGGGTAGTGTTATTCCCGGGCCGGGCGGTGACGTCATCGGGGTTTCCGGCTGCCCCGGAAGTGATACAGGATCCCAGCACGCAGCCGACGCAGGGCTTCTACAAAGCCTGCCGGCTGCACAGACACATCCGGGTTGCCCACGAGGGAGAGAGGTTGGTGCGAGACGGAGCACGGGACAGCTACCTCCTTCCAGCTGTACTACCTGCCTTATAGGGAAGCTGTGACGTTGTTCCCTTAGGTTCGACGTGGCTATAACTTTATAAGTAAGTGTACTCTTTTAACCTCATCCCTTACCACTTTGAGAAACAAGAATCCAATCCAATAGTGTTCTTAAATAATTTCCTGATATAGGCCGCGGATTAGGTGATGGAATATGTGGCACTAGGACTGCCGTTGATACATGATGAGGATAGTGGGATGACAAGAGGTCCCTGATCTGAGCAGACCACTGCTAACGTTGAGTTCCCACTGGGGACAAATCAGGTACCCTTATTTGATTCCTGACACCCCTTTTAGTCAATTGGACCACAAATTGTAATAAGATTAATTTATAATGATTGTACATATTTTTTGTTCTTCTGTTTCTCCTCACTTTTGTCTCTTGTCTGCTTTCTGGCTACCTTTTTCCCGGTTTAGAAGAATGATGCTTCATATATGGCACTAAAGTGGAGGTGCATGCAACTGTACGGATAAATTAAGGTGCAGAGGAAGCCCTGTTTATGGGCGAAACTAGTCCACCTTGTTATTCATGAATGTGAACCCAGAATGATTTCTACAGTAATCACATTGTGACGTATATTATGCAATCAGATTGTTGATGTTATAATAGGTTTCTGTATCGCTTGCTGTTTGTTATGGATTGTGTCCGTTGCCTGTGAGGGCTGTATTAATCATGTCATTACATATTGTATGAAACTTTATAGTACGGGCTTTGGAAACCCATAATAATGCTTTGAAACTATTGCAATCGGGGCAGTAGGGGTTAACTTGGTTTTGCCCCTCCTGCTACCTTTTAAATACCTATTTTAATAGCTGCCACTAGAGCAGAAAATAAAGTCTTTTTTCATGAAATATCTTGTATGACAGAATTAATTTGTACTAATGGCGTGGTCGCACATGGAGGTTACAATTGTGTGGGCTTGACCTATACCCACCTTTTTTCTTTCTTGCAAATAAGTTAATACCCATTACACAATCAGAAGTTATCCCAGCAATGACCGATCAAAGTGAACTCTAGAAACCCAGCAAAACCATGTAAACAAATCACACTCCACTTAGCATGAGAATATGAATGTAGACCAGATAAGACAAAGTACCCCAACACCTTTGGACATCTCTTCCCATTTTCAACACATAAGTATGGTTCATAGGATCCTTATTCAAACAGTTCAGTTCAGTTCAGCAGCAAGGAGGACCTGCGGCCTGGGATGCGGAAACAAGTGGTACAAGGCGCTGATGAACATGCAATACCTATCTATATTAGGGATGAGCGAATCGATCCGGACGAACCCGGATTCGATCCGAATTTCATGAAAAATTCGATTCGGATCGAATCCGAATTTCCCCGTGCTTCGATCGCTCGAAGTTTTCCTTTAACATCCATTCATTTACATTACAGGCATTCTAAGATGGCGGACGGGACATGTCCAGACATCTACCCCGCACCAGTGCAAGCTGGGGCAGTCACATGCAGCCTATCAGCAGCCAGCAAGCCCGGTGACGTCACAGCGCTATTTAAGGCGGTGGACATCTTGCTTTTCCTCATTTCTCTATTGCATTCGTGAGAGACAGGACGCTGCTGTAGTGAGGGAGAGACAGAGAGCCAGGGACAGACAGGGACAGGCAGGAGACAGGCAGAAAGTCAGCGAGAAGCAGGGAAAGTTAGGAAAAATCGGAGGCAGTCACAGGGAGATTTTTTTTTTTTTTCATCCAGCCTGAGTGTTACTGGCTGGCTGACTGGCTTTGTTAGCGTTTTCAGGCTGCTTATACACTTACTGTGCATATATACTGAACTGATCTCAAGTCTGCTGTGGGGCATCCCATTCTGTGACTACATCAGCCTCTATTTACTATAACCCTTTGCACTTATTCTAAAAGTAATTTGGCCTGATAAAGACACTTTTGCTGTGCATAGTAGTACTGCTGCCAGGTGCTCTCTGGTTGGGGCATCCCATTCTGTGACTACAACAGCCTCTATTTACTATAACCCTTTGCACTTATTCTAAAAGTAATTTGGCCTGAAAAAGACACTTTTGCTGTGCATAGTAGTGCTGCTGCCAGGTGCTCTCTGGTTGGGGCATCCCATTCTGTGACTACAACAGCCTCTATTTACTATAACCCTTTGCACTTATTCTAAAAGTAATTTGGCCTGATAAAGACACTTTTGCTGTGCATAGTAGTACTGCTCCCAGGTGCTCTCCGGTTGGGGCATCCCATTCTGTGACTACAACAGCCTCTATTTACTATAACCCTTTGCACTTATTCCAAAAGTAATTTGGCCTGATAAAGACACTTTTGCTGTGCATAGTAGTACTGCTGCCAGGTGCTCTCTGGTTGGGGCATCCCATTCTGTGACTACACCAGCCTCTATTTACTATAACCCTTTGCACTTATTCTAAAAGTAATTTGGCCTGATAAAGACACTTTTGCTGTGCATAGTAGTACTGCTGCCAGGTGCTCTCTGGTTGGGGCATCCCATTCTGTGACTACAACAGCCTCTATTTTCTATAACCCTTTGCACTTATTCTAAAAGTAATTTGGCCTGATAAAGACACTTTTGCTGTGCATAGTAGTACTGCTGCCAGGTGCTCTCTGGTTGGGGCATCCCATTCTGTGACTACACCAGCCTCTATTTACTATAACCCTTTGCACTTATTCTAAAAGTAATTTGGCCTGATAAAGACACTTTTGCTGTGCATAGTAGTACTGCTGCCAGGTGCTCTCTGGTTGGGGCATCCCATTCTGTGACTACAACAGCCTCTATTTTCTATAACCCTTTGCACTTATTCTAAAAGTATTTTGGCCTGATAAAGACACTTTTGCTGTGCATAGTAGTACTGCTGCCAGGTGATCTCTGGTTGGGGCATCCCATTCTGTGACTACACCAGCCTCTATTTACTATAACCCTTTGCACTAATTCTAAAAGTAATTTGGCCTGATAAAGACACTTTTGCTGTGCATAGTAGTACTGCTGCCAGGTGCTCTCTGGTTGGGGCATCCCATTCTGTGACTACAACAGGCTCTATTTACTATAACCCTTTGCACTTATTCTAAAAGTAATTTGGCCTGATAAAGACACTTTTGCTGTGCATAGTAGTACTGCTCCCAGGTGCACTCCGGTTGGGGCATCCCATTCTGTGACTACAACAGCCTCTATTTACTATAACACTTTGCACTTATTCTAAGTAATTTGGCCTGATAAAGACACTTTTGCTGTGCATAGTAGTACTGCTGCCAGGTGCTCTCTGGTTGGGGCATCCCATTCTGTGACTACAACAGCCTCTATTTACTATAACCCTTTGCACTTATTCTAAAAGTAATTTGGCCTGATAAAGACACTTTTGCTGTGCATAGTAGTGCTGCTGCCAGGTGATCTCTGGTTGGGGCATACCATTCTGTGACTACAACAGCCTCTATTTACTAAAACCCTTTGCACTTATTCTAAAAGTAATTTGGCCTGATAAAGACACTTTTGCTGTGCATAGTAGTACTGCTGCCAGGTGCTCTCTGGTTGGGGCATCCCATTCTGTGACTGCAACAGCCTCTATTTACTATAACCCTTTGCACTTATTTTAAAAGTAATTTGGCCTGATAAAGACACTTTTGCTGTGCATAGTAGTACTGCTGCCAGGTGCTCTCCGGTTGGGGCATCCCATTCTGTGACTACAACAGCCTCTATTTACTATAACCCTTTGCACGTATTCTATAAGTAATTTGGCCTGATAAAGACACTTTTGCTGTGCATAGTAGTACTGCTGCCAGGTGCTCTCCGGTTGGGGCATCCCATTCTGTGACTACAACAGCCTCTATTTACTATAACCCTTTGCACTTATTCTAAAAGTAATTTGGCCTGATAAAGACACTTTTGCTGTGCATAGTAGTACTGCTCCCAGGTGCTCTCTGATTGGGGCATCCCATTCTGTGACTACAACAGCCTCTATTTACTATAACCCTTTGCACTTATTCTAAAAGTAATTTGGCCTGATAAAGACACTTTTGCTGTGCATAGAAGTACTGCTGCCAGGTGCTCTCTGGTTGGGGCATCCCATTCTGTAACTACAACAGCCTCTATTTACTATAACCCTTTGCACTTATTCTAAAAGAAATTTGGCCTGATAAAGACACTTTTGCTGTGCATAGTAGTACTGCTGCCAGGTGCTCTCTGGTTGGGGCATCCCATTCTGTGACTACACCAGCCTCTATTTACTATAACCCTTTGCACTTATTCTAAAAGTAATTTGGCCTGATAAAGACACTTTTGCTGTGCATAGTAGTACTGCTGCCAGGTGCTCTCTGGTTGGGGCATCCCATTCTGTGACTACAACAGCCTCTATTTACTATAACCCTTTGCACTTATTCTAAAAGTAATTTGGCCTGATAAAGACACTTTTGCTGTGCATAGTAGTACTGCTGCCAGGTGCTCTCTGGTTGGGGCATCCCATTCTGTGACTACAACAGCCTCTATTTACTATAACCCTTTGCACTTATTCTAAAAGTAATTTGGCCTGATAAAGACACTTTTGCTGTGCATAGTAGTGCTGCTGCCAGGTGCTCTCTGGTTGGGGCATACCATTCTGTGACTACAACAGCCTCTATTTACTAAAACCCTTTGCACTTATTCTAAAAGTAATTTGGCCTGATAAAGACACTTTTGCTGTGCATAGTAGTACTGCTGCCAGGTGCTCTCTGGTTGGGGCATCCCATTCTGTGACTACAACAGCCTCTATTTACTATAACCCTTTTGCACTTATTCTAAAAGTAATTTGGCCTGATAAAGACACTTTTGCTGTGCATAGTAGTACTGCTGCCAGGTGCTCTCCGGTTGGGGCATCCCATTCTGTGACTACACCAGCCTCTATTTACTATAACCCTTTGCACTTATTCTAAAAGTAATTTGGCCTGATAAAGACACTTTTGCTGTGCATAGTAGTACTGCTGCCAGGTGCTCTCTGGTTGGGGCATCCCATTCTGTGACTACAACAGCCTCTATTTTCTATAACCCTTTGCACTTATTCTAAAAGTAATTTGGCCTGATAAAGACACTTTTGCTGTGCATAGTAGTACTGCTGCCAGATGCTCTCTGGTTGGGGCATCCCATTCTGTGACTACACCAGCCTCTATTTACTATAACCCTTTGCACTTATTCTAAAAGTAATTTGGCCTGATAAAGACACTTTTGCTGTGCATAGTAGTACTGCTGCCAGGTGCTCTCTGGTTGGGGCATCCCATTCTGTGACTACAACAGCCTCTATTTTCTATAACCCTTTGCACTTATTCTAAAAGTAATTTGGCCTGATAAAGACACTTTTGCTGTGCATAGTAGTACTGCTGCCAGGTGATCTCTGGTTGGGGCATCCCATTCTGTGACTACACCAGCCTCTATTTACTATAACCCTTTGCACTTATTCTAAAAGTAATTTGGCCTGATAAAGACACTTTTGCTGTGCATAGTAGTACTGCTGCCAGGTGCTCTCTGGTTGGGGCATCCCATTCTGTGACTACAACAGGCTCTATTTACTATAACCCTTTGCACTTATTCTAAAAGTAATTTGGCCTGATAAAGACACTTTTGCTGTGCATAGTAGTACTGCTCCCAGGTGCACTCCGGTTGGGGCATCCCATTCTGTGACTACAACAGCCTCTATTTACTATAACCCTTTGCACTTATTCTAAAAGTAATTTGGCCTGATAAAGACACTTTTGCTGTGCATAGTAGTACTGCTGCCAGGTGCTCTCTGGTTGGGGCATCCCATTCTGTGACTACAACAGCCTCTATTTACTATAACCCTTTGCACTTATTCTAAAAGTAATTTGGCCTGATAAAGACACTTTTGCTGTGCATAGTAGTGCTGCTGCCAGGTGATCTCTGGTTGGGGCATACCATTCTGTGACTACAACAGCCTCTATTTACTAAAACCCTTTGCACTTATTCTAAAAGTAATTTGGCCTGATAAAGACACTTTTGCTGTGCATAGTAGTACTGCTGCCAGGTGCTCTCTGGTTGGGGCATCCCATTCTGTGACTGCAACAGCCTCTATTTACTATAACCCTTTGCACTTATTCTAAAAGTAATTTGGCCTGATAAAGACACTTTTGCTGTGCATAGTAGTACTGCTGCCAGGTGCTCTCCGGTTGGGGCATCCCATTCTGTGACTACAACAGCCTCTATTTACTATAACCCTTTGCACTTATTCTATAAGTAATTTGGCCTGATAAAGACACTTTTGCTGTGCATAGTAGTACTGCTGCTAGGTGCTCTCCGGTTGGGGCATCCCATTCTGTGACTACAACAGCCTCTATTTACTATAACCCTTTGCACTTATTCTAAAAGTAATTTGGCCTGATAAAGACACTTTTGCTGTGCATAGTAGTACTGCTCCCAGGTGCTCTCTGATTGGGGCATCCCATTCTGTGACTACAACAGCCTCTATTTACTATAACCCTTTGCACTTATTCTAAAAGTAATTTGGCCTGATAAAGACACTTTTGCTGTGCATAGAAGTACTGCTGCCAGGTGCTCTCTGGTTGGGGCATCCCATTCTGTAACTACAACAGCCTCTATTTACTATAACCCTTTGCACTTATTCTAAAAGAAATTTGGCCTGATAAAGACACTTTTGCTGTGCATAGTAGTACTGCTGCCAGGTGCTCTCTGGTTGGGGCATCCCATTCTGTGACTACACCAGCCTCTATTTACTATAACCCTTTGCACTTATTCTAAAAGTAATTTGGCCTGATAAAGACACTTTTGCTGTGCATAGTAGTACTGCTGCCAGGTGCTCTCTGGTTGGGGCATCCCATTCTGTGACTACAACAGCCTCTATTTTCTATAACCCTTTGCACTTATTCTAAAAGTAATTTGGCCTGATAAAGACACTTTTGCTGTGCATAGTAGTACTGCTGCCAGGTGCTCTCTGGTTGGGGCATCCCATTCTGTGACTACACCAGCCTCTATTTACTATAACCCTTTGCACTTATTCTAAAAGTAATTTGGCCTGATAAAGACACTTTTGCTGTGCATAGTAGTACTGCTGCCAGGTGCTCTCTGGTTGGGGCATCCCATTCTGTGACTACAACAGCCTCTATTTACTATAACCCTTTGCACTTATTCTAAAAGTAATTTGGCCTGATAAAGACACTTTTGCTGTGCATAGTAGTACTGCTGCCAGGTGCTCTCTGGTTGGGGCATCCCATTCTGTGACTACAACAGCCTCTATTTACTATAACCCTTTGCACTTATTCTAAAAGTAATTTGGCCTGATAAAGACACTTTTGCTGTGCATAGTAGTGCTGCTGCCAGGTGCTCTCTGGTTGGGGCATACCATTCTGTGACTACAGCAGCCTCTATTTACTAAAACCCTTTGCACTTATTCTAAAAGTAATTTGGCCTGATAAAGACACTTTTGCTGTGCATAGTAGTACTGCTGCCAGGTGCTCTCTGGTTGGGGCATCCCATTCTGTGACTGCAACAGCCTCTATTTACTATAACCCTTTTGCACTTATTCTAAAAGTAATTTGGCCTGATAAAGACACTTTTGCTGTGCATAGTAGTACTGCTGCCAGGTGCTCTCTGGTTGGGGCATCCCATTCTGTGACTACAACAGCCTCTATTTTCTATAACCCTTTGCACTTATTCTAAAAGTAATTTGGCCTGATAAAGACACTTTTGCTGTGCATAGTAGTACTGCTGCCAGGTGCTCTCTGGTTGGGGCATCCCATTCTGTGACTACACCAGCCTCTATTTACTATAACCCTTTGCACTTATTCTAAAAGTAATTTGGCCTGATAAAGACACTTTTGCTGTGCATAGTAGTACTGCTGCCAGGTGCTCTCTGGTTGGGGCATCCCATTCTGTGACTACAACAGCCTCTATTTTCTATAACCCTTTGCACTTATTCTAAAAGTATTTTGGCCTGATAAAGACACTTTTGCTGTGCATAGTAGTACTGCTGCCAGGTGATCTCTGGTTGGGGCATCCCATTCTGTGACTACACCAGCCTCTATTTACTATAACCCTTTGCACTTATTCTAAAAGTAATTTGGCCTGATAAAGACACTTTTGCTGTGCATAGTAGTACTGCTGCCAGGTGCTCTCTGGTTGGGGCATCCCATTCTGTGACTACAACAGGCTCTATTTACTATAACCCTTTGCACTTATTCTAAAAGTAATTTGGCCTGATAAAGACACTTTTGCTGTGCATAGTAGTACTGCTCCCAGGTGCACTCCGGTTGGGGCATCCCATTCTGTGACTACAACAGCCTCTATTTACTATAACACTTTGCACTTATTCTAAGTAATTTGGCCTGATAAAGACACTTTTGCTGTGCATAGTAGTACTGCTGCCAGGTGCTCTCTGGTTGGGGCATCCCATTCTGTGACTACAACAGCCTCTATTTACTATAACCCTTTGCACTTATTCTAAAAGTAATTTGGCCTGATAAAGACACTTTTGCTGTGCATAGTAGTGCTGCTGCCAGGTGATCTCTGGTTGGGGCATACCATTCTGTGACTACAACAGCCTCTATTTACTAAAACCCTTTGCACTTATTCTAAAAGTAATTTGGCCTGATAAAGACACTTTTGCTGTGCATAGTAGTACTGCTGCCAGGTGCTCTCTGGTTGGGGCATCCCATTCTGTGACTGCAACAGCCTCTATTTACTATAACCCTTTGCACTTATTTTAAAAGTAATTTGGCCTGATAAAGACACTTTTGCTGTGCATAGTAGTACTGCTGCCAGGTGCTCTCCGGTTGGGGCATCCCATTCTGTGACTACAACAGCCTCTATTTACTATAACCCTTTGCACGTATTCTATAAGTAATTTGGCCTGATAAAGACACTTTTGCTGTGCATAGTAGTACTGCTGCCAGGTGCTCTCCGGTTGGGGCATCCCATTCTGTGACTACAACAGCCTCTATTTACTATAACCCTTTGCACTTATTCTAAAAGTAATTTGGCCTGATAAAGACACTTTTGCTGTGCATAGTAGTACTGCTCCCAGGTGCTCTCTGATTGGGGCATCCCATTCTGTGACTACAACAGCCTCTATTTACTATAACCCTTTGCACTTATTCTAAAAGTAATTTGGCCTGATAAAGACACTTTTGCTGTGCATAGAAGTACTGCTGCCAGGTGCTCTCTGGTTGGGGCATCCCATTCTGTAACTACAACAGCCTCTATTTACTATAACCCTTTGCACTTATTCTAAAAGAAATTTGGCCTGATAAAGACACTTTTGCTGTGCATAGTAGTACTGCTGCCAGGTGCTCTCTGGTTGGGGCATCCCATTCTGTGACTACACCAGCCTCTATTTACTATAACCCTTTGCACTTATTCTAAAAGTAATTTGGCCTGATAAAGACACTTTTGCTGTGCATAGTAGTACTGCTGCCAGGTGCTCTCTGGTTGGGGCATCCCATTCTGTGACTACAACAGCCTCTATTTACTATAACCCTTTGCACTTATTCTAAAAGTAATTTGGCCTGATAAAGACACTTTTGCTGTGCATAGTAGTACTGCTGCCAGGTGCTCTCTGGTTGGGGCATCCCATTCTGTGACTACAACAGCCTCTATTTACTATAACCCTTTGCACTTATTCTAAAAGTAATTTGGCCTGATAAAGACACTTTTGCTGTGCATAGTAGTACTGCTGCCAGGTGCTCTCTGGTTGGGGCATCCCATTCTGTGACTACAACAGCCTCTATTTTCTATAACCCTTTGCACTTATTCTAAAAGTAATTTGGCCTGATAAAGACACTTTTGCTGTGCATAGTAGTACTGCTGCCAGGTGATCTCTGGTTGGGGCATCCCATTCTGTGACTACACCAGCCTCTATTTACTATAACCCTTTGCACTTATTCTAAAAGTAATTTGGCCTGATAAAGACACTTTTGCTGTGCATAGTAGTACTGCTGCCAGGTGCTCTCTGGTTGGGGCATCCCATTCTGTGACTACAACAGGCTCTATTTACTATAACCCTTTGCACTTATTCTAAAAGTAATTTGGCCTGATAAAGACACTTTTGCTGTGCATAGTAGTACTGCTCCCAGGTGCACTCCGGTTGGGGCATCCCATTCTGTGACTACAACAGCCTCTATTTACTATAACCCTTTGCACTTATTCTAAAAGTAATTTGGCCTGATAAAGACACTTTTGCTGTGCATAGTAGTACTGCTGCCAGGTGCTCTCTGGTTGGGGCATCCCATTCTGTGACTACAACAGCCTCTATTTACTATAACCCTTTGCACTTATTCTAAAAGTAATTTGGCCTGATAAAGACACTTTTGCTGTGCATAGTAGTGCTGCTGCCAGGTGATCTCTGGTTGGGGCATACCATTCTGTGACTACAACAGCCTCTATTTACTAAAACCCTTTGCACTTATTCTAAAAGTAATTTGGCCTGATAAAGACACTTTTGCTGTGCATAGTAGTACTGCTGCCAGGTGCTCTCTGGTTGGGGCATCCCATTCTGTGACTGCAACAGCCTCTATTTACTATAACCCTTTGCACTTATTCTAAAAGTAATTTGGCCTGATAAAGACACTTTTGCTGTGCATAGTAGTACTGCTGCCAGGTGCTCTCCGGTTGGGGCATCCCATTCTGTGACTACAACAGCCTCTATTTACTATAACCCTTTGCACTTATTCTATAAGTAATTTGGCCTGATAAAGACACTTTTGCTGTGCATAGTAGTACTGCTGCTAGGTGCTCTCCGGTTGGGGCATCCCATTCTGTGACTACAACAGCCTCTATTTACTATAACCCTTTGCACTTATTCTAAAAGTAATTTGGCCTGATAAAGACACTTTTGCTGTGCATAGTAGTACTGCTCCCAGGTGCTCTCTGATTGGGGCATCCCATTCTGTGACTACAACAGCCTCTATTTACTATAACCCTTTGCACTTATTCTAAAAGTAATTTGGCCTGATAAAGACACTTTTGCTGTGCATAGAAGTACTGCTGCCAGGTGCTCTCTGGTTGGGGCATCCCATTCTGTAACTACAACAGCCTCTATTTACTATAACCCTTTGCACTTATTCTAAAAGAAATTTGGCCTGATAAAGACACTTTTGCTGTGCATAGTAGTACTGCTGCCAGGTGCTCTCTGGTTGGGGCATCCCATTCTGTGACTACACCAGCCTCTATTTACTATAACCCTTTGCACTTATTCTAAAAGTAATTTGGCCTGATAAAGACACTTTTGCTGTGCATAGTAGTACTGCTGCCAGGTGCTCTCTGGTTGGGGCATCCCATTCTGTGACTACAACAGCCTCTATTTACTATAACCCTTTGCACTTATTCTAAAAGTAATTTGGCCTGATAAAGACACTTTTGCTGTGCATAGTAGTACTGCTGCCAGGTGCTCTCTGGTTGGGGCATCCCATTCTGTGACTACACCAGCCTCTATTTACTATAACCCTTTGCACTTATTCTAAAAGTAATTTGGCCTGATAAAGACACTTTTGCTGTGCATAGTAGTACTGCTGCCAGGTGCTCTCTGGTTGGGGCATCCCATTCTGTGACTACAACAGCCTCTATTTACTATAACCCTTTGCACTTATTCTAAAAGTAATTTGGCCTGATAAAGACACTTTTGCTGTGCATAGTAGTACTGCTGCCAGGTGCTCTCTGGTTGGGGCATCCCATTCTGTGACTACAACAGCCTCTATTTACTATAACCCTTTGCACTTATTCTAAAAGTAATTTGGCCTGATAAAGACACTTTTGCTGTGCATAGTAGTGCTGCTGCCAGGTGCTCTCTGGTTGGGGCATACCATTCTGTGACTACAACAGCCTCTATTTACTAAAACCCTTTGCACTTATTCTAAAAGTAATTTGGCCTGATAAAGACACTTTTGCTGTGCATAGTAGTACTGCTGCCAGGTGCTCTCTGGTTGGGGCATCCCATTCTGTGACTGCAACAGCCTCTATTTACTATAACCCTTTTGCACTTATTCTAAAAGTAATTTGGCCTGATAAAGACACTTTTGCTGTGCATAGTAGTACTGCTGCCAGGTGCTCTCCGGTTGGGGCATCCCATTCTGTGACTACACCAGCCTCTATTTACTATAACCCTTTGCACTTATTCTAAAAGTAATTTGGCCTGATAAAGACACTTTTGCTGTGCATAGTAGTACTGCTGCCAGGTGCTCTCTGGTTGGGGCATCCCATTCTGTGACTACAACAGCCTCTATTTTCTATAACCCTTTGCACTTATTCTAAAAGTAATTTGGCCTGATAAAGACACTTTTGCTGTGCATAGTAGTACTGCTGCCAGGTGCTCTATGGTTGGGGCATCCCATTCTGTGACTACACCAGCCTCTATTTACTATAACCCTTTGCACTTATTCTAAAAGTAATTTGGCCTGATAAAGACACTTTTGCTGTGCATAGTAGTACTGCTGCCAGGTGCTCTCTGGTTGGGGCATCCCATTCTGTGACTACAACAGCCTCTATTTTCTATAACCCTTTGCACTTATTCTAAAAGTAATTTGGCCTGATAAAGACACTTTTGCTGTGCATAGTAGTACTGCTGCCAGGTGATCTCTGGTTGGGGCATCCCATTCTGTGACTACACCAGCCTCTATTTACTATAACCCTTTGCACTTATTCTAAAAGTAATTTGGCCTGATAAAGACACTTTTGCTGTGCATAGTAGTACTGCTGCCAGGTGCTCTCTGGTTGGGGCATCCCATTCTGTGACTACAACAGGCTCTATTTACTATAACCCTTTGCACTTATTCTAAAAGTAATTTGGCCTGATAAAGACACTTTTGCTGTGCATAGTAGTACTGCTCCCAGGTGCACTCCGGTTGGGGCATCCCATTCTGTGACTACAACAGCCTCTATTTACTATAACCCTTTGCACTTATTCTAAAAGTAATTTGGCCTGATAAAGACACTTTTGCTGTGCATAGTAGTACTGCTGCCAGGTGCTCTCTGGTTGGGGCATCCCATTCTGTGACTACAACAGCCTCTATTTACTATAACCCTTTGCACTTATTCTAAAAGTAATTTGGCCTGATAAAGACACTTTTGCTGTGCATAGTAGTGCTGCTGCCAGGTGATCTCTGGTTGGGGCATACCATTCTGTGACTACAACAGCCTCTATTTACTAAAACCCTTTGCACTTATTCTAAAAGTAATTTGGCCTGATAAAGACACTTTTGCTGTGCATAGTAGTACTGCTGCCAGGTGCTCTCTGGTTGGGGCATCCCATTCTGTGACTGCAACAGCCTCTATTTACTATAACCCTTTGCACTTATTTTAAAAGTAATTTGGCCTGATAAAGACACTTTTGCTGTGCATAGTAGTACTGCTGCCAGGTGCTCTCCGGTTGGGGCATCCCATTCTGTGACTACAACAGCCTCTATTTACTATAACCCTTTGCACTTATTCTAAAAGTAATTTGGCCTGATAAAGACACTTTTGCTGTGCATAGTAGTACTGCTGCCAGGTGCTCTCCGGTTGGGGCATCCCATTCTGTGACTACAACAGCCTCTATTTACTATAACCCTTTGCACTTATTCTAAAAGTAATTTGGCCTGATAAAGACACTTTTGCTGTGCATAGTAGTACTGCTCCCAGGTGCTCTCTGATTGGGGTATCCCATTCTGTGACTACAACAGCCTCTATTTACTATAACCCTTTGCACTTATTCTAAAAGTAATTTGGCCTGATAAAGACACTTTTGCTGTGCATAGTAGTACTGCTGCCAGGTGCTCTCTGGTTGGGGCATCCCATTCTGTAACTACACCAGCCTCTATTTACTATAACCCTTTGCACTTATTCTAAAAGTAATTTGGCCTGATAAAGACACTTTTGCTGTGCATAGTAGTACTGCTGCCAGGTGCTCTCTGGTTGGGGCATCCCATTCTGTGACTACACCAGCCTCTATTTACTATAACCCTTTGCACTTATTCTAAAAGTAATTTGGCCTGATAAAGACACTTTTGCTGTGCATAGTAGTACTGCTGCCAGGTGCTCTCTGGTTGGGGCATCCCATTCTGTGACTACAACAGCCTCTATTTTCTATAACCCTTTGCACTTATTCTAAAAGTAATTTGGCCTGATAAAGACACTTTTGCTGTGCATAGTAGTACTGCTGCCAGGTGCTCTCTGGTTGGGGCATCCCATTCTGTGACTACACCAGCCTCTATTTACTATAACCCTTTGCACTTATTCTAAAAGTAATTTGGCCTGATAAAGACACTTTTGCTGTGCATAGTAGTACTGCTGCCAGGTGCTCTCTGGTTGGGGCATCCCATTCTGTGACTACAACAGCCTCTATTTTCTATAACCCTTTGCACTTATTCTAAAAGTAATTTGGCCTGATAAAGACACTTTTGCTGTGCATAGTAGTACTGCTGCCAGGTGATCTCTGGTTGGGGCATCCCATTCTGTGACTACACCAGCCTCTATTTACTATAACCCTTTGCACTTATTCTAAAAGTAATTTGGCCTGATAAAGACACTTTTGCTGTGCATAGTAGTACTGCTGCCAGGTGCTCTCTGGTTGGGGCATCCCATTCTGTGACTACAACAGGCTCTATTTACTATAACCCTTTGCACTTATTCTAAAAGTAATTTGGCCTGATAAAGACACTTTTGCTGTGCATAGTAGTACTGCTCCCAGGTGCACTCCGGTTGGGGCATCCCATTCTGTGACTACAACAGCCTCTATTTACTATAACCCTTTGCACTTATTCTAAAAGTAATTTGGCCTGATAAAGACACTTTTGCTGTGCATAGTAGTACTGCTGCCAGGTGCTCTCTGGTTGGGGCATCCCATTCTGTGACTACAACAGCCTCTATTTACTATAACCCTTTGCACTTATTCTAAAAGTAATTTGGCCTGATAAAGACACTTTTGCTGTGCATAGTAGTGCTGCTGCCAGGTGATCTCTGGTTGGGGCATACCATTCTGTGACTACAACAGCCTCTATTTACTAAAACCCTTTGCACTTATTCTAAAAGTAATTTGGCCTGATAAAGACACTTTTGCTGTGCATAGTAGTACTGCTGCCAGGTGCTCTCTGGTTGGGGCATCCCATTCTGTGACTGCAACAGCCTCTATTTACTATAACCCTTTGCACTTATTTTAAAAGTAATTTGGCCTGATAAAGACACTTTTGCTGTGCATAGTAGTACTGCTGCCAGGTGCTCTCCGGTTGGGGCATCCCATTCTGTGACTACAACAGCCTCTATTTACTATAACCCTTTGCACTTATTCTAAAAGTAATTTGGCCTGATAAAGACACTTTTGCTGTGCATAGTAGTACTGCTGCCAGGTGCTCTCCGGTTGGGGCATCCCATTCTGTGACTACAACAGCCTCTATTTACTATAACCCTTTGCACTTATTCTAAAAGTAATTTGGCCTGATAAAGACACTTTTGCTGTGCATAGTAGTACTGCTCCCAGGTGCTCTCTGATTGGGGTATCCCATTCTGTGACTACAACAGCCTCTATTTACTATAACCCTTTGCACTTATTCTAAAAGTAATTTGGCCTGATAAAGACACTTTTGCTGTGCATAGTAGTACTGCTGCCAGGTGCTCTCTGGTTGGGGCATCCCATTCTGTAACTACACCAGCCTCTATTTACTATAACCCTTTGCACTTATTCTAAAAGTAATTTGGCCTGATAAAGACACTTTTGCTGTGCATAGTAGTACTGCTGCCAGGTGCTCTCTGGTTGGGGCATCCCATTCTGTGACTACACCAGCCTCTATTTACTATAACCCTTTGCACTTATTCTAAAAGTAATTTGGCCTGATAAAGACACTTTTGCTGTGCATAGTAGTACTGCTGCCAGGTGCTCTCTGGTTGGGGCATCCCATTCTGTGACTACAACAGCCTCTATTTTCTATAACCCTTTGCACTTATTCTAAAAGTAATTTGGCCTGATAAAGACACTTTTGCTGTGCATAGTAGTACTGCTGCCAGGTGCTCTCTGGTTGGGGCATCCCATTCTGTGACTACACCAGCCTCTATTTACTATAACCCTTTGCACTTATTCTAAAAGTAATTTGGCCTGATAAAGACACTTTTGCTGTGCATAGTAGTACTGCTGCCAGGTGCTCTCTGGTTGGGGCATCCCATTCTGTGACTACAACAGCCTCTATTTTCTATAACCCTTTGCACTTATTCTAAAAGTAATTTGGCCTGATAAAGACACTTTTGCTGTGCATAGTAGTACTGCTGCCAGGTGATCTCTGGTTGGGGCATCCCATTCTGTGACTACACCAGCCTCTATTTACTATAACCCTTTGCACTTATTCTAAAAGTAATTTGGCCTGATAAAGACACTTTTGCTGTGCATAGTAGTACTGCTGCCAGGTGCTCTCTGGTTGGGGCATCCCATTCTGTGACTACAACAGGCTCTATTTACTATAACCCTTTGCACTTATTCTAAAAGTAATTTGGCCTGATAAAGACACTTTTGCTGTGCATAGTAGTACTGCTCCCAGGTGCACTCCGGTTGGGGCATCCCATTCTGTGACTACAACAGCCTCTATTTACTATAACCCTTTGCACTTATTCTAAAAGTAATTTGGCCTGATAAAGACACTTTTGCTGTGCATAGTAGTACTGCTGCCAGGTGCTCTCTGGTTGGGGCATCCCATTCTGTGACTACAACAGCCTCTATTTACTATAACCCTTTGCACTTATTCTAAAAGTAATTTGGCCTGATAAAGACACTTTTGCTGTGCATAGTAGTGCTGCTGCCAGGTGATCTCTGGTTGGGGCATACCATTCTGTGACTACAACAGCCTCTATTTACTAAAACCCTTTGCACTTATTCTAAAAGTAATTTGGCCTGATAAAGACACTTTTGCTGTGCATAGTAGTACTGCTGCCAGGTGCTCTCTGGTTGGGGCATCCCATTCTGTGACTGCAACAGCCTCTATTTACTATAACCCTTTGCACTTATTTTAAAAGTAATTTGGCCTGATAAAGACACTTTTGCTGTGCATAGTAGTACTGCTGCCAGGTGCTCTCCGGTTGGGGCATCCCATTCTGTGACTACAACAGCCTCTATTTACTATAACCCTTTGCACTTATTCTAAAAGTAATTTGGCCTGATAAAGACACTTTTGCTGTGCATAGTAGTACTGCTGCCAGGTGCTCTCCGGTTGGGGCATCCCATTCTGTGACTACAACAGCCTCTATTTACTATAACCCTTTGCACTTATTCTAAAAGTAATTTGGCCTGATAAAGACACTTTTGCTGTGCATAGTAGTACTGCTCCCAGGTGCTCTCTGATTGGGGTATCCCATTCTGTGACTACAACAGCCTCTATTTACTATAACCCTTTGCACTTATTCTAAAAGTAATTTGGCCTGATAAAGACACTTTTGCTGTGCATAGTAGTACTGCTGCCAGGTGCTCTCTGGTTGGGGCATCCCATTCTGTAACTACAACAGCCTCTATTTACTATAACCCTTTGCACTTATTCTAAAAGTAATTTGGCCTGATAAAGACACTTTTGCTGTGCATAGTAGTACTGCTGCCAGGTGCTCTCTGGTTGGGGCATCCCATTCTGTGACTACACCAGCCTCTATTTACTATAACCCTTTGCACTTATTCTAAAAGTAATTTGGCCTGATAAAGACACTTTTGCTGTGCATAGTAGTACTGCTGCCAGGTGCTCTCTGGTTGGGGCATCCCATTCTGTGACTACAACAGCCTCTATTTTCTATAACCCTTTGCACTTATTCTAAAAGTAATTTGGCCTGATAAAGACACTTTTGCTGTGCATAGTAGTACTGCTGCCAGGTGCTCTCTGGTTGGGGCATCCCATTCTGTGACTACACCAGCCTCTATTTACTATAACCCTTTGCACTTATTCTAAAAGTAATTTGGCCTGATAAAGACACTTTTGCTGTGCATAGTAGTACTGCTGCCAGGTGCTCTCTGGTTGGGGCATCCCATTCTGTGACTACAACAGCCTCTATTTTCTATAACCCTTTGCACTTATTCTAAAAGAAATTTGGCCTGATAAAGACACTTTTGCTGTGCATAGTAGTACTGCTGCCAGGTGATCTCTGGTTGGGGCATCCCATTCTGTGACTACACCAGCCTCTATTTACTATAACCCTTTGCACTTATTCTAAAAGTAATTTGGCCTGATAAAGACACTTTTGCTGTGCATAGTAGTACTGCTGCCAGGTGCTCTCTGGTTGGGGCATCCCATTCTGTGACTACAACAGGCTCTATTTACTATAACCCTTTGCACTTATTCTAAAAGTAATTTGGCCTGATAAAGACACTTTTGCTGTGCATAGTAGTACTGCTCCCAGGTGCACTCCGGTTGGGGCATCCCATTCTGTGACTACAACAGCCTCTATTTACTATAACCCTTTGCACTTATTCTAAAAGTAATTTGGCCTGATAAAGACACTTTTGCTGTGCATAGTAGTACTGCTGCCAGGTGCTCTCTGGTTGGGGCATCCCATTCTGTGACTACAACAGCCTCTATTTACTATAACCCTTTGCACTTATTCTAAAAGTAATTTGGCCTGATAAAGACACTTTTGCTGTGCATAGTAGTACTGCTGCCAGGTGCTCTCTGGTTGGGGCATCCCATTCTGTGACTACAACAGCCTCTATTTACTATAACCCTTTGCACTTATTCTAAAAGTAATTTGGCCTGATAAAGACACTTTTGCTGTGCATAGTAGTGCTGCTGCCAGGTGCTCTCTGGTTGGGGCATACCATTCTGTGACTACAACAGCCTCTATTTACTAAAACCCTTTGCACTTATTCTAAAAGTAATTTGGCCTGATAAAGACACTTTTGCTGTGCATAGTAGTACTGCTGCCAGGTGCTCTCTGGTTGGGGCATCCCATTCTGTGACTGCAACAGCCTCTATTTACTATAACCCTTTTGCACTTATTCTAAAAGTAATTTGGCCTGATAAAGACACTTTTGCTGTGCATAGTAGTACTGCTGCCAGGTGCTCTCCGGTTGGGGCATCCCATTCTGTGACTACAACAGCCTCTATTTACTATAACCCTTTGCACTTATTCTAAAAGTAATTTGGCCTGATAAAGACACTTTTGCTGCGCATAGTAGTACTGCTGCCAGGTGCTCTCCGGTTGGGGCATCCCATTCTGTGACTACAACAGCCTCTATTTACTATAACCCTTTGCACTTATTCTAAAAGTAATTTGGCCTGATAAAGACACTTTTGCTGTGCATAGTAGTACTGCTTCCAGGTGCTCTCTGATTGGGGCATCCCATTCTGTGACTACAACAGCCTCTATTTACTATAACCCTTTGCACTTATTCTAAAAGTAATTTGGCCTGATAAAGACACTTTTGCTGTGCATAGTAGTACTGCTCCCAGGTGCTCTCTGATTGGGGTATCCCATTCTGTGACTACAACAGCCTCTATTTACTATAACCCTTTGCACTTATTCTAAAAGTAATTTGGCCTGATAAAGACACTTTTGCTGTGCATAGTAGTACTGCTGCCAGGTGCTCTCTGGTTGGGGCATCCCATTCTGTAACTACAACAGCCTCTATTTACTATAACCCTTTGCACTTATTCTAAAAGTAATTTGGCCTGATAAAGACACTTTTGCTGTGCATAGTAGTACTGCTGCCAGGTGCTCTCTGGTTGGGGCATCCCATTCTGTGACTACACCAGCCTCTATTTACTATAACCCTTTGCACTTATTCTAAAAGTAATTTGGCCTGATAAAGACACTTTTGCTGTGCATAGTAGTACTGCTGCCAGGTGCTCTCTGGTTGGGGCATCCCATTCTGTGACTACAACAGCCTCTATTTTCTATAACCCTTTGCACTTATTCTAAAAGTAATTTGGCCTGATAAAGACACTTTTGCTGTGCATAGTAGTACTGCTGCCAGGTGCTCTCTGGTTGGGGCATCCCATTCTGTGACTACACCAGCCTCTATTTACTATAACCCTTTGCACTTATTCTAAAAGTAATTTGGCCTGATAAAGACACTTTTGCTGTGCATAGTAGTACTGCTGCCAGGTGCTCTCTGGTTGGGGCATCCCATTCTGTGACTACAACAGCCTCTATTTTCTATAACCCTTTGCACTTATTCTAAAAGAAATTTGGCCTGATAAAGACACTTTTGCTGTGCATAGTAGTACTGCTGCCAGGTGATCTCTGGTTGGGGCATCCCATTCTGTGACTACACCAGCCTCTATTTACTATAACCCTTTGCACTTATTCTAAAAGTAATTTGGCCTGATAAAGACACTTTTGCTGTGCATAGTAGTACTGCTGCCAGGTGCTCTCTGGTTGGGGCATCCCATTCTGTGACTACAACAGGCTCTATTTACTATAACCCTTTGCACTTATTCTAAAAGTAATTTGGCCTGATAAAGACACTTTTGCTGTGCATAGTAGTACTGCTCCCAGGTGCACTCCGGTTGGGGCATCCCATTCTGTGACTACAACAGCCTCTATTTACTATAACCCTTTGCACTTATTCTAAAAGTAATTTGGCCTGATAAAGACACTTTTGCTGTGCATAGTAGTACTGCTGCCAGGTGCTCTCTGGTTGGGGCATCCCATTCTGTGACTACAACAGCCTCTATTTACTATAACCCTTTGCACTTATTCTAAAAGTAATTTGGCCTGATAAAGATACTTTTGCTGTGCATAGTAGTGCTGCTGCCAGGTGATCTCTGGTTGGGGCATACCATTCTGTGACTACAACAGCCTCTATTTACTAAAACCCTTTGCACTTATTCTAAAAGTAATTTGGCCTGATAAAGACACTTTTGCTGTGCATAGTAGTACTGCTGCCAGGTGCTCTCTGGTTGGGGCATCCCATTCTGTGACTGCAACAGCCTCTATTTACTATAACCCTTTGCACTTATTTTAAAAGTAATTTGGCCTGATAAAGACACTTTTTCTGTGCATAGTAGTACTGCTGCCAGGTGCTCTCCGGTTGGGGCATCCCATTCTGTGACTACAACAGCCTCTATTTACTATAACCCTTTGCACTTATTCTAAAAGTAATTTGGCCTGATAAAGACACTTTTGCTGTGCATAGTAGTACTGCTGCCAGGTGCTCTCCGGTTGGGGCATCCCATTCTGTGACTACAACAGCCTCTATTTACTATAACCCTTTGCACTTATTCTAAAAGTAATTTGGCCTGATAAAGACACTTTTGCTGTGCATAGTAGTACTGCTCCCAGGTGCTCTCTGATTGGGGCATCCCATTCTGTGACTACAACAGCCTCTATTTACTATAAGCCTTTGCACTTATTCTAAAAGTAATTTGGCCTGATAAAGACACTTTTGCTGTGCATAGTAGTACTGCTGCCAGGTGCTCTCTGGTTGGGGCATCCCATTCTGTAACTACAACAGCCTCTATTTACTATAACCCTTTGCACTTATTCTAAAAGTAATTTGGCCTGATAAAGACACTTTTGCTGTGCATAGTAGTACTGCTGCCAGGTGCTCTCTGGTTGGGGCATCCCATTCTGTGACTACACCAGCCTCTATTTACTATAACCCTTTGCACTTATTCTAAAAGTAATTTGGCCTGATAAAGACACTTTTGCTGTGCATAGTAGTACTGCTGCCAGGTGCTCTCTGGTTGGGGCATCCCATTCTGTGACTACAACAGCCTCTATTTTCTATAACCCTTTGCACTTATTCTAAAAGTAATTTGGCCTGATAAAGACACTTTTGCTGTGCATAGTAGTACTGCTGCCAGGTGCTCTCTGGTTGGGACATCCCATTCTGTGACTACACCAGCCTCTATTTACTATAACCCTTTGCACTTATTCTAAAAGTAATTTGGCCTGATAAAGACACTTTTGCTGTGCATAGTAGTACTGTTGCCAGGTGCTCTCTGGTTGGGGCATCCCATTCTGTGACTACAACAGCCTCTATTTACTATAACCCTTTGCACTTATTCTAAAAGTAATTTGGCCTGATAAAGACACTTTTGCTGTGCATAGTAGTACTGCTGCCAGGTGCTCTCTGGTTGGGGCATCCCATTCTGTGACTACAACAGCCTCTATTTACTATAACCCTTTGCACTTATTCTAAAAGTAATTTGGCCTGATAAAGACACTTTTGCTGTGCATAGTAGTGCTGCTGCCAGGTGCTCTCTGGTTGGGGCATACCATTCTGTGACTACAACAGCCTCTATTTACTAAAACCCTTTGCACTTATTCTAAAAGTAATTTGGCCTGATAAAGACACTTTTGCTGTGCATAGTAGTACTGCTGCCAGGTGCTCTCTGGTTGGGGCATCCCATTCTGTGACTGCAACAGCCTCTATTTACTATAACCTTTTGAACTTATTCTAAAAGTAATTTGGCCTGATAAAGACACTTTTGCTGTGCATAGTAGTACTGCTGCCAGGTGCTCTCCGGTTGGGGCATCCCATTCTGTGACTACAACAGCCTCTATTTACTATAACCCTTTGCACTTATTCTAAAAGTAATTTGGCCTGATAAAGACACTTTTGCTGCGCATAGTAGTACTGCTGCCAGGTGCTCTCCGGTTGGGGCATCCCATTCTGTGACTACAACAGCCTCTATTTACTATAACCCTTTGCACTTATTCTAAAAGTAATTTGGCCTGATAAAGACACTTTTGCTGTGCATAGTAGTACTGCTCCCAGGTGCACTCCGGTTGGGGCATCCCATTCTGTGACTACAACAGCCTCTATTTACTATAACCCTTTGCACTTATTCTAAAAGTAATTTGGCCTGATTAAGACACTTTTGCTGTGCATAGTAGTACTGCTGCCAGGTGCACTCCAGTTGGGGCATCCCATTCTGTGACTACAACAGCCTCTATTTACTATAACCCTTTGCACTTATTCTAAAAGTAATTTGGCCTGATAAAGACACTTTTGCTGTGCATAGTAGTGCTGCTGCCAGGTGATCTCTCGTTGGGGCATACCATTCTGTGACTACAACAGCCTCTATTTACTAAAACGCTTTGCACTTATTCTAAAAGTAATTTGGCCTGATAAAGACACTTTTGCTGTGCATAGTAGTACTGCTGCCAGGTGCTCTCTGGTTGGGGGATCCCATTCTGTGACTGCAACAGCCTCTATTTACTATAACCCTTTGCACTTATTTTAAAAGTAATTTGGCCTGATAAAGACACTTTTGCTGTGCATAGTAGTACTGCTGCCAGGTGCTCTCCGGCTGGGGCATCCCATTCTGTGACTACAACAGCCTCTATTTACTATAACCCTTTGCACTTGTTCTAAAAGTAATTTGGCCTGATAAAGACACTTTTGCTGTGCATAGTAGTACTGCTGCCAGGTGCTCTCCGGTTGGGGCATCCCATTCTGTGACTACAACAGCCTCTATTTACTATAACCCTTTGCACTTATTCTAAAAGTAATTTGGCCTGATAAACACACTTTTGCTGTGCATAGTAGTACTGCTCCCAGGTGCTCTCTGATTGGGGCATCCCATTCTGTGACTACAACAGCCTCTATTTACTATAACCCTTTGCACTTATTCTAAAAGTAATTTGGCCTGATAAAGACACTTTTGCTGTGCATAGTAGTACTGCTGCCAGGTGCTCTCTGGTTGGGGCATCCCATTCTGTAACTACAACAGCCTCTATTTACTATAACCCTTTGCACTTATTCTAAAAGTAATTTGGCCTGATAAAGACACTTTTGCTGTGCATAGTAGTACTGCTGCCAGGTGCTCTCTGGTTGGGGCATCCCATTCTGTGACTACACCAGCCTCTATTTACTATAACCCTTTGCACTTATTCTAAAAGTAATTTGGCCTGATAAAGACACTTTTGCTGTGCATAGTAGTACTGCTGCCAGGTGCTCTCTGGTTGGGGCATCCCATTCTGTGACTACAACAGCCTCTATTTTCTATAACCCTTTGCACTTATTCTAAAAGTAATTTGGCCTGATAAAGACACTTTTGCTGTGCATAGTAGTACTGCTGCCAGGTGCTCTCTGGTTGGGGCATCCCATTCTGTGACTACACCAGCCTCTATTTACTATAACCCTTTGCACTTATTCTAAAAGTAATTTGGCCTGATAAAGACACTTTTGCTGTGCATAGTAGTACTGCTGCCAGGTGCTCTCTGGTTGGGGCATCCCATTCTGTGACTACAACAGGCTCTATTTACTATAACCCTTTGCACTTATTCTAAAAGTAATTTGGCCTGATAAAGACACTTTTGCTGTGCATAGTAGTACTGCTCCCAGGTGCACTCCGGTTGGGGCATCCCATTCTGTGACTACAACAGCCTCTATTTACTATAACCCTTTGCACTTATTCTAAAAGTAATTTGGCCTGATAAAGACACTTTTGCTGTGCATAGTAGTACTGCTGCCAGGTGCTCTCTGGTTGGGGCATCCCATTCTGTGACTACAACAGCCTCTATTTACTATAACCCTTTGCACTTATTCTAAAAGTAATTTGGCCTGATAAAGACACTTTTGCTGTGCATAGTAGTACTGCTGCCAGGTGCTCTCTGGTTGGGGCATCCCATTCTGTGACTACAACAGCCTCTATTTACTATAACCCTTTGCACTTATTCTAAAAGTAATTTGGCCTGATAAAGACACTTTTGCTGTGCATAGTAGTGCTGCTGCCAGGTGCTCTCTGGTTGGGGCATACCATTCTGTGACTACAACAGCCTCTATTTACTAAAACCCTTTGCACTTATTCTAAAAGTAATTTGGCCTGATAAAGACACTTTTGCTGTGCATAGTAGTACTGCTGCCAGGTGCTCTCTGGTTGGGGCATCCCATTCTGTGACTGCAACAGCCTCTATTTACTATAACCCTTTTGCACTTATTCTAAAAGTAATTTGGCCTGATAAAGACACTTTTGCTGTGCATAGTAGTACTGCTGCCAGGTGCTCTCCGGTTGGGGCATCCCATTCTGTGACTACAACAGCCTCTATTTACTATAACCCTTTGCACTTATTCTAAAAGTAATTTGGCCTGATAAAGACACTTTTGCTGCGCATAGTAGTACTGCTGCCAGGTGCTCTCCGGTTGGGGCATCCCATTCTGTGACTACAACAGCCTCTATTTACTATAACCCTTTGCACTTATTCTAAAAGTAATTTGGCCTGATAAAGACACTTTTGCTGTGCATAGTAGTACTGCTTCCAGGTGCTCTCTGATTGGGGCATCCCATTCTGTGACTACAACAGCCTCTATTTACTATAACCCTTTGCACTTATTCTAAAAGTAATTTGGCCTGATAAAGACACTTTTGCTGTGCATAGTAGTACTGCTCCCAGGTGCTCTCTGATTGGGGTATCCCATTCTGTGACTACAACAGCCTCTATTTACTATAACCCTTTGCACTTATTCTAAAAGTAATTTGGCCTGATAAAGACACTTTTGCTGTGCATAGTAGTACTGCTGCCAGGTGCTCTCTGGTTGGGGCATCCCATTCTGTAACTACAACAGCCTCTATTTACTATAACCCTTTGCACTTATTCTAAAAGTAATTTGGCCTGATAAAGACACTTTTGCTGTGCATAGTAGTACTGCTGCCAGGTGCTCTCTGGTTGGGGCATCCCATTCTGTGACTACACCAGCCTCTATTTACTATAACCCTTTGCACTTATTCTAAAAGTAATTTGGCCTGATAAAGACACTTTTGCTGTGCATAGTAGTACTGCTGCCAGGTGCTCTCTGGTTGGGGCATCCCATTCTGTGACTACAACAGCCTCTATTTTCTATAACCCTTTGCACTTATTCTAAAAGTAATTTGGCCTGATAAAGACACTTTTGCTGTGCATAGTAGTACTGCTGCCAGGTGCTCTCTGGTTGGGGCATCCCATTCTGTGACTACACCAGCCTCTATTTACTATAACCCTTTGCACTTATTCTAAAAGTAATTTGGCCTGATAAAGACACTTTTGCTGTGCATAGTAGTACTGCTGCCAGGTGCTCTCTGGTTGGGGCATCCCATTCTGTGACTACAACAGCCTCTATTTTCTATAACCCTTTGCACTTATTCTAAAAGAAATTTGGCCTGATAAAGACACTTTTGCTGTGCATAGTAGTACTGCTGCCAGGTGATCTCTGGTTGGGGCATCCCATTCTGTGACTACACCAGCCTCTATTTACTATAACCCTTTGCACTTATTCTAAAAGTAATTTGGCCTGATAAAGACACTTTTGCTGTGCATAGTAGTACTGCTGCCAGGTGCTCTCTGGTTGGGGCATCCCATTCTGTGACTACAACAGGCTCTATTTACTATAACCCTTTGCACTTATTCTAAAAGTAATTTGGCCTGATAAAGACACTTTTGCTGTGCATAGTAGTACTGCTCCCAGGTGCACTCCGGTTGGGGCATCCCATTCTGTGACTACAACAGCCTCTATTTACTATAACCCTTTGCACTTATTCTAAAAGTAATTTGGCCTGATAAAGACACTTTTGCTGTGCATAGTAGTACTGCTGCCAGGTGCTCTCTGGTTGGGGCATCCCATTCTGTGACTACAACAGCCTCTATTTACTATAACCCTTTGCACTTATTCTAAAAGTAATTTGGCCTGATAAAGATACTTTTGCTGTGCATAGTAGTGCTGCTGCCAGGTGATCTCTGGTTGGGGCATACCATTCTGTGACTACAACAGCCTCTATTTACTAAAACCCTTTGCACTTATTCTAAAAGTAATTTGGCCTGATAAAGACACTTTTGCTGTGCATAGTAGTACTGCTGCCAGGTGCTCTCTGGTTGGGGCATCCCATTCTGTGACTGCAACAGCCTCTATTTACTATAACCCTTTGCACTTATTTTAAAAGTAATTTGGCCTGATAAAGACACTTTTTCTGTGCATAGTAGTACTGCTGCCAGGTGCTCTCCGGTTGGGGCATCCCATTCTGTGACTACAACAGCCTCTATTTACTATAACCCTTTGCACTTATTCTAAAAGTAATTTGGCCTGATAAAGACACTTTTGCTGTGCATAGTAGTACTGCTGCCAGGTGCTCTCCGGTTGGGGCATCCCATTCTGTGACTACAACAGCCTCTATTTACTATAACCCTTTGCACTTATTCTAAAAGTAATTTGGCCTGATAAAGACACTTTTGCTGTGCATAGTAGTACTGCTCCCAGGTGCTCTCTGATTGGGGCATCCCATTCTGTGACTACAACAGCCTCTATTTACTATAAGCCTTTGCACTTATTCTAAAAGTAATTTGGCCTGATAAAGACACTTTTGCTGTGCATAGTAGTACTGCTGCCAGGTGCTCTCTGGTTGGGGCATCCCATTCTGTAACTACAACAGCCTCTATTTACTATAACCCTTTGCACTTATTCTAAAAGTAATTTGGCCTGATAAAGACACTTTTGCTGTGCATAGTAGTACTGCTGCCAGGTGCTCTCTGGTTGGGGCATCCCATTCTGTGACTACACCAGCCTCTATTTACTATAACCCTTTGCACTTATTCTAAAAGTAATTTGGCCTGATAAAGACACTTTTGCTGTGCATAGTAGTACTGCTGCCAGGTGCTCTCTGGTTGGGGCATCCCATTCTGTGACTACAACAGCCTCTATTTTCTATAACCCTTTGCACTTATTCTAAAAGTAATTTGGCCTGATAAAGACACTTTTGCTGTGCATAGTAGTACTGCTGCCAGGTGCTCTCTGGTTGGGACATCCCATTCTGTGACTACACCAGCCTCTATTTACTATAACCCTTTGCACTTATTCTAAAAGTAATTTGGCCTGATAAAGACACTTTTGCTGTGCATAGTAGTACTGTTGCCAGGTGCTCTCTGGTTGGGGCATCCCATTCTGTGACTACAACAGCCTCTATTTACTATAACCCTTTGCACTTATTCTAAAAGTAATTTGGCCTGATAAAGACACTTTTGCTGTGCATAGTAGTACTGCTGCCAGGTGCTCTCTGGTTGGGGCATCCCATTCTGTGACTACAACAGCCTCTATTTACTATAACCCTTTGCACTTATTCTAAAAGTAATTTGGCCTGATAAAGACACTTTTGCTGTGCATAGTAGTGCTGCTGCCAGGTGCTCTCTGGTTGGGGCATACCATTCTGTGACTACAACAGCCTCTATTTACTAAAACCCTTTGCACTTATTCTAAAAGTAATTTGGCCTGATAAAGACACTTTTGCTGTGCATAGTAGTACTGCTGCCAGGTGCTCTCTGGTTGGGGCATCCCATTCTGTGACTGCAACAGCCTCTATTTACTATAACCTTTTGCACTTATTCTAAAAGTAATTTGGCCTGATAAAGACACTTTTGCTGTGCATAGTAGTACTGCTGCCAGGTGCTCTCCGGTTGGGGCATCCCATTCTGTGACTACAACAGCCTCTATTTACTATAACCCTTTGCACTTATTCTAAAAGTAATTTGGCCTGATAAAGACACTTTTGCTGCGCATAGTAGTACTGCTGCCAGGTGCTCTCCGGTTGGGGCATCCCATTCTGTGACTACAACAGCCTCTATTTACTATAACCCTTTGCACTTATTCTAAAAGTAATTTGGCCTGATAAAGACACTTTTGCTGTGCATAGTAGTACTGCTCCCAGGTGCACTCCGGTTGGGGCATCCCATTCTGTGACTACAACAGCCTCTATTTACTATAACCCTTTGCACTTATTCTAAAAGTAATTTGGCCTGATTAAGACACTTTTGCTGTGCATAGTAGTACTGCTGCCAGGTGCACTCCAGTTGGGGCATCCCATTCTGTGACTACAACAGCCTCTATTTACTATAACCCTTTGCACTTATTCTAAAAGTAATTTGGCCTGATAAAGACACTTTTGCTGTGCATAGTAGTGCTGCTGCCAGGTGATCTCTCGTTGGGGCATACCATTCTGTGACTACAACAGCCTCTATTTACTAAAACGCTTTGCACTTATTCTAAAAGTAATTTGGCCTGATAAAGACACTTTTGCTGTGCATAGTAGTACTGCTGCCAGGTGCTCTCTGGTTGGGGGATCCCATTCTGTGACTGCAACAGCCTCTATTTACTATAACCCTTTGCACTTATTTTAAAAGTAATTTGGCCTGATAAAGACACTTTTGCTGTGCATAGTAGTACTGCTGCCAGGTGCTCTCCGGCTGGGGCATCCCATTCTGTGACTACAACAGCCTCTATTTACTATAACCCTTTGCACTTGTTCTAAAAGTAATTTGGCCTGATAAAGACACTTTTGCTGTGCATAGTAGTACTGCTGCCAGGTGCTCTCCGGTTGGGGCATCCCATTCTGTGACTACAACAGCCTCTATTTACTATAACCCTTTGCACTTATTCTAAAAGTAATTTGGCCTGATAAACACACTTTTGCTGTGCATAGTAGTACTGCTCCCAGGTGCTCTCTGATTGGGGCATCCCATTCTGTGACTACAACAGCCTCTATTTACTATAACCCTTTGCACTTATTCTAAAAGTAATTTGGCCTGATAAAGACACTTTTGCTGTGCATAGTAGTACTGCTGCCAGGTGCTCTCTGGTTGGGGCATCCCATTCTGTAACTACAACAGCCTCTATTTACTATAACCCTTTGCACTTATTCTAAAAGTAATTTGGCCTGATAAAGACACTTTTGCTGTGCATAGTAGTACTGCTGCCAGGTGCTCTCTGGTTGGGGCATCCCATTCTGTGACTACACCAGCCTCTATTTACTATAACCCTTTGCACTTATTCTAAAAGTAATTTGGCCTGATAAAGACACTTTTGCTGTGCATAGTAGTACTGCTGCCAGGTGCTCTCTGGTTGGGGCATCCCATTCTGTGACTACAACAGCCTCTATTTTCTATAACCCTTTGCACTTATTCTAAAAGTAATTTGGCCTGATAAAGACACTTTTGCTGTGCATAGTAGTACTGCTGCCAGGTGCTCTCTGGTTGGGGCATCCCATTCTGTGACTACACCAGCCTCTATTTACTATAACCCTTTGCACTTATTCTAAAAGTAATTTGGCCTGATAAAGACACTTTTGCTGTGCATAGTAGTACTGCTGCCAGGTGCTCTCTGGTTGGGGCATCCCATTCTGTGACTACAACAGGCTCTATTTACTATAACCCTTTGCACTTATTCTAAAAGTAATTTGGCCTGATAAAGACACTTTTGCTGTGCATAGTAGTACTGCTCCCAGGTGCACTCCGGTTGGGGCATCCCATTCTGTGACTACAACAGCCTCTATTTACTATAACCCTTTGCACTTATTCTAAAAGTAATTTGGCCTGATAAAGACACTTTTGCTGTGCATAGTAGTACTGCTGCCAGGTACTCTCTGGTTGGGGCATCCCATTCTGTGACTACAACAGCCTCTATTTACTATAACCCTTTGCACTTATTCTAAAAGTAATTTGGCCTGATAAAGACACTTTTGCTGTGCATAGTAGTGCTGCTGCCAGGTGATCTCTGGTTGGGGCATACCATTCTGTGACTACAACAGCCTCTATTTACTAAAACCCTTTGCACTTATTCTAAAAGTAATTTGGCCTGATAAAGACACTTTTGCTGTGCATAGTAGTACTGCTGCCAGGTGCTCTCTGGTTGGGGCATCCCATTCTGTGACTGCAACAGCCTCTATTTACTATAACCCTTTGCACTTATTCTAAAAGTAATTTGGCCTGATAAAGACACTTTTGCTGTGCATAGTAGTACTGCTGCCAGGTGCTCTCCGGTTGGGGCATCCCATTCTGTGACTACAACAGCCTCTATTTACTATAACCCTTTGCACTTATTCTAAAAGTAATTTGGCCTGATAAAGACACTTTTGCTGTGCATAGTAGTACTGCTGCCAGGTGCTCTCCGGTTGGGGCATCCCATTCTGTGACTACAACAGCCTCTATTTACTATAACCCTTTGCACTTATTCTAAAAGTAATTTGGCCTGATAAAGACACTTTTGCTGTGCATAGTAGTACTGCTCCCAGGTGCTCTCTGATTGGGGCATCCCATTCTGTGACTACAACAGCCTCTATTTACTATAACCCTTTGCACTTATTCTAAAAGTAATTTGGCCTGATAAAGACACTTTTGCTGTGCATAGTAGTACTGCTGCCAGGTGCTCTCTGGTTGGGGCATCCCATTCTGTGACTACAACAGCCTCTATTTACTATAACCCTTTGCACTTATTCTAAAAGTAATTTGGCCTGATAAAGACACTTTTGCTGTGCATAGTAGTACTGCTCCCAGGTGCACTCCGGTTGGGGCATCCCATTCTGTGACTACAACAGCTTCTATTTACTATAACCCTTTGCACTTATTCTAAGAGTAATTTGGCCTGATAAAGACACTTTTGCTGTGCATAGTAGTACTGCTGCCAGGTGCTCTCTGGTTGGGGCATCCCATTCTGTGACTACACCAGCCTCTATTTACTATAACCCTTTGCACTTATTCTAAAAGTAATTTGGCCTGATAAAGACACTTTTGCTGTGCATAGTAGTACTTCTGCCAGGTGCTCTCTGGTTGGGGCATCCCATTCTGTGACTACAACAGCCTCTATTTACTATAACCCTTTGCACTTATTCTAAAAGTAATTTGGCCTGATAAAGACACTTTTGCTGTGCATAGTAGTACTGCTCCCAGGTGCACTCCGGTTGGGTCATCCCATTCTGTGACTACAACAGCCTCTATTTTCTATAACCCTTTGCACTTATTCTAAAAGTAATTTGGCCTGATAAAGACACTTTTGCTGTGCATAGTAGTACTGCTGCCAGGTGCTCTCTGGTTGGGGCATCCCATTCTGTGACTACAACAGCCTCTATTTACTATAACCCTTTGCACTTATTCTAAAAGTAATTTGGCCTGATAAAGACACTTTTGCTGTGCATACTAGTACTGCTGCCAGGTGCTCTCTGGTTGGGGCATCCCATTCTGTGACTACAACAGCCTCTATTTACTATAACCCTTTGCACTTATTCTAAAAGTAATTTGGCCTGATAAAGACACTTTTGCTGTGCATAGTAGTACTGCTGCCAGGTGCTCTCTGGTTGAGGCATCCCATTCTGTGACTACACCAGCCTCTATTTACTATAACCCTTTGCACTTATTCTAAAAGTAATTTGGCCTGATAAAGACACTTTTGCTGTGCATAGTAGTACTGCTGCCAGGTGCTCTCTGGTTGGGGCATCCCATTCTGTGACTACAACAGGCTCTATTTACTATAACCCTTTGCACTTATTCTAAAAGTAATTTGGCCTGATAAAGACACTTTTGCTGTGCATAGTAGTACTGCTCCCAGGTGCACTCCGGTTGGGGCATCCCATTCTGTGACTACACCAGCCTCTATTTACTATAACCCTTTGCACTTATTCTAAAAGTAATTTGGCCTGATAAAGACACTTTTGCTGTGCATAGTAGTACTGCTGCCAGGTGCTCTCTGGTTGGGGCATCCCATTCTGTGACTACAACAGCCTCTATTTACTATAACCCTTTGCACTTATTCTAAAAGTAATTTGGCCTGATGAAGACACTTTTGCTGTGCATAGTAGTACTGCTCCCAGGTGCTCTCCGGTTGGGGCATCCCATTCTGTGACTACAACAGCCTCTATTTACTATAACCCTTTGCACTTATTCTAAAAGTAATTTGGCCTGATAAAGACACTTTTGCTGTGCATAGTAGTACTGCTGCCAGGTGCTCTCTGGTTGGGGCATCCCATTCTGTGACTACAACAGCCTCTATTTACTATAACCCTTTGCACTTATTCTAAAATTAATTTGGCCTGATAAAGACACTTTTGCTGTGCATAGTACTACTGCTGCCAAGTGCACTCCGGTTGGGGCATCCCATTCTGTGACTACACCAGCCTTTATTTACTATAACCCTTTGCACTTATTCTAAAAGTAATTTGGCCTGATAAAGACACTTTTGCTGTGCATAGTACTACTGCTCCCAGGTGCTCTGCTGTTGGGGCATCCCATTCTGTAACATACCATACCCCTCTTTATTTACACTAAGCAGCTCTCTTATTTACACTAAGCAGGCCTGTTGGAGGCTGAGTGTTACTGCTCACTTTTGGTGTGCATTATATTCTGTTTCATATAGACCCACCGCTGCCTGGGGGTTCTTAAAATATCACCTACTACCACGCCAGTTAGACTATGTCGGGCAGACAAGTGCCTGGAAGTGAAAAGAGGAGTGGCAGAAGCCAAGATTCCACAGGCAGAGCTCGCATCAGACTGGGGGCCAGTAGCAGCAGGAGTTACGCTGAGAGACCTAATCTGCTAGCGGTCGGGTCTCCACCAGTAATGCATCTGCCGTGGTAGGTTGGTTAACGCGCTCATCAACAACATCATCACAACTTACGTCTGAGACCCCCAGTCTAGGGTCGGTAGGTTCCTCTGACACAACCCTGAGTTGGCATGCCCCGAGAGCAGTCCCTGTCCTCCCATTGCCTCTGTCCTACGCCGTTCCCTCCCCCAGCGACGTATCCTATGCTTTGGGTTGGTTCAGCTCCACTCTTTAGTGAGGAGGACGATCAGATAGAGGACAGTCAGCAGCTACTGCCCAGCCAAGAAATGGAGGTGGCTTTTTTAGCTAGGGAGACAAATAGTGATGTGGACAGTGTCGTGGGTGCTGCGAGCGTTCCAACTCCTGCGCTAGACACTGTTGACGAATCCACGAACATCAGTGACGTACAGCCACAACTCGGTGATAATGATGATGACGATGAAGCCGATCGCACTTGGGAGCCGGGTGATGAAGGGGCTTCATCGTCATCATTAGGAGAAGAGGGGCGCAGGTTGCCCCGGAGTCAGCAGCTCAGGCAGCAAGGTGGTAGCAGTCAGCATGGGGGCACAATTCCAAAGGCTGGAGCCGGCCGGGACCGGGGCCGGGGTAGAGCACCTGCTGTGCGGCAGTCTACCTTATCGGGAGGTAGTGGAGCAGGGGTTCCTGTAGTTGGCAACAGCAGCAGTGAATCAGTGAGGCCAGGGGGTGGGAAAAGTAGCTACTCGGCAGTGTGGCAGTTTTTCCTGAAGCATCCGAAGGAGGGTAACATGGCCACATGCAAGATATGTAGGCAGAAGGTGAAGCGTGGCCAGGGTCCAAATGTTAGCACCACGGCCCTGCGTCAACATATGCAGCGTCACCATAAAGCGGCCTGGGAGAACCTAGGCTCCGGAGAGGTGGGCCAGACTGCTTCCTCACCGAGTGGCACGCCGCTCCCAATTTCTGCCAGCCAAGGCTCCAGCACCTCAGCCGCAGGCAGCTGTGCGTCATACCCGTCCTCTGTCGCTCCTGCTCCTCCTCCTCCAAGTCATGCATCCCGCCAGCAATCCATCAGCGAAGCCATGTCCAAGAGACAGCAGTATGCGCCCACTCATCCTACGGCGGTGTCAACCAGTGGCAGCTCATACGTGACACCTGCCGTTTGCTCAGGCCCTTTGAGGAAGCCACTTTTTTTGTCAGTCGGCAGGATTACGGGATGAACGACGTGATTCCACTGCTTCATGTACTACAGCACATGTTGGAAACCATGGCTGGTCAGGGCACTGGAGACATGGCGTTTACATCTTACGGCCACATGAACCCCGTTGGAGCTGAACTGGAGGAGGAGGAGGAAGAGGAGGAGGAGTTGCCCAGCAAAACACAGTTTAGGCTTGGCGAAATGGCTGGTTTATCTAGTCAGCGGACAGGAGAGGAGGAGCAGGAGCAGCCAGAGGAGCTAGAGGTTTTTGAGGAAGGCGAGACAGAGGACCCAAGCACACCGTGGCAGTATGCAGTGGAGATGGAGACAGGTAGTCCATCCGAGTCACTTGCGCAAATGGCAGGAAGCATGCTCACGTGCTTGCGTAGTGACCCCAGAATTGTTTCCATCTGTCGGCGGGATGACTTCTGGCTGTCCACCTTATTGGACCCTCGCTTCCGGCACAAAATGGGGGTATTTTTTAAACCCACCAAGAGGGAGGACAAACTCAACTACTACAAAGACATTCTACGTAGGCAGTTGGCCGATGCCTATCTGCGCCATGGTCCATACTCTCGCAGGTCTGACTCGAGGGGACCTCTGCGCTCACCTTCCACTGCCATGGCTGCTGGGGGGGGTTGGCAGGAGCAGCAGCAGCAGCTCCATCAGCAGCAGCCTCAGTCTTCAGTCGCTAATGAGTAGCTTTCTACACCCGCATAGTGAGGCTACTCATGAGCAGCAGGAAGACCTGGAGCAGGACCTGAACCAGCAGGTCATGTCATACTTTGACATGACCATGCCAACACGCCATGAGGAACCGCTGGACTTCTGGGCAGCCAAACTTGATTTATGGCCGCAACTAGCAGAGTTTGCCCTGGAAAAGCTGTCCTGCCCGGCAAGTAGCGTGCCATCTGAGCGGGTGTTTAGTGTGGCGGGGGCCATAGTTACGGCGAGAACTCGTCTGTCAACTAAAAATGTGGAGAGACTTACCTTTGTCAAAATGAATCAGGGATGGATCAGCCAGGATTTCCACCCACCAATGGCTGATGCATGCGACTAGATTCAGCATGGTGCCACGTTTTACACTTTCCAAATGGTGCAAAACATATTTATGTCTTTAGGCCAATTTTTGGGCTCCTGCTGCTGCCAACTCCAGGGTGTGATTCATCCAATTTTTGGGCTCCTGAAGCCAACCCCAGTGTCTCTTTAAAGTAATGTTTGGGCTCCTGCTGCTGCTGCTACTGCTGACAACTCCAGGGTGTGATTCATCCAATCTTTGGGCTCCTGCTGCTGCTGCTGCTGCCAACTCCAGGGTGTGAATCATCCAATTTATGGGCTCCTGAAGCCAACTCCAGTGTCTCTTTAAAGAAATATTTGGGCTCCTGCTGCTGCTGCCAACTCCAGGGTGTGAATCATCCAATTTTTGGGCTCCTGCTGCCAACTCCAATGTCTCTTTAAAGTAATGTTTGGGCTCCTACTGCTGCGGCCAACTCCAGGGTGTGAATCATCCAATTTTTGGGCTCCTTGAGCCAACTCCAGTGTCTCTTTAAAGTAATATTTGGGCTCCTGCTGCTGCTGCTGCTGCTGCCAACTCCAGGGTGTGATTCATCCAATCTTTGGGCTCCTGCTGCCAACTCCAGTGTCTCTTTAAAGTAATGTTTGGGCTCCTGCTGCTTTTGCCAACTCCAGGGTGTGAATCATCCAATTTTTGGGCTCCTGAAGCCAACCCCAGTGTCTCTTTAAAGTAATATTTGGGCTCCTGCTGCTGCTGCTGCCGACTCCAGGGTGTGATTCATCCAATTTTTGGGCTCCTGAAGCAAACCTCAGTGTCTCTTTAAAGTAATATTTTGGCTCCTGCTGCTGCTGCTGTCAACTCCAGGTTGTGAATCATCCAATTTTTGGGCTCCTGAAGCCAACCCCAGTGTCTCTTTAAAGTAATGTTTGGGCTCCTGCTGCTGCTGCCAACTCCAGGGTGTGATTCATCCAATTTTTGGGCTCCTGAAGCCAACCCCAGTGTCTCTTTAAAGTAATGTTTGGGCTCCTGCTGCTGCTGCCAACTCCAGGGTGTGATTCATCCAATTTTTGGGCTCCTGAAGCCAACCCCAGTGTCTCTTTAAAGTAATGTTTGGGCTCCTGCTGCTGCTGCCAACTCCAGGGTGTGATTCATCCAATTTTTGGGCTCCTGAAGCCAACTCCAGTGTCTCTTTAAAGTAATATTTGGGCTCCTGCTGCTGCTGCTTCCAACTCCAGGGTGTGACTCATCCAATTTTTGGGCTCCTGAAGCCAACCCCAGTGTCTCTTTAAAGTAATATTTGGGCTCCTGCTGCTGCTGCTGCCGACTCCAGGGTGTGATTCATCCAATTTTTGGGCTCCTGAAGCAAACCTCAGTGTCTCTTTAAAGTAATATTTTGGCTCCTGCTGCTGCTGCTGCCAACTCCAGGTTGTGAATCATCCAATTTTTGGGCTCCTGAAGCCAACCCCAGTGTCTCTTTAAAGTAATGTTTGGGCTCCTGCTGCTGCTGCCAACTCCAGGGTGTGATTCATCCAATTTTTGGGCTCCTGAAGCCAACCCCAGTGTCTCTTTAAAGTAATGTTTGGGCTCCTGCTGCTGCTGCCAACTCCAGGGTGTGATTCATCCAATTTTTGGGCTCCTGAAGCCAACCCCAGTGTCTCTTTAAAGTAATGTTTGGGCTCCTGCTGCTGCTGCCAACTCCAGGGTGTGATTCATCCAATTTTTGGGCTCCTGAAGCAAACCCCAGTGTCTCTTTAAAGTAATATTTGGGCTCCTGCTGCTGCTGCTTCCAACTCCAGGGTGTGACTCATCCAATTTTTGGGCTCCTGAAGCCAACCCCAGGGTCTCTTTAAAGTAATGTTTGGGCTCCTGCTGCTGCTGCCAACTCCAGGGTGTGAATCATCCAATTTTTGGGCTCCTGAAGCCAACCCCAGTGTCTCTTTAAAGTAATGTTTGGGCTCCTGCTGCTGCTGCTGCCAACTCCAGGGTGTGATTCATCCAATTTTTGGGCTCCTGAAGCCAACCCCAGTGTCTCTTTAAAGTAATGTTTGGGCTCCTGCTGCTGCTGCCAACTCCAGGGTGTGAATCATCCAATTTTTGGGCTCCTGAAGCCAACCCCAGTGTCTCTTTAAAGTAATATTTGGGCTCCTGCTGCTGCTGCTGCTGCCAACTCCAGGGTGTGATTCATCCAATCTTTGGGCTCCTGCTGCCAACTCCAGTGTCTCTTTAAAGTAATGTTTGGGCTCCTGCTGCTTCTGCCAACTCCAGGGTGTGAATCATCCAATTTTTGGGCTCCTGAAGCCAACCCCAGTGTCTCTTTAAAGTAATATTTGGGCTCCTGCTGCTGCTGCTGCCGACTCCAGGGTGTGATTCATCCAGTTTTTGGGCTCCTGAAGCAAACCCCAGTGTCTCTTTAAAGTAATATTTTGGCTCCTGCTGCTGCTGCTGCCAACTCCAGGTTGTGAATCATCCAATTTTTGGGCTCCTGAAGCCACCCCCAGTGTCTCTTTAAAGTAATGTTTGGGCTCCTGCTGCTGCTGCCAACTCCAGGGTGTGATTCATCCAATTTTTGGGCTCCTGAAGCCAACCCCAGTGTCTCTTTAAAGTAATGTTTGGGCTCCTGCTGCTGCTGCCAACTCCAGGGTGTGATTCATCCAATTTTTGGGCTCCTGAAGCCAACCCCAGTGTCTCTTTAAAGTAATATTTGGGCTCCTGCTGCTGCTGCTAACTCCAGGGTGTGATTCATCCAATTTTTGGGCTCCTGAAGCCAACCCGAGTGTCTCTTTAAAGTAATATTTGGGCTCCTGCTGCTGCTGCTTCCAACTCCAGGGTGTGACTCATCCAATGTTTGGGCTCCTGAAGCCAACCCCAGGGTCTCTTTAAAGTAATGTTTGGGCTCCTGCTGCTGCTGCCAACTCCAGGGTGTGAATCATCCAATTTTGGGGCTCCTGAAGCCAACCCCAGGGTCTCTTTAATATAATGTTTGGGCTCCTGCTGCTGCCATCTCCAGGGTGTGATTCATCCCATTTTTGGGCTCCTGAAGCCAACCCCAGTGTCTCTTTAAAGTAATGTTTGGGCTCCTGCTGCTGCTGCCAACTCCAGGGTGTGAATCATCCAATTTTTGGGCTCCTGAAGCCAACCCCAGTGTCTCTTTAAAGTAATATTTGGGCTCCTGCTGCTGCTGCTGCCAACTCCAGGGTTTGATTCATCCAACTTTTGGGCTCCTGAAGCCAACCCCAGTGTCTCTTTAAAGTAATGTTTTGGCTCCTGCTTCTGCCAACTCCAGGGTGTGAATCATCCAATTTTTGGGCTCCTGAAGCCAACTCCAGTGTCTCTTTAAAGTAATGTTCGGGCTCTTGCTGCTGCTGCCAACTCCAGGGTGTGATTCATCCAATTTTTGGGCTCCTGAAGCCAACCCCAGTGTCCCTTTAAAGTAATGTTTGGGCTCCTGCTGCTGCTGCCAACTCCAGGTTGTGAATCATCCAATTTTTGGGCTCCTGAAGCCAACCCCAGTGTCTCTTTAAAGTAATGTTTGGGCTCCTGCTGCTGCTGCCAACTCCAGGGTGTGATTTATCCAATTTTTGGGCTCCTGAAGCCAACCCCAGTGTCTCTTTAAAGTAATGTTTGGGCTCCTGCTGCTGCTCCCAACTCCAGGGTGTGAATCATCCAATTTATGGGCTCCTGAAGCCAACTCTAGTGTCTCTTTAAAGTAATATTTGGGCTCCTGCTGCTGCTGCTGCCAACTTCAGGGTGTGAATCATCCAATTTTTGGGCTCCTGCTGCCAACTCCAGTGTCTCTTTAAAGTAATGTTTGGGCTCCTACTGCTGCTGCCAACTCCAGGGTGTGAATCATCCAATTTTTGGGCTGCTTTAGCCAACCCCAGTGTCTCTTTAAAGTAATATTTGGGCTCCTGCTGCTGCTGCTGCTGCTGCTGCCAACTCCAGGGTGTGATTCATCCAATCTTTGGGCTCCTGCTGCCAACTCCAGTGTCTCTTTAAAGTAATGTTTGGGCTCCTGCTGCTTCTGCCAACTCCAGGGTGTGAATCATCCAATTTTTGGGCACCTGAAGCCAACCCCAGTGTCTCTTTAAAGTAATATTTGGGCTCCTGCTGCTGCTGCTGCCGACTCCAGGGTGTGATTCATCCAATTTTTGGGCTCCTGAAGTAAACCCCAGTGTCTCTTTAAAGTAATATTTTGGCTCCTGCTGCTGCTGCTGCCAACTCCAGGTTGTGAATCATCCAATTTTTGGGCTCCTGAAGTCAACCCCAGTGTCTCTTTAAAGTAATGTTTGGGCTCCTGCTGCTGCTGCCAACTCCAGGTTGTGATTCATCCAATTTTTGGGCTCCTGAAGCCAACCCCAGTGTCTCTTTAAAGTAATGTTTGGGCTCCTGCTGCTGCTGCCAACTCCAGGGTGTGATTCATCCAATTTTTGGGCTCCTGAAGCCAACCCCAGTGTCTCTTTAAAGTAATGTTTGGGCTCCTGCTGCTGCTGCCAACTCCAGGGTGTGATTCATCCAATTTTTGGGCTCCTGAAGCCAACCCCAGTGTCTCTTTAAAGTAATATTTGGGCTCCTGCTGCTGCTGCTTCCAACTCCAGGGTGTGACTCGTCCAATTTTTGGGCTCCTGAAGCCAACCCCAGGGTCTCTTTAAAGTAATGTTTGGGCTCCTGCTGCTGCTGTCAACTCCAGGGTGCGAATCATCCAATTTTTGGGCTCCTGAAGCCAACCCCAGTGTCTCTTTAAAGTAATGTTTGGGCTCCTGCTGCTGCTGCCAACTCCAGGGTGTGAATCATCAAATTTTTGGGCTCCTGAAGCCAACCCCAGTGTCTCTTTAAAGTAATGTTCGGGCTCTTGCTGCTGCTGCCAACTCCAGGGTGTGATTCATCCAATTTTTGGGCTCCTGAAGCCAACCCCAGTGTCCCTTTAAAGTAATGTTTGGGCTCCTGCTGCTGCTGCCAACTCCAGGTTGTGAATCATCCAATTTTTGGGCTCCTGAAGCCAACACCAGTGTCTCTTTAAAGTAATATTTGGGCTCCTGCTGCTGCTGCTTCCAACTCCAGGGTGTGACTCATCCAATTTTTGGGCTCCTGAAGCCAACCCCAGTGTCTCTTTAAAGTAATGTTTGGGCTCCTGCTGCTGCTGCTGCCAACTCCAGGGTGTGAATCATCCAATTTTTGGGCTCCTGAAGCCAACCCCAGTGTCTCTTTAAAGTAATGTTTGGGCTCCTGCTGCTGCTGCTGCCAACTCCAGGGTGTGATTCATCCAATTTTTGGGCTCCTGAAGCCAACCCCAGTGTCTCTTTAAAGTAATGTTTGGGCTCCTGCTGCTGCTGCCAACTCCAGGGTGTGAATCATCCAATTTTTGGGCTCCTGAAGCAAACCCCAGTATCTCTTTAAAGTAATATTTGGGCTCCTGCTGCTGCTGCTGCCAACTCCAGGGTGTGATTCATCCAATTTTTGGGCTCCTGAAGCCACCCCCAGTGTATCTTTAAAGTAATGTTTTGGCTCCTGCTGCTGCCAACTCCAGGGTGTGAATCATCCAATTTTTGGGCTCCTGAAGCCAACCCCAGTGTCTCTTTAAAGTAATGTTCGGGCTCCTGCTGCTGCTGCTTCCAACTCCAGGGTGTGACTCATCCAATGTTTGGGCTCCTGAAGCCAACCCCAGGGTCTCTTTAAAGTAATGTTTGGGCTCCTGCTGCTGCTGCCAACTCCAGGGTGTGAATCATCCAATTTTGGGGCTCCTGAAGCCAACCCCAGGGTCTCTTTAATATAATGTTTGGGCTCCTGCTGCTGCCATCTCCAGGGTGTGATTCATCCCATTTTTGGGCTCCTGAAGCCAACCCCAGTGTCTCTTTAAAGTAATGTTTGGGCTCCTGCTGCTGCTGCCAACTCCAGGGTGTGAATCATCCAATTTTTGGGCTCCTGAAGCCAACCCCAGTGTCTCTTTAAAGTAATATTTGGGCTCCTGCTGCTGCTGCTGCCAACTCCAGGGTTTGATTCATCCAACTTTTGGGCTCCTGAAGCCAACCCCAGTGTCTCTTTAAAGTAATGTTTTGGCTCCTGCTTCTGCCAACTCCAGGGTGTGAATCATCCAATTTTTGGGCTCCTGAAGCCAACTCCAGTGTCTCTTTAAAGTAATGTTCGGGCTCTTGCTGCTGCTGCCAACTCCAGGGTGTGATTCATCCAATTTTTGGGCTCCTGAAGCCAACCCCAGTGTCCCTTTAAAGTAATGTTTGGGCTCCTGCTGCTGCTGCCAACTCCAGGTTGTGAATCATCCAATTTTTGGGCTCCTGAAGCCAACCCCAGTGTCTCTTTAAAGTAATGTTTGGGCTCCTGCTGCTGCTGCCAACTCCAGGGTGTGATTTATCCAATTTTTGGGCTCCTGAAGCCAACCCCAGTGTCTCTTTAAAGTAATGTTTGGGCTCCTGCTGCTGCTCCCAACTCCAGGGTGTGAATCATCCAATTTATGGGCTCCTGAAGCCAACTCTAGTGTCTCTTTAAAGTAATATTTGGGCTCCTGCTGCTGCTGCTGCCAACTTCAGGGTGTGAATCATCCAATTTTTGGGCTCCTGCTGCCAACTCCAGTGTCTCTTTAAAGTAATGTTTGGGCTCCTACTGCTGCTGCCAACTCCAGGGTGTGAATCATCCAATTTTTGGGCTGCTTTAGCCAACCCCAGTGTCTCTTTAAAGTAATATTTGGGCTCCTGCTGCTGCTGCTGCTGCTGCTGCCAACTCCAGGGTGTGATTCATCCAATCTTTGGGCTCCTGCTGCCAACTCCAGTGTCTCTTTAAAGTAATGTTTGGGCTCCTGCTGCTTCTGCCAACTCCAGGGTGTGAATCATCCAATTTTTGGGCACCTGAAGCCAACCCCAGTGTCTCTTTAAAGTAATATTTGGGCTCCTGCTGCTGCTGCTGCCGACTCCAGGGTGTGATTCATCCAATTTTTGGGCTCCTGAAGTAAACCCCAGTGTCTCTTTAAAGTAATATTTTGGCTCCTGCTGCTGCTGCTGCCAACTCCAGGTTGTGAATCATCCAATTTTTGGGCTCCTGAAGTCAACCCCAGTGTCTCTTTAAAGTAATGTTTGGGCTCCTGCTGCTGCTGCCAACTCCAGGTTGTGATTCATCCAATTTTTGGGCTCCTGAAGCCAACCCCAGTGTCTCTTTAAAGTAATGTTTGGGCTCCTGCTGCTGCTGCCAACTCCAGGGTGTGATTCATCCAATTTTTGGGCTCCTGAAGCCAACCCCAGTGTCTCTTTAAAGTAATGTTTGGGCTCCTGCTGCTGCTGCCAACTCCAGGGTGTGATTCATCCAATTTTTGGGCTCCTGAAGCCAACCCCAGTGTCTCTTTAAAGTAATATTTGGGCTCCTGCTGCTGCTGCTTCCAACTCCAGGGTGTGACTCGTCCAATTTTTGGGCTCCTGAAGCCAACCCCAGGGTCTCTTTAAAGTAATGTTTGGGCTCCTGCTGCTGCTGTCAACTCCAGGGTGCGAATCATCCAATTTTTGGGCTCCTGAAGCCAACCCCAGTGTCTCTTTAAAGTAATGTTTGGGCTCCTGCTGCTGCTGCCAACTCCAGGGTGTGAATCATCAAATTTTTGGGCTCCTGAAGCCAACCCCAGTGTCTCTTTAAAGTAATGTTCGGGCTCTTGCTGCTGCTGCCAACTCCAGGGTGTGATTCATCCAATTTTTGGGCTCCTGAAGCCAACCCCAGTGTCCCTTTAAAGTAATGTTTGGGCTCCTGCTGCTGCTGCCAACTCCAGGTTGTGAATCATCCAATTTTTGGGCTCCTGAAGCCAACACCAGTGTCTCTTTAAAGTAATATTTGGGCTCCTGCTGCTGCTGCTTCCAACTCCAGGGTGTGACTCATCCAATTTTTGGGCTCCTGAAGCCAACCCCAGTGTCTCTTTAAAGTAATGTTTGGGCTCCTGCTGCTGCTGCTGCCAACTCCAGGGTGTGAATCATCCAATTTTTGGGCTCCTGAAGCCAACCCCAGTGTCTCTTTAAAGTAATGTTTGGGCTCCTGCTGCTGCTGCTGCCAACTCCAGGGTGTGATTCATCCAATTTTTGGGCTCCTGAAGCCAACCCCAGTGTCTCTTTAAAGTAATGTTTGGGCTCCTGCTGCTGCTGCCAACTCCAGGGTGTGAATCATCCAATTTTTGGGCTCCTGAAGCAAACCCCAGTATCTCTTTAAAGTAATATTTGGGCTCCTGCTGCTGCTGCTGCCAACTCCAGGGTGTGATTCATCCAATTTTTGGGCTCCTGAAGCCACCCCCAGTGTATCTTTAAAGTAATGTTTTGGCTCCTGCTGCTGCCAACTCCAGGGTGTGAATCATCCAATTTTTGGGCTCCTGAAGCCAACCCCAGTGTCTCTTTAAAGTAATGTTCGGGCTCCTGCTGCTGCTGCCAACTCCAGGGTGTGATTCATCCAATTTTTGGGCTCCTGAAGCCAACCCCAGTGTCCCTTTAAAGTAATGTTTGGGCTCCTGCTGCTGCTGCCAACTCCAGGGTGTGATTCATCCAATTTTTGGGCTCCTGAAGCCAACCCCAGTGTCTCTTTAATGTAATGTTTGGGCTCCTGCTGCTGCTGCTGCCAACTCCAGGGTGTGATTCATCCAATTTTTGGGCTCCTGAAGCCAACCCCAGTGTCTCTTTAAAGTAATATTTTGGCTCCTGCTGCTTCCAACTCCAGGGTGTGATTCATCCAATTTTTGGGCTCCTGAAGCCAACCCCAGTGTCTCTTTAAAGTAATGTTTGGGCTCCTGCTGCTGCTGCCAACTCCAGGGTGTGAATCATCCAATTTTTGGGCTCCTGAAGCCAACCCCAGTGTCTCTTTAAAGTAATATTTGGGCTCCTGCTGCTGCCAACTCCAGGGTGTAATTCATCCAATTTTTGGGCTCCTGAAGCCAACCCCAGTGTCTCTTTAAAGTAATGTTTTGGCTCCTGCTGCTGCTGCTGCCAACTCCAGGGTGTGAATCATCTAATTTTTGGGCCCCAGAAGCCAACCCCAGTGTCTCTTTTAAGTAATGTTTGGGCTCCTGCTGCTGCTGCCAACTCCAGGGTGTGATTCATCCAATTTTTGGGCTCCTGAAGCCAACCCCAGTGTCTCTTAAAAGTAATATTTGGGCTCCTGCTGCTGCTGCTGCTGCCAACTCCAGGGTGTGATTCATCCAATTTTTGGGCTCCTGAAGCCAACCCCAGTGTCTCTTTAAAGTAATGTTTGGGCTCCTGCTGCTGCTGCCAACTCCAGGGTGTGATTCATCGAATTTTTGGGCTCCTGAAGCCAACCCCAGTGTCTCTTTAAAGTAATGTTTGGGCTCCTGCTGCTGCTGCTGCCAACTCCAGGGTGTGATTCATCCAATTTTTGGGCTCCTGAAGCCAACTCCAGTGTCTCTTTAAAGTAATATTTGGGCTCCTGCTGCTGCTGCCAACTCCAGGGTGTGATTCATCCAATTTTTGGGCTCCTGAAGCCAACCCCAGTGTCTCTTTAAAGTAATGTTTGGGCTCCTGCTGCTGCTGCCAACTCCAGGGTGTGATTCATCCAATTTTTGGGCTCCTGAAGCCAACCCCAGTGTCTCTTTAAAGTAATATTTGGGCTCCTGCTGCTGCTGCTGCTGCTGCTGCCAACTCCAGGGTGTGAATCATCCAATTTTTGGGCTCCTGAAGCCAACCCCGGTGTCTCTTTAAAGTAATGTTTGGGCTCCTGCTGCTGCTGCTGCTGCCAACTCCAGGGTGTGATTCATCCAATTTTGTGCTCCTGCTGCCAAATCCAGTGTCTCTTTAAAGTAATATTTGGGCTCCTGCTGCTGCTGCATCTGCTGCTTGAAACTCCAGGGTGTGTCAGTCAATTTTTGGGCTCCTGCTGCTGCCAACTCCAGTGTCTCTTTCAGCCAATGTTTGGGCTCCTGCTGCTGCTTGCAACTCCAGGGTGTGATTCATCCAATTTTTGGGCTCCTGCTGCTGCCAACTCCAGTGTCTCTTTAAAGCAATGTTTGGGCTCCTGCCCCTCATAGTGATGCCACTTCAACTCTCTGCAATTGTGCCGCTCCGCAATTCTATTAGCGATGCCTCTGATCTGCATGTGATATTTATTCAAAGTATTATTTAACTAACCCAGCACGCATCCTGTGCGTGTTACAGCAAGGCAGAATGGTTTACAGCCCTATTGAGGCTCTAGGAGGCTCAGAAATAGCCGTTTTTAATGGCGATTCATCGCGAATAAATTCGGGTCGAAACAATTTTTGACGGAAAATTCAGCGAATCAGTCGAATCGAATTTTTCAAAAGTTCGCTCATCTCTAATCTATATATCTATTTTTTCCCGAACCTCTCACTCCCACTCGCCATCTTACTACACCCAAGAGTATGTATCCCACAATCCTCCCGGGTGCAGCTTTTAACCTCAGACCTGGGTGTTGGTCTCTCACAGAGGAAGTCTGCCTTTTTATCCAGCGAGCAGTGGCGGCAACAGCTGCAAAGTGAGCTTTGGTGGCACAGCAGCATCACAGCGGGAGAACTCTGGGAAAGAAGCTGTGGACTGTGAGTGATCCGCAGCTTCATACTGTTTCATGTAGCAAGGTTTACCACAGTACATGAACCTGGAAGCTGCTAGCAAATGCAGCAGCATAGCCAACAATAGTCAGCTGTGTGCTCTGAGAGCATCTGGACCTGCACCCGGAAGGTGGCTAAGTCCTCTGGGCCTTTTTTTTATTTTTGGATTTTTGGTCTGCTTTAAATACAGAACCCCTAATGAGTAGAGATAGTCTGCAGATGCAGAAAGGTGAAGCTTCCCAGCAGGTTAACTCCTTCGACATGTACCATTGACAAGACTCAGGAGCCTGTATGCAAGAGCTGCATGCAATATACAGTCTTACTCAAATTACAAGACTTCAAATATACATTCACAGTGATATACGCTGTATTTAAAAACTAAAAGATAAGTATCAAGATAATGGAAGTGGTGAAAGAAACAACCGCAACAGAACTGGACGAATTGAAAATAGCTCTCCATGCCATAACTGAACATTTTAGGGTTGGTTCAGAGCCTGGTAAAAAAACTCACTCCATTTTTTCAGGAGCGAAAACTGCCATTCACTTTTATTGTCTACCTTGGGGCTGATTAAACACCTAGAGAAAATTTACATCCGGTTGTCAAATCAGCTCCAAGGTAGAAACTTAAAGGAAATGGCATTTTTCCACCCTAAAAAAGAAAAACAACTATACTTCAATGCTCAATACCATTAGCCTCCCCATTAGCCTTTAAATAAGTTGGATATATGATATCAAACCCTTTACAACAAAGAAAACACAAGAAGTAGCAATAATAATAAATTCTAAAAGTCAATTTGAAATCATGCACCAATATCTAGGAAGCACGTGCTATGGTTTTAATAGCCAGACTATGGGGCAAAGACTGTACTTTAATAAATACCTATGCTCTTAATCAAGGCCAGATATATAATTAGATCAAAATTCATGTTGCAATGAGAAGAAAATTGGCCTATCGGCCTGATTCGGAGCCTCTCTCACACGCATTCCACCAGCGGTGAATGACATTGAAAGACCGTATTCGGCCTATTTTCTGTGTTGGGTGATTCAGAGCCTTGTTTTTGTGGGAAAGTTGGTCTTTTGCGGGAATTTATGGTATGCCAAACGAAGTGTTCACAGTATAAATACAGCTCAATGCATCTGCAATTTAATGGTTTTTCTGTGCTTGCGCTTGATTCTGAGCCCTGTGTAGCGGGCGCGTGCCTGGCCGGGGGCACGCGCTCTGGGGAGCGAGGGGGGTTCTTGGACCTAGGGTAGGGCATCCTATGTTGGTGTGGCATGTGTGGGTGGAGGTGCACTTACTGGCTTCAGACATCGCTGATCTCCAGAGATGACACTCTTGGGTGAACTCAACATGGTCTTTATTGATTGGCTTCCATCCATGGTGAAACAGCAAACAGTTCAGTACAGGCATAATTCACAATTTACAGCAAACAATCTATTCCAATGGTCTCCTCCATGGCTCTCAGCTCTACATTGAAATGTATCCCCTCATGACAGAGTCTTGGCTTAGAACACTCTAGAAGGGTTGATCTCTCCCTTATATAACCTCTGTATTGTTGCTATGCCAACTTAGTTGTGAGTCCCAACCAATGGCAGGGCAGTAAATGTTGCCAATGCCACCTGGCTAGGTCTCTATTTACCAAACTAAAGGGGAACGCCAGACCATTAAAGTACTGGTTAGGTCCATTGCTGAGGCAACACTGCCATCATGTGGTTTCATGATGCAATGACCCTAAGAGATGCATCTAACATGGTTTTAACTTAACTATTTAAGGTTTCTATCACTATCAGGAGCCTATTCCACTGACAGGGCTCTAATGGTTCCTACTTGTAGTGTTGTCCATAGTTTGCACCCGTCAAACTTACGCCACCTTTTTGCTAGTGGGAAAACTCGAACGGTCTTTGGTTGCTAGTGAAAATACAGCCTACATCCTCTGCACCTACGATGTTGACAAGTTCTGTGAAGACTATGAGCGTCTGCTCCCTTCAATACAAGCCAGAGAAGTTTGTTCAGATTATCATAGCGTGTATCAGCCTGCATAACTTTGCCTTAAATGAGAGGGTTGCAGCATATTTGCACCTTCTTGTGCTCCAGATATTCTAGGACATCTGTATGCTGGCACCCAGAGCCATGCAGCCTAAACCATTCACCAGCATTTGGTGGACTTTTTCTTGATTTTTTTTCTCCAATTATGTCATTTTTTTTCTTATGACTTTTGCTATGTCGGGGTGGATTTATTCTCTAATTACATGGTCACACGTTGTTGGGTTATGGTACAACTATGGATGGAGGTCAACAGAAAATTGATATATAAAAATGTGCCTGTCTGGCCTAACTTGGAGGCCGATTTATTAATAGCGCCAGGTAGCGACAGATGAGCGACAGTAGCATGATTTTCACAGCGCCGGCTAGTATTCGCTGTGCTTGGCCATTGTTCGGTTGTTGACAGCGACTCAGTCGGTGTGCGGTAATGTTGAATACGGAGTTAGGAGTCGCTGTTTGACAGGTTCCGCTCTGTATGGGAGCGCATGACAACGAATGGCCATAGCGAACGGCTCCCAGCATATTCATTAACAAATCATGCTCAAAAAAGTTCTCGCGCTGTAAAATGCATGTTTAAACCCCAGAGCGCTGGCGGCGATGTGTTAAAAGTAATTTTTTAACCCCCAAACAATTATTTTTGGAAAAAAATAATAAACAAGTTTTTATAAACATTTTGTAATATGAATACATTAATATCAGACCTGTAATATCAATTCTGCACAAATTTTTTATTTTTTTTTTACCTTAAAAAAAAAGATATAACATTGCAGAAGTGGTCACAGAATATTTGACATTTAAAAAAAAAAATAAATAAATAAACATTAATATCAATTAATTATGAATATTTAAAGATTGCTCCATTAAAATGCATTGGAGAGCGCCAGGTAGCGAGAGGTCATACCTGGCGCTGTGATGGGATTAGCAGCGGCGCTGTTCGCTGAAGTCTGCAACATGATGAATCCCGCACTAGCTGACGCTCTCGCCGGCGCTAGCCTCATTTAGCGTGATAAATGCGTGATTGTGTTCGCAGCCTGGCGTTCTGGAGTCGGTAGCCGCCGATAGCTAGCGCTACCTGGCGCTAGTGAGACACTACCTGGCGCTATCCCTTGATAAATAAAGCCCTAAATCTTTGGAACCCCCACAACCTAAAACCCAGCATGGCAGGTTAGGGGGATATAGCCCAGCATTGGGTGTTTGCAGCTTGCTGTGCCTCAAGCCTCTCAAGCCTTTGAAGGGCAACCTGGTTGGTCTCCACCAGAGCCCCAACCAGTGTCTCCATCTGCTGGTGGTGGTGGTGCTATTTCACAACCACTGCTGCCAGTCCTCCATGGAACAAACTGGCGGTCAGTCACACTACTTTAAAATATCTACTGGCATTATGCCGGAAAGTGGTGTTGTTGACCCGCTAGTTTTCCCACATGATTTGGCACAGCTTTACCAAAGACAGATAATGCCTGACTGCAGGTTAGGCTTGTCTTTCTCCTGGGTGCTCTGTGGAGCTAGTGGGGCTGCTACAGGCAGAATGAAGCTGAAGCTGCAGGGAGGAGTGGTGATGGGCAGTGTCCATGGTGCCAGCAGCTGGTGGAGGTGTCCAGATAATATTGGGGGTCTCATCCAGATGCCCTTTCTCCAGCTAATTAATTTCATCCAGGAGAGATGCTGTCTGTGTGGAGAAAGGTCTACATTAGTGTTAGTTTTTCCCAATGTTACCACACAGCCTCCAGGGCTCAAAACTTTACTCTGGGTTCACCTTCCTCCTCCACCCTCCACCCTGCCCCTTGCCTTTTGCCTATAAAGCTCACAATTACCTCATCACTGTCTAGACTCTGCTCCCTGGTGGCGGGTCTTCCTGGCGAGGTACTGCTGGCTGGGGTGTTGCACTGGTAGTTTCCTCTTAACAATATATGTGAATCTTCAAAATCACTACAAGGGACACACACTGGGTCCCACATTGACATGTGTCCCCAAATAGTGGTCTACTCACACCCATGTTAGAGGTTACATATAAAGGTTGCCTAATACCCTTGGTGTGTGTAGTCACAAAACATATGTTGGCCAGGCAAGCCCTCAAAGTGGGCTGTCAATGTAGGAACTAAGGTTGGTGGGTGGCATGTTTTGTTGGCCTACTCCCCCCATGTGCCAAGCTACAATTTGCTAACAAGTCTTACGACTGGTAAGGGTATGCCATCTATCGGTGCCTGACACCCACTGGTAGGTGTTGGGGTGGAGCATCCCCAACACCCATTCCTCAGCAAATTTTAGAGTTTTGGGGTGTCTGCCACCAGTTTGCATGTTGCCGGCTATCTCCAACCATAACTGCTGCCAACCGCTTTAGAGGTTGAGCGGGACCGGGATCCAGCCAGTTGATTATACTTTTTGGCAACACTAAAGAGCAGGATTGGCTGTGGCAATGCTGCTCAGCCTTTGATTTTCCCGTTGGCACCGCATGGGGCTCCACTGTGGACTCAGCAGTGGGATCCGCACTGGAGACTATCCAGGGTCCACATAGGGCTCTAGTGTCCTGACCATTGGATGGTCCGTGGTGGGCTGTGCCGGGAGTCCCGGGAGTCCTGGTTTTCTGACTCCCGCTGCTGATGCCTTAAACTGCTGTGGATGCCCCCCTCCCCCCAGTGGCTATTGTGGATATCAGCAGGAGAGTGTCTGGGGGACAAACGGCGGCTCCTGGGACTGGGGCTATGGTACCTTAGCTGAGTGCTGCCAGATCCTCAGCCATACCTGTTTTTCTGGCTCTGAGGGCTGTGGAGGCACCTATGGTGTGGCATAGTGAGCTCCTAAGTCAGCAGTGGCAAGCAAATCTGACCCTCAGCTGTGTTCTTTTATTCCTAACTGAGTGGGTAAGGTATTGGAAACGACTTGGTTTATTTAACAGCCCATCAAAGGCACAAGCAACCTATAGGCTACATGGGTGTATGGACGCACACACACTTCCAGGGTCCAACATGGCACCCACCTTGTTCACCTGTGAGCAGCAGGAGGAAATAATGAAGATAAGTCACACTACTCCTGTGTGCTGCATTAAACTTCTGCCAAGGTGCTAACAGGTGACAGTGACCACATGACACTACAGTAATGGAGGAGGCCTGGCCTTCCAACGTTACAGGTCCAGAGTACTTTGCTGCCACTGTCACATGGACCACTCTGTCATGTTTGTATGCGACATAGGGCTGCCTAAGTGATTTATGACATTTCTATGCAATTCGCTACTACTGTGGGATGGGAGAGCTGGCTTCGCCTGGTTGCTGGCAGCGGTCAGCAAGCCCTATCTGACAGTAGTAGCAAAGTGGAGAGTTAGGTGCGCGTTTTGGCCTAAATGCGTCTTCACTTGCAATCCGCTACTATTGTGGGACGGGAGAGCTAGATTAGGCACCATTGACTTACACTAGGGTATACAACGCCTGGTTGCTGGCAGCGGTCAGCAAGCCCTATCTGACAGTAGTAGCAAAGTGGAGAGTTAGGTGCGCGTTTTGGCCTAAATGCGTCTTCACTTGCAATCCGCTACTATTGTGGGATGGGAGGGCTAGATTAGAGCTAGATTAGGCACCATTGACTTACACTAGGGTATACAACGCTTGGGTGTTTGCACTGTCCCAGAAATTTACTTAAACGGGCAGAGGCATGCATGTGTGCTAAAGGAGACCCAAACAGAGGACATAAGTTAACAATGCACATCGGTACGACTTCAAGCCCAACACACGAGCCAGAACTTCCCAGGTAAATGAATGTACAACAGAGAAGGTAACTATGTTTGCTTTTGTAGCTGGGGAGTTCTGACTGCTGATTAAGAGGTCCGACCAGTGGGGCCCAGAAGACAGGGTGTGGGTGTATACTTAATACACGGCCCATGAATAGGTATAAATTATATTTTCTTTTGTAGCTGGGGAGTTCTGGCTGTGGACCCATAGCTTCTGCACCCTCCAGTAGGCCAATACCCGAAAAAAAACACCCAGGATGTGATGCATGTAAAATCTATGTTTGCTAAGTGCTAAGTGTTGGGGTGTTGTGCTTCTCTGTCCCTACAGAGGGTGAGTACGCAGAGGTGGAGCCACCCAAGACAGAAGCGGCGCAAGACTCAGGTGGGTGTGAAGCCAGTGAAGCAGAGCAATACTCAAGCATTGCACAACACATGCCCATATACATAACTCATGTTCTTTCCCTCTGCAGACTCTGAAGAAGGGATGGCGCCGCAGAGATGGGTTGCCCCCTAAAAATATGCGTCAACCTGTTTGGGTAAGTATGTAAAAATGTGCATGCATGTATAGGCCCACATGTGGGCAAATGAGGGGTAATGTATATTTTTTTTCTCTTTGCAGGTGCCATGTTGGTCCCAGAAAATATTGTTAATACATTTTTAAATTGTTATATTTTTTTATTAAACAAAAAAAAAATGTAAACACTCGAAAACACTTTTTATGATAAAACAATAGTTTTAACCCTTTAAAGCGGACCTTCACTCTGAATAAGAGTCTATCTTATATGTTTCCCACACCCTGTACATACAGATTTTCCAATTAAAAATCATCCCACCTGCATCTACTTCATGTTATGAGCCTTTAAACATCCAAGATGGCGGCTTATGGAAGCCGCCATCTTATCAGGCAGCCTGCAAACAGGAAGTGCCTCCTGACTGTGCTGCTCTGCATTCTGGGACTGCTGCCCGTTACCTGACCCCAGCTCTGCTCTGTCTGAGCAAAGCACAGCTATATCCCGCCCCCTGTACCTTATCCCACTCTCCTCTCCTCAGTAAGTGTAATGCTTCTGAGTCAAGATGGCGGCGCCCGTATCCTAAATTCCTGAACAGAGTTGCTGCCCAGTGGGGGAAAGAATAATAAGTTAGTGACTAAAAACGTAAAATATATTAATTTTAGATGCCGGGGAACCGTTTTTAAGAGTTTGGGCTTTTCATTAAATCACGCTGAAGGTCCGGTTTAAGTGCCAAGCCCGTAGGTACTACGGGGTTGCTTCTCCGACCGTTAAGTGCCAAGCGCGTACTACCTACGGGCTGGCTTTCCCCCATGCTAGCGTAAAAAATAAAGTAAATTAACGCTCACCTGACCCCTCGGTCGAACCCGCAAAGTCTTCTCCCCACCCTGGGGGTATTCGATTACCCCCAGGGGCTCTTCACCACAGAGAAGCGGGGGCAAAACATGCCCCCTTCCAAGTTCGTGCCGCTAGCACCGCCCCTTGTGGGCTGCGAGCTCCGGACTTTCAGATGTCAGGTCTGATCAGGTGGTTGGAGAGTAGGGGATTTGGTTTTGGTTTTTTTTTTACGCAAAAATATTTAAAAAACAGTAGAAAAATGACAAACAAGACATTTCATGTTCAATTCTAAACTCTGCTGCAAAAATATGTATATAATTTTTTCTGGAAATTCCAGCAAAATCACAGTTAAACATGGCGCAAAATGGGGAAAAATGACCTGTCAACAGAGGGTGACAAAACTTCAAGTAGGCGGACAATTAAAAGGGTAAATAGTACCTATGCATGTTAGGTATTGTTCTGTTCGGGGGACCTTGCGCTTTCAGATTTAGCTTGTTTTTTCTTGTTTGCATATTTATATTTTAGGAAAAGGTGTTTTTTATTCTGCTTTTTTATAATTTTTTTTAGGGAAACCCTGTGCAACCTTAGAATTCTTTGAGGGATTACTTCCAGAAAGATGAGCCCACTACAACAAGCTGGGTACGCTTAGAAAGAATAACATGTGTACTTTCAGAGAATATGTGGCTTGTGGGGGGTATTCCAAATGTAAAGGGTTGTTTTGGTTGAAAAATTGCAAGGTGCGCACTTTGTCTGCAGAGCTGAAATTTTCAAGTAAAATGACCGTTACGCACATGCTTTACTTTGTGGTGTTTGCCAACTCTTCCCTTGACAGTAGCAATGCATGTTGTGTACCGTTCTGTTCGGGGAATGTTGCTTTTTCAGATTTTACTTGTTTTTTCTTGTTTGCATATAGTTTTTTTTTAGGAAAATGTGGCTTTAATTCTTCTTTTTGATTCTTTTTTAGGAAAACTCTGTGCAACCAAAGAATTAATTGAGGGATTACTTCCCCAAATTACATCCACATAAACAAACCTGGTATGCCTAGAAAGCTTGAGGTGTGTACTTCCAGAGATTATATAGTTTGTGGGGGGTATTTCAAATGTAAAGGGTTGTTTTTCTGCAAGGTGCGCATAGCGCATATCGCAGTTGTATTTTATCTGAAAATCTGCTAAAGCTCTGTTTCAGTTTGGGGGAGTCTCCTGGACAGGAAAGGGTGTCTACCAATACATGTGGTACCACTGTGACCGGGAGAAATTGGGGTTTCACACGCAATAAGATTTTATTGACAAACTTACATTTTTTATTACAAAAAAACACTACAAATTGCAAAAAATTTATTTTTTGTTCTTTTGCACATATTTCACCCAAAAGTATTGAGAATACACTAAAAAAGGCCAAACAAGACATTTCATGTTGAAGCCCAGATTCTGTGTAAAATAACAATATATAATTTTCCTGGAAAATCCCTGAAAATCCCTTCAAAAATCAAAGTTGAACATATGTAGCGCAAAATAGTGAAAAGTGGTCTGGCAACAAAGGATGACAAAAATTCTAGGAAGGCTGGCACTTAAAGGGTTAAAGTTATGCTAAGCAGATGCTAAGCAAACAAACAACAGTGTCAAACAGAAGACCAAAATAAAAGGTGGCCAAAGTATGAGGTGAGTAACAGTGGGTAGAAGCAGACAACATGTCAATCAAGGTACAAAGGAAAGTATGTCCAAGGACATGCAGGCTACATGGGATGCCCTAAATGGCAGCAGGGGGAAGAAAGGTAAGCATGGTGAAGGGCATGCAGACTACATGGGATGCCCTAAATGGCAGCGGGGAAGAAAGCTAAGTATGGTGAGGGACATGCAGACTACATGGGATGCCCTAAATGGCAGCAGGGGGAAGAAAGGTAAGTATGGTGAAGGGCATGCAGACTACATGGGATGCCCTAAATGGCAGCCTGGAAGAAAGCTAAGTATGTTGAAGGACATGCCGACGACATGGGATGCCCTAATGGCAGTGGGGAAGAAAGGTAAGTATTGTGAAGGACATGCAGACTACATGGGATGCCCTAAATGGCAGCAGGGGGGAGAAAGGTAAGTATGATGAAGGACATGCAGACTACATGGAAAGCCCTAAATGGCAGCAGGGGGAAGAAAGGCGAAGGACATGTAGACTACCATGGGTACAGTGGTGGAGGATGGCGAGAATCACATTAAAATAGATGCTTACAACAAAAATGGCGTGCACTGGAAAGCCACGCAAGAAAATGGCACACCGACACAATGGGATCCACAGCACAAAAACAGGTAAAAACTTGGCTTCCGAGACTACTTCGGCTGCTAATTCCATAAATGCTCAGCTACACCGCATGCATATGCAAAGCAAATACGTCCCTTTTACGCACGATCAAACTCTTCTCGGAACGTGACCTCTGAATTATACGAGCGTTCAAAATTTTCCAGTTACTGAGAACAGTTCACAAAAAAAACAAGCATTCAAAAGCAGGCTCTGAATCAGACCCTTTATCTCTTATTATGTTATACCCTAGACGGTTCTCATTGTTTACCAAGGGGGAACCTGCTGCCGTGTCCCCTGCATCCCAGGTGTCGTGCATGCACTTCCGCTCCGCACTGAATGTAGTGTGCATGACCAGGGATGCTGGCAGCTCTCATTGGATGAGTACCTGCACCTGCCATTGGAGCCTGAACAGGTGAGTTTTTTCCGGCTTCCTGCGGGCTTTCACTCAGTGGGGGAACCCGATCTGGCATACCCCAGGTCATGGAACATAATAGAGGAAAGTCAAATTCCTGGGCTTTGTTCCATTTTAAAATCAATACCTTTTGAGCTGCAAATAAACAAAAGCTATGAGAAGCCTTGTTTAACATGTTTGAAAACATGACATCGGAACTTAAAGTCTTTCTTATGCCTAGGGAAGATATTCATAAAAAATAAAGAAAAGATGAATATTAAATGCATCTTGGAAGCCCATGGCATCAATGATTAAGGACAGAAGAGCTGAAATTGTTATTGAATTGTTAAATGGATCTTCTTAACTTATAGAAGGGGAGGGACATGGAGGAGGATTCCAAAGGAATTTCTCTCCATGTGCCTCCCCTCCAGTGATGTCATTAGTCACATCCCCCATTCCACAGTGGCTGCAATAGTGGCTCACCATCCAGAGAGAGCACTGCCTGGTGGTGAGGTGGTTTTTTAAAATTGTGTTTTTTTAAACTGTTTGCGAACCAGTAAGTGGTCCGAGGGACCCCTATATGGAGTTCACAGGGTAGTGTTGGGCAGCATGCTGCCTGCCAGAATCATCAAGATAATTTGGGTTCAGGAGGGAAAAAGCGCCCTTGAAAAGCAGATTCAGATTGTTTGTGAAGAAATGTCTTTGTAGTTAAAACTGCTAAACAGCAAAATACTTCCAGCATACAGGAAGATTTATTTATTTTCTGCCAATAGTCTTGAGCTTCAGATCCAGGCAAAAGGTAGATCCAACCCAGATTTAGATCATTTGATCTGCCTGCTTTTCCCTGTATACCGGCGACATCTGCACTCTGCAGCCACCACATCAATACTACAGGTCACCTGTCTCCCCAATATTTGTCTAGGGAAGGAATCTGATTGTGTACCAGGATTGGGTCATTTCTGGACAAGAACCTGGAATCTAATCCACTACTACTTAGCTGGATACAGTGCCTAGAAAGGAAACCATAAAAATAGGAATTTGAAGAAATAGAAAGGGGGCCAGTGTGCTGTAAAATATTCTCAACGGCTACCCTACATCACAATCACCTAATTGTTTCAGAATGTTAAAGGGTGCATCCGTATATTGGGTTTTTCACGTTTCACAGGTCTGGTATATTCACATTACATTACAAAAATATGTGTCCTACTGCTGCACTTATATTTAATATTTAGTTTAAAAAGACTATTGACACTCACTGCTCTAGTCACAGAATACTCATGTATTTCATTAAGTGAGTAAGGTATTACAAAGGAACATCGGATGCCCTGGAGTCTAAAAGACTTCCAGGCCATCTGAGTTCCCCTCCTTGGAACATCCCAAATTGGGATGCCCCGCTGTGAAAAAAAACCCCATTGCCAGTTTCACTCACCTTCTCCTGGAGCTCTCTGTCTGTGCGCTCTGGCCACATCCCCTTGGCAAGAGTTCCCTTGAGTAATTCACCTTATATTATTAAATTATAAAAAAGGTGAAAACAACTTCAGTATACCACAACTGAAACTGCTGTCTATATGCCTGGCATGTGACATCCACTTCAGCAGTATTGACAGTTGTAATACATTCAGTTTACCATACTTCCTCCCTATTACACTTTAGCTCTGTCCACAAGCACTGTGGTGAAAAGGCTTTGCAGTCCTTAGGCTGTTGTTAGGTTGGCATTGCATCTGGTTCATTCTCCACTGCTGCTCGCTCTCTCCCGCACAAACTTCCTTCCGCTCTAGCTTAAACTAAGAGAATGCTAAGTGAATGTGAGTCTGGGTTCTTTTGTAATCTAGGTTTTTTGTATGACTTCTGTAACAATGTCTCAGGGGCTTCACTATGAGACCCCCTTCCAATGGACTTCCACTGCACTGCAGCAACAACCCGTGTCCTTACAAACCCCCTTCTGCATTTCCTTAGATCTTTGGCCTATTTGGCTTTCTATCACTAAGACATACATTATATTGTTATTGTTATTGTCTCCTGCTTAATGACTAACTACAGACTTACATTTACCTACAACGAACTAATACCACTAATCTACCCGCAACACCTGCCCATGTAATGCTATGATATTTTATATATTTTGTTCCCCAAGATATTGTTATTGTTTTGCAAAATGGCTGCTGAACACTATTTTGAATCAAACAAAAGGGACAGCCATGGAAAAAATGATTGCTGGTGGGAGCTGGGACATTCTTGCTTTGGAGGGAGATAGATGCAGATGGACAATGAGCTTTTCTTAGCAACTGAGGGACCTGCTTTTGTGGACTTTGAATGTGGCAGTCATAATGAGGCCTCCAGATTTTTCCTTCAGACCACTTAAACCAGATGAGTAACTTTTTACCTTTTGTATTGTTTTTTATGTGCTTTGCATTTTGCTCTGCTTAAGACTTTTTTTTTGTAACAGAGCTTGTAGTATTTTTTGTATTGTATAATTTACCAGGCAAGGTATAAATAACTCTTTAACGTGCATTGTCTGGCATTTCCTTGTGACCGACATATGATCATATTAGACAACGTGGTGTATTTAGAGATAGACAGAGAGAGATATATGAGCTTCTTACTGTCTTATGCATTTAAGGGCTGCAAATATACTGCAAGTTTTAGGTAAAATTACACCCAAGCAAAACAGCCCATGATAGTCTTCTAATATGGTGTCCGGCTAATTTACGGAATAAGAAACCTCATGGCATTGCTTTTCCAGTCTTCCCCCTCTTCTCTTCTCAAAAACCAATGTACATATTTTAAAAAAGAACAAGGCACTGTAGGACAAGTTACTTTGTAACGGAGAGCTGAAGGGAATATTTGCAACAGTAAGTGCCCTTGATGTGATAGATCTTGGCAAATTTCTTAGACAGATGATGGTAGTGGTGGTGGAAGAAGAATTATTGGCTATGCTGTCCTGATTCATGTGAAGTGAGTCACACTTGGATGCCCCTCCAAACCTAACTAGAAAATGGGAGCTTAGGACTGATTTGGTTACCAAGCAAAAGGTAATCCTTTTTGGAGAAAGGATCATAAGAAAGTAGTTCAGTTAAAATTAAGGACGGTGTGCTGCTGGAAGGGGTGTGCTGCTTCTTGATCATCTACAGGGCAGGAGTGAGATTTTCTCCCTGTCTAAGCCAATTCAGGTGGGGTGAGTAACAAGGGTAACAATGGTGAGTGCAGTTGTTGCTAGACCAAGGTCTGGTTAAGGAAATTGTCTAGGCTAAGTGTAAAATCAAATGATTGTTTGTTTACCTGCCATGCAGATGTTTCATCCTGGTATGCTGCTGAATAATGCTGTTGTCGAAATTTAGCAGCTTTCCTGTAGCTAAGCACCTGGATTTTATATATCCATGACTAACTTTATATAGACTTATAGGAGGATATATCCCCACCATCTTGCATCAAACTGTCTGGTTCATCTTTCAATGATGCTATAAAAGATGGGTATGAATAAATAAAATACAAGGGCTGGGCTACATAAAAGGTGCCATACCTTAGCAATAACAGCTTTATTCAAAGCACCCCAGGATAAATCTTCGGATGGGAAACAATTTACAATTTACATGTTATCAGTGGCATAATTAAACTTAACTGGGCCCTGGTGGAAACATTAAATGGGGCCCTTTCACAGCTTATAATGTAAACTTTTTTCTGTCTTTTAACTCAATTGAATGCAGCTAGACAACTAATGACAAAAACAGTAGAGATATGTGCCTTTTTCTAAATGATGGCAAGTGAGCACTAATATGATGAATAAGGTAGAGCAGCAAAAATAATGGGGCCCCCGGACCTTCTGGGCCCCAGGTCGGTCACACCCCCTCAACGTAAACCCCGGTATGTTTTTATATTTAACCTGGAAAATCCCTTCAAGGTGATCCTGTTCCGTGAAGCTCTGGTGGATTTAGAATTAATGTAATGACCATGTGGGAAAGTCTTACTCAAGGCAATGGATCCTAATTACATAATCTCAGCTTCAAGTCAGAGAGCCCAGCAAGAGACCAAGCTATCATTATCTCCATGCAATTGGTGCAAGGGGATTCTGTACTCACTGTATAATGCAAAAGCATTGGGGAGGGGGGTAAGTAAATCATGTGATTTCAGGCATTCTTTACACTGAATAATAGATCTACATCTGAAGGTTGGGATTCCATGGCCTTGAGGGTTGCAGTTATGGGGGTACAGCCATAGCAAAACATCTTATTTCTTGTGTGTTGACAATAAAGTGATTATGTATATAATAAAGTAATATGTATATACATATTACAGTATATATAGTATAATCTATGATTTTCCATCATATGTAAGGCAACATTTCCTTATAGGCTTACCATATACTTTTTTTCTTATGAATCACAGTGGAAATAGTGGTTTGCTCAGCAATTGTCCATCCAAGATAGTTGTTCTTACACTTTTCCATTTAGTATCTATAACATTAAACTATGAGGCTAACAGCACATTCTTAGGAGCTGACTCTGGACTTCTCTAATAGCTTTATGAGTCTCTAGGTGATGTGAAGATTGTATTGAATATCTGTCAGTATCTGACTGGATTTAGCGTTTGTACAAGTACAGGATGTTTTGCATGTAAGTCTGTATGATAAGCAGTTTAAGGAAACCCCCAGGCCAGACACATTTTAGATCCAAATATTTAACTTAAAATATTTCTGATTTAAGTTTTTTTGTGCCTCCCAAACCGCGATGGCTATCATGCAAAATGCAGTTTAATCTAACTTTGATTTTAGGCAGGAATACAATCCATATAGACTGTGTTGCAATTAAAGGGTTAAAAAAACATTGAAAAATACAATTCTACAAGCCCTCACAGTCCCGCATCTTGACTCATAGCTATGCTTCTGCTGTCAGCTCCCAAATTCACATTATGACTCTAGATAGTCAACATGGGTTGAAAAAACATTGAAACATACAATTCTACGAGCCCTCACAGCCCGGCATCTTGACTCATATCTCTGCTTCTGCTGTCAGCACCCTAATTCACATTATGACTCTAGATAGCCAACATGGTACCCAATATGGTAACCTGCTCCTGCTAGGGAGGGCAATGTCGGAACTGTATCTGACAGAAGACCTGGATTGCCTTTAAAGTTACTTTGATCTCCACTCAGCACACAGCACTCCACAGCACTTACCTCCAAACCTCCAGCAGCACCTCTGGCACCCCTCTATCTGTTGAGCTCCCCATGCCATCATATCTCAATTGCTAGCTGGGGTTGTGTGTTTTATTAAGTGGACCATAAATCGGGCATTGGTCTGCTTTAAGATACAGCTTAGGTGATTATATGAACAGACAATAGCAATAACAGGAATGCATGGTTGAGTTCTATGAGTGGATTTCAGAAGCCTGCTGTTCCCCATCCTTTTTTACCCAATGCCATACCACACAAAAAACACTAGGGGGGCACACTCATACAAGAAGAGTTCAGAAGGCTCAGTGAGATAAACACAGATAGGAGGAGGGCACAGATTGTTGTGCCACCAAAAAACTTTAAACTTTTAGGGAGAGAGGTGCAAAAACAGAGGAATAAAAGGGATGTGAACAGGGTTCGTAAAAAGAGATGGTACAATATGGTGAAAAAAATAGAAAACTCACATTCACAATTTGTAATGCGCAATTAAACAAAATAATCAGTACTTGTAATGATGGCATGTATGTATAAGCTATCAAGAAGGCCTTCCTTAATCTGATGTATCAGTTTTTAGTAAAGCAACTTTGCTCTCTGTTCTGTAAAGTGGACCAACAGTCAAAAATGACTTAAACCGGACAAACACAATGAACAGTGCTCATATGCATTCCTTCCCAGGGCAATTTAGATTGCTGTTTTTAAGAAAAAATGGTGTCTCCTAGACCTACAGGCCGTCTGCAAACAGGAAGTTCTGCTGGGTTTCCTGTTACTCTGCATAGTCAGTTATGTCAGGTGAATCCAGGCAGCAGCATGGCTGAAATGCTAGGAGAGGAAGCTCAGAAATGGCTGCTGCCACTAGAAAATCTTTGAGGTGGTGTTTTAGCTTTGAGTGGATGATGGAGCTGACAATGTTTCAGTGTCTTGCATGAAGATGGGGCAAGTACGTTTTATGGAGTTTACTTTTCCAACTGTTACGCTTCTGGAAACAAGCTTCTGCTGCACACCAGGTAGAAGTAAAACCACACCCCTGCAGCAAATATGATGAGGCCTGCACAAAATAGCAACCACCGAGTGGGGGAAGGAGGTAATTTTTATTTGAAACACTACTTTTTATTTTAAAAGCAAACTTGTAGCACACTGGAAGTGAACTACATACTTTTGTACCTCTCACTGACATGTAGCCCTTTCCTGCCTTGACTTCAGGCTTGATTTATTAGGCTGAGGGAACAATAATGATCCTACCCCTGGGCCCCAATTAATGGGCATTAAGAAAAATAATCCCTCCTTCACACTGTCAAATAATAGGCAGATGACACAGATGCTCATAGTTCGTTCTGTTTTGTTTTAGCCAGCTGTTCTTGCACATTTTTGAGGGTGTGGTACTGGTGAAGGCTCATGTCTATGCTGAAATTTGTACCCCCATGGGGTACATATGAACTGGTTGTAGCTGTTGGTGGTGCTAATGCAGTGCTGCTCTTCACAACTACCTTAAAGAGTCCTTAATTTAATTTAACCCCCCTGCCCCACCACCCCTCCTCCCCACTGGAGTAACCTTGGTCGATGCTGCTGGCTTGGTGGTGGCCCGGTTTTCAGTCTTTTTTAGTTTTTTCCAAAAAGCCATGCCCAGCGGTAGGTTTGAGCTCAACGATTGGCTGATCTCGGAATCTTTAAGATTTCAGGTCTGGCCATCAAGGGATTTTATCTGCTTTAATGTTTACCTTATTTATGCTTCATGAGGTGAAGAAAATTCAGACAGATTATGGATCAGGGGGACAAAATGGTAGGGGGGGGGGGTAGTAGGTGATTGATCTTGTTGTTGGTCAGAGCACTATTTGTTGGTAATGATTATCTTGTCTATTTTTCTATAATAGGAGCAGGAGGTACCGATGCCTTTATCTGTTCTACAGCAAAAGAATACAATCTTTACAGAAATATACAACAATTCTGAGGAAACTTGTGGTGTACCAGCTAGTTTTAAGACCTCCCCAAAAATCTTGATTCCCAAAAAAAAGCCCAAATGACAAGACTACAGACCAGTTGCCTTGACCTCTGTGGTGTTGAAGACTCTGGATCGAATGTTTTTTTAACTCACCTAAAAGTCTCAACGAACCAAACACTGGATAAGTTTCAATTTGCCTAAAGGCCAAATAGATAATCAGAGAATGCCATTAACATGGGACTTCAATATATCCTATAACATCTTGACCAAACAGATGCATATGGAAGAGAACTGTTTGTAGACTGCATTCAATACTATTAATCCGCTCATTCTGGACTAAAAAAACTGGAGCAGATTGTCATATCTCATAACATTTGATGTTGGATACACAACTTTCTGATAGAAGGAACACAACAAATCAGGCTTGGTCCAACTCTGGTAGGTGTCAAAACCATAAGCAGAAGCCTTTGTGCTTTCTTCAATACTATTCTCACTGTAAACCAACGATTGCTATTCTTATGCTGATGACACAAATGTCATTTGCCTCATAAAGGATGAGAATGAGGGTGGCTACAGACGATAAATGGAAGTGCTCAGCTGATATCATGTCCCTGTTGAATTTAGGTCCACTAGAGGATAGTTCTCTGGGCTAGCTATCCAAGGTCTTCCAGGTTCATAGTCTGGTATGTTTTACACAGCATACCTCGACAACAACTTCTTTTTTTTTAAAAGGCTTGGAAACCAACCAGCAGGCTCCAACTGGTTTTTCTACACTGGGTCCTACCATCTTCCCTTGTGGAGCAAGGGTGACACCTAGAGTATACATTCCCCCGCTACCATTCCTGCATCCTATCCCCAGTGTGTGTGCTAGCAAAGGCTCACCCCCATCCCCTCACTCATGCTCATGTGTAAGCAGGCCTCTCAGGTGTGATACAAGTTAGCTGCTCCCATGTCATTTTAGGAGCCCAGCTATTCTGCAACATCTGTTTAGGGTTAAGCCCTCATAAACAGCATATGCCACTGATTGTCAAAAGGGGCTTTACTAAACTTTCCTTGACTGGAAGCATGTTTCAGTGCCATTGACTAGATGTTTGTGGTTGTTGTTCTGCTGCAAAATACATTCAGAGCCATTCAGATGTCTCTCTGATGGTATTCAGTAATAGATAAATGTCTACCTATATTTCTCAGCATTGAGCACGCCAATAATCCTGACCTAACTTGCAGGGGACCTCCAAAATGCTGCTTTGAAGCAAGATGTGTCTTTTATTTGTTGCACTCGTTTCTGTGATTCCTGTTGTCTGCTTCTTTGTGCCTGGGAGAGACCTTGTGGATGGAGTACAACTTACCTTGTCTTGTTGATGTGCTTACAGATGTCATGGTTTATGTCATGTGGCATGAAACTGTCTTAAAAAAAACATTACTGTAGTAGAGTTTGGCTGCTCCTTACCTAGTTTTAGGCCTCCTACACAGCTTGTGCGCCAATCATATACCTATAATCCTACAACATCCCTTATTTTGTGAAAATATCCCTAGTAAACTGCATGTTGAATTTTTAAAGACAAAGGATGGCCACAGCAAACACTGGTTTGAACTTGATTTCTCATCTGCTAATTCTATTTTAATATTTGATAAAATCAGACCTTCTATTTTAAAAAAGGTGTACTTTGCAGCTTTTTCCTAGCTTAATATTAAAAATTAAATAATTGATCAAATAAAGAAAATTAGTTAGCATCCATTTATGCCTAACAAACTTCACCTATTCAATTGTACTGGATTACGCAGATTAATCACAATAGGTTATTACTAGGTGGTCACTGCTATGAGTCTGACCATACTGACCACAGTCTAAAACATAAACTGTTCCAGATAAGGTTCAAAGAATATACTCTAGGGATGATTTGTCAGCATATAGCTATGTGTGAAGGAATAGAAATCAAGAAGAAATGCTTACATATGAAATTCCATTATGTAGCCCATATTAAATGATCTCACATACATATATATATATATATATATATATATATATATATTCTGCTGTTAACAGACAGTAAAGAACAGCTGCAGAAAATCTGTGGATGGGTCACCAGGCGTGGCATTGGACACCAGAAGGTGACAGCCTAGCAGAGCAGATTTGGCAACAGCGTTTGGCATTGAGTTGCTGTCAGGTGTGGCAATGGTCAACTCAACAACATGGCACAGAGATTTGGTCTGATGTGGCAATGAGGTCATACATAGCTATGGTTGGCAACAGGTTTGACACAGTGACATTAACAGACAGGCACAGAGAACAAAATAGGAGGTAAAACTTGGCATGGTAGGGCTGGAACAACATGGACACAGTCCAGTCACTTATAAACAGCTGAGACATAAGGCTCTCTGTGTGGTATGTATGAGCCTGTTTAACATTAGTTTAGGTATAATTAATGTTCTTATTGTTAGATCTAGATGCAGTAGAGCTTACACTCTAGTTTACATAAGCAGAATCACAGTTAGTTCAGTGCAAGTTAGTTCAGTGCCTATCAATGACAGACACTAAGGAGGTGAGCAGCCTGGATGTGAAGTGTGGCAAGCATTACTCCAAGAAGTGTGGCTGCATGGGTGCAGGGGGCAGGTTAGTAGCCTGTCATGAAGCCTGAAGGTTGTCCCGTAGCCTGTGTCAGCACTCTGAGCTAAACGTTTGTTTTTTACATACATTTTTTACATAGTCCCCAAATAAATCAAATGATTCTAGATTAATTATATATCACATAAGCTGGCTTAATAGTGTGATAATAGCTATAACTGTGCAAAAAACTGTGAATTATACATTATGTACAATATATACATATGGTCACATTGACACACAAGTGCACAGCTGACCCAATCTATACATTCCAAGTATTCAATGTTTTAGCAAGTATTTCAACTTTGTAATATTAGCAATCATAGGCAATTGTGGAAAATGGGCCCCATTGAATTTCACCAAAGAAGCTTGGTTGAAAGCTTGTAATAGTATGTGAAGCTGTGGGATTTATACGTTGCAGTAGCATTCTGTAGGGGGCAGCCTAAGCGAAGTGCCCAACAAAAAACATTATCAGAAAATTATTGCAGAAATAAATGTCATGACTATACGTAAATGTTCCAATAACCTAATTTGGTATAGTAATGTTCAATACATGTCTACGTCAGAGTGATGGTAGCCATTGCCTTTACCTATAGTAAGGATTAATCACTAGGGATGAGCGAACCAAAACTGTAAGTTTGAGGTTCAAAGTTTAAGTTTGGGGCTTGTACCCAACAATCAGTATCTGCAATACGAAGTTCTCCTAGAAGTCCGTGTTCATGTTTGGAGTTCGGATGCTGAACAGCATGGCCAGCTTTCCCCACTCATTTGAGCTCTGCTGACAGTCGAAACGTGCAGCTAATAGTACCATCAAGTTGAGAGGGAGGTAATGCAACAAGTTAGGAGTTTAGACTAGGATAAACATCCTGGCACCTGCTCTGACATGACAGATGGATCAGTTGGTCTGATTCACTAGTTAGGCTTAGGAGTAACTCTAACCTGCAGTTTAACACAGAGGAGTAGCTAGACTTTCTGGCACCCAGGGCAAAGATTCAAAATGGAGCCCCCCACTTGTGCTCAGGCCCCCCTTTGGTGCCCCCCTGACGTAATGCACCCAGGGCATGTGCCCCCCTGCTCCCCCCTAGCTATGCCCCTGGTTTAACATTATAAAAGGGTTGGAACACCTGTTAGTGGGATGAAGCTGTATTTATCATTAAAGTAACAAGGAGTGAGGTAAGGCATCTGTGCAGGAGAGAGACAATCGCCAGACTTAGAGAAGGATCCAGCCAAAGCCTATTCTACTTTGCCATAGTGGAACAAGAAGTTCTTGAGGAGGGAGTAAAGACCCCAAGTGACCATTAGAAGGAATGGAGCCTGCTTCAGCCTTATTCTTACTAAAGGGCAACTGGCCACGTGTGCTACATGGGGCATCTGTGTTGCCTATCAATGACAGACACTAAGGAGGTGAGCAGCCTGGATGTGAAGTGTGGCAAGCATTACTCCAGGAAGTGTGGCTGCATGGGTGCAGGGGGCAGGTTAGTAACCTGTAATGAAGCCTGAAGATTGTCCCGTAGCCTGTGTCAGCACTCTGTGGTGAGCTAAACGTCTGTTTTTTACAGTCCGACATTCTTTCACCATATAATCTAGAAACTTACTGTGTCAATCTTTGTATGAGAAACCAAGCTTATACTACTGTTCAGACATTATAAACATCAGTCTACTTCATATAGCTATTAACAGCAAGCCAAGGGTTAAGTTAATGGACATATGAATAAGTAGTGCCCAGTAGTGCTTTTCCTAAGCAGATGGTATTTTGTCTGCTCCCATCTGTTACTGCAAACATTTCCAGGCATACATTCGGGACAAGTTCTCTTCCCAACTGGTTTTTGCATGTTGCTAACTGAACAGATCGCAGATGCTGACATCACCAAAAGCCATAATTATAAGGTAATGGGCAATATATTCATGACGGTGCAGAAGCCTATTAACCGGACAAGGTCCTAAGGCAATGAAATAGGAAGGCTGACATTCACAATCACAAACATATGCATGTGTAAGGTTCATTCATTGCTGCATTAAGCGTTTGCTGATGAAACAAGGAGCTTTATTTAACAACTAGCAGACTGCATTATGGTTCTCTGCTTGTGTCATTTTTGAGTGACTGTCTCTAGCCTGCACTCAAAAGTTAATAATGTATCCCCCATCAGCACTTCATCTCTCACATGCCCCCTGAGAGAACACCCCCTACAATCTTTCTCCTACTACATCCTTCAACATCCAGACAGCTGTTAAATATAATCCCTGTGGACCTTGTATGTCAGAAGTCAGTACTCTTTAATGCATAGTCATTTGTTCCTTCTTATGTGTTCTTCCTTGGGTTTAACAAGAACCTACATCAATGTAAATTATTGAAGGTAAGTATGGTCCTGGTGTTACCAGGGAATAAAGCTGAAATATATACAGGCTCAGTCTGCCACTACATGTAGATTCCTTTTGTCCAAAGACACAACAGTAGATATTAAGTAGAAAAGGACATAAGCTGTACAGCATTAAATTTGAAAAACACATGAATAAAAATTGGCCAAGGTGGACATAGTCCCCAAATACATCAAATGATTCTAGATTAATTATATATCACATAAGCTGGCTTAATAGTGTGATAATAGCTATAACTGTGCAAAAAACTGTGAATTATACATTATATACAATATATACATATGGTCACATTGACACACAAGTGCACATTCCACACATTCCACCAATACATACATTCCAACCAGTCAATGTTTTAGCAAGTATTTCAACTTTGTAATATCAGCCATCAAGTGTGAAACAGGAATTTAAGAGCACACATACACTCGCCATTTCGCTGTGCCTGTGTTTTGTGGCATAGCTTGCTACTCCTATAGGATATAATGGCCAAATTATTCAGTTTGTTACTATACCAGATATTTTTTTCAATCAAATTTCGGCCATAGCATTCGGGACATAAAAGGTGCACAGACATGTAGTTTATGGTGCTTTTTTCAACATCTCTGAAAATTATATTGTTTACATCTGTTATGTCTGTTGCATTTATAACATTATTGTTTTTCTGCTCTATTTTTTTGGTACTAATAAAGAGCCTTGTTAAAATGGAGCAAAACCCAGGATTTTGACTATGCTGGATTTTGGTCTTTTCCCCACTGCGTGAAACCCCCTAGATCGCCTGAAGAAACTCACCTCTTCCCAGTCCTACTGTGCGGCGGCCACTCGTCCAATCAGCGCATTTGGAGCTGCCGACGAGTGCTCTGGCCGCATGGCCGCACGTCCTGCTAGGGGGGTAGCAGGGATGCGGCCCGCGCATGTGCCGTTGGAGCAGGAAAAAACTGAGTGAATGAGGTGACCTAGGGGGTTTCACACAGCGAGGTATCCTGATTTTAGATGCCCCAGGGGAGGGAATCGATCGGCCCAGAAATCTTATAGATTCCCAGGCTGATCGAGCTGGGTTTTGGCCCACTTTAATCAGAGGTGTGTGTTTTGTGTGGGCCAGTTAAAAGACTGTATAGAAACGCACTGACGCAATATTGGTGCATCCTATGTAGAGGCTGTCTCAACATTACTAAGCAAACTACGCCACTTTTTTTCATGCTGAGCCACTTTACGCCACACAGTGTGCCAGAGCAATGGCGGAAGTAGTTGTGTGACACATGGTGCACTGTTGGAATATTAATAAATCAGGGCCCAGGTCTCAGCCTGAGTTCCAACATTGTGGCCACAGCAGGCTCCCAAATGCTCAGCCTGTAAAGGTTAAAGCGTACTCCTAATCCATGTTTACCATTTTTGTAAACTTTGTTCTTTGTAATATATGTATGGTTTTGTTTGTGTTCCTGGTGGTTTATTCCATGGTATCTGGACAATCTGATGTAAAAAAAACACCTAGAGCTGCCAGAAGTCACACAAGCTACAGTATGTCTGACAAATGAATGCACATATGTCAAATTTCAAGTGCCAAACAGTGAATTATTATACTGAAGAATAGTACCTTGTCATTGCTTTTGCTTTCGAAATCTGAAAATATTTATAAGCCAGAGGAATTTATTGGTGCATTCCAGCAATCTCATAATTATCAGTCTATATTTAAAGGCAGCAAGTAGCTTACCTGATGAGGTTCCATGGGGCTTTCCCCTAGTTATTGCAGCACAGTGTAGAATCTGTTGCAAGGCTCCAAAGTTTGCCTCTTTTCAATCCCACTCCTCCAGGACTGCACAAAAAACTCACTCTGTCCCTTGGTGCTCTCAGCAAGCTAGCCTGGCAAGCCACAGTGGTCCCACAACACCACAGCAGCGAATGCCCAAGACTTACATAGCGGTGCCATTACACATCCTTCCAAGCTCAGCAACAACCCAAAAAATAACAGTGAAGAAAGTGGCTTCCCTTAGAATACATATTTACATATTATGAAACATTTTGAGATGCATTGAAATGGCTCATTTTTCACTTCCTTGTATACAAACTTTCTTCTGCACAGCCTACATGTATGCATTCTTTTCAAATGTGGCTCCAATCTCTCAGTACATATTCATAAATGTCTTGGCTTGTTTGTGAGTCATGTGCTGACATCCCCAACTGCCAAATCAGTTCCATACCTCTCAGACTGATCAGGCCCGATATTTGTAGCCATTTTTCAAAAGAAAAATGCAACCCTTTAAAATAAATAGGCCCTTATAGATTCGTTTGCTGTGGCTTGCAGAATGCTGCATGCAATGTTTCACCCGCAGCCCAACCACAACGTGTCCCAATAGAAGTCTGTGGGCACCGCAATTAAAGCACATGTAATGCACAGGTATTGTGTGGTGAAAGGGCCATACTCACCGCCAGGGCTGGCGTCAGCACCCTGCAAGGCGGGGCAGTTGCCGGGGGCCCCCACCCTCCAGGGGGCCTATTGACAGGGCCGACCTTTGGGGTGTGTGATGGGGCTTGACCGGTGGCAGACAGGGAGGGCACTGTCACAGCTGGTGCCCAAACCTCCACGAATGGAGGGGTTCCACACAAAGGGGCATCTCGATTTAGATTCCAGGGAAGGAAGTGCTGGGGTTTATTCTGCTTTTAGGTTGCCCGCCCCAGCTGATTTCCTATCCCTGGAGCATCCCAATCTGTGATACCCTACTGTGTGAAACCCCCTGGGATTGCTGGCATACCCACTATGCAAGCACTTCCAACCCTGGGTTTTGGCCTGCTTTACAAGGGCATCTTAATTTGAGATGCCCCTGTTTGTGAAAGAACCCCCCTGGTTTGACCATTAACTCAAACTGGCAATCCCACATTGCATTCACCAGTTCCAGGAAAGTAATGAACAAACGGGGGGATCACACACAGGGGCATCCAAACTCAGGAGAATCTAGATTCGTTTAGACTCAGAGGTCAGATTTAAAGGGGTTTGGTGCACTTTAAAGTAGCATAATCCTTAGGGGGCATCCAGATTTGGGACATCCCTTGGTGATGTGACGTGACTCTTCACCACAAAGGGGCCCACCGGGACCATGCTGCCCAAGGACCCACATAAACCTGGAGCCGGCCCTGCTCATCGCTACCTCCAGATCTATCGCTGCTTGTCCCCTGTGGCTGTCCCGGCCTATGCCCTCTGGTCAGGCACTGCTGCAGATCACTTTTTGGCAGCCTTAAAGCAGACCAACAGTCAAAAATGACTTAAACCGGACCTTGACCCTGAATAAGGGCCTATCTTATATGTTTCCTCCACCTACAGTACATACAGATTGCTCACATTAAAAATCATCATACCTGCATCTACTGCATTTTCATTAAACATCCAAGATGGCCGCACATGGAGTCTCAGTCTACCTGCAAACAGGAAGTGTCTTCTGACTCTGCATTCTGGGATTGCTGTCCTTTTCCTGACCCCAGCTCTGCTCTGTCTGTGCAAAGCACAGCTATAACCTGCCCCTCTGCACTTTTGCCCCATCTCTTCTGTATGTGATGTTTCTGTGTCAAGATGGCGCCGCCCATATCCTCGAGTCCTGAACAGAGTTACAACCCAGTGGGGGAAAGAATAATAAGTAATTGAGTAAAAACTTAAAATATATTAATTTTAGATGCTGGGAAAAAGGTTTTTTAAAGGTTTGGGCTATTCCTAAAATTATGCTGAAGGCCTGGGCTGGGCATTGTCAGTTATGTCAGTTGAATCCAGGCAGCAGCATGGCTGAGATGCTGGGAAAGTAAGCTCCATCTGTCTTTTCCAACTGTGCCAGGCTGTTGGTCCAAGTTAAGTCCTGCGCTCAAGCAAGGACTAGTGGAAGGCCCCTAAAAGCTGGTTGCAGCAGTGCTTGACTGGAGATAGTCTATGTATGTGAGTTTCCCCTCAGAATCCAGTGCTTGAGTTGTGGAAGTGATGCATTAAAAATGCTATAGAGGCACACGGCTCCCCTGCTTACCTTCTCTTGATCTTACTGCTACAATCACGCTCCTGCAGCCTCAGTATCTGAAACCAATTGTTGCACTGCTGGCCTGTAGGTGGACATGTGTAGTGTAAGAGACCAAACTGTCGCATCCATTATTCTCTATGGGAGCCTCAGCTGAGCTTTGTATACTGCCGCACACCTCCAGCCATGTGAAGCAACTTCATATACTAGGGCTGTGAGAGCATGAACGATCCTTGCCAAGGCAATTGGGTATGTGTGGAAGCCTTGCGCCACTATGGCATTCCTGATCTGAGGTCTGTATGAAAGAAGCTTTCCCTTTACATTAAACCTCCATTTTTGTCTGCTTTTTGGTGCTCTGCCTCATTGTTTTTCTCTTTTGGAATGTAAAACACACATTTGTGTTAGGACTGTGCCCCCATACCTGTGATTTACTTACCAGCATGCTGTTTCCAAATTTCCTATATTTCTGTGGCTCTGTGTTGCTAAAGTAGGAGTGTTTTTTCTGGTCCTGAGTTAAAACTGCTGACTACAAGTCCCAGATTTCTTCCACAGGTGATCTTATCAGCAGCTTTTGCTAAAGCAAGCAGCAGTAATGACCACCCCAGGTGAGAACACTGACAGTAACCATTTAGCTTCTGGAGCACAAGACTGTGATCCCCTTATCTGCAGAGGTCGACTTACAGCAGATGGGGTTAAACCTGTCATCTCATATGACCTAGACAATCAGATGATGAGAGATCCAGAGTCCCAAAGTCTCTGCTATGTACACTTAATAGACCACTTTGGTGTATGTTGCTAACATAAACATATTCGGCCTTATTTATGAAGTGCATGGTTAGCATATTTCTAGTAGCTATAGCGCCAGTTTTGGAGTGACGGCAGCTTAGTCTATTTTGGTGCTGCTATTTTGACTACAATGGCGCTGGAAGCCCCAGTGCCCGATGCTAAATAATTTGATTGTTGCTTTAGGTATTTGCCGGCCTGTCCCGGATCCGACTGCCGGTTATACCAGTGTCCGCCACTTTGTACCGCCAGTTTGGTATAAAAAAATCAAACTAACAATGCTTTTATGTATAATATTTCTATTTTTCTGAAAAGTTATGCTTTATAGTCAATCGCTCTTTACTGATTGGGTAGACTAATGGATACCCAATAACTAACACTAAATGATCACATGATCACTACTAGCAGGAAATCACAATGGTGAGATTTGCTGATCGTGCTTCATTTATAATCTAAAGCATCATTTATTATTAAAGGCTGTATGTTTCTTTCTCTCTTTCCATGGATCAATTTCTCAAACCATGAAATATATAAATGCACATTCCCAGCATAACACAAGGAAATTCAAGGGCAGCTCATGACAATATTTAAAAGGGACAGATGATCTGAATGCATTAAAGGATTATAAGCATTATATTGAACAGTAATATATTCTTTGTAAAATATTATCCTATTGAAAACATTTCGAGAGATGACCAGATATTAAATATATAGCAAAAGTAATGGTGACATCAGACTAGGAATTTCTTTTAGACCTCAAAGTGAGGTTTGTGTCAGAGATGAAGACTCAGGACAACGGCAACAAACTCTTTAACCTAATCTGCTTTGTTAACTCTGTGGGCGTCCCTGCGTCCTTGGTCAAGTACACTGGGCCTTTCTATGGGCATCTCTACGACTTTGCCTGTCTTTGGCCATCCCTTCTTTCCAAGATCATGTCCCTATATGTAAACTTTATAAAAACTGCCAATGGACTGCTCTTCTTTTTTGTTACTATAAACAATGGTGCCTATCAGGGATGCACTCTTTATCTCCTACATTATATCCTCACAATGGAGCATCTGGCTGTTGCCCTTTCGGAGGAACACGGACATCAAGGGGGTTTGTACCTGTTTTCAGCCATATGTTGCCTTCAGTCCTTCAACCGGACCTTCAGCGTGATTTAATGAAAAGCCCAAACTCTTAAAAAATGGTTCCCCAGCATATAAAATTAATATATTTTACGTTTTTAGTCACTAACTTATTATTCTTTCCCCCAATGGGCTGCAACTCTGTTCAGGACTTTAGGATATGGGCGCCGCCATCTTGACTCAGAAGCATCACACTTACTGAGGAGAGGAGAGTGGGATAAGGTACAGGGGGGTGGGTTATAGCTGTGCTTTGCTCACACAGAGCAGAGCTTGGGTCAGGTAAAGGTCAGCAGTCCCAGAATGCAGAGCATCACAGTCAGGAGGCCCTTCCTGTTTGCAGGCTGCCTGATAAGATGGCGGCTTCCATAAGCCGCCATCTTGGATGTTTAAAGGCTCATAACATGCAGTAGATGCAGATAGGATGATTTTTAATGTGAGCAATCTGTATGTACAGGGTGTGGGAAACATATAATTCAGAGTAAAGGTCCGCTTTCAGTCTCAGTGTTCTTAGCACTCCGTGTTCTCAGTGTTCTTGGCACACAGATAGGGTATTTGTTTTTTGAGACATCGCTGCCCCCCACCTTAGGGGAATCCCATGTTTGTGTGCCTCCCTGCAGTGTGACTTACCTTCTCCCAGCTGGTTCCTGCCTGTATAGTGACTTTCCATCTTCCAGTTGGTTCCTGGTGAGGCATCCCATGTAATGTTCATGCCTTTCTTGAGACTTACCTTCGCCCTGTTGGTTCCTTGAGGCGCATCCAATGTTATCGTACTCCCTGCACTGTCACTCACCTTCTTCTTTTGTGTTCTTACCTGCTTCCACCTACTATTTTTCTACAACTTCCCCCACCCCAGCTTGACCTGCTGCATCCTGCCCTAAGCCTGTTTTGTTAATAAAAGACATATTTGGTTATAAAACTTACAATCAAATTGAGGGCCATACAATGTTTGAGGTAAAAAAAAAGCAAAATGTAACTCTTTAAAAGGTTTTTAGGCAATTTGTGGGCCCCTCAGGGTGTGGGCCCCTGTTTCATCTCCATGGCACCTGTAAAAACAAAAGAAATGCATGTCAACATCTGCTTTAACACATGTAGGCCAGGTCTCCCTGGACAAGGCCCCCAAAATGCTTCCTGCTTACCACAACACTGGCGCCATCCCTTAATCTGGGCCTGTAAGGACATGCAAACAGATGTTATAACTAAGCACATGTGTGATGTGTGTTCTGCTCGTGTAGTGGTCAGCTTGGATTTGTTAGCACCCACATGAGTCCTGTGTGGTTCTGACCTCACGTGGCCTCATAGCCTCATACTCCCCCGGTCCTGATGAGTTTGTAGGGTAAGAGAACCAGTGTGTTTTGTGTCTGTTGTCCTACCTGACTGTTCTTGCTCTGGCTTTTATTACTGACAGATACGACTTCAAGCCCAACACCCATGCCAAGAAGACGTTGGCATTGGAGATGGCAGAGCATCTCAATTGCCAGGGACCAACGTCTTATACCCACACTAAAATAATGCAGCATTGGTTGCTTGGGACTGCTTTTGCAGCATCTGGGCCTACTCCTCTTCAGCTTGTTCCGGGGGGTGGTTGGGGTGAGGCTGAAGAGAAAAATGAGGATGTGGGCACAGGTTGGGGCACCGACCTTACACGCACACCATCTGGCTTGCCTCAATGGTCGGACCCCTCTTCTCTGGGTGGGCTTAATTCTCAGCCAGAACTCCCCAGCTAAAAGAAAATCACAATTCAGTCACACAGTTCTGCTTGTGTGGTCAACTTCTCTATGGAGCATCCATTTACCTGGGAAGTGCTGGCTGAAGAACCATTGCACCTGGGGCCATTTTCTTCTTTTGAGGTCCAACCAGTGCTGCATTATTTGTGTGTGGGTGTAAGAGGTTGGTCCCTGGCCATTGATATGCTCTGCCATCTCCAATGTCAACATCATCTTGGCATGGGGGTTGGGCTTGAAGTTGCGCAAATACAAAAGATAATCCAAATGTTACTTTCCTGTATTCCATGTATTGCCCTAGTTTAGTTTTAACTTTCCCCTTTAAATTTCTGTGTCTCACACCTCCCCCTTGTGCAGCAGGCCAATGGAGGTATTGCCCTAAGCCTTTGAGCTGGTGAGTGACCTCTCCAGTATGTGCATATGCACCACTGAGTCGGTGCATGACTCATAACTACCATGTGCCTATGCATCTCCAAATCACTCACAGCTCTTCTGGCAGCCATTTGTGGCGGAATGGAGTCACTGACACACCGAGGCAAAGTGGCGGACCCAGCTCTCCCCTCCACTAGTACTGTTGGATTTGGCTCACTGACGCAGCTCTACAACCTGGCGGCCGTAGCTCTCCAGGCTGACAGTACTGGTGGAATAGGGTTTCTGACGCACCTCAGCAAGGTTGTGCACCCAGTTCTCCCTTTTGCCATTACTTTGGAAGGTCTTGGGGCTCGCTCCTCTTTGATCCTGCAACAGTTTCACCTACCCCCTTCTACACATCTGAGCCCCCCTACAAACAGGCAAGGGTGGTACATGTGACAGTGGCTGGAGCATATGCCTGACAGCATGTTAACTTTGGCACATGTGGGGTGGCACACTAATGGTGTTGGCCTGTTTTTTTAGTCTGGCCCTTCAAAAGGCACAAGTGTTTTGGGTCTGGCCTTTTTGGCACTCTCAAGTCGACCCAAACCCTGTTTGTCTTTAAACACCAGGCCTCCAACCATAATATGCAGTCTGCAATGTGTCTTGGTTCATAAGTCTGCGCTATGTTGGCCAGTCTGTCACCTTGGCCTCCTTGTAAAGTGGCAAACATGCGTAGGGAAAGCATGGCATAGCATGGGTACTTACCATCATGATGTATTCCTGATCTTCGTGGGTGAACAATGTGGGTGCCTTGATCTCATCTTTTCCATCAGGAATATCTGCATGACTCTGCCCCAGCAGATCCCAAAAGTGTGCTTTCCGACGTGCAGATTCCCATGATGTTGTAGCCTATAGGTTGCAAAGACCTGTGCTGGCCTGTTAAATAAACTCAATTGTTGGCCAATTAACCACCCGCTTGTGTATAAAAGCACACACCTGGACTTTGATGGCAGTGCTTACCCGGCTTTTGAAGACAGGCAGGACAGGCATGGCATGACCAAGGGGAACGCAGCACCCAGCCAAGGCACGGCAGCCCGAGTCCCCACCACTTGGCCCACAGGACCTCCCTGTTGCCTGCCACACTACCCACTCTGAGCAGGTCACCCACAGCAGTGTGGTCCAGCGGCAGTGAGAAAGCCACACTCAGGGTCCCCGGAACAGCCCTCCCATTCCATCCACCGGTCGGGCCACCAGAGCCCAGTGCAAACCCTAGTGTGGGCCCCACTCCAGAGCCCACAGTGAAACACAAGGCGGAGCAACGGAGCCATAGCCGGGGCTGCTTGTTCCTCTGCCAGAAGCCTGAAAACCACCCCTTCCGGGCCTGGGGGTGGGCCCAAAGGCTCAGACTCCCCAAGCCCCCGCCACTCAGCAAAGCCCTCAGCAGGGGGAAGCTGAGTGGGCACTTTACTGACACTTAATTGAAGATCCTGCTGAATGGGATGTGTAACAACTATGACCAAGTGCCACACATCCCCAAAAGCATTGCAGGAGACCAACTGTGGTCACAGATTGCTTGACGAATACAGGGCCAGAGGCCAAATATGAGAAACAGGCTAAAAAATGGGAAAATCTAAAAATGGTGGTCCGGAAGAAAATCAGCACTAGACTGGCTGCGGGGTAAGTGGTGAGGGACCTGGCACTCTGAACCTCATCCATTTGTGTTTGTTTAAGATTGCAAGCTGGTGGTGGACTCCCCAAAACAATCGAATTCACCCATGCAGAGAAGCGGGTGGTGGGGATGCTGCACCCCAACATCTACTAGGGGCTGTTGGGACCCTCTACACTGATCAGCGACACGTTCCCACCAGTGGAAAGAGTTGCCTACAAAATGAAGGTTTGCCAGGGGAGTGGGGGGGAAGGCCAACCACAGACAGTTGTTACAAAACTGGGTGGCAAGACACACGCAAAAACTGTGAGTGCTTGCCTGGGACACACATGTTTGGCCAAGTAGCACACAGATGGGATTACCTCCAATTAAAATGGCAACTGGACAGGCTGTTGATAGGCTGAGAACTGAGCTCAACATGCTCCTGGATGACCAAGCAGAAAAGAGGCTCAGATGGTTGAAACAAAATTTCTATGTAAGAGGCAATAAGCCGGACACAATGTTAGTCGGAAAGCTGAGGGCCGCCGACCTTGATAGGCGGCAGCCAATAAAACTGAAGCTCAGTTCGGGAGCAATCACGGCAGACCCAAACAAAATTGTCTCGGCCTTTGGGAGCTTTTTGTCAGCCCTCTACTCAGCCCCAGTAAATACTAATACAGTCAGGCTGGAGGAATTCTTTGAGCATGTTGAGCTACCCAATATTGAGCAGCACTATGTAGACAGAATGGCGGCATCTATCACACCCAACGAGGTGCTCCTCTTCATTAAATCCCTGAAAACCTCCAAGACTCCAGGTCCGGACAGGTTTAGCGGCCTGTATTATAAAAAGTTTACCCCCATCCTAGCGCCACACTTATCAAATCTCGTCAACGCCCTATGAACTGAAACCTCGCTCAGCCCTAGCTCACTACTGGCGGACATCTGCATGATCCCTAAACCAGATAAGGACAGCCTTCTTATTCCAAATTACAGGCCAATATCCCTGATTAACATTGACGTGAAACTACTGGCCAAGGTCCTGGCGGCTAGGCTGAATACATTTGTGGCAGGGCTTATACACGGGGACCAAGTGGGATTTGTCTCAACCCGGCAAGCCGGGGATAACATCAGGAGGGTTGCCCATCTGGCCCACCACGCCCACTCCAGGGGCATCCTGGCCTTCCTGCTTTCACTAGACATACAGAAGGCATTCGATTCCCTATCCTGGGATTACCTGTTGTGGGTACTTTGGAAATGGGGGTTTGGTCAGCGGTTCTTGGAATGTGTTGGAGCTCTCTATACGTCCCCGGCAGCACGAGTGCGGTACCTGGGTTTCACCTCAGGAACATTTAATATCTTAAGGGGAACCCGACAGGGATGCCCCTTATCCCCGCTCCCTCTTCATCCTGCCCATGGAGCCGTTGGGAATAGAAATACGAAACTCCTCTAATATTAAGGAATTAGAGGTAGCGGGTGTTCACCACAAAGCCATGTTTTTCTCTGATGATGCCCTGATTGCCATCTCCCAACCAGTCACATCACTCCCAAACCTGTACAAAATCCTAAACCAGTTTGCCCAGCCAAGTACACAGACTTGTATGGGGCTAACTATGCCCCTCTGTCTAGATCCGTAGGCCGTATTAACGCGGTTAAGATGACAATACTCCCGAAACTGCTTTATTTTTTCAGAGTGTTGCCCACGAGAATCCCATAATATATGCTCCGGGTGATGCAGAGGAGGATCTTGGCATTCATATGGTCCAGGGGGCGCCCAAGGGTTTCCAAACGCACTATGCTGGCACAAAGAGCTCAGGGAGGGCTAGGGGTGCCAGACATCTTCAAAAACTACAAGGCCTCACAGATCCCCAACTGGTCCCCATGCACTCTGCCCTTAATCCCCCAATGTGGGTATTTTTAGAACTCCCCAATTGTGCACCGGTACCCATCGACAGCTTGCTCTGGATGGACCCGGGACTCAGACCCAAAATGCTGAGCCCCTTAATGAAGCACTCACTCACTGTGTGAGACTCGGATAGGTACTCTGCTCCTCTGATGTCCCCCCACACCCCCCTGGCACACCTGTGGGACAACCCAAGCTTCCCCCCGGGTGAGCAAAACAAATCGGCCTTTAGATGGTGGCAAAATCGGGGTATAAACAAAATATCAGACTTACTCACAAGAGAGGGCCTCGGGTCCTTCCACGACTTACAGGGAAAATATGATACCCCCCATAAGGAAGACTTCCGATATATTCAGTTAAGGCATTGCTTTCTACCCCTGACAAAACTGAGCCCCTCCTTTCAGGTTAGGACCCCCTTCGAGGAGCTGTGTGCTAAGAATCTTTTCCGAAGGGGAATAATATCCCTAATCTATTCGGCACTAAATGAGTCAGAGTCACATGTTGTCGAATATATGGGCTGCTTAAAATTGTTGCACTCCACCCTTATCTAAAGCACTTTGTAGAATGTTAAATAAGTATGGTTATACTTATATACTTATAGCACAATTCTATGTAACATAGATTGCAATTTTCTGCCTCCCCTGCGCGGGATGGCTATATTAGTTGAATGCCTTCCATACCTGTACTGTTGAAAACCTAATAAAAATATTGAAACAAAAAAAATACAGAAAAAAAAAATGGCAACCGGACAATTTAAGTTCAAGCATAGGTGCTGTGGCCACATGTCGCTGTGGTGCCCAGTGTGAAATACATGTGGAGTATCTGAAGAACTGCAGCTAAGGAATGTGTTTTTCTTGCATTGCATTCTTGCATTTCCTTTCCCTTGCTGCAACCACTGAGCCAGCAGCTCTGCCTCTACCTGCAGCAACCCCTGTGCCACCAGCAGTGCTGTCTCCCATGACTCCCCCGGAACCACCTGCGAGACCTGCCCCATCCACCAGCCACACCCACAGTAATGGGACCCAAGACATAGATGAGGTAAATGTGGGGCCGCAATGAACAGATGTAAATAGACATGGGGTTGTGTAGGGTGAGGCTATTGAAATGCAGTGTGGGACCATGCCCCAAAACAAACACTAATGTTTATCTTTCTCCACACAGACCCCACCTCTACTGGAAGAAATCCAGGAGCTGGAGCATACCCAAAGTCCGGAGAGTGTGCAGCTGACTTTGAACTGGCTATGGACACCCCCACTCACTGCAGCCACACAGGACCCTGGGCTGCCTACCAGCTTCCACACCCAGGACTGGGCAGGAGTCTTCAAACAGCACCTCCACCAGGTGCCCCAGAACCAACCAACCATAGCCCTCAGCCAGGTGCCACCTGACCATGGCACAGCGTTTTCAACTCATGGAGGCAAACTGGTGGGCAAACAGCACATCTTTTGATCGCAATTCAACGCATTATTTTAAAGTGGTGCATTCACCACTTTCACCACTACAGTAGCCTGTATACTACTGTAGCTATAATATCGGAATTTCATTTTAGTATCAAAAGGAAAACATTGTTCGGAGATTATAAAAAACAAATTTAAATTTTGGTTGATTTTATAATGTATGTAATATTTACGTGACATTGTGCCAATGTACAAATGAACCATTCCTTCTGAACAATAGCCTCGATTCAAAGACACATTCGTCCGGACTTCCGTAGCTTTCCGTAGAAAGTTTCGGTGGGTGCTAGTCTTTTTTTTGCTTTTTTTCGTTCATTTTTCATTCGTACGAACGTTCGGGAAAATGTATATATGCGTTTTCGATGAACGGAAGCAAATCGGATCATTTCCGTTAGTTCGGATCATTTTCCAAACAAAATCTGATATTTTTCCTTTGTTCAGATAACTTACGTTGTTGGGATGGGCTTACGTCTGATTCAGAGAGCTGATTTCCGACGGACCACCACCCTATAAATCCGTTTCATTTCCGATCCACTTACGGGACCTTTGAGGGCTCGGATTGCTATTGTTGAACATGTTTTGTGGCTATGTGGAGGAGTCTGCGCGCCTTTAGCACCAAGGCATTGCATGTATCAGCATGGCCAAGGCCATAAATTGTATAGCAATGCATACCTGAATCAATGCATTTCATGTATGCCTTATAGATGCATTTTAATGCTGACCTTAATTAGTCCTTAGCATGTAAACATTTATTTTCCCACACATCCATATAATTGCTATATTTTTTTAGACTTATGTCCTTTGTGAATTATATTTGGATTGTTGAACTTGAATCTTAATTTGTTGTAGGGGTTATTGTTTTAGTCGGTTACCTTTGCTTTGTGTAATTGTTTTATATTTGGTTGCACTCACACAACATACAAGCAGTGTTTGGTCCAGCTATGCGATTCCTCAGTGTTCTTGCAGGGCATCCAGGGTCGTCCCATGATGCTTATATATTGCAGAGCTCCAGCTAATTTCGTCAGTTTGAGTCTGGAGAATTATCTGGTGGATGGCTCCAGGGTAAGTTTGCTCACATTCCATCAATCCATTTTCACTGTATGGCAATGAATATAGTTGATGACTCATGTCTTCCTATCACCTATGGCTGTTTTTAGCCCTTGATGACATGTTAAACAATATTGTAGTTTGTAGTTTGGAATGTGTATTTTATGTTAGTATTTTTAAATTCTTTCAGGGGATTCTAGATATCCACTCCTGCCCTTGCTCCTGATGCCCGTTCTTTGCCTGCAGAATGCGGGCCAGGGGTTCTCTAATCGGGCACTATGCAAAACCCGGGCCGAGGTGGTGAGGGCCCTCTGGCTTTTGAAGTCCAGATTTAGGTGTTTGGACCATACAGGGGGGGGGGGGGGGGGGGGGCACTGCAGTATGACCCCAACAAGGTTATACCAATATTTTAATTTACGTTTTTTAACAGGGACCACACGTGCCAGGGTGGCACAACTGAGTGTCAGGGTCCTTCAGATGCAGGAGCTGTGCAACTCGTTGGGGACCACAGATGAAGAATAATGTTATGTGGCCTGCCATTTCTATGTATTTTGTTTTTTATAGTTGTAAAAATCTGAATTTTTTGAATTTGAAATTATGATGGAATAAAAAAAAATGTTATAGTGTCATTTCATTTACAAAATACATTAACACAAAACTAATGGGCCCAGAAATATTTAAAGATTAAGATTCACATGACCGAGAAGTGATTTGGGTAAGTTTTAGGGTGCTAAAATGGAAGAAGAACCTAACCGCGAAGTGGTTTGGGTGAGCTTTAAGGGTCCAAAAGGGAAGATGGAGGATAGTGCTAAATGGTTTGGGTGAGCTTTATGGGTCCAAAAGGGAAGATGGAGGATAGTGCTAAGTGGTTTGGGTGAGCTTTAAGGGTCCAAAAGGGAAGATGGAGGAGAGTGCTAAGTTATTTAGCTAAACATTGTTGTAGAAGTGAGGGTGGCAAATATGTAGGTGAACACTTTAATGAGTTAAGTTTGCAGTGCGCAGGTGCAAGATCGTAAGGATTTCCGTCTGGACGAATGTTTATTGAAAAAGGGAAACAGAATCTAACGGGAAACGTAAAGGATTCGTGGGAGGATACGATGGGAAAAGGGCAAAAACGAAAGCCTACGTTGTAACATGTGAAAATGAAACGGAAAAGTCACGCTGGAAAATTACATACTCGTATTCGTAATCTGCCGTACGAACGGACGGAAACTTTACAGCAGGATTGCAATGCATGCATAGAATCGCTTGTACACTCATACGAGAGTGGAAACATTTCCAAAAAAAACAGATCGGCACTAAAACAGAAGCTTTTTTGTTGTCTCTCTGAATCGAGCCTAATGGGGTAATTGCTCGGCTATGCAGTAAGTGACAGTATGGCGGTATGGCATATATAATGGCATATATGGCATATATAGTATGGTATTTATGGATATAGTGCACACTAGCATGCCCTGTACTTTACTTTTCCTAGATCAAAAGCATTTTTTTCTTTTATTGTTTACATACCCACGTTGGACAGGCTGATCACTTCTCCTCCTCCTCTTTTTGCTGTTTCTTATTGTTTAATAATAATGTGCTCATGCAATGAATGTTTGCTTGAGCATACAAAGCAATTAATGCTCTGCTTCTTACCCATCCATGCAAATGCACAGCACACCAGCTTACCACACGCAAGTGGACATACCAGTGAAGTACCCATGTAAACACACTAAGGGGCATTAAGTGCAAACATGTGCCCAGAGCATTTGGCTGCCCTTGCCATAGCACAGGTGGGGGTTAGGTGCCTTGCTCATAAGGGAAATTCCATCATAACTAGTGATTAGCGGATCCAACCTGCATAGTTCAGGTTCGTACTGGGGTTCGGTGTCAGACCCGAACACAGAAAAGCTGGTTTATGGGCTGCTTTTTGTAATTTTATGCGGCTTTTATATTAAGAGGTGGGGCCTCTCTGGAATCTCCCCAATGTCACTTATGACGTTGCAAGAAGAGATGGGCCTTATGGGGGTGGCATGGGAAAAATCCCCTCTAGGCCACTCCTCTTCTGTGATGTCACCAATGACAACAGGGAGATTCCATGTAGGCCATGCTTCCAAGTATAAAAGCCAGCTACCCCGGCCCTTACTTCATTCCCTCGCTAGGTAGCGAGGATGAAAAAGGGGAAAGCTATGTTCCCCCTGCAATCAAATGGTCAGCTTCTGACGGCCCACGCCACCACATCTACGCACTGAAGGAGGCCACGAAGAGCTCTGAATAAGGAAGAGGAGACGGCGTGTGATAAAGTTAACCTGCCAGACCAGAGGACGATGGTGCCCATTTGGGGACAGAAGATGGGCATGGGTGAGTATATTAAAAACAATAAAAATATTTTATTGTGTTGAATCCTATTTCTTTATCACTTGGGGGGAACTGGTAAGAGGTCCAGGGGACCACTATACCTGTTTACTATGGTCAGGAGCTGGCATGCCATTGGCCGGGATCGGCAAGTGCCACGCCGGTAAAGTGACACATTACCTGCACTCCCATTTGAGGCATCGGGGGTGCGGAAGAGCCCAGTGCCCATTGGTGTGGACATAGAGTTCTTCCAGGTGGGCACCGAAATGAAAAATGCCTCAAAACGAATAAAAAAATAAGCCCACAGGCAGTTTCCATGTTACATGGCATTCTTTGAAAAGCCACATTTAGTAAAACAGTTAAGCCTAAAAAAATACAATTAAAAAATAAAAAGTCGGGCTATTCTTTGTCAGATAAATATTGGATCTAACGAAAATGCCCCGAAAAATAACCCAAAAAAAAAAATAAACCTGCAGGCAGTTTCAAATGTTTAATGGGATGCATTTAAAATCTGCATTTAGTCAAACACCTAAAATGGGAAAACATACAATTAAAAAATTAAAGGCCTCCAACACCCATTAAAAACAAATTTTATATATTTTCTTTATTGGCATATCTCTTTAATTTTTTTAGTTTTCTGTGATTATTTTGAGTACTTTCAGCAACCCATTTTGTGCAGGGCAATCACCTAGATGTTCCCTCCCCTCAATTTTCAGCCCTCTATCCCTTGCTAACCCCATTTTACAACCATTTTTTGGACCCCAAAGTTCGGGTCCCCATTGATTTCAATGGGAGTATCAGTGGGCAGAATTAGAGGAATTCTGGAGGAACTCGATTTTAGCTGCACAGTGTACACAGGCTGCTATCCTTGGATGCTTTGATGGAAGAGCCATGCCTGAATCCGCTGGGATAGGACTATGGTGAGTGGATTTGATTTCCAGAAGTTCTAATATACACATTTCTCTTTGATGTGGAGACAGATTTTACCACTTGGTTTACAACCTCTTTTAAGGACAACGTATGGCTAAATAGTGTATCTGTGACTCTTCTCTGTGATATGTCAATACTCCCTAGGAGGAATTTCAGTGTTTAAAGTGGACCAATTACCCCTGCGGATAAAAGATTCTAGGACTAGCCGCTAGCCTGCCTCAGGGGCATCCTATATCGGATGCCCAGATGAGTGATCCCCTCCCCGGGGCACCGGTCTCTACACGTTCTCTGAAGGGCCGCATCTCCAGCTTTTTTACAGCTGTGCGTGCTTCCTGCATCCAGCCATTCAGATAGGACAGGTGCGCAGGAGTGTGGGGGTCGCCAGGCTCACTTATCTCTCCTCAAGTCTAGGCTGTGGCTAGACACTCTTGCTGGAATCGTAGCCGCACTTGCAAGCCATGTGCAGCATAACTTTGGCTGTGGGAAGGCAAGCACATCCATTCAGTTGTGGCGGGTGGCTTCGAACACCGAGCCAAGAAGGGAGGTAAGTGATGCTGGTGCCAGTCACGAACGTGCTGTGGGCTCACGGAAAAAGGTAAGATTTCTGGGCGACCTAGGTGGTTTCACAGAGTGGAGAGTAGAGTTGTGATGTAGAGTTGTGATGTGCCTGTAGGAAGGCGTAAGCCTGCCATGGAGTTTCATAGACACTAGAGTGGGTTTTGGTCCATGTTAAACTAGCTCCACCCCCTTAACAAACGAAATAATCAACAACTTTGTTGAATCCCACATAGGCCCCACACCACCATTTACACACACTGAACAGTTTAATATCTAATACACTTGTTAAGTTTTGTGTGCTCTAAAGTTTTGTTTGCTTTAGCTCAAAGTAACAATTCTTTCTTTCTAGTTTTTGGGATATTTATATCTTGCACTGCTTCCTCCCTTTTTCCAAGCCTGATCAATTGTGTCACCCATATTTCTTTAGGTGCTGTAATTCCTGTGGAAGTGAGGGGAAGCCTTTCTCCTCTCAAACTGTTTCCACCCACCTTGAGTTGATGAGCTGCTTCTTTAGCACATGGGGAAGCTAATTTCACTATTATTTGTGCAGGGCTACTTGAGTGCCTCGACCGAGCAGTGCCCACACCACAGTGTCGGCTTTGGGACGCCAGCGCTGTCAGCTGTAGCGTTTCCGGCCAGGCAGTGTTTGCAGAGCATGGCTTATATGAGCCTATGTGCTAGCGACACCTAGCGCAGGCCGAGAGCACCGCAAGCTGACCATAAAAAAATAAAAATAAAAAATAATCCCAACCAGCCCAGGGATACCGTGGCACATGCAAAATCCCAAAACATTTTAAAAAAAATCTACTAAAATGCTTAAATAATTGTAACCATCACAGCCCATTGAAAAGTATGTGATCATACCACACAGTGCAGGGTGAGCGCCTGGTCCTATCTGGTGCTATAGGAAACTCAGCACCGGCACTCATTCCATCACCGGTGCTGATGATGGGACACTATCTGGCACTATCACGGGCGCACTGGATTCTTGACTTGATAAATACACCTTTTTCACTGAGACCTGACACTCGCCTGACACTTATCTGGTACTACCTGGCACTACATGGCCTTAGCCTTTCTTAAATAACCCCCTTGGACATGTCCACTTCTGTCACTACAATGGAGGGGGCGTGGTATGGAAAGGAATTTGCGGTCTGGGGAGGCGCAAGATCACTGGCTATGGTGCAGGCTGAGGATTCAGCGATCAGGTGAGTTGATGATCACCAGACTGGCACCGATCACCTGTGCTGGACAAAAGGTGAGTGCCTGTTTGTTTGTTTTTTTTTTGGTGCCTACTGAATGACTTTAAGAGCTTGATTTGTGCAACTTTCGGTGCCATTTTGCTTAATTTTGTTTAGTCATTCTCGTCTGCCTTGACACGGCTGCTTCATTTTTTTATTTGGCGCTGTTATCTTTCCATCAAAATGTCTGTTCATTGATGCACTGGGTTTCTCCCTATTGGTCAGCCTATGTCAGTGCCTATTTCTATTGGCCCCTACGCTGTCCTACTGCATTTCATGTTTACACATTTTTAAGACGTGCCGGAGGTTGGCGTTGGAGATCTTACAGGTGCTGGTTGCCATAATATCTATAAAGTTAACTGAAAACACTTTTGCAATAAAAATGTGGCAAACTTTGTACTGTGTTTAATTTCATTTTTAGTTATTGCGGGTAAATGAATGCATGTGACAATAAGGAGGAAAATGTAATTTTTGACAATTTGAAAAGCAAAGTCCTGTGTTTGCATTTTTAACTTGTTACACATGTTAAAAATGCATGTACTTTCAACATTTTTTTATCAGTTTTTTATCATAAAACACCACACTTCTGCCTATTGTGCTTTGTGGCATTTTAAGTTTCAGTGCCACAAAAAACTGGCGTTGCTTATACAACTGGGCCATTCTGCGCTGTGAAGAAGGCGCAAGCCATAAATCTGATTTACACATTAGCGGCAACTCTTGCACAATTCTTAAAGCAGACCAAAACCTGGGAACCCAGCAAATTTATCAGAAAAAAACAGAGCACCCACCCCAGGGATTAGTAAAATGAATTCCAGCAATAGGGTCAGTTTTTTTAAATAAAAATAAGGGGAAAGCAAAGGGGACACTTGAAAGACACGACACAGCCTTTTCACAGATAAAAACACAAGTTTGCAGCACCACACAAATGTGCCTAAAATGCATACAAAAACAATCCTAAACAGCCCAGGGATCAGATGGCATGTGCACCAGCCCAAAAATAAATAAAGAAATGGCGAATCATTATAAACATCCAAGCCCATTGAAATGTATGGGGAAGTCAGTCTGGTGAGCGCCTCTAATAGCGTCAAGTAGCGTCAAATGTATTACTAGCTTTGGCTCAGTGTAAAGTGTCAGCACTGTATGTTCAGCAGCTGTCGCTCAGCAGCATTATCCCATACATTGTTTTTTTGCTTGTGTATAAATAGCATTTTAAATAACTATTTTCCACATTTTATAATCAAATCATTGTATGACCTCTCCTGCACAGCAACCAAACACTTTTTTATGCAGAATTTCATGTGCAGGTCTGCCATTGCAGTGTCATTGTTACAGTGTTAAAACAATGTCATTCCATATGTTTTCTCTCTGTTGCTGGTGTATATGTGTTGAGAAACAGACTTTTTTCATATAGCATCCGGAGTTCGACACTAGAGCGCCCGGTTTAGAGCGCCAGTGCTAGTTTTGTGTTTGATTTTTCTAAATGTGGGCTTCAGTGCCGAGTGCCGGACGCACTTAACTGGCGCTACCTATAGTTTGCTGCAGCGTTGTCCTGTTGTCATATGTGGCGTTGCTCTGGGCAGCTTTTCCTTGGGCTTGGGGCACTACATAGGCATTGATTCAGAGAGAGTGCTTCTGCAGCGCCCTCCATACGTCGCATTTATCACTGCTGAACAGGATACTACGTCGTCACTTGTCCAGCCGCTACGCTAGGTTATAGCGCCAGACACCCGCTTGCAGCATCCACTAGTGGTCACTCTGAGCACTGCTACTTAGACGATCAAATGGCAATACGTGCTGCTAGTCTTAAATCAGTCTCCAGGCCACACAGTGCAGGGAGAGTGCCTTGTCTTATCTCGCATTGTACCGAACATCCCATATCCCAGTGATGATGATAGATGGGACACTACCTGGCACTATCACAGGTGCTCTGGATTTTTGACATGATAAATACACCTTTTGCACTGGGATCTGACGTTCACCTGACACTCATCTGGCACTACGTCGCAGCGTAGCGTTAAATAAATATTGATATTGCATTATACTGTATGCAAAGGAATGTTTTCTTCCTACTTCAGACTGTAGGACAGACATTTCTCTGTATTCCTGTTTATTTTCAAATTCAATAAAAAATCACGAAACCCTAAAATGCTTTAAGTTATTCCTACAAAAGCTGCAAACAAAGGGCACTGGCTAGAAAGCTATCTAAATGCATTAATTTTAGCATGGGATCAGTTTACAGTTATATCATGCAGTACTATGGAATTTCAAAGTACAATGTTAGCAGACTGTAGGTTTGCAAACTCTTCACAATAAAACCTCAATAATAAATCCCAATGTGCTGGTTCTGCATTTGTAAAATGCTGATTTCATAGCTTTGAATTGCCATTACTATTTTTTTCAGAATGTCTTATGTCCTGTGAAATACCAGTACAATATCATACTGTATCCAGCACAATTAGCAGATGATTTGTTTAGTAAGAAAATAAAAGTGGAATAGAAAAAAGAGGATATTTGTTACTCAACATAAAATCTGTTTCTCTTGATCGTCATTTTGGTGACACACAAGCACGCAAAGTTTAAAGGGACTGTCTGGGCGAAAAACAACGAACAACAGATACTCACTTATAGTCCCAATGGAAATCCAGACTGCGCCATCACTACAGCCTGTGGTTGACTTGCTACCTCCTTGCCATCCCCTTCCATCAGGCATAGTGCCTGGCCAAACCCACTTTATGCATTACAATGGAGGGGGCATGGTCAGTCACCGTGACCACTCGGCTCCCAGCCTCAGGGCACAAGATCGCTTCCTTACTTACTTCCTTACTGGTGTAGAGGAGTGTAGAGGAGAACCTCTGAGAGGCAGACTGATAACAAGAAAAGAAAAACAGAAAACCAACAAACAGTCTGGCAAAATAGAACAGTCTGTCAAAATGTTTTACAGTAAATGTCTAAAAAAAACATTGTAGCATTCACTTTGAACTTTGAAGGATCTTCCTTGTAGTAGTCTATGTACTATATGTTTTTCCCTGTCTGTAATTATTACTTTGTACAGCGCTACTGATGAAGATGGCGTTATATAAATAAACAAACAATAAAAATAGGGTCGATTCACAGCCTTTCTCTAAAGCACTTATGCATCAAAAAAGTGCACAAATGTGTATTATGTCTATATATTTTCTGCATATTTTTGAGATTCTGGTGTGTTATTTTGGATGTATTTGTGTTTTCGTGAGTGCGTTTTAGCCTTTTCGTGCAGAAGTCTATTGCGTGTTTTCCCCATGTTGTCTTCCCGTTTTAATGTATAATACGTGATTAGTATGGGCTTGCGCATGATTCACAGCCCTGATTAGCCCTGATTCTACCTTCCATTCGTGACAATAAATGGCCCATTTTACGCTCCATTACGGGCTCATTTTATCTGCATATCTCTGCATGCTTTGGTGGAACCGGGCTGTGCTTTGCGTGAAGGCTCTGCTATCTGCTCACCAATCCATCAACTTCATCCGCCTCAACAGGGAAATATGGCAACTTAGCTGAGGCCGTAATCCTCTTACTCGGGTAGGGACACTTGCAGCTGGAGCTGTGTTTGGCCTTTCGATGTGGGTGAAATCCTCAGCAGCAGAGCTCTCCCATGGAGGTGATGGCTGCAGCTGCTCATTACGCTGGAGCTGCGGATCCAACTGTTGCTGCAGAGGGAGTGGCAATGGGAGCTGCTGCTGCAGATCGATTAGCCGATCCAGCTGCTGCTGCAGAAGGAGTGGGGAAGGGAGCTACTGCTGCTGCTGCAGATGGATTAGTGGATCCAACTGGGAGCCTGCCACATTATTTTTTATACTGGTTTATCTTAAGGAATGTAAGGATGTCCATGTTGTCTGTAGATATGCAGAACCTCTTGCCGGTAAAGACACCCCCTGCAGTGCTGAACACATGATAGGACACTTGCCGCAGGGCAGGCTAGCACATCCAAGGCATAAAGGGTAAGCTCTGGCCATGTGTCCAATATAGTGACCCAGAAATTGAACAAGGAGGACGCATCGCTCAGTTCCAGGAGACTCGTGGACAGGTTGTCATCCACCATGCAGGTCAAAGTCTGCCTCCTGGTACTATGGACTGTATCTGATGGTGGTGGATGTGGTGTACAATGTAAGTTCCACATTGTGGCCATGCTCACCCTGCTCTGTGAGGTGCTGCTGGTGCCCCTGCTGCATTGGTGCTCCTCCTCGTGCCGCCACTGAGCCCTCAAAGTCAGTATTGCGTACATTTCTGCTCTCTCATTGTTGTTGGGGAGATGGAGCTGGAGACATAGGGAGACTCAGGTGTTTGCAGGTTTTCTGCTAGTTCCCCGCATATGAAAAGTCAGCTCTACCTTAAATCCACAGTCATTCCAGATAAACTCACGGACCCTCAGCAACGAGAGCGCTCCACTCCAATGATTCTCCCGGTAAAATGAAAAAGTCGCCAGCCAGGTAATCCAATGAAAAAAGAAGAAAACACTTGAAAAGCGTCTACGCGTTCCAGGTCGACTTTCTGCTAGTTCTGCCACTGCAGCTCATGTTTTGCTGCAGATGCCTGGTCATTCACGAGGTGCAGATAGGATTAGTAGTCCCCTATGACCTCTGTGGTCTGCTTGACAAAATGCATAGCTCGTGAGATCCTTTAAGGCAGCTTTGGCATGCTTAGTTCCTGGGCTTGGTGGTCAGTAGTCACAAAGGACTGACCGCTGATGCTTTGCACCCTTCTCCTTCTGCTGCTGGCTGACGATCACCTCTCTCTCCCGATTCTGATGGCCTTCAGTCAACATAGGGTCTAGGATCTCATCAGCTTTCCTGGCATCCTCTTCCACCCACTCCTCCCTGCTGGCATCAGTCTGCACTTGGGTCTCATCATCATCCAGGGTGACCTGTGATGGTATGCTGGCCATGTCCTCATTCTTCCACAGAAGCTTTTGAGCATCCGTGAGCCCTAGGTCTGCAACTGGGGCAGGCGGATGGCCCATGGTATCCCAGCCAGGCAGGTCATCATAGAGCATTAGTGACTCCGTGACTTCTGGCTGGGATGGCCTTGCAGATTTTATGGGGGGGTGAGGTGGAGGGCTCTGCACTGTCGACTGCAGTAGAGTGGGTGAAAGAATATACCACGGTGCTGGTAGCACTGCATGCAATATAATCTATGACTGCCTCAATATGTTCTGGCCTCACAATTATGCCAGCAGCATTGGGGCCTACAAAACTGTACTCCAAACCCTGGTGACTGCTTGAACCAGAGAAAGGTGTAGCAGGCAAGGATAAAAGACATCCACTCCCTGCAGCACCAGCAACCGGATGAGCACCAGCTTCATTCCCATAAGCAGCAGCAGCAGAAGCACTGCAGCCATGTCCGTGTCCCTTATTTGCTGCTTTCCGCATAGTTACAGCAGCCTGAAATGGACAAAAAATTTCAAGAAAATGCACCTAAAGTGCCCGTAAAGCTGTAGTATAATAGGGTTCACTCACCCCAGTGCTTAAATCAAGTTGTAGTATAACAGGGTACACCCCAGTACTTAGAGCAAGCTGTAGCATAAAATATTACACTCACCCCATTGCTTAAAGCAAGTGGTAGTATAACTGGGTACACCACAGTACTTAGAGCAAGTTGTGGTATAACAGTGTACACCCCAGTGCTTAGAGCAAGTTGTGGTATAACAGAGTACACTCACCCCGGTGCTTAGAGCGAGCTGTAGTATAATGTGGTACACCCACCTCCGTGCTTAGACCAAGTTGTGGTATAACAGGGTACACACCAGTGCTTACAGAAAGTTGTGGTAAAACAGGTCAAATTCAAATCAGTGCTTAGAGCAACTTGTATAACAAGGTACACCTCAGTGCTTAGACTAAGAGGCCGATTCAGTAAGTACTCCAGGTAGCGGCAGATGAGCGCCTGAAGTATGGCGCTATGAGCGCCGCTAGCGTACGCCGCGGGCGGTAGCGATTCGCTATAGCAGGCCTCCGCAGTCGCTACCTGGCGTTGTTGGGAACAATGCCTATATTGGTGAATATCCATTTCAGATCAGCTTTGTAGGCGCTGTCATTTTGACACACGCTATTCAACACAGCGCCTGCGCTTTGCTTTGCTGTTGGCTTGAAATCAATGTTAGTACCTTCAGAAGTAAACACATTGCAACATGTTTCTTTGGTGAATATTTTTTTATTGTTTAAAGTGTTTGGTGGGAATAGATAAAATCTGAATTTGCAGGATTTTTATCTTGGTGCCTGAAAAAGAATAAAAAGTGCAGTTAGTATTTAGATATAATTTTGCTTTTTCGCAGTTATTGTTTTTGGTTTATTTTTTGGGGTAACAGTTTGGCCAAACTTGCACAACAACCCTAATTGTTATGTTGGTCAAATTCCCCCCCCCCCCCTTATAGTGGTTTAGGGTCATCTTACACCCCCTTATAGTGGGTTTGGCTAATCTAACACCCCCTTATAGTGGGTTTGGGTCATCTTACACCCCCTTATAGTGGGTTTGGCTAATCTAACACCCCCTTATAGTGGGTTTGGCTAACCTAACACCCCCTTATAGTGGGTTTGGCTAATCTAACACCCCCTTATAGTGGGTTTGGCTAATCTAACACCCCCTTATAGTGGGTTTGGGTCATCTTACACCCCCTTATAGTGGGTTTGGCTAATCTAACACCCCCTTATAGTGGGTTTGGGTCATCTTACACCCCCTTATAGTGGGTTTGGCTAATCTAACCCACCCTTATAGTGGGTTTGGGTCATCTTATACCCCCTTATAGTGGGTTTGGGTCATCTTACACCCCCTTATAGTGGGTTTGGGTCATCTTACACCCCCTTATAGTGGGTTTGGGTCATCTTACACCCCCTTATAGTGGGTTTGGCTAATCTAACACCCCCTTATAGTGGGTTTGGCTAATCTAACACCCCCTTATAGTGGGTTTGGGTCATCTTACACCCCCTTATAGTGGGTTTGGCTAATCTAACACCCCCTTATAGTGGGTTTGGGTCATCTTACACCCCCTTATAGTGGGTTTGGCTAATCTAACACCCCCTTATAGTGGGTTTGGGTCATCTTACACCCCCTTATAGTGGGTTTGGGTCATCTTACACCCCCTTATAGTGGGTTTGGCTAATCTAACACCCCCTTATAGTGGGTTTGGGTCATCTTACACCCCCTTATAGTGGGTTTGGGTCATCTTACACCCCCTTATAGTGGGTTTGGGTCATCTTACACCCCCTTATAGTGGTTTTGGCTAATCTAACACCCCCTTATAGTGGGTTTGGCTAATCTAACACCCCCTTATAGTGGGTTTTGGTAATCTTACACCCCCCCCCTTATAGTGGGTTTGGCTAATCTAACACCCCCTTATAGTGGTTTTGGGTCATCTTACACCCCCTTATAGTGGGTTTGGCTAATCTAACACCCCCTTATAGTGGGTTTGGGGCATGTTACACACCCCTTATAGTAGTTTGTGCCAAATTTGGCTTGGAGACAACAAATAGTTCCCCTGTAGTGCAGTACTTGGATTAGAGTGAAGGGTAGTTAGCTTACGAAGAACGAAGAGATCATGCTTTCCCTTAGCTCAAAGCCACTCTGGGTGTCCTCACTCGTTTCTGTGGGCAAGTTGGGGATTTCGGGCACCAGTGCTGTTTCTTCAGGGGCTTGGATTCTGTGACATATACATAGATTGTGGAGCACACAGCATGCGAGGATTATCTTGGAGACCTTTTGTGGACTGTACAGCATCTCTCCTCCTGGCCGTGCCAAACAGAGAAAGCGTGCTTTCAGCAGTCCGATGGTTCGTTCCACAATGCTTCGGGTTCTGCGATGTGCTGCATTGTAGCGTTCTTGGGCAGAGGTCTGTGGGTTTCTAACTGGAGTCATCACCCATGTTCTCTGACCGTATCCCTTATCCGCTGTAGAAAAAACACAATGAGAGAGACAGCAATTAGTACTAGGAAATGTTTTGGGTTTCATTATTAAACCAATAGCTTACTAGGCCACATATTTTAGGCTAAATACTTAGACATGGTTAATTATTTACCCAGTAGCCAGCCAGCTGGCATTTCGTTGTTTTCAAACTTCCTGCACAGGACTGACCGCTGCAGGACGTAAGAATCATGGCATGAGCAGGGGAAGCCAGATCTCACGGCCCGCAGCTTCATGTCATGGGCACAGACGACCATGACGTTCATCGAGTGGAACTGCTTACGGTTCCGATATTGCAGCTCCTGTGCACGGGGAGGGCGGAAAGGGATATGTGTACCATCAATGCACCCAAGCACATTCGGGATCCCTCCCATGCGATAGAATGCATGTTTTATTTTGGCAACCTCATCCTCATCCTCAGGAAACTGGATGTAAATAGGGATCAGGTCACAAATAGCCAGTACTACCTGTATAAATATGCGGCTCATTGTAGCCTGGCTGATCCCGCTGAGGAGGGCAGAGGTTGCCTGGAAGGTCCCTCGTGCCAAAATGTTAAGACTGGCACATAGGCGTACTATGCCTGGAATGGATCTGGTGCGTTTGGTCGATGGCTCGATTTTATGCTTAATCTGATCATATAGGGACTGTAGTGCAGCACGATTCAGACGGAAGCGGCTCCTGATCTGCTCGTCACTTAAATCCCACACTGAAAGGCGGATTCCAAAGGATCGGGGTGCCCTAAGCCTCACAGCCCCCTCCTCCCTGGCCTCCTGCTCTTCCAGCATTCTCACACATCCCTGCACCCATAACCCATACATCACCCTCTTATCCATCTCACACTCAACAGATATACCAAAGAAGCAAAAAAATAAACAAAACCACAAACACACCACACACACAAGCAATCACACTACTCACACACTCACTACAATGCAGCTCACCACAAAACCAGAAGTATAGTGGTCAGACCCACCAGACTGCTGAAAGTCACCTTTCTAAGTTAGGCACAACCAAGAGGGGAGTTGCTGCACAGCCCACAAAAGGCCCCAAAATCAAGCCTCACTTGCTGTATGCTCCACAATATTTGCATATGCCAACAAAATCAAGCTCCTAAAGAAACAGCACTGATGTCAGAAATCACCCAACAAGCCACAGAGAGTGAGGACAAAACCCAGCCAGACACTCAAATGAGCTAAGGGACCAAAGCACCACACCACCACACCACAGCCTTTGCCACAGTGTAACAATACCAGAAGGTTGCCAAATGCAGCCATTTATACTTCACTGAGAAAAAGGACAGGTCCTCTTTGCCGCCTTTTGCGTTGTTCTGCTATTTCTTGTCTCCAATTAGCTGGCCCAGGTGTGCGTGAAACGGAGTGCGCACGCGCACGCTAGTAGCGCTACTAGCGTACATGAGCCTAAACTTGCGTGCATTAACGGACATGGCTGTAATTTCTGTGGTGGACCAATGAAAGGTAAGCTGCTCTTGATTTAAATAGCCGTTTGTCTAGCCACATGTCACAAGTGTTTCATATACATGAGTACATGGTTGTGTGTTGTTTGGTTAATGAGCTCTGTAATTAGTTAATTAACTACCACACATGCTTCAATCACTGCAGTGGAGCTTTGGCTACAAGCACCTGGCCAGTATGTGTTAATCAATTAAGTGGACCTGTTTGTGATTGGCTGTTAGAGCACATAAAACCTGCCCAAACCCAACAAACGGTGATACCATTCTGTAGTCTGCATGCGTGCTTGTTGGTTGTGTATTGGTGTGTGTGTGCAGCTACAGGATGGAGCCAAATTCTGGGCATCTGCCGGCCGCAGCTGGCCCAAGTAGGAGTGTGGTGGGTGCTGTGCGCAGACCTCCCTTAAGGAAAAGGGCCCAGCCTGAAGGTGATGCAGCACCCCAGGCTAAGCGCCCAGTTGCCAAGAGGGAGCCAGAATTTAATTTGGCTGAGAATAATACTCTTGTGCACCTGACCCTTGCAAAATGGGAGCTGATATTTGGCTCCCAAAGCAAGTCTATAGGCAAACAAGAAAGGAGCAAATTGTGGGATGCCATTGGTGTTGAGCTTACTTAGTTACTGAGCTGAGCTTAGTGCTCAACACCCACGTAGTGGCCCATCCTGCAGGAAACGCTTCTACACTTTGAAAAGGGCCCTTACGCAAAAGATGAATCATGATCTTGAGGTTGAGAGTGGGACCATCCAGGGTCCAAAGAGTACCTACAGGCCATATGAGGAGATGCTGAAGGCCAAAATTCCACTTGCTCGGCTGCAGGGTGTGGATCCTGGGGATGACACCACAGGTTGGACTGAAGGTACATATTTTCTGAATCAGATTTTCTGCTAATGTTTGTTTATGTGATTTTCTTTTTCTCTTTCTGCCCAACTAACAGTAGGACATGTGAAGTAGTACATTATACCTCATAAATGTTTTACTTTCCTGTCTGTTGCTTTCTGCATAGGTGCACATGGTCATGTCCATGAGTCGGGGGAGGTGGACACCCCAACTCCTGCCCTTCAATCAACCTCCAGCCTAACCCAGTCTGCCATTGAAGGTATTTTTCTGTAATTTAGGTGCTGGTTATTTTTTGCAAAAATGCGTGTGTGAGCACCTCAAACAATAGATTTCACCACTGTTGAGGATTAATAATATGGGCCTGCGGACTATTTACACGTCCACTTTACCCCTCTCTGCAACTAACTAACAAGGCCCTAACATGTGTAGCTATGTTGGAAGCCAGAGATGTGTGGCCATATATCTGCATATACATGTGTAAGCCACACTGGCCGTGCTTAGGGAATATTAGTGATTGAGCTGCTCACACACACCTAAATGCATGGTTTATTTAGTGCCGCACATTACCAATGGCTAAATGTTTTCTTTGCTTTTGCCTAGCTGCACCACCATTGGCACCAGCATCTCCTCAGGAGCCAAGCTACTCTTTGGATGCTGGTAAGTGCATGTGTCAACCTTGCTTTATCCACTTTAACACAAGTGCATGTCTTTCATTCCTCTTTTTTCTTTGTAGGCCAAGTGACTGGTTCATCTTTGGACCCCACTTCCGATGTAGCAGGTCAACAGGACCCTGTTGGTGTGTATTGGCTCAAAAAATGTATCCTTTATGCTGTTTATGTTACACTGGTTCTATTTGGTTAGTCTAATAATCTACATGTTTGCTATGTCAACTTGAATATGCCTATTTGGAGTGGATTTGCCATCAACAGGGTCATTAGTATAGTTTTTGGAGTGATTGCAATGCATTGGTTGTGTATATTGAAAGACAAACATTCACCCGAGTAGGGTTTGGAATATTTAGAGACATTATTTGTGTATTTTAGTTGGCCTGAATCTCGGAAGTGGCTGTCCGGAAAGGGCCCTTCATGTTGAGGCTGCCAGAGATGAGGGTAAGTTTGTTTGGCTTGATTATCTATTAGGGATTTTTGAACAAGTTTTAGTCAAATTTAGTAGGCCAACTTGTGTTTAAACATGTATTTTCAAGGGCAAAGCTCGAGTGAGGGCCCAACTCCAGACATCTGGGAGAGTGCGGGTATGTGTAATTTGAGCAATGTGTTTTTAGCTTTTTAACCCAATTATTGCCTCATCTTCTTCTTAAATACATGTTAGCAATCTGAGTTGACCAGATCACTTTTGGCTAGTGTGTAATCTTCCACTTTGTGGAGGTATGGCCTCGATAGTCTATCCATCTTACATTTGATTTTGGCCCACTGACCTACTAACCTGACTTTCCTGTTTAGCATATGCCAACTTGCCCGATCTCTCAGATGTGGATTTGCCCCTCTCTGGCTGCCAGACCCCGGACCTACTTGGGCCGGACGACACGGAGGTAACATGGCTGATTTAGAGGACCAATAACCACATTGACATGTTGGTGGGTAGTCCATGAACCAACATGTCACATGTTATGTATTTGTTGTTTTTGCAGGAGGCGGGACCAGAACCCCAACCTGGGACCTCTTCTCAAGTGCCATGTGGCCAAGCTACAGAGGCTCAAGCAAGGGTAAGTTGGCTGGTTACACTTTTGGGATCTGATTTTGAGGGGCCTAGCTGCATTGTTTCACCTTAACTCAAATTGTTTTTTTTTTGTTTTTTAGCTTGAACCCAGAGCAAGAGGAGGTGTGGCACCGACAAGTGCCGACTTTTACGAGCTAGGGGTCCGGATGCTGGAGGACTACAGTCGCCAACAGCCGCGTGATGGAAATACTGAGCGCATTGCGGCGTTGGAAAATCAGGTGCTGATGTGTCAGCAACAAATTGAGGGCCTGCAGCGCGAGCTCCAGGACGTCAAACAAGGCCAGCAGCAACAAAACAACAGGGAACCTGAGCGGCTGTCCAATCTGATGGAGAGATCTTTACAGCGCCAGGAGCAAAGTTTGTTGTTGACGCAACAGCTCATACAACAGCAGTCTATTTTTTTTACTGCACTGTTGGCCCCCAACACCACCCCTAGCAATGACTCTGAACCTCCCAGGCCCCCAAGCCAAGAATATTAATTTGATTGTTTTGATTTTGTTTTAAATACATTTGAGAACACCACCTCTAATTTGTGTTTTTCATAAGACATAGGTTAGAACACAGTCATGGATGAGTCTCTAGGTCTAGATATGTACCTGTAGCCAAAAATGTATGCCACACATTGGTGACCATATCTTCCTATGGTTTAGACATTAAATGGCTACAAAGGTACACCAACATTTTACAAATAATGGGTTTGAAGACAATTAAACTATGCTAGACAAGGCACAACACAGTGTAAGTAGAAAAATACAAAAGTTTTAATCTTAAATCCGGGCAACAGGCCCAACATTTGGCCGCACAGCGGCTCGAAACATCCCCCCCACCCTAACGACGCCTCTTCAAGGCCAGCAGCATAAGGCGAAGACGCCGGATCGACCGCCACAGTCTGCGATGCTGGTTTACACAAGCTGTAGAGAGTAAAAAAAAACAATATGAAAAATATAGAATGTGACCTCTACAGACACAGATGTAGCAATGTAATGTAAGTGGCTAAAATTAGCTGACGCTCACATTCACATTGTTGGCCACTGTGCCCTTAGGTGTTAACATTATATGAGTACTAGTGGCTGGCTTAAATGTGGCCACCACATCCCAAGCATACATTTACTCTTAACTCTTGGTACTAAAATAAGGTCTAAGTGCCAGTGTGTACATTTATTTGTTTAGTTACAGCCAAACATCAGGGCCTAAGTCCTAATGAGGAAACTTGTTTGGCCAACAATCTTAGAGGTCACCACCTTAGCAGGCCTATTTAGTTGGTTAGAAACCACAATTTGCCACTATGTTGCCAAAACAAGAATGTGAGCCAACAATCAAGCATGCAGACATGCACGTAGGATTGTTGGACAAACACATGTAACCTAGATGTGTGTTGATTAAACACATAGGTACATTGGAAGTGTCTCCAGATTTTACTATAAGACATAGGGGTCAAAAGTCTTTAGGCATATGAAGTGGGATGTACTCACCATCGCAGCTGTGGCTGGGGCCCATGCTGCTGGCCTTCCCAGGAGGTGTGGTGGTGATGTACACCGGCTCCGTCTGCGTGGCCACATCTGTCAGGAGAAAGCAAAAGAGAAAAGCAAAATTAGTGGGCCAATGACACCTGACTATTTGACATCCATCTGGTTAGGGAGTCTGAAAAAACAAATGCTTGCATGGTTACACACATGTTGTCCGACATTAGCATATTTCCTGGTCCATGAGTTCATGTAAATTATTTATGGTTGCAACATGGACACATAAAGATAATGTGCCAATAACCTGGACAGTGCAATGGTAAGGACTAATCTGCATTTTATTGTAGAATCTTACTAGTGGGCAACATGTGTTAGCCGGAACAACTTACAAAAATAACACATTTGCTAGCCCCCATCATGGTGTGGGCTGAAACATAGGGGTGGTTGCCAGTTGGATTGCACTGTAGTGGGGTTTGTGATGTTAATGTACATTAACAAACCAGCTTGTACTATGGAGCAGGAAACATGTGTATGTTAAAAGTGGGCCAAGACCCAGGATTTATACTATCCTGTGTTTTGGTCCACTTTGGCAGGGCACAACAATTTGAGCAAGAGACCGTCCGCCGCCGCTGCCTTCTGCGCGTCACTCCTCCAGTGCGTGCGCACGCGCAGGCCATTCTGAAACGGAGAGCGCAGGCGCACACACATCTAGAGGGGCACGCAGGAGGCTGCGGCGGTGGCTTCTGCCACCCCCAATGAGGAAAGGAGTTTGTCGGTTTTTGGGGGGGGGGGCCCTGGGTGAGGGAGGTGATTGGGCAGGGAAGCTTATAGATTTCAAGCCCAATCAACAATGGGTGTGGGTCCACTTTAAGGAATGTCAGAACATAGTGAATGTGAGGGATAACAAAAAACACTTACCATGACTATGCCCGCGGAGAAGGAGTTGCCAATAGCTCCTGGAGGTGCCGCCTATATGATGCGCTGCAAATTAGAGAGGAATGGCAAGGGCTAAGTACAAATGGCCATATGTAACCTGTCCCAGACTAACACTGACTAAATGTGCACTCACCAGGGGATGAACTGCCACTTGAAGCCCAGGGAGGGCTCTGAGGAGGAGGCATGGAGCCTCGGCTCCTCACACTCTGCTCCAAAGATCCCCCAGGCAAAGGGCCACCCTCCTCCCTCTCACTCCCTGCTCCTTCAGGGAGTGTGGGAGAGTCCACTACTTCCACCCCACTTGGACTCCCCACTTGAGAGTGGCCCCTTGTCTGGTGAGACTCCTCAGATTCAGAGTGTGAGGAGCTGAGGCTCGAGCCTGACCACCCCCCAGCAGCACACTCCTCTGGGGCGTCATCCCCTTCCTCCCCTGGGTCCTCTAAATATGACCCGCGAGAGGGACCCTCCCCTGATGACTCCCCCGAGTCCGCCTGTCTGGTTCAGGGGAATCCCTTCCCACGTTTCCCCAGGGGAGGACGCTTATCTGTGTGGAGGGGGTGAATGAAAAAAAATAACATTACTCCCAAAAAGGGACACAGCTTACAATATTATTTCCCTTAAAAATTAAACATAGCCTAAAATTCCACTTACCTGAAGCGTACGCATCATATAGGCGGTACACGCCTTCAGGGTCCCGGCACTTGAAGTCGGACCACTTCTGCATGATGGAACGGACAGACAGGCTGGTGTTGAAGCGCCGGGACACTGTGGCCTTCACCTCCAGGGCTATCCGCTTCTTGCCCCCACGGGCATAATCATATTGGTGAATGCAGAAATCCTATGACAAATGAAAAAAAAAAGATTATCAATACATGACATCAGACCAATGGCCTAAACATTTATACTGAGAACAGATGAAACATATCATCCAAGGGAAATATACTCACTTTGACCACCTGGCCGTTTACGCGGCTATCCACCCTCTTCCTTTTTTGTTTCTGTGGCCCGGGGGGGGGGGAGGGGGTGGAGGGGGGTTAGGTGGGGGAGGTGAGGTAGGTGGGGGAGGTGGGGGAGGGGTGGGGGGTCCAGAGTCAAAGGAGGAGCTGGGGGGGCGCAGGATACGTCGCCTGGGCATCATGGTGGAAACGCAAAGGAGGAAACTGGAACCGGATATGACCAAAGCGACAGGAGAAAAAAAAAAACGCTCCGCGCACTAGGAAGAAGCTAATATCCGCTACGTGCAAGCTAAGTGGCGGAAATAGTATTTTTACGCATTACAACAAGCTGTTGGGCAAGACGCCATTAATTATTTGCTAGATTTAGCTGGGAAACGCAAAGGAGCAAACCGGAACTGGATATGACGAAAGCGGAAAAAAAACACGCTCCACGCATTAGGAACCAGCTAATGTCCGCTACGTGCAAGCTAAGTGGCGGAAATAGGATATTAAGACAAGCTATTGCCAAAGACGCCATTAATTATTAGCTTGATTTAGCTGGGTGTTCAATATCCTGTAATGCATAGGTCAGAACAAAAACAGAGCTGGTTGCTTACAAATAACAATCTGATTCCTTAATAAAATAATAACACAATAAAACTATCCAACTACATGATAATGTTGCACACAGGAGAATGCATAACGGGTTGTTATGAGCTTGTACGCCTGAACAAATCCAGCAGAATGTGGACATGCACGCTCAGAACTACAGTGTATTCATTAACAACGACTGGGGTCGCTGCAAGTGAATTCAGGGAAAATGGCAGAAAGGCACATGTATGAACAGCACAGCGCTGCACAGCGCTGCACAGCGCAGCACAGCGACGCTAGCGCCGCCACATAGCGAATCACAACAGCGACTGCAGAAACTCTGACCACCACAGATTCGACAAGGACAGGGCTGCCGAATAGCTTGGGCGCTGACAATTTCAATGAGCGAACGTGAGCGCCACACATGAGTGACTAAAAAGTAGCTTTACAAGGCATGTGTGTTGTGAAAGCAAGCTAATTTGAGGCTAATGTGTTTTGTGGGAGGAGATGCATTTTATATTTCACTCACAACATTACAGTGTAAAAATAACATCTTTCATAAAAAAATCTTTAAAAACAAGAAAGATTAATCAAACATATCCTAAACAACCCGAGTTTAAATTTTGGCCAAAGACAAGAACACAAAAACCACTAAAAAAAAACATTGCAGTGTCTGCCATTGAAATGTATTGGAGAGCGCCAGGTAGCGCAAGGTAGCGAGAGGTCATACCTGGCGCTGTGATGGGATTAGCAGCGGTGCTGTTCGCTGAAGTCTGCAACATGATGAATCCCGCGCTAGGTGACGCTCTCGCCAGCGCTAGCCTCATTTAGCGTGATAAATGCGTGATTGTGTTCGCAGCCTGGCGTTCTGGAGTCGGTAGCCGCCGATAGCTGGCGCTACCTGGCGCGAGTGAGACACTACCTGGCGCTATTGCTTGATGAATAAGGGCCCAAGTTGTGGTATAACAGTGTATAGTCACCCCAGTGCTTAGATCAAGTTGTAGTATAACAGGGTACACTCACCCCAGGGATTAAAGCAAGTTGTAGTATAACAGGGTACACCTCAGTGCTTAGACCAAGTTGTGGTATAACAAGCTACCCTCACTCCAGTGCTTAGAGCAAGTTGTGGTATAAAATGGTAAACCTCAGTGCTTAGACCAAGTTGTAGTATAAAAGGGTACAACTAAGTGATTAGAACATGCTGTGGTATAACAGGGTACATACACTCACCCCAATGCTTACAGAGAGTTGTAGTATAACATGGGTACACTCACCCAATGCTTAGAGCAAGTTGTACTATAGCAGGGTATACCTCAGACCTTAGAGCAAGTTGTGGTATAACAGCATACATTCACTCCAGTGCTTAGAGCAAGTTGTGGTATGACAAAGTACACTGACCCCAGTGCTTAAAGCAAGTTGTAGTATAACAGGGTGCACCTCAGTGCTTAGAGAAAGTTGTGGTATAGCAAAGTACACCAAAGTGCTTAGACCAAGTTGTAGTATACCAAGCTACACTCACCCTGGTGCTTAAAGCAAGTTGTAGTATAACAGGGTACACCCCAGTGCTTAGAGGGTTGTGCTATAACAGGTTACACACATCCCAGTGCTTAGAGCAAGTTGTAATATAGCTGGGTACACCTCAGGCCTAAGAGCAAGTTGTGGTATAACAGAGTACCCTCACCCCAGTGCTTAAAGCAAGGTGTAGTATAACAGGGTACACTCCAGTACTTACAGCAAGTTGTAGTATAAAAGAGTACACTCACCCCAGTGCTTAAAGCAAGTTGTAGTATAACAGGGTACACCACAATGTTTAGAGCAAGTTGTAGTATAACAGGGTACACCTCACTGCTTAGACCAAGTTGTGGTATAACAGGCTAAACTCACCCCAGTGCTTAGAGGAAGTCGTGGTATAACAGCATACACTCACTCCAGTGCTTAAAGCAAGTTGTAGTATAACAGGGTACACCTCAGGGCTTACACCAAGTTTTGATATAACAGGCTACACTCACTCCAGGGATTAGAGCACGTTGTGGTATATTAGGGTGCATTCACCACAGTGCTTAGAGCAATTGTAGTATAACAGGGGACACTTCAGTGCTTAGAGCAAGTTGTGGTATAACAGGCTTAATTCACCCCTGTGCTTAGAGGAAGTTGTGGTATAACAGCGTACATTAACTCCAGTGCTTAAAGCAATTTGTGGTATATCAGGGTACACTCACCACAGTGCTTAGAGCAATTGTAGTATAACAGGGGACACTTCAGTGCTTAGAGCAAGTTGTGGTATAACAGGCTTAATTCACCCCTGTGCTTAGAGGAAGTTGTGGTATAACAGCGTACACTAACTCCAGTGCTTAAAGCAATTTGTGGTATATCAGGGTACACTCACCACAGTGCTTAGAGCAATTGTAGTATAACAGGGGACACTTCAGTGCATAGAGCAAGTTGTGGTATAACAGGCTTAACTCACCCGAGTGCTTAGAGCAAGCTGTAGAAAAGAGGGTACATCTCAGTGCTTAGACCAAGTTGTGGCATAACAGGGTACACTCAGTCCAGTGCTTAGAGCAAGTTGTGGTATACCAGGGTACACTCACCCCAGTGCTTAGACCAAGTTGTGGTACAACAGAGTACACCCTAGTGCTTAGACCAAGTTGTGGCATACCAGGGTACACTCATCTCAGTGCTTAGAGTAAGTTGTTGTATAGCTGGGTACAACTCAGGCCTAAAAGCAAGTTGTGGTATAACAGAGTACAGTGCTTGGAGCAAGTTGTGATATAACAGGGTAAACTCACCTCAGTGCTTAAAACAAGTTCTAGTATAACACGGTACACCTCACTGCTTAGAGCAAGTTGTGGTTTAACATGTTAAACTCATCCCATTGTTCAAACCAATTTACTGTATAACAGGGTACACCTCAATGCTTAGAGCAAGTTGTGGTATCAAAGGGTACACCTCAGTGCTTAGAACACGTTGTGATATAACAGGCTACACTCACCCCAGTGCTTAAAGCAATTTATGGTATACAGGGTTCACCCCAGTGCTTAGAGCACTAGACCCTGGCTCCCCTTCCAGTGGCGGCATCTCCAGCAACAGGAAGTGAGGTGAGCGGGGGTAGTGGGGGGGGGGTTCTGCCACTTAGCATGTTATAGGGGGATTCTGCTGCTCAGTGTTTTATGGGGGGTAAGGTGCGACCAGGCCGGACATACTGCAGAAGGGCCAGTGTGACCAGAAAAGTCCTGGGATGCTTTTTAACCCCAGTCTGCCCCTGTTGAAAGTGTTGTATCATGTCGCATCTTAATTATGTGCCTAGTGCCTACCAGTGGGGTAAAAACATAACATTATAAGTTGACTCGCACCCCTGCCAGGACAGACATCCTTTTACACAGTCTGAAAGTTCGGTCTGAGCTTCCACAGTAAACCACTTGTGGCCTAAGCCCCCACAGAAAGTCTCAGACAGAATACTAGGATCTGAGTGACTCACTCAATGATCCTTTGTACTTGTTTCAGGTTAACATAAGCAGTTAAAATGTCCTGGTGCTGATATGGCCAAGAGAAATTCAAGAGCCTCAAACAGTGTTGGACTGTTATGACCATGTTTCTGGACATCTTCAGTTCTCATTATCATGTGTGAAATTATTTCCTCAAGGTGCTGAGCTTATCTGTAAATCTTTTTCCTTTTTGTTTGTTTGCAACTTAGTGTTCTAAAAAACTGTTTTTCCTAGAAAGAATGTGCTTCTGTTAGCAAAGTATACCGAAATGGTAGCAGAGACTTTCTGAATATTGCTTGCTAATCATTTGATTGACTAAAGCAGAGATCACAGGTTTAACCCCTTTAAAATTAATTCATCCTCTTCAGATGGGGGATTCCTTCTTGTGTTCTTGTGTTCCAGTAGCTAAAGGTTTACTGGCAGTGCTCTGACTTGCAGAGGTCATTACTGCTGCATGATTTATTCAAAGCTGCTGAGCTCACTTGTTACAGGGGAAGGGTTCTGGGATTTGTAGTCAGAAAGTACTCTAAGTACTCTAAGGGCTTTATTCAAAGAGAGGAAAGCCACTCCCACTGAGCTACAAGAATATAAGAAACATGGAACCAACATTCTGATGAGTAAATCATTGATCTGGGGGCACAACTATAACACAAATGTTTGACAACACAATAAAACAAACTAAATTCCTTTCAAGTTATACTAAATGCAAGCCCGATTGTTGTCCTATTGTCTTGGGCTAAACGTTGCACTGCCCTAAACTACACTACTCCATTTTCAAAATTACCCTGTAGTTCCTAAGTTATTAGTAAAATTATTAAAGCATTGGAGAGAAACAGCGAGGAGAAGCAGTGGGTCTGGCAACAGCGATGTGATGTAAGCACAGTGTGTGAGGAGAGAGGAGGGTGAGGTTTCAGAGCTCCAGAAACAGGCAGCCAATCAGGATGTCCGGGCAGGGAGCGGGAGGTGTTTCCGTTCTTGATCTCCTGAAGGATGATTGATGGACCCGGTCAGCGGGGTTGGTGCTGATAGCTGAATGAGAAAGTGATTTTCACCACTAAGGAGACAGACAGAAGAGGAAGCCCTGTCCACCTTTAGGTTTAAGAACAGAAACTCCAAATAGCCACCAAATCTGCTACTGTTCCTTTTTTTTCCTTCCTGATGATTCTTTTTGGTCACTTCAGATGAGTTTTAGCCACTCATCGCAACCTAAGTCATGAAGCCTCCTTCATCTCATCACTACTTTGCTCCACCTGTCATTAAAGCAATCACTAAAAAAAAAGTACACATTGCTGCCTATGACTGGGGGGGGGGTGCATACTGGTTGGTAATACCCTTCTCCCCACAACCCAGTTCCTGGAGCTTCTATACGCACCTGAATACATGTGACTGCCAGCGGCCAATAGATTAAAGAGACACCCCCCAGTCAGAGGCAGTGGTGTGGGAATAATGGCATAGGATTGCTTAAGATGACTATTGAGCCATTTATTATCGGACATGCCTAAGCATGACAGTGGTGGGTCAGTGGTGTGTTGCCATAGCCATGTTGATAATCAGAAAGCATTATTGTGCCTGTCAACAACAGTAAAGGGCTGTGGTCCTGCAAAGCCTGTGAGGCCCATCTTCCAATCAGGAATTGTGGATACACAAGCACTTTTGTAGAATGTCTGAATAGACAGCAAAATACTTTCTAATTCTGTGCATGAATATCCATTAGAAATAATGCAAAAAGTTATTAGCAATTAATATTAAAAGCTTCCAGAGTACAAATATGTTTTCAAACTTTAAGGTTATGTACAGTACAAGCAGTGTCTACTCATCGTTACATAAACTGCAAATGATTTACTAGTGATAGTGCCTCAAATGTATTTTCACCTAGTTACACCAAAAATGTAAATACATATGTGTATTATCGTGTGTTTTCCTCTGAGCACACTTTTTTTTTCCTGCTATACCATCTTAAAAAAATAATGAATGCATCTTGACAAACAGCAGCATTTGCATTCTTGCCACCCGGGGTTTACATCATGGGTTTACTTTTCCCCATAGGCTGTAAAGGCTTTTGGTTACAAGCTGGCAACAAGCACAGAGTATGACTGCTATTAGCAAACCTTTTAGTCAACAGGTCTAAGCATATTATATTGCAGGGATAATTGACCCACTAGCAGATCAGGTCTCTCTCACCAGCAAAACATTTAAGAGCACCTGAAATAAAAAAATAAAAAAATAAAAAAAACATACTGGCCTAAGCTCAACACAGCAAATATGTTCAGGTCTGGCACTGTAACACCTGTTTTTAGGACCCAATGTCTTCCAGCTTAGGCCTTGGCTGTTATAGCAAGGAACACATTCTATGCACTGTGACAACAGCAGGTGCAAAATTCCAGTCATGGCTTCTGTTCTTAGCAATTTTGGGTAGACTAGAAGATGCAAGAAGACATGACTCAGATCTTAAAGCAATCCCAAACCTGTTTTTTAATTAATGGCTGCTGGACGTCGCTGTGACATGCTGGGGGGGCACCCAAATTGCTGGTTCCCCCTGGTTAAATGAGCACCACAACAATCCTTACTTTCACCTCGATCCTTGGGCAAAATGCTGTCCTCCAATTGGCCACCGAGGGTCACATGGGGTGTCTTTCCTGGCCAGTGGTCAAGGCTGTTCCATGTGACTGCCGCAGGCAAATCGGAAGACAGCGTTTCGGCCAAGGATCGAGATAAAGGTAAGCATTTCAGGGTGTTGCGTGGGTCATTGCGTCATGGGAATCCAGGAATCTGGATGCCCCCCAAGCCTGTCACTGTGGCATCATGCACTCCTTCATTAGAACTCTACTGTGTGGGAGATGAGTTGAATATTTATTCATGTTTTGTCTTCACAAACGTTTTAACCTTTGTGCATACTCAGAGTAAACCTGCGTTCAGGAGGGTTTAGAATGAAAGTCATAGGGTTACATGCATGCACCATTATTTAGACTTATTTGGATAGCATGGATTCAGAAATATTGTAGCCTGTCTTCTTTTATCTTTTATCTCTGTTCCCCAAAGAGCATCAGCCCCAAATACCATTTACTTTAGACCAGTAGCATTGACATCCATATATAAGAAAGTCTCTAAGTGACTGGCGATGAACCATTTGCAGGAAAACACTGTCAAGTGGCTGTCTCCCCCAAAATCTGTAACTGGATCAAAAACCTCCTGATGTTAGCTCTCAATGTCTAAAACGTTGTTACTTAAGAAAGTATGTGTTATCCCCTTTGTTATTCTACTTATAGACTAACAACTGCACTCATAAAATACAATGATGAGGGCCTTTGCTGAAGTTAAATCAGTAGATTAGGGCAGTGGTGCTTCTAATTCTGACATAAACTTAGGAAAATAGTGGAGATGACCTTTTACATTCTTTCCTTATACATCTATGTGGAAGCGGTGAAATGAGTAAGGAAAACCCAAGTTCTTTCAAATAGTCATTACTCTGTACCTTAAGTGGGATAAAACCCTTGATTTGATACAAAGCAAAGTGCATAAAGAATATAATTCCTGCACCGACTACAGAAGTAGGTCTATCCCAAAAACTTCAGATACTAAAATACAATTCAGTCATTGGTTCAATCTTTTGCAACTCCTTTAAAGTATGCTAAGGGCACAAAAAAGAGGATATTTTACAAGAAACTTCCACGAGGCGATCCCTTCAGGGTCCCAAATACTAGAACCAAACTGCACAGGAACAGCTTTTTTCCGTACTTGTTTTAAAAAATAAGGTAAAAGTGTTGCTGAGTGAGGTTGTGTAAAGTTATTGTTAATTGCTACATATGTGTATATAAATAGTTACATCACATTCTATGTCTGCCAAGCCTAACTTGTGCCAGATAAAAATCCATGTATGTAAAGGGGCTGCAGCTCTTATTGCAATACAACTAGGACTTTTAAACTCACACTGCTGCCTCTCTCACCCATGCTGTAGCAGAGTCCTGCTGTTATGCTGTAAAAAGCCGCCAAGCACCCTGCTGTATTACATTGTATCTGCAAGGGTGAGGCTGATGTTAAAATGTGATAAGGACTGATTTCTGCGATGTGTAAGTTATTTCTCAGTTGTGCTGCTGCCATGGAGAGATCAGTGTGAAGAATTTCATCTGTATGTGTACAATTTATAAAGCTGAATTAAAATAACTTACAGTGAGTTTGGTACTACTAGAAGCTGACCAATCAGCTGAAGGAGTGAAATGTACAAAAAGACATTCAAACTGTATCTATGTCTGTTTATATATCCAAATATATTTTAAAATAAACATTATCAATATAATAGAAAATGTAAATAATATGAAATCTCCTCGTTCTGAACAAATATTCAGTATAAAAGTTAAAAAAAGATACCCGTTTTCAGTACACAGTGTTTAGATGTCTTAATAGTTCTTAAATAATGACATTTTATTACTAGTTCATCTGACATTTCTCCTTTTCAGAGTGTTAGTAAAGGTTCTGGTAGCAGAAGACATGTTTGTTACTTTATGTCTACTCCTCAGGTAATGCTTTGTGTTCTGTACAAAAAGCTGAGAGCTTTTTCTACTAGACCTAGCATTAGTGTTTCTGTCTTGATACTTATTTTGAAAATGGTCCTTTGTCAAGCCTTGCTTTGTTTTGGAGGGCTTTATTGACTTAACAAGTCTTTTCTTATGATCTGTAACACTCCTATCATTTTTATGTCTTGTATCCTTCTTTACATTTTGCTGATAAGCCTGCGCAAAAGGCCTGTTTGATTTTGAAGGAATGGAGGAAGATTTGCTCTTTGATTGCTTTCTAGGTCTAGTTTTTCTTTTTGTTTGTTTCTCTAAGTTCTTTACCACTCTGTGGGGATTGTGATTTGATCGTGTAGCAATTCTGGACTCCACTATCTTGCAACGCCTAGCTGAGGGTTCTTTTACAATCACCCTTTGTGGTCTCATTGGTTTACTTTTAGACTTTGCCATTAGAATATTATTCTGAGCATCATCTTTGACTTTATTTCTATCTGCCTTATATGGAGAAATAGTGATATGTTTGTAAGCTTTCTCAGGCTGTCCTGATTTTTGTTCATAGCTCGAGTCCATGTGTTCTGAGCTCAAAGAAGATCTGCTGTCCTTTTTGGTGGAGGTAAAATAATTTCCCTTGACAGTCTCAATATTTAAAGATGCAATTGAACAGCTGCTTAATGACTTCTTAGATGAGCTAGATTCCTTTTGTTCAGAATCTATTTTATCAACATTACCATCACTGGTAAGACTTTTGAACAGTTTTCGAACACAGAGTGCCTTACTACTTTTTCCTCGAACTGAATTTCTGGGGGGAGTTTTGAGGATGCGATTAGTCAAAGGATCATAATACTTTAGAGGGGACTGCTTATATTTAAAATAAACAGAGTCTCTACTGTCAGTGGAACATCGGTTCCGACTCCTTTTGGCAGAACTTAGTTTTAATTCTGGATGTGAAAGGACATATATCATTGTTTTGGGTTGTACAGGGGTCAAAATTTTGGTGTATGATTCTGGGAGCTTTAATGCACACATCCTAGTTTTCATTTCTGGAGTCCTTTCCTCCCACAAGTTATCAAATATACTTTGGTGTGATTCATTTCTCAAGATTTTTCTTTTTACTACTGGAAAGTTGACTAAACTTGTCTGTGTACCATGGCTAACCTTTACTACCTGGCATCTTGAAGCTTGTCTCCATACTCTCCTGCAAGGCTTGGGGACTTTCGGTTTTACAATCTGTTCAGATTTTATACTGTATGTATTAGGATGATGGTCCTCACAAAAGTCATCTTCAAATAAAGGGAGCACATTTAATTTTTGGGATTCATCTAGGTCCTCTGTTTTGGCCTCAACATTTCTCTGCACGTGTTTGTTTTTATGTTTTCTCTTTGTACCTGTTTTCATAGAATACTCTTCTTCAAAGTAGCAATGAAACTTTCCCCTCTTAAATTCATTAACAAGGGCTTCAATTTTTAAATCATCTTCATACATTACTTGGGACCAGGTTTTACCAACAAATGATGGAGGTATATGTGGCAATGCTTGAAGGACCTCTTGGTCATGTTCAGGCTTTATTGACTCAATGTCTTTTGTGGGGCTTACACTCAGGGCACATTTCAGTTTTGATGTGTATTCTTCATCAATGTTTACCATGCATTCTTTGTTGAAGTCTATATTTGTCATATTGACTTTTGGGGGTTCATTTTTTAACTCTAAAGGTATATTCCATTCAAAACTTAGACAAGATTTTTCTGTGCAGGCAGTAACTGATGGGACATTTACTGAAAATACACTTTCATCATCTCTTACTGGTATCCTTTCTGGTGAGTCTTTAGGGCAATACTTTTTTATGACTCTCTCAATAGTCTCATCGACTGAGTTGCCTTCTTTTTTTAAGTGAATCTTTTTGTTTTTCAGGTGAGATACTCCTACATATTCTTCATCTTTCACTTTATTTGAGTCATTGGGCAAAATGTGATTCCCAAAAATTAATTCGTTGTCTTCCTGAGCTTTAAACATTCTCTTGTTCTCTGGTGTCCCTGAGGTCAGATGGTAATAGCTGCCTTGCAAATTGCATCTTCTGTTTTGTAAAGTCTTTTTAGGGCTTTCCTGACCAGCTGACGGACCAGGTTTGCATTTTCCAAATATTGTATCTCGGTTTTTACTTGAACCGGAACATAACACAGAGTGTGGGGATTCTAAGTAAGTATGATTTGTAGTCACATGGCTGGTGGAATACAAAGGTAAAGTGCTATAGTGGATTGTATGAGGTAGTTTGTTAACAGTTTTACTTAAGGCTTCTTGGCAAGTAGTTAGAGAACTGTTCAAAGTAAAGTCACTCTGCTGATGATCCTTATTTTTGGGACCCTGGTTCTCCTCAGGGTTTGTGTTGCATGACTGTGTAAATGTCTTATACGTGGACTTTAATTTACAGGAACCAGAAGCACAGCCAGTTAAAGTCCTCCTGGGAACAGTAGCCTGAGGTGGATGCAAGAGGGTACTGCTATTGTCTTCATGGGAGGAAGAAAGCAGATTTACATCTGGTATGTCATCATGGGTTGGTCTGAAAAAAGGTAAACATGAAAATAATATTATGCATTGTTATGTATGTTTGCAGTTATCTTCTCCTCTGGTGAGATTTGATGTGATTTAGAGTCAGTACTACATTATATAAAGTATACAACAATTAATTATAGAATACTAAAAAAATACATTTTATTGAATTTTCCCTAATTTAGAAGAAACACCTGCTCCAATATAAGTATAGTTATCAATATTCCAATGAGGCATCACATAAAGTACTATAAATGAATTGAAAACCAATCATCAAGTAAAAGTGTGCTAACATAATCAGTGTTATCAGTAAGGGCCATGCTATTTCTTTTTTTTTCTGAAGCAGGTTTAACTTTGGGTGCACTTTTGGAAGTGTACTGAAACCTACATCTGAGTGAGCTTTTTTTACTGCAACACACAAAAAGTGCAATAAGATCTAATTTTTCCAAAATAATTGCCTATATCTGCGATTGGGCACATTTACGGGCTAGGTACATCATCATCATTTCTAACTATGTTAGAATAATTTCTTGAAGGTTTAGAAGGAACAGCACCCTATAGGGTATGCTAATTAATTTTCCTCTTTTTTTGCATACCCCATAGGTTGCTGTTGTTTCCGCACCATCAAAAATATATCTTTACCTCACTGGAAAAATGAAGTACCTCACAGAAACAAGTAACTTTTTTTAACAAAAATGGAACTTATATTTTTATTGCACTTTTTTGTGTGTAAAAGTAAGAAAAGCTCAGGGATATGGAAGTTTCAGTTAACACTCAAAAGAACACCCAGAGTTAAACTTGCTTTTCCAAATTAGCATAACCCCAATTATATTCAGAGTTCCTGGTGACCAACTACTGGTGATGTCTGGCTCTTTAAAACTTACTTACCTGATCATGAAATCAGGTCCCCTGACACCCATGCACATCCCCATTGCCTCAGACAGAAGGTGCATGCTGAGGCCCCCAATCATTGTAGCAAGAAGACCCATGAGCATGACTCAATTACTGCTCGCCTTCAAATGTTAATATAATGCCGACAAGGAGATAATGAGTACCCCTTCTGGAAAAATGTCCATTTTAAGCTTCATGCAAATCTTTGCTCCTGTCAGTTTATTACAAGACAAAGAGCAGAGGATACAAGGTTTGTAAAGGATTATGACAAAGTATCTAAAGCGCCATATGTTACAAGGAGGCCTTGTGACATTTGGCAGACCAGACCCTCTCCAGCAAAGCCTGAAATGACTGTCATTAAAATAGAAGAATACTCACCTAATGCTAACAAACTACCAACTGCCATCATCAGGGAAAAAAACACTTTTAGTAAAATGCGAACAATAAACCTGTACACAAGAAACCCTATTTATGTTTTATCTTCTTATCGACATCTATACTGTACAATGCTTATACTGCATCAAATCATTTCCAAGCTTAAATAAATGTGTATTTTTTAATGTTACCTGTAGTCATGGTATTTTTGAGGATGGTACAAGTGAACATCCTGCAAGAAGCGCTCCATCAACATACTAGTGCTGACTCGATTTCTATGTAAACTGGAAATTTGTTTGTGCTGGTCCCCTGCAAGATGCTAGAACAAATAACATAGTACATAAATATTCATACAAGAAAAATGATAAGTCTTATGTTTGTATTGATAATACAGTAAAAGTGCAGGGCAGAATGAAAGTCGTTATTTTAATTAGAGATGAGCGAACCGAACCGGAATCCGGTTTTGAATTTCAGGAAAAGTTTGCTTCACCGCGAATCCGAACTTCACTTGGTTTGCGGCGGATCTTGGAAGACGAACCTGGGGGGTTTTCACCGACACCACCCCACAGGTCTCGGGCAGTCAAGGAGAAGTAGAGAGAGAGGGTGATATGGGCACAGCTTAAGAGGTCAGGGTAGCTGGGACAAATGAGGAGGCGCTATTGCAGGAGATGTGTCATCTATCCACCATTTTTGAGCTGGCTGTTGCAGTAAGAGCTTTGCTCTTGACAGTTTAGGGCATTTTGACCACAGCATAGGAGAATAGAAGGGACAGGAAAATAATTGAGCACAGTGGGACACTGAGGGGCCACATCTGTCTGGTTTAACTGGTCCCTGTTGTTGGGGAACTTGGGCTACACAGTGCCTCAATGTTAAATACAATTAAAAAAAAATCAATCTTTTTCACCTACTAAGGTACTTTCACCATTTTCAACTACTACCTAATTTTGTGGGGGGGGGGCAGCTCTGTTTTAAGTGTGCACGCACCCTCTCTCTTGAAGTTGGGGTACACAGTGCCTATTTGTTAGATACAGTTTAAAAAAAAATCTTTTTCACTGGCCAAGAGATATTTTAGGGCACACCTGTCTGTTTTAGCTGGGCTGTGCAGCAGCATGGCTGAGATGCTGGGAGAGGAAGCTCCAAAATGACCGCTACCTTTCTTTTCCAACTGTGCCAGGCTGTTGGTCTGGTTTAACTAAAGAGAACACTCTCTGTGAATAAATAAAAAAGGTACAAAGCTGATCTTTCGAGGAGACATCTTTAGAAGACGCTCATCCTTCACCCGCATTATCCCCTTCCCCCCTCCCCGACCTTCCCTGACTGTTTGTGTTTTTGAGGATGTTTGGAGGAGTGATGTGGCACCACAGAGCCACAGAGTCCTTTTCTTTTTTTCCTTCTTTTTTTTTTGGGGGGGGGGGGGGGGGTTCCAAAGCAAGCACCAAGAATGGGTAAGAATTTGAATAGGCTGGATATAAGATTCTAATAAGATTGGGATATAATCTTAGAGCCAGGTTAGGAAGAGAGGGTCTGGATGGCAAGGGAGAAATGAAGGGGGAGGGAAGATCCTGACACCCCCCCCCCCAAATAAAAAACAGAAGTGCAAAGGATATAATGGATTAATTGGAATTATATAAAAATAAATTATGTAACTGAGCTTAAATATGAGGTCTCCCTCCTCCCCTTCCCTCAAGATAACATGGATAACATTATAGGATGTACATTAAGATTTTGAAATGTGCTCTTAAAAAGATTGCTATTTTTTGGAAAATAATAGGAAGTTTTTTGTAAGAATTTGGTGTGTATAAGTATATGCCTATCTGTACCAATTTTGATAACTAGAAAAATCAATTAAATGAAGAAAGTATAAGCAACAAATACAAAAAATCTGAAAACATATCTTGCAATTATTAGATGCTTGTGTGAAACAAACTTCCCCCAACGCCAGGCACACTGACCGCTCCTCGAGCACAAGACGCAGTCACGACCCTGGCAGGCGTGGCCACGCACGGCGAGAAGGGATGCGAGTGATGCTGGTGGCTGTTGCGCATGTGCCGTGGGCTCAGGGGAAAGGTAGGAGTTTTGGGCTCTCTGGGGGGTTTCACACAGTGGAGCATTCCAGTTCAGGAGAGAGTATATCTGCCCTGGAGTCTCCTAGTGGATTTGGTCCACTGTAAACAAAACAGCACCAGCTGTATCAGGTGGGGACAAGGGGGAAACAGGGACCACCTGCTCAACTCAGACTCCAAATTTGTCCAGGTGGGCCCAGGAGGGAAGGAGACACCACCTGTTCACGTCTATCAGATGTACCTTTTAGGGGTGTCAATAGGAGTGAAAGCATTCTGTTTTGTCCCGAGGGGGGCATTCATTCTCTCTTGCGCAAGGGTGCTACCCAACGAAAGTTATGCCCATGCTACAAAAAAAATGATAACTAGTCTAGTTTAAAGCGGTCCTTCACTCTGAATAAGAGTCTATCTTATGTTTCCCCAAAACTGTACATACAGATTGCTCATATTAAAAATCATCCTACCTGCATCTGCTGCATGTTATGAGCCTTTAAACATCCAAGATGGCGGCTCATGGAACGTCAGGCAGCCTGCAAACAGGAAGTGCCTTCTGACTGTGCCGCTCTGCATTCTGGGATTGCTGACCTTTTCCTGACCCCAGCTCTGCTCTGTCTGTGCAAAGCACAGCTATAACCCGCCCCCTCTGTACTTTATCCCACTCTCCTTTCCTCAGTAAGTGTGATGCTTCTGAGTCAAGATGGCAGCGCCCGGATCCTAAAGTCCTGAACAGAATTGCAGCCCAGGGGGGGAAAGAATAATAAGTAAGTGACTAAAAACTTAAAATATATTAACTTTAGATGCTGGAGAATCGTTTTTTAAGGGTTTGGGCTTTTCAATAAATCATGGTGAAGGTCCAGTTTAAGTCTCCAACAAATTAATGAAAGACACAGGCAGGTAGAGAAAGAGAACCTTTATATATATATAATATATATATATATATATATATATATATATATATATATATATGTTGCATTTTCCATGCAGAAAAACATTTTCCCTTGAACCCTTTCTGAAATATTTTGGTCAAATGTCTAGATAAGCATTTGGGTTTTAGTGATATATCTTACTGTATCCTGTGTTATGTTCCCAAAAGCATAGCACTGTCAGCACACATCTGCTGATACCAATTTAGGTTATAGATACATTTACATTCATTCTTTTTTGCCACCTTCATTTAACACCTCAGGCTGTCTTACCTTTTCTAGGTTAATGTAATGTACTTGGCAGCAGCTGCAGTATCCCTGTCTGAAATATCCTGGAGGTAAACCGCTGCCAGATGGCTCTTGGACTTGTGCATTTCCACTTAAAAAATAAACAAAACAAGAAAAAAAATTATATTTTTTTTTACTTGGAGCATGCAAACTCAACTTTACCAAAAGTTCTAAGATATGTTTTATTGTATATGTGGCTGTAAAAGTAATAGTTAGATGAAAAATATATTTCCCCAGTGTTCTATGGTGGACGTCAAAGAATTTTTGTTAGGGAATCTGCAAGGCCTTGCTCAAAATTGCTGGAAAAAAAAAACACGGTATTGGAAGGCTTACTTTGGTGTCAGAGGAGAGAAGGGCAGTCTCTTTGGCTAGCCAGGCCCAAGCCTTTTTCCAGAGGCGTATAGTGATCAGACAGCAGGGAAATGATGCTTTGATAAATGGTAGTTAGTTAAGGCGGAGATTCATTTTCTTTCCCCTTTGCTTGAAAGCTTTAATCTGGAATACATACCTGTGCATTGATTTTTGTAGGGTTCTCCACCAAAGAGGCTCTCAGAATTTTAGTGAATACCTCATACTCATGACAAGAAAGGAGGATGTGTTCATTCAAATGCAATTTGTATTAACTATGAGAGGTGCCAGAGGGATGTGACTACACTAGATACAAAAAACAATTCAACCACTCTTTTGATCTGCCCGGCGGTGCCCCCAACCAATGGAGCTGGCGCCTGAATGATAATCTCCTCAGAAATGCGGCCTGCTTAGGTAAGATCAGGGAGGCGATAGCTAATTTCGCTGCTGACCACGCGCAGGATGGCTGCCCTCCGACAATACAGTGGGAGGCGCTCAAGTGCGTGCTCAGAGGGATATTCATTCAAGAGGGTTCAAGACTGAAGCGCGAGAGGTCAGCATTGATCACTAAAACGCTACAAACCATACATGAGCTGGAAACTAAGCACAAGACGACCCCGACCCCTGAGCTACTTTCCGAGCTCTCGCTCAATAGGAATAAGCTTCTGAAACTATATGATCAGGTTCACCTTCGGTATAGAGACAGGTTGCAAGCCTCGATGTACGAGCATGCCAATAAATGCGGCAAGTCCTTGGCCAAGTCTCTTAGGGACAAAACCGTGATGTCATTCATCCCGTGCATTAAGACGAAGGGTGGGGAAAGCGTCATGGACCCAGCCAAGATTCCAGAGGTGTTCAGAGATTTCTACAGTGCTCTCTACAACCTCCGGCCGTCCGTGGATTCGGTGGAGGAGCTGGAATCGAGTATACAGGGTTACGTTGCCGAGACTCCCCTCCCGGTGATCTCGGAGGAATCCGCGGCGGAGTTGGAAAGCCCCTTCACGGAGCTGGAGGTACTGAGAGCCATTAAGGATGCACCCGCCGGGAAAAGCCCAGGCCCGGATGGCTTTACACCGAGATTTTACAAGACCCTGGCAGATTGCCTCGCCCCCTTCCTGGCGAAGGCCTTCACCCATGTGAAGGGATCCAGCCCCTTTCCGAAGCAAGCCCTGGAGGCTACAATAGCTGTAATCCCAAAGCCGGACAAAGACCCGTCAGTTTGCGGCAGCTACAGGCCTATCTCTCTACTTAACGTAGATCTAAAGCTCTTCGCTAAAATTATAGCCTTCAGGCTCCAACCACTGATCCCGAAATTGATCCACCTGGACCAGGTAGGCTTCGTCCCGGGCCGTGAGGCCAGAGACAATACAAACAAGTTGCTAAATATCATCTCCTATGTTCGGGACAGAGGTATACCGACATGCCTGCTGTCATGCGACGCCGAGAAGGCGTTTGTGATAGGGTGAGCTGGCGCTTCCTCCGGGCCACCCTGGAGCAGGTTGGCCTCGGCCCCATTATTATCTCCAAGATCATGGCACTGTACCAAGGCCCAACTGCACGGGTTAGGGCCAACGGCATTTTGTCGGAACCCTTTAACATCTCTAATGGCACTCGCCAGGGCTGCCCCCTCTCGCCCCTGCTATATATCCTGACCATGGAGCACTTAGCTATAGCGATCAGAAACAACCCTGATATCAAGGGTGTGGAGTGTGGGGGTCAACAATACAAAATGTCGATTTTTGCTGACGACCTGCTCCTTCACTTGACCACACCGACTGTGTCATTCCCAGCGGTCCTTAAAGAATTCAAGCGTTTTGGCCGGATATCAAACTTCCGGATCAACTGTACAAAGTCGGAGGCGCTCAATCTCACTTTACCTCAACACCTGGTGGACAGCCTCAAGGGCAGCTTCCCATTCAAGTGGCAATCCGCCGCAATAAAATACCTGGGGGTACGAGTACCATCTAACCTAAACGACCTATTTGAGCTCAACTTTAAAGAGCTCAAGGCCAAGGTAGCCCAGAGCCTCTCAAAATACGATCGGGGACGATACTCTTGGTTTGGAAGAATCAGTATCCTGAAAATGGATATTCTCCCCAGGTTCCTTTACTTGTTCCAGACAATCCCTATAACTCTCCCGGGACATTTCCTTAAATCTATTCAATCAATATTCCTCCAATTCATATGGGGCTCTCGGAGACCACGAATCCGGTTTGATGTGCTTGCAAGACCCAAGAGCGCAGGGGGGACTGGAGCACCCGACCTAAGGCTCTACCACACGGCCTCGGTCTTAATGAGGCTGGCAGATTGGAGGTACAGAGGCGGGGAGAAACTCTGGGTCCGATTAGAAAGAGACCTCATAGGCTTCAATCCGAGTGCAATCCCATGGATAACCACCCCGGACAGGGGGGGTCTTCCCTTTTTGACTCAACACTTCACACTGGTCTGGGCTAGGACCCAGAGACGGGGAGAACTGGTGAGTACCCCTGGTCCCCTGACCCCCCTATTTAACAACCCGGAGTTCACACCAGGACAGCGGGTCTCTCGGTTCCTGGTCTGGCGGGAGTCGGATGATGTCAGGCTAAGGGACGTGCTGGTGGGGGGAGGGCTGCCTTCCCTGGCCGACCTCGAGGAGCGGACTGGAGGGCGCCGGGTGTCGTGGCTTCTGCATCACCAACTCGTGGCCTTTCTTACCTCTGGAGGGCGCCTCCAGGGCGCCTACCGCCCCTTGACGCTAATGGAGGGCTATCTCTCACAACCGCAACCGCTAGACCATGTGATATCACGGTTTTATGCTCTGCTGGTCTCAACCAGATGTGCCTCTCCGCTGGGGTACCTTGCAAAATGGGAAAGAGACCTGGGAATCTCTATCTCCAGTGAGGAGACATGTAAAATTTTTGCGCTGACGCACAGACTATCCAGCACAGGAGAAGAGCTATAAGGTCCTTACTCGGTGGTATAGGTGCCCGGCAGACATTGCAATCTTCTCACCAAATGAGACCGGAATGTGCTGGAGGTGTGGCACAACCCGAGGGGACATTCTCCACATTTGGTGGGACTGCCCCAAGATCAAGAGGCTCTGGGAGGCTGTCTTTCAGATCTACGCGAGGGTGGAGGACACAAGTGTCCCAAATAGGCCTGAAGTCGCTCTTCTGTCCTTGATCCCAGGACCACTATCTAGAACAAAAAAAAGCATCCTCAAACACTTCTTGACAGCAGTGAAAACGATCATACCCCGACGCTGGAAATCCCCGGTACCTCCAAATCTAGCAGAGTGGTTTGTTGAAATGGACCATATACAAAGAATGGAAGAATTGATATCAGAGGATAGGGGAACCACCGAGGCGTTTCTAAAGACCTGGACAGGTTGGATCTTGTATAGGGAGTCAGACGCAGCGAAGGCCCTCTTGGCGGCAGATGCCTGATGAGACGGGGGCGGCCCTCCCGCCCGCGGCGGGACCGAGTGGCTGGGATGGCGTCTACGGGTCTTATGCTGGTGAAGGGTAGAGGCCATTCATTCTTTCTTTCTCTATTTCTGTCTCCCCCTTCTAACCTACCCCCCGTCCCCTACATACCCCCCCATTTTTCTTTTTTTTTTTTCTCTATCTCTCCGCCTTTTTGTCCCCTCTCCCCTGTTTGTGTCCCCCGCCCCCCTCGAGCCAGCCCATACGTTGTACTCTCACTACCACCTATGCGGCCGCCCTTCCCCCCCCCCTTTTCTGAAGCTATCAGAGCTAGGCCCATCTTGATGATCCCGGGGGACGACCGACTGATTTGCCCCCCCTTCTGTTCTCCACGTGGGGGCGCGGCTTCCCCCCCGTGGGTCCCCCCTCCTCGGGAGGTGTGCTGCCCCTCGGGGGCGGGGTGCGGCTCCGGGGGTGGGCGGGTCCCCGGAGGAATGGCTGGACGGGTTTCTGAACTACGAGATCGGAACCGACCTCCAGAGGACGGGTATATGATGGGGTATGCTGCTGCATTGGGAGGGGGTATTGGTGCGCTTGCCTCCCTCCGCGCTCCGTTCATAGCTAATGTCCTCCTCAGGGGGGGAATGAGTGGGCGGTGGGCCTGCTTCTGCCCGTCGCTCTCGGCGACCACCTCTGACTGGGGCGGCGGGCGCGTCTGGTGGGTGGGCCTCGATCCCCCCCCTGCCCGGCCGCTTGACGGGGGCGGGCGGGGGGGGGGGGACGGGTGCCATCATACCCGGGGGCGTGAGGGGATGGCCGAGGCGCTGGGGACTGTCTCTCTCTCAACATTTAGTGCATACTAAGTATTTCTTGTACAAATTCATGCCTCATGTTCATGTACGCCTATAGTGTTGGATATTGCCTGTATCTGTTTTTTCCTTCTCCTTGCTAAAAACAGTTAATAAAAAGAGATTAAACTAAAAAACAATTCAACCACATACTCATTCAGCCTGGGCCAGTCTATGTCCAGCCCATGTGCTGCTGAATCCCACCACCAAAGGGCTTCCCTGCTCGTTATCTTGTGAGTAGTACATAGGCATTAGTGGATATGGACCAAAACGCATATTAATGAGCTGGCCCTCTATAACATATTTTACTAGGGGCATCCCAATTTGGGCCAGTGTGAAACCCCTTGGTTTCTGTGATGATCATTTAGTTCCTGCAGACATCTTACTTGGGGCACTGTGTTGCATTTTAGGGTGGTTGCTGTTCCAGTGGCCACCAGTTGTTTTCTATGGATCCTCTGAATGAGGCCTACTTATACTGGGTCACACCCTCAGTCAAGTGCAGCAGTATTTTGTTTAGTCTGCTTTCTGAAGCTTTTCTGGTGTCTGCAATGCACTATCTCTGTCTTGGTTGCTGTCAGGCTGGAGCTTTCTCCAACATGAACTCTCCACCAGGGGAGCAGAGGGTTCGGCCAGAGCAAAGACACAGACAAAGGAAATGCTGTAAACAGGGGGGGTTTATTATAAGTCAAGGGAAACAAACAAAAAGATCTTAATTCACATAAACAACCAAGGGACAAAACAAGGCTAACTAGAGGAAATAACTAACAAAGGCAATAACTGAAGCCCTGCTGGCGCACTCACCTGAAGGCTCAGGACAGGCAATACAACTCTGGCTCAGGTACAGATTCAGACTCGGGTTCCAATACAGATACAAGAAAGTAACCAAAGCAAACAAAATCCTGCTGCCCCAGGTGGAGGGCTGAGCCCTTTAAATAGCACTCATACCAGGTGGAGCACATAATGGGGAGAGAGAGCAGCCAGGGCTCTGCTGACTCCTGTTGGTGGCTAATGGTACTGCAGATGGAGTAAGAATTGACGTCAGCCACCAGCAGGGCATCAGCCGGACCCGGGATTCTAACAGTCGCAGCATGCCTTCGTAGCCTACTGGATTCCCAGTTGAGCTTGCCTAGGTGCCAGCACCCTGGGGATCCTCTTTGCGGCTCACATTAGACTTTGTCCTGTTTGTGTGATTTGTGTCCCTGATTTCTGTTGTTTCTGCTGTTACTCATTGCTGCCTGAGTATAAGACTTTTGTTTTTGTTATTAAAGTCCTTTCATTTCAATTTACCTCTGTGTCCAGCTCTATGCTCTGGCCTAATTTTCTATGTGGAGGAGAGTTCTGCTCTGTGGAGCTCCCCTCCCTTACTGAGGGTGTGGCCCAGTATAAGTAGGCCTTAGTCAGGTGCTGCCCTGCTTCAGCGCTAGGGAAGGGTGGCAGGGCAAGGGCTTTGAAAATGGCCATGCTGGTTGGAATGGCCCTTTAATAGTAAGGAAAGCCTTGCAAGAGACTCGCTGGTGACCACTGGAACAGCAACCATGCTGCAAGGCAACACAGTGCCAGCAGCAGGATGTCCACAGAACTAAGGGATGAATACAGATTCCCTGTAAACTGACCTTGATCCTCAATCCCACCATTGCATGCAGAGCAGGGAGGCTACAAGCACTGTGGGATCGAGTAAGTATATAGTAAAACCAGGGTGTTTCTCAAGGCAGGGCCTCGCAAGTTAGGATGCCCCTAAGGATGTAACCCAGCAAACAGGATGCCCCCTTCTGCACTAATTTTAAAAAAACGTGTGAATTTCATCATCGGAAACATACAAATCCTTTTGTAAAACCCAGTCTTGCGCAGGAAATTTTTATAATGATTTTTGAAATTGTTTGCAATTTAATGTATGTTATTTAATCTCCCTAGAAATCCTGAAAATCAGGCAGGAATACACACCAAACCTGTGCTTCAACCTCTTGCTAGCATCCCATGTGATCACCAGCAGTCAATGAGGTTAGCCCAGCACATGCAGGACCTTGAACCTTGTTAGTTGCTGCCCAAGTTGTGAGTTCCCAGATTCGGCTGCCATGAAGAGTAAAAACCATTTTGGACAATTTAAAAAGTATTATGAATCTAATTTCCCTAGCTACTTACATATTGAATAAAAAATTATTATAATTACCACTCTGCAGAAAAAATCCAGGTGTCCATTGTAGATCCAAATGTAAAAATATGATATGAGTAGGTAATACTGTGATCCGTAAACTGACAGTATAGATTCCAACAATCGTATTTATTTGCAGCCAATAGATTGTGGGTAATTGGTTATACCAATAAATTATTAACAAAACAAATGTTTCTAAACACGTTGTCTTCTTTGTTTTGTGATGTGATGAGTGTAATTCTTAAGTAAATACATAAAAAACAATCCTTCAAAGATACCCAAATGAAATGTTAATTTTAAATATTTTTGGACTTAAAAGATTAAAATAAACAGTCAAGGAATATGCAGATTACCATACATCGATAAAATCTAGCCAGGTCCAAGTTGTTCAACATTTGACCATCCAGAGGAATAACCATTTGCACATTTACATGACGAAGGTGGGGCTTCGGATCAGGTGGGGCTTCGGATCAGGATTCAAAGTGTGATGCTCGAGCAAAAAATGGGGCCTACAGAAATATTAAATCTTTGCACTAACAGTTTTTGGCAACATAACAAGATGAATAGGCTACATAGGAGGCTGCATTGATTTTACACATAGCCTGGAAAATCCCATTAATATAAGTTGAGGGAACGGAAGACTCTACAACCCAACTATCTCTCAAAAACTAAAAAAAAAAATCCTTATTTATAGAATAACATAATAGCCTCAATTCCCAAACAGTTGGAAAAAAAATATTCAATTAATGAGACAATGAAAGTCAATCGCACTTTTTACTACAGGTAAAAAGGGGTAAAAAGTTCAATACTTTTTTCAGGAGTAAAAAGGTGCCAATTTTTTACTACCATGAGAATTTTTTTAAACTCTTTTAAAACTAATTAAAATCAACTGCCGAGAAGGAGCTTTTGGCCAGGACCGTTATGCCCACCACTGCTTAAGTCAAAGCCCTTCCTGCCTTTATGGTATGTATGCCATTGATTGTAGATAATGAGTATAATACAGTGAGACTTTGAGAGTTACACAGCAATGCATAATGTCCAGAAAATAAAGGTGTCCCTGAAGAGGTGGCAGCAGGATGCAAGAATAGTTTTGAATAATCTTATTGTTACTGATAAATCCCTCTACCTGCATAACTATATCAAGCTACATAACTATATCAACTATATCGACTGTGAACAGTGAAAACATTACTACCTAGTAACTTTGAGTTTTGTATTAAAAGATTAAGGATTAGCATTGACTTGATACTGTCAAGCCCAGGTGAATTAACCCGTCGGACATCCCTGGAGGTCTGACACTGCGTAGGGAACCAGACAGTGGAATACAGGACAGCCCTCCTGAAGGTGGAGATGCACAGGCCCGGGTAGTCTAATGGTAGTCACAGACTTGGGGAAGGGACACTAATGGATGGTCTGGACCCCAGTGAAGACTATAGCGGAACTGGGCCCCAGTGCAGGTCATGGCGGAGCTGGGCCCCAGTGGTGGCTATGGTGGAGCTGGGCCCCAGTGCTGGTCATGGCGGAGCTGGGACCCGGTGGTGGCTATGGTGGAGCTGGGCCCCAGTGCTGGCTACATTAGAGCTGGGCACCAGTGCTGGCTCCGGCAGAGCTAGGCCGCTGTGCTGGCTACGGCAGAGCAGGACCCCAGTGCTGGCTACGGCAGAGCTGGGCCCCAGTGCTGGCTACGGTGGAGTTAGGCCCCAGTGCTGGCTACCGCGTAGCTGTGCCACAGTGCTGGCTACGACAGAGCTGGGCCCCAGTGCTGGCTATAGTGGAGTTAGGCCACAGTGCTGGCTACCGCGTAGCTGTGCCTCAGTGCTGGCTACGGCAGAGCTGGGCCCCAGTGCTGGCTACGGTGGAGTTTGGCCCCAGTGCTGGCTACCACGTAGCTGTGCCTCAGTGCTGGTTATGGCAGAGCTGGGCCCCAGTGCTGGCTACGGTGGAGTTAGGCCCCAGTGCTGGCTACCGCGTAGCTGTGCCTCAGTGCTGGCTACTACAGAGCTGGGCCCCAATGCTGGTTATAGTGGAGTTAGGCCCCAGTGCTGGCTACCGCGTAGCTGTGCCTCAGTGCTGGCTACGGCAGAGCTGGGCCCCAGTGCTGGCTACGGTGGAGTTTGGCCCCAGTGCTGGCTACCACGTAGCTGTGCCTCAGTGCTGGTTATGGCAGAGCTGGGCCCCAGTGCTGACTACGGCAGAGTTGGGCCCCAGTGCTGGCTACGGTGGAGTTAGGCCCCAGTGCTGGCTACCGTGTAGCTGTGCCTCAGTGCTGGCTATGGCTATGGCGGAGCTGAGCCCCAGTGCAGGATATAGGACTGACAAAGAAAGGAATATATCTATGCAACTTCAAAAGTGTTTACACATTTCACAAGTAATCCAGCTGCCTTTCCTAGTAGTGGGATGAATAACAAAACATGTGAAGCAAAAGAAAACAGCATGTCCAATTGCCTTGATCTATTACTAAATACATGTCTAGTATTACATGGATGAATGTGTCACCTGAGATATATTACATGGGGACGTCATCTGATCATTCTGAAGCTGTGTGAAATGTAGAAAACAAATGCACTATTTGGGGTAAAGACTCCAATTTCCAACCAAAACAATGTTTTCAAACCCAATGTCTACAACCAGCTGGCTGCCAATCCAAGCCTCCACCTCAAAAATGCCGACATATATGCCTCTAAAAAAAGTTAGTTTCATTGGTGCTACAGCATACCTTGCCTATTGCCTAAATGGAGCCCCAACTTTAACCATGTAAATATAGGTAAACGGGCAAACAAAAAAGTTGGAAAATGAATGCATGCAAAAATAACCTAAAAAAAGGCTAAAAACAACATGCAACAGTCAGAGAAACAATATTCTGGCCCAGAAATGCACATACACAGTTAAGAATGGTTACGAGAAAATGTGAGCACATTTTTCAATAGTTTTCGCTTGCTACAGCCTTTTTACGAGCGCTTCAAAAATTTTACGATTGCATTTTTGTACACATTCGAGCGCACGTATTCAATTGGATCCCTTTGCTGAATAACATGAGAAAGTTAAAAATACACGCATGGGATCCAATTTTCCGAGCTAAACAATTTCTTTTCTACCTTTGTTAAATCAAGGTCAAAGACACAAGCTGTTGGTCAAAGCACAGACAGCACAGACAAAGACACGAGCTATGAAAGGATGTAAGCCCCAGCACAAGGACACAAACTATGAGGAACAGTTAGTCCCAGGACAGACAAGACATGAACTACGAAGGACTGTGAGGCCCAGCAAGAACAGGAAAGCTATAAGCCAAAAAGAACAGGAAGGCTATAAGCCCAATGGGCCACACAAGGACAAGAAGGTAAGCAGGGGGTTGGAGAGAATGACTAGGCTTTGAAAAGACGATGCAATGATCCAACCCAGGGGCAGGGCAAAGCACATGCATTTATAGGACCACCACAGCATACTGAATGCAAGATGAGGTTGAAGTAGGCAGCTCTAGGACCCAGTAGAGTGTGATTCCTACTTATTTAACAGTCCCTGGAGGCAACAGATTCCCACTTCCTCTCCAAGACCACAGGTACCTCATATTTTGTTCTTTCCGCATCCCTGTCACCAGTGACAAAATAGGAAGCAAGCTTAAACTCCCCCTTCCCCACAGGAGAACCCGAATCAAGATGCCCTGGGAGGCAAGTGGTCTTTTAGACTCCAGAGACAACTAAAGAGAGTATTAATCCACTTTAAAGTCAACCAAAACCCACCCTGGAGTCTATGAGACTACAGGGCAGGCATACTCGCTCCCTGGAGCATCCAGATTTGGAATGCCCCTCTGTGTAAAACCCCCCAGGTCACCCAAATAAACTCACCTTCTCTTCGATCCAATGGCGCATGCGCGAGCGGAGCAGCTGCTATACCTTTAGCAGGGCACGAGTCCGCACCAGGCATTTGTGAATGACTGGTACAGGCATGCTCCCTGTGCAGGCAACGAGAATGCCGCTGCCGACGCACCCGGTTCCGCTCATCAGGAATCGGCTAGACAAGACTGACGAGCAGATCCGAGCACGCTGGACAGAAGACCCGCGCATGCGCCGTAGGACTGGGGATAGGTGAGTTTTTTAGGGTGACCTGGGGGGTTTCTCACAGCTGGCCCCTCACGATCGTGGTACCCCAAGGCCAAGGACCAAAATACAGGATAGTCAAAATTCTGGGTTTTGGTCCACTTTAAGCAAAATATGTGTCTGTGTGGGCCACCACCTATGGAATTCTAGCTGTTGGGAGACCAGATCAGGATTTACAACACAGGGCTTCCCGTGTGGACACATGACTGCACATAAAGCTTTTTATATGGGGCCAGGAAGCCTGTGAACCTCTGGAAACCTGGCTGCTGAGAGACTGGACCAGGGTGATTGTCACCTGAATTTTTAATATGCTCATCCACGTCATATGGATTAGGCCATATATTTATAATATATTGAGTAGGGGCAATCAGAATCATTAAGGCACATTGGAAAGAATATTGTTTTTCACTTTTCCCACATCTAGTGGATTATAAATGTACTGCAATTCTGGCTATTAGGAGACATTTACCATCAACTTTGCTTCATTTGTTAGTTGGCTTTAGCATGGATGGTTAGAAATATTCTTCACTTAAATTACCTCCATTACAAAACCTGAAAAATAGCACATCTATAAACCTCCTATTGTACAGGTAACATTTCTGCTTTCAAATATTTAATATGCCCCACACTCTAAGTAAATGTATACATGTTGTGACTTTTTAAGTAAAAAAAGAAAAATCGGAGCAGCCTCTTAATTCCAATAGATCTACCATGCACAAACATAAGGCCTTGTACCAAGAATGGTAAAAAAAGGTCACAGAATATTACCTGCTATTGCTCTCCAGCTTAACATATTTAACTTCTGCTTGTTTATCCACATCTGCAATAAAAGAACACTTAGATATATAACTGAAGGCAAAAATATTGAAAACTGCAGAACTGGCAGCTATCATAATTTCATTTTTCTGTATTCAGTTAGTTCTGCCTTTCACTTTTCAGACATAACCTAAAAATATCTTTGCTTTGTTGTACATTTGTCCCAGGAAATGTTTGGGTTTGCTTACAAGATAAATGGGAAATATTCAAATTCTGAGACGGGGAGGCCGATTCATCAATAGCGCCAGGTAGCGACAGATGAGCGACTGTAGCGTGATTTTTTCAGCGCCAGCCAGTATTCGCTGTGCTTGGCCGGCGTTAGCTTGATGACAGCGACTCGGTGTGCGGTAATGTTGAATACGGGCTGGGGGGTCGCTGTTTCACAGGTCCAGCGTTGTATGTGAGCGCCTGACAACGAATGGCCAGAGCGAACGGCTAGCTTCATATTCATCAAAAAATCACGCTCCGAATGTGCTGTCGCTGTCCATTCCTTGTTTAAACCCCAGAGCGCTGGCGGCGATCTGTATTAACTAGTTTTTAACCCCTAAACAACCATATTTTTTTAATGTAACATTATACATGTTTTTAGAATCATTTTGTTATATGAATACATTAATCTCAGACCTGTTAGATCAATTCTGCACATATTTTTTTTTTTTTTTTTTTTGACTTAAAAATAAATCCTAACATTGCAGAAGTGGTCTCCGATTTTTTGACATTAAAAAAAAAATTTAAAAAAATAATACCAATTAATTATGATTAATTATAGCTTGCTCCATTGAAATGCATTGGACATCGCCAGGGAGCGACAGCTCATACCTGGCGCTGTGAGGGAATTTGCAGCGGCGCTGTTCGGTCCAGGCGGCTTCATGATGAATGCCGCGCTAGCCGTCGCTCTCGCCGGCGCTAGCCTCATTTTGCTTGATAAATGCGTCATTGTGACCGCCGCGGGCGTACTTGAGTCGGTAGTCGCCGTTAGCTGCCGCTACCTGGCGCTCGTCAGACACTACCTGGCGCTATCGCTTGATGAATAAGGGCAATAGTTAATGTAGAGTTTATACTTTCTTATGATGTCAAACTTTAATGTAAATCTTTAAAAAGTTGGCATCCAAGCATAGATTTAATAACCTTACATCTGTGAGTAAAAAATTCTTCAAGTGGGAATGCAAACTTTATTTTTGGATTTTTAATTCAATCCAGCCTATGACGTGTAGTGTGACTCATAGGTTTGACTTTAAAGTGGACCAATCACCCCCCCCAAAGCCACTCTGGGATCTAAAAGATTCCAGGGCTGGCCTCTAGCCTGCCCCTGGGGCATCCTATGCCGGATGCCCTGCTGTGTGAAACCCCCCAGGGTGCTGGTAATCTTACCTGATCCGGCAGGGCCTGCAACACTGTCTCTGCCAGCGGCCGCATCCCGGGATTCCCTGCAATTCGGAGCTCCCCTTCCTCAGCCATTTAGATGGACGGGGTGCACGGGAGGACGCACTCCACAGGGGAGTCGCATTAGTATGCACCGCATAAAGCACTGAAAAAGGTTAGTGAATTTGGGCGATCTATAGGGTTTCACACAGGGGTGCCTCCTAAATCGGGATGCCCCCAGGGCAGGGACCAATCACCAAGATAATTAAAGCCCTGGTGATTGGTTGACTTTAAAGCGCAGCTTCAGTAATCATAAACAAAAGCACATCCACGGCATGTTTCTTGCTTGGGGCAGCGCAGTGCACAGATTTGACCAAAAAATTAGAGTATTTTTCTAGGAGTACAAAAGCCCTTAAATATCTTGAGTACCTGGTAAAATATTTCTTAAGGTAAAAGCAAGGCTTAAATGTGTACTACTGCTAGTATGAAGCTTTGTATTTGGACAAGATAGTCACCAAAATTGGCATGCACATGCGACTAGGTAAGTTTGCCTTTTCACAGCAACATCTTTATAAAGAGATTAAATCAGGCTATTAGAACATTTTTGGATTCTATTACCTTTCTCTGAAGCAGATGAACCTTGGTCAGATTGCCTCTTCTTATCATGCATCTGTACAAAGAGAAAAAAAATCAAAACTAATGTTGTGTCCCTTTAACATAAAAACAGATATTATGGTATATTCACATGTTTTTTCAGTTCCACTTTAAATTTTAAATGATGCACTACAATATAGAGCTACTCAATACTCTAGTCCAGGTGTGTAATACAATTGGTAAATGAAAAAAAATGGGAAACAGAAATTCCAATATCTTAGTTGCTAACCCATCTAAACGGACAACTGGCAGGTTGTCACTCTCAGAGGTGGTGGGAGGTCAAGTTGCAAATGAGTTCATAACCATATATTTGTTAGTATCACTACATTCTAGTGGGGTAATATTGGAATCCACGGGTGATCATCCTGGTGTTGGGGCTTGCCTAGTGTTGGGGCTCATAAGCCGGTTCCCAGCTATACTAAATACAAGATGTACTGTAGGCAGAGATTCCAGTCAAGTACAGTACAAAGCAAAGCCATTAATCATATGCAGGGATTTTATACTAGGCAGACATGGTACCAAAACTAAAAAAAGAAATAACTAACACAGACAGAGCAGTTAAAATGGAGGTCCCATCACCCCTACATCAGCCCCCCACCTAAGATTGGTTTGATATATAGGAGTGAAATAATAATGCTTAGCTTACCGACAATGGCAGCCAAATCTTGTCTTGGGAAACAGGATCCTGCCAAACCTCTCACTGGCAACTCAACTAGCAACATAAAAAGTTAATGGCAAAAGGAGACATCTAGTCTGGTCCATCTAGTCTGCCCTTTTTTGTGTACATTCTCTTTATCTTAGGTCAGATGTATTATTATCCCAGGCATATTTAAATTCACTCACTGTTGATTTCTCAATGAGTTGTTTTTTTAAGACCATACTATGACTTCATCATTATTAGTTTTTAATATTATTACTCTTATATTGGCTTTATAAGGCCATAATGTCAGCCTTAAAATACCTAACCTCATGTCAAATGGCCACTACTTTTGTCTACTAAACTTTTTTTGACCCTTGATAACACCTTTACTTTTTATCTACTTTACTCTTTGGTTTCATGGTTTTTATTAGAGATGAGCGAACTTCTTGAAAGTTCGATTCGGGTGATTCGCCGAATTTCCCCAAGAAATTCGGGTTCGCCCAAATCGAACTTTCACGAATCGCCCATCTGAAAAAAAAAATGCCGGCATGGTGGGAGCGGGCAGGCCGCCGCCGGCCCGCTGACAGCGCAGCCGGCCTGCCCACTCCCACCATGCCGGCATTTTTTTAAAAAGCAAACACTTACCTGCATGGTCGGAGCGTGGAGGCCGGCGCCGCTCTCAGCTGTCATCAGAGGACGCGTCATCAGAGGACGCGTCATCAGAGGGCGCCTGAGAGCGGCGCCGGCCTCCACGCTCCGACCATGCAGGTAAGTGTTTGCTTTTTTAAAAAAATGCCATCATGGTGGGAGCGGGCAGGCCGGCTGCCCGCTGACAGCGTAGCCGGCCTGCCCGCTCCCACCATGCCGGCATTTTTTTTTTTTTATTTCAGGGAAAATTCGATCGGCACGAACCCAAAAAAATTCGGGTTCGTGCCGAATCGAATTTTCCCTGAAATTCGGAGCGAATTCCGGTTCGTCCGAACCGGTTCGCTCATCCCTAGTAAGTTTCATTGAACATACATCTACCATACTGATGATACTGATACCCCAGGAAGCACTCTTACTTCCTTACTTGTTGAACATTTAACTTTATTTTGAATAAAGATGTAGCCCCGGCAGTATTCTTTAACTCCTGAATGGTTTATAAACATGTCTTAAAATTCAAGAAATTTATTAGCAGTGCACCATCTACTGGGGAAACTCTAAACTGCCAGTGAACATTCTGAGTAAGTCTAACCTCACTGTGGAGCTGCACAACATTAAACTGGACCAACACCCATTTTACAAGACATAGCTGTTGGTCTGCTGCGGGGGGGGGGGCACCCCAATTGGCTGACAATGCCTGACAACTAACCCCACTACCTGACAACTAGCTCCCTCTGGGAAATGCAGCCCCGCAATTGGTCACTGGCTGTCACATGGCCAGCAGGCAGCAAAACGTATGCCCGAGCATGGAATATGTGACAGCTGCTGACCAATCGTGGGGCTGCAATACCCATAGGAAGTGAGTTGTCAGGTAAGGTTTGTAGGCTTTACAGTGCTCAATTGAGAGGGGGGACCAGTTTAAGCCCTGGCAGCTTCTTCTGCCCATAGTGGTCCTGATGCATAGTTAGTTAGAGCCTTTGCTTTTGACACTACTGATTGTAGACACACGTTTTGTGATGTCTGTTGTGTTAACTTCTGTTTTCGCTGTGTCCATTTTTTTGTCTCAACCAGAAATGATAGACACTGATTGCTCTACATCAGGGGTTCCCAACCAGTGGTACTGGTGATGCTCAAGATCCTATCAGTTGCCACTCAACAAGGCTGCTGACTGACCCATACTCCCAACCTGATCTGCTGCTGTTTCCATCTATACTTTACCTTTAGACAGGCTGGTTCATGTATTGTATTGCTTGTGCACACAGACAAGAAAAGAAGTAGCAATGTCTGCACAAACTCTTTTAGGTTTAGTAATGTTAGGGAACAGGGAATAAATTGGACAGCCTTGACGCGGCTGCCTCGCTTTTACATTAATTGCAAACTATGCTAACTAACAGTCCGTGCTTTTAACAAGTGTTAACTAGCTTTTTCATTAGTATGAGTGTGCAGAGGGTTACATTTATTTCCACCATATGGATGCAAAGGGAAGAAGATGCAAAATTGTCATGGTGTAAAGGCTTGGTCTAAAACCAAGAGGGCCCTAACATCACAGTCATCAGTAAGCCACAGCAATTTCAAGGGATATCAACCTGACCGATTACTGCAGGGTGATTTTACTTCAGTTCTGCACTTCACAATGAATATTTACCACAACACACTTGTGGACTTAGATAATTAGAACTCCTAAGTCCATGTGTGTTGAGGTAAATGGTCATTGTGAAGTGCAGGGCTGGAGAGAAATCACCCTGCAGGAAGGAGCCAGGTTGGCATTTAGAATTTTTGCTTTGCAATACCATAACATACAAGATGCCACTTTTTGAGTGATAAACCTCAGACGTACGCTTTGACATTTCAGACATTTCTTAAATTGGGAATCCTTCGGGATAGCAAACAAACTTTTTACCGTTACTGTGCTGTACCACCGTTCAGTTACCTCAACTCGTGACATTTTTGTGCACATGTGGCTTTTCTTTGCGAGTGAGGCCCCACTGCTATGGCAGCCACAGTCTTCCATTGCAAATCAGGAATTGTTACTGCTTTAGGTGCTTTCTAGATTCCAGGACACCCTATTCAAATATTACCTTCCATAATGTTTGGTCTAGGGCCTACCCAATTTTTGGACAAGAACTGCATCTAAACCAGAGACTTATTCAAGCACCACTGATAGTCATGAATAAAAAAGCATATTACTAAACCAAGCAGATCTCACTCGGGGATGATTCTGTAAAGGAAAGAATGGTGGAAGAGAGATGTGAAAGTTCAGTTACATTGCTCTTTATTTTATTGTTATGTAAAACATACCTTGCAACGTTATCTTCCTGCTCATCAGTTTTCTGATATATAAAGAAATTCAAGTTTTTCAAACACAATCACTGCTTTCCTGTTTCAGGGTCATCTATAAAAAAATATATACAATAGTGTGAATGCAGTTATTGCTATCAAAACCACATTTTCGTTCCTGATAAAATACTATAGTTCTCTTTAACGGACATTTAAAAGATTTGCATTGGTCAGTTAACGATTTATCTGCCAGGAACAAACTTCCTCTCTATTGGGGCATGTGGGTTTATTTTAGGATCCCAGTCTATAGTTTAAATTTCTTGCTACAATGCAATGTGCAACTTTAACATTTTCTAAAATGGGGGAACATCTATTATGCATTATCAACAGGGCCATATTTTCTATTAGGCAACCCTAAGCATGTGCCTAGTGTGGGCACCCACAGGGGGAACTATAGAGTGCACTACTAGCACTGCTATATTACAAATAAAAGGCCTCCACCTTAAAGCACCTAGAAAAGTAAGGAAGCTAATTTTTGGGGTGTTTGACACGCACACTCTCTGCACAAGATAATATGCTAAAGGGGAATCTGAGCAGATGGGGGATGAGGTTTATTTTTGAGTGCTGGGTGCATGTTTTCAGCATATTTACAAAAGAAACTGAAAGTGCCCCAGGGCAATCAAAACACCAAATACAGCCCTGAATACCAAAGAATGAAGAATTCCAATGAGGACAAATTTAAACATAAGTTAAAGAGCCCCAACATGTATAAATTAAGGTCTGGCACACAATCATTTGAGCCTGAGTCTGATTGGATTTTTCTATTTGAATCTGATCCAGGAGAAGGAATTGGTGGAACCCTATTCATTTCTGCCAGCGTTGGTTCTCTTTTGTGCAATACCCAATTGCTCCTATTCATCTCAGGTCTGATGCATAATGCTGGGAGCATTAGGGGGGGGGGGGGGTGGATATAGGATGGTGAAAAGTGGGGTTTTTCAATAAGGCTGTGTTACAAAATAATGACACTGCAGAGATATATGTGTGATAAATTGTCATGTGGTTGTGGTACTGATCTGTTTAGCTGTGGGGGATTGTTGTTGTACAGATGGACCGGGAAAGGATCAGGTTATGGTACATTTGAGTTAGGAGGGGGCAGAGTGTAGCATTTATGGACTGGGAGGCAGACACAGTGTAGTGTTCTAAGGGGAGGGTGCAACCATAATGAGCTGAGTGAGGGGAAGGCGGGCAGGAGATAATGCTGATAAGCTGGGGGAATGTGAGCAGTATTGATGAGATAGGTGTAGGCATTGCAGGCACTGTGAAAAAAAAAACAAATATCATACTCGCATCTTGTCCCCCGCAGTGGGTGCTGAGGACCAAGTCCTGCTATGTTCACTATTTCCAGTTGTATATTAAACCAACCTGCACTCCTCCTTGTCAGTCACAAGCACGTTCACTCTATGTAATTGGTCCCTCACCCATTTTGTGCATAATGAGTGTGGGACTGTGGCCTCATTGTGACAGCCTTACATTTCGCTGACTGATCGAGGTTCAGGTAAGGATTACAGGGGATTGAAGGCTCTATGCAAGCGTGGCATTAACAATCTGGATGCCCCCCCGAGTCTGTCACAATGCGACCCCACATCCATTATGTAAAAAAAGGGCATAACACTGCTTTCACTTCAATGTCTCGGCACGACCCCTGCATTGTATTGAATGGGTTAGGCATGGCCAGTCACTGATACAGGGGGCAGCCATTGGTCCACCATATGACCACCAGTGAGTGGGGGGTGACTTTGGACCCTGCTGAGAGTCATTCTCAGCACCCCATGATTTTTTGTAGACTTAAGTAGTATAGATGTGCTGCATAAAATAAAAGGTGAGTAGGTTTTGGTTTTTTTTGCCTGGACAGTCCCTTTAATGTGATATTATGGGCAGGGTGAAAGCAGGGTTAAGTAAGGATTTGTTAAGTGGGGTCTGGTTGGAAGGCAGGATGCACAAAAAAAAAAAACATATCTTGCCAGGGATCCAACGCCGTCCCTGTTGCACCCACGGCTACCGCACACACAGAGTGTGCAGAGCAGCATCCCCTTCTATGCATGCATGCCCAGGAAAGTGTCTTTGTGCATGAGATCCAAAATGGCTGCGCCAATCAGCATGTACTTCCAATTTAACAAGGCAGATACCTTAACCCCTTAAGTGCCAGCCTACCTAGAGTTCTTGCCCCCCTCTGTTGCCAGACCATTTTTCACAATTTTGCGCTACATTAGTTCAACTGTGATTTTTGAAGGGACTTCCCAGGAGAATTATATATTGCTTTTCTTTTTTCAGCTATACAACTGCTATGCGCACCTTGCAGTTTTTCAAGAGAAACAATTCTTTACATTTGAAATACCCCCACAAATTATATATTAGTATATTAGTATATAAGTACACACCTCAGGTTTTCTAGGCGTACCAGGCTTGTTGACGTGAGTGCAGCTTTCTGGAAGTAATCCCTCAATTAATTCTTTGGTTGCACAGAGTTTCCCTAAAAAAATAGAATAAAAAAGTAGAATCAAAGCCACATTTTCTAAAAAAACAATATGCAAACAAGAAAAAAGTTAAATCTGAAAGCACAAAGTCCACTGAACAGAACAATAGGAAATTCACAACCAAAAGCACATCAAAAAATTAAAAATTGCTTCACCCAAAAAATTGCATAACTTTCACAGGGTGCTAAATGTGTCACATGTGATCTCCCGAGGAGTTGAATTGCAACAACTACAGATATAGGGCTAATCTTTCAGGGGGAACAGGCAACTAGGTAGGAGCGGGTAATTATTTTATTTTTCTTATTATTAATTATTATTTTTTTTTTATATTAAAAAAACAAATGGGGTTGGGGGGAGTGGATTTTTTTTCGAGCAGGCCATTACAGAACAACATGAGCTTAGGTAATTACTTATTATGTCATTAGCATTGCATCACGATTAAATGATGCAGTTGTAAGGCTTCAAAATATTATTTTTTCCGAATGCACCTGTTTTCATATATACTGCATTTTGCTGTGCTGTGGTAAAGCTCAACCTCAGCATTATAGCTGCAACATGCCAGTAGAAGTCTAGGAAAACACAAAATGCAGTCTAGCCATTACTTTTCAAGTACTTTTGTAAGGTCTAAAGTAATTTGCACTACAAATTGCAATGCGGCACAACAGTGGTAACACAACACAGACAAGCTAGGCCACAAAGCCATACCTCTGTAATAGGATACGCCCCTGGCTAGGGGTGCACCTGGGAGGTGGTCCCTGGAGTAGAGGCAGGGCCGTATTTAGGGTTCATGCTGCCCTAGGCACAATTTCCCCCCCCCCCCCACTGCCTTATATTGCTAATTAGACACAGCAATGCAGGGAGGGGGGATCTTGGATCTGCTGCATAGACTCCCCCCTCTCTGTCCATCCATTCATGTCGCTGGATCCCGGGTGAGGTAAGGAATTCTCAGCTCCAGGGCAGCGGGTGGTTCATTATGTGATTAGAATTGACTGTTCTGAAACTAAAGCGCTGCAGCCAAGAGATCGAGCCTGCTGACTGAGAGTTATGTAATATTGTTTTTTTGTTCCCAGTTCTGCCTATTTAACATACTGCAGCTTTTAACTATTCTGGTGATAGGTCCTTGCCATGGGTGAAACCCCCTAGGTCACCTTTCATCGTTCTAATGCACAGGCTCTCAGATCTGTTTGCTGTGCATTTGTAATTCGCAGGCACCATTGGACGGGAAAGAGGTGAGTGTTACAGGGAGATTTGAGGGGTTTCACACAGAGGCACAGAAAATACCCGGGAAAGTCAAAATCCCAGTCTGGGTTTTTCTTCTTTAGGCAAACAGAAGCAGGATAGAGAGAGCAAGAGACAGAGAGAGAGAGAGAGAGAGGGGGAATGTAAAAAAGAATAAAGAAGGAAGAATACAAAAAGTAATAAAGAGAGGAGGAAAGAAAGAAAGGAACGATGAGAGGGTAGAAAAGAAATGCAAGGAAGGAAAGAAGAGAGAATGAAGGAATGAAAGAAAGAGAATACAAAAGGAAAGGAGAAAAAAGGAAAACAAATAAAGAAAATAAAGTAAGACAGAAGAAAAACATAGAAAAGAGATAGGACTGAGGTAAAAAAGGGAAGGAAAGCAAGAAGAAAAAAAGAAAAGAAGGGGGAAAGAAAGGGAGAAGGAGGACAGAAAGAAAGAAAATGGACAAGGGAGGGAAGAAAAGACATGATGTAAGGCAGTTAAGGAAGAAAAAAAGGAGAAAGAGGAATGGAAAGAAAGAAATACAGAAAAGAGGAATTAAAAAAAAAGACAGGAAAGAAATAAGGAAGAAAAACATGAAGGTCAAAAGGAAGGAAGGGAAAAAGTAAAGGAAGAAGGGAAAATAGGGAAGGAAACATAGAAAGCAAGTAAAGGACAAATGTGAGTGGAGGTAGTGAGGAAAGAGAAAAAAGGAATGGAACAAGGGAGAAAAAAAAAGATTGGAGGAAAGAGAAGTAATGCAGTAGGGGAGAAGGAAGGTGGAAAAGAAAGAGGGAAAAAAAGACGGGAATGCAACAAAGAGGGGAAAAATGTAAAAAGAGAGGGAAGGAGGGGAGGAACAAAAGAAAGGGAGCCAGGGGAAAATGAAGAAAGGAAAGAAAAAAATGGAACAAAATATAGAAGATGAAGAGGAAGAATGGAAAGAAAAGGGGGTAAGAGGGGAGAAAGTTAAAAAAAAAAGGGAGGAAGGAAAGAAATGAGTAAGAAATAAAGGCATGAAGACAGTTAAATGAAAGATCAATACATGTGCTGCATAACCTTACTTGGCCGGTGTGCTACTTTCTGGAGCATGGCATGCTGGGAGGCACATGAGCTGTGCCATGTGCTGCACTCCCCTTCTCTGCCCCTTAGCTAAGGTACCTTTTAGTGCTGCTGCCTGTGTCCTCAATGATGGGGGCGGCCATCTTGTCGTAGCCCCTGCTGGTCTGAGCTTCGTGTAGCTGATCTAAACATTGAGCACATTCACCTACACAGCAGCTTGGAGAGGGGGTGAAAGGAGGGGGAAAGGCAAACTGGAGTCCAGACACCGACTTTCAGCGCCTGAGACTGCTCACTGGGCCGTGCTGAGGGAGGCCAGACTGACACACAGAGAGATTGAACGACAGGCAGGGGGCGCTGTGCTCAGTTCCCTATTCATTTTGTCTCTGGTGGCCTAGCCCCGCCCTATTTCCCTGCCTTGTATAGTTCATTGCTGTCTGTGGAGGTGGGTGTTGATGGCTTTGTGTGAAAAAACACTATTGGCAGCTTTGGAATATGGCTGGCAGCTTCCTGATTGCTTGCAGATGGAATTTCTTTTCTTTTTTTTTTTTTTTTAATTGGATCCTTGCTGGTTGGAGCCTCCAATCACCGCCCCCACTGTAGCTCCGCCCTAGGCACGTGCCTACATGTGCCTAGTGGCAAATACGGCCCTGAGTAGAGGGGGGAGCAATGGGATACCCTGGGTGGGATTATTGGAGGTAGAAGAGAAATGTATTTAGGTGTGTACAGTGCAGATGTAGTAACCAGAGGAGCCCACTAGATGCCCCCATAGGATAAGGAACAGAATAAGTAGTTTAAGGAAATGCCACCTTGCAACACAGGGGTTAACTGGAGTACAGCCCACTCCACTGATTAGTTTGCAGGGGCTATAAGAGGGACCCCAGGGGGTGAAAAAAGGTTCTAGTCAGTCTGAGTTAAGATTCTGGAGAGTTCCCCAGAGCAAGGGAATAGAACCCTGAGGAGAAGTCAGCATTTAGCAAAACGTACTTGAAATACAGAGCGCCTGGGTCCGTTGGGACTGGTGAGGAGGCAAGGGGCTGGTAGAGAGTGCCCCTTGAAGTACAGCTGCTAGAGATCACTAGGAGTGGAGTCTTAGGCTCTTAGTGATGTAGGCCCTAGTGCCCAGGACCCCAAGCGCCCAGTGACCCCAAGAGTCACAAGCGAGAAAGAAGTTTGGCATCCTGAACAGAGCAGACAAGGATGGCCCTGGAGTGCAGCTTGGTCAGAGCCTTGGGATGTAGGATGGATGAGCACATAGGCCCTGGAGTCTGATGCCACTGTTGAGTCTTCACAGAAAAGGCAAGAAATACATCTTGGGACCTGGAAGTGAGGGGTCACAGGAAGCTGCCCCTGGAGCGAGGCTCATTGAAATCCCAGGAGGGGATACCCTGAAAGGAAGAGATCCCCTGGGCCATATTTGGGAGGAAACTGTGGTTGCTGTGGAACAATGCTTGACAAGTTTGTGGACTATAATTACTAAAGATGGGGCATCCCATAAAGAGAACTGTGTGACTTAATGTCATGTCCTCAATCCTCATGCCCTGTTTTGAACAGAGTGCCGTCCTCATAGTCAGTCTCCCTGCATTGTGTAGCACACTCCCAGCCTATCTAAATCACTGGGCACAGGAGTGCGCCTCAGCTGCAGGAAAGCCAGAGATGCGGCACCAACCTGCGATCAAGCCGTGAGAGCGCGGGAAAGGTAGGTGATTGCAGGACTGTGCTGGGGGTTGACACAGTGGGGCATCCCGAATCAGGATGACCCAGGGGCACTTAGTCTTAAAGGGGATTCAGATATATGAGTTGGCCCTCTGTAAAAGCTTGCACTATTGGCATCCTGAAGTTCTGGCCTGGGGCAGGGAGGAAGCAGAAAGGCAAGGACAGGCATAGATGCACTTGTACTAAAAGATTGAGGATACAGGTGAGTTTATGGGGACACAAAGGAGATTTCAAATGGCAGGGCGCCCCAAATTGGGATGCCCCTAGGACAGGAAATCACCCGGCCCTGGGGCTCTGCTTTAATAAATCATTTCCCTACAGGCGTAAGACTGTATGCTCATGAACACCTCTGGTTATTTTTATACTGCATAAGGTTTAAAGAACACCTATGACAAGATTTAACCATCTGAAACCGCAGCACATATGCAAAGTTTTAATGGATAAGGTGGACAAGCTTGGCATGTTTATTTACATTTTAAACTGGCCTCTTATGTCACATATGGGCCTGGTGATATGTGATCACCCGCCTGTCACCTAACCCAGAGGTTTGTGCCAACTTCTCGGGCACATTGCTCCCCTTTTATTCACGCATGCAGGGAATATATGCAAGAACGTACTTTGCGGCACATGCATTAACCACTCCATGCTCTGGCTCCGAGTAGGTTAATATGTTTAAGATGAGGTTATTAGTAGATTGCAAAGTGTGTGAGTCATGCATTGGGAGAACAGTTTATCCATTCAGAAGATCAACTTCAGCAGCAATTGCACACGGGTAGATGCATACAATCATGCAAGTGGACTGCACTTCTATAGAGCAATGGCTGTTAGTAAATATAGGAGCTCTATAGGGGGAAGACAGTTGGATAACTCAGTCTCCCATAGTTTCTCACCCTCGTCAATGGAAAGAGCTGTGATCCCGCCGAACCGATCTACCAGGCCTCTCTTCTACTACTTTTCCCAGCTTCCATCTCTTTCCGGTGTTCACATAAAAGAGCATCCCCTGCATCCCTGCATACATACGCATGTACACACTTTTATCCATCAGGTGGTGCTGTAGCTCTGTAGTTGTTACATTATGTTTAAGAGTTATGGCTACCTGCATATGACATACAATATAAATGTTGCATAACTTAGAAGGTACACCTCAAAAACCTGCTACTTCTATACCCACAGTTACTTATAGACTATTACATATAGAATTTAGACTATAGGTGTTTACGCTTAATATATGTAAACATGTAATATAATTTCCCAAATACTATAAATCAAAAGTTAGGTGTAATTGTTAAAGCACAATTAAAACAGTAGGGTAGATGAATGGGCAATTTATTTATGCATAATTTTATGCATTTATTCATGCATATCTATATATATACTAAAGAGACAAAAAGGAATGCAGGATAGTTGGGGGGGTATTCATTTACATTTTCTTTGTGTACAATGTAAAAAATATTTTGGATGACTGAATTATGAAAGATGTTGCAGTTAGTTATGTATCTGATTATGTAAAAAAAAACATTGTAGTGGACAGGTGCAGTATAGGCTATCCATATATTTGGAGGATGCCTAGTATAACACACCATGTATGATGCTAGGGGTGGCGGATAGTAAACTCCCCTTTCTGGGAACAGGCATGTCAACAGTTATATTTTCTTTGTAGAGCCCTAGGAAATATGTATTCTTATTATTATTAGTAGTAGTATTTAAATGTGGAATCCTCTTGAAACCCGACTGTCGCTGGGAATTGTGAGGACCAGTTGTGCATCAAATACTAGAGCTTTTGGCATTGTGAGACAGTAGTGGTTTTGTACTTGTTGCTTACATTTACCAATTTTTTGTGAGTTAATTTGTTTTATAAAATGGAGCAAGTTTTGCAGTATCACACTGGGAGGATGATTTATTAATAGCGACATGTAGCGACAGTTGAGCGACTGTAGCGGTATTTTCACAGCGCCCGCTAGTAGTCGCTGTGCTTGGCCGTTGTTCGGTTGGTGACATCGACTCAGTCGGTGTGGCGTAATGTTGAATACAAGGTTACGAGTCGCTATTTGACAGGTTCCGCGAAGTATGGGTGCGCATGATAGAGACTGGTCAGAGCGACCGGCTTCCACCATATTCATCAAAAAATCACGCTCAAAAAATTCAAGCGCTGTGAAATGCATGTTTAAACCCCAGAGTGCTGGAGGCGATGTGTTAAAAGTAGTTTTTTAACCCCCAAACCACCATATTTTTGGAAACCAAAAAAAAAAGTATTTTAAATAATTTAGTAATATGAATACATTAATATCAGACCTGTAATATCAATTCTGTACAATTTTTTTTTTCCCTTAAAAAAATATCTAAAATGGCAGAAGTGGTCACAGAATTTTTCGCATTTAAAAAAAAAAAAAAAAACATTAATAACAATTAATTATTAATATTTAAAGATTGTTCCATTGAAATGCATTGGAGAGCGCCAGGTAGCGAGAGGTCATACCTGTCGCTGTTCAAGGTCGGACGCTGGCGCTGTGGGCTGAGGCTGGAATAATGATGAATGAGTGGCTATCTGGCGCTATCTCAGTCGCTAAGCAGGATTGCCTTGATAAATGTGTGATTGTGGTGGGGAGCCGGCGTTCTCGTGGCGGGGCCCGTCATTACCGGCCGCTCACCAGTCGCTACCTGTCGCTATTCCTTCATAAATAAGGGCCTATGTTTTTTCTTGTATTTTGACTCTGGCCCACAATTGAAATGCTGCAGAATTAGTGGTTGGATAAGGTGCTTTTGGTCAGACGGCCACTTTCTATGTTGAGTATAAAATAAGGTGTTTGGTGAGTGGTTATTACCTTACTTTGGTGGTAGTGGTGATGGTGGATGATTGTTGAACACCGAATTGAAGACCTAACCTCTTTTTCAGTGACCGGAGTGTAAAGAGACGGTTAAACTACTTATTGGGACCCCATGCTTGTTTAGTATGTAAATATGTACATCTTGTAGTAGATGCAAGATATTATAAGCAAGTATTATAATACGTGTATTGTAGTCCCAAAGATTAGTGTACAAGGAAATCCAAAGAAACTAAAGCTATAAAACAAAAACATAGCTACAGTGCAGTACTAACATTGCATAACATTGATAACAAGGGTGAGGGATATCTTGACCAATCTCTCAGGTTGGGTGGGAAATTTCCTAAATCCCCTAGATATAATTAGGAAACTGCTAACCTTCCAAATAAGCCTAATGCAATAGGACCTCTACTAGCGTTTAAACTGAACAACCTCCCCAAACTTAATTTCCACTTTTGCATGATTGATACTGAATGATTTTCAGCAAGTGGAGGCTGATTCATTACTAACGACAGATATCGGCAGATGAACGTCTGTATAGCGGCTCTTAGAGCGACCGCTAGTAAACGCTGTAAGCGGGTATCGGGCGCTGTAACAGAGCGCCTCAGTCATTGTAGTAACCTGGCCCACATTGATGAATGTGATGTATGTTGGGCGCTCTAACACCAGTACAGCGTCGCAGGGAGCAAAAGGTAGCGCCAGCTCAGTGCAACCGACACTCAGCACTTCATAGCATACTTATCAAAAAAGGACACACACACAGCGTTGACGCTCTAAATCTGGTTGCTATAGCAGAGAGCACCAGACGCTGTGTGATTAAAGTCTGTTTTAGAACACATATCCAACAGTAACAAAGCGAAAACACATGGAATGACATTGTTTTAACACTGTGACATTAACACTTTAGTGCCAGACCTGTAAAGACAATTCTGCATAAAAATATAATAAAGTTTCTAAAAGTGTTTGAAGCCAGGAGAGGTCACACAATGATTCGAGCAAAAATAAAAAAATGTCAAACATGCTGTTTAAACACAAGCAAATGAACGGCCGTTGAAATGTATGTTAGAGCGACACTGAGCGAAAGGTACTACATGGCGCTCCTAAACCTAGAGCGCCGGCGTGATACCCTGAGCCATCTGTAATAATACATTGAATGCTACATGGCGCTGTTAGAGTCACTCACCAGAATCACCTTTATAAATGTGGTTTTGCCTACAGCACCAGGGGTTCTCCAGACACAGCCTGCCGCTACGAGGCACAACCTGGCGCATGAATAACCCCCTTAGACATGCTCCTGCATTCAATCAAAGCAAGACACTCTGATAGCCTGCATGTGCACATGGACACCAGGGACTAGCATTGGCCTGGCTTCATACAAACTCTTGTGCTTATGAATCATGATCTTCTTTGGACTGACCTTTGTTGTGACTGTCTTGAACTCGACTACCGCACCTCTGCTGCCTGCCCTGACTCTTTGCCTGTTTCATCGTCTTGATCCTTTGCTGCTCGCCCTGACTTCCTGCTCGCCTTACCTCAATTCAAATCCTAGTATTCTCATTTTCCGGGGCACGGCACTGGTGGCACCTCCCTTGCAAGGAGCTTTAGCCAAGACCAGTGCTTTTAATAAATTTTTGGCCCATGGGTTGGTCTCTTCACCTAGGTATGGCTTCCCTATGCTGCTCTTGTCGGCCAACCTTGACACATCTTGATGCACCCCTGAGGCTACCTTTCCCAGCTTCTCATCCGCGCTGCTGCCTGGATTAACCGACATAACCCACACTGCAAAGCAGCAGCATGTAGTGGCTGCAGAGAAGAAGTATCACATGTTATGGAAAATAAAAACATATGATTTCCCAGTGGTGGAGAGGGGGGGGGCACAGGAATTCAAGGTGAATACAAGCTAGTGTATATTATGTGTGTAATGGCTTTCTACAGGCTTCTATGGAGGTAACAAACATGACCAGTATATGAAGTGGTCTTAGTATTTAGTAACAGAAGAACTGTACTTCCACTCATTAGAGGATCAGAGAGTCACAGTTCTTATGGATGTCTTCAAGGGAAAGAAAGGAATATGAATAATATTTAATATAATCAATATCATAATCTCAATATAATGAGAGGGACTTTGATATTCATGCTAATTTCATGTGGTACCATAAGCTTGATTCAGAGCCTCACCATGCTCGTTTTGTTGTGGAAGTGAACTTGGAAACCCAGGAAATTGGTCCTGATTTACGAAACTGTGCTTCGCATACGCAATACAGTTTAGGTGAGCAATTACTTCAGACCCATCTTGGAAGCCAGGTTTGTACCTGTTTTCAGCTGTAACTTGCTGCGGAGTCCTTCGGTCTCTGTGTTCTGTGGCCATCTCGCTGACATTCCGGCATAAGCATATGTTTTTTTTGGAAACCTTGCTGCCCAAATGAGGGGCATCCCATCTAAATGTGCCTCCCTGCAGTGTGAGTTACCTTCCCCGTGTTGGGTCCTTGAGGGGCATCTCATGTCGTGTGCATGGCCACACTGACACTCACCTTTATCCTGTTCTTCCTGGTTCCTTGAGGGCCATCCCATGTAGTGTGCATGGCTGCACTGACACTCACCTTCTTCTTCCTGTTTCTCCTGGTTCCTTCTGGGGCATCCCATGTAGTGTTCACCCCTGTTGTGTGACTTACCTTCTCCCTGTTGGTTCCTTCTGGGGCATCCCATGTAGTGTTCACCCCTGTTGTGTGACTTACCTTCTTCCTGTTGGTTCTTTCAGGGGCATCCCATGTAATGTTCACCCCTGCTGCGTGAATTGCCTTCTCCCAGTTGGTTCCTGGAGAGGCATCCCATGTAGTTTGTATCCCCGCACTCACCTTCTTCTTCTATGTTCTTATCTTCCACCTACTCACCAACCCCAGCTTGACCTGCTGAACCCTGCCTTAAGCCTGTTTGGACAAAACACAGCATATTTGTTTATAATAACTTTATTTTTTTTTTATTTGTAGAAACTGAACTTTTTTAAATTAAAATATATAAACATTATTTTTTGTCATAAATGCACTTATATATATATTTTTTACTAAAATCTCAAACGTAAAACATTTTTGGTCTAAAATAATTAAAGACCTATGTTATAAAACTTTTGGGGCAAATTGTGGGCCCCTGTCTTATCTCCAGGGCAGCTGTAAAGACAACAGTGTGCTACTACTCCCTGGACAAGGCCCCCAAATGCTCACTACTTACCACAACACTGGCTGTTGCCCTTTTATGGGGTCACCCTCTGCCTGGGTGCCATCCCTTCATTTGGGTCTCTAGGACATGTAAACAGATGTTAGAACTTGGCACCTGTGTGATGTGTGTTCAGCTTGTGTAAGGGTCTACTTGGATTTGTCAACACTCCCCTGAGTCCTGTGCGGGTCCAGCCTCGGGTGGCCCCATAGCTGCATACTCCCTTGGTTCCAATGACTCCAGCACTTAGCAGACATGTCATTTGCAATTTCCTATCCTTCCCCAGTGTGTTGGGCTTGGAGTCCCACCCAGCGCAAGAACAGTCATGTGAGACAACGGAGATGATGATATGCATTGTCTCCGTTGTCTTACATGACTGTTCTGGGTGGGATTCCAAGCCCAACACCTGGGCCTCCTCCTCTTCAGCTGATTCTGGGGTTGGTTGGGGTGAGGCTGAAGAGGAGGATGAGGATGTTGGCAGGGGTTGGGATCGCCATCTTACACGCACACCTTGTCTGTCTTGCCTCACTGGTCAGACCCCTCTTCTCTGGGTGGGCTTGATTCTCATCCAGACCTCCCCAGCTAGAAAAAAGCCCAATTCAGTCACACAGTACTGCATGTGTGGTCAACTTCTCTATGGAGCATCCACTTATCTGGGAAGTGCCGGCTGAAGAACTGCCACACCTGGGGACACTTTCTTCTTTTGAGGTCAAACCAGTGCTGCATTGTTTGAGTGTGGGTGTAAGACGCCTTTGAGATGCTCTGCCACCTTCAATGCCAATGTCCTCTTAGCATGGGTGTTGGGCTTAAAGTCGTACCTGTCCGTAATAAAAGTCTGCAAATACAAAAGGCAACCAAAATGTTAATTTCCTGTATGCCATGTATTATCCTAGTTTAGGTCCACATACACATTAACCTTCCCTTTCCTGTGTATCACATCTCCCTGTGCATCAGGCCAATGCATGTATTGGCCTACCCATTTGGGCTGACGAGTGACCTCGCCAGTATGTGCATATGCACCACTGAGTAGACACATGACCTTACTCTCAACCAGCATGTGCCTAGGCATCTCCAAATCACAGCTCTCTTGGGCACCATTCCTGGTTGAAAAACCCAACTTTACAGCATTCCAGGCTCCCATGCTGTCAGGGAAAAAGATGTATTTCTCCTGCAGGCCAGAAAGCTCTGGAAGGTACATGGCAAGCAGCCTACGGTATTGCAGATAGTCATACTCTTCACAGAATTCATCAAGGGGCTCCATCATCAATGAGCATGCCAGTTCCTGCATGGAAAAAGAAGGAGTAATTTGGTACTGGAAACCTCAGTTTTTATAGGCCGAAAATGGACAAATCAGGGCTCTAAATAATGCGCAAGTGAAACCCGTAAACACATACGAGCGCCAAAACTCATCTTGACCCGTATTAATATGGTGAATACTCAGTTCCGCATATGCAAACGGGAAAGTCCTGGAAAAAAGGCAACTAGTACAAAAAACACAGCCCTGAATAGCACGGTATAAAAAAAAAGCTTAAAACTGGGAATTTTGGACCATACCTGCATGTGAGAATGCTTATGGGAGAGGCTCTAAATCGGGCTTTATGTCTGAGCTAAGCTGCTCTATAAAGTCAACAAAAGAACTTTAAGCACATAAAATGCCTGGAGAAATGTTAAAGATAAAAAAAGGAAAAATGATCAGGGGAACAACAGATCAGTTATAGAAAATTAATAAACCACGAAATGAACTGCTACTTTAGGAGTCCGGTTTGATCTTGTAGCTTGTCCTGTTTTAAAGCGGACCAACTCCCGTGCAGGTGAGGGTCCAACAGCAATAAGACAGACTGATGGGGCATCCAGAATATTGGAGCCCTCCCACCGCACATAACTCCCCAGACTGCCCATAATTCTTACATTAGTCTCGACTGGAAATACAGCGCCACGATTAGCCACCGGCGCTCACATGGATGAGGCTCTTTGGTGGCCGGAACAATGGGTGCACTCACTATCCAGGTGAGCACAGCATGGCCAGGAGCGGCACTGTATGCTTGGCAGAAAATTGAGGCTAAGATAAGAATATTGGGTTCTGTCTTTTCGCTGCCAGACCAACAACCGTGCAGATGTTGGTCCACTTTAAGGTCTGTCATCTGAAAAGAGAATTAGGCATTTTCAATAGCTTCAGCATATAAAAAGTATCACCCTATTTCTTTAAAGTGCCACAGCTCTGAAGACTGATTGGAGATATGAGAGCATGCACCAGCATAGGAGGGGATTCTCTACAGTGAGAGCAGTGAGATTATGGAACTCTCTGCCAGACGAGGTAGTCATGAAGAATACACTAAAATAGTTCAAAAGTTTCAGAAACAAAAATGCGTCTCATGGAACTGTAGGCTGCCTGCAAAGAGGAAGTTTGCCACTGTGCATTGTGGGGTTATGATAGTTGAATTCAGGCAGCAGAGTGAGTGCATGAGCAAATGTAATTGCTAACTGATAGTATCAGTGATTCAGTACCATGTAGGCAGATGGAACAAGTGAGTTTTTTGGGAGTTTTCAGAATCAGAATCAATATTATATTATTGTCGCCAAGTATATACTTCCATACATACAAGAATTTTATCGGGCAAGAGAGGTGGTATACAATCTACAAGTTGGTACAACTGAATAGATATGGTACAACTATAATAGAAATATAATATATATACACATAGAAGAAATGTGGCAATCCAAGTGGGTTTTTAAATCACAATTTTACATAGAATTTAGGAGCACAGGAATAATCATTTTTTAGTATTTGTTCTCTTTTCTACGATGCTGAGGTTCTCAGCCATTTTGGCCTAATGGCCAGGGGAAAGAAGCTGTTTCTGTACCTCTCTGTTCTCATCAGTGGCAGTCTGTGTGGTCAGCCTGAGGGTGGAATGTTGAAAAAGGTTTTGCCCAGATGAGTGGGGACACTCTTGTGTAAGTCTCATCTCAAAGAGTGAAGGGGGGAGTTTTCCCTGGTCTCTGGGAGGGAAATCTAAAAATTGGGGGGCTTTGTTGGACCCTAGGAGGGCGTCCCAGTCCTCCTTACTTGTGAATGTGATAAAACAAATATACAGTAATTCAGTACATCATACTTGTGTCATACAAGAATATCAAAAAATTGCATTAGGGTAAAAAATGGTTCTCACAGAAATCTGTGAAATTTTATTGAGTCCATATGAATTCAGTTTGTAGCAAGTAGCGTTTGTAGCAAGATAGGTATCCTTTGGGTACCGTCTAAACAGTTTGTAGCACGTGTAATTTGTAGCAAGGAATGATTCCATTATTGGCTTTATACAGACGTGTTTCGCGACTGAACCTTGGCTTGTCTAAGCATTTATGGAGGAGAGACAACGTATAAGTGGAGGCACTGTATTATCTGTACATTTTGCTGAGCGGCTGTTGCTAGCAACTGCAATGTACCCTGGGGCTTCTGTGATAGCTTGGCTGGCATTTTGTAATTGGCAGTTGTAAATTCTAAAGCACCATAGCATTCAAACATTCTATCCCAGGATTGTGTGAAGGGAACATTATCTAGTTAGATTAAATTGGACCAACAACCAATTTCTCTATAATGAGTGTTGGTCTCGCAGACTGCTATTAAAAACAAGCTCTGGTGCCCCTGCACATAACCCCCCCCTGAATGCCCAATATCCGGCACCGAGAAAGGAGTCATTGGCTCGGCAACCAGAGCGTTCCACCCATGTGACTACCCAGCAGTCAATCCCTGGACTCCCTTTCAGGCGCTGGCTGGTAGTAAAGGTAAGGATATCGGGTGTTCTCCAGCATTCTGGATGTCCCGCTAAGCTTGTTTTTACCAGATGTCTGCGGGACCAACACCTGTTAAAGAAAAAAACAGGTGGTGGTCCAGTTTAAGGGTAAAAAAAAAAATAAACAAGGGTAAAAAAAAATAATCAAGGGTAAAAAAATAAACAAGGTTAAAAAAAAAAAATAAACAAGGTTAAAAAAAAAAAATAAACAAGGGTAAAAAAAAATTAACATGAACTTATAGGAGGTCATATCAGCAAAGCAGCAATAACAACCCCAAAAAATTCTAGTTACTAGTTGAATTATTCTAGTTGAATACATCTGTGTGCTACTCAAAAACACGCTCTGAATAGCAATGTGTACGCACAGCTAAATGGATGCAAAGGATGCCTCTTTTTATATAACATGAGATCACTAGCATTATCTTCCGGAGAGTCAGAAACATCATAGAGTGCTGCTGCTGGATAGAAGTGCGTTTGTTGGTCTTCCAGCCACTGACGGAGCAAAAGTGAAAGGGTTTAGGAAAGTCATTTACTTATCTGTAGAAAAGAGAAGGGCACAGGACAAAGCAAATAGGTGACAAAGTAAAAGGTATAAATCATTATAAACAGCAGATGATGGTATATAACACTTTACAGGATCATATAGCAAAGCATTGGATGGAGTCATTAACAATATAAATTAAAATGTGCCACATTTGATTTTTCCATTTCAAACCTTTATTTTATTCAGAAATACAGAGATTGTATACATGTATTTTGAAGAAAATATAATATTAAAAAATAAAGATGCAATACAAATGCAGAGAATAGCCCCAGGGGAGAAAACAGATAAGCCCTAGGACATTAAATAGCAAAATTCTATTTACGCTATTTACGCTCATTCTAGCATAAATATCTAAATCAAATTAAATCGCTCTTACATGCAAATAACATCGCATAGCAAATCTAAACAAACCAATAAAGTTTCAAATTTTAATTACTCCTCTCGCCAAAATAGTGGATAAATTGTAGAAAAAGACTGTTGGATGTCCGCTGTCCTGCCAATGAGTTTCACTCCTATGAGGAACTTTATCAAGGCTGGTGGACCCTATACTTAAACTGTATATACTATGTGACCACGGGGTTAATTCAGAGCCAGGTGAGAAAACCCACTTCTATTTTAGGAGAGACAACTGCCATTCACTTTCATTGTCTACTGGTTGTAAATTTTCACCTGACTCTGAATCAGCCCCAATCAGGCCACAATGAAAGTGAATGGCAACAAGCTAAAATAGCCTGAAAGGTGTACTCACCCCTCCCCGTCCATTTTAGTTCCCCACAAACAAATGGTGGTCATGCTGAATGTAGTAGTCCCTCTGTGCTGCATACTACACATGACTGTAGTGCTTGCGTCAACATCACGTCGCAGGGGAGGAGGGTAAATCTTCCCTGTCTCTGCTATCCATTCGGCGCACACATCGTGCAGTCTCCAGACCACTGACATGATTCACGCCAGAGGGCATGCCCTAATGTACTGGGCCACCCTTTGTTATCCGGACCATCGGTCCTACCACCTCGTTGAGCGAGCCCGAGCATCTACCCTCTACACAGTCAATCAGGTTGGCAAGGAGGCCAACCATCCCACTCCTGGGATGGCTACAAGCTGGGATGACTGCTCCTACCCCGGCCAGAAAGCAGGCCTTGCATGCACACCGTGTTTTGCTTCCTTCACTGGTCAGACTCCTCTTCTCTGGGTGGCCTTGATTCTCAACCAGAACCCCCTCCCCCCCAGCTAGAAGAAAAGCACAATTCAGTCACACAGTTCTGCAAGAGTGGTAAACATGCATCTCCAAATTGCTCACAGCTCTCCAGGCCAATAGTACTGGCGGATTGAAGTTACTGAAGCACCTAGGCCAAGTGACTCACCCAGCTATCCTGTCTGCTATTACTGGTGGATTTTAAGGTCTCGGGGCTTGCTCCTGCTACAGATTCGCATACCTCTCTACCTACACACATCTGAGCCCCCCCCCCCCCAGCATCCCCTACAAACAGGCAAGAGTGGTACATGTCACAGCAGCCAGAATGTATGCATGACAGCAAGTTCACTTTGGCACATGTGGGTTTTCACATCTGAGCCTTCAACAGGCAGCCAGGGTTTGGGTCAGCACTTTTTGGCACAATCAGGTCAACCTAACCCCTGTTTGTCTTTTAACAACAGGCATAAGTCATTACTGTGCGGCCCGCCATGTGCCTTAGCTCGTATGGCCGCACTCTTACACCTGTCTGCCCATTTGCCTGTGTGTAATGCGGCAACCATTCATCGATGAAGCATGGCAGAGCATAGGTAATTACCATCATGATGTATTCCTGCTCTTCGCGGGTGAACAGTGTGTGTGCCATGTTGTTTTCGTCTCTTACATCGGGAATCTGTGTGAGACGTGCTGGCGCCCCAGCGGATTCCAGAAGTGTGTACCATTGTGAACACCATTTGTGTGGGCCAGTGTGGGCATAAATGACACATAATAAAAATTGGATTAGTATGTTTGTGTAGTCACAACAAAACTAAAACAAAGGGGGCAGCAGCAAACATATTTAATAAAAAAATAAAATAAAACGTGCTGATGGACTGACTGATGGTACTGTATGCTGATGCTCATACTCTACCAGGACCTCATCAAGGGCCTCCATCACATGTATTCAAGCAATCACGATAGCAAAAAGAGGGCATAATTTGAAACCAGAAATTTGTGATTTTTATAGTCACGAAAAATTCTGTGAGTACTCACCTGTAGAATTGATTTTATAGTATACTGCACGTCCTGTTCCAGTAAATCCTTACGTCTGGGTTATTCCACCACAAGGTGCCGCAGTGAACTGCAGAAAGACTTGTGGCCACTGCCGGCCCCATGAATAGCCAAGTACCTCCCACCAATTTCCAGTGTTGACAAGCAATTACACAAGAATCTGGGAGAATCAAAAAAATGGATAAGAACCCAAAATAAACTTTGAACAATCACCATACAGAGGTAACCAGGAAAAATGATAACAAGGGAGGGGTGGAACAGGACGTGCTGTATACTATAAAATCAATTCTACAGGTTAGTACTCACAGAATTGTATTTTTCCAAGTATACAGCACGTCCTGTTCCAGTAAATCCTTACATCTGGGACATCCAAAAGTGTCCGTAAGGTAGGGTTGGATCCCCAAAGAGCAAAGGCGTGTAGTTTAAACCACTGCCGCCTGCATAACTTTGCGGCCAAAAGCAGCGTCAGCTGAGGCCCTAACATCAACCTTGTAAAACTTAGAAAAAGTATGAACGGAAGACCAAGTTGCGGCCTCACAAACTTGTTCAACAGAAGCCTGGTGCTGAAAGTCCCAAGAGGCGCCAATAGCACGAGTGGAATTCTTAGCAGAATAGGCTTGCACCACCGCCTGACGAATCCACTTGCTGATAGTGGACTTAGCCGGAGACAAACCCTTCCTAGGACCAGAAGGAAGAACAAAAAGAGCATCAGTCTTCCTGAAAGATTCAGTAGCGACCAAGTAAAACTTCAGAACCCTGAGCACATCCAAAGAATGCAAAGTCCTCTCCTTGGAATTAGCAGGATTAGGACACAAGGAAGGCAAGACAATGTCCTGATTGAGATGAAAAGCAGACATCCCCTTAGGCAAGAAATCTGGCTTGAACCAAAACACCACCTTGTCCTGGTGTCGCTCAAAATAAGGAGGTTTGATGGAAAGCGCCGCCAACTCAGAAACACGCCTGACAGAAGTGATAGCCACCAAAAAGGCTACCTTAAGAGTCAAAATTGGCAAAGCGGCCTCACTGAGAGTCTCAAAGGGACAAACCTGCAGAGCAGATAATACCAGATTCAGATCCCAAACTGGTAACATAGGCTTACGTGGCGGACGCACGTGAGGAACCCCCTGGAGAAAAGTCTTAACCAAACGGTGATTGGCAAAAGATCTTTGGAAAAAATTGCCAGAGCTGAAACATGACCTTTGAGGGTACTAAGTTGAAGGCCCAATTCCAAACCATGTTGCAAAAATTCCAGAATCCTGGGAATATAAAACACCCGACAGGGAAGAGATTTGGACTCACTCCAGGCAATGTAAGCATGCCAGACCCTGTAGTAGATAAAGGATGAGGATTTCTTCCTAGCCCTAATCATGGTATCAACAACAGAGCGCAGGCAACCCCTTTTCCCTCAAAATGGAGGTTTCAACAGCCAAGCCGTCAAAGCCAGCGTTTGTAAATTGGGATGGCGCAGCTGTCCCTGAGTGAGCAGGTCTGGATCCTTGTGCAGGACGTGCTGATCTACTGCCAATTGCACGATGTCTGCGAACCACACCCTTCTTGGCCAACAGGGGGCCACCAGAATGGCTGCCACCCTTTCCTGGGCTATCTTGCGCAGCACCCTGCTCAACATAGAGGAGCCGAAACCCCTTCCAAGGCATTGCTAGCGCATCCGTGGCGAAGGCCAGAGGGTCCTGTGACAGAGAGACAAAGAATGGAAGCTTGTGATTGTGACGGGACGCAAACAGGTCCACATCCGGCAGACCCCAGCGACGGCACAGGGAGCGAAACACCCTGTTGCTGAGGGACCACTCCCCCAGCCGAGACATCCCCCTGCTCAAGGAGTTTGCCTCCAGGTTTTCCACTCCCAGGATGTAAACTGCTGATATACAGGGGACATTCTCTTCCGCCCAGTACAGTATCAGGGACACTTCCTTGAAGGCTCGCTTGCTCCGAGTCTCTCCCTGATGATTGATGTAGGCAACCGCCATCTGGTTGTCCGAGGGGATCTGAACAGCCCGACCCCGAAGGTGTGGGGTCGATTGGGCGAGAACCAACCTTACCGCCCTCAGTTCTAGAATGTTGATAGGAGTATGGGCCTCCGGGGGGCACCACTGACCCTGGAATTTCAAGGACTTCCAGAAGCCCCCCCAACCTGTCAAACTGCCATCTGTGGTGACAGTCTCACAGCAAGGGGACAGAAAGATCCTGCCCACCAAGAGGTTCCTTGAGTCCAGCCACCACGAAAGGGACCGTCTGGCCAGGGGGGACAGAACAAATACCTGATCTAGGGACACAGGGTCCCGATCCCACACTGATAAGAGGTGTAGCTGAAGAGGTCTCATGTGAAACTGAGCATAGGATACTGCAAGACACCATCAGGCCTATCAGTTGCATCCCCTGCCGGATGGAGGGATGAGGACAAGAAAGAAGAAACTGGGCCTGCGCTTGAAGACTCCCCGCTAGTGTGCCCCTCAATGGGGGTCAGATGGGGGGGTAGGCGAAGCAGAAAGGGGCGCAGCACCGGGACCCATAGCAGAGGATCCAGGCTGCAGCGCAAGTACATGTTGGGCACAGGTCAAACACACCCTGACATCGTCACTAACAGGGGATACCCCACACACAACACACAGCTGGGCTTGTCCCAAAGGAACCCCAAGCACATTGTACCACATATGGTGATTTAGATACAGGCGTAACGGCCAGTACAGGGACACAGCTAGCAATAGCCACCCTTTTTGGGATCCCCCTAAAGCCCGCTAGGGAAGGTGGGAGAATGGTAAGGGGCAGGGCCGGGAGAACCACAGTCAGAGGTGACCCGCCTGCAAGACACAAAAAGTACACAATAAACATTCCCAGCGTATACATAGTAAAACAATATAAAAACCCCCGTAAGGGACTCACGGACCAATTGGACAGATCACTCAAAGACCAGACCGCGTCGCAGCACCGCAAGGACGAGGCCACAAAATGGTGCTGGCAGCAGCACCTAGAGGGGCAGAACGCGAGCGCATGACGCAAAATGCGTCAAACCACGGTTCCCGGACCCCCCGAAGAGCGCGAAACTGTGATCACGTGAGGCGCCATGACAGAACCAAAAAATACATGGCGCCAACCACCGTGGAGCGCCGTACAACGGCCCGCACACACACCAATAATAAAAATAACACATAAATCACCGACCCTCCCGGGCGCCCCCTGCCAGCCGAGTGGCCACAACAAAGGGGTCGCGCACAACCTTCTAGAAGGGAGGGGAGACAGGGAGAGGGAACAAGGACCCAAGATTCGAGGCTGGGGCATCCCAATGAGGCTCACCATAGAAGGCCTGTCGCTGGCTACCCTTAGGTACAGGGTCTTGCGGCCCGGAGCCGAGCTCCTTCAGCACCTGACCCTAGTGCTGTCCTACCTTCACCCGAACCGTCAGCCGAGGCTGGAAGGCAGTGGGTCCAGAACGGGTGGAAATAAGCCTGCAGGGCCCTAGGGTTGAAAAGCCCCACTCCCTGCGCAATAGAGAGCCATCTTCTATCTTCGCAGTCCAGACTGCAGAGAAACACTGGAAATTGGTGGGAGGTACTTGGCTATTTATGGGACCGGGAGTGGCCACAAGTCTTTCTGCAGTCCATTGCGTCACCTTGTGGCGGAATAACCCAGACGTAAGGATTTACTGGAACAGGACGTGCTGTATACTTGGAAAATGGGCAAATCAGGCCTTGGAATCACGTGCAAGCGCAGGCTAAACCCGTAAACATAAGCAGACAAGAACTCAAAAACTTGGCTTATTTATGCAGAGAATACTCAGTTTTGCATATGCAAACTGTAAAGTCCCGCTCATCTAATTTATATTTTGGGTTAGATAGTAGAAATATACGAATATGTCTGTCCCTCTGAATTATATGCCTATGCTTTGTCAGGATCTCCGTCATAAACCTATGTTGTGCCATGCAGGTAAGTACAATTACTGGGCCCAGCTCCTGTGTGGTACCCTGTGGTGTATACAGCATTGCATTCTTATCCAAAGTCAATTCTTCTACATAACCTTGTAGAACTTCCATCCTATATGGGAAAGATATTGAAATAATTCAAAACAGAGTGGGTACTGAACTATGAGGTAAAAGGGAATTTACACTCTGCCTATAACATCCCCCCCCCCCCCCCGGCGGTGAGACATGGGGAGGGGATTACATTAAAAACATTTATTTGTCTCACTGGTGCTCCTGCAGCAGCCACAGAGACGTGTGCATGTCTATTCAAGGTGACAGACAGGGACAGAATGAGAGAAGCTGCTCTGTTCAAGGGGCAGGGTGGCAGGGTGGGGAGGGATATAGGTAGACTGGACATCTGCTTTAAAGGGACAATACAGACTGTTGCAATAATAAGATAGCAATTAACTCCCCTGAAGGCTGTTCTCCTGTGTCCCTTCTTCATTCCCTGATGCACACTGTAGAACGGGTCTCCAAAGTCCAGTTTTCCATGACCACATTCCAAATGTGGTCAAACAGCTGCCCCTGTCCATTAGCACTTCTAATGTAAGCAAAAAAAATGAGTACTGCGGCTTGTCATGCTCACCCATGAAGGTAGCACTGAGGGACAAGGGTGGCTGTGTAACCACCAATTGGAGCGTGGTCATGGAGGAATGTAATTAAATGGAGGGCATACTTCAATAAAGCTTTTGCCCATGAAAGCAGTATGATGTTCAAATTTTGGCTCCCTGGTGATGCAACAGTTCCCTCTGGTTCTCTCCAGCGATGATTTTGTTACACACAGTCCAGCATTGGGGGTTAGCCTTATTAGTTATGATAAATGCAATAAATTTAAACTGCCACATGCACCTCATGCTAATTTCTCATCGCTGGAAAGCACCAGGTGGCACTGCTGCATGGCCAAGAACCCAACTGGCTGCCATCCAAACATCATACTACACCCTGTTAGTGTTTTTTATGAATATTGGGCAAAGGCTTTAGTAAAAAAAACAGATACACAGGTTGTTTTGGGCCCCCCGGTCAGGGAATAGAAGGTGACAACAAAAACTGGGCGGTAAATTAGTTCCCAGGCCCTGAATAATAATGTTGATAATTTTGTATAAATAGTGATTGAGCTGCTCCCACCCCCCTTTGTTCATTTGAATTGCCATGAGCACAAGCAGGGAGGAATTCAGCTAATATGGATTTCTCCCTGTGAAGTGTTCTAAAGGGAGGCTGGCTGCTTCCCAGGTGAGTAGCTCTCAGATATTTGTCTGCATTGCATGTCCCAACTTTGGGGACTCAGAATTAAGAGTAGGGACCACACTAAACACAGAGTGCCTTGCCGGGGCAGTGTGGCTTCCACATGTATCTGCAGATATATGCAACCAAATCTCTGTCTTTCCACATAGCTAGACATGTTTGTTGCTTGATATTTAGTTGATGAGAGGGTTAAACTGGGCGGTAAATTAGTTCCCAGGCCCTGAATAATAATGTTGATAATTTTGTATAAATAGTGATTGAGCTGCTCCCACCCCCCTTTGTTCGGTTATAGTATCACTTTAATGTCATCGCCTGGACTGACTCTTTAACCTTTCCATATTCCTGTTATTTAAAGCTTGATGCCAAACTACTGTTCATGCATTCATGACCCACAAAGTAGGGTATAGAAAAATTAGTAGTTATTTTTTTAGTGTCTTTGTTATTCTCATGTCAGCAATTTTTGGAATATAAAAATGTTTCAAATAATGTAGCAAATCGTGCATGTAAACGTTTATGATTTCTTTTTAACACGTATTGCTCTTTCTTGATATGAAACATTTGACATGACACCTATTTTATAATTTGTCTGTTGTGACTGTGAATGTGGTTCTCCTACTCACAACTATACCAATGGCTATTCACCCTCTTGTATAATAGATTTTCTACAACATTCTGTAAAGCTATTTAACTGAAGCTTTGGGATATAGATGAGTAACAATGAAAGGGACTAGGCACATGTATCTACTAAGCCTTAGTCTGCACAATAATACAATAGCTTTACACTAAAAACTCAGCATTTTATTTTATTGAGTGCCAGTATATAAGGCTTCCACCTTTACTTGCTCTACACAGCAGTTCCCTGGAACACAGCTTCACCTACTACACACCATGGGAAAGGCAAGTACTGAACTTTCACATTGAGCCATTTGCAATATATTCCTGTTGTAATTGAATATGTTTCTACCTATGTGCTGTGTTTCATGCAGAAATCTGACTGCAAGTCAGGGCTATTTCCAGAGACAGTGAGCAGCGTAACCATCCATTGCGTAGATGGGGCAAAGGGGTTGTTGTCTCATGGGTCAAAGCCACTGTTAATGGAAAAAGAGGCACAGCATGGAAGCGGTGTGAGACTGCAGCATCACAGGATGGGTAAGGAGGAGAACATTTTTTCTCCTCCTCACAACAAGAGCTATTTTGCCTAGAAACTGCCCTGGTGCAAATGCAATATCATATTAGGCTATAGAAAAAATGATGGCACGAACAAACACAGTTTGCTAAATTTTAGCTGCATTGCATTGTGTTTTGTTACTCTATGGCAATGCAAGTAAACACAATACTATATTGCTTTGTAATCCCTTTACCCACAGTTCAATGCAGCACAGGGTGTTTACGTGATCACAATTTATCTTTGTAAGGGTGGTTTGTAGTCCATGGGGGTAGATTGTGGTAGAGTGGTAGATTGAAGTTCTTTTTCGAGCAATGTAACACTTCTCTAGATTTTGGATTGTTTGAAAAGACAAGGCAAACAGAGAATTAAAATGCCCTCTTTTACAAAAAATCACCACCCCAAATGCCATTTTGGATGCATGTGTACCTGCCACTGTGGCCCTGAGCATCCCACTGGCTGTTACAATGACAACAATGCTCGTACTATTTTAATATGTACTGAATGAGTAAGTGTTCATGTTCGTAAGGCCCCTTTCACTATGTACATACCCAGTGTGCTGTGTTGCGGAAAGGTACAGTGCAACTGCACAGATACATGCCCCCCTGCACCTGGGATCCTGTATAGCAATGGGACGCACTGCGGTGGTGGAAGGACCCTAAGAAGGTGGCTACTGCAAGAGGCAGAGGACAAAGGCCCATGGTAGCGACGGAGGACCAGTGATGGGCCAGGAGGTGGCGGTGAGTATGGGCCTTTTACTGTAAACAATGCATGTGCTTTACCTGTGGTGCCCAAAGACTTCTATGTGTTTCTTTGTGGTTGGACTAAATTGTCTTCCTGCTTGTGAAACAGAGTATTTTTACTCCAGCATGGCTCAAACAGAAAGGTGTGAAAGGGGTATAAAACTTGGTCAAGGCTTCCTATTTTCCCTGTGGACCAGTCAGAACCAAGCCTCACTTTTTAGCTATACTGCTTACATTCATTTATAGTTAAGCTAGGTTGTGACCTACAGGGAGGAAAAGCTAGTTAGAGTTTCTGAGGCTTTACCTTTATAAATTGCAGAACACATAGAGGCCGATTCATTAATAGCGGCAGGTAGCGACAGTTGAGCGACTGTAGCGGCATTTTCAGAGCGCCCGCTAGTAGTCGCTGTGCTTGGCCGTTGTTCGGTATTTGATAGCGACTCAGTCGTTTTGCCGTAATGTTGAATATTGGGTGAAGAGTCGCTATATGACAGGGTCCGCGCTGTATGGGAGCGCATGATAGCGACTGGCCCTAGCGACCGGCTCCCACCATATTCATTAAAAAATCATGCTCAAAAAATTCTCGCGCTGTAAAATGCATGTTTAAACCCCAGAGCGCTGGCGGCGATGTGTTAAAAGTAGTTTTTTAACCCCCAAACAACAGAGTTGCAGCCCAGTGGGGGGAAGAATAATAAGTAAGTGACTAAAAACTTAAAATATATTAATTTTAGATGCCGGGGAATAGTTTTTTAAGGGTTTGGGCTTTTCAATAAATCATGGTGAAGGTCCAGTTTAATGACCATTACTGTATTTTTCCAAATAAAATGATTATGTTGTAGTACAAAACTGATGCATATATTACCTCGTAAAGCTAAAAACATGTGATGAAATAAAAACTGTCATTCCACAGATCATCTTCTACGAGGATAAAAACTTCCAGGGTCGCTCCTATGAGTGCAGCTCTGAATGTCCAGACCTGTCTTCATACTTCAGACGCTGCAACTCCATCCGTGTGGAGAATGGAAACTGGATCCTGTACGAGCACCCCAACTACCGAGGACACCAATACTTCCTCCATAGAGGAGAATATCCTGACTTCCAGCAATGGATGGGCTACAATGACTCCATTAGGTCTTGCCGTATCAGTCCTCAGGTAATTTCACAGTTTGGTTTTACTTTTGTTTGCAGTATGATTGCATATTCTAACAGAACTGTGATCGCTGTAAACATTCTTTGCACATTTTGCACATAATAGCCATTGACATCACCCTCACTGGCTTAGCCAATCCCTGCAATGCCTTCTGAATGCCTAGCAGAGCTTAAAGTGAACCAAAATCCAGTTTTGGTCTTTCCCCCCTGGGGAACCCCATTTGGGATGACCAGTTGTGTGAAACCCTGCCATTTACCCAGTAAACTCACCTCTCCTCGCGCCAATGGCACATGTGTGGCAGAAGCTTAATGAATCCCATCACTCTCATCCTTCAGCTCTGCACGGCCATGCACACCTATGCATTTGTGGTGGGCGTTTCACAGCCAAAAGAGGATGCAAGTGATACCGCAGGCCGCTCAAGAACTGTGGGCTTGTCGGACAGGTAAGTATTCCAGGCGAACAGCGGGGATTTACACAGCGGGAAGGGGGAGTCAACAGGCCCTGGAGTGTCATGGTTTTGGTCCTCTTTAAAGGGATTGACCAGTCAAAGCTTTAAATCATTTCTCAGACATTTACTAAACAAAAATATTGGATGGCACCACACAATAGGTGCCCTGATCTGGTGAGTCCCTATTAGAATGAGTATAATACAAACACAAGGGGTGCCCCAACCCCAAAAAGGGAGTATAATCAGAGACTAACAAAGGCACTCCATTTAGTATAATTCATGTCCAATTTATTTCACAATTATTCCCTTCCCGCTGCCTTCATAAATGTGGTATTTCGTACAGCGCCCGACGTTCATCAGACGCTGCCTGCCGCTACGAGGCACTACCTGACGCTATCCCTTGATGAATAAACCCCAAAGTCAATAGCAGTTTTCTCTCCTAAAAAAGGAGGAGTGAATTCTCACCTGGCTCTAAATCGACCCTTGTTTCTCAGTAAGCTTTTCAGCACTTAGACACAAAAAAGTGCAAAAAATATTGCAGATTTGTACATAGAGCATGGTGGAAATAAAGAAACAATAGACCATTGGGCAATATTGCCTTTTCAATATAAAACCAAAAAGATGCACAAAATACTTTTTCAAATAATTTTAATTAATTTCATCCCAATTTCCCCCTCCATGTCTTCTTTCACGCTAATCCTTATTTTGTATATAAATACAATAAAGGCTTTATTCATCAAGCCATAGTGCCAGGAAAGAATGGCAGCAACAGGTAACGACAGGTAGCAAGCGGTGACCGCCGGGCGCTGTATGCAATACCACATTTATCAAAGCAAATCTGGTGAGCGACTCTAACAGCGACACATAGCGACCGATTCATCATCACAGCTCACCATATACCGCTGGCGCTCTGGCTGCCTGGTATTGCCTGTCGCTATCTGTCGCTCTCCCATACATTTCAATGGAAAATCATTTTATTCTCCATAAACAGGGTTTTACTTTTTTTTTTTTTAATTGTCAAATAATTGCGTGACCTCTCCTGGCCTATTTAAAGTCATTTTTTAAAACTTTGGGGATTTATAATATTTTTATTCAGAATTGTCCTTACATGTCTGGTATTAAATTGTTCATGTTACAATAATAACAATGTAATTCTATATTTTTTAACTTTGTTACTAGTGGATACATGTTCAAAAACAGACTTTAATCACACAGCGTCTAGCGCTCTGGGCTACAACTACCCGATTTTGAGCGCTGGCGCTGTGTGGGGCTATTTTTTTGTGAATATGGAGTCAGTCGCACTGAGCTGGCACTACCGTTCACTTCCATACAGTGCTGTACTGGTGTTAGAGCGACTCACACAATATATTCATCAATTCCTGCCAGCGACTGAGACACTCTGAAAGAGCGAACCATGGCCGAGCACAGCGACTACTAGCGGTCGCTCTCAAAGCCTCGCTACAGACGCTCATCTGTCGGTACCTTGCACTAGTAATGAATCAGCCTGCCCGACACCTAATCATAAGGTTTTCCAGTGCTAATGGCATGAAGTTTTTTCTTAAACCACCAAGGTTCATTCAGACTCAGAGGCCGATTCATTAATAGCGGCAGGTAGCGACAGTTGAGCAACTGTAGCGGCATTTTCAGAGCGCCCGCTAGTAGTCGCTGTGCTTGGCCGTTGTTCGGTAGTTGATAGCGACTCAGTCGGTTTGCCATAATGTTGAATATTGGGTGAGGAGTCGCTATTTGACAGGTTCCGCGCTGTATGGGAGCGCATGATAGCGACTGGCCCTAGCGACCGGCTCCCACCATATTCATTAAAAAATCACGCTCAAAAAATTCTCGCGCTGTAAAATGCATGTTTAAACCCCAGAGCGCTGGCGGCGATGGGTTAAAAGTAGTTTTTTAACCCCCAAACCACCATATTTTTGGAAACCAAAAAAAACAAGTTTTATAAATAATTTAGTAATATGAATACATTAATATCAGACCTGTAATATCAATTCTGTACAATTTTATTTTATTTTTCCCTGGCAGAAGTGGTCACAGAATTTTTCACATAAAACATTCACAAAAACATTAATAACAATTAATTATTAATATTTAAAGATTGTTCCATTGAATTGCATTGGAGAGCGCCAGGTAGCGAGAGGTCATACCTGTCGCTGTTCAAGGTTGGACGCTGGCGCTGTGGGCTGAGGCTGGAATAATGAGGAATGAGTCGCTATATGGCGCTATCTCAGTCGCTAAGCAGGATCGGCTTGATAAATGTGTGATTGTGATGGGGAGCCGGCGTTCTCGTGGCGGGGCCCGTCATTACTGGCCGCTCACCAGTCGCTACCTGTCGCTATTCCTTCATAAATAAGGGCCTCAGAATCTACAAGACAGGCGATTTCAGAGGTCAGATGATAGAATTAAATGAAGATTGCCCACATGTCTTTGAGAGATTCCACTATAATTATATCTGCAAAACCATGATATCAATACCATATCTATAATACACAACATCCATACTACCAGGCAATATTTTAAAATTAGTGTTTGTAGTGATGTATTTTTTAACCTGACACAGACATCAAATATGGAAAATAAAATAATCTGTAAGGAAATTAAATTGAAGCAGGAATAATTTTCTGTTTTTACACAATTTTCTGTTTTTTGAGAAACCAAAGTAGTCCTGGAAAAGTAACGTATGATTTTAAAATGTATACGTTAAACCTTGACAGGAAATACCACCATGGTTTTGAGTGTTAATGGAATACATTTTTTTATCATTACAGCACCAAGGATCATTCAGGCTTAGAATTTACGAGAGAGAAAACTTTGGAGGTCAGATGATGGAATTTTCTGAAGACTGTCCCCATGTCTTTGAGAGATTCCGCTATAATGATATCTACTCTGTCCAAGTGCAAGATGGATACTGGATGTTCTATGAGGAACCCAACTACAGGGGACGTCAGTACTACCTGAGACCTGGAGAATACAGGAGATTCAATGACTGGGGTGCCTCAAGCCCCAGAATTGGCTCTTTTAGAAGAGTTCACTATTTTCATTAAAGCTGCAAATTATTAAAATAAATCCTGTTTAGCCTAATAAAAGTCTACTAGCGAAACTATTTTTGTATTTTTTTTTATTCATTGACATTAACATTAGGAGCTTCAGTGAAACAACTGAAGAGAAATGACAAAAAATGGTAGTGACAGAAAACACAGTAATCGGTGGTTGAAATATACTGAAGCTGTTCAAAGCAGTCTTTTAATTCACCAGCTATGGTGTGGGGGGTGTGGTTGTCAACTGTTTTCATAAAAAAATAGCTAACCATCCAAAAAGACGTGTTAGCTGACAGGAAAAAGGTATTTTTACTATCATCAGTTACTTTCATATTGGCACGAATAAGAATAAGAGGCTCATTTATTAATAGCGACATGTAGCGACAGTTGAGCGACTGTAGCGGTATTTTCACAGCACCCGCTAGTAGTCGCTGTGCTTGGCCGTTGTTCGGTTGTTGACAGCGACTCAGTCGGTGTGGCGTAATGTTGAATACAAGGTTACGAGTCGCTATTTGACAGGTTCCGCGATGTATGGGTGCGCATGATAGCGACTGGTCAGAGCAACCGGCTTCCACCATATTCATAAAAAAATCACGCTCCAAAAATTCAAGCGCTGTGAAATGCATGTTTTTTAACCCCCAAACCACCATATTTTTGGAAACCAAAAAAAAAAAAAAATTTAAATAATTTAGTAATATGAATACATTAATATCAGACCTGTAATATCAATTCTCTTAAAAATTCAATTTCTCTTAAAAAAAAATATCTAAAATGGCAGAAGTGGTCACAGAATTTTTCACATTTAAAAAAAAAAAACATTAATAACAATTATTAATATTTAAAGATTGTTCCATTGAAATGCATTGGAGAGCGCCAGGTAGAGAGAGGTCATACCTGTCGCTGTTCAAGGTCGGACGCTGGCGCTGTGGGCTGAGGCTGGAATAATGATAAATGAGTCGTTATATGGCGCTATCTCAGTCGCTAAGCAGGATTGGCTTGATAAATGTGTGATTGTGGTGGGGAGCCGGTGTTCCTGTGGCGGGGCCCGTCATTACCGGCCACTCACCAGTCGCTACCTGTCGCTATTCCTTCATAAATAAGGGCCTAAGCCACCCTAGTGGTTATAGCAGAGAAAAGAGATATGCTGACACTATCAGGTGGCCTGGAGACCACCATCATGCATAATGGGATAATGAATATGCAGATAAAAATATCCTTAGAATAACAAATTAATAATAATTATAATAATGCGTTTGCAATAGATGTAACTTCAGTAAGATTTGTAGATTGATCAAAACAAGACAAAAATACCTGCATATTATTTACATTGGCATAATAAACTATATACTGTTCAAAGATAACAATAATGTTGCGGTGTGTCCTGTCATGTCTGCCTCAAGTAGCGACAGGATGCACCACAAAATATGCCTCACATGTTTGTCATTACTAGCCAGCCAAGGGGATCTGCAGATGCTTAAAAAAAGCATGTGCTCTCTGTTATTTACTCTCGCTTGAAGAACTTGGGTCTAGGTGTTTGTAGTGGTCTAGGTGTTGTTAGGGGCCCCACTGCAAGGGTAATTGATTTTATTATGTATTTGTTGTATTTGTATCGGGGGGTAGCAGCAGGATTTAGCTGAAGAAGAAGAAATGGCTTTTTGCAAGCCTTGCACATTTTGGGCATTACAGGTTGACCTGCGTGTGTTTTTTCTTTTCTGATGCTGTTGGTGGTAGTAGTGGCATTAGCAGTACTAAAAGACTAGGCAGAGGGACAGGAAAACTGTTTCCAAGCCCTCAAAAAATTTCCCCATTAGCAATGAGATTGACATCTTAGTTACAACTTAGTTAACCTCCCTGGCGTTATGATTATGTCTGGAATTTTGTACCAAAAGCGTTACCATTTTTTTGTATGGAAATTTGGTGTTATGTATTGTAGGCCTGCAATTCTTAGTAATTACTTACTTAAACCTGACCATAGAAGACTCTAGTAGACCTCTCAGATGTGATAAAGTTCGAAACATAAAATCATGAATTATACTCAAATAATATAATTTTATTCAATAATGAAATAAATAATGAAATTTGTCAAACAAAGAAAATTCAGTAAACATCCTGGGTGTGGTAAATTTTGAAACATGGGACTGCACATAGACCGACGTCACAATCAGGGCAATGGAACCTGGTTTCCTTTCTGATTTTTTTTCCATTGCCATCTCGCTTTGAGCAGCAAACTACGCACATCCTTGTAGGTGCTGCTTTTTTTGAGGTTGGCGGGATGTAATCCATAAAGTGACGACCAGTCAGGCGTTCTGGGTTGACAACGTCAACAGCACGACGTCCAGATCTGTTCACGGCCACTGATGGCGTTTGGTAGGTCACAAAAATCCGCTCCGCCACCTTCCAGATAAAGTCAGAATGAACAAGAGGCTTGTCACTCTTTCCTCTGTGCAGTATATAGGCATTCCAGAGGCATTGTTCCAGGAGATGCCTGAAGATTTTTTTGCAATATTTTTTTTGTTGTTTCCGCATAGCCGGATAAAATGTCATCGCCTGATCAGCTCTATCGACTCCTCCCATGGTGTTGTTGTAGTCAATCACAAGTTGTGGCTTCATGACTTCTTTCCCACCTCTTGTGTGGACCATAACAGTGGAGGTGTTATGCACTGTACTCATTAGGCACACGTCTTTTTTGTCACGCCAACGCATTGCCATCATCTTTCCTTTCTGCCAGGAAACCATTTCTCCTGTTTTCAGTTTTTTCTTGGCAAACATAGATGGCAGGTCACGTCGGTTGGGCCTAACGGTTCCATATCCATCAGTCTTGTGCTTTATCAGAAACTCGTACAGCTCAGGCGATGTGTAAAAGTTGTCCGTTGTCACACAATACCTCTGATTCAGCAATGGCTCAAGCAGTGTGAGGACTGATGACGTTGCCATCCCATAGCCGCTGTACCTGGGGTTGAATTGTGTTCCTTTACCGGTGTATATGACGGAATTCCATATATAGCCAGTGGCAGACTCGCAGAGCATATAGGATTTTATTCCAAACCGTGCTCTCTTGGATGCGATGTATTGAATCCAGCTGAGGCGTCCCTTGTAAGCCATCAGACTTTCATCAATGCTGATGTCTCTATCTGGCACATAGGACTGCTGGAAATTTTTTAGGATCATTTGATATACTTCCCAGATCTTCTTGAGTTTTGGCGCTGGATGTGTGGCTTCGTCAAATTCCTCATTGTTGGTGAAGTGCAAATTCTTCATTATGAGGGAAAATCGGCACTCGGACATGATGGTGCCAAAAAATGGGGTTGCCAGCAATTTATTGGTAGTCCAGTACCATTTCTTCAGGGGTTTCCCCTCCACCCCAGTAAGAAGTATTAGCCCCAGGAACTTCCAGATGTCCTCTTTAGTCACCGGTTCCCATTTTCTGTTCCTGGAAAACTTACTACGCAGAGTTGCGGATTGCTGCTCGTTGTAGCGATTTGTCTCCGTGACAATCTTTTCAATGACGTCATCTGTTAGAAATAATTTTAGGTACGCCAAAGGATCATTGTGCTCAACGTCTACCTTCATCCCAGGTGATCCAGTAAAAGGAAATCTTGGCGGCGGTACCTCATCCATACCGCAATCAATTGGGCACCAAGTGCGCACATCACTGAGGTCGGGTGCAGAATCGTCGCTGTCGCTTCTCTGGTCAGTGTCAGAGTCAGATGACGAATCTTGCCATGAATCGCTATCGCTCATTTCTGCGAGGGGCTCTGTGTCGCTGCCGCTGTCACTTATCTGATCCAAAACCGCTTTGGAGATGCAAAAGTGACGCTTTGATGCCATGATAAATTTTTTTTTTTTATGGGCAGAAAAAGGGCAGGCAGGGCAGTGTAGAATGATCAAATTGCAAATACAATGTCAAATCTGAGGTGATACAGTGTAATCTGACAGGATTTCACTGTATCACCTTGTGTGTGTGTTTTACTGTGTTTATAAACTTGAATTTGCCGACCAGTTCCGCCCCCATGAGCCTCTGCGGCTCACAGTGACGTAACCAGGAAGTCAGAGGGACGCATACGCCGGGGCTCTCACTGGCGATCACAGTGGGGACATCGCGGGATCGCAAGGAGAAGGTAAGGAGATTTCTGCTCCTCTGCCTAATCTACCCCGAGCGTGACTCGGGGTTACCGCTACTTGCAGTGAAAATTAACCCCGAGTCACACTCGGGAAAACCGCCAGGGAGGTTAAAGAAGACCAAACAAAGTTTTTTTTTTAACAAGCCTTGATGTACCCAGTTTGTGCATCACAGCTTAGACCTGCAGTTGTGTAGGCCTAGTAGTAGCAGAAGGTGGCAGCAGAGGTGCTATTGGTGGTAGTAGTTGCATTAGCAGTACTGAAGACTAAGCAGAGGGACAGGAGACTGGGAGTGGTTGCGCTGGTGGTTATGCTAGCTTTACGGCGGTAGCAGTGGGATTGGCATCTTGACAACTTAGTTGAAAAAGACCAAACAATGTTTTTTTAAAAAAGCCGTGATAAAAGTAGCCATTTTGTGCATCACAGCATAGACCTGCGGTTATGTAGGCCTAGTAGTAGCAGAGGGTGGTAGCGGAGGTGCTGTTGGTGGTAGTAGTGGCATGCTAATCAGCAGAATCAGGCACAGGGTTGTAAAATATTCACCTATCCACGTTTGATTCATCTTTACAAAAGTTAGTTTTTCAACGCTTTTGGGGAACAACCTTGTCCACCTAGGGGAGACGACACCCCCTGCCCTGCTGAACACTTTTTCCGATGCTACGCTTGAGGGTAAACAAGACGGGACCCACTTGGCAAATTGTGCTAGCTCTGGCCAATGGCCCAATCTGCTCACTTAGAAGTTCAAGGGGTCTGAGCTCAGTGTAACTCCTAGGGGAAAGGGCACAGTCGAGGTAGGAGTGCACCTGGCTGTTTAGGTGGTGTGATGTTGCTAGTGATGAACATCCCTTCCAATGGCGATGTGTGTCAGATGGGAGTGAATTGTGTGCTGCTGCTTCTGGAGAGGTAGTGCACTGACTCGGCGGAAAGTGGAGCACTAGATGATGATGACCAGACAGAGACTGTACTGCCTGTGGATGAGGCCTGGGTACTATAAAGATGAAAGGTTAGAGGAGTCACACCATTATCATCAGCAGCAGCATCAATCAGTAAGATCAATAAGGTTTTGATGGGGCATTTGTGAGGCATTGAGATGCCTCTCCAAGTGCCTAGGTAGAGCTGTAGTTCCTAGATTTGTGCCCTGGCCACGGCTAACTTTCTGATTGCATATCCAGCACTGTGCCAGGTTTTGTTCCTCTGAGAAGGTACAAAAGAATTGCCACGCAGAAGAGTAGAGAGCTAGCCTTTTCAACACCACCACCACCAGACTTTGCTCCTCCTCTGGCAGGCTTTATTCTGGAGTCTGCAAATGCAGCATCAGTGTTGCCATCACCTGCTCCTAAGTGGACCATACCAGCAGACCTAGCCCTGTGCCATTTTGCAGATAATCTGGCCCTACCTTGGCTCGGCTCTTTTTGCTGCCAGTGCCAGAAGTACCCCCCTGTCCATTCCTTGTTGCCTGGTTCCCAAGTCCTGTGCAAGACTACATCATCGTACACCTCCTCCTGATCCCTGCCACTTCCCTGTTTCATCATTGTCTACTTGCCTCCACACACTACAGCCACCTTCATGACTGCCAGTATGTCCATGTCTACCACTGCCACAGCTATGCATTTTGGACACCACTCGACCACCTCTGCAATACACTCCAAAGGCTGACTGTCATCAAACAAATTCTCCCCATCACTATCTATAGCAACCAGGCTGCTGAGAAAAGCTGGCGCCCCACTAGGAGGGGTCAGTAAAAAGAGAGATGATGAAGCAGGAAAAGCAAATGGCTTCTTTTACTATGACATGCAGCTGTAGTGGAGGAAGAATCCAATGAAACCTGGCTCAAATTCATTGCTTCAGAGTCTTCCTCCTCCTGAGATGAGCAAGAGTGAGTCAAACAGTCCACAATTGATACATTGTCCGAAATAAAACGCCCACTGGAGAAAATAAACAACTATGGCTTGCTGATGCTGCTACTAATACCACATACATTACTGCTGCTGCTACTACTGCATACATTGTTGCTGCTGCTGCTGCTAGCAGTGGCGGGCCTGGGGAAAATGGATGCTGTCATTACCATGGCTGCATCAGTAATTGTACTTGAAATTTTCAGCTCTGCAGACAAAGTGCACACCTTGCCCTTTTCAACCAAAACAGCCTTTACATTTGGAATACATCCCCACAAACCATATATTCCCTGAAATTACACATTTTAAGCTTTCTAAGTGTACCAAGCTTGTTGTAGTGGGCTCATCTTTCTGGACGTAATCCCCCAAAGAATTCTTAGGTTGCACATGGTTTCCCTAAAAAATGTATTAAAAAGCTGAATAAAAAACATGTCTTGTGAACTGGTATAGGGATCTCATGTGTTAACCTCATCTCAAGGGTTAACTGTAAAAATAAACACACACACACACACACACACAGAATAAAAAATTTATTTATTTATTTTTGTTTACTCACTTCCGATCCTCTGCTGTCCCCTGGCGATCATCTCCGATGACAGTTGCCGGGTGATCGGTGGAGAGGGGCTGGGGGGGCAAGAGATCACAGCCCTCTCGTCCCTCCAACTTTCTTCCTCCAATCACCCGGAACGACCGAGCTTCTCGGGGCAGAAGAGAAATGCTGGCCACCGGGTGATGTCATAGATGACGTCATCTGTCCTGCACACAAAGGGCGGGACTAGCAGCCGATGACCCAGGAAGTGAGGAAGAGGATGATGTTTCGCCCTCTCCTCACCACGGAAGAGCCCTGGAGGGAGGGAGCCCCGGTGAAGAGGAGCCCCGGCGGGAGGGATCGTGGCCACAGGCCAGAGTAAATGTCATCTTTTTTTTACAGCTGTCAACTGCGGCAGGACTCAGGGGCGGGGTATTTTGGGAGCCACAAAAAGTCAGAAGAGCCCCGGGGGGAGGATCGGATACCCTCTGGGTGAAAGGCAGACCCGGCTGGATCGAACGTGGGCTCAGGTGAGTGTTTTTTTACATTTTTTTTAACTAGCAGAGGGGAAAGTCAAGCACGTAACACTTACGGGCTTGGTACTTAACGACTGTTACGTGCTTGCCACTAAAAGGGTTAAAGCACTCCCATTTCAGTATCCTTATTCCTTAACAGATGCTCCCAGCCTTGAACCTGGGGAAGTTGGCCTTTCTAAAATGTAGTGTTTTTGCCCTTCCAGCCAGAGAATGTTTTTTACAGTTTATGTTGAATGCAACTATATTGTGGTCACTGTTACCAAGATTTTCGTGAACTGTTATAATAACTACCAGGTCATCCTCACTTGATTTTACCAGATCCAATAGCAACACCCCAAGTAGGTGCCTCCAACAACTGGCTCATAAAGTTATCTTGCAGCAAGCTCAGGAATGTTTCCCCCTTGCAGTGGAAGCAGATATGTGGCTATAGTGAATATCTGGATAGTTTAAATATCACCACTGTACCTGCCTGTGCTGCCCGCTCTGTCTATCTATCCAGTTGACCCTCTATTTCCTCAGTTATGTTGGGGGGTTATAGATTACACCAAGATGTATTTTAACATTGTTTTCATCACCCCACACTTCTACCCACAATGATTCTACATCTTCAAAATCCTGTCCGTAACCTGTCTTCCCCTTTGATTTCACTCTTGCCATCCCCTCTCATTTTTAGTTTAAATACTCTTCCACCCCCTCTAGTATCCTCTTTTCCAGTACAGCAGCATTTCATCCAGGTGCAAATTATCTGTAGAATACAGTTTGTAACCCAATGAAAAGTCAGCCCAGTGCTTTATGAACAAAATCCTTCTGCCATGCACCAGGACTTGAGCCATGCATTTAACTCTCTAAGCTCCCCATTCAAATTGGTGCCTAGTTACTTAAATGTATTTTTAACGATCCTCCATCTCCCATAAAATCTGTCATTGGTTCCCACAAGGACCACAACAGCTGGGTTATCCACAGTTCCTCCCACCACATATCGAACATGCAATTTCTGAGACTGGCACCCTTGCATCATTACCCAGCTTGACAATTTTGCTAGTCCTTGACAATTTTGCTAGTCCAATTTTTGCAATTTTTCCTTGCCTTTATGACCAACAAATGTTTGAAAACCAAGAAAACATTCTTGGACTTCAACAATTTCTGTGACATCTCAATATTATAGCAAATTGGTCAACGTGTTAAGAATCTTTAGCAGAGTTAACTACTAAAGAAAAATATTTTGAGTGCTTCACTTCATCAACTGCAGCACCTATTTGCTCTTCCAAACAATAAATTCTGCATAAATGTTAGAAGACAAATAGGACGTATGCCCTCGGCCTTGATTGCCATGAGTCTCTAAATGCTTGGCCATAAAAGGGTCAAATATTGCAAGATACTGAAGTGCACCTAAAAAATTGATATTTACATCATTATTAATATTTTCAGTATCTCCTCAAGAAACTTGAGAGTTTATACCACTCTCCGCAAAACCTCTTTCCAGTACTTTTTCTGTTTCTCAAACTGATATTCAAAAAGTTTAGTCAAAAAAGAGTATAAATGGCACCAGCTAGAGATAAGAATGATAATCTGGTGCCCTGCTCTGGTTTCCCCCAAGCAAATCCACAAACGACCAGACAGAGGGGGTATTCAAAAAGGGTATCTATTTGTCAATATGAGCTAACACTGGATACCCAATGCTTAGCACATTTTATATGACTTTTCTAGTTTTCTGACTTTGAATATCACAATGATTCTGTGACCAGTCACAATACCCAGTTTGAAATTTGTTTTTAAAATCGCCAAAAGGGATATGAAAGAAACTGAAAATATTTGCAGTCAAAGGAGAGTATATCAGCCAAACCCTCTTCTGACTCTCTCCATTTTTGGATCTTTGTTTTTTTGATCTGATGTTTTTGTACGTTGAAGGATGAAAAATCAAGTTTAGATATATTTTGGTCTGGGATAATACGTCTTCTGGTTCAGTGAGCTTGCACTACATTTTTGTTAGGTGGCCATAGAGGGGGGGGGGGGGGGTCTGGTGGTCTGGCATATTTTCACAACTCAAGGCATCCTGCTAAAAATAAACCAAATTCCTAAAAAAAATATGTACGATTAACTAACAAAACCTCACAAATAATTACATATACCTGTGCAGAAAATATATAACAAACAACAATTCTTAATAAGTAAAAAGTAAACTAACATCAATGTTTGACTAAACCACCATAACTAATATAATGTGAAGATCATGACACAATAAAACACTAAGCAAAACCAAATGACTAACCGGGAAATGCAGGACTGGACGGCACTGGCTCTCAAAAAAAGAAACAGAAAATATTTCCAGTGGAAGGAGCATATATGAGCCAATTCCATGGATTTCAATGTGAAAAAACCAAACAGCAGTATTGAGCACCTTTGTCAGATGTTATTGTACACTGAAGGATGAAAAATCAAGGTTAGATATATTTTGGTCTGGGATAACACATTTTCAGGTCCAGTGAGCTTGCACTGCATTTTTGTTAGGTGGCTATAGAGCTTGTCTGGTCCATTGTTCAAGCTCCACATCTGCCAACTAATCGGTCAACTGATCAGTTTCTTCACGGAGCGTATTTTCACAACTCAAGGCATCCTCTGCATCATCTTTTGCATGGCCAATGTATTTCTCGCAGCCAGTATCCTCCTCATATACAGCCTGAGTACTTATACTTGGATTATTAGCAGATAAAGTGATGTTTTCATCATCACAGGTTGGCTGGGTGTTCTCAAGTGAAATAAATGTTGAAAGCTTAGGAATCTTTTCCAGGAGGATGCTTTCCTTTTCAGCGTTTTCTATTTGCTTGCGTCTTTTTATAGCTCCACTCTCATGGATCCTTCATGATGCTAATCAGCAAAAAATGGGCTCTATATTCCCACAAAGTAATAATAAGACAGCATAATGCAGTTTGCTTCACAGGTAACATGGCCACATCATGTTGTATGCTGTTCCCCACAAAAATGACCTGGTATTGCTCATGTCTCTTAACTTTTCAGTGTGGGAAAGAGGGACAACTGAGGGATTGAGGGATGGATAGGAGAGAGTGTAACAGTTACAATTGTATAAACACTTTGAATAGACAAAGGAATAATTCATTTATGCAGATCTGCATGTTACATCTCAAAGAGGGACAAATGAGAACAACGAGGGACAGGGGGACATGGGCCTTCAAATCAGGGACACTTGGGAGGTATGGCATTGCCACCTGCACCTCTGGCAGATAGGCCATGTAAATTGCCCCTTCTGTTACAGCAGCACTAGGTGCTAAAGATCAGAGAGATGTATGTAGCCCCAATAAAAGATTTTAGAACATTGTCCTCCTCCCATTAGTTTAAAAAGCGAAATAATACCATAACATGTTTTCTTACTGAAATAAATAAAATATGCTTAGCAATCAAAGTTATCATCTAACCTTTTATTCATAAGAGTGTATCAAATGTTGCATATACATTGTTTTTATGACAAAAGTTGGTCGTTTTATAAGTGAAGCTTAAAACAGAAAGGCTAATGTTGTCTATTGTGACTCTTTAAAGTGAATGTGTTGAGCCCACTAAAAACAATGACTATTCACCCACAAGCATAATTGCCTTTAATACAACATGCTGTGTAGAAGTTTAAAGCTTTGCTACAATATACAGGTGCGAAACAAAGGAAGGCAATAGGAATACGTACATACTAACTTGCTAAGCATTAGTCTAAAAAGGCTTCCACTCTTGCTTTACAGAACAGATCGCTGAAACGCGTCTCCACATACCATACACCATGGGAAAGGTACAGTAATTACACATTGTATTAATAAGGGTATACCTTGACAGAGAAAGTTTTTGACTAATGAAAATAATGTTGGTAGACGCAATGTGACCAAATCAAGTTTATTTACAATCAGAATTTGGAACATTGCAGTAACAACTTGCAGAAGTATTGGGTTCTGATTTATTTAAACTATTTGAAAAACAAGTATGGAAAAAGACAACTTAAAAAAATATGCAAAATACCCACTCCAACTGCCCTTACTGACCGCCGTGTGCCACTTATTGTGGACCTTAAACTGCTTTCTACTTTTATTATTATATATTTAATTTTATTAAATTGATGTCAATCGTGGCGCTGCCCACGTGACTGCTGGACAGCCAATCGCTCCGCAGGATTCCCAGCAGGGGAGGGAGGTTAAGGTGAGGTTTACGGGCATCTGGTCGGGTTATGTGCGGGGGGGGCTCCAACATTCTGAATGCCGACCCCAGCCTGTCATTTTAGCAGTGGCCCCAGCAGCAACCAACTCCCTCACTGTGGAGGCTGTTGATCCGCTTTAATGATTGTTATTGTCCCATATATAGGTTTCTGCTATTGTATAAATGAGCAGGTAGGATCAGTGATGCTACAAAATCCTCTGTATTACTTGTTGCTTTTCAAGTTTACATGCATGTGTTATAATGCAAAACTGATGAATAACCGCAGCACACACAATATACACTTTAGCCATCCTTTTCGGCATTAAACATAAAGGTAAACAAATTAAAATGTAATTCCACAGATCATCTTCTACGAGGACAGAAACTTCCAGGGTCGCTCCTATGAGTGCAGCTCTGAATGTCCTGACCTGTCTTCATACTTCAGACACTGCAACTCCATCCGTGTGGAGAATGGAAACTGGATCCTGTACGAACACCCAAAATACAGAGGACACCAATACTTCCTCCATAGAGGGGAATATCCTGACTTCCAGCAATGGATGGGCGACAATGACTCCATTTGGTCTTGTCGCATCAGTCCACAGGTAATTAGTTCAGCATTAGATTTTAATTTTGTTTGCAGAATAAAATCTCCTGCACAGTTGCTATTTCATTGACCACCAACAGGTGTCTTGCTGTGCTGCATTGGCTCGCTAGGTCTCATCCTTGCTGGTGGTGGGGGAGGATCTTGAAATTAGAATCTCCTCCCCCCAGCCAGTGCAGAAGAATTTTGTGTATCCTTCTCTGGTCCTGTGGCATGCTGTGTGTCCCTGGACCCTGGGCTAGCAGGTTCTTATGTCAATAGAGCTGCTGACTTTATTCTGGTCATTGTCTGTGCTCTAGTAGCCTGTCTGTTCTCCAGGAGCTGCTAGGCTCACTTTTTGGATATTCCTGGGCTAACAGGCTCTCTCATTCCCAGAACTGGTGAGCCCATGCCCTCTGTGTTTTACAGAAGACCTCCATTATTCCAAGAGGCTTCTGACTCTGCCTGTGGTAAACCTAATACCAGCACCTTTGAACCCCTTAGTTCAGGTCAAGCCTTGTTCTGTTATAATTTAACCTGCAGTTAAGATGTCAGTTTAATTTTCTACCTAGTTTATGATTATAATGCATTTGTGTCCTAATTTAAAGTGGATGTCTAGTTACAGGGTAACCAATTTCCCCTGCTCTGTCTGCAGCACCCAATGTCAGAATCGCCGGGTGGACAGAGCGCAAGGGCACGGTAAGGAGATTTTTTTATTGTTACCCCCCACTTCACCTACCGGGGGGGGGGGAGGGGTAAATATGCAACTGGTAGTTAAATTAATGTAGGAATAAGCTTCCGTTTTCACGTATTTTGAGATAACAAAGTAAAATGCCCCCATGTTTTGGAGTGCTTATGGCATACAGTCTTTTTATTATTCTAGCACCAAGGATCATTCAGGCTTAGAATTTACGAGAGAGAAGACTTTAGAAGTCAGATGATGGAATTTTCTGAAGACTGTCCACGTGTCTTTGAGAGATTCCGCTTTAATGATATCTACTCTGTCCCAGTACAAGATTGATAGTGGATGTTCTATGAGGAACCCAACTACAGGGGATATCAGTACTACCTGAGACCTGGAGAGTACAGAAGATACAGTGACTGGGGTGCATCAGACCCTAGAATTGGCTCTTTTAGAGGAGTTCACTATTTCCACTAAATGTTTTTTTTTCAGTTCAATATATATTTAAAAAATCTCATTTCATTTTCGTGTTTGCTTTCGGGTTTACAGGCAACAAATAAACCCTAGTTTTAAGAGGACATTTTAACTACGCTCTCTGAAACCCTCCAGGCCCACCCATATTCTTAACATATAGATGCTAGGGCCAGTTTTAATCTTCTTTAAAGCTTTATGTGTGAAACAGAATGATGGCTGACAGTCAGACAATACCTTTTTAAGCGCTAGCCTCTATAACCAAGTGCAACTGTAAAACGGGTCATTAGCCTGTTTTCTGGGTGCTGGTGGCAGGGCCGTATTTAGAGTTCATGTTGCCTTAAGCACTATTTGTACTTGCACCCCTCCCCATGGTTGGCTCCGCTAAACCGAACTTGACCTGGTATCTTTAAGAAGGTATGGGTTATAAGTAGGAAAGGAATGGGCTTTCCTGTAGCTCTGGAGTGTCAGACAGATCTTGATGTAGATCAGCCATTTTTCAGGACCTGGACGTGGGTGAGGATCTTAGCTCATTTTCGGGCTTGCTTTTTACCACTGCAAGCAACGATTTCTATTAAGAATTTAGGATCACAATGTACAATGCAGCCACACCCACCCATCACCTATATGGGGCTGCCATACTTGTGTGCATCTCCCTTGTGGTCCCCTATTGGATGGACCTCTGTGAGGAAAGTATCTCTTAAATCTAATGCTTACTGGTAGTGGATTAGTGTGGAAATAATTTTTCACTTTTCCAATCACATGCTTACCTTATTTACCACCAGTCAACCCAGAATTGTCCTCCCACATTCTCCAGGAGTGGGTTGGATGAGTCGGACAAGGAATAGGCCCGGATACAAAAAACATATGGATAAGTGAAGCTGAGAAGTGGGGATTGGATGACAGAAACTGGTTAGGCACAAGTGTGGATGGGTGGCGGGATGGGATTGGCTGGTTAGGGATTGGTGGGGGGGAAAGGTGGATAGTCAAATGGGCTAGCTGAGGAGAAGTGTAGATGGATGGATGGGGTGGGCTGGTAGAGGATGAATGTGGATGAATGAGTGGGATAGGGAAGATTGTAGGTGGATGGATAGATAAATAAGATGGGGATGAGTGCGACTGGATAGATAAATGGGATGGAGGGATGAGTGCAGATAGATGGATGAGTGTGGATGTATAGATGAATTGGATAGGTATGAGCGCAGATGGATGGATGAATGGGATGGTGATGAGTGTGGATAGATGGATGCGTGCGATTGGGATGAGTGTGGATGGATGGATAAATGGGATGGGGATAAGTGCAAATGGACTGATGAATTAGATGGGGAGAAGTGTGGATAGATGAAAGGGATGGGGATGAGTGCAGATGGATGGGATGCCCTGGTTAGGATGGGTGTGGATGGATTAGATGGACTGGTTGGGATGAGTGTGGATGGATGGGACTGGGTGGTTGAAACGAGGGCCGATGGATTGGTGGATAGATGGATGGGCTGGCTGGGGATATGTGCAAATGGACGAGAGCCGGCTGGATGAGAATAAATGATAAAATCAATGGCAACACAAAAGAAAGAGGAGGAGGGGGCCTGGGAAGGTAACAATGGTTAAGCAGAGGCTAAAGACGTAGTGAACGTGAACTTTTGATGCGGAAAATTGGTGCCAGCAGCCTAGCTCTGTTCACCCTGCCTGGGAGCTGAGGCATGTGTCAAGTGTGAAAGGTCATGGCTCAGCAGGGTGGGGGTCACAGAGCGTGATAACCTCCCACTCTGGGAGTCCTCCTTCCTTCCACAAATCATTCTTATCTTAATGCAGCAATGGGCTGCAGCTGTGCCACGCTGCATTACATGCAATGTTCAGGGAGTAGCCCCAGAGGCTGAGAAGAGGTGAAGCCTCTGGTATGAAGCTGCCAGCCACCAGGCCTCCTTTTTGGGCCACACCCCATAAGGAAGTCTTGGTTCCCCCCCCCCCCCCCCCAATGATGGTCCTGGTCTGGCCCCATCTGCTTTGCCCAGCAGTGTTTTCTTCATTGGTGCCTGAGGAGGTGGGAGTTGTTGGCTAAAGTATGTGTAACACAGCGATTTTGGCCCCTAAATGATGGCTGCCATCTGTCTCACTGCTGGCAGATGAAAAGATTTTCTTTCTATTAAAATGTTGCTGGCCCCCACCTCCGCTGTAGCTCCATCCTAGGTACATGCCTATTTTTGCCCCAGTAGCAAATACTGCCCTGGCTACTGGCAATTGCTAGGCTGCGACTGCTAGTAGCTATGAAAACTGCTGGGTGTAAGAATGCTGAAAAGAGCCATAGCTACAGGGAGGTTCATAAGTGGTGCCTGCATCGGGGCCCTCGAGGCCCTCGAGGCCCAGCCAAAGCTGAATTAAGTGTGGTGGAGTCCCCTCGGAAGAAAATCAGGTGGAGGCCCCTGATGCAGATTTTTTTTTTCCATTAAAGGGGACCAAAGCCCAGGATTTTGACTATTCTGGGTCTTAGTCCTTTCCTCCGGGGCACCCCAGATGGCCAATGCCAACTCATCTCTTCCCAATCCTACAGCACATGCTTGCCACTCGTCCAATCAGTGCACTCGGAGCCGCTGATGTCAAGTCATCTAAGGCTTCATCTAAGGCCAGCAGCTCAGAGCGTGCTGGTGGCTGCATCCCCTGCTTCCCTCTTACAGGAAGCGTGCCCGCGTCAACCATTCACAAATGCCTGGAGTGGGCACGCGCCCTACTAGAGGGATAGCAGGAATGCAGCATGCGCCATTGGACCAGGAAACAAGGTAAGTGTATGGGGCAATCTGGGGGTTTCACACAGTGGGACATCCTTATTTTGGATGCCCTGGGGTGAGGGAATCAATCGGCCTGGGAATCTTATAGATTCTTGGTCCGATCAGCGTGCGTTCACTTTAAAATAAAGTGTCTCCATAACCCCAACCTTACATAGGGTGTAAGTGCACAGTGGGAGGGTGCCACTCTGTGCACTCTCTGTGCGGCTGCTGCCTGTGTCCAGACGACAGTGCTGAATTACAGAAGACTTTTTTTTGTCAGATCCCAGTCCCATGTGCCACCCTTGCCTTATCATCTCCAGACAGCCTCTGTGATAAACAGGCCACCTCCCTGTCATCTGTCACACCCACTTCATTCACTGCAATAGAGGGGGCATGTCTTTGCATGGCTTTGCAGGGGGGCGCGGCTTTGGCCACCCCCTCCCTTTACACAGTGGAGAAACCCTGTTCATCCCCTGTAAAACCAATCTTTGCTTCTTGCTTCAATCACTCTAATGATCCCAACACTGCACGCTATTAGACCAATGGATACATATGTCAGTTACCAACACCACTAAGAAACAAAGCACAAATCAATTTCTTCTATGAGTGGATAAGCTGTGCTCCTTTTTAAAACCACTCTATCTAGTGCTGTACATCTGTGTGTGTGTGGGCCCCACCCACCAAAAAAAAGATGACCTCCCTGTATCTCCTAGGTAGGTAGGTAGGTTATGTAAGTAAGGTAGGTGGGTGAGCAGGTAGGAATACAGGTGAGGTGGCAGTTAGGTGAGTAGGCAAATAGATGGTTAGGTACTCAGATGGTTAGGTGGGGGTAGTCAGGCAGAGCAGTATGTGGGTATTCAGATATGAATAGATAGGAATTTAGGATAGGTAGGGTGGTGGGTCGGTAGACATGTGGATAAATAGATCAGTAGGTAGGTGGTTGGTTAGGCAGATAGATGAGGGGATAGGTTGGTGGGAGGGCAAGTAGGGAGGTCAGCAAGGGGGAAGGTAGGTGCGTGGGCAACTGCCACCTAAGCTCAATGGCCTGATGATTTTGCCTTTGCACCAGGGCTGCCAGCTGACACTCCTGGTCCTAGGTAGGGAGGCGAGTGGGCAGGTATGTAGGTAGGTGGGTGTGTCAGTAGGCAGTTGGATAGTTAGGTAGTTTGGTCAGCATGCAGGTAGATAGGGGGGTGAGTGGGTAGGTGGGTTAATTTATCAGATTATTGCTTAAGTTCATGGCCGACCTTTGATGTGTGCGACTTTTGCAATCAAACATGGCAATGACATTCTCTTCTTCCCTATCGTCTTTGTGCATTACTTCCTCCTTACCTTTATTCTATTTACTTCCGACCTTATTTTAATCTTTCTATTTTCTATTTTTCTCTTTTATTTTGCCTCTCTTTTTCTTCCTCCTTTCTCCCATCTCTATTTTTCTCTATTTCTGTGTTCTCTCTTTTTTCCCACTTTCCTCTCTCTTCCCTCTGCGTTTTTCTGTATTTCTCCTTTTTCCCTTTGTCTGAGTGTAAATGTGTGTACCTGTATGTGTCTGGGGCGCACCATCTTAATGTCTTTAATAGGGTGACATTAACCCTCCCTACGTACGTGGCATCACATACAGAATATTTAATGTTTGCACCAGGGCCCAATCACTTTTAGTTAAACCACGGCACAGAACCTCTTTATTGTATTGAATTTTTACATGACCTATAAATAAAGCTGGCTGAAAATATTGACCAATTGTATCTGGAATAAGTACCCTCTCAAAAATCGATGCTTTAACTTTTTTTTCATGATGAAACAATAACTATACAAATTATCCAGCTGTTTCTGTCTACATTCTTTACTGATTTCCTCAAAAGGTCAGCAACAGGCTAACAACAGATTCAGACAATATATATGTCCCTTATGTGCATGTGTGAAGCCACCAGCATCATGGCAAAGAGATAGAACAGGCAAATAAGTTCTTTGGGGCGATAAGTATTCCTGAGATCTTATGATGCCCTAAGGGATTTCTAACTCTTGTACACACCAGCTATGCACAGGGCTTACAATACTTCATTTCAGTTTAGGTTCAGAGTTACAGACACATAGCTACTAGGTACTAGTAAGAAGGTACCCTTTTGATCCGATATTCATAAAATGAGAGTAACCTTCTCTTAACACCTATAAGTTCCCATCAAGGAGAAGCATTCAGAGATTGTGCTCAAACATTTGATGGTTCAGCAAAAGTAGGCCTGGACAATTAGCATTTAGCAACAGCATGTTACACACGGAGGATGAGGGATGTGGGGTCAGCAATCCTCAGAGATGAAGTCAAAATGAGGGATAAAACCTGACAACATCCTAGGACAGAAAAAAATAAAGTTATTTAAGAAAAGCTAATGCCACATAGTACCACGTAGCATCAGGTAAACGCCGGCCGCGCCGGCCGCGGCCGTATGTGAAAACCATATATATGAAAGTCAATCTGGCGTGCACCTGTAATAGCGTCATGTAGCGTTGAATGTCTTACTAGCGGCGGCTCAGTGTAAAGCGTGGCGCTGTATGTTCAGCAGCGCCATGTAGAACCTGTCACTCATTAGCGTTATCCCATACTTTTCAATGTTTTTTCTTTGTCTGTGTATAAATAGCGTTTTTTTTTTTTTTTTTTTGGTTTCCTCAATTTTAGGATCAAATCATTGCTACCTATTGTTTGCTGGACAGTTGTCTTGTTGTTGGATGTAGCGTCATCTTGGGCGCTTTGCCCTCGGGACGCTACATAGCGTTCTCTTTTAGTGACAGAGTGAAGGGATTTGCTTTTGGTTTTGCTTTATGCACTTCCGGTTTTCCTCTGCGGAATGAAGATGGCTCCCCCTGACAACGCGTGTGTCGGTTCCCCAGCACCTCTTCTAGTTCTGCAGAGGAGGATGTGAAGGCTAATAAGAGGCAGTAAGTTGATCCTCGGGTCATTGGCGAAATATTAAAGATTTTTTTTTCTTTTTTAAGTCTATCTTTTCCTGTGTGTTGTGGCCTTCTTAAGATGTGTTAGTGTTTCCACCTGTTTGTTAGCATTTTTTATATAATCTTTTTTTAATGTGGCAGCCTTTTTGATGTATTATTAACATTTTATGTAAATTCTGCTTTCACATTTCTTGTTTTTCATGTGTTGTTTAATTTGCTTAGTACTCAGCTTAGTACTCTATTAGATTACTGGGCCAATTATTTTCCTCCACCCCAGGGTAATCCAAAATCGAGATGCCCCGCTGTGTGAAAATCCCCAGGTCGCCCATAAACTTACCTTCTTTCCCGGTCCAACAGTGCATGTGCGAGCAGCGTCTGCATACCCACTATCCCTCTAGCAGGGCGTATGGCATTCACAAATGCCTGGCTCGGGCACGCTCCTTGTTAGAGAGTAGTGGGGTATGCGGCCATGAACGCGCTCAGATCCCCTCACTTAGATGAAGGCTTAGATGAAGGGGGGGTGGATCTGAGCACGCTGACTGGACTAGAGGTCGCGCATGTGTCGTAGTCCTGGGAAGAGGTGAGTTTGTTTCCTTTCTGTGCATCTAGGATTTTTGTGTCATGGAATATGATTATGCAAAGGGGCGCAAGAGCAAGATTGTGGAGGAGATGAGACCACATAGTGCCTAAAAGACACACCCTGGAGTTAGCAGCAGCAAGAAGAGACCACATAATTCCTGAAAGACACACCCTAAATTTTGCAGCTGCAAGCGTAGACCAGGTAGTGCCTGAAAGACAGCAGAATGAGTTGGCAGCAGAATGAGGTGACCATATATTGCCTGAAAGACCATATATTGCCTCAAAGACATACCCTGGAGTTCGCAGCAGCATGTAGAGACCATATATTTCTTGAAAGACACACCCTGGAGTTGGCAGCAGCATGAGGAGACTATATATTGCTTGAAAGACACACCATGGAGTTGTTGGCAGCAGCATTAGGAGACCGCATAATGCCTGAAAGACACAATCTGGAATTGGCAGCAGCATAAGGTGACCATATATTGCCTGAAAGACACACCCTGGAGTTGGCAGCAGCATGAGGTGACCATATATTGCCTGAAAGACACACCCTGGAGTTGGCAGCAGCATGAGGAGACCATATATTTCCTCAAAGACACACCCTGGAGTTGGCAGCAGCATGTGGAGACAATATATTACTTGAAAAACTCAGCCTGGAGTTCGCAGCAACATGATGAGACCATATAGTGCCTGAAAAACACACCCTGGAGTTGGCAGCAGCATGAGGAGACTACATAGTGCCTAAAAGACACACCCTGGAGTTAGCAGCAGCAGGAAGAGACCACATACTGCCTGAAAGACAAAACCTGGAGTTGGCAGCAGCAAGAGTAGACCACATAGTGCCTGAAAGACACACCCTGGAGTTGGCATCAGCATGAGAAGACCATATATTGCCTCAAAGACACACCCTGGAGTTTACAGCAGCATGAGGAGACCATATATTACCTCAAAGACACACCCTAGAGTTCACAGTAGCATGAGGAGACCATATATTGCTTGAAAGACACACTCTCAAGTTGGAAGTAGCATGGGGAGACCATATATTACTTGAAAGACACACCCTGGAGTTGGCAGCAGCATGAGGAGACCATATATTGCCTGAAAGACACACTCTGGAGTTGGAAGCAGCATGGGAAGACCACGTAGTGCCATAAAGACATACCCTGGAGTTTGCAGCAGCATTAGGAGGCCACATAGTGCCTGAAAGACACACCATAGAAGGCAGCAGCAAGGAGAGACCAAATAGTGCCTGAAAGACACACCCCGAAGCTGGCAGCAGCATGAGGATACCGTATATTGTCTTAACGACACACCCTGAAGTTGGCAGCAGCATGAGCAGACCATATATTGCCTGAAAGACACACCCTGGAAGGCAGCAGCAAAAGGAGACCACAAAGTGCCTGAAACACACATTGGAGTTGGAAGAAGCAAAAAAAGACTGCCTGAAAGACACACCCTGGAGTTTGTAGCAGCAAGAGTAGACCACAGCTGGAGTTGACAGCAGCATGAGGAGACCATATATTGCTTGAAAGACACACTCTGGAGTTGGCAGAAGCATGAGGAAACCATATATTGCTTGGAAGACACACCCTGGAGCTGGCAGCAGCACGAGGAGACCATATATTGCCTGAAAGACACACCCTGGAGTTGGAAGCAGCATGAGGAGACCACATAGTGCCTGAAAGACACATCCTGGAGTTGGCAGCAGCATCAGGAGACCACTAATGCAGCAGTAACCCCCCCCCCCAGAAGGCAGCAGCAAGAAGAGATCAAATAGTGCCTGAAAGACACACCCTGAAGTTGTCAGCAGCATGAGGAGACCACATAGTGCCTGAAAGACACACCCTGGAATGCAGCAGCAAAATGAGACCACATAGTGCCTGAAAGACAAACTGGAGTTGGCAGACTGATGAGGAGACCATATATTGCCTGATAGACACACCCTGGAGTTGACAGCAGCATGAGGAGATCATATAGTGGCTCAATGACACACCCTGGAGTTGGCAGAAGCATGAGGAGACCATACAGTGCCAGAAAAACACACCCTGGAGTTGGAAGCAGCATGAGGAGAACATATAAAAATGTTAGGTACATATATGCTATCCTAAGAATATTATTAAAAGTTAAGTTTTATGTAATATATTTCATCAATACTTTTGATGTGGAGGAATGGGGGAGCAGCGTTGTAAATCTGTTTTGCACTATCCATATATATATTTTAACAGTAATATGAAGAGTACAGGAAAAGACATGTTGGTCTCAGATTCACAGGCATATACATATTTAACTGCATACTGAGATCGGCATCTACCCCCCACACGCTCCTATAACCGCCAGCCCCACTCCCTGTATGACACTTAAATGAAAAATTTTTAGGCAATGTGTAGGACTGGTATATAGTGAATGCCCCCCCATCCCTCCCCTCCCGGCCCCCCACCCGGAGGCTTAATAGCTATACATGAAAACAGTCCAAAGACTGGACATATGACATTAGTTGAGACCGGGATGGTTCAAGGCTAGAGGGAGACGGAACGGACGAGAGCGGGCGGGAGACGTCGCAATCTGGCTGGAGACCTCCATTAAAGAGTGAAAGGGGGTAAGCCAGGGAGGTAAGAGGGGAGAAGTCAGGGGTGTATGGGGGGGTGTAGAGCACCCGAGGGCAAGGGAAGGGAAATAGGGGAGCAAAGATAGAAGTGGATTAGAAATAGTTACAAGTCAGAAATGGGCACGCAGACAACTAGCCACCTACCGTGCCAGGAGGGGCAGGCAAGTGTCTCTGTAGTCCACCCAACCAGCTCATGTTATGGAACACCGCTCCTGTGTATCCATAGATTTTGCAGCCAACTCCTCCATGCGGCCTATAGCTTCTACCTCCTGTGTCCATTCCATAAGCGTTGGAGAGATTGTTGACATCCAGTGCCTGGGAATGATTGTCTACATTGCTGTTATAAAGTGCCGCAGAACCCCCTTTTTGTTATTGGAGATAGAGCCCGGAAGCAGCGATAGTAATGCCAGCTGAGGCGTATTCTGCACAGACTCCCCCGTAATGGAGATGTGGACAGATAGGACGTTCCCCCATAGGGCCTTAATATTCGGATAACTCCACCATAGATTGTGGGGGGGGTGAGGGGTTAGCGCCTCTTTGGTGCTATCCCTCCTATAGCCAGATGGGTAACTTGTTTGTTTTCCCTGACTCTCCAAAGTTTTGTGAAATGTGTAGGGGGGAGGGGTACCTGAGGTTTCGGGTACCTCTAATAGGAGAGCTTTATCAGGGGGGGTATATTGGTCCTTAGTTAGTATAACTAAAGACTTTGACCATACTATGTATAAAAAGTTTATCCTTGTTTATTTTGTACACTTGGTTTTTTTCACATATTATACATATAATTCACTCATATTTTACACTTGTCTCAACATTTTTTCACATAGTTTACATATTATTTACACTTATTTTCACATATATTTACACCAAAATCCTCTATCCGTATAGGAGGTCTTGTCCATTATATCAACATATATCTCTGTGATATAGTGTTGTGACTTCCTGCTATAGTTAGAGACGGCCGGGTCCTACCATGTAATATGGCTGGAAACCGCCTTTACAAATTGTAGCAAGCATTAAAATTTAGTTGTGACTCTCAGTTGTAGCAAGTTCAAGTAGAGATGCGTGCAGACGTTTCGCTTCTGATCGGCTTCTTCAGTGCACAAATGTATATGTCTAGTTTGGGTAGTTGAGAGTACTTAGTAATGTGCTTCTTACATGTTGTATCAGATAAGAAAGTCAATAAAAATCTCACATACCTTTTTCTATGAGAGTGATAAGGGGGCGCTTGCTTCAGGGCATCCTTGCTTCAGGTCATCCTTAAGGGTCTGGTGCTGTACACTTAAGACCTGTGTAATTATTAGGTTTAGCTACTCTTTAAAGTAAGTGGGGGGGCATCTGTTATGCTTAGGTTTAGATGGGTACCTTTTACTTGTAGTTGTTCTGAGGCGAGGATCAGCTGTTATATAGAAAATAGATTATGAATATTGAGTATCCTCTATTTAGTATGCTGGGTTTAGCTAGTAAGTAGCTTTGCTCACCTGTTCCGTGCTGCGGAGACTGTCCGTATGACAGTCGATTTGTCAAGGCCGTCCCCGTTTGTCCACGTGCGCTGCTGCTGACATTCGGTCTGGGCGCGCTTTTGTGGAGGAAGTGCGGGGCGGTCTCGTTTTACCGAGAGCCGTCTCTGGACGCTTGCGGGGGAGGAGTCCCTCGTCGCGTCCTCACTGCCTGTGATAGGCAGAGGGTAGTGTGACGCTTATGGCGTCATCACTACCTGGGCGGCTCCCGGCCGCAGACAGGAAACAGAGGCGCCGCCATTTTTGCGGAGCCTATACATGGAGACCATCTGTGTAGTTTTTACAATCAAACATGTTTATTTTGGCAATTTATACTCGTTTTATATCATAATAATTAATAGTAATTAGAGATGGTCTTTACTAAGTATTGGGGCTTATTATCTTATATTCATATGATGGTCTGGTTCAGGATGCCTGATATGCAAGCGCTACCTTTTACATGTTTAGTTTGTACAGTATTGTACTTTTTCTTGTTATATCCTGCTATTTATTTTGATGCTTCTATGTTGTTGGTTGGATCTGCAGTGTGTTTTTCTTTTGTGTCACTGGTTAGCTATGTTGTTCTGTTTCTTTGTGTTGGTATGGTCTATATTGTATACTTTTGTTTGGGTGAGTTAGTTTGGTCCTATCTTTGTGTGGTCTATCTTTGTTATTCTTAGTTTATACCTGTGGGAATATCAGTATTTGTTTTGTTTTTATTTTTGTCTTAGTTATTTTAGAAAAGGGACAAAACTGTTAGACTCATTCATGCCTGGAGGGCTGAGTGCCTTGAGTGTAGTTATCCACTTTGTTTCCTTCTGTAATGTGGTTTTTTGAATGTCTCCTCCCCTTGGGTGTTGATGGACTCTATCTAAGACTTGGAATGTGGCTCCTTTTGGGGACCCCTCATGTTTCCTTGCCCAGTGTTTGCCGACTGGAGTGAGTACGTTTTTATTTTTTATGTCTCTGATATGTTCGTATATCCGTGATTTTAACTTTCTGTTTGTCTTCCCTATATAGAAGTTTGGACAAGGACACATGAGTATGTACACCACATCTGTGGTGTTACAGTTGGCAAAATGTCTTTGTTCTACCACCTGGCCCGTCGGGAGTGTTATACTCTTCCCTGTTTTTATGTACCTACAAGTTGAGCAATTTTCACACTTATACGTGCCTTTTACTTTACAGCATGTCTCAATTTTTCTTGCCCCGGAGTAATGACTCCTCACTAGTTCATCTTTAATAGATCTAGCTCTTCTAAAAGTTAATTTAGGCACTTCGGGTACAAATTGGCCTATTTCTGGGTCCCTCTTTAGGATGTACCAATGACTACTGAGGATTTCCCGGATTACACTGTGTTGGGCGTTGTAGGTGAGTATAAAGGGGGTATATTCCAAGGTTTTGTGTTGTTTGCTTTTGTTCAGGAGGACTGTCCTGTCCTGTGTCTGGGCTCTTTTATATGCCTTCTTTAAGGTTTTAGTGGAGTATCCTCTTTCTTTTAGTCTGCTCCTAATGCCCGCTGCAGCTAATCTGAATTCCTCTTGGTTTGTACAGTTCCGTTTGGCTCTGAGATATTCCCCATAGGGGATACTATTCCTTAACGTTAGTGGATGAGCACTTGTTGCTCTGAGTATATTATTTGCTGCTGTTGGTTTTCGATAGAAGGTCGTGGAAATGGTCCCCATGGGGTCTTTTCTTATTATTAGATCTAGGAAACTGACTTCCTTTTCATCTGATTCTATTGTGAATTTTAAGTTGTATCTGTTCTGATTTATGAGTGATATGAAAGTTGTTAGTTGAGTTATGTTACCTCCCCAGAAAATGAGGATGTCATCTATATAGCGATGCCATGTAATGATTTGTTTTGTGTACCCTTAAGGATGACCTGAAGCAAGGATGCCCTGAAGCAAGCGCCCCCTTATCACTCTCATAGAAAAAGGTATGTGAGATTTTTATTGACTTTCTTATCTGATACAACATGTAAGAAGCACATTACTAAGTACTCTCAACTACCCAAACTAGACATATACATTTGTGCACTGAAGAAGCCGATCAGAAGCGAAACGTCTGCACGCATCTCTACTTGAACTTGCTACAACTGAGAGTCACAACTAAATTTTAATGCTTGCTACAATTTGTAAAGGCGGTTTCCAGCCATATTACATGGTAGGACCCGGCCGTCTCTAACTATAGCAGGAAGTCACAACACTATATCACAGAGATATATGTTGATATAATGGACAAGACCTCCTATACGGATAGAGGATTTTGGTGTAAATATATGTGAAAAAAAGTGTAAATAATATGTAAACTATGTGAAAAAATGTTGAGACAAGTGTAAAATATGAGTGAATTATATGTATAATATGTGAAAAAAACCAAGTGTACAAAATAAACAAGGATAAACTTTTTATACATAGTATGGTCAAAGTCTTTAGTTATACTAACTAAGGACCAATATACCCCCCCTGATAAAGCTCTCCTATTAGAGGTACCCGAAACCTCAGGTACCCCTCCCCCCTACACATAACTCCACCATATATGGGCCATATTACAAGGCCCTTCTAGGCACCTCCAGCACATCGGAGCAGGTCGCGTGAAACTTGTTCAGATCTGCCGGGCACCTATACCAACGGGACAGGACCTTATAGATCCTCTCTTGAGCTGCACACGGAACCGATAAAGTGTGGGTAAATATATACATTTTGGTGAGATCCTCAGTAAATATAGATATTCCAAATTCCTCCTCCCACTTCCTAATGAATCCCGGCGAGGATTCATGTAGTGCTTCTAGTAGGGTTCGATATAGGACTTCGACAGCATGTGTACGGGGGGTTCCGGAATTAGGACATGTTCTAACTGGGTCAACGGTCTGGTACCCTGCTCCACAAGGTTTTGGGTTGTTACAAAGGCACTCAACTGCCTGTGGAGGAACCATGAGATATACAGCCCCGGTACTTTGTCCCTCAACTCACCAAGTGTAGGAAGCCTACCTGATGCCAACATGCTACCCATAGTGACATTGGAGGAGGCCACCCATGCTAGGAAACTATCAAAAAGCAGGGTTAGGGGGCCTGGTCTATAAATTACAGCATGCCGTCTAATCAACTTATCCTAAACCAGCTAGAATTAACCAAACAGAAATGGCAGGGAGTCTCTCTGGCACCTGGGAAGTGGACTTCCCCAAGGAAAAGAAATAGGATTGATAGGAGACAACGCCCTCTGTATCCTAACCCATTGCTTCCCTTCCCCCTTATGAGTCCAATCGAGTACTCGTAGTGATACAACTGCTGGTGAGTTTTCAGGTCAGGAAGGCCGCTCCCGCCATCCGACTTACGCTTAGTTAAGGTGCTGAATCTTATCCAAGGTTTCCCTGTACCCCACACAAATCTCAAAAAAGCAGGCCTAAGTTTCTTGAAGAAACTATTGGGCAGGTGGATGGTTATGGTTTGAATTGAAATTTAGGAAGGATGTCCATTTTTAGTACGTTAATCCTCCCAAACCAAGAAATGTGTTGTTTGTCATATGAGTTTAGATCATTCAGTGTCTTTAGGAGTAAGGGGGAATAATTGAGTTCATATAGGCGGGAGAAGTCTGAGGGGATCTGGACTCCAAGGTATTTAATTGATGGGGTTGCCACTTAAAAGCAAAGTTCAATTCAAGTTGTTCTACAATCTAACGGGAGAGAGATATGTTTAGGGCCTCTGATTTAGAGTAACTGATCTTGAAATTACTCATGCAGCCAAACGTTTCGATTTCCTTAATAGCCGTTGGGAAAGAGGTCAAGGGAGCTGTCAAATGTAAGAGCAGGACAAAGAGATCTTATATTTACAGTCTTCCACCACTATGCCCCTGATATCTGGGTTCTGCCTTATGGCCACTGCTAGGTGCTCCATGGTGATGACATACAGCAGTGGAGAAAGTGGGCAGCCCTGCCACGTGCCATTACTGATACTGAAGAAAGAGGAAAGCAGGCCATTTACTCTCACCTTTGCCGTGGGTTCAACATTCAAAGACAGTATACTAAACAGGAGGGAGGGGCCAACACAAGCCTGTTGAAGGGATGCCTTAAGAAACATCCAACCCACCCTATCAAACGCCTTTTCTGCGTCGCACGACAAAAGGCACGCCGGGATTCTGTTAGCGTCGGCATGAGCTATTAAATTAAAAAGCACAAACCTGGCCTGGTCCAATTCTATCAGACCTGGTAGAAGTGGTTGGAGCCTGAAAGACTGAATCTTGGCATACAATTTAATGTCAACATTTATTAAAGATATCGGCCTGTAACTGCTGCACAAGGATAGGTCCTTCCCTGGCTTGGGGAGGACCAAAATAATGGCTTCCAAGGACTGCCTGGGGGAACCCACAATCCATAGCCATCAACCCCTGGTCTCTTACCCCTGGCCACCTCATGTTCAGAAAAAGGCTCCTCCAAGACCTTGGCTTCTTCCCTAGGGATGGGGGTAGGGGTGTATTGTGTACGTAAGCTAGGACCTCCTCCAGGGGTTCTGCATTAATCGGGGCATCTCATTCTCGATGTAGGTTGTAGAGAGATTGATAATATTTGATAAAGGTATCTGCGATCTGGGAGGGTATTACAGTAGGCTGGCCCTGTAGTCGTTTAATACAAGGAATGTACATGGCCTCGGGCCTCAGATGTAGTGCCCTGGCAAGTGGCCCCCCACATTTTTCCGAAGCTGGATAGCAAAGTGCTCTTTGCCTCTCTCTGTACCTCAGGTACATCCTGTTGTACAGACCCTGCAACTTTTCTCTAGTATTCATCAGGTCAAGGTTTAAAGTGCTAGACGGGTTCATTTTATGATCCTGTTCCAGGCTCCGGATCAGTTGTAGTGTGTCAGAGATTTTGGAGGCTCGCTCCTTCTTTAGTCTGGTCCCATGTTTTATAAATTCTCCTCAGACTGCAAATTTCCATGCTTCCCACAGGTACGGAAGAGATATGGGATCCTGCTGGTGGTTCTTAAGAAAATCTTTTATGGCACCCCTAACAGGCATACAGCATCCCTGAGCAAAATATTATTAAGTCTCCAGCTCCGGCAGTTTGGGTAAAGCTTGGGCAGGGCCACCGAAAGGGGCATGGTCCGACCATAGAATCTGGCTGATTCAGCTTGTGAAGCCCAGTCCATTGCATGGTGGCTAACCATGGTGGCTAATAAATAGTCTATTCTGCTGTAAGAATTGTTAACAGCAGAGAGGAACGAGAAGTCTCTGTCTCCTCCATGGAGGGCCTGCCAGGAATCCACCAGCTGCATATCAGAGAGCAATTTTTTCAATATATCCTGGAGGAGGTATTCAACTTCGGCAGCATAGGAATATTAAAATCCCCCCCCCCCCACACTATTAGGGTACCCTCCGAGAACTCGTCGAACAACCTGGGCACTCTCACACAGAAACTGACCTGTTCGATATTGGGAGCATAGATATTTGCTATGGTATATACCTTTACGAATAGTTCAGCTTTGAAAAATATAAACCAAACATTTGGATCGACCTTGAGCTCTATCACCTTGTGGGTAAGGGATTTATGGAAAGCAATTGAAACTCCAGACGCTTTAGAGTTGTGGTTAGGAGCATGGTGCCATGAAGGGTAGTAGCAATTCCTAATAGTGGGTAAGTGACCCTCCTTAAAGTGTGTCTCTTGAAGGAGCAGAATAGCTACTTTGTGCTTATGCATATCGTACAAAACCTGCAATCTTTTATTGGGGATATTCAGACCCTTAACATTGAAGGAGTCAACTGTTAGTTCCGGCATTGTCTACGCGCTCCTACCTCTGCTCCCTCAGAGAAAATGGTGTATTAGGCAGGAAAAGGAGTGAGTGGGAAAAGGGGTGGGCACGAGTCCCGTGCAAGTGGGGTATGAGCCAGAGCAAGGCCTCCTAAATCGCTTCCAAGCAGGGCCATGGGCCTCTCCTCCATGCCCCAGGCAGTCCACAGCCCCCTAAGGCGGCCACTATGGGGCCCACCGCCGGACCTCCACCGCCGGACCTCCACCGCCGGACCTCCACCACCGGACCTCCACCACCACTAGACAGGCAACCGAAACCCCGGGGCATGGCAGAAGGGCATGAACTCTTCAATTCCGCCAAAGCCAAGTCCATTCGCACGGGAGGTAGCCGGGACACAAGGTCACCAAAATCTATGTGTTCTCCAGGAGGCTTGTCCAGGACAAGGTTGAAATTTCTGGTAATGACTTCATTAAGGTTGTTATTCTCCGGGGCTTCCAGAAGTTCGAGTCGAATGTTGTTAATGCGACTTCTGTTAGTTGGTTAGAGTTCGAGTGGGCCTGATGCATCACCGACTGCGCCATTTCAAGCGCTCCCAGCCATTGTTCTTCAGTAGCCTGCTGTCGTTCAAGGGTATTCACTCTACCGGATACCTCGGAGACTGACCATAGGGTTGTTTCGAAGCCTTCTAAAATCCATCTTGTTTTTGTCTCTAAATGTGTAATTTCCACATAGTAATCATAGGTATACGTGCGTACGCATGATGCAGAGCCTCCATCAGGAGCGTTCCGTTTTGCTTTCATAGCTGTGTAAGCCATCAAAAATGGCTATGTACAGCTCTCGCAGTGTGTACGGCTCTCTACAAGGCGAGAGGACAAGGTTTTTGTTCACGTTGAATTGTAATCCTACTACCGTTTTAGAGCGATTTTCAACGTACCTTGCAATGTAAAATTTCAGTGTCCCGCGATATTCAGCTTGCATGTTTCTCAAAATATATGTTGATATAACATAGAAACGTAATATTGATGTAGAAGCTGGTATGTCTGCAGGCATGTACGCATGCGCGCAGCTTATTAACTGATTCATGTACCCGGTTTCAGCTATTCCATCACTCATTTCTGCTCCAATGCTAAGTCCCTTGTCAGTGTGTTTTTTCCATGTAGCAATGTTTTAATGCTTACCCTAAGTCCCTTCCCTCTTGACCTTTGTTTGGTTTTCCTTGTGCATTCTCTCGGATTAATGTGCAGATGTGTATATATGAACCGTAAAATATTGACATAACAATCGTAAACATAGTAATTACGCTTTTTTTTTTGTGTGTTTTATTTATAAAATTTGGTTATAAAAACATGTTGTTATAAAAAATGTTGTACAATGCAAAAGTCAAATTGTTTAAATAAAAAAACTATGTACAAATAGTGGCAGCTTCCCAGTGTTTTAATCACTTGTGGTCCCCATTGATGAGGCCAGCTCCTCTATTTCTCCCACCAGCCCATGAGCAGCAGCTGTAAGTTGTTGAAGGCGCTGCTGTGCACGTGTGAGGGCTATAAAAAGAAGAGCGTGGGGGCTATCTTGGGAAGTTTCTATTAGTTATGTGGCATGCACCAGCAAGAGCCTTTGCCTTCAATCTCAATCCAACACTAGGTTCAGCAAAGCCACCCCTACACATACTGGTCGCAAAGGCAAATCTCAGGCATGCAAGAATGTTGAGCCAACCAGGGCTTCAACTAAGCAAAGAAAAGCTCCTTTGAGCCAGACTGCAGCTCAAACCAAAACTGCCACAAGCAGGAAGGCAAAGGAATCCTCCTCCAGCCATACTGCTCTCCCTACTCACACATCTCACACTACAACATCATTAGCAAGCAAGTGTAGTAAGGGCAAGGGGAAGAGTAGGGCAACACACAATAGCCCCCCAACAACACCTGCTCCTGCTCGAGGCCACTTTGAAGAATCTAATTTTGAGAGGCCCTTCTCACCGGCCCAGCCAAGAACACACACCCAGCCCCCAAGCAAGTCCTCTTAAATCATTAGCCAGTGAAAGGTCTTTTTATTCATCATCCACACCACAAATCAACCACAAATGTCACCCATTTTGTCAAGAACCCCGGATGATGCAGACAGGCCATCTGTTGGGCGAAACCTGCAGTGTGGCACTTTGAGTGGGCGCATTAGTGAGGCCCATTGTATGGCTTTGGCTACTGGTGTCTCCGACCATTTCCATCAACTGTATGGGAGCAATTCCAGAGCTACCAGCAAAAACCACAGATTGCAACTGTGGGAGGAGATCACCAGGCAGGTGAATTGCGTGGGCACGGAGCGCAAAGATGTGGATCAAGTCCAAAGAAAATTTTCTTAAAGTATGCCGTTCTGCAGAAGATTAATAAGCACAAGTTGCATGGGTACAGATTGTTGTTTTGGTTGGGAAGGTTGATGTTGTACATGACCTTCAAATTTATATTGATTTTTTCTTGTATAAGGTTTCAACCAGGAGGTGAATATCCAGTCAAACTTTCATTTACTGCTACACTCCAGGGCTTGGGAAACGGCTCTTCAGCAAGCCTAATGCCCTCTCAACAACAGCCCCGGTCTTCCTATGTGCCCGATTGTAGACGTCATGTGGCTGCGTCTGAGGGCGCAGGATGGAGGTCATTAGCCACGGAAGCAGGGGGTATCCCAAATCCACTTAAACAAAAAAAATTAAAGTATTTTTCTTTCTAATTGTTAAAGGGCATGTCAGGTCCCGTGGGACGTCTTCCTTCCAATAAGTCAGCAACCCCCAATCTCCGCTGCTTTCTTCGCCTATAGCCAAGCCCCCATTTGCCGGGACGCAGGATACGCCTCACCGGACACGGTTGCCCCCAGGACTTGTTAGCACAAAGGATGCTGACTTATGCAGGGGAAGGTGGATGAACCAGGAACAAGACTGGTAAGACAAACGGGCAGAGGTCATACACGGGTGATCAGTCCAAGGAAGCACGGTACAAAAGGATTGAGACGGAAGAATGGTCAGGGCTAGCCAAAGGTCACACCAGGAGGTCAGAGGTACGCGGTACAGAGGAGCAGGCAGGAATCGTGGTCAAAAACAGGCAAGGTTGGTCCAGGCGGCAATCAGGAATGGTCATACACGGCAGAATCGTAAGGAAAATAGCAATCACAATCACACCCAGCAGCACGCTATCACGGGCAAGGAACAAGTGCAGAGTGAGCAGCTTTATAGGAGTGATGGGACAGGAAAGGGGATTTGATTGGTGCAACATAGGAACCTGAGGCTGATTGCCCCATTCAAACTGCCAGTACTGAGCTCATTGGCCCAATCCAATTACCTCCGGCGGGCGCCCTGTGTGCAGCGCCGCCGGAGGGCATACACACCAGTGAGTGACGCGCGCGCGCGTGTATGGAACTGCGCGCCGGGAGCGCGCCGAGACGCCCGTGGCGCGGCCGCTCCCGAGGCCATCGGAGAGGAGACCGCCCGAGTAGCCGCTCGCGACGGAAAGAGCCGAGCGGCCGCTCGGGACGGAAACAGCCGAGCGGCGGCCGGGGAGAGGAGACGCCGAGCCGCCGCCTGGCAGAGACGCCGCCCAGCCCACACGCTGGCCGAGCGGGAGCCGCCGACGTGGGACCGAAGGACAGGTGAGTGTCTCTGGGTTTGTACAGGGCTCGTGACACTACCCCCCCCCTTCATGAGGGGCCTCAGGACCCTTACCCGGTTTATCCGGATTTTCACGATGGAATCTATTAACCAAGGCTCTGGCATGGACGTCTCTAGCGGGTACCCAACACCTTTCCTCAGGGCCAAATCCCTTCCAATCAATTAAATACTGTAACGAATTTTGTACTACCCGGGCATCGAGTATTCTATTAATTTCATACTCAGGCTCATCTCCCACTATGACTGGAGGAGGAGACGAAACCTGAATATTTTTGGCCGACTTTAGTAAAGAAACATGGAAGGTCGACGGAATTTTCATGGATAAAGGTAGCTTAACCTTAAAAGTAACATTGCTCAGTTTGTTAGTAATGGGAAAAGGACCGATGTACTTAGGGCCTAACTTAGCCGAAGGTTGTCTAAGAGCAATATTTCTAGTAGATACCCAAACCCAGTCACCCACCTGAAAAGGTGGTTCTTGCGACCTATGTCGATCTGCAAAATTCTTATAACTTCTGGAGGCCTTCTTAAGGTTTGTCTGTATGTCAGACCATACTTTACTTCTTTCACGTAGCCATTCCTCCAAGGCCGGCAAGTTGGAGGAAGGACCAGAGAAGGATGTTGCCTTAGGATTCTTACCATAATTACAAAAGAACGGCGAAAACTTAGTCGACTCACTGGGAGCATTGTTAAAGGCGAATTCTGCGAAGTCGATAAATTCCGCCCATTGCTCTTGGCGATCGGACACAAAGCAGCGCAAGTATTGCTCTAGACTCTGATTCACCCGTTCAGTCTGACCGTTAGACTGGGGGTGGTACGCTGTAGAAAGCGAAACTTTAATACCTAAGCGATTACAAAAAGCCTTCCAGAAACGAGATACAAATTGGACCCCCCTGTCAGAAACGATATTTTGTGGTAAACCGTGGAGGCGGAAAATATGGTTAACAAATAGTTGTACTAAATCTGGTGCCGACGGAAGTTTCGTTAGAGGGATAAAGTGAGCCATTTTGCTGAAGCGATCCACCACAACCCAGATTACCGTATTTCCCTGCGATGGGGGTAGGTCGACAATAAAATCCATGGATATGTGTGACCAGGGCTCTTTGGGAATTTTTAGAGGAACCAGTAATCCCGCTGGCGAGCCATGAGTGGTCTTACTTCGGGCGCATATAGGACATGCTTCGACAAAGGCGGTGATATCGCGTCTGAGAGTAGGCCACCAGACATGGCGTTTGGCGATAGCCAAGGTCTTTCGAATACCACAGTGACCGGCGGTTTTGGCATCATGTAATTCCTGTAAGACGGCAAGACGTAGATGAGGTGGAACAAACAAACACTCAAGTGGTTTACCAGGAGGGGAATCAACCTGAAATGGCGTTAACGAGTGAGACAAGTCAGGAAGAAGAGCACCTACTACACACCCAAAGGGCAAAATAGGTTCAGCAGTACCTATTTGATCCTTACAATCCCCAAAGTTCCGAGACAGGGCATCTGCTTTGGCATTCTTCTTCCCAGGTTTATAGGTAATAATGAAATTGAAGCGAGAGAAGAAGAGAGCCCAGCGCGCCTGACGGGAGTTGAGTCTCTTGGCGGACTCTAAATATTCAAGATTCTTATGATCAGTGTATAGAGCCTTCTAACCAATGACGCCATTCTTCAAAAGCCAGTTTAATACCCAATAATTCTCTATTCCCAACATCATAGTTGCGTTCGGCAGGAGAAAATTTACGATAAAAGAACGCACAGGGATGCAACTTCTCTGGATTGCCTGAATATTGGGAGAGGACTGCCCCTACCCCTAGTTCAGATGCATCAACTTCTAATACAAAGGGGAGCTTAGTATTGGGGTGTACCAAAACTGGAGCTGAAGTAAAAGTTTCCTTCAGTAATTGGAAGGCGTTTATTGCTGAGGGAGGCCACTCCTCAACAAAAGTGCCCTTCCGGGTAAGATCAGTTAAGGGACTCACAATAGCGGAGAATCCTCTTATAAATTGTCTATAGAAATTCGCAAACCCCAGAAATCTCTGGAGTGCTTTAAGGGTTCTAGGTTGCTCCCACTCCAATATAGCGGACACTTTGGAGGGATCCATAACCAACCCATGCTTAGAGATTATATAACCCAGGAATGGAATTTCAGATACCTCAAACACACATTTGGAGATCTTGGCATACAGATGGTTCTCCCGTAACCTCTGCAACACCGCTTTGACATGCTGACGGTGTTCCGACAGGGAACGGGAAAAGATGAGTATGTCATCTAAGTAAACCACTAAAAATTTACCCAGGAAATCACGGAATATATCATTTACAAAATCCTGAAACACTGCAGGGGCATTGCACAAACCAAAAGGCATCACCAAATATTCATAATGCCCATCCTTTACGTTGAAGGCAGTCTTCCATTCGTCCCCCTGACGAATGCGGATTAAGTTGTAGGCCCCTCTAAGGTCCAATTTGGAGAAGATCTGCGCGCCCGAAACCTGATTAAATAAATCGTTGATCAAAGGTAGAGGATACCTATTCTTAACAGTAACCTTGTTTAGCTAGGGGGCATTGTCCCAGGGAGTAGATCGATAGGGCAATCTTAGGTCCTATGTGGGGGAAGAACATCGGCAGATTTCTCTGAGAACACATCTGCCCAACCAACGTAAGCTGGAGGCAACCCATCCAGGGTGACCAGTGAGGTCCCAAGGGTTATAGGGAAACAGTGGTCATAACAAAAAGGGCTCCATTTTACAAGGTCCCCAGTTTTCCAATCTATCACAGGATTATGGGTCTTTAACCAAGGAAACCCTAAAACAATAGGGGACATGGGACTCTCGATTATGAAAAATTCCAATTCTTCAGAATGAGCCGAACCCACCATTAACTTAACCAGGGGAGTCTTTAAAGAGACCAACCCACCCTCAATAGGCTTGTTATTGATCGCCAGGACCCGAAGGGAATTCTTTAATGGAATTAATGGTATATCAAGGGTGGCGGCTAATGCCTTATCCAAAAAATTGCCAGCCGCTCCACTATCTATAAAAGCGGAGGCAAATGTCTTGGATGACCCCCAAGAAAGCATAACGGGTAGGAGTAACCGATTGCAGGGCCTCATCAGAGGGTGATAAACCAAAAGCCCAGGTCTGAGGGTCACCCTGAAGAAGCGAGATGACCAGGCCCACCCGTTGAGACTCAGTTCCAGAGGAGTGGGGCCGCAGACGAAAATAAAGTTCACAGGAATTTTTAAAATTTGAAAACTTGGTCCGGTCCCCCAGAAACTTCTCGGGTAGAGGAACCTTTGGCTCGATTGAAGGCCCTGGATCCAAAGGTGCAGGTATTAGGCGACTCTCCTGCGTAGCCACCCGTTGGGCCAGCTGATTGATGGCGGTGGCCATGGCTTGCACTTGTTGCATTAATTCTTCCATCTACGTGGATAAATATTTTTTAAGGCCCGTGATAATGTCAGGTCCCGTGGGACGTCTTCCTTCCAATAAGTCAGCAACCCCCAATCTCCGCTGCTTTCTTCGCCTATAGCCAAGCCCCCGTTTGCCGGGACGCAGGATACGCCTCACCGGACACAGTTGCCCCCAGGACTTGTTAGCACAAAGGATGCTGACTTATGCAGGGGAAGGTGGACGAACCAGGAACAAGACTGGTAAGACAAACGGGCAGAGGTCATACACGGGTGATCAGTCCAAGGAAGCACGGTACAAAAGGATTGAGATGGAAGAATGGTCAGGGCTAGCCAAAGGTCACACCAGGAGGTCAGAGGTACGCGGTACAGAGGAGCAGGCAGGAATCGTGGTCAAAAACAGGCAAGGTCGGTCCAGGCGGCAATCAGGAATGGTCATACACGGCAGAATCGTAAGGAAAATAGCAATCACAATCACACCCAGCAGCACGCTATCACGGGCAAGGAACAAGTGCAGAGTGAGCAGCTTTATAGGAGTGATGGGACAGGAAAGGGGATTTGATTGGTGCAAAATAGGAACCTGAGGCTGATTGCCCCATTCAAACTGCCAAGTACTGAGCTCATTGGCCCAATCCAATTACCTCCGGCGGGCGCCCTGTGTGCAGCGCCGGCGGAGGGCATAAACACCAGTGAGTGACGCGCGCGCGCGTGTATGGAACTGCGCGCCGGGAGCGCGCCGAGACGGCCGTGGCGCGGCCGCTCCCGAGGCCGTCGGAGAGGAGACCGCCCGAGCAGCCGTTCGCGACGGAAAGAGCCGAGCGGCCGCTCGGGGCGGAAACAGCCGAGCGGCGGCCGGGGAGAGGAGACGCCGAGCCGCCGCCTGGCAGAGACGCCGCCCAGCCCGCACGCTGGCCGAGCAGGAGCCGCCGACGTGGGACCGAAGGACAGGTGAGTGTCTCTGGGTTTGTACAGGGCTCGTGACAGGGCACTTATGATTTAATATTGGGTGGACAGAACAAAAATATAACAGTACAAATACAAAGTAGGTTTTCTAGTAGATTTAGGGCTACATTAAAATACACAATGCAAGGCAACATTACTATATTACTATAAATGTGCCAATAAACATACAAATATAAACATTTTATATTATTTTATAAATAAGGAAGGATGTCAAGATAAACAAAATACCTGTATAGATGCTCATCGGCAGCTGGAGGCACCAGCGCGTACAGTTGATCGCACGCAAAACATAAGTCATGTCGTGAGCGATGCAACCTGAAATCCAATAGATAGATGCGTAGCTGCAGATGCTCATATTCCTCCATGTAGTCCGCCTCCATAACACTGCAACTCACAACACAACGGCACACTTTTACCAGAAAATAGACCCCGTAAGTTGGGCGTAAACACACTTGTTTTATTGGCCGTGTTCTAATCAACAATCAGGGCTCTGAATCACGCGCAAGCCCATACCAATAACGTATCAATCTTGTGAACATGAAATCTTTTCAACTAAAATACGATCAACAAAAATGCTTATTCGCGCTAATGAAAAAGCACATACACAAGAAAAAACACACGAGAATCTCGAAAATGGCAGAAAATTCTCACAAAAAATACACAAACACATGTTTTTACATGTGAAAGCGCAGGTAAAAGAGGCTGTGAATCAAGGCTCTTGTCACCTCGTCAAGCTCCCTTCTCAAGAAGGATTCCATCCTGTTGATGTAATTCTCAAAGTCCTTCCTAGAGGGGAGAAATCTCAGTAGTATGTCAAGATTATACTGCTCTCGAAGTTGCGATCTACAATCTGCCAGATCAGGGGAGACCAGGTGGGGGACCGTAGCGGGGTTCCGTTAATGGACTCATCTGAAAACGCCGAGCTAGTTGTGTTCACAGGGTGCGCCTCCCGGCCGATGGGCGAGTGCAGGCCCTTCAGGGCAGGTTAATGGCAGAGGCGAGCCTCCTCCTGAGGGCACCTTCAGGGAAGCGTCGACTATTTCCCAAGTTAGGGGATCTGGGCTCTTACACTTGGGGGCTCCTTTGGTATTACTGTGGGAAGCGCTGCTGAATGATGTCTTAGCCAGGCGCTCCGGTTCTCCTTTGGAGGCAATCCAGTCCTTCCCCCTTCTCCCCCACTTCTCGCTGCCTCTGCCCCGCTCTGTGACTCACCGCCAGCTGTCATTCGCGGCTCCTCCGCCATGCTGTTTCCGCCACCGGGAGAAGCTGCGGTGAACGTGCACGGTGCCGCATCCTGCCTTGCCTTTATCCCGGCTCCAGAGTGACTCAGGAACTGGCAGATTTTGCCCGGCTGACTGCTCAAGATAGTAGTCACCTGGACATTGCCCTGGTAAGTCCTCATTCTGCAGATGGCTCAGCCTACCTTGGGTTCAGTGCAGAGCTCCTGGAACATGCGCCCTCACGCTGGCATTGCCAAACCACGACCCCCCCCAAACCACACCCCCCCACACTATCCATATTTGTGATGGTGTGGCACCATGATCAATCTACTCTGATGCATCAGGCATCGTGGGTGGAAATCCTGGCTGACCCATGCCTGATTTATCTTCACAAAGGTCACTCCACATTTCAAATGTCAAGGTCATGTCAAAGTAGGCCACCACCTTCTGGTTCAGGTTCTGCTCCAGGTCTACCTGCTGCTCATAAGTTGCCTCACTATGTGGGCGAAGAAAGCTACTTATCAGCAACTGTAGACTCAGGCTGCTGCTGATATAGCTGGTACTGCTTATGTCACCCCACCCCTCCCCAGCAGCCATGGCAGTGGCAGGTGAGCGCAGAGGGCCCCCCAAGTCAGACCTGTGAGAGGATGGACGATGGCGCAGATAGACATTGGCCAACTGACTACGTAGGATGTCTCTGTAGTAGGTCAGTTTGTCCTCCCTTTCAGTTTTGTGCCGGTAGCGAGGGTCCAATAAGGTGGAGAGCCAGAAGTCATCCCACTGCCGATTAATGACATGCAAGCATGCATCATGCCATTTGTGTAAGTGGAGGGACTATCATCCTCCATCTCCACTGCATACTGCCACAGTGAGTCTGGATCCTCTGTCTCGCCTTCTTACACAACCCTCTAGCTCCTCTGGCTGCTCCTGCTCCTCCTCTCCTGCCAAAATGCCCATTTCATGAAACTTAAACTGTGCTCCACTGTGCCCCTCTCCCTCCTCCTCCAGTTCAGCCCCCACAGGGTTCATGTGGTCATGAGATGTAGGCGCTATGTCTCCAGGGTCCTGACCAGCCATGGTTTCCAACATGTGTTGTAGTAGATGAAGCAGTGGTGAAGGTGAAGCAGCATTGTTAGGATGTCTTTCAGATGGGGGGGAAGACTTAAGGAAATGCCTGACAACCAGATTGAATATGTGTGCCATACAGGGTGCATGGCTCAGGCTTCCTTGTTGCAGCGCAGAGAAGATGTTCTTCCTGCTGTTGATTACCATGGCTCCCATTTGCAGTTTGATATGAATTCTTGATCAATGAGTGTTAAAGGATATGACTAAAGATGTCACACAGATTAACACACAAATAGTCAGAGTTTCTGCCATCTGTCTATGTCCCATGAATACAATAGACTATATTGACAATAGACACCTATATTCACATATTCACACCTAGCTACCAATAGCTGGGGTATTTTCAAATTTCCCCTTGAAAAGGAATCCTTGAATTCCTAATTAGGTCGGCCTCTGACTCAGACACTCGAATACACATTAGACACAGCCACTGGATATTATTTGTGGAAGAGCAGTGTAACTGAAATATGTTATGACTATATTAATGAAAGAGTCTTATACAGGACTATAAGTCCATCCACTTGCTGTCAAACATTGCCTACATATATTGACCAAAGACTGATAATCCACATAGTATCATACTCTGTACTATATGTATTTGATGTTTAGGTTCATTTAATGAAGAAATTAATGGGGATAATGAATTTCTTGGTTACAATATGATAACATGCATATTGTGGGAGTTATACCCTTTATGTGTCTAATATCATAGAGGCGGGTTATGGCAGATCATTGAAGTTACACCCAGGAGGCTGGGAATACTGGCCACTTCCCTAGTGTTCAGTAGATTAGCAGGATGGCAGAGGTAGTCAGTTAGACAATGGATGTACCCCTTACCAGAAGGAAACAACCATAATCGGCTAAGTATCTCTTGCTACCTCTCCATTATCTCTCGCTCTCCATTATAAAATTTTTTGTGCTGTAACTAATGTATAACTTACTCATTTATATAACAACTGCCTGTAATATCTAAGGTTATCTGGGGAAACTTCATTAACATATTGGGTTAGTGATTTACTGTGCTGGTAAATAAACACGTTTTCATTTCTACATCTTACTGTATGTGTGGTGAATAAATTTCTCACACAATGTATGTGCAAAGTATTTAAGGTATTAAATATTTCTTCTTAGGACGTTTCACTAGATGTATGAGGACAGCCTCAGCGACCATTGGTTTGTATCAAATTAGTGGCTGCTGGACTGATATGATTATTAGTATTTGCAATATTTATAATAATAATCTCTAGTAGAAATATTGGAGATTTATGTGCAGCAAATATTAATTTAAATCATTTTCCTATTTCATTGAATTTTAACAGTTCCTTCCCTGTGTGACTCTGTTCGCCAAGGCAAATCATGTGAAGAACAGCTTGACACCGCCGTGCCCTGCACACATAGTAGTTGGAGGGGCACTGAGACTTGACCGTGCAGTGGAGGCTGAGGAAATGGCGAAGGATGAGGAGGAGTCGCACACTGTCACAGGCACAACGGCCTGAGAGTGTGGAGGCTGAAGCGGCGTGACCTGTCCAAGTTGCTGTTGTGGCTGTGCAGGAACCATTCACCCAGTGGGCCGTAAAGGACATATATTGTCCCTGACCGTAGTTACAGCTCCATACTTCGGTGCTGCAGTGCACTGTGGTACAAACCGACAGGCTCAAGGACTGGCCCACCTTCTGTTCAGCAAAATTGTGCAGGGCTGATACTGCCTTCATTGCAAAGAAATGACGGCTTGGGACTTTCCACCTTGGCTAGGCACAAGCCATCAGTTCTCTGAAAGGTGCAGAGTCCACCACCTGAAAAGGGAGGGACTGCAGCACCAGCAACTTATACAGGAGGACATTTAGCTTCTGCACGTTGGATGAGTGGGTGCATACTGTTGTCTCTTGGACATGGCTTCGCTGATGAATTGCTGGCAGAATGACTGACTCAGAGTAGGAGAAGCAGGAGCATCTGGAGTGACAGAGGATGGGCATGACACACAGCTCCCTTCGGCTGAGGTGGTGGAGCTTTGGCTGGCTGAAACTGGGAGCAGCATGCCACTGGGTGATGCAGCAGGCTGGACCACCACTTAGGTGCCTCAATTCTCACAGGCCACTTTATGGTGATGCTGCATATGTTGACTCAGGGCCATGGTGCCAACATTGGGACCCTGGCCATCTTCTGCCTACACATCTTACATGTAACCATGTTAACCTCCTGCAGATGCTTAATGAAAAACTGCCACACCGCCGAGTAGCCAACAGTCCTATTTCACTGCTACTGCCGCCAACTCGAACCCCTGTTCCACTAGCTTGCCGCGAAGCATGTGGTCTACCCCGGCTCTGGGCACATTTGCCTCCAAACTGTCCACTTCTGCCACCATGCTGACTGCCAACCATGCTACCACCTTGCTGCTGACTCACAGGCAACCTGCAGTCCTCTTCTCCTGATGATGATGATGATGTAGCCCCTTCTGCACCCCGATCCCAAATGCGATCGGCTTCATCATCATCGAGTTGTGTCTGCACCTCACTGATGTCCTCCTCAGGTTCCTCAACAGTGTCTGCTTCAGGATCCTGAATGCTCGTGACACTTCCCATGCCCCTCTTCTCCACTTCTTGGCTGGGCAGTAGCTGCTGACTGTCCTCTATCAGATCATCCTCACTGAATAGTGGAGCTGAACCCAAAGCATAAGATACTTTGCTGGGGGAGGGAAAAGAAGAGAACAGAGGCATTTGGAGGACAGGTATAGCTCCTGGGCCATGCCACCTGAGGGTTGTGTCTGAGAAAGCCACCAACGGTTGAATAGGTCAGATGTCACTTGTAATGAAGTGGATGACCGTGTTAACCAATCAATGACAGCAGATGGGTTGCTGGTCGAGACATGACAGCTAGCTAATACCGGGAGATCAGGCCTCTCGCTGCGATTCCTGCTGCCACTCGCCCCTAGTCTACTGTGACCTCTGCCTGATGAATTTAGGACATTGCCACTCCTCTGTGCCCATCCTGGTACTTCTCTGCCTGACATACTTAGTGCGTATATGAGGGAAGGACAATACACTACACTTAAAGCAGTATTTTTGGACAACAGCAGCGGGTATGTAACTATGTCTGGCCTTTCACAGTAACTAGGTCATGATGACTTTAACAGGAAAAGAATGGTGCAACTCTCAGATGTATTTATATGGTGTGCACTGATAAGGGCAGTTCAATGTGCTCCAGTAGGCTTAAAACTGTATTTTTGGACAACTGCAGAAGGTGTTTAACTATGTCTGGCCTTCCAAAGTAACTAGGCCCTGAAGACTTTAACAGGAAAAGAATAGTGCAACTCTTAGATGTACATATGTGATGTGCACTGATAAGGGCAGTTCAATACGCTCCAGTAGGCTTAAAACAGTATTTTTGGGCAACAGCAGCACGTGTGTAATTATGTCTGGCCTTCCACAGTAACTAGGCCCTGAAGACTTTACAGGAAAAGAATGGTGCGACTCTCAGATGTGCGTATGTGGAGTGCATTGATAAGGGCAGTTCAATGCTCTCCAATAAGCCTAAAACACTATTCTTGGACAGGACAGCAGCAGCAGGTGTGTAACTATATCTGTTTTTTTACAGTAACTAGGCCATCAACACTTGAACATAAAACAAAATGCAAAAACTCTCAGATGCACTTAAGTGGAATACCCTGATTAGGGCAGTTAAATGCACCCCAGCAGGCTTTAAAACAAGATTTTGGTACAACAGCAAGAGGTGGATATTTTTGGTCAGGTGTGTAGTTTCGTCTGGCCTTTCACACTAACCAGCCCATCAGCACTTAAACATAAAACAAATTGCAAAAACTCTCAGATGCACTTAAGTGGGATGCCCTGATGAGGGCAGTGAGATGAGTTCCAGCAGGCTTAAAAATAGGGTTTTGGGGTAACAGCAAGAGGTGGATATTCTTGGGCAGGTGTGTAGTTTTGTCTGACCTTTCACACTAACTAGGCCATCAGCACTTGAACATATATCAAATGCTATGTGGGATGCTCTGATAGGGCAGTTCAATAAACAGGAACAAATTGGTACATTCCTTAATAGCATATAATAGAAACAAAAAGTGTAAAAAGCATAATATAAGGCTTACAGACAGGATACCAGGGAGACAGGGGAGTTTACCTGTTGTTGTCTCCCTGGTATCCTGTCTGTAAGCCTTACATTATGCTTTTTGCACTTTTTTTTCAGTTATTATGGGTGTTCATTTCTTCCCATTCTTAGAAGTCTAACAAATTTCTATTCGTCAGATTTCTTAGCCTTAATCAGCAAAACCTAAACTATGTATAGCTCATTTGTGGCATCCCAAATGAACACAGAAAAACAATATAGTTTGACAGAATGTTTCTGTACATGGGCCCAGAAAATAAGCCAGCGAAACTTGCATATAAGTGTAGGGACCCTGAGTCATTTCTGGTGGTGGACCCCAGTCACCCTAGACTGACACTGCCACATTACAATATTCTTTTTAACAATAAACAGATCACAGAAAATCTACTATGGTATCTAAAATACTAAATGCGTATACATAGATGCCTAATAATAAATAACACCATAAAAATGATATAATGAGCCTGATTTATGAAGTGTCAGCGCCCTTTAATACCAGTCAGTGCCACTTTTTTCTTTCTGTGGCACTTAGGATGCGATTTAACAAACCAAAAATAGGATGCACCAATGTGGCAGCCAGCCTGCATCCAATTTAACACTGGTGCCAAATAGGTAGCAGTGCCAGGCTGTGGCTGAAGCACTGGTTGAAGCTGCGCCAGTTTATAGTGGTACAGTAGGATCAACATCCCTTAGAAAACACTGGGTAGAACTGTTTTGAATCGTTTTATGCTTATAATTAATATTACAATTTTTTTTTTTTGTAGAGAACTTGCATTGTGACTTGTCAATAATGAAAACAGAAGACTGAGATATCGCCAAAAGTCTGTTTTTCATGGCTTCTTTTTCTTACAAATGTGTAATTTGAACAACAACAAACGCAGCCTTAAAGTGGACCAACACCCATGGGTGATCGGCCCGGGAATCTATAAGATTCCCGGGCCGATCACCTCCCTCCCCGCGGGACATCCGAGATCGGGATGTCCCGCGGGGTGAAACCCCCCCAAACCCCCCAAACTCCTTACCTTAGTTTCGGCGGCGGCCGGCCGCCGCCGCCTCCCTCGCGCCCCTCTAGTCGTGCGCGAGCCCGCGCCGGCCGTCTGTGAATGGCCGGCGTGGGCACGCGCACGTCAACAGGGACGCGCGGGAGGCGGCGGCGGAGGAGCCGCTTGTCCGCGGCTTGTCCGTCGCCGCGGACAGAGGTGAGTTCGGGGGGTTTCACACAGCGGGGCACCCCGATCGGGGGTGCCCCACCGAAGTGGACCAAGACCCAGGATAGTCAAAATCCTGGGTGTTGGTCCACTTTAATGCACTGTAAAGTTTATCTTGTAACTGTAATGATGAAATGCTGACCAGCGCAGAGCCAATCTTTTCAGGGTGGAAAAAAATCATAAATAAGCTGTGCAGTGAGGAAAAGATGGCGGTACGAAGTGGCACTAACTGGCGCTCGTATAATCAGCAGTCGGATACAGCAGGCGCTGATACAGGCTGGCCAATACCTAATGCAACAATCAAAGCTAATTTATTATCATCGGGCATTATTACTTCCAGCTCCATGATAGCAGTACCGGCACCCCAAAACTGGTGCTATAGCCACCAGAGAGATGCTAACTGGTGCCCTTCATAAATAAGGCCCAATATAAAAATAAAGTGCAATGTGAATCAACAACAATTATATGCCCAATATATACATCAGATACATTTAATACATCAAAATCACAAATGACCAGAAAGGGCTCATTTTTGAAGCAATAAATAGGATAATGGAGGATGGCAGGAAGGTCCATGGGCTACCCCCAAAAATCTCTGTGGTCATGAAAACCAGCTACTGTGTTTTATATTGTCCTATCTTGTTTCTTTGTATGTTTAGTGACTCAATAAAATGTTATGGTTTATTTATGGTGGCTGTGTGCTCTCTTTTTGGGCTTGTTTTGTCTATAGTCAGGAGACTGATGTGTTTGCTATTTACAATTACACGCACAAGTGACCATTAGACTTACTGGTAACAGGTTTTTCAGGAATCCTTCAGCCCGACCACATGGAGAGAGGCTTCGCCTCCTGAGAGGAAACACAAACTGAAACAGAGGTTAAAAGACCCACCCTTCCTCCCCACCTCAGTCTTTGTAAAGTAACCTAAATAACCCTCGGACTATGGGTGGCTAATAGGTCGTAATGCGGAAGGATTCCTGAAAAATCCATTACTGGTAAGTCTAATGGTGGTTTTTCCAAGTCATCTATCAGAATGACCACACGGAGAGGATTAGGCAAGTCATTGTACCGTAGGGGAGGGAAGCTGCAAGTAGTAGATCAAGTCTATAATGTTTGAGCAAGGTGTGGGGTAAAGACCACATTGTTGCTTTGCATATCTCATCCAAAGAAGCACCAGTCCTCTCTGCCCAGGATGCTGACATAACCCTGCTAAGCCTGAAAATTACTAAAAGTTGTTCTGCTATACGCCATTTTCTGGATCTTTCCAAATAAATGTTTAGGGCTCTTCTTACATCTAGCAGTGAGAGATTTTCGTCCTTGCCTGCTCCAATCGGTAGTGTTGGAAGAATTATCTCTTGCGACCTGTTAGCAGAATCACTTTGTCTGGGAGTACTGCACAATAGGGCTCTTTCATAGATAAGGCCTTTGGTTCACTTACTCGCCTGGCAGAAGTAATAGCTATCAGGAAGCAAAATTTTAGCGACGACCATTTCTCTGTAAGTCAATCTTCAGAGGACGGTTCCACTGAGCCTTTTAATACAATTGACAAGTCCAAGGTATGGAATCCCTTAAATGATGCCGGTCTTTTGCAAATGGCTGACTAGTTAATTCTGTCTCAATTTTTGTGGAGAAAAACTGATAGTGCAGACTCTTTAAAGTGGACCCAGGATTTTGACTATCCTGGGTTTTGGTCCACTTCCCCGGTGCACCCCGGTCGGGGGTGCCCCACTATGTGAAACCCCCCAGATCGCCCGATTCAACTCACCTCACCCCGCTTCTATGGCGCATGCGCGGCCGCTCGTCCAATCAGCGCGCTTGGAGCTAGCCCCTTCTCAAAACCTTCCTGCAAGAATTCGAGGACCGTGACTATGTCTTTTTTTTTTAACTTGTTAACTTCACAAAAAAAGAAAAACATTTCCATACCTTTTCGTAGATTTGCCTAGTAGTCAATTTTCGACTTGTTAGAAGAGTTTCAGTCACTCTAATCAAACAGCCCTTACTTCTTAGGATCGTTCCTTCAAGATCCAAGCTGTCAGCAGAAGTTTTGACATAGTCAGATGAAGAATGATGCCCTGGTGAATGATATTTGGAATGTCTGGAAGTCTCCAGAGATCCTTCTTAATTCTGACATCCATGCTCTCTTTGGCCAACATGGAACTATGAGGATAATGCTGATCTCTTCATGTGCTACTTTTTGGATCACTTGTAGCAGAATTCTGAAAGGAGGAAAGGCATAGGCAAGATGAAACCTCAATTACTAATGCATCCTCTCCCCTTGTCAGAGAAAAGAATGTATTGCTGGCAGTGGTAAACAGGTCTATCTGTGTTAGACCCCAAGTACTCACGAATTGAAGAAAAACCTCTTGGTTCAGACACCATTCTGTCTGCTGAATCCTGACTCAACCTAATAGTCTGCTAGAGTATTGAGGGTCCCCTTCAGATGAACTGCTTTTACTGACTGCACCTGCACCTATATGGGTAGGAGAAGGGAATTTGACAGGTTCATTAGAGCTGAGGATCTGGTCCCCACCTGGTGGTTTAGATAAGTTACCGTGTGGGAATTTTTTGACCTTATCTGTATGTCTTTGCCTGCTATGACTGGCCAAAATTGCTCCAGTGCCAACTTGTGCCAACTTGACCGCTAGGAGTTCTCTAAAATTCGAGGACCTGGCTGCCCATGTCTTTGGCCACTTTCCCTGTCGTGATCACTACTTGGTTGGTCTGTCTCTATTCTTTTCCTTTTCCTAGCACATTTGGATCTTGCCACCACCTGAGATCCTCTAGGATACTCGGAAATAACTGGACTAGCCGGTCCAGTGTGCTTTGTTGCTTGTCCCACTGCTCTAGAAGAAATCTCTGCAATGTTCTTGTGAGTAGTTGAGCCCATTGTACTACAGGAATTGCCAAAGCCATTAGATCCAAGATTTTCATGATCTCCCTTATATAGAATTAATCTTCGATCTTTAATCAATATCCCCTCTCTAGTGTTTGTAGCACAAACTGATTTTGGTTGACTGTTCTCCAGGCGTCTACAAACCTGGAAAGTCTGCCCCCCTACTTGTTCGTTGTCAGAATTGTGGCTTATGTCCCTCTGAAGGTTTGTCAAGTAAGCTAAACCTCTTTTGGGAGTCCAACGTTGGTTAGGGTTGTCCTGCTTAGGTTGAGTTATGCGTAATACATGGTGGAATGCTGGCTCCTCTTATCTTTAAACTGGTCCCTTGGACCCCTTTACAGTTCACAAGTAGTGGACGGATGGAGCTCCAGAGCTGGCAGGCCAGCACAGAGGACACCAACTGGGGTGGGGGGGGAGGCTTCAAGGTGCAGAAGGGTAAATACTGTTAATTAATTTATTAAGATGTTTTTGATCTGGTGTGATATTTGACTTCACTACTTGTGTACCTGTATACCAGTTCAAAAGGTAACTGGGGGCAGAAAGCCACCTGCCTGACAAGCAACTAGGTGGCACGGCGATACCGGCCACCCAGTTACCCACATCCTCACTGGCACAGGCTATGTGCTCTTCTAGGGGTACTTCTCAGCCTCCAAGTCCTGGGTTATCAGCCCCTATGCCTGGTGCATCTGGTTCGTAATCTGGAGAAGAGAGGCCAAACTTTTATTCTTCAAAAGCGAAATGCAAGCACATTAAAGGTACAGCACATTTTTTGATACGTTGCCTCTCTAGAGCAGCTAAAATCCAACACAAACCTCATTTGTTTAGTATAACAAAAGCACCACAGATGAGTGTGAACAGGGTCTTTGTATGCAGGTTGCTCTCTCTAGAAGTGAAATCTATAACATAAAGGCTAATGTTGCCGATTATGACTCTTTACAGTGAATGTGTTGAGCCCCCAACAATGGGCAGTCATCCGCTTGCATAATGGATATTTCTACAACATGCTGTATAGCTTTTTAGCTAAATCTCTGGGGTATAGGTGAGAAAGAAAGGAAGGTCATAGACATATAAAAATACTATGCGTTAGTCTGCATGGGAACACAAATGTTTTGCTTTGTGAAGTTATACTAAAATGTCAGCATTATTTTAATGTGTGCAAATGAAGAGCAGTATATAAAGCTTCAACTCTCCCTTGTTTCACAGAGAAATCACCACATACCATACACCATGGGAAAGGTACAGTAAATTCACAATGTATTAATCAGGGTGTACCTTTGCAGGAAAGGTTTATTGCTAATGGAAAGAATGGTGGTAAAAGAAGCGTTGAGTGTTCTGTTGGATTTCAGCTATTTATAAAGCGGTATGGGAATGTAATGCATAACAGTAATTAGGAGCCTAATTTATCTATTTTTTGCGGGCGCTAGATGAGCGTCTCTTGCGAGATGCCCTCAGAGCCCCGCACTGCAGCGCCAACTGGAGAAAGGCAGTGCAGTGCCTTTCTTTTCCTCCCACCCGGTCGCTTGGCACAGAGAAGTTCAGAAGAAGGGGATTCCAGGCACACATCGCCTATTGCAATCCTTTTCTATTTTTTGGGGGGTGGCTGGCAGGCCAAAAAAAAAACAACAGGAATTGCATTGGGAACACGTGAAAGACATGACACAGGATTTGCCCGGCCCAAATCCTGTTTGCAGCGCAACAAAGACGTGCCAAAATGCATCCAAAATCCACTCCAACAGCCCATAGATTACGTGGCATATACTTTATCCCATTGCACTTGCTTTATTTCAGAATAAGACATGTGATAAAACAAGGCATTGTTCAAAGACGATAGAACAATACATGAATTTATAAATGCTTATAAAGGCATAAATACTGTTTATTGACATCTAAAGCTTTCAATCCAGGGAGGTCTAAACACCCACTGACTGTAAAACATAAAATTTACTTCAAATTTGTCATATTATTCCATTGAATGTCTCCCTTTACCGAATCACACCTTTAACTCATGCCTTATATTGAAATAAAGCATGACACATTCCTTATCTTCATGAGATATTTTAAGGCAAGTTAAATGAATTGAGGCCTTAGTCTACATTTCATATATAGATGTTTACTGATACCAGCATTGTATTACATCAGGAATTTACAGCAGGATTATGCTGCAATAACCTTTAATCCCTGCAGGTGATCGCTGATAGCCTGGCGCTCAGGCTAATCACCCGATCACAGTCGCGAGTCACCTGCACAGCCTCTGTTGGTCCAGTCGCTTGCATCCATTCAATGCCCGATGGACCACCCTGCATCATTCATCACAGGCACTGAGGTGTGCCCCTCTATTGCTTTGGATGGAAGAAGGCATAGCATAGTTTCAGTGATGATGGTGTGAGGGCTTTCCATCAGTTGTTGCATGGATGCAAGCTGCTGCGTGGACGGCACCGGACTGGATCAGGCGTTGTAAGCCTGTAAGTATATAAGTATCAGTCTAGCAGAAAAAAATCATAGGCACTCCTTTAAATAGATTCATAAAGCTTTATTTCAAAATACCGTTTCATGTGTTCCGCTCTCCCACATGGCTTCTTCTTCAGGTAAAAAAGGTCATCACTCCAAGTTATGGTGTGGTCATACCTACTCTTTGTGTTAAAATAAAGCTGACATGCTGTACTAGGTATTACCGCATGAGAACCTAGAGCAGGTTTCTGCTATAAATGAGAACCCCCAACCACCTGTGATTCAGCAAAGCCCTTGGTGTCACCTACTTCTGTGCTATTCAACCAAAAATGTGGTGTGTGTGAGTGTGTTGTAATGCAAAACTGAAGCATAAAACACCAGCAAGTATGTCACCATAATCACACAATATAAACTTTAGTCATCGTTTTGGGGACTAAACAAATAAAAATGTCATTCCTCAGATCATCTTCTACGAGGACAGAAACTTCCAGGGTCGCTCCTATGAGTGCAGCTCTGAATGTCCTGACCTGTCTTCATACTTCAGACGCTGCAACTCTATCCGTGTGGAGAATGGAAACTGGATCCTGTACGAGCACCCCAACTACCGAGGACACCAATACTTCCTCCATAGAGGAGAATATCCTGACTTCCAGCAATGGATGGGCTACAATGACTCCATTAGGTCTTGTCGTATCAGTCCTCAGGTAAAAACTATATGGCTTTAGTTTTAGAGGCAGCATTAATTTACTAGCACATACTCCAAATCTGAATAGACCTGGGACTATAGAGATTGCACTGCAGCTCTGATCATGAGCAAGCCTCAGAGCAATGCCACTTTTCACATTACTTCACATACAATTTAAAACTACAATAATCCTAAAAGATTCTGTCTTAAAAATGTGCAGAAAAAATGATTTAACCCTTACTGCTCTGGCCTTGCTGGATCAAATGCCATGTGCTTGCTTTGTAAAATACACATCATCCTTGCTACCAGGCTATATTACAAAATTAGTATTTAGATAAATATATAAAATTAGCTGATCTGTAAAGAAATTAAAAAGGAAAAGTAATTATTAATTCAACATGGGGTCAGAGTTCCTGCTACAGAAATGTCTTAAGTGGTAATAGCATAAAGTCGTTTTATTATTACAGCACCAAGGTTCATTCAGAGTCAGAATCTACGAGAGAGAAAACTTTGGAGGTCAGATGATGGAATTTTCTGAAGACTGTCCCCATGTCTTCGAGAGATTCCGCTATAATGATATCTACTCTGTCCAAGTGCAAGATGGATACTGGATGTTCTATGAGGAACCCAACTACAGGGGACGCCAGTACTACCTGAGACCTGGAGAATACAGGAGATACAGTGACTGGGGTGCTTCAAGCCCCAGAATTGGCTCTTTTAGAAGAGTTCACTATTTTCATTAAAGTAATACTGGTTTTCACTACAATAAATATTTTAAACAATGTTTTATAGTTTTCTTGTTTTGTTTTAGTTAAAGCAGGGATTCCCAAATCTTTAGTTCATCAGGTACCACTTTCCATTTTCTAATTAGCTTAAGTACCACATGGATGGTAAATATGTGCTGTCAGTCAATTGAAAACCAAGGTGAAATAGGCATTTAAAGTGCATGAAACACATAGCAAATACACAGACACTTTTATTAGCTTTTGGAGCAGTTTTTGCAGGTATAGTTAAGGTATGGATGGCAGCATATCAGGTTGGGGGTCAGACTGCAGCATTGCAAGGAACCACCTGATAGGATCTCGAGTACCACCAGTGGTTGGAAACATCTGGTTTAAATTCCAACCAAAAAGAAACCTTAACTTTTGTTAAAGCTCATCTCTTTATAAAAAAGATACTGACCTTTCCTTCTGGACATGAGCTGCTTTGGGGGGCCTAAAGAGGCCATTTTGAGGTCCTTCATCAGCAAAACCTGAACTATGTATAGCTCATTTGTGGCATCCCAAGTGATCACAAAAAGACAATATAGTTTGACAGAATGTTTCTGTGCATCAGCCCTGAATATAAGCCAATGATACTTGCATATAAGTGTAAGGACCCCTGGGTGATTTCTGCTGGTGGACCCCAGTCAACCTAGTCTGACACTGCCTCCGTCACAATAATTTGTATAAGAATAAGCAGATCACACAAAATATACAAAATACTAAATGCATATACATAGGTGCCCAATAATAAATAACACCATAATAATGATATAATGAGATTGATTTATGAAGCGTCAGCGCCTGGTTATACCACTTAGGGCAACTTTTTTCTTCTCTGTGGAACTTAGGGTGCAATTTACAAACCAAAAACAGGCTACACCGGTGTGGCAGCCAACCTGCGTCTAATTTAACACTGGTGCCAAATAGGTAGCAGTGCCAGGCTGTGGTTGAAGCACTGGTTGAAGCTGCGCCGGTTTATAGTGGTGCAGTAGGGTCAACATCCCATAGAGCACAATGGGGAGAACTGTTTTGAATTGTTTTATGCTTATAATTAATATTTACAGACATTTTTTTGTACAGAACTTGCATTGTGACTTGTCAATAATGGATATGGACTGCAATGTCACCAAATGTAATTTTTTTTCATGGTTTCTTTTTCTTACAAATGTGTCATTTGAACAACAACTAAAATGCAGCCTAAACGCACTATAAAGTTTATCTTGTAACTGTAATGATGAAACCCCAACCAGTGCCGAGAAAATACAGAGACAAACTTTTCAGGGTGGAAGAATTCATAAATAAGCTGTGCAGCGAGGAAAAGATGGCAGTACAAAGTGGCGCCCACTGGCTCAACAGGCGGTGACACAGGCTGACCAATACCTAATGCAACAATCAAAGCGAATTAATTAGCATCGGTAATTGTGACTTCCAGCTCCATGATAGCAGTGCCAAAGAAGACAGAAATGCCGGCACCTCAAAACTGGTGGCCTTCATAAGGCCCAATATATAAATAAAGTGCAATGTGTATCAATCACAATTATATCGCTAATAGATACATCAGATACATTTAACCCTTTAAGTGCCAGCCTTCCTGGAGATTTTGTTACACTCTGTTGCCAGACGATTTTTGCCATTTTCTGCTATGCATGGTTAATTGTCATTTTTGAAAGGATTTCCATGTTTTTTCCAGGAAAATGATGTATTGTTTTTTTCAGCACAGTCTGGGCTTTAATATTAAATGTTTGTTTTTGTAAGCATGTCAGTGATTTTTTATATTTTTGTGTAAAATATAAAAAAAAAAATAAAAAAAAACTTTTTTTTACATTTTGTGGTGTTTTTTCTTAATAAAACATGCACGTTTTTCAAGAAAATCATTTTGTGTATAAAAGCCCAATTCTTCCCATTTACAATTGTACCATGTATGTATTGCTAGACACCCTTTCCTGTCCAGAAGACACCCCAAACTGAAAGGAGCGCTTGAGGAGATTTTCAAAGAAAATCCAACTATTTTGCACTGCTTGCAGTTTTTCAACAAAAACACCCCTCTACATTTGCAATACCCCCTAAACCATATATTGATTGAAAGTACATACCTCAAGCTTTCTAGTCGTACCAGACTTGTTGTTGTGGCTACAGATGTCCAAGTGGAATCCATCAGCGAAATCAGCCATTTTATAAGGTTTCTTGAAAAAAATAATAAAATCACAGAATCAAAACCACATTTTCCTAAAAAACAATAAGCTAGCAAGAAAAAACACACTAAATCTGAAACAGCAAAGTCCCCTGAACAGAACAATACCCAGAATGCATAGCTTCCCCCTAGGGAAGGGTGGCCAAATACCCCAAAGAAAAGCATATGCATAATGGTCATTTCACTGTAAAATTCATGCTCTGCAGACAAAGTGCACACCTTGCACTCTTTCAGCCAGAACACCGCTTTATACTTAAAATACCCCCCTCAAATCATATATTCCCTGAAAGTACACACTTCAAGCATTCTAGGCGTACCAGGCTTCTTGTCTTGGGTCTGTTTTTTTCGACACAAACCTTCCAGGAAATCACTGGTTGCACAGGATTTCCTTAAAAAAATAGCAAAAATGCAGAATCCAAACCACATTTTCCTAATAAAAAAATTAGCTAACAAGAAAAAACACACTAAATCTGAAATGGCAAGATCCCCTGAACAGAACAATACCCAACATGCATAGCTTCCCCCAAGGGTAGGGTGGCCAAACACCCCAAAGAAAAGCATACGCATAACGGTCATTTCACTGTAAAATTCCTGCTCTGCTCACAAAGTGCGCACCTTGCACTTTTTCAACCAGAACACCACTTTACACTCAAAATAACCCCCACAAACCATATATTCCCTGAAAGTACACACTTCAAGAATTCTAGGTGTACCAGGCTTCTTGTCTTAGGTCCAGTTTTTTGGACACAAACTTTCCAGGAAATCACTGGTTGTACAGGATTTCCCTAAAAATATAGCAAAAATGCAGAATCCAAACCACATTTTACTAATAACAAAATGAGCTAACGAAAAAAAACACACTAAATCTGAAACGGCAAGGTCCCCTGAACAGAACAATACCCAACATGCATAGCTTCCCCCAAGGGTAGGGTTGCCAAGCACCCCAAAGGAAAGCATACGCATAACGGTCATTTCACTGTAAAATTCCTGCTCTGCAGACAAAGTGCGCACCTTGCACTCTTTCAACCAGAACACCCCTTTACACTCAAAATACCCCCCACAAACCATATATTCCCTGAAAGTACACACTTCAAGCATTCTAGACGTACCAGGCTTCTTGTCTTGGGTTCAGTTTTTTGGACACAAACTTTCCAGGAAATCACTGGTTGTACAGGATTTTTCTAAAAAAATAGCAAAAATGCAGAATCCAAACCACATTTTTCTAATAAAAAAATGAGTTAACAAGAAAAAACACACTAAATCTGAAATGGCAAGGTCCCCTGAACAGAACAATACCCAACATGCATATCTACCCCCAAGGGTAGGTGGCCAAACACCCCAAAGCAAAGCATATGCATAACGGTAATTTCACTGTAAAATTCCTGCTCTGCAGACAAAGTGCGCACCTTGCACTTTTTCAACCAGAACGCCACTTTACACTCAAAATAACCCCCACAAACCATATATTCCCTGAAGGTACACACTTGAAGCATTCTAGACATACCAGGCTTCTTGTCTTGGGTCCAGTTTTTTGGGCACAAACTTTCCAGGAAAGCACTGGTTGCACAGGATTTCCTTAAAAAAATAGCAATAATGCAGAATCCAAATCACTTTTTTCTAATAAAAAAATGAGTTAACAAGAAAAAACACACTAAATCTGAAACGGCAAGGTCCCCTGAACAGAACAATACCCAACATGCATAGTTTCCCCCAAGGGTAGGGTTGCCAAGCACCCCAAAGGAAAGCATATGCATAACGGTCATTTCACTGTAAAATTCCTGCTCTGCAGACAAAGTGCGCACCTTACACTTTTTCAACCAGAACACCACTTTACACTCAAAATACCCCCCACAAACCATATATTCCCTGAAAGTACACACTTCAAGCATTCTAGGCATACCAGGCTTCTTGTCCTGGGTCCAGTTTTTTCTGACACAAACCTTCTGGGAAATCACTGGTTGCACAGAATTTCCCTAAAAAAATACAAAAAAACAAAATCCTAACCACATTTTCTAGCTAACGAGAAAAAAAACAATACATCTGAAATGGCAAGGTCCCCTGAACAGAACAATACCCAACATGCATAGGTACTTCCAAGGGTATGGTTGCCAAACATCCAAAACTAAAACATGCGCTGTAAAAACACAGGACAACCCTTTAGATTTCTTAACAGTCCTAAGAGGTGCAATTAGGTTTAGACTGGTGAGGTGCAGTTAGGATACTGTAGCTGTGGCATCAGATTATACGATCAGGGATCAATATCAGATATTAAGAACCTGAAAAGGGCCCATGCCCATGTTTTTATCATCACATGCCACAAGCATCCAGCTGCTCCTATTCCAGCACTTCCCATAGCATCAGCATAGTATGAAAAGAAACTAAAGGAACAAAATACAGACCACAGCAAAACATAAAAAATAATATAAAAAAACAATGCATAACTTAAAAATTTAATTGGGTGTGATACACCTCAAAACAATTATCGAAACACAAATCGGGTTGGCTGGGACATTTCGGGCAGTAGTACCGCACATCCTTTCTGATGCCACGCTTCCTACACACCCTACAAGCCTTTTGGGGATACCGCTTACCACCTATATCGGGAAGGCACTTTATAAAGTGCTTCCCAAGCAACCTGGCCTCATTGTCATTACTAGCCACCTCTAGTACATCCTCAGTATCCCCAAGCAACAAAGCAGAGAGTAACTGCTGCTGGTAATTTACAAATGATAAATTAGAGCCTGGTACTGCTGCCTTAAAGACAACAAAGCTGTTATAAGTTGCCATTTGGACCAAATGGATAGCAACTTTTGTGTACCAGGCTCTGGTTTTGCGGGTGGCATTGTAATAAGTTAATATTTGGTCAGTTTTATCAACACCACCCATGAATTTATTATAATCTTTTATGCTTTTGGGAAGGGGCTCGGGGGCCACAATCTAGTACATTCACAACTGACTCATCGTGGATTGTTGTCAGTAGGAATACATTTTTTTTGTCCATAAATTTCACGGCCAGGAGCTCATCGCTTCTTAGAGCGTAAGACTCTCCACGTTTTAGTTTTTTTTCAAGTATGGACCTGGGCAACCCTTTTCGATTGCGGTTGATGGTGCAGCAGGCCGCGGTATCTAATGAATAAAGGGCTCTAAATACGGGGATGCTGGTATAGAAGTTGTCCACATATAAGTGGTAACCTCTCCCCAGTAAAGGAGTCATGAACTCCCAAACGATCTTTCCACTGACTGATAAATCAAGGGGACAACCAGGGGGGTCCAGATGTGTGTCCCTTCCTTCATAAAGTCAGAAAAATTTGATATACCCGGAAACACTGTCGCATAATTTGTAAAATTTGATCCCATAGCAGGCACGCTTGCTAGGGATATATTGCCGAAAAACGATGCGTCCTTTAAAAAGCAGAAGTGACTCGTCAATACTTAATTTTTGGGAGGGGGTATACACTTCTGCGAAGCACTCCAACAGACTATAAATCAGGGGCCGTATTTTATGAAGTCTGTCGTGACCGGGCTGACCAAGGGGAATAGCAGTGGAATTGTCGTTAAAATGCAGAAACCGCAGTAAAATTTGGTAGCGGTTTCTCGTCATTATGGCCGGAAATAATGGTGTTGCCAATATGGATTGGGTATCCCAATAGGAGGCAATACTACATTTTTTTAGAATACCCATTACTAGAGTGAGCCCCCAAAATTTCCCTCAAATTTGTGGGGTGCCATGCCTGAGCTCGTGCGTGCCTCTGCAGGGGGTTTTGAGCTAAGACCTGCTCAGCATAGCGATTTGTATAGAAGACCATATCCAGTAGGATGGCTTCGGAAATAAACAATTTGAAGTAGTCAATGAGACTGAAGTTTGTTATGTCGACATTGACACCTGGGACCGAATCAAAAGGGGGAATTTGGGGGGAATATTTACTAGGAGGCCTCCACGTAGGCTCTCCACCAGCTGCAGCACTCGGTGCCTCATCCTGCTCTACCCTATCCTCCAGTGTGGCCTCCTCTTGTGTGGTACCACCCCTTCTATGGTGGCTACTACTGGTACCACTGCTTGGTTGTGCCTCCTCAGTAGAGGAGACACTGTCTGACTCGCTGTCTGATGGAAAATACTCTGATCCTGACTGACTAACCTCTTCCGAGTCAGACTCCATCAGGTAAGCCGCAGCTTCCCGTGCAGTGAACCTTCTACCAGCCATACCCAAATGAAGAAAAAAAAAAACTACATCTAAAAAATAATCTAAAGTGTCTAGGTAACTTAAAGCTAGAACTAAAAAGCTATAACTAAATGCAAAACACAAAAAGTAATATTACACTGTAAACAGAAAAACATAATATAACAATGCAAAAATACAGTCAAAAATCAAAAGAAATAAATTGTTATTTACGACCTGACGGGAAGTGGTGAAGTCAGGAGCAACAGGTCACAGGATCCCAGAAGACTCAGTCCATCCCTTCAGCAAATCCAGCAGATGAAAAAGATTTCCTGGGGCAGCAGGAGGCTTCCTAAAAGCAAGGGTGCTAAAAGAGGGGGGGTGCTATGAACCCAAGGAGGGAAGGAGGGCAGGTGCTAAGGACCCAAGGGGGGGCAGGCGCTACGGTACCAAGAGAAGGAGGGCAGGTGCTACGGTCCCAAGGAAGGGGGGAGGGCAGGCGCTACGGTCCCAAGGAAGGGGAGAGGGCAGGCGCTACGGTCCCAAGGAAGGGGGGAGGGCAGGCGCTATGGTCCCAAGGAAGGAGGGAGGGATGGCGCTACGGTCCCAAGGAAGGGGGAGGGCAGGCGCTACGGTCCCAAGGAAGGGGGGAGGGCAGGCACTACGGTCCCAAGGAAGGGGGGAGGGCAGGCGCTACGGTCCCAAGGAAGGGGGAGGGCAGGCGCTACAGTCCCAAGGAAGGAGGGAGGGCAGGCGCTACGGTCCCAAGCAAGGATGGACGGCAGACGCTACGGTCCCAAGCAAGGAGGGAGGGCAGGCGCTACGGTCCCAAGGAAGGAGAGAGGGCAGGCGCTACAGTCCCAAGGAAGGAGGGAGGGCAGGCGCTACGGTCCCAAGGAAGGAGGGAGGACAGGTGCTACGATCCCAAGGGTGGAAAGGGCAAGGCAGATGCTACGGTCACAACCGATTCTGGAGCGGTGAAGTCTTTGGCCCAAACCAAAGCTCAGCGACACACCTAAAGGAAGACATTAACATTAGGAAAACCCCCAATTCTCAGGTAATTACCTGATCCCCAATATAACGGCGCATGCATAGACAACAGCAGCACTGCGCTATACCTTTAGTCAGCATGAGGAGTTGGAGTGGTGGTAAGGCAAGTTTTACTGGTGATCAGGGGGATTCATATTGGGTGGGATCACATTGATCACATTGGTGCATGTGCATTTTTTACATTGGGTATTTCAGAGGGGCATCCTAAATCCCAGATTCATTCATAAAAAAGCTTCTTTTGTGAATGGATCTAGTTACCAAAATAAGACCTACAGGTGGTGTGGGGGGCTGGAGGCGGCTACAGAGTGGGGGGGGAGGAAGGTATCGGATGTCTCGTGATCTTCCTGTCGCCGCATCCACCCCCCCATGCCACTGGCTGTACCCACATGTTTACTCATCCAGGCCTAGCAGAAAAAAAAAATAGTGGGGGATGGGTTTCAGACAGTGGCATGGAGGTGGGAATAAAGGCGGTGATGGAGGGGGGGAATGCAGGTAGCAGATGGCTTGTTAACTTGCAGCCAATTGGGCATGGGAGATCTGCATGACCCCCCTCCATGATAACACCTACACCCAACAAGCAACTGCTCCCCGGGTTCCGTTGTAAGGGCAGATGAGTGCAGAGGACGAAATCCTATGTGTGTGCAAGCATACAATGCCCATCTATGCCCCCCAACCCCCACCCCCCATAAATAAATAAATACAAATCAGCCAACAAGAACCCCCCCCCCCCCCCCCCCCGGTCGGATCTCATGTCAATAGTGAGAGCCATTCATAAAAACAGTTATCTGAGCGAGATTGCTGTTTTTATGAATGAATCTCACTACTAACATGAGATCTGACAGGGTGACAGTGTGCCCAGAAAGTCCTATGGCCACACAGCCTGCAAAGAAGCACCCCACTGCACAAATTTTATGTGGCATTAGTAGGGTTAAAATATAAGTAATTAAGCGCAACCCCTAAAAATAAGCCCTGTGCTGCCCCCCCCCCCACCTGTGCCAGCTTCTATCTATCCCTCTGCCCAGCTGTCTATCCATCCCTCTGCATCTTAGATCCATTCATAAAAACAGCAATCTGAACGAGATTGTGTCAGGTCCCGTGGGACGTCTTCCTTCCAATAAGTCAGCAACCCCCAATCTCCGCTGCTTTCTTCGCCTATAGCCAAGCCCCCGTTTGCCGGGACGCAGGATACGCCTCACCGGACACGGTTGCCCCCAGGACTTGTTAGCACAAAGGATGCTGACTTATGCAGGGGAAGGTGGACGAACCAGGAACAAGACTGGTAAGACAATCGGGCAGAGGTCATACACAGGTGATCAGTCCAAGGAAGCACGGTACAAGAGGATTGAGACGGAAGAATGGTCAGGGCTAGCCAAAGGTCACACCAGGAGGTCAGAGATACGCGGTACAGAGGAGCAGGCAGGAATCGTGGTCAAAAACAGGCAAGGTCGGTCCAGGCGGCAATCAGGAATGGTCATACACGGCAGAATCGTAAGGAAAATAGCAATCACAATCACACCCAGCAGCACGCTTTCACGGGCAAGGAACAAGTGCAGAGTGAGCAGCTTTATAGGAGTGATGGAACAGGAAAGGGGGATTGATTGGTGCAACATAGGAACCTGAGGCTGATTGCCCCATTCAAACTGCCAAGCTTTGGGCTCATTGGCCCGATCTAATTACCTCCGGCGGGCGCCCTGTGTGCAGCGCCGCCGGAGGGCATAAACAGCAGCAAGTGACGCGCGCGCGCGTGTACGGAGTTGCGCGCCGGGAGCGCGCCGAGACGGCCGTGGCGCGGCCGCTCCCGAAGCCGCCGGAGAGGAGACCGCCCGAGCAGCCGCTCGCGACGGAAAGAGCCGAGCGGCAGCTCGGGGCGGAAATAGCCGAGCGGCGGCCGGGGAGAGGAGACGCCGAGCCGCCGCCTGGCAGAGACGCCGCCCAGCCCGCACGCTGGCCGAGCGGGAGCCGCCGACGTGGGACCGAAGGGCAGGTGAGTGTCCAGGGTTCTGTACAGGGCTCGTGACAGATTGCAGTTTTCATGAATGGATCTCACTACTAACATAAGATCCGACAAGGGGGGGCAGGGGGATTGCCCAGGAACTGCTACGGCCACACAGCCTGCACAGAAGCACCCCCACCCCCTGTCAGATCTCATGTCAGTAGTGAGATCCATTCATAAAAACAGCGATCTGAGCGAGATTGCAGTTTTCATGAATGGCTCTCCCTACTAACACATGATCCGACAGGGGGAGGGGCAGGGGGGATTGCCCAGGAACTGCTACAGCCACACAGCCTGCACAGAAGCACCCCCCCTGTCAGATCTCATGTCAGTAGTGAGATCCATTCATAAAAACAGCAATCTGAGCGAGATCGCAGTTTTCATGAATTGATTACACTACTAACTTAAGATATGACGGGGGGGGGGTGCCCAGGAACTGCTACGGCCACACAGCCTGCAAAAAAGCACCCCCCCACCCAAATACACATAGCACGACGCGCTACCTACCTCCGATCGACGCAGAAAGAGGAGGTGCGGAGGGCGGAGCGGGTTTAAATAGAGGCGGCATCGGCTGATGACAGCAGCCATGCGCCGGCCTTTTGATTGGTCCGCAGGTGATCGGGTGGCCGGGGTCAGGGAGGAATGACCTCCACATGAACCCCTGAGATGTCTTCGAGAAGGATCTGAAGAAAATGAGCGGCGCTGAGCTCCCTGATGGCCCTGAGGTAGGAAAATGCCAGCCACGTAAAATTTACGTGGCTGGCACTTAAGTGGAGGAGAAACAACCAAGTACATTTTATGTGGCTGGCATTTAAAGGGTTAATACATCAAAATCACCAATGATCAGAAAGGGCTAATTTTTGAAGCAATAAATAGGATAAGGATGGAAGGAAGGTCCATGGGCTACCCCCCCCCCCCCCACACACAATCTCTGTGGTCAATAACACCAGCTACTGTGTTTTATATTGTCCTGTGTTGTTTCTTTGTATGCTTAGGGACTCAATAAAACGTTATGGTTTATTTATGGTGGCTGTGCGCTCTCTTTTTGGGCTTGTATTATATCTAGTCTGGAGACGGTGATGTGTTTGCTAATCACAATTACATGCACAAGCGATGTAAAAAAACAGGCCTCCCTCCCCTGGAAATAAACACAAACTGAAACAGAGATTAAAAGCCCCAGCAACCTAAATAACTATGGGTGGGTAATAGGTGGTCATGCTGAAGGATTCCTGAAAAATCAGTTACCAGTAAGTCTAGCAGTGTTTTTTCCAAGTCATCCATCAGCATGACCATACAGAGAGGATTAGGCAAGTAATTATACCTTAGGGGTGGAAAGCTGCAAGTAGTACCCTTCTACTGAAGGCCTGATATTTTGCAGATAGTATATCAAGTCTATAATGTTTGAAAAAGGTGTGGGGTCAAGACCACATAGCTGCATTGCATATCTCATCCAAAGAAGCACCAGTCCTCTCTGCCCAGGATGCTGACATGTAGAATGGGCAGACACTTCTGGGGGAGAAACTCCTCCGGTAGATTATGCTTGTGCAATAGTCTGTTTTACCCATCTGGCTACAGTGGATTTGAAGCTGCTAAGCCTTTCTTTTTTCTGCTGAAAGTTACTAAAAGTTGTTCTGCTATACGCCATTCTCAAATAAATGATCAGGGCACTTCTAACATCTAGCACCGAGAGATCTTCTCCCTTGCCTGCTCCAATCGGTAGTGTCAGAACAATTATCTCTTCCAACTTGTTAGCAGAAGTCACTATTTTTGGCAAAAACAAAGGATTAACCCTTTAAGTGCCAGCCTTCCTTGAATTTTTGTTACCCTTTGTTGCCAGACCACGTTTCACTATTTTGCGCTACATATGTTCAACCTTGATTTTTGAAGGTATTTCCAGGGATTTTCCAGGAAAATTATATATTGTTTTTTCATCAGAGTCTGAGCTTCAACATGCAAAGTCTCGTTTGGCCTTTTTTTAGTGTATTCTCAATACTTTTGGGTGAAATATGTGCAAATTTGTAGTGTTTTTTGTAATAAAAAATGTAAGTTTGTCAATAAAATCTTATTGCGTGTGAAACCCCAATTTCTCCTGGTCACAGTGGCACCACATATGTATTGGTAGACACCCTTTCCTGCCCAGAAAACTCCCCCAAACTGAAACAGCGCTTTAGGAGATTTTCAGATAAAATACAACTATGCTATGCGCAAAGCGCACCTTGCAGTTTTTCCAGAACAACAACCCTTTATATTTGAAATACCCCTAACAAACTATATATTCTTTGGAAGTACACGCCTCAAGCTTTCTAGACGTACCAGGCTTGTTGACATGGGCGCAGTTTTCTGGAAGTAATCCCTAAATCAATTCTTTGGTTGCACAGAGTTTCCCTAAAAAAGAATATAAAAGCAGAATCAAAGCCACATTTTCCTAAAAAAAGACTATATGCAAACAAGAAAAAACAAGTAAAATCTGAAAAAGCAACATCCCCCGAACAGAACGGTACTCAACATGCATAGGTAGTGTCAAGGGAAGAGTTGCCAAACACCCCAAAGTAAAGCATGCACATTACTGTAATTTTACTTGAAATTTTCAGCTCTGCTGACAAAGTGCGCACCTTGCAATTTTTCAACCAAAACAACCCTTTACATTTGGAATATCCCCCATAAACCATATATTCCTTGAAAGTACACATGTTAAGCTTTCTAAGCATACTGAGCTTGTTGTAGGGAGCTCATCTTTCTGGAAGTAATCCATTGAAGAATTCTTAGGTTGCACAGGGTTTCCCTAAAAAAAATTATAAAAAAGCAGAATAAAAACCATGTTTTCCTAAAATATCAATATGCAAACAAGAAAAAACAAGCTAAATCTGAAAGCGCAAGGTCCCCCGAGCAGAACAATACCCAACATACATAGGTACTATTAACCCTTTTAATTGCCAGCCTACTTGAAGTTTTGTCACCCTCTGTTGACAGGTCATTTTTCCCCATTTTGCGCCATGTTTAACCGTGATTTTTGCTGGAATTTCCAGAAAAATTATATCCATATTTTTTGCAGCAGAATTTAGGCTTTAACATGAAATGTCTTGTTTGTAATTTTTCTCCTGTTTTTTAAATATTTTTGCGTAAAAAAACAAAAAAATAAATAAAATAACATTTTTTAGACAATTGTCTCCTTTATTTTAAATAAAACATTTGTTTTATTAATGAAAACCATATTGCATGTGATAGCCCCATTTCTCCCAATTACAACGGTACCACATATGTATCGGTAGCCCCCCCCATTCTTGCCCTAGAGACCCCCGAAACTGAAAAGAGCACTTTATAACATTTACAAATAAACTACAACTACTATCCACACTATAAACATAAGGGGTTAATTTAAAAAAAATGACATAGGGTACCCCCTCCCAGGGGGGACCCCATTTTTTGGGGGGGATTTTAAGGGTTAGGGTTAGGCTCACCCTAACCCTTAAAAATCCCCCCAAAAAATGACGTAGGACCCCCCTACCTGTCATAACCAGCCCGGGATCAGCTATGGGGGCTTGTAGGAACATAGTGGAGGGGCCAGCTTTTGTGGCCCCCCACCCTGCAGCCTACAAGCCCACATACCCTGTGTGGGCCCTGGCTCTTCTGCCCCCCCTGGGCTTTGGGGAGGCAGGTAATAGGGGTGCCGGGGGTTAATGGCAAGTCACCTGCTAGCTGCAGGTGACTTGCCAGCCCCCAGCCTTGTAAACTGGTATAGGGATCTCATGGATCCCTTACCAGTTCACAAGGGGTAACAGAATAAATAGGAGCCCCCCCCCCCCCCCGTGAAGAGGAGACCCATCAGGAGACAGCGCGACTGCAGGTAAGTAAATGTCATTTTTATTTATTTATTTTTTTACAGTTAGCATCGTCCACTGCTGAAAAGGGGGGGGTCGCTATTCCAGGGGCTCTCTTGGAGCCATACGAGCCCCCACGGGGGATAGGATGGCACCAAATTAAAGAGGAGACCCGGTCGGATCCAACGAGGGATCAGGTGAGTTTTTTACTTTTATATTTTTTTTACTGTGGGGTTTTAAAGTCAGCTATGTGAGTCTCACGTAGCTGGCACTTAAGTGGAGTAGAGGCTGCTATGTGAGGCTCACGTAGCTGGCACTAGAAGGGTTAAGCCTAAGAATCACTTTTTCTGTGAGTACTGCACAATTGTGCTGTTTTATAGATAAGGCCTGTAGTTCACTTACTCACCTGACAGAAGTAATAGCTAGCAGGAAGCAAAATTTTAGTGACAACCATTTTTCTGAGAACTTTATCATAAGGTTCAAAGGGCAGTTCCATTAAGCCTTTAAATACAATTGACAAGTACCAGGTAGGAAACCCCTTAAAGTGCTCACTATCCTGGGTGTTGGTCCACTTCCTGTGTGAAACCCCCAAAAACTCACCTTACCCCGCTCCCACGTGACTCGCTCCACCAATCACCACCGACGGACTAGCGAGGTCCGTCGACAGACAAGGTGAGAGCGCCCGCCGCCGCCTCTCGCTCGTCCCTCTTACAGGGAGCGCGCCTGTGCCGTCCATTCACAAACGGCTGGCGCGGGTGAGCGCCCTGCTAAAGGGATGCGCAAGAGGCGACGGCGGCCCGCTCATGCGCCGTTGGAACGAGGAACAGGTAGGATTTGTGGGCGTCCTGGGGGGGTTTCACACACCGATCGGGGTGTTGGTCCACTTTAAATGGCGCCGGTCTTTTGCATTTGACTGACTTGAAAAAACGATTGACTAGTTAGTTCATTCTGTCTCAATTTTTGTTGATGAGAACTTATAAGCCTCGATTCAGAGACACATTCGTCCGGACTTCCGTAGCTGTCTGTGAAAGTTTTGGTGGGTGTTTGTCATTTTTTTGCTTTTTTTCGTCCATTTTCTACTCGCACGAACGTTCGGAAATGCGCTTCCGATGATCGGAAGCAAATCGGAATATTTCCGTTAGTTCAGATCATTTTCCAAACAAAATCGGAAATTTTCCGTTCGTTCAGAAAACTTCCGTTGATTCAGAGAGCTTCCGTCTGATTCAGAGAGCTGATTTCCGACGGATCACCACCCTATAAATCCGTTTCATTTCCGATCCACTTACGACGCCTCTGAGTGCTCGGATTGCTATTGTTGAACATGTTTTGCGGCTATGTGGAGGAGTCTGCGCGCCTTTAGCACCAAGGCATTGCATGTATCAGCATGGCCGAGGCCATAAATTGTATAGCAATGCATACCTGAATCAATACATTTCATGTATGCCTTATAGATGCATTTTAATGCTGACCTTAATTAGTCCTTAGCATGTAAACATTTATTTTTCCACACATCCATATAATTGCTATATTTTTCTAGACTTATGTCCTTTGTGAATTATATTTGGATTGTTGAACTTGAATCTTAATGTTTTGTAGGAGTTCTTGTTTTAGTTGGTTACCTTTGCTTTGTGTAATTATTTTATATTTGGTTGCAGGAACCGCAAGATGTGCCACTCGCCCTTGCTCCTGATGCCCGTTCTTTGCCTGCAGAATGCGGACCAGGGGTTCTCTAATCGGGCACTATGCAAAACCCGGCCCGTGGTGGCGAGGGCACTCTGGCTTTTGAAGTCCAGATTTAGGTGTTTGGACCATACAGGGGGGGCACTGCAGTATGACCCCAACAAGGTTATACCAATATTTTAATTTACGTTTTTAACAGGGACCACACGTGCCAGAGTGGCACAACTGAGTGTCAGGGTCCTTCAGTTGGTGGGCGAGATGCAGGAGCTGCGCAACTTGTTGGGGACCACAGATGAAGAATAATGTTCTGTGGCCTGCCATTGCTATGTATTTTGTTTTTTATAGTTGTAAAAATGTAAAATTTTCTAAATTTTGATACATTGTATATTTTATGATGGCATCCCAAAAAAATGTTACAGTGTCATTTCATTTACAAAATACATTAACACAAAACTAATGGGCCCAGAAATATTTAAAGATGAATATTCACATGACCGAGAAGTGGTTTGGGTGAGCTTTAAGGTTCCAAAAGGGAAGATGGAGGATAGTGCTAAGTGGTTTGGGTGAGCTTTAAGGTTCCAAAAGGGAAGATGGAGGATAGTGCTAAGTGGTTTGGGTGAGCTTTAAGGTTCCAAAAGGGAAGATGGAGGATGTGCTAAGTGGTTTGGGTGAGCTTTAAGGGGCCAAAAGGGAAGATGGAGGATAGTGCTAAGTGGTTAGGGTGAGCTTTAAGGGGCCAAAAGGGAAGATGGAGGATAGTGCTAAGTGGTTTAGCTAAACATTGTAGTAGAAGTGAGGGTGGCAAATATGTATGCGAGCACTTTAATGAGTTAAGTTTGTAGTGCGCAGGCGCAAGATCGTAAGGATTTCCGTCTGGACGAATATTTATTGAACAAGGGACACAGAATCGAACGGGAAACGTAAAGGATTCGTTGGAGGATACGATGGGAAAAGGGCAAAAATGAAAGCCTACGTTGTAACATGTGGAAATGAAACGGAAAAGTCTGGATGGAAAATGACATTCGCGTAATTCGTAATCTGCCGTACGACGGACGGAAACTTTACAGAAGGTTTTCAATGCATGCATAGAATCGCTCGTACGCTCATACGAGAACGGAAACATTTCACAGATCGGAAATAAAACGGAAGTTTTTTGTGTCTCTCTGAATCGAGGCTATAGTGCGTCAATAACTGTCTTTCATGTACTTACAGCTAACCTCCTTCTTGAAATGTCCCGTCAAGATCCAAGCTTTCAGCAAAAAGCTTTGACATATTCTGATGAAGAATGACGCCCTGATGAAAGATATTCAGAATGCCTGGAAATCTCCAGGGACCCTTCTTTACCATCCTTCTTAGTTCCATTAACCATGCTCTTTTTGGCCAACATGGAACTATGAGGATAACGTTGACCTCTTCTTGTGCTAGTTTTTGGACCACTTGTGGCAGAATTCTGAAAGGAGGAAAGGCATAGGCAAGATGAAACCCCCATGGATAAGCTAGGGCATCCATTACTAACGCACCTTCTCCCCTTCATCAGAGAAAAGAATGTTTTGCACTTTGTATTGCTGGCAGCGGCAAACAGATTTCTTGGTTTAGACACCATTTCTGTCTGCTCAATCCTGATTTGAATTAACCCTTTAAACACCAGCCACGTAAAATATACGTGGCTGCCTCCCCTGCAGTTAACCGCTAGCCACGTAAATATTACGTGCCTGACTTTCCCCACTTATAGCAAAAAAAAGTTTAAAAAAAAGTCACTTACCTGACCCCTCGTTCGACGGGTCGGCCGGGTCTCCTCTTCAGCCAGAGGGGCTCAGATCACCCATTGAGGCTCCTCCGGCTGCAGGGGAGTGCCCAAAATAGGGTGACCCCCCCGTTTCAGCAGCCGCCGGAATTGCCTGTGTAAAAAAAAAAAAAAAAATGACATTTACTTACCTTCATGCCCGCCGGCTCCCGCCGGCTCTCCTCTTCACGGGGGGGGGGGGGGGGGGGGGGGCTCCGATCACCCCCCCGCTCTTCCATCTTCTGGAGGGGGCATAACAGCCCTCCTCCCTCCGGAGCTCTGATGGCCGCCGCCATCTTGACTTCGGGGGCGGTGCCGATGACGTCACCGCCGGGTGTCGTCGGGGCACCGGCAGTGCAGCTCTCAGATGCCGGTGACGGCTGGGCAGAAAAGGAGGGAGGTAGGCGATCCTCTGATCGCCTGCCTCCCCCCTTCTCTGCCCAGCCGTCACTGACATCAGATCACCGCGGGACACAGGAGATGAAGATCGGAGGTGAGTAAAGAATTTTTTTTTTTTTTTTAATAAAGTTATTTTTAAAGTGTTTGTGTTTGTTTTTTTACTTTTAACCCTTTGTGAACTGGTAAGGGGTCCATGTGACCCCTTTACCAGTTCACAAGGCTCAGGCGTCTGGCGTCAGGCGTCTTGCCATTAACCCCTGGCCCCCCAAATTACCTGCCTCCCCAAAGCCCAGGGGGGGGGTCAGAAGAGCCCGGCCCACGGAGCTTGGAGCCTGCAGGGCCAGGGGCCACTAAAGCTGGCCCCTGCGCCCTGTTCTACAACCCTCATAGCTGGTCACAGGCTGGTTATGCTGGGTAGGGGGGACCTCACACCATTTTTGGGGGGATTTTTAAGGGTTTTAACCCTTAAAATTCCCCCCAAAAATGGGGTCCCCCTCCCTGGGAGGGGGGACCCTATGTCTTTTTTTTAATTAACCCTATGTTACCTGTAACCCAGCAGGTAAAAAAGGCTTCCAGCAGCAGCAGCAGGAGAGCAGAAGCCTAAGTGATCAGCGTGGGAATAGTTATATTTAAAGTGTCTCTGTGTGTTTTTTTTTACTTTTAACCCTTTGTGAACTGGTAAGGGGTCCATGTGACCCCTATACCAGTTCACAAGGCTCGGGGGTCTGGCAAGTCACCTGCGGCTAGCGGGTGACTTGCCATTAACCCCTGGCCCCCCAAATTACCTGCCTCCCCAAAGCCCGGGGGGGGGGGCAGAAGAGGCGTGGCCCTAGGCTATGCCGGCTTGTAACCTGCAGGGCCAGGGGCCACTAAAGCTGGCCCCTGCGCCCTGTTCTACAAGCCCCATAGCTGGTCACAGGCTGTTTATGCTGGGTAGGGGGGTTTTTACCCCCCAAAAAATGGGGTCTCCCTCCCCGGGAGGGGGGACCCTATGTCATTTTTTATTAATTAACCCTATGTTACCTGTAACCCAGTAGGTATAAAAGGCTTCCAGCAGCAGCAGAAGAGCAGAAGCCTAAGTGATCAGCGTGGGACACAGGGATGGATGGGAGGTAAGTATTAAAAAAATAATAATAAAAAAATATTTTTTTTTTAATAAAGTTATTTTTAAAGTGTGTCTCTGTGTTTTTTTTTTTTTACTTTTAACCCTTTGTGAACTGGTAAGGGATCTATGAAACCCCTATACCAGTTCACAAGGCTCTGGGTCTGGCAAGTCACCTGCGGCTAGTGGGTGACTTGCAATTAACCCCGAGACCCCCCCATTACCTGCCTCCCCAAAAACCCTTAAAATTCCCCCAAGAAATGGTGTCCCCCGCCGTGAAGGGGGACCCCACACCAATTTTTTTTTTTTATTTAACCCTTTATTATGTGGATAGTAGTTGTATTTTACTTGTAAATGTTATAAAGTGCTGTTTTCAGTCTAGGGGATCACCTGGACAGGAACGGGGGGGTACCGTTACATATGTGGTATCATTGTAATCGGGAGAAATGGGGCTGTCACATGCAATATGGTTTTCTTTAATAAAATAAATGTTTTTGTTAAAATAAAAGAGACAATTTAAAAAAAAAATATATATATATATATATATATATATTTTTTTTTTTTACTTATTTACTTAAGAATATATAAAAAATAAAGTAGAAAAAATACAAACCTGGCATTTCATGTTAAAGCCTAAAATATGCCATTTTCTTGGAAATTCCTGCAAAAATCACAGTTAAACATCACGCAAAATTGTGAAATATATCCTGTCAGCAGAGGGTGACAAAATCTCAAGTAGGCTGGCAGTTAAAAGGTTTCAGGTACCTATGCATGTTGGGCATTGTTCTGCTCGGGGGACCTTGCGCTTTCAGATTTAGCTTGTTTTTTCTTATTTGCATATTGATATTTTTGGAAAAGGTGTTTTTTATTCTGCTTTTGTATAAATTTTTTTGTGAAACCCTGTGCAACCTAAGAATTCTTTGAGATATTACTTCCAGAAAGATGACCCCACTACAACAAGCTGGGTACGCTTAGAAAGCTTGACATGTGTACTTTCAGAAAATATATGGTTTATGGGGGTATTCCAAATGTAAAGGGTTGTTTTGGTAGAAAAAGCACAAGGTGCCCACTTTGTCTGCAGAGCTGAAATTTTGAAGTAAAATTGCCAATATGCGCATGCTTTACTTTGGTGTGTTTGGCAACTCTTTCCTTGACAGAACCTATGCATGTTGGGTATTGTTCTGTTTGGGGGATGTTGCTTTTTCAGATTCTCAGTTTTTTTCTTGTTTACATATAGTTTTTTTTAGGAAAATGTGGTTTTGATTCTGCTTTTTTATTCATTTTTAGGGAAAACCTGTGCAACCAAATAATACATTGAGGGATTACTTCCAGAAAACTGCACCCATGTCAACAAGCCTTGTATGCCTAGAAAGCCTGAGGTGTATACTTCTAGGGAATATATAGTTTGTCGGGGGTATTTCAAATGTAAAGGGTTGTTTTTTTTTTTTTAAACCTGCAAGGTGCGCTTAGCGCGTAGCATAGTTGTATTTTATCAGAAAATCTCCAAAAGCGTTGTTTCAGTTTGGGGGAGTCTCCTGGGCAGGAAAGGGTATCTACCTATACATATGTGGTACCACTGTAACCGGGAGAAATTGGGGTTTCACATGCAATAAGAATTTATTGCCAAGCCTACATTTTTTATTACAAAAAAAAACTACAAATTGTAAAAAATATATTTTTTTTTTGCACAATTTTCACCCAAAAATATTGAGAATACACTTAGAAAATGACAAACAAGACATTGTTAAAGCCCACGCTCTGCTGAAAAAAACAATATATCACTTTCCTGGGAAATCCCTGGAAATCCCTTCAAAAATCACAGTTGATGGGGAGCGCAAAATAGTGCAAAATGGTCTGGCAACAAAGGGTGACAAAATCTCAAGGTAGGCTGGCGGTTAAAGGGTTAATAGTCTTCTAGAGTATTGAGGGTTCACTTCAGGTGAACTACTGATACTGAAAGGACCTGCTCCTGTAAGGCCAGGAGAAGGGAATTTGACAGGTTCATTAGAGCTAAGGATCTGGTCCCCCCTGGTGCTTTAGATAAGCTACTGTGGCGTTGTCTGAACTTATCTGTACATCTCTGCCTGCTATAACTGGCCAAAATTGCTCCACTGCCCACTTGACCTCCAGGAGTTCTCTGAAATTCGAGGACCTGGCTGCCAATGCCTTTGGCCACTTTCCCTGCACCTGGTGACTTCCCAAGTGGGCTCTGCAACCCCAAATTCCTGCATCTGTCGTGATCGCTACTGTATTGTTCTGTCTCCATTTTTTTCCTTTTCCCTGCACATTTGGATCTAGCCACCACCTGAGATCCTCTAGGATACTCGGAATTAACTGGACTATTCGGTCCAGTGTGCTTTGTTGCTTGTCCCACTGTTCTAGAAGAAATATCTGCAATGTTCTTGTGAGTAGTTGAGCCCATGGTACCGCAGGAATTGCCAAAACCATTAGCCCAAGATTTTCATGATCTCCCTTATGGAGACCCAAGGGACTGCGATGAATCTTTGAGCTTCTGCTCTGATCCTGTTCACCTTTTCTTGTGGAAGAAATTTTTTTTGCTGAGTGCTGTCTATGTTGAACCCCAGAAACCTGCATTGCTGACTGGGCATTAGGGTGAATTTTTCTAGATTGTTTACCCACCCTAAGCTCTTTAGTAGGGACCAGGTCTTTTCGAGATCTAATAGGAGTCCTGGCCTTGTCTTGTTTAACTAGAGGAGGTCGGGATGTCGTGTAATAGGGAATCATCATGATTCCATGTTGTCCGAGGTAAGCCATTAGTTCTGCCAGAATCTTTGTGAAGATCCTCAGAGATAAGTACAGGCTGAATGGCAGTGCCCTGTACTGGTAGTGAAAGATTTCTTGGTCTAACTAAAATCTCAGATATTTGCTGTGTTCATTCAGAATGGGTACATGTAAATAGGCATCCTGTAAGTCTAGGTTCCCCATCAGTGTATCCTAAAAGAGTGTTCCTGACTGAGTATATTGACTCCATTCTGAACGTTTTGTATTGAATGAACCTGTTCAATCTCTCTAGATTCTAAATCATTCGATACTTTTCTTATGTCTTCTGAACCAGAAAAAAAACGTGAGTAGACCCAGGGAGAGTCAGGGAACTGTTTCTATCATGTTTTTCCACAGAAGTTCTTGCAGAATGCTTCTCTCTTCTTGGGGTCCTTTGGGAGCTTGGTCACTAAAAAAGATGACTGGGGGAGAGATGAAAATTCGAATTGATAACCCCTCTCTAGTGTTTTTAGTACAAACTGAATTTTGGTGACTGTTCTCCAGGTGGCTACAAACCTGGAAAGTCTGCCCTCTACTTTGTGTTCGTTGTCAGAATTGTGGCTTAGGTCCCTTTGAAGGTTTGCCAAGTAACCCAAACCTCTTTCGGGGGCCTTGGCTGAGTCCAACGTTTCTTAGGGTAGTTCTGCTTAGGTTGAGTTATGCATAATACATGGTGGTATGCTGGCTCCTCTTCTCTTTAAACTGGTCCCTTGGACCCCTTTAGAGTTCACAAGTAGTGGATGGATCGATACCAACTGGTGGGGGGAAGAGGCTTCAGGGTGCAGAGGGGTGCATACTTCAAAAGCGAAATGCAAGCGCATTAAAAGCACAGAACATTTTTTGATACTGTGTCTGTGCAGCTAAAATCCAACACAAACTGCATTTGTTTAGCATAACAAAAGCACCACAGATGGGTATGAACAGAGTCTTTGTACACAGGTTGCTCTCTCTAAAAGTGAAGCCTATAACATAAAGGCTAATGTTGCCGATTATGACTCTTTACAGTGAATGTGTTGAGCCCACAAACAATGGCCAGTCATCTGCTTGCTTGGATATTTCTACAACATGCTGAATAGCTTTTAAGCTAAAGCTCTGGGGTATAGGTGAGAAACAAAGGAAGGTCATAGGCATATAAAAATACTATGCGTTAGTCTACATAAGAATACAAGGCAAACGTTTTGCTTTGTGAAGTTACACTAAAATGTCAGCATTATTTTAATGTGTGCAAATGAAGAGCAGTATATAAAGCTCCCACTCTCCCTTGTGTCACAGAGAAGTTCTCTGGAACACATCACCACATACCATACATCATGGGAAAGGTACAGTAAATTCACAATGTATTAATCAGGGTGTACCTTTGCAGAAAAGGTTTATTGCTAATAGGAAGAATGATGGTAAATGAACCTTTCAGAAGAAATGTAACAATGATGTTGTCAAGATTTAAAAAAAAAAGCTTTGAGTGTTCTGTTTGATTTCAGCAATTTATAAAGCATTATGGGAATGTAGTGCATAACAGTAATTGGGAGCCTTATTTATCAATTTCTTGCGGGTGCTAGATGAGCGTCTCTTGCGAGATGCTCTCAGCGCCCATCAGTTGTTGCATGGATGCAAGCTGCACCGGACAGCCCTGGACTAGATCAGGCATTGTAAGCCTGTAAGTATATCAGTATCAGCCTAGCAGCGATCGTCTGTGGGGGTTAACAGTGAACATTTTTCCCCTGCCTACAGAATTCGTTTTTTTTTAAATGACATCTTAATATACGCTGAGTAGCTCTACAAAGTAAAGAAAGTAAATAGGATACATGATCATGCCCATAGGCTTCTTTTGTACTAGCCCAGGAGAAGAAATACAAATACACCACACAGCCTTTACCAGGCCTAATATAAAGTAGTTAGAAAAAATCCATAGGCACTCCTCCAGACTGTTTCATGTGTTCAGCTCCCACATGGCTTCTTCTTCAGGTAAAAAGGTCATCACTCAGTTCTTTCTTTCTTCAAAAGTTTAGACTTTGGCAGTGCCATCTACTGTCCAAGGTGATGGTGTGATCATACCAACTCTTTAATTAAAATAAAGCTGACATGCCATGCTAGGTATTATCCCATGACACCCTAGAGCAGGTTTCTGCTAAAAATGAGGAACCCAACCACCTGTGATTCAGCAAAACCCTCTGTGTCACCTACCTCTGTGCTATTTAACCAAAAATGTGGTGTGTGTGTGTTTTAATGCAAAACTGAAGTATAAAAATATGTCACCATAATCACACAATATAAACTTTAGTCATCGTTTTGGGGACTAAAAATGTAATTCCACAGATCATCTTCTACGAGGACAGAAACTTCGAGGGTCGCTCCTATGAGTGCAGCTCTGAATGTCCAGACCTGTCTTCATACTTCAGACGCTGCAACTCCATCCGTGTGGAGAATGGAAACTGGATCTTGTACGAGCACCCCAACTACCGAGGACACCAATACTTCCTCCATAGAGGAGAATATCCTGACTTCCAGCAATGGATGGGCTACAATGACTCCATTAGGTCTTGTCGTATCAGTCCTCAGGTAAAAACGATATGGCTTTAGTTTTAGAGGCAGCATTAATTTACTAGCACATACTCCAAATCTGAATAGACCTGGGACTATAGAGATTGCACGGCAGCTCTGATCAGGAAAAAGCCTCAGAGCAATGACACGTAAAAACGACAATGATTCTAAAAGATTTTGCCTTAAAAATGTGCAGAAAAAAATGATTTAACCCTTACTGCTCTGGCCTTGCTTGATCCAACGCCATGTGCATCCTTTGTAAAATACACATCATCCTTGCTACCAGGCAATGTTACTAAATTAGTATGTATACATTTTTTTATAAATGTATAAAATTAGCTGATCTGTAAAGCAATTAAAAAGGAAAAGTTATTATCAATTCAACATGGGGTTAGAGTTCCTGCTACAGAAATGTCTTACGTGGTAATAGCATAAAGTCGTTTTATTATTACAGCACCAAGGTTCATTCAGAGTCAGAATCTACGAGAGAGAAAACTTTGGAGGTCAGATGATGGAATTTTCTGAAGACTGTCCCCATGTCTTCGAGAGATTCCGCTATAATGATATCTACTCTGTCCAAGTGCAAGATGGATACTGGATGTTCTATGAGGAACCCAACTACAGGGGACGCCAGTACTACCTGAGACCTGGAGAATACAGGAGATACAGTGACTGGGGTGCTTCAAGCCCCAGAATTGGCTCTTTTAGAAGAGTTCACTATTTTCATTAAAGTAATACTGGTTTTCACTACAATAAATGTTGTATATTATAAAAAAACAATGTTTTAGTTTTCTTGTTTTGTTTTGGCTAAAGCAGGGATTCCTAAACCTTTATTTCATCAGGTACCACTTTCTATTTTCTAATTAGTACCACATGGATAGTAAATATGGGCTGTCAGTCAACTGAAAACCATGGTGAAACACACAAAATAGGCATTTAAAGTGCCTATTAAATACACAGAGATAGTTTTATTAGCTTTTGGAGCAGTTTTTGCAGGTATAGTTAAGGTATGGATGGTAGCATATCAGGTTGGGGGTCAGACTGCAGCATTGGCAAGTAAGAGATGGGATGGGATGGATGGGATCTCCAATACCACCAGTGGTTGGAAACCCCTGGTTTAAATTCCAAACAAAACGAAACCTTAACTTTTGTTAAAGCTCATCTCTTTAAAAAAAAAAAAGAAAAAAAGATACTGACCTTTCCTTCTGGACATGGCTGCTTTGGGGGGCTTAAAGAGGCTATTTATGATTTGGTAACTCCCAGCCTTCTGACTGTTTGCCAGATAGACTGCCATTTGGAAGGGAAGTATTGCTTTGTTATAAATAAGATTGTTTAAAGCGAGTTCCGGTTGTATTTGCAAGTGAGGTTGTATTATAAGTGGGGGGACTTTCCATTAAGGGAAGGAAAAGGATGAAGGAAAAAAATGGTATTTTTTTTTCTTTCTTGTATTGCAGGGTTTAGCCTTGCATTTAATTACATTGGTTGCTCCCATTTGATAGAAAGCAGTTACCTGGGTGGGGGTGTTCCTGTCTAATTAGCAGCTTATTTATTTCACCTGATCCCAGCCTTCTGACTGTTTGCCAGACAGACTGCCATTTGGAAGGAAAGTATTGCTTTGTTATGAATAAGATTGTTTAAAGCGAGTTCAGGAGCTTTTGCGAGTTCCGGTTGTATTTGCAAGTGAGGTTGTATTATAAGTGAGGGGACTTTCCATTAATGGAAGGAAAAGGAAGATGGAAAAAGACTGCCATTAGGAAGGAAATTATTGCTTTATTATAAATAATACAATTCTGTGATTACTCACCTGTAGAATTGATATTATTGGTGTACATCCCGTCCCGTTCCGGAAGATATCCTTATTCATGGGTTATTCATCTTCAGATGTCACCTGACTGCAGAGCAGAAAAAAGTGGCCCCTCCTGGCCTATATATACCGAGGCTCCTCCCACAAGACCCCAGTTTTTAAAAAGCAGTTAACAAAACAATAACAATAATCAACAATCACCATAAAGTGGTAACAAGAACAACAAGGGTGGGGCGGAACGGGACGGGATGTACACCAATAATATCAATTCTACAGGTGAGTAATCACAGAATTGTATTATTCTTTGTGTACATTCCGTCCCGTTCCAGAAGATATCCTTACTCATGGGACATCCAATAGTAGTGTCCGTAAGGTAGGGTGGGATCCCCAAAGGCGGCAACAAACAGTCTAAACCACTGCTGCCTGAAGAACTTTGCGGCCAAAAGCAGCATCAGCTGAGGCCCTAACATCAACCTTGTAAAACTTAGCAAAAATATGAACAGAAGACCAAGTTGCGGCCTTGCAAACTTGTTCAACAGAGGCTTGGTGCTGAAAAGCCCAAGAGGCACCAATAGCACGAGTAGAATGAGCAGTAAGGCGGAAAGGAGGTTTCTTTCCCTTAGCAGAATAAGCCTGAATAACAGCCTGACGGATCCACTTACTAATAGTGGATTTAGCAGGAGCCTGGCCCTTCTTAGGACCAGACGGAGCCACAAAGAGAGCATCAGTCTTCCTGAAGGGTTCAGTAGCCACCAAATAAATCTTCACAGCCCTAACAACATCAAGAGAATGTAAAACTCTTTCCTTGGGGTTACTAGGATTAGGGCACAAAGAAGGCAACACAATGTCCTGATTGAGATGAAAGGCAGACACAACTTTAGGCAGAAAATCAGTTTTAAAGCGAAACACCACCTTGTCCTGGTGTCTTTCAAAATAAGGAGGCTTGATGGAAAGCGCCGCCAATTCAGAAACACGCCTGACTGAGGTAGTAGCCATCAAAAACGCTACCTTGACCGTGAGAGTGGATAAAGCAGCCTCCTGCAAAGGTTCAAAGGGAGACCCCTGCATGGCAGACAAAACCAAGTTCAAATCCCAAACAGGTAACATGGGCTTGCGTGGAGGATGCACATGAGTAACACCTTGAAAGAAGGTCTTAACCAGATGATGCTGAGCAAAAGACCTTTGGAAAAACACAGCAAGAGCAGAGACATGGCCCTTCAGCGTACTAAGCTGAAAACCCATATCCAAACCATTTTGTAAGAACTCCAAAATCCTGGGAATTGAGAACATTCGACATGGAAGTGATCTGGACTCGCACCAGTCAATGTAAGCACGCCAAACCCGGTAGTAAATGGTGGAAGAAGACTTTTTCCTAGCTCTGATCATGGTATTAACTACAAAGGCCGGCAACCCCTTATCCATCAAGATGGAGGTTTCAGCAGCCAGGCCATCAAAGCCAGCGTTTGTAAATTGGGGTGGCGGAGCCGCCCTTGAGTGAGCAGGTCCGGCACCAGGGGCAGTACAAACTGATCTACCGCCAACTGTACGATTCCTGCGAACCAAATTCTTCTTGGCCAACACGGGGCCACCAGAATTGCTGGCACTCCCTCCTGGGCTATTTTGCACAGTACCTTGCCCAGCAGAGGAAACGGAGGAAAAACATAAAGGAGCTGAAAGCTCTTCCAAGACATTCTAACACCAAAGGATTGGGGTGCCCTCCAGGAACCCCCCACTAAATGGGCCCCTGGGGACTAACAATTGCACTCTCAAGAGATCAGTAAGTAAAGTAATCTTTATTAAAGGTCATCTCATTAAAAGCAGTTTAAAAACAACATTATCCCAGTGCTGTTAACATGACCAGCCACATGGGGGAGCCATCCTGCCAGATACAGCCTATTACAATGTTCAATGAAATCCTACAAAATACAGTCTATTGCAATGTGCTATCTATGCAACATATATGTACAGTAAAGTGCTAAGTGCTAAGTTAAAAGTGCATCAATAAAAACCAAATATCTGAGTGGAGGTAAGCCCAATTAGGGGATAAAGTGCAAAGCATATAAACAAGACATGGAAAACACAAGAAAAGCTCCTTACTGTTATACTGACAAGATGGCGGCCCTGCAGCGAGCCCACGATTTCCGAGCCCGTGGGGCTCTTTCTCAAGGCTGATTACCCAGCCTTGAGAAAGAGCCCCACGGGCTCGGAACGCGTGGGCTCGCTGCAGGGCCGCCATCTTGTCAGTATAACAGTAAGGAGCTTTTCTTGTGTTTTCCATGTCTTGTTTATATGCTTGGCACTTTATCCCCTAATTGGGCTTACCTCCACTCAGATATTTGTTTTTTTATTGATGCACTTTTTACTTAGCACTTAGCACTTTACTGTACATATATGTTGCATAGATAGCACATTGCAATAGACTGTATTTGGTAGGATTTCATTGAACATTGTAATAGACTGTATCTGGCAGGATGGCTCCCCCATGTGGCTGGTCATGTTAACAGCACTGGGATAATGTTGTTTTTAAACTGATTTTAATGAGATGACCTTTAATAAAGATTACTTTACTTACTGATCTCTTGAGAGTGCAATTGTTAGTCCCCAGGGGCCCATTTAGTGGGGGGTTCTTGGAGGGCACCCCCAATCCTTTGGTGTTAGATTGGCTTATAGGGTTCCCCAACAGGGGCAGTGCACCTCATATTACTGTTAAATGCTATAGCAGGTGCCACCCGCAGTGTTCCACTTTTGCATTGTTTTTCTCTTCCAAGACATTGTCAGAGCATCCACGGAAAGGGCCAGGGGATCTTGTGACAGGGATACAAAAATTGGGAGCTTGTGATTGTGACGTGAAGCAAAGAGATCCACATCCGGCTGACCCCAGCGGAGACACAGAGAATGAAACACCCTGTTGCTGAGGGACCATTCTCCCATGCGGGAGGCCCCCCTGCTCAGAGAGTCTGCTTCCAGATTCTCCACTTCCGGAATGTACATCGCCGAGATACAGGGAACATTGCCCTCCACCCAGGACAGAATCAGGGATACTTCCTTGAGAGCCCTCTTGCTCCTGGTTCCTCCCTGATGATTGATGTAAGCCACAGCTGTCTTGTTGTCTGAGCGAATCTGAACTGCCAGACCCCGAAGGTGCAAGGTCAGCTGGTAAAGCACTAATCTTACTGCCCTCAGTTCCAGAAAGTTGATTGGGCATGGGCCTCTTGAGGACCCCACTGCCCCTGGAATTTCAGGGACCTCCAAACCCCCCCCCAACCTGTCAGCCTGGCATCCGTGGTGACCACCTCCCAGCAGGGAGTCAGAAAAGATCTGCCCAGAAGCAGATTCCTTGGGTCCCGCCACCATGACAGAGACCGTCTGACCAGAGGGGGCAGAACAAAAACCTGGTCCAAAGATCCTGGGTAGAGATGAGCGAACTTTTGAAAAATTCGATTCGACTGATTCGCCGAATTTTCCGACAAAAATCGTTTCGACCCGAATAAATTCGCGACGAATCGCTATTAAAAACGGCTATTTCTGAGCCTCCTAGAGCCTCAATAGGGTTGTAAACCATTCTGCCTTGCTGTAACACGCACAGGATGCGTGCTGGGTTAGTTAAATAATACTTTGAAGAAATATCACATGCAGATCAGAGGCATCGCTAATAGAATCGCAGAGCGGCACAATTGAATTCAAGAGAGTTGAAGTGGCATCACTATGAGGGGCAGGAGCCCAAACATTGCTTTAAAGAGACACTGGAGTTGGCTTCAGGAGCCCAAAAATTGGATGAATCACACCCTGGAGTTGGCAGCAGCAGCAGCAGCAGGAGCCCAAAAATTGGATGAATCACACCCTGGAGTTGGCAGCAGCAGCAGCAGGAGCCCAAATATTACTTTAAAGAGACCCTGGGGTTGGCTTCAGGAGCCCAAAAATTGGATGAATCACACCCTGAAGTTGGCAGCAGCAGCAGCAGGAGCCCAAGTATTACTTTAAAGAGACACTGGAGTTGGCTTCAGTAGCCCAAAAATTGGATGAATCACACCCTGGAGTTGGCAGCAGCAGCAGGAGCCCAAATATTACTTTAAAGAGACCCTGGGGTTGGCCTCAGGAGCCCAAAAATTGGATGAATCACACCCTGGAGTTGGCAGCAGCAGGAGCCCAAACATTACTTTAAAGAGACCCTGGGGTTGGCCTCAGGAGCCCAAAAATTGGATGAATCACACCCTGGAGTTGGCAGCAGCAGCAGCAGGAGCCCAAATATTACTTTAAAGGGACACTGGAGTTGGCTTCAGTAGCCCAAAAATTGGATGAATCACACCCTGGAGTTGGCAGCAGCAGCAGGAGCCCAAATATTACTTTAAAGAGACCCTGGGGTTGGCCTCAGGAGCCCAAAAATTGGATGAATCACACCCTGGAGTTGGCAGCAGCAGGAGCCCAAACATTACTTTAAAGAGACCCTGGGGTTGGCCTCAGGAGCCCAAAAATTGGATGAATCACACCCTGGAGTTGGCAGCAGCAGCAGCAGGAGCCCAAATATTACTTTAAAGAGACACTGGAGTTGGCTTCAGTAGCCCAAAAATTGGATGAATCACACCCTGGATTTGGCAGCAGCAGCAGGAGCCCAAATATTACTTTAAAGAGACCCTGGGGTTGGCCTCAGGAGCCCAAAAATTGGATGAATTACACCCTGGAGTTGGCAGCAGCAGGAGCCCAAACATTACTTTAAAGAGACCCTGGGGTTGGCCTCAGGAGCCCAAAAATTGGATGAATCACACCCTGGAGTTGGCAGAAGTTGGCAGTAGCAGCAGCAGGAGCCCAAACATTACTTTAAACAGACCCTGGGGTTGGCCTCAGGAGCCCAAAAATTGGATGAATCACACCCTGGAGTTGGCAGCAGCAGCAGCAGGAGCCCAAATATTACTTTAAAGAGACACTGGGGTTGGCTTCAGGAGCCCAAAAATTGGATGAATCACACCCTGGAGTTGCAAGCAGCAGCAGGAGCCCAAACATTACTTTAAACAGACCCTGGGGTTGGCCTCAGGAGCCCAAAAATTGGATGAATCACACCCTGGAGTTGGCAGCAGCAGGAGCCCAAACATTACTTTAAAGAGACCCTGGGGTTGGCCTCAGGAGCCCAAAAATTGGATGAATCACACCCTGGAGTTGGCAGAAGTTGGCAGTAGCAGCAGCAGGAGCCCAAACATTACTTTAAACAGACCCTGGGGTTGGCCTCAGGAGCCCAAAAATTGGATGAATCACACCCTGGAGTTGGCAGCAGCAGCAGCAGGAGCCCAAATATTACTTTAAAGAGACACTGGGGTTGGCTTCAGGAGCCCAAAAATTGGATGAATCACACCCTGGAGTTGCAAGCAGCAGCAGGAGCCCAAACATTACTTTAAACAGACCCTGGGGTTGGCCTCAGGAGCCCAAAAATTGGATGAATCGCACCCTGGAGTTGGCAGCAGCAGGAGCCCAAACATTACTTTAAAGAGACCCTGGGGTTGGCCTCAGGAGCCCAAAAATTGGATGAATCACACCCTGGAGTTGGCAGCAGCAGCAGCAGGAGCCCAAATATTACTTTAAAGAGACACTGGAGTTGGCTTCAGTAGCCCAAAAATTGGATGAATCACACCCTGGAGTTGCAAGCAGCAGCAGGAGCCCAAACATTACTTTAAACAGACCCTGGGGTTGGCCTCAGGAGCCCAAAAATTGGATGAATCACACCCTGGAGTTGGCAGCAGCAGCAGCAGGAGCCCAAACATTACTTTAAACAGACCCTGGGGTTGGCCTCAGGAGCCCAAAAATTGGATGAATCACACCCTGGAGTTGGCAGCAGCAGCAGCAGGAGCCCAAATATTACTTTAAAGAGACACTGGAGTTGGCTTCAGTAGCCCAAAAATTGGATGAATCACACCCTGGAGTTGGCAGCAGCAGCAGCAGGAGCCCAAACATTACTTTAAAGAGACCCTGGGGTTGGCCTCAGGAGCCCAAAAATTGGATGAATCACACCCTGGAGTTGGCAGCAGCAGCAGCAGGAGCCCAAATATTACTTTAAAGAGACACTGGGGTTGGCTTCAGGAGCCCAAAAATTGGATGAATCACACCCTGGAGTTGCAAGCAGCAGCAGGAGCCCAAACATTACTTTAAACAGACCCTGGGGTTGGCCTCAGGAGCCCAAAAATTGGATGAATCACACCCTGGAGTTGGCAGCAGCAGGAGCCCAAACATTACTTTAAAGAGACCCTGGGGTTGGCCTCAGGAGCCCAAAAATTGGATGAATCACACCCTGGAGTTGGCAGCAGCAGCAGCAGGAGCCCAAATATTACTTTAAAGAGACACTGGAGTTGGCTTCAGTAGCCCAAAAATTGGATGAATCACACCCTGGAGTTGGCAGCAGCAGCAGCAGGAGCCCAAACATTACTTTAAACAGACCCTGGGGTTGGCCTCAGGAGCCCAAAAATTGGATGAATCACACCCTGGAGTTGGCAGCAGCAGCAGGAGCCCAAACATTACTTTAAACAGACCCTGGGGTTGGCCTCAGGAGCCCAAAAATTGGATGAATCACACCCTGGAGTTGCAAGCAGCAGCAGGAGCCCAAACATTACTTTAAACAGACCCTGGGGTTGGCCTCAGGAGCCCAAAAATTGGATGAATCACACCCTGGAGTTGGCAGCAGCAGCAGCAGGAGCCCAAACATTACTTTAAACAGACCCTGGGGTTGGCCTCAGGAGCCCAAAAATTGGATGAATCACACCCTGGAGTTGGCAGCAGCAGCAGCAGGAGCCCAAATATCACTTTAAAGAGACACTGGAGTTGGCTTCAGTAGCCCAAAAATTGGATGAATCACACCCTGGAGTTGGCAGCAGCAGCAGCAGGAGCCCAAACATTACTTTAAACAGACCCTGGGGTTGGCCTCAGGAGCCCAAAAATTGGATGAATCACACCCTGGAGTTGGCAGCAGCAGCAGCAGGAGCCCAAACATTACTTTAAACAGACCCTGGGGTTGGCCTCAGGAGCCCAAAAATTGGATGAATCACACCCTGGAGTTGCAAGCAGCAGCAGGAGCCCAAACATTACTTTAAACAGACCCTGGGGTTGGCTTCAGGAGCCCAAAAATTGGATGAATCACACCCTGTGGAGAGTCATGTGGAGAAAAAGTAGCTTAGTTAGTAATATCTACATAAAATTATGAATAAACAAATGCAAAAGTTTGCCAAAGTGAAGTTTTGTTTGAGGGTGTGTTTCCACCTTTTAATTAAATCAGAAACAAGAAGGTATCATTGCCTCTGACTAATTAGCCCTCAAAAATTCTTGGAATTTTTAATCTGGAATCATGTCTGATCCGTCTTATCCGAAGAATATTAATAAAAAGTAAGAGTAACGTAAAGGATTTTTTATCAATACTTACTTGTGGTCCGATGCGGAGGAATGTCTGTAACTGGAGAGCAGCGCCTTAAATCTGTTTTGCACGATCCATCTTTCTTGGTCTGGCCCCGTCATCAATCTACTGGAATACATCAGGCATTGTTGGGAGGAAAGCTTGGCTGATCCATGCGCCATTCATTTCCACGCAGGGCAGTCTCTGGAAAAAAAAAGTCTGTATAAACCAGGGTCTTTTTCATATAAAAACAAATGGTTATTCTTGCTTTTCAACCATATGTTCCACAGCTTTACCAGTCATTGTGTCAGCCAATGAAGCAACTTTGTCTCGAAGTGCTGCAAAAGCAGTCCACTGCATCACAAGTGGCATCTGACACCCCCAGTCAACTGTCATGCTTTGGGTTCAGCTCCACTATCCATTGATCTGATATCCAAGATCTGATAATCATAAAATTCAGCAGCTACTGCCCAGCCAAGAAGTGGAGGAGACACTCGCCTCTTCTTCCACTATCCGGCAATTAGTGATGAGGAGAGTGTCGTGGGAGGAGGTGTTGCAAGCCGAGGTAGTGGAAGAGGGTCCCTGGAGTCTGCGGCGGTGGCGGCGGCAGCAGCAGCGAATTATTGCGGACTGTTGGTAGGAAAAATCAGCTACTCAGCGATGTGGCAGTGTTCCATGCAGCATCCTGTGGAGAAAAAGTAGGTTAGTTAGTGTATATACATAAAATTATGAATAGACAAATGCAATAGTATTGCGAAAGTGAAGTTTTGTTTGAGGGTGTGTTTCCACCTTGCAATTAAATCAGAAACAACTAGCTATCATTTGCCTCTGAATAATTAGCCCTCAAAAATTCTTGGAATTTTTAATCTTGATGTCTGAGGGATTTCTCCTCTCAGACAGCGTCACCATAAGTCCAGCCTGCTGCATTACCCAGTGGTGGACCTTTCAGAGAACTGATGGCTTGTGCCGAGCCGAGGTGGAGAGTCACATGGCATGGTTGTTGAACAGAAGGTGGGCCAGTCCTTTAGCCTGTCAGTGTGTACCAAAGTGCACAGTGTTGTCTACGCCTGGAGCTGTAACTATAGACTCATGGTGGACAATATATATCCTTTTAGGCCCCCTTGGTGATTGTGGTTTCACGCTGTTCTTCACATGGTTTTCCTTGACCATCAGAGTCACACATGGGAGGAACTACTAAAAATGAGAACTCAATCCATGAAAGCATTGCTTAATCCACGAAAACTGCAAATTTGGACCCATGGTGACTGACACTTGGAAGAACATCTTGTTTGCGCTGCGACAAGGAAGCCAGAGTCATGCGTCCTGACATGGCACACGTGTTCAGTCTAGTTTTGAAGTCTTGCCCCCATCTGAAAGACATCCGAACAACAGGAAAGAAAGTTAGCATGCACTTCTGGCACTCCTACACCACCAAGCACAACCTTATTGAGCCTCAGCGTCACAACGGTGTACCCCACCATAGTCTGATTTGCGATGTTTCCACCCGTTGGAATTCCACCCTCCATATGCAGGATCCACTATAGCAGTGGTCCCCAACCCTGTCCTCAAGGCCCACCAACAGGCCAGGCTTTGCAGATCTCCACAAAGATGCTCAGGTGGAGTAATTAGTGCAGCTGCAGAGCAATAGAGCTGGCTATTTGGAGATCCAAAAAACATGACATGTTGGTGGGCCTTGAGGACAGGGTTGAGGACCACTGCACTATAGGAACAGAGAAAAGCCATCACGGATTTCTGGATGATCCAAACGGATAGGGGGACACCCCTGTGTAAATTCAATGTAAACCATTGGCAGCTCATACGTGACACCGACCGTTTGCTCAGGCCCTTTGAGGAAGCTACATTATTAGTCAGTTGCCAGGACTATGAGATGAACGATGAGATTCCACTGCTTCATGTACTACAACACATGTTGGAAAGCATGGCTGGTCAGGGCACTGGAGACATGGCACATACATTTCACAGCCACATGAAGCCTGTGGGGGCTGAAGTGGAGGAGGAGGAGGGGGTGGGGCACAGCAAACCACAGTTTAGGTTTCACAAAATGACCATTTTATCTAGTCATCTGACAGGAGAGGAGGAGCAGGAGCAGCCACAGGAGCTAGAGGGTTGTGAGTAAGGCGAGACAGAGGACCCAGACACACCATGGCAGTTTACAGTGGAGATGGAGACAGGTAGTCCCTCCGAGTCACTTGCACAAATGGCACGATGCATGCTCACATGCATGCGTACTAGTGAGCGCAGAATTGTCTCCATTTGTCAGCGGGAAGACTTCTGGCTCTCCAACTTATTGGACCCTCGCTTCCGGCACAAAATGGGGGCATTTTTTACGCCCACTGAGAGGGAGGACAAACTGACCTACTACAGAGACATCCCACGTAGTCAGTTGGGCGATGTCTATCTGCGCCATGGCCCATACTCCCGCAGGTCTGACTCGGGGGGAAGTCTGCGATCACCTTCCACTGCCATGGCTGCTGGGGGGGTGGAAGGAGCAGCAGCAGCAGCTCCATCAGCAGCAGCCTCAGTCTTCAGTCGCTAGTGAGTAGCTTTCTACACCCGCATAGTGAGTCTACTCATGAGCAGCAGGAAGACCTGGAGCTGGACCTCAAACAGCAGGTCATGTCATACCTTGACATGACCATGCCAACACACCTTCAAGATCCACTGGATTTGCTGGGAAGCCAAACTTGACTTGTGCCCGCAACTAGCAGAGTTTGCCCTGGAAAAGCTGTACTGGCCGGACAGTAGTTGATTTAGATGGCAACTGGGCTGCTCTATATAACGAAGCAAAATGGCAAATTTACCTCACTATATAAGCTATTGCCCCTCAGATTTACACAGGGGCTGCTCTATATTATGCTGCAAAATGGCAAATTAACCTCACAATATAAGCTATTGCAGCTCTATATAAATAAAAATAAATAAATAAAAAAAGGGCCTGTACAAGCTTATTTAGTATAACAGATAGGGTGACATGTGCTGGTTTGGGATGCCCATATGGGCTAGTGTTTTGGCAGCAGTACAAAAACCAATGCAAAATGCAATAGCTTAATAAAGCTGATGCTGATCAACGCTTATTTAGTATAACAGATGGGGTGCAACATGCAGGTTTGGGATGCCCTGCGGCCTGGTGTATTTAAAGCAGACCAAAACCAATTCAAAATGCAATAACTTAATAAAGCTGAGGCTGTAGATGCTTATTTAGTATAAACAGGTAGGGTGCAAGGTGCAGCTTTGGGGTGCCCTGCGGCCTGGTTAAATGAAAGCAGTCAAAAAGGAAGTGCAAACTGAAGTAGCTTAATGAAGCTGATGCTGATCAACGCTTATGTTGTATACCAGATAGGGTGCAAGGTGCAGCTTTGGGGTGCCCTGCGGCCTGGTTTATTAAAATCAGTCAAAAACAAGTGCAAACTGAAGTAGCCTGATCAACGCTTATGTTGTATAACAGATAGGTTTAAAATAGCATGTGCCTTGGGATGCCCGTGTGGCCTGTTATATTTCAAGCTGAACAAAAAGTAACAATAATCCAAGTATGAGACATCATTTTGACCTTCTTCACAGCGCCATACTTTGAAAAAAAAAATTAATTTCATGCCGATCAATCCAAAGGTCAATGCCCCTAACAAAAATAGTGTTCGGCATAAGTTTTCCTTCTGGAAGGACGTAACCTTTAGTTTACATGGTTGGGGTAGGTTATCTTACAAATTGGGATACCCCACTGTATATGAAACCGAATATAAATGCACACCCAAAAGTGGACACTCAGCCTCCAAGAGGCCTGCTTAGTTTAAATAAGAGAGCTGCTTAGTATGGTAGGTAGGTTATGTTATGTTACAGAATGGGATGCCCCAAGCAGACTTGAGATCAGTATATATGCACACAGCAGCAGTGTGTTAGCAGGCTCATACAGGCCAAATTTCTTTAAATAAATGTGCAGCTTACAGTAAATGCAGAGGCTAATGGTATGTTACAGAATGGGATGCCCCAAGCAGACTTGAGATCAGTATATATGCACACAGCAGCAGTGTGTTAGCAGGCTCATACAGGCCAAATTTCTTTAAATAACTGTGCAGCTTACAGTTAATGCAGAGGCTAATGGTATGTTACAGAATGGGATGCCCCAAGCAGACTTGAGATCAGTATATATGCACACAGCAGCAGTGTGTTAGCAGGCTCATACAGGCCAAATTTCTTTAAATAACTGTGCAGCTTACAGTTAATGCAGAGGCTAATGGTATGTTACAGAATGGGATGCCCCAAGCAGACTTGAGATCAGTATATATGCACACAGCAGCAGTGTGTTAGCAGGCTCATACAGGCCAAATTTCTTTAAATAAATGTGCAGCTTACAGTAAATGCAGAGGCTAATGGTATGTTACAGAATGGGATGCCCCAAAGCTGACTTGAGATCAGTATATATGCACACAGCAGCAGTGTGTTAGCAGGCTCATACAGGCCAAATTTCTTTAAATAACTGTGCAGCTTACAGTTAATGCAGAGGCTAATGGTATGTTACAGAATGGGATGCCCCAAAGCTGACTTGAGATCAGTATATATGCACACAGCAGCAGTGTGTTAGCAGGCTCATACAGGCCAAATTTCTTTAAATAAATGTGCAGCTTACAGTAAATGCAGAGGCTAATGGTATGTTACAGAATGGGATGCCCCAAAGCTGACTTGAGATCAGTATATATGCACACAGCAGCAGTGTGTTAGCAGGCTCATACAGGCCAAATTTCTTTAAATAACTGTGCAGCTTACAGTTAATGCAGAGGCTAATGGTATGTTACAGAATGGGATGCCCCAAAGCTGACTTGAGATCAGTATATATGCACACAGCAGCAGTGTGTTAGCAGGCTCATACAGGCCAAATTTCTTTAAATAACTGTGCAGCTTACAGTTAATGCAGAGGCTAATGGTATGTTACAGAATGGGATGCCCCAAGCAGACTTGAGATCAGTATATATGCACACAGCAGCAGTGTGTTAGCAGGCTCATACAGGCCAAATTTCTTTAAATAAATGTGCAGCTTACAGTAAATGCAGAGGCTAATGGTATGTTACAGAATGGGATGCCCCAAAGCTGACTTGAGATCAGTATATATGCACACAGCAGCAGTGTGTTAGCAGGCTCATACAGGCCAAATTTCTTTAAATAACTGTGCAGCTTACAGTTAATGCAGAGGCTAATGGTATGTTACAGAATGGGATGCCCCAAGCAGACTTGAGATCAGTATATATGCACACAGCAGCAGTGTGTTAGCAGGCTCATACAGGCCAAATTTCTTTAAATAACTGTGCAGCTTACAGTTAATGCAGAGGCTAATGGTATGTTACAGAATGGGATGCCCCAAGCAGACTTGAGATCAGTATATATGCACACAGCAGCAGTGTGTTAGCAGGCTCATACAGGCCAAATTTCTTTAAATAAATGTGCAGCTTACAGTAAATGCAGAGGCTAATGGTATGTTACAGAATGGGATGCCCCAAAGCTGACTTGAGATCAGTATATATGCACACAGCAGCAGTGTGTTAGCAGGCTCATACAGGCCAAATTTCTTTAAATAACTGTGCAGCTTACAGTTAATGCAGAGGCTAATGGTATGTTACAGAATGGGATGTCCCAAAAACCAGAGAGCACCTGGCAGGCAGCAGTAAGACTATGCACAGCAAAAGTGTCTTTATCATGCCTAATTTCAATTAGAATAGGTGCAAATGGTTAGGTTCTTAAATAGAGGCTGGTGTAGTCACAGAATGGGATGCCCTAAAAACCAGCAGTAAGTACACCTGGCAGGGACAAGTAGTGCTATGCCCAGCAAAAGTGTCTTTATCAGGCTAATTTCAAATATGATAAGAGCAAATGCTTATATGGTCTTAAACAGAGGCTGCTGTAGTCACAGAATGGGATGCCCCAAATAGGAGTGCACCTGGCAGGGTCCAGTAGTGCTATGCCCAGCAAAAGTGTCTTTATCAGGCCTAATTTCAAATATGATAAGAGCAAATGCTTATATGGTCTTAAACAGAGGCTGCTGTAGTCACAGAATGGGATGCCCCAAATAGGAGTGCACCTGGCAGGGTCCAGTAGTGCTATGCCCAGCAAAAGTGTCTTTATCAGGCTAATTTCAAATATAATAAGAGCAAATGGTTATATGGTCTTAAACAGAGGCTGCTGTAGTCACAGAATGGGATGCCCTGGCAGGGACAAGTAGTGCTATGCCCAGCAAAAGTGTCTTTATCAGGCCTAATTTCAAATATGATAAGAGCAAATGCTTATATGGTCTTAAACAGAGGCTGCTTTAGTCACAGAATGGGATGCCCCAACAGGAATGGACCTGGCAGGGTCCAGTAGTGCTTTGCCCAGCAAAAGTGTCTTTATCAGGCCTAATTTCAAATATGATAAGTGAAAATGGTTATACGGTCTTAAACAGAGGCTGCTGTAGTCACAGAATGGGATGCCATGGCAGGGACAAGTAGTGCTATGCCCAGCAAAAGTGTCTTTATCAGGCTAATTTCAAATATGATAAGAGCAAATGGTTATATGGTCTTAAACAGAGGCTGCTGTAGTCACAGAATGGGATGCCATGGCAGGGACAAGTTGTGCTATGCCCAGCAAAAGTGTCTTTATCAGGCCTAATTTCAAATATGATAAGAGCAAATGCTTATATGGTCTTAAACAGAGGCTGCTGTAGTCACAGAATGGGATGCCCCAAATAGGAGTGCACCTGGCAGGGTCCAGTAGTGCTATGCCCAGCAAAAGTGTCTTTATCAGGCCTAATTTCAAATATGATAAGTGAAAATGGTTATACGGTCTTAAACAGAGGCTGCTGTAGTCACAGAATGGGATGCCCCAAATAGGAGTGCACCTGGCAGGGTCCAGTAGTGCTTTGCCCAGCAAAAGTGTCTTTATCAGGCCTAATTTCAAATATGATAAGAGCAAATGCTTATATGGTCTTAAACAGAGGCTGCTTTAGTCACAGAATGGGATGCCCCAACAGGAATGGACCTGGCAGGGTCCAGTAGTGCTTTGCCCAGCAAAAGTGTCTTTATCAGGCCTAATTTCAAATATGATAAGTGAAAATGGTTATACGGTCTTAAACAGAGGCTGCTGTAGTCACAGAATGGGATGCCATGGCAGGGACAAGTAGTGCTATGCCCAGCAAAAGTGTCTTTATCAGGCCTAATTTCAAATATGATAAGAGCAAATGCTTATATGGTCTTAAACAGAGGCTGCTGTAGTCACAGAATGGGATGCCCCAAATAGGAGTGCACCTGGCAGGGTCCAGTAGTGCTTTGCCCAGCAAAAGTGTCTTTATCAGGCCTAATTTCAAATATGATAAGAGCAAATGCTTATATGGTCTTAAACAGAGGCTGTTGTAGTCACAGAATGGGATGCCCCAAATAGGAGTGCACCTGGCAGGGTCCAGTAGTGCTTTGCCCAGCAAAAGTGTCTTTATCAGGCCTAATTTCAAATATGATAAGAGCAAATGCTTATACAGTCTTAAACAGAGGCTGCTGTAGTCACAGAATGGGATGCCCCAAATAGGAGTGCACCTGGCAGGGTCCAGTAGTGCTTTGCCCAGCAAAAGTGTCTTTATCAGGCCTAATTTCAAATATGATAAGAGCAAATGCTTATATGGTCTTAAACAGAGGCTGCTGTAGTCACAGAATGGGATGCCCCAAATAGGAGTGCACCTGGCAGGGTCCAGTAGTGCTTTGCCCAGCAAAAGTGTCTTTATCAGGCCTAATTTCAAATATGATAAGAGCAAATGCTTATATGGTCTTAAACAGAGGCTGCTGTAGTCACAGAATGGGATGCCCCAAATAGGAGTGCACCTGGCAGGGACAAGTTGTGCTATGCCCAGCAAAAGTGTCTTTATCAGGCCTAATTTCAAATATGATAAGTGAAAATGCTTATACGGTCTTAAACAGAGGCTGCTGTAGTCACAGAATGGGATGCCCCAAATAGGAGTGCACCTGGCAGGGTCCAGTAGTGCTTTGCCCAGCAAAAGTGTCTTTATCAGGCCTAATTTCAAATATGATAAGAGCAAATGCTTATATGGTCTTAAACAGAGGCTGCTGTAGTCACAGAATGGGATGCCCCAAATAGGAGTGCACCTGGCAGGGTCCAGTAGTGCTTTGCCCAGCAAAAGTGTCTTTATCAGGCCTAATTTCAAATATGATAAGAGCAAATGCTTATATGGTCTTAAACAGAGGCTGCTGTAGTCACAGAATGGGATGCCCCAAATAGGAGTGCACCTGGCAGGGTCCAGTAGTGCTATGCCCAGCAAAAGTGTCTTTATCAGGCCTAATTTCAAATATGATAAGAGCAAATGCTTATATGGTCTTAAACAGAGGCTGCTGTAGTCACAGAATGGGATGCCCCAAATAGGAGTGCACCTGGCAGGGTCCAGTAGTGCTTTGCCCAGCAAAAGTGTCTTTATCAGGCCTAATTTCAAATATGATAAGAGCAAATGCTTATATGGTCTTAAACAGAGGCTGCTGTAGTCACAGAATGGGATGCCCCAAATAGGAGTGCACCTGGCAGGGACAAGTTGTGCTATGCCCAGCAAAAGTGTCTTTATCAGGCCTAATTTCAAATATGATAAGTGAAAATGCTTATACGGTCTTAAACAGAGGCTGCTGTAGTCACAGAATGGGATGCCCCAAATAGGAGTGCACCTGGCAGGGTCCAGTAGTGCTTTGCCCAGCAAAAGTGTCTTTATCAGGCCTAATTTCAAATATGATAAGAGCAAATGCTTATATGGTCTTAAACAGAGGCTGCTGTAGTCACAGAATGGGATGCCCCAAATAGGAGTGCACCTGGCAGGGTCCAGTAGTGCTTTGCCCAGCAAAAGTGTCTTTATCAGGCCTAATTTCAAATATGATAAGAGCAAATGCTTATATGGTCTTAAACAGAGGCTGCTGTAGTCACAGAATGGGATGCCCCAAATAGGAGTGCACCTGGCAGGGTCCATTAGTGCTTTGCCCAGCAAAAGTGTCTTTATCAGGCCTAATTTCAAATATGATAAGAGCAAATGCTTATATGGTCTTAAACAGAGGCTGCTGTAGTCACAGAATGGGATGCCCCAAATAGGAGTGCACCTGGCAGGGTCCAGTAGTGCTTTGCCCAGCAAAAGTGTCTTTATCAGGCCTAATTTCAAATATGATAAGAGCAAATGCTTATATGGTCTTAAACAGAGGCTGCTGTAGTCACAGAATGGGATGCCCCAAATAGGAGTGCACCTGGCAGGGTCCAGTAGTGCTATGCCCAGCAAAAGTGTCTTTATCAGGCCTAATTTCAAATATGATAAGTGAAAATGGTTATACGGTCTTAAACAGAGGCTGCTGTAGTCACAGAATGGGATGCCCCAAATAGGAGTGCACCTGGCAGGGTCCAGTAGTGCTTTGCCCAGCAAAAGTGTCTTTATCAGGCCTAATTTCAAATATGATAAGAGCAAATGCTTATATGGTCTTAAACAGAGGCTGCTGTAGTCACAGAATGGGATGCCCCAAATAGGAGTGCACCTGGCAGGGTCCAGTAGTGCTATGCCCAGCAAAAGTGTCTTTATCAGGCCTAATTTCAAATATGATAAGAGCAAATGCTTATATGGTCTTAAACAGAGGCTGCTGTAGTCACAGAATGGGATGCCCCAAATAGGAGTGCACCTGGCAGGGTCCAGTAGTGCTTTGCCCAGCAAAAGTGTCTTTATCAGGCCTAATTTCAAATATGATAAGAGCAAATGCTTATATGGTCTTAAACAGAGGCTGCTGTAGTCACAGAATGGGATGCCCCAAATAGGAGTGCACCTGGCAGGGTCCAGTAGTGCTTTGCCCAGCAAAAGTGTCTTTATCAGGCCTAATTTCAAATATGATAAGAGCAAATGCTTATATGGTCTTAAACAGAGGCTGCTGTAGTCACAGAATGGGATGCCCCAAATAGGAGTGCACCTGGCAGGGTCCAGTAGTGCTTTGCCCAGCAAAAGTGTCTTTATCAGGCCTAATTTCAAATATGATAAGAGCAAATGCTTATATGGTCTTAAACAGAGGCTGCTGTAGTCACAGAATGGGATGCCCCAAATAGGAGTGCACCTGGCAGGGTCCAGTAGTGCTATGCCCAGCAAAAGTGTCTTTATCAGGCCTAATTTCAAATATGATAAGTGAAAATGGTTATACGGTCTTAAACAGAGGCTGCTGTAGTCACAGAATGGGATGCCCCAAATAGGAGTGCACCTGGCAGGGTCCAGTAGTGCTTTGCCCAGCAAAAGTGTCTTTATCAGGCCTAATTTCAAATATGATAAGAGCAAATGCTTATATGGTCTTAAACAGAGGCTGCTGTAGTCACAGAATGGGATGCCCCAAATAGGAGTGCACCTGGCAGGGTCCAGTAGTGCTATGCCCAGCAAAAGTGTCTTTATCAGGCCTAATTTCAAATATGATAAGTGAAAATGGTTATACGGTCTTAAACAGAGGCTGCTGTAGTCACAGAATAGGATGCCCCAAATAGGAGTGCACCTGGCAGGGTCCAGTAGTGCTTTGCCCAGCAAAAGTGTCTTTATCAGGCCTAATTTCAAATATGATAAGAGCAAATGCTTATATGGTCTTAAACAGAGGCTGCTGTAGTCACAGAATGGGATGCCCCAAATAGGAGTGCACCTGGCAGGGTCCAGTAGTGCTATGCCCAGCAAAAGTGTCTTTATCAGGCCTAATTTCAAATATGATAAGAGCAAATGCTTATATGGTCTTAAACAGAGGCTGCTGTAGTCACAGAATGGGATGCCCCAAATAGGAGTGCACCTGGCAGGGTCCAGTAGTGCTTTGCCCAGCAAAAGTGTCTTTATCAGGCCTAATTTCAAATATGATAAGAGCAAATGCTTATATGGTCTTAAACAGAGGCTGCTGTAGTCACAGAATGGGATGCCCCAAATAGGAGTGCACCTGGCAGGGTCCAGTAGTGCTTTGCCCAGCAAAAGTGTCTTTATCAGGCCTAATTTCAAATATGATAAGAGCAAATGCTTATATGGTCTTAAACAGAGGCTGGTGTAGTCACAGAATGGGATGCCTCACAGCAGACTTAAGATCAGTTCAGTATATATGCACAGTTAGTTACTATAAGCAGCCTGAAAACGCTAACAAAGCCTGTCAGCCAGCTAGTAACACTCAGGCTGGATGAAAAAAAAAAAAAATCTCCCTGTCACAGCCTCCGTTTTTTCCTACCTTTCCCTGGCTTTCTGTCTGTCTCCTGTCTGTCTCCTGCCTGTCTCCAGCCTGTCCCTGTCTGTCCCTGTCTGTCCCTGCCTGTCTAACTGTCTGTCCCTCAGCTACACAGCGTTCTGTCTCTCACGAATGCAATAGAGAAATGAGGAAAAGCAAGATGGCCGCCGTTAAATACCGCTGTGTGACGTCACCGGGCTTGCTGGCTGCTGATAGGCTGCATGTGACTGCCCCAGCTTGCACTGGCGCGGGATACATGTCCAGACATGTCCCGTCCGCCATCTTAGAATGCCTGTAAATGTAAATGAATGGATGTTAAAGGAAAACTTCGAGTGATCGAATCGCGGGGAAATTCGGATTCGATCCGAATCGAATTTTTCCTGAAATTCGGATCGAATCCGGGTTCGTCCGGATCGATTCGCTCATCCCTAATCCTGGGTCCTGATCCCACACAGACAAGAGATGAACCTGGAGAGGCCTCATGTGAAACGTATGGGACAGCCTCGAAGCTGGACACCATCAGACCCACCAGCTGCATAGCCTGTCTGATGGACGGATGAGGACAAGACAGAAGAAGCTGTGTTTGCGCCTGAAGACCCTCTATTTTCAGCTGAGGGAGAAATACCTTGACTTGAGAGGTATCCAGAGTCATTCCCAGAAAAGTCTTTATACTGGAAGGAGACAGGGAAGATTTGGGAAGATTGATCACCCATCCAAACTTTTCCAGAGTGGAGATGACCGTCCGAACATCCAACTCTGCTTGCTGTAAAGTCTGGGAAGCTACAAGAATGTCGTCCAGATAAGGAAGAATGCGAATGCCCTGAGACCTCAGCAGAGCCATTACTCCCGCCAACACCTTGGTGAACACCCTGGGAGCCGAAGTAAGACCGAATGGCAGAGCCACAAACTGGTAATGCTGATCTTCCACTGCGAACCTGAGAAATTTTTGATGGCCTGCAAAAATTGGCACGTGAAGGTAAGCATCCTTGATGTCTATAGAGGCCAAGAAGTCCCCTGGGCGAAGATAATTTATGGCAGAATGCAGAGTCTCCATGCGAAAGTGCCTGAACCTGACAAATTTGTTGAGGAGCTTTAAATCCAGGATAGGCCTGACTGATCTGTCCTTTTTTGGAACAGTGAAAAGATTGGAATAATAGCCCATGCCCCTTTCCCACAGAGGGACAGGGCAAATGACCCCCAAATCAAGTAGATTTTGGACAGCCAAGCACAGACACTGAGCTGACAGGGGGTCCTGAGCCATCCGTGATTTTGTGAATTTGGGGAGCATCCAGGCGATAAACTCTATCTTGTAACTGGAGGAGACTACCTCCTGAATCCACCGGTCTGAGACAAGACGTCTCCAGATGTGAACAAAAAACCGAAGCCGTCCCCCCACCTGGATGGGTGAGGGAGCCCCTTCATGCCTGCGGTGGTTTGGGAGAGGATTTTGGCTTAGAACCCCAGGAGAGACAGACCTTGAAGTCGCCAGGTACAGGGGAAATCCCACAATCAGTACAGAACCGGCCTTGTCCAAAAGGAAGCCCGGACTCGTTGTCTTGAGAAGCCTCCATATGGTGATTATTATGACTCGCAAGGCCAAATGGGAGTAATGCCAAAGCAAACCCAGGATGCCCATTATGCACCGCAAGGGAAGTGGGAGGATTTAGAATATAACACAAATTCCCTTAATAAAAACTAAAGGCCGGGAGAAACCACTAGTTCTATAGGCCTAAAAGACAAGATAAAATCCTGTAAGCACAAGAATGTAACATTAAAAGATAAAATACAGCCCGCCAGGGCACTTACAGATCGCACACAGAAGCGTCATTCACGCAGCACCGCCGAGACAAAATGGCGCCGAGACATACACCTTGAGGGGCGGGCCGCGGGGGAGCGACGCAAAAGCCTTGCATTTAATTACATTGGTTGCTCCCATTTGATAGAAAGCAGTTACCTGGGTGGGGGTGTTCCTGTCTAATTAGCAGCCTATTTATTTCACCTGATCCCACTTGAATAAATATTAGGGTATGGAGCACACCATGCCTATAGTCTAAACAGTCAAAGGATATTATTTGCCGGGTGCAGACTAACCGAGGTACCTCCCCATACCGTACCTCAAATACTTAAACATCACAAAGAAAGTGGAAGAATGCACACGACTACAGAATTTTTAGTTATGCCAAAAAGTGTATTAATACAAAAAAGCAGCAATCATACAAATAAGTGCTATACAGTAAAGTGCAAAATGGTCCCAAGATTGGAGGTGCATAGGTGTCACTCCTGACGATTTGTGTAGCCATAAGGATCAGACAATGTATATTGAGAGTTAAGGATAGTAATGATACAAAAATAGCAGTTACAGTGTCTGACCATGTAACCCTGGTCAGTTCAAATAATGTTCATCCTACCAGAGATAGCCTCATAAAGTAAATAACAGTGTAATTGTTCAATAATCACAACGTGACACATCATATATACAGCAAGTACATAATAGGAAGAAATTGCAAAGATGTTACCAGGCAGGTAAGAAAAATGGTGATCGCTAAATACCTATGCACCTCCTAGTCTTATATGGTAAACCTTTTTTACCTTCCTCTAGTTGCCTATGTAGATACAATTAGATTTATTTCTCAACCTTGCCTTTTTCCTTGTTTGAGGTGCCATGACAATCCTGATGACTGTTATATTGCCATACAGAGAAACCTCTTCATATATCCTTTTGTAGTGGCACATTCTGATATTTTGAAATTATTATTGCAATCTTGAGACCATTTTGCACTTTACTGTATAGCACTTATTTGTATGATTGCTGCTTTTTTGTATTAATACACTTTTTGGCATAACTAAATATTCTGTAGTCGGTGTGCATTCTTCCACTTTCTTTGTGATGTTTCACCTGATTCCAGCCTTCTGACTGTTTGCCAGACAGACTGCCATTTGGAAGGAAAGTATTGCTTTGTTATAAATAAGATTGTTTAAAGCGAGTTCAGGAGCTTTTGCGAGTTCCGGTTGAATTTGCAAGTGAGGTTGTATTATAAGTGAGGTTGTATTATAAGTGAGGGGACTTTCCATTAAGGGACTTTATATTGGGGGACTGTGCTAGAATAAGAAGTTAAAAGCCAAAGTTGCTGCAACTGTGAGCACTAAAATAGTTTTTACTGCTGTTTTGTAACTGGGATAATGGCTAGCAATATTGGAGGTCTACTTCGGTGCACAGTTTATTATATGTATATACTTCAGGAACAGCAGTTCCAGGGTGAATACCGCTGTGGTAAATGTGAGCAAATTGCGAGCTGGAAGCTCGGGTTAGAGATCTGGAGGAGCAAAATGCAACACTGAGGGAGATTGACAATATGGAAAAGAGCATGCTGCTCACTGAGCAGGCAATAAATGGGGTAGATACAGAGGGTGGAGTAATGGGTCAGGAGGAGCAGATAAGCAGCTAGGTAAATGTAGATAGAGGGAGTAGAAAGGGTGCACAGAAAAGGAAGGTCATACCCTAGCAGAATTGCCAAGTTGGGTAATGATGCAAGTCATGAGTGTCAGTCTCAGAAATGGCAGCCCTAGCAGGTACTGCTCTCCCTAACAGATAGGAGAACAGCCCAGCTAGTGAGCGGGTGGTTAAGACTGCAGGTAGGACTAGACAGTTAGTGGTCATAGGGGATTCTATTATCAGGAGGACTGATAGAATAATTTGTCACCAAGACCGCCTCAACCGAATGGTCTGCTGTCTCACTTATGCCAGGGCTCGGCATATGGTGGAAAGGGTGGATAAATTGCTGGGAGGGGCTGGGGATGACCCAGCTGTCGTGGTCAAACCGGGGGTCAAATGACAGAATTATTGGAACATGGAGGATCCTTAAGAATACATTTAAGGAATAGGCACCAAGTTGAAGGGAAGGACCTGCAAGGTTGTATTCTCTGGAATACTGCCAGTGCCATGCGCTACACATGAAAGACAGCGGGAGCTTAGAGAGTTAAACGCATGGCTCAAGTCCTGGTGCAGGGGAGAGGGATTTGGGTTCCTAGAGCACTGGGCTGACTTTTCATTGGGGTACAAACTGTATTCTCCAGATAATTTGCACTTGAATGGAAGGGGGGCTGCTGTGCTGGGTAAGAGGATACTAGAGGGGGTGGAGAGTTATTTAAACTAGAGTTGAGGGGGGAGGGCAAGAGGGAAGTCAAAAGTGAAGACAGGTTACTTAGGGGACAGCACATGATGGTGGGTGGAGAAATAGAAGGGGGGAGGACTGCTGTGAAGGACAATGAGATCCATGTGTTACAAACCAGCAGTGAAAGATTAGGAGGATGCATTACTGCAGAAGCTAATACTGTACCGCAATGTGTCAAACTAGATAACATAAAGTGTATGTTCACCAATGCCAGAAGTCTGGCAAGTAAAGCTTGAGGCTCTGGTGCTGGCAGAAAATATTGATGTTGCTGGTGTGGCTGAGACATGGCTGGATTCCACACATGACTAGACTGTCAATCTACAAGGTTTTGCTCTTTTTCAGAAAGACAGAGCAAAAAGGAAAGGGGGCGGCGTGTGTCTTTATGTAAAGCAAAAATTCAAACCATATATTAATGAGGGGATACTAGCAGAAGACTGTGAGGATGTAGAATCCTTGTGGGTAGAAGTGGGGGGCGATGTAAACAATGTTAAAAAACAGTTTGGTGTAATCTATAGGCCTTCAAATATAACTGAGGAAATAGAGGGTCAACTGCATAAACAGATAGAGCGGCTTCACAGGCTGGTACAGTGGTGGTGATGGGGGACTCCAACTACCCAGGAATCGACTGGAGACACAGTTCTGCTTCCACTACAAGGGGGAGAGCATTACTCACCTTGCTACAAGATAATTATAGGAATCAGTTCGTGGAGGCACCTACTAGAGGCGATGCTCTTTTAGATCTGGTAATATCAAATAATGAAAATAAGAAATAAGGTTGTCAAAAGCACAAAATGAAAGAGATGTGGCCAAAGAAAGCAAAACTAACCCTAAATGTTTTTTTTTTTTTTAATAAAATGTTAAATATATTAATTCAAATAAAACTAAATCAGAACAGGTAGGTGCCCTAATTAATGATAATGGGGAAATGATCACTGGGGATGAAGATAAGGCGGAACTGTTAAATGGATTCTTTAGCTCTGTGTACACAAGAGAGGAGCAAGGAGCCAACACAGGAGATGCTGCTGATAGCAATAGCCCAAGTATAATAATTAACAAGCTAAACATGGAGACCATCCAAGAAAAACTAAATAATTTAAATGTGAATAAGACTGCAGGACCAGATGGACTTCACCCAAGAGTTCTCAAAGAACTCAGTTCCATTATCTCATCACCCTTGTTGTTGATATTTAAAGACTCACTAGCAACTGGCATAGTGCCATGGGACTGACGCAAGGCAAATGTGGTGCCCATTTTTAAAAAGGGCTCAAGGTCTTCTCCGGGCAATTACAGACCTGTTAGCTTAACATCCATTGTGGGGAAGTTGCTTGAGGGGCTTTTAAGGGACTACATACACGAATATGTAACTACCCATAATATTCTGAGTGACAACCAACACGGTTTTACTAAGGACAGAAGCTGCCAGACTAACCTGATTGGCTTCTATGAGGAGGTGAGTAGATGCCTGGACAAAGAAGCTGCTGTGGATATAGTTTTTCTAGATTTGCAAAAGCATTTGACACTGTCCCCCATAGACGCTTATTGGGGAAATTGAGATCTACAGGATTAGAAAACACAGTTTGTAACTGGATTGAAAACTGACTGAAGGATCACGTGCAGCGAGTTGTGGTTAATGATACCTACTCTGAATGGTTACCGGTTGTAAGTGGCGTACCCCAGGGTTCAGTGCTGGGCCCACTATTATTTAACTTTTTATAAAGGACATAGAAGATGGAATTAAAAGTACTGTCTCTATTTTTGCAGATGACACAAAGATATGTAGCATAGTGCAGTCTATGGAAGATGTTCACAAACTTCAGGCTCACTTGGACACTTTAAGTGTCTGGGCATCCACTTGACAAATGAAGTTCAATGTGGAAAAATGTAAAGTCATGCACTTGGGGGTCTAATAACCTGAAGGCCACATATATCCTCGGGGAAGTAAAATTGGGAGAGTCACTTGTTGAGAAGGATCTGGGGGTACTGGTAGATCATAGGCTAAATAACAGCATGCAATGCCAAGCAGCTGCTTCCAAGGCCACCAAGATACTATCATGCATTACACGATGCATGGAATCACAGGATAGGGATGTAATTTTGCCTCTTTACAAGGCACTGGTGCGCTCTCACCTGGAATATGCCGTCCAGTTCTGGGCACCCATTCATAGAAAGGACGCTCTGACTATAAAAAGGGTGCAGAGGAGAGCCAAGAGGAGAGCCACCAAACTAATAAGGGGAATGAAGGATCTTAGTTATGAGGAAAGATTACGAGAATTAAATCTGTTTAGTCTTGAGAGGAGACGGCTGAGGGGGGACATGATTAACTTGTATAAATATATAAATGGCCCATACAAAAAATATGGGAGAACACTATTTCAGGTAAAATCCTCTCTAAAGACAATCATTTTTTACCATAAGAACTATAGATCTATGGAATAGCTTCCCACAGAAGCTTGTTACAGCATCAACCGCTGATAGCTTCAAAAAAGGATTAGATGCTTTTTTAGAAGAAAATAACATTAACAGTTACTATTAGCAGTAAAAAAAAAAATAAAAAACAAAAAATAAAATAAATAGCTTCCCCTATAAAATAAAATAAAATAAAAAATAACTTCCGCTACCCCAACACCCTTGGTTGAACTTGATGGACATATGTCTTTTTTCAACCGTACTAACTATGTAACACCTAATGGAAATTATTAACTCGGGGGCCCCTTTGAGGGCCTTCATCAGCAAAACCTGAACTATGTATAGTTCATCCCAAGTGATCACAGAAAGACAATATAGTTTGACAGAATGTTTCTGTGCATAAGCCCTGAATATAAGCCAGTGATACTTGCATATAAGTGTAGGGACCCCTAAGTAGTTTCTGCTGGTGGACCCCAGTCACCCTAGTCAGACACTGCCCCCCTCACAATAATCTCTATAAGAATAAGCAGATCACAGAAAATCTACTAAAATACTACTAAAATACTAAATGCATATGCATAGATGCCTAATAATAAATAACACCATAATAATGATATAATGAGCCTGATTTATGAAGCGCTAGCACTTATGGTGGGATTAACACCAAAAACAGGCTGCACCTATGCGGCAGTCAGCCTGCGTCTAATTTAACAATGGTGTCAAATAGGTAGCAGCGCCAGGCTGTGGTTGAAGCACTGGTTGAAGCTGTACTGGTTTTTAGTGGCGCAGTAGGGTCAACATGCCACAGAGCACAATGGGTAGAACTGTTTTGAATTGTTTTATGCTTATAATTAATATTACAAACATTTATTTTGTACAGAACTTGCATTGTGACTTGTCAATAATAGAAATGGAAGACCAAGATGTCACCAAATGTCATTTATTTCATAGCTTTTTTCTTACAAATGTGTAATTTGAACAACAACAACTAAAACACGACCCAAACGCACTGTAAAGTTTATCTTGTAACTGTAATGGTGAAACCCCGACCAGTGCTGCGAAAATACAGAGCCAGTCTTTTCAGGGTGGAAAAAATTCATAAATACCGTAAGCTGTGCAGCGAGAAAAAGATGGAGGTACAAAGTGGCACTAACTGGCGCTCGTAAAATCGGCTGATTATGACACAAGCTGGCCAATAACTAATGCAGACATTGTGACTTCCAGCGCCATGATAGAAGGGCCAAAGAAAACAGAAATGCCAGCACCAAATCTGGTGCTATAGCCACCAGATAGATGCTGGTGCACTTCATAAATAAGGCCCAATATAAATAAGGTCCATGGGCTACGGAGAGAGGTTCCGCACCCTGGTAGGAAACACAAACTGAAACAGAGGTTAAAAGCCCCAGTAACCTAAATAACTCTCTATAACTATGGGTGGGTAAAAGGTGATCATACTGAAGAATTCCTGAAAAAAACACTACCGGTAAGTATAGCAGTGCTTTTTCCAAGTCATCCATCAGCATGACCATACAGAGAGGATTAGGCAAGTAATTGTACCTTAAGGGTGGGAAGCTGCAAGTAGTACCGAAGGCCTGATGTTTTGTAGATAATAGATCAAATCTATAATATTTGAGGAAGGTGTGGGGTGAAGACCACATTGCTGCTTTGCATATCTCATCCAAAGAAGCACCAGTCCTCTCTGCCCAGGATGCTGACATAGCTGGTGTAGAATGGTCAGATACCTCTGGGGGAGAAACTCCCTCTAGTAGAATATGCTTGTCCAATAGTCTGTTTATCCATCTGGCTATAGTGGACTTCAAGGCTGCTAAGCCTTTCTGGTTTCTGCTAAAAGTTGCTCTGCTATACGCCATTCTCAAATAAATGATCAGGGCTCTTCTAACATCTAGCAGCGAGATATCTTCTTCCTTGCCTGCTCCAACCGGTAGTGTCGGAAAAATGAGCTCTTGCGACCTGTTACCAGAAGTCACTATTTTTGCAAAAACAAAGGATTACGCCTAAGAATCACTTTGTCTGGGAGTACAGCACAATTGAGCTCTTACATAGATAACGCCTTTCATAATCTTAAATGCCTGTTGTATCGTTTTTGGATGGATTATTTTAATTCGAGCTTCAAATAAAATTGGATGTTTTTATCTACAAACCGGATGTCGGCTGGCCTTATGGTTGTATGGTGTTGACTACATAAGAGGTGAGCGCTCGTGGCCGTGCAGCTTCTTGCGGTTTGATTCAGAACAACAATTCAGAGCTGGCAATTTTCTGTTTACATAGATAAGGCCTGTAGTTCACCTGGCAGGAGTAATGGCTAGCAGGAAGCAAAATTTAAGCGACAAATATTTCTCTGGAACTTTATCAAGAGGTTAAAAGGGCGGATCCATTAAGCCTTTTAATACAATTGACAAGTCCCAGGTAGGAAACCCTCTTTTGCATATGACTGACTTGAAAAAATGATTGACTAGTTAGTTCATTCTCGACAATATTTGTAGAGGAAAACTTTTCAACTTTTTAACTTCACAAAAAGAAGAAAAACATTTCCATAACTTTTTTTGTAGATTTGCCTAGTAGTCAATTTTCAGCTGGTCAGAAAAGGTTCAGTAACTCTAATCGAACAGCCCTTACTTCTTCGGATGGTCCCTTCAAGATCCAAGCTGTCAGTAGAAGTTTTGACATATTCAGATGAAGAATGACGCCCTGATGATATTCGGAATGTCTGGGAGTCACCAGGGATCCTTCTAGTTCCATTAACCATGCTCTCTTCAGCCAACATGGAACTATGAGGATAACGCTGAGATCTTCTAGTGCTATTTTTTTGGATCACTTGTAGCAGAAGGAGGAAAGACAAAGGCAAGATGAAACATCCATGGGTAAGCTATGGCATCCATTACTAACGCACCTTCTCCCCTTGTCAGAGAAAAGAATGTTTTGCACTTTGTATTGCTGGCAGTGGCAAACAGATCTATCTGCGGTAGACCCCAAGTACCTATGATTTGAAGGAAAATCTCTTGGTTAATAGACCATTCTGTCTGCTGAATCCTGACTTGACTTAATAGTCTGCTAGAGTATTGAGGGTCCTCTTCAGATGAACTGCCGATACTGAAAGGACCTACTCCTGTAAGGGCAGGAGAAAAGAATTTGACAGGTTCATTACAGCTGAGTGGTTTAGATAAGCTACTATGGCGTTGTCTGACCTTATCTGTACGTCTATGCCTGCTATGCCTGACCAAAATTGCTCCAGTGCCAACTTGACCTCCAGGAGTTCTCTGATCGAGGACCTGGCTACCAATGCCTTTGGCCACTTTCCCTGCACCTGGTGACTTCCCAAGTGGGCTCCCCAACCCTAACTGCTTGCATCTGTCGTGATCACTACTGGGTTGGTCTGTCTCCATTCTTTTCCTTTTCCAGGCACATTTGGATCTAGCCACCACCTGAGATATTCAAATGTAACTGGACTAGTTGGTCCAGTGTGCTTTGTTGCTTGTCCCACTGCTCTAGAAGAAATATCTGCAATGTTCTTGTGACCAGTTGAGCCCATAGATTTTCATGATCTCCCTTATGGAGACATGAGGGCTGCAATGAATCTTTGAGCTTTTGCCCTGATCCTGTCCACCTTTTCTTGTGGAAGAAAAATCTTTTGTTGAGTGCTGTCTATGTTGAACCCCAGAAACCTGCATTGCTGACTGGGTGTTAGGGTGGATTTTTCTAGATTGATTACCCACCCTAAACTCTTTAGCAGGGACAGGGTCTTTTCTAGATCTAATAGGAGTGCTGGTCTTGTCTTGTTTAACTGGGAGAGGTCATGATTCCATGTTGTCGGAGGTAAGCCATTGGTTCTGCCAGAATCTTTGTGAAGATGCTCGGAGATAAGGACAGGCTGAATGGCAGTGCCCTGTAATGGTAGATAAAGATTTCTTGGTCTAACTGAACTGCAAATCTCAGATATTTGTGGTGTGCGTTCAGAATGGGTACATGTAAGTAGGCGTCCTGTAAATCTAGGTTCACCATTAGGGCATCCTTTAAAATAGTGTTTCTGACGGAGTGTATTGACTCCATTCTGAACTTCTTGTATCGCATGAACCTGTCAAATCTACATAGTAACATAGTATGTAAGGCTGAATAAAGACTTTAGTCCATCCGGTTCAGCCTGATTATCTCCTTCCAGTGGTCTAGTAGCCATAGCTGGAAATGTTATTAGTGGCATCAAGGCCACTTTTGAACAATTTTACTGTATCCTTCATTACTACCTCCTCTGGCAGTAAGTTTCATAGTCTCACTGCACTTCCAGAGAAGAACCCCCTCCCATGCCAGTGGAGAAAGCACCTTTCCTCTAACCTTAGTGGATGCCCTAGGGTTATGGTTACACTCAGGGGTGTAATAGATTGTGGGACAGATTATTGTACTGACCCTGAATATATTTATACATATTTATTAGATCACCCCTCAGGCGTCTTTTTTCTAAACTAAATAAACTTTGACAATCTTTCAGGGTACTGTAGTCCATGCACTCCTTTTATTAACCCTTTAACCGCCAGCCTACCTTGAGATTTTGTCACCCTTTGTTGCCAGACCATTTTGCACTATTTTGTGCTCCCCATGTTCAACTGTGATTTTTGAAGGGATTTCCAGGGATTTCCCAGGAAAGTGATATATTGTTTTTTTCAGCAGAGCCTGGGCGTTAACATGAAATGTCTTGTTTGTCATTTTCTAAGTGTATTCTCAATATTTTTGGGTGAAAATTGTACAAAAAAATAAAAAAAAAAAACTATTTTTTACAATTTGTAGTGTTTTTTTGTAACAAAAAATGTAAGTTTGTCAATAAAATCTTATTGCGTGTGAAACCCCAATTTCTCTCGGTTACAGCGGCACCACATATGTATAGGTAGACACCCTTTCCTGCCCAGGAGACTCCCCCAAACTGAAACAACGCTTTAGGAGATTTTCAGATAAAATACAACTATGCTATGCAATATGCGCACCTTGCAGTTTTTCAAGAAAAACAACCCTTTATATTTGAAATACCCCCAACAAACTATATATTCCCTAGAAGTATACACCTCAGGCTTTCTAGACGTACCAGGCTTGTTGACATGGGTGCAGTTTTCTGGAAGTAATCCCTCAATGTATTCTTTGGTTGCACAGGGTTTCCTTAAAAATGAATAAAAAAGCAGAATCAAAACCACATTTTCCTAAAAAAAACTATATGCAAACCAGAAAATCTGAAAAAGCGCTATGCCCCGAACCGAACAATACCCAACATGCATAGGTTCTGTCAAGGAAAGAGTTGCCAAACACACCAAGTAAAGCATGCGCATAGCGGTAATTTCACTTCAAAATTTCAGCTCTGCAGACAAAGGCCTCGATTCAATAAGGGTAGAAAAAAATTCTCATGGTAGTAAGAAATTCAATTCATGAGAAAAAAGCCTGAGAATGTCACTGTAGCTGAATCACCAGAAAAAAAAACAATGAAAGTCAATGGTACTTTTTACTACTAAGGAAAAGTAGAGAACTTTTTACACTGTAGTAAAAAGTGCCATTGACTTTCATTGTCTTTTTTTCTGGTGATTCAGCTACAGTGAAATTCTCAGGCTTTTTTCTCATGAATTGAATTTTTTACTACCATGAGAATTTTTTTCTACCCTTATTGAATCGAGGCCAAAGTGCGCACCTTGTGCTTTTTCTACCAAAACAACCCTTTACATTTGGAATATCCCTGATAAACCATATATTCCCTGAAACTACACACGTTAAGCTTTCTAAGCATACCCAGCTTGTTGTAGTGGGCTCATCTTTCTGGAAGTAATATCTCGAAGAATTCTTAGGTTGCACAGGGTTTCACAAAAAATTTATAAAAAAGCAGAATAAAAAACACCTTTTCCTAAAATATATGCAAATAAGAAAAACAAGGTAAATCTAAAAGCGCAAGGTCCCCCGAGCAGAACAATACCCAACATGCATAGGTACCTGTAACCTTTTAACTGCCAGTCTACTTGAGATTTTGTCACCCTCTGCTGACAGGATATTTTTCACCATTTTGCGTGATGTTTAACTGTGATTTTTGCAGAAATTTCCAAGAAAATGGCATATTTTCTTTTTGTGGCAGAGTTTAGGCTTTAACATGAAATGTCTTGTTTGTATTTTTCTACCTTTTTTATATATTGTTAAGTAAATAAGTAAAAAAAATAAAAAAATATATATATTTTTTAAATTGTCTCCTTTATTTTAACAAAAACATGTATTTTATTAAAGAAAACCATATTGCATGTGAAAGCCCCATTTCTCCCGATTACAATGATACCACATATGTATCGGTAGCCCCCCGTTCCTGTCCAGGAGATCCCCTAAACTGAAAAGAGCACTTTATAACATTTACAAATAAAATACAACTACTATCCACATAATAAATGGTTAAATAAAAAAAATTGGTGTGGGGTCCCCCTGCACGGGGGGGGGGGGGGGGACACCATTTCTTGGGGGAATTTTAAGGTTTTTTTTGGGAGGTAGGAAATGGGGGGGCTCGGGGTTAATGGCAAGTCACCCACTAGCCGCAGGTGACTTGCCAGACCCAGAGCCTTGTGAACTGGTATAGGGGTCTCGTAGTTCCCTTACTAGTTCACAAAGGGTTAAAAGGAAAAAAATAAAAAAAAACACACAGAGACTCACTTTAAAAATAACTTTATTAAAAAAGAATACATTTTTTTAATTATTTTTTTTGATACTTACCTCCCATCCATCCCTGTGTACCACGCTAATCGCTTCTGCTCTCTTGCTGCTGCTGAAAGCCTTTTATACCTACTGGGTTACAGATAACATAGGGTTAATTTTTTTTAAAAAATGACATAGGGTCCCCCCTCCCAAAGAGGGGGACCCCATTTTTTTTTTATTTTTAAGGGTTAAAACTCTTAAAAATCCCCCAAAAAATGGCGTGAGTTCCCCCCTACCAGCGTAACCAGCCTGTGACCAGCTATGGGGGCTTGTAGAACAGGGCGCAGGGGCCAGCTTTAGTGGCCCCTGGTCCTGCAGGCTACAAGCCGGCATAGCCTAGGGCCACGGCTCTTCTGCCCCACCCTGGGCTTTGGGGAGGCAGGCAATTTGGGTGGCCAGGGATTAATGGCAAGTCACCCACTAGCCGCAGGTGACTTGTCAGACCCACCGAGCCTTGTGAACTGGTATAGGGGTCACATGGACCCCTTACCAGTTCACAAAGGGTTACAAGTAAAAAAAAGACACAGACACTTTTTCAAATGACTTTATTGAAAAATTACTCACCTCCGATCTTCATCTTCTGTGTCCCGCGGCGATGACGTCACCGCCGGGTGTCTTCGGGGCACCCGGCAGTTCAGCTCTCAGATGCCAGTGACGGCTGGGCAGAGGAGGGGGGAGGCAGGCGATCGGAGGATCGCCTACCTCCCTCCTTCTCTGTCCAGCCGTCACTGGCATCTGAGAGCTGAACTGCCGGGTGCCCCGAAGACACCCGGCGGTGACGTCATCGGCCCCGCCCCCGAAGGGGCGGGCCAGAATCCAAGATGGCTGTCGCCATCGGAAGATGCAAAGGGAGGAGGGCTGTTATGCCCCCTCCAGAAGACGGAAGAGCGGGGGCGGTGATCGGAGCCCCTCCCATGAAGAGGAGAGGCGGCTGCTGAAACGGGGGGCACCCTATTCCAGGCCCTCCCCTGCAGCAGGAGGAGCCCCTCTGGCTGAAGAGGAGACCCGGCCAGATCAAACAAGGAGTCAGGTAAGTGATTTTTTTTTATACTTTTTATTCTATTAATGGGGAAAGTCAGGCACGTCAATTTTACATGGCTGGCGTTTAACTGTTGGAGAGGCAGCCACGTAAAATTTACGTGGCTGGCAATAGAATGGTTAACTTAGTTGCCCTCCTTTGAATGCGTTCCAGTTCTGATAAGTCCTTCTTAAGCACAGGTACCCACTGTGCTGTTTGCTTTGGCTGCTGCTGCCTGGCATTGATTACTACAGTTAAGGCTTATTGTTAACTAAAACCCCTAGGTCCTTTTCCATTGTTGTTTTACCAAGTGTTTCTATATTTAGTGTGTAATCCTGACACAGATTTCTCCTTCCCATGTGCATAACCTTACATTTATCCGTGTTAAAGTGGACCAACACCCCGATTAGGGGTGCCCCACTGTGTAAAACCCCCCAGAAACCCCCAAACTCACCTCACCACGCTCCCACGGACAAGCGGCGGACAAGGCAGCGCGTCCGCCGCCGCCTCCCGCGCGCCCCTCTGACAGTGCGCGCGCCTGCGCCGGCCATTCACAAACGGCCGGCGCGGGCGCGCGCACGGCTAGAGGAGTGCACGGGAGGCGGCGGCGGCAGCGATCAGGTGAGTTCTCTTGGGGTTTTGGGGGGGTCCCTCACCGCGGGACATCCCGATCTCGGATGTCCCGCGGTGAGGGGGGTGATCGGCCCGGGAATCTTATAGATTCCCGGGCCGATCACCCATGGGTGACGGTCCACTTTAAGCTTCATTTGCCATTTAACTGCCTATGCTTCCAGTTCATCTAAATCTGTTTGTAGCTGCCTGCTGTCCTCTTTTGTTTTAATTACTTTACACAGCTTAGTATCATCTGCAAATATTGAGACTTTACTGTTTAATCCATACCCAATGTCATTAATATATATATTGAAGAGAATCCCAGAACTGATCCTTGTGGTACTCCACTAGTAACGGTGACCCAATCTGAGTTTTTACCATTGATAACCACCCTCAACTTCCGATCATTAAGCCCATCTGCACACTTTTTCCCCCAGTCCAAGCATTCTCATCTTTTGTACCAGTCTTTTATGTGGCACAGTATCAAATGCTTTAGAAAAGTCAACATATATGATATCCATTGACTGCACCGATCCAATCTTGAACTTACCTCCTCATAAAAGCTGATTAGGTTTGTCTGGCAGGAACGATTCCTCATAAATCCATGCTGATATGGAGTAATAAGGTAATTTTCACCAAGATGTTCCAGGATAATATCCCTTACGAAACCCTTAAACAGCCTGCCCACCACAGATGTTAAGCTTACCGGTCTGTAGTTCCCAGGTCCCCCCCCCCCCTAGATCCCTTTTTGAATATTGGCACCACATTTGCCAAGCGCCAATCCCTCGTAACAGACCCTGTAATTACTGAATCCTCAAATATTAGAAATAATGGCTTGTCTATTACTGTACATAACTCCCTTAAAACACAAGAATGTATACCATCTGGTCCTGGTGATTTATCGATTTTTAGCTGCTTAAGATGGCGCTGGACTTCTTCCTTGTTTAGACCATTGACATTTAATGGAGGGTTTGGGTTATTGCCTTGCATTTCACTAGGCATGTCACATTCTTTTGTGAATATAAAAGCAAGGAAGTTGTTTAGTAAATTTGCTTTCTCATCATTCCCCTTAATAGGTCTCCACACCCTCAGGTTTGCATCTTTTACTGTTTATGTAGCTAAAGAATAATTTGGGGTTAGTTTTACTCTGTTTGGTGATCAGTCTTTCTGTCTCCAGCTTATCTGTTGTTTACAAAGTTTATTTTCTTTTTTATAATTTTTTTAATGCTTCCACTGTCCCTTCCTGCTTTAAACGTTTAAATGACTTTTTTAGGATTTAGGATTTCTTTGAAAGTATCCCATGTACTTGCTTTTGTTTCCAGTTAATGCAGCTTAGGGCACCTCTAAGCTGGTCAAACTTTGCCTTTTTGAAGTTCTGCGTTTTTATGGCTCCTTGACAAGGGACCCTAGTGACTGCTAAGTGGAAATTAATAATATTATGATCACTGTATCCAAGGTGTCCCCCAATCTGTACCTTTGCTACTTTGTCTGGTACATTGGTTAGTATTAGGTCCAAAATGGCCTCCCCCTTGTTGGTGCTTGTACTTGTTGGGAAAGGTAACCATCTTTATTTTAGATTAAAAAAACTATTACTTTTATGAGATCCACAGGTTTCAGCATCCCAATCTATATCAGTGCAATTAAAGTCCCCCATAATAACTACCTCATTTAATTTAGCGGCTATATCTATTTGCCTTAGTATCAACTTTTCTGTGGATTCGGATATATCTGGAGGCTTGTAGCAAACCCCCATCAATATTTTATTTTTGTTTCTCCCGCCATGTATTTCTACCCATAAAGACTCCACATGGTCATTTCCCTCAGATACATCCCTCAGATTACCTAGATTTACTGCCCAGTCATAGCTTTCATCCAGCCATGTCTCAGTTACCCACAATCTCTTTAGATTCCAAATACTTTCCTGATGGTTTCTGAACCAGAAAAACATTAGAGTATACCCCGCTCCTAGGGAGAGTGAAGGTACTGTTTCTATAATGTTTTTCTGCATTAGTTCCTGCAGAACTAGAGGGAATGCTTCTCTCTTCTTGGGGTCTTTTGGGAGCTTGGTCGCTAAAAAAGATCACTGGGGGAGGGATGAAAACTTATTGATAACCCCTCTCTAGTGTTTGTAGCACAAACTGAACTTTGGTGACTGTTCTCCAGGCGGCTACATGTCTGCCCCCTACTTGGTGTTCGTTGTCAGAATTGTGGCTTAGGTCCCTCTGAAGGTTTGCCAAGTAAGCTAAACCTCTTTTGGGGCCTTGGCTGAGTCCAATGATTCTTAGGGTCGTTCTGCTAAAGTTAAATTATGCGTAATACATGGTGGCATGCTGGCTCCTCTTCTCTTTAAACTGGTCCCTTGGACCCCTTTACAGTTCACAAGTAGTGGATGGATGGAGGACATTAACTGGTGGGAGGAAGATGCATAGGGGTGAGTACTGTCCAGTCTCAAGTGAAATGCAAGCGCATTAAAGGCACAGCACATTTTTTGATATTGTGTCTGTGCAGCTAAAATCCAACACAAACCTCATTTGTTTAGTATTACAAAAGCACCACAGATGGATTTGAACAGAGTCTATTTATGCAGGTTACTCTCTCTAGAAGTGAAGTCTATAACATAAAGGCTAATGTTGCCGATTATGACTCTTTACAGTGAATGTGTTGAGCCCCCAACAATGGCCAGTCATCCGCTTGCATAATGGGTATTTCTACAACATGCTGTATAGCTTTTTAGCTAAAGCTCTGGGGTATAGGTGAGAAACAAAGGAAAGTCACAGGCATATTAAAATACTATGCGTTCGTCTGCATGAGAATACAACACAAAAGTTTTGCTTTGGGAATTTACACTAAAATGTCAGCATTATTTTAATGTGTGCAAAAAAAGAGCAGTATATAAAGCTTCCACTCTCCCTTGTTTCACAGAGAAGTTCCCTGAAACACATCACCACATACCATACACCATGGGAAAGGTACAGTAAATTCATGTATGAATGTATTAATCAGGGTGTACCTTTGCAGGAAAGGTTTATTGCTAATAGGAAGAATGGTGATAAAATAACCTTTTAGAAGAAATGTAACAATGATTTTGTTGTCAAGATGTTGTAAAAAAGCTTTGAGTGTTCAGTTTGATTTCAGCTATTTATATAGCAGTATTGAAATGAAGTGCATAACAGTAATTGGGAGCCTTTTGCGTGCGCTAGATGAGCGTCTCTTGCGAGATGCTGTCAGCGCCTATCAGCATGGATCCAAGCTGCTGCGCGGAAGGCACTGGACTGTATCAGGCGTTGTAAGCCTGTAAGTATATCAGTATCAGTCTAGCAGCTATCGCCTGTGGGGGGTTAAAAGTAAACATTTTTCCCCTGCCTGCAGAATTCCTTTTTATTTTAAATGACATCTTTACATACACTGAGGAACTCTACAAAATACATAAAGTAAATGGGATACATGATCATGTGCCCATAGGCCTCTTTTGTACTAGCCCAGGAGAAGAAATACAAATACACCACACAGCCTTTACCAGACCTACTATAAAGTCGTTAGAAACAATCCATAGGCACTTATGTATATCACACAATATAAACGTTAGTCATTGTTTTGGGGAGTAAACAAATAAAAATGTCATTCCACAGATCATCTTCTACGAGGACAGAAACTTCCAAGGTCGCTCCTATGAGTGCAGCTCTGAATGTCCAGACCTGTCTTCATACTTCAGACGCTGCAACTCCATCCGTGTGGAGAATGGAAACTGGATCCTGTATGAGCACCCCAACTACAGAGGACACCAATACTTCCTCCATAGAGGAGAATATCCTGACTTCCAGCAATGGATGGGCTACAATGACTCCATTAGGTCTTGTCGTATCAGTCCTCAGGTAAAAACTATATGGTTTTAGTTTTAGAGGCAGCATTAATTTACTAGCACATACTCCAAATCTGAATAGACCTGTGACTATAGAGATTGCACGGCAGCTCTGATCATGAGCAAGCCTCAGAGCAATGACACTTTTCACATTACTTCACATTCAATTTAAAACTACAATAATCCTAAAAGATTTTGTTTTAAAATAGTGCAGAAAAAAATATTTAACCCTTACTACTCTGGCCTTGCTGGATCGAATGCCATGTGCTTCCTTTGTAAAATACACAACATCCTTGCTACCAGGCAATGTTACTAAATGGCTATGTGTAAATTTTTATATAAATATATAAAATTAACTGATCTGTAAAGCAATAAAAAAAGGCAAAATAATTATCAATTCAACATGGGGTCATGTTGAAGCAAGAGTAATAGCATAAAGTCTTTTTATTATTACAGCACCAAGGTTCATTCAGAGTCAGAATCTATGAGAGAGAAAACTTTGGAGGTCAGATGATGGAATTTTCTGAAGACTGTCCCCATGTCTTCGAGAGATTCCGCTATAATGATATCTACTCTGTCCACGTGCAAGATGGATACTGGATGTTCTATGAGGAACCCAACTACAGGGGACGCCAGTACTATCTGAGACCTGGAGAATACAGGAGATACAGTGACTGGGGTGCTTCGAACCCCAGAATTGGTTCTTTTAGAAGAGTTCACTATTTTCATTAAAGTAATACTGGTTTTCACTACAATAAACATTTGAAACAATGTTTTATAGTTTTCTTGTTTTGTTTTGGTTAAATCAGGGATTCCTAAACCTTTAGTTCATCAGGTACCACTTTCAATTTACAAATTAAATCAAGTACCACATGGATGGTAAATATGTGCTGTCAGTCAGTTGAAAAACATGGTGAAATAGGCATTTAAAGTGCATGAAACACATAGCAAATACACAGACACTTTTATTAGCTTTTGGAGCAGTTTTTGCAGGTATAGTTAAGGTATGGATGGCAGCATATCAGGTTGGAGGTCAGACTGCAGCATTGCACTGCCAAGTACCAGCTGATGGGATCTCGACTACCACCAGTGGTTGGAAACCCCTGGTTTAAATTCCAACCAAAAAGAAACCTTAACTTTTGTTAAAGCTGATCTCCTTTAAAAAAAAACAAAAGATACTGACCTTTCCTTCTGGACATGAACTGCTTTGGGGGGCCTAAAGAGGCCATTTATGATTTGGCAATTTAATTCGGGGGCCCCTTTGAGGGCCTTCATCAGCAATACTTGAACTATGTATAGCTCATTTGTGGCATTCCAAGTGATCACAGAAAGACAATATAGCTTGACAGAATGTTTCTGTGCATCAGCCCTGAATATAAGCCAGTGATACTTGCATATAAGTGTAGAGACCCCTGAGTGATTTCTGCTGGTAGACCCCAGTCCCCCTAGTCTGACACTGCCCCTGTCACAATAATCTCAATACAATCACAAGAAAGTATAAGCAGATCATAGAAAATCTACTAAAATACTAAATGCATATACATAGATGCCCAATATAAAATAACATCATAATAATGAGCCTGATTTATGAAGCGTCAGCGTCTGGTAATACTACTTAGGAAAACTTTTATTCTTTCTGTGACACTTAGGGTGCGATTAACAAACCAAAAACAGGCTGCACCGATGCGGCAGCCAGCCTGCATCTAATTTAACACTAGTGCCAAATAGGCAGCAGGGCCAGGCTGTGGTTGAAGCGCTGGTTGAAGCTGCATCGGTTTTTAGTGGCGCAGTAGGGTCAACATCCCATAGAGCCCAATGGGTAGAACTGCTTTGAATTGTTTTACGCTTATAATTAATATTACAAACATTTTTTTTGTACAAAACTACAGAACTTGCATTGTGACTTGTCAATAATAGAAACGGAAGACCAAGATGTCACCAAATGTCATTTTATTTAATGGCTTCTTTTTCTTACAAATGTGTAATTTGAACAACAACAACAACTAACATGCAGCATAAACGCACTGTAATGATGAAACTCCCACCAGCACAGGGAAAATACAGAGCCAATCTTTTCAGGGTGGAAAAAAATAATAAATTAGCTGTGCAGCAAGGTAAAGACGGCAGTACAAAGTGGCACTAACTGGTGCTCGTATAATCGGCGGTCGGGTCCAACAGGTGCTGACACAGGCTGGCCAATACCTAATGCAACAATGAAAGCTAATTAATTAGCACCGGGCATTGTGACTTCCAGCTCCATGATAGCAGTGCCACAAAAGAAAGAAATGCCGGCGCCCCAAAACTGGTGCTATAGCAACCAGAAAGATGGTAAGCGGTGCCCTTCATATATAAGTCCCAATATATAAATAAAGTGCAATGTGTATCAATGACAATTATATGCCCAATAGATACATCAGACACATTTAATACACCAAAATCACCAATGACCAGAAAGGGCTCATTTCTGAAGAGTTAAAGAGGATGAGGAAGGATGGAAGGAAGGTCCATGGGCTAACCCCCAAAATCTCTGTGGTCAAGAACGCCAGCTACTGTGTTTTATATTGTCCTGTCTTGTTTCTTTTGTATGCTTAGTGACTCAATAAAATGTTATGGTTTATTTATGGTGGCTGTGCGCTCTCTTTTTGGGATTGTTTTGTCTCTAGTCAGGAGACTGATGTGTTTGCTATTTACAATTAGGCACTGCCGAGATTTGAACTCCGGATCTCCTGTCTACTAGATAGGCGCTTTAACAAACTAAGCCACAGCGCCATGTGCTATTTACAATTACACGCACAAGTGATGTAAAAAACCACGGTTAGACTTACCAGTAACAGCATGACCACACAGAGAGAGGCTCCGCCCCCTGGGCAGAAACATAAACTTAAACAGAGGTTAAAACTACCAGTAACCAAAATAACCCTCGGACTAAGGGTGGGTAATATGTGGTCATGCTGAATGATTACTGAAAAATCCATTACCGGTAAGTGTAGCAGTGGTTTTTCCAAGTCATCCATCAGCATGACCATACAGAGAGAATTAGGCACGTAATTGTACCTTAAAGGGTGGGAACCTACAAGTAGTACCCTTCTACCAAAGGCCTGATGTTTTGCAGATCATAGATCAAGTCTATAATGTTTGGGGAAGGTGTGGGGTGAAGACCACATAGCTGCTTTGCATATCTCATCTAAAGAAACACCATTCCTCTCTGCCCAGGATGCTGACATAGCTGGCGTAGAATGGGCAGACAACTCTGAGGGAGAAACTTCCCTAGTAGAATATGCTTGTGCAATAACCCGTTTATCCATCTGGCTAAAGTGGACTTCAGGCTGCTAAGCCTTTCTTTTTTCTGCTGAAAGTTACTAAAAGTTGTTCTGCCATTGTTCTGCTGTTGTTCTTGTTACGCCATTCTCAAATAAATGATCAGGGCTCTTCTAACATCTAGCAGCGAGAGATCTTCTTCCTTGCCTGCTCCAGTTGGTAGTGTCAGAAACATTATCTCTTGCAACCTGTTAGCAGAAGTCACTATTTTTGGCAAAAACAAAGGATTAAGCCTAAGAATCATTTTGTCTGGGAGTAGTGCACAATTGGGATCTGTCATAGATAAGGCCTGTAGTTCACTTACACGCCTTGCAGAAGTAATGGCTAACAGGAAGCATAATTTTAGCAACAACCATTTCTCTGGAACTTTATCAAGCGGTTCAAAAGGCGGTTCCATTAAGCCTTTTAATACAATTGACAAGTCTGAAAAAACTTGAACTTGAAAAAATGATTGACTAGTCTCAACAATATTTGTAGAGGAAAACTGATAGTGCAGAAGTCTGAGTCTTTAATGTACTTACAGCTAGCCCCTTCTCGAAACCTTCCTGCAGGAATTAGTGGACTGTGGCTATGTATTTTTCTTTCAACGTTTTAACTTTACAAAAAGAAGAAAAACATTTCCATACTGTTTTGTAGATCCGCCTAGTAGTCAATATTCGACTGGTCAGGAGAGTTTCAGTTGCTCTAATCGAACAGCCCTTATTTCTTAGGATAGTCCCTTCAAGATCCAAGCTGTCAGCAGAAGTTTTGAGGTATTTAGATAAAGAAAGACACCCTGATGAATTGTATTTGGAATGTCTGGAAGTCTCCAGGGACCCTTCTTTGCCATCCTTCTTAGTTCCTTGAACTTTGCTCTCTTCAGCCAACATGAGCCTCGATTCAAAGACACATTCGTCCGGACTTCCGTAGCTGTCTGTGAAAGTTTGGGTGGGTGTTAGTCTTTTTTTTGCTTTTTTTCGTTCATTTTTCATTCGTACGAACGTTCGGTAAAAATGCGTATATGCGCTTTCGATGAACTTGTCTGCCAAGTTTTAGGGGCCTAAAATGGAAGAAGAACCTAACCGCGAAGAGGTTTGGGTAAGTTTTAGGGGCTGAAAATGGAAGAAAAACCTAACCGCGAAGTGGTTTGGGTAAGTTTTAGGAGCCTAAAATGGAAGTAGAACCTTACCGCGAAGTGGTTTGGGTAAGTTTTAGGGGCCAAAAATGGAAGAAGAACCTAACCGCGAAGTGATTTGGGTAAGTTTTAGGGGCCTAAAATGAAAGAAGAACCGAACCGCGAAGTGGTTTGGGTAAGTTTTAGGGGCCTAAAATGGAAGAAGAACCTAACCGCGAAGTGGTTTGGGTAAGTTTTAAGGGTTCAAAAGGGAAGCTGGAGGATAGTGCTAAGGGGTTGGAGTGAGCTTTAAGGGTCCAAAAGGGAAGCTGGAGGATAGCGCAAAGGGGTTGGGGTGAGTTTTAAGGGTCCAATGGGAAGCTGGAGGATAGCGCTAATGGGTTGGGGTGAGCTTTAAGGGTCCAAAAGGGAAGCTGGAGGATAGTGCTAAGGGGTTGGGGTGAGCTTTAAGGGTCCAAAAGGGAAGCTGGAGGATAGTGCTAAGGGGTTGGGGTGAGCTTTAAGGGTCCAAAAGGGAAGCTGGAGGATAGTGCTAAGGGGTTGGGGTGAGCTTTAAGGGTCCAAAGGGAAGCTGGAGGATAGTGCTAAGGGGTTTAGCTAAACATTGTAGTAGAAGTGAGTTAAGTTTGTAGTGCGCAGGCGCAAGATCGTAAGTATTTCCATCTGGACGATTATTTTTTGTAAAAGGGAAACAGAATCTATCGGGAAACGTAAAGGATTCGTGCAAGGAGATGATGGGAAAAGGGCAAAAACGAAAGCCTACGTTGAGAAAATGAAACAGAAAAGTCTCGATGGAAAGTTACATCCTCGTACTCGTACTCTGACATACGAACGGACGGAAACTTTACAGAAGGTTTTCAATGCATGCATAGAATCACTTGCACACTCATACGAGAGCGGGAACATTTGAAAATAATACGACATCGGTTTTATTTGTCTCTCTGAATCGAGCCTATGGAACTATGAGGATAACGCTGACCTCTTCTTGTGCTATTTTTCTGATCACTTGTGCCACAATTCTGAAAGAGGGAAAGGCATAGGCAAGATGAAACCTCCACAGATGAGCTAGGGCATCCATTACTAACGCACCTTCACCCCTTGTCAGAGAAAAGAATGTTCTGCACTTTGTATTGCTGGCAGTGGAAAACTGCGGTCTGTGGTAGACCCCAAGTACTCCCGATTTGAAGAAAAATCTCTTGGTTCAGACACCATTCTGTCTGCTGAATCCACCATTCTGTCTTCTAGAGTATTGAGGGTCTCCTTCAGATGAACTGCTGATACTGAACGAACCTGCTCCTATAAGGGCAGGAGAAGGGAATTTGACAGGTTCATTAGAGCTGAGGATCTGGTCCCCCCTGGTGGCTTAGATAAGCTAATGTGGCATTGTCTGACTTTATCTGTACGTCTCTGCCTGCTATGACTGGCCAAAATTGCTCCAGTGCCAACTTGACCACCAGGAGTTCTCTGAAATTTGAGGACCTAGCTGCAAATGCATTTAGCCACTTTCCCTGCACCTGATGACTTCCCAAGTGGGCTCCCCAACCCTAACTGCTTGCATCTGTCATGATCACTACTGGATTGGTCTGTCTCCATACTTTTCCTTTTCCTAGCACCTTTTGGGAAGTAACTGGACTAGTTGTTCCAGTGTGCTTTGTTGCTTGTCCCACTGCTCTAGAATAAATCTCTGCAATGTTCTTGTGAGTAGTTGAGCCCATGGTACCGCAGGAATTGCCAAAGCCATTAGACCTAAGATTTTCATGATCTCCCTTATGAAGACCTGAGGGGCTGCGATGAATCTTTGAGCTTCTGCTTTGATCCTGTCCACCTTTTCTTGTGGAAAAAAAATCTTTTATTGAGTGCTGTCTATGTTGAACCCCAGAGACCTGCATTGCTGACCGGTGCTTGGATTTTTCTATATTTATCTAGATTTTCTAGATTTTTCTAAGCACTTTAGTAGGGACAGGGTCTTTTCTAGATCTAATATGAGTCCTGGCCTTGTCTTGTTTAACTGGAGGAGGTTGTCTAAATAGGGGATCATCATGATTCCCTGTTGTCTGAGGTAAGCCATCAGTTCTGCCAGAATCTTTGTAAAGATCCTCGGAGATAAGGACAGGCTGAATGGTGCCCTGTACTGGTAGTGAAAGATTTCTTGGTCTAACTGAACTGCACATCTCAGATATTTGCTGTGTTCGTTCAGAATAGGTACATGTAAGTAGGCGTCCTGGGGATCTAGGTTCACCATCAGCACATCCTCCCTGACTGAGTATATTGACTCCATTCTGAACTTTTTGTATCAAATGAACCTGTTCAATCTTTTTAGATACAAAATCATTCGATACTTTTCTGATGGCTTCTTAACCAGAAAAATGTGAGAGTAGACCCCCCTCCCAGGGAGAGTGAAGGTACTGTTTCTATCACATTTTTCTGCAGAAGTTCCTGCAGAACTAGAGGGAATGCTTCTCTCTTCTTGGGAGCTTGGTCGCTAAGAAAGATGACTGGGGGAGGGATGAAAATTCTAATCGATAACCCCTCTCTAGTGTTTGTAGCCCAAACTGATTTTGGGTGACTGATCTCCAGGCGGCTACGAACCTGGAAATTCTGCCCTCTAATTGGTGTTCATTGTCAGAATTGTGGCTTAGGTAAGTAGTAAGTAAGCTAAACCTCTTTTGGGGCCTTGGACGTTGGTGTCCAACGTTTCTTAGGGTCGTTCTGCTTAGGTTGAGTTATGCGTAATACATGGCGGCATTCTGGCTCCTCTTCTCTTTAAACTGGTCCCTTGGACCCATTGACAGTTCATAAGTAGAGGATGGATGGAGCTTCAGAGCTGGCAAACCAGCACAGAGGACACCAACTGGTGGGGGGAAGATGCATGGGGGTGAGTATTGTGCAGTCTTCAAAAGTGAAATGCAAGCGCATTAAAGGCCCAGAACATTTTTTGATACTGTGCCTGTGCACAGTAAAATCCAACACAAACCACATTTGTTTAGCATAACAAAAACACCACAGATAGGTGTGAACAGAGTCTTTGTATGCAGGTTACGCTCTCTAGAAGTGAAGCCTATAACATAAAGGCTAATGTTGCCAATTATGACTCTATACGGTGAATGTGTTGAGCCCCCAACAATGGCCAGTCATCTGCTTGCATAATGGATATTTCTACAACATGCTGTACAGCTTTTAAGCTAAAGCTCTGGGGTATAGGTGAGAAACAAAGGAAGGTCATAGGCATATTAAAATACTATGTGTTAGTCTGCATGAGAATACAACACAAACGTTTTTACTTTGTGAAGTCACACTACAATGTCAGCATTATTTTAATGTGTGCAAAAGAAGAGCAGTATATAAAGCTTCCACTCTCCCTTGTTTTACAGAGAAGTTCCCTGAAACACATCACCACATACCATAAACCATGGGAAAGGTACAGTAAGTTCACAATGTATTAATCAGGGTGTACCTTCAGGAAAGGTTTATTACTAATAGGAAGAATGGTGGTAAAAGAACCATTCAGAAACAATGATGTTGTTGTCAAGATGTTTTGAGTGTTCTTTTTGATTTCAGCTATTTATAAAGCAGTATGGGAATGTAGTGCATAACAGTAATTGGGAGCCTAATTTATCATTTTTTTTCGGGCGTTAGATAAGCGTCTCTTGCGAGATGCTCTCAGCGCCCATCAGTTGTTGCATGGATCCAAGCTGCTGCGGGGACGGCACTGGACTGGATCAGGCGTTGTAAGCCTGTAAGTATATCAGTATCAGTCTAGCAGCGATTGCCTATGGGGGGTTAAAAGTGAACATTTTTTTGCTTCCTGCAGAATTCCTTTTTTTAAATGACATCTTTACATACACTGAGGCACTCTACAAAGTACAGAAAGCAAATAGGATACATGATCACGTGCCCATAGGCCTCTTTTGTGCTAGCCCAGGAGAAAAAATACAAATACATCACACAGCCTTTACCAGACCTACTATAAAGTCATTGGAAACAATCCATAGACACTCCTTTAAATAGATTCATAAAGCTCTATTTCAAAAGACTGTTTCATGTTTTCAACTCCTATATGGCTTCTTCTTCAGGTAAAAAAGGTCATCACTCAGTTATTTCTTTCTTCAAAAGTTTAGACTTTGGCAGTGCCATCTACTGTCCAAAGTTATGGTGTGGTCATACCTACTCTTTGTGTTAAAAGAAAGCTGACATGCTGTACTAGGTATTATCCCATTAGACCCTAGAGCAGGTTTCTGCTATAAATGAGGAACCCAACCACCTGTGATTCAAAACCCTCTGTGTCACCTACCTCTGTGCTATTCAACCAAAAATGGTATGTGTGTGTTGTAATGCAAAACTGAAGTATAAAAATATGTCACCATAATCACACAGTATAAACTTTAGTCATCGTTTTGGGACTAAAAATGTAATTCCACAGATCATCTTCTACGAGGACAGAAACTTCCAGGGTCGCTCCTATGAGTGCAGCTCTGAATGTCCAGACCTGTCTTCATACTTCAGACGCTGCAACTCCATCCGTGTGGAGAATGGAAATTGGATCCTGTACGAGCACCCCAACTACCGAGGACACCAATACTTCCTCCATAGAGGAGAATATCCTGACTTCCAGCAATGGATGGGCTACAATGACTCCATTAGGTCTTGTCGTATCAGTCCTCAGGTAAAAACTATATGGCTTTAGTTTTGGAGGCAGCACTTACTAGCACATATTCCAAATCTGACTAGACTTGGGACTATAGAGATTGTACTGCCCGGCAGCTCTGATCAGGAACAAGCCTGAAAGCAATGTCCCTTTTCACATTACTTCAGATTTAATTTAAAACTACAGTAATTCTAAAAGGTTTTGTCTTCAAAATGTCCAGAGAAAAACTCTGCTCTGGCCTTGCTGGATCGAATGCCATGTGCTTCCTTTGTAAAATACACAACATCCTTGCTACCAGGCAATGTTACTAAATTAGTGTGTGCACATTTTTATTTAAATATATAAAATTAGCTGATCTGTAAAGCAATAACAAAAAGGAACCAACAGGGTTGTGGAAAAGTAATTATCAATTCAACATGGGGTTGGAGTACTTGCTACAGAAATGTCTTACGTGGTAATAGTATTAGGTCTTTTTATTATTACAGCACCAAGGTTCATTCAGAGTCAGAATCTACGAGAGAGAAAACTTTGGAGGTCAGATGATGGAATTTTCTGAAGACTGTCCCCATGTCTTCGAGAGATTCCGCTATAATGATATCTACTCTGTCCAAGTGCAAGATGGATACTGGATGTTCTATGAGGAACCCAACTACAGGGGACGCCAGTACTACCTGAGACCTGGAGAATACAGGAGATACAGTGACTGGGGTGCTTCAAGCCCCAGAATTGGCTCTTTTAGAAGAGTTCACTATTTTCATTAAAGCAATGCTGGTTTTCACTACAATAAATATTTGAAACAATGTTTTATAGTTTTCTTGTTTTGTTTTGTTTTTGTTAAAGCAGGGGTTCCAAAACCTTTAGTTCATCAGGTAATTCTTTCCATTTTCTACTTAGCTCAAGTACCACATGGATGGTAAATAAAAAACCATGGTAAAACACACAAAATTGCCATTGAAAGTGCGCAAATATATAGCAAATACACAGACATACTTTTATTAGCTTTTGGAGCAGCTTTTTTGCAGGTATAGATTAGATGGATGGCAGCATATCAGGTTGGGGGGCAGACTGCAGCATTGCCAAGTACCACCTGATAGGATCTCAAGTACCACCAGTGGTTGGAAACATCTGGTTTAAAGACCAACAAAAAAGAAACCCTGACTTTTGTTAAAGCTCATCCCTTTTTGAAAAAAAAAATACTGACCTTTCCTTCTGGACATAAGCTGCTTTGGGGGCCTTAAGAGGCCATTTATGATTTGGTAACACCAAATGGAAATTATTAAACTGAGGGCCTTCATAAGCAAAACCTGAACTATGTATAGCTCATTTGTGGCATCCCAAGTGATCACAGAAAGACAATATATTTTGACAGAATGTTTCTTTGCATGGGTCCTGAATATGAGCCAATGATACTTGCATATAAGTGTAGGGAGTCGTTTCTGCTGGTGGACCCCAGTTACCCTAATCTGACACTGCCCCCCATCACAATAATCCCTATAACAATAAACAGATCACAGAAAATCTACTAAAATACTAAATGCATATACATAGATGTACAGTAATAAATAACACCATAATAATGATATAATGAGCCTGATTTATGAAGCGTCAGCGTCTGTTAATACCACTCTACCAACTAAAAACAGGCTGTACCGATGCGTTTGCTGGCCTGCACCCATTTTAACATTAGTGCCATATAGGTCACAGTGCCAGGTGCTCTGGTTGAATCTGCGCCGGTTTATAGTGGCGCAGTAGGTCAACATATAGTGCACAATGGGTAGAAATATTTTGAATTGTTTTATGTTTATTATTAATATTACAAACATTTTTTTGTACAGAACTTGCATTGTGATTTGCAATAATGGATATGCAAGAAGATGTCGCAAAATGACTTTGTTTTTATGACTTCTTTTTCTTACAAATGTTTAATTTGGACAACAAGAACTAAAGCGCAGCTTAAACGCATAGTAACGTTTGTCCTCAGCAGTGATATCTTGTAACTCTAATAACAAAATGCAGACCAGCGCCGGTAAAAATACAGATTCTGTATTCAATCTTTTCAGGGTGGAAAAAATTCATAAATTCACTGTACAGCGAGTACAAATGGCGGTACAAATGGCGGTACAAAGTGGCGCTCACTATAATTGGCAGTCCAGTCCAACAGGCGCTGACACAGGCCAGCCAATACCTAATGCAACAATCAAATTAGCTAATTAATTAGCATCAGGCATTGTGACTTCTAGCTCCATGATAGCAGTACCAAAGAAAACAGAAATGCCGGCACCCCAAAACTGGTGCTCTAGCCACCAGAAAGATGCTAAACGGTACACTTCATAAATATGGCCCGATATATAAATAAAGTGCAATGGGTATCAATAACAATTTTATGCCCAATAGATACATTAGATACATTAAATGCATCAAAATCACCAATGACCAGAAAAGGCTCATTTTTGAAGCAATAAAGAGGATAAGGAAGGAAAGGAGGAATGTTCATGGACTACTCTCCACAATCTCTGTGGTTAAGAACACCAGCTACTGTGTTTTATATTGTCCTGTCTTGTTTCTTTGTATGTTTAGTGACTCAATAACATTTTATGGTTTATTTATGGTGGCTGTGTGCTCTCTTTTTGGGTTGTTTTGTCTCTAGTCAGGAGTCAGGAGACTGATGTGTTTTCTATTTACTATTACATGCACAGGTGATGTAAAAACCTCCAGAGGTCTTAGATCGACATATAACAACCAGCCAACAATGCATACTCCACAACTATGTACATAGAGGAAACCGGTAAAACATTTTTTTTATCAATGATCTCATTTGTTTCATTCAATGTCAGTAAATATTAATAAAACCATTGCTTCTGTCAAAACATTATGTCCCAGAGACAACCCACAACCAAACTTATGCTACAATAGATATAAAGTTGGGTTGAAAAAGTACACGTTTGCAACAATCTTTCTTACCTACAAAACAAAGGAACTGATTGTTGATTTAAGGAAGAGAAGGGGGACAACACTCACCTCTTCACTTAGGTGTGGAGGAGGTGGAGAGGGTGAGCACAGTTCCTTGGTATTCACATCAGTGAAGTACTGACCTGGTCAAATAACATGTCACTTGGTAGAAAAAAAGGCACTTGTACTTCCTGAGAAGGTTGAGAAAGTTTGGGATGGCAGCTGAAACCTGTCAGGTCCCATGGGACACCCGCCTTCTGAGTAAGTCCGCAACCCCCAATCTCCGCTGCTAGCTTCACCTATAGTCAAGCCCCCGTCTGCCGGGACACTTTATATGCTTCAAAGTGCACGGTTGCCCCCAAGACTTGGTAGCACAAAGGATGCAGACTTACGGGGAGGAAGGCGGATGAACCAGGAACGAGACTGGGCGAGGTCGGGCAAGCAGGGGGTCATACACGGGAGATCAGTCCAATCGAGCGCGGAACCAAAGGATGAGACGGAAGAGTAGTCAAAGTCGAGCCAAGGGTCAAGCCGGGAGGTCACGGGTACGCAGTACAAGGGAGCAGGCAAAATCGTAGTCAGAAACAGGCAATGGTCGGTCCAGGTGGCAATCACGGGTTGGTCAATACATAGCAAGATCAATAACGGGAAAGTACAGATATAGATAATCACACCCAGCAGCCCGCTATCACGGGCAACGAACAACTGCGGGGAATAAAACTTTATTAGGAAGGAGTTGATGGGATTGGACGGAAGGGAGTGGGATGATCGGTGCCACTATGAACTTTGGGCTGATCGCCCAGTTTGATTACAAAAGGGCGTTTCCGCCCCATTGAAGGTTGGACCTATTGGTCCACCTTAAATGTAAGGGCTCATTGGCCCACCTTAAACCAACCTCCAGCGGACGGGGGAGCACGAGCTGTCAGTGAGGAGAGGGGAGGTGAGGGGGCGTGTCTGCTCGTCCCTGCTCGCTCTGACACAATGTTTAGCTTAGCGCTATCCTGCAGCTTCCCTTTTGAACCCTTAAAGCTCACCCTAACCACTTAGCACTATCCTCCAGCTTCCCTTTTGAACCCTTAAAACTTACCCAGATCCCTTTGCTGTTATGTTCTTCTTCATTTACCGCACCCTAAAACTTACCCAAATCACTTCGCGGTTATGTTCTTCTTCCATTTTAGGTCCCTAAAACTTACCCAAATCACTTCGCGGTTATGTTCTTCTTCCATTTTAGGTCCCTAAAACTTACCCAAATCACTTCGCGGTTATGTTCTTCTTCATTTACCGCACCATAAAACTTACCCAAATCACTTCGTGGTTATGTTCTTCTTCCATTTTAGGTCCCTAAAACTTACCCAGATCACTTCGCGGACATCTGAATCTTCAGCTCTAAATATGTATTTGCCCCTTTGTTTGTTGTAAATGTATGTGTTTCAAGAAATGACACAGAAACGTCGGTTTCTATTTTTGTTTTTTATTCTAAAATTTTTATATAATGTATTTTTTTTTTTTTGGCTCTAAAATATATTTTTTTTTGGGGGGGGGGGGGGGGGGCTGGCATAATAAAACTTTAGGTTTTTTTTTTTTAATTTAACAACTTTTTTTAAAAATTAAAAACCATTTTAAAAATAGGGACAGCAGAACAGCCCCAGGACCCAGGACTCTACTCCTCTTCGTCTTCTTCTGTTGTCCCCAACGAGTCAACCATCACCTTCATATCGGTCACCAACGCAAGGACCCTCCGATTCATTTCCAAAATTTGTTGTCGTGTGGTCCCTGTAACAAATGGAGAAAAAATCATTAGTTTGATACCAATACATGGTTGTCACCTGTGGATTGAATGTTTTTAAGTTACACAAATAAATAAAGGCTACATATGTAATTCTGTCAAGTCTTTAAGCTAAGGAAGGGGCCACAGGTCAGTCTGGCAAGTCATTATGCTAAGGAAGTGGCCACAGGTCAGTCTGGCAAGTCATTATGCTAAGAAAGTGGCCACGGGTCAGTCTTATATTGCCATGGGCTAGGGCTTGATTTATCTGTGTGTTGATGTCAAGTACCACATAAATGCAAAGAATGGCATGACTACTTACTTGGTTGGTGGCCGAGAGCTGGCTCGTTTGGGACAACACGATGTCCTGGGTCCTGGCTCTGCTGTGAAGAAGTGCCTGTAGAAACATGGGAAATACGGTCAGTTTTAATGTCAAATTCCACAGTAATCAAATGTCTCTTGCAAAGTCTGGGTCACATCACTCACCTTCTCCAGGTTCTGCTTGTGTCAGATCTGCTGCCTCTTCCACTACCTTACCCGCTCCAGAAGCATCTAGACAAACAGATGAAAGGAATCAGTTTGGTAGGAGATAGCATGTATATGTGTGTGCATATACATGAAGAGTGCCATACCAGAGGCTCCCGCATGCGTGGCAGGGTACGACTGCCTGCCCACGCCGTGTAACCCCTCCTCTGTTGTAAGGTCCAGGGGCTGGTCGGAGGACCCAACAGAGGAGGGGTAGGACCGTCGCCCTGGAGATCCACCACCTTCACTCCCAGCTGCAGAATCATGCAGCACTGGTCGGCCTGTGCGCCTCCGGGTGCGGCGAATGCGGTAATCCATTTCCAACACTACCAAAGAAAAGGCATTATAACTAAAGGGCTACCTTCTGTCGTAGTTACATCTTGCATGCAATCGCTATGTACTTACTTGGGAAATGGATTGCAAAAAATCTCTGCACCCGGGGCATGTGCAGTCGTTTCAGGTCCGACCAATGCTGCATGATCTGTGTGTGAAGGTGGTGTTGGTCTGCTGTGAAACAGAGCCAATACCGTACTTGGGAATGCCTCGATTGAGGTAAAACCTTGTTTGGAATTGGTTTAGGCGCGCTTGAACCACGTGTCAGAAATAATGCTCTGCCTAGTCCAGGATATATGAATTATCCACACAGGACAGATATTCTCTGATGTGTTGATATATCTGCCAGGGTAAACTTTAGTACCGATTTATCAGTATATGACTAGCAGAATAATAATTTCATATATAACTGCTTATATCATCCACAAAAGGCAAGATATTAATGTAGTACAATATTATGAAACAATGGTTTTGTTTGGGCACTTACCGCCGCTGCCCGGGGGTTCGTAACCTTCCCAGGGCCTCTGATGGTGTTTGTCTCTGGTAAGTGCAAACCGCAGTGTGAAGATCCCTTTTAGTTGATTATGCTTTCAGGTGTCTGGACGTCTAGATAATCCTTAGATGAATCGGTGGTTGATTTTTACCTTCAAACACACTTTTAAGTCCAGGTATAAAGCAAACCTTAATTGTGATGGTTTTAGATCATCTTTAGTTGGATCTTCCAACTCTCAATAAACACACCTTGAAGTAAAGTGCGATTTCTTTATTTGATTTAAAAAGCTTAAAGGTGCGCCAATAAAAATATAATGGGAATAGGAATGGGGGAAAGAATAAGGGTCAGTGAGGGAGTGTGGGCTCCAACAATCCTCCAAAGTAAAGCACTATGTGGTGTTCAATGTGAGTGAACACTGAAACGTTGGGATGAGTGAGTGAGCTGTGCTTGCATTGGCGGGGAGGAGTAAAATGAATATAAAAAGTCCACTCTCGCTCTATTGTCTGTGGTATAGATAAAATCCTCTATTATCCTTAATTAAAGATATCCGCTGTGTCAAGTTTGAAGTGGAATCGATGGTTGCTTAGATGAGAAGATTAGAAGTTGGAGGTTTTACCTCAATTGAGGCATTCCCAAGTACGGTATTGGCTCTGTTTCACATTTTTCATGATAACACTTGACCTCTTATACTAGGCAGCAGCTCACACTCTTTTCAGCGCTCTCTCTCACATTACTTTTTGCAATACTTCTTATTGGTGTTGGTCTGCTGTTGGATATCAGAGATGATCTCCAGGGCGACGTTGCATTTTTCAAACGAGTTGGGCAGGTAGTCCTGTGCTCCAGCATGGTCTACAAAACAGAAACCAAACATAGCAATTAATTATAAATGCGTATCAATATGTGCCAACAATACATTATTTTAGGAAATCACATTAACACACACACACACTTCTAGGCTAAGTTAAATTTTGAATATGGCCGCACTGTTGTTTGGCACGTGTGTGGCGTGCCTTTGGTTGTGCATGTAGTTTAACACATTTTTAAATAAATCCCTTACTTCCTGCGCATCCTTAACATGTAGAGCAGCATTTAGATGTCAATTGAAAGGGCAACAAATACACTTACGAGCATGATGATCTCTTCTTGTTGGTGGGTGAAGATAGTGGGCGCCATCTTTCTTCTTCTTCTCAGCAGCAGATAAGTAATGCCCCAGCGGTTTCCGGGTTCCGCACGGCCGTGCGAACGGCCGGACGTACGCGTAAGCGAACGCGTAGGGGTCACACGCCGGCTAGCTTATTTTAAGGTCCCTGGACACACAGCTCATTCTCTTTGAGAGTCCAAGCAAAATGCCACCCAAAAAAGCAGCATCCCAAACTGCAAAGGACACCACGCTGAAGAAGGCAGCCAAGCGGCATGAGCATGCAGAAGGCCCACAAATAAGGTCTCAACAGGCCAAAGCCAAGTTAAGGCCTACAACCAAGGCTCCACCGAAGCAGCATCCCAAGCCAACTACCAGCTATGGCAAAAAAAAGGAGGCGGCAGCAGCCAAAGGCAAGACGCAGGCACAAAAGCCTACAACATCTCATGCCCTAAAAACAGGTAAGAGGGTACGAAGCCCCACCCCACCCTGCCCCACATCCCCCCCCCCCCACGTGGCACCAAGGCACTTGGCATTGGCCCAAAACACAGGCCAAGAAGCCGCAGCAGGGCATGAAGCCACAGCAGGGTCAGAAGCCGCAGTAGGGCATGAAGCCGCAGCAGGGCACAAAGCTGCAGCAGGGCCCGAAGCCCAGAAGCCGCAGCAGGGCCAGAAGGCCAAGATCAAAAAGCAGACACAGCAGGCCCAGAAGCCCAAAAAGGAAGACAATGGCAAGCTCCCCCTCCCCACCAGCACGTGGCTACCAAACGAAGGCCAAGAGTGGGCGACCCACCAGCTCTGGGTCACCCCAGCCAAGTACCTCCAGCCTCGAACACCCAGTCCCTTTCCCAGTCCAGTACGATCAGCAGCCAGCCTCCAGTCCTTGATGTCTCCTACACACACCCAAGCCAGAATGTCACCCCATTTGCCAGCAAACAATGAGGAGCCACAACAACCACAAACAGGGCACACATTGCGCAGAGGCCACTTGAGTGGCCGTTTTGGTGAGTTCCAAACTCTGGCATTGGCTAGTGGGCTAACGTTATATTATGATGAACTATATGGGAGCAAATTCAAAACAACTAGCAAGCAGCGCAAATCTGAGATTTTGGCTGAACTCACCAGACAAGTCAATGCAGCGGGGGACGAACTCAAAGATGTAGAACAGATTCAGTGGAAAATATCGTACCTCAAATATGCTGCACAGAAGAAAGAGAATAAAAAGCGGCAGTACAGGTACATATCTTATTCGTTGGTTTTTATTCTTCTTGTATATACATCAGTGAGCTTATTTCTGAATACTATGTTTTTCAGCTTACAAACTGGCGGAGGATTCCCCACTAAATTGAAATTTACCCAGGCTGAGGAGATGGTGCTGGGCCTGCTACATCCTGTTGCGTTAGAGGGACACTCGGCACAACAGGACACGGACAACCCGCCAATTACAGCAGGTTAGTAATGTGTGAATGTCCCTAAAAATGGACCAAACAGTCAAATTAGCCAGCAAGGCATATCTAAAAACATGCCCCTAGGGTGTGCCTTGTAGTGGAGGGATCACTTTGACCAGGGTGTGTCATGTGTGTCGACAGGTAATGTGCAAATTAGCAGGACCATACATGACGTTTAACAACATTTTGGAAGAGTAGGAAAGTATGGAGATTAGTAAATGAATGCGTGCTATGTATTTTTAGCCAATTACATGTCACACTTACATCTTTTTCTGTTGGCCAATTTGCTTAGAGCTGTTCTTGGGGTCCAACGGCTTAAGATGGTGTGATTGCAGTGTTTTAAGAGATACAGTGGTAACCACCAGAATCATATTGTAACTGCTATTTGCCAGCTTAGTGTGTTAACTTAATAATATATATAAGGGATGTTTACACACACACAACAGCCATTACTTGCATGTTTGTTTTGCTTCACGTGACCAATGTGTCTGTTCTGATTTAAGAATCCAGGTTCGATATAAAGGCATTCATAGTGAAGGCAAAGTTGCACCGTTGTGGTAGTGGCCATTCCAGCTTGGCCACGTGTTTGATTTAAGCATATGTGTTATTAACCATCACCAATGCATAGTTGTGTGTTTACATTGTTTGTTTTCTTCTAATGCAGCCCAGCCTCATCCCTCAGCTAGTGGGGACTCCTCTGCCATTTTAACTATGCCGTCTTCTTCCGTGCTGCCTCGGACCCAGGATCCGATGTCTACGGTAAGTGTTTTTTGATGATGTTGCGTATGCATGTGGCTTGCCATGTTTCTTTGGACTGAATTACATATGTATTCCCCACACTGAACCTTTTTGTTTTACATGTCCCAACAGAGCCACACACTGATGGAGGAAATCCAGGAGCTGGAGGAGGATAGAAGCTTCCTTGGAGCTTAAGAAGATCTCCCCCTGGGCCAGAATCTGCAACTGGCCCAAAATGTTTCTCCGACAAATCCTCAGCAGCAAAGGGAAGCTGGCTGCATGCTGCCTGCACATCGTGGGCAGCATGCAGAGACTGACCCTCCAGTCCCCAGTTTCAGATCTGCTGTTGAGGATTTGCCCAGCATACCTGTGGCTGTTGGGGGTCCTAGACCAACATCATGTGCACGCCCCACAACCCGGGGAATTGGGAGGCGTGCTCAGCAACGTCGCCCAGTTTCCCAGGGGAGGGGCGTGCAGATGATGGAGTCAGCATGGCACCATGAAAGGCGGCTATTTCGGCGCCAAAATCAACAAAACCACGAGAATATTATTGGGAAATTAGATAACCTCAATAATACCTTAAGTGCCATGCTGACTGAATTTAGGACCCATAACAGCCACATGGCCAACTTGACCACAGAATTCAGGTCCAGCATGGCTGAATTGCAAACTAACCAAAGAAACATTTTGGAACAGTTGCAGATTCTGAATGCCACACAGGCCCAGGTTACAGCCCACCCCCAAGGGCCACAACCTGGGTTCTATGGGCATCCCCCATATTAATGTGTATTTGGCCTGAATCTGTTCTACATCTTTGCTCGACATCCCCACTGTATTGACTTGTCTGGTGAGCCCTACCAATCTAGCATTTTGATCTGGCTTTGCTAGTATGTTTTGGATTTGCCCCCATATAGCTCTTTAACCCTTTCGCTGCCAGCCTACCTGGAGTTTTTGTCACCCTTGGTGCCAAACCGTTTTGCACTATTTTGCGCTCCCCATGTTCAAATGTGATTTTTGAAGGGATTTCCAGGGATTTCCCAGGTAAATGATATATTGTTTTTTTCAGCAGAGTCTGGGCTTTAACATGAAATGTCTTGTTTGTAATTTTTTAGGGGTATTCTCAATATTTTTGGGTGAAATATGTGAAAAAAAAATAAAAAAAAATACATTTTTACAATTTGTAGTTTTTTTTGTAATAAAAAATGTAAGTTTTTCAATAAAATCTTATTGCGTGTGAAATCCCAATTTCTCCCAGTTACAGCGATACCACATATGTATAGGTAGACACCCTTTCCTGCCCAGGAGACTCCCCCAAACTGAAACAGCGCTTTAGGGAATTTTCAGATAAAATACAACTATGCTATGCGCTATGCGCACCTTGCAGTTCTTCCAGAAAAACAACCCTTTACATTTGAAATACCCCCAACAAACTATATATTCTCTGGAAGTACACACCTCAGGCTTTCTAGGTGTACCAGGCTTGTTGATGTGCCCATAGTTTTCTGGAAGTAATCCCTCATTGTATTCTTTGGTTGCAAAGAGTTTCCCTAAAAAAAGGATAAAAAAGCAGAATCAAAGCCACATTTTCCTAAAAAACTATGTGCAAACAAGAAAAAACAAGTTTAGTCTGAAAAAGCAACATCCCCCGAACAGAACGATACCCAACATGCATTGCTACTGTCAAGGGAAGAGTCGGCAAACACCCCAAAGTAAAGCATGTGCGTAACAGTGATTTTACTTGAAAATTTCAGCTCTGCAGACAAAGTGCGCACCTTGCGATTTTTCAACCAAAACAACCCTTTACATTTGGAATATCCCCCATAAACCATATATTACCTGAAAGTACACATGTTAAGCTTTCTAAGCGTACCCAACTTGTTGTAGTGGGCTCATCTTTCTGGAATTAATCCCTCAAAGAATTCTTTGGTTGCGCAGGGTTTCCCTAAAAAATGTATAAAAAAGCTGAATAAAAAACACCTTTTCCTAAAATATAAATATGCAAACCAGAAAAAAACAAGCTAAGTCTGAAAGCGCAAGGTCCCCCGAACAGAACAATACCCAACATGCATAGCTACCTTTAACCATTTTAATTGCCAGCCTACTTGAGATTTTGTCACCCTCTGTTGACAGGTCATTTTTCCCCATTTTGCGCCATGTTTTGCGCCATGTTTTGCGCCATTTTTGCTGGAATTTTCAGGAAAATTATACATATATTTTCTGCAGCAGAGTTTAGGCTTTAACAAGAAATGTCTTGTTTGTAAATTTTATTTTGTTTTTTACAATATTATTAAGTAAAAAATAAATATAAATAAATTTCTACCGATTAGAACGGTACCACATATTTATCGGTAGACCCCCGTTCCTGCCCAGGAGACCCCCCTAACTGAAACAAGTACTTTATAACATTTACAAATAAAATACAAATACCATCCACACTACAAAGGGTTAAATCGAGAAAAAAAATGACATAGGGTCCCCCTTCCTGGGGGGGGGGACCCCATTTTTTGGGGGAATTTTTAAGGGTTAAAAACCCTTAAAAATCCCCCAAAAAATTGACATGGGGTCCCCCTTACCCAAAGTAACCAGCCCGGGACCAGCTATGCAGGGCTTGTAGAAACAGGGCACAGGGGCCAGCTTTTGTGGCCCCTGGCCCTGCAGGCTACAAGCCCGCATAGCCCGTGGGCCCGGGCTCTTCTGCCCCCCCCTGGGCTTTGGGGAGGCAGGTAATGGGGGTGCCAGGGGTTAATGGCAAGTCACCCGCTAGTCACAGGTGACTTGCCACCTCCCCCAGCCTTGTGAACTGGTATAGGAGTCATGGACCCCTTACCAGTTCACAAGGGGTTAAATGTAAAAAAAAACACAGACACACAAAAGAGAAAAAAATATTTTATTAATTTTTTTTTTACACTGTACTCACCTCCCATCCATCCTGGAGCACTGTGTCCCTCGGCGATCACTGGCTTCTGCTCACCTGCTGGAAGCCTTTTATAGCTGCTGGATGACAGAACACAAAGAGTTTATTAAAAAAAAAAATGACATAGGGTCCCTCCTCCCAGGGGGGCGGACCCCATTTTTTTTTGGAATTTTAAGGGTTAAAAACCCTTAAAAATCCAAAAAAAAAATGAAATGGGGTCCCCCTTACCCATCATTACCAGCCCGGGACCAGCTATGGGGGCTTGTAGGCACAGAGTGGGGGGGCCAGCTTTTGCGGCCCCCCCACCCTGCAGCCTACGAGCCCACATAGCCTGTGTGGGCCCGGGCTCTTCTGCCCCCCCCCTGGGCTTTGGGGAGGCAGGAAATTGGGGGTGCCGGGGGTTAATGGCAAGTCACCTGCTGCGGCAAGCGGGTGACATGCCAGCCCCCAGCCTTGTGAACTGGTATAAGGGGTCTCATGGACCCCTTACCAGTTCACAAGGGGTTAAATGTTAAATAAAAAGACACAGAGACATAAGATATAAAAGATCTTTATTTATTTTTTTTTTTACTTTACTCACCTCCGATCCTGTGTCCCCCGGCGATCTCCGCTGACAGCCTGCTCGTGTGTTTGAAGGAGAGAGCCTGGGGAGGGGGGGGGGCGATCTCAGCCCTCTCCTCCTCCCCATCTGCCCTCCTCCAGGCACACGAGCAGACTGATTGTCTGTCTCACATCCCGGCATTAAGAGGGCTGCTGGTGACATCATAACATGTCACCTGGCCCCGCCCCCCAGGGGGCGGGGCTAGCAGACCCGTTCCAGGAAGTGGGGGGGAGGGCAATTTCTGCCCTCTCCTCGCCACCGAAGAGGCTGGGGGGGGCGATCGGAGGCCCCCCCAGTGAAGAGGACACCCATCGGGAGACAGCGCGGCCTCAGGTAAGGAAATGTCATTTTTTTTTTTTTTTTTTTTTTTACATTTAGCAGCTGCTGCTGCCGAAGCGGGGGGGGGGGGGGGGGGCCCTATTCCGGGGGCTCTCCTGGAGCCATCAGACCCCCCACGGGGGATCGGATGGCACCAAATTAAAGGGGAGACCCGGCCGGATCCAACGAGGGGTCAGGTGAGTAATTTTGATTTATATTTTTTTTACTGTCAGGGGGGAAAGTCAAGCCCGTAGATTCTACGTGCTTGGCACTTAAGTGGAGTGGAAGCGAGCACGTAGAATCTACGGGCTTGGCACTGAAAGGGTTAAAGGCCTGAGTTAGCCCACTAGCCATTGCCTGTTTGTAGGCATGATTGTGTGACATTCTGGCCGGGCAAACTAAGACCTTGGACCCTGGCTGTGATTTTACTGTACTTGGATTGGGACTAGGTGTTCTTGTTTGGGTGGGCCACTGAGTAACAGGTGTAGATGTGGCATAGGTATGTCTGCTTTCAACCTGTGCCTGTGGCAAATGTGGGCAAGCGTGTTTGTGTCCATATTTTTAAAATGTAACATCTGTGATTTGTAACGTTGACAATGCTTGGCACATTGTTACTATGTTATTTTGAAGGTTATCTATCTCCTGGAGTGCCTAACTTAGTAAATCCAGCCTGTGTGCAATTGGTCTGTGGCATGTTTTGATATTAATTTCATGTCCATGTATTCCCCCTAAGTATGTGAGTGACCATCACCTACAATTCTGTTTTTCAAAATTGAACCTTAAAACAATAAACAAACGTGTTTCTGACCAAGTTAATGTCTGTCGGTTTTTGGTTAATAAATATGAGTTAAAGTAGCCACAAAAGCAAACACACACAAATATTTTAAAAAGAGGAAAAATACATTGTTGTTGATTTGGGTAATTAATTCATTATTGTTTTGTTCAGAATCAAACAAAAATAAACAAACAAATGGAACAAAGCAATCACAACAAACAATGTCAAAAGAAAAAAAAAAAAAAGAGAAAACAATTAACCAAAATGTGTTGCTATTAAATTAGCACGGACGGCTTGGCCAGACGCACTGTGCTGCCCAACATAGGCATCCTCTGGCTCATCGCCGGGTGGAGAGGGTGGAAAATCCACATACCGGGGGACCCACTGGAAGATAACAAAAATTATGCAGCGCAGCACAGGCCATAATGATATCTATGACCTTTTTGGGGTCATACTGAAGGGATCCCCCGGTATGGTCCAAACATCTAAATCGGGTCTTCAATTGTCCAAAGGCCCTCTCCACCACTGCCCTGGTTTTGCGGTACGCCCTATTATAGGCCTCTTGGGCGGCATTCTGTGGGCGTAGTACAGGCATCAACAGCCACGGGAGGAGTGGATATCCAGAATCTCCTGGAAAAATTAAAGGTAAACAAATATAAACATTAATGCATACATTTCAGCCAAAAAAAACAACATATACCTGATTAAGAAGCTAAGTGACATTGTCCCAAAAACATGAGCATACATATTGCGCAGGCCAAAGTGACAAAGAAACATATCTGATAAATGGTGGGCCAAATTTGAGAAATAATATTGCGGATGCTGGGCAATCAGGCAGACTGTTAAGAGCTATTGTTTCCTGTCTGTGCTGCTCAGCAATGTTGGATGGGTTAAGTTTACATTACCCATTTTCAGCTTGGTCTGAGTCCTAAACAGGTCTAAGCCGGCCCCTGCACTTTATCCCGCTCACCTCTACTCAGTAAGTGTAATGCATGTAAGCAAAGATGGCGCAGACCCTATGATAAAGTCAAGAACAGATTTACAGAAAGGTGTGGGGAAGACTGTTTACTAATTTGGCTCTAATTTCACTTTGGATTTTAAACAATGCAGGACAAACCTTTTGCCAGCCTTTGTTGTTTTGCTAATGTAATGGGTCCAGTCGTGTTTCACATGTTCCCAAGGTGATGAAAAAGCCATAGTTTAAGAAAGGTGAATCAAACCAAAATCAAAGCCATACCTAGAAAATCTAATGGACTCAACTTACCAAGGAGCCATGCACCCGCAAATTCCCCAGACTCAAAACGACGGAATAATCCAGATCTTCAAAGGATGTAGGCGTCAAGGGAAGAGCCAGGGTAGCCTGCGAGAACGGTGAGAAAGCGCATGTCCTGGGCCACCACTGCTTGCACATTCAGTGAGTGGCCCATTTTGCGGTTCCTGGGAAAAAAAGTGAAAAAAATTACATCAGTAACGCTTGGGAAATTAGTCAAACACTCACTTATATCACCCTAAGTCAAACGTGTTTATTCAGACAAATAACACCAAACAACTACATTAAAGTTAAGTGCCGAACAAAAGGAGATGTATGTTATAGCCTTTAAAGTTTGGATTTACTTGTTCAATTTTAAGTACACTTTAAAATGTTTGACTTTGCCCAAACTGAAAGTGAGAAATAGGGGCTATTTGTTCACATACACTCTTTGCAAGGAGGGAGTATTTGCAAGGAGGGACTGTTTACAATGAGGGAATAATTACAAGGAGGGACTAGTAACAAATAGGCATTATTTACAAGGAGGGACTAGTTCCAAAGAGGGATTATTGACAAGGAGGGACTAGTACCAGAGAGGGATAATTACAAGGAGGGGCTAGTAACAAAGAGGGATTAATTACAAAGAGGGACTAGTAACAAAGAGGGATTAATTACAAGGAGGGACTAGTACCAAAGAGGGATTAATTACAAGGAGGGACTAGTAACAAAGAGGGCTTAATTACAAGGAGGGACCAAAACAAATGAGGGATTTGTTCAAAGGAGGGACCAAAAAAAAAAAAAAAACATAAAACAAACCAAAAAATTAGCTCAACATGAACTTGTCTGTATATGTACTCGTCGCCAGCCGGAGGGACAAGGGCAACGTGGGTACAGTCAATGGCACCCATGACGTTGGGCATATCAGCAATATTATAAAATACCAGTTTAATTGCGTTTCTGGCTACCATATCCTCAGAAAACAAATATATTTTCGAGTTACGGTAGCCATGCCTTCCAAAAACTTGGATAGGGCGCGGCTCAGCGTAGGCTGTGAGATCCCCACGGAGAGGGCACCCAGCCTCTGGAATGAGCCATTCGCCAAAAATTGCAGGCAGCCAAGCATCTTGGTCATACCTGAAATTGATTGCCCCTTTCTTGTGGTGCGGGCTAACCATGGCCGCAGGTCACTATACAACTTATGGAGGGAAGCGCGATTAAGTCTGGTGAGCTCGAACAGCTCAACGTCATGCATGCCATTGATGTCCATGCGTCGCCGCCGGTGCAATCTGGCCTCGGACCTCCGGACGATCTCAATGCCCATGAGCTGCAGATCCTCATGCTCCCCAAATGCACTTGAGTCATCCATAGCTGCTAGCCTGCTAGTTCCGACGTCAACATGCTCCCGTAAGGGGATCGAAAATGAAACGGGTTTATTGGGTGTGCGCCCCTCGGCAATCAGCTCTCTGAATTAATCGCCAGCCCATTGCAATAACGTAAGTGTTCTGAACGGTCGAAACATTTCAGATTTTGTGGTCCCGAAAATAACGTAAAACTTCCGATTTCCTTTGGATCATCGAAAGAGCATATACGTATTAGTTCAAACGTTCAAAAATGGACGAAAAAAGCAAAGAAAACACCCACCAAAACTTTCACAGACAGCTACGGAAGTTCGGACGAATGTGTCTTTGAATCGAGGCTATTATTGAGGCAAGTATTGCTCCAAACACTGATTCACCCTCTCAGTCTGCCCGTTAGACTGGGGATGATAGGCTGAGCAAAGAGACACCTTAATACCCAACCATGCACAAAATGCTTTCCAGAAGCGAGATACAAACTGAACCCCCTGATCCGAAACTATATTCTGGGGTATACCGTGGAGACGGAAAACGTGCTTAATGAACAGTTGTACCAGCTCAGGTTCAGACGGCAGCTTTGCCAGGGGAATAAAATTTGCCATCTTACTGAAGCGATCGACCACCACCCAGATTACAGTATTACCCTGAGACTGTGGCAGATCGACAATGAAATCCATGGATATGTGGGTCCACGGTTCTCCGGGAGTCTCCAAAGGTACTAACAATCCTGCTGGAAGTCCATGGATTGCCTTATTACGACCACATACAGAACATGCTTCGACAAAGGCGGTAACGTCGCGTCTGATGGTAGGCCACCATACATGGCACTGGAGTATATAGTATAAATAGACCACCATAAATCGGCCCAAGTAATTACGAAATATATCGTTTACAAAATCCTGGAAGACCGCAGGAGCATTGCACAGACCAAAGGGCATAACCAAGTATTCCTAGTGCCCATCTTTTACATTAAAGGCGGTCTTCCATTCATCTCCCTGGCATATGCAAATGAGGTTATACGCCCCTCTAAGATCAAGTTTAGAAAAAAAACGTGCCCCAGATACTTGATTAAAGAGATAGTCGATTAAAGGCAACAGATATCTATTCTTAACCGTGATCTTGTTTAGTCCCCGATAATCAATACAAGGACGTAAACCACTGTCCTTCTTTTCGACAAAGAAGAACCCAGCACCAGCAGGGGAGGTAGAAGGACGGATGAATCCTTTCTTGAGATTCTCCATAATGTAATCTTTCATGGCTGTCTCTTCTGATCGGGTGAGATTGTATATTTTCCCCCTAGGGGGCATGGTACCTAGTAGAAGATTGATGGGACAATCGTAGGCCGTATGTGGAGGAAGAGAGTCAGCGGATTTTTCGGAGAAAACATCCGCCCAATCTGCATAGGCAGGCGGTAAGCACTCAAGTGAGACATGAGTCGATTTTAGGGCGGTACAAAAACAATGATCCAAACAAAATGGACTCCATTTAACCAGGTCTCCAGATGCCCAATTAACAACCGGGTTGTGGGCCTTTAACCATGGAAATCCTAGTACTATACAGGGCTCTCTAAAATAAAAAAATTCCATATTCTCGGCATGGGAGGAACCCACCACTAAATTCATAAAAGGGGTTTTATAGGAAACCAATCCCCCCACAATTGATTCGTTATTGACAGCCAGGACCCGAAGTGAATTTTCTAAGGGGATCAACAGGATATTTAAAGTGGATGCAAGCGACTTATCCATGAAGTTGCCGGCCGCCCCACAATCAATGAAGGCGGTGACAGACATCTTGGAAAGGCCCCAAGAGACCATAGCGGCTAAAAGCAATCTATTTATGTGAGGGAGTTGTATCTGATCGCCTAGATGAGTTCCCTCAACCGGATCTAGGCGCTGTAGTTTTCCGCCACCAGAGCTTTGTTATAGCAATTCTTGGTGAAATGACCAGGGTTTCCACAGTACAGGCAAAGCCCTTGTGATCTGCGTTTTATCTTCTCCGCCGGGGAGAGGTGAGTCACGCCAAGTTGCATGGGCTCCTCAGGTGCCAAAGAAGAAGAGGCAGCAGCACCCCTAGGATTGAATTCTTGACGAGGGGGACCCCATGGCTGGTCCTTGACTTTTTCTACACGTCTCTCTCTGAGGCGTCTATCCACTCTGATGGCCAGCTGCATGTACTCACCAAGACTCTTTGGCTGCGGGAAATTAACTAAAGTATCCTTAATACTTTCTGAGAGCCCGATTTTGAACTGACTGCACAGGGCTGGGTCGTTCCATTGGGAGCCCATCGACGGAACTCTGCACTATATTCTTCGGCAGGTCGCTTCCCTTGTTTTAGACTCCATAACTTAGAGTCTGCCGTAGAAACCCGGTCAGGGTCTGCATACAGCACCTCCGTGGCAAAGAAGGCGGAGACTGACTGTAAGGCCTCATCGGTAGGTGCCAGTCCAAAAGCCCAGGTCTGTGGGTCACCTTGAAGAAGCGAGATGACTGGGCCCCCTCGTTGTGTCTCAGACCCAAAGGAGTTGGGCCGCAGGCGGAATTAAAGCTCGCATGAATTCTTGAAATTTGAAAACTTTGATCGTTCCCCCAAAATTTCTCTGGAAGGGGAACCTTCGGCTCGACTGAGGAAACAGGTTCCAGTGGTGCAGGTAGTTGGCGACTTTCCTGCGTAGCCACTCGGGCCAGTTGGTTGATGGCGGTGGCCATAGCCTGCACCTGTTGCATTAGTTCTTCCATTTTTTCTGGCCCGTGATAATGTCAGGTCCCGTGGGAAACCCACCTTCTGAGTAAGTCTAGCTAGCTTTACCTATAGTCAAGCCCCCGTCTGCCGGGACGCTTTATACGCTTCTTGGGACCCAGAAAGTCAGGGATGAGACTATGAACCGGAATGTTCTCTTCAGGTTCTAATTTCAAGACTTTGCTGTATTGGCGAGGAGATACAAAGGCCTCTCCTGCTGGTGCCTGTACCAGGGCGGAGGGAGCAGTGACAGGAGCAGGCTTGGCAGGAATGGGTCCAAAACACCTCTTGGGGCAGGCTGGGCCCCATGACTTAATATCGCCAGTATTCCAGTCAAGCGTGGGGTCATGACATTGAAGCCAAGGTAGGCCGAGAAGAATTGGAGAAGTGCTACTGGGGAGGACGAAGAACTCAATACTCTCCAGATGGTCGGGTCCAACCTTCAAAAGGAACGGTACTATGCGATATCGCACAATGCAATCAAGTCTATCTTCATTGACTGAAGCAATAACTAGAGGCCTTGCGAGGCGATTCACAGAGATATTATACTTGTCAATCAAAGAGGCCCCGATGAAGTTTTCCGCGGAGCCCGAATCCAGAAAAGCCGACAAATTCACAGAGACGTTAGCAGAAATGGAGAGTTGCACTGGAACCATAAGGCCTGAAGAGGTAGCACACCCAACCAAGGATGCCTCTCCCACCCTTACTAGGTGCGCCCGTGGCGGGCGAACAGGACAGTCTTTCAAGAAGTGCTCGGAGCTGGCACAGTACAAACAAAGGTTCTCGTTTCTTCGACGAGTTCTCTCCAACGGAGTTAGGCGAGATCGGTCCACCTGCATAGCCTCCTCAGTGGAAGGCGCATGTGCGGGCAAAGGTGGATGTTGGAAAACAGGGGCCAGACGTGAAGCCCTCCTAGGGCACTCGAAGTTCTTTCCCAGGCGGAGTTCCTCTCGCCTTTCAGAAAAATGCACATCGATGCGTGTGGCCAAGTGAATAAGATCAGTCAAAGATGAAGGCAAATCACGTGCTGCTAGGGCATCTTTAATATGGCTAGAAAGTCCTTTCTTAAAGGAGGCACACAAGGCCTCATTATTCCACGATAATTCTGATGCCAGGGTGAGGAACTGTACGGCATATTAGCCAACAGACCGGTCGCCCTGGACCAAGTTAAGCAGGGCTGCTTCTGCCGATGAGGCCTGGGCTGGTTCCTCAAAGACATGGCGAAACTCAGAAACGAAGGCATGTAAGTTGGAAGTCACTGGTTCGTTGCGATCCCATAATGGAGTGGCCCAGGCCAGGGCCTTTCCTGTAAGCAGACTAATAATAAAGGCCACTTTGGCTCGTTCAGTGGGAAACTGGTCCGCCAACATCTCCAGATGCAGAGAACACTGGGCAAGGAAACCTCGGCATGACTTGGCATCCCCATCAAATTTAGCCGGCAAGGAGAGACAAAGTCTAGCTGGAGGTGCTACAGGTGGCGGCGACACCGGAGCGGAAGGTGGCAATTGCTGCTGCAGGATTGTTAGTAATTGCTGAACCATGGCGGCGAGCTGGTTGATTTGGCGAGTCTGCATAGCCACTACAGTGAGCAATTTTGAGGCGTTAGGCAGTGGCACCTCAGCGGGATCCATGGCGAGATCTTACTGTCACGGACCGGATGGCACGGACTCGGGTGTGGATCCGCTTTAACTGTGGAACCGATGGCGGGTACCGTGTCAGGGGAGCGGAGTCTAAGGGGCCACCGGTATTCACCAGAGCCCACCGCAAGGCAGGTTGGTCTTGTGCGGCGAGTGACTCCCAGGTCGCTACCCCCTAACAGCGGCCCAGTCCCACAGTCAGCCGAGGTTCAGTGAGGTACACAAGTGGCAGGCAAAAAGGCGTAGTAAGTACAGGCAGAGATCGGGGCTGGCAGCACAGGTTCGCGGTAAAGGTGAGTAGCCGAGGTCGGGGCAGGCAGCAAAGGTTCATAGTCGGGGACAGGCAGAGTTCGGTACACGGGTGAGCAATCCAAAAATGTCTGACTTTCAACAGGCATGGAGAGACCAAGATCTGGCCCTGAAGGAAAGGAAGTGCCTCTTTAAATAGGGGAAGTGGATGCAGGATTGGATGAGCAGGCACCAATCAGTGCGTGCACCTGAGCATGTGAGGAGGAAGCATGGGGGGGAAGGGCGGCAGCTGGATGCAGCCATGAGGAAGTGCTGCAAGATGGATGACGGCTGCATGCAGCCATGGAGGTAAGTGACTTGCTGTGAGACGGGCGTGCAGCGCTCGCCCTAACACAGATATAGATAATCACACCCAGCAGCATGCTATCACGGGCAATGAACAACTGCGGGGAACAAAACTTTATTGGGAAGGAGTTGACGAGATTGGACGGAAGGGAGTTGGATGATTGGTGCCACTATGAACTTTGGAACTTTGAGTTTGATTACAAAAGGGAGTTTCCGCCCCAGTAAAGGTTGGACCTATTGGTCCACCTTAAATGTAAGGGCTCATTGGCCCACCTTAAACCAACCTCCAGCGGCCGCCTGACTGCCGTGCTCGCGCCAGCGTGAGAGTACGAGCTGTCAGTGAGAAGAGGGGAGGTGAGGGGGCATGTCTGCTCGTCCCTGCTCACTCTGACGCGGCCCGCCGGAGACGCGGCCGCAAAGCAGGGACGGAAGCAGACAGGCGCCGGCGGACAGGTGACAAAACCCTCAGCAACTTCTAGAGGGCATTTTTACTACCAGCATCACAGTCTGGCTTGGGAACTGCTCTACACAGGGCCATTGCTGGAGGGATGAGTATCTCTGGGATATTATGAAGCCTAAGCAAGTTCCCATTCTTCCTCATTTCAGTTACGTACAGGGTTTACAAAAATAGCTCAGTTCTGCTAATGGCCACGATCACAGACACATAGATACTAAAGTTTGGTGTTCAAAATAAGTCAATTAAGGTGACTATGTTACCCGAGCTGGTGTATTTATTCAGGGCACTGCCTGTGAGGGTCCCCCCATATATGCTGGGGCATTTCAGAAATGGATGATAAAATTTATGTGGAGTGGAACTAGACCAAGGGTAGCCAAGACCAAGGTGATGATGCATAAATGGAATGGTGGGTTGGGACTTCCAAATGTACACAGCAGAGGCTTTCCACATTTAAATTACTGGTGGCTCAGCAGTCTATTGTGGGGTCATGAAAGAAGCCATTCAATAATTACTAGCTTTAAGGCCAGAATTGATGGCTTAATGATCAATGAGAAGCTCTTCATGATTCTACTTGACAAACACTCCCACTTTCTCAATATCTGGGATGCCTGTGTGCGTTAGGCCCACGCTCACCTGTCAGAGGCCTTGTAATGATTCCATAGCTGGTGGAGGACCCCTGAGATCAGGTCTCCTTATCTCTGTACATGCCCCCCCTCCCCATGCCCATTTCCCTGCTTACTTCTCTGTTTCTGCTCTGGCCCTTTCCTTTTTGGTTCTTTACTCTCTTCTAGCTCTTTGTTCTACCTGTTATCTACTATGTTATATTGATCCATTATGGGCAGAGTGTATGAGTGATAGTGGTAGCCTTCCTACGTGGGTAGGTTAAAGATAGTTGCTTTCCTATCTCTAAGTGTAATCAGAATAAACATGTTGTGCCAGACAATGAGGGATACTAAGAGTTTAGTTAAATGCAATCTGAAGAGGGGGGCACAATCTGTAATTATATGCTATGTGTATTGCGTTGAGTAATGATTTTTCCACTATGACATTGTAGTACAATGTACTGATATTTGAACTGTAACTCATACCTGTCTTGCTCTCATTACTTGAAAAATGTTAAAACTCAAAAAAATTATTAAAACCTAAAAAAATGATAGGAGCCAGTTGCCTTGCTCTAAAAAATAAATAATGTATTAAAGTGCTATAGCAGGCAAAGGTAATTGTTGCACCATTGTGTTGGGATACATTTCGTACTGTCCTAAACTTTTTTCCATTTTTAAATTGAAGTAGAAATTGCCGAGATATCAATGTTTACAGTTTCACATCATGATCTCTTCTCTAAGAAAAGTGGGCATGGCCACTGGATCTGTGATGCTGCGTAGTAATCAGCATCATGGGTGGGGTTTGTAAGATTCCCAGAACTTACATAAGGCATATTGACTGTGCTTCTCCCCTCTCCCCCTATTGCTAGGCAACATTGAAACCTAGGCCAGCACTCTCAGACACACTCCCAAGGTGCACGTGCGCACTCCCAAAAGCCTGTGCATGCACTCTGAAAGTGCATGAGTGAGGAGGTGAGGAGAGGAGGTGGTTGTGCAGCAGGTGCCGATCCTTTTTCCCATCCTGTTCTGCTGAACTGATTGGAGCAACGAGATGTAAAGCGTGTGTCAGTAAAAAGTCTAGGAAATAAAGTCTAGTTCGTGCAGCACTGGAAGGGCTTGGTGGACGTACCCCCAGGGCCAATTTCCAGTAGATCGTCAAATGGTTAACATCGATTGTATGTTTCTGGATGCCCCTGGTCACCATGAAACATGCAGATATTTGGAATCTGTCAGAGAAAGAATAGCGTCTACAAAATATCATCCCAAGAATCTGATCTAATTATATATGCTTTAACAAAAGTGTAGACAGCTTCAGATACTTAGGGGCAAATGTATACAGGGTAAAAACAGCAGCACCAACCATAATCAATATTTTCTGTATTATGAGAAAACATATGTAACCTGGTATACTTCAAAGACCAGGCAAAGAGGGAGTGTGAGTACACCATAGTTTGTACAATCGCTTTCCTTTTTTTCACCTTTTGTCACAAGAAAAGTTGCATATACATTAATTTCAAACAGTTTAATAGACAATATTCTCTTTCTAGAAATGGGGATCATAACAGAAAGGCATGTGAATGTGAATGTGTTGTGTTCACTAACAATGGCTATTCACTTTCTTGCATGATAGATTGTTCTACAATGTGCTGCATAGCTGTTTCACTAAAGCTTTAGGATATACTTGCAGGCAAGAAACAAAGGAAAGCAATAGGCAGACATGCAAATGAAGTATTAGTACAGCACAATAGTTGTACGTATGTTGTTTAAGTTAAAAGTCAACATTATTTTAATATTTTCACAGAAATGTTCACTGGAACACATCGCAATATACCATATACCATGGGAAATGTAATTACGCAATGTATTATTAAGAGTGTACCATCAGAGATGATAGCTTGCAGCTAATGAGAAAAAGTCCCTGTTTATACCAGGGCAATTGCTTCGCAAATGGCCTACTAGCAGCGTTTTGTGAGCAATAGCAATGCAACCACTAAAAATGCTGTACTTAGCAACTGTGGTGAGAAAATGGTGTGAGTATGACCACACTGCTATCGCACTGCATCATCATGGTGCATGGTATGACCGCAGTCTAATAGTTTTTAGAAGAAACAAGCCATTGGCCTTGATTCACTAACAGCTGAACAAAATTCTCATGTTAGTAAATAATTCAGATCATGAGAAAAAAGCCTGAGAATTTCACTTTTAGTAAATCACCAGATAGGAAGACAATGAAAGCCAATGGCACTTTTTTACTCCCGAGAAACGTATTAAACTTTTTACTCCTTTTTACTCCGCAGTAAAAAGTGCCACTGACTTTCATTCTCTTCCTGTCTGATTCACTGACAGGGTCAGGCTTTTTTCCCATAAAGTGAATTTTTTGCTACTGTGAGAATTTTTTTCAACTCTTAGTGAATTAAGGCCATTGTGTGCAACGCAAGAAAAGCTCTGTAACGCTAAATAAAGTAAACAGATAACAATGTAATTCCACAGATCATCTTCTACGAGGATGAAAAACTTCCAGAGTCGCTCCTTGAGTACAGCTTCAAACTTTAGATGCTGCAACTCCATTTGTGTGAAGAATGGAGACTGGATCCTTTACGAGGACTCCAACTACCGAATACACCAATACTTCCTCCAAAGAAGAGAAGATCCTGCCTCCCAGCAACAGATGGGCTTAAATGACTTCATTAGGTCTTGTTGTATCAGTCCTCAGGTAAAAAAACATTTGGTTTTAATTTTGTAGCATGACTTTTCCTGTAAATATTCTGAATAGACCTATAACTACTGGGATTGAGATTACACACAGCAGCTCTCATCATGTGCAATCCTCATTAGCCAATCACTTTTCATTTTGCTAAAGACTCTAAAAACTTAAATTCAATTAATTCTAAAATATTGTTGTTTCAGAAAAGTATATAAAAAATGTCTAGCCATATTTATGGACCCTTAGTGTCCTGGCCTTGTTGGTTGTGATGCCATGGCTTTTGTCTATAAAATACACAACATTTTTAACCACCGCTAGGTTTAGATGTGCCTAGCACATCAGCAGGGAATCTGCCCTCCCTGCACATTCAAAGAAGGCAGAGCTCCCCTGTTTCCCTGGAGGGACTAGTGAAGCAGGTGAGCTGTAGGGGGCTGGGTGGAGTGTGGAATTTGCTGTTTTAGTCACCTATTCCCCTTGCTCAAATGATGCGGCTTGTTTCTTGCCATGCTTCCCCTCAGCTGCTGCTTCCTCACCAGTCTTTTCAGCACTGTTTGTCTCTCCAGCGTGTTCTGTGGAGAGACATGCAGCATGGTTAAAAAAGGCTAAAATAAGGTGGGTCGTTAAGGGGTTAAAAAAAATTTCAGAAACCTGATTTATATGGCAACTTTATTCACAAAAGACATTTTTCGGGTTGGTTCTCATGTATTTATTTCCATGTGACAGGGGGTTAAATTATGTTTGTAAAGATTTTTAACTTGATCAACAAATATATGAAGAGTAATCTATAATGTACATGCTAAAACTTGGTGAACAATATAACATCGGATCTAAAATGCAAAGGGGGCTGATTCCACCCCCCCCCCCCCAATGGCCCCTACATACCTTTTAGATGCGACCTCCAGCTGCTTCAGGGCCCGATTCTCACCCCGCTGCCCACTTAGCCACCGCTAACTGACAAGCATGGCCTTAGCCATGCTCTTCATTGTCCCACAGCAATCTTGCAGCTCTGCAAAGTCTCGCTGGATTTTGAGCGGCTCCATTGCATCCCATTCAAGGGCACTGAGCAGGTGCGAGATCGGGGGCTGCGCTCAGTGCCTGATGGGATTCAAGATGGTGCTGCCCGTCGGGAGGACGCCCAGAACCTGAGGGACTCAGAAGATGGATCCCCTGCCAAGGTGAGTAAATAATATCCAATTGTGAAACTGGAGAGGGGGGGAACAGCCTGGTGAGGTTTGGGGGAGCTTTTAACCTCCCCCGATGTTCCTCTTTAAAGTCCCTGGTATTAAAATGTCACCACTTGACAGTTGAAAGTAAAGACTATTAATTATTCAAGCACCAAGGCTCATTCGGGATTCAGAATCTATGAGAAAGAAGACTTTAGAAGTCAGATGTTGGAGTTTAATGAAGACAGTCCATGTGTCTTTGAAAGATTCCACTATAATGATACCTACTCTGTCCAAGTGTAAGATGGATACTGGATGTTCTATGAGGAACCCAACTACATACAGTGACTGGGGTGCCTCACACCCCAATATTGGCTCTTTTAGAAACGTTTAATGGAAAGTTATTTCCAGCAGCAATGATGTTTATCATTTCAATAAATATTTGAAACAATGCTTGATGCTTTTGTTTAATTTTGGTTTATCACCAATAGATTAAAAACACATAACTTATGTGCAAAAAAACAAAACAGAAGAACACAAATATTTTCTCTCAAGGCACAATTTGCTGCGTGGGAGAAGAAGACATTACCCAGACATGTTCTGGGGCAGGTGGAAAGAATAAGTACATTAACCCCGTAATATAACAGCCCAAAGTGAGTTTGGGCAAATGGAAATCATGCTCACAGTCAATGCATGCATGCAGTGTGCTGTGTAACTTATCTACTTCCCACCAGGGCAGGATTACAATTGGCACAACAGAGCATTTGCACCAGGCACAGCAATTCAGGGATCCACATCTCCCAGTCCCAGAACTATTATAATCCAGTCCAGGGCTGTCTGGAGGTGTTGGCAAAATGAACATCATCCGTGCTGGTGGGTGTATTATGGCAGCTGCGGGGTAGGGGGCTGAGGGACGATGGTGACAGTTGCAGGCTGAGCTGCCCCCCGCAAAAGACTTCATTCTTCCCCACCAAAGAATCTCATTCGGGCCTCTTCTTGAACATCCATGCCTCAAAAGTGTTGGCCATGGTAGGGCCATGGTATCCCCTGCTCATCCCCCACACCCCCTGTAAAGCTGTTCAGTGCATGAAATCCAGACCCATGATTGGCTACTGGTGCTCATGTGGTCTGGTTTTCATCAACAGACATGATTGCAGAAGACCACTAAACCGTCAGCAGGTTGACTGGGAAGGTAAGGCTAAATGGGCTTTGCAGCAGGTGTATTTGGGGGGGGGGGGTGGTATTGGGATGCACCCTTTTTGGTTAAAAATGGGTGTAGGTTATATTTTTATATTTATTATATGGTATGCATGATCCATAAAGCTGGGGAAACTTGCTTAACCAAAATTCATTAGCATTTAGCATGACTCCCATCATCACCATCTGAACAGTACAAGAGATCTAAAGCTAAAACATTGATTCTGGTTAGCCTGAAAAGTTCTCTGAGTCTAGCATTTCTTCAGTGAGTTAAATGTGTTATTTGGTCAATAATTCAGATATTTAGATTATTACAATCTAATTGCGTTTTAGCTTAAATGATTTCCTCTGGTGGGTGCCAAGAATAATTTTTTTTGGTGGGTCCAAGGTGCTCCTGTTCGACCCTGTAGAGATGCATTGTTTGTTCAGACAATGCCATACTTCTTCATACTGGACAATGACCACAAACATGCTCTTAATGCCAAAAGCTTTGGAAGGCAAAGGACAAAAACATTCTTTAATGGCCAAGCCAGTCACTTAACCTTAGCCTAATTGGATATTCAGGACAGAAGGGCCTGAAAAAACTGGGAATAATTACATGGAAGAAGTTATTGGAGATGACTAGGGATGAGAGAAGTTTGGGTACGGCAAGTGCAGCCGAACTTATAATAAAAGTTTGGGTTTGAGGACCCGGATCCGAACCTGTTACTCATCCCCATTGAAATCAGTGAGGGCCTGAAATTTTGGGGGGATGGGTGTGGCGAGCGACTCAGTGCAGTGTGCAGCAGGAAGCTCTGCTGAAAAACTTGCCTCGGCTCTGCAAAGCCCTTCTCCCATGAGTGAGGACACTCTTAGTTAATATAGAGCCTGGTGAGAAAACTAACTTCTTTTTTAGGAAAGAAAACTGCCATTCACCTTAATTGTCTACCTCGGGGCTGATTCAGAACCAGTTAGACAATGAAAGTGAATGACAGTTTTCTCTCCTAAAAAAAGGATATTTGTTTTCTCACCAGGTTCTGAATCAACCAGAGTGTGGCAAAATCCCCCCTGCCCAAATCCCCAATCCCCAATGTGTGGCAGAATACTCCCCCCCAAAACCCATTACAGGCAGTGTGGCAGAATATCCCTCCCCTAATCTTTCCTTTATAGGCAGTGTGGCAGAATACCTCCCCAATTTTCCCATTATGGGCAGTGTGGCAGAATATCCCCCTCTAGTCTGCCACCTTTCCCCCAATCACTGGCAATGTAATCAGTTCTAGGATGATGCACAATGAAAAACACTGAGTAAATTATCCCCACCCACCCCTTTGGGCTGCCACAAAGTCTACTATTACCCTACTACCACTCGTATCTTTCCTAAATAATCCTAATAATCCTGACAGCTCGCCAAGCTTTCAGGGATCACAAAGTAACCATTGTATTTAATTGCATTTGTCAAACCGGAGTTATGTATTTGTAACCTTTGTAAGACTTCATTTGGTTTCCTTCAACTGAAAATGAATTGAATGTTTGAAAACATGTGAATCAGACTATGGTATCTGTCATTTAGCAAAAAATAATGGACTCATTCTTCAAATTATTGTCAGTCTGAGCTGTCAACTTCCTCAATGGCTGATTTTAACAATTTGCTGTCGGACATAAAATCTGAAAATACGTTCAAAATATAATAAGAAATATAAATACGTGTTGTCAGGGACCAATGCACAAGACAAATAATGGCTCAAATCAAAAATAAAACACAAACAAGTGACATGCATTTGAATATCGTTACAAATAGGTAGCTACTGTGACCTGTATTTAAATGATATGGTCTAAGGTCATCAGTCAAGCAGTTATAATGCATACCACAATATCATGATGAAACCAAAGGCCTAAACTCTGGTTGGAATATTGCCCGTTCTGTTGGCTTTTCATCCTACTCACTGGTCTTCTGTTTTTCTCCTCTCTTAGAGCCTCATTTATCAAGGTTCAGCAGCAGTCAATGCCCCTCAGTGCCAATATTTAGCCCCAGCGGTGCCCAGTGGTGTGATTTATCAAACAAAAAACAATCAGCACCGATGTGTGACAATTTGACATCTAATTTATCACCAGCGCCATATAGTTTGCGGTGACCGGAATACTTCTCAAAGCTGTACGTTTAGATTTCTTCGACCACAATGGCCAGAAATGTAATGTAAGTTTTTCTTATTTCAGTTTTTAAGGCTTATTTTTCTTACCAATGTGTACTTTGGCTAGAAGCACAGCCTAAACACGATGTAAAGTTTGCCCCCTTTAGTTCACAGCAGTGATATCCTGTAACTGTAATGAAGAAACAAGCGCATGTTACATACAGCGTGCCAAAACTGATTAAATACAGAGTGCAGCACTAAAAGTTGGTGGTACAGAGTGGCAATCACTGGCGCTGTTCTAATAGGCATAAGGGTCCAACAGGCACTGCAAGGCTGGCCAATATCTAGTGCACCAATCCAAGCTGATTATTTAACATCGGCATTGTGACTTGCATTCTGTATAAATAACAACGCCAAAATATAAATCGGACCTGTATGCCAGCAAAATTACGCTAAACGGCGCACGTCATACATACGGACATTAGTTCTGCTATTTCCATCTATTTTCTTTAGCTTGTCTGTTTGTTTTGTTATTGAGTACTCACTAAAAATGATTGAAGCAGAACACTGTCTTTATATTTATTATCATGTTAGTTTTTTAGTTGCTTTTGAGCCCCTAATATATGAGTTGGGATATGTTAAAATAGGCTGTAGCTGTGATGTACGAGCAATTGTGATGTTGTAGAGAGGCAAATATACAGAATTTCCACCACTGTCTATGGATTTGTCGACCTAAATGTATACATTAAACAGCCTTAGTAGTTTTCATTTTTTCAATATTTATTTATGAATAGTAGAAGTATTTATTTCTTATTGTGACTACAAGCAAACTATATTTGCAAGTGCACTGAATTGTGTTTAGGGCTTTAACAAATATACTGTGATTATTTTATCAAATGAAATGTAATATTTTTGAAATTTTATTGAGCAGTTTGCATGACAGTGATTATACTTTTTGTTGTTAAATGTACAACAAAAAGGCATGCTTTGTCTATAATGGCTCTATAATAATGGCCATTGCTATTCTATACCACAGGTCACATGCATACACAATAGAGATGCTTCTACAAGCTGCTGTGTTGCTTTTATATAGATGACAAGCAAATAATGACAATAAGCAGATCCATTTACTAAGCTCTAGTTTAAATAAGAAGTAAAAAGGCTATACATTTCAGCACCCACCAAAAGAGTCAGCATTATTCATTTATTTGTAAAGAAAGAAACAATATATAAGGCTTAACGCCACTGAATCCAGTAGAGCAACAGAGCAGTTCACAGAGTATCGTCTCTATCTTATACAAAATGGGAAAGGTAATTGTTAATAATTAATAATAATAATTAGTCCACTTATAGAATGACTTTAGGCTGAGATGTTTCACACATGTAGTTTGCTTAAGCATCGCTCCGGACACGTGTACACTCACTGCATGGATGGGTTAAATGTGGAGGAAATTTTCCTATACGTGCAGGTATAAAATGTCAATCTATTGATAAATATTCCCCCCCCCCGCCCCCAAGTTTCTTATACACAACAGCGTTTAGTCATTTTAAAAGCAGAACACATGTTTTACTATAGTTTTATTTTGATAAATGCTGTTACAGATTGAAGCACTTGTTACACATATAAGTCGCAAATATCTTGAAAAATCAGCCTGTTTATATCCAGCATAGGAATATCATCTGTCATTTAAGATCTTTTGGCATGGGGTTTTATGGCACCTCTAAATAGAGTGATCTAAGGTAGAACGTTAATAAAAAGTAAGTAAAATGTTAACAAATATCATTCCACAGATCATCTTCTACGAGGATAAAAACTTCCAGGGTCGCTCCTATGAGTGCAGCTCTGAATGCCCAGATCTGTCTTCATACTTCAGACGCTGCAACTCCATCCGTGTGGAAAATGGAAACTGGATCCTGTACGAGCACCCCAACTACCGAGGACACCAATACTTCCTCCATAGAGGAGAATATCCTGACTTCCAGCAATGGATGGGCTACAATGACTCCATTAGGTCTTGCCGTATCAGTCCTCAGGTAATCATCAACCGCTTCTATTTTACTTCTGTCACAACATTGTTTTAGTAAGCAATAAGTGTATACACTTACAAATGCAGTACTATCTACATGGTCCATACTTCTATGTAGACAATATAGTCTTCTAGAACTACTTCTATAACTACTCTCGAAAATGCACACATAGACAACTTTTTAAATGCTTCTAATTCATAGATATCCTGATTTTAAGCTACTCTTAATTTCAATTTCCCTGTCAGTGGGCCCAGCCAGCTTCTCTGTTAGTATAGGGTCATCACGAGTATAGCATTTGTAGGAAGGCACACACAGGGGAGGAGGGGGGTGATTAAACGAAGGAGGTGGGAGTACTGTATGCATGTCAATGAAAGGGGGATGGTTCCGAGGGAAGGAGAGGAAGAGGAGCATGATTTTCTCTTCCTTGTGGTGCTAGGTGCATAATGGAAGCTTGTGGCAGCTGCAGAAGAAGGTTAACTGCTGATTTTAACATCTAACTGGCCAATCCCTTTAACCCAAACTTTTGACCTGAGCTCTTAATAAAAACACTCAACATAGTCCTTGCAATTAAAAACATAGGCAATAAAGAAATAAGCTTTGTTTTAACAAAAATACCTTAAAATATTTCAAAATGAAAATGACTATATTAAAAAAAGACATTGAGAGGGCAGAAGCTGAGCCCCATAGGGTATGATCCATTTGTCCACAAATCCCTTCAGCAGCTGCAGATTTTAGGGGGCCATGCTAATTATTTGTTGAAGCCCGTGTCAGTTGCAGTGTACATTTCGTTGTGGATTGCAACCCGCATCTCAGTAAGCTTTTTAGTGTTTAGACACAAAAAAGTGCAAAACACAATTCTTTTCTACCTTTTTTCCCAAAAATGACCTTTACCTGTGATGGGGCACTTTTACCGGTGAGGAACATCATTTCTCCTATTTATTTATTTTACTTTTTAGACATAACAGCACCCTATGGGGTATGCAGAAAAAAAATACACATTCTTTAGCATACAACATAGAGTGCTGTTGTTTTTAATTCAATTTCTGTGTTAAAGTTAATCACACCCTAAATTTGCTCCTAGAGTTCACTAAACCTTTATGACCCACACTTTTATTAACATTCTAAACCTGGAATGCGAACTTAAACTAGACCTTAAGCAAAATGGCTTATCCTAAACCTGGAAACGGCCTTATTTAAGAAATGTTAGTGCCATGTAGCTACATGTAGCGGCAGGTGTTTTTCTTCAGTGCCACCAGCAAGTCATATTTATGATGCAAAAAAATGTTTAGCGGCACACATAGCGCCATGTAGTGTTCAATGTATCAAGAGTGCGGGGTTTTGGTTAGCGCCAGCGCTGTGTTCCCTACAGCGCCACATCACATCAGACACTCAGTGTTTTTCTCCCACAGCCATTCCTGTTATTTTTGGTGACTTCTGGTTGGTGATTTTAATTTTTTTGTGCCCATTCAGCTGACACAGGATCCCTAGCCTGTTCAGAATGTTTTTTTTTTTTCTTTACTTATTGTACTTAGATTATCTGTGGCAAACACGTTTTCATGTCTGCCTTTTTTGCAATTGCACTTGGTGTTGTATGCCTGAGAGTCATGGTTTCAGAGCGTCAGCACTGGCGCTGTGTTTTTACATGTTAAATACGGCATGGAGTGGTAGAGTGCCACTGGCGCTACATGTCGATATCTCCATTGAAAAATGATCAAGCAAAGGTAAAGCGCCACATAGCCTTTAGCGGCGAACACTAGCAGCACCGTCTACTTGTGACAGGCGTGGCAGCTGAGGCACTAACAGCGTCTCTCGGCAGATGCTCAAATGGCACTAATTATTTATTATTTATTATTAGTAATGAATTGGGCTCATAATCCCCCTAATGGGGAGGAATACAAAAAGAGGTTTGAAATCTTAGTCTAGCTACAAAAGACTTAAAGGAATGTGTTAGCGGAGTGATTTTTTAAAGAACACAGTTACCTAGATATGCATTTAGCTTTCCGAAAACACTTTTGCTAATACTCACATTTCCCAGGATCACCACTATCCACAATAAAATAATCATATATGTAATTGATATCTACTTAGAAATTCCATTAATATCATGTCGTCTTTCATTATTACAGCACCAAGGATCATTCAGGCTCAAAATCTATGAGCGAGAAGACTTCAGAGGTCAGATGATGGAATTTAATGAAGACTGCCCAAATGTTCACGAGAGATTCCGCTATAATGATATCTACTCTGTTCAAGTGCAAGATGGATACTGGATGTTCTATGAGGAACCCAACTACAGAGGACGCCAGTACTACCTGAGACCTGGAGAGTACAGGAGATACAATGACTGGGGTGCGTCAAACCCTAGGATTGGTTCCTTTAGACGAGTACATTATGCCCATTAAAAATCCAACATGAAATATAAAGTTAGCCTTTTATGGTTAATAAATATCTGAAACAATTTTGATAGATTACCAGTGTTTTTTTGTTTAGTGTTACCTTTCCAGTCTCTAGAAGTAAGCCTGCATATTCATCACATTCACTATTCAGTGTAATGTACTACTCAACCATTTTAAGCGCGTGGGTCACTGGACCAAAAGTCTAAGTAGAGTTTTGGCCTGGACACAAACTTTCCTAGGGTGCAACCTAATTTGGGATGCCCAACAGTGGAAAGTGCTATCTCAACCCCCCCTTCAAATAGAATATTCACTTTTCAAATGCCTTGACATACCTGATTGTCAACAGGTGCGTGCAGTGAAGGAGACAGTCAGCAGGGACTGTTAGGTGACCCAGGTGACCCAGGTTTTATGTAATGCTGAGGACTGGGCCGTGTGTGTTTATTAAATTCATTCTGTGGGTTTAGAGGGGTTATTTTATTGATGCTGAGGGCTGTCCTGAGGGGGCACACGACAGACGCTGTCTGTCCCTGCTCTGGCTTCTGGCTCCGACACTGCCTCTCGGCCAACCACTTGGCTGTCAGCGCGCCCCTGCCCAAGAGGTGGAAGCACAGGAAGCCAGAGCGGGGATGCAGTCTCCCCGCTCTAGCTTCTGACACTGCCTCTGCCGGCAGCCGCTGACAAGCAAGTGTCCATGTCAGCACGCACTGACCGGGGGGTAGTAGTGGAGCCGGAAGCCAGAGCACGTGTGCTTTCTATCCCCGCTCTGGCTTGCAGTGCCGCCACTGCCTCTCGAGCACGCTGACACAAAACACTCGGCTGTCAGAGGCCGCCAAAAGGCAGTGTGGGGACAACAGGCACGAATAGATGTACGGTAAGTACTTTTTTTCTCCTTTTTTTTTGCATTTTCATAACAACACGCACTGACATCCCCCCCCCCCCCCCCCCCAAACACACACACACACTTCTTGGGAAAATAGGTGCATCTTATAAGACGATTAGAGATGAGCGAATCGAATCTGCCAAATCCAAATTTGTTATGAATTTCTGGAAAAATTTGATCTCTCGAAACGATTCCTTAAACTTCATTTAGTGCGGTCCAGGCCATCTAAAATGGTGGATCCACATGTCCCATGGGGCAAAGAATCCTGGTTAGGCATCGCAGGCAGCCTATCAGCAGCCAGGCTCCCCGATGATGTCACAGCCCTATAAAAGTGGCGGCCATCTTGCGGGGGCTAAATTCAGTGGTGTATTGCGGTGAGAACAGGTCAGGGAGAGTTAGAATTAGAGGCAGGGACAGATAGAGCCAGGGAGAGAAAAAGAAAGTAAAAGAAAAAAAACAGGGTGAGAAAGAGAGAGGCAGAGAAAAAAACAGAGAGAGACAGTAACAAAGAGGGACAATTTACAGTGTGTTTGCATTTGCTTTCATGCCCAGATCTTTCAAGCCTATTTAGTGTTAATGCAGGTCACATACACCTGCCTATTTAGCTTTTGCTTTCCTAACAAAACCACATGTTAAAAGTTCTGTAGTGCTTTTAAATCATTCCACCAGGGGCATCCCATAGCAGGCCATGATGTGACAGTGTGTTTGCACTTGCTTTCATGCCCAGATATTTCAAGCCCATTTAGTGTTAATACAGGTCACACACACCTGCCTTTTTAGCTTTTGCTTTTCTACCCAAACCACATGTTAAAGGTTCTGTAGTGCTTTCAAATCACTTTCACCAGAGGCATCCCATTGCAGGCCATGATGTGACAGTGTGTTACTATTTGTTTTAGTAAGAGAACCTTTCTATATTGCTTTTGCTTTGGATATTCTATATTCCTCCGCATCAGACCACAAGTAATTATTGAGTAAATGCATTACGTAAAACTTTTTTATATGTTCTCCTCATGCTGCTGCCAACTCCAGGGTGTGTTTTTCAGGCAATATATGGGCTTTTTATGCTGCTGCCAACTACAGGGTGTTTTTTAGGCAATATATAGGCTCCTTATGCTGCTGCCAACTCTGAGGTATGTTTTTCAGGCAATATAAGGGCTTCCCATGCTGCTGCCAACTCCAGTGTGTCTTTCAGGCAATATATGGGCTCCTTATGCTGCTGCCAACTCAAGGGTGTGTCTTTCAGGCAATATATTGGCTCCTAATGCTGCTGCCAACTCTAGGGTGTGTTTTTCAGTCAATATATGGGCTCCTTATGCTGCTGCCAACTCCAGGATGTGTTTTTTAGGCAATAAATGGGCTCCTCATGATGCTGCCAACTCCAGTGTGTCTTTCAGGCAATATATGGGCTCCCCATGCTGCTGCCAACTCCAGTGTGTTTTTCAGGCAATATATGGGCTCCTTATGCTGCTGCCAACTCCAGTGTGTCTTTTAGGCAATATACAGGCTCCCCATGCTTCTGCCAACTCTAGTTTTTCAGGCAATATATGGGCTCCCCATGCTGCTGCCAACTCCAGGGTGTCTTTCAGGCAATAAACGGGCTCCCCATGCTGCTGCCAACTCCAGGATGCGTCTTTCAGGCAATATATGGGCTCATCATGCTGCTGCCAACTACAGGGTGTGTTTTTAGGCTATATATGGGCTCCATATGCTGCTGCCAACTCCAGGGTGTGTCTTTCAGGCAATATATGGGCTCTTTATGCTGCTGCCATCTCCAGGGTGTCTTTCAGGCAATAAATGGACTCCTCATGATGCTGCCAACTCCAGGGTGTCTTTCAGGCAATATATGGGCTCCTCATGCTGCTGCCAACTCCAGTGTGTGTTTTTCAGGCAATATATGGGTTCCTTATGCTGTTGCCAGCTTCATGGTGTGTTTTTCAGGCAATATATGGGCCCCTTATGCTGTTGCCAACTCCAGTGTGTCTTTCAGGCAATATATAGGCTCCTTATGCTGCTGACAACTCCAGGGTGTTTTTTTCTGGCAATATATGGGCTCCTTATGCTGCTAACAACTCTAGGGTGTGTTTTTCTGGAAATATATGGGCTCCTTATGCTGCTGACACCTCTATGGTGTCTTTAAGGCAATATATGGGCTCCCCATGCTGCTGCCAACTTTAGGGTGTTTTTAACACAATATATGGGCTCCCCATGATGTTGCAAACTCCAGGGTGTGTTTTTAGGCAATATATGGGCCCATGCTGCTGCCAACTCCATGGTGTGTCTTTCAGGCAATATATGGTCTCCACATGCTGCTGCCAATTCCAGGGCGTGTCTTTCAGGCAATATATGGGCTCCTCATGCTGATGCCAACTCCAGGGTGTCTCTAAGGCAATATATGGGCTACCCATGCTGCTGCCAAGTCCAGGGTGTGTCTTTCAGGCAATATATGGGCTCCTCATGCTGATGCCACCTCAAGGCTCTGTAATTGTTCCGCTCTGCGACAGCGATTCTAATGGCGATGCCTCTGATCTGCATGTCATACTGCTTTACAGTATTATTTCACTAACCCAGCACGCATCCTATGCAACCCTATTGAGGCTCGCTAATAGCGATTCGCAGCCAATAAATTCGTACTGAAGCGAATAATTCCGGAAAATTTGCTCATCTCTAATGGCGATAAATACGTGAGTTTGGGACTTGTGCTTAGCCATACCCAATTTGTAACCCCAACCCTGACCCAGCTAGCAGGCTTTGGTCAATCAAGGCTTCATTTCACAATTAGTATATACTCAGTTCTGATGGCTGGGCAGAATGGAAAGCCACTGGGCAGAAATGTTTCTGAACACATACATTTTATAAGTGCTAAGAAGAATTACAACCGGATTGAACCCAAAGAGAACTGAAGTGACAAGGTATAAGATTCTGCCTCACTAAACCTTCATCCACTGATTACAATGATAATCTTCTGCCTGGCTATTGTGCTACCAACCATCATCAGAATCACACAGGCAATGCATCCCCTTGCATGAGGTAAGTCCCTCTTCATCTTCCCCTCACTTCTACCTGCCCTACATATCTCCTCTGATGAATTTCTCTGTCTCAATAAAACAATCTCTTTTTCGTCAACATTGCACAACAAACACACTGCCTCTTTTTCCTCCCACGGCCACCTTTTCTTCATTCTCTCTCTGCTCCTTCTAGCCACCAGTGGACATCCCGCCTAATCCAGGCCCAGGTCTCTGGCCGCATTATCCCCTCAACCCTATCTCCAGAAGCTCTACTAACTCCCTCCACCGGACTACACCTCAAATCCATAACCCTACTAATCTCATAAACATAACACCAAGGCCACGCTCCCTGACCTTTGTTACCTGTGCTCTATGGAACGCTAGGTCAATACGTAACAAGCTTACATATGTCCATTATTTGTTCCTCACCAAATCCTTTACAGTCCTGGGCCAAACAGAGACATGGGTAACCACCTCAGACACAGTTTCCCCAGCTGCCGTTTCATACAAGGGGCTACAATTCAGCCACACCACCAGGCCCACAAACAAACAAGGTCCATCATTATCCTTTCCTACCTTTCTGTCCGCCTATACTCCACTCACTCCAGCTTCGAATTGTAGTCATCTATCTCCCCTCTGGCAACAAAGGAGGGGTGGCAGCCACTCAGACCATTTTATAAACTAACCTGGGAGGTGCACGTTAGCAGGGAAATTAGGATACAAAAGTCTTAAAGGAGCCACAGCACTCAACCCTGTTAGCTTGCAAACCAACCTTAAATCTGTATCTAAATCTGGTTAAAACAGAGGCTTGGTCACACACATCTGCAGAAGTATACTTAAGCTGCACCACCAAGCGCCAAGGTGCCTCTGTGGGGTGCAGTCCTAACTCTAATCTCTGAGAGCCCCATTTGGGACATACAAATGCAATAGATAGAATGGGAGCAGGCTTACCTGAGATTGCCCTAAAACCTCGTGTGCAGACCATGGGGTGGAAGGGTCGGAGACCTTGCAGCACAGCCTAGACCCCACACCCTACGTGCTTGCACAAATCCAAAAGAAACAAAGGAGGGGTGGCAGCCGATCAGACCATTTTATAACTAACCTGGGAGGTGCACGTTAGCAGGGCAAATAGGATACAAAAGTCTTAAAGGAGCCACAGCACTCAACCCTCTTAGCTTGCAGACCAACCTTAAATCTGTCTCTAAATCTGGTTAAATACAGAGGCTTGGTCACAGACATCTGTAGAAGTATGTTTAAGCTGCACCACCAAGCGCCAATGTGCCTCTGTGGGGTGCAGTCCTAACTCTAATCTCTGAGAGCCCCATTTGGGACATACAATGCAAAGGATCTCCCCTCTGGCCCCACTGCACTTTTGATAAACAAAAAAGACTTTAGGTTCCTTTTAAAATTGCCCCAGTGACATTCTGATTTGGAATGCCTACAGTTAAAGATGCTTAAGAAGCATGGAGATCTGCATGAAGGGGGACAGAAAACTGTGTACTGCAGTAAAGCATGTGTCTTATTGAAAGTGGTGTGGATGGCACATGTGTGTACACCTGTGGCCCCTGGATTGGATGGCGCTCTCCTAGGAAAAGGCCAGTGTCTCTCAGACAGCGGCTCACTGATGGCAAGAATGGGTGTATTAGGTTAAATATAAATTCAAGAACTAAATGTATCTGAAAAAAAAGAGTGTTGCTAACACTAATGATTAAAAAAAAAATAAAGTGACCCACTTTAGGGACAGTTCAGGAACAAAATAGAAAACATGAACCTTTTGTCCGCTACATCTGATCCATCCTAGTTAGGTTGGATAAGATTATATTTACATCTTACCAGCACTTATTTGTGGGCAGCAGTGTTTGTGGTAGGGAATCCCTTTTGCATTTGCGTTTTTGGCTTATTTTGTTTGCATTTCCAGGTCCTGTGCCTGGCCTTCCTGTCTATTGAATCCTCATTAAAATCTATAATGTTACAATGGGATGCTTTAGCAGCCTGGGCGCAGCAGGCAGGACATGTTACATACGCATTTTCTTCGGTTGTGCTGCATCTAAGAGGACTGAAGGGGCCATAGGGGTGCCTGTGTTGGATTTATTTTGCATTGCCAACTGCCTCAAACACATAAATGTGAGCAATACTGGAAAGGTATGAACAGGGGCTAAAACTCACCAGATCATAAAATCGAGTTCAGCAGCACGTGAGCCTGTAATTCCATTTAGTGGGACCACCATGAAGCACTGATGCCCCCCCCCCCCCCATGTCAGTCACAGTGACTGACCAAGCCCACTCCATATAATACAATTTCAGAGCACTGTGAGTGATAGAATAGTGGAGGCTGTTTAACACAGTGCTTGCTGGGAACCAGACTAGGATGGATAATCTGCAGCATAGAAAAGGTTGATATTCATGTTTTTTTTATTTTGTGGAGTTAAATCATCTATTCAATATAAATAATTATTCACAAAATTAGTCATTCATAGTACTATGTAAATAAAACCACTTACATTGACAAACAAAACCTAAGGCAGTAAGTCAACTATACAAACTGCTCCCTTCCTTGGTGTGACTCAGACTGTAAAAAACAATCTATGAGATATAATAAACTGGTACCAGGGACTAGAGATGAGCGAACTTTTGAAAAATGCGATTCGACTGATTCGCTGAATTTTCCGACAAAAATCGATTCGACCCGAATTTATTCGCGACGAATCGCTATTAAAAACGGCTATTTCTGAGCCTCCTAGAGCCTCAATAGGGTTGTAAACCATTCTGCCTTGCTGTAACACGCATAGGATGCGTGCTGGGTTAGTGAAATAATACTGTAAATAATTATCACATGCAGATCAGAGGCATTGCTAATAGAATCGCAGAGCGGCACAATTGCAGAGAGTTGAAGTGGCATCACTATGAGGGGCCCCTATAGTGTCTGAAAAACACACCCTGGAGCTGGCAGCAGCAGGAGCTCAAAAATTAGCTGAATCACATCCTGGAGTTGCAAGCAGCAGCAGCAGCAGCTGCAGGAGTCCAAACATTGCTTTAAAGAGACACTGGAGTTGGCTGCAGGAGCCCAAAAATTGGATGAATCACACCCTGGAGTTGCAAGCAGCAGCAGCAGGAGCACAAACATTGCTTTAAAGAGACACTGGATTTGGGTGCAGGAGCCCAAAAATTGGATGAATCACACCCTGGAGTTGCAAGCAGCAGAAGAAGCCCAAACATGGCTTGAAAGAGACACTGGGGTTGGCTGCAGGAGCCCAAAATTGTATGAATCACACCCTGGAGTTGCAAGCAGCAGCAGCAGGAGCCCAAACATTGCTTTAAAGAGACACTGGAGTTGGCTACAGAAGCCCAAAAATTGGATGAATCCCACCCTGGAGTTGCAAGCAGCAGAAGGAGCCCAAACATTGCTTTAAAGAGACACTGGAGTTGGCTGCAGGAGCCCAAAAATTGGATGAATCACACCCTGGAGTTGCAAGCAGCAGCAGCAGGAGCACAAACATTGCTTTAAAGAGACACTGGATTTGGGTTCAGGAGCCCAAAAATTGGATGAATCACACCCTGGAGTTGCAAGCATCAGAAGAAGCCCAAACATGGCTTGAAAGAGACACTGGAGTTGGCTGCAGGAGCCCAAAATTGGATGAATCACACCCTGGAGTTGCAAGCAGCAGCAGCAGGAGCCCAAACATTGCTTTAAAGAGACACTGGAGTTGGCTGCAGAAGCCCAAAAATTGGATGAATCCCACCCTGGAGTTGCAAGCAGCAGAAGGAGCCCAAACATTGCTTTAAAGAGACACTGGAGTTGGCTGCAGGAGCACAAAAATTGGATGAATCACACCCTGGAATTGCAAGCAGCAGCAGCAGCTGCAGGAGCCCAAACATTGCTTTAAAGAGACACTGGAGTTGGCTGCAGGAGCCCAAACATTGGATGAATCACACCCTGGAGTTGCAAGCAGCAGCAGGAGCCCAAACATTGCTTGAAAGACACACTGGAGTTGGCAGCAGGTGCCCAAAAATTGGCCTAAAGACACACTGGAGTTGCAAGCAGCAACAGCAGGAGCCCAAAATTGCCAGAAAGACACACCCTGGAGTTGGCAGCAGCATGAAGAGAACATATACAGAATTTCAGCACATATATCTTTTCCGAAGAATATTAATAAAAAGTAAGAGTAACGTAAAGCATTTTCTCAATAATTACTTGTGGTCTGATGCGGAGGAATGTCTGTAACTGGAGAGCAGCGCCTTAAATCTGTGTTGCACGATCCATATTTCTTTAGTGTTGGTCTGGCCCCATCATCAATCTACTCTAATGCATCAGGCATTGGTGGGTGGAAATCTTGGCTGATCCATGCCCGATTCATTTCCACGCAGGCCAGTCTCTGAAAAAAAAACATGGAGAGTGACAGATTAGTAACATATTAGTAACATAGTAACATATTAGTAACATACTAACATATTAGTAACATAGTAACATATAAGGCCTCATTTCATCAAGCAAAGGTCTCTGCAGAATAGGGGTAAGTGGCAGCAGGAGTCTCAGTGAGAGGCCTGATCTCCCGGGATCAGCTAGCGGTCATGTCTTGAACAGCAACACATCTGCCGTCATCTATTGGTTAACACGATCATCCACTGCATCAAGTGACATCTGATACCCCCAGTCAACTGTCTGTTGTATGTTATGCTTTGGGTTCAGCTCCACTATTCAGTGAGGACGATCTGATAATCAGAAAAATCAGCAGCTACTGCCCAGCCAAGAAGTGGAGGAGACACTTGCCGCTTCTTCCACTAGGCGGGCAAGTAGTGATAAGGAGAGTGTCGTGGGAGGAGGTGTTGCAAGCGTTTTGGCTCCTTAAGCAGACACTGTTGAGGAACCCGAGGAGGACATCAGTGAGTTTTGAGGGCACTTTTAAAGGCTTGGAGTGATGGAGAGTGACAGATTTAGCGGCCAGCATGGTGGCAGAAGGGGAAAGAATGGAGGCAAATGTGCTCGGGGTAGAACACTCGCGCGGCAGGCTATCCTCCCAGGAGGTAGTGGAAGAGGGTCCCTGGAGATGGCGGCGGCGGCAGCAGCATCAGTAAATTAGTGTGGACTGTTGGTAGGAGAAATCAGCTACAAGCCCATGTTGCAGTTTTTCATCAAGCATCCGCAGGAGGTTAACATGGCTATATGAAAGATGTGTAGGCAGAAGGTAAAGTGTGGCCAGGGTCCCAATATTGGACCCACAGCCCTGCGTCAACATTTGCAGCGTCACCATAAAGCGGCCTGGGAGAGTTGGCTCCAAATTGGTGGTCCAGCCTGCTGCATTACCCAGTGGCACACCGCTCCCTGTTCCAGCCAGCCAAGGCTCCACCACCTCTTGTGTGTCATACCCATCCTCTGTCGCTCCAGATGCTCCTCCTCCTCTTAATCCGAGTCAGTCATTCCGCCAGCAATCCATTGCCAAGCCATGTCCAAGAGACAACAGTATGTGCCAACTCATCCAACGTGCAGACGCTAAATGTGCTTCTGTATAAGTTGCTGGTGCTGCAGTCCCTCCCTTTTGAGTTGGTGGACTATCAGAGAACTGATGGCTTGTGCCGAGCCGAGGTGGAGAGTCCCATGCTGTCATTTCTTTGCGAAGGCAGTACCATCCCTGTACAATTTTGTTGAACAGAAGGTGGGGCAGTCCTTTAGTCTGTCAGTGTGTACCAAAGTACCCTACGTCTGGAACTGTAACTATGGTCAGGGACAATAAATATCCTTTTAGGACCACTGGGTGATTGTGGTTCCTGCACAACCAGAAAAGCAACTTGGACAGGTCCCTCCGCTTTGGCCTCCACGCTCCTAGGCCTTTGTGCCTGTGACAGTGCACTTGCACTTAGCAATGGTGTCACAGAGAAAAGTGGCAAATTGTCAATTACATATTAATAGTTAACATTTATCTTATTTGAACATATTTATAATAATAACATATAATAACATATAACATAGCAACAATAACATATAACATAATAACAGTAACATATAAAATGTATCAACATTTTTTTTTTTTTGGTTAATTTCGTATTTTTTTTTTTAATATTTTGTATTTTTTTTAATATTTTGTATTTTTTAGAAATATATATATATATATATATATATATATATATATATATATATATACCGTATATACTCGAGTATAGGCCGACCCGAATATAAGCCGAGGCACCTAATTTTACCACAAAAAAATGGAACAAGTTATTGACTCGAGTATAAGCCGAGGCGGCTTTTTTCAATTGGAATTGGAGTTGACACACAGAAAGAGACACACACACAGAAAGAGACACACACACACACACCATACCACCCAAGTGTCCCTGATTTGGAGGGACTGTCCCTCTTTGAAGCTCATGCCCCCATGTCCCTCGTTGTTCTTCTTTGTCCCTCTTTGATGTGTAACATGCAGATCTGCATTAATAAATGATTCATTCCCCTATTCAAAGTGTTTCTACTGTAAGTAAGTAAATTGTCCCTATTTCCCACCCTGAAACCCTGTGGGTACCTGCTGCCGCCGCCGCCGCTCTCAGATGCCCAGGTGTCGGGGGTCAGGGTTTGGCCGAGGTTACCCTCCTCCCCTCCTCCGTTCCTCGCCAGCCGCCGCCATCGCCGCCGCTGCCGCCGCCGCCGTCATTCTCACACACACATCAGCACTTCCTGGCTGTTGTGTGCTCGTCATCGGTGGGCGTGCCCCATATGGCAGGCGTCCAATGAAAACATTGGACGCCGCCCATTGACGACCAGCGTGCAGCAGCCTGAAGTGCCGGTCAGTGTGTGAATGTGTGTGCTTGTTTGTATGAATGAGAGCGGCGGCGGCCGGCCCTGGACTCGAGTATAAGCCGAGGCGGCTTTTTTCAGCCCAAAAAGTGGGCTGAAAAACTCGGCTTATACTCGAGTATATACAGTATATATATATATATATATATATATATATATATATATATATATATTTTTTTTTTTTTTTTTTTTTCCATTGCCCTTTAATATTTTGTGAATTTTTGTACAATTTTTTTTTTCATTTTTTTTTTTTTTTACTTTTTTTTCTAAATATTTATTTTTTCTCTTGTTTTTAATTTTTTTTTTTCCCAGTGCCCTTCCAGCCTACCATGTGTGCAGGACACGGTGGTTTCACGCTGTTCTTCACATGGTTTGCCTTGAGCAACAGAGTCACACATGGGAGGAACTGCTAAAAATGAGAACTCAATACATGAAATCATGGCTTACTCCACGAAAACTGCAAATGGGACCCATGGTGACTGACACTGGGAAGAACATCTTGTCTGCGCTGCGACAAGGAAGCCTGAGCCATGCGTCCTGCCATGGCACACGTGTTCAATCTAGTTGTCAAGCGTTTTCTGAAGTCTTCCCCCCCATCTGAAAGACATCCTAACAACGGGAAGGAAACTTTGCATGCACTTCAGGCACTCCTACACCGCCAAGCACACCCTTCTTGAGCTTCAGCGTCAGAACAGTATCCCCCAACATAGTCTGATTTGCGATGTTTCCACCCGTTGGAATTCCACCCTCCATATGCAGGATCGACTATAGGAACAGAGAAAAGCCATCACGGATGATCCAAACGGATAGGGGGACTCCCCTGTGTAACTTCAATGTAAACCAGTGGCAGTTCATACGTGACACCTGCCATTTGCTCAGGCCCTTTGAGGAAGCTACTTTATTAGTCAGTCGCCAGGACTATGAGATGAACGATGAGATTCCACTGCTTCATGTACTACAACACATGTTGGAAACCATGGCTGGTCAGGGCACTAGAGACATGGTGCATACATTTCACAGCCACATGAAGCCTGTGGGGGCTGAAGTGGAGGAGGAGGAGGGGGTGGGACACAGCGAAGCACAGTTTAGGTTTGACAAAATGACAATTTTATCTAGTCATCTGACAGGAGAGGAGGAGCAGGAGCAGCCAGAGGAGCTAGAGGGTTGTGAGGAAGGCGAGACAGAGGACCCAGACACACCGTGGCAGTTTGCAATGGAGATGGAGACAGGTAGTCCCTCCGAGTCACTTGCACAAATGGCACGATGCACATGCTTGCGTAGTGACCACAGAATTGTCTCCATTTGTCAGCGGGATGACTTCTGGCTCTCCACCTTATTGGACCCTTGCTTCCGGCACAAAATGGGGGCATTTTTTACACCCACTGAGAGGGAGGACAAACTGACCTACTACAGAGACATCCTACGTAGTCAGCTGGGCAATGTCTATCTGCGCCATGGTCCATACTCTCGCAGGTCTGACTCGGGGGGACCTCTGCGATCACCTTCCACTGCCATGGCTGCTGGGGGGGGTGGAAGGAGCAGCAGCAGCAGCTCTATCAGCAGCAGCCTCAGTCTTCAGTCGCTAATGAGTAGCTTTCTACACCCGCATAGTGAGTCTACTCATGAGCAGCAGGAAGACCTGGAGCAGGACCTGAACCAGCAGGTCATGTCATACCTTGACATGACCATGCCAACACACCTTGAGGATCCGCTGGACTTCTGGGAAGCCAAACTTGACTTGTGGCCGCAACTAGCAGAGTTTGCCCTGGAAAAGCTGTCCTGCCCGGCCAGTAGTTGATTTAGATGCCAACTGGGCTGCTCTATATTATGCTGCAAAATGGCAAATTTACCTCACAGTATAAGCTATTGCCCCTCAGATTTACACAGGGGCCGCTCTATATTATGCTGCAAAATGGCAGATTTACCTCACAATATAAGCTATTGCCCTTCAGATTTACACAGGGCCTGCTCTATATTATGCTGCAAAATGGCAAATTTACCTCACAGTATAAGCTATTGCCCCTCAGATTTACACAGGGGCTGCTCTATAGTATGCTGCAAAATGGCAAATTTATCTCACAATATAAGCTATTGCCCCTCAGATTGACACAGGGCCTGCTCTATGTAATGCCACAAAACTAAGAGCGGATTTAACTCACACAATATAGCCTATTTCTCAGGTTTATATAGGTACTGCTCTATGTAATGGTGCAAAACCATGCATTTACCTACACTATAAACTATTGCTGCTCCATATAATGGTGCAAAACTGAATTTATCTCACAATATAAACTATTACTCCTCAGGTTTATATAGGGGCCGCTGTATATAACAGGGACTGCTCTATGTAATGGTGCAAAACCATGAATTTACCTCATAATATAAACTATTGCCCCCCAGATTTACTCAGGGGCTGCTCCATATAATGGTTCAAAACAGGGCAAATGTATTGTACAATATAAACTATTGCTGCTCTGATTTACACAGGAGGGCCACTCTAAAGAATGGTGCAACATGGCGAATTTAGCTCACAATATAACATAGATTGCAAAATGAGATTTTCAGACAGGGCCTGATCTATAAAATGGCAACTTTACCTCACAATATAAACTATTGCTCCTCAGATTTACACAGGGATTTAGGTTGATATATATAATAGTGCAAAACAGCAGGACAAAAAACGATTCAAAATGCAATAGCTTAATAAAACTGAGGCTGAACAAGCTTATTTAGTATAAAAGATAGGGTGACGTGCTGTTTTGGGATGCCCATGTGGCCTGGTGTATTGACAGCAGGACAAAAACCAATTCAAACTGCAATAGCTTAATAAAGCTGAGGATGAACAAGCTTATTTAGTATGACAGATAGGGTGCAATGTGGTGGTTTGGGATGCCCTGCGGCCTTGTTTTTGTCACAGGACACACAAAACCAGTTCAAAATGCAATAGCTTAATAAATCTGAGGCTGTAGACGCTTACTTAGTATAACAGATAGGGTGACATGTGTTGGTTTGGGATGCCCATGTGGGCTGGTGTTTTTACAGGAGGCCAAAAACCAATTCAAAATGTAATAGTTTAATAAAACTGAGGCTGAACAAGCTTATTTAGTATAAAAAATAGGGTGACGTGCTGGTTAGGGATGCCCATGTGGGCTGGTGTTTTGACAGCATACCAAAAACCAATTCAAAATGCAATAGTTTGACTCAGCTGTAGAAGGATGAACAAGCGTATTTAGTATAACAGATAGGCTGCTAAGTGCAGGTTTGGATGCCCTGCGGCCTGGTGTTTTTTTTGTTAAAGGCAGACCAAAAACCAATTCAAAGTGCAATACTTTGATTAAGCTGAGGAAGGATGAACAAGCGTATTTAGTATAACAGATAGGCTGCTAAGTGCAGGTTTGGGATGCCCTGCGGCCTGCTGTTTTTTTTGTTAAAGGCAGACCAAAAACCAATTCAAAATGCAATACTTTGATTAAGCTAAGGAAGGATGAACAAGTGTATTTAGTATAACAGATAGGCTGCTAAGTGCAGGTTTGGGATACCCAGGTGGGCTGGTGTTTTTTTGTTAAAGGCAGACCAAAAACCAATTCAAAATGCAATACTTTGATTAAGCTGAGGAAGGATGAACAAGCATATTTAGTATAACAGATAGGCTGCTAAGTGCAGGTTTGGGATGCCCTGCGGCCTAGTGTTTTGGCAGCAGGACAAAAAACGATTCAAAATGCAATACTTTGATTAAGCTGAGCTGTTTTACGGTCAAAAAACAATAAAATGCTCCTCCTGCTAGTCACATCCATCAGATATCTGGAAAAAGTGCAACTCAGCACAAAACGCGTGGGGCATGTCTGACATTGTGAATCCTGTTCAAACCTGATGATTTCAGCCTACCTGAATGGGAATGCGGCAGCGGTCACTCCCCATTGACAACAGCGAGGGCCATTTGCCAAATGACATAGTCACGGCAGATGGCTCTCATTGGATAAGAGGCCGCACATGTGACGTTGGAGGAGGGAAAGGTAAGGGTTTATGGGTGCCCCGGGGTGTTTCGCACAGCCCTCCCCACGCTTCTCAGTGGGGGAAGGCCGGCAGCCAGCGGTGGAATATTTTAGATTCAAGGGCCGTCCTGAGTGGGTTTTGTTCTGCTTTAAACTCTGCTAGTTTGGTTAAGTTTTGCTTACTCGCAGGTCTGTCACGCATGCGTCGCAGGTCCGGCAAATATACTTTTGTGTAAAGCAGCAAACGATAGGGTACATAGTAAATGTATTAGAATTGTATCAAAATGAGAAGCATTTGATGGTTATAGAAGGTGAAAATGACTAAAGTTCTCACATTTTCAAGATAAAAATAAGTTATTTGAGATTGTTCTGTTTTGTTTTTCAAAGGAGAGCTCTAGCTTCATATACAGATTGTTAGGGTGAGCGCTGCACGCCCATCTAGCAGCGCTTCACTTACCTCCATGGCTGCATCCAGCCGTCATCCATTTTGCAGCACTTCCCTCATGGCTGTTCCCAGCTGTCTCCCTTCCCCCCATGCTTCCTTCTCGCATGCTCAGGTGCGCGCACGTCTCCGTCCACTAGAGGGCGAGCGCACTGGATTCCTGAGTCCTGGTCCTCCAAGCCTGCATCCACTTCTCCTATTTAAAGAGGCACTTCCTTCCTTCAGTGCTGGATCTTGGTCTCTCCATGCTTGTTGAAAGCCAGACATTCTTGGATGGTCTCTGCCTGTCCCCGACTCTGAACCTTTGCTGCCTGCCCCGACCTCGGCTACTCACCTTTACCGCGAAACCTGTGCTGCCAGCTCCGATCTCTGCCTGTACTTACTATGCCTTTTGCCTGCCACTTGTGTACCTCGCTGAACCTCGGCTGACTGTGGAACTGGGCTGCTGTTGGGGGGTAGCGACCTGGGGGTCACTCGCCGCACAAGACCAACCTGCCTTGCGGTGGGCTCTGGTGAATACTGGTGGCCCCTTAGACTCCGCTCCCCTGACACAGTACCCGCCATCGGTCCCACAGTTAAAGCGGATCCACACCCGAGTCCGCTCCACCCGGTCCGTGACACAGATATTTGGCCTGATGCAGAGCCTCCTCGTTCAGCTATCCCGTGCGTTTTCCCGTTGTTTTTGGGCTGTGATCAGGTCAGGAAAGGGTGCTACGTTGCTTTTTGTGTGCGTGTATGCGCTCAGGTGTTTGTTCAGGCGCCTTTCCAATTGACGGCTCGCAAGAGGCTGAACTCCGTGAAAACGGACGGGCGGTTGATTGTTCCGTTTTTAAATTGATTCAGAGCCTTGATTTCCGATTGAAACAAGCCCAATTTAATGAGGGTGTCGACGCTTCACTTACGGGCAGTCTTAGCAGCCGTATTTGATCTTTGTGACTTGGAAATGCATTCTGCTGTGCGTGAGCATCAAAGGCGTCAGCTACGCGGCCTGGTTCTTTTGAGCATGGCAGGTCAAAAAAACTGTAAGGAAAAAACTTAGCAAAAAATTAACCCTAAAAATGGACCAAAAAAAAACCCCTAGATAAGCACAACATACTTACAAGGCAAAACTGATGATGTTTTTCATTCACAGATCAAAGAAAAGGGCAACAATGAGCACCAAGAAGAGCCTCCTGCCTGTGCTGTTCTTTTAAATGTTTTTTTTTTTTTTTAAACTTTACAATTTTTTAAAAAATTCTTTGACAATTTCTTTAAAAAATTTAAGTAAAAAAAACAAACAAAAAATTGTGGTGTGTTCTCTTTCCTGCCACTGTACGTTCTCACAACATAACCATACAGTTACATGTCCCAAAAGGTAAGTATATGGGACAAGGAATAGGAGGAAGAAGAAGGATAAGAAGAAGAAGGAGAAGAGATTAAGGTAAGCATTAAACACAGGGAAGAAGAAGAAGAAGAAGGAGAAGAGATTAAGGTAAGCATTAAACACAGGGAAGAAGAAGAAGAAGGAGAAGAGATTAAGGTAAGCATTAAACACAGGGAGGAGGAAGAAGAAGAAGAAGGATAGTAGTTTAAGGTAAGTTTTGGTGTTGGTAAAAGTGTCAGTTTGATGTATGAGGGAAGCTTGAGGGAGGACTAGGGATGTGCGCTTGCGTGGACACAGATTGTCCAGAGGAAATCCATGGAAATGTAAGTATACATGGAAAAACAATCAGAATCGGGGTGAAAACGGAAACAGATGGCAAGAAGGTACATTTAGAAACACATTGAAAAGGAGCCAAAAACGGATCGTCCGTGTGAACGGCAACGGAACCCACGACAACACGGAAAGCACCCGAGAGGGGAAAAAACACTTCCCGAATGAAGACACATAAACGGATCAGTAACAGAGCTCTCCCAACGGCGGCTCTGAATCACATTTGAACCCCGAGACAAACGAAAGGAAAATGGGCCATAGGAAAAACAGAACAAAATAAGGTCAGATTGGGGGAGGCTCTGCATCAGGCCAATTGTACTTAATAAATACAATAAATAATAGGGAAATTCTTCCACTCCCACTGATGGCAGGTGACATGCCCAACATCACCACCCTGTGAACTGGTGATTCTCCATGTAGCCCCTGGTGAGTCAGGACTTGCTTGGCATCAAGAACTGCAGAGAAGATGCCACCTGGTAGGGAATAGATAAGGCAGGAAGCAGCAATTGTGACATCCTTTTTTATTATTATTATGAAACTGTATTTTCCTTTTTTTTAATGTCTAAAAAAAGGAAATAAAGGGTCAACTGCATAAGCAGATAGAGCGGGCATCACAAGCTGGTACAGTGGTGGTGATGGGGGACTTCAACTACCCAGGAATTGACTGGAGACATGGTTCTGCTTCTTCTACAAGGGGGAGAGCATTCCTCAGCTTGCTACAAGATAATTATATGAATCAGTTCGTGGAGGCACCTACTAGGGGTGATGCTCTTTTAGATCTGGTATTATTAAATAATGATGACCTGATGGGGACAGTAACAGTACGTGAAAATCTTGGTAACAGTGACTACAATATAGTTGTATTTAACATAAACTGTAAGAAAGATTTTCTGTCGGGGAGGGCAAAAACACTAAACTTTAGGACGGACAACTTTCCCAGGCTCAGAGCTGCACTCCAGGACATAGACTGGGAGCATCTATTTAGGAATAAGGATACAGATGCCAAATGGGAGTGCTTTAAATCAATTGTGAGTACCAATGTTGCAAAATGTATTCCTACAGGTAACAAATATAAGCGGCTAAAATTAAACCCTTCATGGCTGATACCTGCGGTTAAAAGGGCAATAAAGAACAAAGAAAGGGCATTTAAACATTGCAAGGCTTAGCTCTCAACTGTAGCTCTTGAAAAGTATAAACTAGTAAATAAAATGTGTAAGAAAGAAATAAGGTTGGCAAAAGCACAAAATGAAAGAGATGTGGCCAAAGAAAGCAAAACAAACCCTAAACATTTTTTTAAATATATTAATTCAAAGAAAAGTAAATCAGAACAGGTAGGTGCCCTAATTAATAATGGGGAAATGGTCACTGGGGATGAAGATAAGGCGGAGCTGTTGAGTGGATTCTTTAGCTCTGTGTACACAAGAGAAGAGCAAGGAGCCAACACAGGAGATGCCACTGATGTCAATAGTCCAAGTTAAAAGTGGATATCATCCAAGAAAAACTAAATAAGTTAAATGTGAATAAGACTGAAGGACCAGATGGACTTCACCCAAGAGTTCTCAAAGAACTCGGTTCTGTTATCTCATCAACCCTGTTGTTGATCTTTAAAGTCTCACTAGCAACTGGAATAGTGCCAAGGGACTGGCGAAAGGTAAATGTGGTGCCCATTTTTAAAAAGGGATCTAGGTCTTCTCCGGGCAATTACAGACCAGTTAGCTTAACATCCATTGTGGGGAAATTGCCTGAGGGGCTATTAACCCTTTAAGTGCCAGCCTACCTGCAGCATTTCCCACTCCCTGTTGCCAGACCATGTTTCCCTATTTTGCGCTACACATGTTCAACTGTCATTTTTGAAAGGATTTCCAGGGATTTCCCAGGAAAATGATATATTGTTTTTTTCAGCAGAGTCTGGGCTTTAACATGAAATGTCTTGTTTGTATTTTTTAGGTGTATTAAAAAATGTAAGTTTGTCAATAAAATTTTATTGCGTGTGAAATCCCAATTTATCCCAGTTACAGCGATACCACATATGTATAGGAAGACACCCTTTCCTGCCCAGGAGACTCCCCCAAACTGAAATAGCGCTTTAGGGGATTTTCAGAAAAAAATACAACTGTGATATGCGCTATGCACACCTTGCAGTTTTACCAGAAAAACAACCCTTTACATTTGAAATACCCCCAACAAACTATATATTCTCTGGAAGTACACACCTCAAGCTATCTAGGTGTACCAGGCTTGTTGATGTGCCCATAGTTTTCTGGAAGTAATTCCTCAATGTATTCTTTGGTTGCAAAGAGTTTCCCCAAAAAAAGGATAAAAAAGCAGAATCAAAGCCACATTTTCCTAAAAAAACTATATACAAACAAGAAAAAACAAGTATAATCTGAAAAAGCAAGGTCCCCCGAACAGAACAACACCCAACATGCATAGGTTCTGTCAAGGGAAGATTTGCCAAACAAGCTAAGTCTGAAAGCGCAAGGTCTCCCGAACAGAACAATACCCAACATGCAGATGTACTATTAACCCTTTTAATTGCCAGCCTACTTGAGATTTTGTCACCCTCTGTTGACAGGTCATTTTTCCCCATTTTGCGCCATGTTTTGCGCCATTTTTGCGCCATTTTTGCTATAATTTTCAGGAAAATTATACTTATATTTTTTTGCAGCAGAGTTTAGCCTTTAATATGAAATGTCTTGTTTGTAAATTTTATTTTGTTTTTTACAATATTATTAAGTAAAAAATAAATAAATAAATAAATAAAAACATTTTTAGAAAATTGCCTCCTTTATTTTAAATAAAAAATGTATTTTATTAAGGAAAAGCATATTGCATGTGAAAGCCCCATTTCTACCGATTAGAACGGTACCACATATTTATCGGTAGCACCCCGTTCCTACCCAGGAGACCCCCCTAACTGAAACAAGTAATCTATAACATTTACAAATAAAATACAACTACCATCCACACTACAAAGGGTTAAATCGAGAAAAAAAATGACATAGGGTCCCCCCTCCCTGGCCCTGCAGGCTACAAGCCCGCATAGCCCGTGGGCCCGGGCTCTTCTGCCCCCCCCCCCCCTGGCCTTTGGGGAGGCAGGTAATGGGGGTGCCAGGGGTTAATGGCAAGTCACCCACTAGTCACAGGTGACTTGCCACCTCCCCCAGCCTTGTGAACTGGTATAGGGGTCATGGACCCCTTACCAGTTCACAATGGGTTAAATGTAAAAAAAAACACACACAAACAAAAAGAAAAAATTATTTTATTATTTTTTTTTTTTTTTTTTTAATACTCACCTCCCATCCATCCTGGAGCACTGTGTCCCTCGGCAATCACTGGCTTCTGCTCACCTGCTGGAAGCCTTTTATAGCTGCTGGATGACAGAAAACAAAGGGTTAATTAAAAAAAAAATGATATAGGGTCCTCCCTCCCAGGGAGGCGGACCACATTTTTGGGGGGATTTTTAAGGGTTAAAAACCCTTAAAAATCCAAAACAAAAAAATGACGTGGGGTCCCCCTTACCCAAAGTAACCAGCCCGGGACCAGCTATGGGGGCTTGTAGGCACAGGGTGGGGGGCCAGCTTTTGTGGCCCCCCACCCTGCAGCCTACGAGCCCACATAGCCTATGTGGGCCCAGGCTCTTCTGCCCCCCCCTCTGGGCTTTGGGGAGGCAGGTAATGGGGTGCCGGGGGTTAATGGCAAGTCACCCGCTAGGGCAGGTGACTTGCCACCCCCCCAGCCTTGTGAACTGGTATAAGGGGTCTCATGGACCCCTTACCAGTTCACAAGGGGTTAAATGTTGAAAAAAAACACCACACATTAATAAAAAGTATTTTATTAAAAAAAAAAAAAATTTTTTTTACTGTACTTACCTCCGATTGCAAGCTCTTGTCCCTTGCCGCTCTGCTGACAGATGCCGGTGATCGGCATCCAGAGAAGGAGGAGGCAGGAGATCAGAGGATCTCCTGTCACCTCCTTCCAGGGCACCGATCACCGGCATCTGAGAAGCTGAGAAGGCTGAAGCCGGTGATCGGGGCCAGGATGACGTCATAAGCCCCGCCCCCAATTAGCGGCAAGATGGCGGCCGCCATCGAGGATGAAAGGGGAGAGAGCCTCTCGGGCTCTCTCCTGAAGATCGGTAAGTCCTGGGGGGGATCGGAGGCCCCCCAGGTGAAGAGGAGGGACAGCGGGAACCAGCGCACATGCAGGTAAGTGAATGTCATTTTTTTTTTTTTTTTTTTACAGTTAGCAGCTTCTGCTGCCAAAGCGGGGGGCGGGTGGCCTATTCCGGGGGCTCTCCTGGAGCCATCCGAGCCCCCACGAGGGATCGGATCACACCAAATTAAAGAGAAGACCCGGCCGGATCCAACAAGGGGTCAGGTGAGTATTTTTTATTTTTATTTTTTAAACCAGCAGCGGGGAAATTCAAGCACGTAACACCTACGGGCTTGGCACTTAAGGCCCAGCCAAGCCAAGCACGTAGGTGTTACGTGCTTGGCAACAAAAGGGTTAAGGGACTATATACACGAATATGTAACTATCCATAATATTATAAGGGGCAACCAGCACGGTTTTACTAAGGGCAGAAGCTGCCAGACTAACCTGATTGGCTTCTATGAGGAGGTGAGTAGAAGCCTGGACAAAGCGGCGGCTGTGGATATAGTTTTTCTGGATTTTGCAAAAGCATTTGACACTGTCCCCCATAGACGCTTATTGGGGAGATCTTAAAAAACGTAGTTTGTAACTGGATTGAAAACTGGCTGAAGGATCGTGTGCAGAGAGTTGTGGTTAATGATACCTACTCTGAATGGTTACCGGTTGTAAGCGGTGTACCCCAGGGTTCAGTGCTGGGCCCACTATTATTCAACTTGTTTATAAATGACATAGAAGATGGAATTCACAAGGATATGTAGCACAGTGCAGTCCATTGAAGATGTTCACAAGCTCCAGGCTGACTTGGACACTTTGAGTGTCTGGGCATCCACTTGGCAATTTAAGTTCAATGTGGAGAAATGTAAAGTCATGTACTTGGGGTCTAACAACCTGAAGGCCAAATATATCCTCGGGGGAGTAAAACTGGGAGAATCACTTGTTGAGAAGGATCTGGGGGTACTGGTAGATCACAGGCTAAATAACAGCATGCAATGCCAAGCAGCTGCTTCCAAGGCCACCAAGATAATATCATACATTAAAAGTGGTATTGGTATCACGGGATAGGAATGTAATTTTGCCTCTTTACAAGGCACTCGGCACCCATTCATAGAAAGGACGCTCTGACTGTAGAAAGGGTGCAGAGGGGAGCCACCAAACTAATAAGAGGAATGAAGGATCTTAGTTATGAGGAAAGATTACGAGAATTAAATCTGTTTAGTCTTGAGAGGAGACGACTGAGGGGGAACATGATTAACTTGTATAAATATATAAATGGCCCATACAAAAAATATGGGGGAACACTATTTCAGGTAAAATCCTCTCTAAAGACAAGGGGGCACTCCCTTCGACTGGAAAAAAAGAAATCTAGTCTCAAGAGTCGACAATCATTTTTTACCATAAGAACTATATATCTATGGAATAGCCTCCCACAGAAGCTTGTTACAGCATCAACCGCTGACAGCTTCAAAAAAGTTTTTTTAGATGCTTATTTAGAAATAACATTAACAGTTATTATTAGCGGTCATCAGTAAAAAAACAAAAAATAAAATAAAAATTAACTTCCCCTACCCCAACACACTTGGTTGAACTTGATGGACATATGTATTTTTTCAACCGTATTATCTATGTAACGGGGAGGCCGATTCATCAATAGCGCCAGGTAGCGACAGATGAGCGACTGTAGCGCGATTTTTTCAGCGCCAGCCAGTATTCGCTGTGCTTGGCCGGCATTAGCTTGATGACAGCGACTCAGTCGGTGTGCGGTAATGTTGAATACGGGCTGGGGGGTCGCTGTTTCACAGGTCCAGCGTTGTATGTGAGCGCCTGACAACGAATGGCCAGAGCGAACGGCTAGCTTCATATTCATCAACAAATCACGCTCCGAATGTGCTGTCGCTGTCCATTCCTTGTTTAAACCCCAGAGCGCTGGCGGCGATCTGTATTAACTAGTTTTTAACCCCTAAACAACCATATTTTTTGAATGTAACATTATACATGTTTTTAGAATCATTTTATAATATGAATACATTAATCTCAGACCTGTTAGATCAATTCTGCACATATATATATTTTTTTTTTTTTACTTAAAAATAAATCCTAACATTGCAGAAGTGTTCTCCGATTTTTTGCCATTAAAAAAAAAAAAAAAAAAAATATTACCAATTAATTATGAATAATTATAGATTGCTCCATTGAAATGCATTGGACATCGCCAGGGAGCGACAGCTCATACCTGGCGCTGTGAGGGAATTTGCAGCGGCGCTGTTCGGTCCAGGCGGCTTCATGATGAATGCCGCGCTAGCCGTCGCTCTCGCCGGCGCTAGCCTCATTTTGCTTGATAAATGCGTCATTGTGACTGCCGCCGGGCGTACTTGAGTCGGTAGTCGCCGTTAGCTGCCGCTACCTGGCGCTCGTCAGACACTACCTGGCGCTATCGCTTGATGAATAAGGGCCTATGTCTATGAACTGGTTAGCAGTCCAAGGGAACCCTATACAGGTTCACACATTATGTGATAACAAGAGCTACTGTATCTTCGTACTCTCGAATGCCAGATACTGGGTACTTTCCATATGGAGAGCTGTCCCGGCCCCAGCTCATCACTACTCAACACTAGTCACAGACTGCAAATAGAATACTGTGTTTGTTCTAATCCTTTTCTCTGAATCAGAAAAATAGTTTCATTTGGATCAAATAGTTTATTGCACCCCTAAAAAATATGCATGAAATCAGTAAAATGCCTGACTATATATTTTGCCATGATTTAAGGCCCTCAAGGCAAATAGGATGTAACTTATATATGTTTACAAGAAAGTGTTCAGTGGTCATCCACCCTGTTGACATTAAAAATTGAGTCAAGCTTTCCTCTCCTCATTTCTTCTTAAAATAGGCGTTCACTAACCAGCCAACAATTCACTGTGATTACACAACACACATGAAGTCATATAACATCTATTTCCCTTGACGAATAGCCTTCCCAAAATCCAAGAGCTGTTAATTATACAGCACAAAGTTGAAAGTGGGAGTCAAGGCAAATATAACAGACACCCATTAAATGTCAGTCGGAAAATGTACCTAATCCCTGTGGGTCCTCCTTCAGCAGCAGCTGCTCTACTGTATTTGCAGATAGCGGACTGGTCACTGCAAGCTGAAGGCTAGATCTCAGCAGTCACTCATTTCTAGCATTCAGCCATCAGTGTGGACTTGCAGTTAACACTTTCTGTCTGTTTTAGTAGCCTTTCACTTGTGTTTCTTTGAGTTGTTCTTTAAATGAGATCTATTGAGAAAACTGCGGCAGGGAGCACTTTTACATCTGAGGGCTGTCAAACTCTTAACTGCCTGAGTTATAGTAATTATAGGGGTAAAATAAAAAAGACAAATCAACTTTCTGCCCAAACCATTGCATGATGGGTAAACACATCTACACACACAACATAAAACCTCTAAAGAAACAAACAATTGCAGCTGAAGCAAGCACACACACACACCTGTGAAAAGTTGTTTCCTTTTTCCATTTATGGTTACACTTTACGGTTTTATCTGAGATAATGCATGTGACACTTAAATGTATACCTCGGGCTAAATCTCTTCTCTTTTTATCTCATGTTTCAGATCACCTCTTTCATGTCATCTCACTTCCACAATCTGACAAAACAGAGCCTGTCTTTTTCATACAATTCTGCTCCTATCTCCACAAAAACAATATTTGCCACTGACCTCACAATCGCTGCAACTCCCCAAGCATTTATGTTATACTGGACTCCTCTCTCTCATTCGCATTCAGTCACTAGCCACCTCCTGCTGTCTCCATATCCCCCTCATATACATCCCATCCTCACACCAGAAACCATTACAATTTCTGTACACGCTCTGTTCATTTCCCAAGTAGACTACTGCAATAGTCTCCTCCATGATCTACCAGCAACTCTCTCAAGCTGCTTGTTTCAGCCACCTCTCCTCTTGCTTCTCTGGTGCTGCTTCTCTTTGTCAATCTCTCTACTGGCTGCCATAATTTGAAACAATCCAGTTTAACCCTTTTGTTGCCAAGCACGTAACACCTACGTGCTGGCTTGGCTGGGCCTTAAGTGCCAAGCCCGTAGGTGTTACGTGCTTGACTTTGATCGCTTCTAGTTTAAAAAATAAAAATAAAAAATACTCACCTGACCCCTTGTTGGATCCGGCCGGGTCTCCTCTTTAATTTGGTGCCATCCGATCCCCCGTGGGGGGTCGGATGGCTCCAGGAGAGCCCCCGGAATAGGCCGCCCCCCCCCCCCCGCTTCTGCAGCAGCAGCTGCTAACTGTAAAAAAAAAAAAAAAATAAAAATGACATTCACTTACCTCCATGTGCGCTGGCTCCCGCTGTCCCTCCTCTTCACCTGGGGGGCCTCCGATCCCCCCCCAGGACTTACCGATCTTCAGGAGGGAGCCTGGGAGGCTCTCTCCTCTCTTCTTCAAGATGGCGACCGCCATCTTGCCTCTAAGCCCCGCCCCCTTGGGGGCGGGGCTTATGACGTCATCCCGGTCCCGATCACCGGCTTCAGCTTTCTCAGCTTCTCAGATGCCGGTGATCGGTGCCCTGGAAGGAGGTGACAGGAGATCCTCTGATCTCCTGCCTTCTCCTTCTCTGGATGCCGATCACAGGCATCTGTCAGCTGAGCGGCGAGGGACAAGAGCTTGCAATCGAAGGTAAGTACAGTAAAAAAAAATTATTTTTTTTTAATAAAATACTTTTTTTTATTGTGTGGTGTTTTTTTTTTTACAGTTAACCCTTTGTGAGCTGGTAAGGGGTCCATGAGACCCCTTATACCAGTTCACATGGCTGGGGGGGTGGCATTGCCATTAACCCCCGCACCCCCATTACCTGCCTCCCCAAAGGCCAGGGGGGGGCAGAAGAGCCCGGGCCCACATAGGCTATGTGGGCTCGTAGGCTGCAGGGTGGGGGGGCCACCAAAGCTGGCCCCCCCACTCTGTGCCTACAAGCCCCCATAGCTGGTCCCGGGCTGGTTACTTTGGGTAAGGGGGACCCCACGTCATTTTTTTTTTTGGATTTTTAAGGGTTTTTAACCCTTAAAAATCCAAAAAAAAATGGGGTCCCCCTCCCCGGGAAGGGGGACCCTATGTCATTTTTTTTTTTAATTAACCATTTGTCATCCAGCAGCTATAAAAGACTTCTGGGCAGGAAAGGGTGTCTACCTATACATATGTGGTATCGCTGTAAGCGGGAGAAATTGGGGTTTCTCACGCAATAAGATTTTATTGACAAACTTACATTTTTTATTACAAAAAAACTCTACAAATTGTAAAAAAATATATATTTTTTATTTTTTTTCACACATTTCACCCAAAAATGTTGAGAATACACCTAAAAAACACAAACAAGACATTTCATGTTAAAGCCCAGACTCTGTTGAAAAAAACAATATATAATTTTCCTGGGAAATCCCTGGAAATCCCTTCGAAAATGACAGTTGAACATGTGTAGCGCAAAACAGTCAAACTCAGTCTGGCAACAGGGAGTGGCAAATGCTGCAGGTAGGCTGGCAGCGAAAGGGTTAATCTTCTAACCTTAAGCTACAAATTTCTCTCTGACCAAGCACCTTCCCACATTTTATTGTTAGTCCAAAGATACCAGCCCTGATGCAGCCTACACTCTCCCCACAACCTCCTGCTGTCCTCATACCTAATCATCTCCTCCCACCTCCTCTCGTTTTCAAGATTTCACGCATCTCACTCTACTGCTCTAAAAATGTCCTGTCCCTTAAAATTTGCCACTCTCCAACCCTTCAAAAGTGTGTTTAAATTGGACCAGCACCCGTGCAGGTGTGGGTGTTGGTATTGCAGCTATAAGACAGTCTGGGGGGCATCAAGAATGCTGGAGTCTCCCCGCACATAACCCCCCAGAACGCCCATAATTCTAATGTTCAGCCTTGATCCTCACCAGGAATACAGTGCAGTGATTGACCGCCAGCGCTCAAGTGGATGGGCCTTTCTGCCAGCTGGAACAATGGTGGTGCTCACTACCTAAGTCAGGCCGGTGGGGCAATCCCGGATCTGGATTCCCAGTGGGGATCGAGGCTAAAGGTAAGGATTACAGGTGTTCTGGGGGTTATGTGTCAGGAGATGCCAACATCCTGGATGCCCCGCCAGACCACTAATAGCAGTGGTACCAACACCCAAGCCGCACAGGTGTGGGTCCGCTTTTAGACTGATCTCATTATTATTTTTTTCTGCCAAGCCACCATCAAGGCAGAGGGGCAGCAGCAAGACTTTGCCAAGCGATGACCTGCATGCATAAACTACATAGAGCTGCTCTCTCACTGCCCTCTGCTGTTGTCACTTGTATGGGGTTTATAATAAAAAAGCAGAGAAGAAAACCATAGCGTAATCCCATAGATTATAAACAAACATTTACTAAATTATTGCACTTACAGACTTTCCAGTTGATATATAGTGTATTTCATATACAATAAAAGCTGGTCACTTCCATAGAAGGCCCTCTTGGCCATCGAGTAAATAGAGATTTGAAAATTCTTGTAGAAATGTAATAAGGGCACCCCAAAAAGCGTCAACGCTTTTCGCTGAAAACTTTTTCCATCCTATTTTAGCACATAGTAATTGAAAGTTTATTGTAAGAGTCCACTCTAGTGTGGTATCTGTCTTTTGACTTTATTATTTTTGCACAAATTGTTGAAGATACTGTGCAGCAGCTTACAGCTGTGTGTGATCTGCATCTATATTGCTAGGTTAATGCAGTTAACATTTATGACAGTACATGGCGCTGTTACATATAGCTATGCGTAGACTCTGTTGTACATTCTATGCGGCGGCGGCACAGTTTACTGAAGTCTGCACTCTCTGGATGGAATCAAGTTCCTGAGTGAGAGTGAGAGAGATTGATTTTCTGGAAAGATTGCCTCTGTACTGGCTATCTTAAGGTAAGGCATGATCAAAAATCCTCTTGACTCCAGACAGCCCATCACCCTGGTCAGAATCTTCCTGAAGATTAAGGGGGATATCCCAAAAGGTAGTGGCCCCAGGTGGTCTCCCATCCAAGTACCAACTGGGCCCGACCCTGCTTAGCTTCCAAGATCAGGTGTAATCAGGGTGGTGTGACCATACATGTGCCGCAAAAGGCACATGTATGTATATGTTCCCACAAACATACAGGGTCTCTAAGATTATAATCAATCGGAAGGTTCCCCTGCTTTTACTGGGGACTGCAATCCTTTGGATAACTGGTGCTGGGGCGAAACCTAGCTGTTTCAGTGGGTGGATTACAAATTGGGATTTGTCTGCAAAACCCATTGCTTAATTGGTTATCCCCGAGGATCTAGAATGTGTAGCCTCTAATTCAAAGCCATACACAGGGTTTCATTTAGAAAAGGAAACCACCTACGTTTTTATACATTAAGAAGCCCTGCCAGGATTATGAAGAGAAAGGTTCTTCTGGCATAATTTAGCAAGGCCTTTGAAATAGCAGCAGATAATTACCTTGTGGTTGCATCCTCTGGAAAAGGAGATGGCCCGAAACATGTATGGTAGCATGCCTCACAGGGAAGGAAAAGACATTAGCAAGTGCTTCTGTAGCAAACTGGTCTTTTCAAAGTAGAGGTCCTAATGGCTAGAATATGACGATACAAGGACAAAATAGTGAAGTGGAGCAGGCCAGGTTCTGCACTAGTACAATAACTGGTAACCCCCCTGGAAGGTTAACTAGGCTACAGGGGTGACATTTCCTGGCATACATGGACATATCGGTGCTAACAGGGACTGTCTAGGGGTGTATACTTGGAGTAACCCCTAATACTGATAAACTAAGCTTCTAGTTGCTTAGGCATAGCCGAAACTAGAGAGGGTTTAAATGACAAGGATGATACATTGCATGTCCTCTAGTTACCAATTGCCCAGGATTTGGGCAAATAACTCACTAGGTCTGGACTTGAGTCCCAAGTGACCTCTGGTGGCCAAAAGGTTTTATTGGCTGGGTGAGTAACAACATGCCCAGCCTGAGTGCACCTGCCATATGAAACTGAATGGTTTCCAGTCAAAGAGGATGTGCAAGCTGTGGCTGTCATAGCCCAGGAACATGAAGGTAAAAAAGTCTAAGACTCCACTGCCGACCAAGCTCTTCGGCCAGCCGCCATTTATGCATTCTTAATATATTGCTGAGACTAAATAGGCAGCAAAATCTATCCAGATTGTCTGGAAAAGTACGGAGATGGATATAGCAATTCTTAGAGGCCGATTCATTAATAGCGCCAGGTAGCGACAGATGAGCGACAGTAGCGTTATTTTCACAGCGCACGCTAGTATTCGCTGTGCTTGGCCGTTGTTCGGCTGTTGAGAGCGACTCAGTCGGTGTGCGGTAATGTTGAATATGGGGTTAGGAGTTGCTGTTTGACAGGTTCCGCGCTGTATGGGAGCGCATGACAGTGAATGGCCATAGCGAACGGCTCCCAGCATATTCATTAACAAATCACGCTCAAAAAATTCTCGCGCTGTGAAATGCTTGTTTAAACCCCAGAGCGCTGGCGGTGATGGGTTAAAAGTAGTTTTTTAACCACCAACCATATTTTTTGAAAAAAAAAAACATGTTTTTACAAACATTTTGTAATATGAATACATTAATATCAGACCTGTAATATCAATTCTGCACAATTTTTTTTTTTTTTTTACCTTAAAAAAAATTGCAGAAGTGGTCACAGAATTTTTGACATTTAAAAAAAAAAAAAACAAAAAAAAAATAGCAATTAATTATAAATATTTAAAGATTGCTCCATTGAAATGCATTGGAGAGCGCCAGGTAGCGAGAGGTCATACCTGTCGCTGTTCAAGGTCGCTCGCTGGCGCTGTGGGGTGAGGCTGGAATAATGATGAATGATTCACTATCTGGCGCTCTGTCAGTCGCTAAGCAGGATCGGCTTGATAAATGTGTGATTGCGGAGGGGAGCCGGCGTTCTCGTGGCGGTGAGCGTCATTACCGTTCGCTCACCATTCGCTACCTGCCGCTATCCCTTGTTAAATAAGGGCCTTAGTGTATCAGACAAATGCGAAATTGCACCTGAATTGCACCCGGCCACCAACTTTTAATGAACCTAGGCAAAGATATCTTTTACTCAGGAAAAAGTCACTCTTCTCCCATTAAACCCTGGAGAAAGTGCAGAGAGATAAAAAATACAATTCTGTGAGTACTCACCTGTAGAATTGTTTTTGTAGTATACAGCACGTCACTTATTTCTTACGTGTGGGTTATTCCGCCACAAGGAGGCGCAGTGACTGCAGAAAAGACTTGTGGCATCTCCCGTCCCTATAAAAAACCAGGAACTTCCCACAAATTCCCAGTGTTACAAAGCAGTTAGAGAAGAAGCCAGAAGAACAATAATGAAAGGAAATCCCAAAATGAACATTTGAACAAATCACAATACAGAGGAAACCAAGAATAATAACAAGGGAGGGATGAGACAGGACGTGCTGTATATTACAAAAACAATTCTACAGGTGAGTACTCACAGAATTTTTTTTTTCCCAGTATACAGCACGTCCTGTCTCACTTATTCCTTACGTGTGGGACATCCAAAAGCAGTGTCCGTAAGGTAGGGTGGGATCCCCAAAAAGCAACGGCGGGCAGTTCAAACTACTGCCGCCTGAAGAACCTTGCGGCCAAAAGCAGAATCAGCTGAGGCCCTAACATCAACCTTGTAAAACTTGGAAAAAGTATGAACAGAAGACCAAGTTGCGGCCTTACAAACTTGTTCAACAGAAGCTTGGTGCTGAAAAGCCCAAGAGGCACCAATAGCACGAGTGGAATGAGCAGTAAGGCGGAAGGGAGGCTCCTTCCCCTTAGCAGAATAGGCTTGCACCACCGCCTGATGGATCCACTTGCTGATAGTGGATTTAGCCGGAGGCAAACCCTTCCTAGGTCCAGAAGGAAGAATAAAATGAGCATCACTCTTCCTGAAGGATTCAGTAGCTACCAAATAAAACTTCAGAACCCTGACCACATCCAAAGAATGCAAAGTCCGCTCCTTAGGATTATTAGGATTAGGACACAAAGAAGGCAAAACAATGTCCTGATTGAAATGAAAGACAGACACAAGCTTAGTCAGAAAATATTGCTTAAACCAAAACACCACCTTATCCTGGTGTCGCTCAAAGTAAGAAGGTTTGATGGAAAGTGCCGCCAGCTCAGAAACCCGCCTGACAGAAGTGATAACCACCAAAAAGGCTACCTTAAGAGTCAGGATAGACAAAGCAGCCTCACGTAGAGGCTCAAAATGGGGACCCTGCATGGCAGATAAAACCAGATTCAGATCCCAAACCGGTAACATAGGCTTACGTGGCGGGTGCACGTGAGTAATCCCTTGGAAAAAGGTCTTAACCAAACGGTGATTGGCAAAAGATATTTGGAAAAAAATTGCCAGAGCTGAAACATGGTCTTTAAGAGTACTAAGCTGAAGGCCCAAATCCAAACCATGTTGCAAGAATTCCAGACTCCTGGGAATAGAAAACACCCGACAGGGAAGAGATTTGGACTCACACCAGGCAATGTAAGCATGCCAGACCCTGTAGTAGATAAAGGACGAGGATTTCTTCCTAGCCCTAACCATGGTATCAACAACAGAGACAGGCAACCCCTTTTCCATCAAGATGGAGGTTTCAGCAGCCAACCCGTCAAAGCCAGCGTTTGTATATTGGGATGGCACAGCTGCCCCTGAGTGAGCAGGTCTGGATCCTTGGGCAGGACATACTGATCCACTGCCAACTGCACAATGTCTGCGAACCACACCCTTCTTGGACAACAGGGGGCCACCAGAATGGTTGGCACCCCTTCCTGGGCAATCTTGCGCAGCACCCTGCCCAACAGAGGAAACGGAGGGAACACATAGAGGAGCCGAAACCCCTTCCAAGGCATTGCTAGCGCATCCGTGGCGAAGGCCAGAGGGTCCTGTGACAGAGAGACAAAAAATGGAAGTTTGTGATTGTGACGGGACGCAAACAGATCCACATCCAGCAGACCCCAGCGACAGCACAGGGAGCGAAATACCCTGTTGCTAAGGGACCACTCCCCCAGCCGAGACATCCCCCTGCTCAAGGAGTCTGCCTCCAGGTTTTCCACTTCCGGGATGTAAACAGCCGAGATGCAGGGGACATTCTCTTCCGCCCCAGAACAGGATTAGGGACACTTCCTTGAGGGCTCGCTTGCTCCGAGTCACTCCCTGATGGTTGATGTAGGCAACCGCCGTCTGGTTGTCCGAGCGGATCTAAACATCCCAACCCCGAAGGTGTGGAGTCAACTGGGAGAGAACCAACCTTATCGCCCGTAGTTCTAGAATGTTGATGGAAGCATGGGCCTCCTGAGGGCCCCACTGACCCTGGAACTTCAGAGACTTCCATACGACCCCCCAACCTGTCAGACTGACATCTGTGGTGACAGTCTCCCAGCATGGGGGCAGAAAGGTCTTGCCCACAAGAAGATTCCTTAAGTCCAGCCACCACGAGAGGGACTGACTGACCAGAAGGGACAGAACAAATTCCTGATCCAGGGACACGGGCAAAAGATGTAGCTGAAGAGGTCTCATGCGAAACTGAGCATAGGGGATCTCCTCGAAGCATGACACCATCAGGCCCACCAACTGCATCCCCTGCCAAATGGAGGGATGAGGACAAGAAAGTATAAACCGTGTCTTGCGTCTGCAGACTCTCCATCTTCTGCTGAGGCAGGAAAACCTTGACTTGAGATGTATCCAGAGTCATGCCCAGAAATGACCTCACCAAGGACGGAGACAGGGAAGACTTGGGATGGTTGATTACCCAGCCGAAGGACTCGAGTGTGGAGACCACCACCTGGGTATCCAGCTCGGCTTGATGGAGGGACTGAGACGCAATCAGAATGTTGTCCAGATAAGGAAGGATACGTATGCCCTGAAATCTCAACAGAGCCATCACCCCCGCCAGCACCTTGGTGAAAACTCGAGGAGCTGAGGTAAGACCGAACGGTAAGGCCAGAAATTGGTAGTGCCGATCCTCCAGAGCGAACCTGAGAAATCTCTGATGACCTGGAAAGTTTGGAACATGAAGGTAAGCATCTTTGATATCCACAAGTCATGAAGTCGCCCGGGCGCAGGGTACTGACCGCCGAGCGCAGTGTCTCCATGCGAAAATGCTTGAACCTGACACATTTGTTGAGGTACTTCAAATCCAGGATGGACCTCAGGGAGCCATTCTTTTTGGGAACCGTGAACAGATTGGAGTAGAAGCCTCTGCCCCTTTCCCGGAAGGGCACCGGGTGGATGACACCCAATTCCAAAAGGCTTTGGTCTGCAAGCCACAAGCCCTGAGATGACAGGGGGTTTTGAGCCATACGGGATCTGATGAATCTTGGGGGTGGCCATGCTGCAAACTCTATCTTGTACCTGGAGGACACTACCTCCTGAATCCACCGGTCTGAGACACGTAGCCTCCAGATGTGAGCAAAGAGCCGAAGCCGCCCCCCCACCCAGATGGGTGAGGGCGCCTCCTCATGCCTGAGGGGGTTTGGGAGAAGATTTGGACTTGGGACCCCAGGAGAGACCGGGGCGGCCGCAGCCTCTACCCCAGCCCCAAGGCTCTCTACGTGTTTCTGCAAAAGGTGCACCCCAGCCAGTTCTGGGAGCATGGAAGGAGGGGAGGGAAGAACCAGCCCCCCGAAAGGGCCGCGGCTGTCTCCTGCGTTGAGGCAGCCTGCCATCCTTAGCAAACAAATCCAGGCGCTCACCAAAGAGGAGGGGGAAGGAAGGGCCCATTACAGATAGCAGGAAAGGGCATCCCACAAAAGGCTCACCATAAGCCTGAACTGACTACCCTCGTGTGGTACAGGGATCGCAGTTGGAGCAGCGCTCCCAAGCACCTGACCCTGGTGCTGTCCTACCTTCACCCGAACCAGTCAGCCGAGGCTGGGAGGCAGTGGGTCCAGAACGGGTGGGAATAGTCCTGCAGGGCTGGAGGCTGGTAAGCCCTGCTCACCTGCGCAATATAGAGAGCCATCTTCTATCTTCGCAGTCCGGACTGCAGAAGGAAACTGGGTTTTTATAGGGCCGGGAGATGCCACAAGTCTTTTCTGCTGTCACTGCACCACCTTGTGGCAGAATAATCCACACGTAAGGAATAAGTGAGACAGGACGTGCTGTATACTGGGAAAACACTTATCCTTGCTGATAATGCAGCTATGCTCCAGGATAGAAGTTATCAGAACACCTGTGTTCTATAGCTTGGTTGCCTGTTAAACCAAAGTGGTGTTCTGGAGGTATATATCAGACATCCTGACTCTGGCTTGCTAATCCTCTGATTGGCTGTGGCAGAGACGGGTTTAACCCCTTCTGCATTAATTCAACTCTGCAGATAAGGGGATTGCAATCTTGTTTACCAGAAGCTAAAGAGTTACTGCAGCATTCTCACCTGGAGAGGTAATGACTGCTGTGTGATTTAGCAAAGCTACTGATGAGTTCACCTGTTACAGTGGAAGGCCAGGAAAGGATCTTTTTTTCTTCTGATTTATACACTGTGTTTACATTGCCGTCACCTACCGTTCATGGTGCCTCTACTGTTATCTCCCTGTGATGTCTCTTTGCGTCTGTCTCCTTAACCTCTGGCTGGCCTTTTGGTATTAGTAAGGGTGATCATTGTAAGATATAGAGATGGTCTGACCAGCCGGGGGGGGATTGCATCACGGGGCGATCACCTTCTTAAATTCCCCGTCTGTCTGTTTACATTTTCCTTAGGAGGGGGCTGGCTTGATTATTGATGTTGCCCTGCTCATCCCGCCTGCCTGCACCTCCCTCCCTCCCTCACTGTTGGTGGAGGGGAGGGAGGTGGTGGGTGGGGCTGAGCGGGATGGCGTGACCACGCTGCTGAGAGTGTGGATCATCATCTGGATTACCCGGTGAACTATGGATTCCGGCAGTGCCGCTGTGCTGCCTTTATGGTGTATGTTTTTCAATTTAAATGGACCATTTTTATATCTTGTAGCGCCCATGTCTGTAATTTATATCTTTATTACATTTTAAATGTGGATGGTTTGCCGGCCACTCCTCCAGACTGATTGAAGACTATAGTATAAAATATGCTTTTCTCTAGCTGATTCCCCCTAGGGGCATAAACTCCCTTGCATGGGGTTTATAATAAAAAAGCAGAAAAGAAAACCATAGCGTAATCCCGTAAATTATAAACAAACATTTACTAAATTATTGCACTTACAGACTTTCCAATTGATATATAGCATATTTCATATACAATAAAAGCTGGTCACTTCCATAGATGGCCGTCTTGGCCATCAAGTAAAGAGAGATTTGAAGATGCTTGTAGAAATGTAATAAGGGCACCTCAAGAAGCGTCAACGCTTTTCGCTGAAAACTTTTTCCAGACATCCTATTTTAGCATATAGTAATTGAAAGTTAAGATGCAACAGATAAGATGAGTGTGATGGGTTTTTTTTATGCTGCACGCAGTTAAGACGAATGTCATCAGTTGCGCTATGTTTGCCTGGGGTTTCCAGTGACAAAGCAGCAGTTTAAATATTTCTGATTCAACACTTGATTGTAGGGGGCTTAGTGATTTTTTTGTTCGCAACTCGATTTGTGGAAATGAGCTATAAGCAGCTCAAGGACTCCAAGATGTTTGCCGAATAAAACAGAGAACATCTTATTCTTCTTGAAGGCACAGAATTACGGTATTACATGAGTATACTGTACATCAAGAATTACCTAAGAATACATATAGAATTAAATCAGTCTAACACAATGTAAAATGCATTCACACACAGGAGTGAGTGCTCCACTCCTCTCCTGGCTTTTTCCTATGATGGGAGCAGTACCGAATCGCTGTGGGAATCGCTGTGGGAATTAGAGGGCAGGGCCGCAGCCATGACATTCAGAGGCACCCCAATCCCCACAAATTAGGTAAAATTAAAGGAATTGACTTCAAGCTTTTAAGCTAGTAGTTATAGTGCTATTTATTTATAGAGCACCATCAAATTCTGTGCACTATACAAAGTAGGAATTACATTACATTACAATTGCCAAGTTGGGTAATGATGCAAGAGTGTCAGTCTCAGAAATGGCAGCCCTAGCAGATACTGTTCTCCCTAACAGCCGGGAGAACAGCCCAGCTAGTGAGCGGGTGGTTGGGACTGCAGGTAGGACTAGACAGTTAGTGGTCATAGGGGATTCTATTATCAGGCGGACTGATAGAATAATTTGTCACCAAGACCGCCTCAACCGAATGGTTTGCTGTCTCCCTGGTGCCAGGGTTCGGCATGTGGTGGAAAGGGTGGACAAATTACTGGGAGGGGCTGGGGATGACCCAGCGGTCGTGGTCCATGTGGGGACCAATGACAGAATTAATGGGAAATGGAGGATCCTTAAGAATACATTTAAGGAATTAGGCACCAAGTTGAAGGGAAGGATCTCCAAGGTTGTATTCTCTGGAATACTGCCAGTGCCATGCGCTACACATGAAAGACAGCGGGAGCTTAGAGAGTTAAACGCATGGCTCAAGTCCTGGTGCAGGGCAGAGGGATTTGGGTTTCTAGAGCACTGGGCTGACTTTTCATTGGGGTACAAACTGTATTCTAAAGATAATTTGCACCTGAATGGAAGGGGGGCTGCTGTGCTGGGTAAGAGGATACTAGAAGGGGTGGAGAGTTATTTAAACTAGTGATGAGGGGGGAGGGCAAGAGTGAAAATAAAAGTGAAGACAGGTTACTTAGGGGACAGCATATGATGGTGGGTGGAGAATTAGAAGGGGGGGGGCTGCTATGATGGATAAGGAGATCCATGAGTTGCAAACCAGCAGTAAAAAATTAGACGGATGCATTACTGCAGGAACTAATACTATACCCCAATGTGTCAAACTAGATAGGAACATAAAGTGTATGTTCACAAATGCCAGAAGTCTGGCAAGTAAAGTGGGGGAGCTTGAGGCTCTGGTGCTGGCAGAGAATATTGATGTTGTTGGTGTGGCTGAGACATGGCTGGATTCCACACATGACTGGACTGTCAATCTACAAGGTTTTGCTCTTTTTCGGAAAGACAGAGCAAAAAGAAAAGGGGGTGGCGTGTGTCTTTATGTAAAGCAAGAACTCAAAGCATATATTAATGAGGGGATACTAGCAGAAGATTGTGAGGATGTAGAATCCTTGTGGGTAGAAGTAGGGGGCGATATAAACAATGCTAAAATACAGTTTGGTGTAATCTATAGGCCCCCAAATATAGCTGAGGAAATAGAGGGTCAACTGCATAAACAGATAGAGCGGGCATCACAGGCTGGTACAGTGGTGGTGATGGGGGACTTCAACTATCCAGGAATCGACTGGAGACATGGTTCTGCTTCCACTACAAGGGGGAAAGCATTCCTCAGCTTGCTACAAGATAATTATATGAATCAGTTCGTGGAGGCACCAACTAGGGGTGATGCTATTCTAGATCTTGTAATATCAAATAATGATGACCTGATGGGGGAAGTAACAGTCCGTGAAAATCTTGGTAACAGTGACCACAATATAATTGTATTTCACATAAACTGTAAGAAAGATTTTCGTCCTGGGAAGGCAAAAACATTAAATTTTAGAAAGGCCAACTTCCCCAGGCTCAGAGCTGCACTCAAGGACATTGACTGGGAGCATCTGTTCAGGAATAAGGATACAGATGCCAAATGGGAGTGCTTTAAATCAATTGTGAATAGCAACGTTGCAAAATGTATTCCTGCGGGTAACAAATATAAGCGGCTAAAGTTAAACCCCTCATGGCTGACACCTGCGGTTAAAAGGGCAATAAAGAACAAAAAAAGGGCATTTAAACATTACAAGGCTGAACTCTCAGCTGTAACACTTGAACAGTATAAACTAGTAAATAAAGTGTGTAAGAAAGAAATAAGGTTGGCAAAAGCACAAAATGAACGAGATGTGGCCAAAGAAAGCAAAACAAACCCTAAACGATTTTTCAAATATATTAATTCGAAGAAAACTAAATCAGAACAGGTAGGTGCCCTAATTAATGATAATGGGGAAATGGTCACTGGGGATGAGGATAAGGCAGAGCTGTTAAATGGATTCTTTAGCTCTGTGTACACAAGAGAAGCGCAAGGAGCCAACACAGGAGATGCCACTGATAGTAATAGCCCGAGTATAATAATTAACAAGCTAAACGTGGATATCATCCAAGAAAACTCAATAATTTAAATGTGAATAAGACTGGAGGACCAGATGGACTTCACCCAAGAGTTCTCAAAGAACTCAGTTCCGTTATCTCGTCACCTCTGTTGTTGATCTTTAAAGACTCACTAGCAACTGGTATAGTGCCAAGGGACTGGCGCAGGGCAAATGTGGTGCCCATTTTTAAAAAGGGCTCTAGGTCTTCTCCGGGCAATTACAGACCTGTTAGCTTAACATCCATTGTGGGGAAATTGCTTGAGGGACTATTAAGGGACAACATACACGAATATGTAGCTATCCATAATATTATAAGTGACAACCAACACGGTTTTACTAAGGACAGAAGCTGCCAAACTAACCTGATTGGCTTCTATGAGGAGGTAAGTAGAAGCCTGGACAGAAGGGCGGCTGTGGATATAGTTTTTCTGGATTTTGCAAAAGCATTTGACACTGTCCCCCATAGACGCTTATTGGGGAAATTGAGATCTTCAGGATTAGAAAACGCAGTTTGTAACTGGATTGAAAACTGGCTGAAGGATCGTGTGCAGAGAGTTGTGGTTAATGATACCTACTCTGAATGGTTACCAGTTGTAAGTGGTGTACCCCAGGGTTCAGTGCTGGGCCCACTATTATTCAACTTGTTTATAAACGACATAGAAGATGGAATTAAAAGCACTGTTTCTATTTTTGCAGATGACACAAAGATATGTAGCACAGTGCAGTCTATTGAAGATGTTCACAAGCTTCAGGCTGACTTGGACACATTGAGTGTCTGGGCATCCACTTGGCAAATGAAGTTCAATGTGGAAAAATGTAAAGTCATGCACTTGGGGTCTAATAACCCGAAGGCAACATATGTCCTCGGGGGAGTAAAACTGGGAGAGTCACTTGTTGAGAAGGATCTGGGGGTACTAGTAGATCACAGACTAAATAACAGCATGCAATGCCAAGCAGCTGCTTCCAAGGCCACCAAGATACTATCGTGCATTAAAAGAGGCATGGAATCACGGGATAGAGATGTAATTTTGCGTCTTTACAAGGCACTGGTGCGCCCTCACCTGGAATATGCCGTCCAGTTCTGGGCACCCGTTCATAGAAAGGACGCCCTGACTCTGGAAAGGGTGCAAAGGAGAGCCACCAAACTAATAAAGGGAATGAAAGATCTTAGTTGAGAGGAGGCGATTGCGGGGGGACATGATTAACTTGTATAAATATATAAATGGACCATACAAAAAATATGGGGGAACACTATTTCACGTAAAATCCTCTCTAAGGACAAGGGGGCACTGCCTTCGATTGGAAAAAAAGAAATTTAGTCTCCGGAGGCGACAATCGTTTTTTACCATAAGAACTATAAATCTATGGAATAGCCTCCCACAGAAGCTTGTTACAGCATCAACCGCTGACAGCTTCAAAAAAGGATTAGATGCTTATTTTGAAGAAAATAACATTAACAGTTATTACTAGTGGTTATCAATAAAAAAAAAAATTAAGACAAAAAATAAAATAAATAGTTTCCCCTATGAAATAAAAAATAACTTCCCCCTACCCCAACACCCTTGGTTGAACTTGATGGACATATGTCTTTTTTCAACCGTATCAACTATGTAACTATATGTAACTATGTAACATGACAAGTAATATACTTATAATACACAGGTTAATTTGATATACGACAACAAAAATATATAATACACAGGGTGTTATGAGTAATAAATGACAGAGATATAACAACAAAAGCATATAGCATATATGTAGAAAAGTTAATTTTAAATGTAAGTGATCCTAAAACTCCGAAGATGAGTGGATGACCAGGCCTAAGTGGGGGAAATGAAAAGCTATGACCATAGGCAAGGAAATGAACCTTCCTACCTATACTATATAGAAATCCTATGGCGCCATCTGTACCTCTCCTCCAAACTTTCTAAAGATGGGCAAGGGGAGAGACACAACCACTTAAAAGATTAAACCAAATACACAATGGCACACATGGGGAGCCCATGTGAACAAACAGTCACTGTCAAAAACTATAAGCGAATAAAAGAAGCAACCATGTAACATTGTGGGGTATATATTGACTTGCTGCCCCGAGAATGCCTCTCACGCCACCATCCACTCACCAATGTCCCCTCTCCACCTGAGCCCAGCATCCGCAGCCCCCCCCTACAGAAGCATGGGGGGGGCCCGCCATCCTAACAGATTGCAAGGGCCGCTACCTCTGCCACCAAGGGGGGGGGGGGGGGGGAAGCAGGCAGCCCACTCTCCGCTGCCCACGCTCCCCAGGAATTGCCAAATCAGGAGGCAGCCCAGTCCCCCCCGACCCCAGAGGCTGGATCTCATCCCTGCCATCCTGCCAGGGCAATGGTGCCTATTCAACCAACCGATGACAACAATGTGTTCAGATCAACCTCCGAGGCCTGGGGAAAAGGGGTCAGATGTTGTCCTCCCCACCCTCGCATGAAAATAATTTACACAAGTTGGACCATACATCACATTTATACAGAGATAGAGATAGAACTTGTAAGCACCAAAGGGAGCTATAGAAAAGTTTGCAGATGCTCCAACTATGCGCTAGGCCCCACGGATACCTCCCACATCTGTGAAAATGGGTGGAACCCCCCTGCCTACCAGCTGCACCCACCTCCGTGCCACCTGCGGACCACAGTAGTCCGGAACATGACAGTCACATCTTTTGACACTTCATTTGTGCAACAGTTTATGAAGGTCAATGGAAAGACCAGGCCCAGTCAGCAGAGGGCCCATTGGAGAGAGATCCCATCCATAGAGCATCGGATTTCTAGGTGACAGGCAGTCCAAGGCCAAGAATGACCAACACTTAGGTGATATCAGCCCCCAGCGCAACCAGGCCATCAGCCCAAAGAGTTCCACCTGCTGGAGTGGCCACTGGGGGGGCAATCAAGAGCCACAGAGTCAGACCAAAAGGGCAAGAGAGGAGTGCGCAGCTTCACCTATTGATCAGGACAGGACTCTCCCTTCTCCCCACGGGGCCCACAGAGAGACATGTCCTGTAGTCTTCCCACCCATAAGTCATTATAGAGTTATAGGTATTAAGAGCATATGGTGTAAAAGATCCTGCCAGTAGAGTGGGCCTGGTGCCAGAAGGGTTTGCAGCACATAGTTGCAGAATTCAAAGTAGATGCTGGGTGTGGCGACTAGAGAGCGAGTCAAACAAAGTCAACGTGCTGGGGCCTAATCTGACATTGTCTTCCTCTTCTGTTCCTGTGCCTCTGCAACTGAGGTTCTCTGGGTTCCAGGAGTGGGCACTATCCCTGGGCTTCCAGATTTCCCAGCTTGGGGGATAACCAATTGTCGATTGGCAGTCCTGGGATTTCTAGAAAGTTGAAGAGCTCTGGAAGTTGAGGGGAGGTTGGTAGGACAAATGCACGCCCCCTTTCTTGTGACAACGAGGTGAAAAGTATGACCCTAGCAGTAAGTCACTCCAGTTGACTTGATGGCTTCCAGTAAGGACTTGCGGACCCGTTGCATCTGCAGTGTTCATCTGGCTAGGTCTGGCAACAAGGGAATTGATGAGTCGTTATGGTAAATAGGGTTCTTTTCATTATTTCTTCTTTAACTCTGTAGTAGTGTACCCGGCACACTATGTCTCTTGGTCTGGAGGGATCCGTGGAGGGAGGTACTGGAGCTGTATGAACCTTGTCAATTTCAATGTGTCCCTTGTGAGTGTCCGCTTGGTGGCTGGAGTCAGACTGGGCTAGTTCTAGTGCAGTCTGGTCTCTCCCCAGTGCTCCCATGTGTTGCTCCATTGAGGAATGCTATTGCTCAAGGGCATTCACCTTGCCTGATACTTCAACAACAGATCTTGTAACTTCATCAATCTCTCGTTTCAGGAAGGATTCAATGTGGTTTACATAGTTCTCAAAGTCTTTCCTGGATGGGAGGTATTTCAGGAGTATTTTGAGATTGTATTGCTGAGAACCAGTCTCTGGAAGGCCAGGGAGGTAAGGGGATGTCTGGGACCAGGCAGGGGACTGAAATGTAGCACGGTCATTGAAGGCCACTGAGCAAGTCCACTGGAATGTGTAGACCATATGCCCTTTCTGCTGTCAACATATGGGGAGTCTGTCTGGACACTATGAAGGCTCCTGCAGGCCTGCTGTTAATCTGGGGATCTGGGAGCTCTGACATTGACCTCGATGGGGGGGTCCAATCTGACCTTCGTTACCTGCTCAACGGATGCACTCCTCAAATGCCCCATAATGTGGTTCCCAGATTGACCTCCCTCTGCAGATAGATCATGTTGCTGGGATGAGAGAGATTGCTGTATCTCCTTATCCTCAGTTATGGCCCTGCTGGGGGAGTCCACCATGTACTGTTTTCCCCTGTGCTGGAATGATCTGTGGGGGCTTGCTATTAAATGATGAGGCAGGGAATGGCCAGTCCCCTGCCAGCTCAGGGGGGGTCTGTTTCTGGCTGGCAATTTACTTATCCTAACCCATGGTGAGCTGCACCCCTCTTGGGATCCCCTGGTGCCTCTCCAGTCTGTGAGGCTCCATTTTTTGGCCAGGACTGTTCACTCCCCTGTTCAGCACCAGTGTCCAGCCAGTCCCTCCTCGCAGCCACGCTGTCAGAGGAGGCGTATGCCTCAAAAGCCGCTGCTGAGAAGGCTGTCTGTGGAGCCTCCAACATGTGCTACCTTTGGTGCCCAATGTGGGGTTACCCTGGCTCTAAACCCATGGGTTTAGGGGTGACCAGACCCCCCAGAAAGTGACATGACCGATTTGGATTTATCTAGCGAACTTTGTCTGCTTTTTAGAAAAATGACATGTTTTACTGTGCTGGCACAGTTGCTACTAGTACTATAGAGTTTTGCCTGAACTTGTTGGAACCTGTTTTTGACTGTTTTGGGATACCCTCTTGACACCCCGGACTGGGTCACCCAACACTTCCCGGATGTGGTGGAAGGAAGTCTACCATCCTCAGGAAGCTGCCCTGAAAGTTTGGAGGCTTTATCTCAAAGCACAACGGAGAAATAGCCACGTGTTATTTTGGATAATAAAACCACTTTTTTCTTCATGGGCGGAAGGGATTAAGTGTGTTGTCTGATGCCCCCTTTACATTACTCCTGGCTTTCCACCACTCACAAAGGTGCGGGAACTCTCACATGGTAAGGCCAGTGAAGGAAGGAGAGGAGGAGCAAAAGGCCTAGTGTACCCAGTGAGAACGTTAAAAACTGGAGACATGGACTGGTGGTGGAGAGACTCCCTGACTGTGTCACCTGCACCTAGCACTACTAGAGCTATGGAGGAAGCCACTTCATCACGAGGGTCGTTGCCTATCCCCAGACGTGGTTACGGGAACTGGACAAGAGCCTGGTCTACCTCTACTAGTGGAAGCCTATCTCTGGCCCAGAAGCGACACCCTGATGACACTGGTCATTTTCTAGACACTGGTCTTCAGTTTGCTGTGATATGTAATTTGGCATTATGTCGGGACGAGAGGGGCAAGATGTACCCAGTATGCAGCAATTTTTTTCGTCGCCAAGCTGGCTGTAGGAGCTGCCCAGGTTGCAATGCCCAGTTTTATCATCTGCATGAGGAAGCTGGAGAACTGGCCTTGCTGGTAAAGAGTCGCCAGACTGGAGTCGTATGGATTGCTGCCCCCGAGGAGCAGGTATGAACTGGTCTTCCCGTCCGAGCCCCTGAGACCCTGTCACTCCCTGTCTTCCAGGGAAGCTTGTGGAGACCATTGCAGATATGTTGGTTGCTGAGCCCATGGAGCAGTCCGCTGATGCCAAGACGCCTGCCCTGGATGCCGCTGAGGTAATCGCCCCTATGGATGCTGTTGCCGAGATGGTGGACGATGCCCATCCCAGGGAGGCAGCTGTTGAGACAACTGCCGCTATTCCTGTTAGCAGTGCCCCTGATGCTGCTGCCCTAACAGAAGAAATTGAGATGACCGCCATAGATTTCAGCACTCTCAAAATAGTTTTACCCGACGAGGCCACTAATACAGCCCCCGTAGCACCTGGTGACCACTCTGTTTTACCGGACACTGCTGTACTCTTGGAGCATGAGAGTGCCGCATGGCCTGGAGCCCTTTGCCATTCCAGTTGGTGGGAAGGACCTCCCGATAGCAGTTGCAGGGCCAGTGGAGGATGATTATTCTGCTGAGGTTGCTTGTGCCTTTGAACCTGCCTTGGCAGTTGCCCCGCTGTGTGCTATCAAGGATGAGAACGAGAGCGCATCTGAAAAAGAGTTTAAGGACACACAGGACATACAGGTCAGTTTGTAGAAGAACTTTAATGTAACAATATTAGCAGCAAGCTTATTGAACTGTGAACTGTGTATTTGACCGTGACATTAATTAAAGCTTTACACTTCCTTTTCATGACAGTGCAATAATAAAACAAGCTGGTGCTTTCACTTATCCTGCTTGCTGTTGAGTATCTGTCTGTTGTGATTTCTAGAGATACAATACTTTGCAACAACTTCGGCTTGTCTCTGAATGTGATTTTGGGACTTTTGCTAGATTGACTGTAGTTACACTTATGACAAGTTATGACAGTAGAGGGTGCTGTAACCAATGCTTATCTGTAGTCTCTCTATGTATTTTTCTGCTGTGCTGTATTTCCTTTATATTAAGCTATACTATCACTTCTTTTTCCTGTCTGTGTTAGCCACAATGTTAAGGTGACATTCTCTAACTGCATTCATGTTCCATTAAAGCCAGTACTTGTTTTACCACTAATGTCTATCTGGATTTGACTCCGCTGCACCCAGCACTCACACTTTGCAACAGGTTATGGGCCCAGTGACTGAATCAAGGCATGACAATGTGATAAAGTCCAGTGATCAATAGCAGCCCAGACAAGGCAAAGCCCAGAACGGGTGACAGTGCGGTCTGTGCAGAAACTGACATAAAGAGGCTTTCTAGAGACATTTCCTATATATAAGTAGGATTGTTCTTAAATATAAAGGAGGGAGCTCAGAACATAAACTCCCAGTGGCCAAGCTGAACAATGACAATTATTAAACTATGGAAGTTTAAAGTGGAAATGCTATTATCCAGAAATGACTTGTGGGAGGTTATCACTGCAGAGGCCATAGGACATTAATCAAGACTGGGACAGGAAATACAGAGCAGATCAGGCAGGGAGAGAGTGAGGGACAGATAGATAGATAGATAGATAGATAGATAGATAGATAGATAGATAGATAGATGCAGCAAGGGAGAGATAGATAGAACAAAGAACAGAAGAAGCGAGGGACAGATAGAGAAGGAGAGAGGCTGTGACAGTGACAGAGAAAGCCAGGGAACGTTTAAAGTGTTTGCATTAGCTTTCAAGCCAATTTATTGTTAATAACACACCTGCCAATTTAGCTTTTCCTTTCCCTGGTGTCATTCTCTAAAAAGCATGCTAGCATAAATATTTGGAGAGTACCTGTCTACTAACTGGCTGCCTTTTGTAAAGAAAGTCACTTTTTCACTGTAAAAGCAGCCAGCTTATGTATTTGAAGAGGGGGCATCCCAAATACTAGCATTAATATTTGAAGAGTACCTGTCTTCTAACTGGTTGCATTTTGTAAAGAAAGTCACTTTTTCACTGTTAAAGCAGCCAGCCTATGTATTTGAAGAGGGAGCATCCCAAATACTAGCACAAATATTTGAAGAGTACCTGTCTGCTAACTGGTTGCATTTTGTAAAGAAAGTCACTTTTTAAGCAAACTTTGCCTTTCGCCGGGGGTGGGGGGTGGGGGGGGGCATACCAAATACTAGCATAAATATTTGAAGAGTACCTGTCTGCTAACTGGTTGCATTCTGTAAAGAAAGTCACGTTTTCACTGTAAAAGCAGCCAGCCTATGTATTTGAAGAGGGGGCATCCCAAATACTAGCATTAATATTTGAAGAGTACCTGTCTGCTAACTTGTTGCATTTTGTAAAGAAAGTCACTTTTTAAGCAAACTTTGCCTTTCGCCGGGGGGGGGGGGGGGGGGGGGATCCCAAATACTAGCATAAATATTTAAAGAGTACCTGTCTGCTAACTGGTTGCATTTAGGAAAGAAAGTCACTTTTTAAGCAAACTTTGCCTTTCGCAGGGGGGGATCCCAAATACTAGCATAAATATTTTAAGAGTACCTGTCTGCTAACTGGTTGCATTTTGTAAAGAAAGTCACATTGTCAAATTGCCAGCAGCCAGTGCCTTTCACTGGGGGGGCATCCCAAATACTAGCACGTGTCTGTTAAGAGTACCTGCCTACTAACCTTTTGCCTTTTTTTTTTTAAAAAGTCTGTTTTTCAGGTTTAAAGCTGACAATTGCCTTTCACCTGGGGCCATTGTCAGTGCTACCACTTATCTTTTAAGAGTACCTGCCTACTTACCTTTTGCCTTTTGTATAAAAAAGTCTGGTTTTCAAGTTTAAAGCACCCATTGCCTTTGACCGGGGTCCATTGTCAGTGCTACCTACCACTTATCTTTTAAGAGTACCTGCATACTAAACTTTTGCCTTTTGTAAAAAAAGTCTGATTTTCAAGTTTAAAGCACCCATTGCCTTTCACCGGGGGGCCATTGTCAGTGCTACCACTTATCTTTTAAGTAAGAGTACCGGACAACTTAACCTTTTGCCTTTTTTCCGTTCCATCTCCTGCAGCACACGCTGTTGTGGAAACTGAGGAGGACATCAGTGACGTGCAGACACAACTCGATGATGATGATGATGATGAAGCCGATCGCACTTGGGAGCCGGGTGCAGAAGTGGCATTATCATCATCAGGAGAAGAGGGTCCCAGGTTGCCCCAGAGTCAGCAGCTGATGCAGCAAGGTGGTAGTAAGGTTGGCAGTCAGCATGGTGGCAGAATTGGGATATCTGGAGCCACACGTGGCCGGGGGCGGGGTAGACCTCCTGCTGCGTGGCAGGCTGCCTTCCCGGGAGGTAGTGGAGCAGGGGTTCCTGGAGTTGGCAGCAGTAGCAGTGAATTAGTGCGGACTGTTGGTGGGAAAATTAGCTACTCGGCAGTGTGGCAGTTTTTCATCAAGCAATGGACAGGAGGGTAACCTGTCCACATGCAAGATGTGTAGACAGAAGGTGAAGCGTGGCCAGGGCCCCAATGTTGGTACCACAGCCCTGCGGTAACACATGCAGCATCGCCATAAAGCGGCCTGGGAGAACCGAGGCTCCGAAGTAGGGGTCCAGCCTGCTGCGTCAGCCAGTGCCACGTCGCTTCCAATTTCACCTAGCCAAGGCTCCAGCACCTCAGCCGAAGGTAGCTGTGCATCATACCCATCCTCTGCCGCTTAAGATGCTACTGCTCCTCCTACTAAAAGTCAGTCATCCCGCCAGCAATCCATCAGCGAAGCTATGTCCAATAGACAACAGTATGTGTCCACTCATCCTAGAGTGCAGAAGCTAAAAGTGCTCCTGTCCAAGTTGCTGGTGCTGCAGTCCCTCCCTTTTACGGTGGTGGACTCTGCACCTTTCAGAGAGCTGATGGCTAGTGCTGAGCCAAGCTGGAGAGTCCCAAGCCGTCATTTCGTTGCAAAGAAGGCAGTACCAGCCCTGCATAAATTTGTTGAGCAGAAGGTGGGCCAGTCCTTGAGCCTGTCGGTGTGCACCAAAGTGCACGGCAGCACCGCCATCTGGAGCTGTAACTACGGTCAGGGACAATACATGTCCTTTATGGCCCACTGGGTGAAAGTGGTTCCTGCACAGCAACTTGGACAGATCACACCGCTTCGGCCTCCACGCTCCCAGGCCGTTTTGCCTGTCACAGTGTGCAACTCCGCCTCCTCATCCTCCGCCGTCTCCTCATCCTCCGCCGTATGGTCAATTCTCAATGCCCCTTCAGCCTACCATGTGTGCAGGGCACGGCGGTGTCACGCTGTGCTTCATATGGTTTGCCTTGGCGAACTGAGTCACACAGGGGAGGAGCGCCTGAAATTCATTCATCAAGAAACCTGTATGGCACATGTGTTCAACCTAGTTGTCAAGCGTTTTCTGAAGTCTTCCCCCCCATCTGCAAGACATCCTAACAACAGGAAAAAAACTTTGTATGCACTTCAGCCACTCCTACACCGCCAAGCACACCCTTCTTGAGCTACAGCGTCAGAACGGTATCCCCCAACATAGTCTGATTTGCGATGTTTCCACCCGTTGGAATTCCACCCTACATATGTTAGATTGACTATACGAACAGAGAAAAGCCATCAATGATTTCTTGATGATCCAAGCAGATGGGGGACTCCCCTGTGTAACTATAATGTAAACCAGTGGCAGCTCATACGTGACACCTACCGTTTGCTCAGGCCCTTTGAGGAAGCCACTTTATTTGTCAATCGCCAGGATTACGGCATGAACGACGTGATTCCTCTGTTTCCTGTAATACAACACATGTTGGAAACCATGGCTGGTCAGGGCACTGGAGACATGGCGCATACATTTCGCGGCCACATAAACCCTGTGGGAGCTGAGGAGGAGGAGGAGGAGCACAGTGAAGCACAGTTTAGTTTTGGCGAAATGGGCGGTTTATATAGTCATCTGACAGGAGAGGAGGAGCAGGAGCAGCCAGAGGATCTAGAGGGTTGTGAGGAAGGCGAGACAGAGGACCCAGACACACCATGGCAGTATGCAGTGGAGATGGAGACAGGTAGTCCCTACGAGTCACTTGCACAAATGGCACGATGCATGCTCACATGCTTGTGTAGTGACCGCAGAATTGTCTCCATTTGTCAGCGGGATGACTTCTGGCTCTCCACCTTATTGGACCCTCGCTACCAGCACAAAATGGGGGCATTTTTTACACCCACTGAGAGGGAGGACAAACTGACCTACTACAAAGACATTCTACGCAGTCAGTTGGCCGATGCCTATCTGCTCCATGGTCCATACTCTCGCAGGTCTGACTCGGGGGGACCTCTGCGCTCACCTTCCACTGCCATGGCTGCTGGGGGGGGGTGGCAGGAGCAGCAGCTCCATCAACAGCAGCCTCAGTCTTCAGTTGCTAATGAGTAGCTTTCTGCACCCACATAGTGAGGCTACTCATGAGAAGCAGGAAGACCAGCAGGTCGTGTCATACCTTAAAATGACCATGCCAATGCACCTTGAGGATCCACTGGACTTCTGGGCAGCCAAACTCGACTTGTTGCCGCAACTCGCAGAGTTTGCCCTGGGAAAGCTGTCCTGCCCGGCCAGTATTGTGCCATCTGAGCGGGTCTTTAGTGCTGCGGGGGCCATAGTAACGCCAAGGAGAACTCGTCCGTCCACGAAAAATGTGAAGAGACTCACCTTTGTGAAGATGAATCAGGCATGGATCAGCCAGGATTTCCACCCACCAATAGCTGATGCATGCAAGTAGCTGATGCATGGTAGCTCCTTCTGCTGCTGCCAACTCCAGGATGTGTCTTTCAGGCAATATATGGGCTCCTAATGCTGCTGCCAACTCCTGGGTGTGTCTTTCAGGCAATATATGGGCTCCTAATGCTGCTGCTGCTGCTGCCAACTCCAGGTTGTGTCTTTCAGGCAATATATGAGCTCCTTCTGCTGCTGCCAAATTCAGGATGTATTTTTCTGGCAATATATGGGCTCCTAATACCGCTGCCAACTCCAATGTGTTTTTCAGGCAATATATGAGCTCCTAATACCGCTGCCAACTCCAATGTGTTTTTCAGGCAATATATGAGCTCCTAATACTGCTGCCAACTCCAATGTGTTTTTCAGGCAATATATGAGCTCCTAATACTGCTGCCAACTCCAATGTGTTTTTCAGGCAATATATGAGCTCCTAATACTGCTGCCAACTCCAATGTGTTTTTCAGGCAATATATGGGCTCCCTATGCTGCTGCCAAATTCAGGGTGTGTTTTTCAGGCAATTTATGGGCTCCCTATGCTGCTGCCAACTCCACTGTGTGTCTTTCAGGCAATATATGGGCTCCAAATGCTGCTGCCAACTCCAATGTGTTTTTCAGGCAATATATGGGCTCCCTATGCTGCTGTCAAATTCAGGGTGTGTTTTTCAGGCAATATATGGGCTCCCTATGCTGCTGCCAACTCCACTCTGTATCTTTCAGGCAATATATGGGCTCCTAATGCTGCTGCCAACTCCAGGGTGTGTCTTTCAGGCAATATATGGGCTCCTAATGCTGCTGCCGACTCCAGTGTGTCTTTCGGGCAATATATGAGTTCCTTATGCTGCTGCCAACTCCAGAGTCTCTTTCAGGCAATATATGAGCTCCTAATACTGCTGCCAACTCCAATGTGTTTTTCAGGCAATATATGGGCTCCCTATGCTGCTGCCAAATTCAGGGTGTGTTTTTCAGGCAATTTATGGGCTCCCTATGCTGCTGCCAAATCCAGGGTGTTTCTTTCAGGCAATATATGGGCTCCTTAGGCTGCTGCCTACTCCAATGTGTTTTTTAGGAAATATATGGGCTCCTAATGCTGCTGATGCTGCCAACTCCTGGGTGAGGCTTTCAGGCAATATATGGGCTCCTAATGCTGCTGCCAACTCCTGGGTATGTCTTTCAGGCAATATATGGGCTCCAAATGCTGCTGCCAACTCCAGTGTCTCTTTCAGGCAATATATGGGGTCCTAATGATGCTGCCAACTCCAGGGTGTGTCTTTCAGGCAATATATGGGCTCCCTATGCTGCTGCCAACTCCAGGGTGTGTTTTTCAGGCAACATATGGGCTCCCTATGCTGCTGCCAACTCCAGGGTGTGTTTTTCAGGCAATATATGGGCTCCTAATGCTGCTGCCAACTCCTGGGTGTGCCTTTCAGGCAATATATGAGCTCCTAATACCGCTGCCAACTCCAATGTGTTTTTCAGGCAATATATGAGCTCCTAATACTGCTGCCAACTCCAATGTGTTTTTCAGGCAATATATGAGCTCCTAATACTGCTGCCAACTCCAATGTGTTTTTCAGGCAATATATGAGCTCCTAATACTGCTGCCAACTCCAATGTGTTTTTCAGGCAATATATGGGCTCCCTATGCTGCTGCCAAATTCAGGGTGTGTTTTTCAGGCAATTTATGGGCTCCCTATGCTGCTGCCAACTCCACTGTGTGTCTTTCAGGCAATATATGGGCTCCAAATGCTGCTGCCAACTCCAATGTGTTTTTCAGGCAATATATGGGCTCCCTATGCTGCTGTCAAATTCAGGGTGTGTTTTTCAGGCAATATATGGGCTCCCTATGCTGCTGCCAACTCCACTCTGTATCTTTCAGGCAATATATGGGCTCCTAATGCTGCTGCCAACTCCAGGGTGTGTCTTTCAGGCAATATATGGGCTCCTAATGCTGCTGCCGACTCCAGTGTGTCTTTCGGGCAATATATGAGTTCCTTATGCTGCTGCCAACTCCAGAGTCTCTTTCAGGCAATATATGAGCTCCTAATACTGCTGCCAACTCCAATGTGTTTTTCAGGCAATATATGGGCTCCCTATGCTGCTGCCAAATTCAGGGTGTGTTTTTCAGGCAATTTATGGGCTCCCTATGCTGCTGCCAAATCCAGGGTGTTTCTTTCAGGCAATATATGGGCTCCTTAGGCTGCTGCCTACTCCAATGTGTTTTTTAGGAAATATATGGGCTCCTAATGCTGCTGATGCTGCCAACTCCTGGGTGAGGCTTTCAGGCAATATATGGGCTCCTAATGCTGCTGCCAACTCCTGGGTATGTCTTTCAGGCAATATATGGGCTCCAAATGCTGCTGCCAACTCCAGTGTCTCTTTCAGGCAATATATGGGGTCCTAATGATGCTGCCAACTCCAGGGTGTGTCTTTCAGGCAATATATGGGCTCCCTATGCTGCTGCCAACTCCAGGGTGTGTTTTTCAGGCAACATATGGGCTCCCTATGCTGCTGCCAACTCCAGGGTGTGTTTTTCAGGCAATATATGGGCTCCTAATGCTGCTGCCAACTCCTGGGTGTGCCTTTCAGGCAATATATGGGTTCCTTATGGTGCTGTCAACTCCAGTGTCTCTTTCAGGCAATATATGGGCTCCTAATGCTGCTGCCAACTCCTGGGTGTGTCTTTCAGGCAATATATGGGCTCCTAATGCTGCTGCCAACTCCAATGTATTTTTCAGGCAATATATGGGCTCCTAATGCTGCTGCCAACTCCAATGTGTCTTTCAGGCAATATATGGGCTCCCTATGCTGCTGCCAAATTCAGGGTGTGTTTTTCAGGCAATATATGGGCTCATCATGCTGATGCCACCTCAAGGCTCTCTAATTGCGCCGCTCTGTGACAGTGAATCTAATAGCGACGCCTCTGATCTGCATGTCATACTTCTTTACAATATTATTTCACTAACCCAGCATGCATCCTATGCATGTTACAGCCAGGCAAAATGTTCTGCAACCCTATGGAGGCTCAGAAATAGCCGTTTTTAATAGCGATTCGTTGTGGGCTCCTTAGGCTGCTGCCTACTCCAATGTGTTTTTTAGGAAATATATGGGCTCCTAATGCTGCTGATGCTGCCAACTCCAGGGTGTGTCTTTCAGGCAATATATGGGCTCCCTATGCTGCTGGCAACTCCAGAGTGTGTTTTTCAGGCAACATATGGCCCCCCTATGCTGCTGCCAACTCCAGGGTGTGTTTTTCAGGCAATATATGGGCTCCCTATGCTGCTGCCAACTCCTGGGTGTGTCTTTCAGGTAATATATGGGTTCCTTATGGAGCTGTCAACTCCAGTGTCTCTTTCAGGCAATGTATGGGCTCCTAATGCTGCTGCCAACTCCTGGGTGTGTCTTTCAGGCAATATATGGGCTCCTAATGCTGCTGCCAACTGCAATGTATTTTTCAGGCAATATATGAGCTCCTAATGCTGCTGCCAACTCCAATGTATTTTTCAGGCAATATATGGGCTCCTAATGCTGCTGCCAACTCAATGTGTCTTTCAGGCAATATATGGGCTCCCTATGCTGCTGCCAAATTCAGGGTGTGTTTTTCAGGCAATGTATGGGCTCATCATGCTGATGCCACCTCAAGGCTCTCTAATTGTGCCGCTCTGTGACAGTGAATCTAATAGCGACGCCTCTGATCTGCATGTCATACTTCTTTACTATATTATTTCACTAACCCAGCATGCATCCTATGCATGTTACAGCCAGGCAAAATGTTCTGCAACCCTATGGAGGCTCAGAAATAGCCGTTTTTAATAACGATTCGTTGTGAATAAATTCGGACCGAAACAAACTTTTCCGGAAAATTCGGCGAATCGGCCGTATCGAATTTTTCAAAAATTCGCTCATCTCTACTCCAAGTGAGTTGAAATATCTCTATCTTTTTGTTTGGGAGTTTAAGCCCAGGACATTATGAGACAAATGAGAGACACTTTCATAAATATTTTTAAATATATGGAGTCTTTCTGTTACACAAATATAAGGGCCTGGTTACTAGAGGGACAAGCTCCAGGATCAGTGCACAAGGGGCTTGACGACAGAACGAAGAGAGAGGAGAGAAAAAGAAAAAAACACACACCCCTTTCCCCACCCTGAAACCCCTTCCCTTCTCCACTCTCATTGGAGGAGGGGGTCTGACCCATGCTTAAATGCATATTTAGGGGTAAGCTGGAATAGATAACCTAGGTCATTAACCCCCCCTAACTTTCAACCTTCCTCCAATCTTCCCAATCCCCCCCCCCTTTCCTGTCAGAAATTCAACCCCATATTCACCCTCTTCTCTAATTTCTCTAATTCCCACTTTGGAGAGGAGAGGTATAATACCACAACTCCAGTTACTAGAAAAAAGTACGAAGAAAATGAAAGAGGGAGAGAAAGGAAAGAAGAGGAAAATAAAGGAAATTGGGAGGGGAACGGAGAGATAGAAGGGGACAGTAGAAGAGACAGATGAGAGAAGAAGAAATAAGCAAAGCAAAGGGAAAACCCCCCCAAAACGGGAAATAGAAGAGTGAAAATGGGAAATAAATATACAATAAATAATTGTGAAGCCCCCTCCAACCCATATCTAATTCTTTGCTTCTAGTGCTTTCTTTGTGACTCCCCCTCAGTGACCTTCCCGCAATACAGTCGGGGGAGGGGAATACTTATCTCTCTAAGAGCTAGTCCCCAAATCCCTTTATTCTTGTGACGTGATTTTTAGCATGCTTTGTGCTGCTTTAAAATAATAACCCCCCTTGTGCCGCTGAATATTGTGAACAACTTAACCTCTCCCTCACCCCTCATCCCCTCCCCCAGAACCAACCCCTCAAAAGCTAATATTAGGGCTAGTAAAATATGTATAAAACAATTATATTATTTCTTAGAATGCCACAGTGGAGTAATGGGTCTAGGTTGATTATATAATTGCTTATTGCTCTACTTTGTCAAACCCAGCCTCCTTAAAGTGGACCAACACCCATGGGTGATCGGCCCGGGAATCTATAAGATTCCCGGGCCGATCACCCCCCACCCCGCGGGACATCCGAGATCGGGATGTCCCGCGGGGTGAAACCCCCCCCAAACACCCCAACTCACCTACCTTATCTTCGGCGGCGGCCGGCCGCCGCCGCCTCCCTCGCGCCCCTGTAGGCGGGCGCGCGCGCGCGTCAAAAGTGACGCGAGGGAGGCGGCGGCGGCGGCCGCCGCTTAGACGTTCCTTGTACGTTGGCGCTGGGAGCGGGGAGAGGTGAGTTATTCGGGGGGTTAGGGGGGGTTTCACACAGCGGGGCACCCCGATCGGGGGTGCCCCACCGAAGTGGACCAAGACCCAGGATAGTCAAAATCCTGGGTGTTGGTCCACTTTAACACCTCTTCTCCCTCTTGAAGTGAAGCGCCAAAAAAAATGGTACTTGAGATAGGAAAGGAAAAGCTCATCTATATCTTATCCAACTGATTTTTAAGATAGGTCACATATCTCTTCTTTTGTGCAATATGCTAGACGATGCTAGAAAAATTAGTATCTTTTGGTCATTCACTGATAAATCCTCAATATCCCCTGAGGCTAAAATAATTGCTTCCTTATTGGAAAAAGATGAAATTCAATGATGGTATCCCTGGATAAACCATTTTTTCCTAATGATTTGGATACTCTGTGGATTTGAGCTCTCAGTTCTCGGTGGAGGGGATCAATCTCTAGTTTCAGGACTTATATTAGATCTTCCACAAAGTCCTCCAAATCTTTTGTCTGTTCAGGGAAGTCCCTAAGTGTTTGAATGCTCTGAGTATCTTCATTAACTCTACCCATTGTTATTTTTTTTCTAGTTTAAATTCTCATGCCCACATTCTGGATTTCGATTTTTAGTTCATTTGAAGTGACATTAATTGTGGCTAGTTTCTTGTCTTATGATTTGCAGATTTATGCAATCATACCCTGGTCTGATCCATCTGGTTTATTTGGATGATCTTCATCTTGCTACCTCAAGCTAAACATGGACAAGACAGAACTGGTCATTTTCCCACCATCTAACTCCCCTCCCCTCTCTAACATGTCTATTTCTGTCAACAATTACACAATAACAGCAACTCCCCAAGCTCGGTGCCTGGGAGTCACTCTGGACTCTGCCCTCTCTTTCAAACCACATATTCACTCCCTGGCCACCTCCTGTCGCCTCCAACTTAAAAACATCTCCCGCATCCGTCCTTTCCTCTCACCTGACACCACTAAAATGCTAGTGCATGCCCTGGTCATATCCCGTCTGGATTACTGCAACATCCTTCTTTGTGGCTTACCAACTAACAGACTGGCACCCCTCCAATCTATCCTGAACTCTGCTGCTCGCCTCATCCATCTCTCCTCTCGCTACTCTAGTTCTGCGCCTCTCTGCCAATCCCTACACTGGCTGCCAGTCCCACAGCGAATCCTGTTCAAAACTCTAACTCTCACATACAAAGCTCTCTCCAACCAGGCCCCTCCCTACATCTCATCTCTATTCCAACAGTATCAACCTAGACGCAGCCTCCGCTCCTCTGCCGACCTACTTCTGTCCTCCTCCCTGGTCACCTCCTCTCACGCCCGCCTCCAGGACTTCTCACGTGCAACCCCAATCTTCTGGAATGCCCTCCCCCACCCAATCCGCCACTCCACAACCCTCAAAACCTTCAAAGGCGCCCTTAAAACTCACTTATTCAGACAAGCATATAATCTGGCCTAACCAATCTTCTAAAGGGCACATGCCACAAAGCTCAATACTGACTGTTTGTGATCCTTCCCCCTCGTCTTCACCCCTCTTCCTTTAGACTGTAAGCTCGCAAGGGCAGGGCTCTCTCCCCTATTGTATCTTGTATTCAGAATATCCATTGTCAACTCTGTACAACTGCATTTGAATTAGTATATGTACCGTATGTTTCTACCCTGTCTGTAATTACTACTTTGTAAAGCGCTACGGAAGATGATGGCGCTATATAAATAAACAATAACAATAATAATGATCTTCAATCAAACTTATAGGGGAGGAACCAGATTGGGGAGGACTAACAATATGTGTTTGTTGTTTCATACCCGCGGTTCTTTCTTCTTCTGCCAGATTTAGGGTTTGGAGCGGGAGCGAAAATTTACTCTGAACATCATGGGCATTATCTAATAAATACCTAATGTTCTCCTTATTTCTCTTTTTCTCTCGAATCCCCATTGATCTGGAGCTGGGAGCCTTTTCTGGGGAGAGTTTGCTGGTGAGGATGTAGCAGAGGCGATGACAGTACGCTGTGTTTATTTCTTATGTGCAATGACTTATAGTGAAGTTCTTGACAATACTTCGAAGTGACATAGAAGGTGAATTTACAGGATACTAAGGACAAGAAAACTTAAAAATGAATGGAATAGAGCATCAAAAGACAGTGCCATACACACCAGAGCAAAATGGCTGAAATGATCAGATGTATGCTGACAGACTCTGTACTACCGCAACAATATTGGGGATGAGGCAGCAATGACAGCCACTTATTTGCAGAACAGATTCTTTTCTAGAACAGTGGAGAAAACTCCATATGAACTGTGGCACAATGAGAAGCCAAGTTTTTGGATTCAAAACTACAGAGCATTTGAGGGAATCTTTGTTGTATACAGTGATAATGTTAGGGGTTACAGATTCCTAAATCCCAAAACAGACAAGCTTACCATTAGCAACAGCACCTTTGTTGAAGATCTGAGAGATAATGTGGTGACAACTGAGAAAGTAAGAACAAAGAAAACTGACACTGATCAGCCAGCATCTGTAACTTCTAAAAAAACATTTAACGTGAGTGCAGACACAGAACCAAGATTCTCAACAAGAGAAAACAAAGTTACATCTTTCATACAAGGCAAGCACTGCCAGTACTAATTAACCTGCAACTTGGGAAGTCATACCTCAGCTTCCAGAAGGGGAAGCCAGTAAAGAATTAAAGGCTGCAAAGGAAGAGGTAAAATCTTTGCATGGCACCAAAACGTGGACACTTACAAAACTACCACCTCGAAGGAAAGTCATAGGTTGCAAATGGACTTTTAAAGTGAAGTACAATGCAGATGGCACAGTGGAGCGATACTAAACAAGACTCGTAGCAAAGCGATATTCTCAAAAATACTTAAAAAAAGACTTGTTCCAGTAGTCAAAATGCTACAGTAAGGACTTTGCTGACAGTGGCCACCACAAGTGACACTTGAAACACTTTGATGTGGAAACAGCGTTTCTGCATGGCGAGTTGACAGAAGACATCTACGTGGGACAACCACCAGGGTTCAAAGATGAACAAAGGCCAGACCTAGTATGCAAACTTCAGAGGACTATACACGGTCTAAAACAAGCTGCCAGAGAAAGAGATATGAAAATAAATGACGTACTCACACATGAGGAATTTCAGGGGAGTAAAGCAGACCACCGCTTATACACAAAACAATGGCAGACATGTAGATATATGTGCCTGTTTATATGGGTGAGCTCCTTATTTTCTTTGAGAAAGAATGGGATGAAGGAACTTACTGAGGATATGACAGCAGATATCCTTACGAAGCCCCTGACCGCTGAAGGACACTCGAGGCTTACAAAGAAGAGGGGGTTTAAAAGACTCAGCTGTTGAGAAGGGGTGTTGGAGATACAATACTTTGCAACAGTTGTGCTTGTCTCTGAATGCAATGTTAGGTATTTTGCCAGATTGACTGCAATTTACAGTTATAACAAGTTCTAACAGTAGATGATGCTGTTACCAATGCTTATCCATAGTCTCTCTATGCATTTTGTTGTCTTTCCTGTATATGCAGCTGCACTCTGTCACTTCTTTTTCCTGTCTGTGTTAGCCACCATGTTAAAGCGACATTCTCTTACTGCATACAGGAAAGCTGGTTCCTGTTATACTACTAATGTCTATCTGGATTGAATTCGCTGCACCCAGCACTCACACTCTGCAACAGGGATATCATCTTGTTAGCTCCCCATGCTGGGGTCCTATTAACCCTTACCTTCAGCTACCATACCTGTGTGCTGTGACTTGCCTGAGACCGTTACATACTTTGGATTACAATTCATAGTTGACCCCAACTACCATTACAAAAGCATGCAATATTCATGTCATATTAATGAAACTCGGAGCTTACCCGTTTTGAAGTTCTTTGCAATGTAGTTTTCACACTGCATCTATCTATCGATGTTGCAAAGATTTAACTTGACACTTTGAATAGGCATCATCAGATAAAGTTATCTTAAAATTGTCAGCTCTTTTCTATAGCTTAAATTTTCTTATAGTTTAAATATGTTTTCAGCATTAAGCTAATCTTTTCTAAATCTGTATTTTATCCACTCTCTGTATAAGAGGAACAATCACCAGGAATTTTACTATCCTAGTTATTAGCCTCGATTTAGAGGCACATTCGTCTGGACTTCTGTAGCTGCCTGTGTATGTTTTTGTGTGTGTTTGTCATTTTTTTTGCCTTTTTTCATCCAGTTTTCCATTTGCACGAACGTTCGGGCTAATGCGTATATGCGCTTTCGATAGACAGTTTGAAATCTGATCATTTTCGTTACTTTTGATCATTTTCGCATCCAAATCAGAAAATTTGCATTCGTTCAGATAACTTACGTTATTGTTATGGGCTTGTGACTCATTCAGAGAGCTGATTGCAGAGGGACCACCACCCTATAAATCCGTTTCCTTTGTGATCCCCTTACGGGACCATTTTGACCTCTGATACCCTTGCAATGAACTAGTTGTGTGCCTTTGTGGAGGAGCATCACAAGCTCCAGCGAATGGGCATAGAAATTGTCCGTAGGGCTGAGACCAGATTGCACCGGCGACGCATGCACATCGATGGCATGCATGACGTTGAGCTATTCGAGCTCACCAGATTTAATTGCGCTTCCCTCCATAAATTGTATAGTGAGCTGTGGCCATGGCTAGCCCGCACCACAAGGAAGGGGCAAGCAATTTCAGGTATGACCAAGATGCTTGGCTGCCTGCAATTTTTTGCGAACGGCTCGTTCCAGAGGCTGGGTGCCCTCTCCGTGGGGATCTCCCAGGCTACGCTGAGCCGCGCGCTTTTTGGAAGGCATGGCTACCATTAGTCAGAGATATATATTTTTTCCTGACGACATGGTAGCCATGAACGCGATTAAGCTGGCATTTTATGATATCACCGACATGCCCAACGTCATGGGTGCCATTAATTACACCAACGTTGCCTTGGACCCTCCGGCAGCCGACAAGTACATCTATAGGCAAGTACAATCTGTCATTTTTTTAATATAGTTTACATAAATGGTATTTGAAATATCTCTAAATCCTTCCTTGTAAATAGTCCCTGTGAAATAGCTTACAATGTATCTCTGTTAATCCCTCCTTGTAAATAGTCCCCGTGAAATAGCTTACAATGTATCTCTGTTAATCCCTCCTTGTAAATAGTCCCTGTGAAATAGCTTACAATGTATCTCTGTTAATCCCTCCTTGTAAATAGTCCCTGTGAAATAGCTTACAATGTATCTCTGTTAATCCCTTCTTGTAAATAGTCCCCGTGAAATAGCCTACAATGTATCTCTGTTAATCCCTCCTTGTAAATAGTCCCTGTGACTAAGCTTACAATGTATCTCTGTTAATCTCTCCTTGTAAATAGTCCCTGTGAAAAAGCTTGAAATGTATCTCTGTTAATCCCTCCTTGTAAATAGTCCTTGTGAAATAGCTTACAATGTATCTCTGTTAATCCCTCCTTGTATATAGTCTCTGTGAAATATCTTACAATGTATCTCTGTTAATCCCTCCTTGTAAATAGTCCCTGTGAAATATCTTACAATGTATCTCTGTTAATCCCTCCTTGTAAATAGTCCCTGTGAAATAGCTTACAATGTATCTTTGTTAATCCCTCCTTGTAAATAGTCCCTGTGAAATAGCTTACAATGTATCTCTGTCAATCCCTCCTTGTAAATAGTCCTTGTGAAATAGCTTACAATGTATCTCTCTTAAAGTGGACCAACACCCAGGATTTTGACTATCCTGGGTCTTGGTCCACTTCGGTGGGGCACCCCCGATCGGGGTGCCCCACTGTGTGAAACCCCCCCGAACCCCCCGAATAACTCACCTCTCCCCGCTCCCAGCGCCGACGGACAAGCCGCGGACAAGCGGCTCCTCCGCCGCCGCCTCCCGCGCGTCCCTCTTGACGCGCGCGTGCCCGCGCCGGCCATTCACAGACGGTAAGGAGAAACTGAGGTAAGGAGTTTGGGGTGTTTGGGGGGGTTTGACCCTGCGGGACATCCCGATCTCGGATGTCCCGCGGGGAGGGAGGTGATCTTATAGATTCCCGGGCCGATCACCTGTGGGTGTTGGTCCACTTTAACCCTTTAAGTGCAAGCCTGCCTAGATTTTTTGTCACACTCTGTTGCCAGACTACTTTTCACGTTTTTGCGCTACACATGTTCAACCTTGATTTTTGAAGGGATTTTCCAGGAAAATTATATATTGTTTTCCTGTTAGGAGTTAGTGTTTGAGTAGTTTACCTTGCCTTGCTAATTTTTTTTTTTTTTTTTGCTTTTTTCCCAGGAACCGCAAAATGGGCCACTCACTGAATGTCCAAGCAGTGGTGGCCCCGGACATGCGGTTCCTTAGTGTCCTCGCCGGGTTTCCAGGCTCTTCCCATGACGCATACATCTTGCTTTGATCTGGATTGTACCGTCGGTTTGAGTCTGGTTAATTATCAGGTGGATGGCTCCTTGGTAAGTTGACGCAAATAATGTCATTCACTTTTCAATGTATGCCTATGAATATAGTTTATGACCCATGTCTGAACCTATGGCTGTTTTGACCCCTTGATTACATGTTAAACCGGACCTTAACCATTATATTTAGCAAACCACAAACCCTTTACAAATGTTTGACCACCATTTCAAAATAAGAACTGGCAATGTTTTAGTAAATTACTTATTATTCTTCCCCACATTCGGCTGCAATTCTGTTCTTGACTTTATGATAGGGTCTGCGCCATCTTTGCTTATAAGCATGACAATTACTGAGTAGAGAAGAGCGGGATAAAGTCCCGGGGGGCGGGTTAGAGCTGTGCTTGGCTCAGACAAAGGAGATCTGGGGTCATGAAAAGGTAAGACATCCAAGAATGCTGAGCAGCACAAAACCAATACCTGTTAGCAGTCTGCCTGATTTGCCTTCATCCGCCATCTGATGTTTAAATAGTCCGAACATGCATTAGATGGTGTTAGGCTGTTTTTTTATCAGACCAATCTGTATGTTCAGGGTGTGTCTCAAATATCACATAGCCTCTTAGTCATGCTGAAAGACCGTTTTTTTAAATAATTTTTGGGAGTAATGTGTAATTTATGGTCTTTGTGTCTAATTTTGTTCAGGGGATTCCGGCTATCCACTGCTTCCCTGGCTGCTGACGCCCGTCCTTCGGCCACAGAATGCGGCCCAGGATGCCTAAAATCGGGCCCACCGGAAGACCAGGGCCGTTGTGGAGAGGGCGTTTGGGCTCTTAAAAACCTGCTTCCGTTGTTTGGACCATACCGGGGGGGGGCACTCCAGTATGACCCCAAGAAGGTCATAGATATAATTCTGGCAAGCTGTGTCTTACATAACTTTGCAATTATGCAGCGTGTCCCCCGGCATTTGGATCTGTCCCCCTCTCCACCCAGCCAGGACCCAGATGACCACTACCGTGGCACACCTAGTGCCTCTGGCCAAGCAGTTCGGGCCAATTTGATTTCTACCCATTTTTCTTAACTTTTTTGTCCTGTGTTTGTTTGTGTCTGTAATTATTTTTGACTATAATTTTGCTTTGTGAATGTTGTAGGTTTTGTTTTGTTAACAACTTGTAATGAGTTAATTACTAAAAAATTCACACATGATCTGAGAGTAATGCATTTTTTTTGGTGCGTGTTGTTTTGGAAAATCCTTCAATAAGCTAAAATTCCCCAAAACATTAATGCATCAACGTAGTCAACAGGTAAAGTCGCATTCAATATATTTAAGCTAAATATGTACATTTGGAGTTTAAGGGCACTTGCATACTTCATGCACATACATTGTACCACATAAATATACATTTGTGGCGAATCATGGCACCTAGCAATTGTCCACATCCAGGAGTTTTCAAGTAATACATAGGGCCACATACACACCCTCTCCTGCTTGCCCACATTTTCCACAGGCAGAGGTGGAAAGCAACCATACCTATGCCACATCCACGCCTGTAAGTCAGTGGCCCACCCAAACAAGAAGCCCCAGTCCAAATCCAAGTCCAGTACAATCTCTGCCAGGGTTCAAGGTATTAGTTTGCCAGCCCCAGAATGTCCCCCAATCATGCCTACAAACAGGATGAGCCAGAAGCAATTTAATTTGGCCAAAGCCTGCAGCGCAACAGCTAGAGTGGCAGGTTCAGTGAGCCTTGAGCTCAGGCATTGGCTAGTGGGGTATCTTAGCACTCTAATGAGCTATATGGGCGAAAATCCAAAGCATACAAGCAAAGCCATACCAAAAGGCTATATTGGTAGTGCTCACCAGACAGGTCAATACAGTGGGGATGTAGAGGAAAGATGTGGAGCAGATACAAGGGAAATAGGTGTAAAATGGTTGATGCCCATAAAACCATGGTGGTGGGCCTTGGAGGTGGCCCATCACCTGGGCATGTGTAGCATTCATTATCTGCAACTGTTCAAACATGTTTCTATTGGTTGTTCGAACTTCATCCAGCATGGCACTGAAATTTCTACTTAATGTGGCCATGTGGGTGTTGCTAGTTCAAACTTCCTCAAGCATGGCTGTGAAATTAGTAGATAAGGTGGCCATGTGGCTGTTGGTTGACCTAAATTCTGTCAGCATGAGGGTCGATTCAAAGAAACATGTAACAGCTTGGATTTTGGTGCCGATCATCCTATTTTTCCCGTCCGCTCGTGCGTTCGTATGAACTTGCGAGTGATTCTATAAGCAAATACGTTTCTATCCTAAAATTTACGTCCGTTCGTATGGCAGTTCGGGAATCAGACCTATGTCAGTTTCCATCCTGAATTTTCCGTTTCATTTCTCAGGTTGCAACATTGGTTTTGCCCTTTTTCCTTTTTTGTCTGGACGTAAATCCTTCTGATCTTGCGGCTGCGCACTACAAACTTACCTCATTAAAGTGCATTCTAAATATTTGGTCTTATTTTTCTTTATTTCATTCATTTTGTAGTAACCAACCATTAATGAATGCATTTGCATAAGTAAATCTTACTTTGTTTAATTTTTAGTTAACTTGCATTTTTTACTTGTGGATGTAATTTTAATATTTTGGCTTCAAATGGTACAACTTTACATTTTGTGTGTGGTTACCCACACCCTCTCCATACAGATTGCTCTCAAATATAAAAAAAACCCAGCAACTTCTGCATGTTATGAGTCTAGAAACAGCCAAGATGGCGGCTCAGGTATTATCGGGCAGCCTGCAAACAGAAAGGGCCTTGTGACTGTGTTGCTCTGCATTCTTTGATTTCTGACCTTTCCGTGCCCCCAGCTCTGCTGTGTCTGTGCAAAATACAGCAGTAACCCACATCCTGCACTTTATCCCGCTCTCCTCTCCTCAGTAAGTGTGATGCATCTGACCAAAGATGTGCTTAAATAATTAAACAAAGCAAAGGTAAACAACTACACCAATAAATGCAATCTAAAAATATTATTCTAGTACATCAATTTAAAAATAAATACCAAAGGACATAAATTTCTTTAATTAACGCAAATATATTGCAAAATAAAGGTTTACATGCAAAGGACTAATTAAGGTCCACATTAAAATGCTTTTATAAGGCATACATGAATCAGGTATGCATTGCCATACAATTTATGGCCTCAGCCATGCTGATACATGCAGTTCATTGGAGCTCAAGACGCGCAGACTCCTCCACATAGCCAAAAAACCTGTTCAAGAACAGCGATCCAGAAGCACCTCTCGACCATCAGATTGGCTGCACGAGATGCAGATAGTGGGAAACCACTCACCCCAGTAGCGGCCCATTTTCTACACATTCATCAAGGGAGCCCGGCTGGCATGAAAGTACTTTTCATTGATCAGGTACATCTGGGGATTAGAGGTGGCAATACAAAAAGGAGGCTTGAACAAAAAGAAACCCAATGGATATATACTTTAAGAACACGCGCCCCGTATGGTATGAATGAGGACTTTGGATTCACCTCTTTTCTGGGCCGGGACTGTGACTAATTAGATGGATCTTTTGGGGTCCCCCTTAGGATCATCATATCTGATAGCCTCTATTATAGATATAGGCACTTTTTTCTTCTGACTACCCGCACCACTGATGATACCTGTGCGTGGCATCATGCGTCAGCATGATGCTTATTTTGGACCCAGATATACTTGGGTCTTTATTAGAACTCTGCTAACACTTCCTATCATATGGACTGATTATACTGTTATTATTATTTTTATTTTATGTCTTACAGGGGAACAAACATATGCTTGTGAATAACAACTACTGGCAAAAACTCTGGCGAGGAATGACCTGGCAAGCAATATATACATGCATTTATGGCATGTTCGGTGTGTGCAGCATCAGTTATTTGCTGTGTGTTGCAAATACACAAATTAGATTGATTAATAACATCCAGTTGTATGCTGAATTGGGGATTAACTCATTGTCTTATTTGAGGTGTCAGTATTTATCTCTGCTGTAAACGTTTTTGCCTTGGTCTTTTCCTTATGGTCACCCCTTGTAAATAACTTGGGCCCGGTATGCAATTAATTATATAATTTTGACCCTAGGGTACACTAGTGACAAATTGGATCATGGCCATTATCAATGTCCTAACAGTCTCTATTACATTTTGGGGCTTGTGTAAACAATTACATTTATAGTGATATGTGTCCCAGTTGGTACCTGGCCACCAATATCGAGGGGCTTGTATTCCTTATTGTCAGATAGCTTGGGGACCCCCTTTTATTCTATCCGGTGACTTTTTTCAGTTTGGATACCCCTAAGCCGGATTGAACTAAAATAATGCAGCCGGGGGACCTATGTTATCATGGAATCACTTTCCAACTATCGTTTGCATTATAATATGACTACAACTTATCATCAATTGCCCCTCCTATTTTCCTTGGTTCATGCTCCTTTAGTCTTATAAAAGTGGTCATATCCCTGCATGGTTCATGGGGTGGCTTTTCGCCCCTTTTTTAACATAGGGGATTGGGCACTTATGACATGTGCGCCTATTCCCATAATACATCTCAGAATAACTATTGGTAGTGGTTATAACTATTACCCTCGAACAATGACTTTTGGGCTGTACATTAATATATACCCTCATTTTGCCCATCTTTTCCACTAGAATTTACATGGATATATCAGTAATTCATTTTTTCCAGCAATATACGGCATACCTGTATATATCATTGGTGTTGTAGTTGATGTATTGTATTGTACAGTAATGTTGCGCTTGTATCATTGTTTTTTTATGTCAGTGTCATATATGTATATCCTTTATTTGGTGTCTTTCCTCCCTTCCCTGAATACTTACCTTCCACGTTCCTGCTTCTGACCATGGCTTCAGCTGCGGGGTGGACGGTGTGCGCAGGCGCGATGTGCGCGCGGCCGGGCGGGTGGCTGGACCGGGACCTCCTACTGCAGGGGAGTGTGCCCGGCCCGCCGCGCGCCCCGCGGCGCGTCTCGCGCAGGCGCACACCGCATATGCGGCTTAGTGATGACGCGGCTGCGTGCTGTCTTGCGTACTGCCCTTACGGCTCCATTGATTGGCCGGGCGGGGCGTGCGTGTGGGCGGTGACGCGGCTTCGTCCCATTGGCCAGCACTTTACTGCCTTGGGGTATTTAAGGAGAGGGAATCCCCACCAGCCGATACACCCTGGCGAAGTGTCTGTTTGACACGCAACGCGTCGGTGGCGGCTGCGGCGGGGGACCCCCGGGAGACAGGTGATGTAAATTGTTGTTATTTGTATTCCTCTGTTACATTCTTGCTGGGCAGTTGTCTTTGGTATATTTTACTGCTTGTATCTGCTTGGTTGGTTTAATCATTATATATACGCTGTATTGCACTGCAGCACTTTTGATTCAGCACTGTATTGTGTTTTTCTAATCCTTTATGCACTTTATTGTGGCTCACTTTTTGCCCATTGTTTTCATAGTTTTAACATAAGCTCCTAGCTTTTGGATCTTTTTTATCGATTTAATCATATTGTTCATAATTACACACACACTGGTATAGTTTGTTCTCACGCGACACATAATTCCCCCATTCCCCTCTTATCGGCGTACCTATATAAATTATCCCAACATTTGTATTGATTGGATTTTTATTACCTCCCAGCACTAGTAATATACATATATGGGTCGATTCAAAGAAACATGTAACAGCTTGGATTTTGGTGCCGATCATCCTATTTTTCCCGTCCGCTCGTGCGCTCGTATGAACTTGCGAGTGATTCTATAAGCAAATACGTTTCTATCCTAAAATATACGTCCGTTCGTATGGCAGTTCGCGAATCAGACCTATGTCAGTTTCCATCCTGAATTTTCCGTTTCATTTCTCAGGTTGCAACATTGGTTTTGCCCTTTTTCCTTTTTTGTCTGGACGTAAATCCTTCTGATCTTGCGGCTGCGCACTACAAACTTACCTCATTAAAGTGCATTCTAAATATTTGGTCTTTTATTTTTCTTTATTTCATTCATTTTGTAGTAACCAACCATTAATGAATGCATTTGCATAAGTAAATCTTACTTTGTTTAATTTTTAGTTAACTTGCATTTTTTACTTGTGGATTTAATTTTAATATTTATGCTTCAAATGGTACAACTTTAAATTTTTTGTGTCGTTACCCACACCCTCTACATACAGATTGCTCTCAAATATAAAAAAACACCCAGCAACTTCTGCAAGTTATGAGCCTAGAAACAGCCAAGATGGCGGCTCAGGTATTATCGGGCAGCCTGCAAACAGAAAGGGCCTTGTGACTGTGTTGCTCTGGATTCTTTGATTTCTGACCTTTCCGTGTCCCCAGCTCTGCTGTGTCTGTGCAAAATACAGCAGTAACCCACATCCTGCACTTTATCCCGCTCTCCTCTCCTCAGTAAGTGTGATGCATCTGACCAAAGATGTGCTTAAATAAGTAAACAAAGCAAAGGTAAACAACTACACCAATAAATGCAATCTAAAAATATTATTCTAGTACATCAATTTAAAAATAAATAACAAAGGACATAAGTTTCCTTAATTAACGCAAATATATTGCCAAATAAAGGTTTACATGCAAAGGACTAATTAAGGTCCACATTAAAATGCTTTTATAAGGCATACATGAATCAGGTATGCATTGCCATACAATTTATGGCCTCGGCCATGCTGATACATGCAGTTCATTGGAGCTCTAGACGCGCAGACTCCTCCACATAGCCAAAAAACCTGTTCAAGAACAGCAATCCGACTGCTAAAAGGTGTCGGCAGTGGCTTTCTTTTAAAACGTATTTAGAGGTTTGAAAACTGTTCTCTGAATCACACCGAAACACATCCAATTATCCTAAGTTTTACGTTTTCATCCTAAGTTTTAGGATTTGATCCTAAGTTTTACGTTTTCATCCTAAAATTTAGGAACGAACTTGCGATGATCGTAAGAGCATATACGCATTCGAACGTAGGCTCGTGCGAGTCGTAAATGGCCAAAAAAACAGGAAAAAATGACTAACACCCACCCAAACTTACGATTCTCGATCCGAAATCAATTAACTTTTGCTCTTTGAATCGAGGGGATAGTCTCCACAGATAGGATCCCCCGTGTTTGTATATATGTTTTTTAATAATGTCTTGTGTTGTTGTTTTTGCTGATAATAATTTTTCATTTGTACATATAACCTTTTTTGAGATTATTATGATATTAATTTATTAATAAAATAGATGTGTATTTTAATATCTTGAGTGCGGCCTGTTGTATGGTGGTTATTTTTGAGGGGACTTATATCCAGGTTCCCCTCACTACTTAAACTCAAGAACAGCAATACGACTGCTAAAAGGTGTCGGCAGTGGCTTTCTTTTAAAACGTATTTAGAGGTTTGAAAACTGTTCTCTGAATCACACTTAAACACATTCGATTATCCTAAGTTTTACGTTTTGATCCTAAGTTTTAGGATTTGATCCTAAGTTTTACGTTTTGATCCTAAGTTTTACGTTTTGATCCTAAAATTTAGGAACGAACTTGCGATGATCGTAAGAGCATATACGCATTCGTACGTAGGCTCGTGCGAGTCGGAAATGGCCAAAAAAACAGGAAAAAATGACTAACACCCACCCAAACTTACGATTCTCGATCCGAAATCAATTAACTTTTGCTCTTTGAATCGAGGGGATGGTGTTTAATGTATTATTTAAGGTCTCTAATTCTGCATGATGCTGCTCTGTGGTTCTTTCAGTTAGTTGGCAAAATAAACGCCTCTCATGGTGCCATGCTGACTCCCTGAGAAACTTGGCGACGTAGCCGACTACACCTCCCAATTCCCCGGGTTGTAGCGCCTGCAGATGATGGATGTCTAGGCCGACCAACAGCCACAGATGTGCTTGCCAAATCCTCTGCAGCAGACCTACCACTGGGGACTGTAGGCTCAGTCTCTGCATGCTGCCCACGATGGGCTGGCAGCATGCGGCCAGCTTCACTCTGCTGCAGTGGATTTGGTGACGAAACATGTTGGGATAGTTGCAGATTATGTTCCAGGGGGGTCTGTTGTGAAGGTCCCATCAAGGTGGCATCCTCCTCCATCTCCTGGATTTCCTCCATCAGTGTGTGGGTCTGTTGGGACATGTGAAAAAAAGGTTCAGTTTGTGCCCTAAATATATTTGTTATGCAAATTAGTCATGTTAATTCACATGCATCAGCAGATTCAGCAAATTACACTTACCGTATATATATCGGGTCCTGGCTCCTAGGCAGCACGGAAGTTTACGGCGTGGTCCAACTGGATGAGGCTTCCACACTAGCTGAGGGTTGATGCTGGGCTGTATTGTTTAAAAAAAGGCACATAAACACCCAAATATGCATTGATGATCTGTCTTACTACATATGCTTCCTAAAACATGTGGGCAAGCAGGAATGGCAACTCCCCCAACGGTCCAAGTTGTCCTTCACTATGAATGTCATTATCTGTTATATGTATCAATCACCCTGTACATACACATTGGTCACCTTAAATAAAACAAACATGCATGTCCTGCATGTTCTGAGGCTTCACACACCCCTAAAGGGCAATTAGGGGCCCACACTCAGCTTGCAAATAGCATTTGCCTTAAGAGTATGCTGGTGGGCATTCTTTCTATGTAGACCTTTCCCTGACCCCAGATCAAGTATTTGAGACCAAAGCACAGCTCAAACCCAAGTGGTGACAAAGTAGTAAGTGTTGGATATGATTGAGTAGAATCACATAACAGGCATTCCTTAGCTAATATTAAGACTTTAATAGTGACCAGAAATACTGTCCAAGGTCATGTATGGCCTAGCAAATTAGAAAATGAACATTCCAAAGACATTCCACACCCTGCTAAAACTGTAACCTCCCCTACAAGCCACTCCCTAGGGGCATGTGTTCAAATATGCCTGTATGCCTCATTTTACAAGTTTAAAACATTTCACATACCCACTAACATTACTAACCTGCTGGAATAGTAGGGATGTCCGTGTCCCGTCGCCCCGAGTGTCCCTCTAAGGCCACGGGATGTATCAGGCCCAGCACCATCTCCTCAGCTCTGGAAAATTGTAATTTAGTGGGGAAGCCTCCGCCAGTTTGTAAGCTGAAAAATATAGTTTGGGAAATGTATGAAAATGTGGACAATACAAGAAGCAGACAAATGCACAAAGCATATATGTACCTGTAATTTCGCATTTTATTTTCTTTCTTCCGTGCTGCATACTTCAGGTCCAATATTTTGCGTTGAATCTGCTCCACATCTTTGAGCTCTTCCCCCACTGCATTGACCTGTCTGGTGACCTCCTCTAAAATTTCAGCTTTGCAGATTTTGCTGGTTGCTTTGGATTTGCGCCCATATAGTTTATCATAATGTAAGGTCAGCCCACTAGCCAATGCCAGAGTTTGGGCCTCCCCAAACCTGCCACTCAACTGGCCTCGGCGCAATGTCTGCCCTATTGCTTGATGTTCCGTATCATCAGTGGTTGCAGGCAAATCGGGGGACATTCTGGGCTGGCTGTGTTGGGGAGAAATGTAGGACAGGTGGCTGGCTAAAGATTGTACTGGACTTGGATATGGACTTGGGGTCCTTGGCTGGGTGGCCACTGAACTTGCAGGCGTCGATGTGGCATATGGAGAGTGCCTTGCCACCTGTGCCGGTGCCAAATGTGGCTGAGGAGGAGAGGGTGTGCTTGATGTTGTTGGGCTTCTTGCCCTGTGCCTCTGTGGGCCCTTGAGACTTGTGCTTGCATGCCCCTGGGAGGTAGTTGGACGTGTCTGTGTAGATGGGACTTCTGTCCCAGTGGCTTTTGCTTTCTCCATGCCCGCTTTTTCCACGTGGGTGTGGAGATGGTGACCTTTGGGGGCTGGGAATTCTGTTCCAGTGGCATTTGCTCTTCCCATGGCCGCTTTTTCCACGTGGGTGTGGAGATGCTGAGCTTTGGAGCCTGGGACTTCTGTCCCGGTGGCTTTTGCTCTTCCCATGGCCGCTTTTTCCACGTGGGTGTGGTGATGCTGAGCTTTTGGGGCTGGGACTTCTGGGACAGAAGGGACGGTGGCTTTTGCTCTTCCCATGCCCGCTTTTCCCACGTGGGTGTGGAGATGCTGAGCTTTGGGGGCTGGGGCTTCTGTCCCGGTGGCTTTTCCTCTTCCCATGCCCGCTTTTCCACGTGGGTGTGGTGATGCTGAGCATTGGGGGCTGGGGATTCTGTCCCGGTGGCTTTTGCTCTTCCCATGCCCGCTTTTTCCACGTGGGTGTGGAGATGGTGAGCTTTGGGGGCTGGGGCTTCTCACACTCTTCCTGGGCTTTTTTGCGGCCGTACCTGTCTGCTTGGTGGCCTGGGGCTTCTTCTTCACCGCTGCCTCCTTTGGTTTGCTGGTTGGTGGTGCCTTAGCAGACTTTGTTGGTTGTTGTGTCGCCTTGGCCTGCCCACTGCGGGTTTTCCGCACCTTCGGACTTGGAATTTTTGAGCGAGTGGTGGGGCCTGAAGAAGCCTCCTCACGCTTATCTTGCTTCTTGCTGCTGTCCTCCTTGGCTGCTTTTGGCTTCGCAACGGCTTTTTTGGGTGCCATAATGAGACTCTGAAAGAGAATGAGCTGTGGGTCCAGGACCCTTTAAATCTTTACGCGTTCACGTACGCGTGCGTACGGTCGTTCGTCCGGTCGTGCAGAACCCGGAAACCGCTGGGGCATTACTTATCTGCTGCAGACAATAAGAAAGATGGTGCCTACTATCTTCACGCGCCAACAAGAAGAGCTGATTATGCTCATAAGTGTATTTAAATGCCTTTGATTTGCCATCTAAATGCATGCATAGGCCTTAAGGAAGCGCAGGAAGAAACGGTTTGGTTGAAAATTATCTAAAACTCCGTGCCAAACAGAAATTAGGGCCCACATGTGCAAACCAAGTCACTTTCATCTAGAAGGATAGTTTTAGGCTAGAAATGTGTCTGGCAATGTCATTTATTCAACTAATCGATTTGTGACAGATATTTGTATGCAGTTTGATCGAAATACTTTTTTTTTTATGTTTTTTAGACGGTGCTTCAGCACAGGTATGACTACCTGCCCAACTCATTTGAGAAGAGGACTGTTGCCCTGGAGATCGTTTCCAGGATTCAGCACGAGACTGACACCACCTTCACCCACACGCAGATCATGCAGCATTGGTTGGACCTGAAACGGCTCCACATGCCCTGGGTGCGGCGATTTTTCGGACTCCATTTCCTAAGTAAGTACACAGCGATTGCATGCTAGATGTAACTAATACACAAGGTAGGCCTTTATTTATAAATTATTTTCTTTTCTAGTCCTGGAAATGGAGTACCGAATCCGACGCACCCGGAGGTGCACAGGCCGACCAGTGCTGCATGACTCTGCAGCAGGAAGTGAAGGTGGTGGATCTCCAGGGTGACGTTCCTACCCCTCCTCTGTAGGGGCCTCCAACCAGCCCCTGGACCTTTCTACAGAGGAGGGGCGTCACAGCGTGGGCAGGGAGTCGTACCCAGCGACGGAGCCGTTAGCCTCTGGTATGTGACTCTTCATGTAACCACACACACATACATGCTATTTTAAACAAAGCTGATTCCCTTAATCTCTTTTTCTAGATTTTGATGTAGCGGGTGAAGGATCTGTGGAAGAGTCTGCAGCAGATCAGGCCCAGGAGGCACATGGAGAAGGTGGGTGATGTCACACACACATTGAATTTGTCATTTGCTTACTGTTGACTAAGACATTAGAAGTGACCCTATTTGGCATGTCTCTACAGCCTCAACTTATAGAAAAATATATGCAGTGGGAAAAATGAACACCCGACATAAGAACTATGCATGCTCGAAAAGGTAATTTAATACAAGAGTGAAACCATATATCTTTACAAACAGTTATAAGCAAAAAGTGTTAAATATATATACATTTGTACAAATGACCGCTAGGTGGCGTAAGTAAGCTGGTCCCAGTCCTTGTTTTGAGCTTCTCAAACAAAAAGATATAGTAAACACGATTAGGTACAGTCTAAGCATATAGGAAATAGTTCCAAGGTAACTGATAAAGATTTTGAGGAGCGCAAATTCAATACCTAACTCTACATGCAGAGCAAGTAAATGCAAGAGTACAGAAAGAAAATCACAGGTTTGCAGGCAACACACAGCAGACAACAAAAGGAACCTACTCAACGTTTCGGCAAATGTGCCTTCCTCAGGAGTAGCGGTGCCAATGGGGTGGTGAGAGTGGCCTTTTAAGGGGTGGTAGGTAGCCCATCCAGCGTGCAGATGGCGCCAAAACACGGCGCCCATAGTGGCGCCGGCTGATGACGTCATCAGCGGCAATCCCCGTGGGTCCCGGCCCCCGTAGTCAGGGCGGCAAATTTGCCTTCCCTGCCCTTGGGTGGCGCACGGGGCCCTTGGAGATGCCGCCAGGGAAAACAAGTTATAAAATCTGGCCGTGAAGAGAAATGCAGCAATGATGTCACAAGACAAGTCTTTCACAAAATGGCGTCCAGCGTTAGCAAGCCAGGACTTCACAAAGATGGCGTCCATGCATCGTTGTTATCAGGCTTCTTAAAGATGGTGTCCGTATTGATGACAGCAAATCACCCATGGTGGGCTACAGCAAGATGGCCACGGTTTCCAAGGTCTTAGCCAATGTGCGCAAATGCGCATGCGCAGTGCAAACAATGCGGCGTCCGTCATTGCAGGAGGTCTATCTCAGAGCCATACAGGGCGTCACAGGCAGCATTAAGGGGGACTCCAGACAGGCAGCACGCTGAGGAGAAGGGAGCAGGACAAACAGCATAGAGGGAAACCACGCTGGAAACATCGCTGGATGGCATAACCCCGCACTCTACCTACTCAAATATTAAAAAGACAAACAATATTAAAATTAGTGTGACCCCAGTGAGAAATAAAAACACCATAAACATGGCCCAAAGGTGGGCCATGAAATTAGCTATTGCGCACTACTCCAGTAATAGAATGCTTAAAGAGATACTAACCATAATACAGAGTAGATCACCATGTAGTTGCTCATGGGAACTGGCTAGTAAAGAACACAAGTGTCTATGAAGTAGAACAAAAAACTGTTAGTAGAATACAGAAAAGTCCATTTTCTCATTAAGGCCATCGGGCCTGTATGTTTGAAGCTGAAAAATCCAGTAGAGCTCATGTTGTAACAATTTTGCCTCAGTGTCCCCTCCCCTTTTGTGTGGTTTAACAGTCTCTATCACCAGGAACCGTAGTTGGCTTATATGGTGGCCAGCCTCCAAAAAATGTCTTGCTACAGACGACTCTATCCTCCCATTCCTAATATCGGATCGATGCTCACTGATACGTTGTCTTATTTCTCTCTTTGTTTTCCCCACATATCCCAACCAACAGGGGCACTTTAAGAGATATACTACATTTTTGGAGGAACAATTTGCAAACGTTTTAATAGTGTATCTATGGCCTGTTTTGGGGTGGGTAAAGGTATTTGTCTTGTAAGTATAGCTACATTGCATACAGTGGCCACAGGGGTGCATGCCAGGCGGGGGTCCCATGGTGTTCAGCCAATTTTGTTTTCCCATGGTGCTAGATGTGCTAAGTTCTGCTTGTACTAGAGATTGTCTTAGGTTCCTAGACCATCTATAAGCCACCGTGGGGGGTTCCCCCATGGATTCCTTAAGTTTGTCATCAGTTAGCCCACCATGGGTGATTTGCTGTCATCAATACGGACACCATCTTTAAGAAGCCTGATAACAACGATGCATGGACGCCATCTTTGTGAAGTCCTGGCTTGCTAACGCTGGACGCCATTTTGTGAAAGACTTGTCTTGTGACATCACTGCTGCATTTCTCTTCACGGCCAGATTTTATAACTTGTTTTCCCTGGCGACATCTCCAAGGGCCCCCGTGCGCCACCCAAGGGGATTGCCGCTGATGATGTCATCAGCCGGCGCCACTATGGGCGCCGTGTTTTGGCGCCATCTGCACACCGGATGGGCTACCTACCACCCCTTAAAAGGCCACTCTCACCACCCCATTGGCACCGCTACTCCTGAGGAAGGCACATTCGCAGAAACGTTGAGTAGGTTCCTTTTGTTGTCTGCTGTGTCTCTGCCTGCAAACCTGTGATTTTCTTTCTGTACTCTTGCATTTACTTGCTCTGCATGTAGAGTTAGGTATTGAATTTGCGCTCCTCAAAATCTTTATCAGTTACCTTGGAACTATTTCCTATATGCTTAGACTGTACCTAATCATGTTTACTATATCTTTTTGTTTGAGAAGCTCAAAACAAGGACTGGGACCAGCTTACTTACGCCACCTATCAGCCATTTGTACAAATGTATATATTTAACACTTTTTGCTTATAACTGTTTGTAAAGATATATGGTTTCACTCTTGTATTAAATTACCTTTTCGAGCATGCATAGTTCTTATGTCGGGTGTTCATTTTTCCCACTGCATATATCTTTCTATAGTATTGAGTGCGCAGTAAGCAGGCGCACTAGGGAATTATAGAACCCCTCTGATCTATCTGGTTTTCTGTATATACCGGTGTGCTTCAACCTACTCACTAACTTTGTCTACAGCCTCAACTTCTCAGCAGTGGCAGGGCCCAGAACGGAGGGTGGTCCCCGAGGCACACGTCGGCCACCAACGAAGTAAGTTGTAATGTCATTCTTTTGATTATGTGGTAATTGACATGATCACCAAGATACCTAAAGCCATAGTCAATGGCATTAGCATAATGACATATGCCCACTTCCTTAGATCAATTACTTAGCATAATGACATATGCCCACTTCCTTAGATTAATTACTTAGCATAATGACATAGGCCCACTTCCTTAGATTAATACTTAGCATAATGACATATGCCCACTTCCTTAGATTAATTAATTAGCATAATGACATAGGCCCACTTCCTTAGATTAATTACTTAGCATAATGACATATGCCCACTTCCTTAGATTAATTACTTAGCATAATGACATATGTCGTCATGAGTTAGCTTGCCACCTAAAAAACATTCCATCCACAGGTGAGAAACATGTATTTGTCAAAAAATAATGTTTGTTTCTTTTTTCTCCAGGGACCACACGTGCCAGAGTGGAAGCCATGAGTGAAAGGGTCCTTCAGTTGGTGGCTGACATGCAGGAGCTGCATGACTCTTTGTGGACCACAGAAGAAGAATAATGTTCTGGGTCCTGCCATTGTTTTGTATATAGTTTTTAATTATTTGTTTCCCAAAAATATTATATTTTTTACAAATTTTAAGTTTTATAAGCCAAAAAAAAAATTTGTACATTTTTACCAAAAAAATGAAAAAAAAAGCCACCAAAAAAATGGCATTTGGTTATAAACCAAAAAAACTAAAACTGTTTCTGTGTAATTTTATTTCAAAAATACATTAACACAAAACGAATGGGCAAAGAAATATTTAGAGATGAAGATTCACATTACCGCGAAGTGATTTGGGTAAGTTTTAGGGGTGAAAAATGGAAGAAGAACCTAACTGCGAAGTGATTTGGGTAAGTTTTAGGGGTCATACATGGAAGAAGAACCTAATCGCGAAGTGATTTGGGTAAGTTTTAGGGGTGAAAAATGGAAGAAGATGTAGGAAAGCGCAAAGTGATTTAGCTAAGCATTGTAGCAGAAGTGAGTGATCCAAATATGTAGGCGAACACTTTAATGAGTTAAGTTTGTAGTGCGCCGGCGTAAGTTTGTAAGGATTTTCGTCTGGATGATCATTTATGGAAAAAGGGAATCAGAATCTAATGGGAAACATAAAGGATTCGTGGGAGGAGTCGATGGGAAAAGGGCAAAAGTTAAAGCCGACGTTGTATCATGAGAAAATAAAACGGAAAAGTCACGCTGGAAAATGACATTCTCGTACTCTGGCATACGAACGGACGAAGACTTTACAGAAGGCTTGCAATGCATGCATAGAATCGCTCGTACGCTCATACAAGAGCGTGAAAATTTCAAAAAAAAAACAGATCGACACAAAAACGAAAGTCTTTTTTTGTCTCTCTGAATCAACCCTATTGTCCTTCTTCCCAATTTGGGATGCGCCGCTGTGTGAAATCCCTGTATCACCACATACACTCACGTTACCAGTGATCCCATGGAGCATGCGCAGGCTCTGCTTCAATCAGCAGCTAGTGTTTTATTCAGCTTTAATAAGCCGCTCTGACATCATTGATGGCATTTCTGAAAGGCTGGCATACCCCGCAAGACATTAAGAAATGACGTGGGTGTGCATACAACAGCTAAGAGGGAAGCTGGGGATGCTGCTGCAGCCTGCACATGCACCATGGAATCACTGGCAAGATGAGCATACTAGGCGATCCGAGGGATTTCAGACAGCGGGTATCGGTATCCCTACCAAGATGCTCCAGGCTAAGGGTGCTAGCCAGCCCTTGAATCATTTAACAGCCCCCTGCTGTAATCACAGCATGTGTAGGGGGTGGAGGTGCCAGTTATAGCCTGCTTTGTATCTAAGATCTGTAGATGAGTAGCTGGGTGAGGGGTAACATTCTTTTTATTTGGATAAAGATGTTTAACTTCACTTCTGACCTATATACATCCTATAGAAAAGCCATTTATACATTCTTTTATGTTATATTTATCTTCACTTATTGTTACTAAAAAAGAGAAAGTCATGGATGTTCTTTAGAAAGGGGGGGGAAGTGTCCCTAATGGGGCCGGATCCTATCATAGTTGTCACTAAAGGGAAGTGAAACCTCCTCAGCACAGACAAAATGAAAACAATGCCAAGCCCTTGTGCACTTTATGCAAAACAAAAGAATTTTGCCCAGAGAGCTACTTCAAATTGGCCCTAACACTTCGGTCTAAATCTATATAAATGTTTGGCTGGAGTTAAGCTTTTACGATATAATGGGGAATTTAGGAGCTGCGTGTTGACACTGTGTTGACTGGAACATTTAAAACCTAATCTTTCATCAGTTAATGAAACTTCTATAAATAAAATAAAAAGAGTTTTGTTCTGTGCTTTTGATGGTGCTTTTCCCTCTGACTGACTGTTTATTTGCATGAAGAAGCTGTGAGTCTGGCGACTGGAGTATCAGAAAGGCCTTTCATAGCGCACACCATGCAAAGCCAGCGGGAAGAGGAAGGAGATTTGAGATTTGATCTCACATTTCTGAAGCTTAGTCTTGTACAAAAGACCTTTTTACACTTTTTGTCATATTTAATTGGAATTAATGAATATTTTTTTTGCATCTAATGCAATCTGCCACACCATTTAATGAACATACATGTAAAAATATATTTAAATAGGGCAACTCATTACAGGGAGCAATGAAGAGAAAAATGTTACATTCTAATAGTTTACTTACGAACTGATTTACCTAGCTGGTCAGTGGAGGCACTTTAAGCTTTCCAATGAACAAGGCCATATTGTGCCATACAGTATGTGTATCCATATTCTGGGTCACCTGTTTCCATGGTGCAATTTTACCTTACAGAATAATAAATACAGAAGCATAAAATTGTTTTGAAAGCTGTCCAATGTGAGCTGAACACCTTAGCGTGTTTCTGGTATGGGCTGGAAGAAAGTATAACTACTTAGTTATTTGTTCAATTACTGTGTAGTAATCAATGGGTTTCAAACTTCAGGTCAGTTTGGAAACAAGCAGGTAAATCAGGTCAGTTAGAGGTGGCGGCAGGTGGTGTTTTTGGAGAGGATCATGCAGATAAAAGTGGTCAAGGAGGAGATACAAAAGGGAGGATAGCAGGAACTGGGTACACAGGGAGGATAGCAGGAACTGGGTACAAAGGGAGGATAGCAGGAACTGGGCACACAGGAAAGATAGCGGGAACTGGGTACACAGGGAGGATAGCGGGAACTGGGTACACAGAGCTGATAGAGGGCTGGGTACACAGGGAGGATATCAGGAACTGGGCACACAGGAAAGATAGTGGGAACTGTTCACACAAGGATGATAGCAGGAACTGGGCACACAGGGATGATAGCAAGAACTGTGCACACAGGGAAGGATAGCAAGACCTGAGCACACAGGGATGATAGCAGGAACTGGGCACACAGGGATGATAGCAAGAACTGTGCACACAGGGAATGATAGCAAGACCTGAGCACACAGGGAAGGATAGCAAGAACTGTGCACACAAGGATGATAGCAGGAACTGGGCACACAGGGATGATAGCAAGAACTGTGCACACAGGGAAGGATAGCAAGAACTGTGCACACAGGGATGATAGCAAGAACTGGGCACACAAGGATGATAGTTATTTGTTCAATTACTGTGTAGTAATCAATGGGTTTCAAACTTCAGGTCAGTTTGGAAACAAGCAGGTAAATCAGGTCAGTTAGAGGTGGCGGCAGGTGGTGTTTTTGGAGAGGATCATGCAGATAAAAGTGGTCAAGAAGGAGATACAAAAGGGAGGATAGCAGGAACTGGGTACACAGGGAGGATAGCAGGAACTGGGTACACAGGGAGGATAGCAGGAACTGGGCACACAGGAAAGATAGCGGGAACTGGGTACACAGGGAGGATAGCGGGAACTGGGTACACAGATCTGATAGAGGGCTGGGTACACAGGGAGGATAGCAGGAACTGGGCACACAGGAAAGATAGCGGGAACTGTTCACACAAGGATGATAGCAGGAACTGGGCACACAGGGATAATAGCAAGAACTGTACACACAGGGAAGGATAGCAAGACCTGAGCACACAGGGATGATAGCAGGAACTGGGCACACAGGGATGATAGCAAGAACTGTGCACACAGGGAAGGATAGCAAGACCTGAGCACACAGGGAAGGATAGCAAGAACTGTGCACATAAGGATGATAGCAGGAACTGGGCACACAGGGATGATAGCAAGAACTGTGCACACAGGGAAGGATAGCAAGAACTGTGCACACAGGGATGATAGCAAGAACTGGGCACACAAGGATGATAGCAGGAACTGGGCACACAGGGATGATAGCAATAACTGGGCACACAAGGATGATAGCAAGACCTGGGCACACAGGGAGGAAAGCAGGAACTGGGCACACAGGGAAGGATAGCAAGAACTGTGCACACAGGGATGATAGCAGAAACTGGGCACACAGGGATGATAGCAAGGACTGTGCACACAGGGAAGGATAGCAAGACCTGAGCACACAGGGAAGGATAGCAAGAACTGTGCACACAGGGATGATAGCAAGAACTGGGCACACAGGGAGGATAGCAAGAACTGGGCACACAGGGAGGATAGCAAGACCTGGGCACACAGGGAAGATAGCAAGACCTGGGCACACAGGGAGGATAGCAAGAACTGTGCACACAGGGAGGATAGCAGGAAATGGGCACACAGGGATGATAGCAAGAACTGTGCTCACAGGGATGATAGCAAGAACTGTGCACACAGAAATGATAGCAAGAACTGTGCACACATGGATGATAGCAAGAAATGGGCACACAGGGAGGATAGCAAGACCTGGGAACACAGGGAGGATAGCAAGACCTGTGCACACAGGGAGGATAGCAAGAACTGTGCACACAGGGATGATAGCAAGACCTGGGCACACAGGGAGGATAGCAGGAACTGGGCACACAGGGATGATAGCAAGACCTGGGCACACAGGGAGAATAGCAGGAACTGGGCACACAGGGAGGATAGCAAGAACTGTGCACACAGGGAGGATAGCAAGAACTGTGCACACAGGGATGATAGCGGGAACTGGGCACACAGGGAGGATAGCAAAAACTGTGCACACAGGAATGATAGCAAGAACTGTGCACACAGGGATGATAGCAAGAACCCGACACACAGGGAGGATAACAAGACCTGGGCACACAGGGAGGATAGCAGGAAATGGGCACACAGCGAGGATAGCAGGAAATGGGCACACAGGGATGATAGCAAGAACTGTGCACACAGGGATGATAGCAAGAACTGTGCACACAGGGATGATAGCAAGAACTGTGCACACAGGAATGATAGCAAGAACTGTGCACACAGGGATGATAGCAAGAACTGTGCACACAGGAATGATAGCAAGAACTGTGCACACAGGGATGATAGCAAGAACTGGGCACACAGGGATGATAGCAAGACCTGGGCACACAGGGAGGATAGCAAGACCTGTGCACACAGGGAGGATAGCAGGAAATGGGCACACAGGGATGATAGCAAGAACTGGGCACACAGGGAGGATAGCAAGACCTGGGCACACAGGGAGGATAACAGGAACTGGGCACACAGGGATGATAGCAAGACCTGGGCACACAGGGAGGATAGCAGGCACACAGGGAGGATAGCAAAAACTGTGCACACAGGGAAGGATAGCAAGAACTGTGCACACAGGTATGATAGCAAAAGCTGTGCACACAGGGAAGGATAGCAAGAACTTTGCACACAGGGATGATAGCAAGAACTGTGCACACAGGGAGGATAGCAGGAACTAAGCACACATGGATGATAGCAAGACCTGGGCACACAGGGAGGATAGTAGGTACTGGGCACACAGGGATGATAGCAAGAACTGTGCACACAGGGAAGGATAGCAAGACCTGGGCACACAGGGATGATAGCAAGAGCTGGACACACAGGGAGGATACCAAGAACTAGGCACACAGGGATGATAGCAAGAACTGAGCCCACAGGGATGATAGCAAGAGCTGGGCACACAGGGCGGATAGCAAGAACTAGGCACACAGGGATGATAGCAAGAACTGGGCACACAGGGAGGATAGCAGGAAATGGGCACACAGGGCGAATAGCAGGAATTGGTCACGGTGTTGGCACAAAATTTCAGGACTTGGGGCCCCATATTCTGCTTGGTTCCACAGCAGCGGGGGATTACGATTTGGCGTCACCCGCTGCACATAAGCACCCCACCCCAGGCAAGATGGCTGTTGGTTGTCCAAGGTCCATGCAATGGAATGCAAAGAAGTAGGTGAGTAGATCAGGCTTGCAGGGGGGTATGCTTAGCAGCCCTATTATTAGGGTTGTTTTTCCAGAACTGGAGAGTTGTCAGTACTGCAACTTTACTGCTCCCTTTTACTTGCAGATGTGCTTCATGCCACTTTATTCCAGTCACTCCTGCAGACCCTGCCTGTCATAGTGGATGGCTGTCATCAGAATATCAGAAGACACAGTGATTACAGTATAATCTCTAAAAGGCAGTGCAAAGCAGCAGCTTACTACCCTTTGAAGTAAAAATAAAGAAAAACATAAAAGTTTAAAACAAAATACAAAAAAGAATGACAGGGATGAGCTTGCACACAGGACTTTGGTTTTGAGGACCACCGGTCTTGCAGTGGCTGGGACGATGACGGCACATGAGCAGGTCTTGTAATAGGGACAATGAGCCTAATCAGGATCGTATTCTGAGGAAGGTTTTATTTTATTTTTTTAAGTGATGTGGTAAGGTGCAAGGGGCCGTCATTGACGGAAGGTATGTGGCACCAAGGTACCTGGCCTTGGTGCAGTAAAACCGTGTGTTTTGTTTCCCAGCATCAGCAGCTAATGGCAGTCTGGTGCTGAAGTTAGTATAGCTGAAAGGCTAACCCGGGACGGTTTTACTGGGATGGAGTAGAGCAGGGTGGGACTCCATCCCACTACCCAGGTCCGGGTTTTACAGGCCGCATAAATAGCCTGGGGAATCAGCTGGCCACTGTCTGTGACTGGAGCTCACTTGTGGAGTGAGACTCTGTAAGCCTGGCTGAAAATTCCTATGCAGGCGGTTTCATGCGGACCCAAGGTGGATTCGGTTGCAAAGCAGCAACTTTGCCCAAGGACTAAAAACGCTGTTTGCCTGTCTGATGGACTTATGCTGCATTTTCCTGAAAAGGTGATGTAACCCGAAAGGGCATATGCTTTTATGGATTTTGGTGTGAATAAACACGGACTTTAAGTTTAACTTTTTGCCTCTGAGCCTCTATACTGCAAACATCCTGCTGTCTACCAGAGCTAATCATCACATTGGTTAAAATTGTGCTACCAGATTATATGACCAGTTTCCTGCAAAACATTATAGGTTGGCAGTGTGCCCCATCTCTTGGACGTATGTCATGCCGCTCTCCTTAAAGCAGACCAACACAACACCTGTGTGGGTGCGGTGTTGGTCTGGTCGCAATACAACAGGCTGGGTGGGGGACATCCAGAATGTTGGAGCCCCCCAAAAAGGCCGAAATTCTTACCTTATCCTTGCTAAGAATGCAGTGCTGCCATTGACCGCTGGCGCTCACATGGGCAGGGCTTTCCGGTGACCAGAACAATGAACACACCCACTACTCAAGTGAGCACCGGGCAGCCAATTGCAACTCTGCATCCTCAGCAAGGATCAAGGCTAAGGTAAGAATTTCTGGCTTTCTGGGGGTTATGGGTGGGGAGGCTCCAGCACTCAGTCTTATTACAGCGGGACCAGCACCCACATGGAAAGAATAATGTCCCCAATGATCTGTGGTTTTCAAACTTTTTATGCCAGTTATACATTTCACCAATAATTATTTCAAATAGACTAACCTGTGCACCACTCCTAAACAATTGCAAGCATCAGTGCCAGTTTTGTGGTCAAGCACCTAAATATTATAGGGACAGGGCCTGTACCCAGTATGAACATACAAAGCTGAACTGATTGTTTTAAAAAGTAGCCCTTTAATAGAGATACATTTAAAATATTAAAGCCACAGGATATTTAAAAACAAATGCACCACTAATTAATGCCCTGATTATTTTGAAAATGATTAAGAGCACAATTTATCACAGTGCCAGCGCTAACAGTGCTAACGGTGCTCTTGATACATGGAACGCTACTTGGCGCTAGGAGAGGTGCTAAACATTTGCTGGTTGACAGATTAGATTAGGAGTTAGAAACTACAGCTAGGAAGTATTAGCACCCTCTCAGAACGCTGTATTATAGTGGAACAAAACCCAGCAGTGGCTGACCTGGAATCTAAAGGATTGCAGGGCCAGCTTCTGTCTCTTCCCTAGGGCATCCTGAATCGGGATGCCCCACTGTGTGAAACCCACAGGGCGCCCATAAAAACTCTCCTTTCCTCATTCCAACGGTGCATGCGCGGGCTCTCTTCTATACAATGCCGCATGTCCTGCATCCCAGGAGTCATACACATGCTCCCACCCCAGCTATTCAGATAAGCTAGGGCGGGAGCACGCAAATGGCCAGGGTTGCAGGGAATGTGACAGCTCCACATTGTAGTAAATGAGACCCGCTTGACGAATTACGTAGTCATTTCAGGCAGTTCTCATTGGACGAGAGCCCATGCATGCACCATTGGAGCCTGGACAGGTGAATTTTTTCTGGCTTCCTTGGGGGGTTATACACAGCAGGGCATCCTGCTTCGGGATGCCCCGGGCCCTGGCAAAAACCTGCATTCCCTTTTGGATGTCAACATTATCTAAAACGCCAACATCCTGCTGCATCTCTTCCTCATTTCTCCCCCCACTGGTCTCTTAGCTGCCTATGAATGAAGGTAGCGCCCTAGCTTACTCACCCCTCCAAACGCCGCTCCTGTGATCTTGTGGCATTTGCGCCCAGCATATGCAATGACACTGCACAGGCGCAGGAACGGCACCGCGGCACAGTGCCTGCTGGGAGCCTGCGGAAGCCAAGTTGGAGCTGTCCTGCAGAAGATGCAGAGGAATCAGGATGCCAGAGCTCAATGCACCCAGAGGGTTAAGTTAATATGAAAAGTGGAGAAGAAGCAGAGCCAGGCAAGCCAAGTTTGGGGAGTTTCTCACCTGGATATGAATGGACCTCATGGTCTTTTACTCATTACTATGATTTTATGGCCTACACCTCGACCCCATGTGGGAGCCTTATTTATTTTATTTTTCCGTAGGTGCCAGATAAAAAGCTTGCACAAGCTGCTATCTGCGCCGCACTTGTCAGCGGCGGAGAGTGAGGTAGCGCTATGCCTCCACTCCCTCCCAGCCAGTGGGTCGGAGCAGCCCACAGCTTGTCAAAGCCAATGTGGCTGCAAACCCTAGTGCCGGCTTCGAGAGCTGCAAAGCAACGGCATTCATTAAAAAAAACACAGCGCCTGAGTGGGCGCTGTTGGAAGGGTATTCCGGGCGCCCTGCGTATGTAGTGAACCCCGTTTTTATTTTTTGGGGTTGCTGGGTACAAAACACTGGGAATTGTATTGGGGACACATGAAAGATAGGACACATGATTTACACGACCCAAATCACAAGTTTGCAGCGCAACGCAAAAGTTCAAAAAATACTTCCAAAAACAATTCCAAAGAGCCCAGGGATCTTGTGGTACATGCACCAGCCAAAAAATAAAATTTACAAAAGTGGCCAAAATAATTATAATTATCCCAGCCCATTGGAATGGATGGGATCGGGCCACACAGTGCAGGGTGAGCGCCTGGTCTTACCTGACACTGTAGGGAACTCAGCATCGGCACTCATTCCATTTCCGGCGCTGATGATAGATGGGAAACTACCTGGCACTATAACAGGTGCTCTGAATTTTTGACTTGATAAATACACCTTTTGCACTGGAACCAGACATTCACCTAACACATCTGGCACAACGTGAACCCCTAAAATTATTTTTAACCATTTAAATAGCTTTCAAATTCACTTCCTGCTTAATAAAATGTACCACCACTAATAAAATAAAGTTTGTAAGTGTAAACCCAGAACAGACTAAGAAACAAATACAGCCCCCACTTCTCAAATACCAAATTATATAAGAGCAGACCTTCCCCTGAGAACCCTCAATTCATAGGTAGAGTAAAGTGTAAGTAGATTTCACCCCCCAGGCTCACAATTCAAAAGCAAAAGTGGATCCTCCACTCAAGGCCCCCAATTCATAAGCAGGGTGTGAGCAGATGTCCTCCTCAAGGCCCCCAATGCATAGGCAAGGAGTGAGCGGATGTCCTCCTCAAGGCCCCCAATGCATAGTCAGGGAGTGAGAGGATGTCCTCCTAAAGGTCCCAAACGCATAGTCAGGGTGTGATCGGATGTCTTCCTCAAGGCCCCCAATGCATAGGCAGAGTGCAAGCAGATGTCCTCGACAAGGCCCCTAGTGCATAGGCAGGGTGTGAGCGGTTGTCCTCCTCAAGGCTCCCAATTGGAACCCACAATTGTCAGTGGATCCTGCGTGGGAAGGCGGAATCTGCCTCTGTCAGATGAATTCTTGAGGAGCTTGAGGGTGGTCTGTTGGGAGGTTCCAGAGAGGAGATGCCACCTGCTCACGTCTCTAGAAGTTTTTTGGAATCAAATAATTAATTTGGCAAAGCTGAGCAGGTGGTGCCCCCTTCCTGGACAAAACATATTGTCTGCCATCCAAAAATCCACTCTCAAGAACCCTCTAAAATACATCTGGGAGCCACCTGCCCCTTTCTACCCCATTCCAGTGAAAGAAGATGACAGTGCTTCTGTCCCTGTTAAACCAGCATGTGCGACCCCCCCCCCGGGCACAGCCCTACTCCCCTCACTATCATGCTGATTTGTCTATGTACCTGGGGCATCCTGATTTGGGTTGCCGCCGCTCCCACAGCATGTGCACGGGTTCTCGTCCAATCAGTCCTTCGGTCTCCTTGTGGAGTGCGCACTTCTGCATGCCCGGCAGATCTAAATGGCTAGACCCATAAGCGCACACAACTGCAGGCATACCGAGGATGCAGCCATGGCCCATGATCACAGTGAGGGACCAGCGGAAAGGTAAGGGTTTTGTGAGCGATCTGGGTGGGTTCACACAGCGGGGCATCCCAAATTCGGCTGGTCCTGGAGTCTTTCAGACTTTAAAGTGGATCAAAAGGGGACCGAATGTCTATAAGACAGTTAAACACCCACCACTGGGCCCCCCACTGGTTTTGGGTTGCCCTACTGTATGAAACCCCATCAGAAGCCCATAATTCTTACCTGACCAATGAGCCCGCGTTGCATGTGTGGCCGGCAGAGGGATCACTCAAGGGTCGGATTGTAGTATCTGGGACACCACCATAATTCTGGGGGCCCACTCTTCAGCTATATTAACCTTGGAATTTTAAATGATCCTTACCTATACCCTCCCATGACAGCGAATGGCCAATCAAAACAATTGATTTCTCTGGGGGACCAAGGAGAAACATAAGATTTTTCCCACTCTACAGGATTAATGCGCAGAGGGCATCGCAATCAGGGTGCATCTTTGTGCCCGTTTTTATTGTGAAGAATGGGTGTTTAATCGATTTAAATAAACAACTCCCAGATGGGACCAGAACTAAAGTGACACTCCACAAAAAAATCGTGATCACCTTTTATCCTCTGTTGTGACCGATGTGGTTGGAGGTGGCTGTTTGAGGTCACTGATGAGTGGGTGAGAGGCAATATTGTGTCGTATCTGGTAATTTTTCCATAAACAGAGTAGGGCGGACGCACTGCGGAGGATAAAAGATGAGTGGACTGTCTCCCTAAACAAACAACCCCTCTGAATTATCTTTAAAGAAATAATCCCCCCTTCTGGACCACAATATATTAATTCAGTCTACCTCAAAACCAAAATAAATTAATTCCTCCCTCCCCCACATCACAATACATTAATTCAGACCACTCTGGACCACAGTAAATTTATTAGGCCAACCTAGCCTAGGACCACTTTAAAATTAAGTCAGCCCTCATCCCTGCATAACTACAGGTTTGATCCCAGGTGCTGGTAGCTTGTTTCTGGTGCTCTACCTTTGGTGTATGGTGGGGAGGGGGGGGGTCGAATAAGCTACCAGCATCTTGATTCCCATTTGACCCCACCTAGGGTTTTACCTTTCCCAACAGAAAATACCAACTTTTCACAAGTACTGGTGCATGGTCTTGTGGGAGCATAAACTTTAATAAAAATAGAGGAAGAGAAGGAAAAGGAAAGAAAAAAAAGGAAGAGAGGGAGGGAAAAGAAATGTAAGAAGAGCAAGAGAAATAGAATGAAGGAGAACGAAAACAAAAAGAGAAAGAAAGCGAGAAAAGGACAAAATGGAAGGGACAAAGAGAAAATAGAGAAATAGTGTGGGGAGAGAAAGAAGAAAGAAAGGAAGAGGGCAGTAAGAGAGAGGGGGAGATAGAATAAGAAAGTGAGAGGGAAAAGCAAAAGAAATTAGAAATTGAAGAGGAAGGGAGGGAGAGAAAAGAAGGAGAGGAAAAAGAAAGTGAGAAAGAGAAAAGGCAAAAGAACAAAGTGAGTGAAGAAAGGAAGAGAGGGGACTACAATGCCCTGCTGGAAGCATCGCCGAAAACAGATGGTCCCTTAGTTCACCCCGTAGTTCACCAAAAGGGGTCAGCGACTTGCACCAGCATGTTATAGTGGACCAAAACTCTCACCAGCTGATTCAAGAGCCTAAAAAACTCCAGTTCTGGCTGCTAGCCTTCTCCCCAAGAGCATTCCAAATCAGGGAGGGAGAAGCTAGCGGCCAGCACTAGTGTCTAGGGCCGGTAAACACAGGTTTTGGTCTGCTTTAAATAGTATTAAAGACTCCAACTTCTCAAGGCTGGAAACATGCCGCTGCTTATCTCATGCTGCAAGCCTGCTACATTGCTGTCCTGTCCTGCCAATCCACCCTACCAAGAAGTCACACCTAGTGCTCCCCAGGGGAGGTAGCTACCACTCTCCCCAGCCCGGTCCCTGCTACAATAACTTCACCAGCTCAACCCTCTCCTTTTCTAGCTCTTGGTATTTACTTGTGTGGCTGGGACCTGTGGTATTGAGTGATATATATTTTTTAGATTCAATGTGGCATTTATAATGGAACATACTTAATTGCTTTTTAGTCTGTGTATTGATTGTTTAATAAGATAACTATTTTTGCATTTAGCCTTAGTTAATGATCTTTGCATGGTATATATAGGTCTGGGGTTTATATATGTGTTTGTAATTAGTTAATCTATTCAATTATATTTTTTATCATTATTGATATGGTTAACTTATGGCACCTACCTACGGCAGGGGTGTCAAACTCATTTTCACCAAGGGCCATGTCTGCATTCTGGGTGAATTTAAAGGGGGCGGTTAATACCAAGCACAAACATGACCAATCTGTATGGTTACAGACACAGAATTATTTTGCTCAGGACAGGTGCATTATATTACACAGGACAGCCATGGAATTATTTTTTCCCAAGACAGGCACATTTTTTGTAATGGGGGTGGAGATAAGCCTCTGTTGGCGCAGGGTAGCGTTTCCAGAAGTTAAAGTGGACCAACACCCTGAGGTGATCGGCCCGGGAATCTATAAGATTCCCGGGCCGATCACCTCACACACCGCGGGACATCCGAGATCGGGATGTCCCGCGGGGTGAACCCCCCCCCTGAACACCCCAAATCCACCTACCTGGTCTTCCGCCTCCCTCGCGCCCCTCTAGGCGTGCGCGTGCCCGCGTCTCTGAATGGCCGGCGCAGGCGCGCACACGTCAAGAGTGACGCGCGGGAGGCGCCGACGGGCAAGCTGCTTGTATGTTGCTGTCAATCAGCTTGTCCGTCGGCGCCGATTGGACGGCACGGCCACGTGGGAGCGGGGAGAGGTGAGTTTTGGGGGCTTTCTGGGGGGTTTCACACAGCGGGGCACCCCCGATCGGGGTGCCCCGGGGAAGTGGACCAATACCCAGGATAGTCAAAATCCTGGGTGTTGGTCCACTTTAATCTCCTGTATAGGACTGCACTCACTTGTATCATAGGTAATATACCCCAATTAATAAGTTATAATCTGGGGACTCTATTTACCTCTGAGGGATTATGTAAGCTGGGTGCTATAGGTGTTGTAACCTAGTTCCCAGCTATTTGTTCAAGCATTCAATATGGTAAACAAGTTGTTACTTATTAGTACCAGTAAATGAATGACATATCAATTATAATGGTAAGTGATACGTTTATGGAAGCTTAAAAAAGCTAAAATGAAAGCAAGCAAGCAAACACTCACCGCCGCGGCCCGGGGGTACTTAACCTACCCTGGGCCTCTGATGATCTCTCTCAATGAATCGTTGCACTGTAGATTTTTCTTTATGCAGGTCCAGGTTTCTTGGTTCTAATAACGAGGATCCAGACAGAGGTTAAAAATCATTTAATAATAGATGTGGGATAGTAAACAGGTGAGGGGAGGGGGAGTTGGGCGTCCTGCTGTGCGTCTCGCTGGGGATGTTGTTAGTGTGCTGGGAGGCTGGGCTGGTGGGTGATGGTGTCGACGGTAGCCGTTTTGAAGTCAAGTTAGAGTCCAGAGTATTTATAGTGTCTTCAGTAGTCCTTGTTCGGTCAAAGAGAAACTCCTTTTAAGGTTAAAATTGTCATTTGCGGGGGCGCGCTCTGGCGTCCTCCCCCGCTCCGCTTATCTTCCAGTAACACCGACGCGCGTTTCGGCTGAGTGGCCGTCCTCCAGGTGTGGATCTGTATGCGCAGTAGCTTCTGCTTTATGTCGAGTATGACATCAGCCAAGAGCCAAGAGAAAATCTTCATTCCCAACAGAGATTCTATAGCGCAAGAAGAAAAAAGGAAGCCGGCAACCACCCCAGAAAAACTACATTTCCCAGCATGATACAAGAGACCTGACGTCATGTTGCCTTACATCCAGAGAGCAGTGGGGCTTCATATGCTTTATTTTTTCAGTGAGGTCGGCAGCCAGTACGAAGCACATAAGAACTTATTTAGCCCAAAAAATCAGATCCCTGAAAGGGGGACTGATGAAGGGGGGGGGGGATGAATTTTATCCTGTGGGTCCTATGCATCAGAATAAAATAATGATCATCTATACTGCCAAGAAGGATCTTTTGGTAACATTTGGCACAACAAATAAAGCTTTAAACAGCATAATTGCCTTCAGCATCAAAGCATACACTTTGCATTGGTTCACTCCTCATAATTAGTGTTCTATGGTCCTTTCAGGAGATTTTGCCTGCTTCCACTGCGATGAGTCCAGGAGATATGTTCTGCTTTGCTTTCTGTAGCCCTGACAGCAAAAAGTGACAGAGTTGTCTGTGTGCATTAGCTGGTTCGGGCAGTGATATCACTTCTCACGCCATACCTGAGTGGATTTCAAGAGGAGAGGTGGGCAGAGATGAGCAGAAGTGGGTAGAGGTAGGCAGAGGTGAGTCGAGGTGAGGTAGGCAGAAGTGAGATGTAAGAGAAGCAATGGACAGAGGTGAAGTGGGTAGAGGAAGAGGTGGGCGGGAAGGAGTGGGCAGAGGTGAGGCAGGGAGAGGAGAATTGGACAGAGGTAGGAAGAGGTGAGGTGGGCAGAGCTCATGAAGAAAAGTGATGGATAGAGGTGAGGTGGTAAGAGGTAGATAGGGATAGGTAAGGATGAGGGCAGCGCAGGTAAGATGGAACAAAGTGGAAAGAGGGTAGGTGGAGGTAAAATGAACACAGGTATGAGGTAGTCAAAGGTGAGGTGGGCAGAGGTACGCTGGAATGAGTCTACTTGGGCATCTCCAGACACAGCAAGCACAAACAACACTCCAGTAGCACATGTGCGTCACCCACCTCTACAGAGAACTTTATCTCTGACCCACTTTCTGCTTCAGAAATGAGAGACACACTGCCATCTAGTGGTTGGAAAACTCTGCTCGCTAACTCCTTAGGGGTGCTGGGGGCCGCAAGTGTGGGCATCCCCCAGGCTGCAGGTTGTGCATCCATGCTCTAGAACAAAGGACTATTAATATGACAACTATTCATGATGACATCATACAGCTGTAGTATAGATCACATCAAGACCAGTAAAGGAAAACAAGAGCAAATATGTAGCAGCTTCAAATGTCAATTGGTTATGTTTTTGTTTCTTTTTAAAAAGGACATGTATCTCAAAGTGAAGCTTGTATCTACTAGCTTCATCTTCACTCCCTCCCCACAACCTCCCTGTGCCCCTGGCGGCTTAAAATTTAGCAATATCAGAGGAGGTTCTGATGAGCCAGCGAGTGCACAAAGCAATGAGCCTGCTTTGACCCTGCAGGGGAAAAGAAAGGGGAGATTGGAGGTAAACCATGTGCATTACGCAAAGCCTTCACTAAGGTTTGAGGCTGTACTCTCTTTGAAGTTGTACTCGCCAATATCGCCAAATGATACTACTTGCTTGCCCAATACTAGTTTAGTGATCTATGCATGGTGTGCCTCATATTTCCTAGCAAGCCCCCCATGCTTATTGTTCCTCCATATGTCCCAGCACCCCTGCTACACATATCCCTAGCTGCTCCTCAGGTCAACAAAACACTTTATACAATATCTAACCAGGGGGTAACTGCAGCCACCACATTTTTTACATCAGATATAAAGTTTGGCATACACACCATAGCCTTTAAAGTTGGTGTAGACATTTGCATACACAGAATTTCTACATGCAAAGTGATGTTAGCCTGTAGAGTTTCAGTACATTTAGTTCCTAGTAACAGATGTTGCACTTTAGTAAAGAATTTGAGATAGTGGAAATGATTAAAATACCAGATCTTAGTAGCAGATACCTTCTGTTTAAAGCCCAACTCCAAGCAAACCCTTTTCTTTGTTTTTGATAAAGCTTTAGAATGAATGTTATATTATGTTGTTGGCTGTGACCCTGTTGCAGATATATAGCTTCCCTTTTGTTTTCGCAGTGACCAAGTTAGAAATAAATCTAGCAAAAATGCTTTTTAAGAGACACTGCTACTAGGCAGTAGTACAGATTGGGAGTACAGATTAAGGGGCCCTAGGGTGCAGATTACCAGACACAGAAGTATGGGGGCTTCAGAATGTTGATCAAATAATGTTTACCAGACACCATCAGCCCCAACACTTCCATGCCCTGCCAGAAGTCTTGGGCTGCATGACCTGGCGAACACTGGTCCACACAAAAATCTGTATCTCTCTTGGAACAAACACTTTGGCTCCCACTGTGTCCAGGTCCGTCACCATGACTGAGACCTTTTGGAGGGGGTCTGGGGCTGATTTGGCATAATTGGTGACCCACTTTAAGGCATCCAAGGTGGACAACACTACAGAGTTCCTCTAGGTCCTTGACTGGACAGACCTAGCTATGTGTGAATAACAAGTGACCCACAGATGCCAGTAAGATTGCCTCCTACTTTGGCACAGGTGGAATGTTTTAAAAAGAAAACAGGTGGGTTGAATAAGTGAAACTTGATCTTGTACCCTGAAATACCCTGATCTTGTACCCTGACAATTTTCCTTCTCCATGTCTCATGGGCATGGGCTTCAAAAAACACCTGCAAATGCAAAAAGTCTGGCCATTGGGAGCGGTCATGACTTGGTTTATGGTATAAGAGTGACCTTACCCCCCTGTGATTTCCTTTATGATTCTCTTCAACTGAAAACACTTGGGGTGTATTGTTCAGCACACTATAATGAGCAGGGGTTCACAGGGAGATGCCCACTGACCCTTCCACAGCATAAATATCCATATGATTGAATAAACACCGCGCTCCTAAATCTTGAACAAAAATTTAAATTAAGTGCTACAACGTACTAGACCATTTATCCCTATCCGGCCTCAAAAGAAATTGTGTAAAATAAAGTACAGAGCAAAAATTATTATAACAAACACCTGTTAGTGAAAGGCTTGCACCTGTACAAAGTGATATAGATATTTTAAATATATTTACAAATCATTAGGATAAGTTCATATAAATGTCCCAAAACACATGCACATGTGCTAAAAGTGATACGAAAAAAAATTCCAAGTATTGATGAATCCAGTGAGTATCCCAAGTTCATGCACCAGTTAATAGTGATCACCTTTCACTCTTGTGCGCTTACCAGAATCTCATAAAAACAACTCCTTAGATCAATGCTTTATAAACGTGCTCCATGAAATAATTCCAAGCTCAGATGAAGTTCCATATATCACAAGCTCAGATGAAGTTCCTTATATCACTCCATATATTCAGTGATCACATAGAAAATTGCCTTCTGTTCTTTTTCTATGTGAAATGTGAAAAAGATCTCTCCATGAGGCCATTAGTTGTGACAAGTGGCAGGCAACATGGCAAAAGAATCCTCTAGGAACATCAGGATTAGAGAACATAATTATAAAACAATCTCTCAATGGTACCATTCCCCAGTGAAATTACATTTCAATTTCATTGAGCATTGCTGGAGGTGTGAACAAGAAAGAGGCTCCTTTGAACACATTTGGTGAAAATGTATAAAAATTCGGAGTGTCTGGGAACTGGCTGAAAACGTAATTAAGGAGGTTCTGCAGCACTATATAAACATAGATATTTGGATAGGTCCTTTAAGTTTCCATCCAAAGGGAAAGGGAATGAATAAAGGTACATTCTTATTAGTTATGCATATTTTAAATGCAGTTAAGCTGCTGAAATCGTCAACTAAAGTACTAGAGTTAGAGGATGTCACAGCAATTAAAGTGGACCAACACCCAGGATTTTGACTATCCTGGGTATTGGTCCACTTCCGCGGGGCACCCCGATCGTGGGTGCCCCGCTGTGTGAAACCCTCAGAAAGCCCCGAAAACTCACCTGACCCCGCTCCCACGTGACTCGCTCGTCCAATCGCCGCCGCCGAACAAGGAGAGGCAGCGACGGACAAGCTGAGCGTGGGCCGCCGCCGCCTCCCGCGTGTCCCTCTTACAGGGAGCGCGGCGCGCCGGCCATTCACAAACGGCCGGCGCGGGTGCGCGCCCTGCTAGAGGGACGCGCGGGAGGTGGCGGCCCGTGCATGCGCCGCTGCAGCGAGGATCAGGTAGGATTTTTGGGGATCTGGGGGGGTTTCACACAGCGATCGGGGTGCCCCGCAGCCAGGGAGCTGATCGGCCCGGGAATCTTATAGATTCCCGGGCAGATCAGGGGAGGGAGTTGGTCCACTTTAAGGAAGAAATAATGGAATCATATGTAGATGTGTGGGGGGGCTGGCAGAGGTATTGTTGGGGGGAGGGGTGAAGATGAGTACCGAGGGAGGGGGGAGAAAATATATTTAACTTATTTAGGTATCTAGGTTTTTTTTTTCTTCTTCTCTTTTCTTCTTTTTTTCCCTATTGTGCTTTCTTTATTTTTTCTTTAGGAGTCAGCAACCCATGGATCTTTACATTTTGGGCCCTCGTCTTTTGGGAGGGGGGTAAAGGATGGGGTGATTTTGTGTAATGAATTCATTGGTATTAACGGTTAAATAATGGTTCATTTAGGAGCTAAAATGGTAAAGTTGAACTTTGATCTGAAGTATTATTGCACTGATATAGATTAGAATAAATAATGCAATATATATGCAATATATAATGTTTTTAACATAGCAATATAATATTGAAATGTATATGTATCATAATTGCTCTTTATTTTTTTAATGTTAATGATAAAATAAAGATTGAAATAAAAAAAAAATTAAAACGAGAATTTGTTTTGCAATTTAAACACTGGTCTGTGTGATTATGTACTTTAGTGTGTGTTTGGTGCCTTGTCTACCGCATGGTCCAAGCAACGCACAAACACATGTTCACAGGGAGGCTGATTCATCATTAGCGGCAGGTAGCGACAGATGAGCGTCTGTAGCAGGCATTTTCAGAGCGCCCGCTAGTAGTCGCAGTGGTCGGCCGTGAGTTGCTAGTTTATAGCGACTCAGTCGCTGTGTAGTAATGTTGAAGACGAGTCGCTATTTGACCAGTACAGCGCTGTATGGGAGCGCATGGTAGTGACTGCTCATAGCGACCGACTCACAACATATTCAAGAAAAAAAAAGCCTCACACAGAAAAATGCTTATCTGAAGCCCAGAGCGCAGGAGGCGGTGTGTTTAAAGTCTGTTTTTCAGCATCTATCAACTAGTAACAAAGCAAAAACATATGGAATTACATTGTAGCAGCATTGTAACATGAACACTTTAATGGCAGACCTGTAATGTCATTTCTGAAGAAATATTTAAAAAATGTGAAAAAACTGCTATTTCAATGCCAGAAGAGGTCACAGAATTATTTGTGATTTTTGGGGAAAAAAAAAAAAACCCTGTTTAAAGAGAAGAAAAGGTTCGTCCATTGAAATGTATGGGTGAGCGACAGGTAGCGAGAGGTCATACCTGGCACTGTGCAAGGATGAACGCTGGCGCTGTTCCCTGTGCCGTGTCTGGCGTTCACCAGTCGCTATCTGTCGCTACCTCTCATTAACCAGGCGCTACCTGACGCTATCCTTTCTTAAATAACCCCCTTAATATTCTGGGTGTGTTACCGCTCACACAACAATGTTGGCACACAAAACATTGGAGGAAACCCCCCTAAAGTAAACCAAAAAATAGGGTTACACATCATCATGATCTAAAATAAACAGAGAAAATAAATTTAACTAAGCCACCTACTCCATGCTCTCCATTGGCAGCTCAATTGAGGGAGCTTCTTGGTTTTCGGGGGCCACTTCAAACTGCTCTAATAATTCCTTCAGTCATCTGTTGTGTCGCCGTTGTTCCTGGAGGGATTCCTGCATTGTGTTTGCAAGCGAGGTAAGTGAATGTAGCTGACGGTTTATTTGCATCATCTGTCTTCTTAACATGATGCAAAATCCCCTTTGGATGGTGAGGAAGCTGCTGGTGCGGGCCCAGCAACTTACTCTTCCCTTGTAGCTGGCTGGATTTCTGTATGTGGCTACTCCAGCTGATGATGCTAAAACATCAGGTCATTTGGGCAGCCGAAAAACCTTAGGGCTTGCCTAGTGGCCTACTCTTAGACGTGATGTCACTGCCTTTGTCGAAGCATGTTCAGTGTGTGTTCGGACCAAGGGAACCCATAAACCTCCTGCTGGGTTACTTGTTCCTTTGGAGGTCCCTAGTGAGCCATGGACCTATATTTCTATGGATTTCATAGTTGATTTATCCAGGTCACAAGGTAACACTGTCATTTGGGTCATAGTTGACCATTTCAGTAAAATGGCGCATTTTGCTCCTTCACTGGCTCAGTTATTTATCAAACATATTTTCCGCATTCATGGTATACCCCAATATATTGACTCTGATCAGGGGATCCAATTTATTTCTCAGTTTTGAAGGGAGTTCTGTGCCTATTTGGGTACTAAAATCTTGTCTTTAGAGCAGTACTTGCGCTGTTATGTATCGGACTGCCAAGACAGGTGCATGCGGATGCATTGGTGCATGGTTTATGCACGTTGAGCGCACAACCATTAATCGGCCTTACTGTCAGCACTTACATTTGCTCCTGTATCCACTTATCTGCCTCACAGATTTTCTTCCGGTCGCGGCCATTCCTTTCCCAGCTTCCCAGCCTGCATTCAACAGACATAATCTACAATGCACAGTGGCAGGAAACCCAGCAGCACTTCCTCTTTGCAGGTGGCCTGCAGCTCCATGTGACTCCATTTTGGTGGTAAAATTTACCAAAGCAGGAATTTTTATGTGCAGCAATCTAGGGAGGGATGCATATGAGCACTGTTTCTTGTATGGGTGTTGGTCTGGTTTAACAAAGGAGGCATCTGTTCTGTATGTTGATAAACCAAGAGTAACTCAAAATTAACTGTCCAACCTCCAGAAGATATTGAAGAAAAAAAAATATTTTTTACATGACCATACGCAAGGTCAGTTGCACAGGCTGCAGTGGTCCTGTTTCTGCAATTTTAGTTTTGTGCGGACAGTACTATTGCTAGCCAGTCAAAATGAACGCCCCTTCTTCCAGTCATAAGGGAAAAGGCCCCTTCACTGATTGGCAGCAGGGGGCTCACCATGTGGGCATGTCATGCTATTAGTGGTGGACAAGGGACCAGCATTGCAACATGCCTATTTAGCCAGAGCCTGTGGGACAATCTCTTTAATCACTTAGATTAGGCAGTAATTACCCTTCATATGGTCATCATTGCCCTAGATGTGCCTCCATGAGCTACTCTTGCCTAGTTTGCTGTAGAAATGTGGGCTATCTAGTGTTTGGTGTAAAGTATGATATCACACACTCAGCATAGAGTCCCCCCCCCCCACCCCCATGGGATTGCTATTCAACAAAACCAGGCACAGCAGTGTTCAACAACTTCCTTCAAGAATGGAAGCCAGGATTTAGGATCTGAACACATCCTCCCTATGGACAATTGTTTCTGATAGGACGACATGTTTATTTAAAGCTGGCTGGAGACCACCCTTGAAGGACAAGCCTTTATTGACACAAGACCTTTTACAAACATGCTCGTTCATTTATTTTACATTCCAGTCCACATCCAAAACATTTTTCTTCAATGTGCTACATTGAGGAGAATAACTGGGAACGGGTCCATAGAAAAATACTGGACAGCACTTTTCCAGTGGCAGTAGAATAGCAGGCAACTAGCAGGGTTGCACACAGTGGGTGGTTATCTAACCAGACCAGGTCTGGTTCAGGTCCACTTTAAAAAAATTATTTAAGTAGGAACATGAAGCAAGGGAAATGCAGGGGCTTTCATTGCTAACATCAGTCTGAAAGAAATTACTTGTCCAGATGCCATTACTTCCCCATTTGGAAAACAATTGAACTCTGGGGAAACCTAAATGTGCAGACATTAGTGGAAAGGCTGTCCCACTGAATCCAGGACATCTGGTCAGTTTGAAACTGGGGCCCCGCTCTGGCTTATTGATAGTGGATGGATTGATAAAGGGTTAATTAAGGATCAGAGATATCTAAGTTGTGCTTTAAGGGTGTGTTCAGGAGTGTGGCTACACATACACACAGAGGTGTATCACAGAATGCTGTGGATATTTGTTCATCCAAAGATCACAAACCTGACACACCTATTGCCCTTTAAAGCAGTCAGTTTAACTAAGTCTCATTTTTGAGTCCCCAACAAATGATCTGTAAGAGCAGAAGACAAGTTCAGTGCTGTGTCCTCCCCAGAGACAATGTAAACGGACAAGGTGAGAGCACCCGCTGCCGCCTCTCACGCATCCCTCTAGCAGTGCGCGCACCCGCGCCTGGCGTTTGTGAATGGCCGGCGTCCCTGTAAGAGGGACGCGCGAGAGGCGGCGGCGGCAGCGGCGGCGGGCGCTCTCACCTTGCTCGTCGACGGACCTCGCTTGTCCGTCGGCGGTGATTGGTGGAGCGAGTCACGTGGGAGCGGGGTCAGGTGAGTTTTTGGGGCTTTCTGGGGGGTTTCACACCCCCAATCGGGGTGCCCCGCGGAAGTGGACCAACACCCAGGATAGTGAAAATCCTGGGTGTTGGTCCACTTTAAGGCCGGGAGCCTCATGACTGTCCTGCGCTTCCTCCAGAAGCTTACCAGCCCTGGGAATGGGGGGGGGGGGGAGATCGGGGAAGTGACCTCAGGGGGGAGGGGGAGTATAAAAGGTTCCCCCTCCCCTTCCTCTTTGACCCCCGACCTCCTCCTGGAACGAACCGTAACACTTGGCGCTCTTCCAGACCCCCTCATGGAAGCCCTCATGGCAGTGCTGTGCCCTCCTCGGGTGCTCCCTCCAAGTTCGCCCGGCTCAGCCCATCTCCCTCTCGCTGTGCATATCAGCGGGGGAGCCCCGCCCACCGCTCCCCATTATCAGGAGGTTCCAATCACCATGGCGGGCCCGACCTCTCTTCAGCGCAGACGCGTGGCTGTATGCGACAGGCTAAGGTGGCTCAGTTCCTCCCCGCCCAGTGCTCCAGGGGGATGCCCCTCCCTTCACCCAGACCCATCGGACAGGAGAGGCAGGGATCAAAGCCTCAGGCAGGCCACCTGCTCAGGTACAGTAGCCCCTGGCATCTGTCCTGACGTCCGTGGGGCTCCTCAAGCACCAAACAGTATCAGGACACGTACAGGAGCCCCCCGGCGTCTTCCCTGAATCCCGTGGGGCTCCTCAAGCACCGCACACTATCAGACCACTTACAGGGGCTCCCAGTGTCTGCACTGATGCATGGGGGGCTCCTCAAGCAGCACACAACCCACTCCTGCCCAGTTCCCTTGTCTGGGATGCCCCCTACCTGGCCACCAAATGGCAGCCGACTTGGGGATCCCCCCGGATCCCAGTACACTCACCGCCCCTCCTCCCTGCAGCGTTTGGCGAACAAAACCCCCAGCCCCCCAGTTCTTATTCCAAGCGGGTCTAGCAACCCCACCCCCCGCTCACTTGCAGGCATGGCCGTTTTGATCTGGCAGCCCCGCTGCCTGGCCTAGTGCACACCCCAGGTCACCAGCGCTCCAGCACTGCGCACCAGCATTTCGCCCCAGCTCGTGGGGGTTGGGTTTCCCGAAAAGTGCAGGCTCCTCGTCTCTTCTTTTCTCTCAGCAGGCAGTGTCCAATCAGGAGGGGGTCTGGATCAGAATGGCGGTCAGGGCATCAGGACGGTGGTACGGAGAGGTCAATGCCGGGACGGTCCGGTTCGCACCGGCAACCGGTGCGGAGGGAACAAGATCATCGGCAGAAGCTTCAGAAGCACCAGGTTCGGCGAGAGTGTGGGAACATACGTCGAGGGGCCCAGGTCCTCCAAGAAAATGTAGTCAGGAGGGCGTCCTGTTTGGTGTGGCCATTCATCAAGGTGAGCCTCAACAGGTCGCAATTTTAACAACGTGTCGCAGTTGTGGTGTGGAGGTTTTCACAGGCATGCGTGAGTTGTTGGACAGATGGAAGGCCTCGGGGACAGAGTAGGCAGTGGGCCTGAGGGCGGTCTGGGGCCCAGGGAGGCGATGAGAAAATATAGCGGGGCGTTGAATCAGACAGTGGTGGCAGCTCTGGAGCGGGACCAGGTAGGTATCTAGACCAACGTGCGGAAAAGGTGCTGGCCCAAGGTCTTCGGGAGGGTTTCCCATGAAATGCACCCCCTAAAGTGGGGTCTTTAAAAAAAGTCAGCCCACCTCCGTCCGGAGGTGGTGAGGAAAGAATTGGAGCAGGCGGTAATATTGGGGAGCGTGTCAGGGCCGTTTGCCGATCCCCCATTGGAGTGATTGGTGGTGTCTCCGTTGGGAGTGGTACCAAAGAAGGAGAAGGGCAAGTTTCTCCTGATTCACCACCTATCCTTTCCATAGGGGAGTTTGGTTAACGACGTGATCTTCGGTGACGTACACGTCATTTGACTTTGCGTTGGCACTGGTTCGGGAAGCGGGCCCAGGGGCGCTCATGGCAAAAACAGACATTGAATAGGCATTCAGGTTGCTGCCAGTGCACCCGGAGAGTGTGCACTTGTTGGGGTGTCTCTATGAAGGGGGGTATTATGTGGATCGCTGTCTCCCGATGGGATGTTTGATCTCTTGTGTGTACTTCGAGGCTTTCAGCCTGGAGTGGATGGTGAAGGAGAGAGCGGGCGTGGCATCCATCATACATTACCTGGATGACATCATATGTGTTGGGTCCACGGGAACAAGAGAGTGCGAGCTCATCCTGGCGACCATGCTCAACGTGTTCCGGCTATTCAGTGTACCGCTGGCGCATGACAAAACGGAGGGCCCGGCGACATCCATTAAGTTTCTCGGGATCGAGATCAGGCTGGAATAGATCCTCAGGCTTAGGAAGATTAGGAAGCTGAACTTCGTGAGTCGAGTATTGCCTATGAGGTGGGTTTTTTGTGATGATTGTCGTTAGGGACAGCAGGAATTCGGGAGCCACATCATTTCATCCGGTTAACGGCAGAGCTGTTACAGAGGATGTAAGGATGTGGATTTCCTTCTTAAAATAGTTTAATGGCTCGGCTACTGGTTGGAGGACCATGAGGACAAATGGGAAGTTGAAATTGTTCATGGATGTGGCAGGTTCTGTTGGTTTTGGGGCCTATTTGAACGGGCATCGGTGTGCGGGTCATGGCCAAAGAGGTGGGTTGAATCAGCGATGATTAAAAACCTGGCCCTTTTTGGAGCTATTGCCGTTGGTGGTGGCAATAATCCTGGGGGGGCATTTAGGAATAAGGCAGGTTGTTTTCATTCCGACAACATGTCTGTAGTAGCGGCGGTTAACTCGCAGACATGGTTATCTCCGCCGGTCGTCGTACTGTTGCGTCAGCTGGTGCTGGCATGTTTGAGGTGGAATGGGATTGTTTTCGGAGCTTGGTGCCCGAGGTGAGTGAGGTTGGCGAGGCATGCCCAGATTGGCTGATGAAGGTCGTATGAGGCGCTTGTTCAAGCTGATATAGAGGTCGGTCGCACCATCTACGTGGGGGGGGTTACTCGAAGGTTTAGCGGCACTGGTTCGGGTTGGAGAGCCAATTTGGGGTCCCTATCATGGAGGGAGAGAGGCCTGATTTGATCATGTGGTACGTGGGTGAGCTGCTGGCAGGGAGAAGTCCTCAGCCGCTATAGATAAAAAGCTGGCTGCACTGGCCTTCTTATACTGATTGTCGGGATGGAAGGATTTTACAAAAACATTCTGAGTAAGGCAGGCACTGAAGGGCTCGTGCAGGGAGCGCAGGGATCATTGGGAGACTGGCTCAGTTCTGCTCGTCTGAGTTTGAGGTGAAATTATTTCAGGCGGCATTTTCGTTGCCATTTTTCTGGGGCTCTAAGAGGGGCTCTAAGAGTAAGTGAGCCGGAGCAGACGGGAGCTGGGAGGTTTACAGTTAGACGACGTCACTTTTGCAGGGGAGGGGGTCTGAATACGGATTCGTTTTTCAAGAACTGACCAGGGAGGAAAGGGAGTAAGTATTTTCCTGGGTCAGATGGGGCCTTGCGTATCATATCCAGTCTTTGCATTGAGGGGATTTTTGGGTGTTCATGCAGTATTCAGGAGATGCTTGGGATTGTGCAGCAGGGAGTATGGCCCTCATTCCATTCGCATAGGAGCAGCAATGGAGGACGGCAATACTGGGCTTGCCGGGAAGAATTGAGCAGGCGTAACAGCGCAGGGATGTCTGTGGGGGGATAACGTGCCCGGGGGAGTATGTTTCGTGTGGTTACTAATACATTTTTTCTTTTAAATCCGGCCTGCTCAGTGCTGGTGGTTGGCCATTTGTTTATATTTTTGCGCAGAAAGAATCACTGCGGAAAAGCAGCAGACAACTCAGCATTCCCGAGGAGTGAGCGAAGCTGGTTCGGGCCGGCATTAGGGGACTGAGGTGGTGCGCGGTAAGGGAGCATGTTATGAAGATGGCTGAAAAATGGGGTCCTCCTGGGGTGTTAGTGTGTCAAGCGGGCGGGAACGACTTGGGACAGGTTCCGATGAAGCATCTGATCAAGGCGATCACGAGGGATCTTCTATATTTTTTTAGGGGAATTTCCTGGGGTGGTCAGGAGGAGTCAAGTAGGCAAATGTCAGGAGGGTAGGTGGCTGAGCTTTAGGGGAGGGGCCGGTGGGGGGGGGAGTTAGATCCTGGCTGTTAGCCCAAGTGAGCTCGCAGGCCTAGGAGGGATGCACTGAGCTCAGAAATTGGCTTCTGCTCTTCTGGATCGGGAAGTATTTGAGCCTTCTTGCCCGTCTGACCTCCCTTGTTTTGCTAGCTCTGTTGTGGTGGGAATCTCAGACCCAGATTAGTAATGGGGGGCTTAGTTTGCACTTGTTATTTATTACTATTTTGTTGAGGATGTAGCCAATTAAATTCCATTGCGTTGTTAGCAGCTGAAGGTTTATGGAACACTAGCTCAGTCATGATTCAGTGCTATTCAAACAGAGTTTTAGCAATGTTTCTCTCTGGTTTTTGTTTGGTTTTCGGCCAATTTGTCTGCTTTTTTGCCATTCTCCCCTGTTCATTCATCCTGTTTTGTTTTTTTGTTCCATATTTCTTTCATTGCAGCCTTTTTCCAGTTTTTCTTCCATGTTGTTCATGGTCTTCCTCTATTATATTTTCTCTTTCTTTCTACCTATTCTTTTGTTTCTTTGTTACCTCCTTCTTAATATCTCTTTTTCACCTTCCAATTTAAATTAATGTGCACTGCAATGAACCATGTGTCCTAAAGGAGGAGGTGCAGCTACACATGCGTGCTCAGCTGTTTCCTGTCCTCTATTTTTTTGTTTTTCATAAGTAAAGATGAGTATCTCTCAAATGCAGGGCTCACTGGTAGTGTGAGGGGGTAGGTTGGGTCCATTTTAAGTTATGCATGTTAAGGTGATGCTCAAGTGGGTGGTCTAAGTGTCTCGACCCCCTCCAATCCCCCAGAACATCACTTCTGTGGCTGCCTTTTCAGAATCAGAATCAGAATCAGATTTGTTTCTCCTGGTACATACATTACATATGTACATATGTACTAGGAATTTATTTTGGCAGAGAGGCTACAGGGATACAACAGGCATTCTTGAGCATAGCATGCATGGTCGGCCTTTAGGTTGTGTGAGCTGTGCAGTCGTACAGGGTGCCATCCTGATCGCTCTATAAACTGGGTGGAAATAGACACCATTTAGATGCTTCTTTGAGCCGTATTTATGAAGTGTCAGCGCCACACTCAGCGTTTGCCCTCAGCTTCACACAGCGTGTGATTTAAGCAACATAAACCAGGCTGCTCCAATGCAGCCGCCAGCTAGATTTTACACTAGTGGAGAAAAGGTTGCCGAGTCGGGTGCTCTGGTTGAAGCAGCACCAGTTGTAACCTGGTTCTGGAGGTCAATTTCTCATGGAGCACAATGAGAAGAACTGGATTGAAGTGTTTAATGTTTATAATTAATATTACATACATTTACGGTATTTGTACAGAACTATATTGTGACTTGTCAGTAATAGAAACGCAGAACCTAGATGTTGCAAAATGACATTTTTTTCATATAAAAATCTATTTTTGGGGCTTCTTTTAGTTACAAATGTGTAATTTGGAAAACAACAAAATACAGCCTAAGCGCCCTGTAAAGTGATTTTTTTGTAACAGTAATGATGAAACGCTGACCAGCCCCAGAAAAATACAGCACCAATCTTTTCAGGAAGAAAAAAAAAGATAAGTACGCTGGGCGGCGCCGAGAAGACGGCATACAAAGTTGAGCTCACTGGCGCTGGGATAATTGCCAGTCGGGTCCAACAGGAGCTGACACAGGCAGGCCAATACCTAGTGCCACAAACAAAAGCAAATTAGTTAGCATCCAATGCAGCGACTGCTAGCGGCATTGCAGTCCACAGCACAGCGCCAGAAAAGACAAAAATGCCGGCTCTCCAAAACTGGTGCTATGGCCAAAAAAATGCACTTCATAAATAAGGCCCATTCTCTACTGGTATCTTTTCTCTAATCTTCCCCTCTCTTTCCTATCTGATCGATCGATTCTCTATCTTTCTCTCTGTCCTCGTTCCATTTTTTTATCTCGCTTCCACATTCCCTTCTCATTCTCATTTCTATATTTGTTTCTTTATTTTCATTTTCAACCCCCCTCCTTCTTTTACATTTTTTACACATTCTACTCATCTCTTTCTCTTGTCACCTTCCTTCCCTTTTTTTCAGCTTGCTTTCCTCACTTTTTCTACATTCCCTTTTCTTTCTCTCTTTTTTTATATTCCCTTTTCTTATTTTTAACACATTTTCTCCCCCTCTCTTCCTCATTCCACCCATTAATTCATATTGTCCCTCTCTTCCATCTCACCTTCTTCTTTTATCTTCACTTCCTTTATTTTTTCCTCGCTCATTCTCCCTCACTCTTCCAAATTCACTCCTTCTACTTATTAAAGTGGACCAACACCCAGGATTTTGACTATCCTGGGTTTTGGTCCACTTCGGCGGGGCACCCCGATCGGGGGTGCCCCGCTGTGTGAAACCCCCCAGAAAGCCCCAAAATCTTACCTGTCCCCGCTCCCACGTGACTGGACGGTCCAATCCCCGCCAACGTCCAGGCGGGGATCAGGAACGTCCAAGCGGCTGCCGCCGCCTCCCTCGCGTCACTTTCGGCGCATGCGCGCCCCCGCCGGCCATCCGCAGACGGCCGGCGCGGGCGCGAGCACGCCTACAGGGGCGCGAGGGAGGCGGCGGCGGCCGGCCGTCGCCGAAGATCAGGTAAGCGATTTGGGGTGTCTGGGGGGGTTTCACCCCGCGGGACATCCCGATCTCGGATGTCCCGCGGGGTGGGAGGTGATCGGCCCGGGAATCTTATAGATTTCCGGGCCGATCACCTCTCGGTGTTGGTCCACTTTAAACTTTCCCCTTATCATTCTTTCCACATTCTGTCCATCTCCTTTTCTGTGCACCTTACTTGCATGGACCATCTCTCTCTGTCCCCTAAATGTGAATTTACATTCTGTTTCTGGGGTAAGGTGGGGGGCACTATACTGAACTGCTGCACAGGGTGACATTTCACCAGAGGCCGGCCCTGGTAGCATGGCCACTGTTTGCATTGGAAAATACTTAGCGGCACCACTCAAAGGAAAGTGGTGGCAACAGGGAAGAAGAGATGCAAGAGAAGGGATAGTGTGCTCAGAGCACAACTGAGGATCAGGCTGTATTGGTTTAGGAGGCGAGAGAGTGGGTGCCTGGCCACAAAGGGTTAAGCAGCAACTAAGGAGCACCTATGCAAAATATCATATATTGATGTTCTTGCAACAGTCACATTCTCATATTCACCACTTCTGAGGAATGCCAAAGCCACACCCTCACTACCCCCCCCCCCCCCCCATTCTGGACTACCGGTCCTGAGCATGTTCTGCCCCTGCAACACTCAGGACCATTGCATTGTGGGATCATACCCACCACATCAAAATATCTGCCCTACAGTAGCATCTCTTTAAAGTGGACCAACATCCGGGGGGATCGGCCCGAGAATCTATAAGATTCCCGGGCCGATCAGATCCCTCCCCGCAGGGCATCTGAAATCAGGATGTCCCGCGGGGTGAAACCCCCCCAGGAAGCCCGCGGCCGCGTCTCGCGGTTCCCTCTAGCAGGGCGCGCACCGTTTGTGAATGGCCGTGCGAGACGGGGCTTCCAGCGCTCAGAGCCGCTGTGGTTGGACGCCGCTTGTACGTGCATACCACAGCAGCTCTGAGCGCTCTGATTGGACGAGCGCCCGCGTAGGAGCGTGGTGAGGTGAGTGTTTCCGGGCGTCCCGGGGGGTTTCACACAGCGGGGTACCCCCGATCGGGGTGCCCCACCAAAGTGGACCAAAACCAACTAAGGACCAACTAAGGAGCAACTAAGGAGCACCTATGCAAAATATCATATATTGATGTTCTTGCAACAGTCACATTCTCATATTCACCACTTCTGAGGAATGCCAAAGCCACACCCTCACTACCCCCCCCCCCCCCCATTCTGGACTACCGGTCCTGAGCATGTTCTGCCCCTGCAACACTCAGGACCATTGCATTGTGGGATCATACCCACCACATCAAAATATCTGCCCTACAGTAGCATCTCTTTAAAGTGGACCAACATCCGGGGGGATCGGCCCGAGAATCTATAAGATTCCCGGGCCGATCAGATCCCTCCCCGCAGGGCATCTGAAATCAGGATGTCCCGCGGGGTGAAACCCCCCCAGGAAGCCCGCGGCCGCGTCTCGCGGTTCCCTCTAGCAGGGCGCGCACCGTTTGTGAATGGCCGTGCGAGACGGGGCTTCCAGCGCTCAGAGCCGCTGTGGTTGGACGCCGCTTGTACGTGCATACCACAGCAGCTCTGAGCGCTCTGATTGGACGAGCGCCCGCGTAGGAGCGTGGTGAGGTGAGTGTTTCCGGGCGTCCCGGGGGGTTTCACACAGCGGGGTACCCCCGATCGGGGTGCCCCACCAAAGTGGACCAAAACCCAAGATAGTGGAAATCCTGGGTGTTGGTCCACTTTATAAGTGGCCATACCCACCCCTGGCCATGATCTGTTCCTGCAATGCTATAGCATCAGCTAACCGGCTGGGAAGCCCATTGAGAGCAGGTTTCATCAGGCCGTTCTGTGGCCCCTGTCTGCACATGTCTGCAAATGTAAAAATAAGAGGAACATTAGTGGGCTAATATAATAACTATATTATCGAACAGTAATATCCACCTAAAGATATTCCATCTGTTGGTTAAAATCAGCATTTTTAATCCAGGAAGGCTTGCTTTTCTAAGCATTGTGGGCCAGTTTTTTAGTAAATAACCCCCTCCCTCCTCCTGGCAGGGAAGTTGTTTGGCTAGCTGTCAGTTGTTGCCCATAGAATGGAATAACATGGCGGTATTTGGGGAAAATGATTGCAGAATGCAGCTGGGGCTTGTGCCTAGGGACTGCACATTCCAGATCTGAGCACATAGCAACGCAGTACAAGCCCCTGTTTGTAAGGGTGTGGTGGACCGGAGTAATTTGTTTTTAAAAGCTCTCTGCAGTCCAGCCATGCCTCCCATGCTAGAAAACAAAGCTGGCGCGCGTTAGCATGTGTTCCTGGCACGCACGCTTTGGCCATCTTGAGTGTTAGCTCAGAGGTGAGCTGTCATATCCTCAGTGTCAGAGATGGAAGTGACACTCCTCTGGTGGGAGGGAGGGAGGGATGGATGGATGAATGGTGGGAGGGAGTGCGCTGCCTGTCTCCGGAGTGAATGAATCACACTGCTCCAGTCTGCACAGCAGCTGCACATAGATCACATCATCTGCACAACCAGGGAGCGCAGGTAGGTCATTTCCCTCTAGCAGGAAACAGCAGAGCAATATTATAGACCATCAAGAGAGCAGCAGTGTGAACAGAGCTGCACTAAAGTATTTAGAAACAAGAAAATATGTTTTTTATAGTTAATTACATATGTTGTTGTGTTTTTGTGTTTAGTCCCATTGGTAAAGATTTTTTTTTCATTTTTTTTTTGTGTTGAGTTGGAATGGGTCTCAAAACTCCAAAATTGCAGATGCTCTCAAAATGATTTGGATAAGCCCCATAAAAGTAGTAAATACATTTTTCATTTTTATTCTATTGGGAAATAAGCTCCTGCACCTGATTGGGTTTCAGCAGAGGTGTAGCTGAGGGGGCAGGGGGGGGCACATGCTCCAGGTGCAGCAGGTCAGGGGGGGGCCTGAACACAGGTGGGGCGCCATTTCAAATCTTTGCCCTGGGTGCCAGAAAGCCCAGCTACTCCTCTGGGTTCAGGATGGAGTTGCTCTGCAAGTGATGTACACATTTTCTTAATGAAGTAGAGGTTTTATTTTATAAAGTTAGAAATATCAGCCACTAGTGGGGTCATCAAACACATTGAAATTGCCTTTCCTAAATGTGTTTCAACTTCCCATTGGCTACAATCATTTAGTAAAGCAGACCTCCAGTCAAACATTAGTGGGGGCATCTCATGGTAATGTAAAGAAATAGCTATACTCACTTTTTGTGACTTGCATGAGATGCCTCCCAGTCCAGATCTTTTATTTTTACCAGTTCAGAAAGGACCTGCGTGCTCCCTGGCTGAAGATACATTTGATTTAATTTGTTTTACTTATGTTTTAGTTTCTTAGTTCATACATGTCCTATTACTGGGTCCCTGACCTAGAATTTTAATTGTGAACGGACAGCACTGCTGCTTTGGTTTCTGGCCCCAACAAAAAAAAAGACTTCCCTCTGGGAAACAGGGAGGATGCTGAAAGGACACCTGTTTCTTAGCAACAGACTTTCCCTCTTTTGGAACTTTTAAACAATGACCCCTGGGACATGCTGGCATGGAGTGGCCCTCCATAACCATCAGGCATGGATGCTTTGTAGAATGGGTACCAGAAACTGCTTACTGCAATAATGCATGTCTCTGATTGAGGCTGTTGCATGTGCGTGCAGCTCTTTCCTATCCGTCACAAACTCTAGTAGAGAAAAGTGAGCATCTCTCTAATATACTCTCTAATATATTGACTGATGACATAAAGGGATAATTTAGGTTAGTTTAGTGTCCTTGTGAACCAGAACCCTCCTTGGAGTTACCTGGGAGGGTTTTTTGTCAGATCTAAGGTCTGAATTTCATTACTTTATTGGAAATCCTCTTATTTTTCAACAAAACAACATAAAAGGTAATAGCTAACAAAGGTTTACATCTCTGCAAAAAACATTTTGGTGTGACCCTAACCTACATGTTTACCTATATATGCTAAAATCACAGTGACTGGCCTCTCTAGTTCCAGAATGTGGTGTCTGCTCCCCATCCATTGGCCACCTGTTTTGGGCGAAGCACAGGTTCTATTCTAATAGGATGCCTTGGTCAGTCACATGTGGCCATGCTTAAAGAGGAACCCCAAGCTTTTTGTAACCCAGCAGCCACCTCCCCCTGTACCAAGCCCAGTTTGGGTGCTAAAATAATAGAACTCGTCACCTGATCACCTGATCACCGCAATCCTCCCCTGATTCCAGCAGGTGGTGGGACTCTGAATGGCAGCCGTAGACCTAAGTGACAGTTGTGCATCAGTGAAGGTAGAGTCACAGTGCTGCACGGGATTGGGTGGCAGACCTGCCACTCTGTGCATTCACTCCAAGATGACTACGCCCAGGACCGAGGTTAAACCAGACCAACAGCCTGGCACAGCTGGATAAGAAAGTTGGATTAGAAAGGTAGCAGCCATTTTGGAGCTTCCTCTCCTGGCATCTCAGCCATACTGCTGCCTGGATTCAACTAACATAACTGACAATGCACAGTAACAGGAAGCCCACCAGCACTTCCTGTTTGCAGGTGGCCTGCACATTCATGAACCGCCTTTTTGTTTTTAAAACTTACCACAGCAGGATCTGGAAAAAGATTGAAAACATTTTATGTGCAGAAATCTAAATTGCCCTGGGGAGGAATGCATGTGAGTGCTCTTTGTTGTGTTGGTCTGATTTTGTCATTTTTTATTATTGGTCCGCTTTAACTAGAGACTGGACTTTAAGAAGTGGTTAGCCAGCTAATCCTACTGGGCTAATGTCTGGACATAGACTGGACACTGCAGGCACTGATACTCTGACAGAAGGTTGTTGTGCCTACAATGGTGGCCTGACTGGAGACAGTTGTTTGCAAACTAGAATGGAAGTCTGTTGTGCCTGGTTGTGATGGTCACAGGTGTCCACACACCTTACAGTCTGCTTGAAGAGCATTCGTACAGCCCTGCCAAAAACACTGTATTCTGTAAGCTCCTTCCCAAAAAGTCAATTAATTTACTGTAAGCATGGACTGGGAGATATTTTTTAATGGCTACTGAATTAATGTTACATTTTATTGCATTCCTTCCTGCTGGCTAAACATTCTGCATTATACTTTGTTGCTGAGACTGTATGAAGCTGCAAATACTGTACCTCCATTCTCTGTTTTTTTATCAACATCCTATTTGACACATTGCCACTATTTATCCTGAGGAAATGTATGGCTTTGCTGTGTCTATCTCCAGGGACAGTGGTAGGGGAAGGCAAACTGGGCAATGGTCCGAGGCCCTGATCCTAAAGGGACCCCTGCCTGACCAATTTTTAATAATCTTGACTTTATTATTATTATTATTTAATTGATTTAATATTGCTTCTTGTGTGACGGGAGGGTAATTAGTTACTGATACTTGACACCCTGATGAAGTGGCGTTAGGATAATCGCCACGTAACGCATCGGTGGGACCTGATTGCAAAGCTTTAAAGTGGACTTGGGCCCTTATTTAACAAGGGATAGCGACAGGTAGCGACTGGTGAGCGGCCGGTAATGACGGGCCCTGCCACGAGAACGCCGGCTCCCCACCACAATCACACATTTATCAAGCCAATCCTGCTTAGCGACTGAGATAGCGCCAGATAGCCACTCATTCATCATTATTCCAGCCTCAGCCCACAGCGCCAGCGTCCGACCTTGAACAGCGACAGGTATGACCTCTCGCTACCTGGCGCTCTCCAATGCATTTCAATGGAACAATCTTTAAATATTCATAATTAATTATGTTTTTTTTTTTTTTTTTTTAAATGTGAAAAATTCTGTGACCACTTCTGCCATTTTAGATAATTTTTTTAAGGTAAAAAAAAAATTGTACAGAATTGATATTACAGGTCTGATATTAATGTATTCATATTACAAAATTATTTTAAAAAACTTTTTTTTTTGGTTTCCAAAAATATGGTTGTTTGGGGGATAAAAAACGACTTTTAACTCATCGCCGCCAGCGCTCTGGGGTTTAAACATGCATTTTACAGCGCGATTTGTTAATGAATATGGTGGGAGCCGGTCGCTATGGCCAGTCGCTATCATGCGCTCCCATACAGCGCGGAACCTGTCAAATAGCGACTCCTCACCCAATATTCAACATTACGGCAAACCGTCTGAGTCGCTATCAACAACCGAACAACGGCCAAGCACAGCGACTACTAGCGGGCGCTCTGAAAATGCCGCTACAGTCGCTCAACTGTCGCTACCTGCCGCTGTTAATGAATTGGCCTCCCCGACTCTTCAATTGGTAATGTTTGTTGTTACATCTTCTATTGATATCTACTTTACATTGCCATTGCTGCTGTATATGCCTTGGTGCCTTACTATTCCTTCTTCTTAGGTTGGCACAATCTGCACTTAGCACTTTATTTGTGCACTTTTTATTTATAAGGACATTTCAGTCCCCTGACTATTCCTTTACTGCGGTTTTTGCACATAGTCTTTTCTTTGCACTATTAGTATACCTCTATATTGCACTTTTTTCCTATTGCACTAGCACTTTCTGCGGGGGAGACCCCAAGGCATAACAACTGTATATGGTATTACCTCAATGCAATATATTTTTGGATTAAGGCATTATTAGTCTATTATGTCCATTTATCTCCGCACATTTGTTTTTAATTGTTTTTAATATGTCTATTTGTGGCTTTTCTTGTATATAACTTGTGCATTTTCACATGTAATAAAGGATTGATTTCAATTTACTCACTGTAGTGCGGCTGTATTATATAGGGGTGAGCATTTGTGGTCTGTGCTGGCAGTCCACCCCCTTTCTTTGAGTACTTAGGTACGCCCGTTCCGGGCGGCTAGTGCCCCCTCAGCCAGCATCCAGTTTGGTATAATATTTTTGCTGTGCAGGAATTTCTTTGTTTATTAGTTACTGATACAACATTAAGGGGATGCAGAGATGCACCATTGAATTATATGTGAAAAGGAAAAATTTAAAAAATCAGAGCTAATCTCAGGGTTCAAGCTTGATACTCAGGGGTGTACATAGGTTTCACAGGACCACATAGCAAAAGTTAGAGTGACCCCCCCCTAAAAAATACCTAACCCCCAGTTGTGTAATACACACAAAGAAATGCATGGACTGTGGCCTTGGTCTGCAAAAAGACCAATCATTCAGAGATCAGACTTGGACTGGTTCACCAGGTTTCCAGGGAATCCTCCAGTGGACCCCTGAACTGAGGGGCCCTTTGGGGGCCCCTTCTACAAAAGAGAATTAGCAAATAGTGTGCTGTGCATTTTTCAGTGATAGATGCAGTTGGTAATGCTGCATGTCACTGCTCTATTACAGGTCATCACAGGTTATCCACTCACACACAATACTTTTGGCTATTGTATCTGTGAATAAGCCTTGAAAATAAGACAATAATATTTGCATGTAACTGTACGGTATCCCTCTAGGAAGTGTTGGCAATCTATGGGGATCAGGTTAGTGGGCCCCATGAGGATTGTTATTTCCTGCTTGTTTTCCGGAGTGCCCTATACAAATAACATGCACCCTGCAGGACCTATCACGGTCCTTGTGGACAGTGCGTCAATACTGCATACTGCTGTGACCCAAGTCTAAAGATGTTGCCACAGGCACTGCAGGGTGAGAGAAGCAGCTTGGGTGGGGCCACCTTCTGCCATGGGCCCGGTAGCAGTAGCCAAAGAACCCCAGCCCCCAATGCATCATGGTTGGGGGGGGGGGGCCTTAGCAGGGACGTCTGGGGACAGGGGCTTGTGAAATCCAGGGCTGATTTATGGCCCCAGTCCACCACTAGGTGAAGCTGCAGCGCTAAACGCAACTGACTTTACATCAGTGTAACAGTGCCGCTGTGATTGGCTGAGTGACTCAGTCAAGTCCTCTGAGACAGCTTCCCTCCAAATCAAGGGGCACCCAGCAGGTGAGCAATAATTTTACACCCTTTAATTCGTTCCAGAACAAGGCCAGGGGGTCTGTGAAGGTCTGCTTCCATCCCATATATAGAACATTACTATAAAACCGATCTAAGATGTATTTATCTATTGGTATATTTTGGTATATTTGATATAAAGAACACATGCATACCCCCCAGTGTTCTGAAATGGAAAAACAGAACAAATTTAGTTGTAAATTGTAAAAATATTTAGTCAAATACCAACACTCCCGGTCGTGACCCACAAGGGACATGAGGGGGGGGGGGGGGGTCAGACATAGCACATTCGGCAATGACACATGTACACATGTTAGATAATGTTTTCACAAATAATTAAGTCAGCCGTCAGTGATTTATTATTCTCATTGGTAATACATTTCACCAGCTGTTTGTAGATGTTCCAAAATTATTCATCCACACACTAAAAACATGTTCTCTCCTACAGAAGTAAATTAGATAAGAAAATAAAACCACCCTGCACATTCATTTATTGAAGCAAACTTATGGAGAATTTTTACTTCTAGTCAAGCTTTCACTGAGACCTATAAGCAGAACTGTCTGTTATATTTATTAACACATGTTAACTTTAATACGCTCTATTCACTTGTGTCACCAGCCCATGACATAGGCATTGAATATTCTTCATTGCACATGCCCTCTGCCTCCCTATTGTTACGATGTTGTCAGGAATGTGAATCAGTGCGTAAGAAGAATACATGGACTACTCATCTAAGATTAGCAAAACCCACTTCTATGATCCCCCCATTTGCCCCCACCCCAGGAACTCACAATTTGTGATGCCCTACATTGTGAAACAAACCATGTATTACCATCATCACCTCAAACCAGGATTTACGCCCTATGCACATGCCTTATGGCCCTGCCATAACTTGAAATTCTGTAGCAGTTGTAAACAGGGCAAACGTGGCAGAAATGCCTCAGTGCAGTGCGGCTAACTTTAGCCATGCTCTGCTTAGAGGCCTAGAGGCATCCAAATCAGGTCACTCCTAGGGCAGGCAAGCCAAGATTCCGTATGACTGCAAAAATGGGAAAACAGGCTATAGAAGGCTACCAACTAACAAACAATGAATTACAACGCTAAGTTACTAATAATATAAGGAATACATTTGGTGATCTGGGCTGTATTCTCCATTAGGTACACAAGGGTCTGTGCCTAGAGCAGAAATCTTAAATCGGACCAAGACTCTTACAAGTGCTAATATGCATGCTGTCAGGCCCCGAGGGGCACCCGCCTTCTAGGTAAGTCCACAACCCCCAATCTCCGCTGCTAGCTTCAGCTATAGCCAAGCCCCCAGGACTTCATAGCACAAAGGATGTGAGCTTACAGGGGGTGAAGGTGGGTGAACCAGAGGCAAGACTGGGCAATGTCGGGTAAACAACCTTTATATGATGGGAGCTAACGGGATTGGCTGGGGGAATGTAGTGAAACCTTGGGCTGATTGCCCAGTTTAAACTTTAAAGGGCGTTTCGCCCAGAACAACTCTGGGCTCATTTAGCCTCCGGCACGTTTAGAGAAGCAGGGGATGCGGAGGTAAACGGAGGAGGCAGCCGTGCTCGGCACCGCACAAGCCGACACTGCCCGAGCCCCAGCCAGCCTCCTGGAGACAATGTGGGACCAATCCCGAGGTAAGTTGACCGTGACACATGCATTCAGATGCTGTACATAAAAATTCATTAACCTGTTTGTAACTCCTGTTGTGATACGTTTTAAATACAAAATTGTGTCTCATGGCATGGAGGTGTGTATTGTTGGGTGTCACTTGGTGGTGTCACTTATGTTATTTGAATTCAGACAGTAGCAAGGCTGAGATGCTGGTAGAAGAAGCTTCAAAATGGCCGCTAACAGGAGCAAGTCAGCTTTGAGTGGGTGCAGGAGTAAATCTAAGTGCCAACAATAATTCTGTATTATGCATGCAGATAGGGAAAGGGAGTTTTTTTGCCAAATGTTCAAGGCTGTTGGTTTGGTTTAACTATGGTTCTGTTTTTTTTGTTTTGGTTCTTACTTGTCTTACCCTGTTGTACATTTGCATTGTGATCCAGTGTCAAAGTGTGGGGTGGGGGGAGCTGGGGCAAATGACAACCAGCTGATCCATTGTAAACCTTGGCAGTTTGGCTTTTTAATAGACATATAGAACATTTTTCATGTTTTACATCATTCCCCAGCTTCAGTCCACAGTGTCTTATAATGCACTGATCTTCCGATTTTGCCAATGTCCATGTTCATTAGGGGGGGTTGTAAATAATCTGTGTGCTTTGGTGTCGAGGGGTGTCATGATTAAAGCATACCTACAAAGACACGAACCCTAATACAGCCTATGTTAGTACACTGAATACAGTCTAGACCCAAAATCTAAAAGACTGTAGGTCTGGCAAGAAGCCCATCCCAGACTGCGATGCCCTGCATTGTGAAACCAGGCTTACCTCAAAATTAGGCCATATAGGTAACAAAAGCTCAGACTAGGGGCCCAGCTATCACATTATATGTTATGGGGGAGGCAGTATAGAGACTGGGACCCTCTATAACCTATATGTGATGGTTGAGGGCATAGTTTTAACCTCTATTCCCAAGGCAGCCAAGCTTACCTTATGATTCAGGCCATTGTGGAAACTGAAAATCAAACTAGGGGCCCAGCCATTACATTATAGGTTATGAGGGGCCCAGACACAATATATGCTCTATAGAGTCTGCCCCCATTCTGTAACTCATATTGTGATGGCTTGGCCCCTAGTTTAAAATGGGCCCCAGTATGCAGTCTATATAGAAAACTGAAGTTCAAACAAGGACCCCGTTTGTCACATTTTATGTTATGGACACAATATTCTTTGTATAAAATCTGCCCCCCATAACTTATAGGTTATGGCTAGGCCCCTAGTTTGAATTGGGCCCCAAGTCAAACCAGCTTAGGGAAGCAAACATCCTAATTTTTCATCAATACCAGCACCAATAGTGTGCCAGCCAGCGGGTCTCAGGTCAGGGTGGTCATTAGGGCCCTCTTCACAGCTGTTCCCCTTGGGCCCTTTGCTGGAGTCCTGGCTCTCCTGCCCTGATGGCTGCCCTGCTTCCAACTATCTATCAGTGCTGAATGTGGCTCTCATAGCAAGAACGTTTGTGGATGACTGCTAAAAGTAAAAGGTTTGTCTTTATTCTATTATTTTCTCGTTTACATGGTTTAAAAAGTAATACTTGCAATTTGCTGGAACTTTAGAGAATACACATGGTTAAAAGATACAAAGTGGACCAAATGGTTAAATCATGCTCAGGGAGTAATGAAAACAATAGCAACAAAATAGTAATTAGCTGAGAAATCTCAGCATAGGTTTTCTGTGAGCTAAATTGCAGCCTGTTCCAATCTATTTCCTGCCAATGTCTGGGCACAAAGTGCTATCAAGTGTCCCTGACTCTGCAATGTTTTGCTGACAATTTGGAGATTTAACAGAAAGGCTGAAAGCACAGCAGTTCCACTTCTAGTTACTAAGCATGGGCAGTTCTATAGCACCGAGACCTTGGGCTTAATTTATGATGTGCGTGAAATTTATGATGTGTGATATTAGCACACTGTTGTGGCTATAGTGCCAGCTTCAGGGCGCCGGCATTCCTGTCTAATCTGGCGCTCTGCTGAGTACTACATTGTCGCTAGCAGTCGCTGGTCAGAACACTAACCAATTAGCTTTGATTGTTGCATTGAGGTATTGGCCTGCCTATGTCAGTACCTGTTGGACCCAGGACCAGTGAGTGCGACTATGAGGCCGATTCATTAATAGCGCCAGGTAGCGACAGATGAGCGCCAGTAGCGGTATTTTCACAGCGCACGCTAGTACGCTAGGGGCCGGCGTTCTCGTGGCGGTGAGCGTCATTTCCGTTCGCTCACCATTCGCTACCTGGCGCTATCCCTTGTTAAATAAGGGCCTTTGTACTGCCGCTTTTTCGGCCTTCCTCAGCATATTTATGAAATTTTTCCTCCTTAAAATCTTTGGTTCTGAATTTTGGTGCTGTATTATTAAATACTGCGTTTACTATATATATTACTATATTTTTCAATAAATGTGGATGTATAACAAAGTATACTGATCACTTTATATATATATATATTAAAGCGGGTGTGGGACATGGTCAGTGGACAGACAAACAGTGCACAAAGCCGCTTCCCCTGCTCTGTGCACATGCCGCCTGTCTGTGTAAAGGGCCACTCCAACACCTTTGCAAAAAAATGACATATTCCCCTCCCTGCCCCCTCCTATTAGCGGTCGTGAACGTCTAATAAAAGAGAAAAAAAACATTGTTAGCTAAAAGCTGGCTACCATGACTACTGACATTATACCAAAGTTAAAATAAAAATGATAAACTTTGGGCCTTGTATAAGATGTGCACCACACAGCATGTTTCTGGGGCCTATAGCACCAGTTTCGGAGTGCCAAGGCTTTTGTCTTATCTGTCGCTGGGCTTTGAGAGTACATTGGCGCTATCAGCCACTGCGCAGAACGCTTACTAATTGGCTTTCATTTTTGCACTAGGTATTGACTGGCCTGTGTCAGCACCTGTTGGCCTCGACCGCCAAATAACCCAGCGCCAGTGACACTTTGAGACACTTTGCGCCGCTATTTTTCCAGCCCTTCACACCGCAATTTTTTTCTCCTTGAAAAGATTGGCGCGGTATATTTCAGGTGCTGGTCAGTGTGTAGCAAAAGCAGTGCTTTGTGTGTACAGGGGCTTGAGAGGGAGACTAAGGCCCTTATTTATGAAGGAATAGCGTCAGGTAGCGACTGGTGAGCGACCGGTAATGACAGGCACCACCACGAGAACGCCGGCTCCCCACCACAATCACACATTTATCAACCCGATCCTACTTAGCGACTGAGATAGCGCCATATAGCCACTCATTCATCATTATTCCGACCTTGAACAGCGACAGGTATGACCTCTCGCTACCTGGCACGCTCCAATGCATTTCAATGGAACAATCTTTAAATATTCATAATTAATTGTTATTAATGTCTTTTTTTTTTTTTTAATGTGAAAAAGTCTGTGACCACTTCTGCCATGTTAGATAATTTTTTTAAGGTAAAAAAAAAAAATGTGTGCAGAATTGATATTACAGGTCTGATATTATTGTATTCATATTTTTTTAAGGTAAAAAAAAAAAAAATTGTGCAGAATTGATATTACAGGTCTGATATTGTATTCATATTACTAAATTCTTAAAAAAAAATTTTTATTTTTGGTTTCCAAAAATATGGTGGTTTGGGGGTTAAAAAACTACTTTTAACACATCGCCGCCAGCGCTCTGGGGTTTAAACATGCATTTCACAGCGCGAGAATATTTTGAGCGTGATTTCTTGATGCATATGGTGGGAGCCGGTCGCTCTGACCAGTCGCTATCATGCACACCCATACATCGCGGAACCTGTCAAATAGCGACTCGTCACCCCGTATTCAACATTACTGCACACCGACTCAGTCGCTATCAACAACCAAACAATGGCCAAGCACAGCGACTACTAGCGGGCGCTGTGAAAATACTGCTACAGTTGCTCAACTGTCGCTACCTGCCGCTATTAATGAATCGGCCTCTAAGTGGGTATGGACTGAATGTGGGTGTTAAAAGCAACACCCCAACATGCCCCAAAACATTGTGGCCCACTGGGCATTGCCCCAGGTCTCCCTATGGCCAGTCTGCCCCTGGGATCTTGACCTACAGTTGCAGGTTTCATCTGGCACTGCTTCAACCAGAGCATATGGCGCTGTTTTTGGTTTCATACATCACATGTTGATTGCCGCTGAGGCAAAAAAAATGGCACTGTTTGGTGGTGACATGTCATAAATAAGGCTCATTATTTAGCTCGACTATAACAAACAAGGGCCTACAACTTTGAAAGGCACTGATTTCCTCTCTGTCAGCTCAGCAAGTAAACATTAAAAACATGAAAAATCCCACAGAATCTAATAAACAACTAAATTACAAAGTGTTTTCTGAGACTGAAGAGCTGGATGTTTAGCATGACCATCACATACCAGAGAGGTCAAACAGTTCAGCAGTGTTCTAGAAACAGTAAATGAGGGTATAAACATTGGTGACTTATTGCTTGATATCTCATAGGGACCACCTGGAAGCAGTGCCTAGTTTGGGATATCTAGAAAATGTTTGATATATTCCTAAAACAAAAATACACAAGCTGAACTGTACTATCACAGTGTTATCTTTTACTCTGTCAAAAATGTAAAATTGCAGCCCTAGTGGTCTCTACTCCAGGTAAGTTGAATCTGTTCTTTACTAAGGAATGGGTTTTAAAATAAGAGCCTTATTTAAAGCAGACCTTCACCATGATTTATTGAATAGCCCAAACCCTTAAAAAACGATTCACCAGCATCTAAAATTTACATATTTTAGGTTTTTAGTCACTTACTTATTATTATTTCCCCCAATAGGCTGCAACTCTGTTTAGGACTCTAGGATATGGGTGCTGCCATCTTGCCTCAGAAGCATCACACATACTGAGGAGAGGGGAGTGGGATAAAGTGCAGGGGGGCAGGTTATAGCTGTGCTTTGCACAGGCAGAGGAGAGCTGGAGTCAGGGAAAGGACAATCCCAGAATGCAGAGTGACAGTCAGAAGACACTTCCTGTATGCAGGCTGCCTGGTGCTCCATGGGCCGCCATCTTGGATGTTTAAAGTCTTATAACATGCAGTAGATACAGGTAGGATGATTTTTAATGTGGGCAATCTGTATGTACAGGGTATGGGAAACATATAAGATATGCTATTATTAAGGGTGAAGGTCCGCTTTAAGAAGTGTCAGCCACTTTTTTGGCCTCAGTGGCACTCAGGGTCGGATTTATAAAAATCCAAAAACAGCAGTGTCGATGCGGCCGCCAGCTGGCATCTTATTTAACACTAGTGCCCAAAAAGTTGCAACACCACAAAAGTTGTAGGTCAAGATCCCATAGAGCACAATGGGCAGAACTGGATTGAAGAGTTTAATGCTTATAATTAAAGTTATGCTAAAAGCCGCTGGCTGATTTTTGTCCTATTGTCTCTGGCTACACATTATTAGTACAGGATTTAAAACAAGACCACACCCATCATAGCGCTGGATTTCTCTGGGGGAATGAGGAGAAAGGTAACATTTCTCCTGTTTGGCACAAAATGGGTGATGTTCTGGTTCAACTTTGACCCGAATTCAGATAGTAATACTAAAAAAGGGATATCCACCAGCAATCCCCCAAGCATCTTCCTTTAGGTCTGGTGCCCAGAAGCGTGCCGATTTCTGAGGTCAGGTAGCTCACACTTACTCCTGCAGAGGGTGGCATGCCAAGGCCGCACCTGGCATACTCGCTGGGTTGCACTGAATGGAGCTGGCCCAGCGATGGCCCAGCATTAGCCATGGCAGGACGCCAAGGTACAAGCACTTAGGACCTTTGTTTCACTAAACCTTTGTTTCACAAGGCATGTGCATCAGAACTTGAAGGGAGCTGTGTACTACGCTGAGAAGACCCTGACTGTCGAAAGACAAAAAAGAAGGGAATACTGTTACATTTAAAGTTATTCTTTTTTTCTGGTGTGTTTATTTACATCTACTACATCTACTACTACTACACCTGATTACCTGCACCCCCACCAGCCAGGGAGGTGCAAAAAAGCCTGTTGCCCATCGCCATGGTCCTGGTGATCTTTCAGAAGAGCTGGGTGGTGGAAGCTTGACCCTTGAGACATTGATTTAGCTGCCTGATGTTTCCCTAGTTTATTACGTCTGTAACCTGATGCATGAGGGGGATAATGATTTTTTTTTCATAAACATTAAAAAAAATGTTGATTTAACCAAAGCAGTGCTGACTTTGCTTTAATTCCTTTTTTTGCCAGCATTTACTGGCATAACATGAAATGTTTGCATGCGGGCAAAGAAAAAAAAGGTGAAACATTCACGCAGGTGATCTTGCGAATCACCTGAGGTAATTTCTTTTCAGCCCGAATCAGGCTCAGAGGCCTTGATTCACACAGTTGAAAAAACTCTCATGGTAGTGAAAAAATCAATTCATGAGAAAAAAGCCTGAGAATGTCACTGTTAGTGAATCACCAGATAGGAAGACAATGAAAGTAAATGGCACTTTTTACTACAGGTAAAAAGGGGTAAAAAGTTCAATACCTTTTTCAGGAGTAAAAAAGTGCCATTGACTTCCATTGTCTTCCTATCTGGTGATTCACTAACAGTGACATTCTCAGGCTTTTTTCTCATGAATTGATTTTTTCACTACCATGAGAGTTTTTCTCAACTCTTTGTGAATCAAGGCCAGTGTGTGAAACATTCTCACCACCTAATAAAATGTAAATCTATATGGAAATGATATGATACAACTTTATATGATACTGTAACACATGTATCTAGTAGACATATGTCTATTTAAATATTAATTATAATATATAGTATTACATTTAACAGAATGTGACTTAGATTTTCCTGTAAATAACAGGAAATCTGTTGAGAACAAGCAAAATGTATATCATCATTTCTTCCACACATGCCCTGAGCACAGTAAACAAGGGTTGTTGCTATTCCGTTTTCTGCAGCCAGGAAGCACTAAACCAACAATCATGTTAATAACACTCAAGGCATTTTATAACGACACTGTAGAAATAATATTGTTCTTCAAACTCAGAGCAGTTGTGGTTAGGAAAGTCTGAATATGTACTTTCCAGGCATAGAAGTTTATGCTTCTAAATATGTCCTTGCCAGTGCAGAGTGTGAGGGATGGAGCGGCTGTGGCCTTGGCTTGCTTATTCCTGCTTGCTTGCTTTGCCTATATAATACAATAGATACTATGTCATCAACTTCCTGTGTTATAGTCTATGCTAACCAGAATACAAACAATACTAAAAAGTGGTGTCTATATTCCAAGACTTTTGTTTACAGTGACTGCGTTACAAATTGCCTACCAAACCATAAAATAAACCTGCCCTCAGGAGAACTCAGGATACAATTTACAGGTCTCTGGGCATGTACCATCAGTTAATACTATACATTTATACAAATGTCTGGCAAATTTGGTCTTAAAAAAAACATTGGAAGGTGTATTTGTGTCATATTTAATGACAAGTGTCCTTTTGTAAATCTGTGCTCAGGAGAGCCACAGGCACATATTCAATGTGCCACTCATCTGCATTCTGTCCTGGCAATGGTGCCTGGTTCCATTCTCCTGGCACCAAGGAGCAATCCAATAAGATTGTCTACCCATTAGAATGCTTTTGCGGGGATTTCACAGATTTTTCACTGGAACAAGTTTATGTCTTGCTGAACGTTATAGCCTATATCTTATGGCACGCTAGTATGTGCATTACCAATAATGGGACCACTGACAGTGCCAACCTTTGGCTTGTTGGCTGACTTCTGTCTTGAGGTTTTGGATTCTGGTCTCCAGGTCCTAACTTTGACTTCATTCTCTGGTCTCAATATTTGGTCACAATCCTTTGATGGGTATCCCCTGTTTTCCAGCCTCAGTTACACTGCACACAGACATGTGCCTCCGACATCAAACTATAGCTTTTCTCTGAGCTCTGTGTAAATATCTCTGTGATCCAGCGTGGAAATGTACACAAAATATTACAATATTAGATGTGAGGCCCTTATTTATGAAGTGTATTGTCTAGCATATTTCTAGTGGCTATAAGACCAGTTTAGGGGTGCTGGCATCCTTGTCTTGACACTAGAAGTCGCAGCACCAGATGCTAACTAGTTTGCTTTGATTGTAGCATTCGGTATTGGATGGCCTGTGTCAGGGCTTGTTGGACCCAACTGCCGAATATACCAGTGCCAGTGTGTGCCACTTTGTAACTCCCTCTTTTTGACGCTGCACAGCGTATTTAAGAATTTTTTTCAACCTGAAAAGATTGGTGCTGTATTTTTCCAGCGTTGATCAGCATTTCATCATTACAATTACAAGAAATCCCTGCTGGGGACAAAGGGGGTAAACTTAGCAGTGCGTTTATGCTGCGTTTTAGTTGTTGTTGTCCAAATTACACATTTGTAAGCCAAAGAAGCCATGAAAAATGATTTTACCATTAAGAAAAAACATCTGGCGACTTCTCGTTCTTGCGTTTCCATTATTGACAAGTCACAATGCAAGTTCTGTACAAAAATATGTGTAATATCAATTAGAAGGTCGGTGACGGGAGAGGTTGTTTTGTATCCATCTTCACAGACCCACGTGGGGCATGACCCAGCGGAGACAGCGGAAGCAGCGATATCAAAGGAGGATGGCAACGGCTGCATGATTTATAATGATGGTTTCCAGCATGCCTGTTACAGGCGGACTTTATTAGCCCAGGTGTTTTGCCTTCATCTGTGCGCAGCTCTCCAAGCCTCGTTTATCTAGCTGGACACGTGAGTGCCTGCGGGCTTCATTTGATTTCATCTGACGTGATTGGATCGGGTTAGCCCCACGCCGTGGGTGCATTAGGCATCGCAGAAGGAAATAGCCAGTAGGCTACTTTGAAGATTTGCAAACAACATATCCCCCTGACTGCCCTTTGAGCCATAAGTCGCAGCCCCATTTATGTGGACTTAGTCCCATTGAGGGACGCCAGCCGGTGTGTGTATTTGAGTGTGGCGTGAGTATAAGGAGGTGTGGAATCCAGGCTAGTCCTGGTGGGGGCCCCTGTTTTTTAATAGCAATTGCTCTTTTAATTTGTGTACAGTTTTCAGTGTGCTATTTCCAATAATGTGTTATGTGCCATATTTAATGTAACTATTACATTATGAGTGTTATGTGGCTATATTTGGCCTTGGGTGTTCATTGTGCCAGCCCCATTCAACCTAAACTACCATTGTCTGTGTGTGTATTTTGAAGTAGTTTAGGTTGAACGGGACGCCCCGATAAGTGGGCAGTGCACTACACCCCCTTTTGTGTGAGAAGCTGATACTCCCTGGATTTTAGCTGCCCTACGGGGAGTAGAAGAGAAAATATCAATTAGAAGTATAAAACACCTCAGCTCTGCCCATTGTGCTCTATGAGATCTTGACTACAGCACCAGGTTTAATTTGGTGCTGCTTAAACCAGAGTGCCCGGCGCTGCAACTTTTTTGGCTCTGGTGTTAAATAAGACGTTAGCTAATGGCTGCAACGGTGCAACCTGTTTTAGGTTCCTTAACTCAAATGCTACAATTCTGAGTGGTGCTGACGCTTCATAAAACAGGCTCCCTTTTTGTTAAAGTCTGTGTCCATGAACAATAGTGTAAAATAGTCAAAGCCACTCTCTTTGCTTCAATTTCTGGGTTGTGGCTTTGAGTCATGTGCATGGTGTGCTGTGGACAACAGCTGTGGACAGTTGGGGACCAATAAGGCTTGTCATGCTCGCTCATGCGAGAGCTTCAAGAGACAGAGTGGTTGTTAGACTTTCTTGAATGGTCCAGGAGAAATCAAATTGAAAGGGGGCAAAGTTTGACCAGCTTATACAGTGCTCGGGAGGAGATGCACATGGGAGAGTCATTAGGCGAGCCGCTTGTTGCCCTGTTCTTGTTATTGAGTTTACAGTCCCTTAAAAAGGGCCTTAGGCCTCCCCTCTTGCAGCTACAAATTTTACAAATTTAATCTACCACTTTAATATAGTACAGATAAAACAATCCATCTAATGAGGTCAATGTATAGAACCTATTACCTAAAATCCATCATTACCGATGTAAATGTGCTGGATTTTGATATGTATGCAATACGCAAGTGATACCTTGTAAAGCGCTTGATTTATGTACTAATAGTTTGTATACATTGACCTCATGAGATGGATTTTCTCATAGGTTATGGTTAGAGATGAGCGAACTTCTTGAAAGTTCGATTCGGGCGATTCGCCGAATTTCCCCAAGAAATGCCGGCCTGCCCGCTCCCACCATGCCGGCATTTTTTTTTTTTTTTATTTCAGGGAAAATTCGATCAGCACGAACCAAAAAAATTTCGGGTTCGTGCCGAATCGAATGTTCCCTGAAATTCGGAGCGAATTCCGGTTTGTCCGAACCGGTTTGCTCATCCCTAGTTATGGTGTCTAATGATGTGTAGACTTCTACAATATGTAATGTACAAAATAATTTGGTGTGTCGGAGGGGATGGGGGAGGAGTTCACCTGGGACCTAGCACAGATGACATAATCTTGTTTGTTGTTCTGTTAACTAGTGAGCATAAAAAGTTTTCTTTTCTTGTGGGCTGCCAGTTATGTGAGTAAAGGACGATCCTGAGGTATAGGCTAATGTTAGTGAAGCTCCACTGTTTGGCATAAATTAAATGACAATAAAACAACATAAATGACAGGTTCTTTTTTTTTCTCCCATCTGCGCCCCCCCCCCCCCCCACGCTGCATCTTCTCCCCTCCCCTAATAAACTTTTTCTTACTTTCTTTTTGTACTCCACCATTTTGGATTTTGCTGCAGGCTCTCGGTGTGCATGAATGTGCACATCCTGAGCTCCCTCGTGCTGGCCCATTGAGAGGGTGCATGTGCTCTATTTTGCCCCCCCCCCCCCCCCCCCCAACAAGCACTGTTAGAGCCAGCAAGAGCACGCCGCTTGCTTTGGAGCTGAATAGTGCTTCCACTTTGCCGGGCCACCGGAGGCCCAGGGGCAGCCACCATTAAGAGAAAAGGGTGATCTTATAGAGAAAAAAAGTGAGCGATTTTTTATTTACAGCAATCTGACCTGCAATAGACCTGCACAATCCAGGAGAACCAAACTTAATTTAAGGGCTTAAAATCCTACACCATGTAAGGTGCTGCAGCTACAGAATAGCATCCTGTTGCTTCTTTATCACACCTTCTATACAAATCAGGTTTTATACAAGACAAATCCTAAAGGGGCCACAGCACACAACCCTGTTAGCCAGCAACCAAAGTCATAATCTCTCTCTGATATCTGGTTAAAAACAGAGACTTCGGTTGCCACACATCTGCAGAAGTATGTTGAAGCTGCACCACCAAACACCACGGTGCCTCTGTGAGGTGGCGCCCTAACTCTAATCTATGAAAGCTGCAATCAGGACATACAAAGCAATGGATACATTGGGAGCAGCTTGCCTCCTACAACCTCGAGTGCAGCACATACAGCTGATGAACCACCACCCCCCATGTGCTTGCACAAACTCAAAAGATACAAAAGGGAGGTGGCAGCTTCTGACCTAGAACCTAGATGAATTTCTGTCAGCGGAGTCGAGCGCACTGATTGGATGGAAGGACGGAAAGACAGTCGAGTCAGCACCTTGGGATCACCAGTGCAGAATGTAGAATAGCCCAGAGCGGGGCATTCCAAAATTGGGATGCCTGAGAGGTACAGACCAAAACATGGTATAGTAAAAATCCTGGGTTTTGGTCCACTTTAAAAGCTGAATCATTTACACTACATATTTATTTGTAAAAGAAACAATAGTCTTGTCTGTACTATACTTGTAGAATATGCGGAGTAATGCTAAACATAATTCCTCTAACAGACAGCTCTTACCCGCCCATGATCTTTCTAATAGTTACTGACAACATTTCGCACAAAGGTTTTAGCACAGCCATTCCTATCTTGTGGGGGTAATATGCTAACAGTATGGTGCATTTATGGAGTATATTAGAGTTACTTTCCCACACATTTGAGGGAGCCCTAATTACCTTTTGGAAAGTTTCACATGACCCTCATTGTAGAGTTTAAAGAAATTAACCTTTTCCTTAACCTTTAACCTGTAATTTTGTGGTTTACACCCCACTATAGTACATAGCTAAATATGTTATCAGTCCATTCAAAAATATTAGTCAGAAGCATATCCTGTTCAGAGGATGTTATCAGCATAACTAGTTGTGTTCTGACCTTGAAAAAAGGAAAAGAATATCTTAGTGTGAAAAGCCAAAGGCCTCTCGCCATTTGTAATACATTGCTCCCTTTCCTTCCTTCGATAAAGTCTAGTTCTTGGAGTGTTTCTGCTGCATTCTGGAAGTCTATCGTGCTGTGAGATAATTCGCTGTAGTGAATAGGGGGCATTCATTTTTTCTTCATACTTCGAAAGACAGCTCTTTTGTTAGGCTATAAAAACATTCAAGGCTACATTCTTCAGTTATTAATGCATGCCAAAGATTGATCATGTATTCCAAGTGGCATCTGTCTATACTCTCATTGTGTGTAAAAATAATATTTTTAAGGTTAAATATACCAGTGCTTAGCAGCAATGGGATGGGTATTTTGGGTATGTAACCAATTTGTTAGGCTTAAAGCCCAGGTGGCTGAAGGTTGCTTTAAAACAAATATAACATTAAAGGGATTGTCCAGTCTAAAATAAAATGTGTGTTGTGTGTTCCTCACAGCAACACCAGCTCTGTAAAATGTTCCCCTTTCCAATATTGAGACCTTAAGCGAGCACACACCCGAGGAATCCTTAAGATAGCCTCTCTGATTTACCAAGCCCCCTTTACGGGCCCTACTGTACGCCCCAGCCAAGAAACCTCAGCCCATGTTTTGCCCCTACATTGCTATAGCCTCAACATCATACCTGTGAGAGCCATACCCACCCCTGCAACATTATCTATAAGCTTCAGTACTAAGCATCACCATAGCCCCTGCACATTATCTGTTCCTGCCATGCTATAGCCTTAGTCCTGGAGTGCCCCCCTTGACCAGCTGGGGAGCGCACTTGGTGGAGGCTCAGTAGGCATGTCACAAGGTAGTTATTGGTAGTTAATGGTCGGGGGCTGGCAAAATCCTAGTCCATCACTGGATGGACTAGAATGCTGCTAGAATGGACAAACAGCATGGACAAGCAAAATGTTCACCTCTCAGCTGGCAGAGAACTTCCAGGTCTGAGACAGCAGTCACTGCTTTTGGAATTTCAGCTGTTAGGCCCCTGCCCCTTGGGTAGGATTCCCCAAAGAAGGGAACCGTCTGGCTTTTTGACTATAGGGATGGTTTGGTCAGTTTTAACCACCAGCTCGACATGGAGTAAAAAAGAAAAAAAAATGGGTTGGTTAAGCAAAATTTCTGGGTGGCAGGGGAAAAAATATGCCTGATATTGGGCTTTAAAGAGGTCCAGCTTCAGAGGCACCCTCTCTCACATAGCATAGCTCAATTGGGAAACCCACACCTTCACTGTGCTGGATGCCCCACTGGGAGCAGCAGAGTACAGGGCCACTTCAGCTTGCCAAGTTGCTGCCTGGACCATGACTGACTGCTTAGCCAGCCAGTCTGTGTAGTGATAACTAGACTAAGCATACTTACAACACATGTAAGATTCTTTTTGCTGCCTGTGTCTCCATTAAAGAGCATATGAAGGGAGAAAGACACTCATTTTAACTTCCCCAGACCTGATCGGTTGAGCAGCAGAGGGCACGTGCTGCACCATCCCATACTGTGGGAGCAGGGGATTGCATTCTAACCATGGCCATTAGCCACTCACTAGTCATTTCCTGTTTGTTTGGTTGGAGACAGAAAGTGTATTTAACAGAAAATCTGTAAAGTATGCTCCTGTAAAATCCCCCCCCCCCCATTTCTCCAACACCTCATCCCCCAAAAGCCTGATTTGTAGATAATATAAACATATCTGATCATTACGATCCTCCTTATTCCACCCTAGTAGTGGAACTATGTATGCTATGCCTCTGGCTCTCAGCAAGTGCAGGGGAATATGAGTGATTTATTAGCATGAGCAGAGCCGCTTGTGATTCCTGTTCTGTGGCCACCAACAGGAAGAAGATCTTCAGTGCCTCACTTCCATCCTTGTCCCTGAAATGCAGCTGTATATCACACTGCTTGGCCAGCAAGGAAGAACATTGGGGGAGGGGGTCGTCAGCTCATAGGTTGGTCCACCCCTTTTCCCTTTCACCGTGGAAATCTTAGCACCAAATCTTAGCAAAATTAGGTTTCTGCGTCAGTGAAACTAATTAAATCCTTATGCCCATAGTCTTGTCTGTTAGATGAAATATGTGTTTGGCCACTGCAGACAAAATGTAAGACTGTAAACACGTGTAGGCTGCAGATGGGATGTTAAACCAGACCTTCAGCATCATTTAATGATTAGCCCAAACCCTTAAAAAACTATTTTCCAGCATCTAAAATGAATATATTTTAAGTTTTTAGTCGCTTACTTATTATTCTTTCCCCCACTGGGCTTCAACTCTGTTCAGGACTCTAGGATACGGGCGCTGCCATCTTGCCTCAGAAGCATCACTTGCTGAGGAAAGGAGGGGTGGGGGGAGTACAGGGGGCAGGGTTATAGCTGTGCTTTGCACACACAGAGCAGAGCTAGGGTCAGGAAAAGGACAGCAATCACAGAATGCAGAGCGGCTTATTCAGAAGACACTTCCTGTCGGCAGGCAGCCTGAGACTCCACGGGCCGTCATCTCTATTAAAAGTTTAAAAAAAAATGTAATAGGTGTAGGTAGGATTATTTTTAATATGGGCAATCTGTATGTACAGGGCGGGGAAAACATATAAGATAAGCTCTTATTCAGGGTGAAGGTCCGCTTTAATCATTTCTGTTAATTCAGTTGTCTGATTAAAAGGCAATCAATGCATATTTTGGCTTTTTCAGATTTGGAGAAAAGTCAATACCAGGAAAATTTTGTCTTATTTTTACTTCTTATAAGGAAACCTAATATTGTTTGGTTTTTTCCACTTAGTAAATTGCAGCCTTCAGAGTGTTTGATGAGCCACAATAACATCTTTAGAAGTTGCTACATGAGCTTTCTTTGGGTGTTTTCTATGTAATTAGGGAGCTGGGCGTTGATGTCCCATCTCGGTGTTATGTTTTCTCTGTGACTACACCCTTTCCAGTATGTTCAGTGTCGCTCTATTTGTAGGATCACACTTAGGAATAAACATACTTAGATCTGCTTTTCATATTATGTTGCTGTAATGTCTTCACATTTCCTCTGTCAATATTCAGCACTGAGGTTTCTGTAAATTATTCGACTATAAACATTGAAATTATTTGCAGAGCACTTAGGTCCTATTTTTATAGTTATACCTCAGGTATCTGGTAGTAGTTTAAAAGATTGGGAAGCCCTTTATATGGGCGATGGTGATGCAATGCCACATCTGTTTTAAAGTTAAACAGTAAAACACAGAATTGTGCTGTTTTCTGTTTAGAAGGACGGTCTCTGCTGCCTCTCTTACAGTGTATTTTCAATGCAACAAAGCGCAAGGTCATCGCAAAAATCATTATCTTCTATAGGGCTCATTATCACTAGGAAATGTGGAAGAGCGCTTTGCACTCCAGGACCACCAGCTGCCTAGCACGGGGCCCCATGGAAGCCCCGGGGAACAAGAAAAACAAGGCTGGGGGGGGGGGGGATGGACAAGGGAGCATCAGCAATCATAATTAATCACTTTAAGCTTAAAGTGTACCAAAACCCAGGATTTTGACTACTCTGTGTTTTGGTCCTTGCCCTTGGGGCACCCCAATCGGTGATGCCCCACTGTTCGAACCCCCGCAAACTAACTCACCTCTCCCCAGTCCTACAACGTGTGTGCGGCATTTCATCCAATCAGCAAGCTCAGATCCGAACGCACTGGTGGCCGGAACCCCTGTTACCCTCTATCAAGGAGTGTGCCCATGCCGACCACTCACAAATGCCTGGCGCGGGCACATGCCCTGCCAAAGGGATAGAGGGGATGCGGCTGCTGCTCGCGCATGTGCTGTTAGACCAGGAAAGAAGGTGAGTTTCTGGGTGACCTGTGGGGTTTCACACAGCAGGCATCCCGATTCTGGATGCCCCAGGGGGGGGAGGGAATCTAGAGTCCCTGAAATCTTATAGATTCCCACGGGCCTATCTCCATGGGTTTTGGTCCACTTTAAAAGAAAAGCCAGACTCATTCCCTATCCCCCACACAGCAGCCCACAATGTCGCCAGTAACCTGAAACTTACCTGGTCTGGTGAACAAATCATGTAGCGGGTACGCATCGCAGGATTGGTCAAAAGCAATCCACCTTACACAAGTGGGAGATGAGACTCCATCTTCCATCATTGTCACAGTGACTAGAGGACACGGCTCCATTGAGACATGCCAGGCATTGCCCTTGTGCACCCCTCTGTATGAAGTGCACTTTGAGAAACTTTCCCCTGGTAGACTTTACCTCAATAAAGACGTTACAGGCCACTCCCCAGAAAGGGTAATGTCCCTGTCCAGACACACACTAACTTTGGGAATAGTATAAAAGCCATTTCTAAGCACCTGGAAATCTCTATATGTAAAATACTTTGTATGCCAGGCAAAACTGAGTCTGGGAGGTGCCTGAGCTGGGAAGGATATCCACAGCTTTATGAGTATTGAGCAAGCTCTGCTGTGGTAAGAGACAGCTGCTGAACCTCTTTGGTTTGCTGTGCTCACTCACGCTGAGAATAGCAAGTGATAGTAGCTATAGGAAAACTTTTTTTTTGTGGTCCTGAAGGAATAAAATTGAAAAAAGGGCAATGTCTGTAGCCCTGCTACGGCTTCTACCATATGCTGCGGGAAATGGAGGAGAGGCACGTGAGACAGGCATGAGGTCATCTGTTTGCTTGCTAATTATTGCTCTTGGGTTTAGAGTCCCTGTCTTGGCAAAAACAGTATAAACAACAAATGCTCAATTATAGTCCCACGTAGCTCATTCTCCCAATCCTAGTAGTTGGAAACTTACTGGCATAGATCGTCTCTTTCCCCACAGCCCAGAGCCAAGCAGCCGCCATCTCATGCCAATCATGGTGACTGTCCGGGCCTGCTACTTTCACTACATTATAATGAGGGTGTGAGTATATATATATATATATATATGATATAGGGACTCTGCAAGGACCTGGGATAGGGTCAGCTGCATGGGACTATTGGGGAGTATGTATCAATTGTTATTTTTGCCTGGACAGACCCTTTAAGGTAAAAAACGTATATAGTAATCATAATTTCATCTCCCTTTGTTAATTTGATCTTCTCTATACATATACAATTAAAAAGCATGTTCCTAAAAGCTTGTTGTAATTTAAGACAACAAACATCCTATACTCTCCTTACCCCTGACCAGATGAGCTGATAGCAGGACACTAGGGGGGTTATTTAAGAAAGGGTAGCGCCAGGCAGTGTCTGGTGAACGCTGGGCACTGTACAGGAAACCACATTTAGGAAAGCGAATCTGGTGAGCGCCTCTAACAGCGCCATGTAGCGTCACATGTACTTCTACAGGCGGCTCAGCGTATGGCACTGACACTTTAGGCTCAGGAGCGCGATGTATTACTTTTCACTCAGTGTCGCTCTCCCATACATTTCACATGGCAATTGAACTCTTTTTATTTTTTTGCTCAAATCATTGTGTGACCTCTCCTAGCTTTTATAAATTATTTTGACTTTTTATATTTTTATGCAGAATTCTATTTACAGGTCTGGTAAAGTGTTATTGTCCCAGTGTTGAAACAATGTAATTTCGTGTGTTTTCGTTTTGTTACTGGTATATATATATATATATATATATATATATATATATCACACAGCGTCTGGCGCTCTATGCCATAGCGACCGGATTTAGAGTGCTGACGCTGTGTGTGTGAAGTTTTTTGTTAAATATGGTGTGGAGCGGCGAGTGCAGGACGCACTGAGCTGACGCAATACGTGGCCCTAGTAGTGAATCAGCCTCCACGTCTTTTGCTGTTACCAAGTGTCTGCTGGATTGGGGGCTCCCCTGCAGCAGGTGACTCCTCCAGACTGCTAAAAACAGCTGGCAGCACAGGAGGGAGACATTTTCTGCTATCAGCTCAGCAATCAACTGGGCTGAAGGAAAGGTAAGTATAGGTCTTTTGTTTTATTAGCCTACGGATTCATCTGATTGAAGGGTGCCTCACACTGCATACCAGCTTGGTAAACCCCTGTCTTGATACTTTCTTACTTCTGTGATCCCTCCTAATGCCCCTTGGATCATGACCCCAAGTTGCTGCCTGGACCAATGGGGGTTTGCAGACACACACAGCACTGTGCAAGCCCACCCTGCATACCTCACTGGCTGCCAGTTTTTGAGCATTGGTCCTTCCAATATATTTTTGCCTCATTTACGCTAGCTTTCTCTGCTGGAAAAAAAAAGAAAGAGAACATCAAACAGTAATAAAAAAACAGAGGGGGTCATTGTAAGCACTGTTTTCTGCATCAGTCTATCAAAAGAGCAGTTCATAATGGAACCGTTTTGCCATATGGAGAAAGATTTATAGGCCCGCTGTGAGATCACAGGCATGGTACCCTGCTTATACCTTTACTACATAGGTTTCCATGTTATTTCTTCCTTTCCCTATCACTGATTTGTCCCCTTCGTGTGCTTCTGCCTGTTTCACATTTTACTAGTTTACATCTGCATTCGTAATAAACAGAGTTGAGTGAACCCAAACCGCAAAGTTTGGGTTTGTACCGAACTTTGACTTTGTGTTACCCAAACCTGAACATGAACTTCAGCGTTCGAACACGGAAAAGCTGGCTGATGGACTGATGAGCAGCACATCCACCAGCTTAACCTAACAGATGCAGCCAAAGCTGCTGAAACTTACCTGAGCCCAGCGATCCTGGTCCTGTCTGTGGTGGCGTTCTTTTAAAAGGGTCCTCAGCCACCACGCCCATGAGTAAGGACACTCCTAGTGCCAGCATTGTCAGCTGACACTAGGAGTGTCCTCACTAATGGGAGTGGAGGTCATCTTCCTGTGGCCCCTGCTGTTGACCATTTGAAGTGAACGACAGGACCAGGGTCACAGGACTCAGGTGAGTTAGGCTATGTTCACACCTGTCCGGTCACATTTGCGGCAGGAATTCCGTTTTGTATTCGCATTTTATTATAGCGTTCTGTTTGCGTTCGTGCTTATGTCTGCGTTCTTAACAATTCCTTATTAATGGGGCCAGGTTGCAGCAGGCAGAACCTTTTGTGGGTGCGTTTTTCTCCTCGCTTTTCTAAATGTAGAATAAGTGGGTTTCACTGCCATGGATGTCCCATATTTTGCGACCCTCACTACCTTTTGGACCTTATTCCACCAGTGGACCTTCAAATAAACTTCCAAATAAACCCTATTAAGCTAGAAGACATTTGCCTCACTAAACTTCTCACTAAACTTGACACTAAAGTGGAAAGGTCTGCTTTCCAGGCCTCTCCTGCCCCTGCTGAGCCCAATGTGGGGGTGAAAGTAAAATATATTCAGCTGCTTGGCATGATCCTCCTGGGATCACACTGGGTGCAGAGCAGTATACCCTACTTCTGGCTCTCGTGCAGCGCTGAAAGCCTTGAGTGGCATTCTAGTTACCCTGTCACTGTACTAGTTGAGTCACTGAAGGTGGCATACAGGACCTCCCTGGAAGAAGATCACCATGAGAAAGAGGATTGAGGTGAGCAAGTAATTTTTTTTAATGCCACTACTTAAATCGGGTAAGATGAAAACGGAAGGACTAGAAAGGAAAAGATGAAGCTTTAGGCTAGGCATGCAATTTTGCAGATGCATTTGCAGTAGGAATTCCATATTGAAGCAAAAAAAATGCACTGTGAATTTACGCTCACGCTTGCACCTTCGTTGATAGAAAGAAATCCCTGTTTCCGGACTCTATGCCCTGCCTTCTTGTCCATCAAATCCTGGGGTGTGAGGTGTAAAAGGGGCCATAGAAGTGTCATTGTAATAATTTGCAGACAAAGTGATTCTTGACAGGTGTGAACAAAGCCCCCCCCCTTCCGAGCAGCCGGCACTGCTTTTGGCTAGGAGGTGGCCCAGTTTTCAAAGCAAACCAAGCTTTTCCATGCCAAAGCCACTGCTGCTGCCTCCTCCTTGCATCTGAAGGCAGAGGCAGGCGGTGGGTGGGGCCAGCAGCTTCACGGAGCTTGACAGAGCACTGTTTCTCTGTAGAGCACCACATGCATCATTGGAGGCCATGCCCCTCCTTTGCCACTCAGGCCCCAGGCCAGGCCATCTGGTCCGCCCCTCCCCCCTGGTGGCGGCCCTGCCCCAACTTATCTAAATGGCTGGGCATGGGAGCACGCCTAAGCTACAGGAAAGTTGCCTTGGGCAGCAGAAGTGCCAAGGGAGTCACCAGGAAACGTAAGTTTTTCACGCAGTGGGGCTTCCCGAATTGGAAATAGACTGGCAGCCGCCCCTGGAGTCTATTTTACTCCAGGGCCATCACACAACAGTTTCTGTCTCTTTTAAGGTTAAGTCCACTCCAAAAGACTAGATCATTGAAGATCAATCAGTGAGCCACTGCAGCAGTGATTGGGTATCTCAGCAGTCATTCAAGTTCAATGCACCTTGGGGAACCTGGAAGTGCTGCTTCTTATCGGTTGGCGAGATAAAGTTTTTTTTATTTAATGCCCTAATGGAGCTTATCGCTGGAAAAGGGGGAAGGAGGTGGCCAGACAGCCACTTTAAATACTTCATCTGTAGTATTATGTATACATAGTATGTATACTTTAGTGGAGAAAACTTTGCCACCTCACAGAAAAACCTTTTTACATCCCCAAATAACTGTACCTTACAGCTGGTGCCTGTCTGAGGAGGTATGTGTTGCACCTTCTGGTCCTCCTGCATAAAGTGATTTTGCCCTGGATTTGGTGAGTATGCAAAACAGGTAGACAGACTTTAAAAGGGGGAGGTTTAGTTTTCTATCCTTGTTGGTACATGATGGTAATAAAGGAATGATCTTGCAACAGAAAGGCTTTTACGCAGTACGACACTGGAAATGTCAGCATGACCAACAATGAACTCCATGTGTAATAAAGTACAGCTGAATGTGCACATGTGGAAGGGCCACTCTGCAGCATCTGTTTCCAATGTCCAGCTGCTGTGTATGACCTGTCAGAAGCAGGATTTTATTGCACTGCATGTTCATTTTCCAGATCGGTATGCAAATCAAAAATAAATCCAATATTCCTCGCCACCCCCTGGTCATTTCCTACCTGCTTATTGAGTACAATCCCTTCTGAAGCCCCCCCCCCCCCCCCATGATCCCCTGCAGCTGCTCAGCATTTTATATAAAGCTTTGCAGATGGAAAGAACTTTCTTTCCTGGATGAAATGGGAAAGAATCTTTCAAAAGCAAAAAAGGGGCATTTTTATACTAATTATAATCAAACAAGTCACATGTCTAGAAACCTACCTTCACTAGCTAGTTAAAGCAGACCAACCCCTACAATTTAACTAGCATCTCCTGCACCATCCACCCCAACCCCCCACCCCTAGAAAAGTACCTATGGCAATTTTCATTGCTCCCGCTTCACTCCGCTCCCTGCTAATGCTGCCTCCTTGGGTCATTTCCACTGTTGTGAGTGGCAGGTGATGTCATTGCTCCGCCAATGCAATGATCAGTCTTCTGCCACCTCACAGACCTGAATTGCACAAACTCCAAGGGTACTTATGAGGGGCCACAGGGAGGTGTGCAATAATGATGTAGGGGTCAGAGGAGAGGAACAGCAAAAATCAGTGTTCCAGGATAATTCAGTAGGCAAAAATATCCATTTTTAGTTCTATACCCTAAAAGCAGAGTATACTTTGGCTAAAGTTATTTCAAGCTATTAAGTGGGTTTTGGTCTACTTTAAACCTGTGTGAGGCAACACTCATAGGTATGTCCATTATGATATCTGGGCAATTTCACAGTTCTGGGATAATATATTAGCTTCTTGTGATATATATAAAACGTTTTCCCTTTATATTTTCCTTAAAGTTGACAATATTTCATTGTTATAGTCAAAGACTAAAACCCAGGATAGCTGTGTGGAACCCCCCAGGTCGCTCGAACAAACTCACCTCTTCTCTGTCCTACAACACATGTGCGGCTGCTTGTCCAATGAGCGTGCTTGGATCAGCTTGAGCCACTTTGTCCAGGAGCTCTGAGCGCACTTGGACCAGGAAAGAAGGTGAGTTTCCGGGTGACCTGGGGGGTTTCACACATCAGAGCATCCCGATTCTGGTTGCCCTGGGGGGGAGGAAATGCAGCGGCCCTGGAATCTTATAGATTTCAGGGCCGATAGGGCATGGGCTTTGGTCCTCTTTAAGCTTAACATGGGTCTATCCTTAAGGCATCTTTCCCCTCCATAAAAAGCATAATCGTATTTAAGAATAAGAATAGCTTCTGTTATCTGATGGGTAGTAAATATACAAGGTTGTAGGCTTAGTACCTAAAAATGGAACCATGTTACAGAAACATACATAGGATTTACTATACATGCACAATTGTTCTATATATAGCTAAGCTATTTACACAATTCTGCATGGTCGTTTCTTGCACACTGCAATTATGCTACATATTCTGTTTTTTTTTAGTTTGGCACTTGTACAACTTTGTTTCTTTCATAGCTTTGATTTTTCGCATTCCTGTATAGCAATGTCTCATCTGTTAAGATCATTTCTTGATAGAATGGCAATGTCCTCGGGGGGCCGATAAAAAAGGCAGAACAGATTGACAGATATTATAATGATTTATGACCTTCGGAGAATAAAATGCTTAGTACCTAAACTGTTTAGCTGGCTATAAAGAGTTGTACAAGTGGCAAGTACTAACGCTTCTATTCTCCATTGTAACACTCACTACTAAGTTCCAGCTATCTCTGTAGACCACAATAAGATAAGCTTCATGAATTGAGTTTCTATAGCCAAGCAGCTACACATAAGCCTAATAGATGAGGCATTGCTATACAAGAAAGCAACAAACCAAAGCTGTGAAGAAACATGTTGAAGTTGTAGAAGAGCCAAACTAAAAAGAAAACAAGAATATGGGCCTTATTTATGATGTGCGTTTTTCAGCATCTTTCTGGTGGCTATAGCTCCAGCATTTTAATTCTGTCTGGCGCTGCACTGTGAACTTCAAATGGCGCTATAAGTCGCAGGGGCAAATGCTAACCAATTTGCTTTGATTGTTGCACTAGGTATTGGATAGCCTGTGTCAGCACCTGTTGGACCTGACCACCAATTATTCCAGCTCCAGTGAGTGCCACTTTGTATGTTGTCTTTTTCGCGCTGCACATCCTAAAGATTGGTGCTGTATTTTTCCGGTGCTGGTCAGCGTTTCATCATTACAATTACAAGAAATCACTGCTGGGGAAAAAGGGGACAAACTTTCTAGTGCATTTTTTGATGGGTTGTAGTTGTTGTTATTACACATTTTTTAACCAAAAGAAGCAACAAAAAATGTTGCGTTTCCATTACTGACACACACACACATCACAATGCAAGTTCTGTAGAAATAAATGTGTGCAATATGATTTTTAAGCATAAAACTCTTCAATCCAGTTCTGCCCATAAGTAAGCCTCTAGATTGCACAGTTGCAATGCCTAGTGCTGGCTGGAGTTTCTTGCCTGCATCCATGGTGTCAGCTCTAAGGTTTGGTGATGGAGGAAATATGGACTGGTGCTGTTTATCAGAGCAGGTACAAATCCTATATAGAACATGAATGCTGCAGCATACAATATCTCAGAAAAACAAATGGTGAGCAACCAGTCAAGCTTACCAAGGCCCCCCAATTATCTATGCAGATAGGCCGCTCTACAGAATGTATATATATATATACAGATAATTTTAGGATATTTTCAAAAGATCCATATTTTATTATAAGCCAAAAGAAAAAGAAAAACATACATTTAAAAACACATAGTTAAAACCATATCCGTGGGGTATAGTGGACTGTAAGCTGGACTATCACAAACATATCAATAGAATCCGGTACACTGGAGAAAGATATTCCAAAAGGACTAAAAATAAACTACAACACATATACTGACAAATACATCAATGTACTGGTTAATGCTGTCATGAATGACTTGCCTTCTACCCGTGCCCGTGGTGTCCCTAGGCAACGGGCTCGGGTTCCTCCTGCCCAGCAGCCGCTTCTGCCTCCGGGGCCATCCCCAGCGGCGCGTGTGTCGCCGAGTAAGTCCTCCCCCCTTGCCCATTGTCACTCAGCTTGTGCTTGCTGGCCTATACAGTCAGCTCATGTCCTCCGGTGGTGTAATACTCAGAATGGCCACCGGAGGCTGTTTAAAAGAACGAAGTATAGAAGGTGCAGCTCTGAGCAGTTTGCCTGGGAAGCTCAGCTGGAGCAATCAGCCCAGAGCTCACCAATCAGACCACAGGGCCAGTGCTCTAATCTGCCGCCAGATCCTAAGTGCACCAATCCCAGCCACTGTCTCCCTGTCCAATCCTGCCGGTTTTCCCACTATAAAGGGATTTCCACTGCAGTGTGTCATTGCCTGTGATAGCGCTCAGAACCCTGTGTTACCTACTCCTGTGAAGTCTAGCCTGTTGCCGATTTGATTGTACGACCACTCTCGATCCTGAATCCTTGTTGCCGACCTCTGCCTGTATTGACGCCTCTCAATCCTGAATCCATGTTGCCGACCTTTGCCTGAACTGACGCTTCTAGATCCTGATCCCCAGTTGCTGACCTCTGCCTGAACCCCGACTATGTCTTGCCTGATCCCTGGTGCCGCTACGATCTCTGCCTTCCCGTTATCGACCTATTGCCTGTCTCTGGACTTCCGTCACTCACGCTCTTGCTATTGGTTCTCCAGTCCTCCCACATATAAGCTTACATCCTTTGAGCCATTAAGTCCTGGGGGCAACCGATCCCGTGTAGGCGTATCTTGCGTCCCGGCAAGCGGGGGCTCCTACAGGTGAAGCTGGCTGTGGAGATTGGGGGTTGTGAGCTTATTAAGAGGGCTGGAGTTACCCCGAGCGTGACAAATGCCTCGGGAGCTCCCCTTCAGAAAGTGCTCAGGTGCTGTGCAAGGTGCAAAAATCGTGCAAAAGTGCAAAGAAGTTTAAAAGTGAAAAGTTAATAAGTAAGAGAATAAATACACAAACATAAAAGAAGAAGGGACCAGAATGTCCCGATAATTAATATGCATGCACCAGTAGGTGCTAAAGTGCTGAGTGCTAATAAATGTGACAGAGATGAAGAGAAGGTGGTAAACTCCCGGGCATAAATCTCAATGTACATTACCGTATCATATGATCCAAGTCATCCCACCCTCACGGTGCCAACACTGACGCGTTGCGTGGCCGAAACTTACGCCACTTCATCAGACACTCTGATGAAGTGGCGTAAGTTTCGGCCATGCAACGCGTCAGTGTTGGCACCGTGAGGGTGGGATGACTTGGACCATATGATACGGTAATGTACATTGTTTTGAACTACTTGTAATCTGTACATACTTGGCTTATTAGAGCGTTCACAGTTTGGACCATTGCTTTAACAGTATCATTGCTCCAATAGTATTGAGATTTATGCCCGGGAGTTTACCACCTTCTCTTCATCTCTGTCACATTTATTAGCACTCAGCACTTTAGCACCTACTGGTGCATGTATATTAATTATCGGGACATTCTAGTCCCTTCTTCTGTTATGTTTGTGTTTTTGCACCTTGCACAGCACCTGAGCACTTTCTGAAGGGGAGCTCCCGAGGCATTAACCAGTACATTGATGTATTTGTCAGTATATGTATTGTAGTTTATTTTTAGTCCTTTTGGAATATCTTTCTCCAGTGTACCTGATTCTATTGATATGTTTGTGATAGTCCAGCTTACAGTCCACTACACCCCACGGATATGGTTTTAACTATGTGTTTTTAAATGTATGTTTTTCTTTTTCTTTTGGCTTATAATAAAATATGGATCTTTTGAAAATATCCTAAAATTATCTGTATATATATATATATATATATATACATTCTGTAGAGCGGCCTATCTGCATAGATAATTGGGGGGCCTTGGTAAGCTTGACTGGTTGCTCACCATTTGTTTTTCTGAGATATAATTGACCCTTAGGGGTTGGCCTACCCCTGGCCAGCATCCAGAACTACATATCTAGATTATAGGCAGTGCGGGAACATCTTCTGCTGCAGCATACAATAGCCGGCATGTTTTTTATTAATTTAAGTGTCATCTTCAAGTTATTTTTCAGTATTTTTAACTTTTTTTTACAAAAAAAAACAATTTGGTAAGCAGTATGAAAAGTCGACAAATATAATATTGTGTTAATCGGAATAAAAAAAACAAAAAGGTGGATATTTGGTCAGAAATGTTTTATTAAAAAAATATGTTAGTAGCTAAAATATTAAGCACTAATACACTAAACAAGGCAGTAAGGGGTATAGAGAACATCTGAGATCTGAGAACATTGGGAAACACAACACTGTAGGTCAACAGGAATTAAGATATCGGTAAATAAAATGCAACACATAAAAACAAGGACAATACAGTCGTCACAGGAAATCCACTACAGGCTGGAGAATAGAGATTTGCCTCAAACACAGAAGCTGGAGAGACAAATTTGCCACTGCTAAACAGTAAAGATGGGTGAGAAACGGGGGTGGAATGGGGACCAGTGACAGCCTTAGCCTGCACAATGCACATGGAGCTTGGCCATTTCTGAAAATAGCAGAATTTCATGCACAGTGTGCAAGTTTGAGCATAAATTGAAAACTTCATGTTTGGCATTTTGTGTGATGCGCATGTGCGAGATTCTAGCAGAAGCTGCCATGAATTGGACGCTGAATTGCAAGTTTCCACATGCAGAAGCACTTGTGCATGGTTTTTGGCACACAGCCATTAATTAACCTTACAGAGATTAAGGCCTTTAGAGCAAAAATTAGAAGCAAAGTGTTCTTGTTGGACCATGCTTTCTTAGTAATTTTTAGAACATAGAATAACTTTCCATCAATTGTATTTAACTTATTGTTTTTTTTTAATTTTTTAGGTCTCCAGCTAAGGTGTAAGATGAACTTAACATCACCTGATGTGTTTGACTTCAACTACACTTACGATGACTACTATGACATGGAAGATGCACCACGTCATGAAGCAGAGCCACATGCACTCCATATAGCTTCCATTGTAATCTACTCAATGGCGTTCCTACTTGGGGTTCCTGGGAATTCTATGGTTATCTGGTTTACCGGTTTTAAATGGGAGAAAACAGTCAGCATGCTCTGGTTTCTTAATCTGGCCATTGCAGATTTAATCTTCGTGTTCTTTTTACCCCTCCATATAACCTATGTGGCTATGGACTTCAACTGGCTTTTTGGAAAGATCCTTTGCAAAGTCAGCTCATTCATTGCTTTTCTAAACATGTTTGCCAGTGTGTTTTTTCTCACCGTAATCTGTTATGACCGATTCGTGTTTCTAGCCTACCCCAGTTTTACTCATAGACATCGAACACTGGCCAAAGCTGGCATGGTCAGTGGGTTTGTGTGGATATGTGCCACGTTCATAGCTGGCCCTGCTTTGTACTTTCGAGACACTGCAGAAATCGGCAACTCAATCACCATCTGCTTTAATAACTTCCATGAAAGTGACCATTCTCTTAAAGTAAAGACTCACATGACCATAACCCTAATAAGATTATTTATTGGATATCTCTTTCCTTTGCTATCCCTGATTATATGTTACACGATTCTGACTATCCGGTTAAGGACACAAAACAAAAAAGGCAACAGCAAATTCTTCTGGATGGTCCTTGCTATTGTGGTGGCATTTTTCTTCTGCTGGACCCCTTATCACATATTCAGTTTGTTGGAGCTAACCATCCATCACAGTGATGTATATAGCGAATGGATTCGACTCGGCATGCCTATTTCAACAAGTTTAGCCTTCGTTAACAGTTGTATCAACCCGATCCTTTACGTTCTCATAAGTAAAGTGTACAGGACACATTTGGAGGCCTCTGTTGCAGAGATATTCAAACACACTATAAGAGACATGAGTCAAACAACCATAAAAAGTGACCAGCTTATAGAGTCAGAAAACAATCCAACAGAGTGCGAAACAGTTTCATGAAATGTATAACACGCAGGAAGATGTGCTTTATATTTACCTTGCTGGAGCAAATATATTCGGAGTCTACTGGTCATCATGAATGCCAAATCATAAAAGCATTACACAACTTTCAAACCCTTCATATTTGAATGTAGGGTTTGAAGTGCTTTGTTGTGATGGCCAAATGCAATTCTCTTTCTGCAGGCTTCACCACTGATGATTAGCGGATGAGTAATCCTTCCTAAAATGTGCTTGTCATTCCTTGGTCAGACAGAGACTTAATCGTTGTTGCCTTTTAAAGAGTCGCTTAACAGTGTCTCATTGATCTAAACAGTTTGATAAGACAATTTGGTCAGGATATTTATGTAGAAAAATCTGTATATTAGACATCAACTTACTTGTGTGAACGAGACAAGACACTGCTCCATTTTACTATAGCAGATATCAAAGTATTTATGTTAATCTCAGCTCCAGTCAATTCCCTCTCCATACCACCAGGCTAGTGCATCACATTATGATCAGCCTAGATTTTCAGGTCAGATGTCCCCCTCTACAGGCAGTCCTATGCCTATATACAGTATTTGTTTACCCCCTCCAGTCTACACCAAAATGGAGCACAATGGGCTTTTTTGCTATCAGCAGTAAATGCAATATGGTTAGTATAAAGAGTGTAATATGTTTTAGCAGGTCATTTGTCCCTAAACTTGGCATGTACTGTATTGTGCATTTGCACTGCAGTCAGTGGCTGTAGGGCTGCAACCAGCAATGTCTGTGCCCCCCATAACCTGCATGTGATGGCTGGGCCCCCTAGTTTATCTGGGCCCAGAGGCGACCAAGGGGCTTAGACATTACTTATAGGTTAAGGAGACTTTATTGTGTTTGGGCCCCCATAACCTATAAGGCAGGACCCTGCCCGACACACACACACATACACTGATAAAGTAAAATGGGGGCAGGACGCCCCCAGTCAGAGGTGACTGCCCCTTACCATATTTATCAGCAGTCAGCCATGCAGGTCTAAAGGCCAGGCCCATGACATTGATTTCCTGTAAAGCATCAAAGATGACTAGTGATAACATGGTACTTCAAATTAGCACCAAACAGGGATACTTGAAGTCATTTAAATATATCCTTAAAATTATCTTGGAAGTGCATGTGCAAAAATATAAGGATTTTGCCCCTTTCTTGATGTAGACATGACAAAGGGGGTTAATCCTATTCCCCAAAACACGTTGTGAGGATACTCTTGCACATCTGATCACCACTTGAGGATTCCCTATGTACTGCAGCTGGTTTCTTCATTCCTTGTGCCCCTTTCTTGATGTAGACACGACAAAGGGGGTTAATCCTATTCCCCAAAACACGTTGTGAGGATACTCTTGCACATCTGATCACCACTTGAGGATTCCCTATGTACTGCAGCTGGTTTCTTCATTCCTTGCTGACATTGCAGAGGCTGCAGCATCCTGGCCACCTCTACATAAAGATCCATGTACATCACTGTGGGTTAGCTGTCAAACCTTTCTTTTGGTACTTAAAATCATTCTCCAGGCAAAGAAATACTCATCTATTGTCCTCCATAGATAATCACTCCTATTACGGCACTCCAGCTCTTAATTGAATGTTGGATCAAAGTCCTGCACTGCCTTGGTTTGATCATCAGTCACAACTGCATTTACAACAGGGTCCCACCAGACAACAGTCACGGTGACATACATGGCAGGCACGCCCCTTCCAATCAATGCAATGTAGGGGGTGTGCAAGGTCTAGTACAGAGGACAATGACTTTGAGACATCCCCAATGTGCTCTTAGCTACTTAGAAGTTTTGATAAGTTGAGGCAAAGTAAACCCACTTTAATCATAGTTAAAAGCACATTGTAGGCTATTTTTTAAATAAACTTTACTCACCTGCCAAACAGACAGAAGTTGAGAATTTACACATCACTATGATTCTGCCCTCTTCAGTTATTGACAGACACCGCTGAGTGCTCTTAGTGTAATGTTGCCAGTGTCCAGTCTAGGTGCTGTGCTCAAGGAAAGGCACCTGCAGCCCAAGCGTGGGGGCAGAACAATAGTGTATTGTGCTGGATTCTCTCCCCACAGTATTAGCTAAGATTCTTTTTATCAAAGAACGTAAAAGATTAACCCTCAACAAATGTTCAACTGGTGTCATAAGGACCTATTGCAGGTGATTAGCACATACTATAGGGCATAGGTAACTGTAACAACACTGGCATGCCTGTGACAATCATGGATTTAAATTTGTTATATGGCCACTGTATCCAAAACTAGAAAAAACACTGACTGGAGCTGGGCATTAAAGGTCTTGTGCTTCTTAATAGCAACAGCGCCACCTGCGGGTGATATCTAAATTAACCGCATATTTATTTGCACTTTCTTTAATAGCATTTGTATTCCTTTTACTGTTACTGTTTTTATATAATAAATCTATAAAATAGTAAAATGTTAATCATGTAGAATTCTTAGCTTCAGAACGGCAAATTGGATACAGCATTTTATCCAAGATAGCCTAAAAAAACGACTGCGACCAAGCCCTGCTTTACCTTCGAGCAGTTTGTCAAAATTCTTCTGCTGAAGTTTGAACCAGGGAAGCCAAACCCAGACTGCCCTATGCAGATATCTCCCAAATAACGGTGGACATGGTTCATTCAACATCATAGAAGGTGCCAGATTGCTTATTAGGGCAGCTTTGAATTGCTACGCCACTCTAAATTTCAACAGATGGAAGCAGTTTATTACAGGAGCATAAAAACACCATAAAAAGGTGAAGATCCCATAGAATATTGAAGAAAGCAGACATTTAAAGTCCCTGTACTCTCTCACTTATGAACTCTTGGGAAATCGCTTATCATTTGTAGAGTTTGTATTGTGTACTGTGTTTGCACGGAAAGTGTTTAATGAATAAGTTGTCTATTGCTATGTATTTACTAAAAATCTTCTTTAGTATGGTTTATTCTATATTGTAGCAGATTCAGATATTCCAAAAACAGTTCTTACCTGCATCACAAATGCACAAAATACCTGCGAGCGCGGTACAAAACCACTCCAGGCATCCTGTTGTTGGAAGTTACGTGATTATCAGCCATGCAAGTGGCATCATTTGCCCCATCTCAGGCTTTTCCAGGAGGAGAGGAGCATCAGATTGTGCTGGTGGTGAAAGAGTCTTTTTTCCCCTTTACTTTCATATTAACCTTTTACATGCCAAGCCCATAGATTCTACATGCTCGCTTCTTCATCTGTTAAGTGCCAAGCATGTATAATCTATATTCTTGGCATTTTCCCCTCAAACACTCACCTCAGTCCAGGATCATCTTAGGGACCTCTTCACTGTGATGCAAGCAGATGTTGTGCTTAGAATCATCAATTATGCAAATTCAGCATGTTCATCCAGTAAGATGGCAGCTCATAAAAAAAGACAACGCACAGTCCTTTTGAAGCTACCAGCTGGCACACCAGGCATGGGGGTAGCCTTTCCCATGGCACCGAAGCCCTTGGCCATACTCTTCGGCATTGGTTCAGAGCACCGTTACATTATTCACTGTTCATTGGGGTAGCTGTAATGGCAGACCCCCTGAAGGAATGGCAGGTTCCTCCCCCTGTTCCAATGCCTATGGGATCCCTCATCTGCTCCCAGCAGAAGAGGTCAGGATGGCTGCTCTGTAAATGTTTAGAAGGGTCCCCATTCCTTCCAGACTGGCACTCCGCCAAGCTATGACTGCTCCCCGCCAAAGGGAGGGGGGGCATTGCCTTGAGCTCCCCTGGTCCAAGGTTTTAGCAAAAGGTTCAGCAAAAGAATTTGGCCAAACTGCTTTTGTGTCCAGTTTTATTTACTTTCACTATTTTGAACTAGTTAAGGGGTCCAAGAGACTTCTTTACTAGTTAAAACAGCCCAAAAGTCAAAATAACAAGTTAAGTAAATTGCACCCCTAAAGCCCCACCCTGGTAATCGGTGACAGACTATTTGAGAGGGCTTAACCCCATGCAGATGTTATGGAATAGCAAGCAGATTCTATGCTGCATAACTGCATGACCATCTTAATACATCCAGTTTATATAAAAACCCAATCCCACAGTGATGCCTCACATCAGTGTAATTCTCCTTTATTAGTAGAAAGCCTTCAAGCTGTGATGGCTCATTTCTGCACAGCTGAAAGAAATGTATCATTTTATAAGATATATTGGGCTTGATAAAACAAAAAACAGAAAAAAATATTAGTTTTGGCTGGAAAATCGGATAGCATGAAAAAAACGTACATAACTTCGAGTGATTCAACAAAGCTGACTAATTAAATGCAGCAGAAAAATGTACATTTTCATACGAAAATGGCTTTAGTAAGTGAAGGTTTTGGGAAAAACGGACTAGAATTTTGCAGCTGAAAGTCTCTGAAAGCATCTCTAGTGCTGAGAAGCCTTTAGCCCAAATGGTGCATTTGTTTTCTACATTTTGCACAGCTTCAGAATGATCAGGTGACGTCCCCATGTATATCATTGTGAATTTGTGACAATTGTTTTTAATGCACTTGTGCAACTAGTCAGTTTGTTATGAAGACTCACATTCATCAATATGCATTTAGCAATAGATCAAGGCAACTAGACTTGCTGTTTTTTTGCTTCACAGGTTTTGTTATTCGACCCACTAATAGGAAAAGCCTCTGGGTGACTTGTAAAACATTACAAGTATAAAAAAAGACACTATTCCAGTTGCATAGATTTATTCTTACAGATATGCAGTAATTACCTTTATTTTGTAACGTTTCCAAAAAAATGAAATAAAGAATCGCGGCCCTTCCTCCAGATTACCAGACTGGTGCACCAAGCATAATAAAAAACAGCCTGCCCCTTACAACTCTCCAGCCCCATGGCCTTTGACCAATGTTTGACACCAAAAAAAAGGGAGGGAAAAACTTAGGTACCTGGTAACCTTTTTTTCTAAACATCTGTAAGGGCAGCATATGCCTGAGACCTCCGGGCTCCTCCTACCAATCTGGAACATCTGACCACCAGACAGAATAAATTCTTGACTCCTCCCTCCATTCCCCAGTTGTTGTAGAGAGAAAAGAAACAGACCCACAACTCCAATGTATAACCCATACATAAACCAACTCCACAGAAAAAATAAGGGAGGGAAGCTGGTGTATGCTGTCCTTACGGATGTTTAGAAAAAAAATTTACCAGGTACCTAACTTAAGTTTTCTCAAAACATCCTTCGGGCAGCATACACCTGAGAGATAGGCGAGTACTACCTCGTTAGGTGGGAAGAATAGAGTGGAGGATACTCCTGCCACAAGACTGATCCTTCTAAAACAGCAGATCTAATCGATAGTGTCCAGCCAAAAAACACCTTGCTGAGGATCAAGGAGCTGCACTAGCTCGCCTGCTTAGCCCAAGATGTAGCGTCACTTCTTGCCAAATGACATGTGATACCCTAAGGCCTGATATAACTAGAAAGCCAAATCCTGTAAAAAGTCGACTAGAACACTCTCTGTCCTTACTCAGAGTTACAATGTCCATGAACCCACAGTTGGGGCTCCCTAAATGTGTATAAGAATATCATTTTGAAGCTTCTTTCTCAGCACCAAGAGAAGGATCATTCCTAGCATCTAAGAAAATCCGATGAGAATCATAAAAGCTCCATTCTCAGAATACTGGATCTGGGGAAAAAAAAGGCTCAAAGGGTAGAACCCTTGATCCTGAATTTTTTTTTACAGTGCCTATAAATCTAGGTCCGTAAGACACCGCGCTAAGAACAGGTTAAAGGATTATAAATGGTAATTAAGAAGCTCAACGTGTGCAGAATTCCCAATCTGTAAAAGTATATATATCACAAAAAACACAGAGCTAATGAAAAGTTAATTCAATCAGAGCATGAGGCCTCTAGCCACAATATCCCTCGGTGCATGTATCAATCTTTTGAACAGGTAGGCCCACCACCACCAGGTTTATGCTCTTACCAGATGTCCCAGCTTTAATGGCATGAATGAATCAAATATAGTTCCATCTCCAGTAGCATCCAAATCAGATACAGGCTCCTGCCCAATAACTAGTAGCACCACTTCAGGTCTTCTTTAAAGTTCAAATCAAAGATTCTCATAGATAAGCTCCCACAAACAAGGCATGCAGCATGTAGGGAAGACACAAAATGCGAAGACTAGTGTAATATTGCTAAAAAAACATTTAATACTAAAAAGCAGTGGCAAATGCACTCACAAAAGTGTAATAAAAACCAGCATAGAATATCCAGCAAGGCCAATAACAGTGGATCTCACCGCTCGGCGCAGCAAACATCAGCCATAAAAGAATCCACAGCTCCCGCTGCAAAAAGGTGGATAAAAGGTCCAAATCCCAACGCGTTTCACCGCTGTAGTAACGGCTTTAACCAGGGTAATAAAGTAAAAAGTCCATACCAATTTTAAATAGGAAGATGGAGGGGAAATACTTCCGGGGTCAAACTCCGGATGCAACAACTTCCTCTCATTTGATCAGCAATCAAAGCTGCAGGCAAGAGGTGGTTAAGATGTAAAAGGGCAGGCGATTGGTTAAAGCCACCCATGGGGAGGTAATACTGTAAGAGAGCAGGCGATTGGTTAAATCCACCCAAGGGGAGGGGCTGAACCTCCAGATTCCCTCCAGCAAAGCATAATAAATTCAAGCAAGTTCATGTCAGCCATGAATCAGGGATGCAGCTGCGCTGAACTAGCGCAGATGCGCCACCTGCTGGCAACTTAAGAACAGACAGGCTGAGTCTGTGTAAAAAAATAGATAAAAAAGGCTAAGCTTTTAGAAATAACTCAGGTGCGCCACCTGCTGCGCAATTCAAAGCAAGCAGGCTGAGTTCAACTAGAAGCAGAACTAAATAACAGCCAGATAGCTGTATATCAATAAAAAATATATTAAAAAGCACTGTCCTAAAAGGCCATATAGTCCGTTGAGTCAAAAGCAATGAGATCCACTTCACAATAGTGCATATAAAAAATCAAATGAATATAAAACAACAATTAGGAAGTATCCAAAAAGCAATTCAGGTCAAATTCTATGTTTAATCCCCCAGGGGATAGTGTATCCAGGGAATAGATCCAATATCCTTCCCTTTTTGAGAGTTCCCTCACTAAATGTGTACCCCGCCAATGGCTCTTCACCTTGTCCAGTCCCATAAATGACAATAGGTTAGGATCAGAGGAATGGACAGATTTAAAGTGAGATGAGACACTATGATTTTCATAACCACGTCTTATATTATACATGTGCTCTCGGATCCGAATTTTTAATTCCCTTGTGGTGCGACCTACATACATCATTTTGCAGGGGCACCACAAAAGGTAGACCACATTTTTGGTGCTGCAAGTGATCAAATCTGCAATTTCAAATTCTTTGCCAGTTTTAAAATTTTGAAAGGTTCTAAAAGACTTCTGTGTACACCGGGTGGTTTTACACCCAAAGCAAGTGCCACACCTGTGAAACCCTTTCAGAGAGTCAGCAGCTAGAGCGAGATGTCCAGGGGGATCAATAAAACTCCTTGTGAGTTTATCCCTTAAGCAAGGGCCACGTCGAAATATACATGTGGGTTTTGCAGGTAATACCGGGCCTAGGACAGGGTCCTCCTTAAGTATATGCCAGTATTTATTAAGGACTTGTTGTATTTGGCGATATTGTACATTAAAACCTGTCACAAAAGCCAGATCGCCTTTTGTTGCTGTGGTCTTCCTACCCCCAGGGTCCACTAATACAAAATCATGTCCTAAAATCATTTAACTCATGAAAAGGAAATGAATAGGAAGAGTCAGGAGCCAAATCCGTATAAAACCCATCATGTTTGGACCTAGGGCCGGGGACCATCTCCTCTATCCCGATAGGTAAGTAAATCATATGTAGAAGAAAAGGTAAGTCGCCAGGAGGAAACAAATACCTTGCCTTGCCCGGAGCAGCAGGCCTACTCGTCCTCCGCCTCTGGGGAAGAGATCTTTCCTTCCTCAGATTCGTCCTCATGTATAAAGGAATCATGAGTGATGAGAAAAGAAGGTTTCCCCATCTGGCCAAAAAATAGGGAAGCGTCAAAGGGACCTGTTGTAGGTTGGGAAAAAACAACCTGGTTATCTGCCTTATCCGGGGCCCTCTGAGTCATAGATGAGGAGGAAATTAATCCTGGTCCACTAGAGGTATATCTGTGGAATCATCTTCAGCCAGGATCAATAGGAAACTCATCCATGTGGTCTTCCATGCTTCTGGTCATGAGGCACCAAATGAAATGCATCCTGTGTCCGCCTAAATAGGGTAGGAGCAAATCCTATAATTAGCAATTTAACCCTTTAAGTGCCAGCCTACCTGGAGTTTTTGTCACACTCTGTTGCCAGACCATTTTGCACTATTTTGCGCTCCCCATGTTCAAATGTGATTTTTGAAGGGATTTCCAGGGATTTCCCAGGAAAATGATATATTGTTTTTTTCAGCAGAGTCTGGGCTTTAACATGAAATGTCTTGTTTGTCATTTTTTAGGTGTATTCTCAATATTTTTGGGTGAAATATGTGCAAAAAAAAAAATAAATAAATTTTTACATATTGTAGTTTTTTTTGTAATAAAAAATGTAAGTTTGTCAATGAAATCTTATTGCGTGTGAAATCCCAATTTCTCCCGGTTACAGCGGTACCACATATGTATTGGTAGACACCCTTTCCTGCCCAGGAGACTCCCCCAAGCTGAAACAGCGCTTTAGCGGATTTTCAGATAAAATACAACTGTGCTACGCAATATGCGCACCTTGCAGTTTTTCCAGAAAAACAACCCTTTACATTTGAAATACCCCCAACAAACTATATATTCTCTAGAAGTACACACCTCAAGCTTTCTAGGTGTACCAGGCTTGTTGATGTGGCCATAGTTTTCTGGGAGTAATCCCTCAATGGATTCTTTGGTTGCAAAGAGTTTCCCTAAAAAAAGGATAAAAAAGCAGAATCAAAGCCACATTTTCCTAAAAAAACTATATACAAACAAGAAAAAACAAGTTTAATCTGAAAACGCAACATCCCCCGAACAGAACAATACCCAACATGCATAGCTACTGTCAAGGGAAGAGTTGCCAAACACACCAAAGTAAAGCATGTGCGTAACGGTAATTTTACTTGAAAATTTCAGCTCTGCAGACAAAGTGCGCACCTTGCGATTTTTCAACCAAAACAACCCTTGACATTTGGAATATCCCCCATAAACCATATATTCCCTGAAAGTACACACGTTAAGCTTTCTAAGGGTACCCAGCTTGTTGTAGTGGGCTCATCTTTCTGGAAGTAATCCCTCAAAGAATTCTTTGTTTGCGCAGGGTTTCCCTAAAAAATTTATAAAAAAGCTGAATAAAAAACACCTTTTCCTAAAATATAAATATGCAAACCAGAAAAAACAAGCTAAGTCTGAAAGCGCAAGGTCCCCCGAACAGAACAATACCCAACATGCATAGGTACTATTAACCCTTTTAATTGCCAGCCTACTTGAGATTTTGTCACCCTCTGTTGACAGGCCATTTTTCCCCATTTTGCGTCATGTTTTGCGCCAAGTTTTGCACCATTTTTGCTGGAACTTTCAGGAAAATTATATATATTTTTTTTTGCAGCAGAGTTTAGGCTTTAACATGAAATGTCTTGTTTGTAAATTTTTTTTTTTTTTTTACAATATTATTAAGTAAAAATAAATAAATAAATAAATTTTTTTTTTTAAAAATTGACTCCTTTATTTTAAATAAAAAATGTATTTTATTAAGGAAAATCATATTGCATGTGAAAGCCCCATTTCTACCGATTAGAACGGTACCACATATTTATCGGTAGCCCCCTGTTCCTGCCCAGGAGACCCCCCTAACTGAAACAAGTATTTTATAACATTCACAAAAAAAATACAACTACCATCCACACTACAAAGGGTTAAATCGAGAAAAAAAATGACATAGGGTCCCCCCTCCCAGGGGAGGGAGACCCCATTTTTTTTTTGATTTTTAAGGGTTAAAAACCCTTAAAAATAAAAAAAAAAATTGACGTGGGGTCCCCCTTACCCAAAGTAACCAGCCCGGGACCAGCTATGGGGGCTTGTAGGCACAGAGTGGGGGGGCCAGCTTTTGTGGCCCCCCCACCCTGCAGCCTACGAGCCCACATAGCCCATGTGGGCCCGGGCTCTTCTGCCCCCCCCTGGCCTTTGGGGAGGCAGGTAATGGGGGTGCCGGGGGTTAATGGCAAGCCACCCGCTAGCGCAGGTGGCTTGCCATCCCCCCAGCCTTGTGAACTGGTATAGGGGTCATGGACCCCTTACCAGTTCACAAGGGGTTAAATGTAAATAATCACACAGACACAAGCAGAGAAAAAATATTTTATTAATTTTTATTTTTTTTTACACTGTACTCACCTCCCATCCAACCTGGAGCACTCTGTCCCTCGGCGATCACTGGCTTCTGCTCACTTGCTAGAAGCCTTTTATAGCTGCTGGATGACAGAACACAAAGGGTTAATCAAAAAAAAAAATGACATAGGGTCCCCCCTCCCAGGGGAGGGGGACCCCATTTTTTTTTTTTTTTTTAAGGGTTAAAAACCCTTAAAAATCAAAAAAAAAATTGACGTGGGGTCCCCCTTACCCACAGTAACCAGCCCGGGACCAGCTATGGGGGCTTGTAGGCACAGAGTGGGGGGGCCAGCTTTTGTGGCCCCCCGACCCTGCAGCCTACGAGCCCACATAGCTTATGTGGGCCCGGGCTCTTCTGCCCCCCCCCCCCTGGCCTTTGGGGAGGCAGGTAATGGGGGTGCCAGGGGTTAATGGCAAGCCACCCGCTAGCGCAGGTGGCTTGCCATCCCCCCAGCCTTGTGAACTGGTATAGGGGTCATGGACCCCTTACCAGTTCACAAGGGGTTAATAGTAAAAAAATCACACAGACACAGAGAAAAAAAATCTTTATTTTTCTTATTTTACACTGTACTCACCTCCGATCCGATGTCCCTCGCCGCTGTCTGTCCCGCGCCGCTGTCACTGACAGATGCCGGTGGTGATCGGCGCAGGGCGGGTGACAGGCGAGGGGGCTCCGATCGGAGCCTCCTCACCTGACATCCGCCCTGCTCCGATCACCACCGGCATCTGACAGATGCCGGAGCTCGGAGGGGGTATAGGAGGAGCGGGATGACGTCATCCCGCTCCTCCCACAATGGGCGGAGCTAAGCGGCGGCGGCCATCGCCGCCATTACAAGAGGTGAGGACCCGGAAGAGGGTCCTCACCTGAAGACTGCGCAGCCCAGGGGGGGGATCGGACCCCCCCCGGTGAAGAGGAGACCCGGACAGAAGGCTCGGGCGCGGAGGTGAGTAAATGACTTGTTTTTTTTTTTTACAGCACCGATGTCAGCGCTGGAAACGGGGGGGGGGGGGGGCGGCTGGTTTCGGGCCCCCCCCTGAAGACGGAGGACGACGGGGGGGGCGATCGGTTGCCCCCCGCAGGAAGAGGGGACCCCAAGCTTCACGGGGATACCGGAGGTAAGTGGTTTTTTTTTTCTATTCTTTAACTGTTTGGGGGAAATGCCAGGCACGTAGTTTCTACGTGCTTGGCACTTAACGGTAGGAGAAGCAACCACGTAGAAACTACGTGCTTGGCATTTAAAGGGTTAACCCTTCAATATATTACACAGAAGGGGAGGCCATAACATACATAATCCAAAACACTGTGCTGGCCCTTTAAGGCAAAGCGCGTGTTGTGGAAAGAAGGAAGAATCCCCCAGGCGCCAGGATGTGACGTCAGCAGCCCGGGAGGAAGAAGCCCAGGATCAATTTCCTGTGTAATCCTAATAAAATTGCGGAAAACATGCGTGCGCGCGGGATCCACCTCCCTGAAAGAAGAGCGCAGATGCACCTTAAGGAGAGAAAATCCCCCTTTTCCAACAGCAGTGGAGGCGCCGACGGGATGGCAGCGTGGAGAAAGCAGCCCGAAAATGATGCGGACACTTCGGCGAGAGAGAACCTGGGAGGGAGGAGAGCACGTGACCGCTCCCTACCTCCAGAGAGCAGGTACTGCACCTTCTGTGTAATCTTAAGAGTCAGGCGGGGAAGAAAAGTAGAGATCGGGTCATGCTCCTTTCTTCTCCGCCTCTTAAAGGTACATATGTCGCAAGTGTCGCAACCACTCCATCCCGGGACTTCCAAATGCCATAGATAAATGATATGAAAAATATAAAAAAAACACCAAAGAGAAAGTAAAATCTAAGGGATCCTCATCCCAATAAAAATAATTCTTACATAATCCTATAATGGGGTCCTTTGGGGAGGCAGGTAATGGGGGTGCCAGGGGTTAATGGCAAGCCACCCGCTAGCGCAGGTGGCTTGCCATCCCCCCAGCCTTGTGAACTGGTATAGGGGTCATGGACCCCTTACCAGTTCACAAGGGGTTAATAGTAAAAAAATCACACAGACACAGAGAAAAAAAATCTTTATTTTTCTTATTTTACACTGTACTCACCTCCGATCCGATGTCCCTCGCCGCTGTCACTGACAGATGCCGGTGGTGATCGGCGCAGGGCGGGTGACAGGCGAGGGGGCTCCGATCGGAGCCTCCTCACCTGACATCCGCCCTGCTCCGATCACCACCGGCATCTGACAGATGCCGGAGCTCGGAGGGGGTATAGGAGGAGCGGGATGACGTCATCCCGCTCCTCCCACAATGGGCGGAGCTAAGCGGCGGCGGCCATCGCCGCCATTACAAGAGGTGAGGACCCGGAAGAGGGTCCTCACCTGAAGACTGCGCAGCCCAGGGGGGGGATCGGACCCCCCCCGGTGAAGAGGAGACCCGGACAGAAGGCTCGGGCGCGGAGGTGAGTAAATGACTTTTTTTTTTTTTTTTACAGCGCCGATGTCAGCGCTGGAAACGGGGGGGGGGGGGGGCGGCTGGTTTCGGGCCCCCCCCTGAAGACGGAGGACGACGGGGGGGCGATCGGATGCCCCCCGCAGGAAGAGGGGACCCCAAGCTTCACGGGGATACCGGAGGTAAGTGGTTTTTTTTTTCTATTCTTTAACTGTTTGGGGGAAATGCCAGGCACGTAGTTTCTACGTGCTTGGCACTTAACGGTAGGAGAAGCAACCACGTAGAAACTACGTGCTTGGCATTTAAAGGGTTAACCCTTCAATATATTACACAGAAGGGGAGGCCATAACATACATAATCCAAAACACTGTGCTGGCCCTTTAAGGCAAAGCGCGTGTTGTGGAAAGAAGGAAGAATCCCCCAGGCGCCAGGATGTGACGTCAGCAGCCCGGGAGGAAGAAGCCCAGGATCAATTTCCTGTGTAATCCTAATAAAATTGCGGAAAACATGCGTGCGCGCGGGATCCACCTCCCTGAAAGAAGAGCGCAGATGCACCTTAAGGAGAGAAAATCCCCCTTTTCCAACAGCAGTGGAGGCGCCGACGGGATGGCAGCGTGGAGAAAGCAGCCCGAAAATGATGCGGACACTTCGGCGAGAGAGAACCTGGGAGGGAGGAGAGCACGTGACCGCTCCCTACCTCCAGAGAGCAGGTACTGCACCTTCTGTGTAATCTTAAGAGTCAGGCGGGGAAGAAAAGTAGAGATCGGGTCATGCTCCTTTCTTCTCCGCCTCTTAAAGGTACATATGTCGCAAGTGTCGCAACCACTCCATCCCGGGACTTCCAAATGCCATAGATAAATGATATGAAAAATATAAAAAAAACACCAAAGAGAAAGTAAAATCTAAGGGATCCTCATCCCAATAAAAATAATTCTTACATAATCCTATAATGGGGTCCGGCCACCCCGGCTTCACCCAAGAGGTAATCCTCAGTAAGAGGGTAAAAATACTGCTTACCCCACTTTGATTAAAATCAAAGAATGGGATCTGGCCTAAAATACCATAGGGTATCCCGGGCCCCAGGCATAGGAAAAAAACCTTTCGGGACTGAGAAATGGACCCCCTGCAAAATCAGGCCCATAGCACCGGAAAATACTTACCTAGACTAACCGGTCCAGGAGCTAGTGGTCTGGCTCCTACCTCACAGAAGAACACGAAAACAACTGGGGAATGGAGGGAGGAGTCAAGAATTTATTCTGTCTGGTGGCCAGGTGTTCCAAATTGGTAGGAGCCTGGAGGTCTCAGGCGTATGCTGCCCGAAGGATGTTTTGAGAAAAAGCTAATTGGACATAATGTCACACCAATCTCCAAAAATGGGCTGGACAAAATTATTGGCACCCTTCCAAAATTGTGGATAAATCAGATTGTTTCAAGCATGCAATGCTTCTTTAAACTCACCTGGGGCAAGTAACAGGTGTGGCTAATATAAAAACACGTGAAAACATAAGGAGAGAAGTTCACATAGTCTTTGCATTGTGTCTGCACCACACGTAACCTGGACACCAGAAAGAACTGTCTTGAGAACCAAAATTGTGGAATCAATCAAGGTTACAAGTTCTGGATTTGCCCTTGTCCACAGTGCGCAACATCATAGATAAGTTTGCAACCCATGGCACTGTAGCTAATCTCCCAGGGCGTGGACGGAAGAGAAAAATTTATGAAAGGTCTCAATGCAGGATAGTCCGGATGGTGGATAAGCAGCCCCAAACAAGTTTCAAAGATATTCAAGCTGTCCTGAAGGCTCAGGGAGCATCAGTGAGCGTGAACTATCTGTTGACATTTAAATGAATGCTATGGCAGGAGACCCAGGAGGACCCTACTGCTGACAGACATAAAAAAGCAAGGCATTTTACCAAAATGCACGCAAGTAAAATCCTTCTGGTAAAACATCTTTTGGACAAATGAGAACAAGATAGAGCTTTTTGGTATAGCACAATATTCTAACATTTTCCGAAACCTGAATAAGGTCTACAGGGAAAACACAGTACCTACAGTAAAATATGGTGGGGGTTCAATGATTTGGTGCCTTGAATGTGTGCAAGGCATCATGATATCCGATTACCACTAATGGATTTTGGCACTGTACAGCCCAGTGGCAGAAAGCTGGGTTTATGTCTGAGATCTTGGGTCTTCCAGCAGGACAATGACCCGCAAACATGTCAAAAAGCACCCAGAAATGGATGTCAGCCAAGCGCTGGAGAGTTCTGAAGCGGCCAGCAATGAGTCCAGATCTAAATCCCATGTGGAGATTAAAATTGCTGTTGGGAAAGGCGCCTTTCAATAAGAGACCTGGAGCAATTTGCAAAGGAAGAGTGGCCCAACATTAAAGTGGACCAACACCAGGCAAGAATCTATAAAATTCCGGGGCCGATCCAATCAATCCCTGCAGGGCATCCAAAATCGGGATACCCTGCTGTGTGAAACCCCCTAGGACACCCGCATTCGCATCTGAAGCAGTTGGGGACTTAAGGTGCCTTGCTCAAGAGCACTTAACTTGTGTCCTGTCCAGGAGTTGACATAAGTCAGTTCAGGTAATTATTTCTGTCTGTAGGACTTGTGGTATATTTGTGTGAAACTCTCTGGAATAGCCAAAGCTCAAGTGCTAGCAATAACACTGCATGTGTGGACTGGCTGACACAGGAGCCTACATCACCCAAAAGGAGATAGGTGAAATGGCAGCTTCCCATGGTGGCCAGCATGCAAAATGTTTTAGGCCCTGTATATATGGAATACAACACTGATCATTTCAGAGCCCACATGAGTAATATGGGTTACAAAAGCTTTTAAGGTGAACTAGGGCATTTCAGTGTGTCATCTCAAAATGGGATGGTCCAAATCACGGGTTTGGTGCACACATTAAAGTGGGCCAAAAAGCAGGTTTTAATGATTCATCCATTTGGGATGCCCTACTGTGTGAAAACCACCAATCTTAGACTCAAGAAAGTTCAGTTTTAACAGAAATTTCTGGATAGTAGCAAAAGGGAATGATCATGTAGAATTGCTAATACACCGCAGACCCAAAAAGATAATCCTGTGAGTACTCACCTGTAGAATTGCTTTTACTATGCATGGCACGGCCTGCTTTACAAATCATAACATCTGGATTCCGCCACAAGGTGACGCAGTGGCACCGCAGTAGAGTTGTGGCTCCGCCCAGTACCATATAATAAACAGAATCACCATAGACTTTTCCAGTAGTTGACAAGCAGTGATACAAGAACCGGAAACTAATAAAGATAACAACCCCAACTAAATAGGAACAATCACCATAAAGAGGCAACCAAGAACAACGTAACAAGGGTGGGGTGAAGCAGGCCGTGCAATTCTACAGGTGAGTACTCACAGAATTGTCTTTCCTTCACAAAGTCATAACATCTGGGACATCCAAAAGCAGTGTCCATAAAGTAAGGTGGGATCCCCAAAAAGAAAGTAACAGATGGTTTAGACCACCACTGCCTGGAGTACCTTGCGGCCAAAAGCAGCATCAGCTGAGGCCTTAACATCAACTTTGTAAAACTTGGAAAAAGTATGAACAGAAGACAGAGTTGCGGCCTTACAAACTTGTTTAACAGAAGCTTGGTGCTAAAAAAAAGCCCAAGACGCACCGATAGCACGAGTAGAATGAGCAGTAACCCTAAAAGGGGGAACCTTCCCCTTATCAGAATAGGCCTGCTCCACCGCCTGACGGATCCACTTGCTGATAGTGGATTTAGCCGGAGGCTTCCAGCAGGAAGAACAAAAAGAGCGCCAGATTTCCTGAAAGACTCAGTAGCAACCAAATAAAACTTCAGAGCCCTAAACATCCAGAGAATGAAGCGTCCGCTCCTTGGAATTAGCAGGATTAGGACACAGAAAGCAAAACAATGTCCTGATTGAGATGAAAACAGACAACCTTAGACAAGAAATCCGGCTTAAGCCGAAACACCACCTTATCCTGATGCCTTTCAAAATAAGGAGGTTTGATGGAAAGGGCCGCCAGCTCAGAAACTCACCTGACCAAGGTAATGGCCACCAGGAAGGCCACCTTAAGAGTCAATGGGCAAGGCAGCCCCATTGATAGGCTCAAAAGAACCCTGCAGAGCAGACACCAAATTTAGATCCCAAACCGGTAGAATAGGTTTACATGGTGGACGCACATGAGTAACTCCCTGAAAAAGTCTTGACCAACCGGTGATTGGCAAAAGACCTTTGGAAGAAAATTGCCAGGGCCGACACCTGTCCCTTGAGGGTACCAAGTTAAGGCCCAAATCTAGGCCCAAAAATCCAGAATCCTGGGAATAGAAAACACCCTACAAGGCAGAGACCTAGACTCACACCAGTCAATGTAAGCATGCCAAATCCTGTAGTAGATAAAGGAGGAGGACTTCTTCCTAGCCCTAATCATGGTAACAGGCCAGCAAACCCTTATCCATCAAGATGGAGGTTTCAGCAGCCAAGCCATTAGAATAGAGAATAATACCATTTTGTGAATACTCACCTGTAAAATGAGTATTATAAGTATGTCACACACCCCGCTTCAAACATTATTACACTTGGGTTACTCCACCAGCAGGTGGCGACGTTGCAGAGAAGTCTTGAAAAACGAGCCCCTCCTGATCTATAATACCTGGGACCTCCCACTTATCTCCCAGTTTTCAAACAGCAGTAAAGACAAGGTACCAGGAAAAAAACATTGGCAACCCTCAAACTGTAAACGAAGCTTCACCCTATAAAGAATCCAGGATACCAAAAAGGGCGGGTGAAGCGGGGTGTGTGACATACTTATAATACCCATTTTACAGGTGAGTATTCACAAAATGGTATTATTCTAAGTATGTCACACACCCCGCTTCAAACAATTATTACACTTGGGACATCCAAAAGCAGTTTCCAGAAAGGGCGGGTATCCAACAAGGCCATAATGCAAAACTCAAACCACTGCAGCTTGCAGAACCTTACGGCCAAACACAGCATCCGCTGAAGCCTGCACATCAACCTTGTAAAAACTTGGAAAAAGAGTGAACAGAAGACCAAGTAGCAGCCTTACAAACTTGTTCAACAGAGACCTGGTGCTGAAAAGCCCAAGACGCTCCAACAGCACGAATAGAATGAGCAGCGATACAAAAAAAGGGGAAACCGTCCCCTTGGTAGAATAGGCCCCAACAACAGCCTGACGAATCCATTTGCTAATGGAAGACTTAGCGTGGGCCAAACCCTTCCTAGGCCCAACGGGTCACCACGAAAAAGACATCAGTCTTACGGAAAAAGAGATGTAGTAAACAAACAGTACTTCACACAGCGTACCACAGCCAAACAGTGCAAACCCTCTCCTTGTCATTCCTAGGCTTAGGACACAAGGAAGGAAGAACAATGTCCTGGTTAAGATGAAAAGCAGAGACCACCTTAGGATGAAAGTCGGGTTTGAAGCAGAAAACCACTATGACCTGATGTCTCTCAAAGAGAAGAGCCTGAACCGACAAGGCTGCCAACTCCGAGACACGCCGAACCGAAGTGATGGCCACCAAAAAGACAACCTTCTGAGTCAGAGTAAAAAGAGCAATAACCTGCAAAGGCTCAAAGGAGGAGCCTGAAGTGCAGAGATAACCAAATTCAAATCCCAAACAGGGAGCAAATGCTCCCTAGGAGGCCGCAAATGCGAGACCCCCTGGAAGAAAGTCTTGACCAAAGGAGGAAACGCAAATGACTTTTGAAAAAAGACAGACAAGGCAGCAACCTGCCCATTTAAGATACTCAGCTGAAGACCAGAGTCCAGCCCTGATTGAGGAAATTCCAAAATCCTGAAAACAGAAAAGACCCGACAGGGCAAAGATCTAGCCTCACTCCAATCAATATAAGATCTCCAAGTCCTTTAATAGATGGAAGAAGAGGACCTCTTCCCGGCAATAATAAAAGTGAATAACAGATCCGAAAAACCTTCCTCCCCTAAGATGTAGGTTTCAGCAGCCAGGCCATCACAGCCAGCGTTGGTAAATTGGGGCAACACAGTTGACCCTGTGTGATAAGATCCAGCCGAAGAAGCAGATCGAACTGATCCACCGCCAGACAAACGATGTCTGCGAACCACACCCTCCTTGGCCACCTTGGAGCCATGAGAATGGCGGAAACCCCGTCCGGGGCCAGCTTTCACAACACCTTGCCTAGCATGGGGACCGGAGGAAACCGAGAAAGGAACCCCAAGTCCCCCCAGCTCAGGGACATGGCATCCACCGCCAGAGGATCCTGAGAAAGCGTCACGAATGTCGGAAGCTTGTAAATGTGACGAGAGGCAAACAGATCCACCTCCAGCGTCCCCCACCGGAGACAAAGCGACCGAAAAAACCTGAGGGTGGAGAGACCATTCCCCCCGGCGGAAAGAGCACCTGCTCAGGAAGGCCGCGTCCGTGTATTCCAATCCTGGAATGTACACTGCCGAGATGCAAGGGACATGAGTCTCCGCCCAGGCTAGAGTCAGAGACACCTCTCTGAGGGCACGCAGACTGCGAGTCCCTCCCAGGCGATTGATGTAAGCAACCGCCGACCGATCGTCCGACCGAACCTGAACCGACAAGCCCTGTAAATGCTGTGTCAAGAGAGACAGAACCAACCTGAAGGCTCTCAACTCCAGAATGTTGATGGGCAAGTGGGCCTCCAGAGGACCCCACCTCCCCCGGAACCGAAGGTCCTTCCAGAAAACTCCCCATCCCCACAAACTGGCGTCCGTGGTGACAGTTTCCCAAAGAGGCAACAGAAAGGACCGAGACCATCCACCACAGGAGAGACTGCCGAACCCGGGAGGACATCCGGAAAGACCGATCCAACGACCGCGGTAGCCGGTCCCAAGACGCCAACAGATGAAACTGAAGCATCCTCGTGTGAAACTGAACAAAGGGAACTGCCTCAAAGGAAGCTACCATCAACCCCACCAGTCTCATCCCTAGCCGGATGGATGGGCAAGGATTGGAAAGAAGCTGCGACAATTCCTGAACCAAGAGAACTTTGGCCTGAGGCCGAACAACTCTGAGTTGGCAAGAATCCAAGGTCATCCCCAAAAAGGGCACCACCCTGGCCGGAACGAGAGAGGACTTGGGGTAGATGAGCACCCAGCCGAACCTCTCCAGAGTGGATATCACCGTCCTGGTGTCCACCTCCGCTTGACTGAAAGAATAAGCCATGATGAGAAGATCGTCCAGGCAGGGCACAATGCGAATCCCCTGAGCTCTGAGAAGGGCTATCACGCCCGCCAACACCTTGGTGAACACTCTTGGAGCCGAGGTAAGGCCGAACAGAAGAGCCACAAATTGAAAATGCCGATCTTCCACCACAAAGCGAAGAAACCTTTGGTGAGCCGGAAAGATAGGAATGTGAAGGTAGGCATCCTTGATGTCTATGGATGTCATGAAGTCCCCCTGCCGAAGAGAATTGACGGCAGATCGCAGAGTTTCCATACGAAACTTCCGGGGACGAATAAACACGTTGAAAAACTTCAGATCCAGGATGGGACGAACCAACCCGTCCTTCTTGGGCACTGTGAAGAGATTGGAATAATACCCGTGACCCACTTCCGAAGGCAGGACCGAGCAGATAACTGCCATTTCCAGAGGATTCCTCACCGCCGCCAGGAGCCCCTGCGCGGCCAAAGGAACTGAAGGAACCCGAGACCTGAAAAATCTTGGAGGAAGAGGGCGGGACTCGAACTCCAGCATGTAACCGGCCGACACCACCTCCCGGATCCACCTGCCCGAGACCTCCAGGTCCCATACCCGGGAGAAGAGTCGCAACCGTCCCCCCACCCGCAAGGGTGAGGGTGCCCCCTCATTGCTGAGCAGGCTTTGCAGCTGGTTTGGCGCCCCAGGCGTGAAAGGGACTGCCACGGCCTCTACCCCTGTTCCAACTAGCACCCCTGGGGGCCGAGAAGCCTGCGCCTCTGCCAGCTCTGGCTCCCTGAAAGGAAGGATTGAAAGAGGCCGCCCCCCGAAAGGAACGACGAAATTTCTTGCGCTGAGGTAACTTACCTCCCTTGGCAACCGAATCTAATTTCTCACCAAACAGGCGCAAACCCAAAAAGGGAAGAGCCGTACCTTTTGGAATTAAAATCAGCAGTCCATTGACGCAACCACACCGACCGTCGGATAGCTAACAACAGAGCCGTAGCCCTGCCACACATCAACATGACATCATCCCGAGCGGCCAGGACAAACGAAACGAAAGACTCGCAACGCTTGAGGGCAAGGAATTCATCATAAGTAGGATCAAGATCCGCACATAAATCCCTGACAATGGACCTAACCGCCAACAACAAAAGTGCCGAAGCACAACAGGTCTCAAAACCGAACCCGCACAGAAAAAACCATGGCGGCCCAGCTGGTCAGTCCGGCGATCCTCGCCATCCTTAAGAGTAGTCATGTCAGGAGAATGCAAAACTGCCATATAGGATAGCCCCAAAACCGGAGCATCAACCTCGGGAGGGGAAAACCAGCACCTCACCAAGTCCGCCGGAAAAGGATACTTCCTATCCCAACTAGGCGGAACACCAACGAGACGCGTAGGTTGCTCCCATTCCTTAAGGACGAAATTCTCGAAATGTCGTCGACTGGGAAATTCCAAACGCGGCTTGGTCACCTCAGAAACTCACCCTTTGGCGGAGGAACCGCCTCAGGAGGATCAAAATCCAAAACCTCAAACATTTGAGCCAATATGGAAGGGGTGTCCGAAACAGTCCCCATGGCCTGGTCACCCTCAGCACCAAACAGCTGCTGGACCTCAGGATCGTCGAAATCCTCAATCAGCTCCCCCTCTTCAACCAGGGGGCAATCTGACCAATCCAATGCCTCAACAAACTCAACATCTGAGTCCGGCGGAGGCGGGGACAAGTGTTTCCGCTTAGCCGGAGCCTTCTGAGCAACCACAGCGAAAAAATACCATTTTGTGAAAACTCACCTGTAAAATGGGTATTACAAGTATGTCACACACCCCACTTCAATCATTAATTATTACAATAGGGTTTACTCACCGCTAGGTGGCAGCATTGCAGAGAATCTCCAAAAAAGCAACAGGCCCCTCCCGGTCTATACATACCTGGTACCTCCCAATAATCTCCCAGTATTAGAACAGCAGTAAGACAAGGTACCAGGAACAAACAAATGTAACCCTCAAACGTAAAGAACTAAACTTCACCATATAAAGAGCCAGGATACCAAAAAGGGCGGGTGAAGTGGGGTGTGTGACATACTTATAATACCCATTTTACAGGTGAGTATTCACAAAATGGTATTATTCTAAGTATGTCACACACCCCACTTCAATCATTAATTATTACAATAGGGACATCCAACAGCAGTGTCCAGAAAAGGGTGGGTATCCAACCAGGCAATAATGCAGAAAAAACTCAAACCACTGCAGCCTGCAGAACCTTGCGGCCAAAAACAGCATCCGCTGAGGCCCGCACATCAACCTTATAGAACTTAGAAAAGGTATGAACCGAAGACCAAGTTGCAGCCTTACAAACTTGTTCAACAGAAGCCTGGTGCTGAAAAGCCCAGGACGCTCCAACCGCGCGAGTAGAATGAGCAGTAACACGAAAAGGGGGATCCTTCCCCTTAGCCGAATAGGCTCCAACAATCGCCTGACGAATCCATTTGCTAATGGAGGACTTGGCCGGAGCCAAACCCTTCCTAGGCCCACAGGGCACAACGAAAAAGGCATCAGTCTTACGAAAAGAAGACGTAGCACGTAGATAGTACCTGACACAACGTACAACATCCAAGCAGTGCAAAGCACTCTCCTTGACATTCTTAGGCTTAGGACACAAAGAAGGAAGAACAATGTCCTGGTTAAGATGAAAAGCAGAGACCACTTTAGGGAGAAAGTCTGACTTGAAGCGAAAAACCACTTTGTCCTGATGTTCCTCAAAATAAGGAGCCCGAATAGACAAAGCTGCCAACTCCGAAACACGCCGAACCGAAGTGATGGCCACCAGGAAGGCAACCTTCTGAGTAAGAGTGGACAGAGCAATATCCCGCAAAGGCTCAAAAGGAGGAGCCTGAAGGGCAGAGAGAACCAAATTCAAATCCCAAACAGGGAGCAACGACTTCCTAGGAGGCCGCAGATGCGAAACCCCCTGGAAAAAAGTCTTGACCAAGGAATGGCTAGCAAAAGACCTCTGAAAAAAAGATAGACAAAGCAGAAACCTGCCCCTTCAAAGTACTCAGCTGAAGACCAGAGTCCAGCCCTGATTGAAGAAATTCCAAAATCCTAGAAATAGAAAAAACCCGGCAGGGCAAAGATCTAGCCTCACACCAATCAATATAAGATCTCCAAGACCTATAATAGATAGAAGACGAAGATCTCTTCCTGGCACTAATAAGAGTCCGAATGACCGAATCCGAAAGACCCTCCTCCTTTAAGATGGAGGTTTCAGCAGCCAAGCCGTCAAAGCCAGCGTTTGTAAACTGGGGTAACACAGTTGGCCTTGAGTGAGAAGATCCGGCCGAAGAGGCAGCTCGAACTGATCTACTGCCAGACGAACGATGTCTGCGAACCACACCCGCCTTGGCCACCTTGGAGCCACGAGAATGGCGGGAACTCCTTCCAGAACCAACTTTCGCAGCACCCTGCCTAGCATGGGAATCGGAGGAAACAGATAAAGAAACCCCAGGTCCCTCCAGCTCAGGGCCATGGCATCCACCGCCAGAGCCAGAGGATCCCGGGACAGAGACACGAATGTCGGAAGCTTGTGATTGTGACGAGAGGCAAACAGATCCACCTCCGGCGTCCCCCATCGGAGACAAAGCAACCGAAACACCTGGGGATGGAGAGACCATTCCCCCCGGCGGGACGCACACCGGCTCAGAAAGTCCGCCTCTGTGTTTTCCACTCCCGGAATGTAAACTGCCGAGATGCAAGGGACATGAGTCTCTGCCCAAACCAGAACCAGAGACACCTCCCTGTGGGTACCCAGACTGCGAGTCCCACCTTGGTGATTGATGTAAGCAACCGCCGTCTGATTGTCCGATCGAACCAGAACCGGCAGGCCCTGTAAATGATGCGTCAAGCGAGACAGAACCAACCTGATGGCTCGCAATTCCAGAACATTGATGGGCAAGTGGGCCTCCTGAGGGTCCCACTGCCCCTGAAACTGAAGATCCTTCCAGAAACCTCCCCATCCTGACAAACTGGCATCCGTGGTGACAGTTTCCCAAAGCGGGGTCAGAAACGACCTGCCCTTCAAAAGGTTGTCCGAGACCAACCACCACAGAAGGGACTGCCGAACCCGAGGGGACATCCGTAAGGACCGATCCAACGACCCCGGACGCCGGTCCCAAGACGCCAAAAGATGAAGTTGAAGCGTCCTCTTATGAAACTGCGCAAAGGGAACTGCCTCGAACGAGGCCACCATCAACCCCACCAGTCTCATCCCTAGTCGAATGGACGGACGAGGATGGGAGAGAAGAAGCTGAGCCAATTCCTGAATCAACAGAACCTTGGCCTGAGGGAGAAACACTCTGTGCTGGCAGGAGTCCAACGACATCCCCAGAAAAGTCACCACCCTGGCCGGAACCAGAGAGGACCTGGGGTAATTTATCACCCAGCCGAACTTCTCCAGCATAGACACCACCATGCTGGTGTCCCCCTCTGCTTGACTGAAGGAGGGCGCCATGATGAGAAGATCGTCCAGGTAAGGCACAATGCGAATCCCCTGAGCTCTGAGCAGGGCCATCACCCCCGCCAACACCTTGGTGAACACTCTCGGAGCAGAGGTGAGGACGAATGGAAGAGCCACAAACTGAAAATGCCGATCCTCCACCACAAAACGAAGGAACCTCTGATGAGCTGGGAAAATCGGAATGTGTAGGTACGCATCCTTGATGTCTATGGACGTCATAAAGTCCCCCTGCCGAAGCGAACCGATCGCAGACCGCAGGGTTTCCATGCGGAACTTCCGGGGACGAATAAATCTGTTGAGAAACTTCTAAATCCAGAATAGGACGGAAGGACCCGTCCTTTTTGGGGACAGTGAAGAGATTGGAATAAAACACGCGCCCTACCTCTGAAGGAGGAACCGGGCAAACGACAGCTAATTCTAGAAGATTCCTTACCGCCGCCAGGAGCCCCTGCGCGGCCAAAGGATCCGAAGATACCCGAGACCTGAAGAACCTTGGAGGAGGACGGGACTCGAACTCCAACTTGTAACTGGCCGACACCACCTCCCGGATCCACCTGTCCGAGACCTCCTGGTCCCACACCCGGGAGAAGAGTCGCAACCGTCCCCCCACCCGTACGGGTGAGGGCGCCCCCTCAATGCTGAGCGGTCTTGGCAACTGGCTTGGGCTTAGCGCCCCAGACGTGAACGGGGCGGCCACGGCCTTTACCCCTATTCCAACTGGCGCCCCTGGAGGCCGAGAAGCCCGCACCCCTGCCGGCTCTGGCTCTCCGAAAGGACGGATTGAAAGAGACCGTCCCCCGAAAGGAACGGCGAAATTTCTTGCGCTGAGGTAACTTACCTCCCTTGGCAACAGAATCCAGCCTCTCACCAAAAAGCCTCAAACCCAAAAAGGGAAGAGCCGTGAGTGATCTTTTAGAGTTAAAATCCGCCGTCCACTGTCTCAACCACACACAGCGATGGATAGCTACCAGCAAGGCAGTAGCCCTGCCACACATCAACATGGCATCCTCCTGAGCAGCCAGGATAAAAGACAAGAAGGAATCACAGTGCTTAAGCGCAAGAGACTCATCACCAGTAGGATCAAGATCCACACCTAAGTCCCTGACAATAGACCTGACCGCCAAAGTCAAAAGAGCCGAAGCACAGACAGGCCTTAACACCGAACCCGCACATACAAAACCATGGCGGGCCAGCTGATCAATCCGACGATCCTCGCCGTCCCTGAGCGAAGTAGTGTCAGAAGAATGCACGACCGCCGTGTTGGACAGTCCCAAGAACGGAGTATCTACCTCAGGAGGGACAGACCAACGCTTCATCAAGTCCGCCGGAAAAGGATACTTCCTTTCCCAACTAGACGGCACACCGACGAGACGCGTAGGTTGCTCCCATTGCTTGAGTACCACCTCTTCAAAATGCTGTTGACTGGGAAACTCCAAGCGCTGCTTGGACACCCCAAAAAGCTGACCCTTAGGCCTAGGAGCAACCGCCGGAGGATCCAAATCCAAAACCTCAAACATCTGAGTCAGAATGGTAGACGAATCAAGGGGAAGGCCCTCAGCCTGGTCCCCCTCAGCACCCAGCAACTGCTGACCCTCGGAATCCTCTTCCTCAACGAGTTCACCATCCTCGAAGGGACGATCTGACCAGTCCAGATCTCCAATAACTTCCTCATCTGAATCCGGCGGAGGAGGAGACAGATGCTTCCGCTTAGCTGGAGCCTTCTGAGCGACCACTGCGGAAAACATTTTCTCAAGGCTGGCCAAACGGGCGCATACCTCAGATTGCGAATCCCCACCCAGGACAACGTCATACGGAGTCCGGAACAAACGAGGGGGAGAAGGAGATGGCGCGGCCGATGAAGTGCTAGGCACCGGAGTGCTGGACTGCCGCTCAATGTTCCGCTGTGCACATGGAATACACAAAATGACATCATCTCCCTGGAGCGGAGCCCCACAACCCCCACACACCTTGGATTGTCCCGAAGGACCGTTTCCGGTATCTTTGGCAGCCTCCATGTGGTGAAATTTATGGTATTCGCAGAACCCAGGGATTTACGCAGTACGCGACCCGGGATGCCCCTTTTATATCTAAAATGCTTTAAAAATCCTGACCAAGGGAATTTAGCATAAAATATAACCAAATGATGGAACAATGGCCTAGAAAACAACCCCCACTAGCCAGGTATATAAGACCGGGAGAGCCCTGCAAGACGGGATCCCAGGATCTGAAAAACACAAAAAAACAGGAAACAATCATTCCAGGCACAAGAATACATATGCAAATCACACAGAATATCATAAATAATACTTCTCCCCCCCCCCTTTAACCATAGATCAAGCAGATGGTTAAAGTATATATATATATATATATATATATATAAATATCCAGCCAGCACCTCAAAAAGTGGGCGGGAGCGAGGAGGAGGGGGGAAGAGAGGATGTAAAGCGGGGGACAAGGCAAACATTCCTGTAAGACAGAAAACACCCCCGCAGGCTAATCTGCCACAGCACACATACGCCTACCCAGAGGAGAATACAACCGCAGCGTGACACCTGCAGCAAGATGGCGGCCCGATCACCGCTCCGTGCCTGAGAGGAAAGAGGAGACGAGCCCTGGAAGCGCGGGAGCCGAGTCAGCCCCACCCCTCCAAACGGACCAATCAACGCGCAGACCGCGCACGCCGCGGTCCCGCCCCACTCCGACGTCACCGAGCAGCCGTTCACGAACCGCGCTACCTCCCATAACGGGACCGGCGGAGCTACCTGCCGGTCCCAAAGAGAAATGGCCACACGCGCTCTCCCCCAGAGCATACCAGCCACGCCAGGCACACAAGCGCCGAGCGCAGCGCTTAGCCAACAGGCGGGCCCGCGGCGCAGCGCGCCGCGTGACCCCGCCCCCGGCTCCTGAGGAGAAACCGCCAAGACGCATATGCCGCCAAAGAGTAAAACACACACAGGCATGACGGTCAAACACACCAACCAAACGTCCGCGGAACAACGCCCAGAGAAGCAAGCGCAGGAGCCCTCACATATACCAGCCAGATCCACCTGTCCGAGACCTCCTGGTCCCACACCCGGGAGAAGAGTCGCAACCGTCCCCCCACCCGTACGGGTGAGGGCGCCCCCTCAATGCTGAGCGGGCTTGGCAACTGGCTTGGGCTTAGCGCCCCAGACGTGAACGGGGCGGCCACGGCCTTTACCCCTATTCCAACTGGCGCCCCTGGAGGCCGAGAAGCCCGCACCCCTGCCGGCTCTGGCTCTCCGAAAGGACGGATTGAAAGAGACCGTCCCCCGAAAGGAACGGCGAAATTTCTTGCGCTGAGGTAACTTACCTCCCTTGGCAACAGAATCCAGCCTCTCACCAAAAAGCCTCAAACCCAAAAAGGGAAGAGCCGTGAGTGATCTTTTACAGTTAAAATCCGCCGTCCACTGTCTCAACCACACACAGCGACGGATAGCTACCAGCAAGGCAGTAGCCCTGCCACACATCAACATGGCATCCTCCTGAGCAGCCAGGATAAAAGACAAGAAGGAATCACAGCGCTTAAGCGCAAGAGACTCATCACCAGTAGGATCGAGATCCACACCTAAGTCCCTGACAATAGACCTGACCGCCAAAGTCAAAAGAGCCGAAGCACAGACAGGCCTTAACACCGAACCCGCACATACAAAACCATGGCGGGCCAGCTGATCAATCCGACGATCCTCGCCGTCCCTGAGCGAAGTCGTGTCAGGAGAATGCACGACCGCCGTGTTGGACAGTCCCAAGACCGGAGTATCTACCTCAGGAGGGACAGACCAACGCTTCATCAAGTCCGCCGGAAAAGGATACTTCCTTTCCCAACTAGACGGCACACTGACGAGACGCGTAGGTTGCTCCCATTGCTTGAGTACCACCTCTTCAAAATGCTGTTGACTGGGAAACTCCAAGCGCTGCTTGGACACCCCAAAAAGCTGACCCTTAGGCCTAGGAGCAACCGCCGGAGGATCCAAATCCTCAAACATCTGAGTCAGAATGGTAGACGAATCAAGGGGAAGGCCCTCAGCCTGGTCCCCCTCAGCACCCAGCAACTGCTGACCCTCGGAATCCTCTTCCTCAACGAGTTCACCATCCTCGAAGGGACGATCTGACCAGTCCAGATCTCCAATAACTTCCTCATCTGAATCCGGCGGAGACAGATGCTTCCGCTTAGCTGGAGCCTTCTTAGCGACCACTGCGGAAAACATTTTCTCAAGGCTGGCCAAACGGGCGCATACCTCAGATTGCGAATCCCCACCCAGGACAACGTCACACGGGGTCCGGAACAAACGAGGGGGAGAAGGAGATGGCGCGGCCGATGAAGTGCTAGGCACCGGAGTGCTGGACTGCCGCTCAATGTTCCGCTGTGCACATGGAATACACAAAATGACATCATCTCCCTGGAGCGGAGCCCCACAACCCCCACACACCTTGGATTGTCCCGAAGGACCGTTTCCGGTATCTTTGGCAGCCTCCATGTGGTGAAATTTATGGTATTCGCAGAACCCAGGGATTTACGCAGTACGCGACCCGGGATGCCCCTTTTATATCTAAAATGCTTTAAAAATCCTGACCAAGGGAATTTAGCATAAAATATAACCAAATGATGGAACAATGGCCTAGAAAACAACCCCCACTAGCCAGGTATATAAGACCGGGAGAGCCCTGCAAGACGGGATCCCAGGATCTGAAAAACACAAAAAAACAGGGAACAATCATTCCAGGCACAAGAATACATATGCAAATCACACAGAATATCATAAATAATACTTCTCCCCCCCCCCCACCTTTAACCATAGATCAAGCAGATGGTTAAAGTATATATATATATATATATATATATATATATATAAATATCCAGCCAGCACCTCAAAAAGTGGGCGGGAGCGAGGAGGAGGGGGGAAGAGAGGATGTAAAGCGGGGGACAAGGCAAACATTCCTGTAAGACAGAAAACACCACCGCAGGCTAATCTGCCACAGCACACATACGCCTACCCGGAGGAGAATACAACCGCAGCAAGATGGCGGCCCGATCACCGCTCCGTGCCTGAGAGGAAAGAGGAGACGAGCCCTGGAAGCGCGGGAGTCGAGTCAGCCCCGCCCCTCCAAACGGACCAATCAACGCGCAGACCGCGCACGCTGCGGTCCCGCCCCACTCCGACGTCACCGAGCGGCCGTTCACGAACCGCGCTACCTCCCATAACGGGACCGGCGGAGCTACCTGCCGGTCCCAAAGAGAAATGGCCACAGGCGCTCTCCCCCAGAGCATACCAGCCACGCCAGGCACACAAGCGCCGAACGCAGCGCTTAGCCAACAGGCGGGCCCGCGGCGCAGCGTGCCACGTGACCCCACCCCCCGGCTCCTGAGGAGAAACCGCCAAGACGCATATGCCGCCAAAGAGTAAAACACACACAGGCATGACGGTCAAACACACCAACCAAACGTCCGCGGAACAACGCCCAGAGAAGCAAGCGCAGGAGCCCTCACATATACCAGCCAGATCAGCCACAGACACACACACACACAAACATCCATGACACCCTGTGCAAGGAATAGACCACTGACCTAGGGCCAGACAAAATCCTGGAAGGCTAACTGCTAGATGCTAAATGGGGGCATCCCACATCCGGATCACCACTCCGGGAATCCCGCTATGCCCCGCAATGAAGGGTCGAGCGGAGGAGCTAATCTCCTAGGCACCTAAGGTGCCGGCTACCCTTTGCCCGGCCTACAGCCAAAGCTGGGAGGTTGCCAGTCAACATGTATGTCACAAAAAAGAACCAGGCAGAAATAGACCATGGGGGGGGGGGGGGCGGGGTGATACCCCGGCTACCTGCAAGCAGGAGACTTCTTTCTTCTGTCTTGTCGCCACCTTGCAGAGAATAACACTGGGAGATTATTGGGAGGTACCAGGTATGTATAGACCGGGAGGGGCCTGTTGCTTTTTTGGAGATTCTCTGCAATGCTGCCACCTAGCGGTGAGTAAACCCTATTGTAATAATTAATGATTGAAGTGGGGTGTGTGACATACTTAGAATACATCTTCTCGAGGCTAGCCAACCGGACGCATACCTCGGATTGCGAATCCCCACCCATGACAACGTCACACGGGGTCCGGAACAGGCGAGGAGGAGACGGAGATGGCACGGGTGGCGAAGAGCCAGACACCGGGGTGCCGGACTGGCGCTCAATGTTCCGCTGCGCACATGGAATGCATATAATAACATCATCCCCTGGGAGCGGAGCCCCACAACCCCCACACAGCCTGGACTGCCCCGAAAGGCCGTTTCCGGTATCTTTGGGAGCCTCCATACGGTGAATTTTATGGTATTCGCAATGACCTAGGGATTTACACAATATGCGACCCGGGATGCCCCTTAATTTTTTTTTTTTTATTATAGTAAATGGCCCTGAAGTGGGAGAATTTGCAAAATAACCAATATAGGGATAAAATTGTAATGGACAACCCCACTAGCCAGGTAGCTAAGACTGGGAGAGCCCTGCAGCGTGGGATCCCAGGATCTGAAACAGAAAAGACAACAGTCACTCCAAGCACTAAGGAACAGCACATGTCATATACAATATCATAACACAAAAATGTCAGACATGAACCTACACAGGGGAGCAGTATACAACGAATACATAAAAAGCACATATCATATATATCTATATAATATATACATGTGGAAGGCTAGGGATGCACCAGCATAAGGGACCCAGCAATATAATGCCACCCAAAGTCAGGGCGACAAACACCAGGACACAACCCCCAACCAGAGGGATCTGACCTGAAACTTCTTCTGATGCCCCCAGCCAAGAACCACCTTAACCATACAGACAAAACCCGGTCTACCTTAAAAGCCGCGACCGGAATGGCGGCCAGCAAGCATACACGAGGAGACAGAGGGAGAAGGGCGGGCCCAGCAGAGCGCGTCAGACGCTCCGGCCCCGCCCCAATTAGGGCACAGCGCGGGCCGCGCACGATGCATCTCCGCACCCCCCCCTCCTCCGGAGAGCAGGACGGTACAGCACATAAGTGATGAAGACAGGCAGGCGGGCGGCAACCTAGAGCCGCCAGTGCAGCGGGCGCCAGAGGACTTGGCGCCCGCAACTGACAGGAGGCAAGCGCAGGCCGGCGGCACACACGCCGCCCGGACCCGCCCTCCTGCCCCTCCGGAGAGCCGTGCACACCGTCCGCGGTGCTCAACGGAGCCCCCAAACACTAACAAGCTGGTAAGACGGGCGGGCGGCAACACACACGCCGCCCGGCCCCGCCCCACACCGGCCGCACCAAGTAAAACACAAAAGTAGCAAACATCACCCAGGCACACAGACAAGCCCCCCCCCCTCCCTAACTAGCGCAGGGAGAAGGGACCAAGCGGGGCAAGGGCAAGCCTAAAGGGTGGGGGCATCCCAAATCCAGATCACCAAAACCAGATAGCCACATTGCCACATTGCTTAGCATAGCTAAGCTTCTAGGCACCTTAGGTGCAGTCTACCCTTGTCCGGCCGATAGCCTAAGCTGGGAGGCTCTATATTCAATCAAGGGGCTAATAAACAAAAGGCCGGGCAGAAATAGACTAGAAGGGGGGGGGGGCGGGGTGTTACCCCCGGCTGCATGCAAGCAGGAGACTTCATTCTTCTGTCTTGTCACCATCTTGCAGAGAAGAACACTGGGAGATAAGTGGGAGGTCCCAGGTATTATAGATCAGGAGGGGCTCGTTTTTCAAGACTTCTCTGCAACGTTGCCACCTGCTGGTGGAGTAACCCAAGTGTAATAATTAATGTTTGAAGCGGGGTGTGTGACATACTTAGAACAGGCTAAACACACTACCACCCGCCTCCCCCCTGAACACCGGTCAGAGGAGAGCGAGCAGGCAGCAGCGAAGCCCAGGCCAGTGGGGGGGAACCCCGAACATAGAAAACATGTCCAAAATCACTCACCCCCTCGGAAGCTAGGACAGGAACTCCGAATTCCTAGTGGCCAGCTACCCTTTGTGGTACAGGGTCTACGGCTTGGAGCAGCACTCCTTGAGCACTTGACCCCAGTGAGAAGCACCCAGAAGTGGGCTTGAACCACGCAGCGCGTCTGTGAGAGGTAAGTGGGGAGGACTAGGGGCGTTGGATTGTTAGATACTATCAGAGTCTGATTATAATTGATAATTGGCAACATGACATGGCGGATGCTTGCAGAGATGAGTAGGAACACTATTAGTTGGTAGAACTAGCACTTATGCACTGAATCATTGCACTTTATTGCTTAGTTTGCACAATGTTTTAGTAATAATATCCAAGGCTGCTTATAGCCTTGATGAAGGAGCACAGATCACTAGTAAATGTAGTTTAATATGGATTCACTTATGTAGTCTCTCATGCAGGCATCATGTATATTTATGCCATTAATACTCTAAAGTTAGAGGTATATGAAATTATATGATTGGTTGGACACATTGTGAGTGTCATATTAGCCCCAAAAAGTTCCTCCCCACTTAGAATTGGTATTATTCTAAGTATGTCACACCCCACTTCATTTATTAAACATTACACTAGGGACATCCAACAGCAGTGTCCAAAAAGGGCAGGTATCCAACCAGGCAATAACGCAGATAAAACTCAAACCACTGCAACCTGCAGAACCTTGCGGCCAAAAACAGCATCCACTGAGGCTCGCACATCAACCTTGTAAAACTTAGAAAAAAAGTGTGAACCGAAGACCAGGTAGCGGCCTTACAAACTTGCTCAACCGAAGCCTGGTGCTAAAAAGCCCAGGATGCACCAACCGCACGAGTAGAATGAGCAGTAACGCGAAAAGGGGGATCCTTCCCCTTGGCAGAATAGGCTCCAACAACCGCCTGACGAATCCATTTGCTAATGGAAGACTTAGCCGGAGCCAAACCCTTCCTAGGTCCACAGGGCACCACGAAAAAGGCATCAGTCTTACGAAAGGAAGACGTAGCACGCAAATAGTACCTGACACAACGCACGACATCCAAGCAGTGCAACGCACTCTCCTTGTCATTCCTAGGCTTAGGACACAAAGAAGGAAGAACAATGTCCTGATTAAGATGAAAAGCAGAGACCACTTTGGGTAGAAAATCTGACTTGAAACGAAAAACCACCTTGTCCTGATGCTTCTCAAAATAAGGAGCCTGAATCGACAAAGCTGCCAACTCTGAAACACGCCGAACCGAAGTGATGGCCACCAAAAAGGCAACCTTCTGAGTCAGAGTGGACAGAGCAATATCCTGCAAAGGCTCAAAAGAAGGAACCTGTAACGCAGAGAGCACCAAATTCAAATCCCAAACTGGGAGCAAAGGCTTCCTAGGAGGCCGCAGATGCGAAAACCCCTGGAAAAAAGTCTTGACCAAAGAATGGCTTGCAAAAGACCTCTGGAAAAAAGCCAGGGCAGAAACCTGCCCCTTCAAGGTACTCAGCTGAAAACCAGAATCCAGCCCTGATTGAAGAAACGCCAAAATCCGAGAAATAGAAAAGACCCGGGAGGGCAAAGATCGAGCCTCACACCAATCAATATAAGATCTCCAGACCCTATAATAGATGGAGGAAGACCTCTTCCTAGCACTAACAAGAGTCCGAATGACCGAATCCGAAAGACCCTCCTTCCTCAAGATGGAGGTTTCAGCAGCCAAGCCGTCAAAGCCAGCGTTGGTAAACTGGGGTAACACAGTTGACCCTGAGTGAGCAGATCTGGCCGAAGAGGCAGATCGAACTGATCTACTGCCAGACGAACGATGTCTGCGAACCACACCCGCCTTGGCCACCTTGGAGCCACGAGAATGGCAGGAACTCCTTCCTGAACCAGCTTTCGCAGCACCCTGCCTAGCATGGGAATCGGAGGGAACAGATAAAGAAACCCCAGGTCCCTCCAGCTCAGGGCCATGGCATCCGCCGCCAGAAGGTCCCGAGACAGTGACACGAATGTCGGAAGCTTGTGATTGTGACGAGAGGCAAACAGATCCACCTCCAGCGTCCCCCACCGAAGACACATTGACCGAAACACCTGGGGATGGAGAGACCATTACCCCCGGCGACACGAACACCGGCTCAAGAAGTCTGCCTCCGTGTTCTCCACTCCTGGAATGTAAACTGCCGAGATGCAAGGGACATAAGTCTCTGCCCAAACTAGAATCAGAGACACTTCTCTGTGGGCACCCAGACTGCGAGTCCCTCCTTGGTGATTGATGTAAGCAACCGCCGTCTGATTGTCCGACCGAACCTGGACCGGCAGACCCCGTAAATGATGCGTCAAGTGAGACAGAACCAACCTGATGGCTCGCAACTCCAGAACATTGATGGGCAAGTGAGCTTCCCGAGGATCCCACTGCCCCTGAAACTGAAGATCCTTCCAGAAACCTCCCCAACCTGGCAACTGGCATCCGTGGTGACAGTTTCCCCAAAGCGGGGTAAGAAACGACCTGCCCTTCAGAAGATTGTCCGAGACCAACCACCACCGAAGGGACTGCCGAACCCGAGGGGACATCCGGAAGGACCAATCCAACGACCGCGGTCGCCGGTCCCAAGATGCCAAAAGATGAAGTTGAAGCATCCTCGTGTGAAACTGAGCGAAGGGAACTGCCACGAACGAGGCCACCATCAACCCCACCAGTCTCAACCCCAGCCGGATGGACGGGCGTGGACTGGAAAGAAGCTGGGCCAATTCCTGAATCAAAAGAACCTTGGCCTGAGGGAGAAAAACTCTGTGCTGGCAAGAGTCCAAGGACATCCCCAGAAAGGTCACCACCCTGGCCGGAATCAGAGAGGACTTGGGGTAATTGATCACCTAACCGAACCTCTCCAGCATAGACACCACCATGCTGGTGTCCCCTTCCGCTTGACTGAAGGAAGGCGCCATGATGAGAAGACCGTCCAAGTAAGGCACAATGCGAATCCCCTGAGCTCTGAGCAGGGCCATCACCCCTGCCAACACCTTGGTGAACACTCGAAGCCGAGGCGAGACCGAATGGAAGAGCTACGAACTGAAAATGCCGATCCTCCACCACAAAGCGAAGAAACCTCTGAGCCAGAAAAATCGGAATGTGAAGGTACGCGTCCTTGATGTCTATGGATGTCAAAGTCCCCCTGTCGAAGCGAGCCGATCGCAGGGTTTCCATGCGGAACTTCCGGGGACGAATAAACCTGTTGAGAAACTTCAAATCCAGGATCGGACGGAACGACCCGTCCTTGGGTACAGTGAATAGATTGGAGTAATACCCTCGCCCTACCTCTGAAGGAGGGACCGGGCAGATGACAGCCAATTCCACGAGATTCTGAACCGCCGCCAGGAGCCCCTGCGCAGCCAAAGGGTCTGAAGGTATCCGAGACCTGAAAAACCTTGGAGGAGGACGGGACTCGAACTCCAGCTTGTAACCGGCCGACACCACCTCCCGGATCCACCTGTCCGAGACCTCCTGGTCCCATACCCGGGAGAAGAGTCGCAACCGTCCCCCCACCCGCACGGGTGAGGGCGCCCCCTCATTGCTGAGCGGGCTTGGCAGCTGACTTGGGCTTTGCGCCCCAGGCGTGAACGGGACGGCCACGACCTCTACCCCTATTCCAACCCACACCCCTGGAAGCCGAGAAGCCCGCACCCCTGCCAGCTCTGGCTCCCCGGAAGGACGGATTGAAGGGGGCCGCCCCCCGAAAGGAACGGCGAAACTTCTTGCACTAAGGCAACCTACCTCCCTTGGCAACAGAATCCAGCTTTTCACCAAAAAGCCTCAAACCCAGAAAGGGAAGAGCCGTGAGTGATCTTTTAGAATTAAAGTCAGCCGTCCACTGTCTCAACCACACAGAGCAGAAGCCCTGCCACACATCAACATGGCATCATCTTGAGCAGCCAGAACAAACAAGAGTCAACGCTTAAGAGCAAGTAAATCACCACCAGAGGGATCAAGATCCACACATAAATCCCTGACCATAGACCTAACCGCCAAGGTCAAAAGAGCCGAAGCACAAACAGGCCTCAAAACCGAACCCGCACAGACAAAACCATGGCGGGCCAGCTGATCAATCCGGCGATCCTCACCATCCTTGAGATAAGTAGTGTCAGGAAGATGAACAGCCACCGTATTAGACAGTCCCAAAACCGGAGCATCCACCTCGGGAGGGACAGACCAACGCTTCAGCAAGTCCGCCGAAAAGGGATATTTCTTATCCCAGCTAGGCGGTACCCCGACGAGCCATGTAGGTTGCTCCCATTGCTTAAGGACAACGTCCTCGAAATGCTGTTGACTGAGGAACTCCAAGCGCTGCTTGGACCCCCCAAAAAGCTGGCCCCTAGGCCGAGGAGCAACCTCGGGAGGGTCCAAATCCAAAACCTCAAAACATTTGGGCCAAAATAGAAGGCGTATCAGGAGCAGGACCATCAACCTGGTCCCCCTCAGCGCCTGCTGGCCCTCTGAATCATCCAATTCCTCCACGAGCTCACCCTCTTCAAGGGGACGATCTGACCAATCCAGGTCCTCAACCACCTCCTCAGAGTCCGGCGGAGGCGGAGATGGGTGTTTTCACTTAGCCCTAGCCTTCTGAGCGGACATAGCGGAAAACATTCTCAAGGTTGGCCAAGCGGGCACACACCTCAGATTGCGAATCCCCACCCGTGACAATGTCACACGGGGTCCGGAACAGGCGAGGCGGAGAGGGAGATGGCGCGGACGATGAAGTACCAGGGTGCCAGACTGGCGCTCAATGTTCCGCTGTGCACATGGAATACATATAATGACATCATCCCCCGGGAGCGGAATCCCACAACCCCCAAACAGCCTGGATTGTCCCGAAGGACCGTTTCTGGTATCTTTTGGCAGCCTCCATATGGTGAAATTTATGGTATTTGCAGAACCCAGGGATTTACGCAGTAAGCAACCTGGGATGCCCCTTTACTAAAGTATGATAGATATAGATATAGATATAGATATAGATATAGATATAGATATAGATATAGATATAGTATATATATATATATATATATATATATATATAGCACCTTGACCATGAAAAATTTTGCAGAAAAATTGTAACTCAATAAAGAGTGTAATGTCAGAACACCCCAACTAGCCAGGTATATAAGACCGAGAGGGCCCTGTAGGATGGGGGTCCCCGGATCTGAAAAACAGAAACAAGACAATCATTCCAGCACACAAACATAATGGAATACAGTGCTCAGCAGAAATCAAAAAACATTCCCCCCCATTAAGAACCCCATGCCCCAAATACTGGATGACACGGCCCTGCCAACACCCCCAATAGTGGGGGCGAGAGGGAGAAGAGGGGGGGATGGGGGGAATCCATGCATGCTCAAGCAATAATCTTAGAAGTTTCCGCTGGGCTGACATCAGCCCCCGCATAGAGATAAAGCCAAGCCTTACCTGTAACCACTTCTACTGAGAAAATGGTGGCCCTGCCAGAAACAGCAGCAGCGCCACCCAGGAGAGAGAAGAGACGAGAGGCGGGCCCCTAGGAACGTGGGAGCCTCAGAGGCGACTCCCCTTTCAACCTGCCAATCTCAGCGCGGGCCGCGCAAAACGCGGTCCCCGCCCCTACGTCACCGAGCAGTGTAAGCAGGGGAAAGCGCACACATACCACACAGACGGACCTGCGGCGAATAACCGCCCGGTCCCACCGCACAGGCGGAGGCCAGCGCACATCCCCCGCTCAGCCATCCTGACGCGCAGACACAGGCAGAGAGCGCCGGAAGGGCCTCACCGCTACTCATCCAAGGCGGGCTGCGCCGCCGGGCCCCGCCCACAAAAAACCGACAGGGAAACTCGGCGAGCACGGCGCCCACCAAGTTACCCCCAATGAGGCAACCCTGAACGGCGGGCCAGCGCTACACGCACAACCCACCCAATATCAAAACCCCAAGGGCAAACAGACAGGCAGGAAGGGCAGACCAGCGCGCACGGGCCACCCGTCCCAGCACACGCACACAGTCACACAATAAAAGATGTACTACAATAAAAGTCACTACCATTACTAAGCATGTAAAGGGTGTAAGGGCATCCCACATCCGGATCACCACTCCGGAACACCGCTATGCCCCATAATATGGGGACGAGCGGAGGAGCTAATCTCCTGGGCACTTAGAGTGCCAGCTACCCTTGCCCGGCCTACAGCCTAAGCTGGGAGGCTACCAGATAAACCATGGGGATTAAACACAACAGCGCCGGGCAGAAATAGACCATGGGGGGGGCGGGGTGATACCCCGGCTACCTGCAAGCAGGAGACCTCTTCTGTCTTGTCGCCACCTTGCAGAGAACACTGGGGAATTGTTGGGAGGTACCAGGTATGTAAAGACCGGGAGGGGCTTGCTGCTTTTTTGGAGATCTCTGCAACACTGCCAGTAAAACCTGTGAGTAAAACCCTAGTGTAATGTTTAATAAATGAAGTGGGGTGTGTGACATACTTAGGATATGCAGGGCTGCAGGCATGGTTGCCCTACACACTTGCACATAGAGAGCCATCAATCTTCGCAGTAAGCACAGCAGAGAACTGGATAAATCTATGGCGATTCTGTTTTTATACGGTACCAGGCGGAGCCACAACTCTTCTGCAGTGCCACTGCACCACCTTGTGGCGGAATCCAGATGTTATATGACTTTGTGAAGCAGGCTGTGCCATGCACTAGGAAAATTGTATAAACACCAAGCTGCATAACCTATCCTGCTTAAATGAAGCACATTAACTGCAATCTTATGAAATGCTTTTTATTAAGTGCTCAAGTACTATGAAGTTTAGATCTTGTTGAAAGCAGCAACATCCATGGACTGTACATAGTCTTCAAATTCTGTGATCTTCTCTTCCAGGAAATCTGTGCCAACTTTATCATCTTCTACAACACACTGAATCTGCAGCTTCTTTATGCCGTAACCAACAGGAACAAGCTTGGCTGATGGGAAAAGGAAAATAAAGTTACTCCAGCATCTAACATTCATTAAGCCAGTGCTACTGGTCAAGTAAATTTGAGAACCCAACCAAAGCCCAAATATTGTATGTACTATAATCAAGCTTTCTGAAAATTTTTCAGGAAGCTACAATCCAACTCTGGACTTTGTTTCATCACTGGCTAACATTGTGACCACATTTAACCAAACCCAAATTTGTGTCACTGGTCATGTGGACAGTAAGCACAGAAGACCAGTGTCTGCATCTCAAGCCTCATGTAAATCATAACTTGAATAAACCAGCCCTGATCAATGTGGGGAATTAGAAGTAGGTCCACTTCACCCAACATACCACTATGTTACTCTGCATCATAAAGTCAGGGCCAGCAATATGCTGAAAACTACAGGTAGACACAAATAACCGTGTCAATTAAACAGTTTAAAATAGCAAAGTGGCAAATCAGAAAAAAAAGAATCCATCATTTCTATCAGCCGAAAGATGGTGATAAGTTATTCATCATTTAAGCCACTAGTGTTGACAAGATTTATGCAGTCTCAAATACTCACATGCACCCCACACCAAGCCATCCACCTGGATACTTCTAACACATTCTTCCATTTTTGCCATATCCGTTTCATCGTCCCATGGCTTAACGTCAAGCAGGATGGAAGATTTTGCTATAAGTGCTGGTTCTGAAAGAATGGATTGTAATCAATATTGGCTAGAATGGTTTTAAACCACCACTTAATACATTAAGTCACTATTTGTGCTACAGATGTCACCTTCAGACAACTGAGGTAAAGGTCTGTAGGACAGTTTATGTGCCACAGAAGGAATACTGAAACTGTGACAGCAGCACACAATTCCAGACCAGTATCTGTGATAAGTTCTAGCTCTCCTGCAGCTAAAAGCCACATGGTCAAGCATCTTGGACTGGAAATCAAACTTACTTTTGGATTTCTTTGATGCATATTGTGCCAGACGCTCCTCTCTGATCCGCTTTGATTCTTCACTTTCCTGTGAAGGAAGGAAAGTACTATAAAAACTAAACAGGACTTCCACAGGCACACTTGTAGTTGAAAGACTGGTGTCAGAAAAAAAAGGAATGCATCACACTTCAGCCGAAAGATGGTGATTAGGTTATTCATCATGTAACCAGTCTGAAAAATCACAACTAACCAAACACTTTGGTAAAGGACATCTAATCCAATAAATATTCTAAATGTCAATGGGATGTGTTACACCAATATCCCCCTTTTAATATAGCACTCTACTTTCTGAACTTCCTGTCCCTCTGAGGTAATAAGCAAAAGCATTAGGGCCACTGTTCACTACAGAAAATTATTCAGCAAAAGCATCGACAATGCACAATGCTTAATAACCAGCAGAGACTGGTTGAGCGTTATGCAACCCCCCTGTAAAAGTAGGACATTCAAGTCTCCTGGTAACTCCTGCCTCCCCAGTGAACAGGCAAACCAATCATTACTTAGCACAGCCATCTTGCAGAGGCTGCATGGAGCCACGCCCCCAAGATAACAGCCCTGTCCACCAAATTGCCATCCAAGTTTGAGCCTTTGTTGTAAACCGATCCTGTCAGCCACCCAGCAGGTTACCATTTGGTCCCAAAGGGCGAAATGTTTCCCCTTCTTGCTCCCCTGAAAAGCAATGCAATTGGCTATTGTGGTCACAAGGTGACCTAATGCAGTTAGGGCACAGGGATGCATCAGCAATCAGCACGCCTCCCTGCACTCAGACCGACTAATACAAGTGGATCCAAGCATTAACAGGCAGCATGCCCCTGCTGGCCATTCACAAATGCCTGGCTAAAGGGATAGCAAGGACACAGCCACTGCTCACACCATTGTACCAGGAACGAAGGCAAGTTTGGGGGATTCACCCAGAGGGGCACCAAGGTTGGGGATAGAGTATGCCTGCCTTGGAGTCTGACTCCAAGGAGGGTTTTGGTCCACTTTAGCCTTTCACCCTCCCTTATAGTAATAAGTTTGGCACTTTACCTCTTGCCATGCTGATTAGACTAGTTTAACTAGATATACATTACATGCCGACACAAGTTTCTAGCTCCAAGGCATACCTCTTCTTCATCAGAGCCAAACAAGTCAATGTCATCATCGTCATCCTCTTTAGACTCCTTAGGAGCACTGTCTGTGGTGTCTTCAATATTTACTGGGCCATATTTTCCCAAGGGTTTCTTTACTCCAGGCAAGCTAGAAAAAGGTCAAATTTTTAGACTAATTTTTTTTTTAACGGCAGCACTCCAATTTATCTTGTATTAACATTCACTGAGAGCTACAGCATGTTGTAATAGTCCAATACAAGCTCAACAGCACTATGGAAAATGGTACCATTTTAAAAACTAATTCACACAATCCCATTTTTGTCTGAGCAGACTATCAACCCTTTCAACTACCCAACACTGTATACGGGGTTCCCCATACAGGACAGTTAGGGGGAAAAGCACCTCTAAAAGCAGTGTAAACAAGGTACACATTTCAGGTTCTCCACTTCCTCAGAAGACAGCAAGTTATTTACTTGTGTGTCTAAGCAACGGTTAAATTTACTCTAATACATTAACCACGGGCTGGCTCCGGAATCCCCTCCATATACATTCAGCAATAGGATTCATGTCTGGTGTCGGAATGATACAGGAGGTTAGCAAATGGTTTGTGCCTGTAGGAGCCCCTTAGGACAGGATTTAGTGCCTGTAGGAGCCCCTTAGGACAGGATTTAGAACATGAAGCATGCAGGTCAAAATTTTTTTAAACATTTGCCATTTACCTGGCCTTTTGCTTTTCATAGGACTTGATATGGTTGTACCAACGTAAGGCATGGCAGAGCTCAGCAGGGGGTGCACCGGAGAGAGCCTCAAACACCGCTACATCAGCTTGGGAGGGAACATGCCTAAAAAACAAACAAAAGCTCAATTAAGCACAAGCACAAAATGAGCCTACATTAACGCTGCAAACTGATAACATGGCTAAGCACAATGTTACAGGTTAATTTAAAGAAAAATCTAGAAGCCTGTGGTACACACTTCACCAGTACATGCCACTAGGCCCAGATGTGCAATACCAATGCCTTGGGAGCTAGTACCCATCACAGCCCTGTGCACAGAGAAAGGAGCTGTAGCCAGGTTGGCCTTCAGGTCACAGCCATGCTTATGCCAGTCAATTACCCAAACCGAACTGCCAGCAGGCAGACAGCTGAATTCCTGAGTATGTATATACTGAAATACTTGCGACAGTCATTTGTCCATCTGAGTGTATTTCTCATATGGCCCTGTGCCCTAAAACTCATGCCATTGTTGGCAGGCTAGCACTTCTAGCCATAAGGGTCATTGAACACCAACATCAAAGCTTGGTCTCAAGCACTTTGTCCTGCACACTCACAGGCCAAAGGCACAAGGAGTAACATGTCATTAAAGTGGACCAACACCCAGGATTTTGACTATCCTGGGTTTTGGTCCACTTCGGCAGGGCACCCCGCTGTGTGAAACCCCCCAGAAACCCCAAAAAACTCACCTCTCAACGCTCCCACGTGAACTCCGCAGCCAATCCCCGCCATTGTCCAGGCAGGGATCAGGAACGTCCAAGCCGCCGCTGCCTCCCACGCGTCACTCGGCGCGCACGCGCCCCCGCCGGCCATTCACATAGGGCCAGCGCGGGCACGTCTGGAGGGGCGCGGGAGGCGGATCAGGTAAGAGGTTTTTGGGGTTTCTGGGGGGTTTCACCCCACGGGACATCCCGATCTCGGATGTCCCGCGGGGTGGGAGGTGATCGGCCCGGGAATCTTATAGATTTCCGGGCCGATCACCCCTGGGTGTTGGTCCTCTTTAAAGGGCAAGTCCAGCTAGACCACCCTGCAACACTCACCTAACAAAGCTGGGGTAATGTGTAAACAAACTTAACACCCATCACAGTAGGTCACTGCCAACTTTGCTATGCTGCATAGATAGCACAGATGGCAGAAGAGAAGCTCCCTGCATAGAAGTGATAACAGGTTAGATAAGTTTGTTTGACACCTTAGCCCTGCTTTACTGCTAGATAGTTGAAAATAGGTGAGCTAGCCATTTAATCATTAGTGCAAGTATGAGCAAAAGGGACAACCTACATGCAGCAGCACCACATAATCAGGAAATACATGGAACAAAATAAGGTGCAGGGTTTGCTATGCGACTGGCACAAACAACCAATGACCAAGGATGGTCTCTGCCAGGACATGGGCAACTAAGTGGCCACCTCCCCACACCCAAAAAGGGATTCCTGACAGATCTGCAATACATTTGCCAATCAAGGGAAAAAAAAACACGTCTGAACTGAAGAAAATACCTGATCCAGGAAACCTATCCATAGAGAATCCATAAGATAAAGGACCTATGGCGCAATCATGGCTGCGCTCAGGCCACGTGTCCCCGACCCACTGCGCTCCGTGCAGCAAGAGCTCACACAGGGCCACAAAGCCTCCAGAGCAGGGGAGAGGGTGTTCGGGGCCTCAAAGATACACACAAGGCTACCGAGCAAGTGGAAGCCTCAGCAAGCCTTGGTTTCCCGCCACGAGCACAGGCCGGGGTTTCCAGTCACAAGCACAGGCCGCCATACATCACACCCAGGACCCGACCCCCAGAACAAGACGTCGCCACCACCGCTCGGGGATATTTACTTCAGCCACTGACCCCTCGATGTAGCTCTTGTCAGCCAGAAATTCATTGAGCACCTTCAGCCCGGCCGGTGATTTGAGATCTCCGAAACCCATTGTGCACAATGGATAATTCGACAGCCGCAAGGGAGAAAAAGAACGTCTAAGCTTCCTCCCTTGCCTTATATACTGCTGACGTATTAGAACTCTACGTCATCCTAGGGAGGAGCCACACGAGGGATGGCTGGAAGCCTCTGCCGCCATGTTTATAATGGGAACGGCCTTTTGACTTGGTTTATCGTTAATATGTTTATTATATACATTATTTTCTTTACAATTATGTTTCATGTTATGGTCCTTATGACATCTTAGCGCTATCATATTGGGTTTGGGAATGGGCGATACTTTGCGGAACTTGCCGACAGCTTTCCGGAAATAGCCGAAAGTGGCGTACATTTTCCGAAGATTGCCGAGTCCGCCATATTGCCCAGAAAAGCGGACAGGCGACGCTGTTGTGGTCCAGAAGGCCAAATAGGCGGCGAGCCCCGAAGGGACGCGTGTGGGGTGAGTGGCGGGGTTGGCCGAGCTGCAGGTGGGGGGCAAGTGAGGAATATGGCTGGAGAGCAGTGTGTGGCCGGGCGCCACAGGGTGACTCTCATGCCCTTGACAGCTCTGACGGGTGAAGGCTGTGTGTCCGGTGCCCTGCAGCCATTCCTGTCCCCCTGCTGTGCTTCTACTGTTGGGTGTCGTGTCTCTGACCACAAACAACATATATATATATATATATATATATATATATATATATATATATATATATATATATATATATATTCACTGATCTGTGCACACACCTCTGTGATGGCTTTATCCCCCATCAGGGAACTTTGACAAACCTTATATAAAAACTTCTGAGGTGATCATTAGCTTTTCTATTAAATTTCCCTTTATTGATACACCTTCCTGTCCAGGGCCGACTCATGTTGTGGCAAATTGGGCAGTTGCCCAGGGCCCCCATCAGAAAGGGGCCCTTATCTTCAGTGCCTGAAGCTTGCTAATTCTGAGGCTCACTGATGTTCATAAAAAAGATTTCCAAGCTAGCAATTGCACTAGTTTTGGCAGACCTCTTTGTATAGGCATCCGTGCTCCTGTCTGTCTCAGAGGAAAGTGAAACTATAAAAATGCATAGATCAGTCATTGGCCTTGTAGCTGTGATGCTGCATAATAATCAGCATAATGGTCAGGGGTATGTAAGAGTATGAGAACTTGCTTCAGATGCCCTAGCTGTGCTCCTTCCACCTTTCCCTGTTGCTAGGTGACATTGGAGCCTAGACCAGCGCTCCCAGACGCGCATGCACACACTCCCATACAAACAATACAATATGTACGCACACGCACACACACGCATTCCCAAATCCACATGTGCGCACCTTCAAATGCATATGTGCACACTCCCATGCACGCGACCCACAAATGCACATGCGCGCACACTCAAACGCACATTCCCAGAAGCTCATGTGTGCACACTCAGACGCCCAAGCTCACATGCATGCGCCCATACCTCCTAAACGCAGTGTGGCAGGCCCCCCCCCCCCCCCCAATAAAGTGGATGGCTATGCCCCGCACTGGAATGCTGAAAAGTAAGGTTCTTTTTTTTATTACAAATGAAAAAACAAATAAAAATAAACCGTTCACACACTATTCTATTGAGGCAGGGCGGGGGTTACCTCTGCCAGCATCCAGCAAAGACTCCCAGCACAGCCATCCAGCTTCTCCAGCAGAGCAGTTTTCCTGCTCTGTGTAAGTAAATGGGTGAGCGGCTGCACAAGCAAGATGGTTACGCCCAGTGCAGGGACCAGGAGAGGTTTGTTATAATTACAAATGGCAAAAAAGAACTATAAGTTCTAAACCTTGCTTACCTCCCCCTAACTCCAGCTTGCCTGCTTTGTGTGCATGCCCTCCTGCCCATTGGCCACACACAGAGCATGGAAGCTGCTATCCAGCACAAGAGGGGAGGGAGATGGAGTATGGTAGAGGCCTATAGAGCTGGCACAGAACAGTCTTAGGGAAATTGTGAGGGAGCAGTCACTGTACAAGGTGAATTAGTGGAGTATGTCTTTAAAGTGAACCAAAACCCAGCTCGATCGATTCCCTCCCCCCAGGGGCATCCAAAATCGGGATGACCTGCTGCGTGAAACCCCCTGGGTCGCCCCATACACTTACTTTGCTTCCTGGTCCAACAGCGCATGTGCGAGCCGCATCCCCGCTATCCCTCTAGCAGGGCGTGTGCCCGCACCAGGCATTTGTGAATGGCCGGCGCGGCCACACTCCCTGTTAGAGTGTAGCGGGGAATGCAGCCAGCAGCGCACTCGGAGCCAGTGGCTTAAGACGGCATGATGGCTGCGACTCCGAGCACGCAGATTGGAAGAGCAGCCGCGCATGCCTGTAGGACCGGGAAGAGGTGAGTTGGCATTTGTGATCTGGGGCATCCCCGATTAGTAGTCAAAATCCTGGGTTTCGGTCCACTTTTCACTGTACTTACCTCTCCTGTCTGTATCCAGCCCTGGGTGGCATCCTCCTGCTGTCTGCCACCTCTAGGATCCTTCATTGGCCCCTTCTCTGTCATTTTGGCAGGAGTTTGGATGGAAGGGGGACTAGGATCCCTCTTCCTTACAAGCTGGTACCCTGCCAAGTGCTGAGGGCTTCTTGCCGAAGAGGAGGGGTATATATACCCCAGAGCATGGCTTCCTCTGCTCTCTACTCCCAACTCCTTAGCTTTGGTCTGCAGTTGTTAAGCTATGTCAAATCATTTCGTAATGTGAGATTCTTTTGTTTAACCTATGTTCTATTTGTGTTTAGCACCATGCTGCGACTCCCAGCAGTCCACAGGGCGTTATCAAATGCTGCCCAGGTGACTAGAAACAGTGGTACGTATGAATATCTTTCTCTTCTATTTTTATAGTCTATTTAGTTAAACTGGACCTTCAGCATCATTTAATGAAAGGCCAAACCCTGAAACTATTCTCCCAGTGTGTGTGTGTGTGTGTGTGTATGCAACTCTTTTTAACACTCTAGGATATTGGCGCCGCCGTATTGCCTCAGAAGCATCACACATACTGAGGAGAGGGGGCAAAAATGCAGTTGGGTGGATTTTAGATGCGCTTTGCCCAGACAGAACAAAGCTGGGGTCAGGAAAAAAACAGCAACCCCAGAATGCAAGGCTGCACAGTCAGAAGGCACTTCCTGTTTTCAGGCAGCCTGAGACTCCACATGCCACCATATTGGATGTTTAAAGGCTCAGAAAATGCAGTAGATGATTTTTAATGTGGGCACTCTGTATGTACAGGGTGGGGGAAACATACAAGGTGAAGATCTGGTTTAGGGGTGGGGGTAGGTCATTGAGGTTCATTGTATGTTCTGTAATAAATACCAGGGCTGTGGAGTCAGTAAGCCAATGTTCCGTCTAACATGGGTCTTAGATTGATAGAATATAAAATATCTATAAATAACATTTTACGCTTCTTATGAAAGCTTCATTAATTATACAATACTATTTAGAGATTGTCTTTCTTATGCTGGAGTTGACACATTTCTACCGACTCCACAGCCCTGTTAAATACATTAAGCCATGGTTGCATTTGATATTGCCAGCTACATGCCCGTAACTAGAATAGCTGCCAATTAATATGAAAAGGGAGCATTTGTACTCTGATAGGGCTGCAGGACACTGCCCCAGACAGAATGATCACTGCTAGACTTAAAGGAGCGCCATCATAAAAAAATGGCCATTGTGAAATGTGTTGAGGAGATATTGAGATTTGATTGTTCAGGCAAAAAAATAAAATGATCTATGCTCACCTTCTGTCCCCTGCAAATCCTCCACCCATTGCTAGCATCTTCATACTTACATAGGGCAGGGAGTCAGCGATTCTGTCTCCTAGTGCCGCTACTCTTGCAGGGCAATGCCCATAGGGCCATGTTTACACCCTCCAGATTCCTACTCCGATCATTGCAATTGAGGGGGTGTGCCAAGGTGGGTTTGCCACACCCCTCTATTTCAATGAATGAAGTTTGGTTTTTAGGGGGTGTAAAGTCATTAGAACCAGAGAATTGTTTGTACAAAATATGGGTTCTTTATGACACCATGCCTTTTCTGTTGAAGTAAGCCTAAATCTGCATAATGGGAGTTGAAGTGAGCCAACAGTCAAAAATGACTTAAACCGGACCTTCAGCATCATTTAATGAAAAGCCCAAACCTTTAAAAAACTATTCCCTAGCATCTAAAATTAATATATTTAACATTTTTACTCATTTACTTTTTTATTCTTTCCCTCACTGCCCTGCAACGCTGTTCAGCACTCTAGGATAAGGGCGCTGCCATCTTGGCTCAGTAGTATCGCCTACTGAGGAGAGAAGAGGGGTCAAAAGTGCAGGGGAGCAGGGATATAACTCTGCTTTGCACAGACAGAGCTGAGCTGGGGTCAGGAAAAGGTCAGCAATCCCAGAATGCAGAGCGACACAGTCGGAAGACACTTCCTGTTTGCAGGCAGCCTTCACCTCCATGGGCCGCCATCTTGGATGTTTAAAGTCTCAGAAAATGCAGTAGATGCAGGTAGGATGGCAATCTGTATGTACAGGGTGGGAGAAACATTTAAGATAGGCTCTTATTTAGGGTGAAGGTCCGCTTTAAACCATACTAACACAACAAACGGTGCTCATATGCATCCCTCCCCAGGGAAATTTAGATTACTGCACATCAAAATTAATTTACCTTTTTCTAAGTCCTGTTGTGGTAAATTTTAGAAACTAAATGGCGGTACATGGATGTGCAGGTCGCCTGCAAACAGTGCTGATGGGTTTTCTGTAACTGTGCATGGTCAGTTGAATCCAGGCAGCAGCATGGCTGAGATGCTGAGAGAGGAAGCTCCATAATGGCCTCTACTATTCATTTCCAACTGTGCCAGGCTGTTGGTCTGGTTTAAGGATAGATGTAAAAAATTAAAGTCTTTCTTTGAAGACTATCCATCTAGCAATGCCAAAATCTGTCATGTTATTTATCGTATTTCAGTTTCTGTGTTAATTTTATATATTCCTATTTTAGTCCGAACATCAGCCACAGCTGCGAGCAACCTGTTAGAAGTCTTTGTGGATGGCAAGCCTGTAATGGTGGAGCCTGGCACCACGGTGCTACAGGTAACGGATGTTTATTCTCTTTGGTTGTTAGAGTGGGATGGCTTCAGTTGCATAGGGTCCTTCCAGGCAGCTCTTTCTGTTGACAGACTACTTCAGTTAAAGCCAATAACCAATTTTAACTGGACCCCACTGACAGCCAAACCCTGCCCAGTGTTGACATGGTTATAGGAAAAACTTACCGTCCCGCTGCTGGCTATCCACTACACCCTTGGAAGCATCACTGCAGCGTTCTAAGGTGGCCCCGATCTGGACTGATTTATTGTCGGCCTGCATTGATTGGCTGTCTAGGCACTCTGTCATGACCAGGGCGGTGAATCCTCCCATGATGGTTATTGCTAATTTGCAGGAGAACAGGTGTCCAGCACCTATAAGGTTCAGGATCGGGTGTGGGGGTCTAGTGAGACTACTAGTTAAGGCCATCTGTTTTTACATATGATATTTCAAGTGGACCAAAACCTACATTTAACTAGCATCCCCTGAATCGCTCCCCCCATGAAGAGCACCATTTGCCAATTTTCACTGCTCCTACTTGACGCTAATCCCTGATAATGCCGCCTTATTTAGCTGTAAAGCTCCGCCTCCTCCATTTATGCCACTGTTGTTTGTGGCAATGATGTCATTGCCACACCGATGTAATGCCATCTTACAGAGAGGAACAGGGAAAAAAAAGTTTTCCAGGACCATTCAAAAAGTGAAAATATCCATTTCTAGTTCTACATTCTAAGAGGGGAGTATTAGCAAGGGCTTTGGCCAAATGTATTTCACAAGTTCAGTGGGTTTTGGTCTGCTTTAAAATTCTATCATTTTTTTTTTTTTTGGTGTTGAAAATGGCAGAGAGCGTTCTGCTGTCCCTAATCCTTTTCCAGTCCTCATAAGCCATTGTATTCTAAGTATGTCACACACCCCGCTTCAAGAAATCCATAACATGTGGGTAATACCGACCTGAAGAGGGCGTTCCTGCAGAGATGATAGCAAAAAGAAAGCCCCTCCCTGATCCATAAATACCTGGGACCTCCCACTCAGCACCCAGTTTTCCATCTCTGCAGACGGCGAGCAAGTCAGAAGATGATGGCTCCTCCTTGCATAGGGGGATTTCAGGTAGCCGGGGTAACTCCCGGCCTCTTATTTGACTATTTCCGCTCGGACCCCTGTTTTTCCCTGGATTGACCTTATGTTACATGCCTCCACAGTCTTGGCTGCTGGCCCGAGCGAGGGTACATTGGCACCTCTGGTGCTGAGGAGCAGAGCTCCACCGTGAGACCCTAAAAAAGAGGGTAGGCGGTCACACCGGGTAGGTGATCCCGGTTTGGGATGCCCCGTCCCTTGATTCTTCCCCTGGGGGGGGGCCCTTCCACCGTCTCCCTTTTACCACTATGGGGGCTGGGGGTTCCTCTCTTAGGGTTAGCTTTATTCCCTGTCTTGTGAGTGTGTTCGTTTTGTGTTGTACTAATTAGTGTGTTTTACTTGTGTTGCGGCACCGCGGCCGTCATTGCAGCCTGGCGCCGGGGTCTGTCATTTCTGTGAGGAGGTATTTTACCTCACGTACTTTGGGGGGCGGGGCTGGCATTCGGCGCTCTGCCGCGGCCAGCCCCCGTTCTCTCTGTCATTTCCCCCGCAGCGAGCGGGGCGGGTGCTCCGCAGGTAAGCGCGGACGCACCCGTTGTCATTGTCAGCCGGCGCCGCGGTTGTCGGCGGCGCCGGTCTCTGGGCACGGTGCGTGAGGGAACTTCTTCCCTCACGCCTCATTCAGAGGGGGGGCGGGGCCGGGCTTTCGGCGCGTCACCGCGGCCCCGCCCTCCTCTGTACTGGCGCCGCTGCGGAGCTATTGCTCCTTGATGCTGGACACTAAGGGGGCGCAACTTAGTTTTTGCGCGGGCTGCGTCGACCACGCCCCTTTCTCGGCCGGTTCTTCCCTCACAACACTGCAAGGTCGCCATTGTTCTGATGTCGGCGGATCGTTGATTGGAGCGTCTGTGAGTGGCCCTGTGGGCCTCATTTATTTCTTCCTTTAAATTCTGTTAGCCTTATTTTAGGACTTATTGGATCTCTCTGTCTTTTAGGTGGAGGTTATTCAGGAGGATCATCAGTAGTATTTAGAGGGTCTCTCCTGGTCCTGGGTCCCTGGGTCCATTTTAACATCACAAATCCTCCCACTCGGGACATTAAAGGGGCATCCCGGGTTGTCTAACTGGCGTAATTCCCTGGGTCATAGCGACCACTCAAAATTCACCTTATGGAGGCATCCTCGGATACTGGGACTGGGACCCCTTCGGGGCATCCCAAAAAGTGTATGTTGTGTGGGGTTTCCATTACTGGGGATGATGTGTTACTGTGTATACCATGTGCACAGCAAACTATTACGCGGCAGTCCGAACCCCAAGCATCGGGGTCAGCACAGCCGGTCGCCTCATCTCCCCCTCCCGCCTTGACTCGTGCCCCGTGTGACGTCGTCATGGGCAGGGATCTGCAATCTGAGATGTGCGCCAGATTGGCTAACCTTGAGAAAATGGTCTCCAGCTCGGTCGCCCGTAAGGCTCCGACTAAGAGAAAGCATTTGTCGCCGGCTCTGCCGGTGGATGATCTTGATGACGTTGATAATCTGGATTGGTCTGATTATCCCCAGCTAGAGGAAGGGGAGGTTGATGAGGGTTCAGAATTTTCGGACGATGAGCAGTCTGCTGGCGCTGATGCCGAGCTTTCTGACTTAGGGAGATCCTTGGACTCTCCTCACGCTCTGGCTCTGATGTTGGAGGTTCTGAATATTTCCCCTCCCGAGGAGGCGTCACAACAGAAGGGTGAATTGTTTGAGGAATCCAGGCCGCGCCTGGAGTTTCCTACGCAACGGCATTTTGATAGAATCATTGACAAGGAATGGGATAGGCCGGCTCGGCTCCCTGGCATCCCTCAGGGGTGGGATAGGAAATATCCCTTTCCTTCTGAGGCGGTCAAGCGCTGGGCATCTCCCCCCGAGGTGGATGCACCGGTTTTGGGGTTGTCTAACTCCTCGGTTTTGAACAGACCTGATTGTTCCACTCTCAAAGATGGAGAGGATAAACGTATTGATCAGATGGCTTGTCATGGCTTTACTAGCATTGGGTCAGCCATACGGCCTGTGTGCGCTTCGGAACTAATGGTGTTGGCTGCCAAGTCTGTGGTCAGGGACCTGTTGACTTCTTCCGGGCTTCGTCCTGGTAGTAACGAGTTCCTTAGCCTTAAACGGTGTGAGTTGTTTTTATCCTTTGTGTTGACTGCCTTGGATGACACTTTGATGATGTGTGGTAGGACGTCGGCTCTGCTTGTGGCTATTCGGCGGTCGGTGTGGCTGCGCCAGTGGGCGGCCGATTTTATGTCCAAAAAGTCACTAACGGCTCTACCCTTTGTTGGTCTACGGCTCTTTGGAGAGACATTGGACTCTGTCACCAAGGGTGGTAGGTTACCTCAACGTAAGAAACAACGCCGCTCCTTTCGGGGGGCGCCTGCCTTTACCCCCTCCTTTCGGGGGGCCAGATCTGGCAGGGGTTCTGCATTTCCCTCTTCCAGAGGAGATTCCGGGAGCAGGGGCAGAGGACGTGCCCGTTCTGGATACACTTGGGGCTCTAAGCCCAAACCGGCTGCTAAGCCAGCTCAGCAATGAGGGGGCGCCCTCACCCTTGCGGGTGGGGGGACGGCTGCAACACTTCTCCCAGATCTGGGATCAAGAGGTCTCGGACAGATGGATCCGGGAAGTGGTGTCTTCCGGTTACAAGCTGGAGTTCGAGCTCCGCCCCCCTTCCAGATTTTTCAGGTCTCGGATGCCGTCTGAGCCTCTGGCGGCGCAGGGGCTCCTGGTGGCAGTAGAGAATCTTCTGGACATGGCTGTCATTTGCCCAGTGCCCCCTTCAGATCGGGGCAGGGGCTTTTATTCCAATCTGTTCACGGTACCCAAGAAGGACGGGTTGGTCCGACCCATCTTGGATCTGAAGTTTCTCAACAGGTTCATCCGGCCGAGGAAATTCCGCATGGAAACGCTGCGTTCGGCCATTCACTCTCTTCGTCAGGGAGACTTTCTGACGTCCATAGACATCAAGGATGCTTATCTTCACGTTCCGGTTTTTCCAGCACACCAGAGGTTTCTCAGGTTCGTGGTGGAGGATCGGCACTTTCAGTTTGTGGCACTTCCTTTCGGTCTCACCTCAGCTCCTCGGGTGTTCACCAAGGTGCTAGCGGGGGTGATGGCTCTGCTCAGAGTTCAGGGTATCCGCATCGTGCCCTATTTGGACGATCTACTGATTATGGCCTCTTCTTTCAACCAAGCGGAGTTGGACACCAGAGCGGTGGTGTCCACTCTGGAGAGGTTCGGTTGGGTGATCAACCACCCCAAGTCTTCTCTTTCTCCGTCCAGAATTCTGACCTTTCTGGGAATGTCTCTGGACACCTCACAGGCCAGGGTGTTTCTGCCCCAGGCCAAAATTCTTTTGATTCAGGAGTTAGTTCGGCTTCTCTTGTCAACCCCTCGTCCGACCATCCGGCTAGGGATGAGGCTGGTGGGGCTAATGGTGGCTTCATTCGAGGCAGTTCCCTTTGCGCAGTTTCATACGAGGACGCTTCAGCTTCATCTGTTGAAGGTTTGGGACAAGTCTCCACTATTGTTGGATCAGTCCTTCCGGATGTCTCCCCGTGTTCGTCGATCCCTGCAATGGTGGCTGGGGTCTGTCAATCTGTTGAAGGGCAGATCCTTTCTGGCGCCGTGTTGGGAAATGGTCACCACGGATGCCAGTCTGTCAGGTTGGGGGGGTGTTTGGAAGGACCTCCAGTTTCAGGGTCTGTGGAGTCCGCAGGAGGCTCACAAGCCCATCAATATTTTGGAGTTGAGAGCCATCAGGTTGGTTCTGTTTCGCTTGACTCATCAGTTGAGAGGCCTGCCAGTTCAGGTCCAGTCGGACAACAGGACGGCGGTTGCTTATATCAATCACCAGGGAGGGACTCGCAGCAGGAGTGCCCTCAGGGAAGTGTCTTTGATTCTGGACTGGGCGGAGACCCACGTCCCGTGTATCTCAGCAGTCTACATTCCGGGAGTGGAGAACACGGAGGCGGACTTGCTGAGCAGGGCCTCCTCTCGTCAGGGGGAGTGGTCTCTCAGTCCCAAGGTGTTTCGTTCGATATGTCTCAGGTGGGGGGTCCCAGCGGTGGACCTCTTTGCCTCGCGTCACAATCACAAGCTTCCAGTCTTTGTGTCTCTCTCGCAGGATCCTCTGGCTCTGGCAGTGGATGCCATGTCTCTGAACTGGAGGGATCTGGGGTTCCTTTACCTGTTCCCTCCGTTCCCAATGCTAGCCAGAGTGGTGCGCAAACTGGCCTTGGAAGGCGCGTCGGCGATTCTGGTGGCCCCAAGGTGGCCAAGGCGCGTTTGGTTCGCAGATCTTGTAAGGCTGGCAGAAGATCAGTTCGCCCTGCCTCTGCTGCCGGACCTGCTCACCCAGGGTCGGCTACGCTATCCCAATTTACCATCGCTGGCTTTGACGGCATGGCTGCTGAAGCCGCCATCTTGAAGGAAGAAGGTCTTTCTGACGCGGTGATTCAGACTCTTATCTGTGCCAGGAAGCGCTCTTCCTCTTCTATTTACTACAGGACTTGGAGGGCCTATATTGATTGGTGTGAAGGTAGGTCTTTCTCTTGTCGAGAGTTCTCCATTCCTAGAATTCTAGAGTTTCTTCAACATGGTCTAGATCTGGGGCTCCAACTTAGTACCTTGAAGGGGCAGGTTTCTGCCCTGGCGGTGTTCTTCCAAAGGTCCTTTGCACTTCATCCCTTAGTCAAGACCTTTTTCCAAGGTGTTACGCATGTACGGCCTCCTAGGAAGCCTTTTGTTCCAGTTTGGGATTTGAACCTGGTTCTTTCTGCTCTCCAGGGCCCTCCGTTTGAGCCCTTGAATGAGGTTGCTTTGTCTTCTCTTACGCAAAAGGTGGCCTTTTTGGTGGCTATCACTTCGGTTAGGCGTGTTTCTGAGTTGGCAGCTTTATCAATTAAAGCTCCATACTTCGAGAGGCATCAGGACAAGGTTGTCTTTCGTTTCAAGACGGATTTTCTTCCTAAGGTGGTCTCGGCTTTTCATCTGAATCAGGACATTGTTTTGCCTTCTCTATGCCCAAATCCCAGCAACGACAAGGAAAGGGCGCTGCATTCTTTGGATGTAGTTCGTGTTGTGGAATATTATCTGGAGGTTACGTCTTCCTTTCGTAAGACTGATGCTTTTTTTGTGGTGCCCTGTGGGCCTAGGAAAGGTTTGGCTCCTGCCAAATCTTCCATTAGTAAATGGATTCGTCAGGCCATCATTGGGGCCTATTCTGCCAAGGGGAGGAGTCCCCCTTTTCGTGTTACTGCTCATTCTACTCGTGCAGTTGGTGCGTCCTGGGCTTTTCAGCACCAGGCTTCTGTTGAGCAAGTTTGTAAGGCCGCTACCTGGTCTTCTGTTCACACTTTTTCCAAGTTTTACAAGGTTGATGTTCGGGCATCAGCGGATGCTGTTTTTGGCCGCAAAGTTTTGCAAGCTGTAGTGGTTTAAAGTTGTGCATTGTTGCCTGGTTTTGGATCCCCGCCCTTGTTATGGACACTGCTATTGGATGTCCCACATGTTATGGATTTCTTGAAGCGGGGTGTGTGACATACTTAGAATAATACCATTTTGTGAATACTCACCTTGTAAAATGGGTATTATAAGTATGTCACACACCCCGCTTCACCCGCCCTTTCTGTATTCAGGATCCTCTATTTTGTGAACTTTGCGTGGTTTTGGTTTATATTTGCCTCTTCCTGGTCCCTTACCTTACTGCTTCTGTATACTGGGTGCTGAGTGGGAGGTCCCAGGTATTTATGGATCAGGGAGGGGCTTTCTTTTTGCTATCATCTCTGCAGGAACGCCCTCTTCAGGTCGATACTACCCACATGTTATGGATTTCTTGAAGCGGGGTGTGTGACATACTTATAATACCCATTTTACTAGGTGAGTATTCACAAAATGGTATTTTTGCCTGCAGTTATTGCCAATAGACCTACAATTATTTTATGGTTGCTGATTTGTTAGTATTCTATTTAGTTCTCTGTGTTTGCCTTTATATTCCATATAATTAGCCATCTTCAATCCTCCAACACAATTTCTATTTCACAGGCATGTGAAAAAGTGGGCGTTCAGATACCTCGTTTCTGCTACCATGAAAGGTTATCAGTGGCCGGGAACTGTCGTATGTGTCTGGTGGAAATTGAGAAAGCCCCCAAGGTTTGTGTGACTGAACCTGCATATTTAGGGTCTGTCCGGGCAAATAAAAAATCACCTTACTCAACGTTTGACCTCCACTGCTGATTAGTCTTAGTCTGGCAGTGTAAAGCTTAACATTTCCTGAGATCGAGTTTATTCATTTATTTATATAGCACCATCATATTCCCAGTGCTTTACAATCAGATGGTTTATGTATAAACAGAATAAAAAATTACATAGCAAAAAAAGAAAAGGTATCCATTGAAACAAAAGGAATGAGGACTAGGCTTACAATCTAAGAGGTATGTAGGCTAGTTCTCTATTCATCGGAAACCTCCTGGACAGACGGCCACCCCCACATCAGTCACCGTGTCTGCTGCACCCTTATTCTGTTCACTGCAATGCCGAGGACTGACATTCCCCCTCCATTGCAATGATTGTAACAGACGTGGCAGCAATCCCTGTCACTGGTGCAGGGGGTGCCATCTGTCCAGGAGAACTTGATCTAGGCAACCAGAAAGCTTTACACTGCTTGGCTAAGAGGTATCAGCTACAGGGGACAGAACAAAAGTCCAGCACAGGTTGCTCCAGTCTAGCACAATAAATAAAGGTTTTACTCCATAAGATTATAATAAGAAGATTGCTCACAAAGGGACCAGCCGTTCCATCCCCTAACCCCAAAAGCCAACAAGGAACAAGGGTTTTTGCTGGACAGACATTTGAACTGTTCTACCTATGTTCATATTCTTTGTTTACCTTACATTATTACTAAATATAGGTTTGCTTACTGCCATTGATCTTTTGTAACATAAGGAAGAAGGCAACTTCAGGATAAGAGTCTGGAAGACTAGTACTTCATGCTTATGGCCATGATGATTAAAAAATAGGTTATTCTGTTGTTATTAAAGGATAATCATGCCCTCCGACTGCCTCAGTCCAACATAATCTCACATGTCGCTGCTGCCGTGCTCCCAGGCGCAACCCCCTGTTAGCAGTCATGAGATAGACATCTCCCTTGTTGATTGGATGCTAGGGGGCACATCCGCAGCAAATCGGGACTTGACATGATATTGTTTTCTGCTCTCCACTGCAGCAGCGGAGCTGTTGGCACAGCAATAGACACGCTGTTTACATTGTAGCTTTAAATTTGGTGAGCCGCTGAAATGATGCATGGTAAATTTTGTCTTACAGCCTGTAGCTGCGTGTGCTATGCCAGTGATGAAAGGCTGGAATATACTGACAAACTCTGAAAAAAGCAAGAAAGCAAGGTATGGTAAGAAAAGGTAGTAGAAAATAAAAGCATATTTTTGCCTTACTTCCTGCAGTTTTCCTCTTATCCATTGCTGGCTGCCTAAATGCTGCAGGTCTTGATCCAGAGTGCTATCTGGTCACCTCCTGCTTAGCCAGAATGGACCGCCAATGATATAACCATCATGGTCTGGCTGCTCTGGTTATATGCTCCTTCCTCTAATCATTGAGGTAATCTGCTCCCTTGTGACATGCAGGGCAGGCGTGCACCCTGGATTCAGCTTAGGAGTTGTGTGATCAGCCCACACAGGCCCACAGTGTGGGATCAAAGCTGTAGGCGGTCAGGTCAGTGGTTTTTCATTTATTGGCCATAGATAGCCCTCGACCACTGTGCTCCTGAATATTTTAGCATATTGATTAAATGAGGTATAAAGGCTCTAACATTGGTGTATGTGTCTTAAGTAAGATTTATTTAGTCCAGTTACTTTGATCTAAATCCTCACACAAAAAACAGGAGGCACCCCTGCTATGTTTTGTAATGTTTCAAACACAATACCCACATCAATTATTTTTTAAACCATGTGATGTCGGCAATGCAGTCATCTTTTCAGAAGAACCCCTAAAATAACAGTAATGAATGTCCTCTTTAAAGGACACCCCCTCACTCTCATGCCAAAAATGTCAGCTGTATTTAAATGACATGTTAATTATCTTTGCGTAATATCTCAAGTAGGATGAAGGTTTGCTTTGACCAGCTTGAGTGCATGCAGCAACAGGTAGATCCCTATAGGATGGTCTGACTTTTTTTTTGAAAACTTGAGATATTTATTGATTATGCATTAGGAGATTTATATACACGAGGGTCAAATTTTGGAACAGATGTACACCCCCAGCCTTGCAGTTTGTGATACTGACCTGGTTTATACCGGGTTTCCATAAGTCAGAGGACCATAAAGTGCAGCACCCAGTATCTGCTCCAGTAGGACCAAGAGGGTGGTCCCTAGTGTCCATTAGGAAGCCAGTCTCCACAGCACCATGTGTGTCTATCTCTGTCTTAAAAATGTTCCTCGGTCCTCATTAAAGAGAAAGTCCAAGCTTTTTGTACCCCTCCCTCCCATTATGCTAAGCCATTCAGCTTGCTTGCCTTTTGTCCTGTGCCGCTGGTCACTGCAGGTCCAGTGCTCCAGAACTCACTCAATCGGTTTATTGGGGGCCCCGCCGCCTTCCACACCGCCTGTGACCTGAAACTCTATTCTCTAGCACATCCGTGCCAGATCACGCCCCCACCATCAGTCACAGGGGTGTGTGTGCCCACATCCCCTTCATTCGCTACAATGTAGAGGGGGCATGTATGGTCTTGCCCATTACCTCCATTGCAGTGAATGTAGAGAGCATGGCCACTCCCAGGTGGTTGACGGCGAGTTGTGGAGTGTTGGACCTGCAGTGACCAGCGGCATAGGACAAAAGGTTAAGTACCTTTTTTGTTTTGTTTTTTCCCTGCTGAATCACTTTAAAATAATAGAACAACTCACTTGTTTGGCAAATCTCCTGATGCCATTGAGGAGGTGAGGCTCTACATAGCAGCCGTGCTTTCTCAACCTGGGGCACACCAACAAGGGGTGTGTGACTGGTCTGGTTTATTATTAACAGTGACACATTATCCCTGCTTTCTTTAAAAGTGCTATGAGGTCTTTGGCCTACTTATTTTGGTACTATTCATAAGTGATCTCCCCCTTGGGGGTAATTGGTTGGAACTTCTTGTCACTAGGAGGTACTTGGCATCAAAAAGGTTGAGAACCACTGGTCTAGAGTGTCAGTTGAACTTGAGTGACAGACTAGAACACACACCTCTGCTGCACAGGATTGGGTGACTGACCTGTCAAGACTCAAGATCCCAGCTTCAGCTTACATTCATTTGCCTGCCCCTCGGTGACTTGTTTAATAGAGGTGGAAGGAGAAGGTGGAGTGTTACAAAATGCTTGTCTTTACAAGTGTGAGTTCTTGTTTGGGCACAGGGACCCTGGTGCCCGCTGACTGGAAGCCATTTTACTGATTCCTGCCCATCTTTTACTAAATATGATTTGGAATGTAATTTCTATGTGCAAGTTTGTTAAAAATTGTTGGCTGTAGGGACAGCTTTTTTTTTTTTTTTTTTTTACTTTTTAAAGTTTTTGTAGTAGTTTTTGAAGTTTTTGCATCCAATCTTTGTTTGGCTGGATTTTCAGTAATTTCCCTCAACCCGTTTTGGTTGGCTTGGCAACCAATCACGTGGCTTTCAAAAAAATAAAGGGCGCATACTGCAGGTGGTGACCACGGACCATTTCTCTGTCCTCATCCGTTTTTGTTGTTTTGGCCACTTTTGCTTTTTTGTCATTGCTCTCACCCCTAGAGGTATAATGCAGCGGTATCTACAACACAGAGGTTGCTCAGGCAGCGTGGCTTATCCATGATGGCACAGCAATACTAGCTGTGGCAAAGTGGTTAGCCGTGTCTGTCAGCAGTGTCCAGAGCATGGTGCAGATACCAGGAGACAGGCCAATACACCTTTTATGCAAGGAGGAGCAGTGCCAGAGCCCTGCAAAATGCCCTCCAGCAGGCCACCGTCTGCTCAAACAATTCAAAACTGACCCCATGAGTGTGGTATGAGGGTCCAACGTCCAACGCAGGTGTTGTGTTTACAGCCCAACACAGTGCAGCGTGATTGGCATTTGCTTGAGAACACCAAGATTGGCAGATTTGACATTGGTGCACTTCACGGATGAGAGCAGGTTCACACTCGGCATATGTGACAGTGGGTCTGTAATGGTGTGGGGAGCCATTTCTTTGGAGGGTCGCACAGCCCTCCATGTGCTAGCCAGAGGTACCCTGACTGCCATTAGCTACTGGGATGAGATCCTCAAACCCATTGTGGGACCTAATGCAGGTGCAATGGGCCCTGGGTGGGCCCTGAGTTTCTTCTAAAGCAAAGCAATGCTAGGCCTCATGTGGCTGAAGTGTGTCATCAGGTCCTGCATGATGAAGGCATTGATGCAGTGGACTGGCCTGCCCGTTCCCCAGACCTGAATCCAATCAAGCAAATCTAGGGCATCATGTCTCATTCTATCCACCAGCGCACCACGGACTGTTTAGGAGTTGACTGACTTTAATCCAGGTCTAGGAGGAGATCCCTCAGTAAATGTCTGCTGCCTCATTATGAGCATGAAGGCATTGTAGGGAGGTCATGGAGGCCACACACTTCCCCGAGCCGCATTTCCTTGTCATGAAGCAGTTCCACTAAAGTTATAAAGTTATAAGTTTATTTTCCTCTTTGATCATGTTTGTTTTATTCTCAATGCATCCTACTATGTAACAAATGAAGATTTATATGAATTAATATGAATTAATTAATATGAATTAATATTTTATTAATTCATATTAGGAATGTGGTATTTTAGTGTTCCCTTTTATTATTTTGAGCAGTGTAGTTTTCAGCAGTAGAATCTATAGGATTTTTGTATATAGTGTTCACTTCAGCAATAGCTGAACTGAATATTTTTAAAATGTTCGCTAATCTCTGGTTCTATGTGATGGACTGTCATGGCCACACCCTGTCATTTTCGCACTGCAGCGGATGCTGGTCAGACTCGGTACTGTAGTCCTCTCTATCCAGGGTGTCCTTTTTTTCGTCTTTTCAATGATAGTTTTACATACGAAATGTGAATTAGACTTGCTCTTTTAAGTTACCAAGGTGACATTAAAATATATTGTGACCTTTAATTAATGGGTTTTATTGAATTCATTAGGGAAGGAGTAATGGAATTTCTGCTGGCAAACCACCCACTGGACTGTCCTATTTGTGATCAAGGAGGAGAATGTGATCTGCAGGTACAATTAGCTGTAGTTTACAATTTATGTTCTCATGTAAATGTTATGTCAATACCCTGTTGTCCACATATCTGATGCCTTCAGATCATCAAAATGATTTCAAAAATAATTATTAAACTTGTGTATTCTGGTCAACTATTTTGGTTAATCTGTGGTGGAAGCAGAACTGGTGTGCTGACCATTTGCCTATAGTTTTTATTCTGGTTGTTAAGGGCCAATCCAGACAGACTGCCCATTTAGAAGGTTCCCACCCACCCTGCTACCCTTCCCTAGTGCTTATGTAGCCCCACCGGGTTACATAAGGAAAAAAAGTACATCAGTTGCAATCCAACGTCGATCATCTGGCAACTCCACTGCTGTGTGCTGCCATCTTTCATCCAGCTGGCTATACCCCCATGGGCAAAGGGGGGCCGCACATAGTGCCTGGAATGCACTCTACAGGGGCATGAGTGGCTGGAGGAAAATTGGTGGCACCCGATCATGGACACTGGGTTGTGGCTGAGGTTTTTTTTTTTTTTTTTTTTTTTATGTACCTGGTTGATTCCCACGAGATACATGATACAATAGAAATGTTCTATTTTTAATGGGAAAAACATAATAAAACCATTATTGAATCCTTTTGATTTTAATGTCTTTAGGATCAATCAATGATGTTTGGAAGCGACAGAAGTAGGTTCACTGAAGGCAAGCGAGCTGTGGAGGACAAGAACATTGGACCCCTGGTTAAAACGATCATGACACGTTGCATTCAGTGCACTCGATGCATACGGTAACTGCTCCTGTGTACACTTCAGTACTTGCCCCATAAATTTGTTTTGGTCTCTTGGCGACGTCATAACATCACTCTTCTCTGCCAACAATGTAACTTCTACAGTCATTGATAAAAAAGTTTAAGTGAGTTTTAGCTAAAACCCACTGTCAGGAAGGCTGTGTCTCATCAGTCTCAGCCACCTGTGTGGGCTGGGACAGGCAGGTAAACTCTGGCACGGAGGGTCCCACTACCAAACCTACCAGCCGTTCCATAGAAATCCAAGCCCAATAAAAACAAAAAAAAAAACATTAAAGAATAGGCTTCAGTGCTCTAAAAGCACTGAAACAAAGAGCCTCCTGGACTTTTTACCTCATCCAAGCGATCACCCTAGAAAAGTTGCCTTTCGCTCCACCGTAAAGCCAGCTGCATGCCTACACCACTCTTAGGCCCCTTACAAACGGCCAGGTGCGAATCACTTTAGAGCACTCCTACAGGTATGTGCCACAAAGGGCAAAATGACGCAGCACATTAAAATAAATAGGCCTTTCACATCCATGTGCTGCAGTTTGCATATAGCATTTTGCCCGAAGCGCAACTGCAACAAGCCCCCATAGAGGTCTATGGGCACTGCAGGTAAAATGCATGTGTTGCGCCGCCAGAGCTGCCGCCTCATCACCCGCCTCCACCTTGTATTCCGCCACTGCCTGGACCTCCGCTGATGGCCACTATAGGTGCCTGTGCTAATGGGGGACAGGAGACAACAGCGTGGAGCATGTCTTGTCGCCCCTGCACCACACCCTATTAAAGTCACAGTGCATCACACAATCTGCCAGAATACGCCACATCGGTAAAAATGATCATTGCGGCATTGCAAGAAACACTTTAACATACTAAAACATTAACGGTGCAGCAACATGCAGAAAAAAAATGTTATAATTTGTACCGGCAGCAAATCTTTAAATACCACTGCCATAGCCACACCCAGCCAGTAGATTTGAGATCAGATTGGCTGGTCCTGAATGTTCCAGCTGATGTGTCAAGCCTACTGGCCGCATCTCCAGCATCCTAGTCTGAGGTGCACGCCCACCCCCAGCCTATTTATTTGGCTGGGCAATGAAGCACGCCTCAGCTAAAGGAAAGCCAGAGATGTGGCCACAGGCCATGGAAACACAGGCGCCATCCTGAGGCTTCACACAGCAGGCCAGCCCCTGAGGCTTTAAGTCCTCTTTAATAACTCCTAGTGAACTCCCACCCTCAGCAGCAAAGATGGACTCATCCATGCATGTTTCAATGTCTCAAGTCTCCCCCAGAAGTCAATTCATATTGGGGACCCAGAAAAATGAGCCAGAAGGGAACAGAGGGGAGAAAGCACAATATGACTTGTCAGGGAATGCAAAATGCTGCCCCTGAAAGCCAGCACTGAGGGGCAAGCAGACCAATGCAACCCTTTGCCTCTAATGTCCCTTTAAATATCTAAATGTGCCTGCTTGATGTGTTTCGCCTCTTCGTTTGTTCATGTGCACCCGCAATACAGTAAATCACTGTGGTGGCGGGGGTGTTGCCACATCTGAGGGAGATGGGAAGAGAAGCCCGACGAGAGGGCGACGGTGCGCAAGATGATGGTGCTGCGAGGGACCTGGGTGAAGACATAATTATTGTGTTTGTAGTACTATTAGAGGATAATAAGTCGAGTCTCTTTCTGGATAGGGCGCTCCATAGGGACCCATTCCTTTTCCATCAGCATAGGTTATAAACAATAATGTGTCAGGACCATACAATGATGAACTCAGATTTACTTTGTGAAGATACAGGAATGAAGTGTATAGTTTTGCTGGGAGTGACGCAGCATATACTTCAAGTGTTGTTTAGGGGACATTTTAGCTTCCCCCTGCTCCACTATACATGAAGAGATAATACAATGTAGAAATGTAAAAGTGAAAGAGCGAGCAGGCTCATTAAATCACGACTAAAAGTGAGTTTGAATTTTCATTATTATATTACAAAATGACATGCATCGTTGGAAGTCTTTTTCCATGATGGAAGAAAAAACAAAGCAAAGCAACAAAACAAACAAAACAAAGGCACTTGCCTCCTAGCCCACAAGCTTGATCCTGCTGCTTAACTGAGCACTGGGTTGAACAATGTGATTAAGGTTCTTTATACTAAATCTGGGATATAGCTTTGTAGACATAAGTTAGTGTCCCGAGCAATATTGATTACAGCTTTGCCCCAGATTTTTTTGTGTATAGATCCTTTTTTTTGGAGGGGTGGTACTGATTCATAATGGAGTCCTATGATCCTTACTGGTAAGAAGGGATGTGCAGGACTTGGTTAGAGCACATCCATTAGGGTAGTTATTTGATCTACAATAGTGGCCTAACTCTAAAGTGTATTTCCCCCCCCAGATTTGCAAGTGAAGTTGCTGGTGTTGATGATCTTGGAACAACTGGCAGAGGAAATGAAATGCAAGTTGGCACTTACGTAGAAAAAATGTTCATGTCTGAATTGTCTGGAAACATAATAGACTTGTGTCCAGTGGGTGCTTTAACCTCAAAACCTTATGCATTTACTGCTCGTCCATGGGAAACCCGGTATGTGCTAAAATAGCCTGTGATCTTTGTGTGTATCTATGCTTATAGTAATAAGCCTTTGCTTTGGTTAGCGTAATTTTGACTAAACAAACCTCCTTGCCTTTTTAACATAGGAAAACTGAATCTGTTGATGTCCTTGACGCCCTGGGTAGTAACATTGTTGTTAGTACTAGAGGAGGAGAGGTGATGAGAATTTTGCCAAAAACGAATGAGGATATCAATGAGGAGTGGATTTCTGATAAGACCAGGTACATCTATTTTCCTATTCTATCTAACGATTTTATTTCCATTGTAATTAAATGTATTTTCATTGTAATTAAATAGATTTGCTTATGATGGACTGAAACGCCAGAGACTGACTCAACCAATGATCAGGGATGAGAAAGGCTATTTAGTTCAAGCCTCCTGGGAAGATGTACTCACTCGAGTGGCCGGAGTGGTAAGGACTTTTTTACTTTTCGCCTACATTTTTTTGTGGTGGTGCATCAGGTGACCCTGTTGAGTTGGGGGCCATTATCAGAGCTGTTCATCTCCTGTGGGAGGTTCCAGGTGGAGAAGCACAAGCGGGCTTCAAGGCCACCATTAAGCTGGATGAGGACTGACCTTTTAGAGCCTAGTGGTGCAGAGGGAAATGTTCTCCTTTTTGGATCACAGTATATTCCACATGGGTGGTAAGGTCTACTGTGCCCTTTGTCACCAGGCCTTGGCAGAGCAGAGCTTTTTCAGAGCTGGGCTACCAGCCCCATATCCTAGTAAATTTGTTTAAATATCCCAAGTTTTCTGAAAAATGTCAGACCAGTTGATGATTTGGGGAGTATCCTACCCGGCGCATTGCAGTCTTTAGAAAAGGGGACTAAAGTGAAAAAAAAAACGTTTTAATATTTTTTTCTAAAAAAAGCTGCCCCCCCCCTTTTGTTTTTTAAGTGAAATGGTTTAAAAGGTTTGGATTACATAGCTAGTTCCATTAATGGTTGAGCAAAAAATGCTTTGTTTACCTCTACGCCCCTCAACTTCCGTCTGAACCACTGGGCATGGGTGCGCCTTAAAGTGGACCAACACCCAGGATTTTGACTATCCTGGGTCTTGGTCCACTTCGGTGGGGCACCCCCGATCGGGGTGCCCCGCTGTGTGAAACCCCCCCGAAAAACTCACCTCTCCCAGCGCCGACGGACAAGCGGCTCCTCCGCCACCGCCTCCCGCGCGTCCCTCTTGACGCGCCGGCCATTCGCAGACGGCCGGCGCGGGCGCGCACGTGCCTAGAGGGGCGCGAGGGAGGCGGCGGCGGCCGGCCGCCGACGAAGATAAGGTAAGGAGTTTGGGGGGGTTTCACCCCGCGGGACATCCCGATCTCGGATGTCCCGCTGGGAGGGAGGTGATCGGCCCGGGAATCTTAGATTCCCGGGCCGATCACCCGTGGGTGTTGGTCCACTTTAAACTGCAGGGATGCGGCCCGGGATCATTGCGAGGGACCAGCAGAAAGGTAGGAAATTGCAGGCCACTTGGGGAGGTGTTCGCACAGTGGGGATGCCCAAGGGGCACTTTTTCAACAAGCCTTCTATTCTAAGTATGTCACACACCCCACTTCAGACATTAATTATTACACTTGGGTTATTCCACCAGCAGGTGGCGACGTTGCAGAGAAGTCATGAAAAACGAGCCCCTCCTGGTCTATACATACCTGGTACCTCCCACTCATTCCCCAGTGTTTCTTCTCTGCAAGATGGCGACAAGACAGAAGAAAGAAGTCTCCTGCTTGCAGGTAGCCGGGGTATCACCCCGGGCCCCCCCCCCCCCCCCCCCCCCCCATGGTCTATTTCTGCCCGGTTCCTCTTGTTACTTTCCCCTGATTATGTGGTAGCCTCCCAGCTTAGGCTGTAGGCCGGGCAAAGTGTAGACGGCACTTAAGGTGCCTAGGAGATTAGCTCCTCCGCTCGACCCCATATTAGGGGGCAATGCGGTTATCCGGTTGGTGATCCGGATGTGGGATGCCCCAGCCCCTAGGTCATTTCTGCCCCTCTCCCACCCTTGTACTTGTGTGTGTGCTTCTTTATTTTCTCCCTGCGTTGGGCCTTTTAGGAGCTCTTGTTATGTGTGAGGGGAGTGTGTGTTGTGCTTTTGGCAGGGACGGGTGCCGCGGTCCGTCTGTCTGCCGTTTTACTGGTTGTTTTGGGGGCTCCTTGAGCCCCCTGGTCGCTTTTCTTTGTTGGCGTTGGGGCGGGTCGGGCGGCGTATGTGTCGCTGGCCCGCCGCTTGTCCCCTTGCTTTCTGATGGCAGGCGCCATTTTGGCGCCTGTCTCTCAGCTCGTTCTCCATAGCTGGCAGGGCGGCGCGCTGCGCCGCCGGCCCGCGTTAGCCATTGGGGCGCCGTGGATTCCCGGCGCCCGCTGGCTAGACTGGGGGCGGTTTCCAGGCGGCTCTTGTACTACGGCCGTCTGGCGGCTTAGGTCAGCGCCATTCTGTGCGCGCTGTTCGGCTCTGTGAGGATGGTGGGCAAGGCTGCGTTTTTGGCGCGGCCCGCGCCGTGTCTTCTGTGCTGGGAGGGGCGGGGCCACGGCGTCTCCCGCGCTTGTGGGTCTGTTCCCTCCGTCTCCATCCTCCTCTGTTCGCTGGCGCCATACTTCCTCGCTTCTCTTGGTCCAAGCAGGCTGAATGGTTCAGTAGGTAGAGCATTTAGATATGATACAAAGAGTCTAAGTTTGAGCCCAGCTCAGAATTGTATTTTAGGTAGGACACTTATCGTTGGGGGTGACGGCAGGGCCCTTGCTGGGAATCCTTCTGGGTTCTCCTATTTCACGTTATTATGCTATATATATATATATATATTATATTATATTATATTATATTATATTATATTATATTATATTATATTATATTTATATATATATATATATATAATTATGCTTATGTTTTCCTGTTATGCTGCCTCATTTGGGTCTCTGCCTGATATTGTTCTTGTTGATGGGCGCATATGGAAGTAATCCCTCAATGAATTGGTTTTGTTTTTTGTATTGTATGTGTGTGTTTTCAGATCACTGTACAGGGTGTGACTGTTGTTGTTGTTTTTTTCTGGTTTTTCAGATCTTGGGATCCCATCCTTCAGGGCTCTCCCGGTCTTAAATACCTGGCTAGTTGGGATTGGCTTTTATTTTTGTCTTTTTCCCATTGGGGCTTTTCATATATATAAAAAAAAAAAAAAAAAAATTTTCATTAGAGGGGCATCCCGGGTTGCTTACTGCGTAAATCCCTGGGTTCTGCGAATACCATAAATTCACCATATGGAGGCTACCAAAGATACCGGAAACGGTCCTTCGGGACAATCCAGGCTGTGTGGGGGGTGTGGGACTCCGCTCCCGGGGGATGATGTTATTATTTGTATTCCATGTGCGCAGCGGAACATTGAGCGCCAGTCCGGCACCCCGGTGCCCGGTCCTTCCTCGGCCGCGCCATCTCCCTCCCCTCCTTGCCTTTTCCGGACCCCTTGTGACGTTGTCATTGGGGGTGATTCGCAATCTGAGGTTTGCGCCCGATTGGCCAGCCTCGAGAAAAGGTTTTCCGCTGTGGTCGCTTAGAGGCTCCGGTTAAGCGGAAACACTTGTCCCCGCCTCCGTCGGACTCAGATGATGAGGTTGTTGAGGCTCTGGATTGGTCAGATCGTCCCCTTGAAGAGGGTGAGCTTATTGAGGATTTAGATGATCCTAAGGTTCAGCAGCTGCTGGGTGCTGAGGATGACCAGGCCACGGGGTCGGTCCCCGACACGTCTTCCATTCTGGCCCAAATGTTTGAGGTTTTGCATTTGGACCCTCCTGAAGTTGCTCCTCGGCCAGGGGGTCAGCTTTTTGGGGTGTCCAAGCCGTGCTTGGAGTCTCCCAGTCAACAGCATTTCGTGGATGTTGTCCTTAAAGTGGACCAACACCCAGGATTTTGACTATCCTGGGTTTTGGTCCACTTCGGCGGGGGTGCCCCGCTGTGTGAAACCCCCCAGAAAGCCCCAAAATCTTACCTGTCCCCGCTCCCACGTGACTGGACGGTCCAATCCCCGCCAACGTCCAGGCGGGGATCAGGAACGTCCAAGCGGCTGCCGCCGCCGCCGCCTCCCTCGCGTCACTTTCGGCGCGCGCGCGCCCCCGCCGGCCATTCGCAGACGGCCGGCGCGGGTGCGCGCACGCCTACAGGGGCGCGAGGGAGAAGATCAGGTAAGCGATTTGGGGTGTCTGGGGGGGTTTCACCCCGCGGGACATCCCGATCTCGGATGTCCCGCGGGGTGGGAGGTGATCGGCCCGGGAATCTTATAGATTTCCGGGCCGATCACCTCTCGGTGTTGGTCCACTTTAAGGAATGGGAGCAACCTACGCGTCTCGTTGGGGTGCCGCCTAGCTGGGATAGAAAGTATCCCTTTCCGGCGGACTTGGTTAAGCGTTGGTCTGTCCCTCCCGAGGCTGATGCTCCGGTTTTGGGACTATCTAATACGGCGGTTGTACATTCCCCTGACACGACTTCTCTTAAGGATGGCGAGGATCGCCGGATTGTTCAGCTGGCCCGCCATGGTTTTGTCTGTGCGGGTTCGGTCTTGAGGCCTGTTTGTGCTTTGGCACTTTTATTGTTGGCGGTTAGGTCTATTGTCAGGGATTTATGTGTGGATCTTGATCCTAATTGTGATGAGCTTTCTTGCCCTTAAGCGTTGTGAATCCTTCGTTTCATTTATTCTTGCCGCTCAGGATGATGCCATGTTACTGTGTGGCAGGGCTACGGCTCTGTTGGTAGCTTTCCGCCGCTCAGTGTGGCAGTGGACGGCTGATTTTAATTCTTAAGAGATCGCTCACGGCTCTTCCCTTCCTGGGTTTGAGACTTTTCGGTGAGAAGATTGATTCTGTTGCCAAGGGAGGTAAGTTACCTCAGCGCAAGAAATTTCGTTGTCCCTTTTGGGGGGCGGCCCCCTTCAATCCTTCCTTTCGGGGAGCCAGAGCCGGCAGGGGTGCGGGCTTCTCGGCTTCCAGGGGTGCCAGCTGGAACAGGGGTAAAGGCCGTGGCCGTCCCGTTCACATCTGGGGCGCCAAGCCCAAGCCAGCTGCCAAGCCCGCTCAGCAATGAGGGGGCGCCCTCACCCTTACGGGTGGGGGGACGGTTGCGACTCTTCTCCCGGGTATGTGACCAGGAGGTCTCGGACAGATGGATCCGGGAGGTGGTGTCGGCCGGTTACAAGCTGGATTTCGAGTCCCGCCCTCCTCCAAGGTTTCTCAGGTCTCGTGTACCTTCAGATCCTTTGGCCGCGCAGGGGCTCCTGGCGGCGGTAAGGAATCTTCTGGAAATGGCAGTCATCTGCCCGGTCCCTCCTTCGGAGGTGGGGCGCGGGTATTATTCCAATCTCTTCACAGTGCCTAAAAGGCTGGGTCGTTCTGTCCCATCCTGGATTTGGAGTTTCTCAACCTGTTTGTTCGTCCCAGGAAGTTTCGCATGGATACTCTGCGGTCTGCGATCAATTCGCTTCAGCAGGGGGACCTTATGAGGTCCATAGACATCATGGGTGCATACCTTCACATTACGATCTTTCCAGCTCACCAGAGGTTTCTTCGCTTTGTGGTGGTGGATCGGCATTTTCAGTTTGTGGCTCTTCCATTCGGCCTCACCTCGGCTCCGAGAGTGTTCACCAAGGTGTTGGCGGGCGTGATGGCCCTGCTCAGAGCTCAGGGGATTCGCATTGTGCCTTATCTGGGCCTGCCTTCGGTCATGCGGATGGGGACACCAGCACGGTGGTGTCCACTCTGGAGAGGTTCGGCTGGGTGATCAACTACCCCAAGTCCTCTCTGGTTCCGGCCAGGGTGGTGACCTTTCTGGGGATGTCCTTGGACTCTTGCCAGCACAGAGTCTTTCTCCCTCAGGCCAAGGTTCTTTTGTTTCAGGAATTGGCTCAGCTTCTTCTTTCCAATTCTCGCCCGTCCATCCATCTAGGGATGAGACTGGTGGGGCTAATGGTGTTTTTTTTCGAGGCAGTTCCCTTCGCGCAGTTTCACACACGGACGCTTCAGCTTCATCTGTTGGCATCTTGGGACCGGCGACCGCGGTCGTTGGATCGGTCCTTCCGGATGTCCCCCCGGGTTCGGCAGTCTCTACTGTGGTGGTTGGTCTCGGACAATCTCTTGAAGGGCAGGTCATTTCTGACCCTGCTTTGGGAAACTGTCACCACAGCCGCCAGTTTGTTAAGAGGGGGAGGTTTCTGGAAGGATTTTCGGTTCCGGGGGCGGTGGGAGCCCACTTGCCCATCAATGTTTTGGAGTTGAGAGCCATCAGGTTGGTTCTGTCTCACTTGACGCAGCATTTACAGGGCTTGCCTGTTTAGGTTCGATCGGACAATCGGACGGCAGTTGCTTACATCAATCACCAAGGAGGGACTCGCAGTCTGGGTGCCCTCAGAGGGGTGTCTCTGATCCTAGTTTGGGCAGAGACTCATGTCCCTTGCATCTCGGCAGTGTACATTCCAGGAGTGGAAAACACGGAGGCGGACTTTCTGAGCCGGTGTTCTTCCTGCTGGGGGAATGGTCTCTCCACCCCCAGGCGTTTCGGTCGCTTTGTCTCCGGTGGGGGACGCCGGAGGTGGATCTGTTCGCCTCTCGTCACAATTACAAGCTTCTGACATTCGTGTCGCTTCCCAGGATCCTCTGGCTATGGCGGCGGATGCCTTGACCCTGAGCTGGGGGGACCTGGGGTTTCCTTATCTGTTTCCTCCGATCCCCATGCTAGGCAGGGTGCTGCGAAAGTTGGTTCTGGAAGGGGTTCCCGCCATTCTTGTGGCTCCAAGGTGGCCAAGGCGGGTGTGGTTCGCAGACATCGTTCGTCTGGCAGTGGATCAGTTCGATCTGCCTCTTCGGCCGGATCTCCTCACTCAGGGTCAACTGTACTACCCCAGTTTACCATCGCTGGATTTGACGGCTTGGCTGCTGAAACCTCCGTCTTAAAGGAGGAGGGTCTTTCGGATTCGGTCATTCGGACTCTTATTAGTGCCAGGAAGAGATCCTCTTCTTCCATCTATTATAGGGCTTGGAGATCTTATATTGATTGGTGTGAGGCTAGATCTTTGCCCTGTCGGGTCTTTTCTGTTTCTAGGATTTTGGAATTTCTTCAATCTGGGCTGGACTCTGGTCTTCAGCTGAGTACTTTGAAGGGGCAGGTTTCTGCCTGGTCTATCTTTTTAGGTCATTTGCACTCCATCCTTTGGTCAGGACTTTTTTCCAAGGGGTTCGCATCTGCGGCCTCCTAGGAAGCCTTTGCTCCCTGTTTGGGATTTGAATTTGGTTCTCTCTGCTCTTCCGGCTTCTCCTTGAGCCTTTGCAGGTTATTGTTCTTCCTACTCTGACTCAGAGGGTTGCCTTGTTGGTGGCCATCACTTCTGTTCTGAGTGTCTCGGAGTTGGCAGCCTTGTTGGTTCAGGCTCTTCACTTTGAGAGACATCAGGTCAAGGTGGTTTTCCGCTTCAAACCGGACTTTCCTTCTAAGGTGGTCTCTGTTTTTCATCTTAACCAGGACATTGTTTTTCCTTCCTTGTGTCCTAAGTCTAGGAATGACAAGGAGAGGGTTTGCACTGTTTGGATGTGGTACGCTGGGTGACGTACTGTTTGTTTACTAATTCTCTTTTTCGTAAGACTGATGTCTTTTTCGTGGTGCCCTGTTGGGCCTAGTAAGGGTTTGGCTCCCGCTAAGTCTTCCATTAGCAAATGGATTCGTCGGGCTGTTGTTGGGGCCTATTCTGCCAAGGGGAAGGTTCCCCCTTTTCGTATCACTGCTCATTCTACTCGTGCTGTTTGAGCGTCTTGGGCTTTTCAGCACCAGGCTTCTGTGGTACACGTTTGTAAGGCTGCTACTTGGTCTTCTGTTCATACCTTTTCCAAGTTTTTACAAGGTTGGTGTGCGGGCTTCAGCGGATGCTGTGTTTGGCCGCAAGGTTCTGCGTGTTGCAGTGGTTTGAGTCTTGCTTTATGGCCTTGTTGGATACCCGCCCTTTTCTGGACACTGCTGTTGGATGTCCCAAGTGTAATAATTAATGTCTGAAGTGGGGTGTGTGACATACTTAGAATAATACCATTTTGTGAATACTCACCTGTAAAATGGGTATTATAAGTATGTCACACACCCCACTTCACCCGCCCTTTTGGTATCCTGGATTCTTTATAGGGTGAAGTTTCGTTTACAGTTTGAGGGTTACCATTGGTTTTTTTTTCCTGATACCTTGTCTTTACTGCTGTTTGAATACTGGGGAATGAGTGGGAGGTACCAGGTATGTATAGACCAGGAGGGGCTCGTTTTTCATGACTTCTCTGCAATGTCGCCACCTGCTGGTGGAATAACCCAAGTGTAATAATTAATGTCTGAAGTGGGGTGTGTGACACACTTATAATACCCATTTTACAGGTGAGTATTCACAAAATGGTATTTTTAGACTCCAGGGCCGGCCAAGGTGATTTTAAAGTAGACCCACACACCCCTTGCTAAAAAATCCTTCTCCCAACTCCTGGTCACCCTTTATCCCCAGCTAACGTAAGTCCACACTACATCTCCTCCTCTTGATTTGTATATGTTAAAGTGGACCAAAACTAGACCTAGCATCTATAAGGCACTAGGGCCCGGTCCAATTTGGGATTCGGCAGTATTTTTAGGAGCTAGCGATTGTTTTGTTTTCTATAGAGCAGTCCTGCAAACACAATCGCCTATGTGAATGGCTCCATAGAAAGCCATTCACACCGCTTGCTGCCCCAAAGGCTGCAGTGAGAACTGGGCCTAGCTGTTCAATTTGCATAATATTTGGTGTTTTTTTTTTTTTTTCTATTTAATATTTTAGCTGCAAAGTGTCCAGGGGAAAGATGTCGCTGCTATTGCTGGAGGGCTGGTGGACGCCGAAGCACTTGTTGCTCTTAAAGATTTGCTGAATCGCTTGAATTCTGATACTCTTTGCACTGAAGAAATTTTTCCCAATTATGGAGCTGGGTAAAATGTTCATGCTTTTATTTTCTGCACAAAAATGTGATAAAATAAAGCCAAATAGTAAAAATATTTTTCCCAATGCATAGCCCGGCCTGCTTCAAGAAGTCATTACATCTGGGTATTCCGCCACAAGGTGGCGCAGTGCACTGCAGAAGAGTTGTGGCTCCTCCCGGTACCATACAAAAACGTAATCACCATAGACTTATCCAGTTGTTCTCTGCAGTGCTTACTGCGAAGATAGAAGACGGCTCTTATATACTTTGCACAGGTGTGCGGGGCAACCATGCCTGCGGCCCTGCATATCTATTTCCACCCGTTTCCGGAACCTCTGTGCCTCCGAGCCTCGGCTGACGGATCGGGTGAAGGTAGCGGAGCACTAGGGTTAAATGCTCAAGGAGCGCTGCTCCAAGCCGCAGACCCTGTACCACAAAGGGTAGCCGGCCATAGGCTTTATGGTGAGCCTACTAGGGATGCAGAGTTCCTGTCCTAGCTGCTGAAGGGGTGAGTGTTTTGGGGAGTTTTTGGAAGGTTATTGGTTCCCCCCCCCCACTGGCTTGGGTTTCGTCGCTGCATGCTCGCTCTCCACTCCGGGTGCTAGTTTTGTGTGTTTTAAACAGTTTTTTGTATACTTTTAGAGCCGCAGCTCTACGGGGGTGCGGGGCTGGCGGATGACGCGCATTGCGTAGTTCTCCCGCGGGCCGCCCCTCAAGGTTCCTCTGCCGGCGCCATCTTGCCTTTGCTGCGCGTCTGGGACCCTCTTCATCTCTGGGCTGCGGCAGTGATTTCTGACTGTGTTGCTTCCCCCGGTGGTCTGGTGGCTGGCGATCCTTGTCCTGCTTGGTCCGTGAGTCCCCTCTGGGGTTCTTTTGTTGTCCTTGGGGCATGAGCTGCGGGATACTTGCTATGTATTTTGATGGATGTATTTTGCTTATGTCTTTCAGGCGGGACACCCGTGGGTAGTGGTTTCTCCCGGTCCTGATCCTTACTCCCCCCTTCATCTCCCTTCACTATTCCGGGGCATCCCTTGGGGGGGGGCCATCCCGGGTGGCTTTTATTAGCCATTACCCTGTGCTGGCATATTGCGCCTGTATTAATCACCATATGGAGGCTTCTGGGGATAACGTGCTCGGGGGTCCTTTGGGACAATCCCGGCTGTGTTCCATGTGTGGGGTCTCCCCTATCAGTAATGATGTCACGGTGTTCAGGCCGTGCGCCCATGCTGTCCTTTCGCTTCAGTCTGGGCTGCCTGCTTCTCTCCCAAGCTCTGCGCCCCCTTCGGCATCGCCTACCCCGCCGCGCCTACATTTAGCCCCTATGGTGGGGGATTCTAGCAGAGGGTCACAATCTGATCTGGCACTTTGTGTGGCCAGCATTGAAAAACAGCTTGTCATGCCTGTTCCACGTAAGGCCTCTAGCAAGAAGCGGCACCTGGCTCCCATGCCTGCACGGTTTACTGAGGAGCAGGAGGAAATTGATCTTTTTGATGACCGTTACTCCCTAGAGGAGGGAGAGCTTTTCCCGGGCTCTGATTCCACTGGGGACCAGCAGGTGGGCTGCAACAGTGACCCTGGGTCTGAGTCTGAGGATTCCTGGTTCCCTGAGGACACTGCTAATCTTTTGTCTCACATTTTTGAAATGTTGCACATTGTCCCCCCTGAGGTGGCTAAGAGAAAACAGGGGGAGCTTTTTCGTACTGTTAAGCAGCATCTGGAGTTCCCTGAGCAGAGTCATTTCACTAATATGCTCAAGGAGTGGGAACATCCTAGTAGATTGCCCGCGGTGCCCAAAGGGTTGGATAAGAAATAACCATTTCCTGATGACCTGGTTAAGCGATGGTCTGGTCCCCCCCGAGGAGGATGCTCCCGTTCTAGGGCTGTCCAACACCTCAGTCATGCCTTCCCCTGACATTACTACACTGCGGGACAGCGAGGACCGGCGTATGGATCAGCTGGCCTGCCATGCTTTTACATTTGTGGGGGCTGGGCTGCGTCCGGCCTCTGCCATAACAGCCATTGCTCTTAAGAGACAGATCAATCGTCTCCTTGATGCCGCTGCAGCTGGTAGGGAGGAGTATAGGGCCCTCTTGCTTTGCTCTGAATTTGTGGCCTGTATCCTAACTGCCATGGATGATGTGGTACGGCTGAGTAGTAGGGCCTCTGCCCTTTTGGTGGCTATGCGCCGCTCTGTTTGGTTGCGTCAGTGGGCAGCTGACGCTGCTAAGAAGGCTCTTACTGGGCTCCCTTTTGTGGGGCTGCGGCTCTTTGGTGAGTGTCTGGATGTTTTAGCCAAGGATGGTAGGCTGCCTTAGCGTAGGAGGCAGCCTCTGCCTTTTCGGGGGCCTCCGCTTCCTTCTCCTCCTTTCGTGCCCCTAGAGGAGGTCGAGGCCCCCTCTTTTCAGGTATCCGCAGGGGTTCTTGGGGCCGTGGCAGATCCCGTGGTCGTCCCGGGCTCTCATGGGACCCCAAGCCCAAACCTTTTCCCAAGCCCCCTCAGGCATGAGAAGGTGCCCTCACCCATCCGGGTGGGGGGACTGCTTCGGCTCTTTGCTCATGTCTGGAGGCTACGTGTCTCAGACCGATGGATTCAGGAGGTGGTGTCCTTCGGTTACAAGATAGAGTTTGCAGCTTGGCCGCCCCCCAGATTCATCAGATCCCGGATGTCTCACAACCCTCTGTCAGCTCAGGGGTTGCGCCTTGCGGTTCAACGGCTGTTGGAGTCAGGAGTCATTTGCTTGGTGCCTCTCCAGGAACGGGGTCAGGGTTTCTATTCCAATCTTTTCATGGTCCCCAAAAAGGACGGGTCCTTGAAGCCCATCCTGGACCTGAAGGGTCTCAACAGGTTTGTCAGGTTCAAGCACTTTCGCATGGAGACCCTTCGCTCGGCTGTCAGTACCCTTCGCCCGGGCGATTTCATGACCTCCTTGGACATCAAGCATGCTTATCTCCACGTGCCAATCTTCCCAGGTCATCAGAGATTTCTCAGGTTTGCTCTGGAGGATCAGCATTACCAGTTTGTGTTTACCAAGGTGCTGGCGGGCGTGATGGCTCTGCTGCGGCATCAGGGCATTCGTATTCTTCCTTACCTGGACGACCTGATTGCGGCTCTGTCTCTTCCTCAGGCCGAGAGGGATACTTAGGTGGTGACCTCCACTCTCGAGTCCTTCGGCTGGGTGATCAACTACTCCAAGTTTTCACTGTCTCCGTTTTTGGTGAGGTATTTTCTGGGCATGACTCTGGATACTTCTCAGGTCAAGGTATTCCTGCCTCAGCAGAAAGTGGAGTGCCTTCAGCAGCAGGCACGGGCTCTGCTTTTGTCCCCATCCCTCCATCCAGCAAGGGATGCAGTTGGTGGGCCTGATGGTGTCCTGCTTCGAGGCAGTCCCCTTTGCTCAGTTTCACATGAGACCTCTTCAGTTGCACCTCTTGTCAGTTTGGGATCGGGACCCTGACTATTTTGAAAGGCATCAGGATAAGGTGGTGGTTCGGCTTAAGCCGGATTTCTTGCTTAAGGTTGTGTCTGCTTTTCATCTCAATCAGGACATTGTTTTGCCTTCTTTGTGTCCTAAACCTGCTAATGCCAAGGAGTGGACCCTTCATTCTCTGGATGTTGTTAGGGCTTTGAAGTTTTATTTGGCTGCTACTGAGTCTTTCAGGAAATCTGACGCTCTTTTTGTTCTTCCTGCTGGACCTAGGAAGGGTTTGCCTCCGGCTAAATCCGCTATCGGCAAGTGGATCCGTCAGGCGGTGGAGCAGGCCTACTTTGCCAGGGCGAAGGTTCCTCCTTTTAGGGTTATTGCTCATTCCACTCATGCTGTTGGTGTGTCTTGGGCCTTTCAGCACCAAGCTTCTGTTGAACAAGTTTGTAAGGCCGCAACTTGGTCTTCTGTTCATACTTTTTCCAAGTTTTACAAGGTTGATGTTAAGGCCTCAGCTGATGCTGCTTTTGGCCGCAAGGTACTTCAGGCAGTGGTGGTTTAAACTGCCTGCTGTTACTCTTTGGGGATCCCACCCTACTTTATGGACACTGCTTTTGGAAGTCCCAGATGTAATGACTTTGTGAAGCAGGCCGTGCCATGCATTGGGAAAAAGACAATTCTGTGAGTACTCACCTGTAGAATTGCTTTTGCCATGCATGGCACGGCCTGCTTAACCCCACCCTTGTTACGTTGTTCTTGCTTTCCTTTTAATGGTGATTGTTCCAAATTAGTTGGGGTTGTTATCTTTATTAGTTCCCGGTTCTTGTATCACTGCTTGTCAACTACTGGATAAGTCTATGGTGATTCCGTTTTCAAATGGTACCGGGCGGAGCCACAACTCTTCTGCAGTGCACTGCGCCACCTTGTGGCGGAATACCCAGATGTAATGACTTCATGAAGCAGGCCGTGTCATGCATGGCAAAAGCAATTCTACAGGTGAGTACTCACAGAATTGTCTTTTTAGTATTGAGTAGCGCAGAAAAAAGGTTTTATTGTATGCAAATACATTCTTTTTGCGGTCTCTGAACCCATTAGACAGATACATACAATGTCTTGTACTCGCAGTGAAAAAGTATTTATACCCCTTAAAGTCTTCACATTTTTTAAATTTTACAGCTGCAATCTTGAGGAACAAAACCCAGTTGCGGCCGCTGGCTTTACCCCGGGGAATCCTGATTCAGGCACTTGCGTTTCTCCAGTCCAATGGTGCATGCGCGGGCTATCGTCCTATGAGAGCTGCCTGCTGTACCTATGTCATTCGACAGGCGGCTCATGGTTTACTGTAGAGAGCGCACGCTGCTGCATCTCTGGCATGCTGCTCATGCTCCCACCCCAGGGCACCCTACGCCGGATACCCCGCTGTGTGAACACCCCCGGGGCATCGGTGATTTTACCTGATCTCCACTGCCACTGCATCTCCAGCTTCTGTGCGGCCACGTGCGCTCCTGCGTCCAGTCATTCATAAAGGCTGGGTGTGGGAGCGCTCAGGCCCGAACAGCGTGCTGGGGATGTGGGCAGCCGGCTGCACCTTTAGTCCCAAGAAGATAGACAGCTCAGAAATCCCCTGAGATATTTCACCTGGGAGCACGGACAGACCTCTGTAAGTCCCAATTGTGGTAATGTGCTGCAGGTCCAGCACACCAAGTGTGATAAAACATAACATTTAATGTAACATTTTAAAATATAGCATTACCTGTGTGGAGTGAATATCCTGGGCTCCCCATTCAAAGGTAACGCGTTTCGGGGTTACCTCACCCCTTAATCCTACCTTAAGGCTGCACCTTGTCACAACAGCAATTTTGAGATAGCCAGTCGGGAAGGGGGGCGTGGCTTCGGCGGTGGAAAAGCCTGGTTTTCTTTGAAGGGGGGTACACATTGAGATGGGTTCCCATCTGCTTTAAATAAAATCCAGTATGACCAATTGCCTTCAGACGTCGCCTAATTAATAACTCGAGTCATATGTATGTCATTATAATCTATACTGTATGTGTATAACTACAGCTATTCTGTGAAGGCATCAGAGATTAGTTAGAGAACATTAGTGAACAGACTGAGAGCTGGGCTTGATTCTTGCCTTTTCATTTCTTTCAGACTATGTTCTAATAGAGTTTCAACCTTCTTCTTTTTTTTCTTTTATTTTTGTAGTACTGATTTGAGATCAAACTATCTATTAAACTCGCGGATTGCTGGAATTGAGGAGGCTGATGTTGTGCTGCTGATTGGTACTAATCCACGTTATGAAGCTCCACTGTTTAATGCAAGGATTCGAAAGAGGTATATATGTAGTACAATAGCTACTTTACTTTATAGAGGAACATTAGACCTTTTTTGATGTTCATCTCTAAACATCCCTCCCTCCTTCGCCATCAGTGAAGGCTGTAGGCTTAGCTGTTTTTACCTGTAGCTGTCATCTCTTCAGATGTCTTGCGCTCTATGCAATGGCACTGCACATGCGCGAGATCTGAGGGGTGGTGCAGTGCAAGTTGTCCTCCGGGGGAACGGAGGGATGCCGAGAGCGATGTGACCGGAGATGTAAGTTTACATTAACTATTTTGCAAGCTGGAGGAGCAGGTGGGCCAGGTAAGCCAGGTCTGGGGAGTTTCTACTAACTCCCCATGACCTGTAATGTCCCTCTTTTCAATACATTAAACCACTCCAAAAATGTGTTAGGGGTTACTGGATTAGCTGATTAGCTGTTTTAATAGACCTGGATTTCTTCCCTTAGGTGGACCTTGGATTTTCACTATTCCAGGTTTTGGTGCTTGCATCCCGTGTAGGGGTGTCCTGCTGTTTGAGTCCCACCCAGAAATGTACCTTTCCTCAGTTCCACATTGCATCTTTGGGCTCCTGTCCAATCAGTGCTGTTTGCTGTACATATTAATGATCAGCATACAGCCCTGATTACACAGAGAGCCCGGTATATGGGAGCGGCAGCATCCCCGGTTCTCGTGTGCTGTGCGGCACGCTCTCGCCTCCAGTTTATCTGAATAGCTGAGCATGCGGCCACTGTATGGGAGACCCAGAAAAAGTGAGCAGGGTGAAGAAAAGGTGTCCTTTATGGGCTGTCCACAAAATAAAAAGAGCAAAAGTATACTCTTTTGTCCCTCGCAGCTGACCCTAGTCAGCAGTTCACCTGACCGCATCCTGCATTAGCCGGGCCTTAGCTCCATTCACTGGCGCTTCCTTGTCTGGCTTCCCACACCATCAGTCACAGTGTTAGAACAGCCTCTCCATTCGCCACAATGGATTGGGCATGCCTTGCCTTGGCACACCTTCCCCCCCCCCCCCCCCCCCCCCATTTCAGTGAATAGAGAGGGGCATGACAACACTCCTGTGACAGTTGGCAGGTGCACAAGCCAGAAACTATTAAATCCGACCCCAGTTCAGGCCTGGGATGGTGTGGTATGCGATAAGGCTAGTGGCTGAATTAGGACCAACTAGCTGCGCGTGACAAAAGGGGAGTAGCCCTTTATTATATTTTATTGGGTGATCAATCCCTTATCAAATTTTCCAAGATGTATAGATCCGTAGGGACTTCCCTATAAAAGTTTGACCACCCTGGTAATTGCTTAAAATGTTCTATATGACTTCATACAATATTTATGTGTTAAGGTAAGTTAAACATCTCTTGAAGATGCAGGTTGCAATTCACACCCAATTGTCCACCCAGAGTTAAACCAACTTCACTAAATGTAATAATTAGCATGACCCTCCGGATACATTTTTTCTTTGAGACTTGTCCCAAACTATGAGCATTTGCAATCTGGGGTTTTCTTTTCATTTGAACAGTAGCTCATCACTTCCTTTTGCGTCCTTCAGGTTTTGGTTACCGCTTCAAGGCATTTGAGATCATTTTAACTGAGCAGCCTATAATTTGCTGCACTTCTCTATCTCTCTCTCTCCAATCAAAGTATGTTCTTCATCAGAACTAGGTCTGAAACTGACAATTTTCCCAGTGTTTCAGAATGAAATGCACTAGAACCAACATGCACAACAAACACTCATGAGGTTTTTCCCCAAATACTGGCAACAGGCACCAGACAACCCACTTACCTGCCACCCACTCTTGCACGCCTGCCTTGCCAGTATGAGAAGCTGGCCTGACTGGTGGATGTGATCTCGGTAAAAGGAAGCACTTCTATTGACTCAATGGGAGCCTCTAAATGCATACACGAGTTCCTTTGTGTATAGAGGTGCTCATTGAAGTCAATCAGATTGGTCCGTACTGATACCACAGCCACCCGCTGGGCTGGCTTCTCTTTTAATATTTTTTAACATCCCTGTAAAGCTTGCCTCCTATTGCTACATGTGTTATTGTTTCCTCCCCCTCCCCCCAAACAGATGAAGTGTTGCTATAATAGGTAGTAGTATATCTCTAATGCAGGTCTCGCTGATGGCTTCAGAGGATAGATAAAGTTTAGTATACCTGTAAACCCTCAGGGTGTGGGTCCACTTTACCAAAGATTTCCTCTTACAGGGTACTCAGTTTGTACATATAAAGTACATTTTTTTTTTTTTTTGCATTTAGCTGGCTTCATAATGACTTGCAAGTTGCTGTGATAGGAAGTCCTGTGGACTTGACTTACACTTATGATCATTTGGGAGACTCCCCTCAAACAATCAAGGATATTGCATCTGGCAAACATGCATTCAGTAAGGTAAACAATCAACTAATCAATGTATCTTTATTATATATTAATGAACATCTTGTTTATTAGTTCATATGATTTGTTTCCTTTACATATTTACAACACCATACTTTAGGTTCTTAGTCAAGCCAAGAAACCTATGGTTGTTGTAGGCAGCAGTGCCTTACAGCGTAAAGATGGAGCCGCCATTCACGCTGCCGTGTCTACCATCGCACAAAATGCCAGAAGTACCAGTGGCGTCCCAGAGGAGTGGAAAGTGCTGAATATTCTACACAGGTAATATTTCTTCCCAGAGCCCTCTGCTGCAGTTCTATGGGAAATCCTTGCAGAGCAATATAAAGCGGGTACTGTGAACATTCGGGAAAATCGGCCCCTCAACTGAAAGACTTGCTGAGGGACTTCTGCTGCTATTAGCCAATGCTTTCCAGAAATCTGTCACAATCTAACAGTTTTTATTATTCAGCTACTGAGTCGCAAGACCCCATGTGGAGAGACCCATATTAATCTTAATTCAGACCTACACTCTTACAAGACACAGTGCTCATATGCAACTCTCTCTTTTTGTAACTCCTGCTGTAGTTTTACAAACAAAATGTCATCACATGGAGCTGTGGGTTGTCTGCAAATAGGAAGTTTCCTGTTGCTGTGCAATGTCAGTTAAATTCAGGCAACAGCATAACTGGAATGCTGGGAAAGGAAGCTCCAAAATGGCCTCTAGCAGGAGAAAATTGGTCAGCTTTGAGTAGATGCAGGAGCAAATGTGCTGACAATGATTTAGGCATGCCAATGGTGCAAGTGAGTTCTAGGGAGTTTTTTTCTAACAATGCAAACCTGTTGATTTGGTTTAATGTAGAGAAGCCAAAGAGACCAAAAGACTCTCTACTCAAAGCAAAAAGGTGCTTTCTGTTTTAGGAACGCATCTCTTTATCTCTAGAGGGTCTTTTGGTGTTTGCAGGGTTGCAGGTGCACAGTGATGTGCAAGCCCCTTGGGTGAACCTGCTAGGCTGCTGGCAGTCACATGAGTCATGGGACATGGATAAGGTAGGATGGGTTGACCGATCTCTGCTTTCCAGAAGTGGTGATGCCCTGTGGGACCGTTCAAAATGGGGTTATTCTTAGTATACAGTACGTCCTGCTCCAAATAGATTACTTACACTTGGGTTATCCTCCGCCAGATGGCGCTGCACTGCAGAGACATGTAAAACAGGCTCCTCCCGGCCCCTCAAATACCCAGGGACCTCCCACAAATCCCCAGATTTCTCTGCAGTGCTAACTGCGAAGACATGAAGTATCACCCTCTCGCAGGTGAGCGGGGCTATTAAAGCCTGCGGCTATTCCCACCCGTCCCTTCTGATGATGTGCCTCCCAGCCTGGGCTGCGCTGGTCGGGTGAAGGTAGGCGGCACCACGCGTGCTTAGGGAGCCATGCTCCACCGCAGTCCCTCACCAAAGGGTAGGCGGTATAGGCTGATGGTGAGCCTTTATGGGATGCCCCTCCCGCATTGTTTCCCCATGCCCCGTGTAGCGGTGGGCCCTGTACAAAGGTCCGCCATCCTCCCTCGTTCCCCCCGTAGCTCGGGAGGAAAGAAAGGGGGGGGGGGGTGTCTGGTGCCAGTGTATTCTGATTACATGCATAAGGCCTTTGTAATGTCCTTGGACTTGTATATGGGGTGTCAGCCGCCGCGATGATTTGTATTTTTACTTGTGTAACTGGCGCCGCCGCGCACGCTTTTTCCTTCCTTGGATGTTCTGCGCCGTGCGGCGGCATCATCATTGGCAAGTCATCTATTCTAGGTGTGCCATACACTTCGATCTTCAAGACATCATTGGTTGCTGTCTTAGAGCTTCACGCTCTTCGGGGGGGGGGGCGGGGACATGGCTTGGCACGCTCCGCGTCACGGCCCGCTCTGGCCCGCCCTTCGAGGTTCGTTTGGCGCCATTCTAATGTAGGCGCGCGCGAGGGGGGTAACAGTCCCCCCTTCCGCGGTCTGTAAGTGCCCTCGCGGGCGATTTTTATGCTTCTTGCTTACTGTGCATGGTTCTGACACCCCTTATTCTCATTATGTCTTTCAGACGGGTGAATCCAGTGGCTTCTCCCGGCCCTGTGTAATTACCAGTTGGGCCCAGTATAATTACTCCCACTTCCCTAGCGGGTCATTGGGGCATCCAGGGTTGCTTCATAGCGTCAATCCCTACTGGTATACTGTGCCTAATAATCACCATATGGAGGCTTCCCAGAATTATGGGACCGGGGTTCCTTCGGGACAAGCCGGCTGTGTGTAGCGTGTGGACAACCTCGTGCTGATGCTGACATGGCATGGGTCTGTGTACCCTGTGCCGAGCAAGCGCTGGTTTTGCGGTCTGTCATGCCAGCGGCTGCACCTCGCTTCACTTCACCTTCTCCCCCAAGCTTAAATCTCGCTCCTGCTGAGTCGCATACAAGTGGGGATTCTCAGCCCGTTGTGTCTTCTAGACTACTTACTGCTGAAATGGTTATTGCAAGGTCCTTAGCGCGTAAGGGCCCTGGTAAGAAACGGCCCTTGACGCCTAATGTTACTGTTTTCCCTATGGGATCTGAGGAGTTTATGAATCTGTGTGGCTATACCCCTTCTGATGAAGGAGAGCTCTTTTCTGAACCAGGCTCCTCTGATGAGAGTCCAACGGGTCATGAAGTCTCTGGCCTTGACCCCTGGGTCCAGGATGACACTGACAGATTGTTGATCCAGATCTTTGAGGTTCTGTCTAGCTCTTCCCCTGGTGAGGCCCCCAGGCAAAGAGGGGAGCGTTTCCATACGGCAACATCTCGGTTGAAATTCCTGGAGCAGGCACATTTCCATACCCTTGTGCTCAAGGAATGGGAGTTCCCCAGTAAACTGCCCGGGAAGGGAAGTATCCCTTTCCCCCTGAGGTGGTTAAATGTTGGTCATCCCCCCCACCCCCCAAGGTGGATGCCCCGATCATAGGGCTACCTAACCCCCCTTTTTATTACAGTCCCTGCTTATACTATCCTTCGGGATGCTGAGGACCGGCGCATTGACAGGCTGGCCTCCCACGCCTTTGCATGTGCAGGAACGGCGCTGCGCCCGGTCTGTGCCTCTGCCATTACTGCCGTGGCCACTAGAACCCTCATCAGAAAAATGCTTGATCGTCCCCCTGATGTTCTCCCTTGGGATGTGTTTAATGCACTCTCCAATTGTGAGGTGTTTGGGAAATTTATCCTATTAGCATTGGATGACACCATTAGAATGTGTGCAAGAACTTCTGCCCTTGTGGTGGCCATACGTCGCTTGGTCTGGTTGCGACAGTGGGGTGCTGACGATGCTGCAAAGAGGGCTCTTACCGGGATGCCTTTTAAAGGGTGACGCCTGTTTGGGGCCCGTCTAGACCTGTTTGGTAAGAAGGGTAGGTTACCCCAACGCAGGCGGCTGTCTCGGGGCCAGGGCACCCCTTCTACCCCCTACCATGATGTTAAACAGGAACCAGGGATGTCCTTCGCGGGGGCTCGCGCAGATTCCTGTCCCAGGAGCAGCAGACAACGTCCTGCCTCCTCCGGGGGGGGGCTATGCCCAAATCTTCCCCTGAGTCCCCTCAAGCATGATGGGGCGCCCTCGCCCATCTGGGTGAGGGGACGGCTGCGGCACCTTGCTCATGTCAGGAGGCATCACGCCTCAGACTGGTGGCTTCAGGAGGTAGTGTCCTCTGGCTACTAGATAGAGTTTGCTGTGCAGCCTCCCCCAAGATTATCAGGTCCCGGGTACTCCTGGTCCCTGCCTCTGTGCTGGTGCGGGCCATGCAAGGCCTGCGGGGTCTGGGGGTCTCTTGCAGAGGCAGGGGCCGCTACACCGCCCTTTCCACAGTTCCCCCAAAAGGATGGGTCAGTCTGGCCCATTCTGGATTCACAGATTTTCAGCAATTCGTCGATTACAGGCGGTTTCTGCATGGAAACCCTGCGCTCGGCCATCAGCTCCTTGCGCCCCGGGGGCTTCTTGCCGTCTGTGGAGATCAAAGATGCTTATTTTCACTTCCCTGTGTCTTCAGGCCACCGAGGGTCTTCAGATTCGCGACCAACACTGCTAAGTTGTGGCCTTGTCATCTGGCCTCTCTTCAGCTCCCAAAGTGCTCACCAAGGTGCTGACGGGGGTGATGTCTCTGATGAGACCAAGGGGCGTCCACGTGATGACCTACCTGGACGTCCTCATTACTTCCCAGTCTCTACGTCAGGCTACGTTGGATACTCGGCTGGTGGTGTCCATTTGGGAGTCATTTGGATGGGTGATCAAACACCCCAAGTCCTCATTGTCCCCTTGATTGGTAACTCCATTCCTAGGAATGAATCTGGATACAGTTCAGGCAAGGATTTTCCTTCCTCAGCAATAAAGTGGACAATCTGGTTGCATGGGCTCAGTCCCTCATAGCTGTCCCCGTCCCTCCACCAGGCAGGGGATGCAGCTGGTGGGCCCGTTGGTGGCGTGCTCCGAAGAGGTCCCTTATGCTCAGTCCCCTTGGGCCCTTCTGCAACTTCTCCTATTGTTGGTACAGGACAAGGATCCAGCATCCCTGGAGCAGGGTCTGTGTGCCTTCCCCCCTAGTGAGGAAGTCCCTCCTGTAGTGGATGAACTCAAGGAACCTGTCTGGGGGCAGTTCCCTTCTTGCCCCTTCCTGGGAGACGGTCATCATGGATGCCAATCTATCAGGTTGGGGGGGGGGGGGTTTCTTCTGGAAGTCCCTGCGGTTCCAGGGGAGGTGGGGCCCTTAGGAGGCCCATACACCTATCAATGTTTGAAACCGTGAGCGTTCAGGTTAGTTCTAACTCGCTTGACTACTCCTCTTCAGGGCCTGCCTGTTCGGGGGCGCTTGGTCTATCTGATGCCAGTGGCCTACGTTAATTATCAGGGAGGGACCCGGAGCAGGAGGATCCTCCAGGAAGTGTCTCTGATCCTGATCTGGGTGGAGGACAATGTTCCCTGCATATCAGCGGTATTCGCTCCGGGGGGGTCCCTCTGCAACAGGGTGTGCCAATCCCCGTGTCACTGTGAGGACCAACCAGTTGTGGGTCTGTTTGTGTCCCGTCACGATCGCCAGCTCTCGGCCCTTGTTTCCCTGTCCCAGGATCCTCTGGCCAGGGTCACGGATGCCTTAGTAACGTCATGGCAGGACATCCTGTTCTGTATGTCTTTTCTCCATTCCCCCTGCTAGGCAGGGTCCTGCGCAAGATTGCTCTGGAAGGGGTACCAGTGATTCTGGTGGCCAAGAAGAATGTGGTTCGCAGACGTGGTACAGAGGGCTGTAGATCAGTATGTTCTGCCAGGAGTGCCAGATCTGCTCACTCAGGGCCCCTTTACGTCATCCCACTTTACAGACTCTGGCTTTGACGGCCTGGCTGCTGAAACATCCATCTTGATGGAAACAGGCTTATCTGCCTCGGTGATTGAGACTATGGGAAGACTAGGAGCAAACTTCTTCTTCCATCTATTATAGGGTATGGCGTACCTATATTGATTGGTGTTAGTCTAGGTCTCTTCCCTGCCGGGTGTTCTCTGTCCCCAGGGTTCTAGAGTTATTACAGCATGGGTTGGAGTCGGGTCTCCAACTCAGTACTCTGAAGGGTCAGGTTTCTGCCCTGTCCGTCTTCTTTCAGAAGTCTTTTGCTCAGCTTTCCTGGTTAAGACTTTCTTTCAGGGGGTTACTCATGTGTGTCCCCCAAGTAAACCTATGGTCCCTGTTTGGGATTTGAACTTGGTTTTGTCTGCCTTGCATGGTGTTCCCTTTAGACCTATTCAGGATGCTGCTCTGGTTGTACTTACCCTCAAGGTTATCTTTCTGGTGGCTATTACTTCGGTCAGCCGTGTGTCTGAGCTGGCGGCTCTGTCTATCTGGCCCCCATTCTTTGAGAGACACCAGGATAAGGTGGTGTTCCGCTTTAAGCTGGACTTTCTGCCTAAGGTGGTGTCTTCTGTTCATTTGATTAAGATATTGTCCTTCCTTCTTTGTGCCCTAGCAATGCTGAGGAAAGGGTTCTGCATTCCTTGGACAGGTGTTGGCAGTATTCCTTGGAAGTCACTGTGTCCTTTAGGGAAACTGATGCTTTTTTTTTGGGCCTACGGCCACTCCATCCTGAATCGCCCGATCTCGTTTGATCTCAGGGGCTAAGCAGCGTTGGGCCTGGTCATTACTTGGAGGGGATGGTCCCTTCTGGTCCTAGGAAAGAGTTTGGCTCTTGCCAAGTCTACTATTAGCAAATGGATTTGTCAGGCTGTGACTCAGGCCTATACCTCTAAGGGGAAGAATCTTCCTTTTCACCTTACTGCTCATTCTTCTCGTGCTATTGGTGCCTCTTGGGCCTTTCAACACCAGGCTTCTGTTAAAGTGGACCAACACCCAGGATTTTGACTATCCTGGGTCTTGGTCCACTTCGGTGGGGCACCCCCGATCGGGGTGCTCCGCTGTGTGAAACCCCCCCGATCACCCGAAAAACTCACCTCTTCACGCTCCCAGCGCCGACGGACAAGCATTTTGACAGCCGCGGACAAGCGGCTCCTCCGCCGCCGCCTCCCGCGCGTCACTCTTGACGCGCCGGCCATTCTCAGACGGCCGGCGCGCGCACGGGTACGGGGATTTGGGGTGTTTGGGGGGGTTTCACCCCGCGGGACATCCCGATCTCGGATGTCCCGCGGGGAGGGAGGTGATCGGCCCGGGAATCTTATAGATTCCCGGCCGATCACGGGAGGGTGATGGTTCACTTTAAACAAGTTTGCTAGACCACTACTTGGTCTTCTGTTCATACCTTTTCAAAGTTTTACAAGGTTGATGTTAGGGCCTCAGCTCATGCTGTCTTGGCCGCAAGGTTTTGCAGGCGACAGTGGTTTAAACTGTCTGCTGTTGCCTTTTTTGTTGGGGATCCCACCCTACTTTATGGACACTGCTATTGGATGTCCCAAGTGTAAGTAATCTATTTGGAGCAGGACGTACTGTATACTAAGAATAATACAATTCTGTGAAATACTCACCTGTAGAATTGATATTATAAGTATACAGTACGTCCTGCTCCACCCCACCCTGGTTTTTGCATTATTCTGGATCCCCTGTATGGTGATTGTATCATTGTTATCTTTACCATTTTGGTGGTTAATTTCTCCCGGCTTCTTGTTCACTGCTTTTCAATGCTGGGGATTTGTGGGAGGTCCCTGGGTATTTGAGGGGTCGGGAGGAGCCTGTTTTACATGTCTCTGCAGTGCAGCGCCATCTGGCGGAGGATAACCCAAGTGTAAGAAATCTATTTGGAGCAGGACGTACTGTATACTTAAAATATCAATTCTACAGGTGAGTATTTCACAGAATTGTATTATCCGTGCTGTGAGAGTGTCTTTAACTTTAGTTGTTATTAATGTTATTGTTTTATAAAGTGTGATCGTATAGCACTGTATAAAGTGTAAATTACAAGAGGGTGAGACAAGTAAGTTAGAACTATTGGCTTCATTTATCTTGTTTTTGTTGTATGGTGAATGCATCTTAATTTGTATGAGTGAAAATGACCTTAGTTAACTTTCACAGAGTTGCCAGCCAAGTTGCAGCCCTGGACCTGGGTTATAAGCCTGGGGTGGATGCTATACGAAAAAATCCTCCTAAGGTCCTATTCCTTCTTGGTGCAGACTCGGGGGCTATTACACGCCAGGACCTGCCAAAGAACAGCTTCATTATATACCAAGGTGAACAATTTTTATATAAAAGTTACAGAATAAAATCAATTTCGGTAATTCAGAAGCTCTGAATGTGACACTCCTGGGGGAGACGGGCAGGAGTCTTCAAAGGTCCTTTCCCTTTAAACGGGCAAAGAAGGCAATAACCTACCTAGGAACGCAGCTGCCGGCCTATCTACCGAACATCTTTTTATCTAAATTTTATCCCCTTAGCCCAAAAGATTAAAGCTGACTTGGAGAAGTGGGACTTACCCATATTTTCTTGGATGGGCAGAGTTAATATTATCAAGATGTTGGTGTTACCTAGATTGCTATATCTTTTCCAATCATGCATCCTGCTCGTTTCTTCAGGGACCTTAACAAAACCTTCATTAGATTTGTGTGGCGGAAAAAAATGTCTAGACTAAAGCAGCACAAAGAACTATTGATGGATAAGCACAGCCTAATAGAAAGAATCAGTCAAATAAGGGGGTGCCAGAAATTCCGGTGCTTGTAAAGCTTAATCAATTCAAGAACATGGAAGGGGCACTCTGGTGTGTCCCATACATGCACCAAGAATAATCTGCACTCACCCTAAATAATTGGTACAGACCAGTATATAAAAAATTGTTATGCTAATTTATTAAATTCAGCAATGGAACAACAAAGAACCCAAATGGGCATTACACAGTTAAAAAACATATACAAGACAATATAAAAAGAGAAGGTGGGGGGAGCTTAGGCAAGGCAATAATAGGTAATAAGTAGTCACAATTTGTATATATTTAGTTGCGTGCCAAGCAGTAAAAAAAGCATGGCATTATATAATATTATCACCAGGCCAGTAAGTATAAATTAGACCAAATATTGAACCGAGGTGTGCTATGAGGTGTATGACCAGAGAAATGATAGAAACCTTAAGAACAAGGTCTAAACTGTGTCCAAAGAGAATGGTAAAAGACAGATGCAGAAGTGTGCTAAATATGTAAGACAAAGTGCCAGAAAAAGTGCCCAGAATTAGCTGTGCAAAGTAAATAGAGAGGTATAACTGAATACTGACTGGCTTGGTGGATGGCGCAATGCAATTTGATAAGATATAATAAAGTATAAGGTAATGAGTACGTCACCGTAATGTGTCAATGCCTGCCGGTCCCCCCCACACCGAAGTGAAACAACCGCCGACGCGCTGCGTGGATACGCCACTTCACCTGGACGGGACATTTACTGTCTGTCAATTTCCCCTCTTTATCCGTGCAGGCGCGCTCACGTGCGCCCAACGTCACATCCGCCCCAGCACATGTCCCCCACCTGGCCAACCAGAGTGCCCCTTCCATGTTCTTGAATAGACTAAAGCAGCAATTATTATGCAGACCCAAACAACAGGGTGGGATGGCATTGCCAGATATAAAGCTATACTGGGTGTCTCCTCACTTGCAGAGGGTATGTGAATGGCAGCTATGCCAGGGCTCGAAGAGATGGGTGCAACTAGACAGAGCACTGTCCCAGACCCCACTAAACGTGGCCCCTTGGAATAGGGAGGTTCCCCTAAGAGAAGTTAAAACACACCCTACCATATCCGCTACACTGAGAGTCTTCCGGAGGTACAGGGGACAGGAAGATGTGACACCCTGGCCCACTCCTATGACGCCACTATTAAATAACCCCCGGTTACCTATGAGCTGCTCCAGGGCGGAACTCAGAGAATGGGGTGGCAAACTTATACTGAGAAGTGGAGATCTGATAACAAGGGAGGGGTGGATGTCAATAGAGGCATTGAGAACCAGATGGCCCGATAACAACTTAGACCCCTGGACTTTGCTGCATTTCCAATTCTTGTCAGGTGAGGGACAGTTGTAGGAACTGTACGGAGTTCGAACTGTACGGAGTTCGAAGACATCTGTGCGGGGGGGGGGGGGGGGGGCCTTAATCATCTTAATCATCTGATTTCCAGGATCTATTCCTTGCTATCTGGGAAGCAGATGACTCCCCCCAACTTTTTGGAGGGAGTGGGAGACTGACTTGGGTAGACCCCTTACGGATGAACAGAGGGAAAAGATTGCGCTCCTAGCCCACAAGTCCTCGTCGCGACCAAGGTGCAAGAGGCCAATTACAAATTATTAAAGAGGTGGTATTATACGCCAGACAGATTGAGTAAGATGTTCACCACTGCAGATCCGTCATGTTGGGAGGTGCGGCAAAAAGAGAGGGACTTTATTCCATGTTTTTTGGCAGTGTCCCAAGATTCAATCTTTCTGGGGGGAGGTCCTTCCCATAATGGCCAACCTCACAGGATCCAAGATTACCATTAATAATGACCCAGCAGTGATCCTCCTGCACCAAACAGAACGGGCTGTGGGGGCATACAAAAAAACACTCTTGGTTCATTTGCTGAGCGTGGCTAAACAAGTTATACCTAGATTTTGGAAATGAAGAAAGGCCTCATCAATTAGGGATTGGTTTAACAAAGTTATATCCATCAAGGAAATGGAGGATTTGACGCTGTCCCTACACAATAGAGACAATCAATTTAGGAATACCTGCCTCCTGTGGCTGATCTTTCAGGAACCTGGGGAATTTCGCATGCTGGCAGGGGATGGCCCGACGGGAACAGCAGTAATTTGAGACGAGTTACAGGCGAATGAGAGAAGATGTGAGGTGAACAGGCCCACACACTAGTGGGAACCAGGGGGCAGTAAGGAAGGGGGAATATCGCCATATTGTGCTTTCTTACCCCATAACCCTCCCTCATCATCTACCCACACAACCTACCCCCCTTATACCCCCTCTCCCCTGTAGTCCGAACGGATTTGAGAATAATCAAGCAAGAGTTAATAAGAGGAGGAATGCGCCCCGTTTGCTAAAGAGAGATGGGATATGATCACAACAAGGAAAAAGCCTGCATTAAGCACTCGCATAGTCTCAATAATAATCATTGTGTAATAAAAATAGTTTAGAAAGATCTAGATGACTATGCAACAGTTGGTATGATAATGAACTTGTGATAAAGCTTTTGTGAATTGTTAGTCTGATGATGATAATATCCCTAACATGTAAAGACTGTAAGATGTGAATTGGATCCGTGGACAATTCTACTCTTACCCTTCTTTTCCTGTTGATCTACCCTTCGTTGTATATGACAAAACTAAATAAAGAATATTAAAAAAAAAAAATAATGCATTAACGGAAACAAATCTGCAAACTTGCCCGTACAATCTTTCTTATTAGACCAGTTGCCTCCTTCAACTCCACACAACTACAGCACAAGCATCAGGACCAGCTCCTGTCACACTCTGGTGCTTTAGCTCTGCTCACTCGCATGTTAACAGCCCAATCACCAAATTACTTGGAAAAAGTTACAGTGAGGGCTAATAGTTATCTTGAATTTTCACTAGACTGCCTTTCCCTGTGGAAGGTCTAAACGCTTTATGGGATGGTTTTTTAAACGTTTTCAGCCTAATGAGCATCTGCAACTTTTTCTCAGAGGTTCTCAGAAATTCGTTCCTTCGTTTTGTGCCATCATACTCTTCCACAAACGTGTTGTGAAGATCAGGCTGAACAACAAACAAGGGTTCACAAACGTTTAAGCACCACGTTATGTACCACAGTTGAATGCACTGTTGGAGCTTAAAGGTCCAGTCCAGCCAGACTGCCAGTTTTTAAACCACCCCCTGCCCCGCCACACCCCACAGCTGATCATTGCTAGTCCAACGATCAATGACTTGTCTCATTGCTGGAACTGAGCCACAGCCTGCTGTCCAGGGCCGCAAACTTCATTCACTGGTGCTTACATGCTGGACCATGCCCTTCGCCTGCACCATTCACTACAATGAAGCTCTGCCTACTACTGTTAGTGCTCCATTGCAACGAATGGAGAGTGTGTGGCAATGATCCTGACCCACCATCAAACCTGTTTACATGTTCTGGCCCCAGACAGTGTGGGATGTGGCTGGGCTCAGATTCAGGTGTGATTGATTGACGGACGGCCTTGCCCAGATCAGCTGTGCTGGATTAAAGGTAAGTAACCTTTTTTTTTCTTTTTGGTCCTTTTTTTATATTGACCACTGAATCACTTTTATAGCAGGTCAAACCACTGAAATTGAGAAAAAAGTTTAGTCAAAACCCTGCCGCTAATCCACTCTTGGGGTATAGAACTGAAAATAGATGTTTTCGCTTACTGAATTGTCCTGGAAAAAAAATATTTTTTGGTGCCCCTGTCCTACATCTCCTCATAGTCCCCAAGATGTACTACTGGGTGGAGGGCTTTAGATGGAAGACCAATGTGAGATCTCTGCTGCGGCAAAGTGAGATGGCACGTGATCGGTTATTGCATAGGTGCGGCAATGGCATCATTACCACTCACAAATAGTGGCAATGTCTCAAGGAGGCGGAATTTGCAGCTGAAACAGATGTCGTTATCAGGGAGCAGTGAAGTTGGAACTTTGAAGTTAGCCAAAACATACTCTTCAGGGGGAGAGCAATTCAGGGGATGCTAGTTAGAAATGTGAGTTTTGGTCTGCTCTAAGCCTAAGTAGAAAAGGCTTAGGGGCCCCAGAGACTGCACCTTTGCAGTATAATTCTAGCAGGTTTGCAACTACTGTTGGGTAGGCTTGTTGTTTTCTTTTTAATTTGACCTAAGAATAAATGATGTATTGCCTTTCATGATTAGGCCATCATGGCGATATAGGAGCACCTATGGCAGACGTGATTCTTCCAGGAGCAGCGTACACTGAGAAGTCCGCTACATATGTCAACACAGAAGGTAGAGCTCAGAGAACACTGACTGCAGTAAATCCACCTGGAATGGCAAGAGAAGACTGGAAAATCATCCGAGCATTATCAGAGGTATTTAACACTCCTACAGGTATTTGCTTACTGCCATTTCAGTGTCACATTTATGGTATGATATATATTCTAAGTATGTCACACACCCCGCTTCAAGAATCCGTAACATGTGGGTAATATCGTCCTGAAGAGGCGTTCCTGCAGAGATGATAGTAAAAAGCCCCTCCCTGATCCATAAATACCTGGGACCTCCCACTCATCACCCAGTTTTCCATCTCTGCAAGACGGCGAGCAAGTCAGAAGATGATGGCTCCTCCTTGCACAGGGGGATTTTCAGGTAGCCGGGGTAACTCCCGGCCTGTTATTGGATTATTTCCGCTCGGACCCAATTTTTTTCCCCGGATCGACCTCTACATGCCTCCACAGTCCCGGCTGCTGGCCCGAGCGAGGGTATATCAGCACTTCTGGTGCTTAGGAGCAGAGCTCCACCGTGAGACCCTAAATAAGAGGGTAGGCGGTCACACCGGTTAGGTGATCCCGGTTTGGGATGCCCCGTCCCTGGATTCTGCCCCTGGGGGGGGGGCCCTTCCACATTTTCCCTTATACAATAGGGTTGGGGGGGGGGGTCTCCCTCTTAGGGTTAATCTTTATTTTGCTGTTTTGTGTGGTGTTTTTCACTTTATTCTTGTGTCTGTGTGTCTTTTATTTCTCATGTCCTTACTGTTGTGTGCGGCGCCGCGGCCGCCATTACAGCCGGGCGCCGGTACTTTCGTTTTTTTTGTGAGGGGATTTTTTCCCCTCACGTTCCTCAGGGGGGCGGGGCTGGCACTCGGCGCACTGCCGCGGCCAGCCCCCGTTCTCTGTGCATCCCGCAGCCTGCGGGGCGGGTGCCCCGCAGGTCTGCACGGATGCACCCTTTGATGTGCCTTTGGTCCGGCGCCGCGGGTTCGTGGCGGCGCCGGTTTCTGAAGGGAGCGATATGCGAGGGAGCTTCTCCCTCCCTTCTGCTTCAGGGGGGGGGCGGGGCCGGGCGTTCGGCGCGTCGCCGCGGCTCCGCCCCCTCTGTTCAGGCGCCGATGCGGAGCTGGCTGCTCCTTGATGGTGGAGGACAGGGGCTGAGCTGAATTTTAGCGCGGGCTGCGCTGACCACGCCCCTCTTCCGGCCTGCTTCTCCCCTCACGAGTGCTGCACGGTCGCCATTATCTTGTTTCCTAGGATCGGTGAGTGGCCCTGTGGGCCCTATCTATTTATATGTCTTTTTAGCATTTATTGTCATTTATGGGGTTTTTTCTCTGTTTTTTAGGGGTACGGATGTTACTCAGAGGATCATCATTAGTATTTGAGGGTCTCTCCTGGTCCTGGGTCCCTGGGTTCATTTTTATCATAAATCCTCCCACTCGGGACATTAAAGGGGCATCCCGGGTTGCTTACTGGCGTAATTCCCTGGGTCTTAGCGACCACTAAAATTTCACCTTATGGAGGCATCCCCGGATACTGGGCTAGGGACCCCTTCGGGGCATCCCAAAAGGTGTATGTTGTGTGGAGTATCCATTACTGGGGACGACGTACTTCTGTGTATACCTTGTGCACAGCAGACTATTGCGCGGCAGTCCGGACCCCAGGCGTCTGGGTCAGCGCCGCCGGCCGATTCATCTCCCCCTCCCGCTTTGACGCGTGCTCCTTGTGACGTCGTCATGGGCAGGGACCTGCAATCTGAGATGTGCGCCAGATTGGCCAACCTTGAGAAAATCGTTTCCAGCTCGGTCGCCCGTAAGGCTCCGGCTAAAAGAAAGCATTTCTTATCCGTAGCCCAAACGGATGTTTATTACTGGTTAAAAGAAAGCATTTGTCGCCGGCTCCGCCGGTGGACGACTTCGATGACATCAATAATCTGGATTGGTCTGATTATTCCCCGCTAGAGGAAGGGGAGGTTTATGAGGGTTCAGATGTTTCAGACGATGAGTTGTCTGCTGGCGCTGATGCCGAGCCTGGTGACGTAGGGAGATCTTTGAATTCTTCTCATGCTCTGGCTCTGATGTTGGAGGTTCTGAATATTTCCCCTCCCGAGGAGGCGTCACAGCAGAAGGGTGAATTGTTTGAAGAATCCAGGCCGCGCTTGGAGTTTCCTACGCAACGACATTTTGACAAAATTATTGATAAGGAGTGGGATAGGCCGGCTCGGCTCCCTGGCATCCCTCAGGGGTGGGATAGGAAATATCCTTTCCCTTCGGAAGCGGTTAAGCGCTGGGCATCTCCCCCCGAAGTGGATGCACCGGTTTTGGGGTTGTCTAACTCCTCGGTTTTAAATAGACCTGATTGTTCCACCCTCAAGGATGGTGAGGATAAATGTATTGACCAGATGGCTTGTCATGGCTTTACTAGCATTGGGTCGGCCATTCGGCCTGTGTGCGCTTCGGAACTTATGGTGTTGGCGGCCAGGTCTGTGGTCAGGGACCTGTTGACTTCTTCCGGACTTCGTCCTGGTAGTACCGAGTTCCATAGTCTTAAACGGTGTGAGCTGTTTTTATCCTTTGTTTTAACAGCCTTGGATGACACTTTGATGATGTGTGGTAGAACGTCGGCTTTGCTGGTGACCATTCGGCGTTCAGTGTGGCTGCGCCAGTGGGCGGCTGATTTTATGTCCAAAAAGTCATTAACGGCTCTACCTTTTGTTGGTTTACGGCTTTTTGGAGAGACATTGGACTCTGTTACCAAGGGTGGTAGGTTACCACAACGCAAGAAACAGCGCCGTCCCTTTCGGGGGGCGCCTTCCTTTACCCCTTCCTTTCGTGGGGCCAGATCTGGCAGGGGTATTGCATTCCCCTCTTCCAGAGGAGATTCTGGGAGCAGGGGCAGAGGACGCGCCCGTCCAGGATACAGTTGGGGCTCTAAGCCCAAGCCGGCTCCTAAGCCGGCTCAGCAATGAGGGGGCACCCTCACCCATGAGGGTGGGGGGACGGCTGCGACACTTCTCCCAGATCTGGGATCAAGAAGTCTCGGACAGATGGATCCGGGAAGTGGTGTCTTCCGGTTACAAGCTAGAGTTCGAGCTCCGCCCCCCCTCCAGATTTTTCAGGTCTCGGATGCCTTTGGAGCCTCTGGCGGTGCAGGGGCTCCTGGTGGCAGTGGAGAATCTTCTGGATATGGATGTCATTTGCCCAGTGCCTCCTTCAGATCGGGGCAGGGGTTTTTATTCCAATCTGTTCACTGTGCCCAAAAAGGACGGATCGGTCCGACCCATCTTGGATCTGATGTTTCTCAACAGGTTCATCCGGCCGCGGAAATTCCGCATGGAAACGCTGCGTTCGGCCATTCACTCTCTTCGTCAGGGAGACTTTCTGACGTCCATAGACATCAAGGATGCTTATCTACACGTTCCGGTTTTTCCTGCACACCAGAGGTTTCTCAGGTTTGTGGTGGAGGATCGGCACTTTCAGTTTGTGGCACTTCCTTTCGGTCTCACCTCAGCACCTCGGGTGTTCACCAAGGTGCTAGCGGGGGTGATGGCTCTGCTCAGAGTTCAGGGTATCCGCATTGTGCCCTATTTGGACGATCTACTGATCATGGCCTCTTCCTTCAACCAAGCGGAGTTGGACACCAGTGTGGTGGTGTCCACTCTGGAGAGGTTCGGTTGGGTGATCAACCACCCCAAGTCTTCTCTTTCTCCGTCCAGAGTTGTAACCTTCCTGGGAATGTCTCTGGACACATCGCAGGCCAGGGTGTTTTTACCCCAGGCCAAGATTCTTTTGATTCAGGAGTTAGTTCGGCTTCTCTTGTCAACCCCTCATCCGGCCATCCGGTTAGGGATGAGGCTGGTGGGGTTAATGGTGGCCTCATTCGAGGCAGTTCCCTTTGCGCAGTTTCACACAAGGACGCTTCAGCTTCATCTGTTGAAGTTTTGGGACAAGTCTCCTCTATCGTTGGATCAGTCCTTCCGGATGTCTCCCCGTGTTCGTCGATCCCTGCAATGGTGGCTGGGGTCTGTCAATCTGTTGAAGGGCAGATCCTTTCTGGCGCCGTGTTGGGAAATGGTCACCACGGATGCCAGTCTGTCAGGTTGGGGGGGTGTTTGGAAGGACCTCCAGTTTCAGGGTCTGTGGAGTCCGCAGGAGGCTCACGAGCCCATCAATATTCTGGAGTTGAGAGCTATCAGGTTGGTTCTGTTTCGCTTGACTCATCAGTTGAGAGGCCTGCCAGTTCAGGTCCGGTCGGACAACAGGACGGCGGTTGCCTACATCAATCACCAAGGAGGGACTCGCAGCAGGAGTGCCCTCAGGGAAGTGTCTTTGATTCTGGACTGGGCCGAGACCCACGTCCCGTGTATCTCAGCAGTCTACATTCCGGGGGTGGAGAACACGGAGGCGGACTTGCTGAGCAGGGCCTCCTCTCGTCAGGGGGAGTGGTCTCTCAGTCCCAAGGTGTTTCGTTCGATATGTCTCAGGTGGGGGGTCCCAGCTGTGGACCTCTTTGCCTCTCGTCACAATCACAAGCTTCCAGTCTTTGTGTCTCTCTCGCAGGATCCTCTGGCTCTGGCAGTGGATGCCATGTCTCTGAACTGGAGGGATCTGGGGTTCCTTTACCTGTTCCCTCCGTTCCCAATGCTAGCCAGAGTGGTGCGCAAACTGGCCTTGGAGGGCGCGTCGGCGATTCTGGTGGCCCCAAGGTGGCCGAGGCGCGTTTGGTTCGCAGATCTTGTAAGGCTGGCAGAAGATCAGTTCGCTCTGCCTCTGCTGCCGGACCTGCTCACCCAGGGTCGGTTACGCTATCCCAATTTACCATCGCTGGCTTTGACGGCATGGCTGCTGAAACCGCCATCTTGAGGGAAGAGGGTCTTTCTGACGCGGTGATTCAGACTCTTATCAGCGCCAGGAAGCGGTCTTCCTCTTCTGTTTACTACAGGACCTGGAGGTCCTATATTGATTGGTGTGAAGCTAGGTCCTTCTCTTGTCGGGAGTTCTCCATTCCCAGAATTCTGGAGTTTCTTCAACATGGTTTAGATCTGGGGCTCCAGATTAGTACCTTGAAGGGGCAGGTCTCTGCCCTGGCGGTGTTCTTCCAAAGGTCCTTTGCACTTCATCCTTTAGTCAGGACCTTTATCCAAGGAGTTACGCATGTGCGTCCGCCTAGGAAGCCCTTGGTTCCAGTTTGGGATTTGAACCTGGTTCTTTCTGCTCTTCAGGGTCCTCCGTTTGAGCCCTTGAATGAGGTTGCCTTGTCTGTACTTACTCAAAAGGTGGCCTTTTTGGTGGCTATCACTTCGGTTAGGCGTGTTTCTGAGTTGGCAGCTTTATCCATTAAAGCTCCATACTTTGAGAGGCATCAGGACAAGGTTGTCTTTCGTTTCAAGCCGGATTTTCTTCCTAAGGTGGTCTCGGCTTTTCATCTGAATCAGGACATTGTTCTGCCTTCTCTATGCCCTAATCCTAGCAACAACAAGGAAAGGGCGTTGCATTCCTTGGATGTAGTTCGTGTTGTGGATCATTATCTGGAGGTTACGTCTTCCTTTCGCAGGACGGATGCCTTTTTTGTGGTGCCCTCCGGGCCTAGGAAAGGTTTGGCTCCTGCCAAATCTTCCATTAGTAAATGGATTCGTCAGGCCATCATTGGGGCCTATTCTGCCAAGGGGAGGAGTCCCCCTTTTCGTGTTACTGCTCATTCTACTCGTGCAGTTGGTGCGTCCTGGGCCTTTCAGCACCAGGCTTCTGTTGAGCAAGTTTGTAAGGCCGCTACCTGGTCTTCTGTTCACACTTTTTCCAAGTTTTACAAGGTTGATGTTTGGGCTTCAGCGGATGCTGTTTTTGGCCGCAAAGTTTTGCAAGCTGTAGCGGTTTGAAGTTGTGCATTGTTGCCTAGTTTTGGATCCCCGCCCTTGTTATGGACACTGCTTTTGGATGTCCCACATGTTATGGATTCTTGAAGCGGGGTGTGTGACATACTTAGAATAATACCATTTTGTGAATACTCACCTTGTAAAATGGGTATTATAAGTATGTCACACACCCCGCTTCACCCGCCCTTTCTGTATTCAGGATCCTCTATTTTGTGAACTTTGCGTGGTTGTGTTTTATATTTGCCTCTTCCTGGTCCCTTACCTTACTGCTTCTGTATACTGGGTGATGAGTGGGAGGTCCCAGGTATTTATGGATCAGGGAGGGGCTTTCTTTTACTATCATCTCTGCAGGAACGCCTCTTCAGGACGATATTACCCACATGTTATGGATTCTTGAAGCGGGGTGTGTGACATACTTATAATACCCATTTTACAAGGTGAGTATTCACAAAATGGTATTTTTTACTTCAAGAACAGAAGTGAGCGTTACACTGGACTTTCATTGTCTTCTTAGCTGGTGATTCAGCAACACTGACCTTTTTCTTCTAAAGCAAGCAAGTTTTACTATCCTGAGACTTTTTTAAACTTTTAGTAAATCGAGGCCAATGTCTTCAAAAACACTCAATTTCTAATGCTTCAACTTATGTTTACAGATATGTTTCTAATGATCTCCAATGTTACAGCTGGCAGGTGTCACACTCCCATATGATGACCTGGATTCTATCAGAGCAAGATTACAGGAAGTCTCTCCAAACTTGGTTCGATATGATGATGTAGAAGAGGCAAATTATTTCAAACAGGCTGCAGAGCTTGCTAAGGTATAGAACTGATGACTTGTCCTTTTTCTTTTAATATCTATTGCTAAAATCTGATTTAATACTGTTTTTTACTGTTTTTCAGCTTGCTAACCAGCAGGTGCTCGCTGATCCATTGGTTCCTCCACAGCTTTCCATTAAAGATTTCTACATGACAGGTTAGTAGCGTAAAAATGTATTTTAGTGAACGGTGCAAGTTGATTTGCACCTCCTCTTGAAAAACTTTGTTATTGAAAACACATCTGCCCCCAATATAAACACTGAAACTTGTTCCTTGACTGATACACCTAATAAAATACCCTGATAACTCTAAACATATTTTGGCTGTCTAATGCAGAACTAGGAATGCTTTTTCTTTCTCTTTAATTTTAAATAGGTGCTTCAACCATAAGGTTAGACAGCATATGTATACACTGTGCACAATGTGCTTTGCAGTTTGTTTATGGTGTGTGTAGGAGATGGGTGCACCCAAATAGAGCCTGAGGGTGAGATAGACTGTTTGTGTTTATAAATAAATAATAATAATAATTAAGCCAAGTACCCCCCAATAAGGAGACCAATTACTAATCTTACCATAATGAGTAGGTAATTGACCTTGTAACACATTCTGAGGTAAGAAAGAATACGTTTCTACTGTGTTAAAATAATAAACCAGACCTGTCGGACACCCTTGTTCGCGCACCCTTGACCATTGCTGAGTACCCCCTGGGGTACACGTACTACCGGTTGAGGGACATATCTCTATAATTAAGGCCAAATCTTCTTTCCTCCTTTTACTTGTGCTCTGAAACATATGCCTTTAGTGTTGAGTGATTCATTAGCAGCCATACACCACCTAGCCTAGAAGAGCGGCCTAATCCAATGCCACATATGACATAAACTGGCATCAACCTGCTTTTGTTTTGTTTTTTTGTTTTTAATTTCCATGGTTCCAAATACATTGTTTTTGGGCTATCTTAAGCTGCAAAAGCACTTTGGAATGGTATGAACATCGAACTATTGTATCATAACCAATGGTGGTTTTGAAAGGGATTATTTAGTCTACTTAATAAAAAGCTAGAAAGGCAGCAGAGGGGAAACATGATGTTATTCCCCCGCAGTCCATGGCTGCCATCTTCCTTCACCGAAGGAGCTAGAAAATTACGAGACTGCTTGACATGAGTGAAGATGGCAGCCATGGACAGCCCTCCCCCCCCCCAGCCCAGGGACATGACGGGCAGCATACTAGAGATGACAGCAGCTCGCCAGAGATTTCCCCCTCCCCCCTGGGAGGAAGAGATGGGAGACTAGCAGTCCACCTGGCCAGAGGTGCGGGGGTGGCCAGATTGGGCAACATTCTACACTGGGGTATTTTCTGTGCCCCCCCCCCCCCCCCCCAACAGGACTGCTAGTGAAGTCCATCATATACACACAACCCACAGTTGTGGACAGTGTGTGCATGCACATTTGGGAGTGCATACGCCCATCTAGGTGTGTGCATGCGCACTTGGAGTGGTGCGAATGGGAGTGCACATACACATCTGGTATTGCGGGCATGTGCTTTGGGAGTGTGCACATGTGTGTCTGGAAGCGCTGGTCTAGGCTCCATTGTCATCTAGCAAGAGGAGAGAAGCACAACCAGAGTCTCTGAAGCAAGTTTTGTAATTCTTACACACCCCACCCATTATGCTGATTAATATGCAGCATCACAGCTCCAAGGGCCACAAGTAAAGTGAGAATGAATGAGCGAAAGAAAATGTACAAACAAGAATAGAAGGAAAGAAAGAGAATGGCAAAAAGGAAAGAATAGACGTAAAGAAGTAAAAAAAAGGACTGATGGCAAGAAAAAAAGAATAGAAAGAAACAAATAATCGAAGGACTGACAGAAGCAATCTGCCGATGAGAATTCTGTCCCAGACTGACAGTCCTTAATCCTGATTACTGCACCTCTCTGCGTCCTGTATAGGGGCTGGCATAGGGAGAGGGAGTGACCACACCAACTACTGGGAAGAGGTGTGTCACATGTCCACCATGTGAGGTGGGCCCACCCAAGGTGCAGGGGCCTTGGCATCTCCCCAGGTAAGCCCAGTGCTGAGGCAGATCTGTACCTATGAGTAACCTAGTGGGGCAGACCATGTCTCTCATGTCGCCAGTGAATGGGCACCCAAGTAATCAAATGGCATATGCAAGCTGCAGGACTTAAAAACTGAGTTTCAACATGGCGGGCTTGAATTAGGTGGCTGCAGAGATGAAATGGTGAGTGTTCTCTAGGGAACAGAGTATTTACCAATATGTGTGGGTGGAATTATCTTGTCTCCAAAATCTGTACCTGCCAAACCATTCAATTCAGTCTAGTACAGAAAATACGTTTTCACTAAAATAAGAGTAGCACTGGTGACCAGGGGGATCGGAAGAAGAACTGTCCTATAATGGTCACTATTGCATGACTAGGATCTATGTTCATTGCCAGCAAAGGTTTAAAGCTGTAATTCCATTAATAACCACTTGCATGCTATCCTGCTAGAGATAAAAAATAATTTACTGAAAATCTCTAAATGCCAATTAATATTTTGAATCTTCTTTACAGATCCAATTACCAGAGCATCTCAGACTATGGCCAAGTGTGTAAAAGCCGTAACTGAAGGCGCACAAGCAGTGGAAGAGCCGTCCATCTGCTAAAATAATGAAGATCTGTTTTCTGCTTGCCACCACTTATTTTAGGACATTTGAAGTTTGCTGTCAACATCAGAGCGATTTAGGAGTTCTGGCATCTGAGCTTGTTTGAAAGCCTCTGTGATCATTACTGTACCTTGAGGCACACTAGACATCAACATATATGTGTGTAAATAGCACTTGTAATCTTAATTAAATGGTTTATTACAAAGACTTTGATTTACACCTCAGCCTTTGCTTTGTGCTTTACTAACTACAGCCACTCCTAATCCCCAGACCCATGAATCCGATTTAAACAAACTGCTTAACAACCTAGCTGTTGCCAGCCAGTAGCTTTACCTGAGACTTATGCCACTGAAGGCCTCAGTGGCACATACCTCCAACCCTGCTGGCTGCTCACATATGCTCCCCACCCTCTGTCCAAGGCCAGGGGACGGTAAACCTTTGACAATGCATCAGCATGTAGTTTACTTGGCCTGTGTTCTACTACATGATTGAAATCCTGTAATGCCAGAAGCCAGAAAATGGAATAGTTCCGCTCCCAAGATGTGAATTTCCTACTCAACTAAATGCCTGGGTGTTCCACATTCGAGGCATCTGTCTGTAAAACTGGTGCTATCAACACAGGTTGGCTACATAATGACTTTCTGAGGTCTTGAAATGCTTTCTCCGCTTCAGCAGACCACTGAACCACTGAGCCATAACAGGTATATTCTTAGTATACAGTACGTCTTGCTCCAGATATAGTACTTACACTTGGTTATCCTCCGCCAGATGGCACTGCACTGCAGAGACATGCAAAACAGGCTCCTCCCAGCCCTCAAATACCCAGGGACCTCCCACAAATCCCCAGATTTCTCTGCAGTGCTGACTGCGAAGACATGAAGTATCACTCTCTCGCAGGTGAGCGGGGCTATTAAATCCCTGTTGGATTATTCCCACCCGTCCTCCTTGTGATGTGCCTCCCAGCCTGGGCTGCGCTGGTCGGGTGAAGGTAGGCAGCACCATGCATGCTTATGGTGCCATGCTCCACTGTAGTCCCCCACCAAAGGGTAGGCGGTTTAGGCTGATGGTGAGCCTTTAAGGGATGCCCCTCCTGTATTATTGCCCATGCCCCGTGTAGCGGTGGGCCCTGTACAAAGGGTCGCCATCCTCCCTCGTAGCCCGGGGGGAAAGAAAGGGGGGTGTAGGTGGTCTCAGTGTATTGGATTACACGCTAGTGGCCTTTAGTAATGTAATTTGTATACTCGGTGTCAGAAGCGCTGATTCGCAGCCTTATTTGTGTATCTGCCGCCGCCGCACGCGCATCTTTGCTTCATCGATTCCCAACTGGGACATGATTGAAGTGCTCTTGACACACAGGTGTTGTAGGGTGTCTCACTGGTCATGTGTACGCTCATAGCACGGATGGGTAAATTATGTGGCTGTGCTGCGCCGGGCGGCGGCGTCGCCTCAAGACGCCGCGGCGTCATCATTTGCAAAAATCATCTATTCTGAGTGTGTCATACACCTCGCTCCTCATGACAACCCTGTCTACTGGCTTAGAGCTTCGCGCTCCTCAGGGCGGCGGGGACCTGGCTTGGCGCGCTACGCATCACGTGCCGCCCTGGCCTGCCCTTCAAGGTTCGCTTGGCGCCTTTTTGGTGGTAGTCGCGCGCCCATGGTCTTGGTCCCCCTCCTTCCGCGGTCTGTAAGTGCCGTAACGAGCGATTTTTCATGCTCCTTGCTTACTGTGCATGGTTCTGACACCCTTTATTCCCTTTATGTCTTTCAGACGGTTGAATCCAGTGGCTTCTCCCGGCCAGCATAATTGCCAGTTGGGCCTAATATAATTACTCCCACTTCCCTGCGGGTCATTGGGGCATCCAGGGTAGCTTCTGCGTCAATCCCTACTGGCCTATTAATCACCATATGGAGGCATCCCAGGATATTGTGACCGGGGTTCCTTCGGGACAAGCCCGGCTGTGTGTAGCTTGTGGGGTCTCGCCTATCAGCGGTGACAATGCACGGGTTTGCGTCCCTTGTGCACAGCAGGCGCTAATGGTACTTCCTGCCCCTCCGGTGGCTGGGCCTGCACCTCGCCTCACTTCACCTACTCCCCCAAGCCTGAGTCTAACCCCCAATACAAGCAGGGATTCTCATCCTGATGTGGCTGCTAGACTGGCCAATGTTGAAAAATTGCTTGCTAATACCCTAGCGCATAAGGCCACCGCAAAAAAGCGGCACTTAGCCCCTGATACCGCTCTTTTCCCTACGGAGTCTGATGAGTTCTTGCACCTATATGGCCATGCCCCCTCGGACGAAGGGGAGCTCTTCTCCGACTCAGGGTCATCTGACGAGAAGTCAAGGGGTCATGATGATTCTGGCTCTGATCACTGGACCCCGGATGATACTGACAAATTGCTGGTGCAGATTTTTGAGGTTTTGTCCATCTCTCCCCCTGTTGCGGCTCCCAGGCAAAGGGGTGAGCTATTCCATACTGCTAAGGCTCGATTGGAATTTCCTGAGCAAACCCATTTCAATAACCTCGTGCTTAAGGAGTGGGAACATCCCAGTAGACTTCCCGGGATTCCTAAGAGTTTGGACAGGAAGTATTCTTTTCCTGCTGACATGGTCAAGTGCTGGTCATCGCCCCCCGAGGTCGATGCCCCTATTCTAGGGCTGTCTAATACATCCATTATGCACTCCCCTGACACTACTACGTTGCGGGATTCTGATGCTGCTAAGAAAGCCCTTACTGGACTTCCATTTAAGGGCCTACGCCTGTTTGGGGACCGCCTAGACCTCTTTGCTAAAGGAGGTAAGTTACCCCAGCACAGGTGGCAGCCTCGGCCCTTTCGGAGCCAGGGCCCCCCTTCAGTCCCCTACCGAGGTGCTAAGCAGGGGAAGGGGGTGTCCTTCGCAGGGGCTCGCGCAGATTCCTGGCATAGGAGCAGAGGACGACATCCGGGCTCCTCCTGGGGGTCCAAATCTAAAGCCCCTCCCAAGACCCCTCGGGCATGATGGGGCGCCCTCGCCCGCCAGGGTGGGGGGACGGCTACAGCACTTCGCGCCCGTCTGGAGGCGCCAAGTCTCAGACCGGTGGATTCAGGAGGTAGTGTCTTCTGGTTACAAGATAGAGTTTGCTGTGCGGCCCCCCCACAAGATTCATCAGGTCCCGGATCCCCCAGGACTCTCTAGCAGCTCAGGTCTTGCGGAGGACATGGGCGGAGGCCAACGTTCAATGTATTTCGGCTGTGTATATCCCGGGGGTAGATAATCTGCTGGCAGACTCTCTGAGCAGGGGGACTTCCGTCAGGGGGAGTGGTCCCTCTGTAACAGGGTATTCCAGTCCCCGTGTCACCGTTGGGATCTACCGGATGTGGATCTGTTTGCATCCCGTCACAATCACAAGCTCCCGGTCTTTGTCTCCCTGTCTCAGGATCCTCTGGCCTTGGCCACGGATGCTCTGTCAATGTCATGGACGGAATTTCGGCTCCTGTATGTCTTTCCTTCGTTCCCTCTGCTGGGCAGGGTTCTGCGCAAGATTGCTCTGGAAAGGGTGCCAGTGATTCTGGTGGCCCCAAGGTGGCCAAGAAGAGTGTGGTTCGCAGACGTGGTACAAATGGCAGTAGACCAATACGTCCTGCCAGGGGCCCCAGATCTGCTCACTCAGGGCTCCTTACGCCATCCCAATTTACAAACTCTGGCTTTGACGGCCTGGCTGCTGAAACCTCCTTCTTGATGGAGAAAGACTTGTCTGCCTCGGTGGTGGATACCATGGTGCAGGCTAGGAAGAAAACTTCTTCTGCTATCTATTATAGCAGTGGTTCCCAACCCTGTCCTCAAGGCACACCAACATGTCATGTTTTTTGGATCTCCAAATAGCCAGCTCTATTGCTCTGCAGCTGCACTAATTACTCCACCTGTGCATCTTTGTGGAGATCTGCAAAACCTGGCCTGTTGGTGTGCCTTGAGGACAGGGTTGGGAACCACTGTATTATAGGGTATGGTGTGCCTACATTGATTGGTGTGAGTCTAGGTCTCTTCCCTGTAGGGAGTTCTTAGTCCCTAGGGTTCTGGAGTTTTTACAGCATGGACTGGAGTTGGGTCTAAAACTCAGTACTCTGAAGGGTCAGGTTTCTGCCCTGTCTGTCTTCTTTCAGAAGTCTTTTGCTCAGCATCCCTTGGTTAAGACCTTCTTTCAGGGGGTCACTCATGTGCGTCCCCCACATAAGCCTATGGTCCCTGTTTGGGATTTGAACTTGGTTCTGTCTGCCTTGCAGCATGCTCCCTTTGAGCCTATTCAGGATGCTGCTCTGGCTGTACTTACCCTCAAGGTTGTCTTTCTGGTGTCTATTACTTCGGTCAGGCGTGTGTCTGAGCTGGCGGCTCTGTCTATCCAGCCCCCATACTATGAGAGACACCAGGACAAGGTGGGGTTCCGCTTTAAGCCGGACTTTCTGCCTAAGGTGGTGTCTGCTTTTCATTTGAATCAAGATATTGTTCTTCCTTCCTTGTGTCCTAATCCTAGCAATGCTAAGGAAAGGGTTCTGCATTCCTTGGATGTGGTCAGGTGTCTGAAGTATTACCTGGTAGTTACTGCGGGTTTCAGGAAGACTGATGCTCTTTTTGTGGTCCCTTCTGGTCCTAGGAAGGGTTTGGCTCCTGCCAAGTCTACTATTAGCAAATGGATTCGTCAGGCTGTGATTCAGACCTATTCTGCTAAGGGGAAGAGTCCTCCCTTCCGCCTTACTGCTCATTCTACTCGTGCTATTGGTGCCTCTTGGGCCTTCCAGCACCAGGCTTCTGTTGAACAAGTTTCCAAGGCCGCTACTTGGTCTTCTGTTCATACCTTCTCAAAGTTTTACAAGGTTGACGTTAGGGCCTCAGCTGATGCTGTTTTTGGCCGCAAGGTTTTGCAGGCGGCAGTGGTCTAAACTGTCTGCTGTCACCTTTTTGTTGGGGATCCCACCCTACTTACGGACACTGCTATTGGATGTCCCAAGTGTAAGTACTATATCTGGAGCAGGACGTACTGTATACGAAGAATAATACAATTCTGTGAAGTACTCACCAGTAGAATTGATATTATTTGTATACAGTACGTCCTGCTCCACCTCACCGTGGTTTGCATTATTCTGAATCCCCTGTATGGTGATTGTTATCTTTGTTATAGTTACCAGTTGTTTTGGGTGGTTAAATTCTCCCGGCTTCTTGTTCACTGCTTTTCAATGCTGAGGATTTGTGGGAGGTCCCTGGGTATTTGAGGGCCGGGAGGAGCCTGTTTTGCATGTCTCTGCAGTGCAGCGCCATCTGGCGGAGGATAACCCAAGTGTAAGTACTATATCTGGAGCAGGACGTACTGTATACAAATAATATCAATTCTACAGGTGAGTACTTCACAGAATTGTATTTCTTAGTATACAGTACGTCCTGCTCCAAATCTAATACTTACAGTTGGGATATACTCCGCCAGATGGCGCTGGACTGCAGAGACATCGAAAATAGGCTCCTCCCGGCCCCTCAAATACCCAGGCACCTCCCACAAATCCCCAGAATTTCTCTGCAGTCTGGCTGCGAAGGACGATAAATTGGCTCTCTACTCGCAGGTGAGCGGGGTTATTAACCTGCGGCCCTGTAGGACTATTCCCACCCGTTCCACTAGTAATATGCCTCCCAGCCTTGGCTGCGCTGGTCGGGTGAAGGTAGGCAGCACCGCCGTTGGTGCCTAGGAGTGCTGCTCCACCGCAATCCCCCACCAAAGGGTAGGCTGTTCAGGCTTATCGTGAGCCTCTATGGGATGCCCCTCCCGCACTATTGCCCCTGCCTATCGGTGGGCCCTATTTAAGTGGCCGCCGTCCTCCCTCATCCGCCTTGTACTCTTCGGGGGAAAAGAGGAGGGGGGGGTGTGTATGTGTATAGATATGTATGTTATGCAGTCTGTGCTTTCACTTTTCTCATTTCTTTATTCTTGTGTCAGCCGCTGCGCTGACTTGTCTGTATTGCTTTTAAATTTACCGCCGCCGCGCGCTGACTTGGCTCCGCGCTTGGCGGCGGCATTACCTCAGCTGCTGGTGCGCCATCATTGGCTGTTGGCCTTCTGGCTTCGCGCTCTTCGGGGGGGGGTCGGGGCCCGTCTTTGGTGCGTTCCGCGTCATCGCTATTACTGACTTGGTTGGCCTATGCGCAGCAGACTCCTACCTACCGCGGTCCGTAAGTGCCCTCGCTGGCGGCCTTATCTGCTTCACTTTTGTTACAATGTACTTAAGGTCTTGTCTGCTTATGTCTTTCAGGCGGGACGAACCCTTCTTGGCTTCTCCCGGCCCTGTTTTTAGTATATTACTTGTAGGCCTTGTACAAATTATACTCCCACGTCCCTAGCGGGTTATTGGGGCATCCAGGGTTGCTATATAGCATCATTCCCTATCGGCGTATAGCGCCGCTATAATCACCATTATGGAGGCATCCCAGGATAATGTTACCAGGGTCTCTTTGGGACAAGACCGGCTGTGTGTAGCGTGTGGGCAGCCTCATGCTGACGCTGACAAGGCGCGGGTCTGTGTACCCTGTGCTGAGCAGGTGCTTGCATTGCAATCTGGCCTGCCAGTGGCTGCACCTGCACCAAGCTTAAATCTCACTCCTGCTGAGTTGCATACAAGTGGGGATTCTCAGCCTGATGTGTCTTCTAGACTGGCTACTGTTGAACAGATTATTGTGAAGTCTAGCGCGTAAGGCCCCTGCTAAGAAGCGGCACTTGACGCCTAATGTTACGGTTTTCCATATGGGAACTGAGGAGTTTTTGAATCTGTGTGGCTATACCCCGTCTGATGAAGGGGAGCTCTTTTCTGATTCAGGCTAATCTGATGAGAGACCGAGGGGTCATGACGATTCTGGTTTTGTCTATCTCTCTCCCTGTTGAGGCTCCCAGGCAAAGAGGGGAGCTTTTCCATACAGCAAGATCACGTTTGGAATTTCCAGAGCAGGCACATTTCCATAACCTTGTGCTCAAGGAATGGGAGCGCCCCAGTAAACTTCCCGGGGTTCCAAGGAGTTGGGATAGGAAGTATCCCTTTCCTACTGAGGTGGTTAAATGTTGGTCACCCCCCCCCCCCCACGAGGTGGATGCCCCCGATCCTAGGGCTATCTAACACCCCTGTCATGCATTCCCCTGATTCTACTACCCTGCGGGATGCCGAAGACAGGCGTATTGATCAATTGGCATCCCACGCCTTTGCATGTGCGGGGACGGCGCTGCGCCCGGTCTGTGCCACTGCCATTACTGCTGTGGCCACTAGAACCCTTATCAGAAATATGCTTGATAGTGCCCCTGATGATTTGCCTTGTGAGGTGTTGAATGCACTCTCCAGTTGTGATGTTTTTGTAAATTTTGTCCTATCAGCATTGGATGACACCATCAGAATGTGTGCCAGAACTTCTGCCCTCGTGGTGGCTATACGCCGCTCGGTTTGGCTGCGCCAGTGGGCTGCTGACAACGCTGCCAAGAAGGCCCTCACTGGGTTTCCCTTTAAAGGACTGCATCTGTTTGGAGACCGCCTGGACCTTTTTGCTAAGGGAGGCAGGTTACCCCAGCGCAGGCGACAACCTCGGCCCTTTCGGGGTCAGGGTTCCTTCTCCTCCCCTTACCGTGGTGCAAGACAGGAAAGGGGGGTGTCTTTCCCTGGGGCCCGGGGAGATTTCTGGGGTAGAGGCAGAGGATGTGGATGTCCTGGCTCCTCCTGGGGTCCCAAAGCTAAATCCTCTCCCAAGCCCCCTCAGGCATGATGGGGCGACCTCACCCATCCGGGTGGGGGGACGGCTGCAGCACTTCGCTCACGTCTGGAGGCTTCATGTCTCAGACCGGTGGATTCAGGAGGTTGTGTCCTCCGGTTACAAGTTGGAGTTTGCTGCCGATCCCCCTTCAAGGTTCACCAGATCCCGGATTCCTCAGGACCCTGTGTCAGCTCAGGAGCTAGTGCAAGCAGTGCAAGGCGGCCTGGAGCTGGGGGTCATCTGCCAGGTCCCTTTAAGAGAAAAAGGCAAGGGCTTTTATTCCAACCTATTCACAGTACCCAAAAAGGATGGTTCTGTCAGGCCCATCCTGGACTTAGATTCTCAACAAGTTTGTCAGGGGCAGGCGCTTTCGCATGGAGACTCTGCGCTCTGCCATCAGTTCCCTGCACCAAGGGGATTTCATGACTTCTGTGGACATCAAAGATGCTTACCTTCATATTCCTGTGTTCCCAGCTCATCAAAGGTTCCTCAGGTTCGCTCTGATGGATCAACACTACCAATTTGTGGCCTTGCCCTTCGGCCTCACTTCAGCTCCCAGGGTGTTCACCAAGATGCTGGCTGGCGTGATGTCTCTGCTCAGATGTCAGGGCGTCCGCGTGCTTCCCTATCTGGACGACATCCTCATCACTTCCCAGTCTCTACATCAGGCAGAGTTGGATACTCAGCTGGTGGTATCCACTCTGGAGTCATTTGGATGGGGGATCAACCACCCCAAGTCCTCACTGTCCCCTTCCTTGGTAATTCCATTCCTAGGAATGAATCTGGATACAGCTCAGGCAAGGATCTTCCTTCCTCAGCAGAAGGTGGACAGTCTGATTGCACAGGCTCAGTCCCTCCTAGCTTGTCCCCATCCCTCCATCAGGCAGGGGATGCAGCTGGTGGGCCTGATGGTGGCGTGCTTCGAAGCGGTCCCATATGCTCAGTTCCACTTGAGGCCTCTGCAACTTCACCTATTGTCTGTATGGGACAAGGACCCAGCGTCCCTGGACAGGGTCTGTGTGCTCTCCCCCCTGGTCAGGAGGTCCCTCTTGTGGTGGATGGACTCAAGGAACCTGTTGGGGGGCAGATCCTTTCTTGCCCCTTCCTGGGAGACAGTCACCACGGATGCCAGTTTGTCAGGTTGGGGGGGGGGTTTCTGGAAGTCCCTGCGGTTCCAGGGGAGGTGGGGCCCTCAGGAGGTCCACATACCTATCAATGTCTTGGAGCTGCGAGCAATCAGGTTAGTTCTGGCTCGCTTGACTACTCATCTTCAGGGCCTGCCTGTTCAGGTGCGCTCGGACAACCAGACGGCAATTGCCTACATAAATCATCAGGGAGGGACCCGGAGCAAGGGGGCCCTCCAGGAAGCGTCTCTGATCCTGATTTGGGCGGAGGCCAATGTCCCCTGCATTTCAGCTGTGTACATCCCGGGGGTGGAAAATCACCTGGCGGACTCTCTGAGCAGGGGGACCTCTCGCCAAGGAGAATGGTCCCTATGCAGCAGGTTGGGGCCAGCCAGATGTGGATCTGTTTGCGTCCCGCCACAATCACAAGCTTCCAGCTTTTGTGTCTCTGTCCAGGGATCCTCTGGCCCTGACCTCGGATGCGCTAGCAATGTCATGGAAGGACTTTCAGTTCCTGTATGTCTTTCCCCCAATTCCCCTGCTGGGCAGGGTTCTGCGCAAGATTGCTCTGGAAGGGGTGCCAGCAATTCTGGTGGCCCCCAGGTGGCCAAGAAGAGTGTGGTTCGCAGACGTGGTACAGCTGGCAGTAGTTCAGTAAGCTCTGCCCTTGGTGACAGATCTGATCACTCAGGGCTCACTACGCCATCCCAATTTACAAACTCTGGCTTTGACGGCTTGGCTGCTGAAACCTCCATCTTGATGGAGAAGGGGCTGTCTTCCTCAGTTGTGAATACTTTGATTAAAGCTAGGAAGAAGTCTCCCTTTATTACAGGGCCCTCCCTTTATTACAGGGTTTGGCGTGCCTACATTGACTGGTGTGAGTCTAAGTCTCTTGCCTGCCGTGTCTTCTCTATTCCCAGGATTCTGGAGTTCCTGCAGCATGGGTTGGAGATGGGGCTCCAACTCAGTACTCTGAAGGGTCAGGTTTCTGCCCTGGCTATTTTTTTTCCAAAAGTCCTTTGCTCAGCACCCTCTGATCTTTTTTCCAGGGGGTCTCCCATGTGCGCCCCCCCACGTAAACCTATGGTGCCTGTTTGGGATTTGATCTTGGTTCTGTCAGCCTTTCAGGGTGCTCCTTTTGAACCTGTGCAGGATGCTGCCTTGGCCATTCTTACGCTCAAGGTTGTGTTTCTGGTGGCTATCACTTCTGTCAGGCGTGTCTGAGTTGGCGGCGCTGTCCAGCCCCCCTACTATGAGAGGCAAGGTGGTGTTTCGTTTCAAACCTGATTTTCTGCCTAAGGTAGTGTCTGCCTTTCATTTGAATCAGGATATTGTTCTCCCTTCTTTGTGCCCTAATCCTAGCAATGCTAAGGAGAGGGTTTTGCACTCTTTGGATGTGGTTAGGCGTCTGAAGTACTATCTGGTGGCTACTGCACCTTTCAGGAAAACTGATGCTCTTTTTGTGGTCGCTTCTGGTCCTAGGAAGGGTTTGGCTCCTGCCAAGTCTACTATAAGCAAGTGGATTCGTCAGGCTGTGATTCAGGCCTACTCTGCTAAGGGGAAGAATCCTCCCTTCCGCCTTATGGCTCATTCCACTCGTGCTATTGGTGCCTCTTGGGCTTTTCAGCACCAGGCTTCTGTTGAACAAGATTGCAAGGCTGCTACTTGGTCTTCTGTTCATACCTTTTCAAAGTTTTACAAGGTTTATGTTAGGGCCTCAGCTGACGCTGTTTTTGGCCGAAAGGTTCTGCAGGCGGCAGTGGTTTAAACTGCCTGCTGCTGATTTTTCTTGGGGATCCCACCCTACTTTATAGACACTGCTATTGGATGTCCCAACTGTAAGTATTAGATTTGGAGCAGGACGTACTGTATACCAAGAATAATACAATTCTGTGATTACTCACCTGTAGAATTGGTATTATGAGTATACAGTACGTCCTGCTCCAACCCACCCTTGGTTTGCATTTTCTTGGATCCCCTGTATGGTGATTTTATCATTGTTATAGTAGATAGTTTGGATTGTTTAATTCTCCCGGCTTCTCCTTAACTGCTTTTCAATGCTGGGGATTTGTGGGAGTATTTGAGGGGCCGGGAGGAGCCTATATTCTAAGTATGTCACACACCCCGCTTCAAGACATTCATTACATGTGGGTATACTGACCTGTAGATGGCGATCTTGCAGAGATGTCAATAAAAAAAGTAAGACCCTCCCAGCCCATAAATACCTGGGACCTCCCACTCATTCCCCAGTCTTTCATCTCTGCAGAGGCGAGCAAGTCAGAAGATGATGTCTCCTCCTTGCAGGTAGCCGGGATGACTCCCGGCCTTCTATTCTTCTATTTCTGCCCGGATCCCTTTGCTACATTACTTGCCTCCCAGCCTAGGCTGCTGGTCCGGGCAATGGTAGATGGCACCCTAGGTGCTCAGGAGCCGTGAGATCCCATAACAAGGGGTAGGCGGCTAACCGGGTTGGTGACCCGTCCCTTGGCCCCTACCCTAGCATGGATTCCCCCTCTCCCGGATACCTTAGAGGGGGGGGGTCCTTATGGATTCATCTGTTTATTATTTGGTATGTGTGCATGTTTTTACTTGGGCTGGTGCCGGCAGTCCCGCACGCACGCCTACGGCCCGCCCCCAGGCTGCGGGCGCCGTTTTCAGGTCCCGGCTTCTGGCCGGGAGTGACAGGGGCCGTGCGGCCCTCCCTCTTCCTCTGCACACTACGCGTCTCCTGTCCCCTACTGCCAGCGGGCTCTGGAGGGGCGAAGGTCGGGTGAGTGGCCTGTGGCCCATTATTTTGTTTATTGATTATGCCCCTCACTGGGGTTGCTGGGCAATGCTGTTGTTAACTCTTTAAGGTCATTTGCTAGCATGGTCTGATTGTGTGTTTCGTTTGTGTGTTCCAGGTGGACCATTGATCCTATTAAAGTGGGATTCTCCCGGTCCTAGGGTCCCTGGCTAAATTTAGTTGGCTTAAAATTCCTCCCACTCGGGACTTAAAGGGGCATCCCGGGTTGCATAACTGCGTAATTCCCTCGGAGCATTGTACACACATATATATATATATATATATATATATATATATATATATATATATATATATATATATATATACAGTTTCAGGGACTGTGGGGGCCTCAGGAGGCTCACGATCCCATCAATGTTCTGGAGCTGAGAGCCATCAGGTTGGTTCTGGCTCACTTGACTCATCAGTTATGGGGACTGCCGGTTCAAGTTCAGTCGGACAATCGGACGGCGGTCGCCTACATCAATCACCAGGGAGGGACTCGCAGCAGGCGTGCCCTCAGGGAAGTGTCTTTGATCCTTGATTGGGCAGAGGGCAATGTCCCATGCATCTCGGCAGTGTACATTCCGGGAGTGGAGAACACGGAGGCGGACTCACTGAGCAGGGGGTCATCTCGCCGGGGGGAATGGTCGCTTTGCCCCAAGGTGTTTCGGTCGCTTTGTCACTGGTGGGGGACTCCGGAGGTGGACCTCTTTGCCTCTCGTCACAATCGCAAGCTTCTGGCATTTGTGTCTCTCTCGCGGGATCCGCTGGCTCTGGCAGTGGATGCCATGTCTCTGAACTGGGGGGATCTGGGGTTTCTATACCTGTTCCCTCCGTTTCCCATGGTGGGCAAAGTGGTGCGCAAGCTGGCCCTGGAGGGCGCGTCAGCAATCTTGGTGGCTCCAAGGTGGCCAAGACAGGTTTGGCCTTGCCTTGCAGGGCGTTTTCTATCCCTAGGGTCTTGGAATTTCTGCAACATGGTCTGGACCTAGGTTTGCAGCTTAGTACGCTGAAAGGGCATGTTTCTGCCCTGGCGGTTTTCTTTCAAAAGTCTTTTGCTCTTCATCCTCTGGTTAAGACCTTTTTCCAGGGGGTTACGCATGTGCGGCCTCCTAGGAAGCCTTTGCTCCCAGTTTGGGATTTGAATTTGGTTCTTTCTGCCTTGCAGGGTCCTACTTTTGAACCTTTGCAGGATATTGCGCTTTCTACGCTTACTCAGAAGGTTGTTTTTCTGGTTGCCTTCACTTCTGTTCGGCGTGTTTCGGAGTTGGCAGCCTTGTCCATTAAGGCCCCTTACTTTGAGAGGCATCAGGACAAGGTTGTTTTCTGCTTCAAGCCAGATTTCCTTCCTAAGGTGGTCTCTGCTTTTCATCTTAATCAGGACATTGTTCTACCCTCCTTGTGTCCTAAGCCTAGCAATGACAAGGAGAGGGTTTTGCATTCTTTGGATGTGGTTCGCTGTGTGAATTACTATTTGGTGGCTACTTCCCCTTTTCGTAGGACTGACGCCCTTTTTGTGGTGCCCTCTGGGCCTAGGAAAGGTTTGGCTCCCGCCATGTCTTCCATTAGTAAATGGGTTCGCCAGGCCATTGTGGGGGCCTATTCTGCTAAGGGGAAGATTCCCCCTTTTCATGTTACTGCTCATTCTACTCGTGCTGTTGGGGCGTCCTGGGCCTTCCAGCACCAGGCCTCTGTTGAGCAGGTTTGTAAGGCTGCTACTTGGTCTTCGGTTCACACTTTTTCCAAGTTTTACACGATTGATGTGTGGGCCTCAGCGGATGCTATTTTTGGCCGCAAAGTTCTGCAAGCTGCAGTGGTATAGGTTTGTGCCTTGTTGCCTTGTTTTTTTGGATTCCCGCCCTTTATGGACACTGCTATTGGATGTCCCACATGTAATGAATGTCTTGTAGCGGGGTGTGTGACATACTTAGAATAATACCATTTTGTGAATGCGTGAATGTGTATACAGTACGTCCTGCTCCAAATCTAATACTTACAGTTGGGATATACTCCGCCAGATGGTGCTGGACTGCAGAGACATCGAAAATAGGCTCCTCCCGGCCCCTCAAATACCCAGGGACCTCCCACAAATCCCCAGAATTTCTCTGCAGTCTGGCTGCGAAGGACGAGAAATTGGCTCTCTACTCGCAGGTGAGCGGGGTTATTAACATGCGGCCCTGTAGGACTATTCCCACCCGTTCCACTAGTAATATGCCTCCCAGCCTTGGCTGCCCTGGTCGGGTGAAGGTAGGCAGCACCGCCGTTGGTGCTTAGGAGCGCTGCTCCACCGCAATCCCCCACCAAAGGGTAGGCGGTTCAGGCTTATGGTGAGCCATGGGATGCCCCTCCCGCACTATTGCCCCTGCCTATCGGTGGGCCCTATTTAAGTGGCCGCCGTCCTCCCTCATCCTCCTTTTAGTCTTCGGGGGAAAGGGGGGGGGTGTATGTGTATAGATATGTATGTTATGAAGTCTGTGCTTTCTCTTTTCACATGCCTTTATTCTTGTGTCAGCCGCCGCGATGACTTGTCTTTACTGCCTTTAAATTTGCCGCCGCCGACGCGCGCTGACTTGGTTCCGCGCTTGGCGGCGGCATTACCTCAGGCGCTGGTGCGCCATCATTGGCTGTTGGCCGTTCTGGCTTCACGCTCTTCGGGGGGGCGGGGCCCGTCTTTGGTGTGTTCCGCATCATCGCTGTTACTGGGCCGGCCCTCGAGGTATACCAACGCCATCTTTCCTGCTTGGTTGGCCTATGCGCGACAGACTCCTACCTACCGCGGTCCGTAAGTGCCCTTGCGGGCGGCTTTATTTCCTTCACCTTGGTTACGATGTACTTAAGGTCTTGTCTGCTTATGTCTTTCAGGCGGGACGAACCCTTCTTGGCTTCTCCCGGCCCTGTTTTAGTATATTGCTTGTAGGCCTTGTAAAAATTATACTCTCACTTCCCTAGCAGGTTATTGGGGCATCCAGGGTTGCTACATAGCGTTATTCCCTATCGGCGTATAGCGCCGCTATAATCACCATATGGAGGCATCCCAGGGTAATGTGACCGGGGTCCCTTCGGAAGAAGACCTGCTGTGTGTAGCGTGTGGGCATCCTCATGCTGACGCTGATAAGGCGCGGGTCTGTGTACCCTGTGCTGAGCAGTGGCTGCACCTCGTTTCACTTCACCTACTCCCCCAAGCTTAAACCTCACTCCTACTGAGTTGCATACTAGTGGGGATTCTCAGCCTGATGTGTCTTCTAGACTGGCTACTGTTGAACAGTTGATTGCGAAGTCCTTAGCGCGTAAGGCCCCTGCTAAGAAGCGGCACTTGACGCCTAATGTTACTGTTTTCCCTATGGGAACTGAGGAGTTTTTGAATCTGTGTGGCTATACCCCGTATGATGAAGGGGAGCTCTTTTCTGATTCAGGCTCATCTGATGAGAGACCGAGGGGTCATGACGATTCTGGCTCTGACCCCTGGGCCCCGGATGACATTGACAGATTATTGACCCAGATTTTTGAGGTTCTGTCTATCTCTCTCCCTGTTGAGGCTCCCAGGCAAAGAGGGCAGCTTTTCCATACAGCAAAATCACATTTGGAATTTCCAGAGCAGGCACATTTCCATAACCTTGTGCTCAACTTCCCGGGGTTCCAAGGAGTTGGGATAGGAAGTATCCGTTTCCTGCTGAGTGGGTTAAATGTTGGTCATCCCCCCCCCCCCCCGAGGTGGATACCCCGATCCTAGGGCTATCTAACACCTCTGTCATGCATTCCCCCAATTCTACTACCCTGCGGGATGCTGAAGACCGGCGTATTGATCAGCTGGCATCCCACGCCTTTGCATGTGCAGGGACGGCGCTGCGCCCGGTCTGTGCCTCTACCATTAGTGCTGTGGCCACCAGAACCCTTATCAGAAATATGCTTGATAGTGCCCCTGATGATTTGCCTTGTGAGGTGTTTAATGCACTCTCCAGTCGTGATGTTTTTGTAAATTTTGTCCTATCGGCATTGGATGCGCCAGTGGGCTGCTGACAATGCTGCCAAGAAGGCCCTCACTGGTTTTTCCCTTTAAAGGACTGCGCCTGTTTGGGGACCGCCTGGACCTTTTTGCTAAGGGAGGCAGGTTACCCCAGAGCAGGCGTCAATCTCGGCCCTTTCAGGGTCAGGGTTCCTTCTCCTCCCCTTACCGTGGTGCAAGACAGGGAAGGGGGGTTTCTTTCCCTGGGGCCCGGGGAGATTTCTGGGGTAGAGGACGTGGACGTCCTGGCTCCTCCTGGGGTCCCAAAGCTAAATCCTCTCCCAAGCCCCCTCAGGCATGATGGGGCGACCTCACCCATCCGGGTGGGGGGACGGCGGCAGCACTTCGCTCACGTCTGGAGGCTTCATGTCTCAGACCGGTGGATTCAGGAGGTTGTGTCCTCCGGTTACAAGTTGGAGTTTGCTGCCGATCCCCCTTCAAGATTCATCAGATCCCGGATTCCTCAGGACCCTGTGTCAGCTCAGGAGCTAGTGCAAGCAGTGCAAGGCCTCCTGGAGCTGGGGGTCATCTGCCAGGTCCCCTTAAGAGAAAAAGGCAAGGGCTTTTATTCCAAACTATTCACAGTACCCAAAAAGGATGGTTCTGTCAGGCCCATCCTGGACTTAGATTCTCAACAAGTTTGTCAGGGGCAGGCGCTTTCCCTGCGCCAAGGGGATTTCATGACTTCTGTGGACATCAAAGGTGCTTACCTTCATATTCCTGTGTTCCCAGCTCATCAAAGGTTCCTCAGGTTCGCTCTGATGGATCAACACTACCAATTTGTAGCCTTACCCTTCGGCCTCACTTCAGCTCCCAGGGTGTTCACCAAGGTGCTGGCTGGCGTGATGTCTCTGCTCAGATGTCAGGGCGTCCGCGTGCTTCCCTATCTGGACGACATCCTCATCACTTCCCAGTCTCTACATCAGGCAGAGTTGGATACTCAGCTGGTGGTATCCACTCTGGAGTCATTTGGATGGGGGATCAACCACCCCAAGTCCTCACTGTCCCCTTCCTTGGTAACTCCATTCCTAGGAATGAATCTGGATACAGTTCAGGCAAGGATCTTCCTTCCTCAGCAGAAGGTGGACAGTCTGATTGCACAGGCTCAGTCCCTCCTAGCTTGTCCCCATCCCTTCATCAGGCAGGGGATGCAGCTGGTGGGCCTGATGGTGGCGTGCTTCGAAGCGGTCCCTTATGCTCAGTTCCACTTGAGGCCTCTGCAACTTCACCTATTGTCTGTATGGGACAAGGACCCAGCGTCCCTGGACAGGGTCTGTGTGCTCTCCCCCCTGGTCAGGAGGTCCCTCTTGTGGTGGATGGACTCAAGGAACCTGTTGGGGGGCAGATCCTTTCTTGCCCCTTCCTGGGTGACTGTCACCACGGATGCCAGTCTGTCAGGCCGGGGGGTTTCTGGAAGTCCCTGCGGTTCCAGGGGAGGTGGGGCCCTCAGGAGGCCCACACACCTATCAATGTCTTGGAGCTGCGGGCGATCAGGTTAGTTCTGGCTCGCTTGACTACTCATCTTCAGGGCCTGCCTGTTCAGGTGCGCTCGGACAACCAGACGGCAGTTGCCTACATCAATCATCAGGGAGGGACCCGGAGCAAGGGGGCCCTCCAGGAAGCATCTCTGATCCTGACTTGGGTGAAGGCCAATGTCCCCTGCATTTCAGCTGTGTACATCCCGGGGGTGGAAAATCACCTGGCGGACTCTCTGAGCAGGGGGACCTCTCGCCAGGGAGAATGGTCCCTATGCAGCAGGGTGTTTCAATCTCTGTGTCACCATTGGGGCCAACTAGATGTGGATCTGTTTGCGTCCCGCCACAATCACAAGCTCCCAGCTTTTGTCTCTCTGTCCAGGAATCCTCTTGCCCTGACCTCGGATGCGCTAGCAATGTCATGGAAGGACTTTCAGTTCCTGTATGTCTTCCCTCCAATTCCCCTGCTGGGAAGGGTTCTGCACAAGATTGCTCTGCCAGATCTGCTCACTCAGGGCTCACTACGCCATCCCAATTTACAAACTCTGCCTTTGACGGCTTGGCTGCTGACACCTCCATCTTGATGGAGAAGGGGCTGTCTTCCTCGGTTGTGGATGCTTTGATTAAAGCTAGGAAGAAGTCTTCCTCTTCCATTTACTACAGGGTTTGGCGTGCCTACATTGACTGGTGTGAGTCTAAGTCTCTTCCCTGTCGTGTGTTCTCTATTCCCAGGATTCTGGAGTTCCTGCAGCATGGGTTGGAGATGGGGCTCCAACTCAGTACTCTGAAGGGTCAGGTTTCTGCCCTGGCTATTTTCTTCCAGAAGTCCTTTGCTCAGCACCCTCTGATCAGGACTTTTTTCCAGGGGGTCACTCATGTGCGTCCCCCACGTAAGCCTATGGTGCCTGTTTGGGATCTGAACTTGGTTCTGTCAGCCTTGCAGGGTGCTCCCTTTGAACCTGTGCAGGATGCTGCCTTGGCCATTCTTACGCTCAAGGTTGTATTTCTGGTGGCTATCACTTCTGTCAGGCGTGTGTCTGAGTTGGCGGCGCTGTCCATTCAGCCCCCCTACTATGAGAGACACCAGGACAAGGTGGTGTTTCGTTTCAAACCTGACTTTCTACCTAAGGTAGTGTCTGCTTTTCATTTGAATCAGGATATTGTTCTTCCTGCTTTGTGCCCTAATCCTAGCAATGCTAAGGAGAGAGTTTTGCACTCTTTGGATGTGGTTAGGTGTCTGAAGTACTATCTGGTGACTACTGCACCTTTCAGGAAAACTGATGCTCTTTTTGTGGTCCCTTCTGGTCCTAGAAAGGGTTTGGCTCCTGCCAAGTTTACTATCAGCAAGTGGATTCGTCAGGCTGTGATTCAGGCCTACTCTGCTAAGGAGAAGAATCCTCCCTTCCGCCTTACTGCTCATTCCACTCGTGCTATTGGTGCCTCTTGGGCTTTTCAGCACCAGGCTTCTGTTGAACAAGTTTGCAAGGCTGCTACTTGGTCTTTTGTTCATACCTTTTCAAAGTTTTACAAGGTTGATGTTAGGGCCTCAGCTGACGCTGTTTTTGGCCGAAAGGTTCTGCAGGCGGCAGTGGTTTAAACTGCCTGCTGCTGATTTTTCTTGGGGATCCCACCCTACTTTATGGACACTGCTATTGGATGTCCCAACTGTAAGTATTAGATTTGGAGCAGGACGTACTGTATACTAAGAATAATACAATTCTGTGTTTACTCACCTGTTTATGTTAGGGCCTCAGCTGACGCTGTTTTTGGCCGAAAGGTTCTGCAGGCGGCAGTGATTTAAACTGCCTGCTGTTGATTTTTCTTGGGGATCCCACCCTACTTTATGGACACTGCTATTGGATGTCCCAACTGTAAGTATTAGATTTGGGGCAGGACGTACTGTATACTAAGAATAATACAATTCTGTGTTTACTCACCTGTAGAATTGGTATTATGAGTATACAGTACGTCCTGCTCCAACCCACCCTTGGTTTGCATTTTCTTGGATCCCCTGTATGGTGATTGTTATCATTGTTATAGTAGATAGTTTGGATTGTTTAATTCTCCCGGCTTCTCATTAACTTCTTTTCAATGCTGGGGATTTGTGGGAGGTCCCTGGGCCGGGAGGAACCTATTTTCGATGTCTCTGCAGTCCAGCGCCATCTGGCGGAGTATATCCCAACTGTAAGTATTAGATTTGGAGCAGGACGTACTGTATACTCATAATACCAATTCTACAGGTGAGTAAACACAGAATTGTATTTTTGTTCACCTGGGGTCTTATCACAGCTCTACCCACAATGTACCCCAAATACCAGGCCTCCTCTAACTCAGTGGCACATTTCTCTGGGTTAGCAGTATAGCCAGCCTTCTGGAGAGAATCTAACACAGCCTGGACTTTACTTAAATAACTCTCCCAATCAACACTGAAAATCACAATATCATCCATATAGGCAGAAGCATACCTAGAATGAGGCCTCCAAATCCTATCCATTGTTGGAAGGTAGCTGGGAACCCCCTTTAATCCAAAAAGCATCTTAAGGTGGTGGAAGTGGCCATCCTGGGTGGAGAAGGCAGTCTTCTCTTTGGCCTATTTTGACAATGGAATTTGCCAATATCCTCTTGGTGAGGACCTAGGTCCCCTCTCAATAACGTATCCACCTGGGGCATAGGATTGGGATCAGAAGTGGACACTTTATTTATCCTGCAATTAAACATTTTAGAAATGCCACGTGCCATTCGGCTTTGGGACTAAAACAATGGGGCTGGACCATGCACTTTTTGGACACTTCAGTGACCCCCCAAAGCTAGAAGTCTTTGAACTTCTCAGAAACAGCCTGTCTTCATGCTTCGGGGATTCTATAGAGCTTAAGATTTACTGTGACATGGGGATCTGTACCTATGTCGTGTTGGATAACATTATTGATACCTAGGAGGTCGGAGAACACCTCTTTATTACGCTGTAAAAATTCATTGCATTCTTGTTTTTGGGACTTAGACAAAGTTTCACCAACTTTAACCTGGTCAATACCTGAATGGGAGTCTGGAGTAGGTATTGGGGAGGCTAGCAGAGACTCTGTCACGCCACATTTTAAAAAAATTTATGTGGTAAAATTGGATGGGTTTTCTTTTCCCAGGCTGATGTAAGTTACGTCACTAACATTTTCAATCACTGCAAAAGGCCCCTGCCATTTGGCCAAGAATTTGCTTTCCACCATGGGTACCAGTATTAACACCCAATCAACGAATTTTGGGCAGGACCCCTGATCCTGGAAAATATTTGGTGCAGCTCCCAAGCAATACTTTTATAGGAGGTGTTCCATAGTGGGATAGCTTCAAGATATCTAGTAGCACCATCTAATACTATCAAAATGTATTGTTGGCCACAGGCCATTTTACCAATGGGCCCACTAAATCCATTGCTATCCTTTCAAAAGGAACCTCAATTATTGACAGAGGAACTAAAGGGCTTCCAAAGTAAGACATCAGGGCTGTTAATTGACATATGGGGCAGGACTTCAAACATTTTCAATTTCTTTGACACCCTGGCCACTAAGACCATTGCAAGATTAATTCTTGTGTTTTTTCTGCACCCAGGTGCATCTATAAGGTACTGGCACCAGCAGTTGTTCCGCAATTTCAGCTCAAAGTTTTACTACCCGGTATAAAAATCACTGTTAATAGCAAAATGTGGAAAACACTGATCAGCATTAGGGTCTTGTGGCATGTCCTTCATCAGTTACATTTTCAGATGCATGTTTCAGGGAGAGGTCTTGCAGCTGAGCAGTACCACAATTGGCCTGTGACACTTTTAGGTCAGAGACATTCTGCTCATATGCAGAGGCCTTGGCCTCCTCTCCTGCTAGAACCGCTAGAGGAAAAACTTCTGTTCACAGGGTTCCTCTAGAAGTTCATTGTGGACCTTCTCAACAACAAGGACTGTGGTAACCTATTCTGGATTGGGCTTATCAGTATCAACCTCCATGTTTGGTTGAATCCACAAATCCAAAACAAAGGGAAGTCCCGTCCAATAATTATTTTTATGTAGCAAGTCTTTTACCATACCAACCTCATGGGAGTGGAACTTACCACCCATCACTATGTCAACCTTAGCAAGTGGATACTTAGTGTCACCGTAGATAAATATATCCCCCACCCTCCTTGCAGGAGTTGTTAGGACATGTGGAGAGGAAGCCCTTAAGAGAGTGACCAGGAAGCAGCTGCTCTTGGGGGCCAACTTCCGGTAGGGTACCTGCAAAACAGGCAAAAAAAGAGAAGTGGTGACTGGCTCCACCTCCTGGGGGCAGTGTGCTGCAATAGGCACACTAGACACCTCCAGCAACACATGTCAGGTTTTTGTTCCCTGGGATGGCTTAATGAAATTGGTGGCCCTCCTGGTTCAGCCGTACTATTTCTGGAGGGGACACCAGCAGCTGGGGTGCGGTGGGGAAACCTCACCTTCAGTTAGAGACTGAGACAATCCTCTGTAGTTGTATAGGACTCCATAAGGGAAGCCACCTGGTCCTAGGTCTTTGGGTCTCCAGCAGTGTAGGTCTCGGGAAAGCTCACTCACATAGTGGTCTAACATGATGCGGTCCACCATATCAGATGTACTTCAGCCATTTCTGAACCAGGTGCAGTGTATAGTCCTTGGTTTGTGTTGGAGACTAAAATAGACTTTCTTCAGCTCTTCAACCAGGTATGGGACAGAACTTCCGCCCATTCGCCTCCCGGGAGTTTTTGATAGGCTTCAACATCATCAGAAGTCATGTTTTGTAATGCACGCTTTACAGATTTACTCACATTACAAGTCACAGAAGGGCTGGTCTCCTTTTTCGCAGCTTGAGCAGCAAACTCTCTCGGCACAGTTACCTGCTCCAGCAATAAAATGCACAGCATATTGTTGTGAGATAGCCTGCTGGTGCTGCACAATAGTTTGTTGCTGCTGCGAGTTTTCCTGCTGCAGGTGTGCATTAGTTTGCTGTTTCTTCAACTAGACCTGCATTAGTTGCTGCAATAACTCCATGGCCGCTGTCTGGTGTTGCAAGGTAGTAGTACACTTTACCCAGGACATAAACCGTTAAGCATAAACGGCAGCTTTTCCTTCCTTTGTATGCCATCACCCTTAGCAAGCATATGTGGGCCGATTGGCAGGCACTGGCAGAGTTCTTGTGCAAACACTGGATTTTTATTCTGAGGAGCAGTTCCAGTTCAACATTGCATCAAAAGTCCATCAAACAAATAATGCTTTCTTCACAAAAAAGTCAAACACATAATTCCAGAGCTCACCCAGGCTTCCAGGTAGATGATAGAGCAGCAGGGTTAGCTCCCTCCTGCTGCCCAGTTCACATCTCTTTTGTGTCTCTGACTTTCAGCAGATTTTCCCTTAATATCAACTCACCTGTGCACACCTGAATGTTAAGCCAGCAGTTTGTGAATCCTGGACTGGGGTACGGGCTATCTGACCCAGACACTACAACCACTCCCAGATCCCGGACCCAGAAATCCAATTTAAACAAACTGTTTGACAACCTAGCTGTTGCCAGCTAGTAGTTTTAACCGGGACTTATGAGACTGAAAGCCTCAGTGGCACATAAGTCCCATCCAGGACAAACCCTGCTGACTGCTTACAATGGGTATAGGATTGCTTTAGTAAGCCCAAATCTCTGGTGTTTCTCTGATTCCCTGGCTTTGTCACCTTGTCTGTCTGCAGCTTACACTCTGCTTTTTAATCATGGAACCTGTCTCTCAGTTTGGCACACTCCTGGCTGCAGTACACCATATTTCAGACAGGGGTGCTGAAGAGAAGCACATGCATCCATTTTGGATAATTGTGACACACATTGGCCTCGATTCAATAAAGGTAGAAAAAAATTCTCATGGTAGTAAAAAATTAAATTCATGAGAAAAAAGCCTAAGAAGCTCACTTTTGCTGAATCACGAGATAAAAAGACAATGAAAGTCAATGGCAGCTTTTACTACAGTGTAGAAAGGAGTAAACAGTTCTCTTCTTTTCCCAGGAGTAAAAAAGTGCCATTGACTTTCATTGTTTCCTTAGCTGGTGATTCAGTAACAGTGACATTCTCAGGCTTTTTTCTCATGAATTGAATCTTTTACTACCATGAGTATTTTTTTCTACCTTTATTGAATCGAGGCCATTGTGACAAAGCTTGAGGAGGAATTTCATAAACTGCTAAGCAACCGTGGACTGTCTTCATTTCAGAATTCCGCTTGTTGTGGCGTAACGAGAGTTGCCCTAGGAAAGGTCTGGCGATAGTCGCCATGACGGGAGCTATAGAATGTTATGTCTGTTAATTGGATTGTCCAGGGGAAGTATAAAATAAAATCATTGTATGCTTACATCCCATGCAGAGGATTTTGGCCCCTCTAATATATGCATCACCACCTTTTTTCACACGGAAATGTAAACCCCTTTCTCCCTAGACAATGTGGGACACCCCATCTCCTGTGTCTGCATTCGCCTTTCTCTGCGTGTCTGTCTTTTTCAGTGCTTTTTTGTGCACTGCAAAGTTAAGTGACTGCAAAAAAAGTTTTAAAGAGTCCTGCAGTGGGGGCAATCTGATTTCTGGATGCCCTGCTTTGCATCCCAGTAGGGGAAGCCTGAGCCCCAGCAAACTTGCCTATTTCTGTGATCTTTCATTTTGACCGAGCAGGGCAAATACAGATCTGTGCAAGCTCATTCCAGTCATGTAGGAAACATAGCTTTGTGGAAAGGAGGAAGTAGGTGGGTAACAGGGATCAGGCTTTCCCTGCCTATATACAGAGCAAAGCTTCCAGCAATGAAAAGCCTCCCCTGCTGGACCACAGGTCATTTTGATTGTTGGTCCTCTTTGAAAGAGAACTATTATTTGGAGGTTTTGCCACACTTTTTTGGTTCCTGACGATGAGGGTGCACATAGCAGAGAGCAGGGATGATACTGAGCAGCAAGCAATTCTGAAAATGGTGAGTATGGTGATTGTGCTTGGGGAGTGCATAGTAACACATTTAGGCCCTTATTCATGAAGGGATAGTGCCTGTACAGCGGCAGGTAGCGCCAGGTGAACGCCGGAGGCGGCACGCAATTACACATTTATGAAGCCAAATCTGGTGAGCGACTGGAACAACGCCATGTAACGTATGATTCATCATTATCCCAGGCTCAGCGTATGCGTTCATCCTTGCAGTGCGCCACGTCTTATCTGTCGTTACCTGGTGCTCTCCCATACATTTCAATGGACGATCCTTATATCCCTTTCCTGATCCCAATTATTATTTTTTTTCCTTAATTAATTTTCCTTAAAATTACATTTTTGAAAACTTTTTTGATTAATAATATTTTTATGCAGAATTGTCCCTACATGTCTGATATTAAAGTGTTCATGTTACAATGTAATAACTATGTAATTCCATATGTTTTAGCTTTGTTACTAGTGGATACATGTTCAAAAACAGACTAAACACACAGCCTCTGGCGCTCTGGGCTACAACTACATGATTTTGAGCGCCGGCGATGTTTGAGGCTGTTTTTTTGATGAATATCATGTGAGTCAGTCGCACTAAGCTGGCACAATTGTTAGGTCCCATACAGCGTAGTACTGCGACTCACACATCATATTCATCAATGCCCGACAGCGGCTGAGGCGCTCTGAAACAATGATCCATGGCCAAGCATAGCGACTACTAGCGGGCGCTCTGAAATCCGCTCTACAGACGCTCATCTGTCGCTACCTGGCGTTAGTAATGAATCAGCCTGCCCATATACAAGAAACCATAACATAAAAAAACAGAAGGAGCTGTATAACTGCTATCTTTGTATTTGTGCATTAGGTGTCATAGGAACACATTTTGTCCAAAATTGGTTTACTTTTAAAAGGATTTTACACAATTTTGACTACATCCTTATCCTATTCTAAATTTAATGTAAGTGCGTTTACTCCCCTTAGCTGACTACTAGAGATGAGCGAACTTTTGAAAAATTCGATTCAACTGATTCGCCAAATTTTCCGACAAAAATTGCTTCGACCCGAATTTATTTGCGACGAATCGCTATTAAAAACGGCTATTTCTGAGCCTCCTATAGCCTCAATAGAGTTGTAAACCATTCTGCCTTGCTGTAACACACATAGGATGCGTGCTGGGTTAGTGAAATAATACTGTAAATAATTATGACATGCAGATCAGAGGCATCGCTAATAGAATCGTAGAGCGGCACCATTGCAGAGAGTTTTAGTGGCATCACTATGAGGGGCCCCTATAGTGCCTGAAAAACACACCCTGGAGCTGGCAGCAGCAGGAGCCCAAAAATTAGCTGAATCACACCCGGGAGATGCAAGCAGCAGCAGGAGCCCAAACATTGGTTGAAAGAGACACTGGAGTTGGCAGCAGGAGGCCAAAAATTGGATGAATCCCACCCTGGAGTTGCAAGCAGCAGCAGCAGCCCAAACATAGCTTGAAAGAGACACTGGAGTTGGCAGCAGGAGCCCAAAAATTGGATGAATCACACCCCGGAGTTGCAAGCAGCAGCAGCAGCCCAAACATAGCTTGAAAGAGACACTGGAGTTGGCAGCAGGAGCCCAATAATTGGCTGAATGACACCCTGGAGTTGCAAGCAGCAGCAGCAGCATCCCAAACATAGCTTGAAAGAGACACTGGGGTTGGCAGCAGGAGCCCAAAAATTGGCTGAATGACACCCTGGAGTTGCAAGCAGCAGCAGCAACAGCCCAAACATAGCTTGAAAGAAACACTGGAGTTGGCAGCAGGAGCCCAAAAATTGTCTGAATGACACCCTGGAGTCGCAAGCAGCAGCAGCAGAAGCCCAAACATAGCTTGAAAGAGACACTGGAGTTGTCAGCAGGAGCCCAAAAATTGGATGAATCACACCCTGGAGTTGCAAGCAGAAGCAGGAGCCGAAACATTACTTTAAAGAGACACTGGAGTTGGCTGCAGAAGCCCAAAAATTGGTTGAATCACACCCTGGAGTTGCAAGCAGCAGCAGCAGGAGCCCAAACATAGCTTGAAAGAGACACTGGAGTTGGCAGCAGGAGCCCAAAAATTGCCTGAATGACACCCTGGAGTTGCAAGCAGCAGCAGGAGCCCAAACATTACTTTAAAGAGACACTGGAGTTGGCTGCAGGAGGCCAAAAATTGGATGAATCACACCCTGGAGTTGCAAGCAGCAGGAGCGCAAACATAGCTTGAAAGAGACACTGGAGTTGGCAGCAGGAGCCCAAAAATTGGATGAATCACACCCTGGAGTTGCAAGCAGCAGAAGCAGCTGCCCAAACATTGGTTGAAAGAGACACTGGAGTTGGCAGCAGGAGCCCAAAAGTTGGATGAATCACACCCTGGAGTTGCAAGCAGCAGCAGGAGCCCAAACATTGCTTTAAAGAGACACTAGAGTTGGCAGCAGGAGGCCAAAAATTGGATGAATCACACCCTGGAGTTGCAAGCAGCAGCAGCAGCCCAAACATAGCTTGAAAGAGACACTGGAGTTGGCAGCAGGAGCCCAAAAATTGGCTGAATGACACCCTGGAGTTGCAAGCAGCAGCAGCCCAAACATAGCTTGAAAGAGACACTGGAGTTGGCAGCAGGAGCCCAAAAATTGGCTGAATGACACCCTGGAGTTGCAAGCAGCAGCAGCCCAAGCATAGCTTGAAAGAGACACTGGAGTTGGCAGCAGGAGCCCAAAATTTGGCTGAATGACACCCTGGAGTCGCAAGCAGCAGCAGCAGCAGCCCAAACATAGCTTGAAAGAGACACTGGAGTTGGCAGCAGGAGCCCAAGAATTAGATGAATCACACCCTGGAGTTGCAAGCAGAAGCAGGAGCTCAAACATTACTTTAAAGAGACACTGGAGTTGGCAGCAGGAGCCCAAAAATTGGATGAATCACACCCTGAAGTTGCAAGCAGCAGATGGAGCCCAAACATTACTTTAAAGAGACACTGGAGTTGACTTCAGGAGCCCAAAAATTGGATGAATCACACCCTGGAGTTGCAAGCAGCAGCAGCAGCAGGAGCCTAAACATAGCTTGAAAGAGACACTGGAGTTGGCTTCAGGAGCCCATAAATTGGATGAATCACACCCTGGAGTTGCAAGCAGCAGCAGCAGGAGCCCAAGCATAGCTTGAAAGAGACACTGGAGTTGGCAGCAGGAGCCCAACAATTGGCTGAATCACACCCTGGAGTTGCAAGCAGCAGCAGCCGCCCAAACATAGCTTGAAAGAGACACTGGAGTTGGCAGCAGGAGCCCAAAAATTGGATGAATCACACCCTGGAGTTGCAAGCAGCAGCAGCAGCCCAAACATAGCTTGAAAGAGACACTGGAGTTGGCAGCAGGAGCCCAATAATTGGCTGAATGACACCCTGGAGTTGCAAGCAGCAGCAGCATCCCAAACATAGCTTGAAAGAGACACTGGGGTTGGCAGCAGGAGCCCAAAAATTGGCTGAATGACACCCTGGAGTTGCAAGCAGCAGCAGCAACAGCCCAAACATAGCTTGAAAGAGACACTGGAGTTGGCAGCAGGAGCCCAACAATTGGCTGAACGACACCCTGGAGTCGCAAGCAGCAGCAGCAGAAGCCCAAACATAGCTTGAAAGAGACACTGGAGTTGTCAGCAGGAGCCCAAAAATTGGATGAATCACACCCTGGAGTTGCAAGCAGAAGCAGGAGCCGAAACATTACTTTAAAGAGACACTGGAGTTGGCTGCAGAAGCCCAAAAATTGGATGAATCACACCCTGGAGTTGCAAGCAGCAGCAGCAGGAGCCCAAACATAGCTTGAAAGAGACACTGGAGTTGGCAGCAGGAGCCCAAAAATTGCCTGAATGACACCCTGGAGTTGCAAGCAGCAGCAGGAGCCCAAACATTACTTTAAAGAGACACTGGAGTTGGCTGCAGGAGGCCAAAAATTGGATGAATCACACCCTGGAGTTGCAAGCAGCAGGAGCGCAAACATAGCTTGAAAGAGACACTGGAGTTGGCAGCAGGAGCCCAAAAATTGGATGAATCACACCCTGGAGTTGCAAGCAGCAGCTGCCCAAACATTGGTTGAAAGAGACACTGGAGTTGGCAGCAGGAGCCCAAAAATTGGATGAATCACACCCTGGAGTTGCAAGCAGCAGCAGCAGGAGCCCAAACATTGCTTTAAAGAGACACTAGAGTTGGCAGCAGGAGGCCAAAAATTGGATGAATCACACCCTGGAGTCGCAAGCAGCAGCAGCAGCAGCCCAAACATAGCTTGAAAGAGACACTGGAGTTGGCAGCAGGAGCCCAAAAATTGGATGAATCACACCCTGGAGTTGCAAGCAGCAGCAGCAGCCCAAACATAGCTTGAAAGAGACACTGGAGTTGGCAGCAGGAGCCCAAAAATTGGCTGAATGACACCCTGGAGTTGCAAGCAGCAGCAGCAGCAGCCCAAGCATAGCTTGAAAGAGACACTGGAGTTGGCAGCAGGAGCCCAAAATTTGGCTGAATGACACCCTGGAGTCGCAAGCAGCAGCAGCCCAAACATAGCTTGAAAGAGACACTGGAGTTGGCAGCAGGAGCCCAAAAATTAGATGAATCACACCCTGGAGTTGCAAGCAGAAGCAGGAGCCCAAACATTACTTTAAAGAGACACTGGAGTTGGCAGCAGGAGCCCAAAAATTGGATGAATCACACCCTGAAGTTGCAAGCAGCAGATGGAGCCCAAACATTACTTTAAAGAGACACTGGAGTTGACTTCAGGAGCCCAAAAATTGGATGAATCACACCCTGGAGTTGCAAGCAGCAGCAGGAGCCTAAACATAGCTTGAAAGAGACACTGGAGTTGGCAGCAGGAGCCCAAAAATGGGATGAATCACACCCTGGAGTTGCAAGCAGCAGCAGCAGGAGCCCAAACATTACTTTAAAGAGACACTGGAGTTGGCTTCAGGAGCCCATAAATTGGATGAATCACACCCTGGAGTTGCAAGCAGCAGCAGCCGCCCAAACATTGGTTGAAAGAGACACTGGAGTTGGCAGCAGGAGCCCAAAAATTGGATGAATCACACCCTGGAGTTGCAAGCAGCAGCAGGAGCCCAAACATTGCTTTAAAGAGACACTGGAGTTGGCAGCAGAAGGCCAAAAATTGGATGAATCACACCCTGGAGTTGCAAGCAGCAGCAGCAGCAGCAGCCCAGACATAGCTTGAAAGAGACACTGGCGTTGGCAGCAGGAGCCCAAAAATTGGCTGAATGACACCCTGGAGTCGCAAGCAGCAGCAGCAGGAGCCCAAACATAGCTTGAAAGAGACACTGGAGTTGTCAGCAGGAGCCCAAAAATTGGATGAATCACACCCCGGAGTTGCAAGCAGCAGCAGCCCAAACATTGGTTGAAAGAGACACTGGAGTTGGCAGCAGGAGCCCAAAAATTGGATGAATCACACCCTGGAGTTGCAAGCAGCAGCAGCAGCAGGAGCCCAAACATTGCTTTAAAGAGACACTGGAGTTGGCAGCAGAAGGCCAAAAATTGGATGAATCACACCCTGGAGTTGCAAGCAGCAGCAGCCCAAACATAGCTTGAAAGAGACACTGGAGTTGGCAGCAGGAGCCCAAAAATTGGGTGAATCACACCCTGGAGTTGCAAGCAGCAGCAGCAGCCCAAACATAGCTTGAAAGAGACACTGGAGTTGGCAGCAGGAGCCCCAAAATTGGCTGAATGACAACCTGGAGTCGCAAGCAGCAGCAGCAGCAGCAGCCCAAACATAGCTTGAAAGAAACACTGGAGTTGCAGCAGGAGCCCAAACTTTGGCTGAATCACACCCTGGAGTTGCAAGCAGCAGCAGGAGCCCAAACATTGCTTTAAAGAGGCACTGGAGTTGGCAGCAGGAGCCCAAAAATTGGACGAATCACACCCTGGAGTTGCAAGCAGCAGGAGCAGAAACATTACTTTAAAGAGACACTGGAGTTGGCTGCAGGAGCCCAAAAATTGGATGAATCACACCCTGGAGTTGCAAGCAGCAGCAGCAGGAGCCCAAACATAGCTTGAAAGAGACACTGGAGATGGCTGCAGAAGGCCAAAAGTTGGATGAATCACACCCTGGAGTTGCAAGCAGCAGCAGGGGCCCAAACATTACTTTAAAGAGACACTGGAGTTGGCTGCAGGAGGCCAAAAATTGGATGAATCACACCCTGGAGTTGCAAGCAGCAGCAGGAGCACAAACATTTCTTTAAAGAGACACTGGAGTTGGCTGCAGGAGCCCAAAAATTGGATGAATCACACCCTGGAGTTGCAAGCAGCAGCAGGAGCCCAAACATTACTTTAAAGAGACACTGGAGTTGGCTGCAGGAGGCCAAAAGTTGGATGAATCACACCCTGGAGTTGCAAGCAGCAGCAGGGGCCCAAACATTACTTTAAAGAGACACTGGAGTTGGCTGCAGGAGGCCAAAAATTGGATGAATCACACCCTGGAGTTGCAAGCAGCAGCAGGAGCACAAACATTTCTTTAAAGAGACACTGGAGTTGGCTGCAGGAGCCCAACAATAGGATGAATCATACCCTGGAGTTGCAAGCAGCAGCAGCAGGAGCCCAAACATTGTGTGAAAGAGACACTGGAGTTGGCTGCAGGAGGCCAAAAATTGGATGAATCACACCCTGAAGTTGGCAGCAGCAGGAGCACAAACATTAGCAGCAGCAGGAGGCCAGAAATTGGCTGAAAGGCACACCCTGAAGTTGGCATCAGCAGGAGGCCAAAATTTGGCTGAAAGGCACACCCTGAAGTTGGCATCAGCAGTAGCCCAAAAATTGGGCTAAAGACATAAATATGTTTTGCACCATTTGGAAAGTGTAAAACGTGGCACCATGCTGAATCTAGTTGCATGCATCAGTGGAAATCCTGGCTGATCCATCCCTGATTCATTTTGACAAAGGTGAGTCTCTCCACATTTTTAGTTGACAGACAAGTTCTCCTCGCCGTAACTATGGCCCCCGCCGCACTAAACACCCGCTCAGATGGCACGCTACTTGCAGGGCAGGACAGCTTTTCCAGGGCAAACTCTGCTAGTTGCGGCCACAAGCCAAGTTTGGCTGCCCAGAAGTCCAGCGGATCCTCAAGGTGTGTTGGCATGGTCATGTCAAGGTATGACATGACCTGCTGGTTGAGGTTCTGCTCCAGGTATTCCTGCTGCTCATGAGTAGCCTCACTATGCGGGTGTAGAAAGCTACTCATTAGCAACTGAAGACTGAGGCTGCTGCTGATGGAGCTGCTGCTGCTGCAGCAGGCATGGCAGTGGAAGGTGAGCGCAGAGGTCCCCCGAAGTCAGACCTGCGAGAGTATGGACCATGGCGCAGATAGGCATCGGCCAACTGACTACGTAGAATGTCTTTGTAGTAGTTCAGTTTGTCCTCCCTCTCGGCGGGTTTAAAAAATGCCCCCATTTTGTGCTGGAAGCGAGGGTCCAATAAGGTGGACAGCCAGAAGTCATCTCGGCGACAAATGGAAACAATTCTGGGGTCACTACACGTGAGCATGCTTCCTGCCATTTGCGCAAGTGACTCGAAGGGACTACCTGTCTCCATCTCCACTGCATACTGCCACGGTGTGTCCGGGTCCTCTGTCTCGCCTTCCTGACAACCCTCTAGCTCCTCTGGCTGCTCCTCCTCTCCTGTCCACTGACTAGATAAACCAGCCATTTCGCCAAGCCTAAACTGTGCTTCACTGGGCCACTCCTCCTCCTCTTACTCCTCCTCCTCCAGTTAAGCTCCAATGGGGTTCATGTGGCCGTAAGATGTAGACGCTATGTCTCCAGTGCCCTGACCAGCCATGGTTTCCAACATGTGCTGTAGTACATGAAGCAGTGGAATCACGCCGTTCATCCCGTAATCCTGCCGACTGACAAATAAAGTGGCTTCCTCAAAGGTCCTGAGCAAACGGCAAGTGTCACGTATGAGCTGTTACTGGTTGACATTGAAGTTACACAGGGGAGTCCCCCTATCCGCTTGGATCATCAGGAAATCCGTGATGGCTTTTCTCTGTTCATGTAATCGGTCCAACATGTGAAGGTTGGAAACATCGCAAGTCAGACTATGTTGGGGGCTACCATTCTGACGCTGTAGCTCAAGAAGGGTGTGTTTGGCGGTGTATGAGTGGCTGAAGTGCATGCAAAGTCTCCTTGAAGTTGTTAGGATGTCTTGTAGATCTGGGGAACACTTCAGAAACTGCTTGACAACCAGATTGAAGACGTGAGCCATGCAGGCCGCATGGGTCAGGCTTCCTTGGCGCAGCGCAGACAAAATGTTCTTCCCATTGTAGGTAACCATGATTCCCATTTTAAGTTTTCTTGGAGTAAGCCATGTTTGGATTTCGTGATGAATAAATTTAAGCAGTTCCTCCCCTGTGTGACTCCGTTCGCCAAGACAAACCATGTGAAGCACAGCGTGACACCTCCGTGCCCTGCACACATAGTAGACTGGAGGGGCACTGAGACTTGAGCCTACAGTGGAGGGTGAGGAGATGGTGGAGGATGAGGAGGCCGAGTCGCACGGTGTCACAGGCACAACGGCCAGGGAGCGCGGAGGCCGAAGCAGCGTGACCTGTCCAAGTTGCTGCTGCTGCTGCAAAGGGACCACATTCACCCAGTGGGCCGTAAACGACATGTACTGTCCCTGACCGTAGTTACAGCTCCAGACGTCGGCGCTGCCATGCACTTTGCTACACACCGACAGGCTCAAGGACTGGCCCACCTTCTGTTCAACAAAAGTGTGCAGCGCTGGTACAGCCTTCTTGGCAAAGAAATGACGGCTTGGGACTCTACACCTTGGCTCGGCACAAGCCATCAGTTCTCTGAAAGGTGCAGAGTCCACCACCTGAAAAGGGAGCGACTGCAGCACCAGCAACTTGGACAGGAGCACATTCAGCTTCTGCGCCGTAGGATGATGGGCGCATACTGCTGTCTCTTGGACATGGCTTCACTGATGGATTGCTGGCGGGATGCATGACTTGGAGGAGGAGGAGCAGGAGCATCAGGAGTGCCAGAGGATGGGTATGATGCACAGCTGCCTTCGGCTGAAGTGCTGGAGCCTTGGCTGGCAGAAATTGGGAGCGGCGTGCCACTTGGTGAGGAAGCAGGCTGGACCACCTCTTCGGAGCCTCGGTTCTCCCAGGCCACTTTATGGGACGCCTCATATGTTGACGCAGGGCCGTGGTGCCAACATTTGGGCCCTGGCCACGCTTCACCTTCTGCCTTCATATCTTGCATGTGGCCATGTTACCCTCCTGTGGTTGCTTTAGGAAAAACTGCCACACTGCCGAGTAGCTACTTTTCCCAACAACAGGCCGCACTGATTCACTGCTACTGTCGCCAACTCCAGGAACCCCTGCTCCACTACCTCCCGATAAGGTAGCCTGCCGTGCAGCAGGTGCTCTTCCCCGGCCCCCTTTGGCTCCAGGCTTTACAATTGTGCCCCCATGCTGACTGCCAACCATGCTGCTAACACCTTGCTGCCTCAGCTGCTGACTCCGGGGCAACCTGCGCCCCTCTTCTCCTGATGATGATGATGAAGCCCCTTCTGCACCCGGCTCCCAAGTGCGATCGGCTTTTTCATCATCATCATAACCGAGTTGTGGCTGCACGTCGCTGATGTTCTTGGTTTCCTCAACAGTGTCTGGCACAGGAGCTGGAACGCTCGCAACACCCACGACACTCTCCACATCACTATTTGTCTGCCTAGCTAAAGAAGCCACCTCCATTTCTTGGCTGGGCAGTAGCTGCTGACTGTCCTCTATCTGATCGTCCTCCTCACTAAAGAGTGGAGCTGAACCCAAAGCATAGGATACGTCGCTGGGGGAGGGAACGGCGTAGGACAGAGGCAATGGGAAGACAGGGACTGCTCTCGGGGCAAGCCAACTCAGGGTTGTGTCAGAGGAACCTACCGACCCTAGACTGGGGGTCTCAGATGTAACTTGTGATGATGTGGATGACCGCATTAACCAATCTACCACGGCAGATGTGTTACTGGTGGAGACACGACCGCTAGCAGATACTGGCAGATCAGGTCTCTCACCGTGACTCCTGCTGCCACTCGCCCCTAGTCTGCTGCGACCTCTGCCTGCTGAATCTTGGCCTCTGCCACTCCTCTTTCAACATCCTGGCACTTGTCTGCCTGACATTTTTATGTATTTGAAATGCGCAATAGGTACTTTAAAAAATGTGTTTACTTTAAAAAGCAGAAGTTAATAAAGTGAGGAACTGCTTCTCTGCACCAGATACTATGAAAATTGGCAATATGGGATACCCTGCGGCCTGGTGTTTTGACAGCAGGACAAAAACCAATTCAAAATGCAATAGTTTAATAAAGCTGAGGCTGAACAAGCTTATTTAGTATAACAGATAGGGTGCAACGTGGTGGTTTGGGATACCATGTGGCCTGGTGTTTTGACAGCAGACCAAAATCCAATTCAAAATGCAATAGCTTGATTAAGCTGAGGATGAACAACGCTTATTTAGTGTAACAGATAGGGTGACATGTGCTGGTTTGAGATGCCCATGTGGGCTGGTGTATTTAAAGTGGACCGAAACCCAGGATTTTGACTATCCTGGGTTTTGGTCCAATTCGGTGGGGCACCCTAAGTATAACAGATAGGGTGCTATGTGCAGGTCTGGGATACCCTGCGGCCCAGTGTTTGGCAGCAGACCAAAAACCAATTCAAAATGCAATAGCTTGATTAAGCTGAGGATGAACAACGCTTATTTAGTATAATAGATAGGGTGCTACGTACAGGTTTGGGATACCCTGCGGCCTGGTGTTTTTTTGACAGCAGGACAAAAAACTATTCAAAATGCAATAGCTTGATTAAGCTGAGGATGAACAACGCTTATTTAGTATAACACAAAACTGCAGGTGGCACCAAATACTCTTATGTTATTAGTACTGTTTGCACACAGGGTGCGCTGCCCAAAACAGGGACCCTACTGCGATTGCATACTAAATGAAGCTACCTTTGGAATGTCCTCCTGACCATTCCCCCAAGGGTCCCTGGGGACTAACACTCGCACTCCACAAAAATTCAGAATTAATTAACACAATGACTTTATTATCAATGAACAAATTAAAAGCATATTAAAAATAACAGCAAATCATGGTGCCATACCGTAAAAGACCACATGGGGGAGCCATAAGGCCAGACATTTAACTCTAAGGTGCTAAAGTAAATAGTGAATACCTATGTACTAACATGTCTAATAAAGTGCTAAGTGCTTGTAAACAAGTTACATCAATATAAGCAAGCAGGACCCCTAACAAAAAGCAGGCCCAGCGAGGAACAAGAGTGCAAAGTGACAGGTAAAACAATACACAACAGATAATAAGTAAATAATCTTACTGTGTTACTGGCCAAAATGGATCCCCACGGCAAGCCCACGCGTTCCGAGCCTCTAGGGCTCTTTCTCAAGGCTGTATGGTGATGGGGGGCTCTGTCCCCAACTCACCTTAAATACCCCTCTCTCCATCCGTCTGCCCCCAACCACACGTGCGCTGAGCCGGCCCCGAAACCGGAAGTGATCCTGCGCTCCAGCTTGTCACAAGTGAGAGTCGATGCGCCACACCCCCTCCACACGCCCCCCACCCCACAACACAGGGGCAGAGCGCGAGTAGAGGGAAGGAGGCGCCCACCGCTCAGAGCAGCATGGAGGTGGCGGACTGGACCGACGGAAAGGTGAGTATTACCTATAAGACTCACAACAATTACAATTAAAAAACCCAAACTACAAAGTTATTTACATAATGTGATGATAAGCAATTTATTTTACTCAATTACAAACAATAATTCCTAATCCATACGAAATAAAGCAGTGCTGCAGATATAACCCTATGGCTAATACTTAATCATGTCAATAAGGCTATAAAAGGCATGGGCAAATGAAGCCCCTACCTAATGTAAGGTGGATTATATTATGGGAGGCTAACGGATCACTCCTGGTCTTGTAAATCCTGACCAGACTTGTTCCTGGTCCCTAAAGTGTCCCAAATGATAATGGCAACGGTAGTCCTATACAGCATCCCATAAAGGGATGCCCAAGTATGGACCGGTACATCTCCTCCCCCAGGGGAAATACAATCTAGATCCTTCTTAAACAAACTACCCCCCACCCACACCACCTCCCCCCCATAATACTAAGGCAGATTGAACAGGAGACCGCAGAATCCCCATGCACCAAACAGTGGCTCAGTGCAACATCCGGGCCGAATCAAACAATATTACACAGCTATAGCCACATAATGACATCACTATGACTACAACGGTTCAAGCGCATGGGCGGCTGGCTTGGACTCCCAATGAAGAGCATTCTTCTTTCCTTTCTCTTCATTGTGGGGAACATCACTCGAGTTGGAAAGGGGTACCTTCAGATCAACGCATTCCAAGCCTCCTAGTTTTGACGGGGACAAGATGTCTATTCCTAAAGGGACTGGCTAATGTGAAAACAATAATAATTTAGTAATACCAAACTCAACACTCCATTTACTGTGATAGAAAAAGTTCCCAAGGTCACCACAATCACTACAGGTGCTCTTGGATCCCAGTGAACTATAGTGAAAATAAAGGTGTCAGATGCATGCAAACTCATAAAGAAAACGGTGCTCACGTGAATAATGCAATTATATATGTGCATACTTACCTGGTGACCCCATTTAACCGTGCACAAATAAAACAACCATTAAACCCAACCCATCCTAACATACTCACCCCAAGTGAAAAAACCCTTAACCCAGAAATGGTGTGAAAGCCACATCCTCATTTAGACCCCAAGGAGATTGTGTGTCTAATGCAAACATCCACCTTAGCTCTTTCTGTTGCAGAAGTCTTTTAATGTCCCCCCCCCCCCCGGGCCCCAAGCTAACTCTCTCTAGTGCCGTCACTTTGAGCCCCTCCATGCTGCCCTGATGTCTATCAAGAAAATGTGCCGCCACCGGGGGTATGATTCTGCCCATATCGCGGTTGCGCCTGGCCAGTCGTATGGAAGATAGGTGTGCTTGAATCCGGGCCTTCAGGGTATTCTTAGTTTCTCCCACATAGCCCTTGGGGCAACCACAGGTAATTAGATATACCACTCCCACAGTGCGACAGTTGATGAATTGCCGAATGGGATAGCTTCTGCCCGTCCTGATGTTAGTCACCTCCCTGCTGATGTTAATCAAGGGGCAAATGGAACAAGTGCCACAAGGATGACAGCCCTTCCCTATGTTACTCACCTGTCCCGAAACCGGGCCCGAAAAGTGGCTCCTGCAGACCTTGTCCCGTAGGCTGGGTGCCCGTTGGGCCACCATCAGTGGTCCCCTACGTACCCATCTAGCAAGCGTGGGGTCCCTCTTCAGGATCCCCCAATGTTTCCTGAGGAGGCCTCTCAATTGTGTCCAATTGGTATTGTACTGTGAGATGAGTCTTACCTCCTCTCCCTTGTTGGATGTATTCCTTGGTATCAGTAGTGCGTCCCTAGGGGTCTCACTGGCTCTCTTCACTGCCCGTCGCACAACTGGTTTAGGATAGCCGCGTCTGTAAAATCTCTCCTTCAATGCCTTAGACTGTTTGGTGAACTCCCTCGGTGAGGAACAATTATGTTTTAACCGCAAAAATTGGCCTATGGGGATGGCGCCCCTGGTTCTCTTCTCATGAAAACTGGTATAATGCAGTAAACTGTTGACTGCCGTTGGTTTTCTGTACAAGGTGGTTTCCAGGGTGCCTCCCTCATTCAAGCAAATGGTCAAGTCCAAAAATTCGACACAGCTATGTGAAACCTGTGATGTCAAATAGATGTTACACTGGTTAGCATTCAAGATGTTTAAGAAGTCAATACAGGTATCCTCCGGGCCACTCCACAGTAATAGGATGTCATCAATGAACCTGTACCAGCCCAAAATATGGGGCTGGTACAGGTTCATCTCGGAAGGAGAGATTTTACAGACGCGGCTATCCTAAACCAGTTGTGCGACGGGCAGTGAAGAGAGCCAGTGAGACCCCTAGGGACGCACTACTGATACCAAGGAATACATCCAACAAGGGAGAGGAGGTAAGATTCATCTCACAGTACAATACCAATTGGACACAATTGAGAGGCCTCCTCAGGAAACATTGGGGGATCCTGAAGAGCGACCCCACGCTTGCTAGATGGGTACGTAGGGGACCACTGATGGTGGCCCAACGGGCACCCAGCCTACGGGACAAGGTCTGCAGGAGCCACTTTTCGGGCCCGGTTTCGGGACAGGTGAGTAACACAGTGAAGGGCTGTCATCCTTGTGGCGCTTGTTCCATTTGCCCCTTGATTAACATCAGCAGGGAGGTGACTAACATCAGGACGGGCAGAAGCTATCCCATTCGGCAATTCATCAACTGTCGCACTGTGGGAGTGGTATATCTAATTACCTGTGGTTGCCCCAAGGGCTATGTGGGAGAAACTAAGAATACCCTGAAGGCCCGGATTCAAGCACACCTATCTTCCATACGACTGGCCAGGCGCAACCGCGATATGGGCAGAATCATACCCCCGGTGGCGGCACATTTTCTTGATAGACATCAGGGCAGCATGGAGGGGCTCAAAGTGACGGCACTAGAGAGAGTTAGCTTGGGGCCCGGGGGGGGGGGACATTAAAAGACTTCTGCAACAGAAAGAGCTAAGGTGGATGTTTGCATTGGACACACAATCTCCTTGGGGTCTAAATGAGGATGTGGCTTTCACACCATTTCTGGGTTAAGGGTTTTTTCACTTGGGGTGAGTATGTTAGGATGGGTTGGGTTTAATGGTTGTTTTATTTGTGCACGGTTAAGTGGGGTCACCAGGTAAGTATGCACATATATAATTGCATTATTCACGTGAGCACCGTTTTCTTTATGAGTTTGAATGCATCTGACACCTTTATTTTCACTGGGATCCAAGAGCACCTGTAGTGATTGTGGTGAGCTTGGGAACTTTTTCTATCACAGTAAATGGAGTGTTGAGTTTGGTATTACTAAAATTATTATTGTTTTCACATTAGCCAGTTCCTTTAGGAATAGACATCTTGTCCCCGTCAAAACTAGGAGGCTTGGAATGTGTTGATCTGAAGGTACCCCTTTCCAACTCGAGTGATGTTCCCCACAATGAAGAGAAAGGAAAGAAGAATGCTCTTCATTGGGAGTCCAAGCCAGCCGCCCATGCGCTTGAACCGTTGTAGTCATAGTGATGTCATTATGTGGCTATAGCTGTGTAATATTGTTTGATTCGGCCCGGATGTTGCACTGAGCCACTGTTTGGTGCATGGGGATTCTGCGGTCTCTTGTTCAATCTGCCTTAGTATTATGGGGGGGGAGGTGGTGTGGGTGGGGGGTAGTTTGTTTAAGAAGGATCTAGATTGTATTTCCCCTGGGGGAGGAGATGTACCGGTCTATACTTGGGCATCCCTTTATGGGATGCTGTATAGGACTACCGTTGCCATTATCATTTGGGACACTTTAGGGACCAGGAACAAGTCTGGTCAGGATTTACAAGACCAGGAGTGATCCGTTAGCCTCCCATAATATAATCCACCTTACATTAGGTAGGGGCTTCATTTGCCCATGCCTTTTATAGCCTTATTGACATGATTAAGTATTAGCCATAGGGTTATATCTGCAGCACTGCTTTATTTCGTATGGATTAGGAATCATTGTTTGTAATTGAGTAAAATAAATTGCTTATCATCACATTATGTAAATAACTTTGTAGTTTGGGTTTTTTAATTGTAATTGTTGTGAGTCTTATAGGTAATACTCACCTTTCCGTCGGTCCAGTCCGCCACCTCCGTGCTGCTCTGAGCGGTGCGGCGCCTCCTTCCCTCTACTCGCGCTCTGCCCCTGTGTTGTGGGGTGGGGGGCGTGTGGAGGGGGTGTGGCGCATCGCCGACTCTCACTTGTGACAAGCTGGAGCGCAGGATCACTTCCGGTTTCGGCCCGACACGCTTCCGGCCGGAGCGCATTGGGGCCGGCTCAGGGCACGTGTGGTTGGGGGCAGACGGATGGAGAGAGGGGTATTTAAGGTGAGTTGGGGACAGAGCCCCCCCATCACCATACAGCCTTGAGAAAGAGCCCTAGAGGCTCGGAACGCGTGGGCTTGCCGTGGGGATCCATTTTGGCCAGTAACACAGTAAGATTATTTACTTATTATCTGTTGTGTTTTGTTTTACCTGTCACTTTGCACTCTTGTTCCTCGCTGGGCTTGCTTTTTGTTAGGGGTCCTGCTTGCTTATATTGATGTAACTTGTTTATAAGCACTTAGCACTTTATTAGACATGTTAGTACATAGGTATTCACTATTTACTTTAGCACCTTAGAGTTAAATGTCTGGCCTTATGGCTCCCCCATGTGGTCTTTTACGGTATGGCACCATGATTTGCTGTTATTTTTAATATGCTTATAATTTGTTCATTGATAATAAAGTCATTGTGTTAATTAATTCTGAATTTTTATTTAGTATAACAGATAGGGTGACATGTGCTAGTTTGGAATGCCCATGTGGGCTGGTGTATTTAAACCAGACAAAAACCAATTCAAAATGCAATAGCTGAATTAAAATGAGGCTGAACAACGCTTATTTAGTATAACAGATAGGGTGCTACGTGCAGGTTTGGGATACCCTGCGGCCTGGTGTTTTGGTAGCAGACCAAAAACCAATTCAAAATGCAATAGCTTGATTAAGCTGAGGCTGAACAACGCTTATTTAGTATAACAGATAGGGTGCTACGTGCAGGTTTGGGATACCCTGCGGCCTAGTGTTTTGGCAGCAGACCAAAAATACAATTCTGTGAAATACTCACCTGTAGAATTGATATTATTTGTATACAGTACGTCCTGCTCCAGATATAGTACTTACACTTGGGTTATCCTCCGCCAGATGGCGCTGCACTGCAGAGACATGCAAGACAGGATCCTCCCAGCCCTCAAATACCCGGGGACCTCCCACAAATCCCCAGCATTGAAAAGCAGTGAACAAGAAGCCGGGAGAATTAACCACCAAAACTGGTAACTATAACAATGGTAACAATCACCATACAGGGGATCCAGAATAATGCAAAAAAAAAACAGGATGGGGTGGAGCAGGACGTACTGTATACAAATAATATCAATTCTACAGGTGAGAATTTCACAGAATTGTAATATTCTTAGTATACAGTACGTCCTGCTCCAGATATAGTACTTACACTTGGGACATCCAATAGCAGTGTCCATAAAGTAGGGTGGGATCCCCAACAAAAATGACAACAGCAGACAGTTTAAAACCACTGTCACCTGCATAACCATACTTTCAAGACAGCATGAGCTGAGGCCCTAACATCAACCTTGTAAAACTTTGCAAAGGTATGAACAGAAGGCCAAGGTAGCGGCCTAGCAAACCAGTTCAACAGAAGCCTGGTGCTGAAAAGCCCAAGAGGCATCAAAACACGAGTAGAATAAGAATCATAGCGAAAAGGAAGATTATTCCCCTTGTTGGAATAGGCCTGAGTAACAGCCCGACTAATCCAGTCGCTAACAGTAGACTTGGCGGAAGCCAAAAACCCCTTCCAAGTACCAGAAGGAACATCCATTCAAGTAATAACCAGGGCCAAAACCGCCCAACTCCCCGAGAGCAGACGAGATTGGGCACATTCAGGATGTAGTGACCATAGGCCCCAAGGAACATCAGTTCTCCTGAAGGACACAGTGGCTAGCAAGGAAAAAAACTTCCAACACCTGTTCAAGGAATGCAGAACCCTTTCCTCAGCGTTGCTAGGAAAAAGGCACAGCAGGAAGAACAATATCTCAAATCAATGAACATAAGACACCACCTGATGCGGAGAGTCCGGCTTCAGGCGTAACACCACCTTATCCTGGTGTATCTAAAAGAATGGGGGATAGGTAGACAGAGCCACCCGCTAACACACGCCTGACCAAGGTAACAGTCACCAGAAGGACAACCTTGAGGGTAAGAACAGCCAGACAGCATCCTGAATAGCACCAAAGGGACAAAAACCTGCAAGCAGACAGAATGAAATTCAATTGAAATCCCAGCAGGGACCATAGAATTACATGGGGGACGCACATGAGTACCCCCTGAAAGAAGTCTTAACCAAGGAAGACTGAACCAGAGACTACTAAGGCAAGGTGGACAGGGCAGAACCTGACCTATCAGTGTACTGGGTTGGAGAACCAACTCCAAATCATGCTGAAACCAACTCTAGAACCCTGAGAACCGAGAACGCCCCCCAACAGGGAAGAGACCTAGACTCACACCAATCAATATGGGTATGCCATACCCTATAACAGATAGAAGAAGAAGAGGCTAGCTCCTAGCCTTCCCATAGGCTCAATCACCGAGACAGATAAGCCTGTCTCCATCAAGATGGATGTTTCAGCAGTCAGGCCGACTAGGCCAGAGTCTGTAGATTGGAGTGACGTAAAGGGGGCCCTGAGTGAGCAGAGCTGGCACTCCTGGCAAAAGGTACAGAAAACTACTGTCCTCGGTACCATAACCACACTCTACTAGGGCACCTGGGGGCCACCAGAATCACTGGTCCCCTTACCAGAGCAATCTTGCGCAGAACCCTGCCTAGCAGGGGGAATGGAGAAAAGACATACAGAACCGAACGCCCAGTCATGAGGTTACTAAGGCATCCAGACCACTGCCAGAGGATCCTGAGACAGGGAAACAAAGGCCGAGAGCCTGTGATAGTGACAGAACACAAACAGATCCACAACTGGTTGGACCCCATAGTGACACAGGGATTAGCACACCCTGTCGCAGAGGGGCTCCACCAGAGCGAATATCACTGATATGCAGGGAACATTGTCTCCACCCAGATTAGGAACATAGAGACTTCCTGGAGGGTCCACCAGCTCCAGGCCCCTTCCAATGATTAATGTAGGACACTGTCGTCAGACAGAACGAGCGCCCCCAAACTGGCAGGCCCAGAAGGGAAGTAGTCAAGCGAGACAGAACCAACTGAAAACGCTCACTGTTTCAAACATCAATAGGCGTAAGGACCTTCTAAAGGCCCCACCACCCCCATAATCACAGGGAGTTTCAGAAGAAACGCTCCCCCTTCGACCTGATAGGTTGGCATCCATGGTGACCATTTCCAGGAATGGGCAAGAAGGAACTGCCCCCAGACAGGTTCCTTCAGTTCACCCACTGCAAGAGAAACCTTCTTACCAGGTGGGAAGGCCCACAGACCCTGCTCCAGAGATGCCGGATCCCTGTCCTGTATTAACAATAGAAGTCGCAGAAGGGCCCAAGGGGAACTGAGCATAAGGGACCTCTTCCAAGCAAGCCACCAATGGGCCCACCAGCTGCATCCCTGCCTAGTGAAGGGACCGGGACAGCAATGAGGGACTGAGCCCATGTGACCAGATTGTCCACTTTATTGCGGAGAAGGGAAGATTCTCGTTTGAACCTAATCCAGATTCATTCCTAGTAATGGAATTACCAATTAAGGGGACAATGAGGACAGATAGGGTGACATGTGCTGGTTTGGAATGCCCATGGGGCTGGTGTATTTAAAGCAGACAAAAACCAATTCAAAATGCAATAGCTTGATTAAGCTGAGGATGAACAACACTTATTTAGTATAACAGATAGGGTGCTACGTGCAGGTTTGGGATACCCTGCGGCCTGGTGTTTTTTTGATAGCAGGACAAAAAACAATTCAAAATGCAATAGCTTGATTAAGCTGAGGATGAACAACCCTTATTTAGTATAACAGATAGGGTGCTACGTGCAGGTTTGGAATACCCTGCGGCCTAGTGTTTTGGCAGCAGACAAAGAACCAATTCAAAATGCAATAGCTTGATTAAGCTGAGGATGAACAACACTTATTTAGTATAACAGATAGGGTGCTACGTGCAGGTTTGGGATACCCTGCGTCCTGGTGATTTTTTGACAGCAGGACAAAAAACAATTCAAAATGCAATATCTTGATTAAGCTGAGGATGAACAACGCTTATTTAGTATAACAGATAGGGTGCTACGTGCAGGTTTGGGATACCCTGCGGCCTGGTGTTTTGGCAGCAGGACAAAAAACAATTCAAAATGCAATGGCTTGATGAAGCTGAGGATGAACAACGCTTATTTAGTATAACAGATAGGGTGCTACGTGCAGGTTTGGGATACCCTGCAGCCTAGTGTTTTGGCAGCAGACCAAAAACCAATTCAAAATGCAATAGCTTGATTAAGCTGAGGATGAACAACGCTTATTTAGTATAACAGATAGGGTGCTACGTGCGAGTTTGGGATACCCTGCGGCCTAGTGTTTTGCCAGCAGACCAAAACCAATTCAAAATGCAATAGCTTGATTAAGCTGAGGATGAACAACGCTTATTTAGTATAACAGATAGGGTGACATGTGCTGGTTTGGGATACCCTGCGGCCTGGTGTTTTTTTGACAGCAGGGCAAAAAAACAATTCAAAATGCAATAGCTTGATTAAGCTGAGGCTGAACAACGCTTATTTAGTATAACAGATAGGGTGCTACGTGCAGGTTTGGGACACCCTGCGGCCTAGTGTTTTGGCAGCAGACAAAAAAACAATTCAAAATGCAATAGCTTGATTAAGCTGAGGATGAACAACGCTTATTTAGTATAACAGATAGGGTGCTACATGCAGGTTTGGGACACCCTGCGGCCTAGTGTTTTGGCAGCAGACCAAAAACCAATTCAAAATGCAATAGCTTGATTAAGCTGAGGATGAACAACGCTTATTTAGTATAACAGATAGGGTGACATGTGCTGGTTTGGGATGCCCATGGGGCTGGTGTATTTAAAGCAGACAAAAACCAATTCAAAATGCAATAGCTTGATTAAGCTGAGGATGAACAACACTTATTTAGTATAACAGATAGGGTGCTACGTGCAGGTTTGGTATACCCTGCGGCCTGGTGTTTTTTGATAGCAGGACAAAAAACAATTCAAAATGCAATAGCTTGATTAAGCTGAGGATGAACAACGCTTATTTAGTATAACAGATAGGGTGTTACGTGCAGGTTTGGGACACCCTGCAGCCTAGTGTTTTGGCAGCAGACCAAGAACCAATTCAAAATGCAATAGCTTGATTAAGCTGAGGATGAACAACGCTTATTTAGTATAACAGATAGGGTGCTACGTGCAGGTTTGGGATACCCTGCGGCCTGGTGTTTTTTTGACAACAGGGCAAAAAAACAATTCAAAATGCAATAGCTTGATTAAGCTGAGGATGAACAGGCTTATTTAGTATAACAGATAGGGTGCTACGTGCAGGTTTGGGACACCCTGCGGCCTAGTGTTTTGGCAGCAGACCAAAAACCAATTCAAAATGCAATAGCTTGATTAAGCTGAGGATGAACAACGCTTATTTAGTATAACAGATAGGGTGACATGTGCTGGTTTGGGATGCCCATGGGGCTGGTGTATTTAAAGCAGACAAAAACCAATTCAAAATGCAATAGCTTGATTAAGCTGAGGATGAACAACACTTATTTAGTATAACAGATAGGGTGCTACGTGCAGGTTTGGTATACCCTGCGGCCTGGTGTTTTTTTGATAGCAGGACAAAAAACAATTCAAAATGCAATAGCTTGATTAAGCTGAGGATGAACAACGCTTATTTAGTATAACAGATAGGGTGCTACGTGCAGGTTTGGGATACCCTGTGGCCCAGTGTTTTGGCAGCAGACCAAAAACCAATTCAAAATGCAATGGCTTGATGAAGCTGAGGATGAACAATGCTTATTTAGTATAACAGATAGGGTGCTACGTGCAGGTTTGGGATACCCTGCAGCCTAGTGTTTTGGCAGCAGACCAAAAACCAATTCAAAATGCAATAGCTTGATTAAGCTGAGGATGAACAACGCTTATTTAGGGAAGCCCATGGGGCTGGTGTATTTAAAGCAGACAAAAACCAATTCAAAATGCAATAGCCTGATTAAAATGAGGCTGAACAACGCTTATTTAGTATAACAGATAGGGTGACATGTGCTGGTTTGGGATGCCCATGTGGGCTGGTGTATTTATACCAGACAAAAACCAATTCAAAATGCAATATCTTTATGAGAAATAGCCTTTAAAAGCTGCTTTAGTGTAAAAGATAGGGTCAAATGTGCTGAAGTAGGATGCCCATGTGGGCTGGGGTTTTTACAGCAGACACAAAAATTTTTTTAACTAATCGAGTTATAAGAAATGCTTGTGTGTAACAGATAGGGATAAATATGCCACTGCCAACATGGCATGCACAGTGGCAAGGAATTTTTACAGCACAAACAAAAGCAATTTAAAACTGATCTGGCAAATGAAGTGAAATGAAAATAAAAAAAAGCTTTCCCTGTCACTTTCTCTGCTGTCCCTGCCTCGATCTTTCCGGGTTTTTCTCTATCTTTCCCTGGTTCTGTCTGGCACTCTGTGGGTCTCCCTGACTCTCCCTTAGTCTCTCCCTGTCTCTAAGCAGCTCCGTTGTGGCCTCAATACAAGGCTGAAATGCGCACCAGCAAGATGGCCGCCGTTAATATAGCGCTGTGACGTCACCAGGGCTCCTGCCTGCTGATAGGCTGCATGTGACCTTCCCATGATAACTTGCCCCAGGGGATATGTCCAGACATATCCATCCACCATTTTACAATGCCTGTAATTGAAGTAAATGGAGTTTAAAGGAAAACTTCGATCGATCGAATCGCAGGGAAATTCGGATTCGTTCAGAATCAAATATTTCCTGAAATTCGGAACGAATTCGGGTTCATCCGGATCGATTCGCTCATCCCTACTGACTACATCTGGACCAACTGCTCTTTTAGCTTCTTTATCTGGACAAATATAAAAGGAATTGTTCAACTTGGAGCAGCATAAGTCAAGTTAGTGTTTTAGTTTTACAACATTAACAATGTAGCTAATATTTAGGAAGACCTTGCTGTATGTCGAGATAAAGGCAAGCTGTTATACCTTCAAATAAGAAACAGTCACGCTTTTCCAAATGTTTTCAAGCTTTCAATACCAAGAGATAATTCTAGCTAGCCTGTTCTTTGTACAGGATATTCTAGCTCCTAAGACAAAGAACCTTTAAAATGCAAATCAGCCTCTCCCCAATCAACTTCTTGTAGCTTCTCTGCAAATGAAACAAAAGAGACATCTGCCCAGAACTCAGCCCATATGTGAACAATGTGTCATCAAAAGCAGTGTATGGCACAAAGGAAATTGATCTCTTGCTATTGCCTTCAGCAAATTTTTCTAAGCCAATATGCAGTTGCCTATATGCAAACTGCAACAATATTGATGAGACTGTTTACTATCCAAAATGCAGTATATTCTAATTTTAGTTATTATACAACTAGACTTTTTCTTATAAAGTTATTTCAATAGGCATCCAGCTGCCTCTACTCAATTTCCAGAATACTTTTTCATGAGAATCTTCAGCAATACATACTGTCAGAGTGACCCTAAAGTAACATTTAGAACAAAGGAAGGATGGCAGCCGCTCAGACCATTTTATAACTAACCTGGGAGGTGCACATGAGCAGGGCAATTAGGATACAAAAGTCTTAAAAGAGCCACAGCACTCAACCCTGTTAGCTTGCAGACAACCTAAAATCTGTCTCTAAATCTGGTTAAAGTGGACCAACACCCTCGGGTGATCGGCCCGGGAATCTATAAGATGCCCGGGCCGATCACCTCCCTCCCCGCGGGACATCCGAGATCGGGATGTCCCGCGGGGTGAAACCCCCCCAAACACCCCGAACTCCTTACCTTATCTTCGGCGGCGGCCGGCCGCCGCCGCCTCCCTCGCACCCCTCTAGACGTGCGTGCGCCCGCGCCGGCCGTCTGTGAATGGCTGGCGTGGGCACGCGTGCGTCACGAGTGACGCGCGGGAGGCGGCGGCGGAGGAGCCGCTTGTCCACGGCCTGTCCGTCGGCGCTGGGAGCGGGGAGAGGTGAGTTTTTCGGGGAGTTCGGGGGGGGTTTCACACAGCGGGGCACCCCGATCGGGGGTGCCCCACCGAAGTGGACCAAGACCCAGGATAGTCAAAATCCTGGGTGTTGATCCACTTTAAAAACAGAGGACTTGGTCCACTCACATCTGCAGAAGTATGCTTAAGTTACACCACCAAGCATCAAGGTGCCTCTGAGGTGCAGTCCTAACTCTAATTTCTGAGAGCCCCATTTGGGACATACAATGCAATTGGTAGCAGGCTTACCTGAGTGTGCCCTATAACCTGGGGTCTAGGCTGTACTGGGAGGTCTTCAACCCTTCTACCCCATGGCTTGCACGAGGTTATAGGGCAACCTCAGGTAAGCCTGCTCCCAATTTATCTATTGCATTGTATGTCTCAAATGGGGCTCTCAGAGATTAGAGTTAGGACTGCACCTCAGAGGCACCTTGACGCTTGGTGATGCAGCTTAAGCATACTTCTGCAGATGTGTGTGGACCGAGCCCTCTTAACCAGATTTAGAGACAGATTTTAGGTTGTATGCAAGCTAACAGGGTTGAGTGCTGTGGCTCTTTGAAGACTTTTGTATCCTAAAGTAAAATTTGGGATGCGCCCCCCCCCGCACTGAGACCGTATGGGAGGGTTAAAAAAAAAAGTACTCACCTAATCCCAGAATCTACGCTTCATGTGGCGGCCACAGTCACACTCTTGCTCCCCATTTAAGTTAATGGACCGGCATTGTGCACACAGAGTGGGGATTGCTGCTGTATAAAACCACCTACAGGAGCGCCAGAAAAAAGCACAGGATTCTGAGGTATTTTACATAAGAAGTAGGTAGGAGGAAGGCGCATTTCCTGCCTCTAATTCCTTAATTGCGGGGTGCGCATGCTGTACCAGAGGGGTGCTGGACACAGAGATGGGCGTCGCGGACTCACAGGACTCTGTGAGTGTCATCCTGTGTACACTTTAATGGCTGACAATGTTTTTTATGCTGTTCAGTGGGGGTGTCCTATTCCCTTAGTTACTAATTTGTCTTTCAGAATAAAGATGACAAAGAGTGAAAAAGAAAAGCATGTTAAGCCAAAGCACTCTAAGAGCACTGAAGAGCGTAACGAGTCCAAAATGCCCAGGGAAGCAAAGTCTGCTCCTAAGTGTTGCCCTAACTGCCGCATGCCCTTTCCTGATAGTTGGAGCAGGCAGTTTTGTGTCCGCAGGATATGTCAGCCCCTAGTGGCAATTTTAACCCTATGATTGCTGGATTTTTGAATTGCTTAAAAAATATCCTGGATGATACCTTCACCTCTTATAAATCTAAGCTGGACCAGTACCTTCCAGCATGTTTTTACTGTTCCCAACCTTGCTCCTAAAAACTGGGATGGAAGGGGACATCCAGGGGTCCTGGCCTAGAAATTCAGGGGACGAGGTTCCTGTTGGGGGGGGGGGGGGCTCAACCTTCAGGGACAAATCTTCTGATGAGGAAGATGATACCTTGGCTTCTTTGGGCAAGTCAGTTCACTCCAGAACTTCGGGTGTTTCAGAGGAGGAAGATAAAACTAAGGCTTCCTGGTTTAGGTTTGCAGTTGAGGATACCCCAGGCCATATTCAGAATATTTTCCGCCTTAAGGATTGATATAGCACCCAAAGCCCCTTTCCCATAAGGATGCTTTATATGAGGGTCTGCAAGAACATAAAATTTCATGCATTTTTGTCTATGACACCATTAAATTGCCACTAGGGGCTGACATATCCAGAGAATAGAAAAACCCTGGACCAATTTTCTTCTCCAAGTCTCATGAATGCAGGTTTCCGTTTGAGGAGGTGGATATGGCTCCGTGAGCTAAGTGTATGAAAGTTGACACCCCCTTGGCTCAGGTTTCCAAAATGTCTGCTCGTTCATTTAAGGAAATGGGAACCTTCAAGGACCAGATGGATAAGAGGGCCGGTAGCATGGGATGCTGGGGCCTTTCTCCTTAAAGTGGACCAACACCCAGGGGTCATCTTATAGATTCCCGGGCCGATCAGATCCCTCCCCGCGGGGCATCCGAAATCGGGATGCCCCGCTGTGTGAAACCCTGCAGGATGCCCAGAAACCTTACCTTATCCCCGTTCCAACGGCGCATGGGCGAGCCGCATCTTGTGCTTCTCTCTAGCAGGGCGCACACCGCTATGGTATGTATGGACAAGCGGCGGACAACCACAGCGGCTCTGAGCACGCTGGAGGCCGCATCTCGCGCTTCCCTCTAACAGGGAGCGCGTCCGCGCCGGCCATTCACAAACAGCCGGCGCGGACGCGCTCCCTGTTAGAGGGAAGCGCGAGATGCGGCCTCCAGCGTGCTCAGAGCCGCTGTGGTTGTCCGCCGCTTGTCCATACATACCATAGCGGCTCTGAGCACTCTGATTGGACGAGCGCTCGCGTAGGAGCGGGGTGAGTTGAGTTTTTTAGGGCGATCTGGGTGTTGGTCAACTTTAAGCCCCTTATAGCTACTCACCGCCTCCTTTATACGAAGGGGACGGTGATTGGAGGGCCTTCTCCTCCCAGCAGCGATGCGTCAACAGGGTTTCCTGTTAATGCACGTGGCTGACTGTTAAAGGGGCTGCACATTTTGGCTAACACAGAGGGTTAAAGCAGACCAAAACTTACATTTTTAAATAGCATCCCCTGAATTGCTCCCCCATGAAGAGTACATTTTGCCAATTTTTTGTGCTCCTGCTTCACTCTAATCTTAGGTAATGGCCCTTGTTTTAGCTGTAAAGCCCCGCCTCCTACATTCATTGCCACTGGTGTGTGTGGCAATGATGTCATTGCCACACCTGTGCAATGACTGATCACCTGCCATCTCACAGAGAGGGACAGCATAAAAACCAGTGGTCACAAGAGGTAAGAGAGCCTTGCCCTTGTGTGTCTATTTCAACTCTCTGTAGAATACATGGTGCTAACAGCTGTTAGTGTGTGTGTGTGTGTGTATATATATATATATATTTTTTTTTTTTTTTGTACTTCTGGGGCTTGTATACAAGATGAATAGTGTATTGCTTGTGCGCTCATACGGTTTCTATATTACTTAAATAATCGCACTCTTTAATAAGGGAGTTAGTGTTGATCTTTATTTATTTCGGTTAGATCCGGCCTTACATTTAAATTGGAACTAAAGCCTGGAAAGAAAATTTCCTGAAACGCACTTACTCCATCCTATACCATAGCATTATCAGCACTTATTTATTCTAAGTATACAGCACGTCCTGTTCCAGAATACCGTATATACTCAAGTATAAGCCGAGTTTTTCAGCCCCCTTTTTGGGCTGAAAAAGCCGCCTCGGCTTATACTCGAGAACATTTTGGCCGAAATGGAGGAGAAAAAGGGGCAGGGCCATACCGCTGGGTGGCGCTCGTGAATGGCCTCATGATGCTGATGTCCCGTGCAGCCGTGGGAGCGATGTCCCGCCTCCTCTGGTACAGTGATCCTCCTCCGGTACAGTGATCCGCCGTCCTCCCCTTCCCTCATGATGCCTCATGATGCTGATGTCCCGTGCAGCCGCGGGAGCGATGTCCCGCCTCCTCTGGTACAGTGATCCGCCGTCCTCCCCTTCCTCTTCAGCGCGCCGGCTCCGGACTGCGCGTGCGCGGCCGCTTCCTGCGTACACCCAGAAGCGGCCGGCGCAGCTTCAGTCCAGCCTGGCGAGCGCCCGCTTCCGGGTGTATAGAGGGAGCCGGCGCGCTGAAGAGGAAGGCGGCAATCAACTAGCGGTATGACGGCAGAACAGATCGGGCAATCAAACGGCAGGAGCCAGGTATTTACTCAGCATAAACCGCACTACCAGCCTGGGCCACTGGTATTCAAAAACATTATTGGTATCTATTTTTATTTTTGAAATTTACCGGTAGCTGCTGCATTTCCCACCCTAGGCTTATACTCGAGTCAATAACTTTTCCAGTTTTTTGTGGTAAAATTAGGTGCCTCGGCTTATATTCGGGTCGACCTATACTCGAGTATATACGGTATTCCTTACTCCTGGGTAATACATCCACAAGATGGCGCTGGACTGCAGAAAACGTCTTGTGGCTCCTCCCGGCCCTATATAAGTCAGGGACCTCCCACAAATTCCCCAGTTTTCATCTGCAGTCTGGACTGCGAAGATAGAAGATGGCTCTCTATATACGCAGGCGAGCGGGGCTTACCAGCCTGTGGCCCTGCAGGACTATTTCCACCCATTCAGGACCCACTGCCTCCCAGCCTTGGCTGACTGGTTCGGGTGAAGGTAGGACAGCACCGGGTCAGGTGCTTGAGGAGCGCTGCTCCGACCGCAGTCCCTGCTTTGACATGGGTAGGCGGTATAGGCCTGTGGTGAGCCTTGTGGGATGCCCCCTCCCGCTTCCGGGGTTCCCCCTTAATCCCTATGCCCCTTAGGTGTCTGCCCCCTCTCCTTTTTATTTTGCTTTGGGCATTATGTGTTTGCTGCTCCCTTGCCTCGCTCTCCCTGGGGAGATCTCGGGGGGGGGGTGTGCGGTATGCCAGCAGCCCGAATTGGCCTTTTACTCTGCGGACGGCGGCAACATTACCTCAGGTGCTTCGGTGTCGTCATTGGATGGCGGGATCACGTGGACGCGTTTCGCGCTCTTCGGTGGGGGCGGGCTCTGCGGTATATGCGGACGCCATTTTTACCTTCCTGTGCTGCGTGTCTGCTGTTTCCTACCGCGGTCCGTGAGTGCCCCTGCGGGATGGCTTTATTATGTATCTTTTGTTTATATATATTTTTTTGTGGGAATGTATTCTTATGTTCAGGCGGGTAGACCTCATTGTGGTTTCTCCGGTCCTTCCCCTTTTTTGTTAAGGCTATTGCTATTATATCTCCCACTTCCCTAGCGGGCTTCTGGGGTATCCCGGGTCGCTATCATTAGTGTTAACCCTATATTGGCCTGTTGTGCCACTCTAATCACCACATGGAGGCTTCTGGGGATAATGTGCTTGGGGTTCCTTCGGGACAAGCCCGGCTATGTGTTGTGTGTGAGGTGTCCCCTATAAGTGATGATGTCAGGGTGTGTGTACCCTGTGCCCAGCGAGTGCTTGCGCTGCAGTCTGGGTTGCGGGTTACTGGGGGTGCTGCGCCCCCTCTGGCTTTGTCTACCCCCCCCACGATTACATCTGACCCCCACCGAGGGGCATACTAGCGGGGAGTCTCAACCTGATTTAGCTGCATGGGTGACCAGCATTGAAAAACATCTTGCTGGGTCTGCCCCGCATAAGGCTTCTGCCAAGAAGTGGCATTTATCACCTGCGGTTTCCCTCTTCCCTGTAGAAGATGAGGGCCCTTTCTCACTCTCAGGCCCCTACCCCCTTGAGGAGGGGGAATTATTTTCTGATTCTGAATCCTCTGAGGAACAACCTAAGACTTACGGTGGTACTGGTACTCCCTTTGGGGAAGACCTGTGGTCCCCTGATGACACTGACAGATTGCTGAGTCATATTTTTGAAGTGCTTTATATTTCTCCCCCTGCAGTGGCTCCGCAGCAGCAGGGTGGGCTACTACTCCAATCTTTTCACTGTTCCCAAAAAAGACGGGTCCATCAGACCTTAAAGTGCCTCAACAAATTTGTCAGTTTTCGCATGGAGACTCTGCGCTCAGCTGTCAATTAACTACACCCGGGCAATTTCATGACCTCTGTAGACATCAAGGACACTTACCTTCATGTACCAATCTTTCCAGGTCATCAGAGATTCCTCAGGTTCGCTCTGGAGGACCAGCACTACCAATTCGTGGCCTTGCCCTTCGGTATCACCTCAGCTCCCAGGGTATTCACCAAGGTGCTGGCGGGCGTAATGGCTCTGCTGCGATCTCAGGGCATTCGCATCTTTCCTTACTTGGACGACATTCTCATCACGTCTCAGTCCCTCCAGCAGGCCGAGAGGGATACCCAGCTGGTGGTGTCCACACTGGAGTTCTTCGGCTGGGTGATCAACCACCCCAAGTCTTTTCTGTCACCGTCAATGGTGTGGTCCTTTCTGGGCATGACTCTGGATACATCTCAGGTCAAGATTTTTCTCCCTCAACAGAAGTCTTCAGGCCCAAGCCTGGCTCCTTATGTCTTGCCCTCATCCCTCCATCCGGCAGGAGATGAAGCTGGTGGGCCTGATGGTGTCTTGCTTCGAGGCGGTTCCATACGCTCAGTTTCACATGAGGCCTCTTCAAATTCACCTCTTGTCAGCATGGGATCGGGACCCTTGGTCCCTTTTGGTTTTGTCACCTCTGGCCAGACGGTCTCTCTCGTGGTGGCTGGACTCAAGAAACCTGTTGGTGGGCAGATCCTTTCTGGCCCCGTGCTGGGAGACAGTCACCACAGATGCCAGTCTGACAGGTTGGGGGGGGCTTCTGGAAATCCCTGAAATTCCAGGGTCAGTGAGGACCTCAGGAGGCCCACACCCCTATCAACATTCTGGAATTGAGGGCGATAAGGTTGGTTCTCGCCCAATTGACTCCAAACCTTCGGGGTCGGGCGGTTCAGGTCCGCTCGGACAACCGGACGGCGATTGCCTACATCAATCATCAGGGAGGGACCCGGAGCAAGAGGGCCCTCAAGGAAGTGTCCCTGATACTGTCTTGGGCGGAAGAGAATGTTCCCTGCATCTCAGCTGTGTACATCCCGGGGGTGGAGAATCTGGAGGCAGACTTCCTCAGCAGGGGGACTTCTCGTCTGGGAGAATGGTCCCTCAGCAGCAGGGTGTTTCGCTCCCTGTGCCACCGCTGGGGTCAGCCAGATGTGGATCTGTTTGCGTCCCGTCACAATCACAAGCTTCCAGTCTTTGTCTCTCTGTCCCAGGACCCTCTGGCATTGGCCATGGATGCACTAGCTTTCAGCTTCTCTATGTGTTCCCTCCTTTTCCTCTGCTGGGCAGGGTGTTGTGCAAGATTGCCCAGGAAAAGGTGCCAACCATTCGGGTGGCCCCCTGTTGGCCAAGAAGGATGTGGTTCGCAGACGTTGTGCAGTTGGCAGTAGATCAGTATGCTCTACCCAAGGACCCAGACCTGCTCACGCAGGGGCAGCTACGCCATCCCAATTTACAAACGCTGGCTTTAATGGCCTGGCTGCTGAAACCTCCATCTTGATGGAAAAGGGGCTGCCTGCCTCTGTGGTTAATACCATGATTCGGGCTAGGAAGAAGTCCGCGTCATCCATTTACTATAGGGTATGGCATGTTTACATTGACTGGTGTGAGTCTAAGTCGCTTCCCTGTCGGGTGTTATTCTATCCCTAGGATTCTGGAATTCCTGCAACATGGTTTGGATTTGGGTCTTCAACTTAGTACCCTAAAAGGTCATGTTTCTGCTTTGGCTATTTTCTTCCAAAGATCCTTTGCTCACCATCATCTGGTCAAGACCTTCTTCCAGGGGGTTACTCACGTGCGTCCTCCATGTAAGCCTATGTTACCAGTCTGGGATTTGAACTTGGTCTTATCTGCCTTGCAGGGGTCCCCCTTTGAGCCTTTGCGTGAGGCCCCTTTGTCCGTTTTGACTCTTAAGGTAGTCTTTTTGGTGGCTATCACTTCTGTTAGGCGTGTTTCCCAGTTGGCGGCGCTTTCCATCAAGCCCCCTTATTTTGAGAGACACCAGGACAAGGTGGTGTTTCGCTTTAAGCCAGATTTTCTGCGTAAGGTTGTGTCTGCTTTTCATCTCAATCAGGACATTGTTTTACCTTCTCTGTTCCCTAATCCTAGTAACCCTAAGGAGCGGGTTTTACACTCTCTAGATGTGGTCAGGACTCTGAAGTTCTATTTGGTGGCCACTGAATCCTTCAGGAAGACTGATGCTCTTTTTGTGCTCCAGTCTGGACCTAAGAAGGGTCTGGCTCCAGCTAAGTCCACTATCAGCAAGTGGATCCGTCAGGCTGTGGTACAGGCCTATTCTGCTAAGGGGAAGGAGCCTCCCTTCCGCCTTACTGCTCATTCTACTCGTAATATTAGTGCCTCTTGGGCTTTCCAGCACCAAGCTTCTGTTGAACAAGTTTGCAAGGCCGCTACTTGGTCTTCTGTTCATACTTTTTCTAAGTTTTACAAGGTTGATGTTAGGGCCTCAGCTGATGCTGCTTTTGGTCGCAAAGTTATGCAGGCGGCAGTGGTTTAAACTGCCCGTTGTTACTTTTTAGGGATCCCACCCTACCTTACGGACACTGCTATTAGATGTCCCAGGAGTAAGGAATATTCTGGAACAGGACGTGCTGTATACTTAGAATAATACAATTCTGTGATTACTTACCTGTAGAATTGGTATTATATGTATACAGCACGTCCTGTTCCATCCCACCCTTGTTATCATTATTCTTGGTTACCTCTGTATGGTGATTGTTCATATGTTCATTTTCGAATTCTTGTTATTATTGTTCTCTTGGCTTCTTGTTAACTGCTTGTCAATACTGGGGAATTTGTGGGAGGTCCCTGACTTATATAGGGCCGGGAGGAGCCACAAGACGTTTTCTGCAGTCCAGCTCCATCTTGTGGATGTATTACCCAGGAGTAAGGAAAATTGTGGAACAGGACGTGCTGTATACATATAATACCAATTCTACAGGTGAGTAATCACAGAATTGTATTTTTCTCTGTTAGTCATTTGTGACTGTTAGTCCACTTTAACTCTTTGTTTTTTCCTGTCCCGGGCAGATATGGACTCGACAGTTCTTATAACCTACTTATGTGCTTATTCAGTAATAGGCAGGTTATATATGCAGCAGTTCAGGTGAGGTACAGGTGAAGCTACAGTCCTACTGGAAGACCTTAGGTACCACCAGTGTTACATTTACCATTGGTTAAGAACCCCTGATTTAGGGCATTCTTATGGTAATGCTGGTAGTTCTCTTTTTGTTATGCAGTCAGGATGACGATCTGGTCTGTTTCTTGTATTTTTAAGCCTTATAAGGGAAAATAACTTGGGATTATCCTGTCCCACCATTTTTATAAGGATACTTTTTAATCAGACAAGTTTCAGAGAGTCACCAATATATGGGACATGTTATCTGGTGTCCCTTTTATGCATTTAAGAGTTGGTACCTATTGAGTGAACATTATAATACCAATGGCATTATTCTGGTTATTTGTGGCAACAAGGGAAGTTTAAGAGTCTTCCCTTTGGCCTGGCATCAGCTCCCAGGCTCTTCGCCAAGGTTCTGGCTGATCCTCTGGCATATTTTATGCATAGAGGGATCAGGGTCATAGCTGATTTGGACGATATGCTACTCTTTGCCCTAAGCCGAGATAAATTATTTCAGGATACTTATGTAACAAGACCTTTGGGTTCGACCCTGAAGTCGCCTTGCTTCTTAAGAAGGGGTTTTTAAATAGGGCTATCGAGACCCTTCTCTCAAGTAGGGAAGAGGTGACAAGGAAAAGTTATTTTAAGGTCTGGAAGATCTTTGACATATGGAAGATTCAGAATGATAAGCCTGCATCTAACCTTCTGGATGCCTTCAATTTCCTCCGGAGGGGAGTTGATCTGGGTCTCAGTGTCAGTAAAGTACAGCTGGCAGTTCTGTCAGTTTTCTTGGATAAAAGGCTTTCATCTTTGTTGCTGGTCAGACATGTTCTAGCTGTAATGCGAACTAAGCCGGTCCGCATGAACATAGTTCTGACAGCAATGACAGCTCATGTTTTTGAACCAATTCAGGACTCATATCCAGGAGTTATCCTGTCGTTACCCCTTTTCTTCAGTTTTTTCAGGTAGTATTAAGGGCGGAACCCTGCTGTTTTCCAAAGATATCTTCTGACTTTTTATAGAACTCAGGAGATTGATCTTCCGTCTGCAGACATTAAAGAATCTTTGTTACCTTCATCAACCGGAGGATTGGAGGAAGGGGGATAGCCTATTCAGGTTCTTTCTCAGGTCCGAGAAAGGGCCATTAACTATCCAAGTCAACTTTGGCGCTTTGGATGTAGAGCGTTATCAGTATGGCCTATCATGCATTCCAGGTTCCAGGGAAGATTACAGTTCATTCGTCCAGAAGTGTCTCTACATCTTGGGTAGAACAAGCGGGGGCCTCTATTGAACAGGTTTGTAAAGGAGCCACTCAGATCTTCAACCAAGACTTTTGTGAGGCATTATTGTTTGGACTTTCTGACCTTACAGGATCAGTCCTTTGGCAGATGTGTATTCGAGCCGTATTCCCCACCCAATAGAGGTAGATCTCAGTTTCCTCACGTGTATGCTGCCCGGAGGATGTTTTGAGAAAATTTAAGTTAGTTACATGGTAACTTCTTTTTTAAATATCCGAACTCAGTCAATGAGTTCTGAGGACAAATTCACTACAAAAGGTGATTTAGCGCTCCACAAGCAAGCAGGCCAGCCAAAGAAAGACCACTAGACCACCAGACAATGAAAACAGGTCTGACAAGTTTGCAACAACAAATAGAACGTTACTTTATAAGATGAGCAAGTAAATTATGCAATAAAGCAACAATAATTATAAAGTTACAAAAATACAGTTATCAGTAGTTTGTAACAAATGCTAGAAACAAACATTCTTGGTTCTATGATCATTCAGATCCTTCAGGTTTCAGCAGCAGGGTGAAAAATTCCATAAAGTGTTTCTGGTTTGAGGGGGAAAAGGAAAGTGTCCATACAAAGCAGCATGGAATGCTTTTGTCCAACTTAGGGCCACACCTCTTGACCAATCACAGGTCCCCAAAATCATTGGGTGATTGCCTTGTATTCAACCTATTAGCCTACTATCCAATCCCAGGTCGACATATATGCACAAAGGAAACCAGCCGCATGGTTTCAGCCTGCTTGGAATAATACCATTTTGTGAATACTCACCTGTAAAATGGGTATTATAAGTATGTCACACACCCCACTTCAATCATTAATTATTACAATAGGGGTAATACCTACCGCTAGGTGGCAGCATTGCAGAGAATCTCCAAAAAATCAACAGGCCCCTCCCGGTCTATACATACCTGGTACCTCCCAATAATCTCCCAGTATTAGAACAGCAGTAAGACAAGGTACCAGGAACAAACAAATGTAACCCTCAAACGTAAAGAACTAAACTTCACCATATAAAGAGCCAGGATACTAAAAAGGGTGGGTGAAGTGGGGTGTGTGACATACTTATAATACCCATTTTACAGGTGAGTATTCACAAAATGGTATTATTCTAAGTATGTCACACACCCCACTTCAATCATTAATTATTACAATAGGGACATCCAACAGCAGTGTCCAGAAAAGGGTGGGTATCCAACCAGGCAATAATGCAGAAAAAACTCAAACCACTGCAGCCTGCAGAACCTTGCGACCAAAAACAGCATCCGCTGAGGCCCGCACATCAACCTTATAGAACTTAGAAAAGGTATGAACCGAAGACCAAGTTGCAGCCTTACAAACTTGTTCAACAGAAGCCTGGTGCTGAAAAGCCCAGGACGCTCCAACCGCGCGAGTAGAATGAGCAGTAACACGAAAAGGGGGATCCTTCCCCTTGGCCGAATAGGCTCCAACAATCGCCTGACGAATCCATTTGCTAATGGAAGACTTGGCCGGAGCCAAACCCTTCCTAGGCCCACAGGGCACAACGAAAAAGGCATCAGTCTTACGAAAGGAAGACGTAGCACGTAGATAGTACCTGACACAACGTACAACATCCAAGCAGTGCAAAGCACTCTCCTTGACATTCTTAGGCTTAGGACACAAAGAAGGAAGAACAATGTCCTGGTTAAGATGAAAAACAGAGACCACTTTAGGGAGAAAGTCTGACTTAAAGCGAAAAACCACTTTGTCCTGATGTTCCTCAAAATAAGGAGCCTGAATAGACAAAGCTGCCAACTCCGAAACACGCCGAACCGAAGTGATGGCCACCAGGAAGGCAACCTTCTGAGTAAGAGTGGACAGAGCAATATCCCGCAAAGGCTCAAAAGGAGGAGCCTGAAGAGCAGAGAGAACCAAATTCAAATCCCAAACAGGTCGAAAAGGCAGATCGAACTGATCCACTGCCAGACGAACGATGTCTGCGATCCACACCCGCCTTGGCCACCTTGGAGCCACGAGGATGGCGGGAACTCCTTCCAGAACCAACTTTCGCAGCACCCTGCCTAGCATTGGAATCGGAGGAAACAGATAAAGAAACCCCAGATCCCTCCAGCTCAGGGCCATGGCATCCACCGCCAGAGCCAGAGGATCCCGGGACAGAGTCACGAATGTCAGAAGCTTGTGATTGTGACGAGAGGCAAACAGATCCACCTCCGGCGTCCCCCATCGGAGACAAAGCGACCGAAACACCTGGGGATGGAGAGACCATTCCCCCCGGCGGGACGCACACCGGCTCAGAAAGTCCGCCTCTGTGTTTTCCACTCCTGGAATGTAAACTGCCGAGATGCAAGGGACATGAGTCTCTGCCCAAACTAGAATCAGAGACACCTCCCTGTGGGCACCCAGACTGCGAGTCCCTCCTTGGTGATTGATGTAAGCAACCGCCGTCTGATTGTCCGATCGAACCTGAACCGGCAGGCCCTGTAAATGATGCGTCAAGCGAGACAGAACCAACCTGATGGCTCGCAATTCCAGAACATTGATGGGCAAGTGAGCCTCCTGAGGGTCCCACTGCCCCTGAAACTGAAGATCCTTCCAGAAACCTCCCCATCCTGACAAACTGGCATCCGTGGTGACAGTTTCCCAAAGCGGGGTCAGAAACGACCTGCCCTTCAAAAGGTTGTCCGAGACCAACCACCACAGAAGGGACTGCCGAACCCGAGGGGACATCCGGAAGGACCGATCCAACGACCCCGGACGCCGGTCCCAAGACGCCAAAAGATGAAGCTGAAGCGTCCTCGTATGAAACTGCGCAAAAGGAACTGCCTCGAACGAGGCCACCATCAACCCCACCAGTCTCATCCCTAGTCGAATGGACGGACGAGGATGGGAGAGAAGAAGCTGAGCCAATTCCTGAATCAACAGAACCTTGGCCTGAGGGAGAAACACTCTGTGCTGGCAGGAGTCCAACGACATCCCCAGAAAAGTCACCACCCTGGCCGGAACCAGAGAGGACTTGGGGTAATTGATCACCCAGCCGAACTTCTCCAGCATAGACACCACCATGCTGGTGTCCCCCTCTGCTTGACTGAAGGAAGGCGCCATGATGAGAAGATCGTCCAGGTAAGGCACAATGCGAATCCCCTGAGCTCTGAGCAGGGCCATCACCCCCGCCAACACCTTGGTGAACACTCTCGGAGCAGAGGTGAGGCCGAATGGAAGAGCCACAAACTGAAAATGCCGATCCTCCACCACGAAACGAAGGAACCTCTGATGAGCTGGGAAAATCAGAATGTGCAGGTACGCATCCTTGATGTCTATGGACGTCATAAAGTCCCCCTGCCGAAGCGAACCGATCGCAGACCGCAGGGTTTCCATGCGGAACTTCCGGGGACGAATAAATCTGTTGAGAAACTTCAAATCCAGAATAGGACGGAAGGACCCGTCCTTTTTGGGGACAGTGAAGAGATTGGAATAAAACCCGCGCCCTACCTCTGAAGGAGGAACCGGGCAAACGACAGCTAATTCTAGAAGATTCCTTACCGCCGCCAGGAGCCCCTGCGCGGCCAAAGGATCCAAAGATACCCGAGACCTGAAGAACCTTGGAGGACGACGGGACTCGAACTCCAACTTGTAACCGGCCGACACCACCTCCCGGATCCACCTGTCCGAGACCTCCTGGTCCCATACCCGGGAGAAGAGTCGCAACCGTCCCCCCACCCGTACGGGTGAGGGCGCCCCCTCATTGCTGAGCGGGCTTGGCGCCCCAGACGTGAACGGGGCGGCCACGGCCTTTACCCCTATTCCAGCTGGCGCCCCTGGAGGCCGAGAAACCCGCACCCCTGTCGGCTCTGGCTCCCCGAAAGGACGGATTGAAGGAGACCGTCCCCCGAAAAAGGAACGGCGAAATTTCTTGCGCTGAGGTAACTTACCTCCCTTGGCAACAGAATCCAGCCTCTCACCAAAAAGCCTCAAACCCAAAAAGGGAAGAGCCGTGAGCGATCTTTTAGAATTAAAATCCGCCGTCCACTGTCTCAACCACACACAGCGACGGATAGCTACCAGCAAGGCAGTAGCCCTGCCACACATCAACATGGCATCCTCCTGAGCGGCCAGGATAAAAGACAAGAAGGAATCACAGCGCTTAAGAGCAAGAGACTCATCACAGGTAGGATCGAGATCCACACCTAAGTCCCTGACAATAGACCTGACCGCCAAAGTCAAAAGAGCCGAAGCACAGACAGGCCTTAACACCGAACCCGCACATACAAAACCATGGCGGGCCAGCTGATCAATCCGGCGATCCTCGCCGTCCCTAAGCGAAGTCGTGTCAGGAGAATGCACGACCGCCGTGTTGGACAGTCCCAAAACCGGAGTATCTACCTCAGGGGGGAAAGACCAACGCTTCATCAACTCCGCCGGAAAAGGATACTTCCTATCCCAGCTAGACGGCACACCGACGAGACGCGTAGGTTGGTCCCATTGCTTGAGTACAACCTCTTCAAAATGCTGTTGACTAGGAAACTCCAAGCGCTGCTTGGACACCCCAAAAAGCTGACCCTTAGGCCTAGGAGCAACCGCCGGAGGATCCAAATCCAAAACCTCAAACATTTGAGCCAGAATAGTAGATGAATCGAGAGGAAGGCCCTCAGCCTGGTCCCCCTCAGCACCCAGCAACTGCTGACCCTCGGAATCCTCTTCCTCAACGAGTTCACCATCTTCAAGGGGACGATCCGACCAGTCCAGGTCTCCAATAACTTCCTAATCTGAATCCGGCGGAGGTGGAGACAGATGCTTCCGCTTAGCTAGAGCCTTCTGAGCGACCACTGCGGAAAACATTTTCTCAAGGCTGGCCAAACGGGCGCATACCTCAGATTGCGAATCCCCACCCAGGACAACGTCACACGGGGTCCGGAACAAGCGAGGGGAAGAGGGAGATGGCGCGGCCGATGAAGTGCTAGGCACCGGAGTGCTGGACTGCCGCTCAATGTTCCGCTGTGCACATGGAATACACAAAATGACATCATCTCCCTGGAGCGGAGCCCCACAACCCCCACACACCTTGGATTGTCCCGAAGGACCGTTTCCGGTATCTTTGGCAGCCTCCATGTGGTGAAATTTATGGTATTCGCAGAACCCAGGGATTTACGCAGTACGCGACCCGGGATGCCCCTTTAATATCTAAAATTCTTTAAAAATCCTGACCATGGGAAATTAGCATAAAATATGTCCCAATGATGGAACAATGGCCTAGAAAACAACCCCCACTAGCCAGGTATATAAGACCAGGAGAGCCCTGCAAGACGGGATCCCAGGATCTGAAAGACACAAAAAAACAGGGACAACAATCATTCCGGGCACAAGAATACATATGTAAATCATACAAGTAACCCCCAAAATACGTCCCCCCCCCCCCTTATAACCATAGATCAAGCAGATGGTTAATATATCCAGCCAGCACCTCAAAAAGTGGGCGGGAGCGAGGAGGAGGGGGGAAGGGAGGATGTAAAGCGGGGGACATAGCAAACATTTCTGTATGATACAAAACAACCCCCGCAGGCTAATCTGCAACAGCACAAGTACGCCTACCCGGAGGAGAGCACAACCGCAGCGTGACACCCGCAGCAAGATGGCGGCCCGATCACCTCTCCGTGCCTGGGAGGGAGGAGGAGACGAGCCCTGGAAGCGCGGGAGCCGAGCTAGCCCCGCCCCTCCAAACGGACCAATCAACGCGCGGACCGCGCACGACGCAGTCCCGCCCCACTCCGACGTCACTGAACGGCCGTTCCAGCGAGACCGCGCTCACCTCCCATAACGGGACCAGCGGAGCTACCTGCGGGTCCCACAAGTGGAAGACACACACACACTCTCCCCCTGAGCATGCCAGTCACGCAAAACCGCAAGCGCCGAGCGCGGCGCTTCGCCAACAGGCGGGCCCGCGGAAACAAAGCCACAGAAAACAAGCGCAGGAGCCCTCACATATACCAGCCAGTTCAGCCGCAAACACACACACACAAACATCCATGACACCCGGTGCAAAGGAATAGACCACTGTCCCATGTCCAGACAAAATCCTGTAAGAAGCTATCTAACTGCTAAGTAAAAGGGGGCATCCCACATCCGGATCACCACTCCGGGAATCCCGCTATGCCCCGCAATGAGGGGTCGAGCGGAGGAGCTAATCTCCTAGGCACCTAAGGTGCCGGCTACCTTTTGCCCGGCCTACAGCCAAAGCTGGGAGGCTGCCAGCTAACAGGTGTGTTACAAAAAAGAGCCGGGCAGAAATAGACCATGGGGGGGGGGGGGGGCCGGGGTGATACCCCGGCTACCTGCAAGCAGGAGACTTCTTTCTTCTGTCTTGTCGCCACCTTGCAGAGAATAACACTGGGAGATTATTGGGAGGTACCAGGTATGTATAGACCGGGAGGGGCCTGTTGATTTTTTGGAGATTCTCTGCAATGCTGCCACCTAGCGGTAGGTATTACCCCTATTGTAATAATTAATGATTGAAGTGGGGTGTGTGACATACTTAGAATACATGGTCTTCCGCCATTTTGTAAAATGCCAAATCATTTGAACAATTTTATACTTATTTTTATAGTAGATCAAACCAATACAACAAATGCGAAAAATTGTGTTTGTAGCACTACATGCTCCAAATAGGAGCGTCTGATTCAAGCCCTCTTATGATTGTACACTGCTTATGGTGAAGGAAAGAAAGGAGTAGGGGAAAAGGGAAACACGTTATCATCATATGATAACACATCTGGGTGGCAAATTGTGTATTACTGTGAATCTTTGTACATGATAAAGCGATTGTGGACATCTATTTGATAGCAATTAATAACTATAACCATTTGAAGGTGCGAATTTAATAAATTACAATAAACTGTCAGTAGCTTGTAAAGTCAGGATATGATGTAAATAAATAATAAACTACTAAAAATTAGTTGGTCTTGACTTACACATTTTTTAATACTGTTATAATCATTATGATTATTATTGTTATTTATATTGATAATTACTATTAACTAATATCATCATCAGTATTAGTTACATTATTATTGAAACTCAATTGTTTTTTTTTTTTACAATAAATCTTTATTGAGGTAGAAAGGGTAGCAAGGCAGAAATCTGGTTCATAGAGCAGATAAATCCAGAATGTATATTACACAAAGCCATAACAAAGATCACAACGTCAGACACTCACTGGACCTCCGCGTACTTCACCCTCCGGTTGTCACCTGTATTGAGCCGCGCCATTCCCCTCCACCAGTTTTTGCTTTATTAAAAAAAAAGGGGGGGGGGTCGAAAAAGGGGGGGTCATAGGTCAGGATGTATGGTTAACTAAGTGCAGAGGGATATGGGAAAGAACAAGGAGGGAGAGGAGGGGGGAGGCAACCCCCCGGCCCACGCCCCCAGGGCCGCCCCACCCCGACCCCGCCCGGACCGGACGTCTCGCATCATCGTTCACTCATCAAGCCCAGCCTCTTGCGGTCATGCTGAGCTCCACAGTTTCTTGCCTTCGGCGGACTCTATGAACATGTCCCAAGGCAACCATCGGTGTCTATGCTTTTCCTCTGAGCCCTTGAGAAGGACTGTCAAGTCCTCCATGCGTCTAATATCTTCCACCCTATGGATCCAGGAGCTAATGGAAGGTGTGGTGGGAGACTTCCAAAGGACCGGTATACATGCCCTAGCTGCGTTCACCAGGTGAATAGTCAGTGACCTTCTATATTTCCCCACCTCTCCTCTGATGGAGTGTAGCAGGAGGGTCTCCGGGGAGAATGGTATGTCGTCGCCCGTTATCTTGTAGATCCACTCCACAACGCTCCTCCAGAAGCCCCTTATTTTCTCGCATTTCCAGAATATGTGTAGGATGGAGCCTTGGGCCTTTTCACACCTCCAACATAATGACGAAACCGATGGGTAGAACCGGAGCAGAGTCTAAGGAGTTCTGTACCACCGTCAGAGGATCTTGTATCCCGCCTCTTGGTATGTGTTACTGACCAACGCTCGATGGGCAACTCAAGAATTTACTTTACTTGATTTGGGGGAAAAGTAACTCCGAGGTCTCTCTCCCAAGCTCCCACAAAGCCTGGCACAAAGGTCTCTCCTGGATCCATCAGAAATTGATATACCATGGATCGGTTCTGATGACACACATAGTTGCTCAAAGGGAGTTAGCGCCCTCCCGAACCCCTCGGGGGGGGGGGGCAAGCTATCCAGAAAGTGGGAGATTTGAAGCGCCCTCCAAAGGGACAGGTGGGGTGGGTCTCCCCACGACACAAGCTCCTGTTGGGTCTTCCATCTAGAGCCGTTCAGGAAATCAAGGGCAGTGCCTCTTCCGGGCACCCTCCAAGTCCCGAAACTCCCATCCAACCGGCCTGGGATAAAATCTAGGGCCCCTAGGATCGGTCTGAGAGGGGACGGTGCGGGGGCTATGCCCTCCCTCGAAGCTTGTCTGTGCCATACCTGTAGGGTTGGGACTATCGTTGGGTGGGTCTTGAGCACACTCGGAATCGCACCTGGGGACCAGGGCAGGCCCGCCAGAGGCACCGGGCACCACGTTTGCTCCAGCTGGACCCAGCGTTTGTGTTTTCCATGGAGGTTCCAGTCCACAATTCTGCCTAGATGTGCTGCTGCGTGATACATTTTAACGTCTGGGAGTCCCACTCCCCCTCTCGCCTTCTCAGTTGTTTTTTAATTAATAATATCATTATCCTGTCATATTTGAACATTATTATTATCATTAACATTAGCCTTATCCATAATAATCATCAAACACATAAGTTGGTGTATTAACGCTTTTATAAAATAATTGTATAATTTATGTTACTACCAAACAAATGTACATATTTTATTAGTTATTACTGTTGTCACCTACTAATAATAACTTACAATTACAATATTGTTAGGACTGCATATTGTAATAATTGATATTTGGGAGAAAGGAGAAACAAATAATTCCTTATGTTTGTATAGTGGTAGCTGGTCGGTTGTGGCACTGCTCGTCGAGATCTGTAACAACTTACACATACATAAGCAGTGTATCCTCTTAAAGTGGACCAAAACCAAGGATTTTGACCATCCTGGGTTTTGGTCCACTCCCCTCCGCTATGTGAAACCCCCCCTCGCTGGAGCAATTTATGTATATTTATTGATTATGTAATATTGATATAATATATAATAATGCATGTCTATGCATTTTTGTATTACCAATGAACTGCATACCATTAAATTAATACTAAATAATATTCCCTACTTATTTTTTAATAAATGGTTTATAAATTGATGGCAGAGAAAATAAATAATTGAATAAACAATAATAAAACTCTGATACTTTTAGACAAATAAACTTTTATTGTACTTTAACAAATAGTATTTGCTTATTATTTATTGTTTTATTTGCATCAGATTGGTGACCACATTTTTTGCTCTCTCATCCTCTCTGGCATTATGTAAATATACTGACATGAGTATAATTTGCTTTGCTCATGTGGGTTTGCTTTTTCAATTTTTAGCCCCATGAGGAAGATAGACGTTGGGGTGATGTTGGGACAATAACACTTTTTATTCATAATCTTGAACACAATATTTTCTATCCAAGTGGAATTGTGGAATTGTGAAATTGTGTATAAATTTGTAACCGTTTTTTGACATAATGCAACACATTGAATTATGGATTATATGCATATCATGCTTGACATAATCTTAATTCGGCAAGGAGTGCCTTGCCTTTTTTTAATTCATTGTAACACAATAAAGAATTAAAATGAAAAGAACTTTTTTGAATAGGATTTTTTGCTAGGGTGACCAACGGAGAAAAGGACAACTATGGCCTCCCTGTGCGGTTTCTTAAAACCGGACCTTCAGCATGATTTAATGAAAAGCTCAAACACTTAAAAAACTATTTCCCAGCATATAAAATTCATATATTTAATGTTTTTAGTCACTTACTTTTTATTCTTTCCCCCACTGGGCTGCAACTCTGTTCAGGACTCTAGGATACGGGTGCCGCCACCTTGGATCAGGAAGAGGGGTCAAAAGTGCAGGGGGTGGGGTTATAGCTGTGAATTGCACAAACGGAGCAGAGCTGGGGTCAGGAAAAGGACAGCAATCCCAGAATGCAGAGCGGCACAGTCAGAAGACACTTCCTGTTTGCAGGCAGCCTGCACCTACATTGGCTGCCATCTTGGATGCTTAAAGGCTCAGAAAATGCAATAGATGCAGGTAGGATGATTTTTAATGTGGGCAATTTGTATGTACAGAGTGGGGGAAACCTATAAGATAGGCTCTTATTTAGGGTGAAGGTCCGCTTTAAGTAGATACACATTGTATTGGCTTGCTGGGAGTCCCCCCAAGCCATCATATTTTTTTTTCAAAGGGTTGTTCTCAAAAAGACTTTTCTGCCACTTTTCTTGTATACCTCAGATTGAACCAGATAAACATCATTGCCAATCTGGGTGATCTCCTCCTGTTTGCGCCAGATCGGCCTGCCCTGCTAGCCGGACTGCAAAGGACAAAACAGTGTTTGCAAAGGCTGGGATGCATCCTAAATCTGGAAAATTCCAATCTCATTCCCAGCCACCGATGCTCTTACTTGGGATATGAGATCAACACACTGCAACAAAAGATTTTTCTACCAGCGGAGAAATTAAACAAGCTGTTATCTGCTGTTACCCAGATCCAGGCATGCCCAGGGGTGGTTTTAAGGCAAATTCTGTCCTTGTTAGTTCTAATGACTTCACCTCTGCCAGCCGTTGTATGGGCCAGTTCAACTTGAGACCACTTCAACATTTTTTTCTGGAACACTGGGACAAAAAACCTACTACTATGACATTATGACATGGGTCGGGTCATCCAGACCTTCCGGGGGTGGACTCAGACTTCAAATCTAGTACCAGAAAGACAGTATTCACCACAAACATGAGCTCCTTCGGCTGGGGGGCTCACTGTCTGGATCACAGGGCTCCTGGTGCGCAGCGTTTCCAGGAAATTATCCATTTTCAGGGAACTTATGGCAGTGAAGATGACTTTCCTCAGTCTGGACAAATACATCAGAGACAGAAATATCCAGATAGTGTCTGTCAATGTTACGGTGGTGGCGTATCTAAATCACCAAGGAGGAACAAGATCCATAGAGCTTCACAGGGTAGTCTGTTCAATTCTCTACAATATGGAAAACAGGGTGTCTTCGATTTAGGTAGTCCATATAAAAGGAGACCTAAACACAGAGGCGGACTTTCTGAGCAGAGTCAAGGTTGATCTAGCCTAGGGCATGGATGCATTCAGCAGCAACTGGGGAAAAATCAAGCTTTGCTACGCATTTTCCCCCTTGAGACTATTGGGAACAATCAAGAGGTACGAGGCCAGGATTCTGCTCTAGCATGATTCTCACTACTGGCACAAATGTCGGCAAATCAACTGGCTCCTCCCGGTAGTTCTACATCTGATCTGTCAGGGACCCATTCGCCATCCACATCCCCAAGCACTTTGCCTTGCACTATGGACCCTGAATATCAAATATTAAAGAGAAAATGTATGTCCAGCAGGGTTATCTCCACTCTTCTACAAGCAGGAAAGCTGTCACACGAAAGATTTATTGTAAAATCTGGAATTTTTTTTTTTGTGTCGCTTGAATGTTGCCATCATGTCATATGGTTCTAGAATTCTTGCAAAATGGATTTGAAATGGGTCTAGCTTTGAGTACACTGAATTTCAGGTTTCGGCTCTTTCTGTATTCCTCAAAGATTGGCTGAGGACTAATGCCATTGTGGACAGATTCTTTATTGCCTTGTCTAGAAAATAACCAGTGCAGGCAAGATTCGGGATTTATTGTTGGCTCTGCAGGGGTTAACAATGTCTGCTTTTGAGCCTTTGAAGAATGCCTCTCTAAAGTTCATAACACTCAAGGTGGTCCTAATTCTGCCCATCACATCTGCAGGCTTTGCAGGTCCTATCAAGGAACCTTATTTGAAAGGACAGGATCCTTATTAAACCTGATCACCGAACTCAGGAAGTTATTCTGCCAACCATCGATCCATCTCAATAACAAGATACCCAGCAAGATGAATTCCTAGAAGCTAGGAGCATCCTTTTATTATACATAGAGGCTACCAAAGAATGGAGAAAGTCTGACCACCTGTTAGTCACCTTTGCAGGAAAGAGCCCAAGGTGTTACACAGCACAAGTCATCAGAGCACAGGGCCCCACCATGAGTGAATTCTCGGCGCCGCTATGCACGAGCGCGCATGCGCGCAGGATCGCCGCCAATGTGCGCAGTGCGCAGGCGCCAGGATGTTCCCACTGCGCCTGCGCATTGCGCACCTTTATAACAGATGGAGACCATGGGGGAAGGGTCATTTAGTTAAAATACATATTAACTAAATGACCCTTCCCCCATGGTCTCCATGGTGGGGCCCTGTGCTGTGATGACTTGTGCTGTGTAACACCTTGGGCTATAGTCAGTACTTGCCCTATTTTAATGGCCAACGGGCGCACACAGGAATTTGTACACCACTCCAGTGGACGCGCAGTGCGCATGCGCATTGAGGAACGGAGGACAATGGGGTGTACCTCTGTTTCCGGTGTGCACTGCGCATGTGCGTTGGGTGGAGTGACGTTTGAGGATGCGTTATGCTGCACACTCTGAGGGCGCGCTACACTGCAGCTTATGTAGAAGCACTGGCGCTGGGCGCCGCAGCACAGGGGGCGCACATGAAAGACACGAGCCTGCCTTTGAACCACGCCTTTATGGAGAAGGGGTTAACCAACACGGGGCCGTGCACAAACGCTGGCCTGAATACACAGGAAGCGTTATTAACAACAGGAAACAGGTGAGTGCTACGCCCAGTGATTGGATAACCGCCCACACACATGGGTATTTAGATGGGACCATGGGGGTGCAATATGGAATAGCACCCTGAGGAAGTGATCTCTCACGCAACGCGTCAGTGTTTTTGAAGGGGCGTCTGCAGAGGACTGGGACCCATTAATTGGTGACAGTATTATGCCTAATTTTGCCTTGTTTTGGTAAAGTTTTTGTTTATTATATATGCCATGGTGTATTGGTATAACTGCTATTAGCACTTTCTGGTCACCCTTTGCACTTGCACTTTCTTTGCTTCAGTATTCCGTTTGGGGTCTCTTTCACCTATCTAGTACTCATCTTTTTATCCACAATCTATGTGTTTTTTTTCAATTACATATACCATTGAGTATATGCTTATTTGCACTGCAGACAGTTGTACCTCATACACCTGGCATACTTTGAATCTATTGATATATTATATTAATTAGTGATTGGTAGTCCCATATAGCCCATCTGCAGGGCCCGCTCCTTGGTCTGTGTATATATTTGTATACACATTTTATTGTGTTTAGATGTGGTTATTGTTTGTCATGTTATATGATGTGTCCTTGGCAAAATAAACCTTGATTAATCATTGAATATAATGTGTGTGCGGCTTAGTCTATAGGGTGAGATAACAGCTATCCAATACTGGTGGATGGTCCCTGTGTTAGTGTTCCAGTGGGCCCAATAGTGGACCCTTCTCACCAAGCCAGCACCGCACTTACACCCAGCTGTGCGGGTTTCCTTTAGGATTTTACTAATGGAAATAACATTACCGGTAAGACTGAGTTTTTTTTTCTTATTTTTATCCGCCAAACTCTAGGTGTGTCTTATAGAGTGAAACATTAAAAAAAAAAGTTACTTTTTATAAGGTCTATAATATAAGAACCTAATATTTTTAGAGGTTTCAAAATGATAGTTGTCCTTGAATGAAATCCACAACCCCTGACAATGAGCAGGAGAGGAGCAGGAGGCTGGCTAGTTTAACCATTTGCTTGAGCTGTCCCTTTGACCTAGAGCTTACCTCAGCTGTCCATTTAACAACCATTTCTCAGTACAGTTCACTCTAAAATATGTAAAAGGTTTATTTCACACCCCCTTATTAGGAATTTGTAAAAGTACCCTTTATAAATTCCAGTTGTTACTGAAACATGAAAGAAAATATAACAATTTACATATCGGTTCATTTGACTAAATGATATTGTTTGGCTAAATGGCTGTTTTGGATCATGTGACTCTCTTCTATTAAATGAGCCTATTGTGGCTTTTACAAGCCAGGAAAGAAAAGAGAGGTTTGTTCTTTTGCGGCTGTAATGGAAATTGTTCTATTGATTGTTACTGTGGAAACTGGATCCTTTACCAAAGGCAACTATTCCATCTGCTACCACTGAACCATTACATCTATGTCTGTGCACAGTATAAGCACAGGAATATTTTACATTGTGCCCTCCATGCTAATTTACTAAGTATTATAATTATATTATACAGGGTTTCATTAGCTGTTAGTGCTATTCGTGATTAGTTCAAATGAAAGTTGCCCCTGCTCAAATGGACAGAAAAAACACCTTGTGAAATGCATTATTCTAAGTAAACAGCACGTCCTGTTCAAGAATATTCCTTACTCCTGGGTAATACATCCACAAGATGGCGCTGGACTGCAGAAAACAGCTTGTGGCTCCTCCTGGCCCTATATAAGTCAGGGACCTCCCACAAATTCCCCAGTTTTATTCTGCAGTCTGCGCTGAGAAGATAGAAGATAGCTCTCTTGTGGCGCAGGTGAGCGGGGCTTATATGCCTGTGGCCCTGCAGGACTATTCCCACCCGTTCCGTTCTATATACTGCCTCCCAGCCTCGGCTGACAAGGTTCGGGTGAAGATAGGTTAGTAAGCACCACCGGTGAAAAAGGTGCTGAGGAGCTATGCTCCTCCTAGGAGGTTTAGGCTAATGGTGAGCCTTTTGGGATGCCCCAGTGCTTCTCGGGTTGGCCAGGCTCCACCTGTGCCTTAACCCTTCCCATAGGTTCCCCTCCTCCCTCTTCTCCCTTTGTCCCCTGGGCGCCCATGGCTCCCCGGGAATCCTGTCTTTAACCCCTCTCGTTCTCCCTCTGGGTGACCCTTTAAGTGCCAGCCTTCCTAGAATTGTTGTCACCCTTTGCTGCCAGACCACGTTTCACTATTTTGCGCTACATATGTTCAACCTTGATTTTTGAGGGGATTTCCAGGGATTTTCCAGGAAAATGATATATTGTTTTTTTCAGCAGAGTCTGAGCTTCAACATGCAATATCTTGTTTGGCCTTTTTTTAGTGTATTCTGAATACTTTTGGGTGCAATATGTGCAAAAAAAAAAACTATTTTTTGCAATTTGTAGTGTTTTTTGTAATAAAAAATGTAAGTTTGTCAATACAATTTTATTGCATGCGAAACCCCAATTTCTCCCACTCACAGCGGTACCACATATGTATAGGTAGACACCCTTTCCTGCCCAGGAGACTCCCCCAAACTGAAACAGCGCTTTAGGAGATTTTCAGATAAAATACAACTATGCTACGTGCTAAGCGCACCTCGCAGTTTTTCCAGAAAAACAACCCTTTAAATTTGAAATACCCCCCACAAATGATATATTCTCTGGAAGTACACACCTCAAGATTTCTAGGCGTACCAGGCTTGTTGACATGGGCACAGTTTTCTGGAAGTAATCCCTCAATCAATTCTTTGGTTGCACAGAGTTTCCCTAAAAAAGAATAAAAAGAAGAATCAAAGCCACATTTTCCTAAAAAAAAACTATATGCAAACAAGAAAAAACAAGTAAAATCTGAAAAAGCAACATGCCCTGAACAGAACGATACCCAACATGCATAGGTACTGTCAAGGGAAGAGTTGCCAAACACCCCAAAGTAAAGCGTGCGCATAACGGTAATTGTACTTGAAATGTTTAGCTCTGCTGACAAAGTGCGCACCTTGCAATTTTTCAACTAAAACAACCCTTTACATTTGGAATATCCCCCATAAACCATATATTCCCTGAAAGTACACATGTTAAGCTTTCTAAGCGTACCGAGCTTGTTGTAGTGGGCTCATCTTTCTGGAAGTAATCCACTGAAGAATTCTTAGGTTGCACAGGGTTTCCCTAAGAAAAATTATAAAAAAAGCAGAATAAAAACCATGTTTTCCTAAAATATGCAAACAAGAAAAAACAAGCTAAATCTAAAAGCGCAATGTCCCCCGAGCAGAACAATACCCAACATGCATAGGTACTATTAACCCTTTTAATTGCCAGCCTACTTGAAGTTTTGTCACCCTCTGTTGACAGGTCATTTTCCCCATTTTGCGCCATTTTTAACAGTAATTTTTGCTGGAATTTCCAGAAAAATTATATACATATTTTTTTGCAGCAGAGTTTAGGCTTTAACGTGAAATGTCTTGTTTGTAATTTTTCTACTGTTTTTTGAATATTTTTGCGTAAAAAAAAAATAAATAAAATAATATTTTTTAGACAATTGTCTCCTTTATTTTAAATAAAAAATTTGTTTTATTAATGAAAACCATATTGCATGTGATAGCCCCATTTCTCCCGATTACAACGGTACCACATATGTATCGGTAGCCCCCGCATTCTTGCCCTGGAGACCCCCCAAACTGAAAAGAGCACTTTATAACATTTACAAATAAAATACAACTACTATTCACACTATAAACATAAGGGGTTAATTAAAAAAAAAAAAGACATATGGTCCCCCCCCCGGGGACCCCATTTTTTGGGGGATACGCCATTTTTTTTTTTTTCATTTTAAGGGTTAGGGGACCATATGTTTTTTTTTTTCAATTAACCCCTTATGTTTATAGTGTGAATAGTAGTTGTATTTTATTTGTAAATGTTATAAAGTGCTCTCCCCAAAAAAATGACATAGGGAACCCATTTTTTTTTGGAATTTTAAGAGTTAGGGTTAGGCTAACCCTAACGCTTAAAAATCCCCAATAAATTGACATAGGGACGACCCCATTTTTTTGGAATTTTAGGGGTTAGGGTTAGGCTAACCCTAAAAAATAAAAAAATTACGTAGGGTCCCCCTTACCCGCCATAACCAGCCCGGGACCAGCTATGGGGGCTTGTAGGAACAGAGTGGAGGGGCCAGCTTTTGTGGCCCCCCCACCCTGCAGCCTACAAGCCCACATAGCCTGTGTGGGCCCGGGCTCTTCTGCCCCCCCCTGGGCTTTGGGGAGGCAGGTAATTGGGGGTGCGGGGGTTAATGGCAAGTCACCTGCTAGTTGCAGGTGACTTGCCAGCCCCCAGCCTTGTGAACTGGTACAGGGGTCTCATGGACCCCTTACCAGTTCACAAAGGGTTAACATTAAAAAAACACACTGACACATAAGAAAAAAATACTTTTATTAAAAAATAAAAACATTTTTTTACTTTACTTACCTCCGATCGTTAGCTCCTTTGTCCCTCGATGTGATGACAGATGCGATCATGCTGGCTACAGTAGCAGAGGGACAGGTGATGATCTGATCACCTGCCCCTCTGCTCCTGTGGCCAGCATGATCGCATCTGAATGAAGAGCAGCAGGGAGCCAGGACAACACCCGGTGAGTGACGTCATAAGCCCCCAAAGGGGCGGGGCTTAACGGCAAGATGGCGGCGCCCATCGGGAGAGGAGGGGGAGAGCCCTTTCAGGCTCTCCCCTGTAGCTGAAGAGCCGGGGGGGGGGCGATCGGAGGCCCCCCCAGTGAAGAGGAGACCCGGAGGGAGGCAGCGCGACTGCAGGTAAGTTTTTTTTTTTTTTTTACCGTTAGCAGCTGCTGCTGCCAAAGCGGGGGGGCACTATTCTGGGGACTATCCTGGAGCCATCCGACCCCCCACGGGGGAAAAAGGTGCTGGTGTGTTTTTTATTGTATACGCCCCCACCTCGCACTTGTACTGCGCCCCGCGGACGGCGGCGTCGTTCACTTCAGAGCTGCCGGGCCGCTATTGGCCGGCAGGGTCATGTGTGCGCGTTTCGCGCTCTTCGGGGGGGGTGGGGGGGCGGGCTCCGGGGATGACGATTTTGGCGTCACATCTCCAAGGAGCCCCCACCTAGAGGTCTGCGGATGCCATTTTCTTTGCCTTTGCTTTGTGTGCTGCTTGGCTCCCAAAGCGGTCCATGAGTAACCCCGGTGGGGTAAAAAAAAAATAAAAATTCTGGATTCATTGCTGTATTCTCATGGGAATGTTTGCTATGTCTTTCAGGTGGGTTAAAACTTCAGCACTGTGGTTTCTTCCGGCCATCTCTGAGGAACAACCTAAGATTTACGGTGGTACTGGGACTCCCTGTGGGGAAGACCTGTGGTCCCCTGATGACACTGACAGATTGCTGACTCAAATATTTGAAGTGCTTTGTATTTCTCCCCCGGCAGTGGCTCCGCAGCAGCAGGGTGAGCTTTTTCATACGGTTAAGCCATGCTGGAAGTTCCCTGAGCAGTCTCACTTTAATAATCTAGTGCTCAAGGAATGGGAACGACCTAGCAAGCTGCCAGGGGTGCCTAAGAGTTGGGATAAGAGGTATCCCTTTCCTGCTGATGTTGTTAAGCGTTGGTCATGTCCTCCCGAGGTGGATGCGCCCGTTCTCGGGTTGTCCAGTACATCTGTCATGCATTCTCCTGATACTACCACCCTGCGGGATGGTGAGGACCGGCGCTTGGACCAACTGGCCTGTCACGCTTTTGCCTGTGTAGACATCAAGGACGCTTACCTTCATGTACCAATCTTTCCAGGTCATCATAGATTCCTCAGGTTCGCTCTGGAAGATCAGCACTACCAATTTGTGGCCTTGCCTTTCGGTATCACCTCGACTCCCAGGGTATTCACCAAGATGCTGGTGGGCGTAATGGCTTTTCTGAAATCTCAGGGCATCCGCATCCTTCCTTACTTGGACAACATTCTCATCAAGTCTCAGTCCTTCCAGCAGGCCGAGCTGGATACCCAGCTGGTGGTGTCCACACTGGAGTCCTTCGGCTGGGTGATCAACCACCCCAAGTCTTCCCTGTCACCGTCAATGGTGAAGTCCTTTCTGGGCATGACTCTGGATACATCTCAGGTCAAGATTTTTTTCCCTCAGCAGAAGGTGGAGAGTCTTCAAGCCCAAGTCAGACTTCTTATGTCTTGCCCTCATCCCTCCATCCGGCAGGGGATGCAACTGGTGGGCCTGATGGTGTCTTGCTTCGACTTCACCTCTTAAACTTCACCTCTTGTCGGTATGGGATCGGGACCCTCGGTCTCTGGATCAGGTGTTGGTTCTGTCCCCTCTGGCCAGACGGTCTCTCTCGTGGTGGCTGGACTCAAGAAACCTGTTGGTGGGCAGATCCTTTCTGGCCCCATGCTGGGAGACAGTCAACACAGATGCCAGTCTGACAGGTTGGGGGGCTTCTGGAAATCCCTGAAATTCCAGGGTCAGTGGGGCCCTCAGGAGGCCCACACCCCTATCAACATTCTGGAACTGAGGGCGATAAGGTTGGTTCTCGCCCAATTGACTCCACACCTTCGGGGTCGGGCAGTTCAGGTCCGCTTGGACAACCAGACGGCTATTGCCTACATCAATCATCAGGGAGGGACCCGGAGCAAGAGGGCCCTCAAGGAAGTGTCCCTGACACTGTCTTGGGCGGAGGAGAATGTTCCTTGCATCTCAGCTGTGTACATCCCTGGGGTGGAAAATCTGGAGGCAGACTCCCTAAGCAGGGGGATTTCTCGTCTGGGAGAATGGTTCCTCAGCAGCAGGGTGTTTCGCTCCCTGTGCCACCGCTGGGGTCAGCCAGATGTGGATCTGTTTGCGTCCCGTCAAAATCACAACCTTCCAGTCTTTGTCTCTCTGTCCCAGGACCCTCTGGGCTTGGCCGTGGATGCACTAGCAATGTCTTGGAAGAGCTTTCAGCTCCTCTATGTGTTCCCTCCTTTCCCTCTTCTGGGCAGGGTGCTGCGCAAGATTGCCCAGGAAGGGTTGCCAACCATTCTGGTGGCCTCCTGATGGCCAAGAAGGGTGTGGTTCGCAGACGGCGTGCAGTTGGCAGTAGATCAGTATGCCCTGCCCAAGGATCCAGACCTGCTCACCCAGGGGCAACTACGCCATCCCAATTTACAAACGCTGGCTTTAACGGCCTGGCTGCTGAAACCTCCATCTTGATGGAAAAGGGGCTGCCTGCCTCTGTTGTTAATACCATGATTCGGGCTAGGAAGAAGTCCTCGTCATCCATCTACTACAGGGTATGGCATGCTTACATTGACTGGTGTTAGTCTAAATTGCTTCCCTGTCGGGTGTTTTCTATCCCTGGGATTCTGGAATTCCTGCAACATGGTTTGGATTTGGGTCTTCAACTTAGTACCCTCAAAGGTCATGTTTCTACTTTGGCCAGGACTCTGAAGTTCTATTTGGTGGCCACTGAATCCTTCAGAAAGACTGATGCTCTTTTTGTGCTCCCGCCTGGACCTAAGAAGGGTCTGGCTCCAGTCCACTATCAGCAAGTGGATCCGCCAGGCTGTGGTACAGGCCTATTCTGCTAAGGGGAAGGAGCCTCCCTTCCGCCTTACTGCTCATTCTACTCGTGCTATTGGGGCCTCTTGGGCTTTTCAGCACCAAGCTTCTGTTGAACAAGTTTGCAAGGCCGCTACTTGGTCTTCTGTTCATACCTTTTCTAAGTTTTACAAGGTTGATGTTAGGGCCTCAGCTGATGCTGCTTTTGGTCGCAAAGTTCTGCAGGCGGCAGTGGTTTAAACTGCCCACTGTTACTTTTTGGGGATCCCACCCTACCTTACGGACACTGCTATTGGATGTCCCAGGAGTAAGGAATATTCTGGAACAGGACGTGCTGTATACTTAGAATAATACAATTCTGTGATTACTCACCTGTAGAATTGGTATTATAGGTATACAGCACGTCCTGTTCCATCCCACCCTTGTTATCATTATTCTTAGTTACCTCTGTATGGTGATTGTTCATATGTTCATTTTTGAATTTTTGTTATTATTGTTCTCCCGGCTTCTTGTTAACTGATTGTCAATACTGGGGAATTTGTGGGAGGTCCCTGACTTTTATAGGGTCGGGAGGAGCCACAAGCTGTTTTCTGCAGTCCAGCGCCATCTTGTGGATGTATTACCCAGGAGTAAGGAATATTCTGGAACAGGACGTGCTGTATACATATAATACCAGTTCTACAGGTGAGTAATCACAGAATTGTATTTTTCCATCGCAAGGTTGTCCATAGCCTTAAATAAAACTAAAAAGTGCAGAACTGTGTTACCCTTTTCTAGAAAGGCTTAAAGAATTGCCCTCCATTAAAAAACAAACCACCTCTCAGTGAATTAAACTGTGGTCATCCATTAAAATCTGGATTTGTGGATAAAGGAAAGGGCTAGATTTCAATTTCATCAGCTTAGTTCAGCAGTACAGAAGGATGAATTAGCTGTATAGAACTAAAGAGCTGCACAGAACTAGCAAACGCCATTTGGATCCTGGCACGCAGCCATAAAAAGTACTTTAGTAGAAAATGCCCATCTTAAAGAGGAACAAATCCCACCAGTGGCCAGCCTGAAATCTAAACTATTTCAGGGCCAGCCACTGGCCGAATCGGAATGCCCTGCTGTGTGAAAGCCCCCAGGACACTAGTAATCACTCACCTTTTCCTGGTTTAACGGCACATGCGCGGGCTCTCACCCAACCAGGCAAGGCAGCTCTGAAAGTTTACTATGGGGAGCCAGAGCGGCTGCATCCTCGTGCTGTGCGTGCACTCCAACCCTAGCCATTCAGACAGGCTGGGCTGCAAACCCAAACCCAAGCCCCATTGAAATGCGGACCCGAAATTTTGGGAACGATTCTGCTTCTGAGGGCCCCTCTGCTCCCCCACTCCTCACCCACTCAGGCAGAAGGGTGGGCGCCTGTCAAGGGCAGAATTGGGGCTATGAAAAAAAATGTGATGGGAATGGGTGGTGGTGTGGGATTAAGGGGTGCAGAGTGTGCAGTAGGAAGCGTTTTAACTTACCTGAGCCCCAATCTGGACCCTGGTCAGCAATCAGCGTTCCGGCTATCAAATGGCCTAGGGCCGGGGCTACAGAAAGATTGCCACCACTCCCATGAGCGAGGACACTCATAGTGCCAGCACTGCCATGGCATAAGAGACTTGACTGCTGGAACGTAGACCGCCGACCAGGGACCAGATCGGGAATCATGCAAGTTAAAGACGCTTCCTGCATAGGCAAGCTGGGTTGATGGGCTGCTGTTGGGCTGCTCAGCTTAGCGTCCTAGAAACATAGAAGGTTGACGGCAGAAGGAGACCATACGGTCCATATAGTCTGCTCTTATGTGTATACTGTATGTGCTCTTTATCTTAGGATAGATGTGTGCTTATCCCAGGCATATTTACATTCCCTTACTATCGATTTTTTAACTACCTCTGCTGGGAGTTTGTTTCAAGCATCAACTACTCTTTCTGTAAAATAATATTTTCGAACATTGCTCCCGATCTTCCCTCCGACTAGCTTCATGTTGTGTCTCCTTGTTCTATCATTAAGTTTCTTCTTAAAAGCACTTCCCTTCTGTACCTTATTCAATTCATTCACTTATTTAAAGGTCTCAGTCATGTCCTCCCTCTCCCTTCTTTCATCTAGACTTTACAAATTAAGTTCTTTAAGTCTCTCCTGAAGTTTTAAATTTAAGTCCTTCTACCATTTTTGTTGCCCGCCTTTGGACCCGTTCTATTTGAATAATGTCTTTTCCAGGTAAGGTCACCAGAACTGCACACAGTATTCTAGCTGTGGCCTCACCAGGGCTCTATACAGCGGCATCACAACCTCCCTCTTCCTACTGGTGATGCCTCAAGCTATGCAGTCGAGCATCCTGCTTGCTTTCCTACTGCCTGGCTACACTGTCCACTCCTCCTGCAGCTTTCAGTAATCACTTATCACGAAGTATCGCCACAACGCTGGCACTTAACATCACAAAGTATCGCCATAAGAAGTATCTCCACAATGTTGGCACTTATTATCATGAAGTATTGCCACAATGCTGGCATTTATCATCATGAAGTATCGCCACAACGCTGGCATTTATCATCATGAAGTATCACCACAACGCTGGCATTTATCATCACGAAGTATCACCACAAGGCTGGCATTTATCATCATGAAGTATCACCACAACGCTGGCACTTATCCTCAGGAAGTATCACCACAATACTGGCACTTATCATCATGAAGTATCTCCACAAAGCTGGCATTTATCATCATGAAGTATCTCCACAAAGCTGGCACTTATCATCATGAAGTATCACCACAACACTGGCACTTATCACTACGAAGTATCACCACAATGCTGGCACTTATCATGAAGTATCACCACAATACTGGCACTTGTCATCTCGAAGTATTGCCACAATACTGGCATTTATCATCATGAAGTATCGTCACAATACTGGCACTTATCATTATGAAGTATCTCTACAACGCTGGCACTTATTATCATGAAGTATCTCCACAACGCTGGCACTTATTATCATGAAGTATCACCACAACGCTGGCACTTATCATCATGAAGTATCACCACAACGCTGGCACTTATCATCACGAAGTATCACCACAATGCTGGCACTTATCATCACGAAGTATCACCACAATGCTGGCACTTATCATCACGAAGTATCACCACAATGCTGGCACTTATTATCATGCAGTATCACCACAATGCTGGTACTTATCATCATAAAGTATCACCACAACACTGGCACTTATCATGAAGTATCACCACAATGCTGGTACTTATCATCATGAAGTATCACCACAATGCTGGCACTTATCATCATGAAGTATCACCACAATACTGGCACTTATCATCATGAAGTATCTCCACAAAGCTGGCATTTATCATCATGAAGTATCTCCACAAAGCTGGCACTTATCATCATGAAGTATCACCACAACACTGGCACTTATCATTACGAAGTATCACCACAATGCTGGCACTTATCATCATGAAGTATCACCACAATACTGGCACTTATCTTGAAGCATCACCACAACACTGGCACTTATCACTACGAAGTATCACCACAATGCTGGCACTTATCATCATGAAGTATCACCACAATACTGGCACTTGTGATCTCGAAGTATTGCCACAATACTGGCATTTATCATCATGAAGTATCGTCACAATACTGGCACTTATCATTATGAAGTATCTCCACAACGCTGGCACTTATTATCATGAAGTATCTCCACAACGCTGGCACTTATTATCATGAAGTATCTCCACAACGCTGGCACTTATCATCATGAAGTATCACCACAACGCTGGCACTTATCATCACGAAGTATCACCACAATGCTGGCACTTATCATCACGAAGTATCACCACAATTCTGGTACTTATCATCATGAAGTATCACCACAACACTGGCACTTACCATGAAGTATCACCACAATGCTGGTACTTATCATCATGAAGTATCACCACAATGCTGGCACTTATCATCATGAAGTATCACCGCAATGCTGGCACTTATCATCATGAAGTATCGCCACAATACTGGCACTTATCATCATGAAGTATCTCCACAACGCTGGCACTTATCATCATGAAGTATCTCCACAGCACTGGCACTTATCATCACGAAGTATCACCACAACACTGGCACTTATCACTACGAAGTATCACCACAATGCTGGCACTTATCATCATGAAGTATCACCACAATACCGACACTTGTGATCTCGAAGTATTGCCACAATACTGGCATTTATCATCATGAAGTATCGTCACAATACTGGCACTTATCATTATGAAGTATCTCCACAACGCTGGCACTTATTATCATGAAGTATCTCCACAACGCTGGCACTTATTATCATGAAGTATCTCCACAACGCTGGCACTTATCATCATGAAGTATCACCACAACGCTGGCACTTATCATCACGAAGTATCACCACAATGCTGGCACTTATTATCATGAAGTATCACCACAATGCTGGTACTTATCATCATGAAGTATCACCACAACACTGGCACTTACCATGAAGTATCACCACAATGCTGGTACTTATCATGAAGTATCACCACAATGCTGGCACTTATCATCATGAAGTATCACCGCAATGCTGGCACTTATCATCATGAAGTATCGCCACAATACTGGCACTTATCATGAAGTATCTCCACAACGCTGGCACTTATCATGAAGTATCTCCACAACGCTGGCACTTATCATCATGAATTATCACCACAATGCTGGCACTTATCATCATGAAGTATCTCCACAGCACTGGCACTTATCATCACGAAGTATCACCACAAAACTGGCACTTATCATCACAAAGTATCACCACAATGCTGGCACTTATCATTATGAAGTATCTCCACAATGCTGGCACTTATCGTGAAGTATCACCACAATACTGGCACTTATCATCATGAAGTATCACCACAACGCTGGCACTTATCATGAAGTATAACCACAACGCTGGCACTTATCATTATGAAGTATCACCACAATAATGGCACTTATCATCATGAAGTATCACCACAATACTGGCACTTATCATCATGAAGTATCTCCACAGCGCTGGCACTTATCATCACGAAGTATCACCACAACACTGGCACTTATCATCATGAAGTATCACCACAATGCTGGCACTTATCATCATGATGTATCACCACAACACTGGCACTTATCATCATGAAGTATCACCACAATGCTGGCACTTATCATCATGAAGTATCACCACAATACTGGCGCTTATCATCTCAAAGTATTGCCACAATACTGGCATACATCATCACGAAATATCACCACAATACTGACACTTATCATTATGAAGTATCTCCACAACGCTAGCACTTATCATCATGAAGTATCTTCACAACGCTGGCACTTATCATCATGAAGTATCACCACAACGCTGGCACTTACCATCATGAAGTATCTCCACAACGCTGGCACTTATCATCATGAAGTATCTCCACAACGCTGGCACTTATCATCATGAAGTATCACCACAATGCTGGCACTTATCATCATGAAGTATCACCACAACGCTGGCACTTATCATCATGAAGTATCTCCACAACGCTGGCACTTATCATCACGAAGTATCACCACAATACTGGCACTTATGATCTCGAAGTATCACCACAACACTGGCACTTATCATCATGAAGTATCACCACAATGCTGGCACTTATCATCATGAAGTATCACCACAATACTGGCACTTATCATCTTGAAGTATTGCCACAATACTGGCATTTATCATCATGAAGTATCACCACAACACTGGCACTTATCATCTTGAAGTATTGCCACAATACTGGCATTTATCATCACGAAGTATCACCACAACACTGGCACTTATCATCATGAAATATCACCACAATGCTGGCACTTATCATCATGAAGTATCACCACAATACTGGCACTTATCATCTCGAAGTATTGCCACAATACTGGCATTTATCATCAGGAAGTATCACCACAATTCTGGCACTTATCATCATGAAGTATCTCCACAACGCTGGCACTTATCATCATGAAGTATCACCACAATGCTGGCACTTATCATCATGAAGTATCACCACAACGCTGGCACTTATCATCATGAAGTATCTCCACAACGCTGGCACTTATCATCACGAAGTATCACCACAATACTGGCACTTATCATTATGAAGTATCTCCACAATGCTGGCACTTATCATCATGAAGTATCACCACAATACTGGCACTTATGATCTCGAAGTATCACCACAACACTGGCACTTATGATCTCGAAGTATCACCACAACACTGGCACTTATCATCATGAAGTATCACCACAATGCTGGCACTTATCATCATGAAGTATCACCACAATACTGGCACTTATCATCTTGAAGTATTGCCACAATACTGGCATTTATCATCACGAAGTATCACCACAATTCTGGCACTTATCATTATGAAGTATCTCCACAATGCTGGCACTTATCATCATGAAGTATCACCACAATACTGGCACTTATGATCTCGAAGTATCACCACAACACTGGCACTTATCATCTTGAAGTATTGCCACAATACTGGCATTTATCATCACGAAGTATCACCACAATGCTGGCACTTATCATCATGAAGTATCACCACAATGCTGGCACTTATCATCATGAAGTATCACCACAATACTGGCACTTATCATCTCGAAGTATTGCCACAATACTGGCATTTATCATCAGGAAGTATCACCACAATTCTGGCACTTATCATTATGAAGTATCTTCACAGCGCTGGCACTTATCAGCATGAAGTATCTCCACAACGCTGGCACTTATCATCATGAAGTATCACCACAATGCTGGCACTTATCATCATGAAGTATCACCACAACGCTGGCACTTATCATCATGAAGTATAACCACAACGCTGGCACTTATCATTAAAGTGGACTGTCAGCCAGGGGTGATCGGCCCGGGAATCTATAAGATTCCCGGGCCAATCACCTCCCTCACCGCGGGACATCCGAGATCGGGATGTCCTGCGGTGAGGGACCCCCCCCAAAACCCCCGAAAAACACCGCGCGCCCCTCTAGACGTGCGCGCGCCCGCGCCGGCCGTTTCGGAATGGCGGGCGCGCGCACTGTCAGAGGGGCGCGCGGGAGGCGGCGGCGGACGCGCTGTCTTGTCCGCCGCCCCTCCCGCGCGCCCCTCTAGACGTGCGCGCGCCCGCGCCGGCCGTTTCTGAATGGCGCGCGCACTGTCAGAGGGGCGCACGGGAGGCGGCGGCGGACGCGCTGTCTTGTCCGCCGCTGTCGCCCGCTTGTCCGTGGCTACGTGGGAGCGTGGTGAGGTGAGTTTCTTTCTGGGGGGTTTTACACAGCGGGGCACCCCTAACCGGGGTGCCCCGCTGAAGTGGACCAAAACCCAGGATAGTCAAAATCCTGGGTGTTGGTCCACTTTAAGTATCTCCACAACGCTGGCACTTATCATCACGAAGTATCACCACAACACTGGCACTTATCATCATGAAGTATCACCACAATGCTGGCATTTATCATCACGAAGTATCACCACAATACTGGCACTTATTATGAAGTATCTCCACAACGCTGGCACTTATCATTATGAAGTATCTCCACAACGCTGGCACTTATCATCACGAAGTATCACCACAACGCTGGCACTTATCATCATGAAGTATCACCACAATGCTGGCACTTATCATCATGAAGTATCACCACAATGCTGACACTTTCATTAAGTATCACCACAATGCTGGCACTTATCATCATGAAGTATCACCACAACGCTGGCACTTATCTCAAAGTATTGCCACAATACTGGCATTTATCATCATGAAGTATCAGCACAATACTGGCACTAATCATCATGAAGTATCTTCACAAAGCTGGCACTTATCATCATGAAGTATCACCACAACACTGGCACTTATCATTACGAAGTATCACCACAATACCGGCACTTATTATGAAGTATCGCCACAACGCTGGCACTTATCACCACAGCGCTAGCAATGATTCATCACACCAGGAACGCAGAGGCAGAGAGGTGAATCAGCTTTTGTGGCGGGCAGGTCCATTTGGGGTCCCGTCATGGTACCAAGAAGACGTTCACCGAATCTATCGCTGCGCATGGTAATATACCTTTCATCGGTAATGGTAGGGGCAAGTTCCCACTAGCGAGAAGAGTCTTTCCCTAGAACTTGCTAGAAAATGGCTAGGCACCCAAGTGATGTCTTTGTGATGGAAAGCACCCTCTCTCTCAACAGGATATGAGTTAATGTTGACTATGAATTCAAAAGATATTAGGATGCATATCAGCTTTTACTGGAATCTTCATAAACAAGTTTATGTAGCAAACAAATATGGAACCAACGCTGTGTTTTGGCTGTATAATTATGAGCTTAAAGTGGACCAACACCCAGGGGGATGTCCCGCGGGGAGGAACCCCCCAGGAGGCCCACAATCCTTACCTTACCGGCGATCCAACGGCGCATGCGCGAGACGCGGCCGCGTCTCTCGCTTCCCTCTAGCAGGGCGCGCTCCCGCGCCGGCCGTATTGTGAGTGGCCGGCGCAGGCGCGCTCCCTGTTAGAGGGAAGCGAGAGACGCAGCCAATGACAGCGCTCTGGTATGCGCGGCCAAGCGGCTTTGGACGCGCATACCAGAGAGGCTCTGAGCGCTGTCATTGGCCGGACGAGGTCACGTGGGAGCGGGGAGAGGTGAGTTTTTGCGGCGATCGGGGGGGGGGGTTTCACACAGCGGGGCACCCCCGACCGGGGTGCCCCACCTAAGTGGACCAACACCCAGGATAGTCAAAATCCTGGGTGTTGGTCCACTTTAATCACCTAAAAATGGGCCTAATCATGTAATTAACTCATAATTTGGGATAGCCATTATCTGCTTCACGTCCCTAGACTGTTTAATCCCGATTTTTACTACAGGGTCCTCCATTGCAATAATGTAGTGAGAGTGTAGAAAGCCATAATTCAATCCTGGAGTAGGCAGAGAGTGGAGACTGCTCACTCTAACCAGTCGGTAACTTTTACAACACCTTAGATAGATGGATGGAGGAGCTGTTTCGTTTATATGTCCAGTCAGTATCGTTAAGAGCTATATTGTTTCATAATCCATCAGAGGGAGATACTGAGGCACCTAATTTAACAGATTGCATTATGTCTCAAAGATTTGGGGGGTAGGAAAAGAGCCTCTGGGCTGTCATTGGTGGGTGTGATTTTGTGGTAATTGTTGAGCTACATTGCTCCTGCCTGCTGCCTGTGCTGAGTGCATCACTTCACCCTTTATAGGTAGAACTGCTGAGAGGAGTATAGCTTGAGTACAACTGCAGTTGCCTGGTAACCAAGCCAGATCTGTGCCTATTTGCAGTGTGATCTACCCCCCCCCCCCCCCCCAGGCTGCATTATAAATACATCACAAGATCACTTTACTAAGATAGGGCTGCCCTGCACAATCCCATAATTACAACTCTAAATGTCTTATGCCCCAGCCCCCACCACCCCTTTAGGCAAGTAATATGAGACAAGGGGCCCATAACATTAAGTCAGGATCTGCACAACAAGGCTTGTTGGGGACTCCTGATGGGAGGTTCAGGGGACATTTTGTATTACTCTTAGCCTGGCTGGTTGGGGGTTAGAGGTTGGGCTCGTGGTGTGTGAGTGTGATTGGTTAGGTGTTGGGCTCTTGGTGTATGAGTGTGATTGGTTAGGGGTTGGGATCGTGGTGTGTGATTGTGATTGGTTAGGGGTTGGGCTTGTGGTGTGTGAGTGTGATTGGCTAGGGGTTGGGCTCGTGGTGTGTGAGTGTGATTGGTTAGGGGTTGGGCTCTTGGTGAGTGTGATTGGTTAGGGGTATGGCTCGTGGTGTGTGAGTGTGATTGGTTAGGGGTTGGGCTCTTGGTGTGTGTGTGATAGGTTAGGGGTTCGGCTCTTGGTGTGTGAGTGTGATTGGTTAGAGGTTGGGCTTGTGGTGTGTGAGTGTGATTGGTTAGGGGTTGGGCTCGTGGTGTGTGAGTGTGATTGGTTACGGGTTGGGCTCTTGGTGTGTGAGTGTGATTGGTTAGGGGTTGGGCTCTTGGTGTATGAGTGTGATTGGTTAGGGGTTCGGCTCTTGGTATATGAGTGTGATTGGTTAGGGGTTGGGATTTTGCTGTATGAGCTTGATTGGTTAGGGAGTTGGGTTCTTGGTGTATAGGTGTGATTGGTTAGGCGGTTGCATTCTTGGTGTATGAGTGTGACTGGTTAAAGCTTGGGTTCTTGGTGCATGAGTAAGATTGGTCAGGGGTTGCACACTTGGGTGTCTGAGTGTCAGTTATTAGGGGTTGGACTCCTGGTGTGTTAGTATGAATGGCTAGAGGTTGGGCTCTTAGTGTGCGAGTGTGATTGGTTAGGGGTTGGGCTCATGTTGTATGACTATGATAGGTTAGGGGTTGGACTCTTGGTGTGTTAGTCTGAATGTCTAGAGGTTGGGCTTTTAGTGTGCGAGTGTGATTGGTTAGGGGTTGGGCTCATGTTGTATGAGCAAAGGGGGAGGGAGCAGCTCCATCAATATTATTTATACAAAATTATCAACATTATTATTCAGGGCCTGGGAACCAATTCACCGCCCAGTTTAACCCTATCATCTAAGTATTAAGCACCAAACATGTCTAGCTATGTGGAAAGAGAGATTTGGCTGCACATATCTGCAGATACATGTGGAAGCCACACTGCCCCGGCAAGGCACTCTGCATTTAGTGTGGTCCCTACTCTTATTTTTGAGTCCCCAAAGTTGGGCCATGCAATGTAGCCAGAGCTACTCACCTGGGAAGCTGCCAGCCTCCCTTTAGAACACTCCATAGGGAGAGATCCATGGTGGCTTAATCCCCCCCTGTGTGTGTTCATGGCAATTCAAACTGAGCAAAGGGGGTGGGAGCAGCTCCATCAATATTATTTATACAAAATTATCAACATTATTATTCAGGTCCTGGGAACCAATTTACCGCCCAGTTTAACCCTCTCATCATCTAAGTATTAAGCACCAAACATGTCTATCTATGTGGAAAGACAGAGATTTGGTTGCACATATCTGCAGATACACGTGGAAGCCACACTGCCCCGGCAAGGCACTCTGTGTTTAGTGTGGTCCCCTACTTTGGGGACTCAAAAATAAGAGTAGGGACCACACTAAACATAGAGTGCCTTGCCGGGGCAGTGTGGCTTCCACGTGTATCTGCAGATATGTGCAACCAAATCTCTGTCTTTCCACACAGCTAGACATGTTTGGTGCTTAATACTTAGATGAGGAGAGGGTTAAACTGGGCGGTAAATTGGTTCCCAGGCCCTGAATAATAATGATGATGATTTTGTATAAATAGTGATGGAGCTACTTCCACCCCCTTTGCTCAGTTTGAATTGCCATGAACACACACAGGGGGGGATTCAGCCACCATGGATCTCTCCCTGTGGAGTGTTCTAAAGGGAGGCTGGCAGCTTCCCAGGTGAGTAGCTCTGGAAAAATAAGAGTAGGGACTACACTAAACACAGAGTGCCTTGCCGGGGCAGTGTGGCTTCCACATGTATCTGCAGATATGTGCAACCAAATCTCTGTCTTTCCACATAGCTAGACATGTTTGGTGCTTAATACTTAGATGATTAGAGGGTTAAACTGGGCGGTAAATTGGTTCCCAGGCCCTGAATAGTAATGTTGATAATTTAGTATAAATAATATTGATGGAGCTGCTCCCACCCCCTTTGCTCACTCATGTTGTATGACTGATTGGTTAGGGGTTGGACTCTTGGTGTGTTAGTCTGAATGGCTAGAGGTTGGGCTCTTGGTGTATGAGTATGATTGGGTTGGGGTGGGGATCTTGGTGTGTGATTGGTTAGGGGTTAGACTCTTGCTGTGTTAGTCTGAATGGCTAGAGGTTGGGCTCTTGGTGTATGAGTATGATTGGGTTGGGGTGGGGATCTTGGTGTGTGATTGGTTAGGGGTTGGACTCTTGGTGTGTTAGTCTGAATGGCTAGAGGTTGGGCTCTTGGTGTATGAGTATGATTGGGTTGGGGATCTTGGTGTATGAGTATGATTGGGTTGGGGATCTTGGTGTGTGAGTGTGATTGGTTAGGGGTTGGACTCTTGGTGTGTGTAGGTGATTGGTTAGAGGTTGTGCTCATGTTGTATGGCTGTGATTGCTTAGGGGTTGGACTCTTGGTGTATGGGTGTGATTGGTTAGGAGGTTGGATCCTTGCTGTGTCATTGGTTATGGGTTAAGATCTTGGTTTGTGATTGCAATTGGGGTGATAGGGAATAGGCCCAGGGCTGTGTCCTCCCCAGCGAGATTGTAAACTGAAATAGCCTCATGTTGTTATTTCTTTAATAGTTAGTATTTGGACTAAGCCTATGCGGCATGTGTCGTAAGCTTGTTGGAAAGGTAAGATTATAGGGGGAATGGGGGGGTTACACAACACAGCATCCCAGTTTGGGGTGCCCCGGGAAGAGGGAATACGCTGGCCCTAGAGTCTCAGACTCCAGGGCTAGTTTTGGTCCACTTTAAACTATTTTTTTGCCACCCCATGGCATCTTTGAGATCAACGATTGCTTGATCTCAATAATGCTGGCTGGATCCCTGTAGACTGAGAAGCACTAGGGGAAGGTGGAGGGGGGGGGGGGTTAGAAAACAGGCATATTGGGAAAGAGTTGCACTTTAATATGCACAGTAAATGGGGCTGATAGACAAGAGCCCGCAAATGCATGTGGGACTGGACGTGGGTTTTTTTGGGTGAACTGGGGTTCACACAGTGAAGCATCTCTTTATTAATCGGCATACAGTCTTGTTTAAACCGGACCTTCACCATGATTTATTGAAAAGCCCAAACCCTTAAAAAAATGATTCCCCAGCATATAAGATTAATATATTTTACGTTTCTAGTCACTTACTTATTATTCTTTCCCCCACTGGGCTGCAACTCTGTTCAGGATTTTAGGATATGGGTGCCGCCATCTTGACTCAGAAGCATCACACTTACTGAGGAAAGGAGAGGGGGATAAAGTACAGGGGGTGGGTTATAGCTGTGATTTGCTCAGACAGAGAAGAGCTGGGGTCAGGAAAAGGTCAGCAATCCCAGAATGCAGAGCAGCACAGTCAGAGGCACTTCCTGTTTGCAGGCTGCCTGATGTTCCATGAGCCGCCATCTTGAATGTTTAAAGGCTCAGAAAATGCAGTAGATGCAGGTAGGATGATTTTTAATGTGAGCAATCTGTATGTACAGGGTGTGGGAAACATATAAGATAGGCTCTTATTCAGAGTGAAGAACTGCTTTAAATCGGGTCAAGATCCTGGATTTTGACTATCCTGGTTTTGGTGAAAGCCTCCGATTGCACTCGCCTTTTCCTAGTCCTACGGTGCATGCCCAGCCCTCTCGTCTAATCAGCATGCTCAGATCCGCTCATGCTGCTGGCCTCGGAATCTAAAAGACTCCAAGGCCGGCCACTAGCCTGCTCCTGGGGCATCCTATAGGGGGATGCCCCACTGTGTAAATCCCCCCACAAAGGTGAGTTTACCAGGGGCTTACCCCAGTGGGGCATCCGGATTTAGGAAGGCTAGCTGCTAATGGTGGATGGGTTTTGGTCCACTTTAATACTTTTAAAGACTAGACCAGCACCATATATTTCTTATTTTTGGGTGATTATGTTTGTTCTCAAAAGCCAGTGAATTGGCAACGCAACTAAACCCCACCCACCGCCACGCCCATTATGCTCTACACTGGTCCCCAAGGTTGCTCTGTGTAATTGTGGAAGGTGGCAACGGAGCAGCAACAAACCACCCTAGGGAGACATCCAAACACACACTGCGCCTGCGCAGCTATGCGAAACCACGGCCATATAAGGTAGGCTTCCTGAATATGCATAGGACGCCATGTTACGTGTGGCAACGTAAGGAAACTCAGGCGCAACGCTATTGCTACGAAGTACCTCAGCACACGATGTCGGAGCATATCCGAGTATCCCCATTGCTATCCTGGGATAAAATAAGAAATTACATTTAAAGGGCCAAACCGCCATATTAGTTGGGGAACGACACTGTCTCTTGACCACCATGTTAGTTGTGGCGCCCCCTGGCAAATGTATTTACACTTTCTAGGTTGCGGAGTTCCGCCCACCCCGGAGAAAGGGGGCGTGGCTGTTGTAGAATTGGGCGAATAGCTGTCAGGGTGAGAAGGTGGGCGGGTCCCGCGGAAGCTTCACATACCGGATTCTGACATACCGGATCCGGAAGCCTGGTTTTCCCTGACTCCAAATCAATACAGGAGAATAGCAAAAGGCGATTTGAATGTTTATTGTGGTGACAGTTGCGCCGGGCCCGCGCTCTCCGCTGTGCTCTCTGTTCTCCGGCCCCCGGGGGAGCCCCGGATAATGCTCAGCCGCCCGGAGGGACGGTAAGCGGTGCTCGGGGGATGTTTGCAGGCTCGCTGCTCTCTATTGGTGAGTCCCGGGGGTGCGGGGGCCCATTCTGCAGGGGATTGCTGGTCGGTGGCAGCTGGCTCATCTTCTTGCCCTATAGTCCATGTTAGATGCCCTGGGCTGACTTGTAGGCTGCATCCTTGATCCTGCAGGTAGAGTGCCGCCACAAGCTTGCCTAGTTATGCTCACATCAGCCCGGGGCTTCTGATTGGCTGCCACTTCAGCTTGGATGAATGGGGTTCTGGGTGCTGCTTCTCTTTCTGTAGTGTTGTCTTTAACGATCTGAGGCAGACCCCAAGCCAAAAATGATTGAAGGACTGCTCACCCCACCAGGCATCCTGGTTTGCCGGGCAGGCGTCAGCACTGGGCAGGTGCCAGGGGCCCTGCACCTTGGGAGGGCCACCTCATTCCCTCTACACTGGGCAGCCCCTATGCAGGACGCAGGTCTGTGCAGTAACCAGGACTAAGGACTGGCAGCCAGGGACAGATTGGTCATTGGGAGAGCCTTTCTTTCTTTCTATCAGTCCTTCTATTATTTGTTTCTTCTACTCCTTTCTTTCTTTTATTCATTCTTTTCTTTCCTTCTTTCCCTTTGTTCCGTCAGTCATTTTATTATTTCTTTTCTTCTATTCTTGCTTTCTTTTATCTGTTTATTCTGCCATTCCTTTTCTTTCTTTCTTCACTCCTTTCTTTTTTCTGCATTTTATCTGTCAGCCCTTCTTCTTTCTATTTTCCTTCTTTCTCTCCTTCCATCTCTTCTTTTGTTTCTCACATTCCTTGTCTCTCTCTCTCTCTCTTTCCTGCTTGAGTTTTTCTCACGCATTCATTCTTTCTTTTTTCTTTGTTTCACTCACTCGTTCTTTTTTGTGTCTTTCTTTCTTTCTATCTTTCTTTTTGTCATTCCTTTTTTGATGTTTCCTGCTCTAATTTTTCCTGTCATTTCTTTTATTTTTTTCATTCTTTATTTCCCTTTATTTCTGTCATCCCTTCTATAGTTTGTCATTCCTTCTATTATGTTTTACTTTCTATTCTTTGTCAGTACTCACCATACACGCAACTTTATCACCATGTATGGAGCATCATACTGAGACTCTATTGCCCAGGGACCTGCATAAACCTAGAGCCGGCCCTGCTGGTTTGCCCTGCCTGTGGTGCAAGCATTAAAGAGGACCTCAGACTGGGGTCTGCTCGCTCTCTAAGCATGAGGCAATGTGATAGCCCCGATGCTCGCCATTTCTATGTTCCCATCTGTCACATGAGCGGCAGCTGCATGCCGAGGTGGTAAGTAACCATGGTGCAATGGGACTTCCCAAAACAGGGATGAGAGGGCGTGCACTTGTGTTGACAGGAGGTCCTCTCTGAAGTGGTTCCCTCAAAATTAGGAATTCTCCCTCTACCCCAGCTTTACTCCACTTCACTTCACAGGGGCATCCTCATTTGGAAGGCCTCACTGCATAGATTTCACAGGGCCCCATAGCAAAAATCACTGCCCCCCCCCCCCAAAGAATACAAGGCCTAACCCGCAGCGGTAAAATACCTTCAGCAAAGTGCAGGGATTGGTTTGTAAGTAGACCAGGCTTGGACTTATTCGCCAGGTAGGGCAGTGATGGAGGTCACTGTTCTATGACAGGCAAGCTCAGCTTATCCACTCATGCACAATACATTTAGGTTAAAAGAACTAGTATTGTTTGCCACTGAGCATTTATTGTCATTAATGGCACTTCTCTGCCTCTCAGCTGATGTTTTTTCTAGTGCAGTGGAAAGCTTGTTTACATATAGATATTAACTGTAAGGTGGGTCCCCAGATTCCATTCATTTTGTGGCCCCTGACACTCCAGTCTGACACTGTCGGTGACTGTGGTGTAGGTAGTGTTCCTGGTTGTTAGGGTCTGGAGAGGTCCGTTTCTTCCTGGGGTGCTTGTTACCCCCAATGCCCTTTACAAACTGTGCTCAGGTGGGGGCACTGTGACCTGGTCTGGTCACGTGCAGAACCTATGGTGCTCCTTGTAGACAGCGCTAATATTGAACACTGCTGTCGCCCCACATGTACCCGGTAGTAGCCTTATTCTTTTTTGGGGCCGGGGTCTAAGGGTTTTGGTTAGCCTTAAAAGGAAGTTTCTATCTCTGGTGTTCAACATCACAATGAGCAACTGTTTGAGTTTGCCAGGAAGACCAGAACTTGCTGTGTGCTCCCCCGCCTGGGAGAACCTAATTGGCCATGTGTGGCATGAGTGCAGTGATAGTAAGTAACTAGTAAGTCATGATTCGGGATTTCAGTCCACCGTAAGAAAACCTACCCAGTTCTCCCCCCCCCCCCCCCCAAATCTCACCAATCTGCTGCCCACCCCCCTCTGGTTTTACCTTTGGGCATTTTTTACTTCCATCCATCTTCTGCGTCCCTCAGATTCCGCCGATCTTCTGACGCACGGCGCCATCTTGCATCCCATAATGCACTGTGCAGTGCTGATGAATGGGATGCAGTTGAGCTGCTTGAAATCTCACGAGACTTCGCTGAGTGGCACAAGATTTAGAGATGGCCGGCTAAAGCCGTTCTGACCAAGCCGGCACGGGGGGCAGCGATCGGGCCCTTAAGCAGCCGGATGCGACAACATCCAAAAGATAAGTAGGGGCCAATAGAGGAGGGAATCTGCCCCTTTTTGTTTTTTTTAAGAAAAGAGGACCCACCCGTTTGGCTTGGAATCCCCTGTTGGAAACAGCACTTCCATGTTTCTATCTGTTGAATGCTTAGCCTGCAAATGCTGACAATGCAGTCAATCTTCTCAGGCAGCCACTGGGTAGGTGCGGCGGTTTTCTTTTTTTTTTAATAGCCAAATTGTGTCTAACATCATTGGAGAGATGGGTAGCGGTAAGTTTTATTAGTGTAGATGTCCGCTTTAATGTTTGTGTGACAGGCACTTCCCGCATCATGCTACATCGGAAGGGGGGTGTAAGTGGACTTCTAGTAGATTTTGTTTGGAGGTCCACTTTAAACTTTGCCATTGATCTTCACCTGAAGGCTGTATTCCAAAACCATTAGGCTTAGTAGTAGTAAACCAAAACCAGAACTAGCATCCGGTTAAATACCCACCCTGGCAACTGGACTGGATTTCACATAGTGGGACTTCCCACATAGGATTTCCCCACTACTTGAAATCCAGACAAGTTGCCTGATATTTTTAACTCTCTGGTGAACCCTCAGTGCATGTATTGCCAGCAGCAGCATCTTTCTTGGTCTGTGCATGGCTATGCCTGCCATAACTCAATGGCTAGTGTGGCTACTCGCAGCCATAGAGGGATGCAGAGGGTGCTGCGTGGCAACAAAGTTGTGGCTCAGCTTCCATTGCCATGCAAATTTATGAAGAAAAGAAACTGATTGGAACAAAGCCATGTCTGTGCTGTGGGAACACCAGCGAGGTATATATATCTGGCGTTTGGCATAGTTTCACACAATTCGGGATGTCCCAAGGGTACGAACCAAAACCTTGCATGGTGAAAATTCTATTTTCAGTGGCTCTTATTGTACAACATAGGGCTGAGAGAAGGGCTCCCTGCGCAGCGCCAAGTGAGTATATTAAAGGCAATTTACAGTCAAAAGGGACTCGCTCATGGTTGCACTCATGGTCTACCTCTTTATGGGGCCTCCCAAATTGCTATGTCCCGCTAGTTGAAACCCCAGAGGTCGTCTGATTGGATCACCTCCAAGCTCCTGCCCCATCTTGGTGCTATAGCCACGCAGATAACAGCACAGAACAATCATAATACTAGCTTATTGTGAATAGCTGACAGCGGGACCAACATCCGTTAAAGTAAAAATGGGTGTTGGTCCAGTTTAGACCAGACCAACACAACAAACAGTGCTCCTATGCATCCTTCCCCAGGGAATCCCCCAATTTACATTGCTGCACATAACAATTAATTTATCTTTTTATCACACTGTAGTGAATTTTAGAAACAAACACATTTGCAGGTCAAGGTGCTGCTGGGTTTCCTGTTACTGTGCATTGTCAATTATGTCAGTTGAATCCAGGCAGCATGGCTGAGATGCTGGGAGAGGAAGCTCCAAAATGGCCGCTACCTTTCTTTTCCAACAGTGCCAGTCTGTTGGTCCGGTTCTGTGATTGAATTGAGCACCGAACTTTACTGGCTGAACAGCACATGCATGAGTTCTGGGTACAAGGGAAAGGTGAGTTTATGGGCAGTCATGGGGATACACACAATGGGGCAATCCCAAATCAGGATGCCCCCATTCCAGTGTGTGTGTGTTGGGTGCAGTGGAGTAAAATCCAGATAGACATTAGTGGTATAACAGGAACTGGCTTTACTGGAACAAGAGCCAGGAGGTGTCCACCTGCTGTTCCAGAGCCTCTGGGGTCCTTCGTCCGCTCCTTTTTCTAGCAGAAGTGGTCAAAGTAACCACCCTGTCAGCCTTTGGAAGTGGCTCTGAGAGCTCCCCCCTGGGTGTGGCTTCAAAGGAATCCTCCTAGCGTTATTTTCAATAACCATAACCCACAGTGGCCCATTGGTTGGTATTTGCAGCCAACATGTGAAAGAGAAAGTGATGACTTCACTATAGGACTATAGTCCTTTTTTTAATGCTACCAGTAAAATTTGGAGCCGACCGCTTCTATTGAAATGAATAGTCCTATAGCCAAAAAAAAATAGGTTGCACAGTAACAGGTGTAAATGCTAGTTAGACGCATCTTCATCTGCATGCTAAATACCCCCCCCCCCCCCAGAGGTGGCCCCAGACCTTTTCCCAAGGAGTAGAAATTCTCCTTCCATCATCTTGAAGGAGTATGTTCAGTCAAGGACTTTGCATTATCGTGGATATTTGCATTAAAAAAGATAAATAATTAAATAGCCACACAATAGCTTCTAAGGTGTATAAATAAGGCAATGGTAAAGGTAAAAAATATATGCCCTAATTTTACATTTTAAAATGAAAATGGCTCGGTCTATTTGCTGAATGGGGGGGGGGGGGGTCCTGCTCAGTTTAGTCAGTGGGGCGATAGCAGAAAGGCACAGCATTTACCACACTGGTCTCCAAGCAACAGCTGCAGTGAACTTGCTCCAGCTTTTTTCCCTGGCAGGCGCCGTACACGGCAGTAACAGCTCTGTGTGTGAGGTGCTGCTTCTGTGATGAGCTCATCATGTGACTCAAATATGTAAAATCTCTACAAAATAAACTCAACCGACGAATAATTTCTATTTTCAATGAATGTGCATATATTATTAAAGCAGAACATAACCCTGAGTGGCCAACCCTGGAGTATAAAAGACTCTAAGGGCCGTGTGAAATGCCACCCGGTCGCCACAAAACCCATCTTTTTCCTGCCTCCCATGGTGATGTAAATAGCTGTGGCTGCATCCTCAATCTCTGGGTTGAGGCGCGCTCCCATGGATAGCCAATCAGCTAGGCTGGGCGCCCAGGGGTGCAGCCGCTCTGGCTCCCCATTGCTGAGCTCTGTGTGCAAATAGCCATTTGATAGATAGAAGCCCTCAACACAGAACCTTTTTGTTTTGTAGGATGTTCAGAAAATAAAGGCTGTGTTGACAGTTTGAATGTGTAGAAGAGGTGTGTCACTGGAAAGCTTTGTAGGTTAAGCCTGATATGACTTTAATAGCCTATAAAATAAAAGCTGTCTACAAAAAATGTCTACAGGCAAAGTTTGTGTTAAAGTGGACCAAAACCCAGGATTGTGATCGGGGGTGCCCCGCTGTGTGAAACCCCCCCTGGTCGCTGAAACCAACTCACCCATTTCTGGTCCTATGGCGCATGTGCGCTGCTCGTCCAATCAGCGAGCTTTGTCTGAGATGTGTGGCTCCGAGCGCGCTACGGGGGACTGCATCATGCATGCGCCATTGGACCGGAAAAGAAGGTAAGTGAACCTGGGAGGGTTTCACACAGTGGGGCATCCCGATTTTTGATGCCCCGGGGGGAGGGAATCAATCGGCCCGGGAATCTTATAGATTTCTGGGCCGATCGCAGTGGGTTTTGGTCCACTTTAAATAGCGTGACTCCTCTTCTCTGTCCCTCTCTTGGGAGACATTTACATACAATTTGATACTATGTAAGCTAACTAGGAATCTCAAAATGTACCTTTTCCGTGGATCCACCAGCAGCTGGTCCTGTGCCCAAATGACTGTATGAAAGAGGGGAGTTTTGCATGTTCATATGATTTAGCAATGGAACAAATGTCTTTTTTTTCCTACTCTTGTCCCAAGTGAAAACATAGAAACAAAGAAGGTTGATGGCAGAAAGAAAGCATACGCTCCATCTAGTCTGACCTTATGTGTATACTGTATGTGCTCTTTATCTTAGGATATATGTGTGCTTATCCCAGGCATGTTTAAATTCACTGACTGTAAAATAATATTTTCTAACATTGCTCCTGATCTTCACCCCCCCCCCCCCGACTAGCTTCAGGTTGTGCCCCCTTTTTCTATCATTAAGTTTTTTCTTAAAAACACTTCCCTCCTGAACCTTATTCAATCATCCTTTCACATATATAAAGGTCTCCATCATGTACCCTCTCTACCTTCTTTCTTCCAGACTGTACAAATTAAGTTCTTTAAGTCTCTCCTGATAAAATGTGGTAAAAACGCTGAAACCTCCCAAAACAGGTGTAAAATATTAGTGTGTTTTAGTGCTGTTTTATGTTTTTGTATGTACTTTTAACACATTACTTGGAGCAGGTGTAAAAAGTGCTCATTCCCACTTTTTAAAAATAGAAAATGCCATGCCGGCAATTAACAGCATGTTACTTGGTGGTGGTGTGGGGGATGATCATCCAGCCACCCACCTGCTTGTGTCCCTTCTACCCCTTACCAGTTCACAAGGATAAAAGTTAAAAGATGCCGCATTTATATATTAAAAAAAAAAAAAATCAGTTTAACAGTACCAACCCCTCTGTCCCTGCCCTGGTGGTGTCCTCTCAGCAGGTCTGAAGTTCTGGGACACCTTCTTGATCTGGCAGATAGGTCTCCTGATGATGGAGGCGGCTATAGTGACTGCCCTGTCAGCATCTGCTGTTGATGGGTAATGCTGGATTCTATCCTGTGCCATCCCGGGCCTGACCATGGGGTTAGGTTTTATGGTAGGTCAGGATGCCGGCACTTGCCATCAATCACAGGTGCACTGCCACACTCTCTCCACTGCAATGGAGGTAGTGGACTGGGGCCTGACATGTCCCTATCCATTGTAGTGAATGTGACTGATGGCAGGGAGCAGAGGACTGGCACGGAAGTGTCTGTGAATGGAGTATGAGGCCTCCGGACGGGGTTTGAATGAGTCTCTAGTTAAGGGTCCTCACTCAAATCATTTGGGCAGATTAGTTTTTTTCCAGGACCCCATGCCACGTTACAGTGGGGTCACACAATCACAGGTGACACATATGACTAAGGACCATCTTGGGTCAGAAATGCTTTATCCGTGTCTGAGAAAATCGGAAGAAGAATTCTAGTTACTAGTTATACTAGTTATTTTTGTAAATATGAATATATATATAAATATCATATACACAGAGCAAAGTGTTCTTAGTAATGATTACTGTTAAACTTATAACATGTTTAACTGTGTCTGGTATATCCAGTACAAGAACTAAAAAGTTATTTCAATAGGTCTTTTTGTTGGAAGGACAGCAGATGGTCAATATGCCTTCAATACCGCTAATGAGTGGAACCGCACAACTCTTCACCAAGTGCCCGCCACCTGAATCAAATACCCTTACCAGACAATTACATCTATTGGGCGTTTCAATTTAGGTCCACAGCTTTTCCTCGTTCTGGTTCTCACAAAACTTCTTCCACAAAAACGGCCAATTTAACCCTCCAGGGTATTAAAGCTCAATATATGAGCATAAAGATGTCTCCTAAGGGGAACTTTCCCAGAGGTACATAGGAGAAAAGACACTAAAATAGCGTAATATTGCTTTTAATGGACTCAGTTAAAAGTATATAAAATGTGCACTCACATTTCCTAAGACAGTTTCCAGCAAAAAGTGTATAACAGGCAAGGATCACACCGCTTACTTCCTACACCGCGGCCGCAGGTGTTCCAATGATGACAGGTGGATGAAAGGGAATGCGGGTCCTCCTGAAAGATGTATTCACTGTGGATCGTGACCGCCTCAGACTGAGGCGGCAAGGCGGTCACGATCCACAGTGAATACATCTTTCAGGAGGACCCGCATTCCCTTTCATCCACCTGTCATCATTGGAACACCTGCGGCCGCGGTGTAGGAAGTAAGCGGTGTGATCCTTGCCTGTTATACACTTTTTGCTGGAAACTGTCTTAGGAAATGTGAGTGCACATTTTATATACTTTTAACTGAGTCCATTAAAAGCAATATTACGCTATTTTAGTGTCTTTTCTCCTATGTACCTCTGGGAAAGTTCCCCTTAGGAGACATCTTTATGCTCATATATTGAGCTTTAATACCCTGGAGGGTTAAATTGGCCGTTTTTGTGGAAGAAGTTTTGTGAGAACCAGAACGAGGAAAAGCTGTGGACCTAAATTGAAACGCCCAATAGATGTAATTGTCTGGTAAGGGTATTTGATTCAGGTGGCGGGCACTTGGTGAAGAGTTGTGCGGTTCCACTCATTAGCGGTATTGAAGGCATATTGACCATCTGCTGTCCTTCCAACAAAAAGACCTATTGAAATAACTTTTTAGTTCTTGTACTGGATATACCAGACACAGTTAAACATGTTATAAGTTTAACAGTAATCATTACTAAGAACACTTTGCTCTGTGTATATGATATTTATGTTTGCTGCTTTGAACTTGATGGAATAGTTAAGTCTTTACACGTCGAGCATTTAATAATTAATTCATTTTTATATAAAGAAGAGCTATTTAAAAACTTTATAAGTAAATTAATAGCGCGGGTGTATATATATATTGTTACATGAATATATATATATATATATATATATATATATATATATATATATATATATATATATATATATATATATATATATATATATATATATATCTCAGTTAGCTTTTACAGTTTAGTCATTTATCCACCTTAAGATTTCTCAAATTCATCAATATTATTTTTTATTTTTACAGTGCACCACTTTCCGTGTACATATTTGAAGGTGTCTTGTGGGGTACGATGCATCACCGATGACCTAAATGTAATGTATAAGGCTTAAAATCGGGTAAGAACAATTTGAAGACCATAAAAAATCTGACTGAACTCCAGCAGGCTCAATTCTATGCAGTGCTGGATTTCTTTTCTTTTTGCTGACCTCGTGCTTGGGCCACCAACTGCAGATAAGTCTCTATTCATGGACAGTTGCATGAAACCACCCACTGCCACAAAAACACTTGGCTTTATTTTAATTACTTTTGATCACAGTGCTGGCTCTTTATAATTTTATGCTCTATGGCAGGCCTATGTTTAAAGGAGGGTTACATCTAGCCATACTACATTTTAATTAAGGGCCGCAAGAAGGGAGTAATAGTCCAAGTGGGGCTTGTCGCCTTTTCTACGCCTGTTAAGTCGGACCTCCAGTCAAAAAAATCAAAGTTTAGTAAATTTCTCCCCTAAACCCAGTCTCTCACAATCTGTGATGTAATATATTTGATAGGGCTTAACTCCATTCTGATGCTATGGGATAGCAGGGATATTAGATGCCAATGAACTGCATGGGAGCAGCCATCTTGCCACAATACTGACAGGCCTTCTTGTGAGAAAACAGTCATATGGTCAAAATGACCATAAATAATGCCTAATTTGTAACCAGAAATATAACGCCATCTGTTTTAATGACTTGCTCAGAAAGCTCCTAAAACATTGTATCAACATTGTAAACGGGAACCTATTGAGTTACATTGAGTGATACAGTGTGTGTGTGTGTGTGTGTGTGTGTGTGTGTGTGTGTGTAACATGACAGACATGAGGATCCCTTTTCTTTTTTTTATCTGCCTGTGGTTTTCTAAGGATTTACCTGTGACTTTATTCCCCTGTTTTCCCAGCTGATGTTCACAAGGAACAGAGTCACGTGATGTATGAAGGCAAACATATACACTTTTCCGAGGTTGACAATAAGCCCCTGTGCTCCTACAGCCCCAAACTCTGCAAGCAGAGGAGACTTAACGGCTACGCCTTCTGTATTCGACACGTTTTAGAGGACAAGACAGCCCCCTTCAAGCAATGTGAATATGTGGCCAAATACAATAGCCAGCGCTGCACCAATCCCATCCCCAAATCCGAAGATCGTCGGTGAGTCACATGGCCTCATTGTCTCATACAGGTTTAGCACTTCTTACTACCTTGAGCAGAGCCTTTTTTGCACATTTATTACACACCCTATGCTTAAAGTGGACCAACACCCAAGATTTTCACTATCCTGGGTTTTGGTCCACTTCCGTGGGGCACCCCTACCGGGGGCTGCATGAAACCCCCCAGAACGCTCGATAAAACTCACCTCGCTCCTACGGCACATGCGCGGCCACTCGTCCAATCGGCGTGCTCGGAGCCGCTGTGGTATGCGCGTCCAAGCGGCGTACAACCACAGCGGCTCCGAGTGCGCTGGCGACCGCATCTTGCGCTTCCCTCCCTCTAACTGGGAGCGCGCGCCCGACATTCACAAATGGTCGCCGCGGGCACGTGCCCTACTAGAGAGAACCGCAACATGCGGCCCGCGCATGCGCCGCTGGATCGGGATTCAAATAAGGTGAATGGGGCGTCCTGGGGGGTTTCACACAGCCGATTCCCCCCCCCCCCTGGGTGTTGGTCCACTTTAAAGCGAACCTAGGCCCTCCTGGAGAAATCAGTCCCAGGTAAGCCTAAAGACCACCCCCTTCTGCAGTTTGTGGCCTCTCAAAACTCTATAACATGACTCAATCATGACTTGACTGTAGCCACCCTTTCTGGCATTCCCACAGAGGTATGCTGGGGATGTGCAGCCATATTATTGAGACTCAGCACAGGCATGATGGAATGGTGAGCAGTTTGGCTGGGGGGATACCTTTAAAGAGGTATGACGGCCATACTGGAGTCTTATAGACTCGATGGGGGTGTTGATCATCTAAACTGAAACTAGGGTCTGTAAGATGCTAGGTCCAGTTACACAACCGCGCCTGGGGCATCCTGGTTTGGAATGCCTCACTGTGGGAAACTCAGCCAGTCAGCCCGCTTTTCTTACCTGACCAACAAGCCCTGGGCGCATGTGCCGGCTGTGCCATCTCTTGCATCTTTCTCGGCTGTGCTCGCAGCCATGCCTGTCATAACTGAATGGCTGGCATGCCCGCGTACAACCCAGGGATGCAGGAGGTGTCGATCCCAAGTGCGGTTGGGATTCCGTTCAGCTTTTTCAGCCACACATTAATTTGTGTGACCAGAGTAGCTGTTTGGAGCCGTGGGCTTGATGGAAAGGTTAAAAAAAAATAGAAAAGCAGGTGAATGGCAGGGGTTCATGTAGCAGGACACCACAAATACTACAGCAGGATGGACCAAAACCCAGGATTTCCACTATCCTGGGTTTTGGTCCACATTTTACAAAAGCGATTGTTGCTTGTGTGTTTTTTTTTTTTTTTTTTTTTTTTTTCTTTTTTTTCCTTCGGTTTGGGATGCCCTGCAGAGTTACACACCCCCCCCCCCCCGATTTCCTGGTATATTCCACTTAACACTTGATCCTGTGCCTAAGTTTATCCCTGGTCTTCTGTAGCACCCTGCCTGATTCCTGCACATACGCTGTGGTATTGATGCAAGTATATTAGGACACCGATCTTTATACACTGTGGGGCATCCTAAAATGGGATCTCCTAGGACAGCTAAAAGCCCGGCCTTAAATTTAACCCTTTAAATGCCAGCCACGTAAAATTTACGTGGTTGCCTCTCCGCCACTTAAGTGCCAGCCACGTAAATTTTACGTGCCTGGCATTCCCCAATCACACAAAAAAAAGTCAAAAAAAAAAGTCACTTACCTGACCCCTTGTTTGGTCCGGCCGGGTCTCCTCTTCAGCCAGCGGGGCTCCGATCGCCGATCGGGGCTTCTCCGGCTGCAGGGGAGGGCCCGGAATAGGGTGCCCCCCCCCCCCCCGTTTCAGCAGCCGCCGGGATTGCCTGTTAAAAAAAATAAATAAATAAAAAATGACAGTTACTCACCTCCACTCCCGCCGCCTCTCCTCTTCATGGGGGGGGCTCCGATTACCCCCCCCCGGGTCTTCTGTCTTCTGGAGGGGGGCATAACAGCCCTCCCTCCGTCGCATCTTCCGATGGCGGCCGCCATCTTGGATTTTAATGACGTCACCGCCGGGTGTCATCGGGGCACCCGGCAGTTCTCCTGTCAGATGCCGGTGACGGCTGGGCAGAGAAGGAGGGAGGTAGGCGATCATCCGATCGCCTGCCTTCCCCTTCTCTGGCCAGCTGTCACCTGCATCAGATCGCCGCGGGACACTGCATCTGAAGATCGGAGGTGAGTAAAGTTAAATTTTTTTTTTTTTTATATAATAAACTATTACAAAAACCTGTGTCTGTGTTTATTTTTTTATACTGTTAACCCTTTGTGAACTGGTAAGGGGTCCATGTGACCCCTTATACCAGTTCACAGGGCTCAGGGGTCTGGCAAGTCACCTGCGCAAGCGGGTGGCTTGCCATTAACCCCTGGCATCCCCATTACCTGCCTCCCCAAAGGCCAGGGGGGGGCAGAAGAGCCCGGGCCCACATAGGCTATGTGGGCTCGTAGGCTGCAGGGTGGGGGGGCCACAAAAGCTGGCCCCCCCACTCTGTGCCTACAAGCCCCCATAGCTGGTCCCGGGCTGGTTACTTTGGGTAAGGGGGACCCCACGTCAATTTTTTTGATTTTTAAGGGTTTTTAACCCTTAAAAATAAAAAAAAATGGGGTCCGCCCCCCCTGGGAGGGGGGACCCTATGTCATTTTTTTTTTTTATTAACCCTTTGTGTTCTGTCATCCAGCAGCTATAAAAGGCTTCTAGCAAGTGAGCAGAAGCCAGTGATCGCCGAGGGACGGAGTGCTCCAGGATGGATGGGAGGTGAGTACAGTGTAAAAAAAAAAAAAAAAAAAAAAAAATTAATAAAATATTTTTTTCTCTGCTTGTGTCTGTGTGATTATTTACTTTTAACCCCTTGTGAACTGGTAAGGGGTCCATGACCCCTATACCAGTTCACAAGGCTGGGGGGATGGCAAGCCACCTGCGCTAGCGGGTGGCTTGCCATTAACCCCCGGCACCCCCATTACCTGCCTCCCCAAAGGCCAGGGGGGGGGGCAGAAGAGCCCGGGCCCACATAGGCTATGTGGGCTCGTAGGCTGCAGGGTGGGGGGGCCACAAAAGCTGGCCCCCCCACTCTGTGCCTACAAGCCCCCATAGCTGGTCCCGGGCTGGTTACTTTGGGTAAGGGGGACCCCACATCAATGTTTTTTTTTTTTTTGATTTTTAAGGGTTTTTAACCCTTAAAAATCAAAAAAAAAATGGGGTCTCCCTCCCCTGGGAGGGGGGGCCCTATGTCATTTTTTTTTCTCGATTTAACCCTTTGTAGTGTGGATGGTATTTGTATTTTTTTTGTGAATGTTATAAAATACTTGTTTCAGTTAGAGGGGTCTCCTGGGCAGGAACAGGGGGCTACCGATAAATATGTGGTACCGTTCTAATCGGTAGAAATGGGACTTTCACATGCAATATGATTTTCCTTAATAAAATACATTTTTTATTTAAAATAAAGGAGTCAGTTTTCTAAAATTTTTATTTATTTTTTTTACTTAATAATATTGTAAAAAAAAAAAAAATTTACAAACAAGACATTTCATGTTAAAGCCTAAACTCTGCTGCAAAAAAATATATATATAATTTTCCTGAAAGTTCCAGCAAAAATGGCGCAAAACATGGCGCAAAACATGACGCAAAATGGGGAAAAATGGCCTGTCAACAGAGGGTGACAAAATCTCAAGTAGGCTGGTAATTAAAAGGGTTAATAGTACCTATGCATGTTGGGTATTGTTCTGTTCGGGGGACCTTGCGCTTTCAGACTTAGCTTGTTTTTTCTGGTTTGCATATTTATATTTCAGGAAAAGGTGTTTTTTATTCAGCTTTTTTATAAATTTTTTAGGGAAACCCTGCGCAACCAAAGAATTCTTTGAGGTAATAATTCCAGAAAGATGAGCCCACTAGAACAAGCTGGGTACCCTTAGAAAGCTTAACGTGTGTACTTTCAGGGAATATATGGTTTATGGGGAATATTCCAAATGTCAAGGGTTGTTTTGGTTGAAAAATCGCAAGGTGCGCACTTTGTCCGCAGAGCTGAAATTTTCAAGTAAAATTACCGTTACGCACATGCTTTACTTTGGGGTGTTTGGCAACTCTTCCCTTGACAGTAGCTATGCATGTTGGGTATTGTTCTGTTCGGGGGATGTTGCGTTTTCAGATTAAACTTGATTTTTTTTGTTTGTATATAGTTTTTTTAGGAAAATGTGGCTTTGATTCTGCTTTTTTATCCTTTTTTTAGGGAAACTCTTTGCAACCAAAGAATCCATTGAGGGATTACTTCCAGAAAACTATGGCCACATCAACAAGCCTGGTACGCCTAGAAAGCCTGAGGTGTGTACTTCCAGAGAATATATAGTTTGTTGGGGGTATTTCAAATGTAAAGGGTTGTTTTTCTGGAAAAACTGCAAGGTGCGCATATTGCGTAGCATAGTTGTATTTTATCTGAAAATCCCCTAAAGCGCTGTTTCAGTTTGGGGGAGTCTCCTGGGCAGGAAAGGGTGTCTACCTATACATATGTGGTATCGCTGTAACTGGGAGAAATTGGGATTTCACACGCAATAAGATTTCATTGACAAACTTACATTTGTTATTACAAAAAAAACTACAATATGTAAAAATTTGTTTTTTTTTTTTGCACATATTTCATCCAAAAATATTAAGAATACACCTAACAAATGACAAACAAGACATTTCATGTTAAAGCCCAGACTCTGCTGAAAAAAACAATATATCATTTTCCTGGGAAATCCCTGGAAATCCCTTCAAAAATCACATTTGAACATGGGGAGCGCAAAATAGTGCAAAATGGTCTGGCAACAGAGTGACAAAAACTCCAGGTAGGCTGGCACTTAAAGGGTTAAGGGCCTAGCAAAATGAACTTTGATCCGCTTTAAGATGAACATGAATGAGTTATTTTCTTCGACCCTGATGCATTGCTTTCTGGTCTGTTGAAATCTAAACCTGTAGATACTCGGCAGGGGGGGTCTTTGCTAGTCATCTGAAGGATCCTTGGGGTGCTGTGGTAATAAGAGGAACCCTTATTCTAATGCCTGTATTTTACTTGGCACCATTACTATTTATGGTGATGCTGTGCTGCGTTTCGGAGAAGTTGCCCTGAGCAATTAATTGCATTATTCTAAGTATGTCACACACCCCACTTCAAACATTAATTCATTAACATGGGTACTCACCGCTAGGTGGCGCTGCTTTGCAGAGAAGTCCAGAAAAAGCAAGCCCCTCCCGGTCTATACATACCTGGTATCTCCTCACAATTCCCCAGTGTTCTTCTCTGCAACGTGGCGACAAGACAGAAGAAAGAAGTCTCCTGCTTGCAGGTAGCCGGGGTATCACCCCGGCCCCCCCCCCCCCCCCCCCCCCATGGTCTATTTCTGCCCGGCTTCTTGTTTATTAGTCCCTGGTTATTGGTAGCCTCCCAGCTTAGGCTGTAGGCTGGGCAAGGGTAGATAGCACCTTAGGTGCTTAGGAGCTTGCTCCTCCACTCGTCCCCATATTATGGGGCATAGCGGCGATCCGGTTTTTTGGTGATCCGGATGTGGGATGCCCCGGGCCTGATTTCCCCCTTAGGTTCTCACCCTGTCATTTTTTCCTTCCCCCATGTATACATGTGCTTGTGTGTGTGTGTGTGTGTGTGTGTTGTGAGGCAGGGACGGGTGGCCTGGCTCCAGCCCGTGCGGTCTGCCTTTATAGGGTGCTTGGTGGTACAGTAGTTCCTGTGGCATGGTGTTGTCGGGTGGCCTGGCGGCGCGTCACGCCGGTCCGCCTGGGATGCTTTCGCTGGGCGGGCGGGCGGGCCGGGCGGCGTGCTCCGCCGGCCCACTCGACGGCTTGTGCGGGCGTCATCGCGGCGCCCGCGGCTGGGGCCTTGGCGCGGCTGCGGTGGATGTCCCGCTGGCGGGAGGGACCGTGCGGCATGCGTTGCCGCCGGTCCTCCTGTGGGCTGATGCGGGCGCCATGGTGGTGTGGCGCTTGCGGCCTGATTTCGCGGGCTGCGCCCTGCGCGGGCCGCGTCGTGTCTGACGAGGTACGTGGGGGGCGGGGCTACAGAGGTCCCGCGCTCTTGGCGGGCCCGCCTTTCTTCCCTGTCTTCGGCTCGTTCCGGCGTGTCTGTGCGGAGCTCAGGTGGGTGCCTGCTTGTTCTCTCGGCCCTTATGTTGTCTGGACGCTCTTTTTAGTGAGCGTCCAGTCTGCTTATAAAAGGGGGGGCAGCGTTCTTGTTCCCTTGGGATTACACTGGCCTTGGGTCCATTTGGTCTGTGCCTCCGTCCCCCCCCCCCCCCCCTCTCTCTTGGGGGTGGTGGCGGGCCTTGGGGCATGCTGGCTCTATATGCATGTATTATTTTATATATATATATATATATATATATATATATATATATATATATATATAATATATATATATATCCGGCCCTGTGTTTGTTTGAGCCACCTATTGTGTGTCTGTGTGCATGTATTTACTGTTGTCTTTTCTTTGTTTTCCAGATCCCGGGATTCCTTCACTCTGGGCTCTCCCGGTCGTATATACCTGGCTATTGGGTTTTGGGTCCCTTTTTGCTATTCCCTGACAGGCCTGTTTACACATTTCATCATACATATATATCTATATATATTTGTATATTTATAGATATTTTCTTAAAATCCCAGTGGGGCATCCCGGGTCGCTTAATGCGTAAATCCCTGGGGTCTGCGAATACCATAAATTCACCATATGGAGGCTACCAGAGATACCGGAACTAGTCCTTCGGGGCAGTCCAGGCTGTGTGGGGGATGTGGGACTCCGCTCCCAGGGGATGATGTTATCATTTGTATTCCATGTGCGCAGCGGAACATTGAGCGCCAGTCCGACACCTCGGTGCCTGGGACTTCTTCTACCGCGCCTTCTCCCTCCCCTCCTCGCCTGTTCGGGACACCACGTGACGCGGTCGTTGGGGGTGATTCGCAATCTGAGGTATGCGCCCGTTTGGCCAGCCTCGAGAAAATGTTTTCCGCTATGGTCGCTCAGAAGGCTCCAGCCAAGCGGAAACATCTGTCTCCGCCTCCGCGGGACTCAGATGAGGAAGTTGAGGTATTGGACTGGTCGGTTCGTCCCCTTGAAGAGGGTGAGCTTGTTGAGGAGACAGAGGAGGCCGAGGTTCAGCACTTGTCGGGCGCTGAGGGGGACCTGGAATTGGAGGGGCCCCCCCTTGATACGCCCACTATCCTGGCCCAAATGTTTGAGGTTTTGGATTTGGATCCGCCGGAAGTTACTCCTCGGCCTAAGGGTCAGCTTTTTGGGGGGTCCAAGCAGCGCTTGGAGTTTCCCAGTCAACAGCATTTTGAGGACATCGTCCTTAAGCAGTGGGAGCAGCCTACGCGGCTTGTCGGGGTTCCGCCTAGTTGGGACAAGAAGTATCCTTTTCCATCGGATCTGTTGAAGCGTTGGTCTGTCTCTCCCGAGGTGGATGCTCCTGTTTTGGGGCTGTCTAATACGGCAGCTGTTCATCTCCCTGACACTACATTTCTCAAGGACGGCGAGGATCGCCGGATTGATCAGTTAGCCCGTCATGGGTTTGTCTGTGCGGGTTCGGTTTTGAGGCCTGCTTGTGCTTCTGCCTTTCTGTCGTTGGCGGTTAGGTCCATGGTCAGGGACTTATGTGTGGATCTTGATCCTACTGGTGATGAGTTTCTAGTTCTTAAGCGTTGTGAATCCTTCTTGTCGTTTATTCTGGCCGCCCAGGAGGATGCTATGTTGATGTGTGGCAGGGCTACTGCTCTGTTGGTGGCTATTCGTCGTTCAGTTTGGCTGAGACAGTGGACGGCTGATTTTAATTCTAAAAGATCGCTTACGGCTCTCCCCTTTCTGGGTTTGAGGCTTTTTGGTGAAAAGCTGGATTCTGTTGCCAAGGGAGGCAAGTTGCCTCAGCGCAAGAAATTTCGCCGTTCCTTTCAGGGGGCGGTCTCCTTTAATCCGTCCTTTCGGGGAGCCAGAGCCGGCAGGGGTGCGGGCTTCTCGGCCTCCAGGGGCGCCAGTTGGCCTAAAGGTAGAGGCCGTGGCCGTCCCGTTCACGTCTGGGGCGCCAAGCCCAAGCCTGCGGCCAAGCCCGCTCAGCAATGAGGGGGCGCCCTCACCCGTACGGGTGGGGGGACGGTTGCGACTCTTCTCCCGGGTATGGGACCAAGAGGTCTCGGACAGGTGGATCCGGGAGGTGGTGTCGGCCGGTTACAAGCTGGAGTTCGAGTCCCGCCCTCCTCTAAGGTTTTTCAGGTCTCGGGTGCCCTCGGATCCTTTGGCCGCACAGGGGCTCCTGGCGGCGGTAAGGAATCTTCTGGAATTGGCAGTCATCTGCCCGGTCCCTCCTTCGGAGGTGGGGCGCGGGTTTTATTCCAATCTCTTCACTGTACCCAAAAAGGACTGTTCGTTCCGTCCGATCTTGGATTTGAAGCTTCTCAACAGGTTTATTCGTCCCCGGAAGTTCCGCATGGAAACCCTGCGATCTGCGATAGGTGCGCTTCGGCAGGGGGACTTTATGACATCCATAGACATCAAGGATGCTTACCTTCACATTCCGATCTTTCCGGCTCATCAGAGGTTCCTTCGCTTTGTGGTGGAGGATCGGCATTTTCAGTTTGTAGCTCTTCTGTTCGGCCTCACATCTGCGCCGAGAGTGTTCACCAAGGTGTTGGCGGGAGTGATGGCCCTGCTCAGAGCTCAGGGGATTCGCATTGTACCTTACCTGGACGATCTTCTCATCATGGCGCCTTCCTTCAGTCAAGCGGAAGGGGACACCCGTTTGGTGGTGTCTATGTTGGAAAGGTTCGGCTGGGTGATCAATTACCCCAAGTCCTCTCTGGTCCCGGCCAGGGTGGTGACTTTTCTGGGGATGTCGTTGGACTCTTGCCAGCACAGAGTTTTTCTCCCTCTGGCAAAGGTTCTTTTGATTCAGGAATTGGCTCAGCTTCTTCTTTCCAATCCTCGCCCGTCCATTCGGCTAGGAATGAGACTGGTGGGGTTGATGGTGGCCTCGTTCGAGGCAGTTCCCTTCGCGCAGTTTCACACGCGGACGCTTCAGCTTCATCTTTTGGCGTCTTGGGACCGGCGACCGCGGTCGTTGGATCGGTCCTTCCGGATGTCCCCTCGGGTTCGGCAGTCTCTTCTGTGGTGGATGGTCTCGGACAATCTTCTGAAGGGAAGGTCGTTTCTGACCCCGCTTTGGGAGACTGTCACCACGGATGCCAGTTTGTCAGGATGGGGAGGTTTCTGGAAGGATCTTCAGTTTCAGGGGCAGTGGGACCCTCTGGAAGCTCACTTGCCCATCAATGTTCTGGAGTTGCGAGCCATCAGGTTGGTTCTGTCTCAATTGACACATCATTTGCAGGGCCTGCCGGTGCAGGTGCGGTCGGACAATCGGACGGCGGTTGCTTACATCAATCACCAGGGAGGGACTCGCAGTCTGGGTGCCCACAGAGAGGTTTCTCTGATTCTTGTTTGGGCAGAGACTCATGTCCCTTGCATCTCGGCAGTTTACATTCCAGGAGTGGAGAACACGGAGGCGGACTTTCTGAGCCGGTGTTCGTCCCGCCGGGGGAATGGTCTCTCCATCCCCAGGTGTTTCGGTCACTGTGTCTTCAGTGGGGGATGCCGGAGGTGGATCTGTTTGCCTCTCGTCACAATCACAAGCTTCCGACATTTGTGTCACTGTCCCGGGACCCTCTGGCTCTGGCGGCGGACGCCATGACCCTGAGCTGGAGGGATCTGGGGTTGCTTTATCTGTTTCCTCCGATTCCCATGCTGGGCAGGGTTCTGCGAAAGCTGGTTCAGGAAGGAGTTCCCGCCATTCTCGTGGCTCCAAGGTGGCCAAGGCGGGTGTGGTTCGCGGACATCGTTCGTCTGGCAGTGGATCAGCTCGATCTGCCTCTTCGGCCAGATCTTCTCACTCAGGGTCAGTTGTGTTACCCCAGTTTACCAACGCTGGCTTTGACGGCTTGGCTGCTGAAACCTCCATCTTGATGGAGGAAGGTCTTTCGGATTCGGTCATTCGGACTCTTATTAGTGCTAGGAAGAGATCCTCTTCTTCCATCTATTATAGGGCTTGGAGATCGTATATTGATTGGTGTGAATCTAGATCTTTGCCCTGCCGGGTCTTTTCCGTTTCCAGGATTTTGGATTTTCTTCAGTCAGGGCTGGACACTGGTCTTCAGCTGAGTACTTTGAAGGGGCAGGTTTCTGCCTTATCTATCTTTTTTCAGAGGTCTTTTGTGAGCCATTCTTTGGTCAAGACTTTTTTCCAGGGGGTTTTCGCATTTGCGGCCTCCTAGGAAGCCGTTGCTCCCTGTTTGGGATTTGAATTTAGTTCTTTCTGCCTTTCAGGCTCCTCCCTTTGAGCCTTTGCGGGATATTGCCTTGTCTACTCTGACTCAGAAGGTTGCCTTTCTTTTGGCCATTACTTCTGTTCGGCGTGTTTCAGAGCTGGCGGCCCTGTCGATTCAGGCTCCTTATTTTGAGAAACATCAGGACAAGGTGGTTTTCAGATTCAAGCCGGACTTTCTTCCTAAAGTGGTTTCAGCTTTCCATCTTAATCAGGACATTGTTCTTCCTTCTTTGTGTCCTAAGCCTAAGAATGACAAGGAGAGTGCGTTGCACTGCTTGGATGTGGTACGTTGTGTCAAGTTCTATCTGCGTACTACGGCTCCTTTTCGTAGGACGGATGCCTTCTTCGTGGTGCCCTGTGGGCCTAGGAAGGGTTTGGCTCCGGCCAAGTCTTCTATTAGTAAATGGATTCGTCAGGCGATTGTTGGAGCTTATTCTGCCAAGGGGAAGGCTCCCCCTTTTCGTGTTACTGCTCATTCTACTCGTGCTGTTGGTGCGTCCTGGGCTTTTCAGCACCAGGCTTCGGTGGAGCAGGTTTGTAAGGCTGCTACCTGGTCTTCGGTTCACACCTTTTCAAAGTTTTATAAGGTTGATGTGCGGGCTTCAGCGGATGCTGTTTTTGGCCGCAAGGTTCTGCAGGCTGCAGTGGTTTGAGTGTGTCTGCATTATTGCCTGGTTGGATACCCTCCCCATTTTGGACACTGCTGTTGGATGTCCCATGTTAATGAATTAATGTTTGAAGTGGGGTGTGTGACATACTTAGAATAATACCATTTTGTGATTACTCACCTGTAAAATGGGTATTATAAGTATGTCACACACCCCACTTCACCCGCCCTCTTTGGTATCCTGGTTCTTTATATGGTGAAGTTGTGTTTATTCACAGTTGAGGGTTACTTTTGTGTTTTGGTCTCCTGGTATCTTGCCTTTATTGCTGTTTGAATACTGGGGAATTGTTAGGAGATACCAGGTATGTATAGACCGGGAGGGGCTTGCTTTTTCTGGACTTCTCTGCAAAGCAGCGCCACCTAGCGGTGAGTACCCATGTTAATGAATTAATGTTTGAAGTGGGGTGTGTGACATACTTATAATGTACAGGTGAGTAATCACAAAATGGTATTTTTGCTTTTAACAGCTAAAACTTTGTGGTTTCTCTTGTGCAACTAAAAATGAGATTGTTATATAATCTATTGAATACTTAGAGACTGTAAACCCAACTGCAAGTTTGCTCACCTGATGCCTGTGCCATATGCTCCTCCGCCATTTCCTGCAGTGCAGGGTAGTAGCTGTAGCTGGGCTCCAATGTTTGCTCTCTTTTCAGTTTATTTCTCCCAGAACCTTAAAAACAAGTGATCTAACAGCCACTCTGTCCCGTGGTGTTATTTGTGCAAGCAACCACAGCAAGCCACAGTATTCTCACAGCTGTCTCTGACCACAGCAGAGTTTGCTTATGATTTAAAGCTGCACCTTGAGATGCCCTTCCTAGCTCAGCCATGACCAAGAAACTGAAATGAAGAAAGTGGCTTAGCTTGGAATACATAAGCTATTTATATATAATCTGAGATTTTAAAATTATTTAAAATTGCTCGTTTTACACTCTTCCCAAATGGAATGAGGGGGGAGGAAGTTGGTACGTTCCTGGACAGGGGCTTGGAACTTAAATGAAACGATTTACCCTATTTATCTGAAAGCAGATACTGGGCTTTGGACACTCCTATATCAGCAGGTTGCTGTAGAGCATTGCATGCAAGAATTTCCACTTGATGCTGTGTGCGACTGGTGTGTTACTAGGATGTATATATCTGACCATTTCTTTATTGCCTGATTCTAAATGCTTTATACTTTTTATCATTTGCTATCCAAGGTACTGCAACAGTCACCTGCAGGTATTGGGCTTTATTCCCAAAAAAGAAAGAAAGAAAAAGAATGATGCCCTGGAAGAAGTAAAGGCTAGGAATCAGGTGGAAACCATGGCGTTCAGCTTAACCTTGCCCACTCTGTCCCTGAAGATGCCCAATGGAGTGGATGGTATGACCCTTTCCCCTCCGGGGGCCAGGCTCCCTCTTCACTATCTGGAAACGGATATGGATGACTCTTTCATTCTAGAGGAAGAGGAGGAAGAGCTTAAGAAAGGAGCATCCATAAAGAAGAAGTTACAAAGCAAGCTGGCACAGAATCGACAGCGTCAGAAAGAGACAGAGATTTTAAAAGTTCATCAAGAGCACTTTAGCCCTCACCCTGCACCTTCTCAGCCACAGCCGTTGTCCCTCCAAGAGCAGCCGATGCCGCTGCAACCATCGCCAACATCGCTGAAATCCACTGGGCTAACGCCGGGCCTGGCTTGTTTGTCACCTCAACCTCAGAACACCAGCCTACCAGCACAGGGAGCGTCGCCAGTAACGCACACAGTAGCCAGAACCAGGAATCTGTCTAATAAGAGACCCCTTCCTGCCACTCCAGTTTCTACAGAGCCACCACGATCTGACAGAATTCAGGTGAATGCCACAGCCTTACCAACCTATTCCTCCTGTGTCAGCCGGCTGCAACGACTGATGAAACTGTGCACACACAAACAGCAGCTGGACGCCGATTTGTTCCCACATCTGGGTAAGCTGACATGCCGTCATTTTATATATATATATATATATATATAATATGTGTGTGTGTTTTTTTATTTTTTTTTTTTTTTTTTTCCGTCTATTTAATATGTTTTATGTTGGTGATTACCTTTGTATAATTGTCTTTATCTTGGCGTCCTGTTTTTTTATTTATTTATTGTACTGTCAATTTAAAGTGGACCAACACCCAGGATTTTGACTATCCTGGGTCTTGGTCCACTTTGGTGGGGCATCCCCGATCGGGGTGCCCCGCTGTGTGAAACCCCCCCGAACCCCCGAAAAACTCGCCTCTCCCAGCGCCGACGGACAAGAGATTTGACAGGTGCGGACAAGCGGCTCCCCCGCCGCCGCCTCCCGCGCATTCACAGACGGCGGGCGCGGGCACGTCTAGAGGGGCGCGAGGGCGGCGGCCGGCCGCCGCCGAAGACAAGGTAGGGGGATTTGGGGTGTTTGGGGGGGGTTTCACCCCGCGGGACATCCCGATCTCGGATGTCCCACGGGGAGGGAGGTGTTCGGCCTGGGAATCTTATAGATTCCCGGGCCGATCATTGGAGGGTGATGGTCCACTTTAAAGTGACCATTTTCTTTTCCTGAAATCATTGAAAGCTTGGCTTACTGGAACTGTTGCCTGGAAGTCCCTGACCTCAGGACTGCATAGTACCTTTAGGAATTATGTCCAGTCTAGCGAATAAGCATTGACCCCCCCCCCGTAAACACATTCAAGTTTGCACAGTGTTTTGAAGTGGCCAAAACCCAACATTTTCGCTATCCTAGGTTTTGTCCCTCGGATGCCTAATCGGGATGCCCCGCTGTGTAAGGGCTTGCCTTTCCCCAGTCCAACGGCGCATGCATGGGCTGGCATCCAATCAGGGCCGTTTGCCGAGCAGTTTGTTGAATGACATAGACACTGCAAATGGCTCTGATTGGACGAGGGTCTGCGCCTGCACCATTGGGGAAAGATAAGCTTTTACCAGCGATCTCGGAGGTTTCACATAGTGGGGAATCACAAATCGGGCTATCCCCAGGACATGGCACGAAACTTGGGATAGTCAAAACCCCATGGTTTTGTTTGCCTTGGGATGGGGGGGGGGGGTAGTATAATATACAGCTTACAAAGAACGCCACCTTATTTTATTAGGGAAACAAAGGTCAGGGATGGTGGGTTTCATTCTGCTTTAAATTCTTCAGACTACATCGCAGGTAAGGGGTTAAATTACTTTCTGCTCCTCCCAGCATTGCAGCATTTGCATTCATTTCCTAGATCGGTTAGCTCGCAATAGTTTCATGCAATTTCAATTGCATTAAACTATTGCCAGCTCACTGCTGTAGCGACCCTGAAAACCGCTGACTTTTTTTAAACAGTTGCCATTGGCATTGTCTTCTCTGCAGGGCTGGACTGGTCTGAAGACAGTGGAGAGGAGCAGGATGATTTGGATCAAGCAACTCCTTATCAAGCTGCATGGTCATTCCGGGAAGGCTTACAAAATGACTGCAAAAGGTACTGTATACCATGTTCAAAATCTCAAGGACCTTGCTGTCCCTTGTAAAGGTAGAATCTGTTTTGCTTGGACATTGAACACAATTTTATTTTTCCCCTCTGTTGTATGACAAAACCCCTGCACACTATAACCTCTGCTGATTTTATTTGTTTATTCGAGGCTCTAGCCAGGAAAATAAAATAAACATATTTCTCTTTTGTCCCTGTGTTGCTCAGTCCAGATTCTGTTCAACGGCAACATACACCCCATGTACCAGTTTGGAGCACAACCACTCCATTTATTGCAGTAGAAGAGGAGTACCACGACTCCCTAAGATGACTCAATGGATATGTTTTGTAGCCCCTGATTATTTCTCTCCCAATCCATTCCAGGCCGTCTGCTTCAGTAACGAATGGGTTAATTCCTGTCCGAGGGTGTGGACTGCAGAATAGAAAGGTGTGGCTCCCCCTGGCCCTATATACTTCCAGCTGTCCCATCACAACTCCATTTCATTCTTGCAATTGAACTGGACTGCGAAGGCTGCACGGATTTTCTTTCTCACTTTTTCTAGGATATATGCAGGAAGCGTGTCATTTTAACCCTGTCTGTCTTCCAGGCCCTTATTTCCCACTGATCCTTGGACCCACTATGCCTCCTTAGCTATGCTGTATTAATTGGATCTTGGTGGTAGGGTAGCGTCGGGGTCCTGGGGCGCTCTTAGGGACATTGGCACTCTTGGCTGAAGAATTTCACTTAAAAAGCAATTGGCCACAGGTTTCGGTCTGGTGAACCTGCAGGGGGAACCTGGGTATGTATTTATATATTCCCCCTTCTTCTTCCAACATGTTTTTTCACTTTTACATTTTTCGCGCTTTAACTTTAAGGGGGTGGGAACTCGGCAGGGGGAAGAGTCTCTCGCCAGGCAGTGGCTTGCAGCGTGTGCGGCTGTTTCAGTCTTCATCAGCTGCTCGGGCGGCATCTTGCTTTCCTCTTCACCGACAAATCGGTACAGCTTGCCAGCTCAGCCCCAAGAGTGTTTACCAAGGTTTTAGCTGGACTGTCTTCCCGTGGACACAGGGGATACACATAATAAATGCCTTAGACAATTTATTAAAAAGGGCTCTGTCCTGTCAGGAGGCTGAGAGGAATGCACAGATAGTTTTGCACACACTAGAGAAGTTCGGCTGGATAATCGGTTATCCAAAGTCGCATATATTCTGTCAACAGTGAGGTCTTTTCTGGGGATGTCATTAGACACGGCGCAGGCCAGAGTATAACTTCTAGAGCAGAAGAGATTACTGCTTCAGTCCAGAATACAGGCTCTCCTGGCCTGCCAACGATCCACCAGATGCGGCTGGTGGTTCTGATGGTATCTTGCTTTGAGGCGGTGCCCTTTGCACAATTTCGCACAAGGCCTCTGCATACATAGTTGCTGTCTGTCTGGGATCTGTCCTCTGAGTCTCTGGATCATGCTTTTGTTCTGATAATTTCAGCCAAACAATCCCTATTGTGGTCCAAATGTCCAGAGCCAGTCAGCATAAAATATCCAAGCTTTATTCCAGAGTATTAAAAGACGCCATCCAATGCATACAAAGCGGTATTAAGAAACAATAACGGTAGAATCAAAGACTACGCGTTTCAGACTCTTTTCTTCCAGCTTTTTGGAGGCTCCTGCAGACTTCCTTTCTGCCCCCTGGTGGTTATGACTTATGCCGGTCTCTATGGCTAAGGAGCCACCAAGAAACAAAAATCTGTGTAAACTTTGTACAGCAGATAAGAGAACTTTTGGGCTGCAGTGTCCTAACACACTTTTTGAGAGGAAAGTCTAGGCAAGTCTGCCCTATTGTCAGAAGTGTTTTCAAAATGGTGCTGAAAGTTGGGCTAGGGACTAGGGATTTCTATATGTTCATAGTGTGAGTGAGAGACAGTGATGAGTGATCACTTGGGGGGGGGGGGGGGGGGGGTTGCTGATCCTATGCCCTGCTCTTGGCTTCCCCCAGTCACTTTGGGTTTGCAGCAGCAACAAACCCCTATACTAGTTTAAAGTGCAAGAGGGGCTGGCAAGTCACCTGCCAGCAACAAATACCAGCATACTTAAAGCCCGGGGGGGTTGCAGAAGAGCCTGCGGCCCATGTGGGCTATGATGGAAGTCTTCACGGTCGGGGGCAGCCACTCGGTCTCAGAGCCCTGGTTTACCCACCCCCATAGCAGGTGCCCAGGCTGGTCTTGCTGGTGAGGGGGGCTCTATCTTCACCCTGTGGCTTTTCTCATTGCGTTACCTGCTCTGTCGCTGTTCTATCATTTAGTATATTAAGAATAATTTGGTTTGCCCAAGGTCGTCTTAGCCCTTGTTGTCTTGTGACGTCTTACTCCTAGGAGAGAAGGGTTGTAATTAAAGGGACACTATAGGCTGTCAGTCCTTTCATCGTTCACTTGTTGTGACTGCCACTTGGGTTTGTTGAAGGTCACATGTTTGGAAGCCATACAATAATTTAGGAAGTTGGCTGGAAGGTGGCCACTGTATTGGCCACCATAATGGTTCGCTTTTCTAGGTTATTAGGAATTTTGGTGGAACTGATATGTTAGGTGGCTTACCTGGTCTAGCCTAAGCTTCAAGCTGCCCTCCAGTCAAGAAAAAAGTAATTTGCTCCCTTTAAAGTGGACCAACACCCAGGATTTTGACTATCCTGGGTCTTGGTCCACTTCGGTGGGGCACCCCCGATCGGGGTGCCCCGCTGTGTGAAACCCCCCCCCCCCCGATCACCCTAAAAACTCACCTCTCCCCGCTCCCAGCGCCGACGGACAAGGGATTTGACAGCCGCGGACAAGCGGCTCCTCCGCCGCCGCCTCCCGCGCGTCCCTCCTGACGCGCGCGCCCGCGCCGGCCATTCACAGACGGCCGGCGCGGGCGCGTGCACGCCTAGAGGGGCGCGAGGGAGGCGGCGGCCAGCCGCCGCCGAAGCTAAGGTAAGGGGGTTTCACCCCGCGGGACATCCCGATCTCGGATGTCCCGCGGGGAGGGAGGTGATCGGCCCGGGAATCTTATAGATTCCCGGGCCGATCACCCAAGGGTGATGGTCCACTTTAAGTGTGGCATATGGTGCTTGAGAGGACTTAACCCGAGATGTTGTGGAATAGCTGCGCTCTTAAAATTACACAGGAGCCACCATCTTGGATCACACCACTTGATTACACGTAAGCATAAGTGGGGGGTGAGTTTGCTAATGCACAGATACACTGTGCCGATAAGGAAGCTCCCAGCTCAACTGCAATCGGCCAGAGAGATTTTATCTGTTTCCTTACAGAATGTTGGAAGGAGATGAAGCTGGCTGCATTGAAGATCAACATGGCTGCAGTTTGTCTGTGTGATATTGTCACCCCACACAGGGCAGGCTGGAGCTTGGGGTTTTGCTATAAGCAGCCCACACCAAACATCTCTCATGTTACACACAGGCTGAACCACCAGTTGCTGGAGGGGATGAAGCAATGATTTATCAATGAATGTAAATCAATGGGTTTGGCTGCTTAGCGTTGTTTACAATGTTGTTACAATGTTTTAAGAGCTTTCTGAGCAGTGACGAGTTGTTACAGCTGATGGCTTTATAAATCTGGCTAGAAATAAAACCTTTTTTTCAAGATTTTGGGTCCTTCTGAATGTAGGGCTGGGTTTTCACGTGCAGACCTTTCAGAATTGTGGCAAGATGGCTGTCCCTATGCAGTTCAGTAGCATAGAATCTCCCTGCTATTCCACAGCATCTGAATGGATTTGACCCCCCTCAAACATGAAATCACTGATTGGGAGAGACTGGGTTTAGGGGAGCAATTTACTAAACTTTGATTCTTTAACTGGAGTTCCGCTACACAAGGAGGTGCCATTTATTTTTTTTCTGTGTTTTTACATAGAAATGCTTTACCTGTTCCACACTCCTTGTGCCTTTGCAGAATAGCCTATGTTGAAAATATTATTTATAGGGCTAAATAAGTAGCCTTGTAGTCCATCAGTATGTGATTGTAATATTTGCTATAGTTTTTGCCTGCTCCGGTAATCCCTGCAGTGCCTGTTAACTTTGTGCGCTTTTGTTTTTTGCTAATTTTGTCTATATATTTGTATAAACTGTTACTTATGCCCCTTTGGATTGGAACATTTTAACTATTCCCATTTGTGTGTGTAAATGTTTGTTTTTAATTTGACTGTTCAGTGCTCCCTCTTGTAGGTTTGATGTCGAAGAAGCACACTGCAGGAGCTCCAGGGTTGCACAACTTTGCACTTACTTTCAACAAAAATACAAGCACCTCTGCCGCCTGGAGCGTGCAGAATCCTGTCAGAAGAAATATCGCCACACATTCCGGAAAGCGTTACAGAAAGCAGCCATGAGAGAGCCAGAGATCGCAGGGCAGCTCATGCAAGAGATGCACCCAGCAGCACACTTGAGAACCAGGTAAGGCAAAAACAGTCTATCTGCCTGACTTCCTGTAGCCATTAATTGAAATGTTTTCATGGATTTTATTGCCTTTTTTCCTTTTTGAGATTTACAAGGACTTCTTTAGCATGATCTGCACCACTCTTACCAGTTTAACTACTGGTTTAAAAGTAAAAAATAATGTCTGGTTACTCAATAGTCAAACACAAGTTGGAGGTCTAAATGCAGGAAAACACTCACCAGCTGAATCCAGGAACCGCCTGTCCGTCAGATTGTGAGGATGGGGCATGCAAAAGGAACTTATGGCCACTACCCTTTAGTTTATTCCTGGTAAAAGGCTGACGGCCAAACAACATCTATGCAATTGACAGACTCTGATCAGGAGAATCGTAACCATTGGGAAAGAAAACTTTAGTTTGCATTGGAAAAGTACTGCATGCTGCGTTTCCAATGCAAATGCAGCTCCATAGAAGGCTATGGCAACACAGCTCAGTGCAATAGCATTGGGGATTTTAAAAAATGTAACTGCTACAGACAATTTGAGTGAGACGGCGCTGCACAGATATAGGGGACTAAGCTTCTATACAACTTATCACATTTTTCATTCCACAATATGCACCTGACCATAAGACACATCCAGCAACCAAATTATGTGCTAAAATCCCCCCCCTCCCAATCGCTTCATTAGACCGTGTGCAGATTACCCCCCTCACCAGGCACCCATTAAAGGCAGTGTGTGGCATCCTCCATTACAGGCAGTATGCGGCATCCACCCATTACAGGCCGCGCCGCTGTTGGCTTCCGTTGCTTTGGCGGGTTGGCGTGGCTTGTTTACCACACCCGCCAATGCGAAGGAATCGAACAGCAACATGGACGTTATGGCATTCTGTGTGTGCGTCAGCAGCAGTGGTGACTGGCCTGAGTGTTTGCATACAGTGATATTAGCATTCTACCATTTAGCTTATATATGTTTTTGCAGATTCAGTTCATCTGTGGTAGTAAAACGCATTTCTTTTTGTGTTCATAATAAAATAGTTGGGCTTTATAGTTTACCTACAAAATCCTACAACCATTGCGATAGTAATCTGTGCCTTGAAGCTGGCATTTTCAAAGTGGCAAGTCAAAATTTAGAAAGGTAACCTACTGATATTTAATTTTCTATCAGTTCCCACCCCACTGACCTTGTCAATCGATCAATCTTCAGTGGACCAAGAGCGGAAACACCCTCCACTCCCTGCCCAGATGTCATGATTGGCTGCCTCTTTCTACAGCTCTGAAACCTGTTACACCCACTGTTTCTCTCTTTTTTTTTTTTTTTTTTCTCCAATACTTTTAAAGATATCTACAGGGCATTCTTGAAAAACAGATTGATTGATTGAAATTTAGGACTGTGCAATGTGTAGCCTGAGACAACGGGACAGCAATCAGCCTTGACTTTAGTATAACGTTTAAGTGTGGGCAGGCTCCATTTTTTGCCATAGGAAAGGGAGAGGGGGAAGCAAAACTTATTTCCTGGAATATTAAAGGGAAACTTGTTTAATTGAATCGGCCTACCATAGAAGTGTAGCCAGGACTTCGGAGGAAAGAGGTTTAGGAATACTGATTACTGAAAGCAAGCAGGGTGCTCGGCTGCGTAGTTTGAGGCATCACCAGTAGGAAGAGGGGGGGTTGTGATGCCACTGTATAGAGCCCTGGTGAGACCACAGCTAGAATACTTTGTGCAGTTCTGGAGACCTTACCTGCAAAAGACATTATTTAAATAGAACGGGTCCAAAGGCTGGCAACAAAAATGGTAGAAGGACTTAAACTTAAAACTTACCAGGTAAGACTTAAAGAACTTAATATGTACAGTCTAGAGGAAAGGGGATAAAGGGGACATGATGGAGACCTTTAAAGTGCACTCAGGATTTTGACTGTCCTGGGGGATCGGGGGTGCCCGCTATGTGAAACCACTCAGATCGCAAGTTACAACTCGCCTCACCCCGCTCCTCTGGTGCATGCGCAGCCGCTCGTCCAACTCGCTCGGCGCACTCGGAGCCGCTGTGGTATGTGCGTCAATGCAACGTCTTACCGCAGCGGCTTCGAGCATGCTGGCGGCCACATCTCACGCTTATTATTGTATGGCTAGGGATGCTTATGGTGTACATTATTGTGTCTTGCTGGCGGGTCTCTTGAGTGTTGTTCTCTTAGCCCTGCCTATTGCCAATCTCCCACTTTCCCTAGCGGGTTTCGGGGGGCATCCCAAATAGGGTGGCTGTGTACCTGTTCTGACTATTGTGCATACTTTTTGTAAAATCACCATATAGAGGCTTCTGGGGATAATGTGCTTGGGGTTCCTTCGGGACAAGCCCGGCTGTGTGTTGCGTGTGGGGTTTCCCCAATAAGTGAAGATTTCAGGGTATGTGTAACCTGCGCCCAGCAGGTACTTGCGCTGCAGTCTGGGTCGCCTGCTACGGGCCCTGGTGCGGCGCCCCCTCTGGCTTCACCTACCCCCCACACGCTTGCACTTGACCCCCAGCAAGGTGCATACTATCGGTGAGTCTCAACCCGATTTGGCTGCACGGGTGGCCAGCATTGAAAAGCATATTGCTGGGTTGGGCCCGTGTAAGGCTTCTGCCAAGAAGCGGCAGCTATCCCCTGCTGTTTCCCTCTTCCCTGTTGAGGCTGAGGAATTTTTTGACTTTTTCTGGTTATTGTCCCCTTGAGGAGGGGAAACTATTCTCTGATTCAGAATCATCTGAGGAACAACCTAGGGTTTATGGTGGTACCGGGTCTCCTTTTGGAGAAGACCCATGGTCCTCAGATGACACTGACAGGTTGTTGTCTCACATTTTTGAAGTGCCTTGTATTTCCCCTACTGCAGTGGCTCCGCAGCAGCAGGGTAAGCTTTTTCATACACTGAAGCCACGCTTGGAGTTCCCTAAGTAGACTCGCTTTAATAATCTGGTGCTCAAAGAATGGGAACGGCCTAGCAAGCAACCTGGGGTGCCCAAGAGTTGGGACAAGAGGTATCCCTTCTGGTCACGTGGTTAATTTAAATATTCTGGCCAGCAATAAACTTAGGAATTACCCTTGAATTTGCATATATACACGCCCAATTTTAATAAATATTTATTATAATCATATATTAGCTGTAATTATGGCCTAACAACTATATAAAATAGTCACAGTTTTGAGGTCAATCCCCCGTTGTGTGGTTATATGTTTTTTAATCTTGTGTAGTGTATTGTTATGTGTTGCAGATTGTGTTGTCAATGTGTAAGCAATTAGTTAATAAAATATTATTGTTGATTTTACTTTCAGAGTGCGGCATTTTAGATATGGGGATGGTAGTTTAGGGGTAATCTAGGACTCCTTTAATGTTGTGGTTGTATGTATGCACATCCCCACTGGCCAGCACCTATATTATTGTTTAATTAGATCTCTAGCGGTGCAGATCCACCCTTTTTTGAATTGCTTTTCATCTCAATCAAGACATTGTTTTGCCTTCTCTGTGTCCTAATCCTAGTAACTCTAAGGAGCGGGTCTTACACTCTTTGGATGTTGTCAGGACCCTGAAGTTCTATTTGGTAGCTACTGAGTCTTTTAGGAAGACTGATGCTCTTTTTGTTATCCCTTCTGGACCTAGGGAGGGTCTGCCTCCGGCTAAGTCCACTATCAGTAAGTGGATCAGTCAGGCTGTGGTACAAGCCTATTGGTGCCTCTTGGGCTTTTCAGCACCAAGCTTCTGTTGAACAAGTTTGCAAGGCCACTAATTGGTCTTCTGTAGATATTTTTTCTAAGTTTTATAAGGTTGATGTTAGGGCCTCAGCTGATGCTGCTTTTGGGCGCAAAGTTCTGCAGGCGGCAGTGGTCTAATCTGCTCGCCGTTGCTCTTTGGGGATCCCACCCTACCTTACGGACACTGCTATTGGATGTCCCATGTGTAAGGAATATTCTGGAACAGGACGTGCTGTATACTTGGAATTATACAATTCTGTGAGTACTCGCCTGTAGAATTGGTATTATAAATATACAGTACGTCCTGTTCCATCCCACCCTTGTTATCATTATTTTTGGTTACCTCTGTATGGTGATTGTTCAGTTTGTTTGATTCTCCCGGCTTCTTGTATAACTGCTTGTCAACACTGGGAATTAGTGGGAGGTTCCTGAATATTTAAGGGGCCGGGGCCACAAATCTTTTTCTGCAGTCCAGCGCCATCTTGTGGATGTATTACCCCATGTGTAAGGAATATTCTGGAACAGGACGTGCTGTATACTTATAATACTAATTCTACAGGTGAGTACTCACAGAATTGTGTGTGTATATATATATATTATATATAATATTTTTAGCCTAGGTGCAAGAAAAAATACCTAATCCTGTGTTACAAAAGCGTTTGTTTGCAGCCAAGAGAGGTCACACAATGACTTGAGCAAAAAAAAAAAATCATTTTAATTGCCCAACACACTATTTAAACACCAACAAATGAAACCCCATTGAAATGTATGGCAGAGCGACACTGAGCGAAAGGTAATATGCGGCGCTCCTGAACCTGCTAAGCTGCCTGTAGTAATACATGTGACGCTACATGGAGCTGTTAGAGGCACTCACCATATTTGCTTTATTAAATGTGGTTTTACGCACAGCATAAAGGATAACAAACAAAGTGAAATCCAACTGACAGAGAGAGGGAAATCCCAGGAAAACACACAGCCGGACTTAGATGATCAGCTGCAGCATACAGGTACTTAATTAGCTGCTCTAATAGGGCTGAAAAGGAGTGATGTCACACTCCAAAACTATATTAGCAGTGACTTAAAGCCGCCTCGCCAGTCTTGATAAAGCTGCCGCTGGCAGTGAAACGCGTTGATGGCGACAGGCATATGAAACTAAAGAGGATCCACTTGCGATAGCTATCCCGCCCTTCTAAACAGTAACACCAACGGCCGTGGTGACTGGAGTCGGGTGAGAGCCTCGCATATCCTTAAAACAAGCGATTTGTCACTTTTTAAATGTGAGTGCGCACTTGTAGGTTGCATTTTATAATTTTTAACATTAAAAAGCGGGAATACACTATATTTTCTCTCTTTTGTTTTATCCTACACCTGTACTACCCTGGTGAGCTGAAATCTAGTGCAACCAGCACCTATAGCCCCTAATTGGATATCTACACAGAGGAGAAAGATCTAAGAGGAGTTAATATATACAGCTCTATATTCATTCACCAGCCGGTAAGAGTACCTAGCAACGGTGACGGGCACAGTGGTGACTTTATAAGTTTATGGGCACTGAAAATACTGTATAAGAAAGAACTACAGCCAGATATCACTTTGAATGGAAGAGGAAGAATTATAACTCCACCACTATATAAACAAGGACTATTTAAAGAGCCAGTGTCACCTGTTAAGAAAACTGCTAGCAGCATTTCTCTGTAGTTTTATATTTACAATTTGAACTTTGATACCTGAGGTGCTAAAGGTGCAGCGTTCTAAGAATGAGCTCTGTATTCCTAATTTGAATTTTGACACTAGAAGTGTTAAAGGAGTAGTGTCTCTAAGAATAGGAGCCAACTAAGGAGCCAATACCTCCTAATTAGACCTAATAGAGGCATTCTTTCTGCTCTGTGTTTATATATTTATATTACGCACAGCATTACCTCAGTCATTTTTACATTAAATCTATGTGGGCATCCAAAATATTCAACTAGGAAGAAGTAGAGAAGAATGCATGGCAAGCATTAAAGTGGTTAAGGTATGCTTTATGAATTAAAAAGAATGCATTAAAGTGGTTAAGGTATGCTTTAGGAGAAGAATGCATGGCATACTAAGTAGTTTGGAACAGAAGAGAGATGGCACAGCAATAAGTAATGGGCTTGCAGGACCAGGGTATATGAAACGGTTAAAAAAAAATAGGCTTGCATATGTAGAATCCACCAAAAAAGCCAGTGTCTGTGTATAAATCTCACAAAAACAAAAAGTTCACGGAATTTAAGGGCTAAATGAAGGTAAAAACAGGAATTTCCCGATGGAAACTAGAAGAATCTCGCCTGACATTCACACAAAATACGTCAAACGCTCTTAAAAACGCTACGTGTGAGAACATACACAATAGCCTCATCTGTGAAATTTGCTTTGAGAGAGATTCTCACAGCGTTCTCAATGGCTCTCACATCATCGGGAACAATACGAGAGCTCCGGATGGAGGCTCTGAATCATATGAACGCTCCGATACTGAAGAAAGCCATGTATAATCTAAGCATACAGCATGTCCTGCTCCCGAATAGTCATAACATGTGGGTAGTCCTCCGCCTCCGGCGCTGTGCACTCCAGACATGTAGAAAACAAGCTCCTCCCGGCCCTACATATACCGGAGGACCTCCCACAAATCCCCAGATTTCTCTGCAGTGCTGGAACTGCGAAGACATGAAGTATCGCGCTCTCGCAGGCGAGCGGGCCTTACGGCCCAAGGTCCTGTGGGACTATTTCCACCCGTCCTCTTCAGAAGAAATATGCCTCCCAGCCTAGGCTGCGCGGGTCGGGTGAAGGTAGGTAGCACCTGGTGTGCTGAATGGAGCCACGCTCCACCGCAATCCCCCTCCATAGGGTAGGCGGTCAGGCCGATGGTGATCCTATAGAGGATGCCCCTCCCGCAATTTTGCGTGCCCCTCACAAAATTAGTCCATGGACACCGTCGGCTTCCCCCTAGCTTCCTCTCGTAACTCGGGGGGGGGGGGGGGTATGTGTGGCAGCCCTTGCGCTATTTAGCCCTTAGACTTCGGTCCCTGAGTTAGGGGGTCAGTGTCGCGTTTCGCTATACAGCGTGGGCTGGCTTTTTACTAACTATCTGCTGCTCGGCAGCTTCATTCAGCATGTCAGCATGAGACGTATACATCCACTCTGTTCTACCTTTTCTGTCGGTTGGAGCTTCGCGCTCTTTGGGGGAGGCGGAGACTCGCCCTGCCGAGTATTGCGTCACAGCCTGGCCCTCCCCTCGAGGTTGCTGGCACCATTTTCTCTATCTTCCCGTGTGCGCGTGGTGTGGCTCGTCTCCTCCCTCGGTCATGTAAGTGCCCTCCGGGGCGGTATGGCTTCTAGGTTTTTTCAAATAGAACATGGCACGGACTCCTCTCCCCTTGTCCCATTATGTCTTTCAGAAGCCAAGACTTCGTTACCGGCCACGGCCTAACATATATTATAACGGGTCCTCTTTACAAATTCTCCCACATTACTAGCGGGTTATTGGGGCATCCAGGGTTGCTTATTGCATAATCCCCTGTGTTATACTGCATAAAAATCACCATATGGAGGCATTTCAGAATTACGGAACCGGGGTCCCTCTGGGACGTGACCGGCTGTGTGCAGTGTGTGGACAGCCCCTGGCTGAGGCTGACAGGGCACAGGTCTGCGGACAGTGTGCAGCACAGGCATTGCTAACAGAGGATCCCTTCCTCACTCCCGTCTCCCCGCTCCCAAACATCGCTCATGATGAGTCCCACTCCAGCGGGGATGACCTGCAAGAGGTGCCGAGAGCGTTGCCCACGGCGGAACAGGTGCTCTCTGGATTGGCGGAGCGTATGGGCCCTGGTAAAAAGCGGTCCCTGACGCCCCCAGGTTCTCCGGTTCCTAAGGATACCGATGATTCTGCTGATGTTCAGGACCCTGACCCTTCTGAGGAAGCTGAGCTATTCTCAGACTCGGGCTCCTCCCATGGGATGCCCGCGGGCCGTGAGGAATCCGAGCCTGGCTCCTGGGGTCTGTGCGATACGGACGAAATCCTGATCAAAATATTTGAGGTCTTGTCCAACTCCCCCTCTGGGGAGATTCCCAAGCCTAAAAAGGAGACCTTCCATACAGCGCCGCCGTGCTTGGAGTTCCTAGAACAGGAACATTTCCAGAATATTATATCCCAGGAATGGGAATCGCCTGGTAAGTTGAAAGGGATTCCAGGGGTCTTGGAGTGGAAGTACCCTTTTCCCCCTGATGTGGTCAATTTATGGTCAGCCCCCCTGGTGGTGGACGCGCCGGTTATAGGGGTCACAAACCCCCCTTTTATGACTGCCCCCTTTATCGTACCCTCCGGGATGCTGAGGATCGGTGCGTTGACAGACTGGCATCACACGCCTTCTCGTGTGCTGGGACGGCCCTGCGCCCGGTTTGTGCCGCGGCCATCACTGCGGTGGCCGCCAGGACTCTTGTCAAAGATACTGGATCACCGCCCTGAGGATCTTCCTTGGGGGGTGTTCAGTGTCCTATCAGACTGCGAAGCCTTTGTGAAGTTTATTCTGTCGGCACTGGATGACACCATTAAGATGTGTGCTAGGAGTTCAGCACTTGCGGTAACCATTCGCCGCCTGGTCTGGCTGCGACAGTGGGGCGCCGATGGAGCTACAAAAAAGGCTCTCACTTGCCTTCCATTCAGAGGACGGAGGTTATTCGGGGCCCGCTTGGACCTTTTTGGCAAAAAGGCTATAGCACCCTCCCGCAGAAGGCCGCTCCGGCCTCCACGAGGCAGGGTCACCCCTCCACCCCCCTACGTCAGTGTTAGACGTGAATCTGAGGTGTGTTTCCAGTTATTCGGCATGGACTTCCAGCATGGCGCGGCCAGGCAGCGCCCTGGGCCTTCTGGCAGGACCAAGTCCAAATCTGCCAAAACCTCGCAAGCATGAAGGGGTGCCCTCGTCCCTTTGGGCGAGGGGGCGACTGCACAGCTGTCTCACATCCAGGAATATGCCTTCTCCTTATGGCGGTTCCGGGATGTAGCCCACCTGGGCTCAGGATGGGTTCTCGCTGGCGGCCCCCCCCCCCCTTTCCTGTCAGGGTTTTTTATCCCTGCTCTCCCTTCTGAACCTGGCGCAGGCCGGACTAGGACCTGCAGTGTTGGGCGCGCCTTGGCAATTGCCTTAACTGGATGGGGCCATGGCTCCTATACATTTTTCCCATCCTCCCCCCTCATCAGTACGAGGTAGTCTGGACCCCATGTGCCTACGGCAGGCTTAGCTATTCTGCCCTTGCTAGTAATCCATATATGACATATCTGTCTTGGGCCACGGGCCCCTGCGCGGGGGGGGGGGGGGGTTCGGCCTCTTGCGAGGCTCTAGCACTTCTCAGATTCTCTGGGGTCTGCGGCACGCCTTAGACTATTCTAGCCAGTGTCGCAGGATCAACCCTGCAGCTTGAGGAACTGCAGGGGCCTCCCTTCGTGCCCAGGCTACTAGCCTGGCGGGTATGGGGATGCGCTAGATGTGGGGCTTCGGCGTTGGGACCTACCGGGTCGTCATCTTTACTCCCCCGCCTCTGCATCAGACAAAGTGGGTCGGTTGGCCGACAGTGTTCCCTAGAAGCTACTGGATGGTTGCTTAAACTCCCCATCCCTTCACCGTCACTTATTCACTATTCCCCGTCCCGGGGAAATCGGTTCAGGCTTGCTGCCTTCTACCCTGGCATTAGGGGACCCCTGGTTACGGGGGCTCTGCCCTCCTTCACTTGCGCCCTACCTCCACCAAGCGGGATGGCAGCTGGAGGGTCTGTCGGTGGCACATCCAGATGATGTCATTTATATGCCGAGCCCTTGGGCTCCTCGGCGCAGTAGGTTACTAAGCCCTCATGTGTCCCAGCACCCCGGTGCTTGGTCTGGGCTCAGGCCTTCTTGGAAAGTTGGTTCCTCTGGAACTTCCCATTGGCAAGGGCCCCTTCAGGGGGGCACCTCTCTTCCTTGCTAGCATCTCCTAGAGTATGGCCCCCCTGGGTGCCAGTCTAGCAGATTTGGAAAGGGAGAGCCAAATCTCTCCCACGAACCACGGGGTTCTAGGTTGGGCCCTTAGAGGGTCCATCTTATCTGCTGGGCTCGCTGTAACGGTGGCCCCCCTTTGATTCTATATGGCCGGCCTCCCGCCTCCTTTAGGACCGGTCGGTTCATGAGGGTTGCCTGGCCTGTTGCAAGATGAGGGCATGTTTGTGTTGATGATTAATGATTGTGACAGGTTGCTACCTCTGGAGGGTCCCTGTCCTGGGTTGGGTTCTACCCCCCTGCTTCTCAGCGGTATTCGCTTCTATGGTTGCCCTTAGCGGCAGGTTTTGCCATCCCGGGTTGCCCAGGGAGCCTAGAGTGGCTCTGAGGGGTCTCCCTTCTGACACAGGGCCTCTGCCCTTGTCTCTACGGTTCCAGGATATTCTGGTTCCTGTTGGTGGCCTGAGTATCTAGGCTTAGCCTTATTATTTCACATGCCTTCTTTTCACTAACCTACCTTTGGGCTCTGCGCACGGCTGGCTGGATAGTGAGTCCTAGGGGATCTATGGCCTAGGCGGCCTTGGGAGTAATGGCTCGCAGACGCCTCTGCCGAGGGCTGCGGAATTGTGATATCCCAGTTGGGGTGCGGTCCTATCCTTATCAGGTCTCTTCCGGTTTCCAATCAAGGGCCTCCTGTCTGGGGGTTGATTGCTAATCCCCCCTTGGGGGCGGGCTTCACCTTCTGGGTGACCTAGTATGAGTGGAGGTTCCCCAGCTTCCCTGTATTCCACCTATAATGGCTGGGTGGTTCCCATATTGACTGGCAGGGGCCTTAGTCTCTCCCCTGTGAGGCGTTATCGGTCCCCAGGGCCTTAAAGCCATTACAGCTTAAATTGGGGGATGGCTCCCCTTCTGGGGACTCTGATGGTGTAGGCCTGTCTTGGCCTTTCCTACAGGAGTCTGGTTCTGTCACCCTTGTAGAGCATTCTCTTTGGGTTGCTTAACTGCACCTCCCCAGTAGTTCCATAAGTCCCTGTGGGGATCAAACCTTTCATCCTGTTACCCTGCGGACTTCCTGGGGATCCTGCTTGGATACGGTATCGGCTGCCCTGGAGGCCAGACCGCTCTTCTGGGGCCTCCTGACTCCGTCAGAATTGGGCTTGAGACGATGGTTCTGGCTAATTATTCCCTGACACTACCGGTATGTATACTCATATATACATGTACGGCTATATGCGGCTACAGGTACCTCATGCCTGGGGGTTTCCCTTTATCCTGGGCTTCTGGCCCAGGTGGTCTGTTGAACCCTTGGATCAGACCCTTTTGTATAGCCATGGGCTGATGACTAATATACTATTTGTGAGGGCCTACATCCCTCTTCAGGTTTACACTTCTTCCCATGCTGGCCTCCTTGGCCTTTGGGGGACTGCTGTTGTTGGAAGTCTACGGGCGTCTCCTTAGGTATGCGCCTGATATCTATTCCAGCACCATTGTGCCTTGGAGCACTCCTTCTGGATGTTCTCTGATTCTGAGGAAGTATTGGCTTCCTGGTAATTAAGGGTTGTATCCCTGCCTTGGTCGGGTGCCCTGTTTTTGTTCCCCTTGAGGGTGTTATAAGTGTTGCCACAAGGCTTCCATGCCTGTGAGCTGGTTGGGTCACTACACCGACCTATGTTCCTTCAGGGGAGCTTCTATTCCCCGTTATTGTTTACTATGTTATCATGGGTGCTTGGGTATCACGTTCCCTTCAGCACCAGGGTTTTGTTTCTCTGTTAGTTCAATTACTTGCCTTATGGCCTGTCTCTGTTCATACCTGCTGGGTTCTGTTATGAGACTAATGTTGGAGCCTATGCTCTTGTCATGCCTGTTGCAAGTTTTGCAGGTGACGGCGCCTTTACGGTCCCCTGTGCCTTGCCTTTTTTGGGGGGGGATCCCACCCTGCTTATGGACACTATTGGATGTCCCACATGTTATGACTATTCGGGAGCAGGACGTGCTGTATGCTTAGAATAATACAACTATGTGAAGTACTCACCTGTAGAGTTGATATTATACGCATACAGCACGTCCTGCTCCACCCCACCCTGGTTTCACTAATTCTGGATCCCCTGTATGGTGATTATTATCGTTCAGATATTGCTACCAGATATTCTGGGTGGTTGGTTCCTTCTGGCCTCTCTTCTCACTGCTTTTCAATGCTGGGGATTTGTGGGAGGTCCTCCGGTATATTTAGGGCCGGGAGGAGCTTGTTTTCTACATGTCTGCATGTTATGACTATTCGGGAGCAGGACGTGCTGTATGCGTATAATATCAACTCTACAGGTGAGTACTTCACAGAGTTGTATTATTCACACGGAGATATAAAAACGGGAAAGAATGTAGAAGGCTGTGAATTGACCCTATTGTCTGAAGATCCCTCTCTCCCCCACAGGGGAGCCTGGTACAGTCAAAGGTTTAAGATGACTCCTTTTAAAAATGTGGATTATTGGTCAAGTAGCAATATCTCCATAATCGAGCTGGGACACAGTATTACTAATATAATGCCTAGAAAGAAAGTCTTTTTAGCTAAATATAAGGCTGCATTCAGTTTACCACCAGATGGGAGCTGTGGCTTAAAGTGGAGCAATTACTGTCCCTTAGTGTCTATAACACTCTAGGAATGGTGCCCCCCATCCCTGAGGAATCCAGGTTTCCTTTAAAACTTCCACAGTCTTTCCTGGGTGACAGGCACTTGCAGCATCTGAAGTTGCCATCGTAGATGTGTGGCCATGGGTTTTATTCCAATGTAATTATAGTGGCCAAAAACCATGCGTTGCGCCTCCAATCCAAAAGTTGAAAAGCGTACATTCTCTACACACATCTATTTAGAGCTGGGTTGACCTTCCTAAAACGGAGCGCTTTTGGCCACGGCTTACCTCCATGTCCCAATTTGTGTCGGTTCACAGATGGAAACGTTTTAATCTGTGGTACCATTCAGTCTGGATACACCACCCAGACTACAGTTGTCGTAGCCCTCAAGAAACCGAGCAACTTTGATGATGACTTGTTTTGGCAGATTGTGTTAGTTATTTTTGTGTCTATCCAAATGAGTCCCTATTCCTTCCATTGACATTGATACAGGTCTGATTAAAGACATCTGTCTGCTTGAGGAAAAGCATATTTAGAAAGCTGCTGCAAATAAATTTTGTTGCAAGTAACCTACCTATTTGGAGTGTTGTGCGTCACAAGCAGTTTGCTTGCCTTTGCAACTGGTCATACATGCAAGGTGAAACATGACTACAGTTAAACAAGAGATGTCCTGCTGTCATGACTTGGTGGATGTTAACGCAATTGTGTGTCCAAGTCCAGTCCAAGCGCTAAGAGCAGTGTGGCTGTCTCTGCACCACTGTCTATGGTTCTGCAGGGATCTACTATGATTATAGCTGGACAATGCTATAGCATTGTATATCAATCCTCAAGGCTGCCATGGAGGAGTAAGGTCTCGGTTTTTGCTGGTCGAAAGCCCTTGTACCCGTACTTTTAATAGATTCCAGGAGATTGCTTACTCAGCAGACAGCTGATCTGTCAGGGAGAGTATGAGTAGATGAATCAGATTTTACAGAGCGTATATTAAATCTTCTCTTGCTGACAGTAAAACAGTGGCCCTTGCATACACCCCCTCCAAAATTGGGAGTCTTTCATCAACATGCGCTTGGTTGTTGTCAGACTAACGGCTTGGTCATGGGTCTAAAGCTCCTCCATTGAGGGATTATCGAATGTAAAATCGCTAAAGCAACTGCAATTGAGCGATAATCGATCTGTTGAAAAGATTGCTGTGACCGTCCGTATGTAGAATCTGAAATCGGCTTTAATTTGCCTTTCAAAGTAGTCCCACACCCATGTCTTGGATAATGTGGTGGGGCAGCATTGTTACAGGCTTGGCGGGGGGGGGGGGCAGATCTCTGGATGCCCAACCCCCCCAAAAAAACGTAACCTTTACCTTGATCTTCTTCCAACATGCGGTCCTGCAATTGGCGGCCGGCGGTCACGTGGGCTGCCCTGACCGTCAGCCGTGAAACTGGTGACCACTGCCAATCGCAGGACCGAATTTCGGCTGAGGATCAAAGGTTAACACCCCCCCCCCCCCCCCCCCAATAAAAAAACAGCACTCCCTTTATCTGGCACAGCAGGTCCGCTGTTTGGGAACCTTTTTGCATTCTGAGAACGATGCTCACAATGTCTTGCGTGTTGTCCCCCCCCCCCTTTATGTCAGTCACACAATGCTGTCCATTCATTGCATTGGAAAGATGTTGCAATATGACCAGCAGAAGCGGAGCAGTGGAAACTTGCGCCTGTAGAGCAAATTAGTGACCGCTTGTGTTTAGAGGGTAGAAAAGTGGACGCAAATGTATGTGTACATTTCAAGAGTGATTTTCCTTCAGCAAAAGAGCTGGAGTAAACTGCCAACTTCACTGACTAACAGGCTTATTTAATCCCTAAATCACATGCCGGCAGCATCCGAAAAACTCACCTCTCCCCGCTCCCAGTGCCGACGGACAAGCAGTTTGACAGTCCCGGACAAGCGGCTCCTCCGCCGCCGCCTCCCGCGCGTCCCTCTTGACGCGCCCGCGCTGGCCATTCACAGACGGCCGGCGCGGGCGCGCGCGCACGCCTAGAGGGGAGCGAGGGCGGCGGCCGCCGCCGAAGATAAGGTAAGGGGGTTTGGGGTGTTTGGGGGGGTTTCACCCCACGGGACATCCCGATCTCGGATGTCCCGCGGGGAGGGAGGTGATCGGCCCGGGAATCTTATAGATTCCCGGGCCGATCACCCGTGGGTGTTGGTCCACTTTAAGCTCTAATACGAAATACACAGGACAGGGAGGAAGGAGGACGTTTGAAAAGACACTGGAGGTTACGTGGAATCGGGATATCCCCTATAAAACACAACACCTAAAAATAAGGAGAAATAAGTACCTTTATGATAAGTAAATTTCTCCCCTTTCGTTACCTTCTGTCATCTGACAGGGATTTGCCTAAAACACAGCCAGAGCGACAATCGCAAATGAGAAACCATAAAGAAAGGGGAGAAATATGGGGGCCACTGGGACCAGTTAAGGGCTAAGCCAGCCAAAAGTGCATGCAGCAGGGCCATTTGCACTTCAAAAAAGCAGAATTTCAGACAGAAGGCATCTGAAGAGGAATTTTGCGCTCACTCCAGATGCAAGCCATTTGGTACGTTTTGCACTTGCGCCATGCGCACATTATTGTCTTGACTTGCATTTTACCATTTTGGTTACAGACCTTTTCAACCAGAGCTTCGTGAGACTGTACCAACTCTCTGCACTGCAAATGTGAAGAGTCGAGCATGCGCAAACCGGGCCCTTCCGTACACACGGCACTGTTTTCAGCGTATCCTTTTCCAAGTATTAGAATTCTATGTTAAGCTTTTAAGGGACTTTCCCGAGAAAGTGTTATCCTGTTTCTGCTTGCCCCATACTGGCTGCCGGGAGCTGCATCTTTCATTCCCCAGCACTTTGCATTCCCTGATAAGCCTTAAGGAACTTGTTTCCTTCTGCTGACTTATTTTTCAGGGTCCTCGAAAGGAATGGATTTCGGAAAGGCCCTCACATTGAAAGATACAGACATAAGTAATTCTCTTTTGCTGGGGAGGCCCTGCAAAGGTGTACAGAGTTCACTGGGAGTCATTGAGTAAAATAAAGCGGCTGAATGAAATATGCATCCCCCTGACAATCCCCGGCATGAGGAGAGCAGAAAGCTGGCTAATTTCACCATTTGCTGAAACAATAGACTGGTATCGCTGTATGAAATAGTCAAGGCATTTATACGAACATGTAGAGCATGTGGAGGTGTAATTGTAAAAGAAAAGCAGGCATAACATTTATGCATTGGGAGGATTATGTTTGCAGTGATCTTTTGAGTGTCAGATCTTTTACCCTTGGCTTGGAAATGCTGTATACACATTTTTTTTTCCAAGCGAAGTGTAAAAAGATTTCTTTCTTTACCTCCCATTCAACTGATCCTTTTCCATAGTAAACCCCCCCCCCCCCCCCCCCCCAGAGTTTTACTTGTAAGTTCACTATTTGATTAAGCAAATGTTGGTCATATATCTACTGCCTCGTGCAAACCACTGTGAGATGTTAATGAGCAAAAGACTAGCGTGCCCTTCAGATTGTATTTAAATATCTTGTTTTGTAGTTTAGAGTACAAAGAAACCAGAAGGTAAAAAAAAAAATTCTCCTTTGAACATAACACATAATGGCCCCACAGCCTAGCACAATGCCAGCCATGTTGCTATGTATACAAAACACAGTAATATCTAATGCTATCATATGGGCTCAGTCTTTCAGTACCCAGAAAGGAAGTTTATGCAGTCACCTTCTATGTCCAACCCCCCCACCCCAAAGCCTTTTCCCAATAGTATTGAAAACACAAACACAGTTTGTTGCTCGAGTGTGGCATTCACCCCCGCCCCCCTCCCCATCCCATATAGGTAGTGTGGCATTTCCATCCCCCCTCCCATTCCCCCATAGGCAAAAGTAAAAAGAGAAGAAAAAAAAGTAAACCCGCCTTTCAATCCTCCCCGCTGTCCTCGCCGTCTTCACACAGACACACTGGCTTGGAATAGCTGTTTAAGTCCGGGTGTCTGTCTGCACCGTGGAGAGGGGGCAGGGACAGTGCAAGTGGCGGAGGCAGCTCCGCAGCGCGGGAAGGCGGCAGATACAGCTGCAGCCCAGCATAGAGTGAACACTCGGCTTGGTATAGCGGTAGGTGTGGCCGACGCTCGAGTGTCGGCCACGCCCACCACTGTAACAGGCTGGGTGTCTGGCTCTCCGGAGCAGGCTGCCTCCGCCATTTCCGGGACAGCGCGAGCGATGAAAAGGTGAGTTAACTTTTTGCTTTTTATTTATTTTTTTTTGCCCAACTTCGCCCGCACGGATATTTTCCCCCAACTTTTTGGGAAAAATAAGTGCGTCTTATAGGGCGAAAAATACGGTAGGTACTTTTTATTTTATTTTTTTTTTGCTGAATGGTTTTAACCTCCAGAAATGGCAGTGTACGATTGTATTTACTGTGCTGTGAGACAACATAATTCCCTGATGGCTTTAATTCTTTGTTGTTAAGGCGTGATATCATTTTTTATTTTTTTTTATTTTTTTTACACAACTCTATTGTGTTTGAAGTGTGCTCCACATGGTTACTTAGATTTATAAAATGTAGCTGGCATTCTCCTTAACAGCATTTCAGATATCCTGTCAAACAGCTCTCAGCAGCTTTTTACCAGTTGCACGGCAAAGTTTGCAGATGGGCAGCAGTGTTCAATACCTGTTTTTGACATCATGCATCAGACACCTTTATGTGAAGAACATGCCAAGAAAATGGTAACCAAACTGCTTTTCCCTTAGAAGCAACTGCCGGCTTGGGACAGCTTTTGTGATTGCAAAGGGTGACTTAATTTTCTGACAGATAGCGATAGACACTCGCCCCACACCCAGCTAGTCAATGACAAGTCCTTTTTAACGGACCAGTCAGACTGCTAATTTTTTTCAACAGGTTGTCTGAGGGGTGTGAAGCTGCAGTGGGTATGCTAGAGTCTGTGTGACTGAGGGCTGGTGACTGGAGATTGGGTCTGCATGTCCCAAGACTTGATCTCACAACACAGTAAGTTAGACCAGATCCAGTCAGCTGCAGGGTGACCAAACTGGAGCATGGCTTCTGTTTTTTTTAGCTTGAACAGTCCCTTCAACAATGAAATAATACCAGAAGATAGACAAAATAAGTACTTTACCAGTTGCCCAGGCAGCTCTATTATAGAAAAAATGTACTTTATATTTTGGCCCAAGAATTCAAGTTGCTTTTTCACAGCTTTCGGAAGGTTGTGCACATCACTGTTATTGTCGTCCCATTGAGCCCCCTAGGCTGCCGGCAATCATTTGAACGGCAGTCTTGGGTCAAACTCGGAACTGGTAAGTATCAGCAGCTCTGTCTTTGGAGCTCTGCAGAGCATCTGATTCAGGAAAATTCATTTTTGGACTGGGCTTCCTCAATATAAGACTCCAGGGCGGGAATCGCCCACAAAACTCCCTTCCCAGCAGTTCTGCAGCTGCATCTGGTTGATGAGTTCAGATAGGCTGGGGTAGGAGCATGCCAAAGACAGCAGAGAGATTTATATTTGCAGCATACAGCTCTGATTGGATGAGAGCCTGCACTTGCATCATGGGATAACCAGTAGGGTTAGTTTTGAGGGTTAGCCTCTACTTGCATCCCCCCCCCCCCCCCACCCCCAAAACCTCAACCATGTACTTGATCTTCACTTCACTCTTGAGCAGCCGTTTGGGGACCACAGGTGTGGACATAGAGGAATCACTTCCCTTAAACTGAAATCTAGAAATGTATTTGTCAAAGTTTACTTGTAAAATGTAGAAATGTATTTGTTCCAAATGCAACAGATGCTTTAGTAATTTTTGGTGTGTCGTTGATAGGATAATTTCCTGCGAGGAGACGGTTCACGCAGAGTTCAACACCAGCAGCAGAGAAAACCCAGGAAAAAGACTAAGCCGCCTGCACTTACTAAAAAACACAAAAAAAAGAGAAGGCGGGGTCCTAAAAGGCCTCAGAAACCTATCCCACCTGCAGTGCCACAAGGCAATCTCTGTATGCCCAGAAGTCCCTCACTGCCAGTTGAAGTCGCCAGTATAAGGTTAGTATCTGGTAATGGTATGCGATTAGAAGGTGGCTTCAGAACGCTTTATTCTTTGTCTGTGTTATGCATTCCTAAAACATGTTGGGGGTCTAGAGCAGGGGGGTGCAGGTCAGGGGGAAGCCAAAGGGGAACCTGAGAACAGGTGGGGGTGCCATTTCGAATCTTTGCCCCGAATCTTTGCCCTTTGTGCCAGAAAGCCTAGCTACTGCTCTGGTCTAGAGCCAGGGTACCCAACCGGTGGTGAAAAGATGGTGGTTCTTTGCACATTGCACTGTGGCGGTCCAAGGGCTGAAGCTGATGGTAATAATATGCGCCAGGGAGGCTAAGTCATTGGGTTGCTGTTGCGCAGGATCTTTGGCACTAGATTCACTAGTGGGAATTACCTTGTGCCGTGTCCAATGGTAGTACTGGCTTCTTTAAAGTAGAACTGGGGAAATCTGTATTGGGTGGTACCTGAGACCATTAAAAAATAGATTGGAATCCCTGCTCTAGGGCACAGTTTCTCAACCTAGGGTACACATACCCCAGTGGGTATGTGTCACAGCCTGAAGGGGTGCACCAGCATGGTGGGTCTGATGAGTTTGAGTTGAATTTCTTGTCAATACGGGGTACTTCATTGAGTTTCTTGTCGCTTAGGGGTATTCGGCGTAGAACATTTTGAGAACCAATGCTCTAGGGCATTTAGTCTGAATATTGTAAGATAAGTGTATTAATGCTCCTGCAATGTGAGGATACCTAGAGTGCATGTTTACTTGCCAAAGTCCACTGTGAACAGATGACTTTATCTACCACACCACCATATTTTGACTGATTCTGGTTGTGCAGTTTTGGCTTAAACCAATCTTTTCTAGCTAATAGCAAATGTGTGTTGAACTGGCAGTTCAGTTTACATCAGGATGGATACTTTTTATTACTGTAATACCCCATCACCCCCCCCCCCCCCCCCCCCCCCGTCCATTGACTGAATTAATCTCCTAATCTACTAAACAGTAGGGGGGTAGGGTCAGCATTCCAAGGCTCCTGGGTTCGTCTTGCTTGTGATTTGCGATTTGCATTATACTGCCTACAACCCACCTTTTATGATGTTAGATATTCTATAAAGTCATATAATTCCTACAATATGAATGTTATTGGATATTCATGATCCACATTAATTTCTTAGTTAAATGAAACACTAGATACTTATCTTCTGGATTCTGATACTATGCAGATTATCCATCTCTGGTCCATATATATGCCATGTTTAATATTATATGAAAGATCTTATGATGTGTATTAGAATATCTAATTTATTTAGTCATAACTGTCATCTTTCAGTTTTTGGATTTTTACTGTTTATTGGGCACTTTTTTAAATTAATAAGCTTGGTGACACACTACTTAATATTTAATATGGCTTTATATATGAATCCTTAAAGTGGACCAACACCCACGGGTGATCGGCCCGGGAGTCTATAAGATTCCCGGGCCGATCACCTCCCTCCCCGCGGGACATCCGAGATCGGGATGTCCCGCTGGGTGAAACCCCCCCCAAACACCCCAAACTCCTTACCTTATCTTCGGCGGCGGCCGGCCGCCGCCGCCTCCCTCGCGCCCCTCTAGACGTGGGCGCGCCGGCCGTCTGTGAATGGCCGGCACGGGCACGCGCGCGTCAAGAGTGACGCACGGGAGGCGGAGGAGCCGCTTGTCAGCGGCTTGTCCGTCAGTGCTGGGAGAGGTGAGTTGTTCGGGGGGGTTTCACACAGCGGGGCACCCCGATCGGGGGTGCCCCACCGAAGTGGACCAAGACCCAGGATAGTCAAAATCCTGGGTGTTGGTCCACTTTAAGAAACTAATTCATAGGTACTTATAGCACTGGGCACTTTGTATTGTGGACTGTTTACACTGGGATTTTGATCTTCAGGAGGGCAAGAAATGTATGTACTTATTAAGAGAATAGATATATTTACAGGTACAGTGCAATATAATATGAATGAGCCAGTGGGATTCTGCCATCTTGAGTACATTTAATTGTTTTTAAATGTCTGTTTATAGCATTTGTTTGTCCTATATGTCACTTAATGTGATTCAATTTAAACTAAATTATTTGTATATATTAGTTGTGCGGCCTTCATTTTAGGAGCATTTGTGGGGAATGGTCTGGCACATCATTTTGTTCTTGTTTTTTTTGCCATATTTCAGGAGTTATGTTAAGTTAAAGTGTAATGAATGTCTGAGTCTTAGGGACTTCTTTTTCAGGAGGTAAACTCATTACAATGCAGCCTAACCTATTGTTGTGAGGGTCTGTTTCCTGTTCACTAAAACAGCTGGTAGGATTCTCTTATTTGGGTGTTCTTCAAAATTCAGGAGACTCTACATTGTTCAGCACCATGGAAGATGAGGGCACCTTATAATAATGTGGGGGTGATATCTGTAATCATATATTATACTTCCTATCCTTTTAACCGCTACCATAATAAGCCATCTTTATTCGGCTGCACATAGCGGGGCTCCTGCCAACATGTACAATTGGGTGGGCGGTGCCACTGTGTGGCAGAAAATACCATTTTGTGAATACTCACCTTGTAAAATGGGTATTATAAGTATGTCACACACCCCGCTTCAAGATAATCATTACATGTGGGTAGTATGGTCTGAAGAGGGCGATTTGCAGAGATGATTGGAGGAAAGAAAGCCCCTCCCAGTCCATAAATACCTGGGACCTCCCACTCATTACCCAGTATAAAGAAAGCAGTAAGGTAAGGGACCAGGAAGAGCCAAATATTAGTCATAACAACGCAAGGTTCACAAAACGATGGATCCAGAATACAAAAGGGCGGGTTGAAGCGGGGTGTGTGACATACTTATAATACCCATTTTACAAGGTGAGTATTCACAAAATGGTATTATTCTAAGTATGTCACACACCCCGCTTCAAGATAATCATTACATGTGGGACATCCAAAAGCAGTGTCCATAAAGGGTGGGGATCCAAAACAAGGCATAAAGCACAACTTAAACTACTGCAGCCTGTAGAACTTTGCGGCCAAAAACAGCATCCGCTGAGGCCCAAACATCACCCTTGTAAAAACTTTGAAAAAGTGTGAACAGAAGACCAGGTAGCGGCCTTGCAAACTTGCTCAACAGAGGCCTGGTGCTGAAAAGCCCAGGAAGCCCCAACCGCAAGAGTAGAATGAGCTGTAACACGAAGGGGAGGATTTCTCCCCTTAGCAGAAAAGGCCCCGACAATGGCCTGACGAATCCACTTACTGATGGAAGACTTAGCGGGCGCCAAAACCTTTCTTGGGCCCAGAGGGTACCACAAAGAAGGCATCAGTCTTACGAAAGGCAGACGTTACCACCAAATAGTACTTCACAACTCGAACCACATCCAGGGAATGCAGAACCCTCTCCTTTTCGTTACTGGGATTAGGACACAGAGAGGGCAAAACAATGTCTTGGTTTAAGTGAAAAGGCAGAAACCACCTTAGGAAGGAAATCCGGGTTAAAACGGAAAACCACCTTGTCCTGATGTCTTTCAAAATACGGGACCTGAATGGACAGAGCCGCCAACTTAGAAACACGCCGAACAGAAGTGATAGCTACCAAAAAGGCCACCTTCTGAGTAAGCGAAGACAAGGCGATATCATGCAAGGGCTCAAAGGGAGGACCCTGAAGAGCAGAAAGAACCAAATTCAAATCCCAAACCGGAATCAGAGCCTTCCTAGAGGGCCGCACGTGCGTAACCCCCTGGAAAAAGGTCTTAACCAGCGGATGAAGCGCAAAAGATCTTTGGAAAAACACCGCCAGGGCAGACACCTGCCCCTTCAGAGTATTAAGTTGGAGCCCTAGATCCAAACCATGTTGCAGGAACTCCAGGATTCTAGAAATAGAGAATTCCCTGCAAGGGAAAGCCCTAGTCTCACACCAATGAATATAAGACCTCCAAGTCCTATAGTAAACGGAAGAAGAAAACCTCTTCCTAAAGACCTTCCTCCTTCAAGATGGAGGTTTCCGCAGCCACGCCGTCAAAGCCAGCGTTGGTAAATTGGGGCAACGTAGATGATCCTGTGTGTGCAGATCCGGCAGCAGGGGCAGAACGAACTGATCTTCTGCTAACCTTACCACGTCTGCGAACCAAACCTGTCTTGGCCACCTTGGAGCCGCCAGAATTGCTGACGCTCCTTCCAGAGCCAGCTTGCGCACTACTCTGGCTACCATGGGAAACGGAGGGAACAGATACAGAAACCCCAGATCCCTCCAGTTCAGGGACACGGCGTCCGTCGCGAAGGCTAGCGGATCCTTCGCCAGAGACACAGATGCCAGAAGTTTGTGATTGTGACGGGAGGCAAAGAGGTCCACCATCGGTGAACCCCACCTGAGACAAATTGAACGAAACACCTACACACACATCAGATTGCGACTGCCCACCCGTGACAACGTCACACGGGACACGGGCCAAGACGGGGTGGGAAGGGGATGACGCCGGCGGTGCTGACCCAGACGTCTGGGGTTCTGACTGCCGTGTAATAGTCTGCTGTGCACATAGTATACATAGAAATACGTCATCCCCTGTTAGGGATACCCCACAGCCCATGGACTTCCGGGATTGCCCCGAGGGGAGCCCGGTATCTGGGGATGCCTCCATACGGTGAACTTATATGTAGTCGCAATGACCGAGGGAATTACGCTGGTAAGCAACCCGGGATGCCCTTATAATTGTCCCAAGTGGGAGGATTTTAACATGGAATTTAACCCAGGGACCCAAGGACCGGAAGAAGACCCCTTAAAACCTAAGGCGTTCTACCTGAAAGACTGCCGGATATAAAGGGTTACATATAAGTAAATCCTGTGCCTTCCTGCGTGAAGTAAATGGCGTCCACCACACACGCAGCTCACAGAGGCAGAGAGGAGCCTGTGGGCGTGGCCAGCGCTGAGCGCGCGATATGCGTAGCTCCGCCCCCTTACAGAGCGGAAAGCGGGCTCCGCAGTGGGTCTGCGCCCCTAATGGCAAAATGTGTGAGGTAAATTACCTCAGAAAAACACTATAGCGCACACATATACTGGCGCCATGGCAAGAACAGCAGCCGCGGCGCCGGTAACCACAAAGACCCCAGGGATGTAATGGGTGCGGGCTGCGGCGACGCGCAATCGCCCGGCCCCGCCCACTGTGGCCAGCGCGTGAGGGGAGATCTCCCCTCACAAGATTAATGGAACCGCCAGCGCAAATAACCGCGCCGCGGCCATTGCGGTAGTCACCGCAACAAAAAACAGTAAAGCCAGGGGGACAAGCCAGCGCCAACAGCCGGCCCCACCCCCCAACTACAACTTCTGAGGAGAAAAGTTCTCCTCAGCTCTGGCGCCAGTAGCAGTGAAACAATGCACAATAAATAAATCCTAACTCTGAGGTAAAAAAGGTGGCCCCCGACATTTTATCCCCACCACCACAGGAGAAGGGCATCAGGAAAGGGGGGCCAAGGGACAGGGCATCCCAAACCGGGGTCACCAGCCCGGATAACCGCCTACCCTCTGGTACAGGGTCTCACGGTGGAGCATGGCTCCAGAGCACTAAAAGTGCCATTCTACCCTCACCCGGGATACAGCCTAGACTGGGAGGCATGTGTATTGGGACTTATAAAAAACATAACCGGGTGGAAATAGAGAGAAAAGCGGGCCGGGAATAAACCCGGCTACCTGAAATCCCCCTGTGCAAGGAGGAGACATCATCTTCTGACTTGCTCGCCGTCTGCAGAGATGGAAAACTGGGTAATGAGTGGGAGGTCCCAGGTATTTATGGACTGGGAGGGGCTTTCTTTCCTCCAATCATCTCTGCAAATCGACCTCTTCAGACCATACTACCCACATGTAATGATTATCTTGAAGCGGGGTGTGTGACATACTTAGAATAAGGGTGGCTGAGGCAAGTTGTCTTTCTTGTTGTAACCCCCTTGCTGTGCCTCAGTGCCAGGGGAGGGAGGCAGGGCGTGGGCTGTTTGAAAACTTGACAAATGTCAAATCTCGCATGCAGTTGTTAGCATACCATTTTTTTTTTATTAACAAAATAAAAACATTTAGACTTTCAGCCCGCTTTAAGCTTTATTTCCCTAGTTGATCATTTTAACATGCTAAATGTAGCAATACAGAGCTTTAAATGTTCCTTTTTGTTTTCGAAGTCCATCAACGCCAAACTTGAGCACAGAAGAGCTACCGGACGATATTACTAGTGAGATAACTGACATTCCCCATGACCTGGAACTGAATCAGGAAGATTTTTCTGATGTCCTGCCCCGTTTGCCTGATGATCTACAAGACTTTGACTTTTTTGAAGGTATCCATTGTACTATGAGTGTTTAAATTCTATTCAGCTCCAACTATTGACTTTGGTTGGACAGTAAAACCCTTTTACCAATATATATAATTGAGCTGTAATGTGGGGTAATATAGTTGCGAAAGTGAATGCATGTGGACCTGTATCTTTGTTTACTTGCATCCTCTGCTGTGAGATAAAGTTGCTTGCTGAGTCAAAATCGGTCTTCCAGTGGAGGGGATGGTTAGCTGGGGTAAGTACAGTTTTTAAGTAGAATATTTACATACAATGGCTCTAGTGAAGGGAACACCTATAGGCTGGTGGAATAAAAGCCTCCCCTCACCGGCAATCCCACGCTACATGTGCAGGCTTTCCTCCAGTCAGCATTCTTGGCTATGCATACTGATGAGCGGCAGTGAAGGCTGAACAGAGAACAGAGAGGGAGCAGCAGGCACCCCCACAGCAGCTTACCTTCAGCTGTGCGTGCAGGGCACACACCAGCCAGAATGATGCCAGGGATGCTGCCATGGCTGTGCATTCTCCTCAGGATTGCCAGAAAGAGCAATTTTATGCGATTTTCAAACCGGGGTACTCCTAAAAATGCTATGTGATCGTGTCTCCCAGTCAGTGCTATATTTCTTGCAGTCCAAGGAGAAAGGTAAAAAGCCGTTCTGTGCCGTTAATGGCCAGGGGGCATGCACAATTGTGATGCCTTCTTGCATCTGGAAACCCCCCCCACTTTGTGAAAAATGGGTGGTGTTCGGGGTTAAAAAACTTTTGACTATCTTTTTGACCAGGTTTTGTTCCGTGCCCCAGGGGCATCACAAGTTGATGTCTCCCTCTATGACTCCGAACCCCCCCCCCCCCCTCCGGAGGGAGCCAGGAAGGAAGTGGCGCCCCCGGGGGATTTCAGACAGCAGGGAATCCAAGATTTGAGGAAGGCTAGTGTATTGGCCTTGGATACTGGGTTAAATGCTTAGTTATTCACGATATATTCAAAGAACAATTAAAAGTATATTGGCCCTTCAGTAGTAATCATCCTAGATTAAGAGTTTAGGAGAACCTCCAGTACAAACAGACTGGATGTCCCCTTTGATTAGAAAACACAAGAAGAAACATGGCAAGCATGGCCTTGGCAGTTCTGAAGCTGTCGGGAAGGATGTCCCAAATAGATTCCTCGCAGCTTGAGAACCGGCAGCACTGTACTTTCCACATGACCCCCAGCAGCTTATTGGGTTAGCCCAGTGGACTAGCAAGTCTGTGTGTGCCTCACTAACTTGATTGGCTGAAGGAGGTTTACATGGAGGGCAGCTATGAAAGAAAATGCTGAAGTGTTAAGTCACTGACCTCCAAAATAAGTTAACATAAGTGTACTCTTTTGTCCTCCTCAGTCCAACTTGGCACTCAGCAAATTACCGGATCACTGGATCGAAGCCCATGCCCAATTCCAGTCACTGGCACTTTTGTCAGCCACCTACAATCAGTCATATTGACGCTGCCCCACCCTCTCCATTTACTGCAGATGCCGGTGACTGGAATTTGGGCCCAAGCTGCGCTGATTGCTGGAGTCAGACCGATCTGCTTCCGGTGACAAAAGGGAGTACCTTTATTATGTGGTCAGCCACTTTAAATTTCAGGCTGCTGGGTCTCTGGATGATGAGCAGCAATCCTAGATATTGTATCTTGTATTTATTAACATTCAACAATTAAAGCATAATCCTTAAATGTAATTACTATACCATAGAGTTTATGTTGGTATGTACAGTAGGATAATTCCATATCTTCCAGGTAAGAATGGAGAACTTCTTCCGACAACTGAGGAAGCAGAAGAATTGGAACGAGCTCTTCAAGCGGTTACATCTCTGGAGTGTCTGAGTTCCATGGTAGTATTGACTCAGTCCGATAGTGTTACTGGTCAGGATCTTTCGGACCGTGGAATGACGTTCTCTGCGAGTTCTGGAACCACAGGGATCCATTCGATGAGCCGGGAAGATCCTGCAGACTTTGGAAAACTACTTAATGGGCGCATAGTTCACGAAAACTTTACCAGTCTGGAACTGGATGAAAACCTCCTTGGTCGTGCTACTCTGTCTAGCCCATCAACACCTCTGAGTGGCCATATTCAGAGGCAGTTTTCATCATCTGCCAATGCTGGCCTTAGCTCTGCCACTCTAATAAGCCACAGCTCGCTTAAAGAGAGGTCATTCACGGGTACATACCATGAACTTCATGAAGGCAGCCATTCTTCCCAGAGGGCTCTCCCTGCAGAAATTTTAAGTAAAACAGAAAATGTAATCGCCTCACAGCAGCAATACAGCAGTGACCATCCACATTCTTCTCCCCACAATAGCCATTATGAAAGTGAGCATGATCCCTCCCCATATAGCGACCAAATAACATCTCCACATGCTGCCTCTTTCTCTGGCGATGGTCTAACGGATACATTTCCCTCAGAGGTACCAATTATTACACAGCACTTGCTCACTACCCAAATAGAGGTGCCCCTAAGTGGTATTGTAAATGCCCACACACATTGGAGGAACCTTCCTGTGAATCTTGGTGATCCAACAACATTCAGCACCTTCCTTAGTACTGATGGGCACCTTATCTCTACATCTTTGTCCACCCCTCAGGCCATCTCTCATTCAGAACCTGTGCAGCCTACCTTTTCCACTGTGACCCCCAACAGCTCCAACATGCTTCCGGGGTTACCGCAGACAAGTTTAAGCGGCCTAAGCCCCTCTCCCTCCGAACTCATGGATTCTACAACCTCCAAACAGCAACTCCCCCAGTTCATTGCAGCCTTTGGTCATCAGCTGACTTCTCACAGTGGCATCCCCAAAGACCTTCAACCCAGCCATAGTTCCATTGCTCCTCCTGCAGGATTTACTGTAACAGGTGCCACAGCTACAAGTACCAACAATACCACCTCTTCGATCACAAATACTAACTGATATACTTGCCTGTTTAAAGAACAAGTAGTTTAGGAAGTGATTATTGCTTCCAGCTCCTCTTATCACATGTACCCTGGAATATATTTTCACATTATTGAAAGGAGGAAGGTATTCACTACAGTTTCCTCCTTTGTGCTGTATAAGCATTGGTGCTCCTATTATCCTATTTGTCTGCGTTTCCATTTTTAATTCCAGACTAGTGACCTGGTTCTGCCTAAATTCTGACCCCAAGAAACATGCCTCGTGTCTTGCTACCTGAGGTTTGTTGAATTGTAAAATAGATTTTGGCATGAGGAAAAGTCATCTTAAAAATGCTCAAGCTTGATGTGGTGGGTGAGTGGTTACTGAGTAGCCCCATCTCTTTGCATTCCTGCCATGCAGCTTAGATCCACTGTCTGAAAAAATTAAGCTATCCCCAGTCGTGTTTTCTCTACGTGTGTGTGTGTGCGCGCTTGTGTGTCATAAAAAAAGAAAAAAAAAAATCCCAAGTCGAGGGGGGTGCATAGGGTGTCCGTTTTCAGCACTTTTGGTTTAGTAAACCATTCCATCTTTTCCGGTCAAGCAAATGCATGGACCATGACAAATATTTAAAGCAAAGGATAGGCAGAAAAGTTGCAGTTGCACTAGCCTACACTCGTGTAATGCGTGGTTTAGGTCTTTTTGGGTACAAGACAAAGCCTAAAATTTAAATTATTTGCCTTTTTCATAACACTTTTTTTTTTCTTTTTGCACTTTTTGTTTCTAGTATTGAAAGTACAAGAAAACTTTTTTTTAATTTGGTGTAATTCCTTTAATTAGTAATTCTGCCTCTGGGGCTTGGGGTGTATATTTGGAATGTATTGGTCTATAAGTAGATATTTTGGTTGTCCTATTGTAGATTAGTAAGCGTAGCATTATCCCTTATCTGTTTGAATTGAAGAAAAAAGTTTTACGTGCTCACCCCAGTATTTTAAATATTGCAGCCTTGAACAACCGCTACCAGTTAAACTTTTGTGCAGACACATTTTATTTTTAATCTGATAGATTCCGTGGGCTAAAAATTGATGTGTGTACAGACCTTTAAATAAACCCTGCAGATCCTTATTTTGTTATCTTATGGGCAAATGCAAACGCTCAATGGGACTTCTGTTTAGTTTTCATAAACTTGGCAAGAAAATAATCCAGCATGGACCGTATGCTACAGATGTAACCATACCAACAACCAGCCTACATAATACGTTGCAAAAAGGAAAATAAGAATATATCTGTTTTATCTAATACTATATCTCAATATGGAAGATTAAAAATGACTTAAGCTGCTGAGTTCATATTTGTAGATCAACCTTATAAGTCATAGTTATATCATTCTAAGTTGAAGAAAAGAAGAGTTTGAGCTAACAGGCAACCTATTCCGTTTTGTGCCCTCTAAAATAATCAGTTTTTCTTTAAAGTTCCTATCTCGGCCCCATTACTTAAAGTGATACTGCAGGCAAGGGTAATTGTTACCCCATTGCGTCGTGTGACATTTGGCACTGCCCTAAACTGTTTCCTGTTTTTAAATTGAAGCAGAATTAGCCGAGACATGCCCCCCCCTCCAGATTCATGACATTGCTGTCAACTCTGATGATTATACAGCATCACAGACCCAAGGGCCACATCCACTTTTTTTTCAGAAGAGAAATCATGAGGTGAAAATGTAAACCATTTCTGCTTCCATTCAAAAACGGAAAACCATTTAGGACAGTGCCAAATGTAGCCAGACACAATGATGTAGTAATTACCCTTGCCTCCAGTAGCACTTTAAATGTCCATGTTAAAAATATTCCTCATGAAACCAGTGAAAGCTTGGTTTTTATTTCATTTTTCTTTTTGCATACTTAAATGGTCTTAACTTTCAATCGAAAGTGGACTTTTAGGCTATAAGAATGCTGTAGCCTAGCACTCTGTTTTGTTTTGTCATCTGAAAGTGAATTTTTAAAGGTTTATTACTTAGAGTAATTAGGTTAGGCCCATGTTTGGTTGCTATGTTTGCAGAAAAAAGCATGTTTAGGGCTACCACAGCACTTGAATTAGTCTAAATTGGCTGTTCCTAGTACAAAATACTATACTTTTTTTTTTTTTTTTTTTTTTTTTTTTTTTACAAAAGTATGTCCTCATGGTGCTGAGCGAATCTGTTTTTTATGTTAGAAAATGTGTGTTTTTTAGAAGAATACTGCTGGGCATGTGTAGGTGTGAGCGATCACCTCAGCAGCAGCCCTAGCGGTGTTCCGTGTGTTCAGGGCTCACTTCTTTCTTCTTGGTGCGCAGTTTCCAATAGCAGCAGATTGCAGGTAGTCAAAACTGCATCCCATAAACCCACATTTGCTAACATAAGTAAAAAATAGAAATACTAAATAAGCACAGAACATTAAGGACATCCTTTTTGACACAAGAAAATATACACATTCAAAGAATACCGTTTTGTAACAAACCACTATATAAAGTAGACCTCCAACCACTGGCTGCTTAAATCCCATCTCCCCAGGTCTCACTGTGGTGCCTCGTTGCAGGGAGGCTGGAATGTCGTGCTTTGTGGCAGAAGCTTATACTCCAATAGGAAGGGAGGAAGATGCTGCAGAAACTTGTTCCCCTCCAAGTAGTTCATGGAGAGGTAAGATGTCTGTAGAGTGGACAGGCCGGAGGTGGGGGTTAGGTATTTGAGACCCTAGTTGCAGTTAAAGTCCTTTTATTTATTTACAATTTCATGTTGTAAGCCACAGTTGCCACCAAATATCCAGAAGCTCTATTTTCAGTAGTGGTCCTACACACTTCTAGTTCAGGACATGGAGAACATGCTCCTACAAGGGTAAACCTGATCATTAATTGATTCAGAGCCAGGTGCGAAAATTCACTTCTTTTTTAGGAGAGAAAATTGCAATACACTTTCATTGTATAGAGTGTACATTTTCACCTGGCTCTGAATCTGCCCCAAGGTAGACAATGAAAGTGAATGGTAATTTTCTCAGCAGGTTCTGACCCCAGTGAATCACATTTGTGGCTTGGAATAGAAACACATAAATATAAACCTAACCCAAAGGTGCAATTTGCCCACTCTATTTAGAACAATAAAAGTGTTGCCCGGACTTGGTCATTCAAAAAGTGCTGTCCACTTACAAAATGGCTAGCAACCTGCCTATCATCCCTGCCGAGCAGTGGCCCAGTGCTTCTCATTGGAGTGAGCGCTATTTGGTGTGTACTTATGGGAACGTTGTCCTATACACACTTGAACACAAGCTGGTAATACATTTTTACACTTTCAATCTGGCAGCTTTATTTAAAGTGTGAATGAATGGTGTTGGCATATTTTATCAGCAGTCCACTCTTACTGCACCAGTATAGCTAGTCAGTTGAAGTCTCCTTCAGGCTGTGTGGCCTCTAGTGTCCATGGAAGCCCACGTGACTAAAGATTTGTGGGCTTCTTAACTCTTGTCTCAGCGGTCTGACAACTGGGAAATAATCCCTGGTCTCTGCTGTAAAAATTACTAAAGACTCATCAACTATCATGGCTCCTGCAAGGACAGTGGCAGTGCTGGAGTAAGACAAGTCTAATAGCAGCTCTGTTTGTCAGCTACAAAGTTGTTTTTGGTAGGAGAAAGCTTTACATTGTATTACATATTTAAATATCATTTTTCAGAATATAATGTAACTTCAAAAACTTCAAAAATAACAAGAACCTAAAATGACCAAATATTTTAAAGTTTACTCCCATGTAATATTTTGAATTTGAATGCACCCGTAAATGACTTTAGAAGCTAAATCTTTATATTTGTGCTTGCTTGCCTGTATACGACATTAGAATATATTGCTAAAATAAAAGCTCTGGTTAACCAAAAACCATATATAGAATTTTTGAATTGAGTATAAACTACGTTTGAATAAAACGTTGCGTTTTCGTAGGGCATGTTAGGAAACTTGAAGGAAATGTTTCCTGGGTTTTGGTCCGCTTTCCTGGGGCTTCCCAATTGGGGATTCTCTGCTGTGTGAACCCCCTGATAACCCTAGAAATGTACCATTCCAAAATTCCCACTGCACATGTGTGGGCCCTCATCCAATGAGCAATGTATGCCATGCATAATAAGAAACTGCATAAAGGGCCGTTTTATTATGGGCTTCTGCCCCTAGCCTATCTGAGGAAGGCCGGAGATGTGGCCTGTGAGTGTGGCGCTTGAGCACTGGAAAGGTGAATGAATGGGGAGGGGGGCTTTCTATATTTAGACTCCAGAGCCCTGAACTATAGTATGTTGCCAATGCCTCATTTAAAGGGGAACAAAACCCTGGGTTTTGTAAGATGCCCCGTTGTGTGAAACCCCCAGTTCGCACAGTAAAACTTGCATCTTTTTAGTCCAGTAGTGCATGCACTGGCTCTCATCTGAGTCTTTTTGCTGTGTGTACATACTTCAGCAAAGGGCTTTTATGGGGGGAGGGCATGGCTGCATCCCCAGTGGTGTGCGTGTGCTCCTGTCCAGCCCATCTGATGGCTTGGATGGGAGCATGTGCCCTATCTGAGGATGCGGGGGATGTGACAGCCTGCGCTCCCCATTGACGGCGGCAAACGGCTCTGATGGGACAAGAGCCCGTTGGGCCAGGGAAAGGTGAGTGATCCCAAGTGCCTGGGGGAGGGGGAGATTCAGACAGAGGGGCATCCCTATTTGCAATGTCTTGGGGAGAGGCCAGCAGCCAGCCCTGGGAGCTTTTCTTTCTCCCCAAAATGGGAAGAGAATAATATAGGAACAACCATATCTAATTAGGAGGTCTAAAGGCCATTTCAGTATTGCCCCAGTAGTCCATGCTTACTGCTCCAGTATATCTAGTCAGTTGAACTTTCCTGCCTGTGTGACCTCTAGTGTCCATGGACCCCAGGTGACCAATGCATTGTGGGTTTAATTACTCTTGTCTCAGCGGTTGATGGAGATTAGGAGTTCTGACAACTGGGAAATAGTCCCTAGTCTCTGCTGTAAAAATGACTAATGGCTCATCAACCATCATGGCTACTGATGGATGTGATATGTGACCCTGGAGCAAGGTGAGTATATGGAGAACCTGAGTGGGACTTTACAGCAGAAATGCATTAAAATGCCGGGGGGGGGGGGGGTCCCGTTAAACTTAAAATTTGTGATTTTAGTTTGCATACATTTTTAAAAAATAAACCTTTCATTGTTTGTTCTGCTGCCAGATCTTCTAACAGCAGCAGCAGTAAACGTATTAATATTATATGATGTCGCAGTTACATTATTTCTCAGTGATTTCTTTTTGCCTGAAGACTTTTAACATGGAGTACTGCTTGTAGTTAATCATATTGTACAATACACAGTGGCACTTCTGTTCCAAATTTTTACATATGGAGTAATTCTATTTGGCACATTTAAACTGGAACATCACCCTTAAAAGAAACTCTGCGCATATGCACCCCTCCTCAGGGCAATTCAGATTGCTGCACATAGAATTGTAATTTACTTATTCTATATTCTAAGTGTGACATACACTCAGTAGAGGGTGAACTTCTGCAGAGATGAATGCAAAAAAGGAGCTCCTCCCAATCCATAAATACCTGGGACCTCCCACCAATTCCCCAGCCAGGCTTCTGTTGAACAAGTTTGTAAGGCTGCTACTTGGTCTTGGTTCATACTTTTTCCAAGTTTTACTAGGTTAATGTGCGGGCTTCAGCGGATGCTGTTTTTGGCCGCAAGGTTCTGCAAGCTGCAGTGGTTTAGGTTGGTGCGTTCTTTACTGTTTATGGTTCCCACCCATGACGGGCACTGCTATTGGATGTCCCAAATGTCATGAAGAATTGAAGCGGAGTGTATGTCACACTTGGAATGATACCGTTTTGTGAGTACTCAACCTTTAAAACGGATATTATAAGTGTGACATACACTCCGCTTCACCCACCCTGTTTGGTATTCTGGATCCTTTATATGGTGAGCCATTGTTTCTTGGTTGTTAGTATTGTTATATTTGGTTCTTCCTGGTCCCCTTACTGTTATCTTACACTGGGGAATTGGTGGGAGGTCCCAGGTATTTATGGACTGGGAGGAGCTCCTTTTTTGCATTCATCTCTGCAGAAGTTCGCCCTCTACTGGAGAATAACCCAAATGAAGAATTGAAGCGGAGTGTATGTCACACTTATAATATCCGTTTTAAAGGTGAGTAATCACAAAACGGTATTTTTTGTAACTCCCGCTGTAGTCCGTTTTAGAAACAAAGTGGTCTCATGCAGCTGCACGCTGCCTGCAAAGAGGAAGTTTCCTATCGCCATGCATTGTCGGGTTATATCGGTTGAGTTGAGGCAGCAGCATAGCTAGGAAAGGAAGCTCCAAAATGGCCGCTACTAGAAAAGTGCTGATAATGATTCATTCATGATATCATTCATGATATGCATGCAGATAGGACAAGGGAGTTTTTTTTTTCCCAAATGTGCAAGGTTATCTGTCCAGTTTAAATCTTGTAACTACATTAGATGTGTCGATGAGATGAAAGCCATCCTCTGTAAAGTTGTACTTACCATGGTCCGTATTGCATAGGCTACAAGAGTTTCAGAGATGTGGTTTATTTGTTTAACTGTGTCCCTTTTTTTTAGTGTGATGCGTTCTCAAATATACCAATATATTGCACAGGTCTTTGCATTGAGTAGGTGTTTGAATGCATAGTTGGGTCATGTAGGAGATCCATGAACTTGGATAAATTAGATTTGAAGCCTTTAAAAAAACTTTTGTTGCTAAAAATTGTTGTAGTCCCCCCTACTTTTTAGGTTGATTTGGCTGTGTCCTAGATTTAAAAGATGCCCATCTTTGTAATTTGAATTTGAATTGGCGGTGTATAGAAAGCTTTCCATACAACATTAACAGTTAGCTCTTCCCACCTATACTTGTGGCATACAAATAAAAAAGATAGAAGCTACTGCACTGATTTATAAATAGGGATGTTCACGGAGCAGGGGCAAAATTTGCCAGAAGCAATACTTAAATGACCCCTAGCAATCATACTCTTTGAAATCTGGTGAAGTACACAGAACTTCTAACATTTTGATCGAAGAGCCAGAATGACAGGAAACTCTTGCCCTGTTATAGTGCTGCAACGAAGCTATTATATTTGGACCTTGGCCATTTTGTAGAATGTTGCAATTTATAAATAAAGTAACTTTTTGATGCCAGACTTGAAATGATTTCAGCAGCCTTCAGGTATGACTAATAAAAGTGTAGCCTGCCTGCAATAGAGGCCGAAGGTGTGGTTTGGTGCATAGAGAGTAATGGTCCAAGAGCCAAGAATCCCAACCCTTGTGCTGGAACAAAATTCCTCCAATGTTGACAGATTTAAAGCAGCTTAGTTAAACTTGTACGCGGTCGTACACATGCCATGTTCACCTGCAGACTGGAGCATGGAAATGTGACTCTTGGTTTTGCATACCACACCTGTGGGGAGCAATCACTGGCATGAGAATGAGTGTAAGTTGGGGTAGGAGTTAATTTTTTTCATTTTCACCTAAAGCGGACCACAATGCATTGTTCTGGCTAATATTTTCCACATCCCTCAGCTCGCAGGTAGTACCTTTTTTTTAATAAATGCTTTCACTATCCTGACCTCTCCTTTACCAGCAATAGATCCAGAAAGATTGTTGGTTGTTTGGGTATCGGCACCAGCTATTGCTAGACTGCATCATGACCCACTGCCCGGGATTTGAAAATGTCAATCCCTGGGTACTCTATCTTTATGTATGTAAATGCTGCCCGGGGCTCCAATCTAGTGGAGTAGGGGCTCAGAATTACAACGCCTAAGATGGGTTTCACAATATGTTTGGAGTAAAAAATGCAATTCTACTTACAGGGAGAGGGCCATCGACAGGAAGATTAGCTATTTTGGTTTTACATCACTGGTGCGTTTTGGTCTGCTTCAAAGGGAACCTAAGCTCTACTTTGCCATCTGTACAGGAGTAGGTCCTAGTTTACATGGACGCCCCAACTAGCCTTACTGACCATCATCCTTGTGCCCTGCTTTAGTGTAGTACTAACAAAGTTCCATCCAATGGGGGATGCCTCCCCAAAATCATCCAGAGTTCTATTAGGATAAGATGGCCTTAGGATGGCTAAGGTCATTGTGTCCCTTGATCCTGCCTGGCACAGAATCGACACAGACGTTTAAATTTTTAGGCTGTTTAAAAATGACATGTTTGGAAAAACACTGCAATATACCAATATAATCGGCAATATATTTTCTAATCTTCCTGTATTGTGGTTCTCTCTGCATAGCTGCCTTTGTGGACAACCCCAATACGTGACCTGGTGGTGGTACTGTAGATCAGGGTTCCAAAACTATACTAAATTTACTTTTAAAATTATAAAATTATATTTCTTGCACTGGTGTAAAGATCAACTGGCATTAAATAGCTAAACTATATCTTCTAGAGAGTAAATTATATTAGTTTTAAACGTGTAAATGACTAATAAAAGATTTAAAGAAGGGTATATTGTACGAGAGTATGCAACTAATGGAGATTGGTAGGGGGTATTCTTTGGTGGTTGTGAGTACCTCCACTTGGGATTTCACTTATTTCTTCCCAATAAATATGTAGCACTTCAGTAAAGTGTGGCTAAACTGTATTTATTCAGTTTTAATGTATTTATATATACATCTCTAGCATAAAAAAAATACACTCCATATCTTTGAACCAGCTGCTCCACTGAAAATTGGACTGCAGAATAGGCCTCCCTTTTCATGAATGTGTTTTAAGCAGCTCTGTCCTGCCCTATTGGCTTCAGCAGTGCAATGCTGATAGAAGAGCATTCTGCATGGGCGGTCAGGGTATTTTCTCCTGACACCACTTACTGACTATGCAACATCTTGACTGAGAGCAGGTGAGCATATTGGAGCTATTGGACAGCTGCTAAAACAATGGATAACAGAAGAGTAACTTTTTAACAGCAAATCTCCATCACAACTTCTGTTTATCTTTAGAAAACTACCCAATTTGTTTTAGAGGCATATTTTGTATTCGCCCATTTCTTATGGATTTTTGGTGAAATGTTTTAATCAAGATTGTGGCAATTTCTGCTCAGAATTGCATCAAACTGAACCACTTCACAAGCAATTTGAGCCTACTAGTCCTGATTATTGGAGTATCAATAGGGCATCCAAGAACCTCTCAGGGCTGAGTGTAAAAACAAATATAGGTCGAAACTTCTACATAGCTTATTTCTGACAGTTTTGTTGTTGAATAATCTCCTGTTTTTAAGGTATTTTTGGGGAGACATAGATGGATAGATGGGCCATTGTGTGCTTGCGGACACGGGTATTTTTCCTCTGCATTTAACCCATCCGTGCAGTGAATGTACACATGGCCGGAGCGGTGGGCTGCTCTGATTATGGTTCCCAGGGAGCGGTTGCCTTGGTGCCTTTCCCAAGAGCACTTCAGTACTGCCCCATGGCCGGCAACCCTCTGTTCCCAAGGCCACTTCCTTACCCCTAGGCCACGATTGCCCCTCAAGTTATGCCTGCAACTTTCCTTTAAGTCTATGCAATCACGACAAAATGCTACCTTTCAGACTGAAGGGAGAGGGTTTCCCGTGTGTGTTTTATTTTTATTTTTTTGGTGGGGGGGTAATTTCTGTCCCTTTACCAAGCGCATACAGCCAACAAGATGTGATTTTTTTGCGGTCTGTGGACTTTGCACTGATCTTAATGAACCAAGACAAGCAGAAACTCCACACCCTTCACGGACCCTGCTAATGGTCTCGCACAGTATGACAGACGAAGTTCAGTCCGCCATCTGGTGTAGAGAAAGGTATTCATGCTAGAAAAGAAAGCAGTGGGTTTGGCCATGTAAAAGGGGCTAAAAATCAATGGCTTGCTTGAGCAGCTCTGAAGGATAGATCAACTGCACAGAAGGTGTGCTTTGATTTTACACTTGGCCTGGACAAACCATGTGCAGTGTTCTGCATTCTCTCCCCACAAAGGTCCAAAGTTCCCTGTCACCTTTTGCTAAAAGATAGAACAAGCTCGAGGAGGGTCATGCTTGGAGCACATGAGTTTTTGCTAGTAAGTGGCAAAGTTGTGCCTCACATTGACTGCAGGGTTCTAACCTGTGAATTTGAATGACTTGCTTTGAAAGGCAAAAGTTCTATTACAACTCTAAATTTCTTGCATAATGTTGGATGTAGTAGGTGGGCTTGAATGACTGCAGTGATACATTTTGGTAGCTTTCATATTACATTCTTTGCAAGGTGTTAAAAAAAAATGTAGGATAAAGCCACAAAGGTGCTTTCTTTACAACCAGGAATATGTAGGACATTGAAGTAATTTCCATGAGTGATTAATTGTATAAAAATCTGAATACTACATAGTTTGACAGTTAGGCAAACATAGCTGAAGTGCTTTGCGGTTTGGTGATCTTTATCATCCTAAGGTCTCAACGGTCCAATTTTTGTGCCCCAAAGCTGCCGTACTATATACCAATTCTCAGGGATTCCGTAGGTGGAAACAAGGGCAGTTAATATATCAAAAACATATTTAAATCACTTTTTGTATGAGTGTGTCTGTAGTTTGTGTTCCTGTACATGCTTTTTCTCCCAGATTGATATGTAAGCAAAACTTGCTATTTTTTTCAGCTTTAATGTTTATTTAAAAACTTCCCTTTACCTTGTCTTGAGCTTTCTGAAACCTTAAATTAGAGTTTAAAAGAAGAGTTATATTAATTTATGCTAACATTGCCTCGTAAATTATACATTTTATACTAAAGCTGTATTGAGTGTATTGAATTATGTTGCATATGTGTATTTGATAGTTATATTAAAATATCTATATACAATTTTTTTAAATTTTCTATAGGCTTTTAAACATAGAAAACTTACACTGGAATTACGGTATACCGTGTCGAGGTGTAAACTCTTTCCTTGCTACCATGCAGTTCTGTTTTGGGAAATTAGGATTTAAAAAAAAAAAAAAAAACTATGACCCTTATTTAATAAAATGTATAAAAGGGGGGGGGGGCATCAATTTGTTTCTTCTGGGACCTCCTAATGAAAAATATAGACAGCTATCTGTTCATGTCACTTTAAATAAGGCCTGCTGTATGTCATGGCGTGTATCAGTTTTTAGCATATCTGTAAGCTTGCTTATACGGATATAAAAGTTAATATATTAAATGTGTGGAATAAATGTGATATTAAATTATAGTAAAGAGAATATTAGTAAGAATTGTGCTTTTTTGGCATAAAAGTTTCCTAAAGAACAAATATTTATATTTTTCCCCAAATGTAATGAATTATGAACCCCAAATTTGTATTATGGTAGTTTTCTTGCCTTTTAACACATTGTGTGTAAAATGTTTTAGTGATGCAACAAAAAGGAATGAAGCTGCAAATTTAATGTGTTCGTGGGTGAATAAAGTGGTGAGTGTTTTAGCAAACAGAATTGTGTGAGTTCATGTTAAACAGTTTGCGAAAAGACTTTCAAGCAGATGTGCTAAAATCCTGACACAGCCCATGTTGGTGTAACAGTATTAATATTTTACATTTGTAAAGTTGCCTGGTTGACCTTCAGAGCTCCTTAGATGTATATATAAAAACTGGTGCAGTTATAGGGAATGCAGGTGCATATTTCAACCTGCCATGAGTCTAGTACAGCAGCAGAAATGTATGGTTCCGGTAGGACGCACTTCTTGCACTTTTAATGTTCATCATTTATCAACCCTAGGATGGTCATTGGTTACAGAGAAATTTGCCCCCAGCAGACCCTGCACCCACTACATTTCTCAAAAGCCAGAGAATTGCCGAAATTGGGCAAGTTTGCAGATTCCCTCTCTTGTTTAGTTGCGCGCATACCTGCCTAACAAAGCCTATTGGTCATTAGTAAACTCATGAACTACTAGTACTCGACGGTTGCTGCATGACATAAAAGGTTAAGTTTCATGTCTGTTTTCTGCCCTATTTTGATGGGGAGCTGCTTAGGTTATCTGGGATTCCCTGGGGCGGCTGTTGACTCCACTTTTGAAGTAATTCCGTTATAAGCTGAACAGGAACATTTTACCTAGTTTAATTGTTCTTTGAAGATGTACTTTTTTTTAGGTTTAAGTTAGATAGTTGAACTTTTTAAAGCCCAACCACAGACAAACCAGCAATTCTGCATTTTGAGGTCTGTGTCCTCATTGGATTGGTCTAGCCTTTCTTGTCTGCTGTAACCACAGTTCATCTAGCAGAAACACCTGCAGTGTAACCAGGAGTAGCACAGGGTCACTGGAACAAAAAAAATGCTGTTTATATGGACTTTTAGGCACCCATGGAACTTCTGTATAATGAACTTCCCAATTCCAAACTAAAAGTACCTTTTAGGCACCTAATAAACATATTGCATTGCATCGCATGTGAACCATGTACTGTTTTTATTTTAAAAGTGTATGCTGGGTCAATTTCTGACAGGACTGCATGGTAGCAAGTATTTTTTAAATGCATTTACACAAGTCTGCTATTGATTGTTATAGCCCTTCAATTGTCAGATCTAGTCTGTGCCACACAGTGTGAAATGTGTACAAATATTGGAAGCAAGTGTTTGGGGCATTTACACTTGTATACCAGATTATCTTACAAAAAGTTTGATGCTATACTAAAACCCTTCCAGTTCAAACATTGTATATTTATTACCAATGTATGAGAAAATGCATAACCTGGCCCAGCTCAAGAAATGTATTTTTAACAAAAATGAGTGATTACCACACCCAGGATCAAAACAAAAACACACTGCTGCTTAGGCTGGGGGGGGGGGGGGGGCATCCCGATCGCCTTGTTACCTTGTCTTCACAGACCTGGCCCCAAGTGACATACTGTGGCCAGTTGCAGACGAGATTGGATGCTGTGGGTCCTGCAACTGCCCCCCCCCCCCCCCCCCAGTGGATCCAGGTAGAGTATTGCCAGAAGGCATTGCCAGTCTGGATTCCTCCCCAGCCAAGAGCAGTGTTATGCATTGAATTATGTGGGACTTCTTTAAAGTGGACCAACAGTCAAAAATAACTTAAACCAACACAACACACAGTGCTCATATGCATCCCTCCCCTGGACTATTTATATTGCTGCACATAACAATTTACATTTTTCTATCTCCTGCTGTGGTAAATTTTAAAAACAAAATGGCTGCAGGGTTTCCGATTACTGTGCATTGTCAGTTATGTCAGATACACCCAGGCAGCAGCATGGCTGAGATGTTTGGAAAGGAAGCTCCAAAATGGCTACTACCACTAGAAAATTGGTGAGGCAGTGGTTCTGCTTTGAGTGGATGCAGGAGCACATGTAAGTGCTGACAATGCTTCAGTATCAGGGGTGCAGATGGGGAAAGTTAGTTTTGGAAAGTTTTATTTTCCAAGTGTGCCAGGCTGTTGGTCCAGTTTTAAGAAATTCTAATTTACGTTCAAAATAAAATTTGTATTTCTAGTAAAGTGAGTAATATAAAGTTATTCAACAACCATGAATAACCTTTTTATTAATAATTTAGCAGTCTTTGTCAGTGTCTTTAAACATTAACTTGAATAATTTACCTAAATGTTCATGTTTATGCAAAGAGGTTGACAGATGGGAGGCCAATGCAAAGCCTTATAATACATGATGTGGTTTAATGCCAGTGAAGCCTTCACAATTGAACAAATGTTTTTTACCTGTCTGATTGTGAAATTTATCAGGAAGCTGTGCCTGTTGCTGTCTACAGACATTCAATTATCTGTCAATTTTGACAAGTATACTTTACCATACTCGTAGCTAACTCAAAGGCATACTCCTTTCAGTAGCACTCTTTCAGTGTGCTTATAATATGCTTATAATGCATTTTGAAAATCAAGATCATGAACATTTCTGACATGCGAATAGATAAAGTTGCCCGTGATGTGCCCTCGGTAGAGTTTGAGGGGATGTCTATTGTCAGGAACTTACCACCAGGATGTATAGGTCTGCTGTTGCTAGCTACCTCCCAAATATTCTAGTTTGCATACTGCCTAACTGCATTAGAAAATGTGACTTCCTCGTCCTCTCCAAACTAATCCAAGCAATTTATTAGGAACAACTTGGTTAGACAGAACAATGCCTGCTGTTGTAGCCCTTCAGATTCAAGCTTTTTCGCTCATTGCAATTGTAAAAATAAGTTTTCTCATTATCTTGTTGCCGTAACTTTTCTGTCGGCTTAAACCACTTCTATACTGACCTCCCGCATCAACAAGATGATTCCATCCACAGACTTTAACCATTTTGTGTCAGCCGTTCTGACCTTTGCATGATTGTAGATACCGGAGCCACTGAGATCAATTAGTGCTCAAACATCAGGATGAGGAAAATATTGAAGTTCCTGACCTGTATCTGCATGAGTTTTTGCATTGCACTGCTGCAACATGATAGGTTAATTGCATGCATTTCAGGTCTACAGTCTTTTCTAATTAATTGCTTGGCGAGTGAGTACAAAGAATTATTTTAAGAAATGATTAGCAAGGACACCCCCTTTTATCCTCGCATCACATCATTTCAATGGCAGCTAACAATAGATTATAAGTATGGGTGTTTGCAGGTATAGAGAAATATTGGAGGAAAATTTGTGCTATTTGGCGACCATGTTTAGACTAATAATATGTGCTAAAGGCACCTAGATTCTCTGTATTATGGTAAAAATTGCATTGTCTAAGGTTAATATAAAATTGGATTTCATTTTAATGCACCTCCCAAAAAGGAAGCCAATCATATTTTTCCTACAGGGAGCTTTTAAATTCGGTTCAGCTAGATTTTCTTGACCAGTCTGGCAATGAATGTACCATCTTGCCATTTTAAATCCAAAAGTAGCAGAGAAAATCTTTTTGTTACCCAGTCTGTTTAGTTTGTTCCAAGGGTTTTTGTATACAAAAGTTTACATTTTTATGTATATTTTCTTGTGTAAGAAAAAAAATTAAGAAAATGGGTTCAAAAAATCCCTGATGTAATATGTGTATAAAACTGTGTATTATCTGTATATAGTGACAAAATGATTTTTTTTTCTTTTTGGATGTATTAATAAATCTTGCTGTGAAGTTACTTGTTTTTTTTATTGTTTTTATCAAAATATTGCTTAATCCTGTAAGCATAGTCTATTGGTAAGCTTGTGAAGGAAAAAGAAAACCTTTGGGACTAAGGCAAGTAGCAGATAAATATGGACTCATACTCAGCTTCACTTATCTCCTATATCTTCCAGTTTGTCTGTCTAACTTTGGTCTTTTATCGGCACCCAGATTGTTCGATGTTTCTTGAGGCAAAGAGACATATCTGTCACTGCTTGAATTTCCAGTTCAACAAAATCAAGTCTAGTTCTGTCCCAAACAATGTTAACAAATCTATGGTTGATGCAAGAGAAAATCAACAATTGGTAAACATGGGGAACAGTCTACTGTCCAATCAAACTACAACAGTCAAAAGGGCTATGAGAATTCTGGGATACATGCTGTAAGATGGGTTAGGCTCATTTTCTGAAGGTGCCTTGAGTATAATCTAAGCTCATGGGACTGGTGTCTTTTATACCTTGACAGGGAATTCCAGATTCCCCAATTATTCCTAGTATGTCACACCCCCCACTTCCCGATATTCATGACACTTGGGAACCCGGCCTGTAGAGGGCGATCTTGCAGAGATGACATGGAAAAAAGGAGCCCCTCCTGGTCCATAAGTACTGTGTTCCTCCCACTATTCCTCAGTCTTTTCGTCTCTGCAGTCGGCGAAGCATTCAGAAGATGACTCTCCTTCAAGCTGCAGGTAGCCGGGTTTGCTCCCGGCCCTTTTTTTTTTTTTTCTCCATTTCTGTCTGAAACTCTTTAAACCTGTTTGGTTATATTGTATGCCTCCCAGCCCTGGCTGTGTGGTTCAGGCAAAGGTAGATACATACACCTTCTGGTGTATACAGGAGTATTACTCCTCCGTGAGACCTAAATGTGGGTAGGCGGCTTCCGGGTTGGTGTTCCTGGCATGGGATGCCCCTGTCCCTTTATAATCCCCTTGTGCCTTATGGGTGCCTTTCTATCCTCTCCCCTTAGTTCTCCTTTAACCCTGCTGGGTAAAAAGGAGGGGGGAAGGGGAGGCATTATCTGGGCTTATTTGTCACCATGCACACAAAAAAAAAAAATCTATATAAAATAAGTCTTTATTTCTTATTTTTATTATGTATGTTTTACTATACTATTTAATAGGAAATGTTTTATTTAGATTTTCCTATCTCTGTCTAGGCAGCATTCTTCTGTGTTGCATTCTCCTGACTCCACTACACTTAAAGATGGAGAGGATAAGCGTATTGATCAAATGGTGTGCCACGCTTTTTCCAGTGTGGGCTCGGCTTTGCTGCCTGTTGGTGCTTCGGCACTCATGACAGTGGCTATTAGGTCTGTTGTGTGAGACCTAATGAATTACTCAGGGCTTGATCCGGCCTCTGATGAGTATGCCGCTCTTAAGCGATATGAGATGTTTGCATCTATTCTCAGTGTGTCACACACCCCGCTTCCCCTTTAATTCTTATGATCGGGTTATTCCACCAGCAGGTGGCGACGTTGCAGAGAGAAGTCTTGAAAACGAGCCCCCTTCCGGCCTATATATACCTGGGACCTCCCACTTATCACCCAGTGTTTTCTCTCTGCATGAGGCGACAAGACAGAAGAAAGAAGTCTCCTGCTTGCAGGTAGCCGGGGTTAATCCCCGGCACCCCCTTTTGGTCTATTTCTGCCCAGTCAATTGTGTTTTTTATGCCTAGTTAGATAACGGAAGCCTCCCAGCCTAGGCTGCTGGCTGGGCAAAGGTAGATGGCACTTTAGGTGCCTAGGAGCTTATCTCCTCCGCTCGACCCCACGCGTGGGGCAATGCGGCTATCCGGCATGGTGATCCGGATTTGGGATGCCCCTGTCCCCCTTGGCCACCTTCTCCCGCTCGGTCCCTTCTCCCTTCGCTTGGGGGCGAGGTGGTCGTTTGCATGGGGTGCTTTGTTCACTTGTTTTGTGTGTGGAGGAGCTAGCAGATGCAGGGTCAGCGCCGCGCTGTGCGGCGCGTGGCCTGAGCTGCTGGAGCTCCTTCACTTTATTTTCATTTTCTTTTTGAATTTGCTATTCGTTGGTCAGTTTGGCTGCGCCAGTGGACGGCGGACTTTAACTCTAAGAGGGCGCTTACAGCGCTACCTTTTTTAGGTTTGCGCCTGTTTGGCGACAAATTGGATGCAGTTACCAAGGATGGTAAATTGCCTCAAGGCAAGAGGCCTCGTCGCTCCTTTCGGGGTGCGAGTTCCTTTAGTCCCTCCTTTCGGGGAGCCAGAGCGGGCAGAGGGGCTTCCTTTCCCGCTACCGGGGGTGTAGGTTGGACCCGGGGGAGGGGCCGTGGCCGTCCCAGTCAGTCCTGGGGCGGCAAGCCCAAGCCTACTGGTAAGCCCGCTCAGCAATGAGGGGCTGCCCTCACCCGTGCAGGTGGGGGGACGATTGCGACACTTCTCCCTGGTTTGGGACCAGGCGGTTCCGGACAGATGGATCCGTGAGGTGGTGTCGTCCAGTTACAAGCTGAAGTTCGAGTCTCGCCCTCCTTCATGGTTTTTCCGGTCTCGGGTGCTCACCGTTCCTTTGGCCGCACAGGGGCTCCTGGCTCCTTCCCTCAATCAGTCGGAGACAGACACCAGGATGGTGGTCTCCACGCTGGAAAGCTTCGGTTGGGTGTTCAACCTTCCCTAGTCCTCCCTCGCTCCGGCCAGGGTGGTGTCCTTTCTGGGAATGCGGTTGGATTCCGGTCAACACAGGGTGTTTCTCCCTCAGTCCAAAATTTGTCTGGTTCAAGAGTTGGCTCGGGTCCTCCTTTCCAATCCTCGGCCGTCTGGGGATGAGGCTGGTAGGGTTGATGGTTGTCTCGCTCGAGGCAGTTCATTTCGCTCAAATTCGCACAAGGTCGCTTCAGCTTCATCGGTTGGCGTCCTGGGACCGGCGACCACGGTCGTTGGATCGGCCCTTCCAGTTGTCCTCCCTGGTCCGGTAGTCCCTTCAATGGTGGTTGGTCTCGGCCAATCTCTGGAGGGGCAGGTCTTTCCTGATTCCTCTTTGGGAAATTGTCACCACGGACGCCATTCTTTCGGGACGGGGGGATTCTGGAGGGATCTTCAGTTCCGGGGCCAGTGTGGACCTCGAGAGGCCCACCTGCCCATCAATATTCTGGAACTGAGAGCCATCCGTCTGGTTCCTTGTCTCTCGGCAGTTTACATTCTGGGTGTGGAAAACAGGGAAGCGGACCTGTTGTGCAGGTGCTCTTCCCGTCTGGGAGAATGGGCTCTCCATCCTCAAGTTTTTCGGTCGCTGGGTCTCCAGTGGGGGACACCGGAGGTGGACCTGTTTGCCTCTCGTCACAATTGCAGGCTCCCGACCTTCGTGTCGCTCTCCCAGGATCCTCTGGCTCTGGCGGTGGACGCCATGTCCCTGAGCCGGGGGGATCTGGGGTTTCTGTACCTGTTTCCTCCAATACCCATGCTAGGCAGGGTGATACGGAAGCTGGCTCTGGAAAGGGTGTCCGCCATTCTCGTGGCGCCAAGGTGGCCAAGGCGAGTATGGTTCGCAGACATCGTTCGGCTGGCAGTGGTTCAGTTCGTTCTGCCTCTTCGGCCCGATCTGCTCACTCAGGGTCAGCTGTGTTACCCCAATTTACCAACGCTGGGTTTGACGGCTTGGCTGCTGAAGCCTCCATCTTGAAGGAGGAGGGTCTTTCTGACTCGGTTGTTAAGACTCTGATCGGTGCCCGGAAGAGGTCTTCTTCTTTCATCTACTATAGGACTTGGAAGGCCTATATCGCTTGGTGTGAGGTTAGATCTTTGCCTTGTAGGGTCTTTTCGGTCTCCAGGGTGCTGGAGTTTTTGCAATCAGGGCTGGACTCTGGTCTTCAGCTGAGTACTTTGAAAGGGCAGGTTTCTGCCTTGTCTGTCTTTTTTCAGAAGCGTTTTGCGCTTCATCCTTTAGTTAAAACCTTTTTCCAGGGGGTTAAGCATGTGCGGCCTCCCAGGAAACCATTACTCCCTGTTTGGGACTTGAACTTGGTTCTCTCTGCTCTTCAGGCTCCTCCCTTTGAGCCTTTGCAGGATATTGCTTTGTCTACCTTGACTCAGAAGACTGCATTCTTGGTAGCTATCACTTCGGTTCGGCGTGTCTCGGAGTTGGCGGCCTTGTCGTCGATTCAGGCGCCCTACTTTGAGAGGCATCAGGACAAGGTGGTCTTTCGGTTCAAACCGGACTTTCTTCCTAAGGTAGTTTCTGCTTTTCAGTTGAATCAGGATATTGTGTCCTAAGCCTAAGAATGACAAGGAGAGGGTTTTGCATTGTTTGGATGTAGTATGCGGTGTTAAGTACTATTTGATTATTTCTTCTCCTTTTCGTAAAACTGATGCCTTTTTTGTTGTGCCCTGTGGGCCTAGGAAGGGTTTGGCGCCGGCCAAATCTTCCATTAGCAAATGGATACGTCAGGCCGTTATTAGGGCCTATTCTGCTAAGGGGAAAGTTCCCCCTTTTCGTATCGCTGCTCATTCTAGTCGCGCAGTTGGAGCGTCTTGGGCTTTTCAGCACCAAGCTTCTGTTGAACAAGTTTGTAGGGCTGCGACCTGGTCTTCTTTTACAAGGTTGATGTGCGGGCCTCAGCGGATGCTGTTTTTGGCCGCAAAGTTCTGCAAGCTGCAGTAATTTAAGTTATGCATTATTCCTTTGGGATCCCCACCCATTATAGACACTGCTATTGGATGTCCCAAGTGTCATGAATATCGGGAAGTGGGGGGTGTGACATACTAGGAATAATACCATTTTGTGAGATACTCACCTGTAAAATGGTTATTACGAGCATGTCACACCCCCCACTTCCCCCGCCCTTTTTTTGTTCGAGGGATCCTTTATAGGGTGATTTATTATTATTTCAAATAATTTTACAATTATTGAATATAATTGGCTCTTTTTGCTCTAAGGGATCCTTTATTTGGTATTATTTCAAATAATTTTACAATTATTGAATATAATTGGCTCTTTTTGTTCTAAGGGATCTTTTATTTGGTATTATTATTCTCATATAATTTTACAAATATTGAATATAATTGGTTCTTCCTGGTTCTTCACTGCTGTTTAAAAAGACTGAGGAATAGTGGATGGAACCCAGTACTTATGGACCAGGAGGGGCTCCTTTTTTCCATGTCATCTCTGCAAGATCGCCCTCTACAGGCCGGGTTCCCAAGTGTCATGAATATCAGGAAGTGGGGGGGTGACATACTCGTAATAACCATTTTACAGGTGAGTATCTCACAAAATGGTATTATCCCTGAGTTGGGCCTGCCATGGTTGGTTACCCCAGCGGTCATAATTGCCTTAGATGCCAGCTTATGTGGTAGGGATTTGCCTCACTGTGGCCTTTGTTCCTTGAGGAAACTAATAGCAGTGGAGATAGCCGTGAGAACCTTCTCTCATGTAATCCAAGACCTTCATGTTCAAATCCCTTTGACAATGCTACAATGGTGGCATATCTGGACAGACCGTGAGGTACTAGAGTTATAACGCTGAATTTAAAAACAGAAGAGTTCGGAAAGGGGAGAGTTTGACTAGGTAGGCTGCTTACTAGTCTGCCAGGGGTGGACATTTTGCCCTGAAAAAAGTGTTTTTTTGTGTCCCATCAAATATGATGAAGTTTACGAAGAAGGTCCTGGGCCAACAAAGTGTTATGAAAAATGTTTATTTTTAGGAAGTATTAGTGCACAGTATTGTAAGCTAAAGTGAATATTCTGTATCTGTGCACTTATTGTGCAATATTGGGGGGCATTTTGGGGGGTTATACAGCACTGCCTTAATCTTTTGAAGTGTCCCAACCCTGAACTTTGGGCTTTTTCAGGAGATTTGTCAAAGGTAAATAACTGTAAACAAAAAAAAAAGTGTATATGCAGAATTTTAGTGAACATTATTGTAAACATCTGTAAATTGTGAAATACCCGCAGTTCGTAACCTTCCCCCCCAATTGAGTGATTGGTCTAGGCTGGAATTGGGAAAGAGGTATTGGTCTGGGCTGGTACTTTGACAAGGGATGGTATTCAGGATGGCTCTGGGGTTTGGTGCTTCCCTGTGTAGTTTCTATGGGTGGATGTTGGCGACATGAGATTACACAGGCTGTGGCCTGAGTGATTGCAGGGGCATGTCTGCATGCTTGTATTTAAGCCTAATCTGGCAGGCTGTGGGATGGGATGTGTCTTGCGGCACTGACTGGTCCTGTGGCCAGTGAGCAACTGTTTCATAGGTGGCCGAATGGGCGAGAATGGGATGCACCACTGTGATTGGGCTTGTCTGTCCTGCGTTTGATAGGTTGTGGGTAGCATTTGATAGGTTGTGGGTAGTGAAGGGAATTGCTGAAAGGCAGTTCTGGATGGATTACGCAGGCGCACATCATTTCCGGCCGTGCGATGATTTCTGTGTACGTCTGTGAGGCACAAATGTGGTCCATCCGGACCAACCACGCTTTTGTCTTGGGCAGTGGAAAACCCATTAATGTCAGCTCTTCAACTGAAAGTTCCCCTAAACATGGTGGCTAACTATCTGAGTCTCTCTAGCAGTTGTCTGAATCAGAATGGTCCCTCAACAGAACTAGATATGTAATTGAAGAGGGAAATAAGAAATATACCTTTTTGCATCAAAGCAAAACCCAAGTGGAGAAATATCGTGTCGTGGGGTTAGATGCCCCCAGAAACAGGATCTGATATGCAGTACTGGGATCCAGGCAGCCTTCTATCACAGAGGTTTTACAGTGTAAGAAATGCTATCAACCCAACCACACACAAGCTCAGAGCATGAATGCAAGTCTTGCATGGGTGCTTTCCCTCACACTATTACCTTACAGGATAGCCATTATTATCCATACAAAATGCCCTGTCCTTCACCAATATCTACTGCAGACAGTCTACCAGGCTCTAAAGGATGCTCTTACTGGCAGGTTCCACCTGACAACAGATACTTAATTCTTGGCTTGAGCAATTTTTAAACCGCCCATTAGGTAAATCTAACATCACCCTGTCGGACACAGTCTGCTCTGTCCCAGACAGGGGCTCTCAGTTGGCAACACATTTCTCACCTCAACAGCCCCCCATAACAGCCCTTCTACAGCATCGGCAACAGGGTTTAATGCCATACAGTATTGAATGTGGGAAATTGATTTGCCTAGGAGCATGCATGAGCACATCACAAGAACTGGTGCAGGTCTCAGTTTGAGACTTGGCTGTTTCCCTTCAGTAACAAGCCTGGCAAGGTACACACGTACCTTGACTCGCTCACATGATTAACCTGGTAGCAGTTTCTGGAAAAGAGCAGTTTGCTCTGCATTTTTTTTTGGGGGGGGGGGGGGGGGTAGGGGTTTAATTTCCCACCAAAAATAGATAAAATGTGGCCCCCCTGAAGCTCATAATCCTAGAACACCAAGCATAGTGGCTGGTAATCCCAGGGCTCCAGAGCCCCTGGTCCTAATTATTACCAGCCCTTATGTCATGGTTTGGTGCTGAGGATGGTGGTAATGTGGTGGGGGGGTTCTGAAAGCCACACACCAGGTAAATTATCAGTTCAAAAGTTGTAAAAATAAAAGAATGAGACTACAAAAAGAGATGGAGCCTCTCTGGAATCTCCCCCCTGTGCCATACATATTACTGGAGGCGAGTGGTATTCCCAAGTGACATAATCAGTCACATGGGGGGAAACCTCAGAGTCTCCGCCTCTGAGGTATAAAAGCCTGTTTTCCCAGTCATCATTTATTACTCATAGCTAGGTACCAGAATAGAAGGAGGGGGGATCTGTGTTCCCCTGTTCTCAAGATGGTAGACTTTGGTCCACCACGACAGCTGAAGAAGAAGAGGAAGTCCTGCTGGACAGGAGGAGGAAGCTGCCTGCCCATCTGCATTTACCCCCAATCAGCCCATCTTATCCATCCATCCCCTTTTTCCCCCTTCCAATGTCACTTAACCACCCTCCTTCCCACTGTACTCATCCATTCCTACTCCCAGCCCCACTTATCCACCCCCTTCCCGCTTTAACAACCCATCCCCTCCCACTACATTCATTCACCACTCTTTCAGCACTCCCCACCCCCCACAATACTGATCGGTTGTTTATCTCTGTACCTCAGCTTAACCAATAGTAGCTCTCAACTGTACAACAGCCTGATTTAAACCCCCTCCCAATGTATACCTCTATGGCAGCCCACCCATTTTTTTCCCCCCTACAACCCAGTCCCCTGTTGCATGGAGCTCTGCATGGGCTATTAAGCACTGAATTTAAGAGATTCTTACCTTTTCTTTGCAGAGCTTCATCCAACAGGTGACCCTGCACTGGCTACAACCAACCAAGTGGCAGCCAAACCTTTACCAATAAGGGATGCATGTGCAGTGCCGCATAGTGCAGTGATTTCAAGGAGTTCAAGGAAAACAGAAACCTCTCCCAAAGTGGTCCTAAAGTTTAAAGATATTTTGAAACTGTGGTAGAGTGATTTAATTGTGTTTTAGGTCTGATTTAATTGTAGATGTACGGAAGAGGAACCCAGAGATTAGGTGGGTATGGGACCCAAAAATGTCCTATGGCAGCCTTCAATGGGGTCTTACCAGATACTGAAAGCAAAGGTTCAAATATTTTCTACTCAAACATATGTAAGATTGGGTATTTTTTTCTCTTACGGCAACACTAAGGAGTGACCCATTTTCTATAGAGGAATAAAGTATTTTAAAGTTGCCCTCCCTCCCCCTGTGCTAAGTCTGATTCTTGCATTAAAATAAAATATCCACACAGCTGATTGCTGCAATCCCCCTAAGATCACAAGATCAGAAATTCACAACACGAACTGCATTACAGCTGAGCAGATTTTAAATGTTGCCATTTGGTGCCACCTTGTGGCTTTGCCTAACAAGTACATTTGCATATATATGCTAGTGAATGACCTATTCGACATTTTGCTGATTATCTTGTATACTTGTTATGTAATTCTTCTTTGTAAATACACTTTATTCTCTTTTGTAACTTTTTTGTGGGTCTTAAGACTATTTTTAGTTTTTTATCACATAGTATGGAAAGCTGTATCATTTCTGCACCCCTAGTTTCCTACTCCTGTCTATTATTTGCATACCATATAGGGTGTACTAACCTCTTCTCCCTTCATCATATAATCCACTAGCAAATGCCATTGGTCGCAGGCATATTATATGACTGCATAAGAGTGCAATGGGAAGAGTAAACCACTCAATGCATTGCTTTTCCTAGAGAAAGCAAGCCAAGTTAGAATACCTGAGGATTAGTCTGCTGCAGGGTTAAGGTTTGTGTTCAAACAAGCACATGTCTAACCCAGAGAAATCACTCCAAATAGTTTATAAAATATCCATGAAAAATGTCAAAACTTCCATGACAACACAACAGGGGCATCCTGTGTTGGAATCTCTCGGGTCTCCTGTTTGTGTTCCCTGACCCACACTCCCATTTCACATGTGTGGGTTTTTGTCTTAACAGAACTTACTGGTCTGCATTCAAGTCCCCACTTCATGTCCCACGTGACTGCTGACCGGCATGAACCTACAAGCCCTGTTGGGTGTAAATGCTGCTGCTGCCACAGCCATGGAGATTTGATTGGGTTATAATTTTGCCAGATATTTAAACTTTCTATAGGGTTTTCAGCAGATGGGTGTGACAATTTGGCCATTTAGCCCCCTTCCTTTGTTTATCATGTAAATTGTTTATTCCCTAGCCTGTTGATGACCTTGGAGTGTCACTGTCTGTCACATACCTTGTTGGAGATCAGACTACCACCAGCAGTACCAACTGCATTGTCTCCAGTAGTACAAGTGAAACACAGCAGAAAGGAAGTCCAGACTGTCAAGTATAGAATCAATGAAGGATCTGTCCTATTCCGGACACTAGGAATCTGGAAGACAGGAAGCGATTAACATAGTCTGTACTGGGGGAAGCCAGCAATGAGCAACTGGCGGGGTGCTACATCATGCACTGAACCCAGAATGGGGAATCTGCTGGCAAGCTTGGTTTTCACCAGAGCCCCCCCCCCAAGGGAGCACTGCAAACAAACCGGGGTCCCACAACTGAGCCAAGAATTTAATATAGTTAATGTCCAATTCAGGTACTGAGGAAGGTTGCCGAAACAGAGCCAAGAAGTCCAGAGACAGGGTAGTAATCTGGAGCCAGAGTTCAAAGAGCCAAAACGTAATCATCCACAGCCAAAGGGTCATAGTCAGAGTGACCCAAAACCAGAGGTCAAATCCAAAGTGGCTAGTCAGCAGATCCTAGATCAAAGGGGATACTTTACAACAGAAGAGCAGGTGGCAGGCTTCTAGGAATGTTTGCAGGCTTCCCATCTGTCCTATTCCGGACACTAGGAATCTGGAAGACAGGAAGCGATTAACATAGTCTGTACTGGGGGAAGCCAGCAATGAGCAACTGGCGGGGTGCTACATCATGCACTGAACCCAGAATGGGGAATCTGCTGGCAAGCTTGGTTTTCACCAGAGCCCCCCCCCCCCCCCCCCCAAGGGAGCACTGCAAACAAACCGGGGTCCCACAACTGAGCCAAGAATTTAATATAGTTAATGTCCAATTCAGGTACTGAGGAAGGTTGCCGAAACAGAGCCAAGAAGTCCAGAGACAGGGTAGTAATCTGGAGCCAGAGTTCAAAGAGCCAAAACGTAATCATCCACAGCCAAAGGGTCATAGTCAGAGTGGGTAGTCATCCAAAACCAGAGGTCAAATCCAAAGTGGCTAGTCAGCAGATCCTAGATCAAAGGGGATACTTTACAACAGAAGAGCAGGTGGCAGGCTTCTAGGAATGTTTGCAGGCTTCCCAGCTTCTTAGGCCTCCTTTTAAATGCCACTAGGCACCAAAAAGAGTTCACAGCACAGTACGGGAGAAACACGTGAAGGCAAGCAGGATCGCAGGAGGTAGATGGTACATGCGCAAATTGGTGTGTTGATTGACTCCATGATCGCACTCGCCCCTGGTTGTGCACTTGCCGAACTATAACTCCCAAGAAGCATGACCATGTACATGCAAACTCGTGGGTACATGCTCCAGCGTGCGCTTTTATGATCATATCTACCACCGTGACACCATCTTCATATTTGATTGGTTATTTGTTTTATGCTTATTTTATTGGCTTTTGTTGGGGGTCAAGAATTTTCTAATCTTTTAGTGCAAGACATGACAATTATCACTGAAACGAACCAAGGGGAAATTAACTGGTTATGGCAATTGGAGCAGAACCCAGTGAATCTCCTATTTATGCCAATCGCTGGCTAATGTCACCCTTGTTGCAAGATGGAACATTTGTAATGTAAGCACACTGATTTTCTGTTATAATTATAAAACAAATTGCGAAAGTGTATGTCCTTTAGATTGTAAGCTTGCAAATGGCAGGGTACTCAATCCTAATTCACTCCATACATGTGTATGTACTGCTTTTCAAAACCTTTTATTATGAGTAATAGAATGCTGGTTTGTGATACGTGCAAATGTCAATTAGGACAACTGGTTATGATCACTGAAGAAGAACCCATAAATCAGTAATCCCCCAATTAGTGCAAAGATTTTCTTTTTCAATGCAAGAAAAAGTATATCACTGGTTAAAGTTATCACGTAAGTACACTTTTTTTTTTATTTCATGTTCAAGTGTAAGTGTCACTGAATTGGAGCTGGTTACGGTAATTGGAGAAGAAACAATAAACCAGTGTACCCTCTATTATGCCAGCATGGTCTGTTCCAAGGGAACAGGATGATATGAATATGATGTGATCAGGAGAGTGGCTTCTAGTCTAGAGAGTATGGTTAATCTACAGCATTGAAGGACTGCGTAAGTGTGTGTGTATGTATATAATGCATATAGAAATATATATACAGTATCTGTAATTAAAGATGGAACCATCTGAAATACAACTGCATTTTTTAAACCTGACTATAGACATAATATAAAAGTGTTTAAAATGTAGTTGGAGGATTGCAGATGATCGTCCTACGCTTTTTGACCGCTATCTCGCCGTTGCCACTGTTCAGCATGCATCACAATACTCGTCACAATTTGTCACAAACAGTCTTTACTCACAACACAGTGCACCTTAAAAGCATTAGTTTAATCTCTAGGGATTCAGTTTCTAGTATACGTCCATGTTTTATATATACAAGCTCAAGTATGACGATGCAAGATATGGCCTTATTCATTTTCTTCTAATGGGCTGGTATTCCAAAATTGGTAGACATGCTTCGCCAGATAGTTTGGCATTTTAATAACACCTCTGTCATCATAAACACAGATGCCCATGTTAATCTCCATATACATCAGTCAATGACTTAAACCAGACCATTAGCATCATTTAATGAAAATCCAAACCCTTAAAAAATGATTCCCCAGCATCTAAAATTTATATATTTTACGTGTTTAATCGCTTATTATTCTCATGGCCACCAGCTCCTATGATTGATGATGCTCCTAGAGCTGGCACTAGAAGTGTCCTCACTTATGGAAGCTGGCGGCCAACCATTTGTAGCCCCAGCTGGGACCAGTTTCGAACGCTGCCACTGACAGAAGAGGATCGGGGCTCAGGCTCAAGTTACAGCAGCATTTCTGCTGCACACACTGAACCAGCCCCCCCACCACATACCAAAGTTTGGGTCCTCATTCCTACCCATAACCATTCTTGGATAGGTTCTCCAATCTCTGCGTGGCTTCCTGGCAGCTTGTACTTCAGGCGGAGGGATGTAGACCGGGGCCCATTTTGCATGTACCCTTACTAAAGCCTTCACTGCCCTCATCAGACCTCAAAGCACATCTTTTCCTAGTATGCTTTCTTGCAGGTCAAAAAAGAAAACATTTGCCCAGAAACCCAGGTCCTTTACCAATTGCCAGTTTTACTCTTCAGACTGCTGGTGTTGTCTGCCCTCCCAAACCCTATACAAAAATTAATTCTTCCTGGAAATTGGAAGGATTCCCCTGCAAGAAGGTGACTTCAGCTCCAGTGTCTACCAGAGCCATGGCGTGTGGGGCTGGATGATTTTCCCCACCAAATCATGACAGGTACATATGGGCATCAGCCTCCCACTGTCAACTGCTAACTACTAACTAATAGCTCTGTAGTTGGAATGCCATCAGTTACTTCGCTGGATATTCCCCCTTTTTAACAAATCCACCCAAATCTGTCTCCCCATAACAACTAGCCTTTTTCCCTTAGTTTCAGGCTCCCCACTCTTCAGTACCTTTTTCTTTTCTGTTAGCCTTTGCTTCCTTTTATCTGATCCCTTCTGCCTTATTTCATCTATTGTCCTAACGGGATTTGTCCTACCCCCCCCCCCCCTCCCATTCTCCCAATTCAATGAGGAGGGCTATAGCATCAAGAATTCTACATGATCCCAAGCCTCCTAACAGCAACAGTGGGCCCTTTTCCATATATCAGACATAATTCATTTTTATTCCCACAAAATTTAGAAGATACTTGAACTTGATGGTCAAATATCCTTTAAAAAAATCTACATTACTACATAACAATTTCCCATAGCAAACATCATCCTATTATCAGCTAACTATCAATCAGTTTACATTTTACATTATTACCTGGATTTATGCTCAGTAAGAACATCTTGTTGACTTCTTTTGTTCCCATTTCTCCCTGTTTACTGACCCAAGAACCTTGTCCTTCACCTCTGGCTAGTTTTAACTTTTCCTGAGATCTGGAATTGCTGTCTGGCTATTTGATTTCACATTTTGCCCATTGCTTTGCTCTGCTTCATCTTATGCCTGTTGCCATGCCAAGCTACTGTTGGTGGTTGAATGAATCCCCCTCCACAGTATCAAATTCACATAAATAATTTGGAAAGATTACTGGAACTAACTTGGTGAAATGGTCCAGTAAATTACCTGGTTTACATGTCACAGCAGTTTTTTCACCTGTTCCTTAGTTTGAGGCAGCTTTTTAAAGTTTTTCCCTGTAAGCTCTTCTTTAGGAAGAGACATCAAGGATATGAAGCCAATGAATAAACTGGCAGGCATGCATCTTGCAAGTATATTAACTACAGCTGGATTTTAGGATGGTGCCCCCCGAAAGAAAAAAATGTCAGACAATGTAGGGAAGATGGGATAAGAGTAATTGAGGAAGAGATGGAGATGATACAAAGAAAAAGATGTGGAATAGGAGAGAACTGGATGGCGGGATTGTGTTTAAAAAGTAAGGTAAAATAAAATGGATGAGCAACAAAGGGAGAGAGAGAAACAAGAAGAAAATCCCAACAAAGTAAAAAAGGGGAAGGGGGGGGCAAGGAAATGCTGGAAACGAGACATAGACACATAAAATAAAAAGAGGATGGTAAAGAGATCTAAAGACAAATAAGGTGTCAGGATCTGGGGCCAACGGCAATGACTCGGAAGACCGTTTTTATTCAAATGATAAGCATTTTATTGAAAATAAAATTCCAACAGCCAAAATCTCTTAAATTCAGAGAAGGATGCAGCATACAATGCAGTACAGCAAGCGGTTACCTCACCAGCTCTAGCAATGTCCAGGGACGGGTAATACAGCGTACTGCAAGTCCTTGTTATAACAGGTCCTCTTTCAGGGCATACAAGTCCAGACTGTTAACCCATAGGTTCCAATGAAAATATAAAGCATCAAGTCCACAATGTCAGTATTGGGAGCAGCAAGGCCCGGGCTCCTCACCCCAGGCTGTCCAACAGGAAACTGGAAACCTCAGCAGCTCCTTTTATTAGGCTTCCTTGTAATTAGCTTCATCACCTGTGTGAGAACAAGGAGTAGGGGAAAAACCCGTAGAGGACTGGGAATGTGGATTGGGGTCCTGTAAACCCGGCATGGATCGTGCCTGATTGAGAAAAGCAAGGGAGAAATAGACACCATCCAGTGCTTTCCCATACACTTTACCACATATCCCCCCCTCTTCTTCAGACCCACTGCACACTTCTCAGGGTTTATGGTTAAACCAGCATTACTGATGGAGTCTAGGACAGCCTGTACTTTACAGAGGTGACTTTTCCAATCAGATGAATAAATGACCACATCATCCAGGTAAGCAGCAGCATAATCACGATGTGGTCTCAAGATCATGTCCATCAGTTTCTGAAAGGTAGCAGGGGCCACATGTAACCCAAACGGCATCACCACATATTGAAACAGGCCTTCTGGGGTGGAAAATGCTGTCTTCTTTGTCGTCCTCAGACAATGGTATCTGCCAATACCCCTTTGGGAGATCCAAGGTTGTGATATATCTTGCTCTCCCGAGCTTCTCAATCAACCCATCTACCATGGGATAAGCATCAAATTTTGAGACATCATTGAGTTTTCTGAAATCATCTCCATGTCCCATTAGGCTTTGGTATTAGGACAATGGGACTTGACCAGCCACTAGAAGACTTTTGAATGACACCTAACTCCAACATGCGCTTTACTTCAAAGAAGATCGCCTCTCTACGTGTTTCAGGAATCCTGTACAGTTTAAGGTTTACCTTTCTGCAGGGTTCAGTTTTAATATGATGTTTTAATAGGCGAGTACGGCCCGGCAGCTCAGAAAGTGTATCTCTATTTCCCTGTAGAAACTCCCTGACCTCCTGCTTTTGGTGTCCTGACAAGGTCTCGCCTATTTGGACTGGGGGAACTGTCTGCACCATATCTTCAACTATAGTCGGAGTGACTACTAAAGCTTCACGATCCTTCCACGGCTTTATCAAGTTTATGTGGTAAATCTGGTAGGGTTTTCTTCTACCTGGTTGATGAACCTTGTAGTTCACTCACCTTCTCTACAACTTCATAGGGACCCTGCCATTTTGCTAGAAATTTACTTTCAACCGTGGGCACCAAAACCAGGACCCGGTCCCCAGGATTAAAGGCCCTCAGCCTGGCAGATCTATTATATATTCTGCTCTGGGCCTCCTAAACCCTTTGCATATGCTCTTTGACTATCGGCATTACTTTGTCTATTCGGTCCAGCATCTGGGCCACATGTTCAATAACACTTTTGTATGGCGTGGCCTCAGTTTCCCAGATTTCCTTCGCTATATATCTAACAAACCTCTGGGATGCCGACCATATACTAATTCAAAGGGCAAAAACCCTGTAGAGGCCTGGGGCACCTCCCGGATGGAAAACATGAGGTATGGCAACAGACAGTCCAAATCGCAGCCATCGGTTCTACCACTTTCTTTAACATGTGTTTAAGAGTTTTGTTGAATCTCTCTACTAACCCGTCTGTTTGGGGGTGGTACACTGAGGTGCGGAGATGAGTAATTTTAAATAACTTGCACAACTCCTTCATGACCTTTGACATAAAGGGCGTGCCCTAGTCAGTTAGGATTTCTTTTTCGGAATCCCTACATGCGAGAACATGAAAAACAGTTCCCTAGCAATATTTTTGGAGGCCATATTTCTTAACAGAACTGCTTCAAGGTAGCGGATAGCATAGTCTAACACCACTAAGATGTATTGGTGTCCCCTAGCAGACTTCACGATAAACCCCACCAAATCCATGGCAATTCTCTCAAAGGGAACCTCAATGATGGGAAGTGGCACCAAGGGGCTCTGGAAATGTGGTGTTGGGGCACTTAACTGCCATGTAGGGCAGGACTCACAATACCTTTTTTATTTCTTTGTATACCCTAGGCCAAAAGAACCTTTGGAGAGCTCTCTCTTGGGTCTGGGGCAGAAGTGTTACCCCTTTCCCACAACTTCCAGAACAAGGGAAAATCACGACCTATTACCGCTTCATACATAAGGCGTTTTACCAAGCTGACTTTGTAGGTCAGTGTCATTGGTGGAGGATGCGGGCATTTGACTGTTGATAGGGGCAACAGAATGACAAAATGCTGCATTTGATTATTGTGGACATTTAAAGGCTCATCTAGTACCATGGAGGAGGTGATAAAGCACCTAATACAGGCTAATCTCCAGCATGAGCGGGCCCTGGCACAACAACAGCAAGCACAGCTGCAGGCCATGGCAAACCAGCAAGAAACAAACCGCCTGTTAATGGAGCAGGCTGCTGTGCTCAGAGAGACTTTTATGGTTAAAATCTCACAACCGTAGAGAAGCCCGGTTGAGACTGGTGGTGCGAGAGCCGTTTAGCGGGTCTTGCAAAAGACTCCTGACGATGATGAAAATAAATGACTACTCAGTGAAGGCCCTTTTGGACTCCAGTAGTCTGGTAACTTTGGTGCGGGCCAGCCTTGTGGTTGGGAATTACGTGCCGAATAAAAATGTCAGAATGCTTTGCATCCACGGGGATATCATAGCTTACCCTGTAGCCATGGTTAAGTTTGAGACCCCCTCTGGAACACTGACCTACAAAGTCGGAGTGGTAAAATGCCCTTATGTATGAAGCGGTAATAGGTCGTGATTTCCCCTTGTTCTGGGAGTTGTGGGCCAACGGCAATGACTCGGAAGACAGTTCTTATTCAAATGATAAGCATTTTATTGAAAATAAAATTCCAACAGCCAAAATCTCTTAACTTCAGAGAAGGATGCAGCATACAATGCAGTACAGCAAACGGTTACCTCACCAGCTCTAGCAATGTCCAGGGTAGGATAATACAGCGTACTGCAAGTCCTTGTTATAACAGGTCCTCTTTCAGGGCATACAAGTCCAGGATGTTAATCCATAGGTTCCAATGAACATATAACACATCAAATCCTTCGGCTGCAAATCAGCAATGTCAGTATCGGGAGCAGCAAGGCCCGGGTTCCTCATCCCAGGCTGTCCAACAGCAAACTGGAAACCTCAGCGGCTCCTTTTCCTAGGCTTCCTTGAAATTAGCCTCATCACCTGTGTGAGAACAGGGAGTAGGGGAAAAACCTGTAGAGGACTGGGAATGTGGACTGGGGTCCTGTAAACCCGACATGGATCGTGCCTGATTGAGAAAAGCAAGAGAGAAATAGACACCATACAGCACTTTCCCATACACTTTACCACAAAGGTAAAAGGAGAAAGTGGTGGTTGGGATGTGGGCAAGAGTAGCAGAAGCAAAATGTGGAAATTTGAATAGGATAGAGGGAATGTGGAAAAGAGATGAAAAATGGGATACAGAAAGAGAATAAAGGAATATTGTTAAAAAGAGAGAGAGAGAGAAGGGGAAGAGGAAGCAAAAATAAAAATAATAAAGACAAATGCTGGGGACAGAGGGAAAAGACAGAATCATAGAGACAAGAGATAAAATTTAGGAAATATTGAAATGAGAGAGCTGCTGTACCAACCCAGGGCTTTCTTTTCAAATGGGTGTGAATTGTTTCTCCTGGTGCCCCTCCACATAGAGATTGGGAGGACGCCCTGTGTGCGACTACACCGCGCGCACACCCTAAAGCCCGGCCATGCCTACAACACTCCCTGGTGTAATTGTACAATGTTTCTTTAGATCCCTTACAAGATTGTTACCTAGCAAAAATCAAGAAATCATGTGTAATTCTATTTTTAGATAGGATGAGGAATTTTTGAATTTCTGGGCAGTTATTTTACTTCCCCTTCCCAATGCCATGTTGCCAGTGAATGTACCGTCACAGGCACAAGACAGAAAATCACAGAATAACCATTTTGGCAATCTGACCTGTAACAACATTTTGTTTTGTTTGGAATCAAAGTAGTATTGAATTTTTCATTTCTCAGGAAATTAGAGGATTACTGTTGGTACTGTTTCTAGTAAGACATGTTGCAGAAACATGTAACCACTGGATGGCACCATAGGTCCACAGATGAGCTTGCTGACAGCTTTTCATGTGTGCTAAATTATCTGGCTAGTCTGACAATGTGAGACCTATTCTGATTCAACAAATGTTAGAAATCATGTGCAGCAGAACTGTGGTAAATAATCGAGTAAGGCGGCAGCAGTTATAACCATGACTGGGACTGGTCCTCACTAAACAATCTGTAAAAGGTGCCAGTCAGGGTTAAATGGCCATAAGGAGACCTGGGATAATTCACAATGGGCCTCACTGCAATGGCACCAGCTGGGCTAATACTTCTAACACCCACATCCAAACAATCCAAACGGCAAGCAGGAGCAAAAGCGACCGCATCCCCAGCAGCACATGCACTCTTGCCCCTAGCCTATAGAAATGCATGGGGTGACTGTTAGCAGAGCATAGCGTGGAGGACACATGTCCCAGGTGCAGAGCGTCGGCCAACAGGAATCCCATCCCCAGTAGTAGCTGAGCAGCTCCACTTGTCACCAGGCTGTGTATTGCGCTCTTATTTGTAACACTTTTCACCAGGCTTTGTATTGTGCTCTTATTTGTAACACTTTTCACCAGGCTGTGTATTGCGCTCTTATTTGTAACACTTTTCACCAGGCTGTGTATTGCGCTCTTACTGGTAACACTTGTCACCAGGCTGTGCATTGTGCTCTTATTTGTAACATTTTTCACCAGGCTGTGTATTGTGCTGTTATTTGTAACACTTGTCACCAGGCTGTGTATTGCGCTCTTATTTGTAACACGTTTCACCAGGCTGTGTATTGTGCTCTTATTTGTAACACGTTTCACCAGGCTTTGTATTGTGCTCTTATTTGTAACACTTTTCACCAGGCTGTGTATTGCGCTCTTACTGGTAACACTTGTCACCAGGCTGTGTATTGCGTTATTATTTGTAACACTTTTCACCAGGCTGTGTATTGCGCTCTTACTGGTAACACTTGTCACCAGGCTGTGTATTGCGTTATTATTTGTAACACTTTTCACCAGGCTGTGTATTGCGCTCTTACTGGTAACACTTTTCACCAGGCTGTGCATTGTGCTCTTATTTGTAACATTTTTCACCAGGCTGTGTATTGTGCTGTTATTTGTAACACTTGTCACCAGGCTGTGTATTGCGCTCTTATTTGTAACACGTTTCACCAGGCTGTGTATTGTGCTCTTATTTGTAACACGTTTCACCAGGCTGTGTATTGCGCTCTTATTTGTAACACGTTTCACCAGGCTGTGTATTGCGCTCTTATTTGTAACACGTTTCACCAGGCTGTGTATTCCGCTCTTATTTGTAACATTTTTCACCAGGCTGTGTATTGTGCTGTTATTTGTAACACTTGTCACCAGGCTGTGTATTGCGCTCTTATTTGTAACACGTTTCACCAGGCTGTGTATTGTGCTCTTATTTGTAACACGTTTCACCAGGCTGTGTATTGCGCTCTTATTTGTAACACGTTTCACCAGGCTGTGTATTGCGCTCTTATTTGTAACACTTTTCACCAGGCTGTGTATTGTGCTGTTATTTGTAACACTTGTCACCAGGCTGTGTATTGCGCTCTTATTTGTAACACGTTTCACCAGGCTGTGTATTGTGCTCTTATTTGTAACACGTTTCACCAGGCTGTGTATTGCGCTCTTATTTGTAACACGTTTCACCAGGCTGTGTATTGTGCTCTTATTTGTAACACGTTTCACCAGGCTGTGTATTGTGCTCTTATTTGTAACACTTTTCACCAGGCTGTGTATTGTGCTGTTATTTGTAACACTTGTCACCAGGCTGTGTATTGCGCTCTTATTTGTAACACGTTTCACCAGGCTGTGTATTGTGCTCTTATTTGTAACACGTTTCACCAGGCTGTGTATTGCGCTCTTATTTGTAACACGTTTCACCAGGCTGTGTATTGTGCTCTTATTTGTAACACGTTTCACCAGGCTGTGTATTGCGCTCTTATTTGTAACACGTTTCACCAGGCTGTGTATTGCGCTCTTATTTGTAACACGTTTCACCAGGCTGTGTATTGCGCTCTTATTTGTAACACGTTTCACCAGGCTGTGTATTGCGCTCTTATTTGTAACACGTTTCACCAGGCTGTGTATTGCGCTCTTATTTGTAACACGTTTCACCAGGCTGTGTATTGCGCTCTTATTTGTAACACGTTTCACCAGGCTGTGTATTGCGCTTTTATTTGTAACACGTTTCACCAGGCTGTGTATTGCGCTTTTATTTGTAACACGTTTCACCAGGCTGTGTATTGTGCTCTTATTTGTAACACGTTTCACCAGGCTGTGTATTGCGCTCTTATTTGTAACACGTTTCACCAGGCTGTGTATTGCGCTCTTATTTGTAACACGTTTCACCAGGCTGTGTATTGCGCTCTTATTTGTAACACGTTTCACCAGGCTGTGTATTGCGCTCTTATTTGTAACACGTTTCACCAGGCTGTGTATTGCGCTCTAATTTGTAACACGTTTCACCAGGCTGTGTATTGCGCTTTTATTTGTAACACGTTTCACCAGGCTGTGTATTGCGCTCTTATTTGTAACACTTTTCACCAGGCTGTGTATTGTGCTCTTATTTGTAACACGTTTCACCAGGCTGTGTATTGCGCTCTTATTTGTAACACGTTTCACCAGGCTGTGTCTTGCGCTCTTATTTGTAACACGTTTCACCAGGCTATGTATTGCGCTCTAATTTGTAACATTTTTCACCAGGCTGTGTATTGCGCTCTAATTTGTAACACTTTTCACCAGGCTATTTATTGCGCTCTTATTTGTAACACTTTTCACCAGGCTGTGTATTGTGCTCTTATTTGTAACACTTTTCACCAGGTTGTGTATTGAGCTCTTATTTGTAACACTTTTCACCAGGCTGTGTATTGTGCTCTTATTTGTAACACGTTTCACCAGGCTGTGTATTGCACTCTTATTTGTAACACGTTTCACCAGGCTGTGTATTGCTCTCTTATTTGTAACACGTTTCACCAGGCTGTGTATTGCGCTCTTATTTGTAACACGTTTCTTAGTGCATAAAGGTAAATACTTCCTCACAACTCCCAGTCACATGACCACAGCAGTGGAAGTTAGAAACTCTGGCTGCATTTCCCCCTCTATACACACACATACAAATGCTTAATATACACACACACACCCACACACACACACACACACACACTTCGCTGGATGGGTGCTTTTTATGGAGAATTAAAATGCCCCTTGCAGGTGGCCATCCTAGGCACATGCCTAGGGTTTCTTAATGGTTAAAAAAGCCATAGCTACCAAATGTGTTTCTGAAACAGCAGTTTAGCAAACAACCACCATAATCCGGACCTCTCACCCCAGCTCTTATTTGTAACACGTTTCACCAGGCTGTGTATTGCGCTATTATTTGTAACACTTTTCACCAGGCTGTGTATTGCGCTATTATTTGTAACACTTTTCACCAGGCTGTGTATTGCGCTATTATTTGTAACACGTTTCACCAGGCTGTGTATTGCGCTATTATTTGTAACACTTTTCACCAGGCTGTGTATTGCGCTATTATTTGTAACACGTTTCACCAGGCTCTCTCACCCCAGCTAACCAAACTAACCAAACTTCTTCCAAGCTGCACCAATCCTCTGGAATGTCCTACCCCCAACAAATCGATTTTCCCACAACATCATCAGTTTTAGATGCTTCCTTTCTCCTCTTATATTGTAAGCTTGCCAGCAGGGCCCTCATTCCTTCCTTTGTACCTGAACCCTCTGATTGTAAAGAGCTGTGTAATATGTTGGAGTTAAATTTGTAAAAATTATTGTAATTATTCAACGACCCTGTTCTGCGTTTGTGACTCTGTAGCACGTGGATGGTCACTGCACCTCTGCTCACAAATATACATTGGCAAAAAATGACTTCTGACAGCAGTCCTGGAATTGGACTCCACTGGTTGGCAAATTCCATGTATTTTCAGCCTCATACATATGGATGTTGGCGTGTCGGGAAAGAAACAGCCGAGAACAAACACCCTGCAACCATTGCTGGAATAACACAAACTGCTTTTTCTTGGTGCCTGCTTATCAATGTGGAAGGCACTCTCAACTACCTATGGTAAAGGAACTGGCCAGAGTAAGTATTAAAGCAAATATTGGTCTGCTTACATGTCATGAAGAGAATTGAGGGTGTGCTGCTGAATAAAGCTGTAATTGCTGAGACCCAGCCCCTTTCCTGTAGCCCAGCCCCTGGTATTTATTCAGGGCCAGATTAAGTGTGGTGAAGGCCACAGATACAGTATTTTTTTTTCCTTTAAAATATTAGTCCAGCCAAGTAACTGATAGGTGGTTGTCTGGCACTCATATACTTACTGGAACTGTGTGGGTGCGTGCCGCTCGGGAACTCCTGCTTTGCCATTCTGGGTGGGGCACCCAGCTGCTCCAGCAGAAACAGTTGCCAGTGGCTGTGCTTGGTGACTTATGTGCAGTGAGCGGTTGCCAATTGACAGCTCTGCATGCACCCATCACTGTTGCGTTGCTGATGGCAGCTTTGCTGCTCTAGACCCTCCGTCCTGCCCTGTGGTGGCTTTGGCTGCAGGTTTGCAAAAACCATAACCAAAAGGTTGGTGGAGGCCCCCTTTGCAGGGTAAGTGTTGGAGGCCCAGGGCACGTGCCCCTTGCACCCCCTCTTAATCCAGCCCTGTATTTATTTATTCATAGCACTATGTGGCACCATCCCTCTTGTATCAGACTGTGTGGGACACAGTAATGCTTTTGTGTGCAGGTGCTAGTTGCTTGCTTTCTTTTGTCTCTTTTCTCTGCTTCTTTGTATTTCTTTGTAAGTTAGTAGTTTTAACTAAAATCTGAAATACTTATCTTTTCTTTTTCTGCCGATGCCACAGAGACCCAGAAATGTGTGCACACTGCAGCACTAACTTGTGTCTGCAGCCTTTTAAAACAATGGTGAAAGGGGATAATTTTTGTACTTTATAAATGCTGGGCTAGGGGCCATTGAGACCGACAGCCTTGCCGGGGGAAGAATTGCCAGAGAGTATAGGTCTGCTTCAATAGCATGCCCTGATTTTTACATGTATGCCTTTGTCTTTGTAAGCCCCTTCAATCCAGGATTCGAGTATGGATGCTTTAATGCACGCTGCAGCTACTACTGAAATAAATGGGATTGTCCTAAAGGGGCTATAAATCCAACTACAATAATAAAGCAGCAAGCAGCTCACCTGAGGCCTGACCCATGTTTTCCGTAGTGCCAGGTAAAGGGTTTGCCCCCCTTTCAAATAATTGACTAACAGCCACTCTCAGTGTGAGTCCAACAGCTGTGACCACAGCACAGCATGCGCATACTCATAAAGTTGCCCCGTGACCTACCTCTCCCTGCTCAGCCACAACCCAGAAATTGAAACAAAAAATCAGCTATGCTTAGAATACACAAGGTATTTTGAGTATAATCAGGGGTTTTCAGATGCCTTGAATGGCTCATTTTACACTGTTCCCAAGCGGGATAAGTTAGGTTAGTGGGTCTGGACAGGGACCTTTTCCCCAAAAAGTTGGGATATTTATTTGAAAATACTGGGAATGAGATTGATTTGAAATAGAATATTCTTAAATAATAAAAGCAGAAAGATTAACTGTGCATTATAATGTTTATATATGAATAGGGATGGGTGAACCCCCCAAAGTACTGGTCTGGCAAATTTGGCTGAACTTTGAATAAATGTTTAGGTTTGGGGACCCCAACTCGAACCTGGTCTCCATTGAAGTCAATTTAGGGGGTGGCGGTGGAGGGCGCAGTGTGTTCAGCAGTAAGTGTGCTGCTCTATCTCATCTCAGCCCAATCATCTTTCTCAGCAACAGTTTTGGCAGCAGCATTTGTTTGAATTTGGTCCCAGCCAGGGCTACAAAAAGATGGCCACCGCCTCCAATGATTGAGGATACTTCTGGTGCTAGCACTGCAGCTGGCAATAGAAATGTCCCCGCTCATGGGAGCCGGCGGCCATCTTTACTGTTCGGGTTCGCTCATCTCTATATATGAGCTTTTTAGAGTCAGATTTGGTGGTTAGATACTTCATACTTCACCTAATTTCTGCTGCTTGTTAAAAAAAAAGCTAAAATAAAAACAATACTGAATACCTGGATATTAACATATTCCTGAAATATAGATGCACATGAAATAGCAACACTTAGCTAATAACATGCATTTTTTCTTATAAAGTCAATAATAGGCAGCATGTTTCATCCTTTTACAAATTACAAGTGTCTTTCTTTTGATGTAATGCCATTATAGAGCAAACTGTAATAATTTCTCACGCCTACCCCATAATAATAAAGAAGAATAGATACTTTAACCTGGGAGATACCATTATTGCAGTAATATATCTTACTTTATCATAGCTTATTTAGTACATTTGTCTCCATCAGTAATAGGTAGGGAGCTGTACTAAATATCACAATCGCCTGCTCCAGAGACTTCGGTGACTGCTCAGAAATTTACAGCTGCTTCTCCAGTGATGCCCAAACACTAAAATGATGTGGCAATCTTTAAGAAGAGTTAGTGAACTAATAAAACAGTTTTGTGGTAGTAAATCTATGGTATAGCGTGTTTTAAATTGCACATTACACTAAAACATAAAATAGTATCAGGGTGTAAAAATTAATTCACATTTGGTAACTCCTCCACGGTCGGTTTTCCCCTCTCAATGGTGTCCAATGAATCTGTCAGTGCCACGGGGAGGCCGATTTATTAATAGCGCCAGGTAGCGACAGATGAGCGACAGTAGCGTGATTTTCACAGCGCCTGCTAGTAGTCGCTGTGCTTGGCCGTTGTTCGGCTGTTGACAGCGACTCAGTCGGTGTGCGGTAATGTTGAATACGGGGTTAGGAGTCGCTGTTTGACTGGTTCCGCGCTGTATGGGAGCGCATGACAGCGAACGGCCATAGCGAACGGCTCCCAGCATATTCATTAACAAATCGCGCTCAAAAAATTCTCGCGCTGTGAAATGCATGTTTAAACCCCAGAGCGCTGGCGGCGATGGGTTAAAAGTAGTTTTTTAACCCCCAAACAACCATATTTTTGTTAAAAAAAAATAAACATGTTTTTATAAACATTTTGTAATATGAATACATTAATATCAGACCTGTAATATCAATTTTGCACAAATTTTTTTTTTTATTTTTATTATCTTAAAAAAAATATCTAACATTGCAGAAGTGGTCACAGAATTTTTGACATTTAAAAAAAAAAATATCAATTAATTATGAATATTTAAAGATTTCTCCATTGAAATGCATTGGAGAGCGCCAGGTAGCGAGAGGTCATACCTGTCGCTGTGATGGGATTAGCAGCGGCGCTGTTCACTGAAGTCTGCAACATGATGAATCCCGCGCTAGCTGACGCTCTCGCCGGCGCTAGCCTCATTTAGCATGATAAATGCGTGATTGTGTTCGCAGCCTGGCATTCTGGAGTCGGTAGCCGCCGATAGCTGGCGCTACCTGGCGCTAGTGAGACACTACCTGGCGCTATCCCTTGATAAATAAGGCCCTAGGTTTCCTGTCATTTTGCATTGTGGGTTAAGTCAGATAAGTCCAGACAGCAGCATGGCTGGGATGGTGGGAAAGGAAGAAGCCTCTGTTAGGACTGGCATAGACTGGGTTACGCAAAACCACATTTATGAAGGCGATTCTGGTGAGAGACTCCAACAGAGCCATGTAGCGTACGATTCATCATTACAGGTGACTCAGCGTATAGCGCCGACGCTCTAGCTTCCAGAGTGACAGGTCTTACCTGACGCTACCTTTCGCTCTCCCATACATTTCAATGGACGTTCCTTCTAATCTTTTTACTGATCCCAATTTTTTTTTTTTAACTCTCAAATAATTATTTGACCTCTCCTGGCCTGTAATAAATTATTTTTGACATTTTAAAAAATAGTTTAAATCTTTATGCAGAATTGTCAATACAGGTCTGGCATTAAAGTATTAATGTCACAATGTTACAACAATGTAATTCTTTGTTACTGGTGGATATGTGTTCAAAAACAGACTTTAATCACACAGCGTCTGGCGCTCTATGCTATAGCTACCAGATCCAGAACGCCTACACTGTGTGTGTTTTTTTGTTGAATATGGTGCGAGACACTGAGCTGGCACTACCTTTCACTCCCTGCAATGCTGTACTGGTGTTACAGTGCCCAACATACATCTCATTCATCAATGCCGGCCAGGTTACTACAGCTATAGCTCTGTTACAGCGCGCGATAGCCGATCACAGCGTATACTAGCAGTCACTCTAAGCACCGCTATACAGACGCTCATCTGCTGATACCTGGCGTTAGTAATGAATCAGCCTGAAGAACTGGGTGGATTACGTACTCCCCGTGTAATGGACCACACCTTAACGACCCGGCTGGTCGGCAACTTGCTTCTTTAGTGTCTCAGGCGGGTTGTCTGTCCTATGTCCTTCAGTTTCCAGTCCGCTTCCTAGCTTCCTTCGTCCCCAGACAGTGACCTCTGATTATGGCCCCCAGGGAGGAATTAACTGCCTGGCTGAGAGCTGCCTCCCTGTCTTGGGTTCCCATTCCTAAACCAGGAATTTCCCAACACACCTTGAATGCCCAGTGATATTATTTGCAGGAGCAAATGTAAATTCTGATCACGCATGCAGATATTTTTCTTTTTGGACATATATGAGCATTGTAGGCTTGCACACACAAAGATTATTTTCCTCTGAATTTCACTCATCTGTGTGAGACAAATGCAAACTTTAAGTGTACACAAGCCCGGAGAAGTGTGTTGCCCTGAAGAGCAGTTGGGGGGCTAGGTGCCTTGCTCAATAGCACTTCAGTCATGTTCTGGCAAATTCCTTAACCACTAGGCCATGACTGCCCCTGACTTGATGGCGCAAGTGAGTGGCTAAGGCAAGGAAAATGCTCCACACTCCTGAATTCACACTGTTTTCCCTCCCTGCTCTAATTCCAACCTCATCAGATGAGGGGATAACAATCTTGTGTTTGAGTAGGTAAAGAGATACTCACCTGAGGAGATCATTACTGCTGCTTGACTTAGCCAAAGAGGCTGGTGAGCTTCCCAGCAACACCGTGTCCCACAGGAAGATAAGACACTTGGAAACAGCATGTTGATAATAAATCACAGGTCTGGGGCACAATCCTAACACAAATGTTTATTTTACATTCCCAAAAAACTAAAACCTGATAAAAGGGGATTTTACCTTTAAGTGTGCTAACTGGTGCCGCCGCTGGCCGCTGCATCCTGTGTGATGCAAGAAGCATTAGGATTTTATGTACAACGCATTATGTTCTGGCTGAAACAGAGTATGAAAAGTTTGAACTAGATGTCTGTATGTCTATGAAGGTTCTTATTTATCCAGCAGAGAATATCTGTAGTGGTAAAAGTTGAAGCAATTAAGTTTTCTGTATTTTTCATGAAGAAGTTTCACCAATTCATAGGAATGGCATTTCTAATTCTGTATGATTAAAAAAAATACATTTGGCAGACCAGTGATTTATTCTTTAAGAAAAAACACAGTAAGCCCAGTTGCTTTTATCCATACAGAGAGACTGGATGTCTGGTATTTGAAAGATTAGTGTATGTAAATATTCATATTCATGCTCATTTTCAGCTGTCTCATGTGAGTCACTCCAGACTCTTCAAAACCACAAGCCTGAGAACTTTATTGGCCCCATTGTATGTCCATAAAACAATGAACTTGTATTTCCAGCTTGTGCTTCGTCATAAATACTGTGCAGACTAAATTGTCCACTATTCAGAGACTTTGTTTGGAATTATGGTTCAACCTAAACCCCAAAGAGTTTCTTTTACCATTTATATATGAACAAATCTTTTGAAGAATATGCTTTTATAAACTGATCAAGGCCCTAATGCACAATTAACTGCCTTTTTATAGCATTACTGTAAACATTCTTTGCGTGAATCTGAAGCCAGTGCAGCTTGAAAATGAAAATAGAGAATCCCTTGTAAATTCTAAAAATACATTTTCACTTAATGAATACATCATTCTAATATTGGGACTTTGGACAGTCCAACAAGCTATGCAGGATTCCCTTACTGCCAGGGTCCACTGACATAAAAATACTAGGTCCAGCAAGAACGGTTAGAGGCATTACATTTCAATAGTAGCCTATTAGATAATTCGAATGAAGGTTACACCTCAAGTACACTCTGGCTCCTGCTTGGCCACCTTGATGCCCCCCTGCACCTCCTCCTCCTTTTCTGCCCACTTTATTAGCCCTTTTTACAACGTCAATGACAGTTCTGGGATCCAGGGCTCAATGTCTTACAGCAGATTTTGAATAAGGCCTGTGGGTAAGTAGCTTTCCTAATCCGGTAGAATCCTTATTGCTTCCACCCAAAATCACTGTGGTTGAATAATAACGTTTGCACTGTGGTACACAGATAGTAGAAACTTTGCATGTTTTCTGCACGTAAGAGTTATTTCAATATCTTCATAGTCAAACGGGTATGCTTGGTAAGGTTAGGGACGGAGCATAAACATGGCTGCTCTGCTTAAAAGAGCACTATCACAAAATTGTATAAAAAAATTCATATAAACACGTTTGCTAATGATAAAAGAGGTCAGTTATACACCAGAACTGAATAAAACTCCCTCCAAGCTTGTAGTTCTTCTCTCTTGGTAGGAATACAATCCAGGGAAGACAGGTTTAGTGTATTGGGGGTGACAGAACAGGTCACCCCTGATCTCCTCTTCCTTCTAAAACACAAAAAACATGCCTGGATATTACTTGATGCCGTGTGTATAACCAACTCTCCTCCCGCCATCCAGTATATATGTTTTTATCATGATAATGCTCCTTAAAACATCAATTGCAATTTATGTAACAATAAGTCAGCATACACATAATGAACTAGAAACTCTCTGGGTTACCATGCAGACTAAGGAGGGAGCTGTGGTCACAATTGGTGTGATATATTGGCCAATCTGAAGATTTAGATTAATAGATGAAGAAGGGGGACATAGTAATTATGGGTGACTTCAACATGCCTGATGTGGGCTGGAATATCCCAAGTGTATCGACATGCAAGAGCAGGACTATATTAGAGGCCCTTAATGGAGTGTCTCTAAAACAACTTGTGGCATCACCAACTAGAGGCGATAAGATTCTGGACTTAGTTCTGACCAATGGGGATCTGGTGTCCGAGGTCAGGGTTGAAGAAAATCTGGGTTCCAGCGACCATCAATGCTTATGGTTCAGGTTAAAAACAGAACTGTGCAATCCCACACCCAAACCAAAGTGCTAGACTTTAGGAAACCAAACTTCAAGGAGACGGCGGACTATGTAGAAAGAGAATTAGGTGAGTGGAACAGAGTAGCAGAAGTGAGTGCCAAGTGGTCACTATTAAAATGGCCATCTTAAAGGCAACTAAGCAATACATGAAAAAACAAGCAAGAATACCAGGAATACCAGTGAAGTCAGCACTATCATAAAAGACAAGAAGTCTGCCTATAAGAAGTATAAAGGAAGTGTAGCTGACAGAGAGGCGTATAAAGTTAAACAGAGGGAAACAAAACTGATTATCAGTGCTGCTATAGGGAAAAAGGAGGAAGAAATGGCAAAATCTGTGAAGAGAAGAGATAAAATCTTTTTCCGATATATTGCGACAGAAAAAAGAAAAACAATGCAGTCTCAAATATTAGAAATAGAGAAAATAATTATATTGATGGAGATCAGGCTGTGTCTGACCATCTGAATAGCTACGTTTGTTCAGTATTTTCAGATAGTGATTTTTAAACCCATAGCATGTATGGCCATAGCATAGCATCCAGCTGAGAGGGCCCAGCTCCAGTGTTTTTGAAGGCTGATTTGTGATTGCAGCCCTCTGACTGATTAACTTAACCATTCCTTTTCAGCTGGTGAGGTTCCAGATGATTGGAGAATGGCCAATGTTGTAACAATCCATAAGAAGGGGAGTAGAGAAGAAGCCAGTAATTACAGGCCAGTTAGTTTAACATCTATAGTGATCAAACTAATGGAAACTCTCTTAAAATAAACAGATAATTTCCCATCTAAAAATTAACAACCTGTTGGGCCCAAAACAGCACGGCTTTACTGAGGGCAGATCATGTCAGACCAATCTTATTGATTTCTTTGACAATGTCACTAAAGTGTTAGATGAAGGTGGTGTTGTGGATATTGCCTATCTGGATTTTGGCAAAGCCTTTGACACTGTACCACATAAAGAGCTCATAGATAAGTTATTGAAAGTAGGACTCAATCCATGGATAGTTCAGTGGATTTCCAGCTGGCTGAAGGATCGGTATCCCTACAAGTGGTGTGCCGCAAGGCTCTGTCCTGGGCCCCATTCTTTTTAATATGTTTGTAAGGGACATAGGAGAAAGCTTGGTAGGAAACGTTTACCAGTTTGCTGATGATACAAAGGTTAGTAATATGGTGGATATTCCTGAAGGTGTCTGCAACATGGAAAATGATTTAGCTTTACTGGATACATGGTCAAAACTGTAGAAACTAGAGTTTATTATCTCTAATTGCAAAATCATGCAATTGGGTAAGAGGAATCCCTACTCTGTGTACTGTATGGGCAGCACTGTGTTAGCCAGGACCTCGTAGGAGAGAGATTTAGAGATACTGATTACTGAAAGCTGCAAGATGAGTGGACAGTGTAGCCAGGTAGTGGGAAAAGCAAGCTGCATAGCTCGAGGCATCACCAGTAGGAAGAGGGAGGTTGTGATGCCGCTGTATAGAGCCCTGGTAAGGCCACAGCTAGAATACTGGGTGCAGTTCTGGAGACCTTACCTGCAAAAATACATTATTCAAATAGAACGGATCCAAAGTCGGGCAACAAAAATGGTAGAAGGACTTAAACTTAAGACTTATCAGGAGAGACCTAAAGAACTTAATATGTACAGTCTTGAGGAAAGAAGGGAGAGAGGGGACATGATGGAGACCTTTAAATATGTGAAAGGATTGAATATATGTTCAGGAGGGAAGTGTTTTAAGAAGAAACTTAAAGATAGAACATGGGGGCACAACCTGAAGCTTGTCGGGAGGAAGATCAGGAGCAATGTTAGAAAATATTATTTTACAGAGAGAGTAGTAGATGCTTGGAACAAACTTCCAGCAGAGGTAGTTGAAAAATCAACAGTCAGTGAATTTAAACATGCCTGGGATAAGCACACATCTATCCTAAGATAAAGAGTACATACAGTTACATAGGGCAGACTAGATGGACCATATGGTCTCTTTCTTCCATCAACCTTCTATGTTTCTATGTGAACCAAACGTCCTTTTTAAATAAGCTTTAGTTAGTATTTCGGTAGAATGAGCGTAACTTGTTTTTTCAAACCCTACGTGATAAGCCAGCTAAACCTGGGGATACCCGGGGGAGCTAAGGGGATGTCCACTTTGGATGGAATATGTTTGGAAGTGTATATTGTTTGTGTGCCAACATGATGGCTTGAAGGTGTTGAACTAACTAATCTAATATTTTTTATGTTAGCAAATGTGTGTTTTATGGAAGCTTTTTTTTTACAAGATACAGTACCTATTGGATAGAAGGGTAAATTAATATTCTTTTCAGTAGCTACAAGAAAAAGCAAGAGGGGGTATAAGATTCTTTTTTAGCAAGAACCGAAATTGAAACACTACACTTTCTAAGGCCCAGTCCAGCCCAGACTGAGCGCTTTTTAAATCCCTCCCTTTCCTAGCACTGAAGCAGGGCAGGGGGGTTACATAAGTAAAAATCACTTATCTGATCTGGAATACAATGCCGATGGGGTAAAATTCACAAAACACACTGTCTGATCCCTTACAACAGACGTAAACCCTGGTAACCCAGGACTAAATTCCAGATCTGGGTTGCCCCGCTGTGTGAAACCCCGAGTTTTTCTCTATACTCACTTTGATTCAGAAATCCCATGGTGCATGGGCTTGCCCCTGGCAGCTTCCTTTGTCTGCACATATGCCAAACAGGCCGGCTTTGAATGGCTGGCAAAAGAGGGAGGGGGCCGCTGGTGGGTAACATGTGCACTCAATTACTTACATCATTGCCACAGCACACAGCAGCAGGTAAACCCTCCCTGCACTGCATGCACATGTTCACAGCTTTAAAGCAGATCAAAACCCACATTTTTAACTTTATCCCCTGAATTACTCCCCCCATGAATAGTAACTTTTGCCTATTTTTACTGCTCCTACTGCACTCTAATCCCAGATAATGGCGCCTGTTTTAGCTGTAAAGCTCCACCGCCTCCATTCATTGCCACTGCTGTGTGTGGCAATGATGTCATTCCCACACCTATGCAATGACTGATCTCCTGCCATCTTACAGAGATCAACCGCAAAAAATAAAGTGTTCCAGGGAAATTTGATAAGGGAAAATAGCCAACAGTTCTACAAGAAGAGAGTATCAGTATCTTTGGTCAAAAGTATTTAACACGTTTAGTGGGTTTTGGTCTGCTTTAAAGCTTGCCAGGGGCACATGGATGTTCTGTGGGGGGGGGGGGGGGGTTGCCACAAGGGATTCTGAATCAGGATGCCCCTGGGGCAGGGAACCAAAACCTGGGAAGGGAGACAAAATCCTGGGTTTTGCACCCGCTGCCTCACCCATTCACGTTTACACCTTCCATCATGCTGCAAATCCGAGTTTCTGAGGCAAGGCCCCAGATCCGCATGAGCTGCTCTCATCTTGAAGCTCTTTAATTTGCTTATGCGCAGTCTGCTGACTACACTGGCAGCATTTAATACTAGAACTGTTAAGTGCTGTCTAGTGTTCCTGGGGCTTGGGGGGTGAAAAAAGATACATAGGGCAGCACAGAAACTGCTGTTGTCGCTGCCTTCAGCCACAGTGTGGGCAAACAGCCATGAGCAGCACAGCGCCAAGAGCTGTATATGTTGTTACCTGGCCAGCACTGGCTAACACACCGAGATCTGGGCTGCCTATGACTGCTGCTAATTACCTGGCCAGCACTGGCTAACACACTGAGATCTGGGATGCCTACAACTGCTCCAAATTACTTGACCACCACTGGCTAACACACCGAGATCTGGGCTGCCACGACTGCTCCCTATTACCTGGCCACCACTGGCTAACACACCGAGATCTGGGATGCCTACGACTGCTCCTAATTACCTGGCCATCACTGGCTAACACACCGAGATCTGGGATGCCTACGACTGCTCCTAATTACCTGGCCACCCCTGGCTAACACACCAAGATCTGGGCTGCCTACGACTGCTCCTAATTACCTGGCTACCACTAGCTAACACACCGAGATCTGGGCTGCCACTACTGCTCCTAATTACCTGGCCACCACTGGCTATCACACCGAGATCTGGGCTGCCACGACTGCTCCTAATTACCTGGCCACCACTGGCTAACACACCGAGATCTGGGCTGCCTACGACTGCTCCTAATTACCTGGTCACCACTGGCTAACACACCGAGGTCTGGGATGCCTACGACTGCTCCTAATTACCTGGCCACCACTGGCTAACACACCGAGATCCGGGCTGCCTACGATTGCTCCTAATTACCTGGCCACCACTGGTTAACACACCGAGATCTGGGCTGCCTACGACTGCTCCTAATTACCTGGCCACCACTGGCTAACACACCGAGATCTGGGATGCCTACGACTGCTCCTAATTACCTGTCTACCACTGGCTAACACACAGAGATCTGGGCTGCCTATGACTTCTCCTAATTACCTGGCCACCACTGGCTAACACACCGAGATCTGGGCTGCCTACGACTGCTCCTAATTACCTGGCTCGCTGAAGAAGGCATTGCCGGAGCAGCCCAGCATGAGACTTTACTAAGAGCAACTATACCGAGAAAGTTTATGTGGTCACCTTCCATCCCCAGCCCTGTGCTCCAAAACAGCCTGTGTTTTTTTTTTTTTTACCTCAGCCTTTGCCCCATATCCATAAAAACAACAGGAAGGGTGAATGGTAGACCATATGCTAATTAAATCAGTTACAACCAAACAGTTAGGTTGAAGTGCTCCCCAACATTGAGTTGTTGTGTACTGTAACTGACTGCATCATCACTGGGGGTGGGGCTGCTCAGCCAGGAAGCAATATGGCCAACTGCATCCAGTTCCAGTTGCTGAGGTAAAAAAAAAAAGAAACACAGGCTAATTTGGGGCACTGGGCAGGAGATAGATAGCGACTACATATAATTCCTTATAAGTATAGGTGCATTTTGATAGTTAAAGGAGCACTATCGTAAAATTGTATAATATTAAAAATCCATATAAACATGTTGGCAAATGAGAGGAGGGGTCACTTATACAGCCAAACTGAATAAAACCCCCACCAACCCTGGCTGGTAATTTCTTTATGTCAGGTGTATAAGTGACCCAACCTCCTGCAATCTGGCATATTTATATGGATTTTTTTTTCATTTTTTTTGCGATAGTGCTCCCTTAAGCCCTAATAAAAATGAACTTTCATAGTGGAAATCCATTACCCTTGCAGTTGGAACAAATTTTTTGGGGGGTTCTTATCCCAGAACATACATACAGGCTTTATGAATGTTATGTTAGGCTCATTGTGAGAAATACTATAGGACATCTTTATAACTTGGCTTAAGGAAAGAGAATCTACTTGATCAAAAAATGATTGTCTTTCTTTTATGTAGAGACACTATGAATTATTATTAATTTTAAATTAAATTTAATAATTTAAAGTGGATCAACACACGTTTCCACACTAACAGGTGTTGGTCCGGGTTCGGCAGCATTTATACAGGCTCGGGGGGGGGGGGGTCCGGAATGCTGGGTTCCAACCCCCTGTGCATCACACTCAGACACTCTGAACAGTCGCTACCTCTCGCTCTGTACTGTTGTTAGATGTGGTATAGGCTTGGCCCCTATTATTTGGAACAACGCCTTACGTACGCTGTGGCAAATACGGAAACAGTATTAATGCTTTACAGTTAGGAGCCTATTATTACAGTAACTAAAATATATCATGTGAAAGTTAAATATAAGCAAATGTACAATACTTGTAAAATGCATTTTTTTTGCTTTTAAGTTGAGTTGTAGTGTAATGTTAATTATGGTATTGATGCGTTCTATAGCGTAAATATCATGTATCGGGCATTTCTTAGTGTTCGTAACTTGCGACGGGGTTAAAGGTTTTGCTCTCGGTTTCGTTTTGTGCACTTCCGGTTTGCCTATTCACAGCAATGGCTCCAAGACGACCAGCCAGGCACCTTCCCAGCTCCTTTTCCTCCTCACCCTCTGATGCCCCCCCCCCCGAGGAAGAGGATGCATGTGGACCCTTGGGTGAATGGGCAGAAAGTCTAACTATTTCTCCTTGGTTTTTTGTTCCCTCTCCACAGATAAGCATCCTCCCCTGGGTAAGCACGGGAAGGGTTTCCTCCCCCCGCAGACGAGTGGTTGGGTCAGATGAGTCTGCAGGGGAGAAGCCCTCTCGCCGATCCAAAATTGAGGACCCAGGGGAGGAAGGGGGTTGATGCCCCAATGGAGTCTGCTGTTGGGGTGAGGGCAGTGTGAAGCCTCAGCTCTTCAGAATCCCAACAACCTTGTGGCCACTCTTAAGTGGGGATTCCCGGTGGGAAGGAGGGAAGGAACTCCACCACACTCCCTGAAGGATCAGTAAGTGAGAGGGTGGATGGGGGCCCCTCGGGCTTGTGCTCTGCTGTGCCCATTTTGAGGAGTGGAGGCTCCCCGCTTTTACCTCAGAGCCCTCCCTGGGATACAAGCAACACGTCATCCCCTGGTGAGTGTACTTCTTTGTTTTGCTTAGTAGTTCAGTAGTTCAATTGTTAAATTGTTGTGTCTAAACTTTTTCTTTGATTTTTCTTTGATTTTAAAAATGTTTTTCAGGGCATCATAGAGCTGACACCTCCTATATAATTTTCTTAGGAAATGAGAACTAATATTGTTGTGAAGTGGTCATGTGGCCTCTATCACAGTAGCCTCTCTTTTGGTGTTACCCCACTTCAAACTATTATGTGGTTTGATCATGTGTTTAGTTTTAGCTAACACATGGTCAAGTGTGTCCCAATAATTAGTCAGATTGAACTATTCCCTACAGATAAATTTGAGGGGTATTTTTTTCTTCAGAATACAATGTTTTTATGATTGTTTCTGTTGTGTTGTTTCTCTATACAGATGTTTCCACGCAGCCAGACCCTGTGTTAATTCTCCCCACCCCATCTCCAGGACCCTCCAGCAGCATGGGCCCAAGCCACAGCTGTGATGGTGAGTAATATTATTTGTGACAATAAGCTTGTAGACATGCATATGCATGTGTCCATGACCATGTACACATGTTAGTGGCAGTCTAGAGTTGACATTCATACATGGAGACCCTCTTTTTGGAATAATCAATACTAATTGAATCAAAGCATGGTAGTTTCCTGCCCCTGCTAATGTAACTTAACCCTACATTATAAAGGCAGCAGTTGCTTATGTGCTTTATGTGCTGGGTTTCAATTCCAGCTAATATTGTAACACCCATTCACTAATTATTAGATCCAAAAAATAATTTAATTTAATGGGTCTATGTATGTAGATCATTGCCTCAGGTGTTATTGACCACTACATTAAGTACATTCTTCCGGTGGGCAGGTAGGCCTTATTAGGTTAGATTATGTCCTTTGTGATGTTAGACTAGGGTGGTTATGTAGAATGGCTACACAGGTTCTTTCATTTTGTCATCTAGTATTCAGAAAGGTTGGCCTGTTGTGTATGCTTACAAATATTGGTAATTAATTTTTGTTAAAATAACAACATTTTTTCTAAGATCATAGGTATATACTGTATTTTTGGAACTGTGGTACTTAATTGGGTATTTTCTTTCCCACAGCTTGCTCAGAGGAGCATCACAGACTGTGGCAATACGTCATGGAGTCCCGAAGAATGCTGCTGGAGATGCAGAATTAAAGACACGGTGGGGGAATTAAGTTTGCCATTTTTTTATAATAAATATTTATTTTTTTGAACATATATTTGTGTTTGATTTTTATTTACAATAGTATTGTCTGACTCTGCACACACAAAAAAACACATCTTAAATTTTATTGAAAAAAAAATACAAAAAAAGAAAAAAACAATAAGTACAAAAAAAACCAAAACAATAAGTACAAAAAAGAAGTAAAAAAAAGAAAAAAAAACAAGTACAAAAAAAAAAAAAAAAAATATTAAGTGCCCCAAAAAAATGACCAATATAACATTGAAAAAATAAAATTCTAAGCAATGGTGGTGTTAGAGCAGCATTGTAATGCTCAGGTGCTGCATTGAATGAGGGTGCGTGCCTCTACAGTGCCTTTACAGCGACTCACATACATCACATTTAACATTGGTAAGCTGATTCCTACAGCGTGCCCTCAGAGAATAAGACGCTCTGTTACAGCACCCTATAGCCGATCACAACGTATAATGGTGGTCGCTCTTAGCGCCGCTGTCCTGCTTCACTCTGCTTTACTCTAGGCCCAGATAATGGCACCTGTTTTAGCTGTAAATCTCTGCCTCCTCTGTTCATTGCCGCTGTTGTGTGTATCAATTATGTCATTGCCACAACTATGCAATGACTGATCTCCTGCCATCTTACAGAGTGGAACAGTCAAAAAACTGTGTTCAAAAATTCAAAAAGTGAAAATCAATATCATCTCTGCATTTTTTTACTGCCACCCCGCCCCACAGTAGTAAAAATACAAGAGCATTTGCCCTATAAGACACACAGGCTCCCCCCTTTACACTTTGGGGGAAATAAAAGTGTGTCTTATTGGGCAAGAAATACGGTATGTTCTTTTTCCTTACACCAGGGAGTATTCAACCTTTTAAAGAGCGTGGACCTCTTAAAGCGACCAACAGTTAAAAATTACTTAAACCAGACCAACACAACAAATAGTGCTCATATGCATCCCTCCCCAGGTTTGCTGCATATAAAAATTCTAACACTGCTGTAGTAAATTTTAGAAACAAAATGGCAGCTCATGCATTTGCAGGCCACCTGCAAACAAGAAGTGCTGCTGGGCTTCCTGTTACTGTGCATTGTCAGTTATGTCAGTTGTATCCAGGAAGCAGCATGGCTGAGATGCTTGAAGAGGAATCTCTAAAATTGCCACTACCTTTCTTTTCCAACTGTTCCAGGCTGTTGGTCTGGTTTAAGTGATTTGGAAACTGGTTGAGGGCTAAAATCAAACGTTTCAAAATATTTTCATTTTAAAGAGCATAATGAAGATTTTCTACATCAATCATGATAACCACTGTTTCCACAAACTCCATTAGGATGACTTTTACATCCTTCCACCTCCCTCCCACCTCGTTACTACCACATTTATGTGTAATAATCCCCACATGCTACCAATACACATCTCGTCATATAGGAGGGACACATTGGCAAATAGAGGTGGAACATGTGGTTTGGAGGAACACCGTGACATGGATTGCATGACAACCACCCTTGGGTAAATTATTTGGCACAAAACTTGTTTTTCTATAATAATCGTATGCTTAGTATTGGTCAGAGCTTAGATGGGTTCAGTATTAGGGATATGATTAAGATGTGGGACTGATTGACGCTAGTCAAAAGGTTGAGCACATCTGATATAGATAAACTCTTACCTTATTATTGTACCATTTCACCCAGGTGTAAAAAAAATTCAAACACCTTTATCAGGGCAGGATTAAGTGTGGTGGAAGCCCCAGATACAGTATTTTTTCATTTAAAATAATAGTCCAGCCAAGTAACTTATTGGTGGTTGTGAAAGTAGTGTAGGCCCCGGGGCGTGCACCCATTGCTCCCCCTCATAATCCAGCCCTGACCTTAAGCTTCTTCAGGCCTGAAAGGAAGCTTAAGTTACTTCAAAAGCTCACCTTTTCAATCTATTGAGTTAGCCAATGTATTAGTTTCTGCTTACATTGATGGCTAACACAACTACAATAATTTACTAACCCAGGGGTAGAATAATACAATCAATATCACCATGGTCCTCCAAGCCACCTCTGCCACATTCATTTGCAAATGTGTCCCTCCTATACCTCCTATATATGTGTCCTCTTTATGAAACTCCCCATCCTTACCGTGCCCCTATTTAATTACCTATGCCCGCTAGTTTTAATGACCCCTTCCTACTTTCTTAACAGCAGATCAAAGGCCTCATAAGATGGCTCAGAGTAACACAGTTTGAGCATGCTGACCCTACAGAATATAGTGCTATAGAAACCAGATAACCTGTATAATAATGTCTGTATGTGAGAGCCTGATTTATTACCTTCCAGCTCATGGGGCTGGATATGTTTCTGACCTGTGTGCCACAACTTACCCAGTGTCAGTCACTTTCTCTTGCAGCATCAGTTTTAAGGCTGACAGTGACACTGTTGCTCCTAATGTTCTGCTCTGTCCGTATTGCAACTGCAATTGTCACATTACTAGAACTGTTCTTCACAAATCGATATCTCATGTATTCCTTGGCAGAGCTAAGTTTATATAAATTGTCATGGTCCTGTTTTTCATTCACTTCAAACTATTAAAAAAGTTATGCCTGGTTCAAAACAAGCCAACAACTTGACAATTTTATTGGATATACAGAAATGCCACCATTAGCCTAAAATCTTGCAACATTTAACACATTTAAAATAAGTAAAAGCTTTGTTAAATATATACAAAAAACACATACATACAATGTCCCAAACAAAATATTTGTTAAAACTAATTGAAAAACAACTAATTGTATAAGTTTTCCCTGGGTATGGACACACATTCACTTTGAAAGCTAAACTTTGTAGTGAGTGTTCCTCATTGGCTGGAGTTACTTTAGGAAGTATGAGGTATTTAGGATCCTGAACTAATTTATAGTTTTATACTGGAACAACAGTTATACTAATACAATGTGGCCATTTATACGCTTTAAAGGAGCACAATTGTGTAATATTAAAAATCCATACAAACATGTCAGCTAATGAGGGAGGGGTCACTTATACACCAGGACTGAATAAAACTCCCGCCAAGCTTGTAATTATCTTCTCCTGGTAGGAAAAAAATCCAGGGTGACAATATTAGTGCATCAGGGGTGACAGAGCCTGTCACCACTGATTTTCTCTTCCTTTCATTAAAATAAAACAACAAGCCTGGCTGGATATTGCTTGATGTCGGGTGTATAAGTTATATTTTTATTATTGGGCTATTTTTTCGCGATAGTGCTCCTTTAATAATTATATATTATTGGAGTTGGCCAAATTATTTTGAGAGTTTATGCAATTGTCTAAATTTGAGAGATGTTCCAACTCATAACACCATACAATTATTTTATTTTTTATTTAAATCCTGTGCACCTGATTAAGGGGTGAAATGGATAAATTCTACAAGTGAAATAAAGGTTGTTTCTAAAGAGCTAAGTACTTTATTATTTATTTTACAAAATCCTCTGCAAAAGTGTTTGAATTAACCCTAGGCTATAAAAAAAAAACCTTGTTAAAAATATTTGGAGCTTCACCATTAGAACTGAAATATATTTACCTTACTCTACCATTTACCATTGACTATTTTTGAGGCTTTGTTTGTTTTCAACCTGCATCCTGAGATATTTAATTTTACAACACTGGAAAGTGCAATCAAATATTTCGTTTCCATTTTCCCCTAAAAACAATGTCCTGTTGGCTTTTTTTTTTACTGTGCTCTCTTAAAAATCCACCCAAATTATTAGCATGGCCCCTTAAATCTCCTCCTAAGTGTTCATCTAAATCTGCAGCCAATAAATCTTGCATGCTCATTAAAGTGAAAAGTCCAGCCTTGGATCAACCCCCCCCCCCCCCACCCGCCCTGCCTTCCTCCCCCGCCGAGGCAGGACAGGAGGATGAGAAAGAACAAAAAACTTTTGGGTACCTGGGCACTGCAATCTTTAAGGGAAAGCACAGAGCTGCTTCCCCCAGTCTGTGCATCTGGTTGTGAGGAGCCAGGTGTGGTCTTGGGAACAGTGCTGGATCAGGGTGAGATTTCACACAGCGAGGCATCCTGCTATAGGATGCCTAAGGGCAGGCCATCTTTTTGATTCTATGGCTGAGCCAAGAGGGTTTGGCACCGCTTTTAGCATCTCAAATGTTTCACTCTGAAATAAACGGTCAGCTTAATACTCTGGCTAAGCTGCTGGCTGCACAGTCAAAGAACTGTGGATTTGATAGTATCTAAATAAATGGACCATTTTTGGAGCATCTAGCTACACTTGGTGTGCAGACCAGCCCACACCAACAATGGCACGTGGAGAAGCACCAATAACCAGGGTGTATGTCAAACTGTTGATAATAAAAGGATAATAAAAGGAGTTAATGAGTCAGTGACAGGGCAGCTCGATGGTAGTATTACTACTTAAAACCTAAAGTTTTCCTTCTTCACTTGTACTCACTCTGTCAATAATTTCTCATGTGCCCAGGTGCTCCCTTTGCAGAAATCTAAAGCCAACCATTTTTGGAATATTTCTAGTTATACAACATTCCTTGGATAGTTTTCCATGTACTGTAGTAAAATGGCAGAGCAAGACAATTTATCCATCACATCCTCAGTGCACAGACCAACCCACACAGTAAAAGCACCATGAGAAGCACTAATTAATATGCAAACATTACAGAATGTTGACAAAACGAGTCAATATATTGTCAGTGATGGGACAGCTTAAGTTGGTATTTGGTAACATCAACCTAAATGAGCCATGAAACCAGGCACTATTCCCTCTTCTATTCAACTTCCTTTCCCAGGAACATGTGCCTCAGCCTGGTGCTATTGATCACAGAAAGCCCAATCTATTTACTTCCCCTCTGCACACTTTAATCATAATTCTCACTTCAAAAGGTCTTCCAAATTAATGGGGCAAGCCAACCATTTTTGGAGGGTTTTCCCTGCACTAAGCGGTAACATGGCAGGGCACCTCTAGCCCACACCAATAATGGCACCAGGAGAAGCATAGTGACCTGTACATGTCCCTCACATAACTTAAAAAGTAGGAGGCAATAAACTGTCACCGGCAGGGCATTTGAGTTAGTAACGTTAAAGCCATGAACCTAGTTACTTTCCCTCTCCTCTCTCAAGAACTTCTGTGCCTGGTGCTACCTCTCCAATATTATATTTCTATATGTTAAGAATAGCATATATCTGCTCTATCCCTCAGTTTGCCAAATTATTCCGGCTCCCTTTGCCTGGCAAGCTAAGGTTAGCTACAGCATTTTTATGGTGAGCATAGCTCAGAAACTCACCATTACTAATAGCGGGGGTGTCGCCAGGTCAGAGCAAGACAGGAAGAGAAGCCAGACGAGAGAGCGATGGTGCCAGTGCAGCAAGAGACTTGGGTGAAGCCTTTCAGGTGAGCACTGCTGGGAGAAAAGGTGGGTATAGTTTTTTTTTTTATTTGCCTGAAAATGTTCTTTAATTTTTTATGCAATCCCTTGGTTCAATACAAACTATTAACATAAACAGTTTGTATTAAGGCGAAAATAAAAGGTTCAAATCGTAAGAGCATTTTTCAAGTAGGTAGATAAAGGGTAGTGGACAAGCATTTTTTAAGCGTTGCCTAATGCTATATTTTATGTCATTATTTTTCAGTAATTGCCATTGCGTTTTTACCGTAATCACTCTAAGGTTTAAGTGGCGCCTCAGTTACATAAGTCACCCATTTCCATTAATTAAAATGACCCTTTTGACTCAGAAGTTCCACATCGTATTTGGCTAGTTGGTGGAACGCTGACATTTGTACGTCTGCAGATAGGAGCAGTTTATGAGATGTGGAGACACCACAGCTTAATCTAATCAATGTAATTAGAGTGATTGCATTGCAGATGAACGTTCAGGTATAGCCTGAGATGCCTGCAATGTGACACTCTATTAAACACTACTGTCCAAGGCTGAAATATATGTCATAAAATGAATGAGTCGGCTGGGCGTTCGAAGACACAAAATAAACATTTCCCTAAATCTTGGCAGAACACAGTATGGAAAACAGTAAGTAGAATGGAGAAAAAGCTGGCAGAGGCAAGAAAACCATGAGTATGTATTTAATTAAAATAATATGCAAGGATTCAGCAATACTGCCTGGTCAGCAGTAGACAGAACTTAATCCCATTTTCTCGGTTCGAGTTATTGATGCACACTTGTTTAATGTTTTAAAGCCACAGCTTTGTATAATGTATGTGCATATCATTCTTCAGATTTCCCCCGTCACCATCTTTAAGATCAAACTGGAAATCTGTACATAATGTTATCTAAAAAAATGCTGCAAAAACAAAATTGTGATTTAGATATTATTAAAACTATTATTACAATCTCTTACACATCATTTGTAACCATGGCAACTAATCTGTTGCTCTACAGTTCATGCCCAAATGATGCTCTCCTCTCCTGTTGTTGTCTAGTGGTCTGTAGAGAATGTCTTGTCTGATTACAAACATCTCAGCTGTTTTGGGGTTTACAGTAGTTATTGTACTGTATGCCTTTGATGGTTCACATTTATCTTCATAATGGTATTTCTAGTGGTAAGTAGTTAATTTCTTCTGTTTTATCTTTGCTAAAATCACATGTGCGATAAACTTTGCCATCTTTTTTGAAAGTATAATGCCTGTTCCTTATGTAGATTTCATTTTTGTCTAATAAACTAATACACTAATAAAATGGAATCTCCCATATGGGCCAAAAGGCAGCCGGGTGGTTCTACGAGCTACCTTGAACACCCTGAGATGTGGCTATGACCCCAGGTCATGTATGTTGCCTGTATTGTATGCTTTCTATGACAAAGCTGCTTTTGGGAATCTATATAATTTGATAATACTCGCCTTAGAATATAGGGCCTGATTTGCAACTGCCCCCAGTTTCTCACTAATTTAAGCTAAATTTGTTCTTAGGTCTCCAACGCTTTTGCCTTTAAGGGGGTAGTAGTCAAAGCAGACAAGTAGACAACTAGCACTGATGGAGACTAGCGGAAACTAGTGGAAACCCGAGTAAACGACTGCAAACTGATGGAATCACGACATGTTCTGCCTGTTTACCCTGATTTCTGCCGTCAAAAACTATAACATTTACCAAAAAATGCAACACAGGCTAGTGTAGAGAGGTGGCTAAAAATGCTTGAGTTCTGATATTATTATTAACTTACCTTCTGATGAACCCCCCCCCCCCCCCCCCCCACATGATGGGTAACATGCACTAGAGATCCTTGCAGGTTTATCTGGAACACAAAGAAGGAGAAGGTACATCCTGCAAGGTTCCTCAGTACATAGCCATTTGGAGGATTTCAACGTCTTTCTAGAAGATCTGGTAAAGACATAGATATCTCTGTCATAGATCGTTCACCCATGTTTTTCTTAAAGTATGGTCATCCCTTCAACTGAGATAACTTCTGCTACCTCCTGGGTCAGCATAATAGAGGCTAAAAAGGGCCTGATTTTTCAAGCAGTAAGAGTAGTGTAAACTATTGTTTATAACATGTTCTTGTTGCACAGCACATGTTTTAGTAAATGTGTTTTTTGCAGTGAAGAAACATGCACCAGTTTAAAAATTATAAATAATATTTTGCACCACTCTAATTTGCACCAATGTGCTGCAATCAGTCAGTGCATGATAAATCAGGGTGCAGTTGCAGGAAAAGGTTAGTACTCACTGTTGCAGTCCAGCAGATGAACAGCAGAGTTCCTCTTTATTTAATCCACAGGCAAACAGCAAACACGGAACAGGTACAATATTAATCCAGTTACAGTTCTGGTTCTGTCCATAGTCACAGGTACAATCAGAAAGTATTGCTTCCCAAGGAGAATTATGTCCTTTGCTGAATCTCTCCCTCCTCTCTCTGTCAGAGTCAGGATTCCTGCTCCTCTTACAATTCAAGATGGTGTAGAACAACAACAATGGGGCTTCCTTATATCCCCTTCTCACTACCTTCCAGAACATTCTATCACATGTTCGGCCTCATGTCCGACTTCTGATAGGTGGCTCTCTAAACCCTCTAACCAGTCACTACCCTACTAATTATAACTATGTTTCTACTCTGCATCCTGTTATTACTAACAACCCTTCTGACGTTACCTTCTAGAACAATCTCCCATTATAGCCTATGGCCTAATGTTAGTCTTTGGCCGTTGGATGATATAATCTCTAAAGCAAATTATCATGAAATATCCTAGAAAACAATTTGTGTAGCTGTGGCAAATGGACCAATTTAATTAATTGGTAGGGAATTTCCCTAAAGATGTTGACTTTTGTGAGCAATGTACCGACATGTGAACATGTGAATGTCAGCCCAGCCCAGACTGGCCCATTTTTACATCCTCCCTCCCTGCCACCCTCCCTAGCACTGAAGCAAAATTGGGGGGATTACTAATAACATTTACCTGGCTCCCAATCCAGTACCGATCATTGGGCGATTCCGGTGCAGCTCGCTGCCATCTTCCCTTCAGCCGGGATGGGCCGCCAGGTGTCACTGGTTGTGTGGGCAACTGACCCTTGCCTGGACTTTGCATTCACATATATTGCACCTACTTGCTGCCTGTTCAAGACCTTTGCTATGGACTCTGAATCTGAACCTCTGCTGCCAGCCCACGATCCTTGCTTGCAGACTTGACTACACTTACCAGCTTCCTGCCCTGGACCTTGGCTTCATCTAACCATGCCTCCACTCACCACAGTCACCTGGACCCAGGGGCTCACTGCCTACCCAAATCAGCAATTCCCAGGGGTTTCCTATGCAGCCTTTGGGTCAAGTCTTGGGTTCTGTGTCTCCAGTGCCTGCCTTGCTAGTAGGGAGACCCTACAAGCAGAACTCTGCCTAGACAAAATAGTAACACATCAGCCGAATACCCACATTGTATTATGTAGATATCTAAATCCAAATGGGGATGCTCCACAGGGCATTTGCCTCTACAAGCCTGATAATGATCGCTGTGTGTCTATCCATCCACTCAATTGCAAATGGCCATTGACAGTTATATGTAGGGCCTGGTCCTGGCTGCTGGAGGAAACTTCTAACAATACCTTATAAGGAAGTAAATGTCCATGTTGCCACCTTTCCAGTTAAGTTCCAGTTCCTAGTTAAATAGGGGCACAGCAAACAACAAAATTCGAATATAGTATTTTTGTGTTTGTGGCATCTAATTGGTTGATGGGCTAGGGAATGGACATTTTGCAAAAAAATTCAGATATGAATTATCCTTAAGCGTTTACATTAAAAATGAAAATCTAACGTCATAATTTCAGCTTGAGGTTATGGAAGATAAATCAGATCTTCTAATATTGAAATCATTGTAATATAATATATATGGTTAGCACTGATAGCACTTAGAAGAATTGCATATATATATTCATTCATAAATCTTACTTTTAATGTTAATTAAAGTATTTCTTTTCCATTCAAATCATAACTAATCTCGAATAACATGAGGCAAAATGTTCATGGAAGCCAGTTTCATATCATCACTGGCAGGCAGATGAATCTATTTCTTCCCTGCACTGTTCGAACATTTTATTTTGTTCTCTACAACAGGCGGTCTTGGTTTCCCTCACTTGTTATAAAAGACCTGCTGAAGATTTACTGAGGTTATTGCATTACTTGACTGGCAAGGTTCCAGCTGAAATGTCTTTTTAAAGTTCTTGCCTGCAGAGTGGAAATTAAGCAGATTCATCAATGTGTCCACAATGTTTCTCTCTGACGTTGTGACTCACAAAAGAACTGATTCCCAGTTACCAACCTATAGCCTGAGAAATGAGCCATTGGAAATTGAAGTGCATTGTTTATTCAGCTTACAGCCACCGCACAGTGCAATTTTCTACACTGCATCTTATTAGCAAGCCATGCCATTTTAAAGCACAGGGGAATCTTTTCCATGATTACTTTACCTATGGTTAGTGGACTTGGTAATAAGGTTGACCAGGATGGGTATTTTTATGTGCAGAGACATTGTTCAATACAATTTATCTCTAAATAAAATCCTTATATGAGTAGAATTTTTAGAAGATGTAAATTGTCTGACTTCTGTTATCCCATATATATAAAATATCTGCCCAGTCGCTGAATTTTCCGCAAGTCATAAGAATCTATACCTGTTCCCTATTACCTGTTCAAACATTATTGTATTTGCTAACACAGCATTTTAAAATAGTTTCTTTTTATTGAGGCTTTTAAGACATACACCCTAAGTTAATGTCATTGTACTCCATTAATAACATAGGGCCTGATCTATCAAGCACTATTTCCAGACTATGCCACATCCGTGCAAATTGGACTAGTGCAAAATATATTTTTTCTGCATGCTGTCTTAGTAAATGTGTTTTTTGCAGTGTAGCAACATGCACCAGTGTAAAATATTAGTTATAAATGATATTTTGCCGCACTCATTTGAACGAATGTGGCATAGTCTGGCAGAAAGTGCTTGATAAATCAGGCCCAAAGTATGTAATGCATGACACTGTTAACAAATATTTGGCAAATGTAATATGCCCATGCCTTTCATGAAATTATATATGAAAAAATATAGCATCCAGACCTAGAAACCAACACTAATTTTAGCATTTGCAATAAAGTAAAAAAACAACCAGCTCACCCAATCCACTTAAAAAGCCAGGAAAAAAAGATCCCCCAGGCAGTCCTCCACAGTAGAAATTCAATGCAGTGAATAATCCAGCTAATCCTAAAAGAAAACTTTTAATTGCCCAGTTTAAAATACAGCCACAGTCTGATGATTAAGGGCCTTTTACTGCCCGAAATGCGTTACTGGTCCCCGTTGCGGGACACCTCTGGTTCTGGGCCCAATTTTCTTCTGGATTACATTCACATGTCAGTTGGATATTCATAGCTGTGGCTATATTTTAAACTGGGCAAGTAAAAGTTATTTTTGTATGATTAGCTGGATTTTGCATTCATTTTAGCATTACAAGTTGTCTCATTATTTTCTATGTCTCTATTGTTTTCTTTCATACAGTTCACTCAAAAAAACTATGTGATAACATGTTCATCAAACTCTTCAAGTAGATATTCCTTTGCCTCCGTCATTGCTCGCCATAGCTGCCTATTGCATGCATTTCATGGACTTCCACAAACACCATCCCGTGTTTGTTTAGAGGCCACTTCTCATTAGGGCATTCCTATTAAGGTTTGGCCAAAACAGAAGGGCCATGCTACTTCTAAGTTCCTGTTCTATTTGAGCTTCAAACCATTCCATCCTAAACATATGTTTGAGTTAGCCCACCACTAAAGTAATAGAGGAAAACTGCTTGTTCTTCATGATGCTTTTCTTACCTTATCTTGACAGATCTCACTTATCTACTCTGGTGTGTATAAAATGTAATTAGCAATAGGAATTGTCAAAAAAAGATTAGAACTACAATACATTCACCAATGGATATTTCAGTGTAGGTTTTCAATGGCATCAGTTTTATAACTTGTTTATGAGCGCATGAGTGATTGTTGTGTCTCATTAATGTACCAATATTGGGGTAATATGACTCCACATTAGTCATGCCCTTACTTTGTATTGATTGTACATTGTTCATTTGTATACATATGGCTTGTACTGGGTGTCTAATGGCTAGATATTGTTAGCAAATCTCTATTAAATTCACTTATTTCATTTGCTCTTTATTATTGTTTACAAGAACTTGTTACACCAGCTCTGTATTTGGCATTGCCTTAACTTCAGTTTACAGCTACGGTTGTACTCAGACCATCTGGAACAATGCAAAGTCCATCTGTCTATATACATTATTCTCTGTCTCCTTTGCATAATTGTTCTTATTGTTCTTATTACATGGTAAATTGTCGTGTTAGCATTTCTGTTTAGTGTTATTTCCATGTGAAGGCCAGTGCTTGCTCCATCAATGCCTGAATCCAGTTCACTTTATGACGTATTTGGTAGTGATAAATCCATGTTATGGTATTTGGTTTGTACTGTATCTACTTAATAATAGCATATTATATGCATAATATACTTTCATTTAGTGCAAAGCACTGACAATGTGGTGTGCTTTTCTTAAATATTTTTACTAGTGGTTTGGGGTCCTGGGAAGATCCCTTTTTTCTTTATAAGTTGCTGTTTGGAAATACAGGCTTGATCAGGGGCGTAACTTGAGGGGGTGCAGGGGCTGCAACACCCCCTGGGGACACCATCATTGTTACTCTGTCACCCTATTTAGCGTAACTGTGCTCACTTTGCATCATTTAGATAAAGGAAGCACCATTTGTCTCACCATTTGTTTCAGTCATTAGTTTAGCTGCATCCAGTTGAGTTGAGAAAAAAGTTTACTGTTTGAGCTATGAAAGGGCCCCATCACATTTAGCTTGATCATGTCTTTCTGTATACACGAAAAACAGCCCCAATATCATTTTTTGTGCTTTTGTATAATTATTCCGTTGGTGCAGTACTGGGAATCTAGATAAACACTCTTAAGCAGTAGTTAAAGCAGACCTCCAGACACTATTTCTAGCAGTATTCCTTAGGTCCACTTCATCTGACATCCCTTGGTATCCCCATTCACTTGAATCCCCTTAATAGGCCAAAAAGCAGGTAGAAATTCAGTAGGTGAGGTGCCTCAAAAACACTTCAGTTATGTCCCGACTGGGAATTGAACCTGCCATCCTCCAGTCAAAAGGCTCTTTCCTTAGCCACTAGGCCATGACTACCCCTTGCACCGTCTATTTGACTGCCCCAGATGCTCTATTGGTTACCACCAAAGGAATTACTTTGGTGATATGGCTAGAGATGAGTGAATTGAATCTGACAAGCACGAATTCGTTACGAATTTCAGGAAATATTCAATTCTTTACGATTCCGAATATCGCCACGATTTGAACGCTCAAATCGCTTCCTTAAAACTCCATTTACTGCTATACAGCCCATCTAAAATGGTGGATCCACATGTCAGGACATGTCCCATGGGGCAAGGAATCCTGGGTAGGTGTCACATGCTACCTATCGAAAGACAGGCTTACCGATGATGTCACAGCCCCATATAAGCTGCGGCCATTTTGCGGAAGATCATTCTGACACTGTATTGCGGCCAGAGCAATTTTGTAATCAACGGCACTTTTCCACAATCAAAGGAGCCAACCTCTGTATGTGAGGAGGGGGCATCCCAAACACTAGCATAAATATTTCAAGTCTACCTGTCTACTAACTGATTGCATTTTGTAATCAACGGCACTTTTCCACAATCAAAGGAGCCAACCTCTGTATGTGAGGAGGGGGCATCCCAAACACTAGCATAAATATTTCAAGACTACCTGTCTACTAACTGGTTGGATTTTGTAATCAACGTCACTTTTCCACAATCAAAGGGGCCAACCTCTGTATGTGAGGAGGGGGCATCCCAAACACTAGCATAAATATTTAAAGACTACCTGTCTACTAACTGGTTGCATTTTGTAATCAACTGCACTTTTCCACAATCAAAGGAGCCAACCTCTGTATGTGAGGAGGGGGCATCCCAAACACTAGCATAAATATTTCAAGACTACCTGTCTACTAACTGGTTGCATTTTGTAATCAACGTCACTTTACCACAATCAAAGGAGCCAACCTCTGTATGTGAGGAGGGGGCATCCCAAACACTAGCATAAATATTTCAAGACTACCTGTCTATTAACTGGTAGTATTTTGTAATCAACGTCACGCTTCCACAAATAAAGGAGCCAACCTCTGTATGTGAGGAGGGGGCATCCCAAACACTAGCATAAATATTTCAAGATTACCTGTCTATTAACTGGTTGCATTTTGTAAGCAACGTCACTTTTCCACAATCAAAGGAGCCAACTTCTGTATGTGAGGAGGGGGCATCCCAAACACTAGCATAAATATTTCAAGACTACCTGTCTACTAACTGGTTGCATTTTGTAATCAACATCACTTTACCACAATCAAAGGATCCAACCTCTGTATGTGAGGAGGGGACACCCAAACACTAGCATAAATATTTCAAGACTACCTGTCTATTAACTGGTTGCATTTTGTAATCAACATCACTTTTCCACAATCAAAGGAGCCCACCTCTGTATGTGAGGAGGGGGCATCCCAAACACTAGCATAAATATTTCAAGACTACCTGTCTATTAACTGGTTGCATTTTGTACGCAACGGCACTTTTCCAAAATAAAGGAGCCAACCTCTGTATGTGAGGAGGGGGCATCCCAAACACTAGCATAAATATTTCAAGACTACCTGTCTACTAACTGGTTGCATTTTGTAATCAACTTCACTTTTCCACAATCAAAGGAGCCAACCTCTGTATGTGAGGAGGGGGCATCCCAAACACTAGCATAAATACTTCAAGAGTACCTGTCTTCTAACTGGTTGGATTTTGTAATCAAAGTCACTTTTTAAGCAAACTTTGCCTTTCGCCGGGAGGGGGGGGGGGCATCCCAATACTAGCACATGTCTTTTAAGAGTACCTGCCTACTAACCTTTTGCCTTTAAAAAAGTCTGGTTTACGAGTTTAAAGCACCCATTGCCTTTCACCGGGGGCCATTGTCAGTGCTAGCACTTATCTTTTAAGAGTACCTGTCTACTAACCTTTTGCCTTAAAAAAAGTCTGGTTTACGAGTTTAAAGCACCCATTGCCTTTCACCGGGGGCCATTGTCAGTGATAGCACTTATCTTTTAAGAGTACCTGCCTACTAACCTTTTGCCTTTTGTATAAAAAAAGTCTGGTTTTAAAGTTTAAAGCACCCATTGCCTTTCACCGGTGGGGGGGGGGGGGGCTTCCCAAATACTAGCACTTAGCTTTTAATAGTACCTGCATATTTAACTTTTTTACATTTTGAACAAAAAAACACGTTTTAAAACTGCCTGTGGTGCATTTAACTCTGACCAGGGGCATCCTGTGTAAGACCATCTGACAGTGTATTAGCTTTTAGCTACAGTGTCTGCCTATTTTGAACTTACTTTTCTACACACCTGCTGTTACAAAAATACTGTTCTAGTGTAAACAATTATTATTATAAAAACCTCAATAAAAATATCAATGATTAATATAACAATAAATGCCCACTGTAGGTTCTAGGTTGTGGATGACGTAAGGAATCACACCAATGAGAATGTATAAAAAATTGTATTGTGCACAGGCTTATGATAAAGGACAGCAGTACATATGTAAAAATAATACAAAATGTATATAAAAATAAGGGCCTAAACAGTTACATTAGCCACTAGACAGTGTAGGTATCACCGGTACTAAACAAATACATAAAACAATTTCTAAAATGTACTATTACTAAGTACAATTGCCAACTAGGCCTAAAGTTACTTGCTCATAATTACCAATACAGGGCCCTCACGCCACGCGTCCTTGCTCTCCCTTGGTCCCCTCTCCACTGCCCCAAAAATATCTCCCCTCCTTTTAGGCCACCTCCCTTCCTGTTGGAAAGGGCTAGCCCCTCCCTGTAGACTGTACCTCTGCTCACAAAGGGATTCCACGGGCAGGTATTGACTTAATTTACATTAGATAGTTAGGAATCCTTTGTACACCCAAATCTATTGTGTCCACCCGACCCCAGCCAAGATGGTGGGATGATACCAAATTAGCATCTAAGAGGCCCAATTACCACCCTAGCCAGGGAAGCTACTTGGAGTGCTATTTTAGATATTCAAAAAACTTATATATCTAATATTTTATATTTAATGGGAATTCTCTATTTCTTACAGTCGCCCACTTGAGAATGAGATTATATATATATATTTTATATAATCGAATTCTCACCAAATTAAGTTAAAATGTTTGAATAGCACCAATATGGATTTACTGAGATAAACCTGAGACTCAACAAATGAAATTGATAACAGTTTTCTTTGCCACCTCTAACGCTCTTCTTCTGCAGCCACATAGTTGATTCCATCTGTAGTGATCATCTCCCCACAGTCCTTTTCTGCTAATAGGTGGAGTGACCAAAAGTATCCCTGCCTCCATATGAAGATGTACATGTGTTGATTGTAGTTCTTTCCTGTCTCCCCTTGAATATGTACCATCTGTCCAATACTGGAGATATAGGTACCTTAAGGGAAACAGTTTCTTGAAATTCCAAGAGACAGTGAAAGAGCCGCTGGTACACTGAGCATTTCAACCTTGCGGTGCTCACTTAAGCAGTTCAATGCGAATCACATGGGTAGCAATAGTTGATTGTAGAAGGTTAAAAAAGACAACAGTCGGAAGTTCATAGCAGGGTACTGGTCACATAGCAGACACCACTGGCACCTTTAGCCTCTCAAGTGGAAATGTCATAGAAAATAAGGACAAAGATCAGGGGAAATGGAGTGGTATTGTGGCTGGGAGTTTTTCTCGGCAGTTGCTTGGTACATTAACACTCTACCTGTTACTTAAATCATATCTATCTCTGCAAATCCATATAAATGCCACCCATATTGCCATGCAAAATGCTACATTTATCCCAACATATCCCACATTTAGTGCTGGACCTTTTGGAGACACAGGTTATTAAACCGAAGTCATTTTCATAACTGAATATGGCCTGTTGGCAATAAATCCTACTACTTAAAAAAAACACACAACAAAATGACTCAAATCTTCTTGGGAGAAAAATCTTACCCCCCCCCCCTGCTTGATTTTTTTGTTTTACACAAAAGAAAACCCATAAACTGTACTTAAAACTGCAGGTCTCTAATATGAGCTTGACTACCAAAACAAAATGTCTAATAAAAATAAACATTTTACCCCCTCCAACAAAAATTATATACCCGAAGGAAATCAAAACTCACAAAAAGTGACAAGCCCATACTTTAAAAACATTAACTCACGATTAACCCACCAACGTAGTACATTATATGTCCAGGTGACTGCTTTAAATATTACATATAATACATACAATTAAAAAAGGGACAAGCAAAGGGGCATTCTCATTTGGGCTGTACAAAATTGCAAGAATATCAGGAAAAAGTATTCGCCCACTTCATACATTTACAAAAGGTAAAACAGTAAAAATAATAAAAAAAAAAACTTATCAAGACCACAAAAATAATAAGGTTGTGTTTGCTTTTCTTTGGCAAAAAATTATGTCCAAAAAAAATCAATAAAAACAAAGCTTGCATAAAACCCCAAAAGCAAAGCACCAAAAATGCAATAAGCACCCACTAAATTGGAAATAAATTTATAATGCTCCATTTTAGTGGTCCAAAAATATTGAGACCATTCTCGAAACTTAAAACAAATTGCCATTGAACTATGGAAAAAATACAAAAATTCCAACAATACAAATGCAAAATAAGTATCTGTGACCTCCCTAGTTTCACTGAGGGTGTGACTGTACTATAAACAAAAGAAAACAAAGGATAGTTTTCCCGCTCTTAGTGCACAGATACAACAATGGCAACTCCTACTAAAAAATACCACTAGGCTGGCCTTAGATGAGCACATTTTAAACTAAATGGAAAAAACAATTACTCATCTGGGGTAGTGAGGGAAAAGTCCACCCACCTAACAAATCCCCATTTTCCACACCAGCTGGCAGTAAGGCATTTTAACCAAAATAACCTACAAAAATAATTTAGAATTTGAAATCCTTACTGCAGTAAACAAATTTATAATTTGAAGCTTGTCCTCAACATTCGGAGTAAAAATAAAAGTTAACAAACTCCATGTTAAGGTCTTCACAATACCTTTGAGTTTTTTTAATACAGACAAAAGGGATACCAGTGTTTTGCCATGGTCATTATTCCTGCAAAATAAAATCCAAAACCATTAATAACCTCTATGCAGACAATCTAACTGGGCTCACAGGGACTGAGTTTAGCTCTCTACGCCTTTCATTTTTCCGGAATATTTGAACCTCCTGTTGAAAAGCCCTATACTGCTCTGCAAACCGTCCCCTCTCCTCCTTTAACTGTCTGTTTTCATCCCGTAGATGGCCATTTTGGATCCTAAGAGCTTTTAAGGAACCCAACATGGCGGGTTTACTAAAACCTGTATGGTCCCTTACAAACTTTCTCTGATTGTAACTCCCATTACCCCACCTAGCAGAGTAGACAATGGCTTGTCTTCTGTGGGTTTTAATGTGTGGAGGTTTATTAACAACCTGCTCTGTATACTTCAATTTGCACCATTTAGCTACATGTCCTAAATGACCACAAGAAAAACACTTAACTTTTCTAACACTCTTTACCCGAGTGCTATTCCTGCCCTGAGAGCTATGCACAGCAAATACCCTCTCTATTGCTCTAACTTTCTGTGTCTGGTGGCCACATTTAGCTTGGGGGGCCTTCTCTAGCACATTGCTCTCATCTAAGCTTTGCATAGGCTCCTCTACCTGGATACCCTTTTCAAGCTTAACCACCTCTTCTGTCTTTATCACCTCTGATGGTTTAGCACTCTGTGTAGCACATGAAAGTATTTTTGCCTGTAGGTTACTGTTGGTTGCAGCCAAATGCTTAATCTTACAGTCTGCAGCCCTCAGTTCCTCCACTAACAAATCTTTTTCAATGTGCAACTTCTTGTTTTCCGCTTCAAGCTGCTTAGCATCCACCTGAACCGCAGCAAGCACTTCAGC